>CM041023.1:8805129-11625129 GCA_022984855.1 Dimocarpus longan | reverse complement strand
TCCAAAATAATGGAATATCAACCACAATTTACCTCACTTAGCTGCATCAGAAGTAGTTGAAGAAGATCACCAATAAAAAATTGTTGCCCTTATTAATACTCAAAGACTCCACTTCACACACTCACCTCACCAACTAATACAAGTTTTCTCTACCTATTTTCACTTTTCTCATATTGCAAAACGTTGACTTTAATTAAACCTTGAGATTTCCCCAACATACATGATTTCTCTTCTCAAAAAAGGGTGTCTAGCATTCGACAACAAAGTGTTGCTTCCTTGTTTCCAACTTCGCACACTCACGTTGCCAACTAATACAACTTTTCTCTATCTATTTTCACTTAACTCATATCGCAAAACAGTGACTTTAATTAAACCTTAAAAATTCCCCAACTTACACGATTTCTCTTCTCGAAAAAGGCTTTCTAATATTCGACAATATAACATTGCTTCCTCGTTTCCTAGAATTTCTATCCAATGACTCTCTCCTCATTTTTTCTCTAAGTCACTTGTCAAAATGCATCCAAATCGACACAAACATATCACTTAAACACATAAATAAAACATTGTTGACTAAATTCATCACCATTATGATCACTCAACAATTTTTACAACATACACACAGACACATATATACATTCTATCATCAAATTCTACACTACAAACTAAAGACAAAATATTGAAAGAGCAAACAAATTCTCCAAAAAGATCAAATCCATCAAAACCTATCGCAAACAAATTCTCTAAAAAGATCAAACCCATCAAAACCTATCTAACGAAATTGTCATCGAATAGAATAGATCATGGAATCAAGTAAGATCGTTACCTGTAAATTAAAAGGGCGGGTTCACCAGATCTCCTTCCCTCCCGCAATCACGTAAAGAAACGTAAATCATTACATCTCAGAGAGATTTGTATTTTTGTGGCTTACATTATCGCTCAAGAGTTTTAAGTGAAGGAGGACTTGGAGTTGTTTTCTGCTTCTTTTTTGTTGTCCATGCAGGCCAGGCCCAATATCACTCTAGAAGCCCAATTTAAACCCTACTCATTATTATATCAAGAGTGGCTGTATTTCCATCCCTCGAAAATTATAAGTAAATTACAATTTAGCTACCCAGTTGAAACGTATTTACAGGCGGAGTAACTATTTCGCTTTTATTACAATTGACCCTCTTGCCGTTAGTGGACTTCAGTTAGTATTAATTGATTTAGAGATAAAATTGTCTTTTGACGTTTTATTTTTTCAAAAAATAAAATTTAAAACATCTCTCAACCCTCTCTGTCTCTTTGTCTCCTCTCTCTTTCATCCCTCAGCCTTCTCCCATTTTTCGTCGTCGCTCTGTCTCCGTCGTGTCTGTCACTGTTGCCGTCGTCCGCTGTCTCTTCTTCCGCTTCTTCTTCTTCTTATTCTCTTCTTATTCTTCCACTATTCTGCTTCCTCGAACCCAATCTAGGTTCATCTGGATGAACTCAGATCTGGGTTCATCTGGATGAACCCAGATCTGGGTTCACAAGGAACCCAGAATCTAGGTTCGTGTCACGAACCTAGAATCTAGGTTCCTCACAAACCCAGATCTGGGTTCGCGAGGAACCTAAAATCTGGGTTCATCATGAACCTAGATCTGAGTTCGACAATGAACCCTCTGTTTATTTTTTATTTTTTTTTTTATTTTTTTTTTCAGTTTGATTGACAGTTTGTGGTTGATTGTGAGATTAATTTCAGTGATGATGTTAGGTTTGATGGTTTTGTGGGAGATTGATTATGTTGAGTTTGATTGATGATAGTTGATGATGTTTGAGGTCATTTTTTGAATTTTCAAAAGTGGATTGATGATGTTGGGTGATTGGTTAATGATGCTTAGGACCATTTTTTGAATGTTTGGGTGGAAACCCAAAATTTGGGTTTCCACGTTCTGAAAACCCAAATCTGATTTCCAGTTTCTGGAAACCCAGATTCTGAAAATTTAAAAGATTGAAATCAGAATTTGAGTTTATTTTATTTTTTTAATATATATTTTTAAAATTGTTTTCTAATTAATTATTTTTAAGTGGCAATTCAAAAGACTGAAACCAGAATTTTTTACTCAGTTAATTCAGTCAACTCCAACAATCAAAGGCATTTTCGTCTTTTACTCATTTTATACTATTTTCAGTTACATATAACAAAATCTTTTAACGAGATGGGGGTAAATTGTAATTATATCGAAACAATTGCTCCGTCTGTAAAAACGTTTCTACTGGGTGGCTTTTCTGTAATTTGCTCCGAAAATTATATATGCGTCCCAAATTAGCATTTTAAAATATATATAATATTAACTTAAGTAAAATTATTAAAATAATAAGAGTAAATTACAATTTAGTTACCTGATTGAAACGTTTTTACAAACGGAGCAATATTTTCATCTTTATTACAAATTTACCCCCCTACCGTTAATGAATCCAGTTACACATAACTGAGGGAGTGGTAAAATTATCTTTTGATAGTAATTTTATTTTTCTTTTAAAATTTTAAAATAAATTAAAATATATATATTAAATAGAGATTGATTTAAAAATATATATTAAAAAAATAATAAAATAAATAAAAATTAAACATTTTAATTTTAACCGGTTTCTCAAACATCAATTTCCTCCGGTTTCTCAAACATCAATTTCTTTCGATTCAAAATCATCAATCATCTCCCACATAAATCTTCTTTCAGATCAAAATCATTAGTCTCATGGAAACATCTGGAAACACAAAAAATGGTCTCAAACATCATCAATCAACTAGCCGACATCATCAATCCACTCTTGGAAACCAAAAAATGACCTCAAACATCATCGATCAAACCTAATATTATCAATCTCCTACAAAACCATCAAACCCAATATCATCACTAAAATCAAAACCATCAATGAAACTGGAAAAAATATATATATATATCAACCACAATTCTGGGTTCACGATGAACCCAGATTTCTGGGTTCGTCACGAACTCAGATCTGGGTTCACGAACGAACCCAGATTTCTGGGTTTGTTACGAACCTAGAATTTCTAGGTTCCTGAGAACCCAGATCTGGGTTCGCGAACCCAAATCGAGGTTCTAGATCAGAGTGAACCCAGATCGGGTTTACTCCGAGCAAGAAGAATAGCAGAAGAAGAATAAGCAAAAGAAAGGAAGAAGAAGAAGAAGCAGAAGAAGAGAAAAAGAAGAAGAAGAATGAGGGGAAGAGAGAGAATGGCAGAGACTGATGAGTTGACCAAACTTTATATTTGATTAACTGGTCAACTTTAGTCAAACGATAATTTCGTCTTTTTGCTATTTTGGTATCGTTTATCGTTAAATGTAACAAATCTTACTGACAGTAGGGGAGTAAATTGCAATAACATTGAAACAATTGCTCCGTCTGTGAAAGCGTTTTAACTTGATAGTTAAATTATAATTTTAAATTGTAATTTGCTCAAAGAATAAATATTTTATAAGTACATCCACCGATTATTAATTGAAATATCATTTATATTTTAAACCATTTTTATTATTTCAATCTCTATTTTTTCTCTTTATTATTCTTTCAAACCCTAACTTTTCTCCATTAGAAATTAAAAAGTCTTCAATAATTTATATTATTCTAATTTAATCATCAAAAATATTGTTAAACATTGAGTCACTACATCAATATTTTTCACTCTCTTGTTAGATTTTCTCACAAATCAAACAAAAAGATTACTCATTTGTTATGATTTCTTTATCATATCAACAAATAAGCAAAAGGGATGCTTCAAATCATTAAACAAAAAAAACCTGTAGATCTAAGTCGATATTTACAATTCATTATCAAAAAAGTGCTACTTAGAGTTCTATAAAATTAGTTGATAATCATTCATGCAAGTCTTATGATGTAAATGAAAAATTAGAACTTGAGAGAGGGAAAAAAGGTTTATGACTTTATTCATAAAAATTAAAAGGATTCGTCATCAAACGCTAACTCTAATCATTTATGCAATCTTGATTTAATTAAAAATTAGTCGATAATGATTCATGCAAGTCTTAGATATATATGAAAAATTAGGGTTTGAGAGGGTAAACTAATAAAATAAAAAATATTTTATACATGAATCTTAAATTAAAAAAAAAAAAAAAAAGTTAATGAGTTGAATGAATTTGTATTAAATTATTTGCTTAGTATAGATTTCGTTTCATATGCAATGAATGTGTTAAAAAAGGTTTAAATGATAAGATAAAAATTTCCTAATAAGTGATAACAAAATAATTTACGTTGAATTTACTTTTAACACATATTATAGTTTATTTGTGGTTGACTTAAGGGACATATTTACAAAAATATATATAATAAAATTAAAAGAAAATGATGGTTTTGGTATTAAATGGGGTTTAAAAACAAATTAAAAAAAAAAAAAAAAAAGTTAATTTTTTTTTTGAGTATGCATACAAAAGGTGTGTGCATATCATTTTTAAGGGGTGAAAACATTGTCACTCTTATATCTAAGGGTGGGCGTTTTCGAGTTTGGGTAAAGTTGGATTGACTTGTGTCGACGTATGGAATTAGCCGACAAGGTTCGTATAAGTCCAAACTGTAGATGATGTTGTTGGAAACAGTGTAATAAATACATGAAAAAATAAATGAGAGGGTAAAGGAATAACACAAGACAACAGGATTTTTAGAATGGTTCAGCCCAAATTTTGCCTACGTCCATTGTTTTCTTACTATCATATGACGTGGTATGGATAACTGCACTCACCCTTTTTCACAATAAGGATGCCCTTTTATTTATAGAAATTGGAGGTGTTACAGTTAATGCCGAGTAAATTAAAATATAATGATTATTACAGTCAATGCTTTAGAATTATATTTAATACGCCTGATTTGCATTTAATGCATCTGGGATACATTAAATGCGTTTGACAGTTGTTAAAACAAGTTATTTAGGTGGCTAATCCAAGTGGCTACCTCACGTGGGCTAGATAAGATCATTGCAATTCAGACTATAATCTTTGATGGAGTTAGCGTGTACGGCACGTCTTGAGCTGTAATTGGCTTGGCGATTTTTTGACTATAGTTGACTAGTGACCTGCGAGCTATAGTGCTCGAGAGCTCGTTGCCATAAGCTGGAACGCCCGAAGCCTGACCGAGTTTTGCCTTTGTGAACTGATTGTGTGCTCTGAGTCTGCGAGCTGGATGACTGACTAGCTGTATATCTTGATGGACTTGACTTTTAGGACGGTCTGTACGTCCGATAAGCTGGACCTATAGGGTCTGATAAGCTGTTTGATAAGTTAGACGCTTGGTAACCTATGCCTTAGTTGAATGTACGGCCTCTTCTTCTTGAGAGGCCTTGGGCTTCTTATCTATTTTGGGCCCCTATCAACAGTACTGGATTTTTGCCATCCCACTTAGGGTATCCTATAAATACCCATAACATCAGCCCCTCAGCTTGCAGTCCGTTCTACGAGCTGATAGCTGATAGATCATTGGTAAAAGCTTGGTTGAATCTGATTTGGTGGGATTGGTTTGGAGGGAACAGTTACGTTGCATTTTCAAATTCTAACTTATCTCGGGACATGTGGCGATTATACCAACTGTCGTGCATGGCACGTTTTTCTCTGACGCATTTAATGCACACGTCTTTCAACTGACGGCGCATGATGACCATATCCCTTGAGTTGAGCTGGATCGTCAAATCAGAGGCGGTTAAAGAGTCACCAGATCTGATGGTTGGGGTTTCAGTCACACGTCCCTATATAAAGCAAATTTCTTGTCATTTTCAACTTCTCCTTGTCATTTTCAAAAATACGCAGTCGCTTCGTCTTCCCTTCACCTTCAACCTTCTACACCATCGTCTTAGAGTTTTCAAAGGTCATCATCCACACTCCAGTCCTGCTTCAGAGTAAGCTTTTCACACTTTTCTTTACTTCTGATTTTCGTTTCTGACTTGCTTTCATGGTACATTTTCTGGCTTGTTTTTGAGTCGTTCTTCATATGTTCTTGTTCCAGAGAACTTGTTCGTCGTTTAGACACATCATTTTCAACTATTTTGATCTTGTTAATATGGTTTCTAAGCGTGTATTGTTATTTGTGTACTGAGTTAATCGAACTGTAGGCTGAGACTTAAATAGGTCGTTAGCTCGTAGATTGTCTTAAACTGTAGGTTGAGTTTACGTGTATTTGGTAACCTGTGCTGCGTCTGTAACCTGTTGACTTAGGAAATTCGTTAGAAATTTAGATATAAGTTGGGATGGTCTGTAGACAGAGACCTAATTATTCTCTTTTTATGTGTAAATGTCTTCAGGTCGCGACCAGTTCAGAATAGATGACTCTTTTAGCACTACCACTAACACGGATGATTCGAATATGGGAATAGCCCGCGAGGTCGAAGGAGCGACGTCTAGTAACAGTGATGCTACTAAGGAATTCACAACTCAAATAGATCCCATAACGACAGTACCGCCTCCCGGTCGGATTGGTCGAGACGTATTCGCTTTCCACCCTTCGAAACTACAGTTGGACGAGCTGGGGGGAATAGCCTTAGAGTACCGTCTCCCCAGGGGCTGTCGCATCATGCTCCCCTCTTCAAGTGACTATGTGGCCTTCCTACCTCACGGGTATGTTGCTGTCAACATCCAACACTTGAGGCACTGGTTCAGAGTCCCAATCCTTAGATACCTAGTTGATCTTCTGAATCGACTAAAGCTCAGCCCGGTTGACTCCGAACTCGTACACCCAACTCACCTCGCTGACCCTCGTTTTCTTGAGGAATGGACTAGAGGCCCCTAATCCACGGATCCTCTCCCACTTATATAGCCTGAAGAGAGTTGACAGCACGAAGAGGGGACTTAGTGAGGGAATCTATTATCTGATGGCCCGTAAGTCAGATTTTAAAGATTTGCTGCCAAAGGGAGAGGCAAAGAGCAAATCTAATGTAGGGGACTACATGTCGAGATGGTTCTACATCTCTTGTCCTTCCCTTGCTTGCTTTCAACATCATTGCTTTGTTTTTACTCTAAGTAGCTATAGGGTTGGCGTTAACGAGCTATTGTTTTGCTTTTTGTTTTAACACTTCCCATTTTCTTTTGCAAAAGGGAGTAAAGGAGATATTACTGTGGAAGAGAAAGATCACCTCATGATGCTAATGGACTCGAGAGAGGGGAGTACTGCCCAGGTGTTAGACGATGATCTCCTTATAATCCCAAAGTACTCTAAAGACTCAAATATTGTAAATCAAGAAGGTGTTAAGACCCTTGCAAAGTTCCCGCCTCCTAACCCCCCTTTTGAATCGATCACGCACACACGTTGTGAACAAGGAATTTTCTTTCGAGCTAATCGATAGCAAAAGAGATATAGGCGTTCGAGGCCAGTGCGAGCTAGTCTTCATTCATTAAGCTACTGCAGAATTTCAGGAATTATTCGTTGATGAATTGGGTTCCGTTGTCTGTAACGAGCTGTTGAGGAACCCCGAATCTACAGATAATGTGATCCCACACAAATATTTCCACTTTCTTTGTAGAGATTTCAGCAAGTTCTTTTGCTTCCGTCCATTTTGTGAAGTAATCTACTGCTATAATGGCATACTTGCATCTGTTTCGTCCTGTAGGGAGAGGTCCTATCAGGTCTATGCCCCAAATCGCGAAGGGCCACGGACTAATCATCCACTGTAGGTAGGCTGGCGGAGCTCGCGAAATCTTTACTAATCTCTGGCACTTCTTGCACTTCTTTACCAGGTTGACGGCATCTTGCTTTATCGTTGGCCAGTAGAAGCCTTGTAGAAGTGCCTTATGAGCTAGAGATAGCCCCTCGCCGTGATTACCACGATAACCTTCATGGATGTCCTTAAGGATGGTGGTATAGTTTGGCTCATCAATATACCGTAAAAGCGAGGCTGAAAAGCCTTTCTTATAGAGCTTATCATCACAGATGCAATATCTTGTAGCTCGAGTACGCAGACGATATACTTCCAGCTTATCATCTGGTAGCTTACCCTCTTGTTAATAATCCACCAGAGAATTCATCCATGAGTCTGCTGCCATAGTCAGAATTATCACTTCGTCACTGGGCTTTATACTAGGTTTTGACAAGGACTCTACTGGTATATCTCCAGAGAGATCCGTGTCCTGAGCTATTGCCAAGCGAGTTAGAGTGTCTGCATGAGAATTCTGAGCTCGCGGGATTTGATTTATTTCATACATTTCGAATGTTCTCAACAACTCTTGGACTTTTTGAAAATAGATTGTCATTTTTGCTCCCTTAGCCTGGTATTCTCCCATAATCTGACATATCATGAGCTGGAAGTCACTGAAGATCTTGAGCCATTCAGCTTTCATCTTCTAGGCTAAGCGAAGCCCTGCTAGCCAAGCTTCATACTCTGCTTCATTATTTGTGGCCCAGAAGCCAAACTTGAAAGCATAGAGGATTTTGTGCCCTTCTAGGCTGATTAACAATACTCTGGCCCCAGCCCTCTGTTCGTTGAAAGATCCATCAACTAATAACTCCCAAAATGGTCCTTTTGAAGACTCAGCTACTTCGTCCGTGGATCCTGTAAATTTCGCAATGAAATCAGCCAGCACTTGCCTCTTGATTGCCAACCTTGGTATAAACTCGATGTCAAACTGAGTGAGCTCGATGGCCCATCTAAGGAGATAGCCTGAAGTGTCAGGCTTCTGGAGGATTTGTTTAAAAGGGTATTTGGTCAGCTTTTATGTACTTGGAAATAGGGGCGCAGCTTCCTAGATGCTACTACAAGGCAGAAGGCGAGCTTCTGCATTGGAGTATACCTCGTCTCAACATCAACCAATTTTTTACTGATGTAGTACACAAGGAACTAAGCTTCATTTCCTTCTTCTCTTATCAGTGCTACACTTAGAGCATACTGGGACACCCCGAGGTAGACCGCTAAAGTCCCTCATTCGTTCGGTTTTGACAATAGTGGTGCTCGCCCGATGTATTCTTTGAGCTGCTGGAAGGCGACCTCGCATTCTTTTGTCTACTCAAAGTTTTTGGCTTTCTTCAAGACTGTAAAGAACATGACATATTTATCTGTGGCTTTAGAGAAAAATCTGCTAAGGGCAACCACCTTGCCGTTAAGGTTTTGTACCTCCTTCAGTGTTGTTAGCGACCTCATATTGAGCAGGACCTTTATTTTCTTAGGGTTCGCCTCAATTCCTTTGTTATTCACCATGAATCCCAAAAATTTTCCTGAGGCTACACCGAATGCACATTTAAGGAGGTTAAGTTTCATCCGATATTCTCTCAAGATCTAGAACATCCTCTCGAGGTTGTGTACATGGTTGACAGCCTGCTTTGACTTTACCAGCATATCGTCGACATAGACCTTCATAGTCTTCCCAATTTGATTATCAAACATCATGTTTACGAGCTCCTGATAGGTCGTCCCTGCATTCTTCAGGCCGAAGGGCATGACTTTGTAGCAATACAAGCCGCGATCTGTGACGAATAAAGTATGCTCTTCATCTCTAGGGTTCATTGGGATCTGATTGTACCCTGAGTAAGCATCCATAAAGCTGAGGAGCTTGTGCCCAGCGATCGTGTCTACAAGTTGATCAATTCTAGACAGTGAGAAGCTATCTTTAAGGCAGGTCTTGTTTAGATCCGTGAAGTCTATGCAGGTCTTCCATTTCTCGTTCTTCTTTTTTACTAGCACGGGATTGACTACTCAGACAGGGTAACGAGCTTCACGAATAAATTCGTTTGCTAAGAGCTTATCTACTTCGTCCTTTAAGTCGTCGTAGCGTTCTTGGGTCATCTGCCTCATTTTTTGGCAAACTGGTTTATACTGGGGATTTATATTTAGCTCATGCGTCATCACCTATAGATCGATTCCCACCATGTCTTCATGATTCCAAGCGAACACGTCCAAATTCGCCTTGAGGAATTCAGCTAACTGGGTTTTGACTTCTGGGGCCAAATTTTTCCCTAACTTGAGGCATTTTTCAGCATCTACCTTACTGACCTGAATATCTTCCAACTTCTCAACTAGGTCGGTGGTTTGGTTTGCATCTAATTCCCTGAGATCCAGATCATGACTGACACCAAAGGTACTGACTGTTTGCAGCTCGCGAATTGAATTCTCACTCGTCTTTTTTCCTTTTACTCCCATGTTTACTGCACCTTTATAGCAGCGACGAGCAAGTTGCTGCTCACCTCGTACGCATCCTTTCCCATTGGAAGTTGGAAATTTAATTGTGAGAGCTCTCATTGAGGTGACCATATCCAGGTCGTTCATTACAGGCCTTCCTATCACCACATTATAAGTGGAAAGAGAGTCTATAATTAGGAAGTCCACCAGTACTATTGATTGTCGACCTACATTTCTAATGGTGAAAGGCAATCTGATTTGCCCCACATGAGTGATTGAATCTCCTGTGAAACCATACAAAGGTTTCGGAGAAGGCGTTAGCTGTTCATCTTCAATGCCCATCTGGTTATAACACTCCTTATACATCATGTTCACCGAGCTCTCTGTATCAATCATTATTCGTCTGACCTCCATATTCCCAATATGAGGTCGAATCACCAAGGCATTGTTGTGGGGCTAATGAACACCCCTGGCATCTTTCTCTGTAAAAATTATTTTTGCGGATGCCATTCTCACTCTTTTGGCAGGCCCTTCTGACTCAATTCGCCCAGCGAGCTGTACGTGATTAGCCTCACGTACGTAACGTTCTTGTGACCTGTTTGAGGTACCTACTAAGTGGGTTCCCCCATGGATTGTAAAGATCGTTCTCACGGAAGGTTCGTACTGAGGGTCAGGTGTCTATTAGGCTTGAATAGGTTGCTCTTGTCGATGTTATGGTTGAGATTAAGGACGATGCTGTTGGGATGGTCGTCTTGCAGGTCGTACTACGTAGTCCCTCAGACGACCATTTCTAATCATCTCTTCAATGGCGTCTTACAATGTCCAACAGTCAGAGGTGTTGTGCCCTACTTCATTGTGATAGGCACAGAACTTGCTGTTGTCCCTACGTCCTTTAGGAGTTTGCATGTGGGTAGGTTTTCCAAAGTTCTCCCTATTCCTTTCAGTTGCAAAGATCCTATCCCTGGAGTTTGATAGGTCTGCGTAATTTTCGTAGCGACCCGAGCGAGGAGGGCGTTCACACCTCTGGTTGCTCCTTGGTTTAGGCCCATCCCTGGCCTTCTTTGCAACTTGATTGTTGTTCCTTTGACCCCTATTATTGCCTCAACCATTACTTCTTTTCTTACTATGGTTGGAGCTACTAGCTTTCTCATTTGGGCTGTTCTGCTTCTTTGACCCGAAGGCTTCCTCCCATCTCATTTCTTTGAAAGATCGCTCATAGAATTCCCCCAAATCTTTTACTGGGGATTTATATATGCTCTCATACAGTTTCTCATCTTTCTTTAATCCCATCGAGATAGCTATCAGAATCTCTTCGTCAGTAGGGCTTTCCATATTGTTTACCTCATGTCTGAACTTGGTGATGTAGTCTTTCAGCGATTTACCAAGGCATTGAAAAATGGTAGCGAAGTGACAGGGGGAGCGAGCTGCCTTTTTAGTGTTTTATATTGATTAACAAACTTTTGCTGGCAGTCCTCCCAACTTTTGATTGTAACGCAACAAATTTTTTCTATTTAAAAGAAACAAAAATATATCCGGATTAATAATATTTTTGGAATAAATAGTGTTTTTGGATTAATAGTGATTTTTGGATGAATAGTGATAAATGAATAGTGATTTTTGAGAAACGGATATCGAAAATCATTGAAAGTAAAAATTTTGATGAATAGTATTTTCGAATAAATAATATTTTCGGATGAAAAGTATCCGCATGAATAATAATTTTCGAAAAACAGATCTTGCAAATCAAAGTGTTTCGAAATTAATATTAGAGACTAAAAAAAAGGAAATGGATAAAAAAAAATTAATTAATTATTCATTGATGTATATTGAATTATTATTCGGAAGCTACATGAAGTATACGAGTTATGGAGAATGATTTATTAAGTTTTGTATATTATTGAAAGTGATAAAAAGGAAACGAAGTATTATTTAGAACATTATAAATATTTATTATTCAAAATAACTGTAGGTGTGATTGTTCAGAATTATAAGAATATAATTATTGTTGAGGATTCTAATTGAAGAATTTTATTTAATAATAGTCTATTTAGGTGTTAATTGTTATAGCTTTGGATATTATATATAAAGAAATTTATGAAATATTCTATAAGGGTACAATTATGATTATTGGAAAGTTTGGATTAATGATGATTTATACAGGTACAAATTGTTATAGTATAGACTATACGATTTTATGTACGTAAAAAAATTGGAGATTTATTTAGAATAAAATTATTATGGTTGAAATAAAATAAATATAATTCAAACAATTTAAGTTAAATATAAAATTATCCACTAACATAACTCATTTATCTATTTCTGGATCCACCCTAAAATCAAATAAAACCCAACTTATAACTTATAGAGAAATAAACAAATTTTCTGGAATCCAAATCTTATTAAAATAACCTTACTTATATGGATAAATTGAGCATCCAAAGTATTTTTCTTTTCTTTTCCTCTTCCCTGCCTGGTTTGCTTCTTCTTTCTTTTTTTTTTTCTTCTTATTTTCCTTTTGTCCGGTTCTGCATCTTTTTTTTTCCTCCCGCTGCTACCCAGTTCTGCTCCTACTTTTCTTTTTCTTCCTACTGCCGTCCTCCCTCTTCTTTCTCTTTCTTCTTTTTTTTTTTCCTTGCTCTGCTGCCAATAGCTTCATTTTTTTTTTTTTGCTTCTCTGTTTAGTTTTTTTTGCTTCCTATTGCCGACAGAACATATATATATATATCTTCTGCTTCATCCTAATCCATGCACCGCCTCTTGTCTTGTCTTTTTTTTTTTTTTTAATTATTTCCTTTCAATATGCTACCACCACAAAAAAATATATATATACATATTTATTTATTTTATTTTAATGGACCCACTACTAATTATTATTATCATTATTATATAAAAAAAATCTCACTCACCCAAATTGACCTTTTAGTATATATGCAAATTTTCATTTTTACCCTCATAATCATTTTCCTTTTAACCCCACTTTCTTAATTCTTTTTAAAAGTATCCTATAATAGGATATTTATTCACAAATTTCTGTACTTATATTGGAGTTACCATGCGTAGGTTGAGATTTAAGCATTGTTGATAAAGATTAAAGAGAAGAGATTCGCTGCGATTGTCGCGAGTCACCTTACTGCATACTTGGGTAATTATTTTTGGTGGATACCATGCATTATTATTTACGTGTGTTGATACGCATATGTGTGTATATATATATATATATATATATACACACAAATATGTATTCATGAAATTTTGTAATTGATAATACATATAAATGGTATAAAAGGATTTTAATGTTGTAAAGTGATTTTGTAAATAAATTTATTTCTTTCTTTTAAGTAACAATCATATTATTAATATGATTTTTATTAAATGTGTGTATGATAATAAATGCTTATGTGGTGAAGTGAATGTGGAGATGGATGGAAGATTCGAATGGGAGTTGAGAAATGAATGAAACTTTAAAAGTGTCTTTATTTTCCTTACAGATTTTGTAAATTTTGGGTTTTCAGAAAAACAGAGAGAATTCTGTCGAATTTTCTAGAAAAATAAATGAACTTTTATAACCGAATTTTTATAAACGGTTTAAATAGTAGATCCTCTGACTAGATTATTTGTTTTGGAGGAAGTCGGGTAGAAGGTGTTACACTGATATTGTGAGGTGGGAGATTTCTTAGCCATGTTCGGGGAACACCTCTGAGCATCATAGGAAAGACATGATATTTGACCAGCGAAGTGGTTGTCTGTAAATCCATCTGGATATTGAATGCGTCTAAATGGTCGTAAGGATTTGAGTCCCCGTTATATTACGGGATGTTAAGGACTTTGAACCTCACAAAAAGCGGCTCCAACTCGATTTCAGAGATGAATGGGGTCCTTTCATTATATTGACCCCATTGTTCCTGAGCCCTAGGCTGGGCTTCTAACTATCGAACCCTCTGAATGAGCTCTTCAATGACCTGGTCCTACATTCCAGACTGGCTAACAGTGGATAGCCGACTCCTTCTACTATCCCTATCTGGTGAATTCTAGCTTCGAACTCTATTCCTTTGTTCACGTTGAGGCTCGAGGGAGCAGCGCACATGTTCATTTCTATGGTAGGGCCTGTCCACCCCATCTTCCCTATGAGGAGTTCCAGGTCGGCGCCGTTGTCTACCCTCAATTCCTCGAACTGGAACCTGTGCATGTCTTTGGCTTAGCTCAACTTGTCCGGGTACGTTCTGGTTCACTCTCAATTCTGATGGATGAGCTGTGTTTTCATCATTGCGAGCTTGCTGGACTCGAGCTCTAGACTACACGTTGGAGGAATGGACTGATCCCTCCTGTGTTGGCGCTTCCCTGGCCACCCTTCCATTTGTGGCTGAGGTTTCAACATGATGCCGCTGTGAAATCCCCCTAGTCGTCGCAGTTTCGTCAGGCCTTCAAGCTATCTGAGTCTAAACTTAGGTCAACGTCCTAACGGCGTCAGCTATCTGTAACATAGCATTCTCTAGCACTTCCTGATGCCATTGTAGCACTTACATTGCATCCTTTATAGCAACGTCAGGCACGGATCGGGGAGGGGGAACTGGAGGTATGTTTTAGGGATTCTCAGTTAAATGTGTATTTGAAGTTCGAGCCCTCAAATAGGTCGCTCTTCCAGCCAGAGGGGCGTTTCTCTGGTGATTAGAATCATCGAACTGGCCAGTGATGGAGCTCGAACTCATGGTGGTTCTTTCTCTTGTCATGGTGTCTAGTACACGAGCCAGTGTAAGGTATACAAGCTCTAGAGGTTAGTGGCAATGAAGATCAAACTGTAAGAAGAGCCCTTCCTCTAGCGCCAAAAATGTCGATGTATGGAATTAGCAGACAAAATTCGTCCAGGCCCAAACTGCAAATGATGTTATTGGAAACGATGTAATAAATACGTGAAAAAATAAACGAGAGGGTAAAGAAAGAACATAACACAACAGGATCTTTAGAGTGGTTCGGCTTAAATTTTGCCTACGTCCACTGTTTTCTTACTATCATATGACGTGGTGTGGATAACTACACTCACCCTTTTTCACAATGAGGATACCCTCCTATTTATAGAAAGGGGAGGTGCTATAGTTAATGCTGAGTAAGTTAAAATATAATAATTATTACAGTCAATGCTTTAGAATTACATTTAATGCGCCTGATTTGCATTTAATGCGTCTGAGATACATTAAATGTGTCTGACAGTTATCAAAGCAAGTTGTTTAGGTGGCTAATCTAAGTGGCTATCTCAAGTGGGCCAGATAAGATCATTGTAATCCAAGTTGTAATCTTTGCTGTAATCTTTGACGAAATTGATGTGTACGGTACGTCTTGATCTGTAATTGGCTTGGCGGTTTTTTTACTGTAGTTGACTGGTGATCGAGTTACAGTGCTCGAGAGCTCATTGCTACGAGCTGGAACGCTCGAAGCTTGACTGAGTTTTGCCTTTGTGAACTGATTGTGTACTCTGAGTCTGCGAGTTGGATGATTGGCGAGCTGCATATCTTGATAGACTTGACTTTTAGGACGGTCTGTTCATCCGATAAGCTGGATCTATGGGGTCTGATAAGTTGTTTGATAAGCTGGACGCTTGGTAACATGTGCCTTAGCTGAATGTACGGCTTCTTCTTCTTGAGAGGCCTTGGGCTTCTTATCTATTTTAGGCCCTTATCAATAGTACTGGGCTTTTACCAACCCATTTAGGGTATCTTATAAATACCCATAACAACTTGTAAATCTTCCAACCCAACCAACCAAATAAAATTTTCACTCCAACCCAACCTAACCTAATAATAGTCAAATTTGGTTGGGTTGATCGGGTAAAATTCAATCCATCACAAAAGTATAAAAAGTCGAGTCGACAACTCTTATAGTCTTAACAATTTTATTACAAATAAAATAAGTACAAATAAAGATTCAATGATTACAAATAAAGAAGATTCAATCCACCACAAAAGTTGTCATTGATCTTCATTCCTAACAAGTATTTTTCTAGATGAAGTAGAAAACTTAGATCTAAATCTAGGGATGGGTGTTTGTAGGTGGGGTTGAAAATTTTTTAACTCATCTCAATTTTTTTAAGATTTATTCTATTCAATTTGATAAAAAATGGTCGGGTTGAATTGGATATACCCACCCTTAATTATATCAATTTATTTAAATCAATATTTTTTTGTTAAGCACTTTCTGGATTTGAAATTAAAAGGGAATTAGGGATGTATGAATATACATACTGATCATTTGTTTCCTAAGACAAAAAATCTAAAATCATATATTGTTACGCTTATATCCATATAACTACTAATTGTTATTTATATTTATTTTGAATTATATATAGCTTACGAGTCATTTAATAAATCCTATACTAAAATTATCTAAATATTTATAATATTTCATAAATTAATTTTTATTGATAATAATAAATATATATCTTATATTATAATATTTTTAGAAAACATTAATTTCTTTGAACTTAATGTATTCATTTTAAGTTAAAGTATATGTTGTTAAAATTACTATACAAATATAAAGATTCAATTTACTAGTAGCGAATAAAAATTGATAATTTCTAAGATATATGATGAAGATAAAATTGAAAAAAATGTTACTTTCACTAAGGCAGTAATGGAAGATAAAATTTTAATTATTATTAAGAAATTTTGCATAAAGCCATACACCCATAAGTTAGAAATACTATCAACTTGTTTGTTTTTAACGATAAAATTGTCTGAAAACAATTAAATAGGCATTTATACCCTATTTTTACTAGTCGTTGTTATTAATATTTGTTTTATATGATACTAATAACTAAAACAAATAATTCAACAAAATTTAAACCATTTTTACGTAAACATAAACAGGATTTTATTCATAACTATGATATAATAATAATTAATTTTTTTTAAAGAAAAAAAGTGATGTAGAATAAATAATTGTCTCTCTCACTCTGTTTTATACAAGAGCATAATTTGCTTTTATAAGAGCTTTTAAAGATGACTGTTTTCTTCTTAAGTCAATATTCTTCTTATGAGAGCTTATGCTACATGTAGGCCTATATAGTATGTTTTGATCAAGCACATTACTTAATTGTGCATGTGTAGCAATAAACCATGATAGGGTTAATCGTCTCGAAGCCTTGCTTTCTTATCGTGTCAAGGAGTGAATGGAGTTCGTATCGCTTGTGCGTTAAGTCAATAAGATGAATCCTAGAGTTATAGTGAATCAAGAAGATTGAGGGAGTTATCGATTTGGTCTATGAAGGGCGGGATAGGCAGGTAGGGATTTGATAACTATGCAAAAAAGGTTCCCGTAAATGTTATTTGTAATCCCTCTTTTGCTAGTTTCAAAGTGACTATAAGAGAGGAAAATCCATAACAAACAGAATAACCAACCTAGAAGGGATGAATAGGTTAATGAACAAATATATTTTATCTTTACTATATGTACAGTAGAATAATTAAACAAAAAATAAGAGTAAGAAAATAGTAAAAAACGTGCAAAACGATTTTTATATGTAAAATCCAATAAGGTAATAATCATACGACTAGAATTTTTTCCAACCAATAAGATAACCACACAAAATTAAAACTCTTTCTAACCACTTTCGAATGAAACCCCACTATTATTAAATGGATTACAATTATCTTTCATAGCAACCCTTTTTGTCTAAACAACTAATCCATCTCTACTTAATAATAGTCCTAATTTCGCTCTTCTTGGACTTAGGACGACAACTCCGTCTATCTTCTAAATCCACTACATCTACTTAATTTACCTTCTTGACTCACGCACAAGTGAAACGAACTCTCGTCACTCCTTGACGCCACAAAAATTGACACCACAAAGTATGGCCGCAAGTGAAACGAACTCTCGTCACTCCTTGACGCCACAAAAATTGACACCACAAAGTATGGCCGCAAGTTGATCATACCAATCAAGGTTAATTGCACACACCTGCAAAATATGTATGTACAATCAAGTAATGTGCTTGGTCAAAACAAACCGGAAGAATCTAGAGGCAAGGAAATAACCCATACGAATGATCTAAACCCTATAATGGAAACAATCTTTCTCAGAGCACTCCCAAAGTAAATAAATGAAAGTAAAAGCTGGGTGTGTACTTTTATGAGAAAAAGACACCAATTTTTTTGTTCTCTCACTTTGGTTGCAAATCTTTCTTTAGTTATAAAATTGGTTGTACCCTTTCTACCAAGGCCTTCAAATTATGCGGCCAAGTTGTCATTATTGCTGCTTCAAATTGATCAAATTCCAATTGAAATTGCGACAAGTATGATTCAAAAAAAGATAAAGCAATGCACGTCCAGTTCAAATTTGCAACTACCATGATTCTCCATCCACAACAGGTTTTTGGCTGTCCATGGTGAGTCAATAAGTAATCCGTTGGATAACCAATCTACCTAGACGACATTGAGCTGTCCAAATTTTGTGCAAAAAGGAAATGAATAAAATTTTAACAGGAAACTTGCTTGGATGAATTGAGATGTTGCATTTGCGCTAAAATAGCAATAAACTGGTGAAATATTACAGAAACGTTCAAAAGTCATCTTCAAGTGTTGATCTATAGAAAATTTTAATGAACTTTACATTAAGAGAATAAATAATTGGCTAGAAATCTGCTGACGATACCCTAAAACAATTACTGACATAAATAACTATTAACACATAAGATCAAGCACGGTACCTCTAATCCCGAATCCCATGTTTGGAAGATAATTCATCAACGAATAGAACCAAAATTGAATTCTCAGGGCTTTCTCAAAGAAGATGCAGCACCCATGACAACAGCCAAGACAATGCCAAGACCAGCCCCAAGAGAAGCACCCACAGCAGCAGCTGTCATAGAGGATGCCTTAGCTTTTGAATCCTGGTTTATTGCCATAGCACGTTCTCGCTCCAACTCTGCCAACAGTCTATCGCTAACAAGCTCCTTGATTTTTTAAACAAAACACAGCGCAACAAAACTTCAGAATTTTTCCATGTGGACATTGGATGCATAAAGCAATAGAAATAAATCAAATAATACGCATGCACACAAGAACAGGTAATAAAACATTAATAAAAAACAAAAGTTCATTCTCCAGACAATAATCTTACATTCTACTAGAAAATATCAAAACATGTTTGCTGGCACTACTGAATCCAATCTTAAACTTAGCACATACCCAAATAGGAAAATAAGTTTAAATCCAAATGTAGGAAGTGTTCCCATAGATTAAAGGACTGGCAAATTAACTAATTCCAACTAAATGAAAGCTTCCATTACAGGTGGTGGCGGTACCAAATATAGATGAACCAGAGAAAGTTAAGTATTTTAAGTGTTTGAGGGTTATCAGATTGGTACAAATATGTGTTCCCCTTCTGCTAGGTTATCCAGTCTAAAGTGCAATTCCAGCAGAAAACAGACACCATATAGGCAGCTTCCAACTAAACAAAGTAGAGGTGCCATCGGATTTAATCAGGATCAGAAATGCATACTCCTAATCGATTGGTTTTTCAGACATTTGAGAGGTTTAACCATGCCCATAAAGCATCTATTGAGACACCAATTTAGTATCGAAATCATTTAAATTTAGAAGAAAGGTGTGTCAATTTACATCCTCTTGCCTAATAAGAAATTAACTCTTCATTAATTTTCAATTTCTAGCAATTTAGGAAGTCTGTCAGATAATCAGTCAGGCATTGAGGAAAATGCTTCTACCTGCAAGGACACTTCTTCATGGCTCCGAAGGACACGGTGGACAAGCTGACAAAGGGAATTCATACCCTCCATGGGAAATATGGTATCTTTTCTCTGAAAGGGCCTCCAAACTAAATTAATTGGAGCAAAAAGAAGCTTCTGGGCACCCATCGTTCCATCAGAATCTCGATCAGTTGCACCCCAAGACAAAGAAGCACTTGCAGCACCGGGCATAACATATGGACAAGAATTGACAACTTCAGTCGTGCTTGGAGACACTTGATATGCCTGTAAAACAGCTTCAATTGCTGATCTTTGCTGGTGTGCACTGACAGAAAACTTGTTTGTTATGGCAAGGACCCAAGGAATTCCAAGAGCTTTAGCCTCATCTAACAGCAGTGAAAGGGCTGGCTGTTGCAATGCATTTGAGTGATTGTACCGAGGTATCTTATGGGAAAGATTATGCACAAGAACAATCAAGTCCGTCTTTCTACTAAGATCATGATTTCCCATCCATAGTTCATCCCTGAAACGGGCAGCCTCCATAGTCAGCTCCTGCAGTCCAAAAGCACGAAAAAGAAAACAAGAAGTTAAAGAGACTGAATACACAATGGATATTAAAAATCATCAGAAAAAATAACAAAAGCAACTTAAGGCAGACAAATAAGTTTGATAATGGTAGAAACTCTATCATATACCATCTAACCTTCATCTATCAAATAACAAAGCCCTTATCCAATCAAAGATAACAAATTTGCAGCCAACACTTTGAGCACTTATAAGAATAGCATCTCTATCATAATCCAACTGAGTCTGTCTATCCAAATAATAAAGCTCTGACCTCATCAGAGTATGCTGTATCATTTATTCTGGTTTGTGTGCTACAACTATCAACACCTACTAAGGCTACTATGGCAATTTCACAGGAAGAACAAACTAGCATTCTCCAATGAGAAATGTGTTTAATCATGCCTCCTTAGCAGAAAGTCGCATGAATGAACTTAACCATTTCTAAAGTTATTAACAAGGCCAACAGCCACGGGTGTTTCGTGTTTGTCATGCTCAGATATAGATGATTAAATTTGTTAAGGAAGAGGAGATACCAATATAATTAGGTATTATATGATACAACATCATGTAATGAAGATAACTATACTCAATTTTAATAATTAAATTATATAGAGTTAAATATTACAAGTATCATACAGTATTAGGTTTTGATAATGCTCATCTCACTCATATCTGTTCACAGAAATACTGCTTTAAAACGATTTTCCCATCAGTCATTGGATATCAGAATCCCCACATGGAATAGTGAAACACAAAACATATGTATAAAGGTTACCAAGACTGCAAATGGGTTGGATCAGAATCCATGTTACAGCTAATCCACGTCATCCAACTCAATAAAAATGGCTTATTTTCTGATCATGATATCTAAAAATGTGTCAAACATGACATCAGAAATAACTGGATGGAATCAATGTACCTCCTTGATATGATAAAGAACAAATTCAACAAAATGTTATATTAAAATGTATAAATTTCCTTCATTTCTCTGTCACCATAAATATGTGATATATTCTAATTAAATACAAATTACAGTAATTACTAGGCTCAAAAGCTTACGAAAGGACCCCAATAATATTTAAGCACTTTAACACACTTTTTCATCAACAATTTCATCAACAACATCAACAGGCTTGCCACATGAGTGACACCCAATACAAACACATAACAAATTCAATATAACCATGTAGAGGAAGTTGAACCTAGCCACTGATAAAACTGGTTTTAATGTTATGTAGTAACTACTCTATCCAAAAGCTTAAGCCATTAAAAGCATAGCCGACAACAATATTTAAGCATTCTAACAATAAACATTGACTATCTTCTCATTGTTATATCCTTAATTTAGTTCTGTTGGATCAGAAGTTACACTAAAATAATCAATATTTTGTAGTTCTGTTGGATCAGAAGTTACACTAAAATAATCAATATTTTGTAATTCAGACTCAAAATTCAAACTCAGCTTCAGCGTTTATTTATTATATTCAAAATTGATTCAGAAGCAGACAAGCATAAGATCCCTTGTACTTAGCTTAGAATTTGCCTATTCAATGTTGATAATAAAAATTTAATCTGGATCCCACCGAAGAATCCACCCCAATCCAACCCTGTAGAGAGCCCTGAAGGTTACCTAGGCAACAGACCTGTTTTCTATAAGGAAAAGAAGATAGAAACAAGAGTAACAGGAAATGGGGAAACAAGACATACAGACAGCCAGGATACATGCAGCCATAACATGCGCCAAAATGGATAGCAAACAGAAAATTATTATCAAAAAATGAAGCACAACCTGTATGTCAATACCAAACATAACAGCAGAAAAAAAAATCGGGTTCAAAACCTAGTTCAAAGAGATTACCTGCAAGTTTACACCAGCTGAATCAGAGTAGCATAAACCACCAGCTATACCCTCTTGAACATCAGCCTCCACAAACAAATTCTCCATATTGGTAATAGTGCTTAATTTGCCTTGACGCAATATAGCCTTGAAAAGAGAAGTCTTACCAGCACCCTAAAAAGCCATGCTTTCTAAAATTAGCAAAACAAATAGGAGTACATACTATTTTAGTCAGAATGTAACAAATTAGTACCTCAAGACCAAGTAATCGCACCCTACGAGTTCTCACATGAACTTTCTTGGAGACAGTTGTAAAATCACTTGTGCAGAATATGAAGAAGTCACTCAGGCCCTCAGGACATATAAATTTTTTGTCAAGACATGGCCCTGGATCAGGTCCCATATTATAATTTATATTTTCTGAATCAACAGAAGAAAACAGAGGCATCAAAGAGTTTGCCACTATTTGATCCTTTGGAGGTCGTTTCAATGGCGCTCCAACTAAGACTCGTATTTTCTGTAATTCCAGCTGTACTCCAATATTGGATGAGTAAGCTGGAGCTGAAGGAAATGATTCCACGGTAGTTGAACACCTGGTTGAGAAAAATACGTGAAGAATGAATCTCACACCAAATTAAATCTATGTATTGACTGAAGCAACAATTCATTTACATGATGTCATACAATTATCCAAATCTACATCAACTCAACATGTAGAGGACGAAATTTTAATGGTAAAGAAAGAATGTCCAGAAGTCATGCATCCAGTACGTTTCAAGCAATGAACATTCTAGGTAGTGTTGGTTTGTAAAACTTCTGTGCTATATCATCCTCTTCTAATATAAAACCTCAAATATGCAAAGCACTCTAAGTTCCACTACTTAGATTATGGAAGTCAGTATTGTATACCAGTGAGCTTCCTACTGGTGAAAACAAAGTGAGAATAATCCAATTGGCAGATCACACTATTCTTACTCTTCCAGTCTTCCTTGTCAGCGTCCACATTTTAGACTTATGAAGCATATTACAACAACCAACATCTTTCCCAGCATTCTCCCCACAAGGCCACTAGTTTCCTTTTAAACTATTCTAAGCCAAAATAGTTTAACATGGAGAAGCTCAATCATGCTCCATCTTTAGATAAGAAAAATATCTATCTTTGACTAACCCATCACTCTAGTCTTCATGGATGTATGCAGAAACTTTGAATATCATATTTTTATTTGTCAACTGATAAGAAATATGTGATTCAATTCCCTATATAACCTATGCCAATATTTGCAACCAAGGTTTTTAATTTCTTTTTCTTTTAAAATATCTAGAATTCCCCTGATCTTCCCTTGTTTCTAGGATTCAAGACCGTAGTGGTAGCAATAAAATTTGTAAAATTTTAACATCTAAAGTAGGTGGCACCTAGGGCTTTTGGACCCATGGTCTCTTGATTGACAGTCCCACCAGTCAATCACTAAGCAAAGACCATAAGGTTTTGGCACCCATGGTCTTTCTAGAAGTTCCAAAAAATGGGCATGATCTCATAACAACAAACTACAACAGAAGTATTGAAAGTAAAACAACAATTTTATACTAGTATAGAGAGCCAAGCCTTGAGTTGGCCTCTTCACCTACTTGTTAATTATTATATTAAATCACTGAAAGCTTTAAAACCCCAATTAGAGTTAACATGGGCATGATCTGAAAGAGAAGCAATGATCAACATTTAACTTGATAGCTGTCAACCTGACCACCGGATTTAGAGTGGTCGTGAGGATCTGGCAGGAAAAAACAGCCTCTTCACCAACTCATTACTTAATAATCTTCAACTATTAGCAAGGGACAATCAGAAAGAGGACAATGATCAATATTTAACTTGATTACCACTTTCCCATTTAGCTCAATTTTTTACTATACTTTGCATCACTTGATAGTTTGAAGGCACTCAAAAGCACTACAAACCATTGGAGAACATTTATGTCAGGTGAATTCTGAATACTCAACCGGATGTAGCAAAGCAACACCTCTTAATCAATGCACAAGTTTGGTTACATGAGCAGAATAACCGATGTTAAGCGAAAAACACATACACGCACAAAGCATGAAGAACCAAGTAACAAAAATAATAAAACTTACAGTGAAAAGGTGATAAAGTAAATACCAGTTACCATTTACTTGAGCATGAACCAGATTACACAAATGCAAGCTGAAACCGGTTATATCAACCTTTAAAGGCTCTGCATTTTTCTCACCAGGAATCCCACTCCATCCAAGAGGAACAACTGATGTAGCAGTACGAATAACTGGAGACTCAACAATATGCCCAAGCTCAACAGTACCTGCCACAGCAAGGCCTAGCAATTGTTGTAAATGTGGAAACTGCTGTATTTGATCCATTCCAGAGAATAACACATCACTGTTACTCATGCACAGGTCATATATTCTGCAAACAAGACCGAGATGCATGAACAATTAAAATCACCATACTGAGAATTTACAATAATCACATCAGAAGGAACTGCTTTAAGTTGCAATCCAAGAAAACAAAATCTTTCATAAAACCTACAAAAGAAAGATGATTTCATAAATCTTCTAAGCGGATTGCCCATTAAAACCGCAAGAAAAAAAAATCTCAAAATTTAGGTAAAACAAAGAGAACCAATAATTGCTTTATCTCAACTTTTCTTAAGTCATAATTGCATAGTTTTTGGTTGAAAAGAAATTTATGGTATTGAAACCGGTAATCTGACTAGAGAAGGGTCAATATATATAATTTTTCTAATTTGGCTATGCACTAACAGACAAAAATAGCCCCTTTTTCGTTTTTGCACCCTTAGACAGTTGACAAATAACGAGGTATGGATAGAATTAAAATCAAGACGACCTAACTAGAGAAGGATAGGTCTGCAAAAGTTCTCTAATTTGGACTGTCCTAATACTGATATTATATGCATGGGACCTGGACAACTATGCATGCAACTAAGTTTGAATAACATTCATGAGTCCTAACCAGTTTTGTACATTAACTCTTAAGAAAACCAACTGCCTTTGTACAAGCCATTTGTGAGTGTGACAGTGAGTAAAATAGAACTTTGTTAAGTAATACACTACCTTTGAAATCGGGACCTATAAGACCTCATAGAATGTGACTGAAATCGTTCCCTCAGTTCAGCAATCACAGATCTGACCTGAAAATGCCTTTGCCATAAGAAATCAAGCAAAATGAGAGATCCCAAAAAGCTAACGCTAGTAAACTTTGCAATTGTTATAAAATCGTAAAATTTTACGTCAATGAAAATGCCAAGCATAGTGGTCAAAAAGAAAAATATTACACAAAATTTTAGGTTTTCCATAAAAAAGTGCAAAAAAAATAAAAGCACTAGAAAGACATGTTAAGCAAGGAAGCTCATACCGTTGTTAACTTTGTGTATTCTGCACCTGACAGTGATTCCACTGAAGAATTCTCCAAGAGAAAAAGCTGTTGAACATAAAATAACTTTTAATTAACTATATATGTATACATATGCAACTTAATGAATGCATGATCAGCTTCTATGAAAAATTATGAAAAACAAGAAGCAATGAATGCTTTCCAAGCGTTAATACCAAATAATATCATCAGATAATCATTTTTCACTCTAGTTTTACCACAGTAATTTAATAAGACATAGGTGATCATAAACAACAAGATTCATAAGACGTAGTACCTGCCAACATACCCAAAGAGAGTGTAATCCATATCATAATAGGATCTCAAAAAGCACAGCAAAATTTTTTGACATTATGAAATTTCATTCCAGCACCAAAAAAGGAAAATAAAAACCCAGAATGCATTGAAGCATATACTGGTTATCAGCACATCTATAAATGGCTTGCATGGACCACCAGAAAACTAGTTCACACCCATGACTGTAAGGGGGAAAAAAGAAAGAAAGAAAAATTTACAATAAACAGCATACAAACTTTTGTTTGTATCTGTTTTAGTAGTTTTGTTGGTGGACCCCTGGTTCACATTTGCATCTGTTTTGTTTTAAATTAATAAAGTTTCGTTTCTTATCAAAAAAAAAAAACAGCATACATACTTTGAAACAAACTCATCGAAAAGTACTAACAAAGTCATAAAACTAAAGGACATAAAAGAGAAGTTATTAAATAAAAGTAACATCAGGAATTAATTATTTAATCTTCCACGCATTTTACTCCACAAATGACCTACAAGGAAATTAAAGTAATTTATTTATGTACCTGCCCAAATGGTACATACAAAGGCAAGGAAGGCACTCTGCGTCTGTGCCATTTCCTTCCTTCCCCAATATTACCGCTGCCTTTTTCTGCTAATTTTCCAGTTGTTGCTACATCTAAAGACCCAGTATTAGTGTCAGACAATGGTTTAAGAGATATGCCATCAGATCCCTCTCGGATTTCAAGAGATTGCGGTTCATCTGCTATATCTTCAATTGAAGATGTCAAAGCAGAATCAATCACATTAGATGATTCTACAGGATCAATCTTTCTTCCTCTGTACCTATTGAATTGACTTCTTAGGCCTGATAAAGGAACAAGTTTGGAAAGTCTCCAAAAGGACCTCTGCACAGGGCCTAAACCCATAACTAACTGCTCCCCTTCATTTTCTTTTACCTTCTCTGCTCTTGATTTCTCTACCACTTCCTCGTGTTTCCATGCTGATAAACTATTGGTCTCAGCATCAGCCAAAACTGACAAAGGCTGAGCATTATAATGATGAAAATAAGCAGGTGACAAGATACGAGGTACCAGATCTTCAGGAATGCAATAACTCTTGAAATAATGCTGCCACCCTTTTCTATTAACATAACTGGTAAAAAAAGATAAATTGACTAAACAGCCCTTTACACAGTGAATAAAAACAACAAAACAACAATGCACTACAAGACTTCCTTCTTCTACAAGTTAAAGTAGGTCTACTTATCCATAAGATGATCTGATACCTACTCTCTTAAAGCTGCATTCCCAACTGGAGGCTGGGAGAATGTTATACATTTGACCTGAACTTTCTCATTGTCTTTTGATGAAGAAGATGTAGGGATGACCCTCAAAATGGCAAGGGTAGCTAACGCAGCTACCTAAGAAGGAAAACCGCAGCATGAAGCAGATCACAAATGCATCAGTTACAAGCAAAATGCTGAGGAAATATTGATAAAGCAGGTTAATCAACCTTACCGCTCCACCAAGTGAATGTCCACATAAAACAAGTTTCCGCTTCTTTTTCTGAGCAAGCCTGTACAACTCTAAAGCGGGTATCCCTTTAGCACGAGCCATGAAACCCTAAATAAAGCATTTCCATTCATATATATACATAAACCCATAGGATAACAGGATTATTTATGTGTAAAAGTACACTGCAAATCAGCTCCAAGGAGACAGTAGCCAAAAAATGTTAATGTATCTGCTAAAAAAAGACATAATGCAATCATACCCGATGTGCAGCAGGTTTAGGTTTGTCTCTTAGTTGCCTAGGTTTAGAATCCAAGGGATCCCACCGAATTTCTCCATTGCCCTTTTGCCCTTCACTCCGTTTAGATTCAACTACCTCAATCCTGTCAATATCCTCAAAGGTATCCTCATGATCATGAAATATGGCTCCTTGCAGTATATTTGCATCAGTCATGATATCCCTTGATAATAGAGAAAAAAATCATAATTTTAAAATAAAGCGCTTTGAAAGCTCAACAAAAATTCATCTATAATGCTTACTTGTACTGTTTTGTCCCAATGAAGGAAGCAAATAAGGTGTCACCTGCTTCTGCCAGAAGGTACCTGCATGGGTTTATGTGAGTTGATGAAGCTTAAATATCAGGAAATGAAAAACCATTTCACATATAGTAAAAAAGTAAGTGTCTTCGCACTAAGCTATGTTTGT
Source organism: Dimocarpus longan (assembly GCA_022984855.1). NCBI lineage: Eukaryota > Viridiplantae > Streptophyta > Magnoliopsida > Sapindales > Sapindaceae > Dimocarpus > Dimocarpus longan. The sequence goes on along the minus strand of CM041023.1, from coordinate 11,597,045 downwards.
CTAAGGATAAATACATACATTTAGTACTTTAGTAGAGGCTAAGGCTTAATAACTTCAGTTAAGTTAAATATGCATGTTTACATTTAATGAGAAAATTAGGATTGCTTTCACATAGAAAACCAAATTCACCCACAACACGTGCTACCCTCAAACTTGATTGTTGCAAACTTTTAAAATATTTAGATAAATTATCTTTTAATTTTTTTTTTTAATAAGAAACAAAATAATATTTAGATATGAGCTCAAAAAGTATTGCTAAAACCAGCAGGCGCACATCCTAAGTTGGAAACAAGAAAGAATTTCACAGAAGCATCAGTAGGAATAATCCAGCCATAAAAGCTCAACACAGCTAATTAAATTACTCATCATTGTCAATGACCTGCAATACTGATCTAGTGTTAATGTCATAAATAGACATTCAAAAGAACATGAGATGTGTCCCAGCAATCAAATTTTTACAATATTTATTTAAATAGAAAACTTGAAAATGTAGAAAGCAATTGGAAAGGCAATTATAGGCAAAACCTAATCATGCAGTATCATAAACCTGTGAGGAACATGGTCTGAGGAAGGTTGCACACGCTCCAGAGAAACAATTTGTCCTCCAAAGTCAGCTTTAAATTTGTTTACAGCCCGAACCATATCAGTAGCAGGCCTCTGTCATTTAACCAACGATGTATACTATCAGTACAAGAGAAGTTTTTATTTCAAAATGCAATAGCATTAATTATTATCAATCAAACAATTCTACACCACAAACCAATCATACATGCTTGGTTCTCATCATAGACAGTTTTATGGCATTCTCTTTTATTACAAAATTTTTGGAACTTTATTAACATGCATATGAATAAGCAATGCTAGTTTTAGTTTTAACACCAAATAATTCAAGAACAGAAAACACATCATTCTTAAACAAACACCTTTTCCAGGGATATTACCCATTTGTTTATAATTAAAAACTAAAAAAGGTTTCCTAATCTCTAAATGTTATAATTCAATAAAAATATGGACATGTTGACGACATAAAGCTTAATAGCAGAATAGTCCAATGTTCTAGCCTGAACCATGTGAAAGTCAATTAAAAAATGACAATAGGACATGTCCTTAAATCACAAGGAATGAAAACAACAAAAAGTAGTAAGCAGTTTCTAAAGATGCTGATATTGTTTCAAGTGGAGCAGTTAAGTTAAAAAAACCTTGTAAACACACTCAGAGAGGACCATGCAACAGAAAATGTCTTGAAGGTCAGATACAGACTCCGCCTTGACGGCTTGACAGAGATCTTGAAGTTGCTTCTTCTGTCTCTCATACTCTTCATGAATCCTTTTCCTCTGTTCTCTGCCGTTGTTGTTCCAAGGAGGCCACCATCTCATTCTCCACTGGAGTGGGCCCCACGACACTTTCTGAATCTTCGCCTTCTGATCCCTAATCCATGACTCCACTCTGCTTTGTATTGCCTCCATACTTTTTGTGGAATGATTGAAGAAGTTCAAATGGCAATTAACTTAACTACGTTGGCATCGATGAACAATGTACATTGTTTGGTCAACACAAAAAAATCAGGATAATAAACTTTATTAGTGTTGCTGTCTCATAGCATGTAAGGGCAAAATAACAGGAACTGTCAAGATCATCAGAAATTTTAACTATGATAACATTCATTCATTCATTCATTCAACCACATATTCTAAACCAAGCATTTGCCTTTTTCTTTAGCATTTTGGGAACAGAATTACAGTGTTAATTCCTCTCTAATTCACTAAAACGCATAAAAACACAAATCAGCCAAAGCAGCTGCACTGACTTTCAACCTCTGCCGCCACGGATTTCAATAAGCACAGCATGAAACTACAAATAGACTCTGGCAGAGTAACACGTGTTTGGATTTAAGATTCATGCAACCTTTTTGATATAACAAACACAGTACAATTATTAACTAACCTCACCAATGCAAAACAAACTAAAAATGCATGACATCCATAATCACATTAAATTCAACTAGCCTCAGTAGCCTGTATGAAACCATATATTATGAATCCGAATCCCAAACCAATATTATGATGTTAAAATATCGACAGGACATACATACATAGAGTTTATTTCAGAAATTATTTGTATTACACTTCTTTTAACCCGTATTAACAAAATTTGTTAATAGCCTACACTAAAAATTACTTCAGCCACAATCAACAACCAGAAGACTCTGAGAAAGTGTTTTGGCAGGGTATCTCCAACAGCCAAAAGTGCTTTTTTTAGGTCAAAAGCTATTTAATTTTTGTTTTTTTTTTTTTTTTACAGGTTTCGATAATAAATTCCTCCATGTTCACTGCAAGAAACTCAAATTTTCAGTTTTGGAGATTTTTCCCCTTCATTTTTAAATGAAAAATGAAATAGAGTATCTCAAATAGCCTTATTATATATCACAAATTTCAACATATAACAAAAATTTATTTAATAAGCTCTTTTTCAATCTTCACCCAAACAGCCCTTAAATGGCTTCTGTCTTCAAAAAGCAAACAAAAGGCGCTTCCATAATTTATTAAAATTACTTGTATAAATATATTATCAAGCCCTCCATAAATTTAAACTACTTTTTTAACCAAACAACAATAAGCGCTTAGTTAAAAAATTCTATTTTCTAAAAGCTCCACTCCTAAAAGCTCATCTTGAAACCCCATCCCAAACACACCCTAAGTCCGACATAAACTTCACAAATTATCACATCAAATTCCACAAAGCTTCTTAGATCATGGAAACAAGTGTTGTCATCGTACCTGTACGTATATTCAAAGGCAAAGGCCGGGTTTTCAACAGACCGCTTTCCAAATCCCACATTGAACGGCAATCACGTAAACAACTGTAATTGAATTTCAGAGTTTTTTTTTTTTTTTTTTAATTTTTTTGTGGCTTACATTATCGTGGAAGACGTATTTGGGAATGTCTGTAGTGGATGTTGCGTGTTTGTGTCGTTTGTTTGTCCATACAGGCCCATTAAGACAGCAAGCCCAATTCTAAACCCACCCCTTTTCTTTGTATAGTAAAGGACAGAATTTTTTATTTTTTATTTTTAAAATAGTAAAGGAGAGATTTTGATAAAACTTAAAAGGTGTATTTAGGGGTCGTTTTTTTTTTTTTTTTTTTTTTTTAATTTTTATGATTTAATAGTGTTGAATTACATTTATTAAATTATTTTTATTTTTATTTTTACTTGTCAAACCATTAAACTACTCAAAAACAATAAAAATATTTAATTTTTCACTTAATTATAAATCACTAAAAAAATATTTAAAAGATTTTATTTCAAATCTATCATCTTATTTGTTATTTTAAAGTTTATCCTAATTTTATATTACTAAGTAAATACTATTTTCCATCATGTCATACCTGAAAAACAAAGGTTGAGGATTGCAAATCTTCTCATTCCAATTTGTGTCCATAATCATATTAAAAAATAGGGTTTTATTGAAATCTAACCTTTTTTTTATAACCCTTTTGAAAAATAATATATATTTTTTTTAAATCTCAACCTCTAGGTTCAGAATCCCAACTTCCAGGTTGTAAGTTATAGTATTAATTCAAATCAATCTCAAAAAGGTTAATTTTCAAGTTGGGTCTCCAAAAGAGGTTATTTTATGTATTTTCTCTTAAAAATATATTCAATGGTATGTTTCAGAAGGCTAACAATACAAAACTGACCCAAATTCATCCGAATGGGCAGTTTCCAAATTTGCTCTACTTGAATCCTTTAAGAAAACCCGACTCGTCCAATATGTGTTTTCTAATTAAGAATTAAATTTTGTAGGAAAAGAGAATAAGAAAGAGAATTAGCAAACAAAAATAGATTTCCTTTTGAGCAGGAATTTAATTTTTAATTTATCATGCTCCTGAGTATAAATTCTCTTCATACTACTTTGAGGAAAACCTCAATTGACAAGATTTAGATAACCTTACTCGAGAAGTAAAATAATCATGAATTGACACAGTCTTATATGAAACTTTATGTAATTTAATTCTTTGTTACATGCAAAAGATACGAGATCTTTTTTCATATAATTTAGGGGCAAATCTACCAAATAATAATACGGTTGCACCCTTTTAGCATTTAATTTGATACCTGTTCAATCTTAATATGTAATTATTTAAATCATTCAATGTATCCTAAGTAATTGTGACATAAATTTCTCTGCCTACCACAACGGGATTGTCCTGCCATATATATCTAATAGTGAATAGAATAGAAGAAGTGTAGTATATCAATTACGCCGAATTTGATTTGTTTATTTGTTTCCTCTTCTACATGGCTTTCTTCTTTGCAATTAGCAGAAAGAATTTCATGGCTGCTTCTCTGTTATTTCTTCTCTCAACGTAGCAGGTATGGTCTCTCTCTATCTATATGCCAATATATATTTATCATACCGTTAAAATTATTCTTAATGTGTCTCATTTGATACAAGTTAACATATATATTGTTTATGATTTTGAACCTGTGACCACAGTGGGAATTGGACTCCCGCAGGAAAAATCATGCCGGATTCTTGCAATTCCCACACGTGATAAAAATTATGTTTATATACTTCTACAGTAGAGACTATATATGTATACACTCGTAGTAAATAAATATTTAGATTACATGCATTACCCAATTTAGAGAGACCATCATTGAAAGTAAATAGATAATTTTTTAAGAAAGTAATAAGATGTTTTAGAGCTAATTTTATTGAAACAAAGCTTTATAGTTGTATAAAGGGTACAGTGGCATATGTTTCACACATTTAGCAAGAAGGTTTAAGGGTTCTGAGTGATTTTCTGATCTCAAATTCCAATTACAATAGTTAAACAAACAGAAACGGTTCTTGAAGCATTCTCTATGATCAAATTTTATTTCCTAGCTCTTTGCTCTGATCAAACAGAATACCAAACATGAAATTAATGAAATTGTCTCTTTTCTCACAATGTGCATAATGTTTTTTCATTTTTTTTTTTATATTTTAATTTAGATTTGTGAGTTACATACATAAACCGAATTCAATCCTTGAATTAAAGGGCACCCTAAATAAATGTTTTTATTTACAAATTGTCTATAGGCATTCAAGTGATGGCTAATGATGATCAATGTACAGCAGAAAAGGGTGCTAAATCCATAGTTATTTTGCTATGGAAGAGTAGCCAACAATTTACCGTCCGATGAAGAAGTTGTGCAACTCTTCCACACTAATGGAATCTACAAAATGCGAATCTATGATTCAAATGAGCCTACCCTACATGCCCTTAAAGGCTCAGACATTGAACTCATGATTGATGTCCCTAATGAAGATCTTCAATCCCTCTCAGACCCTTCCACTGACAAGGACTGGGTCCAGAGGTTCATACTTGCACACTCATCAGATGTCACATTCCGGTACATCTCGGTTGGAAATGAGATGAGGTACAATGACTTAGCAGCCCAGTTTTTGCTACCAGCAATGCAAAACATCTATGATGCAATAGAAGCAGCCAATTTACAAGGCCAGATTTGACACCTCAATAGAACCAAGTTTGTTGGGCAACTCGTATCCTCCCTCAGTAGGGGCATTTAGCACTAATGCAAGTCCGTTTATAGTGCCAATTGTTGAGTTCTAGGCGAAAATTAGGGCATCTTTGCTTGCTAATGTGTACCCTTATTTCGGCTATGTTAGTGGCCCAGTTAATGTCAAACTTGATTATGCCTTGTTCACTTCACTAGCGCCTATGGTAAGCGATGGACAAACAGAATACCAGAACCTTTTCGATGCATTGTTGGATGCTCTTTACGTTGCCCTGGAGAAGGCTGGTGCACCTCAGTTGAAGATTGTGGTATCGGAGAGTGGTTGGCCATCGGCTGAGGGTGATCCAGCAACAATTGAGAATGCACACACTTATTATCAAAACTTAATTGATCATGTCAAGTTAGGGACTCCAAGTAGGCCAGGATAGCCCATAGAGACTTGCTTGCCATGTTTGATGAAAATGAAAAGGGCCCTGTAGAAATTGAGTGGTACTATGGACTCTTTCCTCTCAGTACGTAGCCTATGTATCAGCAGATTAGTTTCGCTTAGATGAGTGTAGTAAGCTTGATTTGTGCTTGTGTCAGTGTGTGTTTTATTTTGTTTACTAGATATGAAATTTTTGGCTATTAGAATGCGTGAGCATCTTCCAATTTTCAATCTCCCTAAATGTCATATAAGAGATCACTGAAACAGATTATCTTTTACATAATCTATATTATCATATTAAGTTTTTTGAAATGCCAATAGTGTTAAAATGATTCGAATTTGAAATATTATCAAACTGAATGAATGTTATCTATCACTAAACCAAATTGAATTATCACAATTATTAAGATGCTCTAATCTGATAATTATGCAATTCTAATAGCATTGGATGCCCCACTTGGATCCTAGTTAGCAATAATTAATTTGAGTTGAATAAGCACTAATGTCATGCGTAAAGTTAAGTGCATTGGTATGACTTTAGTGAAGTTTTTAATACTAGAAACTCTTTAAAACAAATCTTAATTCTTTGGCGTCATCTTGAAAAGAACATTTTTAATATTAAAAAAACCTTTTTATATCTATCATCAAATTTTTGGTGTCACCGATAAACTTGTTTTAAAAGTCATAAATTATCTCAAACACTCTTATTATAATTTATAAACTTTGAGATATTTCCTTTAAATACAAAATTTTATTTTACTTCTCAAACACCTTTTTATAATATTTTAAATTATTTATCATCTTAAAAATACATAACCAAATGATATTAACATTTTACTAGAAGCCATATTTTATAAATGCTTTAAGTCAAAAGATTTACTCATAAAAGCTATACTTAAAAAGCTATACTAAACAAACACATCCTTACTTTAGTCATCTAATCTCTATGTTATTTGTGTGTCCTAAAACACAATATGTAGATAGTTTTCTCCGAATTTAATTCCCTTCCCCTACCATTAAAAAAATAATAAATAATAATTTTAATTTTAAAACTATATAATAATATTATTATTTTTTTTAATTTCCTAACACTTTTTCAGGGTCAAATGACTACCGATCTTAGTTCAAATAAGACTCTAATGGCACGATTTAGATGACTGCTCCCAAATAGTAGGAGAGTGCTGCCTACTCTTTTTACACAAAGGACGAGACATTATTGCGTTTAAACTTATAACTTGAAGCAGAGGCAGGTAGGGTTTTTATCACTACACCTTTTTTTTAAACAAACACAATTTAACTAAATTGATATATTTGTTGGCAATTAGTTTTTCATAGCTACTCTTGAATAAGTTACTTTGTGCTAATGTTAACTGTAATTATAAATATATAGAAACCAAATAAACATAAAATTTCTATACCTTCACATTTCAAAAAAAAAAAAAAATCTATACCTTAAATAGAACGTGTTCAAATCTTATTTTATTTAATTTTTTAAATGAATAAATAGATTATATATATCAATAAACAAATTTTAACACTTTTTTATAAGACATTTTAAAAGAATTTGTGGAGTCGGAATATTTACAATCATAAAAACTTTATGAACACTCTATTCCTCAGCAACTCGACAGAAATTTTAAAAATCTCTGCTTTATATATAAACCATGCCTAATACCGAAATTAACCTTTTTTAAGTTTATTATATTGTGCTTTTCTAAGTAAACCCACTTACACATATATCGTTATCTATTTAACTTGCAAATTATCTCTTAACACAAATGGTTGGGCATCTCTCTATTTAGTAAGATGTTGGAGGTTCAATTTTCACCAAAGTGCAATTTAAAATTTGTGTGACTAGTTGTTTCTTGTTTATTGGATTCATAGATATCCGGGTGTCTATTGTTTGATCTTAGTATGTCCCAAAACATTAGATATTCGGAAGGCGTTATTATTAGTTTTTAATTTATGCATATTGAATTAGATATCTGAAAGGTGTAATTAGTTTTTAATTTATAATTTGCACAGTCTTGAATTAGATATCCGAAAGGCGTAATTAGATTTTAATTCATGCGGTCCTGGATTAGACATCTGGAAAGCATAACTAGTATTTAATTTATGCAATAGATATCCAAACGTGAAACCAGTGTTTGATCTTAGCATATCTCAGTAGTCATGAATTAGATATCCAAAAGGCGTAACTAATGTTAAATTTATGCAATTCTAGATTAGATATTCGGAAGGTGTAATTAGTGTTTAATTTACATCATCTTGGATTAGATATCCAGAAGGCATTACTAGTATTTAATTTTGGTAGGTCTCAACAGATCTTAGTAGGTCTTTAGTGTAAGCTTAAAAAAAAAAATTATCTATTTAAATATATTATTATCTAAAAGTTTGGTACTTTATTTCTTTCTGCTCAAATAAAAAATTTCTAACTCTTAAATTTAAAAGTATGTATATATATATATTACACAAATATATATATATATTTTTATATATGAGTTTGTTCAAATTTCTTAGGCTAAAAGGTTATTGTTTTGACTTTTTTTTTTCTTATAAATGTTTGCAACTTTAATAATGCTATCAACATTAACAAATAACAAAATGAAAATGGCATTGTTATTTTAATAAAAATATCAGAAATTTATTTAAAATTAACATTTTCACAACTAAGGGGACGTCTTATTTTTTTCACTTATGACCTGATAACACTAAATTGCATTTATTAAGTTATTTTCATTATTATTTTTTAAGTGGTTAAATCACTTAAAACTATCCCAAAATAGTAAAATGAAAAAGGGTTATTTGTTTTTATTATTTTTCACTTAATGGGTCAGAATTACACTTATTAAGAGATTTTTTTTTTTTTTAAGTGGTCAAACCATTTAAAACTATCCAAAAATCAATAAAATATATATATATAATTTCTAACTTTTAACTTAATGTCAAATCATTTAATAATTTTTTAAATATATTATTCCAAATATATTATTCCCAAAATAATATATTTCCAAATTTATCTTAATTTTACATTATACATATTCCTTTTAATGTTATTCATTTTCATGATTTTTTTAAATATATTATTCCAAATCTATCCTTCTCAAAATAACAAATTTTCAAATTTATCCTACTTTTATATGTTATAAATTCCTTTTAATGTTATTTTTATTTAAATATATAACAATTATAATTCAACTTAAGATTATTTCATTTATTTTTATTTAAATATATAAAATTAATTTACTTTATTATAATAATTTATGTTTGTATATATAATATTCAAAAAAAATATAACTTTACTATAATAATTAATCATATTTTAATTATAAATAAAAATATTATTAACATATATATAAAAGTGTTTGCTAAATAATGTATTATAGTTGTTTGTATTATATTAAATGAAGTTATATAACAACTAATTTGTAAAATGATATAAATATCAAATTACCAGTTTTAAGATAATTTTAATTTTAAAAAACAAATAAAATTATTATATATTTAGAGATAAGAGTAAAAATAAATAAATATATGATTCGGATTCAAATTTCAACCACTATTTATCTTCAGTCTTAAGCAGCATTATTCAATTTCAAAAAAAAAAAAATGATCCCTAAAAATTTTTAACTTTTCACTAATTACAAATCACTTAAATATATTTAAAAGATTTTATTTTAACTCTATCTACCCTAAAATAACATATTTTCAAATTTATCATAATTTTATATTACTCAATTTTTTTTCCCTTGATATTTACAAGAAATATATTTGAAAAAAAAAAATGACCTCAGGATTTTCTACTTACTAGTATAGAGTTTTATAGACCTTTTTTTCTAAAAAAAAAAATAATAATAAAAGTGAATGACTTTTATAGGGTTCACAAATTTTTATTTACTTTTATAGACTTTATAAAGTCGTGAATAATTTTCATCGACTTTTATAAAAATTATTTTAAATGACTTTCATAGACATTAATGAACTTAAATTATTTCTCAAAATAAATAAATAAATAAAATTTCACTTACTTTTATAAAGTTTTAATTCAAAAAATTTATATGGAATTTTATTGATTTTTATGGATTTTAAAAAATTATAAAAACCTTCCATAGATTTTTATGGACTTTCATCCTACCAAAAAAATCAGAAACATTAATAGATTTTTATTGATTTATAAGATATAACATATGCTTCATAAATTATAATTTTCATATTAATAAAAAATATTCTTTAAAATATAAAAAATTTATCATCATTTATGTCTATGAAACTTGATAAAGGTATTCATCCTTCTAAATTTGGATTAAAAAAAAAATAAAAGTGGCTCTTTTGCAATCCAAAAATTTTCTTGTTATACTCATTTACTTGCTACACCCAAGCTAAAAAATTAAAATTAAAATTTTGACTTCTTATATCCTTCAAAATTCCAAAACTATCCTCATATATTATTTCCATATAAAATTTAAATACACTCAGCTCTCACTCAGCACAAGAAGGGAGCTGAGATTTTATGGGATGTCTTGAATATCATTCTAGGTGTTTCCATATCTTCCATCTCTCTGTACTTTGTCAGCTTTCAATCAGTGCGTTGAGAAAGAAAGTGATATGCTATACTGGATTCCATCTGCAAAAGAATATTTTTATTTTTAACGTGGTTTATTATCAATTCTGTATCCACCAACCAATAGTAGACCTCACACAATTTTGTTAATGCAGGATCTTGCCTAATAACTATTTTGTATAAGCAATAAATCCTGAGTTACAGAAGAAATATGCTCACATAATTAAAGTCTCTCAACAGTAGTGGAGGACACTCACCAAGATTTGGCCAAATGAACAGCATACAAGATGACACTAAGCAACTCGGTGGGAGCACTGAACTTAAATACAATATGCTATCAAATTAAAATTACAATTCTATATACTGGATTTAAATTTTGATGTGGATGAGGATGTATCCTTAGCCTAGTTCAGTGTTTGACTTGATATGACTAACCTTTTCACCTGTTGTTGTGAGTTACTCATAAATTCAAAGCCCCATTATAACCAAATCTAGGCTAAGGATGGTTTCTTTAAAAATTAAATCCAATATATATATATATACACACACATATATACAAAGAGCCAACCTTTATTTTTTAACAATCAGCCATCACATGAATTTTAAATGAAAACTATTAAAACAAAAATTTAACAAACAGTGGAAAAGATGATCTTACATGCTATATATAATTCACAAGTCAAGACTAAGAAAAGGGAAACAATAAAATCGATAATTTTCAACCCAAAACTAGTCATAATTTTTATCGATCGACTTCTTCATACAATATCCACTGGATATTTTAGCACGGACATTCACACTTTTTATAAACAACCAATAATGGACGTCCCCTTCAATTAATAGTTTCCTAATTTTACTGTTAAAGACTCCATCTTCATTGAGGAAATCTTCTTTCCTGGTAATTAAAGAAGATTCTTTTTTGAATATTTGCTTATTAATGCAAGCCATATTATATATATATGTATATACTTACATATGCTAACCGTCTCTATTTATATTAAACTAAATTTCAGGCTCAATTGATTTTTTTTTTTGGGTTCTATATTCTTCAATTCAATGGCTTCTGTAGAGATACAAAGAAAGCAACGAAAATTGCCGGAAATCAACTTCATTGACAACGAAAATTGCCGGAAATCAACACTGAAGAAGGAAGCAACCCAGTTGAGTGTGCTGTGTGACGTTAACGTCTGCATGGTCTGCTTTGGTCCGGGCCAGACTGTGGAGACATGGCCAGAGAACAGATGTGATGTGCTTGACTTGATATTCAAGTACAAAAGCTTGAGCGAGGAAGCGAGAAAGAAAGGGAAGCAGAAGTCCAATCTTATAGGGTTTTTAAGAGACAAGAAAAGGAAACTTGATGAGAAATTGAACAAGATCACAGTGAATGAAAAGAAGAGAAAAAATTGTGAAGAATTGATGGGGAGTGCGATTCCAACTTGAGATGAGAGGCTAAATTTGTTTTCAGATTAGGGGTTGGTAGGTTTGTGTGATTCTTTGGATTCCAAGTTACAAGAGTTGAGAGAGAAATTAATAATTCTTTAAACGAACAAGGAGAAAACAGTTGAGATTATGAATCATAAAATTCGTGTTGACCCAAATAATCTTAATTATGATCTTAGGAGGTTTAACACTTATTATTTTCACAATCAACAAATCGATCTTCCAAATTGGCTTGCTGAATATCATGATGGCAAAAGCAGCAATCTTGGGTGGATTACCAATTCTGAATTCGGAAGACTAGAGAATTTAGCTTTTTTTTTTGGATGAAAATCACAATAACAACCATGTAGGTATGGTTAAAATTGACAATAGCTTTGTTTTTAACAAATATTTTTCATCAAGGTTTGCTCATGCAACCATGGGTTGAACACTAGTTTAATAGAAGAGAGTAGCAATAAAAACAATTATTTTCAATCTGATGATCATCACTTTATGCTTTCTCATACATCGCCAGTATGTCTATTTAGGGGTGGACCCAGCTTAGGGCCAGGTGAGGCACGTGCCCACCCTGAAATTTCGTGAAAAATTATTAAGTTTATAATATTTGTGATTAAATATTTAAATATCGACAAATATTATATATAGTTTCCATTGCAAATCACCCCACCAATGGCTCATTGGCTCTAGTGGTAAGAAGTGATTTTTTGTTTCCATTAAAATCCAGGTTCAATCCCCCATCCCTACAACTGCTTTTCTCCTCTTTTTTTAAAAAAAGAAAAAAATGAAAACATGCATGTTGTGGCTTTCGAACTCGGAACAGAGGATTAAGATGATGCCCAGTCTTACCATCCATGCTGATATAGATATTTGGCATTTGATGACTTCAAAACCTTTCATATTAGACGTCGTAACTTTATTATTAATCCTTTCTCTTTTCAATATAATTGACATCCTTCCTTTCCATTGCTTTTATTAGACCTAATTTTTTTATTTTTAATATTTTTTCCATTTCTAATTAATTAATATTTTTTTTTATTTGTTCATTTTAATTCTCGTCTATATAAATACTACTTATTTCTACTTTTTGTTTACTATACAAAATCCATTGACACTTTAACATCTTATCATTTACCAGGTTAACCTACTAAATTGATTTTTTTTTTAATTATTTATTTTAATATTCATTAAGATTTTTAAGTATAAGATTATTTGTTTTGTTTAAATATTATGTAAGCTTTATTTTATTTAAATTATATAGTATTATCAAACATTATTTTATATAAAAATATTATAGATTTAGTATGTTCTTAATTTTCGATATTCTTAATACTTTATTAATGTGCACACCTCCCCCCATCCCTCTAACTAAATTTTTTGGGTCCGCCACTGTGTCTACTTCAGGAAGTCAAACCAATCTCGGTGAGGTCGTTCCCACCATTCTTCGATAAATTAGCCAAGTTGGTGCATTATTTCTCATCAACTTCAAAAAAATTTTGGTTGATCAATATTTGAAACAAGAATAAATGGTGTTTATTTTTCTCTTTATTTGGTTTTATTAGTTTGTGTTAGGAGTACGTGGATTCAATCAACAAGCAAAATTTCTAGTTTTGAGAATCTTTTTCTTTTATTTCTGCTTACTAGTTTTGAGCTAGTCTAGATATTTTATAGACCCTTTTTTTTTTTTTTTTTCCATAAAAGTAAATGACTTTTATATGGTTCATGAATTTTTATTTACTTTTATACACTTCATAAAGTTGTGAATAATTTTTAAATCCATTTTAAATGACTTTCATAGACATTAATAAACTTAAATTGTTTCTTAAAAATAAATCAATAAGCTTTCATTGACTTTTATAGAGTTTCAATTTGAAATTTGCTCTCTGTTGGCTGATCACCTCGAACTTAGCAGGAATCATGGCCTCAGACCCGTAGACTATTGAGAAAATGGTCTCTCCAGTAGTGCTGCGAGCAGTTGTTCTATAAGCCCACAGTACCTTTTGCAATTTGTTTACCCATACTCCCTTTCTGGTTTCAAGCTTGGTCTTCAGAGCCTACTTAATAATCTTGTTAACTGCCTCTACTAGCTTCTTGCTGATATAGTACACAGGGACCTGAGCTCAATTTCCTTCTTTTCGTACCAACACTGCACTTAGGGCGTGCTGAGATACCCCAAGATAAACTGTTATGACCTCCCCTTTATTCGGTTTGGACAAGAGCGGGGCTCTCCCCATGTACTCTTTTAGCTGTTGGAACGCTACCTTACATTCCTCTGTCCATTCAAAGCTCTTCGTCTTCTTTAATACTTCAAAGAATGGTACACCTCTGTCTGTGGCTTTTGATATAAATTTGTTCAGGGCCGCGACTTGCCCATTCAAACTCTACACGTCCTTCACTTTTGTAAGAAACCTCATGTCCAGCAAGACTTATATCTTTTCTGGGTTAACTTCGATTCCCCTGTTATTCACCATGAAACCCAGAAATTTACCTGAAGCTACCTCGAATGCATATTTGAGAGGGTTGAGTTTCATTTGGTATTTCCTCAGAATTTGAAACATCCCCTCGAGATCGCGAACATGGTCGACAGTCTGCCTGGATTTCACCAACATGTCATCAATGTACACTTTCATAGTCTTCCCAATCAAGTCCTCGTAAATCATGTTCACTAGCCTTTAGTAGGTAGCTCCTGCATTTTTAGTCCGAATGGCATTACTTTGTAGTAGTATAGGCCGTGGTTAATGACGAACGAGGTGTGCTCCTCTTCTTCAGGGTTTATAGGGATCTGATTGTACCCTGAGTAAGCATCCATGAAGCTAGAGAGCTCATGCCCAACTGTCGTGTCTACTAACTGATCAATCCTGGGTAGTGGAAAGCTGTCTTTAGGGTAGACCTTATTCAAATCTGTGAAATCTATGCAGGTCCTCAATTTTTCGTTCTTCTTCCTGATTAAGACGGGATTGGCTACTCAGACTGGGTAGCGAACTTCACGAATAAATCTGTTTGCCAGGAACTTATCTACTTCCTCTTTCAAGGCATCACAGCGTTCTCGAGTCATCTACCTCTTTTTTTAGCAAACCGATTTGTGGTGAGGATTGACATTCAGCTTATGAGTCATCACCCCCGGATCGATCCTCACCATGTCCTCATGATTCCAGGCAACCTTGAGGCAATCAGTCAGCTGGGCCTTTATCTTTGGGACCAGGTTCTTGCCCAACTTGAGACATTTTACAGCATCCGTCTCGCTGACCTGAATGTCTTCAAGCTCTTCTACGGGTCCCGTAGTTCTGCATGTATCAATTTCCCTAGGGTTCAGGTCATGGTTAACCCCCACTGTACTGACCGCTTGCAGCTCACGCCTTAAAACCACATTCACTTTCTTCCCTTAGGCTCCCATTCTAACTGCGTCCACATAGCAAAGACGAGCCAGAGATTGCTAGCCTCGCACACATTCGATCCCATTGGGAGTTGGGAACTTTACCGTGAGGGCCTTGGTAGAGGTGATCATGCCGAGATCATTATTTCAGGTCTTCCCAATACTACATTATATGCTGAGGGGGAATTGATAATTAGGAAGTCCGCAAGCACTATTGACTGATGAGCTGTATCTCCGAGGGTAAAGGGTAGTCTTATATGCCCGGTAGGAGTGACTGAACCTCCAGTAAAACCGTACAGAGGCTCGAGGGAAGGCTTCAGCTGTTCATCGTCGATCCCCATCTAATCATAACACTCCTTATACATCACATTCACCGAGCTCCTGATGTCTATCATGATTCTCATTACGTTTGCATTACCGATTCCCATCTAGTCATAACACTCCTTATACATCACATTCACCGAGCTCTCGATGTCTATCATGATTCTCATTACGTTTGCATTATCAATGCGAGCTCGGATCACCGGGGCATCATTGTGGGGCCAGTGAACATCCTGAGCATCTTCTTCTGTAAAAACAATCTTCTCAGATGCCCTTCTAGCCTTCTTTGTAGGTCATTTCAATCCTCTTCGCCCTGCAAGTTGGATGCGATTAGCCTCGCGCACATACCGCTCCTGCAATCTGTTAGATGTTCCTACCACAGAATAACCCTTATGGATGGTATGGATCGTTCTCACAACGGGTTTATACTGAAGGTCGAGCTCTTGTTGAGCTTGGGCTAGCTGCTTTTGTTGCCGTTAGTGAGGACATTGCTGTTGGGATAGTCGCCCCGAAGGTCACACAACATAGTCTCTCAGGTGGCCATGTTTGATTAACTCTTCAATGGCGTCTTTCAGCGTCCAACAATCAGAGGTGTTATGCCCTAATTCATTATGATAGACACAGAATTTGCTCCTGTCCTTACGTCCCTCAGAAGTCTAAATAGGGGCTGGTTTCCCAAAGTTCTCCCTATTCCTTTCAGTTGCAAAGATCCTATCTTTGGTATCGAACAAGGTATTGTATGTGTTGTAACGGTCCAGATACTAAGGTCGCTCTCACCTTTGGTTACTCTTCGGTCTAGGCCCATGTCTGGCCTTCTTTGTAATCTAGTTATTGTTTCTCTGGCCCCCAAGGCTATTTCCTCCACTGTTCATCTTCTTTCCTTAATTGGAGCTGTCAATTTCATCTCTCTGAACACTAGCCTTCTTGGGGCCAAATGCTTCTTCCCACTTGATTTCTTTCTCTGCTCGCTCATAAAATTTCCCTAAGTTTTATACTGAGGATTTATAAATGCTCTCGTACAGCTTCCTATCTTTTTTCAGTCCTATCGAGATAGCTGTCAAGATTCCCTCGTTTGTAGGGCTTTTTACATTATTCACCTCATGCTTGAACTTGTTAATGTTGTCCCTTAATAACTCGTCAGGACGTTGGAATATTGTAGCAAGGTGGCAAGGTGGCACGAGTTGTCTCTTCAGTGCCTTATACTGGTTCAAAAATCTTCGCTGATATTCCTCCCAATTATTAATGCTACGGGACGGGAGGTTTCTGAACAATGATCACGGAATATCCCTAAGTGTTGCTGGGAAAATGCGACACTTCATGAGCGAGCTGATAGTCTGGAGATCCATCTGGATGTTGAAAGCGTCGAGATGGTCGTAAAGGTCAGCATTTCCTTTGTATTGTGGGATGTTGGGAACTTTGAACCTCGGAGGAAGCAATTTCAATTCAATTTCTGAGGTGAATGGAGTCCTTTCTCTGCTCTGACTCCTTTATTCATGGGCTCCGGGTCGCGCTTCAAGCTGCCGGACCCTCTGAAGGAGCTCATCGACAAGTGGATCCTGCATTTCAGTTCTTATAACAGTGGACTGTCTGTCCCGTTTGTCCTATCTGCTCGGGGAATGCTGGTCATAATCCCCTTGTTTCCTCCTATCTTCAAATCTTTCAAATCCAAGGGCATGATGGTCAGGTTCGTAACCTCGTTCGGGCCTGTTTGATACATCTTCTCTTCGTGAACCTCTATTATTAAGCCTTTGCTCGACTCCATCTCTACAGGCTAAGACTTGATCATGGCCGCGGCCAGTCTGCACCGGTCGATGTTCATTTTGGCTCACCCTTACTCTGAACCTTGAAGGATGAGCTGCACCTTGTTCGTTACGGGCTCGCTGAAACCGAGCACTAGACTACACGCTGAAGGAATGAGCTGACCTCTCTTGCATCGACTCCCTAATGACTCTCTCATTTGCAACAGGGGCCTCAGTGTGCTGTAATTGTGAAACATCCTTATAAATGAGCTCATTCACGAGCTAATAAACAGTCGCAAAAGAAGAGCTGATAAGCGATCATATCTGCAAGCAAAGTATCGAACAGATCACCAAGTAGACGGACGAACAGAAAGACGAGCAGAAAGATTGACCTTTTTGGACTTTCCTGTTGTTGGGCCCACCTTTTGGGCCTTTGCTAGTCCATTTGGTCTAATCATAAAAATACCCATAATAATATCCATATTAGAATGGACAGTAGGGATCAAATGTTTTTTTATTTATTTTAATTTTAAAATTAGTTTTTAAAATTTTATATTATTTAATTTTAAATTTTTTCATATATATTTTCAGATGAATCTTCACCATCCATCAGATGGATAGTGAAAATCTAATTTTTTTTTCTTTTATTTTAGCATTAATTTAGTTAAGGGTATAAAATAAAATTACTCTTATCATTTTTAAGTTTCACTAATGGTCAAGTAACTAAAGTATTATAAATTAATAAAGATAGGGGCCCAGTATTGCAAAAATGCATTCAAAATTAGAAAATTGTTTTGCTAAACATAACATCCTTTTCTTGTATTTTTTCCATACCATGTTATAAGTGTTTCTTTTTTCTTCTTTTCTTTTCTTTTTTTTTTTTTTTTTTTGGAACTCTCCATTTTAAATATAAATATTACAACATTAAGGAAGGTTAATTTGAAAAAAGGTTATGTAAGAGAAGAATGATATCTTCCTTTATTGTTCTCTTTATAGTGTGTTTACTAATCACGAATCCTATTTGGTGAAAGAAAATTGAATTACTAATTTATGAATTATAGTGTTTACCCAAAGAGTAATACTGGACTTTTTAAAAAAAAATTTCAAATCCATGTCCAGATGATGTGGTATGTGAGTTGTTAAGATTCTATTAATTATTATATTATTTTATGATTTATATGATCTTGATAACTCACATGTTATATCATTGAAGTAAAATTTTTGAAAAGCCTAACATTACTCTTATTAAAATTATAGAGAATTAAATTTTATAATTCCAAAAAAAATCAGGAATCAAATTCTTCTGGAAAGACAACTTGATTCGCTCATCCCATACAGGGAATCAAGTTCCCTATTGAAATAGGACTTCACATGCTTCTACAAAGCTATCCTCAATTAAATATTAATAAAAAAATAAATACAAACCGTCATATGTTTATATTTTGTTGTTTTCTAAATTTTATTCTCTCACATTCTCTTTTCTTCGTTTTTTTTTTTTTTTTAATATCTTCTTACAGGTACAAAAATTTAGTGATAAATTTAAATAAAAAGATATTATATTCACATTGTAAAGATTTCTACCATGTCTTGAGATTCAAGTTCTTTTTAAACTAGTTTTTATTTTGTCATGCAACTGCATATTCAATTAATTTTATCTTTTATGCTTGCTCTGCGTATTCATACATATATATATATATATACACACACACACTACTCTCTATCTCTTCTATATGTATTCATATTGGTATATTGGTAGTTGCACATAATTATAATTTATCTAACTCTAATAGTATATAAAACAAAACTACTATCTTTGCATATATATAATTATAGCAGACTGGGGCTTTTCAAATTCTTTTGAATTGTTATACTACTGTATATATATTCTTATCATGGGTTACACATATAAACCACTGCAGATTTTTTTTTTTTTCAAATCTAAATAATTTTTTAAAATAGATTCATGCCACACCGTCTATGTTGTGCATCCATCTCCTAGAATACAACGACTGTCGTAAATCAACAAACCAAATTGTGTCAGAACTCAATCATACGGAAGAAATGATGAACTTTTAGAGAATAGAATATGGAGAGAAAAATAATGAACTTGCAACCAAATCAGAATATGGATGCCAATATATATAAAATTCAAAATGTGAGGTTTTAATTGCAGATTTATTTCATCAATAAATCTATATATTTAGTTACAATTTACAATTAAATTACCATTGAAAATTTAAATAAAAATACTGATTTCATTCAAAATTTAAATGAAATAATTAATTTACTAAACCAACTAAATTGGAATTATTCATTATTTTGTTCAAATGAAATCAATTGTAATTATTCATTTCATTCAAAACTTAATGAAATAATTAAGTTGTTAATCCAGTTAATGACAATTATTCATTATTTCATTTAAACGAAATCAATTGCAATTATTTATTTCATTCAAAAACTTAAATGAAATAATTAAATTGTTAATCCAATTAATTGCAATTATTCATTATTTCATTCAAATGAAATCAATTGCAATTACTCTATAATTATTTTAATCAAATGAAATATTTAATGGCAATTAACTCAAAAATCAAATGAATTTAAATTCCAACGGGTGATCATTGGGCTTCAATTTCTCATTCACCCAAAAACTATTTTGGATTTATAATCACACCAATTCGATGTCCTTATAAAGATCAACGGAACCTATTTTGATATATCAAAATCAAAATTAAAAATCTAATCAAAATAGTTCATCAAAATGGATATTTGAGCCCTATTTTCTAACAATCCCCCCACATTAATGAAGTTGACAGGGGAGACAAAAAGAGTGTAACACAAAAGACGTTTAAAATATGGTGATAGAGTTCAACAATCGAAACTTATATTGAATAGGTAGGTGTTGACCTTTAAACCTTCATTTGTGAAAATATATTTTTTTTACTGGCAAATCGGTAGACATAATGTCTTTGAACTGTTTTGTCGTTTATGTAAACTATTATATATTTCATATAGAAATCATTTCTGGTATAATTCAGTTCTTACTGTTATGTTCATTTTGGCCATGAATATAAGTATGGTTTTGTGAGAGTTTACAAAGAACTAAGCCTCACAATTCCTTTTAGAAACGACCTTACTTCTTTCTCACATAGGTGATTTCTTAATTTAGAGCAGCCCGTATTACTCCATTTGGATTCTCGATGTATAAGAATCATTAAAAACACAGTTTATCCTAATTTCTATATACATCACTATTTTATCATAAGAATGGACAGGAGGATAATCTCTATAGTAATACAGCCACATAATTGCAATTAGGTTGTCCTATTGACCCGAGATCTTAGGATCTTCAGTCATATATATTTGATTTCCTTTGCATTGACTTATTCTTTCATGGGCTTCAGTTTCATTCCTCTTAATGATTTAACTTTTTGGTCAATGAATCCATAATGTTATCATTTGACTTTACACAATAAAAAAAAATAACTCCAGTTAAGAGTATTAGTTTAATGGTGTTATGTCTATGACGTATATGTCGAGACTTCGTACCATTATACATATTACTTTGAGCCTTTTCTATTGCTGACTGACTATCAAAGTGGATGCAAATTGTAGGAACTAGCTTTGACCATATTAGAATATCCCTTAGAAAATGGTGTAGCCACTCAGCCTTTTCTTTGCAGTTGTCTAAAGCAATGAATTCAAATTCCATTGTAGATTTGACTATGCATATTTGTTTTGATGATTTTCATGATACAACTACACCTCTCAGTGTAAACACATATCAATTGGTAGATTTATAATCTTTTGTATCAAATATCAAGTTTGCATCATTGTATCTTTCTAAAATAGTAGGATATCTGTTATAGTGTAGCCCATAATTATGAGTAAACCTTAGGTACTTAAGTACTTAACTGTTACATTCCACTGATCTACTTCTGGATTACTTATACACTTACTCAATTTACTAATTGCGTAAAATATATCTGGTCTTGTAAAATTTATTAAGTACATCAGACTCCCTATCACTCTAGAATATTTTAATTGAGAGACATTTTCACCTTTATTCTTGAGAGATATAGACTCAAATGTATCAGAGTGTTAGACACACCAAAATTATCTTTGTTGAATTTTTAAAGGATTTTATCAACATACTACGATTAACTTAAAATAAGCCCATCTGATGATCTTGAGATTCTTATTCTCAATATTACATCAGCTAGTCCCATGTCTTTTATATCAAAACTTGAATTCAACAGTTTCTTGGTAGTTTTAATTATCTTATCATCACTACCAACAATGAACATGTCATCAACATAAAGATACAAAATGACGTAACCATTTTTTATGCCTTTGACATAAACACGTTTGTAGTATTCATTGATTTTAAAACCACTTGATATCATTGCTTTGTCAAATTTCTCATGTTATTATTTTGGTGCTTGCTTTAATAATCCATATACACACTTCACAAGTTTACAGATTTTCTTTTCTTGTCCTGGAGTGGAAAAAACCTTTTTTTAATAATAATAATAATAATAAATGATACCAATCTCAACTACCTAGAATATGTTAGTAGCATATTTAAATAAAAAAAAAAAAGAATATTTTGGTAGCAAGTAGGCATGGTTAGGTTAGTAATTAGTTCTAAGATTGTTGAATATTATAGAGTACAAATATAATCTAACTAATACACACTCTAGTTTACACCACAATTGTAAATTTAAACATTAAACATAACATAAATGAAAATACAAAAATCAGAAAAAAGTTGGAATGCGCTCTTTTGAGTGGAAGAGTGTAAGTTTTGTAAGAATTTCGTGAGAATGATATGCCCCTTACTTCTCTGTTTATACATAAAATGGACATTTAAGGTGATGTCCGTTGCAGAGTTATAACAACATTTATCACTATGTCCATTATGGGACCCCCTCTCAGGACAGAGCGCTACCTACCAGCCTCGGTCGGCCCCACTCATTAGGTACCGTCCCCGGACCCCTGGGATTTTGCTTCGCCTCCCACACCACTCGAACCCACAACCTGAGCCCCTATAGTTAAATGGATTCTTAGAGTAAGGTGTGTACCAATTGAGCTTTAAAGCTCAATTGGTATACACCTTACTCTAAGAATCCATTTAACTCTAGGGGCTCAGGTTGTGGGTTCGAGTGGTGTGGGAGGCGAAGCAAAATCCCAGGGGTCCGGGGACGGTACCTAGTGAGTGGGGCCGACCGAGGCCTGTAGGTAGCGGCCTGCTCTGAGAGGGGGTCCCACAATAAAAAGGCGCAGCTCAATTGGTACATACCTTACTCTAAGAATCAATTTAATTCTAGGGGCTCAGGTTGTGGGTTCGAGTGGTGTGGGAGGCGAAGCAAAACCCGAGGGGCCCGGGAACAGTACCTAGTGAGTGGGGCCGGTCGAGGCCGGTAGGTAACGCCCTGCCCTTAGAAGGGGTTCCACAATAAAAAGGACAGTATCTAGTGAGTGGGGCTGATCGAAGTCGATAGGTAATGCCTTGCCCTGAGAGGGGGTCCACATCCATTATGAAATTACTCCCTTTAATTGTGTACGTTATAAGTAATTTAATCTTCATTGAAAGTGGTCATCCCTCATTTAAGGGAATAAATTAAAATTATTGGGCTTTGAGGCTTTACTTTGGGTTGGATCAACCCAGTTGCTAGATCTAACATATTTTAGGTCGACCAACACATTGGACGCCTTTTCTTTAGTGGGCTCTAGGCTTTCATTTTGGGCCGGATTTCTTAGCTACTACAAATATAATTGAAATTTTATAATTACATGAAATTGCAAACCGACTCCTTTCATCTCACGTTGGGTTCAATCCCTTCCCTAACCGGATCAATTGCACACCATCCCTTAAGAGGAGTGGTTGGACACTTTCTTTGATTTGAAACGATCAAAGATTGAAGTCCCACCTTTATTTTAAACATAAGGTGTAGATAATTTTTTTTTTTAATTTAATTCTCTCTCAAAAAAGGAAAAAAAAAACACCGACCCCTTACTTTTGGTGGAATTTAAATCAAACATTAAAGAGAAATTGGAAATTTACTTTGTTGATTTCTTCGAAGTCTTGGTGCCAATGGTTGGTGTCTTTTCCATGACGCTTTATGTCAAAAAAAAATAAAGAATATTTTTATGTAAAATTCCATGCTTTTCCACAACTTCTTGCTTTCACACTATAAAAATTCCATAATTTTCCACAACTTCCTGCTTTCACACTATTATAATTAAAAATAATGTTTGGAGTGGATCCTATACTGACACAAGCTCAAATTATATTAGTTCTATAAGAAAAGTGTTGAAATTTCAAATGTTGGGCAGGATTTTCTAGTATCCTTTTCCTTTGTTAATCTTTGCAATCCAAAATATTAGTTTGTTAGCCCTTCAAATTTCAAATTAGATGTGGTCATAGACATGTTTTGATAATCCCTTGGTTCAGAACAAAGTTTCGAGGAAGATTAAAAAGATGAGATCCCTTCATTGATAAACTCATAATATGCCATACTCATGCGAGTTCGACTAATATCTCATTACTCAAACCTCGATTAAATTGTAATAGTTCAAAAAATAAAAATAAAAATTTCTTCAACTGTAATCCTAGTTCTGTACTATAATTTGTTGTCTCAAAATTATTTTCATATGCTGCTTTCATCTTCTACCTTCCGTCTGAGGTTTGACTATTCATAGACAGAAACAACGTTTTAAACAATTGACACAACTTCTCACCATCTTTGTTTGACTATTAATTTCATTGATTAATCATATTAAAAAAGTAGAAAGACTTAAACACTCTTATTATATTTAATCTAACAGAATTAAAATTAAAAATATATATATTTCGGAAAAGAGATGCATTTACACTATCCATCTTTAATAAAAAAATATATATATATAAATAAATTACAAATATAGTTTTACAGAAATTAGATGTTGGAAGGATTGGCGTGTTGCAAGTCTGCATGTCAAAGCTTGATGGTCATTGATTTTTGAAGTCTTCCACTTATATCAATAAATTCCTCCTAAGTTGCCTTGCTGCTTCAACTTATGTTTTGAAAACATATATATGTTTTTTTGAAGGTTTAGTGACGAAAATTACCTTTAACGTTACTTTAAACTTCCAATATTTTTGTTTTGAATTACTTTCTGCTAATGCTAGGACCGATTAATGCTGTTTATGTCTATAAAAAAATAAAAAATAAAAATATTCTCCCCACGATTTTTTCATTGTACCAATTATTAAAATTTAAAATTCATATTATTACTCTATACACCCACTAAAATTTCGAAAGACAACCTTAATAAATTATAATAGTTGTCTCCTATTAATACTTTTCTCTCTACACGCATATACCAAGCGTCCTTCTTTATATCTTTCTATTGTTTTTATGCTATAATTTCAATGAAATTCTTATGATAGTCTTTGAACCCAACAAGAAGACTCTAGGGTTTTTATTTTCTTTGATCATATGAAATTAATCCTCCAAAAAGCCAGCCACTAGTACAATATAAGAACCCTTAGCCAATGATTTGAACACAAATTTAACAAAAACTATTAAATAGTACTTTATTAATACATAGATCAAGTTATGGAAATATACGAAGAGTAAAATGAAATACTGGAAATTAAAATTAGGGTTAATGAGAGGTGGGTGTATGATATGTGTAAATAATTTTTTTTATTTAATTTATTTAATATTGTCTTTATAAGTAATTTCGTTTCAAATTATTTTAGTGATAAAATTCTTTTACTATGTGAAATATGGATATTGGTAATATTTTATTATTATCATTATTATTTTTTACAATCGAGCCACCTTTTGTTATGTCATCATCTATCATATTGATGATGTGTGTTAACAAACACTAAGGTAGTGTTTGTACGTGTTTCCAAAAATGATTTTTCATTTTGAAAACCAAAATATAAGTGAAAAGTGTTTGGTTAACTATTTTGTAAAACATGTTTTTGAAAATGAAAAACACATTTGTAAAAATGATAATTAAAAAGTAAAAAACATTTTTTTTTTAATGTTTTTCACCATTTTTAAAACATGTTTTCAAAACAAATCAAATTTTTTTCTCCTTACAACTATTTTACTCATTTTAAAAAATAATACTAAATACATTTATATCATTTTTTGTTTTTGAAAATAAGTTTTAGGAAATTCTACCAAACACACTGCATTTTTAAAACATGTTCGTTTTAAAAATATCATTTTAAAAACTGTTCCAAACACGCCCTAATAATGCAATATCATATAACACTAATAAAAATGTATAATATCTAAAAGCCAATAAATGTATTTTACTTACTAAAAAAAAAAAAAAAAGGTGTTTTACGGATCACATGACGCTAGAAGACTTCATGAGTCTACACTTGGTAAACTTTTGGCTTTTCAAATGAATGAATAGATCTTGTTCAACTAGAACCTATAATCTATACTTTTTTGAATTATATGTTTCAACTTTTGACTACCTAAAAGTTGATCTTATGTGTGGCACAGCTTGGCAGTCGAACGTGTGGACTGGGATACGGATGAAGAAAGCAATAGAGAAGAAAGTAAATTTGCGAGAACGCATTATTTGAGAAGAAAAACAATGGAAATGGTACTCCAAAGCAAATTCAAATTGCTGCTTTCCAGAATGTTTACTCTGGAATGATTAATGATAACTGGTCCATTTTTGTAAACAGTTAAATAAAATGAAATTTTGTTAAACTACAAGTTTATTGAAGAGAGTGAAAGGCCATAACTGTGGTCTCTAGTTGCATGACCCAATTGCAGTGGAATTTCAGCCACTTGAGCAATTCCGTCATTATCCGCTAATGTCAATACTCCGAACATAAACCGCAAAATCGTACCCGTGTTGTGCGTGAGATATATAGTTGTATTTAGCATAATGAATTTCATATGATGTATAAAGTGATTCCATTAAAATGATGAAAATCATACCATTAACATAAAGACTAAGTATAAATCTAATAGTTATAAGATGAATGTATATTTGAATTTATATGTTTTTAACTCGAAACAACATAATTTTAGCTTTAATTAATTTTTAAAATAAATAATAAAAATTATATTGTATTATAAGCAAAACATTTGTAGACGACAAGTAAAAAAATAAAACAATGTTAACTATCTATTATTTTTTAAACTGATATATTATTTAATTATTAAAAGTTTAACAAAAACATACGGTAGAGAATTCTTGTCGGGGTACAAAACCCATCACCTCCCCACACCAATTGTAAATTTTACTATTTGTCTGTATCACCATAGGGTTGAGATGCAAACCCATCCCCAAAATACAGGTCCTTATTGATTATTTTATCGTTTCTATTCCAATTACATTGTGAGAGGCCAATGTATGCAATAGTACATAACAGGAACTTTCAGGAAGTCAATAATTCAAAAAGGTCATGATATAATTAAAGGTCCCAGTTAAATGGAATCCATGTACATTCACACTCTACAAGTCCTATAGTAATAATGTCACCACAAGGTCTTTCATTCAATCAATTTTGACCACTTATTTTGGTATTTTAGCGACCATTTCTTCGCCAATGACTATATATATATTAATTGTAACTTAAAATGAATATAGTTATAATTTTATAATTACAAGAACTTAAAACAATCCCTTAGTTTTGGTGGAATTTAAATTAAACATTAAACTGAAACTAGAAATTTACTTCGTTGATTTTTTCAAAGTCTTGCTGCCTTCTGTTGGTGGCTTTTCCTTACAGATTATTTTTATGTAAAATTTCCATGCTTTTCCACAACTCCCTGCTTTCACACTATTATAATTAACAAAAGTTGTCCCTTCACTTTAACAAAAGCAAGTGGGATTGGCAGAGCCAGAGTACTTTAGTGACCCATCCATGCACTAATTCATGAGTTTGATCCACATCCTCTCATTATTTATGGATAATTTTTTTACTGTATGTTAGTAATTTTCTCCTGCATCTGAAAGTAAGAATTCGGACTGTGCTTCAGAGTTTCATCTTAACTGATCAAGATAGTGTTTTGATCTAATGACAACAAAAAACAAAATTATTTTTAAAAAAATGGAGTTTTGATAATTATTGCGCAAACAATATTCTAGTGTGCTACCATTTTCAATGCCATATTCATGAAGTAACGAATTCGACTTATAACATCTAATAGCCATTCATATATGCTTTGGAGCGGTGACTACATCCATCACCTGCTGTATGACAGATTAAATCTAATTCTAATTATTACCTTTTACATGTTTTTGAAAATGGTTTATGTATTGATACAAAACTTTACAATAAAAAAAATAATTTGTTCCAAAAATTTTACTATTTTTTAAGCTGATGTATTATTAGATTATCAAAAGTTTAATAAGAAAAAAAAAATGATAGAGAATTCTTGCTTGGAGCACAAAACCCATTGCCTCCCCACCGTAAATTTTACTATTTGTCTTTATTACCATAAAATTGAGATGCATACCCATCCCAAAAAAACAGGTCCTTATTGATTATTATATCGTCCCTATTCCAATTACATTGTGACAGGCCAATTTATGCAACAGTACATAAGAGGAACTTTCAAGAAGTCAATAATTCAAAAAGGGCATGATATAATTAAAGGTCCCAGTTAAATGGAATCCATGTATAGTCACCATCCGCTAGTCCTGTATTAATCATGTCGCCACTAGGTCTTTCATTCAATCAATTTTGATAACTTATTTTGGTATTTTACTATCATTTCTTCTCCAATGACTATATATATATACATTGCAACTTTAAATGAATATAGTTATAATTTTATAATTACATGAACTTACAACAACCACTTAGTTTTGGTGGAATTTAAATTAAACATTAAACTGAAACTAGAAATTTACTTCATTGATTTTTTCGAAGTCTTGCTGCCTTCTGTTGGTCTCTTTTCGTTGACACTTTATGTCAAGAAAGATACATATTATTTCTATGTAAAATTTCCATGCTTTTCCGCAACTTCCTGCTTTCACACTATTATAATTAACAAAAGCTGTCCCTTCACTTTAACAAACGTAAGTGGGGTTGGAAAGAGATCCCACCATGCACTATTTCCGCATCCTCCCACTAATAGACATTCATACATACTTTGGAGCTGTGCTTGCTTCCATCACCCGCTATATGACAAATAAATATTATACTGTTATGGTGCGTTTACTTCATTTAAAAGAATCGAAATAGGAATCGAAATAATATGAAATCGGAATAAAATATCGAAATCAAAATAAATTATTTACTTCAACTGCAGGAATTAGAATCGAAATCAACAGTATTTTCATTGAACTGTTTACTTTGTTTTGAAATTGAAATAGATTAATTATAAATTACAAAAATATCCTTAATTAAAATTATAAATTAATTATAATAATGTATAGTTTTTTTTTTTTTTTATATTATAATCTGTAGTTTTTTCTAATATTAAATAAAAAATTATATATTATAATAAAAAAACTGTATATTATTTTAAAGAGCAAAATGCACAAAACCCCCCTCAAGTAAGGCTTTAAAGATCCATAATCAAATATTGGATTTTATAACACTTTACCCCCAAGCGATCATAATCTGTCAGTCAACATATAGTTGACCAAGGGTAATTTCGTCATTTATTAATAATAAAAATTATTAAAACTTTTTTTACCTTTATTAATAACAAAAATTATTAAAAAAATTATTAAAACCATTTTTCAAAAAATCTCTCTCTGTCACTCTCCACGCCTCCATGTCTACCGGATCTCACCACCTTCTTCTTCTTCTCCTCTTTTTCTTTTTTTCTCCTTCATTTGGGTTCGTGGAACCCAAACATCTGGGTTCGAATCGAACCCAGATGGCTCTGGGTTCGCGACGATGCGAACCCAGATCAGATCTGGGTTCGCGACGACGAACCCAGACGTCTGGGTTCGTCTCAAACCGAACCCAGATCTGATCTGGGTTCGCGACTATGCGTACCTGTATCTGATCTGGGTTCGCGACGATGCGAACCCAGATCAGATCTGGGTTCGCGACGACGAACCCAGACGTCTGGGTTCGTCTCGAACCCAGATTTGATCTGGGTTCGGATCGAACCCAAATTTCATTTTGAATAGGTTTGTTGATGATTTTTGGGTTTGAATGAAATGATGTTTGGGGTAGCAGATGATACATTCACACTCCACAAGTCCTATAGTAATAATGTCACCACAAGGTCTTTCATTCAATCAATTTTGACCACTTATTTTGGTATTTTAGCGACCATTTCTTCGCCAATGACTATATATATATTAATTGTAACTTAAAATGAATATAGTTATAATTTTATAATTACAAGAACTTACAACAATCCCTTAGTTTTGGTGGAATTTAAATTAAACATTAAACTGAAACTAGAAATTTACTTCATTGAATTTTTCGAAGTCTTGCTGCCTTCTGTTGGTCTCTTTTCGTTGACACTTTATGTCAAGAAAGATACATATTATTTCTACGTAAAATTTCCATGCTTTTCCGCAACTTCCTGCTTTCACACTATTGTAATTAACAAAAGCTGTCCGTTCACTTTAACAAACGTAAGTGGGGTTGGAAAGAGACAGGTTTAGTCATCCTACCATGCACTATTTCCGCATCTTCCCACTTATAGACGTTCATACATACTTTGGAGCTGTGCTTGCTTCCATCACCCGCTATATGACAAATAAATATTATACTGTTATGTGTGTTTACTTCATTTAAAAGAATCGAAATAATATGAAATCGGAATGAAATATCGGAATCAAAATAAATTATTTACTTCAACTGCAGGAATTAGAATCGAAATCAGCAATATTTTCATAGAACTGTTTATTTTGTTTTGGAATTGAAATAAATTAATTATAAATTACAAAAATATCCTTAATTAAAATTATAAACTAATTATAATAATGTATAGTTTTTTTTTTATTATTATAATCTGTAGTTTTTTCTAATATTAAATAAAAAACTGTATATTATAATAAAAAAACTGCATATTATTTTAAAAGTCTATTAATCTGGTGTACAATTTTTTATTATAATATACAGTTTTTTATTTGATATTTTATTTTAATAGTTTAAATTAATGATGAAAAATCAATGATATGCAATTTTTTATTAAAATATATATATTTTAATATCAAATAAAATAGATTTTCTTTATTTTTTAAAGAATGGTATAAGAGAATTTTCATTCTTGACAAAGGAAATGAAAATAAGATTCTCAAGTGGGTTGGAAAGAACGAAATTCTTATTCTATAACTCTAAATTGATGTGGGGCCTATACTTTCATTTTCAATACGAAATGAATTTTAAACAAGTAAATACCATCAATCAATTTCATTCTTTATTTTCATTTCTCAATCCATGAACTTACAACAACCCCTTAGTTTTGGTGGAATTTAAATTAAACATTAAACTGAAACTAGAAATTAATGTCGATTTTTTCGAAGTCTTGCTGCCTTCTGTTGGTCTCTTTTCGTTGACACTTTATGTCAAGGAAGATACATATTATTTCTATGTAAATTTCCATGCTTTTTCGCAACTACCTGCTTTCACACTATTATAATTAACAGAAGCTGTCCGTTCACTTCAACAAACACAAGTGGGGTTGGCAGAGACAGGTTTAATCAGCCCATCATGCACTAATTCATAGTTTCCATCCGCATCCTCCCACTAATAGCAATTCATATAGCCATTCATATATGCGTTGGAGCTGTGCCTGCATCTATCACCCCTTGTATGACAAACAAATATTATACTGTTAAGTCAATTCTAATTATTACCATTTACATGTTTTTAAAATAGTATATGTATTGTTAGGAAATGTTTTTAAAAATGGTATATGTATTGATAGGAAACTTTACAATAAAAAAAAATAGTTTGTTCCAAACCCATTTAGGATGCTTTGTCCCAAAACCGATTCATTTTGACTTAATCCAATTTTTTCACAGGTACACAATTTATATTAAGGATAAATATACAAACAATAAATCAATATTAAAACTTAAAACAACTAAATTTTTACTTCAATTTAACATTACAACTGAATAATATCAATATAATTCTCATAGAAAATATAAATTCATTGAGTAGAAATACCAAAATAATAACTATCATCTAACAAAGTTTCATTACATATACCAAAATAATAATTACACATAACAAAGTAATAATGCACAACAATTAAAAATAAACTATAATAATAATAATAATAAAATGGATTAACCGGATTAGATTGGATCAAAAGTGTTCGATCCAAGTCCAACATGATATAATACTGAATCAAACACTTTTAACCCAAACTTATCCGAAACCCGATTTGAATGCCCAAATCTGCCCAAAAGGATCAAGGCCCCACTGGTTTGGGTTAGATTGGATAGTTTTATCATGCCTATATTCACAATTCACAACGATTGGATCAATCACACTTGATTGAGAGCAAAGTCGAGTCTAACTCATGACGTGTCAGATCAAACTCAATTATCAAGTTAATCTTGAACATATTGTTTTCTTGGAGTTGATGGGCATTTGCTTGATCAACAATACCAACATACATGCAGATACTTGCTAATAAACCGGAAAATAAGTTCATAGATTGTTTGATTTAGATCTGTTTGTTCAATCTTCTTATGATAAAATCAAGTAGCCACGTATATCTCCATGCTTTTCCTTAACTTCCTGCTTTCACACTAAAATGATTCAAAATATATGGAGCGGAATCCATTATTGAGAAAAGCATTTCAAATTATATTAATTTTATATGAAATTCTAATGTTGGAAATGGAAAAAGATTATACTAATAAGTCTATATTTTATTCCCATTCTAGGTTTTTTATTGTTTTTGTTTCCTTTGTTAATTTTACTTTTCCATAATTTACGCTAGCTCCTACATCGATCGATTTAATCTATAAAGAAAAGACATAATTAGTTCTAGAAAGGGCACTTTTCCTCATACTTTAATTTAATATTAATAAGAATAAATTTCCATGACACCACCTTCGCAGAACTTGCTGCTGAGTCGCTGACTAGGGGGCCAGGTCTTTCTTTTCCTTTTCTTCCAATGGGTCTGTATGTTTCCTGGTCTACACTTGGTTGAATTATGTTTAATAAAATCTTGTAGTTTAACAAAATTTATTATTATTATTTTTTATCATTGGGATTAACCTAGAAAACTATCAAGACTATATGACATGAGACATTGATGGTACGGCCCAAACAACAGGTCTCATATCTAAAAGGTCGCGGGCGGCTTACACAAGGTGGGAAGGCAGCTATATAATGACTGCATTATTTGGACTGGACGTCGAACCTAGGTTCTCAAAGAACTAGGGTGTGTTGCCTACCACCAAGGCAAAATGCAAGTGACAACAAAAATTATATTTCACTTGGCTATTTACTAAAATGGTGTGTCAATGATTAATTATTGCATATAAAACATTCTAGTAGTGAGCTACCATTTCTAGTACCACCATAACGAATTTGACAGGCAGGTTTTTTATAGCAAATTCGTACATGCTTTGGAGCAGAAGTTGCATCCTAGAAAGGACATATATATGGTATATGACATTATCATCTGCTATGAGAGATGGAAATATTACAGGCTCAAGAGTAGAAATGACCCCAAAATTAGTACACTTATTAAATTTATCTATCTTTAACAATTAAACTATTTTTTTTCTCTCCACAATAAAATTGCCTCTCAATAAATCCAACCCGTATGCCATTTTTTAAAGGAAAAGAAAGAATTATAGACTTGAAAAAAAATTAAATTAACTTCCCTGCCTTTGGAGGTAATCTATCGCCAGTGGACTGCACTTTGCCAATCCTTTATCATTTAATTAAGTCTCTATGCAAAATAAATAAATAAATAAAAGCCTATACAAAGAGCACCATATCAATCATTATGAAAGAGCCTAATGATCAAGTTATCGTGAATATTACTTCTGATGTGGTTATTTTTTGAAATATTGCTGATTCCAGTTGGAGCCATGAGAGGACAAGTTTCGTTTTATGTTAACTTTCATGTTGTGCCATCAGCCTCCTGTAGCCTATCACACTAATTTTATTGGGCTTTACAGCAGCAACAGGCACCCTAAAGTTACAAAATTAATTTTTAGTTTTCGGACACAAATATCACCACCTGATGAAGGCCATAGGCCTATCAAGTAGCCAAAAGACTTAATGAAAATAATTTGCATCACTAGATTACTTAAAAATATAAATAGTTGATTTTACAAATGACATGAAATCTGGAATAAATGTCCTTCACATGTAATTGGGACATCAGTGAAGACACTATGTTCCACTAGGTATCAGACTAAAAAAGGACAATGCTACAATCAGGAGCATTGCTTTCTGTTAAATTTGTAACTTTGCAAGCTATTAGCCATTTAGTTGTCCCCCACGAATTTGTTCGTTGTTTAGCAATGCCATTTAGAAAATGATACAGAGATCAAATAAAATAATTTTTCTTAAAAAAAAAAAGGAACTTGTACAATAAAGATGTGCATGAGTACTATTCCAAGTCTCTCCTGATTTGAACATTATGGTCTACAGAGTTGGTAAGATGTCATATTCCTAGTCTATGGTAGAACGTGTCAATGAATTCATGAGTCCACGCTCTTAGAACACGGTTTTCATGAATATGGTCCTTGTCTTCTTCTAATGAAATCTATAAATGTAGCTTCACTCTTTCAATTAAAGTCACAAGTTCTACATTTCATCCAGTTTCAGTTAAGTATGGGTGTTTTAACTACTTATAAGTTTCCAATGAAAGTCATGCATTTGTCATGGCTTTTGTTGATATTTCTTTCAACAAACTTCCCAGGCAATGGCAACCCAGTGGTTCTGGTTTCTGGCCAATGTCACAGAGATCAGCAGTCCTTGTTACTCCAAATGAAAAACAGCCTCATATTCGACTCTACTTTTTCTCTACCTCTGGTTCAGTGGAATCAAAGCACTGATTGCTGCACATGGAGCGGTGTAGACTGCGATATGGCTGGTCGTGTTATCGGTCTTGACTTGAGCCATGAATGGATCTCTGGTGGAATTGATAATTCAAGTGGCCTTTTCGGTCTTCAGCATCTTCAGAGACTAAATTTAGCTTTTAATCGGTTCGAGTTAGATCAGATTCCATCCAGGTTAGCCAACCTCACCAATTTGACTTACTTGAATCTTACTTCTGATACCTTCAGTGGGCAGATTCCCATTGTGATTTCACGCATGACAAGATTGGTTACTCTTGATCTGTCATGTTCTTAGTCTCTTTGTTCTGTACTTGAGAATCCCAACTTAAAAGCGCTTGTTCAAAACCTCAGTGAGCTCAGAGAACTACATCTTGATCATGTACATATATCAGCCAACGGAACTGAATGGGGCCAAGCATTATCATCTTCACTGCCTAATCTGCAGGTTTTGAGCCTGAATGGATGTAATCTTTCAGGCCCTATCCATTCTTCCCTTGCAGACCTTCGCTCACTCTCAGTCATTTCTTTGGATGGGAATAGTTTGTCCTCTCCAATTCCAGACTTTTTCGCTGATTTTCCAAACTTGAAAATCTTGAGTCTGCGTGGATGTAATTTGTCCGGAAAACTTCCTGAAAACATTTTGAAAGTATCAACACTCCATACTCTTTGTTTAGGCGAAAATCCGCTTCTTCATGGTTCTTTGTCAGATTTTGCTTTGAACAACTCTTTCCAAACCCTGAGTCTCTATCAGACAAATTTGTCTGGGACACTGCCGGATTCCATAGGCAACCTTAGAAGTGTATCAACATTGGACCTTGGAGGTTGCAACTTCACTGGACCACTTCCCAAATCAATGGCCAATCTAACCAAGCTAGTACATTTGGACTTGTCATTTAACCATTTTACTGGTCCAATCCCATATTTTTGTACGTCCAAATCTCTTGTTTATATTGATTTAAGTTCTAATTTTTTTAATGGAAGTATCCACCCAGTACTCTTTGTACTTCCGAATGCTTCCTCCTCTGTACTTGAAGTTCTTTCTTTAATTGATAACAGATTAGAAGGGCCTATTCCCGAATCAATCTTTGAACTCAAAAACTTGAAAGAACTCTATCTCTCTTTCAACAAGTTCAATGGCACTGTACACCTAGATATGATTGGAAGGCTTGGCAATCTTACTAATTTTGACCTTTCATACAACAATTTGGCAGTCAATGTAAGTAGCAGCTTTTCTTCTTTCCCTCCTGGCCTTTTAGAGTTGGGTTTAGCTTCATGCAACCTCAGTATGATTCCTAATCTAAGAAATATTCAGGATCAGTTGTCGAAATTAGAAGACTTAGATCTTTCAAACAACCAAATTTCTGGAGATATACCTAACTGGATTTGGCAAGTTGTGTCCGACGACCTAAATCTCTCACATAATAGCCTGGTGGGTTTAGAAAAGCCTTATTCAATTTCGGGGCTAATGTATCTCGACCTACATTCTAACCTGCTTCAAGGAAAGGTCCCACTCCCAGAAAAGTACGTGCAACATGTTGATTACTCGAGCAATAATTTTAATTCTTCCATCCCCGATGACAATGACACTGCTTCTTTTTTCAGTGCATGCGAGTCCTTTTCTGTTTCAAATAATAAGCTTACAGGAGTTATTCCTAAATCAGTGTGCAATGCATCATATCTTCAAGTTCTTGACTTATCTAGCAATAATTTCAGCGGCAGAATACCAACATGTCTTGTTGAGTGGGGTAGAAAATTGATTGTTCTGAATTTAAAAAATAATAGACTTTTTGGAACCATTCCAGATAGATTTCCAGTAAATTGCGGGCTTCAAACACTCAGTTTGAATGGAAATCAATTGGAAGGAATAGTTCCAAAATCTCTCGCCAATTGCACAATGTTGGAGGTTTTAGACTTCGGAAACAACAACATCAATGATGACTTCCCATGTTGGTTAAAGAATGTCTCCAATTTGCACGTCCTAGTTTTACGATCCAACAAATTTTATGGTGACATTAGTTGCATAGAATCTAATGTCTCTTGGCCAATGCTTCAAATTGTCGACTTAGCTGTCAATAACTTTACTGGAAGACTACCAAAAAAAGGCTTAACAAATTGGGAGGCAATGATGGTTGATGAACGTGAAGCTGACTTTCTAAATTTTGTTAAAGATGGACAACAACTCTACCAAGATGATATAATTGTTACTGTGAAAGGTCAAGAGAGGAAGTTAGTTAAGATCCTAACTATATTCACCTCCATCGACTTATCATCAAACAATTTTCAAGGGTCAATACCAGAAGAGTTAGGATTATTCAAATCTCTACACTCTCTCAATTTGTCACATAATGCTTTGACAGGCTCAATCCCATCTTCCATAGGAAATTTTAAACAGCTAGAATCTTTGGATCTCTCAATGAACAATTTGCAAGGGCGTATACCTACACAACTAGCAAACTTGAATTTCCTTTCTGTCCTGAATCTCTCCTATAATCACTTGGTGGGAAGGATCCCAACAAGCACTCAACTCCAATCATTTCCACCTACTTCCTTTAAGGGCGGCAACGACGGATTGTGTGGGCCTCCTTTGAAAAATTGTTCAGATCCCCCTCCAAGTAGCAAATTTGATCCTACAGCACTTCTTTCAAGCAATGAATTTAATTGGCAATTCTACTTGGTCATCGGTGTTGGGTTTGGGATAGGCTTTGTAGCAATTGTAGCACCCTTGATATTTTCCGACAAAGTTAATTTATGGTATGACATTCTCATCCATAAATTTCTACGTCGATTATGTATTTGAAATAAAGATGTATCATGTTAATTTAAAAAATGTAGTTTTTTTTTTTTTTTTTTTGGCTTTTAGAACTTAAATGGTAGGGATTTCAATGTGCTTTCTATCTATTGCTATGTTATTATTACCTAGAAAATGAAATGAAATGATATTGCTATATATCATGTTTTGGTCATCTAACAAGTTTTAATTGAAGCAATTCACTTCTTCTTCTTTGGTGATATTTTTCTCTTCAATTGTCAAAAGACCTTAAAGAAATAGAAATCATCACTAGTTGGAACTCAAAGTTTTCCTATCATAATTGGTAATTTTGGTATGAAATTGAAGGATTAAAAAACTTAGTAGCTTTAAAGATACTTGTTTATAGCTCAGTTCTTCATTTAATTTAGATTTCTAAATGGAAGACTTAGAAAATGGGACTGGACATTACAAGTCCTCTTATGGTCAATGATTTTGGCAGAGTTCGTGACCAGAAGTCTACTGATTGTACTCCAAATGTTGACATATAACCATATATTTAAGACCAAAGTTTACAAAATTTCCTTCTGCACTGATCCTTTCAAACTTTCACTACTTCTTAGTGCCTCCTCTTCGACGTTCCATGATGAGTACACGAGAAGTTTTCAAATTCTATAAACATTGCCTAGATCATTATATATTAAATACAAACAAAATTACATAGACTTTCAAATTCTATAAAAAAACAAAATTTTGTGTTTATGAATGAAAATATAATACTACACATACGAACAAGAACTAGTATTTCTCTTTTAGATAACAAGACCAAATATCTTTTGTATACATTTTCGTGCCTTTCTTTTTTCCTTTAAAAAAAATCTTCTTGTAGCTTTCATTCTACAAATGTCTTGGACTGTAATACAGGAAGTGTAGAAGCAATCCAAATTATCATGTTTCTGTTCACACACTCCATCTTTATTCAACCTTGCAGTGATCCAAAGAAGTATCAACATTTGATCAAGGCCACAGGCCTATCCAGCAGCCCAAATAGTCTTAATGAAAATAATTTGCTTCACTTAATTCTATAAGTTATTATAAGTTAATCTTTGTTTTATTAACAGTAAATGAAACATTTTAGAAAATGATTTGCTAACAACTAGCTATGGCAGACAAGTAGCACTTTAACAAGCACCTCAGTCTTCCCCAATCTTATTTATTTTCTCATATTTTTTCTTCATTATTCCTGCTTTTTCTAAAGTTTTGCTCAAGAATTTTAGTCACATTCTATTTTATGAGGTCAATAAGGTAATTTCATAAGTTCATGAGTGGTAAAATGGTCCTTCTATTTTTTTTTCTTAAGTTTAATAGCTAAAACTATGGTCAGAGGGACGAAATTAATAATTTACAATACTTTAGGGATATTTGGATAGTTTCATCAAACATATTAGTTCAAAACCGATCCGAAAGTAATCTGTTTTTTCTTCTATTAAGTTTAATTTGAAACTTTCTTTTTTTTTTTTTTTTTTAAGTTTAATTTATTTCTACATAAATTGTTTTTCTTTTTAATAGCATTAAATTATAAATCAAATTAGGAGCATTTTCATCATATTCTATTTCATGAGAGCAATAAGATAATTTTATAGGTCATGAGTGGTAAATGGTCTTTCTACTTTTGTTATTAAGCTTGACCATTAAAGTAATAGTAAGAGGGATGGAATTTATGGATTTACAATACTTAAGGATATTACGATATTATTACTAAGCACTTCTAAAACTATATTTTTATTTAATTTTATTAGAATTGAACAAGTATGATAAAACCTAATAGCACACAAACTTGGACAACTACAAATGGCAAAGACGCAATTACCTTTTGACAAAAGTGGGATAACGAAAAAGACTCATCTGCCTTAAAAAGTCCTTAAATTTATCATTGTATCCAAAGATATTTTAAAATTAAATTAATAAAATATTAAAATTAATCAATAGAATATTAATTTAATAGTAAATTATAGTAAATTACAAATAAATTCTCTCTCTCTCTCTCTCTCCCTCCATCTTCTTATCTCTTCTTTCTTTTTCCTCTAACAATCTCTCCACCTCTTCTTTGATTTGTTTTCTCATGTCCTCTTTTCTAGCTCTCTTTCTCCCTTCCCCATCTTTAAAGTGACAGCGCGCTGGAGCCCTAATCTTTCTTGTCCTGCTTCTCTTGTTTTTCCTCTCTTTCTCTCACTTCACTCTTTTTCTTGTTGTCTCTCTCTTCCTTGCCTGTGTCTGTGACAGGATGAGGGCTTAGCTCGATTTGGTTTGGTTTGATTTGGGTACCTAAGGTCAGCAATAAGGATAATGGTTGAATCGATTTGAATGGTTTCAGTGATGGATTTGGGTTGTGATTGGCAATGGAAGAGGCTATATGTGGGTTTGTAATTGTGTTAAGTGATGTTATTGGCTATTAGTAGTGTTATGGTGTTGGATGTTAGTAGTGGCGTTGTGTTTGGTGGTGTTGTTGTTTGTTAGTGGTGTTAGGTGGTGTTATTGGCTATTAGTCGTATTGAGCGTTCAATTAGTGGTGTTAGCCAGTTGGAGGGTATTGAGGAAGGCCACGTTCAAGCAATATCTGTTTTCCTTTATCACCAAAAGATGAAAAAATAAGACCTGTATGCTTATTTATTTATTTACTTGGTTTTGGATTGTTGTTTGGTGTGGTTGCTTGGTCTTGGGTATTTAGGGATGATCTTTGATTAGACCTTTCTCGAATTCCTCATCTAAATTTAAGAAAAACTCCATAACACCTCGACAAAACTCCAACGAATCCTAACTTTGGCCCGAAGAAATTCCGTCGGAGCACTGAGACTTAGTTTAAACTTGTTTTTTAAACATTTATTAGGTGGCAAGGATAAAAATTTTTCTTTTTTTAAAAAAAAAAAATCCAGCAGTATGCCGGCTATTTATTGAACTATGTCACATTGCAAATTCAAGTACAATTTAAAAACACTTTTATAGTACTCAATCTCAACTATCAAGGGCCTCCAGCCCTCATCCCAAAATCAATTCCAGTATGAAAAACCACAATCACGAAAATTGATTACAAAACTAAAACTTTCTTATCAAAACATCTTTATAAAGACATGCTCCAAAAACTTGTATTTATATTTACAATTTATACCATGCTTTGATACAAAATATGTACATGACAAAAATATGAGTTATATAATGTGATAAAAGTCGTCCATCAGTCAATTCATGTGTCTATCTGAGCCTCGTCTGCTGGAGGACTCACTTCTGTACCTGAGGAAGAATTTTTAAAAAACACATTGAAAACAACTATGAATAAAACTCAGTGAGAATAACAATTTAATAAAATTAAAAAAAATAGTTTTATACTTTTTTAAAATACTTTATCGAAACTCATTCAAAAACTGTTTTCCAAGCTCATTCTAATTATTTTTCTGAAACTTTCTCATTTCTAGTCTGAATGGTAACTCAGGGAAACTACTCCTATCATGACAGCATAATATCTCTCGCTAGCCACTAGGAATTAAGGAATCTGCCAAGTGTAGTTGCCGATGCGGAAACTCTGGACACGCGTTACCCTTTCGCAATCGATCTGAACTACACTACCTTTATATGTGCAGAGGGTGACTCAACTGACTCTCTCTCTCTCAAAAGTCGTCTGGACTCTACTCTCAGTTAGTGACTCTCTCACATCTACCGTACACATGGGGTACTCGGTCTGGTACTCAACTGGGGCTAGGGTAAACCATCGCCGTAATAAAATATTTTTTCTCGGTATTCTCAAATAAGCTCATTTTTAAGGCATAAAGCCTAAAATTTTTACTTCTAGCATGTTTTCAGTATAAATCTATACCCAATTGAAAACTCATATGCTAGAGTCTTAGTATAATTTCAATAAATAACTTAATTATGAAATAAATAAATTCATATGAACAGAAAATAAAATACATTCATTCATATATCACAACAAATAAGAAACAAATAAAATAGCGCTTGAATGACTAGCTTTTTACTCACAAAACACCATCTGGTAGATGATGATTTTTCTCCGGAAGCCTCTTAAACTTTGTACTTTCACCCTAAAACATCAAATACTCATTTAAAATCACTAAACTCACTAATACAAAGTTATAATTAACTTCTAAAGCCATTAACTCTATAAAAGCCTTTTTACGCTTAAACTTTCTCAACTAAAATTTAACTTATCCGAGATTTTTAAATTCAAATTTCTTTTTATGAATCCTATTATTATCACTTAGGAACACCCTAGTATGCTCAAAATAATTTTTTAAAGCTTGAAACGAAAAAATGAAAAATAAGGGGTGTCAAACCCGAATGCTACCTAAAGGCCAATTCAAAGCTTTTCTTTATTCCGTTTTCGCTCCAATCATCTCCCTAGCTCGCATTTAGGTAAGCCATGAAGCGAATTCAGAAAGAAACGGTTACTAAGTAGGCGTTCCTAACCAAAAACCACATTTTTTCAACACTTTTTCATGCACATTTTTACCTAAAACATGCGATCAACTTATTTCTATCACATCTAACATTATTTCACTCAAATAAGATAAAACATATTCATTTCATGCATCAAAAGAATGCTTTTACATGAGATTCCTTAACGCCCTTCAACTAAACTAAAATCATTAAACTTGTCTCTATATTTTTACTTATTCAATTCTAACACTTCTATAAGATTTCTTAGCCTCAAATATGCTTAGATTTAAGCTCAAACATGGAATTAAAGATGGACTCACCAAGCCCTAACTTGGCCATGAATCACCCCTCACATACATCAACTTTTAACTTTCAATTTTTATCACACTAACTACACCAAAATCATCGCCAATCAACTTAGTTTCAATCCATAAACTCAAAACAACATTTGAAGCAAAATGGAGAATGAGTTTTTAACTCATCTAGGTTGAATTAAGACAATAAAACTCACATATTTAAACTTAAATCTTACTCCAAATTTGCCCCTAAAGCTTTGGTTGATGACAAGAAGTAATTTGGTGATGAGATTCTTGATGAAATTGCTTGAAATCCCTTGGTTTCTCCTCTTGCTCATGGATGGCACCACCACCACTCTCCTTTTCAGTTTTGGACAAGCAAAAACAATGGAAATGTAACAAATTGGCTTCTTTTAATTACAATTTAGCCCATTGAATTTTGCTTAATTCCATTTTGACCCCTAACTAGATAAGATCAATACTAATTGGTCCATTTGTCATTTTAAAAACCATTTATTCAACCCACCTATCAAAAGATTTCAAATGGCTCACTAAGCAACATAAATTCTATCACACTTGGCTAATTCTCATTGGATGAACTTTTATAACTTTTTTACTTTGGTTGTGAGCTTATCTCACCCTATATTCTCCCATATCATTCTCTAATACTCTTAGGTCCTCTAATCGACATCCCACTCACGATGCAAAAATAAATTTAACTTTAAAGACTGCTACTGGGGTGATATTAGTAAACCGTAAATAGGATCGAGGATTGTATAACTCAATTAGTTCACACTTTACTCTAAGAATCCATTTAACTGTAGGGGCTAGGTTGTGGGTTCGAGTGGTATGGGAGGCGAAGTAAAACTGAAGAGTCCCACATTGGTTAGCGAGGGTGGTCTTGGGTGTTATATATATGGGTTTGTAATCCTCCCCTTGCAAGCTAGCTTTTGAAGAGGAGTTAGGCAGGTTCGTATCATATGGTATCAGAGCCATACCTCGTCTGGTCGGTGGGCCATGTACGAAGGTTCTCTGCACGAGGACGTGCAGTCTAAAGGGGTCGGGAATGATGAGTCCCACATCGGTTAGCGAGGGTGGTCTTGGGTGTTATATATATGGGTTTGCAATCCTCCCCTTGCAAGCTAGCTTTTAAGGAGGAGTTAGGCAGGTCCGTATCATATGGTATCAGAGGGTGGTCTTGGGTGTTCTATATATGGGTTTGCAATCCTCCCCTTGCAAGCTAGCTTTTGAGGAGGAGTTAGGCAGGTCCGTATCATATGGTATCAGAGCCATACCTCGTCTGGTCGGTGGGCCATGTACGAAGGTTCTCTGCACGAGGACGTGCAGTCTAAAGGGGTCGGGAATGATGAGTCCCACATTGGTTAGCGAGGGTGGTCTTAGGTGTTATATATATGGGTTTGCAATCCTCCCCTTGCAAGCTAGCTTTTAAGGAGGAGTTAGGCAGGTCCGTATCATATGGTATCTGAGCCATACCTCGTCTGGTCGGTGGGCCATGTACGAAGGTTCTTTACACGAGGACGTGTAGTCTAAAGGGGTCGGGAATGATGAGTCCCACATCGGTTATCGAGGGTGGTCTTGGGTGTTATATACATGGGTTTGCAATCCTCCCCTTGCAAGCTAGTTTTTAAGGAGGAGTTAGACAAGTCCGTATCAAAAACCCTATGGCCTAGGGACAGTACCCAGTGAATGGGGCCAAACGAGGCCGATAGGTAGCGTCCTACCCTGTAGAGTGGGGTCCCACAATATTTATGTTGATGTTTGGATGTACGGTTGTAATTAGGGCTTTCAGAGTGTTTGGCAGCCAAGGATTTCTTTTCGCTAGAGATATCGCCGACATATGTCTTAGGT
Organism: Dimocarpus longan; assembly: GCA_022984855.1. Lineage (NCBI taxonomy): Eukaryota > Viridiplantae > Streptophyta > Magnoliopsida > Sapindales > Sapindaceae > Dimocarpus > Dimocarpus longan. Next base: position 11,553,308 of record CM041023.1, on the reverse strand, counting down.
TGTTTGTTGAAGAAGAGACCTAGTTGCTTATTAAAATTTTTTTCAAAAAATCCTAAATAATCACTTAACGTATAAAATAATTTCGTTTTACCACTCACTGTTTCATTTTTATCTTATTTATTACAAATGTTATAATTTTACAGAAAAGTTTGATAAAAGTTCAAAAGACTATTTTAACCCTGAGATTTTTATTAAACTAATAGTTTAAAAATTAAAAAAAAGTTATAAATTAATAACAGATTAAAAAATTAAAAAAAAATAATATAAAAAAGTGGATATCTATTAGGTCATTTATTATCACTATTTTATGTCCAATTTACCTATTATTTATGCTATATTGTTGTGCAGAATCAGTACTTTTAATATGTTTAGTGTTTTTGTGTCAAAATTTAGGTTTGGAGAATTAAATGATGGAATCGACGAATTTTTGAAGATTAATAAAGCTTTGGAAAATTGAAGAATTCAAGAGGTTGATTGTAAAAATTGCTATTTAAATCCTAGTTAGAAAAGAAGACAATAGTCCAATTTAATTTAGAATTTTTTTTAGGTATAAGAGTTCAAGTTAGAAATGAAGATTAAGAGGTATTTGGATAAGATTAGGATTATTCAATAAGAGTTGGAAAATGAATCAACTTATTGTGCAAGAGTTTGAGATAAAATAAAATAAAGGGATTGTTTTGTAATTAAATAAAACACAAAATTGTTTGTCTTTTTTGTGTGAAGTTTCAAACATTAATTTTCAAGTAAAACTTTAATCGCTCGTTTTAGTCTCTTGAAATGGCAAAAATGCCGCAAAGGGCAACCACAACAAGCAACCATGAGTGGACAATTGACGCGGAGGTTACAAGGTGCGACTTGAAGTTGCGATTCCCTATGTTCTCATATTTTTCGATTTAACTCAACATTTATTTTAAGTGATAATTTTTTACATTTATCAACTCCATATTTCTTGGATTTTCCATCGACCTATCACAACTATAAAATGGTGTTTTCTTTTCACATTTCAAACCATTAAGTTAGAGACTAGGAGAAGGTGTGAGCTAAAATTTTTGGGCTTCTGGTTCTATTTTTCTTGTTTTATTTATTTAATTATTTTGTGTTATTTTAAAGTCATATATGGTTAATTTCTTTTGTTAGTTAGGGCTACTTAAAGCCCTAAACATGAATTTAATCCTTATTTATTTTTAATGAAGTTATTTATTTTTGCATGATAAAATTAATTTCTCTATTTTAATTTTATTCTATTAATTTTTTTTTTATTTGACTGGTCATCTTAAGAGCATATTTTTAGGATTATATTGTAAGGATATAAACTGTACTCTCAATGGAAATATTTTTAGTTTACAACAATCAATTGCTTACGAACCAATTGAAGGGCGTTAATTCATAAATACCTTGGATGGATGTCATGTTTTGGGATTTATGTGACATTCATATTCTTCTAGTTCTTAATGAATTTCAATTATTAAACTTAAGTAAACATCATGCTAGGTTATAATTAGGAATACAGATATTTATATAGATACTATGTGATTTACATATAATCTAAGGAAAAATTAATACAACATACAGTATAGTTATTACCTTATCGTGAATGTCTTTATCATGCATTAATATTGATGTGCTTTATTAATTTAATTATAGATTAAATGATTATTTAGTGGTGGATAGAATGTCCTAGCTAAGTTCTCTCTAGTGATTTTTTTTTTAAAAAAATAATTCAGTTTATGCTTCAATTTAATTTTCAATTCAATTTCAAAACCCTTTTCAATATAATTGTTTTCTAATTTAGGTTTTAAGATGAATTTGGAATTAAAGTAAGGTAATAATTTCTCGTGGGATCGACCCTTGCTTGTCATTATACTCAATCAAGCAATTTGTGCACTTGTAAGGTTTAAAATTTGGTTTATTAAAAAAATTAATCAACAAGTTTTTGGCATCGTTGCTGGGGAGTAATTACCTGCTTTATTTTAAGTTTATTTTTGTTTTATGTTTTGATTTTAGTTTAATTTTTCTTTTTCTTTCTTTTCAAGTTCATGTACGGTTGTCGCTCTCGAAGCTTGATACGTGTTCCATATGATCCTGAGATTGAAAGAACTCTCCATCAGCAAGCAAGAAAAGCTCGTGAGGCAATCATGGATGACCAAAACCAAGATGGAAATCAAGAAGGGAATCAGCAATAAAATACAGTGGTTCCAAGAGCTATAAATAATCGCACAAGACCTCTCAAAGACTTCCCAACCTAGTGGTGACTGATCAACCATATTGCATAGTCTACCCTATCCACGACAATAACTTTGAGATCAAAAGTGGAATAATCCATCTCTTACCTCAGTTCTATGGCAAAGCAAGAGAAGATTCACATTTGCACGTTAAGGACTTCTTTGCAGTTTGTGCCATAATGCACACTAGAGGAGTGTGTGATGAGGAGATCTACTTGAGATTGTTCACATTTTCTCTAAAGGATAATTATATTCTTTACCAAGCACTTCAATTCATACATGGACCAAGTTGATAGTGAAGTTCCTCTCCAAATTCTTTCCAACCAAGAAGATCAATCAACTTTGAATGGAAAATGTAGGAATATTTGAAAATGAAGAGGCGCTGTTCTATGAGTATTAGGAGCGTTATCAACCCTTACTCAATTCATGTCTACTTCATCAAATTAATAACTTGATGATTATCTAATACTTCTATAAGGGGCTGTTAGATTCAGATCAAATAATGGTGGACTCATCAAGTGGTGGTTGTTTGATGATAAAGAATGTTAACGAAGCAAAAGAGCTACTTGAAGGTCTAGTGGAAAATTCGCAATAGTACTTTCAACATAAAAAATATTTCGAAGAATGCTGGAATTTACGAGGTAAGTTCTAATAATTATGGTCCTCAAATTGCTAACTTAACTTGTCTTATACAGCAATTGCTTCCATAAAAGGTGCATGCCATGTGCACCAATCAAGGACATTCTTTAAAAAATTGCCCAATTGTGCATAAGTAGGTGGAATAAATTAATTACATGTAGCAACAACAAAGACAAAAGATTGATTTCTTCTCAAGTACATACAATTTAAGGTGGAGGTAACACCTGAACTTTGGATGGAAGAATAACCAAACTTAAGTGTAGCTTTAATTTCAACAACAAGAGTCCTACATTCCTCAATAACAAACTCAATAAGATCCTTCTAAGCAAGTCCAAATCTTGATGATATTGTTAAGTCTCTTGCCCTATCTACTTAATCTTTTGTGCAGGAGATGGGACAAAATTTTCAAAAACTGTAACAAAATAATGCTCAAATGTCAGTAAGCATCAAGAATCTAGAAAACCTAGTTGGACAAATAGCAATTGTGCTTAGCCAAAGAGAGAAAGGAAAGTTACCAAGGCAAGTTTTCCCAAACCCAAATGGAGGAATGGAATTAGAACAAGCAATCACTCTTCGAAGTGGTAAAGAAGTTGGAAAAAATGAAGAGGTTGTGACAAGAGAAACGCAGGCTATTGTGGAGGAAAAAGAAGAGAATGTGGAGAAAGAACCTAAACATGAAAGGGCTCGACAAGAAAAGAAGATGGTGAAGAATGAAGAAAAGAATATTCCACCTGAACTCCTTGTTTGTATGTCTTATTCACGTAGTTTTTTAAAAAACAAGAGAGAAAAAAGTGAAAAAGAGATCTTGGAGATGTTCAAAACGGTGGACATAAACACCACCCCTCTTCTAGATGCAATTAAACAATTGCCAAAATATGCTAAGTTCCTTAAAGATCTTTGCACTAATAAGTGGAAATTCCAAGAAAGATAAATAGTGACTTTAAATAAGGAGATTTCAACTGTTCTTTTACAAAAACTACATTTGAAATGTATAGATCCAGGAAGTTTCACCAATCATACGTCATTAGAACTCAAGGTTTGAAAAACCTTGATTTAGATGCTTCAATGAATTTAATATATTTTTTTGTTTTTAAGTCTAAAAAATAAGTGAACTCAAGGAAGACTTTGTGAGCATACAACTTGAGGATCGATTGATTCTATATCCAAAAGGAGTACTTGAAGATATGCTAGTCAAGATGGATAATTTAATATTTCCAGTAGATTTTCTTGTGCTTGAGATAGAGGAAGCTCTTATACCTAGACATGATTTTCTATTGATTCTCAGAAGACCTTTTATGATGACCATGAGAGCCAATGTCAATATTCATGAAGTAACACTCACCATGTCATTGAATGAGGTAACGGTGAAATTCAATATACTTGATGTTGTGAAATATCGTCATGATCCTAGTGCATGTTTTGCCATTGACATTATAGGAAAAGAAAAATGTGAGGAAGTGAGAGACTCATGAAAGAAGCATAAACCGAAAAAAGAGATGCAAGGGTCACAAGGGAAGCCACAAATGCAAAGGTCACAAAGGAAGCCACAAATGCAAGGGTCATAAAGGAAGCCACCAAATGGAGGAGGTGGAAGTCATTTCGAAACCATATTGGACGATCATTTGGCTTCATCTTTTGATGCTAACAACAAATTAAAAACTTCCAAACCACCTTATCCACTCCAACCAAACCTAAAGTTCAAAGGTAAGTCTTTTTCACAGCTTGAACCTCATTTCTTTACTGCTAATGGGTTTGTGATATGTTTTGAAAAGCCTATAAATCTGGAGAAGAAACCAAATAAGAGAAAGAAGCGATGGATCAAAGTAAAGGACTACCCATTCAAGCCTTGTCACAAGTTGTGGGAGTTGTATCAAGAATTTCTGATTTTGGTTGCACCTCCGAATTTTGAAGATTAAAGGAGAGTCATGATGTCTAGCCAAGACGTTAACCAAGGTGACTGGCCCCTCTACCTTAACTAGCTAGGCAGCCTGTCCGGCAACTCTACCGTGGCCTTTCAGTCCGGATATGCTCCGACTAGAAAGTTTCTATGAAGTTAAACCATTTTGTTTGTTGTAAACTTTTTAAAACTTATTAGTAACTCTTTCAATTACAAAAACGGGTGAAAATTTTTCCTTTTAAATTAAATTTTACAAAAACACGTTTTATAAAAAATTCGACAACACAACAACTATTTTTCAAAGATTTTCACCCTGCAAAAACTCATAAAACCTGTGCACTTCTAAATTTCTCATCAACTCAACTTCTAGGCCTTAGGCCCTTAATTCATTTTCCCAAACAATCACAATAATTTCCAAAACAAAAGATAATTACGAACCTTTCGGTTAAACCAAAGCATCGTGTACATAATACTTTGAAAAGACAAATGTATGCATCTCCAAAACAATATTTACAAAACTAGTATCCATTTTAAATCATGAACCAAACATGAAATCTATGAATTGTACATGATATCTTGGGAAATAATTTAGTATAGTTGCATCATGTCTCTAACTCTCATGTATGTCTGATGGAGATTTTTCGCTGCTTTACTCGTACCTGCACTTGGAGAGGATTTTTATAAAACAAAGTAAAAAGTGGTAAGTATAAACTCAGTGAGTAGATAATTTTTATTAAACTGTAACTTTTACTCTATAAATATTATTCCTCCTAAAATATATTAGAAAAACTACTAGTTTCTTTATTTTTATTGAAAACTATACAACTTATATGATACAAATAAATATTTTTTATTTGTACTTTCATAAACTTACTTTTCTTATTTTTCTAAAACTTACATCTATTGACGCACTTTATTTCTTTAATTAGCCTTACATGACAACCTAGGGAAGCTTATCCTTCGTGACGGTACGAAGACAAGCCCTTAAGATTTGGGAACTATCACCATATGCAGTTGTAGATGTGGAACAACTTTGGGATCGCGATTCCCTCCAACATCAGACAAATCTACATTACCCTATACGTGTAGAGGGTAACACATATACTCAATCCTCCCAAGTTAGTGACTCTCCCCAACCAGCCTTACACACATGAGATACTTTGGTAGGGTGTAACTGGGGACTAGGGTAAATCAAAGATAATATAAAAATCTTTTCAATATGCTTAATACTATTGCTTAAACTTTTATTTACTTGGATAAAAGCATATTGATATTTTTGAAAATGTTTCATTTTTAATTTGCGGTTTAAAACCAAATAATTTCTTTTCTAAGGCAAAAGCCTAAAATTTTTCGAAAAAATTCTAGTTATATTTCATCAACTTTCTACTTTATTTTTGAATGAAATATATATATGCAGTTATATCATACCTGAAGAAAATTTTACATACATAGCATTAAAAATAATAGCATACTAGAAAATCACTTGAAAAACATAATAAATCAACAATTTACTATCGCATTATGAATATTCAGTTGATAAAATGCAATAAAAACTAGTAAAAATCCACACTCACTACTTGCTTTCAATAAAATATAAACCACTCTTATTATGTTTCCCTTCCGCTCGTCGGTTTACCTACATTTTATTACAATCGAATTTCTGTTAAAACTAACGTTTGCATTAACAGTTAAACTTATTCAATATGGTGCAATTTCTAATCGAAACTATAAAATGCAATACTTTCGAAATTACGAAAAGTTTCACCGCGAATTATCCTTTTTAACAATTCATGCATTTCCTTTAGCTTTCCAATCAATTCTAACATCATTACCACTTATAATTTCATGCAAACCGTATAAAAATAAAAGTCTAATATTTCGATATTCACAATATCAAGTCATGGCAGCTTAGTCACCATAAATTCGTTTTTCATTTCGACTTCGAAATTCAATAATTAAACATGTTCGTATGCAATAAAAATTATCCGAATAATTTAAACTTAACTTAAACCATCCTAAAATCATGGTTCAACATTTTCAACATACTAATAACACACCATGACAACACAATCGAAAATAAAATCGGACCATAACAGCCCCTATATGGTAGATTTTAGCAATCTTTCCAACATCAAAATTCATCAATTTTCACACTAAAATCACATACAATCAAACCTCCACATTAATGAGGTTCTAATCCTAAATTCCAAATATATTATTTTCAAAATCAATCCATATGAAAACTCAATCATTTCATCATGTAATTTCTTCCAACATCACAATATGACATTTCCATAAAAAATGAAAATCATAAAAACACAAACTTACCTCTTAAATTCCACTAAAAAACAACTCAAATCCCACACAAGCTACTGCCCAAACTTTCTCTCCTTGGCCGAGCTTCCTTCAATCCAAAAAGGGCATGCATGCATAAAAAATTTCCCTTAAAATCATCACAAACATCAGCTAGGACAACAAGTTACCTTTGACGGATTTGCAGGTGATGATTAAGCTAAAAATCACTTCAAATGCTCTAGTTTTGTAAGCTATCTTGGTATTCCTCTCTCAGTAGTCCACCCATTCTTTTCTTGTCGAGTTGCTTCTTTTTCCTCTCTCTATATTCTCCGTTTTATGGTGATGACTGCGTAGAGATGATACTGCTCTTGTTTGGTTTCCTTGGCCATGAGTTGCTTTTAATTTTTGATGGTTTTCCTTCCTTGATTCACTCTCGATTTTTCTCTCTCTCTCACTTATGCTCTCTCGGTTTTTGGGTGTTTGACCGAATGAGATGAAAATGGTGGCTGCTCTTGCTTCTCTTCCTCTTTGCTTGGTCTCTCTCTTTCTTACACTCTCTCTCGGTTTAGATGATGTTTTGACCATGTAACTCTTGTTTATCTCTTCCACTTTATTTTTAATTCAACTTTATATATTCACCATAAGATCAAGCCACTTATCAAGCATCTAAACCTCCTATTTGCCACTTGTCACTAATCTATTCATTCTTATTCTCTTTGAATGCTAAGTGTCATCTTTTCTCACCATTCCATGCATTCGTTTCATGCTTTTACGTTTCCATACTCGAAACCATTTTCGATCCATTTGAAAATTATATGAGAACTAAATTAACACCTTCGAAAATTTATTAAAACCTTACAGGCTCTAAAAACAATTATTATATCACTTTGGAGATAAAATCATTCCCGGTCCTATCCGAAATTCTACTAAAATTTAATTTTTACATCCGGATACTAAAAATTATTTTATTTCTCTACAAATATTATATATGGGACACTAATTGAATATAGTACTTCCGTCCAATATACTTTAAATCACTTAAAATCTATTCAAAAGAACTTATCTCCTATCTACTTTAGTGTCTCTTAATTCTAATATTAATATCAAAACTTTTAATCTACTAAATCTGTTTTTCAAAAATATCACTCATACGGACCTCCTTTTTGTTCGAAAATACTATTCACCGAAAAATAATTTATTTTCCATCGGATGAAGTTTTGGGTTTTACATAAAGCCTATCTCGATATTTTTATTCAATTTTCTTTTATTTTAATTTTTACTCTTCTCTTACTTATACTTTACATCGAAACATTAAGGATAATATTTAGTTTAGGTTTAGGGGTGGTGAAAACGTTATTTTAGTTTTTGGTAAAAAATTTCAAAATTTCTCAATAACTTTTCTTTAACTTTTTCGATTTTTATTAGTTTTTGAATTTACCCCAGTAAGTTGACTAGTTACTTTGTTTGTTAATGGAGTCGTATTACATGTTTTGATTGGATATCTTTACTAAAGAATAGTTATGAATATCTTTGTATGATTGGAGACTTTTGAATATCATGATCTTAGTTAATTGAATGGATGAATGTCATGTTATGTGAATTGTGGACTATTAGTGGAGATTACTTTTGGTAAGGATTTAGGCTTTTAAGCATTTATTTTTTAGGGTTTTAACTATTTCTACTCTTTAAACACTCTTCACTTTTTGCTCTTAATAGATAATCTCTATAGGTTTTATATTAAATACTAGAAAATAAATCATCATTGTATATAATATGAGTTGCTTTAATTTGAGAATTGGATGGACTTCTAGAAGTGATATAAGTAAATTTTGCTTCACCTTACAAAAGCTTATTTTCTTACTTTGAATTGAAATATATCATAAGCCCTTTGAAGCCAAACATTTTAACCTTTTTCTTTATTTACCCTTACTAAATGACCATTTTGAGCCTTAAAGATAGCTATACCTGTTGAGTTTGGGATCATGCTAAGTAGTGTAAGAAGGGAGAACTGAATTAAAGTGTTAGTGTTGATATGATGTGTCCATATACATATGCATTAAAGAGAGTTGTTTCTGATAAAAAAAAAACAAAGTGGAAAAAAAGCAAAAAAAAAAATGATGTTGAAAGTGAAAAAAAAAAAAATAATAGAAATAAAAAATAAATATCTGTGAGAAGCACAAGTTATATTTTGCCTAGATGTACAAAGGAATGTGGAAGTGTTTTAAATGAAGAAAAATGGTTAAGTAGAGAAGAAGGTTGTGATGAGTTGAAGAAAAAATGAATAAAGTGTTTTGGTTTGATCCTAAGTTCTTTTTGAACCTAAACCTTTCATTGCTTATATATTAATCAACCATGGCTCAAAAACAACCTTGATTAAAGCTTAGTCATTTTGAAGGGGGAATTTCAGTTTGAGAATTGAAGTATGTCATCATGGTTTATCTAGATTCTTATACTTGATTTGATTCATGAGATCTATTCACTTAAGAGTATAGTTCTTATCAATGTCTATATTCATATATGATGTAGCATATGCTTATATTACTTTTACGTAACTTCTATCACATATAATTGCATGAGTGTTAGCCCTAGAACTCTTGAGAGTTATGAGTAATATTTTGAGAGGATTAGAGTTGAAGCGAAATAAGTCTATGATATGTGAATATAGTGTTTTGAAACAAGATTGTTTTGAAACAAGATTGCTTTGAAAGTGATGTAAGATTTTTGTTGATGATTATGTCTTAAACTAATAGTGACTTATCTTTAGTCTTGATACAAGATCATGCATGTGTGGGATTTCCATTGATTTGCATTCAGTGATATGTTGATAAACTATGGGTAGATTGTTTTAATGTTTGTTGGTATCGTTGTTGGATGAGACATAACTACTCATACTAGGGACATTTAGGGGCTTATAGACTTGTGATATATATTCAATGTCATCGTGTTTACCTAAAAAAATAGATTGGATTTTTATTTTTTGAATTTTTAGACTCGGTTGTTTTAAAGTTCTAGTTTTGCCCAAGGACTATCAAAATATAGGTTTATTATCATTTATTATCATTATTTTATGCCTAAATTACCTATTATTTATGCTATGTTGCGTAAAATTGGTACTTTTAATGTGTTTAGTACTTTTGTGTCAGAATTTAGGTTTGGAGAATAAAATGATAGAATCGGTAAATTTTTGAAGATTAATATAGCTTTGGAAAATTAAAGAATTCAAGGGGTTGATTGTTAAAATAGCTATTTGAATACAAGTAAAAAAGGAGACTATCCAACTTAATTCAGAACTCTTTTTACTACAAGAGTTCAAGTAAAAAATGAAGATTAAGAGGAATTTGGATAAGATTAGAATTATTCAATAAGAATTAGAAAATGAATCAAGTTATTGTGCAAGAGTTTGAGATAAAATAAAGTAAAGGGGATTGTTTCGTAATTAAATAAAAAAACAAAATTGTTTGTCTTTTACGTTTGAAGTGTTACACATTGATTTAAAAAAAAAAACTTTAGTCGCTTTTTATGGTCACTTGAAGTGGCAAAATGTCGCAAGCAGCGACCACAACATGCAACCATGTGCGGGCAATTCATGTAGGGAAAAATTGAGTTACAAGGTGCGACTTGAAGCCACTACTCCCTATTTTCTCATATTTTTTTTTATTTATCTCAACATTTATTTTAAGAGATTTTTTTTTCACTTATCAACTCCGTATTTCTTGGATTTTCCACCGACCTATCACACCTAGAAATAGGTGTTTTCTCTTCACATTCCAAATAATTCAGTCAGATACTAGAAGGAGGCATGAGCTACAATTTTTGGGCTTTAGGTACTATTTTTCTTGTTTTATTTATTTAATTATTTTTTGTTATTTTAAAGCCATTTGTGGCTAATTTCTTTTGTTAGTTTGGGCTACTTGAAGCCCTAGACATGAATTTATTCTTTATTTATTTTTAATGAAGTTATTTATTTTTGCATGATAAAATTAATGTTTCTATTTTCATTTTATTCTATTAATTTTTGTTTTATTTTTACCGGCCATCTTATGAGCATATTTTAAGATTATGTTATAAGGATATAAACTGCATGCCTAACGGGTATATTTTTAGTTTGTAATAATCAATTGTTTACGAACCAATTAAGAGATTTTAATTCATAAATATCTTAGATAGATGCCATGTTCTAGGATTTGTATGATGTTTATATTCTTCTAGTTCTTAATGGATTCCAATTATTAAACTTAAGTAAACGTCATTCTAGGTTATAATTAGGAATATAGGTATTTACATAGATGTCATGTGATTTATATACAATTTAAGAAATAATTAATACAACATGTAGTATGACTATTACCTTGTCATGAATGTTTTTATCATGCATTAATATTGATGTGTTTCATTAATTTAATTATGGATTGAAAGATTATTTAGTGGTGGATACAATGTCCTAGCTAAGTTCTCTCTGGTTATTTTCCTTTAAATAATTTATTTTTTTGCTTCAATTCAATTTCAAAGCCTCTTTCAATATAATTGTTTTCTAATTTAGGTTTTGTTATGGACATTTTTGTGATAATAGAAAATGGGCTGATAAAGGCCCAAGAATGAGCCTATTATGATGTTTTATGAGAAAAAGCCCAAGAGGATGGTCTATTAGGCAGATGTCAAAGGACGAAATATGTGGACGATTCTCAGCTGGTAAGGCCCGAGCACATCTGATTGTGTGGCAGCCTGGTCGCATGTTATAAATATGATTTGATCGTAATCAAAGAACTATTCGATAGTGTTTTTTAGAGGTAATCAGAATGATCAGAAGGTCGTCCATGATATGACCAAATATCATGATCTCTTCAGAATGACTTGACGAGTCATGGGTTGGTTGTTTGTCTGCTAATCTACTCGCTGGGTGCAATATCTGATCGCTTGAGTAATCTGTCTGCTCAAAGTGCTCGCTAAATTTGACCAGTTAACCTTCTAGAAAACTGAATCATTTTAATTTAGAAAAAGCATCAACTTGTCTATTTTCATGCAAATCAAATCACGACATTCTCAACAATTGTTGTAGATACAGTGGAGATAATCTTAGAAGATATTATATCAATTAATGTAAATTATTTTTTGCCTTATATGTAAGATTCTTAAACCTATTTAAATTGTAACATCTCCTCTATAAAAAAGAGATAAAAATTCTAAGTGAGAAATATATAGTGTTGCTCTATAGAAATAAGAATAGCAGTCATGGATGTAGATCATTACTTTATCGAATCACGTAAAAATCAGTGTGTCCTACTTGTTTTGGTCTTAGTCATACTTGTCTCGTCTGTTGGTTGTTGTTTCGTAGGTATTGGGCTTGAAGAACCGAATTGATCAAAATTAGGTGTTAACATCTTTTGGCACTAGAGAAAGGGTCCAGACTATGATTCTGCAACCTTTTTTAATACTTCTTTTTTGCTGTAGTTGTGATTTTTTAACATGGCCAGGATTAAGATAAACAGGATTATTACATCGAAAGCTGACCAATCAGAAGATCATCAGAGCCAAGGTCACGTTGCAGGAACTTTCAGTGCGGCTTTGCCCCCACTTTCGTCGCATCAGGCTACCACTGGTGGAGATCTATACCAATTTGGCAGCAGTGCTAGGAAGCGTTGGAGAATACATTAGCGTAGTTGATAGAGGCAATCAGGGCTTCGACATAAGCCCCAACTTAGGCGGTCCTCAAGAATGGAGACCCTCCACGCCGTCTAATTAAAGAGATTTCGGCTTGAAGAGAAGAAGTTGCTAGAGAGAGGGCACAACCAAATGCCTTAGTCTGTTCCTCAAATTTACCCTTCAAAGGAGGCGGACGTCAGGCTCGTGAAGAGGAAGTAGTGCCTCACCCACCCAATCTGAGGGTAAGGGTGAGCCAGGATGGGAGCCACAGGATGGAGGCTGATCATGGTAATAAGTGAGCTCATAGACGCAACGAGGAGTGTATGCACCGAGGAGAGTCGTACCGAGCAGAGAGGTCGCGTAGAAGATACAGGTCTTATGAAAGAATCCTAGTTGACCAAGAGAGATCACGCGATCAGTTTTTAGGAGATAGGGAAAGCAAGAGGAGTCATCGGTCCCCTATAAGAATAGTGGAACGGCATGACCTAATGGTAGAAGAATTGATGTAGAGCGTCCAGCAATTGGAGGCAAGACCTGAGCTCCACGGTCAAGCAGAGTTACAGGAAGAGAGAACCCCTTTCACAAAGGAGATCGAGATGGAGCCATCGCCGTCAAGATTCAAGCTCATGAGTGTCCCACTTTACAATGTAGACAGTGACCCGTACGATCATTTTGATGCTTTCAACATCCAGATGGACCTGCAGACATCCAATCCTCTGATCAAGTGCTGAGTGTTTCCAGCCACGCTGGGGAATGTACCGAGGGCATGGTTGAGGAGTCTTCCAGCTCGTAGTATCAATAACTAAGAAGAATGCCAGAGGAAGTTTACAGATCAATACAAGGCACTGAGAAAGCAGCTCGCGCCGACTTGCCACATAGTGACAGTCTTTCAAAAGCAGAATGAGCCATTAAAAGACTATATTGCTAGGTTCATAAATGAGGTGAATAACGTGGAGAATCCTGTCGTGCAAAATCGCAAGTGGACGAGCCGAACAAGTAATATAATGATGAGAAAAGTATCATCCCACGAGGATTGTTGTTAATTGATGCCCAAAATTAAAGTAACTAAACTTTTATTTGATAGACGAAATTGGAGATGAAAACTAAAAATAAATTTAAATGCAAATATAAATAAATAAGAATTAATTCAATGAATGAAAATTCTAAGATTCTGATTTCACCATAACTAATCTGTTCCTCCCCTTTATTCATTTTAACAAAAATTAATTATTCAATTGCTAGTCGAGATTCCCTAAATTATTCACATAGACCCTCCTGAGGTCTAAGGAAAATACCCTATAAAGCTTAACTGCTAAAACATTAATGGATTCATTAAGATTTATGGATCTCTTTTATAAACTATACAAACCATACAAATATTTTCCTATCCTGTATGTAATTTATGACATTTAATACAATGAACTAGACACATAAATCAACTTCCGCTATCATTATGATTAACAATTCAACTAAATAGTGATAAGTTATTTAGAAGCATTAAGCACAGTATTAAATGCATCAACCAAGATAAAAAATCCTTAATTAAATTGAACAAAGGATTGGAACATCAAAGTTAGGCTACATCATCACCTTAGAAAAATAAATCTACTCCATATTAGAATTTACAAAGACTAGAAAATTAAACATAATAAAAGATAAAAAAATTTAGTGGATTGAAGCTTCGCCGTAGAATTTCTTCATCTGCTTTGCTCCTCCTCTCCAAGCTTTCTCTCTTTTTCTCTAAACTACTTGTTGTTTTGGTTTGTGATGGAATGCTTGGAATGGTGATTCTAAAGCCTATTTATAGGCAAAGTTCACCTCCAATTACATCATCGTATGCATCATCTTTTTTTACTTGTCCACCCTTTTGCATCATCACTTGCATCATGGTTCACCTACCTCATTTAAGTCAACTTTCATATTACATCATTGCTTACATCATGGTTCACCTACCCTATGCAAGTCAACTTTCATATTACATCATTGCTTACATCATAATTTTTATTACATCATTTCTTACATCAGCATGACATAATATTTATTTTTAGAATACTCGATCTTTAAATTGCGATAACTTCTTTATGTGATCTTTGATTCGAGTAATTCTTGAGGCGATGAACTACTTCGAATGTCATTTATTTTGTAACGATGATCTTGTTTCGAACAATATTACTTGGTGGGATCCACATGCGCTTTTTTTCACCAACTTTATTCTAAAAATAAAAATACAAAAATATGAAATAATTTACTTAATAAAAATAAAAATATCAAGAACTAAGTAAGAATTTAAGTTTAAAAAGATAAAATAATTCTATAAAAATAAAGTTATCAAATCCTTTAGACGAAAGCATCCTAACAACAATCTCAACGGTACTTAGGAAGGATGGGAAGCTCTACAAGAGCATTTATAAGTCCCCTGTGAAGGATCTTGGCTAGTTTTATGAGCAAGCAGCAAAGGAGATCCGCTGGAAAGAAGCTTTTAGGTCAAGAAGACCAGGCGATCAGAAGAATGGAGCGAGCAGTTCTCACCAAGAAAGGAAAAGAAGTCAATGTCGGAATAAGAGAGCAATAATAGAAATCGCTCTAGCAATCAAGTAGCGAAGCGAGCAAGGAATGAGCCCAGAAAAGAGGCACCTCCAAGTCATTACCAAAATTATAACGTCTTGACAAAAAGGCAGGACAAAATCTTTGAAGCAGAGAGAAGATGGAAGAATTTCAAGAAGCCGAGTTCTACGAACATCTTGAGCAGGTTTCGAGATTTAAGGAAGTATTGTGCCTATCATAATGAAATTGGGCACTATACTTACCAGTGTAGAGAACTTAGAAACGCGATAGAAGATTTAATTAGAAAAGGTCGCTTGAGGGAATATGAGGCGCGACCAGATGATTAGCGTCCCTAGCATAGGCATCAACCAGTGCAGCAACGTCCTGATTCAACTCAACAGCCTGCCCAACAACAGCCTCAACAAACACCCAATCAGGATCATATGCCTGTAGTAAGAACCATCTTTACTATTCATGGTGGGCCACATATAGTAAGGACATCAAACAGATCGTATGAGCGTTATGTGCGGGAGGCCAGTCATATTCTACTGACGAGGCATAGTGAGGCAGAGGGACCCTCAAAAAGAGCCAGAATGACTTTAGGTGGCATCGTGTTCAATGAAGAAAATGCTAGAGGTGTACATTGGCCTCATAATGACGTGCTGGTTATCAGGGCAAGGATTGATAATGCTGAAGTAAGGAGGATCATGATGGACACAGACAGCTCGGTAAATGTGATGTATAAAAGTTACTTCGAATAAATGAGCTTAAAGCCCAAGCAGACGACACCATCTCCTGAGCCTCTTTTTAGACTTACTGGATATGCTATTATGCCATTGGGGCAAATTAGACTCCCTCTTTCTGTTGGAGATTCAGATCGGCGAGCTATGACGTTGGCTAATTTTTTTATCATTGACTGCCCATCAGCATACAACGTCATCCTCGGAAGACCAGCCATGAATGACCTAGACATGACAGTATCGACTAAAACCCTCACAGTCAAGTTTCCAATGCCAAATGGAGCAGGGTGTGTTTGAGGAGAATAGGAGTTGGCAAGGAGATTTATAGAGATGCAGTAAAGGTGGGGACTAAAAGGAAGAAGGTTAACATGGTAACCAAGAAAAAGCCGTGACCAGTTAGAATAAGGGGGGTAAGTTAGGACCTAAATCCAAGAGAGATAGAAACAAATCGAGCAACAGGTCATGTAGAAGAACTTGAGGAGGTGCAAGTCAGTGAGTAGGATGTTGAGTGGGGCTTAAAGATGAAGAAGGATTTAGCTCCAAATGTTAAAGTTCGGTTTACTGACTTTTTGAAAGAGAATTTGGATGTCTTCGCTTGGAATCATGAAGACATGGTGGGGATCAATTCGGATGTTATGTCGTATAGATTAAACATCGATCCTCAACATCGACCAGTTTGTTAGAAAAGGAGACCAATGACGGAGGAGCGTTATGAAGCACTTAGAGAAGAAGTAGAAAAACTTCTGGCGAATGGATTCATAAAAGAGGCTCACTACCCAGTCTGGATAGCAAATCTTGTTCTGGTAAAGAAGAAGAATGGGAAGTGGAGAACTTTTATCGACTTCACCAATCTGAACAAGGCGTGTCTAAAAGACAGTTTTCCTCTACCAATGATTGATCAGCTCGTTGATGGTACTGCTAGTCATCAGCTCCTCAATTTCATGGATGCTTATTCAGGGTATAACCGGATCCCAATAAACCCTGATGATGAGGAGTACACTTCATTCGTCACTGATCATGAGCTTTAGTGCTATAAAGTAATGCTGTTTGAGTTGAAGAATGCTGGAGTAACTTATCAATGGTTGGTCAACATGATGTTTGAAGACCTTATTGGCAGAACGATGAAGGTTTATATAGATAATATATTGGTGAAGTCTAAGCAAGAATCTGAGCATGTGTGCGACCTATGAGAGATGTTCCGGATCTTAAGAAAATTCCAAATGAAGTTGAATTCTTTGAAGTGTGCATTTGAAGTGACTTTAGACAAGTTTCTAGGTTTCATGGTCAACAGTAGAGGGACTGAAGCAAACCCCGAGAAGATTAAAGTTTTGATTGACATGAGATCACCCACCAAGATCAAAGAAGTGCAGAGCTTGAATGGCCAGGTCACCGCTCTTAGCAGATTTATATCCAGATCGACACACAAATGCATCCCTTTCTTTGATGTGTTGAAGAGAGTAAAGAACTTTCAGTGGACTGGCTTTTCAACAGCTAAAAGAATATATAGGTCGAGCACCATTGCTTTCTAAGCCTGTAGAAGGGGAAAAACTGATTGTTTATCTGGAGGTTACTCAGCACGCTCTTAGTGCGGCCTTAGTTCATGAAGAGAACAGAACTCAACTTCCTGTATACTACATCAACAAGAGGTTGCTCGATACAGGACTAGATATACCTTGATGGAGAAACTCGTATACTATTTGGTAGTGGCATCCAGAAAGCTTCATCCTTTTTTCCAAGCCCATAAAATATAAGTTCCAACTAGGTACCCATTGAAGCAGGTCCTTCAGAAGCTTGATGTGTCAGGTCGCTTACTTAAATGGGTGATTGAGCTTGCCTAATTTGAAATAGAGTTCAAGTCCCGGACAACAATAAAAAGGCAGATCCTAGCTGATTTTGTGGCTGAGTTTACAGAACCAGTAAGTCAAGATGTCGAATCCTCTGAAGGACCGTTTTGGGAGCTGTATGTGGATAGATCCTCGAGCAAGCAGAAGGCTAGTGCAGGTGTGATGTTGATAAGCTCAGAGGGTCATAGAATTTTGTGCACCTTGAGGTTCAAGTTTAAAGCCACCAATAATGAGGCCAAGTACGAAGCACTGCTAGTAGGATTGAGATTGGCCAAAGAACTGCGAGCATAACGAGTAAGGATATACAGCGACTTTCAGCTCGTCATATGTCAAGTCTGAGAGGAATACTAGGCCAAAGGATTTAAGATGGCCATTTATCTATAAAAGGTCTGGGAGATATTGGCAGTGTTTGAAAGATAAGAAATACACCATGTCCCGTAATTACAGAAACCGTCTTGCCACAGTAAAAGATACAGATTTCATCGGAGCTGTACCAGTGGAGGTCCTGCCAGTCCCGAGTATTGAACCACGGGATGAAATGATGACGATTGTTGTGACACATGATTCCTGGATGAATCCTTTGGTTGATTACTTACAAGATGAAAAATTGCCTGAAGACAAGTTAAAGGCTCTTCGTCTTCGAGCCCAAGCAACCCGATACTGCATTTACGATGACAAGCTTTACAAGAAAGGGTTTTCAGCCCTATTGCTCAGGTGCATTAATGGTATGGACTGCCAGACCATTCTTGAAGACATCCATGCGAGATATTATGGTAATCATGCTGAGGGGTTATCTTTGGCTCAAAAGGCTCTTCGGTAGGAATTATATTGGCCAACGATAAAGCAAGATGCGATCGAAATGGTCAAGAGATGTGATAAGTGCTAAAGGTTCGCCAAGGTTCCGTGAGTCCTACCAGCTTTCCTGCAGCAGATGGTCAGTCCATGGCCTTTTGTCATTTGGGGCATGGATTTAATTGGCCCACTCCCAACAGCTTGAGAAAGATGCAAGCATGCAATTGTGGCTGTGGATTATTTCACAAAGTGGGTAGAAGCCAAAGAGCTTGCTGAAATATTCACCACAAAAGTTGAGAAGTTTGTTTGGAAGTATATCATTTGTAGATTCGGAGTTCCTTAGCAGATCGTTACAGATAATGGAACCCAGTTCAGCAGCGAGCAGTTTTAGAAGTTTTGCAAAGACCTTGGAATCAGGAAGAGCTTTTCTGCTGTGGACCACACTCAAGCAAATGGGCAAGTTGAAGTAGTCAACAAGATTATCAAGCAAAGCTTGAAGACCAAGCTAGAAGTAAGGAAAGGAGCTTGGGTTGATGAGTTGCAAAAAGTGTTGTGGGCTTACAAAACAACTGCTCGCAATACTACTAGGGAAACTCCTTTCTCGATGGTGTATGGATCAGAAACAATTATTTCAGTAGAGTATGAGGTTGCAAGTCAACGTAGAGCAACGTTCAGATAGGAAGACAACGACCAACTTCTCGCGGCTAACCTGGATCTGCTCGCTTGAATGAGAGTTGTCGTTTATCAACAAAGGGTCGCCGGATTTTATAACAGGAAAGTCCGAGTTCAAAGCTTCAAGTTTGATGACCTAGTCTTGCGTCTCATTTTAGTTGCTGCTCGAAAAGTTAGTGATGGAACTCTTGGTCAAAATTGGGAAGACCCTTATGTTGTAAAGAGTAGTTTGGAAAACGAAGCTTATCACCTGGCTAACATAAATGGGGCTGAGGTCCCACGAGGATGGAATGTCGAAAATTTTCGACCATATTATGTTTAATTTATTTAGTTTATCTGACTTATATGACTGTAGCTATTCTATCAATAAATATTCTCTTGGCAAAGCAATTCTGATCGCATTTTGTTCCTTATTCGGCAACTTATTGTTTTTATTTCTACTCATGCTTTAGAAGGTTCAATTGCTATCTGTGAGTGAGTAAACTTTGGAAGGTGCGATTGATACTTGTAAGCCAATGCTCTGGAAGATATGATTACTACCTGTGAATAGCCAGGCTCTGGAAGGTGTAATCATTATTTGTGAGCTAAAAATGTCCTGGAAGGTTTCAGCATAGCCTGTGAGCGACCAAGCTCTGAAAGGAATGCTTATGGCCTGTGGACTTACAAAAAATGTCCAGGAAGGTCCCAACATAGCCTGTGAGCGACCAAGCTCTGGAAGGAATGCTTATGGCCTGTGGACTTACAAAAAATATCCTGGAAGGTCCCAGCATAGCTTGTGAGCGTCAAGCTCTAAAAGGAATGGTTATAGCCTATGGACTTACAAAAAATGTCCTTGAAGGTCTCAACATAGCTTGTGAGCGACCAAGCTTTGGAAGGAATGCTTATGGCCTGTGGACTTACAAAAAATGTCCTAGAAGGTCCCAGTATAGCCTATGAGTGACTAAGCTCTGGAAGGAATGCTTATGGCCTGTGGACTTACAAAAAATGTCCTGGAAGGTCCTAGCATAGCCTGTGAGCGACCAAGCTCTGAAAGGAATGCTTATGGCCTGTGGACTTACAAAAAATATCCTGGAAGGAACCAGCACTACTTGTGAGCAAGCAAGCTCTAAAATGGGTGCTTATTGCATGTGAACTTTTACAAACCCTGGAAAGTCCAAACGATCTCATTATCATATGACCTGTGAACATCCATGTAGAAATTGCAACTTAATTGATACTTGTTTAAGATATTTTATTATAATTAAATTTGATTAATGGTCACATTTGCTTATCGTTTAATATCAGCAAAGAACGAGGAAGTGAAAAGTAGATTAAAAAAAAAAAAAAGCAAATTGCATTAAAATTCACGAACTAAATAATCTTATATTACAAATTGAGTTAAAAGAACTAAAAATTTTTCTAAGTATTGCTGGGAAGAATGTTCTGATCGCCCGAGGCCTCTGCTGAAGCTTGGCCTTCATCATCAAGAACAACTGGTTGTGAGGAGCTTGAAAAAGGCCCTGGATGAGCTGAAGGAGCACTGTCAGAAGAAGGAGCCGGTATTATCGCATTTAAGGGAATCGGATCTTAAGAAGTTCCGCTTTGAGACGCTGCAAGAATAGGGCCTTCGAGCTGATTTGGGGCATTGTTGAAGTAGAAGGGTCTAAGCTTGATTGGCGGGCTGGAAGACTAGCTTCTAACTGAGCCTTTTCTGCAGCCTGGCGAGCAGCCTTTGCTGCAAACATTTTTACTTCTTCTATAGCTTCCTTCATGAAGAATGAGATATCCACATCTGGCCGCTTCCGCCATAAGTTGTATAAGAACAGGCTGTCCGTTCTTTCTTTTGCCTCTCTTACCAAAGCCTGAGTACGTGCCTTAGCCTGATTGATAGCCATTTGTGCTTTAACGAGTTTCTCTTTCATCGCCACAGCGTCATAATGCACTAGCTCGTTCTTCTTCTCAGTAGCATCAGCTCGTTACTGATGAGAGGAAATTTCCTCCTTCAGCTTCTCTTTATCTGCTTTCAACCTCTTCTCTAAGCGTTGGGCCGTATCCAGTTTCTTTTTCAAATCATTGCCCTCTTTTTTCAGTGAGGCGATAGTGCCCTCTTGGTATTTCAAAGATTCTCTTAGCTCCATTCTATACCTCAGGGATTTTTCATATTTTTGTTCCAGGTTGTAGAAAGTCTTCTGAGACTTTTTCGCCTCCAACTTGAAGAAGTCCACTTCGTCCTGGACTTTGTTCTTCTCATCCTCCAGTAGTTTTATGACCGCTTCCATGAAAGTTTTCTCTTCAAACCAATTAAAAATTTCTCTGAAAAGCTTTATGTAGGCCATGAATGCCTAAAACAAGATGTTAGCAAAGTAATAAAGAATAAAGAAAGCAATGAAAGTAACAGTAAAGCGAATGGAGCTTACGAGCAGGTCGTTGTAACCTAAGTAGTTGATCAGCTTCTCGCCCTTCATATCTTCATTATAAAGGGCAAGTTTTTTCATACCAAGGAAGTGGGGCGCACGATCCAAGAGATCATTGTAATTTACCCCCACGTCGAAGTTCTAGACCTGTTATTCAATAACAGACTTTTTCCCCAACGACTTTTAGCTCTTTAGGGGGGGAGGGGGCGGCGAGGGGAGTGTTCTATAACCCCCCTTACCTTTGTCAATGCTCTGGGAATGCGAAGCAGGGGAGCTACTTGTAGCAGGAGCTGATCGTGTAGGGGGCTCCTTCCGAACATCTTTGTTTGGGGATTTTTCACTATTGACTTGTATTTCATACCACGAGTAGAGGGCACAACAGAATCCTTTTAAGTAAATGACCTTATGGTAGTTTTTGTGGTCGTCTGGGAATCAAGGGCATCCGCAGCCTGATCAGTCTTTTGAGGAGGAGAAGGAGGTGGACGATCAGTAACTTCCACTACCTGGATATCTTCTCCAAGAAGGGATTCCTCAAATTGAAGCCGCACCATTGTTGAAGATTAGCCTTCTTGTAAGCTCAGTACTTCCTTCCCAAAGGTCTCAAAAGTAGAAGAAATTTCTTTATTCTTGTGAGCTCTTAAGTCAAAGCGCTTGTTGAGCAATTTTTGATGAGCCGGAGGAGCGAGGATGTATTTCTTAAGAAGGTCCTCAGTCGGCGGCTGGTCGTCCAGAAGGCCTTTAACCTCCGAGAACTTTTGCAGCAAAGCTAACTTCTCACTTGATAGTGTGATCTCCTTCTTAACAAAGTCTGTACGAAAGCAAATATTAATAATGAGTAGTATAGGTGCATAGCAGCAATATAAAGACATACTTACCAGGGAAAGAGCAAAATGAAAAGTTTTTTAGGCTGGCTAGAAAGAGACAGGACATGTAAAACCAACGTGTTTTGTAGTCACCCATGTTGAATTTACCGACCCCCTTTGGAAGGTTTACTTTATAGGGAGAGTTACGGGTCGATATATAGTAGAACCGTCTCGTTTCTCTGCTTTAAGGCCCGTGGTACTCTTAAAAAGGAAAAGATGTTGAATCATTGCGAGGGTCGGTGAAGGAAGATTGTTTTTAATAAATATTGCAACTAAGGCAGTTAGGTAGGCATAGAAGTTGTGAGTGAGCTGGAATTAGGCGAGCTTAAAGTCGTTTAAAAGGTTGACCAGGTAGTGATGAACTAGAGATCTAAAGCCAGCTTCTATGTGTTGGCGGCTAATAGAAATGAATCCCTTAGGGGGTAGGCTACATGATCGTGGGTTCGCGGCATTATTGCCCGACACTTAGAAGGCAAGGAAAATTCCTCAGCGATGGATTCAAGCTCTCTAGGGCTAACAGAAGACTCATATCTATGGAAAATAGGGCGAGCAGGAGGATTATGGTGCCCTAAAGGTCCTGATATGATCTCACTACTCTGAGAGATCGCATTATCAGTGTTTCTGACTTGGTCAAGTTTCTCCTCAGAATCCACGTCAGTAGTCCCCACTTTATGGTCGCGACGACTATGATCAGACATCTACAAAAGCAATGAGGGGGTCAGGTCGGGAACAGCATACCAGAATACAGAGTTTAAGGTTATTTCTATTTTTCTAAAGATCAAGTCGCATGTACCGGGGGCTACCGAATGCATGGAAGCTCTATTCATAAGTTTAACAGGCTGTAAAAGCCATCAGATGTCAACAAATTCCCAACTTGATCAAAGTCGAGGTATTAGATGGCTACAGACAGGAAAAGGTACACATGCATATGACTCATACAATCAAACAAGTTCTTGTTCAAGTTCTTCAGGTTTTATCATGCCGAGAATGCGAATGGAGTTACAGAATATCCATGCGAGCATAAAAACATATTCATATGTGTAATCTAACGATGCAAGTAAAAAATCATAACTGAAAAAGTTATGGAAAGTCATAGGAGTTTACCTTGAGTATGGTGGGTTTTGACGACAAAGAAAAAGTTAATGCAGAATGGTAATGGTGGACGAGAGAAAGTTGAAGACAAAGAGACGTCCGTTTTTTAAAATGATTGGTAAAAGCAGTCAAATAAAAAGCTGTCATCTTGAAGCCCTAGCCGTCAAATAAAAAACAATTGTATAACCATCATTGATCTAGCGATACAGTGTAAAACCCATGATTTTGTCGTTATGCGTAGCCGGTGAGAGGCATGTATTAAATGCGCATTAAAAGTACATGATAAGGGACGTGCAGTGAACGAACGCCTAGGGGGGTGCCACTTATTTCGCGACACGTCAGTATTTGAAAAACAATATGATGAATCCCACCAAAATTGCCTTGAGGATGAGCTCGTTGTTTCCAATTCAAGGAATGTACTGAAGACAAAGAGACTAGTGTTATGAGCATTTTTGTGATCATAGAAAATAGGCTGATAAAGGCCCAAGGATGAGCCAATTATGATGTTTTATGAGAAAAAACCCAAGAGGATGGTCCATTAGGCAGATGTCAAAGAAGGGAATATATGGACGATTCTCAGCTGGTAAGGCCCGAGCACATCTGATCACATGGCAGCCTGATCGCGTGTTATAAAGCTAATCTGATCGTAATCGAAAAACTACTCAATAGTGTTCTTTAGAGGTAATCAGAACGATCAGTAGGTCGTCCATGATATGACAGGATATCATGATCTCTTTAGAATGACTTGACGAGTCATGGGTTGGTTGTTCGTCTGCTAATCCGCTCGCTGGGTGCAATATATGATCGTTTGAGTAATCTATCCGCTCAATGTGCTTGCTAAATTTGACCAGTTAACTTTCTAAAAAGTCGAATTAGTTTAATTTAGGAAAGAACTCAACTTGCCTATTTCTATACAAATAAAATCACGACATTCTCGGTAACTGTTGCAAATACGGTGGAGATAATCTTGGGAGATATTATCTCAATTAATGTGAATTATTTTTACCTTATCTGTAAGATTCTTAAACCTATTCAAATTGTAACATCTACTCTATAAATAGGAGATAAAAATTCATTGTAACACCCTAAGTAAGAAATATATATTGTTACTCTACAGAAATAAGAGTAGCAATCGTGGATGTAGACCATTACTTTACCGAATCACGTAAAAATCATTGTGTCCTACTTGTTTTGGTCTTGGTCATACTTGTCTCGTCTGTTGGTTGTTGTTTCGTAAGTATTGGGTTTGAAGAACTGGGTTGACCAAAATTAGGTGTCAACAGGTTTTAAAGTAAATTTGGAATTAAATTAAGGTAACAACTCCTCGTGGGATCAACCCTTGTTTGTCATTATACTCAATCAAGCGATTTGTACACCTGTAAGGTTTAAATTTTGGTTTATTAAAAAAATTAACCAACAAGATCCAAACAAACAAAACCATCATCAATCTCTTCACATCAATATCATCAAATACCAATGAACTCTTTAATTTGCATCTACACATTAACAAACCCAACATTAAAAGAATTAAAACTAATAAACCCAAAATTAATAATACCATCAATAAGCCCAAATTAATGTCATCACTAACAAATGCAAAATCAAAACTAACTCAAAATTAAAACTAACAAATTAATGTCATCATCATCAACCATTCGACAACTAATAAAGATGGAAACTCAAGTCATCTTAATCTAGGTTAAACCTAGGTCGTTAACGACCTGGATTGAACCTAGATCAAGACAACCTAGGTTGAAGAAGATATATAGATGGACTAGAGGTCGATGACTATGTGGTAGAGGAAGCGATAGTTTCGATGAAAGAGACAGAATATGAGTGAGAATATGAGGCAAAGATAGAATTAGAGAGGCAGTAGCTCAGTTTCATCTAGCATGGAGACCACTAGAGGTTGATGGTCACATAGTGGAGGAAGCAGAGGCCACGATGAAGACCCTTATGGTGTTGCTGTTGCTATACTGTTGCCATTGCTACACTGCCGCTATCGAGATCGAGATCCCTGCTACCATCATCACCGAACAGAGGTAGAAAACAAGAGAGACAGGGTTACCGGATGGAGACAGAAAATGAGAGAAAAAGGGATCAGTCGGAGTAGAAAATGAGAGAGAGAGAGAGAGAAAGTTAAGAGGAAGACAAAAGAAAGAGAGAGAAAAAGAGAGAGAGAGAGAGAGAGAGAGAGTTTAGAGAAATTTATATATATATCTTATTTTTTATGATTTTATATTTAATAGTTTTTATTTTGATTTTTTATATTTTAATTAATTTTCCACTGTTTTTTCCTTTTTTGCCTCTAGAGTTGAACGATCAATCATGTCAATCTAACAAAATCTGTGACCGTTAGGGCATTAATGTCCTTTCATATGCCTCAAGAGGTATTTTGATAATTTATTTTAATGTAAAATGGTATTTCAGATAATTATGAAATAATGGGTGGTAAAGTTTACATATTCCCATACGTTATGATGCTTTTGGGATTTTCCCAATTTCTTTTAGATTTTATATTTTTTATATTTATTATTTAATAAATCGAGGGTAATATTGATTTTTCATTATTCAATTACTATTTTAGCCTTCACACTTTAACAGAATATTTACTTTTTTTATTGATACATATCAGTAAGGGGTAAAATCTCTAATATAAAAACTGTAGGAGGTAAAACTATATATATATGGATTCATCAGGGTTAAATTGGAAATATACCTTCCAATTTTTATGTTCCACTTGAATTGGCTTTACAAACACTTCACCTATTGCTAACCAATCCTTGTCAAAACATGCTCACAAGCAATTCTTACAATATTATCATCACCTCTCTCTCTTTCACTTTTTCAATTTACTTCTGCTTCTCTCTCACTCTCTCTTGTGTGAGAACTCTTTTAATAAACCCCTTTAAGCAACTACAAATCCTCATTACACTACATAACACTTGTTTTGCTAACCTGCGTCTCACAGTTCAAGCAATAGTCATTTGATTGGAGTTCATCACTATTTACAAGTTTTGTTATGCTCTCATTTTTCTCTTTCTCTCTCTCTCACTGAACTGTCCATCATTACATCATGATTTCCTACAACAAGATCAAGTTTGTTGATTTCTATAGGTCAAATCTCCTCTTAATTTCTCTCCATCCAACTCCACTCTACAGTCTTATGTTTTATATAATTTTTTATTTCTCTTGTGTGTTCCATTGCTATTTATTATTATTATTGTTATTGTTGTTGTTGTTGCTACTATTGTTGTTGTTTAGCGATTTAGTGTTTGGATTTTTTTTTGTGTTTTTTTAAAATTTTTATAATTTTTCCTAAATAGAGACTTGAAATAGATTGTTTGCAGTAAGATTATATTTTTTTAATAACAACAACTATCTATAACTTACACATACAATTTGAATATTAGAAAAACTCATAATTTAATATAATAATTACACCAATGAAAAAGTTTCTACACAAATGACATAAGAATAATCATCAAACATAACTAATCCTTGAAGAAAACCCAAAAAAGCACTCTATCAAGAACTCCTACTCGGAGAAAAAACAAAGATGTAAAAAGGAGAAAAAAAAGTTCTAACTTCAAGGTGAAGCCCAAGGAGACTCAATTAGACTGAAAAAGAGAACTCATAAAATCTTTTAATATCTCATCTCATCACCATACTCCCAACCATACCTACTGTCATATTCAACCATTTATGTGCACATGAAGTTTTGAGTTGTTCATCTCAGTTGGTACAAACAACTATTTAATGTTTTAATTACTGTTTTCCCTTCCAATCACTTTTCAGTTTTCTATTGATTTCTTTTACCTTTTCAAATAATATGAAGGTTAAAAATGTAATTTCTTACAAATATCAAGGGGTCTAGAATTTTGATATTGTTCACCATTTTCGTCACATTTTTTTTATATATAGTCAATAGAAATTCACCACATTTAATTGTCAATATAAAGGCATGTGTATTAATTGATCAAATATATCAAATCTTAATCAAATTGGGGACGATAGGACCTTCTCAGATTCCTATCTTAAATCTAACAAGACCCTGTAGTGTGCTAGGAAACTGTACGTGATTTTAGACTTTCTAATAAAAAATCATTTGAAAATCTAACAATACATAGGATGAGTTAATAAAAATTTCGACAGTAGAACTATTGTTTATCCAATAATTTTACCACGTATTAGACAAAAATCAATACTTCTAAAATATCTCAAATATTAAATACTTAGGATCTTCGGTGGCTCTTCCAAATTATATTTAAAATATGAGCAACATTATGCAAAACATATAAAATAAACTTGTTTTCACATGGAAATGTAACTATAAAGTATGTTTATATTATTTTCAAACTTGAAAGCAAAAACATGAGTGAAACTAATGAGTAATCAAATATTTAATAACATTAAAGTATAAGTAAACACACGTATGCTTAGATGCCATGGAATACAAAATACATATATAATATCAAAAAATGATTTCCTTATATCATTTAATCGAATGACCCACCTCTTGCTGTTAAGCGATTTTCTTCAAGACTCGACGGTTACTTGGGAAATGATTTCAAAAATATAAAAGTGTGAACATTAACCCCCATTAGTAGATATAACTTTCAAAAACTAAATAAATCATTTTATTTCGATAATAATTACCATAACATAAAGCTAGTAACAAATATAAAATTTCAATGATCTTATTAAATTTCATTTAAAAATAATACTGAAATCAAATTTCATGTCACGATAAACTATAAATATCTACATGGATAATTTCTGTCTGCTAATAAAAACTCAATCTACACCAATCCAGTATCCAAGGAAATTGGTCATATGTGATATGATAGAAATACTCAATACACATACACAGCGAGAGATAACATTTGTTATACACGTGTGGGGCAACTCAAGAACTATCCAGACATCTGTTATATATGTGTTGGATAACTTTCTAGAAATTACACACGTGTAGTTTGATAACTGTTAGAGGGAAGAGTATAGTCCTAGTGTTCTAAAAATCTCATTTCATTCATTTCGTAGTTCAAATAATTTCCATATGCAATTATCTAGAATTCTATTTCTGAATATACAAATAATTCTCAATAAATATTTTTCTCGAACATTCATTAATAATACTTAAAATATTTTGAAACTTTTCATATAATAACTCGAGTTGAAACAATAAATTTTGATTGAAATTTTGAATAAGCAAACATATATATATGTATACAATTAAATTCTAATTTCAAACATATAAACAAATTAATGATTTAGGAAATTAATTAACTTGGACCCTTTCATATCAGTTTAAACTTTTGGGTCTAGTGCTAACTAAATTGGTATTAGAGCTTGGAGGTCCTTAGTTTAAAACTTCTCTCCCCTCTTTATTTGAAATCTTCTCATTATCTATGTTATATGGTATGAGGCTTTAGCATGTATTTATCGTTTATTACTTGTCCACGTTGTATGTGAGAGGACGTATTAACGTATCATAATCTCAAATCTTAAATATTATAGTTGAGTTATTTTCTATCAAACTAATAAATAATTCATTTCTAATAATTCATAAATAATGAAATCTGAAATATATATATGTAAATATATATAACTGTAAACGGTTAATTCAATTTAAATAAAACAATTCACTAACAAATTAATTTTCAAGCTTTATTTCAAACTAATAGCTTCCATGTTTTAGTTGTGTTCTTCCTTACCTAAAATAACATAAGAAATTATTTAAAACTTATAAAAATGAAATCTAGAAATTGAATATGAAACTAAATTTATTGCACATCAAAAATCAGCTCACAATGTGCTCCAATTTTTATTTTTTTTTTTCTATTCACTTTTTCTGCTACCCAATTGTCAGCCCTCTGGATTTCTAATTTGTACGTGTGCTTTGCTTATAATTGACCACATACACATATAAGAAATCAGCCACTTTAATCATTTTTTTTTTTTTTTCCCTTGGTTTACTTATTCAAGCTAAAAGCTTGACACTTGTCCTTTCTCACTTAAAAAATGCCACTATCCGGTTTGCTTTATTAGCCACTCATCCCCTCTCTTGGGATAATCCCTCATATATATCTATTTTTTTTTAAAATTTTTTTATCATTTTGCTTTGACCGCTCACTTCCTCTTGTTTATAACTTGTCTTTTCTTGCTTCATTTAAAGTCCACCGTTTTTTTTAGCCCAAGTTACTTTGGGCTTGCTTAGTCGGCACATAAACCTTTTTTTTTTTTTTTTTAAATTGAATCCACTTAAATTAATTACAACCTATTTAAAATCTAGGCTTCAATTAATCTTCTATAACCATTATGATTTGGGCTTTATAAGAGATTCTTGTCATTCTTTCTTAAATATTAAAAACATGTCTAATAACATTATTTTAGTCTTTACTCATAAATAGTTCTCCTTAATGGTTTTATTATGTAAATTTTATATTTGACTATTTTTATCTTTTATTATTTTTACTTCTAATCCAACATTATATGCCTATTTGACATATTTTTGGAGGGTCCAAAAGCTCTTTGTAAGCCCGAAAGTGACTTTTAAGCCTTTGTAGATGACTTAAAGAAAATAGCTTATTGGGTTGGGAAACAATTCTAGCAAAAGCCAAGACCAGTGGCTTTGAGTAGACGAACCTCCAAAAATCCATGGTTTAAAAACTTGATGAGTTTCGTTTAGTTTTGACCGGGTTCTCACTAATCGGTACTCCGCCTATTTAGGAACCTCATATCAGTGACTTTACTCGTTGGAGACGAGTATTCACCGAGTTGAACCGAATACTTGCCAACTTGGTCCAACTCGGCGATTAAACTCAACAAACTCACCATCAAACTTGGTCACCACAATCACCACCGAACTTCAAAAAAACTAGCACTAGTTCAACAATCACCCACACCACACCAATCTCTTAACCAAACTTCAACAATCAACCCTAGTCACTCACCAGTCACCACACCAAACCCTAACCTTGACCCCTAAATCCAATCATCAGTTCACCACACCAAGACCAAATCCCAACCCTCTAACCAAGCTCAAATCAACTTGTTTACTTGTCACCCGTTGCTGCCATTCATCTTCACCGTCACTCGATCGCCAATGGAACTTATCCACGTCAACCTCGACGATTTTGGGGAGATTGATTTAGACTTCAGTGACGACGATAGTTGATGATATTAAAGAGGTGACGGCGACGGCGACGGCGTCGACATCGACATCAACGGTGATAGCTCATTTTAACTATGATGACGACGATGATGTTAAAGAGAAGAAGGATGAGAAATGGGAAGAGAGACAAAGAGAGAATGTGAGGGTGGGGTTTTTGTGTGAAATGGATCTAGTGGGTTGTGGGAATGTCAGGTAAGTTATATATTTGGTAGGAAAATTTTGGTTAATATTAGAATAAATATCAATTTAAGTTATCAGATTTTAAAACTAATAATTCCCCTACCCCACCCCCAGAAATAGCGCTCGTCGTGTACTTGTTGAGTAGCCGATTAGGCGCTACTCATTTGGTCGCGAGTCTAGTAAGAGTAGCAAGCTTTGAAACTATGAAAAACATAGGAAGCCCAGACTGTGCTGTAATGGAATTTTTGTATTACCACTTCTACCCTTCTTATAATGAACAACAAAATTATAATTCCGTTTATATCCTTTCTCTTGGGTCTGTGATGAACCTAGTTTTCCCCTTTCTTTTTGGGAGAGCCCCATTCTCTGTATCATCACCTTCAACCCAGATGATAACGAGTAAGTCGAAGACCACCCTCTCGCCGCCTCACCTCTACTTAATCTGATTTTTGTGTTTGCCAGGTTTGTCTATTGTTTATTGTTGTTATATTTGTGTTTGGTTTTTGGGTTGTTGTGTCTGTTTTAAATTGTTAATTTACAGGAAGAAACTGTGGAGGAGTTCGAGCGAAGTGGTATGGATCCTCTCACTCTGTCACTTTACCAGATGGACTTGGACAGGGCTCAGTTTCTGTTGAGATCTTATCTTCAGATTTGGCTCCACAAGGTATCTACCTAGCTGTATTAGTTGCTGTGTTTTGTTTGTCTCTACTTGATTTTTAATTTATTTGTCTTAAATTTGAAATCAAGTTAAGAAAAGAAGACGGGATGTTACTGATTTCAAATGTGATGCCATGGTGTGTGTTTTGTTTATTTGATTATTAAGTTGTGTTTTGCAGCTTGAGAAGTACATGTTTTGGCGTGAAGTGAACATAGCATTCATATCAAGGTCATGCCAGCTATTTTTTTTTAAGCTTGAAGTTTTGGTGGTTCTATGAAAGTAACATGTATGTGAAATGACTATGTTTAACTGTATAACTGTGTATGGTAGCTATGGTTTGAAGTAAAACTTTTCATACTGAATCAACTTTCATTTTGGGGCTTCCTTGATAATATTGTAAGGGCTTGGGCTGTTAATTGTTTCTTCAAGTTATAATTTTGGATGCTGCTGCTGCTTTCATTTGGCTTACAACATCCATGAGGATCATCCCTTCTGTTTCGTATTTGGCTGTAATTTTCTGCTTCATATGAACTCATATTGCATGTAAGCTTACTAGAACAGTGTCTCATTTTTTTATGTGGATTTACCATATATGTTTATGATAATTTGTAATGAGACAGATTTTATGGCAGAAAAATTGAATCTGGGTCTTTTGTTTATTTGTTTGAAGTTTTTGTGTTTGTAAACGAAAGATTTTGTGTTGGGGAGGAAGTAAGTTCAAAAGAGTCATTATTGTACGCGTTTGCTTCTTACTATACCAATTGTTCATTGCACATGAATTGGTCTTACACATTCTTAATACTAGTTACAATTTCAAGTCCGTTTGACTTTACTGAAGCAGTTTGTATTTTACATTAACTAGTATGTTTTTTGTATTTCCAAAAAAAAAAAACTAGTATGTTTATTATTTTTGTTATTGACATTTTCTCATAAATGCAATTTTTTTGTGTCTCTCTCAGTACTGGCCACTTGGTTCAGATTAAATTACCCACATATAGCTATGGGTTCTTTGACGTCTTCTACCCCTATTTGCATTTTGAAGACATCACTCCTTGGTCAAGCTTTTATGATTCTGTTTCCAAAGATTTCAAAGTCCTTCTCCCTATGAATTAAATTTATAGATTTAAAGGTCTTTATGTACTGATGAAATTTGTTTTATTGTGTTCTATGAGATTATATAAAGATAGTTTTTCCAACATATGAATGTATACTAGTGTTAAATTGCATCAGGTAATTTTCCTAGTTATTTGGAATATAGAACTTGTATATATAGCCATGCTTTTATTGGTGTGATGCTCAGGGCTTTAGAAGATCCTAAACGTGTAATGGTCACACAACAAGTTTTTTCTCCAATTCTCTTCCTTCTGATACAAAGGAAGTGAGAGAACATGTTGATGAAGATTTATCCAGTGCTTGAAGAAGCAGATAATAACCAGTTTGTGAAGAGATGGTTTGTTGATATAAAGAATTTAGCTCATGATATGGAGGTATCAAAGCTATCACGGAAGACAACAAAATTCTATTGGAGCTGACCACTGAAGGTGTTTGATGAGATAAACAAGGTGTTTGTAAAAATGCCTCTGGACTTCAGGAGCCTTTGTGCTGTGTTGTACTTATATTGCTTTTGTGTTGTACACTTTAATTAATTGAAATGTCTAGTTCTTGACTTAATATTTAAATAGAGGAAAAATATTATTAGCATAATTATATTGAAGTATGAAATTGCATCAATAACAAAGAAATATGAGATTTTTTGTTATTGTTTTTTGTTTTATTTCAAAGAAATTTTGAGAATAAATTGTTACTTTTTATTGTTTTATTAGACACGTCAAATTCTCATTGGATAAAAAAAGTTCAAACTTTCATAAGATGTTTTAACCAAACAAGTTAAAAGCTCTAGTAAAAGGGTAAAAGAGTCATATCATAATTTTGAGAGATTTTAAAATATTTAAATCGAATACTTTTAAAAGCTCTTCTAAATCTGAAAGTTCATTTGCAAAACATTATCCAAACACCATGAGAAAAACTTAGGCTTTTACTTCTCTTCATTTATTATTAAAAGCGAAAAACAAAAGCTTTCAAAATTATGTGGAGAATAGAATACCTAAATTTTGTATCCATTATTCTTATTTTTATTACTTTCATTTTCATTCAAATTTATTTTCTTTAAATGTTATTTTTAATTTCAAATATTATTTTTTATTTTAAAATTACACTGAAAGTAGATTAATATAGATTGTATAATATAAATTAAATTATGTACAATTTGATTCAGTTGATTTAACTTACACCGAAAATGTTGCAAAAGCTTTTATAGCAACTGTTAGTTTACGTAGTTCAGTCATTTAAGCTAGCAAACGTTGATTAACAAGTTCTTGATGCATTATCTATAATCAAATTTTATTTCCAGTTCTTTGCTCTGATCAAACAAAATTCCAAATATGAAATTGTCTTTTCTCACAATATGCATAATGTTTTTTCACTTTTTTTTTTTTTTTTTAAATTTTAATTTAGACTTATGAGTTACATATATAAACCAAATTAAATCCTTAAATTAAAGGGCGCCCTTAATAAATGTTTTTATTTACAAGTTGTCTATAGACATTCAAGTGATAGCTGATGAAGATTGCTGTACAGCAAAAAAAGGTGCACAATCCATAAGCATTTGCTAGGGAAGAGTAGCCAACAATTTACCATTCGATGAACAGGTTGTGCACCTCTTCCAGACAAATGGAATCTACAAAATGCGAATCTACAATCCAAATGAGCCTACCCTACAGGCTTTTAAAAGCTCAGACATTGAACTCATGATTGGTATCCCTAATGAAGATCTTCACTCCCTCTCAGACCCTTTTGCTGCCAAGAACTGGGTCCGAAGGTTCATACTTTCACACTTATGAAATGTCACATTCCGATGCATCTCGGTTGGAAATGAGATCAAGTACAATGACTTAACAGCCCAGTATCTGCTACCAAAAATGCAGAACATCTATGATGCAATAGAAGAAGCCAATTTACAAGGCCAGGTCGAGGCCTGGACAAGCCATAGAGACTTACTTGTTTGCCATGTTAGATGAAAATGAAAAGGGCCCTGCAGAATCTGAGCAACACTATGGACTCTTTTCTTCCAGTATGCAGCCAAAGTATCAGTAGATTAGTTTCACTTAGATGAGTATAATAAGCTTGACTTGTGCTTGTGTTAGTGTGTATTTTATTTTGGTTACTCAGATCTGAAATTTTTGGCTATTAGAACGTGTGCGCATCTGCCAATTCTTAATGTTTCTAAATGTCATATAAGAGATTATTGAAATAGATTATCTTTTACATAATCTCTATCATCATATTCAGTTTTTTGAAATACCACTAGTGTTATAATGATTCGAATTTGAAATATTATTAAGTTGAATGCTACCTATAATTAAACCAAATTGAATATCATAATTATTAAAATGTTCTAATAAGAGAATTACGTAATTTTAATAGCATTGGTTACCCCACTTCTACTCCTGTCATGTACAGGTCGTATCAAACACTATTCTGCCCCTGCTACTGGTCCCAGGCCTTATCATCCGAGATGGATCCTAGTTAGCAATTGATTGAGTTGAAAAAGCATTCATGTTATGTGTAAAGTTAAGTGCGTTGGTATGACTTTTGTGAAGTTTTTAATATCAGAAACTCTTTAAAATTTTTTTAATTCTTTGGCGTCATCTTGAAAAGAGCATTTTTAATATTAAAAAAACTTTTTTATGTCTATCGACATAAAAAAACTCAAATTTTTGATTTCTCCAACAAGCTTATTTATTTTAATGTCATAAATTATCTCAACTATTCTTGTTATAGTTTATAAACTTTAAGATATTTCTTTTAAATACTAAATTTTATTTTACTTCTCAAGCACCTTTTTATAATATTTTAAACTATTTATTATCTTAAAAAATACATAACCAAATTATATTAACATTTTACTGGAAGCTCTATTTTATAAATGCTCTAAGTCAAAAGATTTACTTATAAAAACTATCCTTAAAAAATTTCAAAAAAAAAAAAACTATACTAAAAATATTATACCAAACACATCCTTACTTCAGTCATCTAATCTCTACATTATTTGTGTGTCTTGTGTGGATGGACAAATGAGCTCTATTATCCAAATTTCTCTCCTCAATCATAGTAAGGATTATCTAACATCCTTTTTTGGCTCCCTTAATTAGTATGAAAGATGGACTTAATAAAAGGTACTAGGAGATGTTTAACCACGTAATGGAAACCATGTGAGTCAACATTCGTACTTCTATAAAGCTACCGACTTCAACTTCTCATGTAGAAAATTCAAATAACAATTATAACCATTATTTTTAAGTAGTTCAATGAAAGTTAAAATATGTCTATCTTTTATTAACCATTTTATTTATTCAACGTTTAAGTTATAATATCCAGATAAAAGTAAACTGCAGTCTACAGATATACTCACTAGATTAAGGTTTAATCACATAAACATAGATTTATAAAAAGCATAAAATTATAAAATATATGATAAATTAGCATAATACAGTGTTTCTGTTATTCAATTAATGCATAGAAATAGGGGTTATTAGTATGATAATGTGAACCACCAAGATGTCTCCAACTCTGTTGCCTTCTTCCCTACATTTCCAAACAATGATTTCAAAATACTTTCAAGCTTTCAATATCAAGGATGTATTTACTAATTAGAAATGCAAATAAAAGGAAATCAAATTTCATTGAAAAGAGAATCAGAAAATAGAACTCGATTTTGTAAGTGGAAAGGACAAAACTTAATTATTGATTTTGTGTGAAATAAAGGTAATTTAATTCCCAACAATTTTAGTCTCCAGTGTGGCCATAAGTCATGAATAAATTTTATTTCCCTCTTAATTATCCTTTATCAGTAACCGTGTCCCAAATACAATAAAAATTATAAAAATGTTGTTTTTATTGAAGACAAATGAGATTCTTACAATTAAAGTTACGTTACATCTTAAAAATAATTTATAATTAAATTATACACTAATATCATATCAAATAATCTATGATTAAATATTAACAAGAGAGTAAATACATGCATGTAACATACAACCCGAAAAAACTAAAATATTGTTTAATATCATTCTTCCTCTACCTTTGTAAAATTGTGAAAACAAGTAGAGTGGAAATACACATATTATTCATATGAAACCGGGAGGAAAAGTGAGTACCTGGAGGATTGTTTGAGCTGCCAGCAGTGCAACCTTCCATGCAGACAAATTCATGAAGAGAATAATTAACACCTTTATATAGGTTTTTAACTATAAAGTTTATATTTTAAGCAATGATCCTTAAATGTTCTATAGTACTTTTCAGATGCAGGCATATAAAAAATATAACACCAATCTACTACACATTGATAAAACTTTATTTAAACATTCAATTTGTATCGATTCGGGTGTTGACCGATTTTTGACATCAATAGTATGTTTTTAATATGTAATCGAAAATTTACTCATATCAATGATCAGGTGTCTATTAGGACTTCTTCAAATTAAAACTTAAATGTGCTGTCAAAAAGTGGAAATACATATGATGAAACTCTAACCTTCTCACGAATGAGATGCAAAATGCATTAATTGTCTGAGTTATAAGTAAATATGCTAGAAATTCACATTTTCAAAATAACATTTTAATGTCACTAATATTTCATAAAAAATTTAATTTGCACCCCACCCCTTAGTAGGAGTGATTGAGTACTTTCCTTGATCATAAAAGGTCAATGGTTCAAGTCTCACATTTGTTCTAAAACATAATATGTGGGTAGTTTTCTTTGAATTTAATTCTCCTCCCCCATCATAAAAAATTAATAATATATAGATAAATTTAATTTTAAAACTAAATAATATTATATACCTCCTCCCCCCCCCCCCCCCCCCTTTTTGTTGTTGTTGTTGTTGTTTTTGGGACTTCTTTAAGGTTAGAGGAGTATTGAGATTAGTTTAGATGAACTTATAGTAACATGGTTTGGATGGCTACCCCCAAGTAGTGGGAGGAGGGCTACCCATACCTTTTACACAAAGGGCGAGACATTATTGTACTTGAACCTACAAATAAACTAATCGAGATTTACCGCCCTCACCCCCCCTTTTATTAGAAAAACTACCCCCTATCGCTTAAAAACAACTGGTTGTTATTAAATTTGAAAGATATAATGCTAATTACATGAGTAATTTTATTTATTTTAATAAAATTAAATAAAAAACCAAATAACTAAAAACAAAATAATAAATAATAAATAATTTTTCAACTCTCTCTCTCCTCTGTCACTCTCTTTCTCTCGCCCCCCGCATTCTCCTTCATCATCGATGACCAGCCCGCACCCTTCTCCTCCATCTCCTTTTTTTTTTTTTTTTTCCTACCCAGAACTAGATTCGAACTCAGAACCGTCTAGTTATGGGTTTGTTTCAACCCAAAACACATCTGATTCTGGGTTTGAACACAGAACCAGACGATTTTGGGTCGGGTGTGGTGGGTAGGTAGTTTGTGGTGGCGGGTGGGTAGGTGTGGTGGGTGGTTGGTTTAGGGTTGTTTTTGGTGGTTTATAGTGGTGGTGGATGGGTGGTATGTGGAGAGGCGGCTCTTGTTATATGGTTTAGGTATGATGGGTCTCTGTCGGGTCTAGGTTTTTTTTTTTTAATTTTTTTTTTTTTTTTGAAATGGTTGATGATGATGATGATTGTGACATTTAAGGCGTTCCAATCAAATTTTTTGATATTGTTGATCTGGTGGGTTGATGTTGTTGATGTTTTGATGATAATGGTGGGCGATGATGGTGTCTGATTTGGGTTTTATGATAATGGTGTTGTTCTTTTAATTTGATATTATTGTTAATTAATAATTTTAATGGTAGTTTAGTCATTATATAAGTTTGAAGGGTATAATAGGGATTTTATAGAATCTTAATAAGGGTATTTTGGTTATTTCACGATTTTAGATGAAAATTGTTAATATTTTGCATGAAAAGTTAATCATAGGGAGCGGTTCACCCAATAAAAAAAATAGGGACTGTTCAGGATTATTTTACTTTCTAGTTTAATAATATCCCTTGACAATTAGTATTTCAGAGCTGCTCTTGAATAAATTACTTGTGCTGATGTTAACTGTAATTGTTGATGTATAGAAACCAAGTAAACATAAAATTTCTATACCTTCAATAGAACTTGTCCAAATTTTATTTTATTTAATATTCTAAATGAATAAATAGATTACATATATCAATAAACAAATTTTAACGCTTTTTTATAAGACATTTTAAAAGAATTTGTGGAGTTGGAATATTTACACTCCTTAAAAACTTTATGAACATTCTATTCCTAAGCAACCCGTCAAAAATTTTGAAAATCTCTATTTTATATATAAACCATGCCTAATATCAAAATTACCCTTTTTAAAGTTTATTGTATTGTATTTTTATAAGTAAACTCACTTACACATATTTCATTATCTATTTAACTTGCAAATTACCTTTTAGTACAAGTGGTTGGGCACCTCCCCATTCACTAAGATGTTGGAGGTTCAAATTCCACCAAAGTGCATTTTAAAATTTGTGTGACTAGTTGTTTCCCATTCATTGGATTCATAGATATCCGGGTGTACGTCTAACTAGTATTTGATCTTAGTAGGTCCCAAAACATTAGATATTCGGAAGGCATTATTATGCTTCTTGAATTAGATATCTGAAAGGTGTAATTAGTTTTTAATTTTAATTTGTGCAGTCTTGAATTAGATATCCGAAAGGCATAATTAGATTTTAATTCATGCAATCCTAGATTAGATATCTAGAAAGTGTAACTAGTATTTAATTTATGCAGTAGATATCCAGGTGTGTAACTAGAGCTTGATTTTAGTAGGTCTCAGTAGTCCTGAATTAGATATCCACAAGGCGTAACTAGTGTTTAATTTATGCAATCCTGGATTAGATATTCAGGAGGTGTAATTAGTGTTTAATTTATGCAGTTCTAGATTAGATATCCGGAAGGCATTACTAGTATTTAATTTTGGTAGATCTCAACAGATCTTAGTAGGTCCCAGATCACTTTAGTGTTAGCTTCGAAAAAAAAATATCTATTTAAATATATTATTATCTAAAAGTTTGATACTTTATTTTTGATAAGAATCTTTGACGATCGACCTGAGAGAAGAAAAGAAATATGCGGCTGGCCGATTTCTATTTTATTAATTAGAATTATTTCCAATAAGGAATTGATATTCTTTTCTTTTTGGAATTGATATTATTTCCTTTTAGGATTTAATATTATTTCCTCTAAGGAATTGATATTATTTCCTTTTAGGTTTTTATATTATTTCATTTTAATTTTCGTTAATTAGATTGATACTATTTATTTTATTAAATTATTAATTTTTTAGGAAAGACTTGTTCATTAAAAATTGTAAGGCTATAAATAGCAATGAACCTTTAAAGTTTAGAATATGTTAAGAAGTTGTGAGTTTGCTTTATTTAAAGCATTAATAAAATCCTACATGTTGTCAAGTAATTATCTTTGTTTTTCAGCTTTTTCCTAGAATTCACTCTAGAATTAGCTTGGGCTGGGGTTGGATAATTCTGTTATTCAATTCTAGATTTAAGTTTGTTGTTGGATCTAGATTTAGGTCCTTAATAATTTGGTGCTTTTATTGAGTGCTTGTAGTGGTGATTTTATTGGAAAATTGTTGTTGAGAGGAAAATTTTTAGTATGCTTTGTGGTTGCAGTATTATCTGATATTCTACATCAGAAAAGAATTGTTTTTGGTTACTAGAAATAGTACAGTGGTGTGTCAATACATGTCTAGGAAAAGTTCTGACTTGAAAAAACTTGATATTTAATTGTATCTATTATGACCAACCTCTCTTTCCTAAGAACTTACCTGGTATACTATTCACAAACTAGGTGCATTATTCTAGTATTGGGTGGTTGTGATGAAACTAGGTGAGATATCCAATTCAACGAGGAATGCGCCACTGACCAATCGACAAAGATTAGAGGACTTGGAAGAGGGCCAATCGAAATTGTCAAAGTTAGTGCATGATTTGTACGCTTCAATGACGTAATTGTTAGGGGCCATTGAAGAAATTTGGAGAACCACTATTGCTAACGAACCAAAGGAGAACAATCACCAGAGATGAACTCATGAAGAGGAACTGCGAACTTAAGGTAAGGCACTTCGATCTTATGTTTCACGACATGGAGAAGATGTTGTGGTTGTAAAACATTAAGAGATCAGCTAAGATTGCAATCAAGTGAGGGGTAATCCCCGAGGGGATCACAATGAACAAGGGTGCTAGAGGCATTGACCGATGGATGGAAGAAAAAAGACCGCCTATAGCTGTGAGGCATCATGAAGAATGGGGGTTTAACATGGCTAAGAATGAAGATTCCAAGGAGGAGTTTCAAGACACTGGTAGGAGGCCTTGTGGCTAAATACCTAAGGTGGATAGGCATCAGAATCGTTGGGGTCATGAATCCGAATTTGAGGATGTAAGAAAAAGAGATAAAGATCATAATTGAGGACCAAGGAAGCCAAAGGTTGACTTTCCTCATTTTGACGGAGGAGATCCGCATGAGTGGTTAGATAAAGTGTAGCAATATTTTAGGGTCTATGATGTTGCAAAAGAAGATCGGGTTTCGACGGCTTGCATATACCTTAATAGTAGGGCTAATAGCTAGTAGGGTTGGATTAAAGCAAAATATGATGATGATAGTAGGTGTATAGGATGGACGACATTTGAGCTTGAGTTTTTAGATCAATGGGGACCATCTCCAGTTGTCAATCACCATAGACAATTGGCTAAACTCAGGTAGGAGGCCAAGGTGCAAGATTACATTGAAGAGTTTCATCGATTATAGATTATAGTGTGAGGTTGGTCTGAAGAGACGTTGCTTGGCACATTCATCGAAGGTTTAAAACCATGGTTATCCAGGGAGCTTAAGTTGAAGCAACCTTAGAGGCTACCTAAAGTTATAAGAATGACGAAAATTTTGTCTAATAGTTATATTTCTGAGAAAAGGCCGTCTAAGGATAGTGTTAGGAGTCAATTTCCTAGGAATTCTCAAAACAAAATTCCTTAGAAAAGAAGGGAAGTTGTTGAAGGGAGTTCAAAGGAGAAATCTAAGGAGGTTGTAAAATTATCATGCAAAGATGTGCAAGAGCAAACTAAGAAGGGCTTGTGCTTTAAGTGTGGAGGAAAATGGAGCAAGAAACATCATTGTAAATTCGGTCAAGTATTGGTGTTAGCGGAACTGAGTGACTAAGATTATGGGGATATTAGTAATGAGGAGAAGACTAGTGACGATGGTGAGCTCCGAGTTACTAATCAAGGAGCGAGAAAATGACAGCGAAGCCGAGTTGTCACTTAGTGCTATATTAGGAGCACCAAGACTTGCTACCATGAAACTTACTGCATGGATAGGGAAGTTTGAGGTGTCCATGGTGGTAGACTCAGGATCTTCACATAATTTTGTTAACAAGGTTAGGTTAAGAGAAGTTGCTATAAAACCATTTGATGTGAGAATTGCTAATGGAGAAAGGTTTAAGTGTGAGATAGTGGTTTATGATGTGAAGATGACTGTGCAGGGGTGAGGATCGGTGCTGATCTGCATATCTTATCACTGGTTGGATTATATATGGTTTTAGGAAACGCGTTATTGAACAGGATTGGTAAGGTGGTCACAGATTTTGAAAATGTGACAATGGAGTTTAAATTAAAGGACAAGAAACGGACTTGGATAGCTTTGTCAACCAAGGAGATTAGGCCGTGTGAAGGTTAGATGATGCAAAAGTTGTGTAAATGAAGTGCCCTATGTTTTGCGATTGTCAGTTTGAAGAGTGATCAAACTGGAGTTGAAGGAATAGAGAATTGCGAAGGGTTACGATAAAATTTACTGAAGCTACCCAAGTTAGCTTGTAAGGTAGTAGAAAAGCACGAGCGTGTTCTTAAGGTGCCTATGAGTTTAACACCATCTTGTCTTTTTGATCATCGTATTGCCTTGAAAGATGAGTCTAAAATGGTAAATGTTCCTCTATATAGATATGCTCATTTTCAGAAAGGAGAGATTGAGAGACAAGTCGAAGAGATGTTGAATAATAGGTTGATTAGGCCAAGCACGAGTCCATTTTCATCTCCAATTTTGTTGGTAAGGAAGAAAGATGGACTTGAAGATTCTCCAGGGATTATAGAGCTCTGAATGAAGCTACAATGAAAGATAGATTTCTAATTTTGACAGTGGATGATATGTTGGACGAGTTGCATGGGGTTAGCATTTTTACAAAACTAGATTTGCAAGCTAGTTATCATCAGATTCGTATAAAAAAAGAAGATGTGCACAAAATAGGTTTTCGGACGCATTTAGGACATTACGAATACTTGGTAATATCTTTTGGTTTATGTAATGCACCTTTTACTTTTTAAGCTGCTATGAATACTATTTTTAGGCCCTATTTAAGGAAATTTGTGTTAGCATTTTTTATGATATTTTGGTTTACTCAAAATCTTTGTAAGAACATTTACGACATCCGAATTTGGTATTGGGGATATTAGAGTAGCATAATTTCTTTATTAGAATGTCTAAATGTGATTTTGTACGGAAAGAGTTAGAGTATTTGGGGCACATAATTTTGGGAGTAGCATGAAGATAGATTTGCGAAAGGTTGAAGTTATGGTGGATTGACTTTTGCCAAAAGATGTGTCGAGTTTGAGAGGGTTTTTAGGTTTGACATGATATTATAGGAGGTTTGTTAAGAACTATGGGTTGATCGCTAGAACTTTTACTGCCATTTTGAAAAAGGAAACTTTTGAATGGATCGATGACACTAAGAAAGCCTTTAATGATTTAAGAAAGGATGATGACTCAAACTTCGGTGTTAGCATTTCTTAATTTTGAAAAGCAGTTTGAGATTTAGATGGATGCGAGCGGAGATGGCATTGCTCCGATATTGGTACCATATGGTAGGTTATTAGCATTCGTATCCAAGGCATTAGGCCCAATGAAGAAGGCTTGGAGTACTTTTGTAAGAGAAATGTTAGTGGTGGTACATATTGTAAAGTTATGGAGAACTTATCTGTTAGGGTGGAAGTTTGTTATTGTTACTAATCAGCAAACTTTAAGGCATTTGTTGCAGTAGAAGATTGTAACCCCTAAACAACAAAAGTTTATAGTTAAGCTTCTTAGGTTTGAGTACAATATCATCTATTGGCTTAGGAAAGAAAACAAGTTAGTTGATGCCTTATCAAGAAAAGTGGGTAATACGATATTGTGGATGATATATGAAGAGAATGATTGTGGATTAATGGTGCTTAGTGGTGCTGCGTGGCGAATTTGGGACAAAATCAGGGAAGCTGTAAAGTTTGATGCTAAGGCTCAAGAGCTTTGTCAGAGGCTTGAGAATCCGAGAAATGATATTAAAAGATACATATTGAAGGATGGATTACTTTATTATAGGTCTTATATATATGTACCTGGATTGAGGGAATAGATTCTTACTCACTTTCACAATAGCAAGGAAGGAATTCATTTGGGTTGGTTGTGTACTTATGTGAGGATTAAACACTTCTTTTATTGGGAAGGGCTTAAGAATGATATAAAGACCCCAGTGGCTGAGTGTGATGTATGTCAGAAAATGAAGTATGATCAAAGGCAACCAATGGGGTTGTTGCAACCGTTACCTATACCAGAAAGGATATGGGAGGATCTTTCTATAGATTTCATGGAGGAATTGCTTGGCAGTGGTAGATTCAAATCAATTTTGGTTATGGTGGATTG
The DNA here is from genome assembly GCA_022984855.1 of Dimocarpus longan. Taxonomy (NCBI): domain Eukaryota; kingdom Viridiplantae; phylum Streptophyta; class Magnoliopsida; order Sapindales; family Sapindaceae; genus Dimocarpus; species Dimocarpus longan. Next base: position 11,508,854 of record CM041023.1, on the reverse strand, counting down.
ATTGAGTGTGGGTGCTCACTTCATTTTCTTAATGTAATATACCCTTCTGATTCTAGTACTGTATATGTACTGTATAAAATATGTCCTTATTTATGGAATAATAAAGTAATTTAAAGTGCCCAGATATGTAACTGAATTCTAATAGAATTTTCGGATAGATCGGAGATAAATTCAAGTACGAGAAGTGGTATGGTGATTGATTAAGGTTTAACATGAAATTGGTGTCAAAGAAATTACCAAAAAATGGGCATGATTAAATAAATTAGTTTAATAAGGGCATTTTGGGAAATTTAAAAATATGAGAGAGTGCATGTGAGTGGCATGTGAGTGTAGAGATAAGGATGACATATAGGTAATTTTGGAGACAAAGTAACTAACTAGTTAACATTTGGTTGAAATTGAATGGAATTAGTTAGGATTGAAATGGTTTTTAGGTTTCAACCAATCAAAAGTCTCCAAACCAAACCAATGACAAACTTATAAATTTAAACTTAGTTTGAGGGCAATTATTAAAGTAAATAAAGGTTGTATAAAGTGTAAGTAAATGGAAGAATCAAGAAAAATTTGAGAGAGTTTGGAGAGAGGTTTCGGCCAAGAGAGGGAAACTAAGGACAATAGCTGTATTTGATAATATTGAGGTCATTTTTGAGTGTTTTTAAGCCATACCAAGGGTGTATACAAGCCTAGGAGTGAAATTCATCAGTATCAAGTTGATTTCAAGTGGTAAGATTCAAATTTTTATGACCAGTTTGTGTAAATCTTTAGATTAATGGTCTTTAATGGATTATTTGTGATTTTTATGTATGGATTTAAGGATTTGAGATCTCAAAGTTGTGAGAAAGTAATGCTAGTGATCCAAGAGCAAGTGGTAAGCTTACTAGTGAGAATGACTTTTTGATTTAAATTTGAGTTGATATTGTTTAGGATACTAGTTGCCTTGCCATGAGATATGATGTGATTTTAATATAAATTCAAGTGTAAAACTTGAAGGAATGTTGGTGCTATGTTGGATGTGATTCACGGCCAAGAAGGATTGTCATGGTTCAAATTGAGTTTAATTTATTTGAGTAATTTTCATGCATATAAATGTGCTAAAATGTCAAGTTATAATGTTGAAATGGGAAGCAAAAGTATGATGTATAGAATTACTATGTTTTGGCCATAAGTGCCTTCAAGTCATGGATAACTGTTTTTGGTTGTTTTGGATGATTTCATGGGTTATGTTGATGATGAAATTAATATGAAATTGAAAAAAAAAAAAAAATTCATTGGATGTTAAATAATGCATGTCAAGGCCAAACCATACTATATTACTTTAGTGTAAGTTTTATGAATTTGACTTGATTTTGCATCTTTTTGCATGTGTTTGAGCATGATTATGATGAGAAAATTAAATGAGATGGATGGTGTAAAAGTTTAGAGAAGATTCAGCCAACATGAGTTAGAATGATTCAAAATTTCATTTAATGCATTGATGTGAAGTTAGACATCGTTTGAAGTGTTTTATATGCTTAGATGTTAGGAATTTTGAATAGAGAGTATATACGAATAAGTTCAGTTGTGATGTCATCTAAAAATACAATGCAACCATGTATAGGTAAAGTGGAAACAAGGGAACTCTAAAGTGTGCTTTATTGTGAGTTAACAATAGGTGAGTGTCCTTTCAAAGTAATTTGATATGATTATTTTCTATTCAAAATAAAATTATATGTTATGTTTAAATTCATGCTTTACAAGATTAAAGGTTGATTTTTATAGTAAATGATTTAAATATGAAAATCTCTTGCATGGACCTTGGAAACTTTATATGAGAAATGAATTGTATGATGAAAAATAACATGTTTTGTAAGCCTATGATATGATCTACAGGTATCTCAGATATTTCCAGTCAGAGTACCCCCTAATATGTGCATGACAGTGTCAGGGTGGTATCAGAGCCCAGTTTAGAAATAGGGTTGCATATTTTTATTTTTTGATTTTATAAAGTGTTTTTACGTTGTTATGTGAATTGAGCAACCCAAATTTATTATTGTTCATGCATATGATTTCAGAAAATTCATGTGTCATATAATTTTATTTTATTTTTGTTGAAATCACAACAATATGCACCGACGAGGCCAAAAGGGTCCCTGAAGAGCCACTCTAGAGGCTTCCACACCCGATGCACCGTCTGCTCGGGAGGCCGAGCACATGACGGGGTCAGTGAACACCCCTATGAATCAGCCCCATCCAGGACCGTCGGAACCTGCAGAACCAGTTGGCAAAAATTTCAATACATAACAAGTGGCTCAAATACTGATGACGGCAATGCGTCAACCGCGAGAGACCCCGGAGGAACCAAAATGTTCAATTGAACGTGTCTGTAAACTTGGCACGAAACCATTCGATGGGAGAGGCGATCTCGAGAGTGCCCTAGCCTGGTTGGATTGTGTTAGTAAGATCTATAGAGTTGTGGAGTGCTCGGATGAACAGAAAGTACTATTCTCCATCTTCCTCCTGGAAGACAGAGCAAAAGATTGGTGAGAGGCTTTGAGAGGTGACATCCAGATAGGGTGTCAAGACAGAGCAAAAGATTGGTGGGGGGCTTTGAGAGGCGACATCCAAATAAGGTGTCATGGGCACAGTTTCAGAGAGAGTTTACAAATAGATTCTACCTAAAGAGCTATAAGGATACTCGAATTGAAGAATTCTTAAGGTTCGACATCTGTGACACTTAAAGCATCTGTTTTACACCAAGTAGTGTAGCTAAAGTTTTCCTAGACAATGTGGTAAAGCTACATGGGATTCCGAAAAGTATTATGACAGATAAAGGGTAATTATTTATGAGCTCTTTTTGGTGAGAATTGTTTGCGTTGCAAGGAAGCAAGTTGAAGGCGACTTCTTCATATGACCAAACAAATGGACAAACATAGGTAGTAAATAGGACTTTAGAGCAGTATTTGCGATGCTATTGTCATGATCAGCAAAAGCGATGGAGAGAGTTCATTTCTTAAGCTGAGTATTGGTATAATGCTACTTATCATGCTGCTATCAACATAAGTCCACTTGAGGTGATTTATAGGAGACCATCATCGACGTTGTGCACCTATAAGTGAGGCATGGCACGAAATGAGGAGGTTGAGAAAGAATTGCTCACTCGGGATAAGGTTTTAGCAAAGGTAAAAAAGGAGCTTGAAAAAGCTCAAATGAGAATGAAAAAGTATTATGACCAAAGAAGACACGTGATGTGACTTTCGAGCCTGGGGAGTATATATACCTCAAACTTCAGCCTTATAGATAGAAGTCATTAAAGAAGAGATTCAATATGAAGTTATCTCAAAGGTATTATGATCTATTCAATATGTTGGAGCGAATTGGAGAGGTTGTATATAAATTGGATCTTCCAACTAGTTCTCGATTGCATCCTGTGTTTCATGTTTCTATGCTTAAGAAGAAAGTTGGTGACCCAAGTTTAGTTGTAAATGAGCTTCCGTCATTTGATGAAGAGGGTTGAGTGTTGTTGCAGTCAAAGGAAGCCCTATCAAAATGGGAGAAAAAGAGGAGGAAAGGTAAGGAATAAGCAATTGTTGATTCAATGGAAATGAGTACTTTTGGAGGAAGCTTTGGGGGAAGATTGTGATAAAATCACGGAGAGGTTTCCAGATCTAACCCTTGAGGATAAGGGAATTCTTGAAGAAAGGGGAAATGATGAGAATATTCGATGATAGACCTGAGAGAAGAAAAGAAGTGTGCGGTTGGCCAATTTCTATTTTATTAATTAAAATTATTTCTAATAAGGATTTGATATTCTTTTCTTTTTGGAATTGATATTATTTCCTTTAAGGAATTGATATTATTCCTTTTAATATTCATTAATTAGATTGATACTATTTCCTTTATTGAATTATCCTTTTTTTTTTTTTTAGGAAAGACTTGTTCATTAAGAATTATAAGGCTATAAATAGTCATGCACCTTTAGAGTTTATTGGAATTCGCTTTAGGATTAGCTTGAGCTAGGGTTGGATAATTCTGTTATTCAATTCTTGATTTAGATTTGTTATTGGATTTAAATTTAGGTCCTCAACAATTTCTTTTTGCTCAAATAAAAAAATTTCCAACTCTTAAATTAAAAAAAATCAAAAACAAAAACAAAAACTGTTGGCTTTTAAGTCAAATTTGTTTACAGGTTGTCGATAAAATACACACACATTTATATATATATATGAGTTTGTTCAAATTTTTTAGGCTAAATGGTTATTTTTTTGACTTTATTTTTTTCCTTATAAATGTTTGCATTTTTAATATTGCTATCAACATTAACAAATAACAAAATGAAAATGGTATTGTTATTTTAATAAAAATATAAAAGCGTTATTTAAAAAATTAACCTTTTCACAACTAAAGAGACATTTGTTTGTTTGTTTTTTTTTTTTTTTCCATTTATGATCCAATAGTGTATTAAATTGTATCTATTAAGTTATTTATTTATATTTTTAAATTGTCAAACCATTTAAAACTACATAAAAATAGATATATATATATATATTTAGCTTTTAACTTAATTGTAAATCACTGAAAGATATTTAAAAAATTTTATTCTAAGTCTATCTACCCCAAAATAATATATTTTCAAATTTATCATAATTTATATCACTTATATTTTCTTATCTTTTTTTTCCCTTGATACTTACAAAAAATATATTTGAAAAGAATAACTTAAATACATCTTATTCCAAATTATCTTAGAATTAAACTATTATATTTTAATTTATAATTTAAACATTAATATTTGAGTTTTTTTTTCTTAAATATATTAATATATAAATATGATTAATACTACTATATTTTTAATCATATTTTAATTATGAATAAAATATAATTAATATATATATACAAATTTTTTAGAGTTTATTAAATAATTTATTTTCAGTTATTTATATTAAATTAATTAAAATTACATAACAACAAATAATAAAAAGAGTATAAATATCAAATTACTAGTTTTTTGATAATTTTAACTTTAAAAACAAATAAGTTTATAATATATTTAGGTGTAAGGAAAAAAAAAGTTCAGATTTTAGATTTTAGTCATTATTTCATCTTAAATAAGTTTCAGTATTATTCAGTTTTTAGGCAAAAAAACAAATGACCTCAAGATTTTCTACTTATTAGCCTGGATTTTTATTTACTTTTATAGACTTTATAAAGTTGAGACTAATTTTTATCAACTTTATAGAATTCATTTTAAACGACTTTCATAGACATTAATAAACTTATATTTTTTCTCAAAAATAAATAATAAATAAATAAACCAACTTTTATTGACTTTTATAACGTTTTAATTTAAACAATTTTTATGGAATTCTATTAATTTGTATGGATTTTAAAAAATTATAAAAAGCCTTCCATAGATTTTGATAAACTTTTGTCCTACCAAAAAAATCAGAATCAGAAACATTAATAGACTTTTATTTATTTATAAGATATAACATGTACAGAATAAATTATATTTTTCATATTAATAAAAAATATTCTTAAAATATAAACAATTTATCATAATTGATGTCTTTGAAACTTGAAAAAGGTATTCATCCTTCTAAATTTGGAATTAAAAAAAAAAAAATGGCCCTATTGCAATCCAAAAATTTTCTTGTTATACTCATTTACTTGCAACACCCATACTAAAAAATTAAAATTAAAATTTTTACTTCTTATAACCTTCGAAAATCCAAAACCATCCTCATATATTATTTCCATATAAAATTTAAATACACTTAGCTCTCACTGAGCACAAGAAGGAAGCAGAGACTTTATGGGATGTTTGTCTTGAATGTCATTCTAGGTGTTTCCATATCTCCTCTCTCTCTGTACTTTGTCAGCTTCCAATCAGTGTGTTGAGAATGAAGGTGATATACTATACTGAATTCTATCTGCAAAAGCATATTTTTATTTTAACACGGTTTTATTATAATTCTGTATCCACCAACCAATAGTAGATCTCACACAATTTTGTCAATGCAGGATCTTGCCTAATAATTACTTTTCATAAGCAATAAATCTTGAGTTAAAGAAGAAATATTCTCACATGATTAAAGTCTCTCAAAACACTCACCAAAATTTGGCCAAATGAACAGCACACAAAACGACACTAAGCAACTCGATGGGAGCGGTGAACTTAAATACAATATGCACTCAAATTTAGGATATATCTATTAAAATTACAATTCTATATACTGGATTTAAATTTTGATGAGGATGAGGTTCAGTCGATGAGAGCTAGAACAGCTGGAAAATACCAGATCGAGGTGGGACTAATTAAGCAAGTATGAGGACTATACTATTTGATATGTGAGATGCAGTGGCATGCCTAGAATTGCAGCACACAACTCCAAAAATACTACTCCAACCAGGCACAGCTGCGGGAGTGTGCAGGTTCCAGTACTATCAGCAGCAACACAAATATTTATCGCTTGGCCCCTTCTGCGTGTGTGGGTTAATTACAGTTAAGTCTTTCAGGGTGGTAAGGACAGTTTTTCCCTTAAATAAGAGCCCATGTTCCGGATCGCACCATAATATCCATCATAGTGGTCCGGTAGTTGTGATTAGCTAAAAAAAAAAAAAATCCAGAAATACTGACAAGTTGATGCAGACACAATCCCAAGAGCCTAGCATGTCAATAAAATCGATAATTTTCAACTCAAAACCAGTCATATCAAGTCAAACACTTGAAAAGATTTACTCTAGAATTACCATAAATTAACTAAAAAATACGAGGGTGTATTAAATCAGTTAGGAGGCCTCCTTTTCCATTGGATATTTTAGCAGGGGCATTCACACTTTTTATAAACAACCATTAATGGATGTCTCCTTCAATTAATTGTTACCTAATTTTACCGTTAACGACTCTACCTTGATTGCCGAAATCGTCTTTCCTGGTAATTAATGAAGATTTTTTTGGAATATTTACTCATTAATGCAAGCCATAGTATACATATGTATATACTTACATATGCTAATGGTCTCTATTCATATTAAACTAAATTTCAGGCACAACTAATTTTTTTTTTTGGGTTCTATTTTCTTCAATTCAATGACTCTTGTAGAGATACCTAGAAGTAGGAGAAACAAGCCGGTGAACGTCATTGACAATGAAAATTGCCTGAAATTGAGCTTTGAGAAGAGGAAATCAATACTAAAGAAGAAAGCAACCCAGTTGAGTACACTGTGTGATGTTAACGTCCGCATGGTCTGCTTTGTCTGGACTAGATTGTGGAGATGTGGCCGAAGAACATATATGACGTGCTTGATTTGATATTCAAGTACAAAATTTGAGCAAGGAAGCGAGAGAGAAAGGGAAGCAGAAGTCCAATCTTACAGGGTTTTTGAGAGACAAGAAGAAAAAACTTGATGAGAAGTTGAACAAGATCACAGTGGATGAAAAGAAGAGGAAAAATTGTGAAGAATCGATGGGGAGTGTGGTTCCAACTTAAGATGAGAGGCTAAATTTGTTTTCAGATGAGGGGTTGGTGGGTTTGTGCATTCTTTGGATTCAAGTTAGAAGAGTTGAGAGAGAAATTAAGGATTCTTCAAACGAACATGGAGAAAACAATTGAGATTATGAATCATAAAATTCGTGTTGACCCAAATAATCTTAATTATGATCTTAGGAGCTCTAACAGTGATTATTTTCACAATCAACAAATCCATGTTGCAAATTAACTTGTTGAATATCATGATGATAAGAATAGCAAGCTTGGGTGGATTACCAATTCTAATTTGGAAAGACTAGAGAATTTAGCTTTTTTGGATGAAAATCACAATAACAATCATGTGGGTATAGTTAATATTGACAATAACTTTGTTTTTAAAAAATATGCAATCATGAGGTTGAACACCGAATGAAGTGTTGGTTTAATAGGAGAGAGTAGTAATAGAAACAATTATTTTCAATTTGATGATCATCACTTTCTGCTTCCTCATATATCACCAGTGCCTCTGTTTCAAGAAGTAAAACCAATCTCGATGAGGTCGTTCCTGCCATTTTTCGATCAATTAGCCTAGTTGGTGCATTAATTCTCAACAGTTTCAAGCAAATTTTGGTTGATCAATACTTGAAACAAGAATAAATGGCGTTTATTTTTCTCTGTATTTGGTTTTATTAGTTTTTGTTAGGAGTGGATTCAATCGACAAGTAAAATTTCCAGTTTTGGGAATTTTTTCTTTTATTTCTATTTACTAGTTTGTCGTGTGAGTGTGTGTCTATATATATATATATAAATATAACTGAAGCATGTTAATTTCTTTTTTGTTTGCTAGTCTAGATTTTTATAGACTTTTTTCTTTTCTTGAAAAAAGTGAATGACTTTTATAGGGTTTATCGATTTTTATTTACTTTTATAGGTTTTATAAAAGTTGTAAATAATTTTTATCAACTTTTATAGAATTCATTTTAAATGACTAGACACTAATAGACTTACATTGTTTCTCAAAAATAAATTAATAAATAAATTTTCATTGACTTTTATAGAGTTTCAATTTAAACAATTTTTATGGAATTCTATTGATTTTTAGGGATTTTAAAAAATTATAAAAACCTTCCGTAGATTTTATAGACTTACATCCGATCCAAAAAATCATAAACATTAATAGACTTTTATTGATTTATAAGATGCAACATATACCTCATAAATTATATTTTTATATTAATAAAAAATATTCTTAAAAATATAAAAAAAAAAAAAAATTATCAACATTGATGTCTATGAAAATAGACAAAGATATTTATCCTTCTAAATTTGGAAAAAAAAAAAAAGAAAAAAGAAAAAGTGGCTCAATTGCAATCCAAAAATTTTCTTGTTATACTCATTTACTTGCTACACCCATACTGAAAAATTAAAATTAAAATTTTTACTTCTTATACCCTTTAAAATTCCAAAACTATCCTCATATATTATTTCTAACTTTAATAATTTGTTTTTTTTCATTGCATCCATTACAATATAATGCTAATTATTTTTATTTTAATTTGATTGATGGATGTTTATGATAAGAATCTTATGAATTTTATCTAGAATTTTCTTCCTACTTCTTCCAAAATGTTCATAGCTCTCTCTCATTTGATTTTCTTCTTCTTTCCCGTCTTTTGTTCAACTTTTTTTTTTCCTATTTATGTGATTTTTTTTTCATGGTTTATTGTGATGATGATCGGAATGATGAGACTAAATTTTTTCATGGTTTAGAATTGATGGCAGTTTGGTGATTTTTTTTTTTTTTTTTTTTTTTTTAATGATAGGTTTGGTGGGGTTGGAAAATTTTATAGATACTATATATGTTTTGTTTGCTTTGAAAGAGAAGAGAGATTTAAGGAAATATCACTTTTTGAATTGTGAATGTATTTCTACTACGAGTAATGTTAGGTTTTTCAAATTTTTTATCGAAATAATGTAGCATGTGAGTTGTGAATATGTTATAAATTATATGATGATGTAATAATTAATATGATTGACAAGTCACATATTATGTCATTTGAGTATGAATTTGAACGAAAAATTTAAGAAATCTAACATTACTTTTCTACTATATTCCGTTTTTAAGTTTTAAAATTTCATTAATTGGGTCATTTTGGTCGGTTTTGTACCGACAATGAACTAACTAGGTAGCCTACCCGGCAACCTCACGATGACCTTTTAGTCGAGATCTGTAATACTCTCTTCCGAGGATATTACTGTACATGTATACGGAAAGATGGAATGTACGAATGTACCATTGGTAAAATAATAAAAAGTGATTTTTAAGTATTTTGAAGTGAAATTTAATGTTTGTAAATTTTTGAAAATAATTGGAATAAATTAAAATTATAAGAAGTTGAGGGACATAAGAGAAAAATACCAGATATTTGTTAAGAATGACATAATCATAAATAAGTGGAAAGGACAAGGAAATTATGGAAATAAGGAACTCTCTAGAACGGGACAAAATTGTAATTTTCAGGAACTTAAAGGGTTGAAGGCGAGCTTGACCCATGCCTACAAATAGGCATGTGGTATGTGTCGGTGGAAGGGGGGAAAGACAAAGTGAGGAGAAGAGAGAGAAAGAGAGAGAAAGAAAAGGAGAGAGAGAGCTGTTGGTTAGTAGAGGAGACAAGCTGCTACCGTCGTTTCAAGTGAGTTTTCGCTACTTTGGAGGAGAAGATTGAGCTGTTGAAAAGTGAGGAGCTGAGTGGAGAACCAGATCTAGTGAGAAGCAAGTGTAGATCTAGAGATCTAAAGTAGCTCACGAGCTGGAAAGTAAGGCAGAAGACTGAGGAAAAACTTGGTAAGTAATGTAGCTAAGAAAATGAGTTAAATTAAAGTTGTTTGTGAGTTAATGTTTGAGTGCTGTCATGAGACCTATCGAGGTCGCGACTTGGGTGGAAATGGTGAATTGATGTTGTTAAATTTATGTTGAGTAAATTTTGAGGAAGTTGATGAGGTCGGAGATGTATTACTGCTGGTGTATGTGTGTGTGTAAGATCTGGAAGAAGGTGTTAAGAGTGAGCTCACGTGAGGTCACACAGCAGCTCATTGAATGCGAGCTGGAGGAAGACCCTCCCCAGCTCATTGTTAGCACTGGTCAAGTTGGCCAAGCACGAGCTCGCAAAGAGCGAGTTGAGTAAGGTCTTAACTCATCTTACTGCCTGTCCGAGCTGGACTAAAGCAGAAGCTCGTTAGGACGAGTTAGTTAAAGGTGGAAGCTACAATGTGCAATTGAGCATGAAAGTAATAGCTTGCTAAAGAGGGTGAGCTGAGCGAGCTCGTAGAGAGAGGAAATGCTCTCGATCCAAGTTGAGCTGAGCGAAGGAGCTTGTTTGAGCTGAGCTAAGTACGAGCTTGTTTGGGCTGAGCTGAGTAAGAGCTCGAGTAGGACGAGCCTGGGCTATGCTAAGTAAAGTATGAGCTCGTATAGTGTCACAACCTGCGCAGTTCATCGAGCACCTTGCATGTAATCTCCCAACAGCATGGAGGCTCTTCAGATTCTAGAAGCTTCCAGACTTCTCGAGAGAGTTAGAGAAGATGGTGGAACATTATGGAATCTTATGGAACCTTGTGGAGCCTTGTAGAATAGTGTGGAACTTGTAATTAATAGGGTAGGTGGTAGTTGGGAAGATTGTATATCCACCGTAGGATCAAATATATCTTAGCCATTCATTTGTATAGAAGCCATCTATAAATAGGGGAGCTCTCATTTGCTCTCCATACCTCAGAATTGTAAAGTTCTCTCTAGCTAATAAAGCTCTTTTCTCTCCAAAAGTTCTCTTGTGCTTTCTTCTTACTCTTGTAGGCTTACTTAGGTGTTAAAGTAGCATCTAAGGCCGCACGGTTCAAGCTTTAAAAGCTAAGTGTGTGACAGTTGGTATTAGAGCCGCGGTTTGCTCAACGTGTGGAGTTTGAAGAAGGAAGGATGTCGGATGTCACCGAGGTAATGAGGGGAAGGGATGCTCATCCTAACCCAAATGCCGCTAAAAAGGGTCGTGGGCATAGCAAGTCTCATGAGGTGATAGATGCCATGGAGACCAGGATGGTCAAGGCGGAGTTAGCTATAGCCGATGGGAGGGCGAAGCTAGACGAGTTGGAGCAGAGTGTGGAAGAGCTCGATGGCAAGTGTGATAGCCAAGTTGAAGAGCTGCGGGAATCCATGCTAGAAGCTCTCAACACCGCTATTGGTTCAAGTCGCCAAGAGAGTGAAACTTTTCAAGCTAGGTTGCTGGAGGTACTAGCCCAAATCCAAGCTCAAGTGACGGAACTTAAGTCGGGCTTGGAGGAGACTCGTGCGGATGTGGCCCTTTGCAAGCATGCGATGGCTAATAGGTCACTAGTTGGTGTTTCTAATCCTCGAAAGATGAAGACTCCAGAGCCCAAGGAGTATGCGGGCAAGAGGGATGCGAAGGAGTTAGACAACTTCCTATGGCACATGGAGAGATACTTTGATGGAGTAGGCATCAAGGAGGACAAAGACAAGGTAAACAATGCTACTCTCTACCTTACTGACATTGTTGCTACTTGGTGGCGTAGAAAGCATGCCGAAAGAGAGCAAGGCAAGTGCGATATTCACTTTTGGGAAGACTTAAAGAAGAAGCTCAAGAAGCAATTCTATCCAAAGAACATGGCCCATGATGCAAGGAAAAAGATGCGGGAGCTAAAGCATACAACTTCGATTGTCGAGTACGTGGATCAATTCTCGACACTCATGCTCCTAGTCCCAGACATGAGCTAAGAAGATCTGTTGTTCAACTTTACAGAGGGATTGCAAAGTTGGGCAGTGTTGGAGTTACAACGTCGAGGTGTGAAGGATATCGCCACAGCTCTCACTACAGTTGAAACCTTGACTGAGTTCCGCAAGGGTGAGTCTTCGAAGCAGAAACAATTGAAAAACAAGAATGGCAAGCCTAACCAATCTAATGGTGGGGGAGCCAAAGATAAAGAGACCAACTCTGGGAACAAGAACGGCAAGTGGAAGTCACAAAGCAGCAAGAACTACAAAGATGGCAAGAAAGATAAGAAGGACTTCAAGCCAAAGTACAACTGCTACTTGTGCGATGAGCTACACTTGGTAAGGGATTGTTCGAAGAGAAAAACACTCACAGCTTTGATCGAGGAAAAAGAGAAGGGCACTTAAGAATAAACCAACATGGGTTGTCTTCAACTCCTTAATTCACTAAAGGCCACTCCTACACTAGCCAATCCTCTTATCCAATCTCTTTTATATGTTGAGGCACACGTCAACAGGAAAGACGTCCGGATAATGATCGATACCGGGGCCTCTCACAACTTCATGCGACGTGAAGAAGCTAAGAGACTAGGGTTGAAGGTAGGAAAAGGAGAAGGTTGGTTGAAGACAGTGAATGCGGACGCTAAGCCACTCGATGGTGTAGCTCGTGGGGTAGAGTTACACATTGGATCTTAGAGTGGTAAGGCTAATTTTTCGGTGGTACCCATGGATGATTTTGATGTTGTGCTAGGAATGGAGTTCTTGAGGCAGTTCAATGTAGTTCCACTACCTTGCTACAACTCCGTATGCATATTAAAAGGAGGTCCCTGTATGGTTCCGGCAACGGTCAAGCCCAATACCTCTAAGACAAGCCAACTCTCTGTGATGTAGTTCAAGAAGAGAGTGAAGAAAGGGGAGATCACCTTCATGGCTACCATACAGGAGGTGAAAGATGTGATGGGCCAACCTTCGGTTTTGCCAAGAGAAATAGAACGAGTCATCGATGAGCATAAGGACGTCATGCCACCCGAGTTACCTAAACGGTTGCCTCCTAGGAGGGAGGTGGACCATAAGATAGAGTTGGAGCCAGGAGCTAAACCACCTGCTAGAGCTCCTTATCAGATGTCCCCACCTGAGCTTGCCGAATTGAGGAAGCAGCTCAAGGAGTTATTGGAGGCGGGGTACATTCAACCATCGAAGGCGCTATATGGAGCTCCGGTGCTATTCCAGAAGAAGAATGATGGTTCGTTGCGGTTGTACATCGACTATCGAGCTCTCAACAAGGTAACCATCAAAAACAAATATCTTGTTCCTCTTATTACTAACTTGTTTGATCAGTTAGGCCAAGCAAAGTAATTCTCCAAGCTAGATTTGAGATCGGGCTACTATCAAGTTCAGATAGCAGAAGGAGACGAGCTAAAGACTGCTTGTGTGACATGCTATGGGGCCTACGAATTTCTCGTCATGCCTTTTGGTCTCACAAACGCCCCAGCCACCTTCTACACTCTCATGAACAGGATCTTCCAACCGTACTTGGATCGGTTTGTGGTGGTATACTTGGATGACATCGTGGTGTATAGCAACTCGTTGGAAGAGCATGCCCAACACCTCCGAACCGTATTCAAGGCCCTAAAGGAGAATGAGTTGTACGTGAAGAAGGAGAAATGCTCATTTGCTCTTAAGAAGGTTGATTTCCTTGGCCATAGGATTTCACAAGGGAAGCTTTTCATGGATAAAGCTAAGATAAAAGCCATCGAGGAATGGGAGCCACCCACTAAGGTGTTCGAGCTATGATCTTTCTTGGGGTTAGTCAACTACTATCGATGCTTCATCAAGGGTTACTCGAAGATAGCTGCCCCACTCACTGATCTACTAAAGAAAAGTCAATCGTGGGTATGGTTGGAGAAGCACCAACAAGCGTTTAAGTCCTTGAAGCAAGCTATCATGAAGGAACTAGTGCTAGCCCTACCGAACCACACTCTACCATACGAGGTGCAAACCGATGCCTCAGACTTTGCCATCGGTGGAGTATTGATGCAAGATGGACACCCAATTGCTTATGAGAGTCGGAAGCTTAATGATACGGAGCAACGCTACACCGTCCAAGAGAAAAAGATGACTGCCATCATCCATTGCTTGCGGACATGGAGACATTACTTGTTAAGGTCTAAGTTCGTGGTCAAAACTGATAATGTGGCCACTAGTTACTTCCAATCACAGAAGAAACTCAGCCCTAAACAAGTTAGATGGTAGGATTTCTTGGCGGAATTCGATTATATGCTGGAGTACAAGCTCGGGAAAGCCAATGTTGTGGCTGATGCTCTTAGCCGGAAAGCTGAGTTAGCCGCCATTAGCAAGTTGCAAGGAGGCTTACTCGATTCCATCAATGAGGGCATGGAGCATGATTCTATCGCCAAGCAGCTAATTTCGCTACCTACCGAAGGGAAGTCAAGAAGGTTTTGGGTGGAAGATGGCCTTCTCTACACAAAAGGGCGTCGGGTCTACGTGCCAAAATGGGGGAATCTTCGGCAACACTTGATCAAGGAGTGTCATGATACGAAATGGGTAGGCCATCTGGGACAAAGGTGCATGAGGGCGTTGTTGGAAACAGCATACTTTTGGCCCAACATGCGAGATGAAGTGGAGATGTATATAAAGACATGTCTTGTTTGTCAGCAAGACAAGGTGGAGAATCAAAGCCCAGCTAGTTTGCTAGAGCCGCTTCCCACGTGGGAGAGACCATGGGATAGCATTTCCATGGATTTTATCGTCGCTTTGCCGAAATCTGATGGGTGTGGCATGATCATTGTGGTGGTAGATCGTCTTTCAAAATATGCCACCTTCATTCCAACCCTAAAGGAGTGTTCAGCAGAGGTGACGGCAAGGTTGTTCTTTAAGCATGTGATGAAGTATTAGGGGTTACCATGGTCAATCATAAGTGATAGGGACTCCCGGTTCACAAGGCGATTCTGGATTGAGTTGTTCAAGTTGATGGGTTCAGAACTCCATTTCTCCACCAGCTTTCATCCCCAGACGGACGGGCAGACGGAGAGAATCAATTCGTTATTGGAGCTTTATTTACGACACTTCGTTAGTGCTAACCAACATAACTGGGCTAAGTTGCTTGATGTAGCATAGTTCAGCTACAACTTACAGAGGAGCGAAGCAACTAACCGCAGTCCTTTTGAGATGGCTATAGGTTAACAGCCTTACACCCCATACACACTAGTAACTATGTATATTGGGAGGAGTCCATCAGCTTTCAAGGTTCCTAAATCTTGGCACAAGCAAGTCGATGTAGCAAGAGCATACTTGGAGAAAGCAACCAAAAAGTTGAAGAAATGGACGGATAAGAAGAGGAGACATGTAGAGTATAATATCGAAGACATGGTGTTGGTGCAGATTTTTCCTTCACAACACAAGTCAACCCGCTCATTACATAAAGGACTCATCCGGAGATATGGGGGTCTGTTCCCCATAGTTAAGAAGGTGGGTAAAGTTGCTTATAAGATGGAAGAATCCTCAAGACTCAGGCTACTTCCGGTTTTTCATATTAGTTGCTTGAAGCCATATAATGAAGACATGGAAGATCCATCAAAGGGCACCAAGTTGGGTGCCCTTGGGCACTTTTGCTACTTATGACAAGGTGGCTGAGTTCATCATGGCCGATCGAGTGATTCAGAAGCAGAGTTATCCACCAAGTCGCGAATACTTAGTCAAATGGAAGGATCTACCAGAGTGCGAGGCGAGTTGGGAACCTGAAAGAGACCTATGGCAATTCAAAGATCTGATAAGACAATTTTCAAATTTGTATGTTTTGATTGTTAAATTTTTTGTATATATACTTTCAAATGAATTTCCACCGTCTATCAGATGGATAGTGAAAGTCTTATATATATTTTTATTTTAATATTAATTTAATTAAGGGTATAAAAACAAAATACTCTTAAAACTTTTAAGTTTCACTAATGGTCTAGTACTAAAGTATTAAATTAATGAAGTTAGGGACCCAGTATTGAAAAAATGCATTCAAAATTAGAAAATAGTTTTCCTAAACATAATATCCTTGTCTTGTATTGTTTTGATACCATGTTATAGGTGGTTTTTTTTTTTTTTTTTCTAACTTTCCGTTTTAAATATAAATATTAAAGCATTAACGAAGGTTAATTTTGAAGAAGGGTTATGTAAGAGAAGAATAATATCTTCCTTCATTATTCTTTACTAATTAGGAATTCTACTTGGGGAAAGGGAATTGAATGTTACCGATTTGTAAATTACAGTATTTACCAAAATTATAGGGTATTAAGTTTTATGACCACACATAAAATCAGGAATTCCTCTTGGAAAGACAACTTGATTTCCCCCTTCATCTACGGAATCAAGTTCCTTATTGTAATGGGAATTCACATGCTTCAACAAAACTCTCCTCAATTAAAAATTAATAAAAAATTACAAACCGTCACAACATGTTTATATTTTGTTGTCTTCTAAATTTTATTCTCTCACGTTCTCTTTTCTTCATCGTTTTTTATATCTTCTTACAGGTACAAAAATTTAATGATTAAATTTAAATAAAAAGATATTATATTCACACTGTAAAGATTTCTACCATGTCTTGAGATTCAAGTTCTTTCTAAACTAGTTTTTATTTTGTCATGCAACTGCATATTCAAATAATTTTATCTTTTATGTGCTATGCTTGCTTTGCGTATTGATACATATATATACTACTCTCTGTCTCTTATTTATGTATTCATATTGGTAGTTGCACATAATTATAATTTATCTAACTTTAGTGGTATATAAAGCAAAACTATTATCTTTATATATAATTATAGCAGATTGGGTTTTTCAAAATCTTTTGAATTGTTATACTACTGTATGTATATTCATATCATGATTTACATATATAAACCACAGCAGATTTATTTTTTTCAAATCTAGCTAATTTTTTAAAATAGATTTGCGCCACACCGTCTATATTGTGCATCCATCTCCTAGAATACAATGCGTAAATCGACAAACCAAATTGTGTCATAGCTCAATCATACAGAAGGAATGATGAACTTTTAGACAATAGAATATGGAAAGAAAAACAATGAACTTGTAACCAAATTAGAATGCGGATGCCAATACATGTAAAATTCAAAATGTGAGATTTTAATTGCAGATTTGTTTCATCAATAAATCTATATATTTAGTTACAATCTACAATTAAATTGTCATTCAAAATTTAAATAAAAATATTGATTTCATTCAAAACTTAAATGAAATAATTAATTTACTAAACCAACTAAATTGCAATTATTCATGATTTTGTTCAAATGAAATCAATTGTAATTATTTATTTCATTCAAAACCTAAATGAAATAATTAAGTTATTAATCCAATTAATTACAATTATTCATTATTTCATTCAAATGAAATCAATTTTAATTATTTATTTCATTCAAAAACTTAAATGAAATGATTAAGTTGTTAATCCAATTAATTGCAATCATTCATTATTTCATTCAAATGAAATCAACTGCAATTATTCTATCATTATTTTAATCAAATGAAATATTTAATGGCAACTAACTCAAATTCAAATGAAATTAAATTCCAATGGGTGATCATGAACAGTGACGGACCCAGAAAATTTATTCAGGGGGGCACATAAATAAAATAATAAAAATATCAAAAATTAAGAATATACTAAATGTGTAATGTTTTTATGTAAAACATTATCCAATAACGTTATATAGTTTAAATAAAATAAAACATACATTATATTTAGGCAAAACAAATAGTCATATACTTAAAAATCATAATGAAATCATTAAAATAAATAAAAAATAAAAAAATAAATTATATAAAATTATAATCTTCCTCGACGAGGCTTCATATATTGAAATCGTTTCATGATAACTTCCTTATCAATTTTGTCAAAAATATCTTTCTCCACATACACAAGCAAGTTATCATTTAACCATTGATTTCTCATTTGATTACGTAATTCAGTCTTCACAATATTCATAGCAGAAAATACTCTTTCAACGGTAGCAGTTACAACAGGTAGTAATAATGTTAATGTCAAAAGCAAATAAACTAATGGGAAAACCTAATCTTGTTTTTTCTCAACCATCTTTTGTGCCAAATCTGTAAGATCATTTAATTCTGAAAATTCAATATTAGAGCACATAACTACAATATAATTCTCAAGTTGATCTTCAAGTGCCAAAAGTTCAATAGAGGAGAAGTTTTTTTGATAAAATTGAGCAAATTGAATAAGTTTTTATTTGTCAAATGCACGAAATTGATCTCTTGAACTAAGACATGCAACACAAAGAAACAACTCAGTATTTGTCTCCGGAAACCGATTATTTAGTTCTTGAAGTTGCAAATCTAACACAGCATAAAACAAGTCTACTCGATAATGATGTATATTGTTTATCTCCTAAGTTTTACGCTTTAATCTCCCTCGAGGCATAAACAAATCATCCATGTTAACAACTTGGATTTTATGTATTTCACAAAAAGTGAAAACCTGCTATATATCTCTTGGAATATCTGAAAAATTGACTTCAACACAATTTTTCTTTAAAGAAGATGATTCCAACTCAAGTGATAATTTTCTTTTTATATATCTCTCCATAACTATTTCATAACAAATAAAAACATAATAATTTTTTTTAAAAAAAATTAATAATAATTTGTTGATTCTAAATAAAATAAAGCTATAAAGTAAACAATATTACATATATATAATTGAATCATGACAATACATTATACATGGATAATTTTAATACAATAATTTAAAGTTTAAGATTTTAGGGTTTATTGATAAGATATATATTAAATTTAAATTATTAAAAAATAAATAAATTAAAAAATAATTAATTTAGAAGATTAACTTGATAAGTTACAAGATGTCAAAATGAAAATAAAGAGATGCCAGATGAAGATGAGGAGAAAAAAAAAAAGTAATTCGCTAAAATTATAAATTGTCAATGTAAATAGTATTTATATAGAAGAGAATTACAAAAATAAAATTGAAAAAAAATATATATTAATTAATTAGGAGTAGGAAAAATATTAGAAGTATGAAAACTAAGTCTAATAGAAGTAAGAAATAGGAAAGCAAGTTAATCTTATTAGATATAAAAAAAATAAATAATTGAATAAGAAAATAATAAACAATTAAAAAAAAAAAAAAAAGAAATCGACTGTTATGTTGCTGCAACAGTAAACATATGCACTGTTGCAGTGTAGCGTAGAGGTTTTGCTCTTTTTTTTTTTTTTTTTTTTTTTTTTTTTTGCTTTTTTAAAATTATACAGTAATTTTATTATTATTTTTTTAAAAATTTCAGGGGGGGGGCATGTGCCCCACAGCGGATCCGCCACTAATCATAAAGCTTCAATTTCTCATTCACCCAAGCACCAATTTGGATTTATAATCAAACCAATTCAATGTCCTTGTGAAGATGAACACGAGCCTATTTTGATCTATCAAAATCAAAATCAAAATCAAAATCAAAAAATAAAAAATAAATAAAAAATAATCAAAATGATTCATGAAAATAGATATTTGTGCTCAATTTTCAAATAACCACCCCCCTCCCCATGAATGAAGTTGCTAGAGGAGACAAAAAGGTATAACTCAAAAGACGCTTAAATAATGGTGATAGAGTTCAACAGCCGAAATTTGCATAGAATAGGTAAGTGTTAGCCTTTGAGCGTTCCCTTGTGAAAATATATTTTCTTTACTGGTGGATCAATAGACACAATGTCTTTGAATTGTTTTGCCGTTAATGTAAACGATTATATATTTCACATAGAAATTTTTAATATAATTCAGTTCTCACTGCTATGTTCATTTTAGCCATGAACATAAGTCTGGTTTTGTGAGAGTTTCCAAAGAATCGAGCCCCTACAATTCCTTTTAGAAACGGTCCCACTTCTTTCTCACATAGTTGATTTCCTAATTTGGAGTAACCCGCATTACTCTACTTGGATTATCAATGTAAAAGAATCATTAAAAGCATAGTTTATCCTAATTCTTTTGTGCATCACTATTTTATCATAGAAATGGACGAGAAGATAATCTCTATAGTAATACAACCAAGTTATTACAATTAAGTTGTATCATAAACTAGATCTTAGGATCTCTAGTCATATATATTTGATTTCCTTTGTATTGACTTATTTTTTCATGGGCTTCATTTCATTCCTTTTAGTGATTACTCAACCAGCTCCTGATTTGTTTGGTTAGCAGATCTGTAATATTATCATTTGACTTTACATAGTCAATAGAAATAACTCCAGTTGAGAATATTTGTCTAATGGTGTTATGTTTATGACTATATATCGAGACTTCTTACCATTATACATATTGCTCTGAGCCTTTTCTATTGCAGACTGACTATCATAGTGGATGCAAATTGTAGGATTTGGGTTTGGTCATATTGGAATATCCTCTAGGAAATGGCGTAACCACTCAACCTTTTCTCCGCACTTGTCTAAAGCAATGAATTCAGATTACATTGTGGATCTAACTATACGTACTTGTTTTGATGATTTCCATGATACAGCTACACCTCTCAATGTAAACATATATCCACTGGTAGATTTATAATCTTTTGTATTAGATATCTAGTTTGCATCATTGTGTCTTTCTAAAATAGCAAGATATCTAGTATAGTACAACCTATAATTACGAGTAAACCTCTGGTACCTAAGTACTTAACTATTACCTTCCACTGATCTACTCTTGGATTACTTATATACCTACTAAATTTACTAACTGCATAAAATATATCTAGTCTTGTACAATTTATTAAGTACATTAGACTCTTTATCACTCTAGAATATTCTAATTGAGAGACATTTTCACCTTTATTCTTGAGAGATGTAAACTCAAATTTGCCGAAGTGTTAGACACATCATAATCATCTTTGTTGAATTTTTGAAGGATTTTATCAACATACTATGATTGACTTAAAATGAGCCTATCTGATGATCTTGAAATTCTTACTCTTAATATTACATCAAAATTTTCATATCTTTCATATCAAAACTTGAATTCAATAGTTTCTTGGTAGCTTTAATTATCTTATCATCATTACCAACAATGAGCATGTCATCAATATAAAGACACAAAATGACATAACCATTTTTTGTGTCTTTGACATAAACACATTTGTCATATTCATTGATTTTAAAACCACTTGACATAATTGCCTTGTCAAATTTCCCATGCCATTGTTTTGGTGCTTGCTTTAATCCATATACATAATTCACAAGTTTACAGATTTTCTTTTCTTGTCCTAGAGCGGAAAAAACCTTTTTTTGATAATAAAAAAAAAAAATGATACCAATCTCTATTGCTTAGAATATGTTAATAGCATATTTCAAAAAAAAAAGAAAAAAAAAAAAAGAATATGTTAGTAGCAATTAGGCATGGTTAGGCTAATAATATGTTTTAAGATTTTTGGATATTACAGAGTATAAATATGATCTAATTGAAACACACCCAAGTTTACACCACAATTGTAAAATTAAACATTAAACATAACATAAACGAAAATACAAAAATTGGAAAAGAGTCGGAATGTGCTCTTTTGAGCGGAAGAGTGTAAGTTTTGGCAGGAATTTTGTGAGAATGACATGCCCCTTACTTCTCTATTTATGCATGAAATGGACATTTAAGGTGCTGTCCGTTGCAGAGTAGTTACAACATTTATCACTATGTCCATTATGAAATTACTCCCCTTAATTGTGCATGTTATAAGCAATTTAATCCCCATTGAAAGTGGTCATCCCTCATTTAAAGGAATAAGTTAACATTATTAGGCTTTGGGGCTTTACTTTGGGTTGGATCAACCCAGTTGCTAGACCTAACATATTTTGGGTTGACTAACATGCTGGGCCCCTTTTCTTTAGTGGGCTCTAGGCTTTCATATTGGGCTTAATTTCTTAGCCACTGCAAATACAGTTAAAATTTTATAATTATATGACCTTACAAACTAACTCATTTCATTTCACATCGGTTCAATCCCTCCCCCTAACTAGATTAATTGCACACCCACCCCTTCATAGGGGTGACTGAGCACTTCTCTTGATTATAAGAGATCAAAAATTGAAATTCTATATTTTTTTTAAACACAAGGTGTGAGTAATTTTATTTAAATTTAATTTCCCATTTCAAAAAGAAAAAAAAAAAAAAAAAAAAAAAAAAAAAAAAAAACTGACCTGTTACTTTTGGTGGAATTTAAATCGAACATTAAAGAGAAACTGAAATTTAAAAAGTGGAAATTTACTTTTGTTGATTTTTTTGAAGTCTTGGTGCCTTTGGTTAGTGTCTTTTCCTTGACGCTTTATGTCAAAAAAGATAGAGAATATTTTTATGTAAAATTCCATGCTTTTCCGCAACTTCCTGCTTTCACACTATTATAATTAAAAATAATGTTTGGAGTGGATCCTATATTGACTGAAGCTCCTCAAAATATATTTGTTTTATAAGAAAAGTGTTGAAATTTCAGATGTTGGACAGGATTTTCTAGTATCTTTTTCCTTTGTTAATCCTACTTTTCTGTAATTTCTGCTCTTGCATCAATTTTTTTTTTCCCTTCATTTCCTGGTTCCATATTAATCAGAATTAATTCTTATGACTTAGTCTTCTTAGAAGTCGTTGATGAGTCTTTGATGAGAGTTATTTTATTTTTTCTCTCTCTAAATTTTTATTTCAAATGGATCTTCAATGGTCTGTCTGCTTGATAGTCTCTTCTCTCGATTGGATTATGTTTAACAAAAGTTGTCCCTTCACTTTAATAAAACCCCTGTAGTCTAACTTAAATCACACTTTATTCAACTGTTTAAAAAAATGGAGTTTTGATGATTAATTATTGCGCAAACAATATTCTAATGAGCTACCATTTCCAATACATATTCAAGTAACGAATTCGACTTACAAGTTCTAACAGCCATTCATATACGCTTTGGAGCAGTGACTGCATCCATCACCCACTATATGATAGAAAAATATTATACGGTTAAAATTCAATATTATTACCTTTTACATGTTTTTAAAAATAATATAACTATTGAAAGAAAACTTTGCAATCCAAAAAATTAGTTTGTTAGCCCTTCAAATTTCAAATTAGATGAGGTCACAGACATAGTTTGACAATAATCAAACCCTCGGTTCAGAAAAAAGTTTGAAGGAAGATTAAAAAGATGAGATCCCTTCATCGATAAGCTCAACTTATACCTTACTTATGTGAGTTCGACTTATATCTCATTACTCAAATCTCAATTTAATTGTAATAGTTCAAAAAATAAAAATAAAATTTTCGTCAACTGTAATCCTTGTTCTGTACTATAATTTCTTATCTCGAAATTATTTTCATATGCTTTCATCTTCTACCTTTAGTCTGAGGTTTGACTATTCGGAGACAGAAACAACGTTTTAAACAATCGGCATAACTTCCCATCATCTTTGTTTGACTATTAACTTCAGTGATTAATCATATTTAAAATGTAGAAAGACTTAAATACTCTTATTATATTTAATCTAACAGAATTAAAATTAAAAATATATATATTTCACAAAAGAGATGCATTTACACTTTCCATCTTTAATAAATATATATATATAAATAAAATACAAATAGAGTTTTACAGAGATTAGATGTTGGAAGGATTGGCATGTTGCAAGTCTGCATGTCAAAGCTTGATGGTCATTAATTTTTGAAGTCTTTCTCTTAGATCAATAAATTCCTCCTAAGTTGCCTTGCTGCTTCAATTTATGTTTTGAAGACATATATATGTTTTTGTCAAGGTTTAGTGACGAAAAGTACCTTTAACGTTACTTTAAACTTTCAATATTGTTGTTTTGAGTTACATTTTGCTAATGCTAGGACAGATTAATGCTATGCTATGCCTATAAAAAAATTAAAAATAAAAATATTCTCTCTACGATCTTTTCATTTTACCAATTATTAAAATTTAGAATTCAAATTGTTACTCTATACACCCATTAAAATTTCAAAAGACAACCTTAATAAATTATTAGTTGTAAGTCTCATATTAATACTTTTCTCTCTACCCGCATATGCCATGCATCGTTCTTTATATCTTTTTTTTGTTCTTAATCTGTAAGGGAATTTAGCAAAAATGCCCTAAAAACACATCAAAATTACGTAATTACCCTTTCAAACAATTAAATTGCAAAATTACCCCTAATTTACTATAATGCCCTTTATACTAACCCTTTTCATGATCTCAATAAAAAAAATCACAAAATCACCATAAATTACTCAAAATACCCCTAATAAATTAAAACAAACTCATTAATACAAAACATTAATTACTTATCTACCTAATTATTTTAATAAAATAAACAAAACACACTATTAAATATATAACATTAACCCATTAAATCATTCCTCCATCACAATTTTTCTCCAACAACAATCACCATTTTTTTTTTTAAATTTAGTTTTGAGTGGAAGATAATGTGAAGAACAATTGAAGAAATTTGGGTATTGATAAATGTTAGTATTTATGTTTGAATTTATAATTTATTTGATATGTTTGGAAAATAATAATAATAATAATAAGTTACGGCTTCGGGTCAGATGGTGACCCAAAATCGAGTTGACCAGATTTTAGGTTGCCCTTTGACTCGAAGAGATTATCTCTTCGGGTCAAAGGATGACCTGAAGAGATAATAGTTTCTCTTCGGTCACCCTCTAACTCGAATTAATTTTCTCTTTAGGTTAGAGGGCGACCTGAATTCGGGTCGCTCTCTGACCCGAAGAAGTCATTATAACCCATCAGGTCAAAATTAACTCTTCGGGTTAGAGGGCAACCCGAAATCGGATTGACCCAATTTCTTGTCACCTTCTGACCCGAAAAGTTAATTTTGATCCGATGGGTTAGAATACTTATTAAGGTCAGAGGGCGACCTGAATTCGAGTCGACCCGATTTCGGGTTGTCCTCTAACTCGAAGAGTTAATTTTGACCCGATGGGTTAGAATTACTTCTTCGGGTTAGAGGGCGACACGATTTCGGGTCACCTCTGACCCGAAGCCGTAACGTCATTTTTTTTTTTTCATTTTTTTTTCAAACATATCAAATAAATTATAAACTCAAACATAAATACTAACTTTTATCAATACCCAAATTTCTTTAACTTTTCTTCACATTATCTTTTACTCAAAACTAAAGTTTTTTTTTTTAAAAAAAAAAGATGATTGTTGTTGGAGAAAAATTGTGATGGAAGAATGATTTAATTGGTTAATATTATTTATTTGATGGTGTGTTTTGTTTATTTTATTACAATAATTAGGTAGATAAGTAATTAATGTTTTGGTTTTAATTTATTAGGGGTATTTTGAGTAATTTATGGTGATTTTGTGATTTTTTTGATTGAGAGAATGAAAAGGGCTAGTGTAAAGGGCATTATAGTAAATTAGGGGTAATTTTGTAATTTAATTGCTTGAAAGGGTAATTATGTAATTTTGATGTGTTTTTAGGGCATTTTTGCTAAATTCCCATTATGTAATTTCAATGAAAATCTTATGATAGCCTTTGAACCCAACAAGGTTTTTATTTGCTTTGATCATATGAAATTAATCCTCCAAAAAGCCGGCCACTAGTACAATATAAGAACCCTTGGCCAATGATTTGAACACTAATTTAACAAAAACTATTAAATAATATTTTATTAATAAATAGATCAAGTTATGGCAATATACGAAGAGTAAAATGAAATATTGGAAACTAAAATTAGGGTTAATGAGAGGTGAGTGTATGATATGTACGTAAATAATTGTTTTATGTAATTGATTTAATATTGTTTTTAAAAGTAATTTCGTTTAAAATTATTTTAGTGAAAAAATTCTTTTATGAAATATGGATATTAGTAGTATTTATTATTATTATTATTAATTTTACAATTGAGCCACTTTTTGTTATATCATCTATCATATTGATGATGTATGTTAACGAACACCCAGGTGGCGTTTGGATATGTTTTCAAAAATGTTGTTTTATTTTCAAAAATAAAAAATGAGTGCAAAATGTTTGCTTAGCCATTTTGTAAAATATGTTCTTGAAAATAAAAACACATTTTTAAAAATGATAACTAAAAAATGAAAAATATATACTTTTTTAATGTTTTTCACCATTTTCAAAACAAAACAAAACAAATCAAACATTTCCCTCCAAACAACTATTTTACTGATTTTAAAAAATAATGTCAAACATATTTACATCATTTTTTTGTTTTTAAAAATAAATTTTAAAAAATCCTACTAAATACGTTGTATTTTTAAAACATCATTTTTAAAATATATTTTTTGTTTTAAAAAAAAAATCATTTTAAAAATGATTCCAAACGCGTTTCAATAATGCAATATCATACAACACTAATAAAAATGTATAATATCTAAAAGCCAATAAATGTAATGTCCCACATCCATTAAAGTTGAACAGACCCGTCACAGGAACAAAAGGCTAATTCTTACATCCCTCCCCATCACGGAACCTTGACGTTATGATAGAAAGTGGCTTTTAGCATTAGTTCAAACCGAACCGTCACTGTAGAATTGGAACCAGAACATAAGGTTCTGGTTCCGATTCAGAACCGAATCGGAACAGTCATTGTAGCGGTTTCGGTTTCGATTCTGATCTTAAAGGAACCGGAACAGTCGGTTCAAAGAACCGGTGAATCGGAACCGCCTTGAACCGGCGATTCCGGTTCTTAAATAAATAAAACGAGAAAAACAGAAAAAAACAAGAATCAACCGAGACATTAATCCAGAGATATTTCAGGTTTTGGTTCTGTTATGGGTATTTTTGGATTCCTCAAATGGGCTGGTGAAGGCCCATAAAAATAGTGGCCCAAGTTACCAAAGGCCCGTGAGAGATACTGTGTATCAGATCGCGAGATCGAGATCGGGGCAGACAGTGACAGTTTCACCCGATTACGCTGATAGCGACGTCAAGGTCGTTAGACCGTTGCAGCGATATCAAGATCGCCAGATCGTTTCTGAGTCCAGATCGTCACGTCGAAGCTTTAGTTCGTTTTTTTACCCAGTTCGCCCAGGTTCAATGCAAGACAGTAAAATGGCGTGTCTTGCACGATAAGTAAGAGTTTTTCACCTAATGACAGCTTAATTTCAGGAAATCTCACCAAACCAGCATGGGCTTGCAGTCGGCCCACGTTTTGCCAGAGTTGACATGTCAGAAGTCAGAAGCATTTAAAGCTCTCCAGCGGCATTTATTACGACAAGATCAGCCCTTTTGTCCGTTTGTTCTCTTTGTAGCCTTTTCTCCTCTATAAATATAGAGAGGCATTTATTGTTGGGCGGATCCAGAAATTGAGAGTTTGAGAGGCTGTTACTCTGTAAAAACATAGGGAGAGCAAGTGTTTTGTGAGAGATCAACAGTAATAACAGAGCAAGTGGACGTAGGCCCTTCCAGATCGGGCCGAACCACTTCAAACCTCCTGTGTTCTTTGTTCTTTCCTCTTTCTTTTTCTCTTCTTCGCCATTATTCGGTCTGTTTGTTGCAGGTCTCCTTATCAGCGCGGCATTGGGCTCAAGAATCTGGTTGGCTGGTTTACCACGTCAACATTTTGGCGAGGAAGGGCCCAACTGCGAAGTGGAGTTCTGTAATCGCCATGGCTAAGGGGAGAACGACCAGAAATTCAGTAGACGATAGAGCCGAAGAGGCCGAGCTGCGGCGTCAGCCTCAGATGACGGATATGGGTGCAGGACCGTCTCAGGGAGGACGGGACGTCGTGCATGACTTGGCCCGACGTCAGGAGAGGATAGAAGCTACAATGGCTCAGATGGCGGATACGTTGAGGGCGATGGCACGAGGTCGTGATCAGAACGTGCCAAGGACGACGGTGATTCCACCTCCTGTAGCAGAGGTCGCAAGGGGAGTGCATGTGCCAGAAGGATCTCTTCATTCGTCGAATAGGCGATCTGAAGCCCGGGGTCGGTAGGCTCGGGAGAATGGAGATGCGGCCCGACCTTCAGATGTGAGAGTCAGAATCAGCCGAGATGGTGGCAGAAGGGTCGAGGTAAGCAATGGAATTCCCCGTGTTTCAGATCGCAGAAATGAAGACGAGCTGCGGCGAGGCCAGAACGACCGACGTAGAGAGAACGATAACTACGAGGTGGGCCGAGAACGCCGAAGGTACGACCAGCATTCTATCACCGGGGTAAGTCAAAGAAGTAGGAGGTCCCCCGTGAGGCAGCTCGGAGCTCAAGACCCGATCATTCAGCAGCTCCTGGAGCGAATGCAGCAGCTCGAAGAGCGACCTGGGGCTCAGGCGGTGGCAGAGCGAAGTGAAGACAGAAGCCCTCTCGTGGCAGAGATAGATCGAGAGCCGCTTCCTGCCAGGTTTAAGCTCCCTGACATTCCGAAGTACAATGGAGATTCAGACCCCTATGACCATCTGGATGCCTTCAACGTCCAAATGAATTTGCAAACCTCTAGTTCAATGGTAAAGTGTCGCGTGTTCCCTGCGACGTTCGGAGAAATACCGCGAACTTGGTTCAGGAATCTGCCACCTCGCAGTATCAGTAGCTGGGAGGAGTGCCAGCAAAAGTTTCTCGACCAGTATAAAGCATTGAAAAGGCAGCTCGCTCCGGCCTGTCATCTCGCAACCATTTTTCAGCGGTCAGGGAAATCGCTAAAGGAATATATCAGCCGCTTCAGAAGCGAGATTAATAATGTGGAGAGCCCGTCTGATGAGGGCGTTTTGTCGACAATATCAGCTGGACTTCGGAAGGATGGAAAGCTGTATGAAAGCATTTACAAAATGCCTGTCAAAGACCTGGGAGAATTTTATGAGCGAGCTAATAGGGAGATCAGATGGGAAGAATCCTTTAGCTCGAGAAAGGCTAGCCAGCCGAAAAATGAGGCAAGCGGATCCCATCAAGGCAAGAAGAGGGATCAGGTCGGTAATGAAGATAGAAGAAACCGATCTAATAATCAGGTGGCGAAGCGAGCTAGGAAGGAGCCC
This sequence comes from Dimocarpus longan, assembly GCA_022984855.1. Lineage (NCBI taxonomy): Eukaryota > Viridiplantae > Streptophyta > Magnoliopsida > Sapindales > Sapindaceae > Dimocarpus > Dimocarpus longan. The sequence goes on along the minus strand of CM041023.1, from coordinate 11,479,602 downwards.
AGGAGGAACCATTCGCCATCTCGAAGTCGCTTCCACCGCTACAGTACATTATCCGATAGGCAAGATCGGATCTTTCAGACAGAAAAGCATAGAGTCAACTTCGGGAGGCCGAGCCTTACAGGTTTCCCGGGTAAGTTCAAGAATCCCTGTAAGTATTGCGCTTATCATCAGGAGAACGGGCACAATACGTCTGAATGCTGGGACCTTAAGGACGCCATAGAAGATTTGATAAGAAATGGCCGTCTGAAGGAGTATGTGGTACAGCCCGACCAGGGGAAGCCCCAGAATCAGCGTCCTCGTCGAGATCACCAGCCCGCGCAGACGAGTCAGCAAGGCCAAGAGCAGGGGGTTGATTTGACGGTGAAAACTATCTATACCATCCATGGCGGTCCCCACATCGCCGGATCCTCTAGTAAGTCTCATGAAAGATATGTGCGAGAGGCAAATCACGTCCATCTTACAGGGCGGGGTGATCAGGAAGGGCCAGCGAAGAAGGCTAGAATGACTTCGGAGGAGATCATTTTTACAAAGGAGGACGAAAGCGAGGTAAAATTTCCCCATAATGACGCCCTTGTTATCAAGACAAGAATCAACAATGCCGAGGTCCTGAGGATCATGATAGATACAGGCAGCTCGGTCAATGTTATGTACAAGGATTGTTATGATCAGCTCGGGTTAGGGGCTAATCAGCTGAAGCCGTCTCCAGAGCCTCTCTACGGTTTCACTGGGGACGCCGTCATCCCAATAGGCCAAGTAAGACTTCCGCTTTCAATAGGAGATCCAGCTCGTCAGGCGACTACCCTAGCGGACTTCCTCATCGTTAATGGGGCATCTGTTTACAACGTGGTTTTGGGAAGGCCCGCGATGAACGACCTGGATATGGTCGTGTCAACCAAGGCTCTCACAATCAAGTTTCCGACGGCCAGCGGAGTTGGGGTAATTCGAGGTGAGCAGTATACAGCGAGACGCTGTTATGTGAAGGCTATGAAGATCGGGGTGACATATAAGCAAATAGATATGGTGACTGGAGGAAAGCCAGATGGAGTCAGCAAAGAGGGCTTTGATCGCGATCTTGATCCTCGCGAGGTGGATGAGTTTTTGACATCGGGTCCAGTAGACAAGCTTGAATCTATTAAGGTCAGCGAGGAAGATCCAAGAAGATGCCTGAGTATGGGGCGAGGTCTGACCCCGGGAGTGAAGAATCAGCTCGTTAATTTCCTCAAAGAAAATGTAGATGTCTTCGCCTGGAGTCACGAAGACATGGTTGGGATCGATCCTGAGGTTATGTCGCATAGATTGAATATTGATCCCCGATTCAGACCGGTTCGCCAGAAGAGGAGACCGTTGACGAAAGAGCGATCTAATGCCATCAAAGAGGAGGTTGATAAACTGCTCGCTAATAACTTCATCAGGGCCGTCCAGTATCCACTATGGCTCGCTAACCCTATGCTCGTAAAGAAGAAGAGTGGCAAGTGGAGGACGTGCATTGATTTCACCGATCTCAATAAGGCGTGCCCTAAGGACAGTTTCCCTCTTCCAAGGATCGATCAGTTGGTGGACGCGACTGCTGGTCACCAGCTGTTGAGTTTTATGGACTCTTATTCAGGATATAACCAAATTCCTATGAGCCCGCTGGACGAAGAGCATACCTCGTTCATTACGGATAGAGGCCTTTATTGCTATAAGGTGATGCCCTTCGGTCTGAAGAATGCTGGCGCGACCTATCAGAGGCTCGTCAATAAGATGTTTGAGAAGCAGATCGGCAGGTCGATGGAAGTATATGTAGACGACATGCTGGTCAAGTCGAAGCAAGCCGAGTCCCATGTCGGCGATCTAGCGGAGACATTCCAGATTCTGAGAAATTACAGGATGAAGCTCAACCCGCTGAAGTGCGCTTTCGGGGTTGCATCTGGAAAATTCCTGGGATTCATGGTGAATGAGAGGGGGATTGAAGCTAATTCAGAGAAGATTCTGGCCTTGATGAATATGAGGTCGCCCAAGACGGTCAAAGAGGTTCAAAGTCTGACAGGTCAGGTCGCGGCGCTTAGCAGATTCATCTCGAAAGCGACTGACAAGTGTATTCCATTCTTCGACGTGCTGAAAAGGGTGAAAGGCTTCGAGTGGACGGAGCAGTGCGAGCAGGCCTTCCAGCAGCTGAAAGAGTATATGGGCCGGGCTCCACTTTTGCCAAAACCTGTAGAAGGGGAGAAGCTCATCCTTTATTTGGGGGTATCAGATAGCGCCCTCAGTGCGGCTTTGGTTCGAGAGGAAGACAGGACGCAGCTCCCTGTGTATTACGTCAGCAAGAGACTTTCGGATGCGGAGACCAGATATTCCCAGATAGAGAAGCTCGCTGACTGTCTAGTGACCGCATCCTGAAAACTCCGACCTTATTTCCAGGCTCATAAGATCGAGGTCCCGACTCGGTATCCCTTGAAGCAGATTTTCCAAACTTCGGATACCTCAGGTCGCCTATTGAAGTGGGCAGTCGAGTTGGCCCAATTTAACATCGAGTACGTCCCCAGACCGTCCATCAAGGCTCAGGCCTTGGCAGATTTTATTGCAGAATTTACCGGGACAGCAGAGGAATGAGCTGGGCCATCGGAGGAGCCGATGTGGGAGTTGTATGTTGATGGCTGGTCAAGCGAGCTGAGAGCCGGGGCAGGAATTTTACTCATCAGTCCGGAGGGGCACAGGATCTTCTATGCATTAAAGTTTGGGTTCAAAGCAACAAACAACGAGGCAGAGTACGAAGCACTCATAGCGGGGCTGAAGCTCGCTAGGGAGATGCGATCTGACCGGGTAAGAATATTCAGTGACTCACAGCTCGTTGTGTTCCAGATAAAAGGAGAGTATCGGACTCGGACATCGAATACAGCTGCATATCTTGAAAAGGTGCAAGAGCTGCTCAGAACGTTTCAGAGGTACGAAGTGAACCAGATCCCGCGAGCTCAAAATGCGCATGCTGATGCTCTAGCTCGCTTAGCTACTACTCAGATAGCAGAAGATTTGAGGCCAGTGCCTGTCGAGCTCCTGCCGGTTCCAAGTATTCAGAAGGGGGAAGTGATGATGGCCCTGGTAGTGGCAGAGAATTCATGGATGAGACCGTTGGTTGACTATCTGCAAAACGGGGTTCTTCCCGAAGAGAAAAATGAAGCTCGCCAATTGAAGGCGCGATCTGCGCGCTACTGCATCTACGACGATCTGTTATATAAAAGGGGCTTCTCAGCTCCTCTTTTGAGGTGTATAGATGGGGCGGACTACGAGAAGGTATTAAATGACATGCATTCAGGTCATTGTGGAAATCACTCCGGCGGCCTCGCTCTGGCTCAGAGGGCGTTAAGGCAGGGTTTCTACTGGCCTACAATGAAAAAGGATGCTATCGCCCTGGTGAGGAAGTGTAACAAGTGTCAGAGGTTCGCAAAAGTGCCCCGAGCTCCTCCTGCACTTCTGCAACAGATGATTAGCCCATGGCCGTTCGCAATTTGGGGTATGGATCTGATTGGGCCCCTGCCGACAGCTCGGGGAAATTGCAAACACGCTGTGGTCGCGGTTGATTATTTTACAAAGTGGGCAGAAGCAAGAGAGCTAGCTGACATCTCGACATCGAAGATCATCAAGTTTATGTGGAGTAGTATCATCAGCAGGTTTGGTATTCCGCAGCAGGTGATTACAGACAACGGGACTCAGTTCAGCAGTGAGCAGTTCGTCGACTTTTGTGACGAGCTCGGGATCACCAAGAGTTTCTCCGCAGTAGATCATCCTCAAGCCAATGGACAGGTCGAAGCCGTGAACAAGATCATCAAGCAGATCCTGAAGACGAAGCTAGAGGCAAGAAAGGAGGCATGGGTGGACGAGCTCCCAAAGGTATTATGGGCCTACCGAACTACAGCTCGCAGTACGACTCAGGAAACGCCCTTTTCAATGGTCAACGGGTGTGAAGCTATGATTCCAGCTGAGTTCGAAGTAACAACGCACCGAAGAGCCACTTTCAACATTGAAGATAATCAGCAGCTACTCGCATGCAATCTCGACCTCGTGGACGAACTACGGGATGAAGCTCAACTAAAGTTGGCAGTCTACCAGCAGAGAGTTGCCAGATATTACAACAAAAAGGTTCGAGTTCGTCACTACAACGTCGGAGATCTGGTACTGAAACTTGTTCTACCTGCAGCTCGGAATTCCAGCGAAGGCACTCTAGGACCGAGCTGGGAAGGTCCTTACATCGTTCAGAAGAATCTGGGGAATGGAGCCTATCACTTAAGCAATATGGACGGAATGGAACTCCCGCGAGCATGGAACGCCGAGAAGCTTCGACCGTACTTCGTGTAATATATCCAGATCGGATTATCTATCTCAAATGTAATTTGTCAGATCAAGTTATTTGCTGCAATTGTAATATTTTTGGCAGTTCGCCAGTGCATATATAAATATATTCAAGCAAATTCTCTCCTCTTATGTCTATCATCATTCTTGTATTTATCGGCCTCAATACAGTCTTGGACGGAATCGCGCGCCCTGTGAGCTCGCAACGCTCTGGACGGGCCCGTGATCTCCTGTGGACTTAAAATTATTCAAGTCTTGGACGGAGACGCCGCGCCCTGTGAGCTCGCAACGCTCTGGACGGGCCGACGTCCTCCTGTGGACTTGTCCCCAACCAACAGTCTTGGATGGAATCGCGCGCCCTGTGAGCTCGTAACGCTCTGGACGAGCCCGTGATCTCCTGTGGACTTAAAATTATTCAAGTCTTGGACGAAATCGCGCGCCCTGTGAGCTCGCAACGCTCTGGACGGGCCCGTGATCTCCTGTGGACTTAAAATTATTCAAGTCTTGGACGGAGACGCCGCGCCCTGTGAGCTCGCAACGCTCTGGACGGGCCCGTGATCTCCTGTGGACTTAAAATTATTCAAGTCTTGGACGGAGACGCCGCGCCCTGTGAGCTCGCAACGCTCTGGACGGGCCCATGATCTCCTGTGGACTTAAAATTATTCAAGTCTTGGACGGAGACGCCGCGCCCTGTGAGCTCGCAACGCTCTGGACGGGCCGACGTCCTCCTGTGGACTTGTCCCCAACCAACAGTCTTGGACGGAGACGCCGCGCCCTTTGAGCTCGCAACGCTCTGGACGGGCCCGTGATCTCCTATGGACTTAAAATTATTCAAGTCTTGGACGGAGACGCCGCGCCCTGTGAGCTCGCAACGCTCTGGACGGACCGACGTCCTCCTGTGGACTTGTCATCAAACAACAGTCTTGGACGGAGACGCCGCGCCCTGTGAGCTCGCAACGCTCTGGACGGGCCGACGTCCTCCTATGGACTGAAAATCACAACGTGACGACGTCACCAGCACATTCAAAATAACAACTTACAATCGTTATCTACGTCGTCCAATAAAAGCATTACGCAAATTAAAGCGGAACGAAATGAAGCATATATTGAGTTATAAAGTTATTATTACAAAACAAAGACCTCAGAAGAGGTGAGTTCAAAAGACGAAAATAAACCAAGTACAAAAAAAAAGGGGAGGCCTAATGTTGCGAGCTGGAGGGGTCCTGAGGGACTTGGGGGGTTGAGCTGGCGGTCGCTTGGTCATCGGCGGCTTCTGAAGGGACGGTCTCAGCAGGCGTCCAGGGAGTTTCTTGTGGTTGGCCCTGCTCTGCTTCCGCTGCGGCTTGAACATCCTCAGCATAGAACTCAACGTCCTTCACAGCGTCATCTCCGAAGATGGAATAATCTATCTTAGGGTGATGCGTCCACAGGGTGTAAACCATGCTTTGCTCCGTTTCCACCCTGACCTCCTCTATCCGAGCTCGAGTAGCAGTCAGCTCGTCCAGGAGCTTGCTGATCTCCATCGCATGCTGCGCCTCTACGTCCTTCAGCTCCCTCTTCCGGTCATCCGTCACAGTCCTGGCCGTTTCGACCTGAGAATTGAGACTGTTGATCACCAATTCCATCCTGTTTTTTTCTTCAGCCCAAGTGGTATCGGACTGAAGACGGGCGGCCTCAGCATCGAGCAGCTTCTTCTGAAAAATCTCGCGATCACTCCTTGCCACCGCGAGCTCGATGTCACGTTCTGACAAGGTCGCCTCAAGCTCCTTCTTCGCGGCCTTGAGCTTCTTCTCTTCTTCCTCCCTCTTCAGTTCGCTGTCTATTGCCTTCGCCGTCGCCATAGCGCTCTGAACAACTTAAATCAGCAGGAGGAAAGCGAGGAAAATATAAGACAAAAGAAAAAAGGGGAAAATCTCACCTTGGCAGCTTCCCGGAGTGAGTAGTTAAGCAAGTTCACCCCGTGGCTCTCCTTACCATCCAGGAACTTGGCAGAGTTCCCTAGAAGACCGGGCACTTGCTCGAACGCGAGCTTGAGGTAAGATAGCCCGGGAATTTCCTCAGCAGCCTGTCCCGGGGCACCCTCCTGAGATCGCCGAGACGAAACCTCGGTCTGTTTCCCTATGACCAGCGTGGTCTTCTTGGCGGGAGAAGGCTCGATGGGCGCCCCTTGATTTTTCTTCGACCCCTGATGGATCGCGACCTGCTTACCTTTGTCCGCGGCAGTAGCAGTCCTGGCCGGGGGAGCCCTCTGAGAAACGGGCTGAACAGCTTGAGGGGCTGGAGGTTCGGCCGTACTCGCGGTCTGAGTCCCCATCGCGCCAGATGAACCCGGGGCGGCCGGTGATGTTGCAGCCTGGCCTCCGGTCTGGCGAGCTCTCTTCCTAGGTGGCGGGACTAGCTGTAAGGGTGCCATTTCAACCTCTTCGACGCTATCCGAACCCGAGCTGGTGTCAACAACCTCGTCAAAAATGGACCTTACAAGTTTAGTTCGCCGAGATCCGATATGTTTAGAACGAACCAATCCCTCTGCGGATTCGGAAGCAAGCTGGTATTGGCGAAGCAATTCATCCGTCAGCTTGACGTCGTCTTCGTCCGATCTGCGAGCGTCAAGGATCTCGAGATCCGCTGTTTTGCCCTGAGTCAAGCCGAAGGCTGGAGCGGAAAGATCTGCAAAAAAGGAAAGTATTTAGTTCGGGATCGAAAACATAAGCTGGAAAGCAGCTTGAAGAACACCCTACCTGGTTCAGCCCGGAAGCTGAAGTTCAAAAGATTGGACAGTGAAGGGCAAGACACATAGAACCAGCTCGTCTTATAATGTCCTACGTTGGACTTGCCCTTGGCATCCCCTTTTGGTACCACGTCCTTGTAAATGGACGCCGTGCAAGGGGAAGCGTAGTAGATACCATCCCGAGGTTGCCCCCTGCTAGTAGCCTTAAAAGCGTATAAGTGCCTTATAATTCCTAGATTCGGGAAAGGCAGGCCGTACTTCCTAAAGAAGATCGCTAGCGAGGAAAACTGGGCGTACGAATTCGGAGTCAGCTGGAAGGGAGCCAACTTCAGGACGTTCAAAAGCTCGATCAAATACGGCGGAACCGGAAATCGCAGACCGGCTTCCAGATGCTGGACGCTGATGGCCACAAATCCCCTGGGGGGTGTGGCCGCATGGTCCATCGGAGCGGGCTCCATAAGACGACAGCCCCGGGGGAAGCGATATTGAACCCCCAGACCGACGAGGTCTTGGTATGTTGTCCGCGAGGGATGATGATTAAACATCTCGCGGCCTCGCCTAATCTCCGCAGGATCAAGCTCCCCGGCCTGGGAAGGCTGATTCCCTTCCGAGCTTTCTCGAGCTGAGAACTCCTCAGTAACGTCCTCGCTATGTAAGGACGCTTGAGGGACCTCCCTCACTTGATCCTCCGAGCTGGAGGAATCTTCCTCTCCTACAATGTGCTGTGGGCGTATGCGACCTGAAGACATCTACAAACAAAAAGGAGCAGTTAGGCCGCCGAATGCGGACCGTTCCTATCGAACTAAAGCTCCTAGTTTGCTATCTAGCTACTACCTAACAGGTCGCAGACGCCGCGCAAGGTTATGAGCGACCTCAAGATCGTGTTCTACTTTCTATGCGCGACCTTAAGATCGCTCTAACTCTCTCAAACAAGTAATTAAGCATTCTTCAGCAACCTAACGGATCAAACTAAGGGAATACGAAAAGACGCAGACCTTCAAACACAAGCATAAGAACAAAATGTCAGAAACCAAGCAGCAAGCAAATCATCACCAGAAGTAAAAAAAAAAAAGCAGTAAAGTGCTGAAAAGCAAAGAAACGACGAAGATAAAGAACTCACCGGTGACCGGAAAGCAGAAACGTCGCCTGAATGATGGACGCCGGAGAACCAAAAGATTGAAGACTGATGGCAGACGGAAGCGAGAAGACGAAGATGAAACCTGAAGCGTGAAAATGACAAGCAAAAGGCAAAAAGAATAGACTGGCCCCCTTTATATAGCCAGTCCTGAGGTCATATCGCTGACCGCTGGATCTGGTGGCAGACCAACCGCCTCAGATCCAACGGTGCAGCGCGATCTAGGGTGCGTGACCCGAGGAGACGCCATCAGACGAAAAGACGTGCATTTAATGACCGTTGCAGAAGACAAACCGCCTCAGGAAATGTTGCCACGTGTCCGAGAAAAAGGAGGGAAAAATTTAGCTTTTCAAGATCTCAGATCGATGAAAGGTTTTCAGACCGCTTCAGGTATCAGTACGCTGATCGAAATTCTCAGTACGCTCAGAATTCTTCAGTTCGGATAGGCTTTCAGTTCAACAATCAGACCGTTTAAGCCTCTCAGGGCAGCATGAAGATTTTAGTTCGCTAAAAAAGTCAGATCGCCGTGTAAAGTCTCATTTCGCTACAAAGATCATGGTTGACTTTTGAGTTCTCAGGCCGCAGGAAACGACCTAAGAACTGGGGGGTTGATGTTATGGGTATTTTTGGATTCCTCAAATGGGCTGGTGAAGGCCCATAAAAATAGTGACCCAAGTTACCAAAGGCCCGTGAGAGATACTGTGTATCAGATCGCGAGATCGAGATCGGGGCAGACAGTGACAGTTTCACCCGATTACGCTGATAGCGACGTCAAGGTCGTTAGACCGTTGCAGCGATATCAAGATCGCCAGATCGTTTCTGAGTCCAGATCGTCACGTCGAAGCTTTAGTTCGTTTTTTTACCCAGTTCGCCCAGGTTCAATGCAAGACAGTAAAATGGCGTGTCTTGCACGATAAGTAAGGGTTTTTCACCTAATGACAGCTTAATTTCAGGAAATCTCACCAAACCAGCATGGGCTTGCAGTCGGCCCACGTTTTGCCAGAGTTGACATGTCAGAAGTCAGAAGCATTTAAAGCTCTCCAGCGGCATTTATTACGATAAGATCAGCCCTTTTGTCCGTTTGTTCTCTTTGTAGCCTTTTCTCCTCTATAAATATAGAGAGGCATTTATTGTTGGGCGGATCCAGAAATTGAGAGTTTGAGAGGCTGTTACTCTGTAAAAACATAGGGAGAGCAAGTGTTTTGTGAGAGATCAACAGTAATAACAGAGCAAGTGGACGTAGGCCCTTCCAGATCGGGCCGAACCACTTCAAACCTCCTGTGTTCTTTGTTCTTTCCTCTTTCTTTTTCTCTTCTTCGCCATTATTCGGTTTGTTTGTTGCAGGTCTCCTTATCAGCGCGGCATTGGGCTCAAGAATCTGGTTGGCTGGTTTACCACGTCAATAGGTTCACAAAGGATATCTGGATTTCTAATTCTGGTTCATCAACAGAGACATTAATCCAACATCAAACAGACCCAAAACATCAATACCATCTACAATAAACATAATCATCAACACAATCATCATCAACAATAAATAATCCAAATGGAAACCCAGTTTTTCAGAAGGAAATCCAGATCGAACTGGGTTCTGTATCCGAAAACCCAGATCGATTTGGGTTTCCAGATTTGCCTAGTCTGGGTTTTGGATCGAAAACCCATTCGGGATCGGTTTTCGATCTAGAAACCCGATCTGGGCTTCCAGATGGAAACCCGATCTTGGTTTCCATCTAGAAACCCGATCTGGGTTTGCAGATGACATCTGGGTTTTCAGATGGAAACCCATATCGGATTTCCAGACGACGTTTGGGTTTCTAGATGGAAACCCAGACACCAGTTTGGACGGACACCAGTTTAGACGTAGAACTGGCGTCTGGGTTTCCATCTGAAAACCCAAACGTCGATCTGGGTTCTAAAACTCAAATCGGCTGGTGAAGAAAATAAAAAAAAAAACAAAGAGAAAAAGGAGAAGAAAGAGAAGAGAGAGAGAGAAGAAAACAGAGAAATAGAAAAGAAGAGGGAGAATTGAAGAAGAAAAAGACGAGAGAGTCAGAGAGAGAGACAGAGAGAGAAGAGTGAGTCAGTGAGGGTAATCCGGTAATGAATTTTATAAATTAAGGGTATTTGAGTATTTCCGTCTTTTTATCTTATTTTATCATTTTTCAATTATATTAAACGGTCTAACCGATCAAGGGGAGGTCATTATTATTATTATAAATTATAAAAGTAGTTTTCGATTGTAATAATATTAGTTGTGAGTAATTTGCTCTTCAAATAATTAAATTTTTTATTTCGTTTGTGTATAGATTTATTTTTTTAATTTTAAAATATAGTTTAATATTAATTTTTAAATTTCTAATTGTCATTTTAAAAAAATGTTCCAGAATTGGAACCGAAATCGTTATAGAACCGGAACCATAATCGAAATCGAAACCGTTACAGAACCGACGGTTCCAGAACCGAATCGGAACCGTTTTATTTTGATTTTAGTTTTTTTAGAATCGGAATTGTCGATTCAGAACCGGAACCGAAATCGAACTGAATCGTGGTCATGTCTATTTAGTATTGATGTTCAAAACCAATTATCACCATTGTTTCTTATGAAATTATAAATCTTATGAAATTATCTAGATAGGAACATGCCATCCAAAACCTAAGAAATAATTTGATAAGACAAATGTACCATATTGATAGGTTTTAGATTGTTCGCCTTGCTATGTAAACATAAAGCGTGTCTAGAAGACAACTGGAAGGGAAAATAAAAAAATAAATCTGACATTGCTCCAATCGATGAAACTTTCGGTGAAGAGAATTCCCCACAGTACAATTCTAACCTATTGGTTGTGAATACTCACGGTCATTACACCAAATGTACCCACAACAGGGGCCCATACAACACAGACTGGGACCCTTTTTGGGTACCGGCATTGCCGTTGGATTTAAGTTCAACGTCAACACCACCTATTGGTCAAAATTCAAAAGTTGTTTATAATTATAATGACTTTTGACAACCTAAAAGTTGATCTGATGTGTGGCACAATTTGGCAGTCGAACGTGTAGACTGGGATATAGATGAAGAAAGCAAATGAGAAGAAAAGTAAATTTGGGAGAACGCATTATTTGAGGAGAAAAATAAACTGAGAATACTGGAAATACTGCTCCAAAGCTAATTCAAATAGCTGCTCTCTAGAATGTTTATTCTGGAATGATTAATGATAACTGGTCATTAGTTAAACTACAAGTTTATTGAAGAGAGTGAAAGGCCATAACCGTGGTCGCTAGTAGCATGACCCAACTGCAGTGTATATTTGAATTTATATGGTTTTAACTCGAAAGTACATAGTTTTAGCTTTAATTAATTTTTTTTAATAATAAAAATTTCATTGTCTTATAAACAAAGCATGTGTAGACAAGAAGTACAAAAAATATAATAATCTTGACCTTCTAATATTTTTATACTGATATATTATTAGATTATCAAAAATTTAATTGAAAAGGAAAGGGTAGAGAATTCTTGTTGAGAGTACAAAAACCATCATCTCCCCACACCCATTGTAAATTTACTATTTGGCTACATTACCATAAAATTAATAATGTCATGATATACTTAAAGGTCCCAGTGAAATGGAATCCATGTACCGTCACCCTCCACTAATCCTATATTAATAATGTCACCACAAGTTCTTTCATTCAATCAATTTTGATTGCTTATTTTGGTATTTTAGCTATCATTTCTTCTCCAATGTCTATATATATATATATATGTATATATATATTGTAACTTAAAATGAATATAGTTATAATTTTATAATTACATGACCTTACAATGATCCCTTGGTTTTGGTGGAATTCAAAAAATTAAACATTAAATAGAAACTTGTGATTTACTTTGTTGATTTTTTCGAAGTCTTGCTGCCTCCTGTTGGTGTCCTTTCCTTGACGCTTTATGTCAAGAAAGATACAGATTATTTTTGTGTAAAATTTCCATGCTTTTCCACAATTTTCTGCTTTCACATTACTATAATTAAAAACATTGTCTGGAGTGGAATCCCATATTGACAAAAAGTCCTCAAATTATTAGTTTGATAAGACAGGTGATGAAATTTCAAATGTTCTTTCCGTAATTTCTGCTCTTGCATCAAATTTTTTTTTCCCTTATGTTTTTTTTTATAATAATTAGATAATTTATTCTTGAGAAAGTTCTTTCTTCCATGGTTTCATATTAATCAGAATATATTTTCATGACTACGTCTTCTCAAAAGTCGCTGCTCAGTCTCTGATCAGAGTCTTTTTAAATGGGTCCTTGATGGTCTGTCTGCTTCCCAGTCTCATCTCTCAATTGGATTATGTTTAACAAATACTGTCCCTTCACTTTATTGAAATTTCTGTAGTCTAACTTTACACATTATTAAACTATTTTTTTTTTTAAAAAAAAAAAGAGTTCTGATGATTATTTATTGGGCAAAAAATATTCTAGTGAGCTACCATTTCCAATACCATATTCAAGTAACGAATTCGTCTTACAGATTCTAATAGCCGTTCATATATGCTTTGGAGTTGTGCTTGTATCCATCATCTGTTAAATTCAATTCTAATTATTACCTTTTACATGTTTTTTAAAATAATTATATTTATTGATAGAAAACTTTACAAAAAAAAAAAAAGTTTGTTCCAAACTCGTTTAGGAAACCAATTAATTTTGACCCGATCTAATTTTTTTTTAGGTCACAAAATTTATATTAAGGATAAATATACAAACAATAAATCAATATTAAAACTTAAAATAACTAAATTTTTACTTCAATTTAACATTACAACCAAATAACATCAATATAAATCTCATAGAAAATATAAATTCATAGTATAAACACCAAAATAATAACTATCATCTAGCAAGGTTCGATTACATACACCAAATTAATAATTACACATAACAAAGTAATAATGCACAACACTTAAAAAGTAAGCTATAATAATAATAATAATAATAACAATAATAATAATAAGACCAATTAACCAGATCAGATCGAGTCAAAAGTATTTGACCTTAGTCCAACCTGATATAAAGCCGAATCAAACACTTTTGACCCAGACTTATGCGAAACTCGATTTTAATGCCCCAAACCTGCCCCAAAAGGATTAACGCCCTTTCGATTTGGGTTAGATTAAGTATTTTTGCTATCCCTAAATTCACATGCCCAAGTCCTTGAGTTTGGTTCAATCATACTTGGTTGTGAGCAAAGTCAAGTCTAATCATGACATATCAAATCACACTCAAGTAAGTCTACATGCTTTTCCTCAACTTCCTGCTTTCACACTAAAATGATTCAAAATATATGAAGCAGAATCCATTATTGAGGAAATATTTTCAAATTATATTAAATTTATATGAAAAGGGGTGGAATTTGTAATGTTGGAAATGGACAAGACTATACCAATAAGTCTCTATTTTATTCTCATTCTAGGTTTTTTCTCATTTTTGTTTCCTTTGTTAATTTTACTTCTCCGTAATTTACGCTAGCTCCTATATCGATCAATTTAATCTACAAAGAAAAGACATAATTAGTTCTAGAAAGGGCACTTTTCCTCATACTTTAATATTAATAAGAATAAATTTTCATGACACCACCTTCGCAGAACTTGCTGCTGAGTCGCTGACTAGGGGGCCGGGTCTTTCTTTTCCTTTTTTTCCAATGGGTCTATATGTTACCCGGTCTACACTCGGTTGAATTATGTTTAATATAATCTTGTAGTTTAACAAAATTTATTATTATTATTTTTTATCGTTGGGATTAGCCTAGAGAATTATCGAGACTATAGGATAAAACACTAATAGTACGACTTAAAGAGCAGGTCTCGTGTTATATATGTTTTTGGGATACCCCAAATGGGCTGGTAAAAGCCCAAAGGCCCAGCAGATAGAAGCCCAATTTACCAGGCTCCAGCTCCTTCAGGTAGTGAGCTCTCCAGGTCGCTGAGATACTTCAGGTCGCTCAGCTATCTTCAGGTCGCTGAGTTCCTTCAGGTCGCTGAGCTCCTTCAGGTCGCTGAGATACTTCAGGTCGCTGAGCTCCTTCAGGTCGCTGAGATGAGCTCCAGGTCGCAGCTCTAGCTCGTACAATAGCGTGACGTGCACGGCCAACCATTTCAGATCAGTAGCAGCGTGATTTACTCAACCACTACAGCATGGGTGGAGTCAGAAGACTCAGACTTTTTGACAGAAGGTTTTGGAAATTGTATTATGCATTTAATGCTTTCCCATTACTGTAGCACCTCCCCTCTCTCTATAAATAGGAGCAAAATCTCAGTAAAGGAGGAGGGTGGTTCTTCTCTGCTCTCTCTCTCTTTGTACCCAGAAAATACAGTAATAAAAGTGACTGCCACCACCAACGGTGGAGGCGCCGTGGACGTAGGCCATTTTTAAGGGCCGAACCACGTAGATTTATGTGTTTTTCTCCTTCCTCAGCTTCTTTTCTTCTTCCTCTTTGCCTATGATTTCCTGCTTTTGTTCTGTTTTCGGTTGATCTGCGGCATTGGGCTCAAGAATCTCGTTGACTAGAGATCCGGCTTATCCGACCAGATTTTGACGTCAACATCTCGTATTTAAAAGGTGGAGGGTGGCTTACACAAGGTGGAAAGTCGGCCATATTATGGCCGCATTATTTGGACGTCGAACCCAATTTCTCAAAAAACTAGGGTGTGCTGCCTACCACTAAGGCAAAATATAGGTGACAACAAAAATTAAATTTTACTTGGCTATTTACGAAAATGGAGTGTCAATGATTAATTATTGCATATAAGTCATTCTAGTAGTGAGCTACCATTTCTAGTACCACCATAACGAATTTGACAGGCAATTTTTCTATAGCAAATTCGTACATGCTTTGGAGCAGAAGTTGCATCCTAGCATTTTTAAAGAAAGGACATATATATGGTATATGACATTATCATCTGCTACGAGAGATGGAAATATTACAGGCTCACGAGTAAAAATGACCCTAAAATTAGTTCACTTATTAAATTTGTCTATCTTTAACAATTAAACTATTTTTTTCTCTCCACAATAAAATTGCCTCTCAATAAATCCAACCCATATGCCATTTTTAAAAGGAAAAAAAGAATTATAGACTTGAAAAAAATAAATTAACTTCCCTGCCTTTGGAGGTAATCTATCGCCAGTGGACTGCACTTTGCCAATCCTTTATCTTTTAATTAAGTCTCTATGCAAAAATAAAATAAAATAAATAAAAGCCTATGCAAAGAGCACCATATCAATCATTATGAAAGAGCCTAATGATCAAGTTATCGCGAATATTACTTCTGATGTGGTTATTTTTTGAAATATTGCTGATTTCAGTTGGAGCCATGAGAGGACAAGTTTCGTTTTATGTTAACTTTCATGTTGTGCCATCAGCCTCCCGTAGCCTATCACACTAATTTTATTGGGCTTTACAGCAGCAACAGGCACCCTAAAGTTACAAAATTAATTTTTAGTTTTCGGACACAAATATCACCACCTGATGAAGGCCATAGGCCTACCAGGTAGCCAAAAAGACTTAATGAAAATAATTTGCATCACTCGATTACTTAAAAATATCAATAGTTGATTTTGCAAATGACATGAAATCTGGAATAAATGTCCTTCAAATGTAATTGGGACATCAGTGAAGACACTATGATCCACTAGGTATCAGACTTAAAAAGGACAATGCTACAATCAGGAGTATTGCTTTCTGTTAAATTTGTAACTTTGCAAGCTATTAGCCATTTAGCTGTCCCTCATGAATTTGTTTATTGTTTAGCAATGCCATTTACAAAATGATACAGAGATCAAATAAAATAATTTTTCTTTAAAAAAGGAATATGTACAACAAAGATGAGCATGAGTGCTATTCCAAGTCTCTCCTGATTAGAACATTATGGTCTACAAAGTTGGTAAGATGTCATATTCCTAGTCTACGGAAGAACGTGTCAATGAATTCATGAGTCCATGCTCTTAGAACACGGTTTTCATGAATATGGTCCTTGTCTTCTTCTAATGAAATCTATAAATGTAGCTCCATTCTTTCAAGTAAAGTCACAAGTTCTACATTTCATCCAGTTACAATTAAAGTATGGGTGTTTTAACTAATTATTTGTTTCCAACGAAAGTTATGCATTTGTCATGGCTTTTGTTGATATTTCTTTCAACAAACTTCCCAGGCAATGGCAACCCAGTGGTTCTGGTTTCTGGCCAATGTCAAAGAGATCAGCAGTCCTTGTTACTCCAAACGAAAAACAGCCTTGTATTCAACTCTAAGTTGTCTGTACGTCTGGTTCAGTGGAATCAAAGCACTGATTGTTGCACATGGAGCGGTGTAGACTGCGATATGGCTGGTCGTGTTATCGGTCTTGACTTGAGCCATGAATGGATCTCTGATGGAATTGATAATTCAAGTGGCCTTTTCAGTCTTCAGCATCTCCAGAGGCTAAATTTAGCTTTTAATCAGGTCGAGCTAGATCAGATTGCAACCAGGTTAGCCAACCTCACCAATTTGACTTACTTGGATCTTGGAGGTTGCAACTTCACTGGACCACTTCCCAAATCAATGGCCAATCTAACCAATCTAGTAGGTTTGGACTTGTCATTTAATCATTTTACTGGTCCAATCCCATATTTTTGTTCGTCCAAATCTCTTGTTTATATTGGTTTAAGTTCTAATTTTTTTAATGGAAGTATCCACCCAGCACTCTTTGTACTTCCCAATGCTTCCTACTCTGTACTTGAAGTTCTTGATTTAAGTGATAACAGATTAGAAGGGCCTATTCCCGAATCAATCTTTGAACTCAAAAACTTGACAGAACTCTCTCTCTCTTTCAACAAGTTCAATGGCACTGTACACCTAGATATGATTGGAAGGCTTCGCAATCTTACTTTTTTTGACCTTTCGTACAACAATTTGGCAGTCAATGTAAGTAGTAGCTTTTCTTCTTTCCCTCCCAACCTTTCGGTGTTGTGGTTAGCTTCATGCAACCTCAGTATGATTCCTAATCTAAGAAATACTCAGGATCAATTGTCGAAATTAAGCACCTTAGATCTTTCAAACAACCAAATTTCTGGAGATATACCTAACTGGATTTGGCAAGTTGTTGTCTTCGAACTAAATCTCTCACATAATAACCTGGTGGGTTTAGAAAAGCCTTACTCAATTTCGGGGTCAATAATGTTACTCGACCTACATTCTAACCTGCTTCAAGGAAAGGTCCCACTCCCAGAAAAATCTGTGGCATATGTTGATTACTCGAGCAATAATTTTAATTCTTCCATCCTCGATGACAATGACACTGCTTCTTTTTTCGATGAATGCGTGTTCTTTTCTGTTTCAAATAATAAGCTTACAGGAGTTATTCCTAAATCAGTGTGCAATGCATCATATCTTCAAGTTCTTGACTTATCTAGCAATAATTTCAGCGGCAGAATACCAACATGTCTTGTTGAGCGGGGTAGAAAATTGGCTGTTCTGAATTTAAAAAATAATAGACTTTTTGGAACCATTCCAGATAGATTTCCAGTAAATTGCGGGCTTCAAACACTCAGTTTGAATGGAAATCAATTGGAAGGAATAGTTCCAAAATCTCTCGCCAATTGCACAATGTTGGAGGTTTTAGACTTTGGAAACAACAACATCAATGATGACTTCCCATGTTGGTTAAAGAATGTCTCCAATTTGCACGTCCTAGTTTTACGATCCAACAAATTTTATGGTGACATTAGTTGCATAGAATCTAATGTCTCTTGGCCAATGCTTCAAATTGTCGACTTAGCTGTCAATAACTTTACTGGAAGACTACCGAAAAAAGGCTTAACAAATTGGAAGGCAATGATGGTTGATGAACGTGAAGCTGACTTTCTAAATTTTTTTTGTGATGGACAACTCTACCAAGATGATATAATTCTTACTGTGAAAGGTCAAGAGATGGAGTTAGTTAAGATCCTAACTATATTCACCTCCATCGACTTATCATCAAACAATTTTCAAGGGTCAATACCAGAAGAGTTAGGATTATTCAAATCTCTACACTCTCTCAATTTGTCACATAATGCTTTGACAGGCTTAATCCCATCTTCTATAGGAAATTTTAAACAGCTAGAATCTTTGGATCTCTCAATGAACAATTTGCACGGGCATATACCTACACAACTAGCAAACTTGACTTTTCTTTCTGTCCTGAATCTCTCCTGTAATGACTTAGTGGGAAGGATCCCAACAAGCACTCAACTCCAATCATTTCCACCTACTTCCTTTGAGGGCAACGGATTGTGTGGGCCTCCTTTGGAAGATTGTTCAGATTCCACACAAATTCCCCCTCCAAGCAGCGAATTTGATCCTACAGCACTTCTTTCAGGCAATGAATTTAATTGGCAATTCTACTTGGTCATCGGTGTTGGGTTTGGGATAGGCTTTGTAGCAATTGTAGCACCCTTGATATTTTCCGACAAAGTTAATTTATGGTATGACATTCTCATCCATAAATTTCTACGTCGATTATGTATTTGAAATGAAGATGTATCATATTAATTTAAAAAATGTAGGTTTTTTTTTTTGGCTTTTAGAACTTAAATGGTGGGGATTTCAATGTGCTTTCTATCTATTGCTATGTTATTATTACCTAGAAAATGGAATGATATTGCTATATATCATGTTTTGGTCATCTAACAAGTTTTAATTGAAGCAATTCACTTCTTCTTCTTTGGTGATATTTTTCTCTTCAATTGTCAAAAGACCTTAAAGAAATAGAAATCATCACTAGTTGGAACTCAAAGTTTTCCTATCATAATTGGTAATTTTGGTATGAAATTGAAGGATTAAAAAACTCAGTTGCTTTAAAGATACTTATTTATAGCTCAATTCTTCATTTAATTTAGATTTCTAAATGGAAGACTTAGAAAATGGGACTGGACATTACAAGTCCTCTTATGGTCAGTGATTTTGGCAGAGTTCGTGACTAGAAGTCTACTGATTGTACTCCAAATGCTGACATATAACCATATATTTAAGACCAAAGTTTACAAAATTTCCTTCTGCACTGATCCTTTCAGACTTTCACTACTTCTTAGTGCCTCCTCTTTGACGTTCCATGATGAGTACACGATAAGTTTTCATTATGTGCAACATTACCTAGATCATTATATATTAAATACAAACAAAATTACGTAGACTTTCAAATTTTATAGAAAAACAAAATTTTATGTTTATGAATGAAAATATAATACTACACATACGAACAAGAATTAGTATTTCTCTTTTAGATAACAAGACCAAATATCTTTTGTATACATTTTCGTGCCTTTCTTTTTTCCTTTAAAAAAAATCTTCTTTTAGCTTTCATTCTACAAATGTCTTGGACTGTAATACAGGAAGTGTAAAAGCAATCCAAATTATCATGTTTCTGTTCACACACTCCATCTTTATTCAATCTTGTAGTGATCCAAAGAAGTATCAACATTTGATCAAGGCCACAGGCCTATCCAACAGCCCAAATAGTCTTAATGAAAATAATTTGCTTCACTTAATTCTATAAGTTATTATAAGTTAATCTTTGTTTTATTAACAGTAAATGGAGCATTTTAGAAAATGATTTGCTAACAACTAGGTGTGGCAGACAAGTAGCACTTTAACAAGCACCCCAGTCTTCCCCAATCTTATTTATTTTCTCATATTTTTTCTTCATTATTCTTGCTTTTTCTAAAGTTATGCTCAAGAATTTTAGTCACATTCTATTTTATGAGGTCAATAAGGTAATTTCATAAGTTCATGAGTGGTAAAATGGTCCTTCTTTTTTTCTTAAGTTTAATAGCTAAAACTATGGTCAGAGGGACGAAATTAATAATTTACAATACTTTAGGGATATTTGGATAGTTTCATCAAACATATTAGTTCAAAACCGATCCGAAAGCAATTTGTTTTTTCTTCTATTAAGTTTAATTTGAAACTTTCTTTCTTTTTTTCTTTTTTTTTTAAAGTTTAATTTATTTCTAAATAAATTGTTTTTCTTTTTAATAGCGTTAAATTATAAATCAAATTAGGGACATTTTCATCATATTCATGAGAGCAATAAGATAATTTTATAGGCTCATGAGTGGTAAATGGTCTTTCTACTTTTGTTATTAAGCTTGACCATTAAAGTAATGGTAAGAGGGATGGAATTTATGGATTTACAATACTTAAGGATATTACGATATTATTACTAAGCACTTCTAAAACTATATTTTTATTTAATTTTATTAGAATTGAACAAGTATGATAAAACCTAATAACACACAAACTTGGACAACTACAAATGGCAAAGACGCGATTACCTTTTGACAAAAGTGGGATAGTGAAAAAGACTCATCTGCCCTAAAAAGTCCTTAAATTTATCATTGTATCCAAAGATATTTTAAAATTAAATTAAATAAAATATTAAAATTAATCAATAGAATATTAATTTAATAGTAAATGATAGTAAATTACAAATAAATTCTCTCTCTCTCTCTCCCTCCATCTTTTTATCTCTTCTTTTTTTTTCCTCTAACAATCTCTCTATCTCTTCTTTCTTTTCCTCTAACAATCTCTCCACCTCTTCTTTGATTTGTTTATGTCCTCTTTTTTAGCTCTCTTTCTCCTTTCCCCATCTTTAAAGTGACAGCTCGCTAGAGCCCTAAACTTTCTTGTCTTGCTTCTCTTGTTTTTCCTCTCTTTTTCTCACTTCACTCTTTTTCTTGTTGTCTCTCTCTTCGTTGCTTGTGTCTGTGACAGGATGGGGGCTTAGCTCAATTTGGTTTGGGTACCTAAGGTCAGCAATAAGGATAATGGTTGAATCGATTTGAATGGTTTCAGTGATGGATTTGGGCTGTGATTAGCAATGGAAGAGGCTATATGTGGGTTTGTAATTGTGTTAAGTGATGTTATTGGTTATAAGTAGTGTTGTGGTGTTGGATGTTAGTAGTGGCACTATGTTTGGTGGTGTTGTTGTTTGTTAGTGGTGTTAGGTGGTGTTATTGGCTATTAGTCGTATTGAGCATTCAATTAGTGATGTTAGCCAGTTGGAGGGTATTGAGGAAGGCCACGTTCAAGCAATATCTGTGTTCCTTTATCACCAAAAGATGAAAAAATAAGACCTGTATGCTTATTTATTTATTTACTTGGTTTTGGATTGTTGTTTGGTGTGGTTGCTTGGCCTTGGGTATTTAGGGATGATATTTGATTAGACCCTTCCCGAATCCCTCCTCTAAATTTAAGAAAGACCCCATAACACCTCGATAAAACTCCAACGAATCCTAACTTTGGCCCGAAGAAATTCCGTCGGAGCACTGAGACTTAGTTTAAACTTGTTTTCTAAACATTTACTAGGTGGCAAGGGTAAAAACTTTTCTTTTTTTAAAAAAAAAAAAATCCAGCAGTATGCCAGCTATTTATTGAACTATGTCACATTGCAAATTCAAGTACAATTTAAAAACACTTTTATAGCACTCAATCTCAACTACCAAGGGTCTCCAGCCCTCATCCCAAAATCAATTCCAGTATGAAAAACCACAATCACGAAAATTGATTGCAAAACTAAAACTTTCTTATCAAAACATCTTTATAAAGATATGCATCCAAAAACTTGTATTTATATTTACAATTTATACCATGCTTTGATACAAAATATGTACATGACAAAAATATGAGCTATACAATGTGATAAAAGTCGTCCATCAGTCAATCCATGTGTCTGTCTGAGTCTCGTCTGTTGGACGACTCGCTCCTGTACCTAAGGAAGAATTTTTAAAAAACACATTGAAAACAACCGTGAATAAAACTCAGTGAGAATAACAATTTAATAAAACTAAGAAAAAATAGTTTTATACTTTTCTAAAATACTTTATCGAAACTCATTCAAAAACTGTTTTCCAAACTCATTCTAATTATTTTTCTGAAACTTTTTCATTTCTAGTCTGAATGGTAACTGAGGGAAACTACTCCTATCATGACAACATAATATCTCTCGCTAGCCACTAGGAGTTAAGGAATCTGCCAAGTGTAGTTGCCGATTCGGAAACTCTAGGCACGCATTATCCTTTCGCAATCGATCTGAACTACACTGCCCTTATATGTGCAGAGGGTGACTCAACTGACTCTCTCTCTCTCAAGAGTCGTCTGGACTCTACTCTTAGTTAGTGACTCTCTCACATCTACCATACACATGAGGTACTCGGTCTGGTACTCAACTGGGGCTAGGGTAAACCATCGGCGTAATAAAATATTTTTTCTCGGTATTCTCAAATAAGCTCGTTTTTAAGGCATAAAGCCTAAAATCTTTACTTCTAGCATATTTTCAGTATAAATCTATATCCAATTGAAAACTCATATGCTAGAGTCTTAGTATAATTTCGATAAATAACTTAATTATGAAATAAATAAATTCATATAAACAGAAAATAAAATACATTCATTCATATATAACAACAAGTAAGAAACAAATAAAATAACGCTTGAATGACTAGCTTTTTACTCACAAAACACCATCTGATAGATGACGATTTTTCTCTGGAAGCCTCCGAAACTTTGTACTTTCGCCCTAAAACATCAAATACTCATTTAGAATCACTAAACTCACTAATACAAAGTTATAATTAACTTCTAAGGCCATTAACTCTATAAAAGCCTTTTTACGCTTAAACTTTCTCAACTAAAATTTAACTTATCCGAGACTTTTAAATTCCGATTTCTTTTTACGAATCCTATTATTATCACTTAGGAACACCCTAGTATGCTCAAAATAATTTTTTGAAGCTTGGAACGAAAAAATGAAAAATAAGGGGTGTCAAACCCGAATGCTACTAAAGGCCAATTCAAAGCTTTTCTTCATTCCGTTTTCGCTCCAATCATCTCTCTAGCTCGCATTTAGGTCAGCCATGAAGCGAATTCAGAAAGAAACGGTTACTGGGTAGGCGTTCCTAGCCAAAAACCACATTTTTTCAACACTTTTTCATGCACATTTTTACCTAAAACATGCAATCAACTTATTTCTATCACATCTAACATTATTTCACTCAAATACGATAAAACATATTCATTTCATGCATCAAAAGAATGTTTTTACATGAGATTCCTTGACGCCCTTCAACTAAACTAAAATCATTAAACTTGTCTCTATATTTTTATTTATTCAATTCTAACACTTCTATAAGATTTCTTAGCCTCAAATATGCTTAGATTTAAGCTCAAACATGGAATTAAAGATGGACTCACCAAGCCCTAACTTGGCCATGAATCACCCCTCACATACATCAACTTTTAACTTTTAATTTTTATCACACTAACTACACCAAAATCATCACCAATCAACTTAGTTTCAATTCATAAACTCAAAACAACATTTGAAGCAAAATAGAGAATGAGTTTTTAACTCATCTAGGTTGAATTAAGACAATGAAACTCACATATTTAAACTTCAATCTTACTCCAAATTTGGCCCTAAAGCTTTGGTTGATGACAAGAAGTAATTTGGTGATGAGATTCTTGATGAAATTGCTTGAAATCCCTTGGTTTCTCCTCTTGCTCATGGATGGCACCACCACCACTCTCCTTTTCAGTTTTGGACAAGCAAAAACAATGGAAATGTAACAAATTGGCTTCTTTTAATTACAATTTAGCCCATTGAATTTTGCTTAATTCCATTTTGACCCCTAACTAGATCAGATCAATACTAATTGTTCCATTTGTCATTTTAAAAACCACTTATTCAACCCACCTATCAAAAGATTCCAAATGGCTTACTAAGCAACATAAATTCTATCACACTTGGCTAATTCTCATTAGATGAACTTTTATAACTTTTTTACTTTGGTTGTGAGCTTATCTCACCCTATATTCTCCCATATCATTCTCTAATACTCTTGGGTCCTCTAATCGACATCCTACTCACGATGCAAAAATAAATTTAACTTTAAAGACTGCTACTAGGGTGATATTAGTAAACCGTAAATAGGATCGAGAATTGTATAACTTAATTAGTTCACACTTTACTCTAAGAATTCATTTAACTGTAGGGGCTAGGTTGTGGGTTCGACTGGTATGGGAGGCGAAGTAAAACCCTATGGCCTAGGGATAGTACCCAGTGAATGGGGCCAAACGAGGCCGGTAGGTAGCGTCCTACCCTGTAGAGTGGGGTCCCACAATATTTATGTTGATGTTTGGATGTACGGTTGTAATTAGGGCTTTCAGAGTGTTTGGCAGCCAACGATTTCTTTCGCTAGAGATATCGCTGACATATGTCTTAGGTTGTTTGTTGAAGAGGAGACCTAGTTGCTTATTAAAATTTTTTCAAAAAATCCTAAATAATCACTTAACGTATAAAATAATTTCGTTTTACCACTCACTATTTCATTTTTATCTTATTTATTACAAATGTTATAATTTTACAGAAAAGTTTGATAAAAATTCAAAATATTATTTTAACCCTGAGATTTTTATTAAACTAATAGTTTAAAAATTAAAAAAAGTTATAAATTAATAATAGATTAAAAAATAAAAAAAAATTAATATAAAAAAGTGGAGATCTGTTAGGTCATTTATTATCACTATTTTATGTCCAATTTACCTATTATTTATGCTATATTGTTGTGCAGAATCAGTACTTTTAATATGTTTAGTGTTTTTGTGTCAAAATTTAAGTTTGGAGAATTAAATGATAGAATCGATGAATTTTTGAAGATTAATAAAGCTTTGGAAAATTGAAGAATTCAAGAGGTTGATTGTAAAAATTGCTATTTAAATCCTAGTTAGAAA
Organism: Dimocarpus longan; assembly: GCA_022984855.1. NCBI lineage: Eukaryota > Viridiplantae > Streptophyta > Magnoliopsida > Sapindales > Sapindaceae > Dimocarpus > Dimocarpus longan. The sequence goes on along the minus strand of CM041023.1, from coordinate 11,454,617 downwards.
AGAAGACAATAGTCCAATTTAATTTAGAATTTTTTTTTTAGTATAAGAGTTCAAGTCAGAAATGAAGATTAAGAGGAATTTGGATAAGATTAGGATTATTCAATAAGAGTTGGAAAATGAATCAAGTTATTGTGCAAGAGTTTGAGATAAAATAAAATAAAGGGATTGTTTTGTAATTAAATAAAACACAAAATTGTTTGTCTTTTTTGTGTGAAGTTTCAAACATTAATTTTCAAGTAAAACTTTAGTCGCTCGTTTTAGTCGCTTGAAATGGCAAAAATGCCGCATAGGGCAACCACAACAAGCAACCATGAGTGGACAATTGACGTGGAGGTTACAACGTGCGACTTGAAGTTGCAATTCCCTATGTTCTCGTATTTTTCGATTTAACTCAACATTTATTTTAAGTGATAATTTTTTACACTTATCAACTCCGTATTTCTTGGATTTTCCATCGACCTATCACAACTATAAAATGGTGTTTTCTTTTCACATTTCAAACCATTAAGTTAGAGACTAGGAGAAGGCGTGAGCTAAAATTTTTGGGCTTCTAGTTCTATTTTTCTTGTTTTATTTATTTAATTATTTTGTGTTATTTTAAAGTCATATATGGCTAATTTCTTTTGTTAGTTAGGGCTACTTAAAGCCCTAAACATGAATTTAATCCTTATTTATTTTTAATGAAGTTATTTATTTTTGCATGATAAAATTAATTTCTCTATTTTAATTTTATTCTATTAATTTTTGTTTATTTGACTGGTCATCTTAGGAGCATATTTTTAGGATTATATTGTAAGGATATAAACTGTACTCTCAATGGAAATATTTTTAGTTTACAATAATCAATTGCTTACGAACCAATTGAAGGGCGTTAATTCATAAATACCTTGGATGGATGTCATGTTTTGAGATTTATGTGACATTCATATTCTTCTAGTTCTTAATGAATTTCAATTATTAAACTTAAGTAAACACCATGCTAGGTTATAATTAGGAATACAGATATTTATATAGATACTATGTGATTTACATATAATCTAAGGAAAAATTAATACGACATACAGTATAGTTATTACCTTATCGTGAATGTCTTTATCATGCATTAATATTGATGTGCTTTATTAATTTAATTATGGATTAAATGATTATTTAGTGGTGGATAGAATGTCCTAGCTAAGTTCTCTCTAGTGATTTTTTTTTTTTTTAAATAATTCAGTTTATGCTTCAATTTAATTTTCAATTCAATTTCAAAACCCTTTTCAATATAATTGTTTTCTAATTTAGGTTTTAAAATGAATTTGGAATTAAAGTAAGGTAATAATTCCTCGTGGGATCGACCCTTGCTTGTTATTATACTCGATCAAGCAATTTGTGCACTTGTAAGGTTTAAAATTTGGTTTATTAAAAAAATTAACCAATAAGTTTTTGGCCCCATTGCTGGGGAGTAATTACCTACTTTATTTTAAGTTTATTTTTGTTTTATGTTTTGATTTTAGTTTAATTTTTCTTTTTCTTTCCTTTCAAGTTCATGTACGGTTGTTGGTCTCGAAGCTTGATACGTGTTCCATATGATCCTGAGATTGAAAGAACTCTCCATCAGCAAGCAAGAAAAGCTCGTGAGGCAATCATGGATGACCAAAACCAAGATGGAAGTCAAGAAGGGAATCAGCAATAAAATACAGTGGTTCCAAGAGCTATAAATAATTGCACAAGACCTCTCAAAGACTTCCCAACCTAGTGGTAACTGATCAACCATATTGCATAGTCTACCCTATCCACGACAATAACTTTGAGATCAAAAGTGGAATAATCCATCTCTTACCTCAGTTCTATGGCAAAGCAAGAGAAGACTCACATTTGCACGTTAAGGACTTCTTTGCAGTTTGTGCCATAATGCACACTAGAGGAGTGTGTGATGAGGAAATCTGCTTGAGACTGTTCACATTTTCTCTAAAGGATAATTATATTCTTTACCAAGCACTTCAATTCATACATGGACCAAGTTGATAATGAAGTTCCTCTCCAAATTCTTTCCAACCAAAAAGATCAATCAACTTTGAATGGAAAATGTAGGAATATTGAAAATGAAGAGGTGCTGTTCCATGAGTATTGGGAGCGTTATCAACCCTTACTCAATTCATGTCTACTTCATCAAATTAATAACTTGATGATTATCCAATACTTCTATAAGGGGCTGTTAGATTTAGATCAAATAATGGTGGACTCATCAAGTGGTGGTTGTTTGATGATAAAGAATGTTAACGAAGCAAAAGAGCTACTTGAAGGTCTAGTGGAAAATTCGCAATAGTACTTTCAACATAAAAAATATTTCGAAGAATGCTGGAATTTACGAGGTAAGTTCTAATAATTATGGTCCTCAAATTGCTAACTTAACTTGTCTTATACAGCAATTGCTTCCATAAAAGGTGCATGCCATGTGCATCAATCAAGGACATTCTTCAAAAAATTGCCCAATTGTGCATAAGTAGGTGGAATAAATTAATTACATGTAGTAACAACAAAGACAAAAGATTGATCTCTTCTCAAGTACATACAATCTAAGGTGGAGGTAACACCTGAACTTTGGATGGAAGAATAACCAAACTTAAGTGTAGCTTCAATTTCAACAACAAGAGCCCTACATTCCTCAACAACAAACTCAATAAGATCCTTCTAAGCAAGGTCCAAATCTTGATGATATCGTTAAGTCTCTAGCCCTATCTACTTAATCTTTTGTGCAGGAGACGGGACAAAATTTTCAAAAATTGTAACAAAATTATGCTCAAATGTCAGTAAGCATCAAGAATTTAGAAAACCTAGTTGGACAAATAGCAATTGTGCTTAGCCAAAGAGAGAAAGGAAAGTTACCAAGGCAAGTTTTCCCAAACCCAAATGGAGGAATGAAATTAGAACAAGCAATCACTCTTCGAAGTGGTAAAGAAGTTGGAAAAAATGAAGAGGTTGTGACCAGAGAAACGCAGGCTATTGTGAAGGAAAAAGAAGAGAATGTGGAGAAAGAACCTAAACATGAAAGGGCTCGACAAGAAAAGAAGATGGTGAAGAATGAAGAAAAGAATATTCCACCTGAACTCCTTGTTTGTATGTCTTATTCACGTAGTTTCTTAAAAGACGAGAGAAAAAAGTGAAAAAGAGATCTTGGAGATGTTCAAAACGGTGGACATAAACACCACCCCTCTTCTAGATGCAATTAAACAATTGCCCAAATATGCTAAGTTCCTTAAAGATCTTTGCACTAATAAGTGGAAATTCCAAGAAAGATAAACAGTGACTTTAAATGAGGAGATTTCAACTGTTCTTTTACAAAAACTACATTTGAAATGTATAGATCCAGGAAGTTTCACCAATCATGCGTCATTAGAACTCAAGGTTTGAAAAACCTTGATTTAGATGCTTCAATGAATTTAATATCCTTTTCTGTTTTTGAGTCTTAAAAATAAGTGAACTCAAGGAAGACTTTGTGAGCATACAACTTGAGGATCGATTGATTCGATATCCAAGAGGAGTACTTGAAGATGTGCTAGTCAAGGTGGATAATTTAATATTTCCAGTAGATTTTCTTGTGCTTGAGATAGAGGAAGCTCTTATACCTAGACATGATTTTCTATTGATTCTCAGAAGACCTTTTATTATGACCATGAGAGCCAATGTCAATGTTCATGAAGTAACACTCACCATGTCATTGAATGAGGTAACGGTAAAATTCAATATACTTGATGTTGTGAAATATCGTCATGATCCTAGTGCATGTTTTACCATTGACATTATAGGAAAAGAAAAATGTGAGGAAGTGAGAGACTCATGAAAGAAGCATAAACCGAAAAAAGAGATGCAAGGGTCACAAGGGAAGCCACAAATGCAAAGGTCACAAAAGAAGCCACAAATGCAAGGGTCATAAAGGAAGCTACCAAATGGAGGAGGTGGAAGTCATTTCGAAACCATATTGGCTTCATCTTTTGATGCTAACAACAAATTAAAAACTTCCAAACCACCTTATCCACTCCAACCAAACCTGAAGTTCAAAGGTAAGTCTTTTTCACAACTTGAACCTCATTTTTTTACTGCTAATGGGTTTGTGCTATGTTTTGAAAAGCCTATAAATCTGGAGAAGAAACCAAATAAGAGAAAGAAGCGATGGATCAAAGTAGACTACCCATTCAAGCTTTGTCACAAGTTGTGGGAGTTGTATCAAGAATTTTCGATTTTGGTTGCACCTCCGAATTTTGAAGATTAAAGGAGAGTCATGATGTCTAGCCAAGACATTAACCAAGATGACGGGCCCCTCTACCTTAACTAGCTAAGCAACCTGTCCGGCAACTCTACTGTGGCCTTTCAGTCCGGATATGCTCCGACTAGAAAGTTTCCGTGAAGCTAAACCATTTTGTTTGCTGTAAACTTTTTAAAACTTATTAGTAACTCTTTCAATTACAAAAATGGGTGAAAATTTTTCTTTTTAAATTAACTTTTACAAAAACACGTTTTATAAAAAATTCGACAACACAACGATTATTTTTCAAAGATTTTCACCCTACAAAAACTCATAAAACCTGTGCACTTCTAAATTTCTCATCAACTCAACTTCCAAGCCTTAGGCCCTTAATTCATTTTCCCAAACAATCACAATAATTTCCAAAACAAAAGATAATTATGAACTTTTCAGTTAAACCAAAGCATCGTGTACATAATACTTTGAAAAGACAAATGTATGTATCTCCAAAACAATATTTACAAAACTAGTATCCATTTAAAATCATGAACCAAACATGAAATCTATGAATTGTACATGATATCTTGGGAAATAATTTAGTGCAGTTGCGTCATGTCTCTAACTCTCATGCGTGTCTGATGGAGATTTTTCGCTACTTTACTCATACCTGCACTTAGAGAGGATTTTTATAAAACAAAGTAAAGAGTGGTGAGTATAAACTCAGTGAGTGGATAATTTTTATTAAACTGTACCTTTTACTCTATAAATATTATTCCTCCTAAAATATATTAGAAAAACTACTAGTTTCTTTATTTTTATTGAAAACTATAAAACTTATATGATACGAATAAATATTTTTTATTTGTATTTTCATAAACTTACTTTTCTTATTTTTCTAAAACTTACATCTATTGACGCACTTTATTTCTTTAATTAGCCTTACATGACAACCTAGGGAAGCATATCTTTCGTGACGGTACAAAGACAAGCCCCTAGGATTTGGGAACTATCACCATATGCAGTCATAGATGTGGAACAACTTTGGGATCGCGATTCCCTCCAACATCAGACAAATCTACACTACCCCATACGTGTAGAGGGTAACACACATACTCAATCCTCCCAAGTTAGTGACTCTCCCCAACTAGCCTTACACGCATGAGATACTTTGGTAGGGTGTAACTGGGGACTAGGGTAAATCAAAGACAATATAAAAATCTTTTCAATATGCTTAATACTATTGCTTAAACTTTTATTTACTTGCAAAAAAGCATATTGATATTCTTGAAAATGTTTCATTTCTAATTTGCGGTTTAAAACCAAATAATTTCTTTTCTAAGGCAAAAACCTAAAATTTTTCGAAACAATTCTAGTTATATTTCATCAACTTTCTACTTTATTTTTGCATGAAATATATATATGCAATTATATCATACTTGAAGAAAATTTTACATACATAGAATTAAAAATAATAGCATACTAGAAACTCACTTGAAAAACATAATAAATCAACAATATACTATCGCATTATGAATATTCAGTAGATAAAATGCAATAAAAACTAGTAAAAATTCACACTCACTACTTGTTTCAATAGAATATAAACCACTCTTATTATGTTTCCCTTTCGTTCACAGGTTTACCTACATTTTATTACAATCGAATTTCTGTTAAAACTAACGTTTGCATTAACAGTTAAATTTATTCAATATGGTGCAATTTCTAATCGAAACTATAAAATGCAATACTTTCGAAATTACGAAAAGTTTTACCGCGAATTATCCTTTTTAACAATTCATACATTTTCTTTAGCTTTCCAATCAATTCTAATGTCATAACCACTTATAATTTCATGCAAACCGTATAAAAATAAAAGTCTAATATTTCGATATTTACAATATCAAGTCATGGCAGCTTAGTCACCATAAATTCATTTTTCATTTCGACTTCGAAATTCAATAATTAAACATGTTCGTATGCAATAAAAATTATCTGAATAATTTAAACTTAACTTAAACCATCCTAAAATCATGGTTCAACATTTTCAACATACTAATAACACACCATGACAATACAATCAAAAATAAAATCGGACCATAACAGCCCCTATATGGTAGATTTTAGTAATCTTTCCAACATCAAAATTCATCAATTTTCACACTAAAATCACATACAATCAAACCTCCACATTAATGAGGTTCTAATCCTAAATTCCAAATATATTATTTTCAAAATCAATCCATATAAAAACTCAATCATTTCATCATGTAATTTCTTCCAATATCACAATATGACATTTCCATAAAAAATGAAAATCATAAAAACACAAACTTACCTCTTAAATTCCACTAAAACACAACTCAAATCCCACACAAGCTACTACCCAAACTTTCTCTCCTTGGCCGAGCTTCCTTCAATCCAAAAAGGGCATGCATGCATAAAAAAATTCCCTTAAAATCATCACAAACATCAGCTAGGACAACAAGTTACCTTTGATGGATTTGCAGGTGATGATTAAGCTAAAAATCACTTCAAATGCTCTAGTTTTGTAAGCTGTCTTGGTGTTCCTCTCTCGGTAGTCCACCCATTCTTTTCTTGTCGAGTTGCTTCTTTTTCCTCTCTCTATATTCTCGGTTTTAGGGTGATGACTGCGTAGAGATGATACTGCTCTTGTTTGGTTTCCTTGGCCATGAGTTGCTTTTAATTTTTGGTGGTTTTCCTTGCTTGATTCACTCTCGATTTTTCTCTCTCTCTCACTTATGCTCTCTCGATTTTTGGGTGCTTGACCGAATGAGATGAAAATGGTGGCTGCTCTTGCTTCTCTTCCTCTTTGCTTGGTCTCTCTCTTTCTTACACTCTCTCTCAGTTTAGATGATGTTTTGGCCGTGCAACTCTTGTTTATCTCTTCCACTTTATTTTTAATTCAACTTTATATATTCACCACAAGATCAAGCCACTTATCAAGCATCTAAACCTCCTATTTGCCACTTGTCACTAATCTATTCATTCTTATTCTCTTTGAATGCTAAGTGTCATCTTTTCTCACCATTCCATGCATTCGTTTCATGCTTTTACGTTTCCATACTCGAAACCATTTTCAATCCATTTGAAAATTATACGAGAACTAAATTAACACTTTCGAAAATTTATTAAAATCTTATTAACACCTACAGGCTCTAAAAACAATTATTATATCACTTCGGAGATAAAATCATTTCCGATCCTATCCGAAATTCTACTAAAATTTAATTTTTACATCCGGATACTAAAAATTATTTTATTTCTCTACAAATATTATATATGGGACACTAATCGAATAGAGTACTTCCGTCCAATATACTTTAAATCACTTAAAATCTATTCAAAAGAACTTATCTCCTCTCTACTTTAGTTTCTCTTAATTCTAATATTAATATCAAAACTTTTAATCTACAAAATCTATTTTTCAAAAATATTACTCATACGGACCTCCTTTTTGTCCGAAAATACTATTCACCGAAAAATAATTTATTTTTCATCGGATGAAGTTTTGGGTTTTACATAAGACCTATCTCGATATTTTCATTCATTTTTCTTTTATTTTAATTTTTAGTCTTCTCTTACTTATGCTTTACATTGAAACATTGAGGATAATATTTAGTTTAGGTTTAGGGGTGGTGAAAACGTTATTTTAGTTTTTGGTAAAAAATTTCAAAATTTCTCAATAACTTTTCTTTAACTTTTTCGATTTTTATTAGTTTTTGAATTTACCCCAGTAAGTTGACTAGTTACTTTGTTTGTTAATGGAGTCGTTTTGCATGTTTTGATTGAATATCTTTACTAAAGAATAGCTATGAATATCTTTGTATGATTGGAGATTTGTGAATATCATGATCTTAGTTAATTGAATGGATAAATGTCATGTTATGTGAATTGTGGACTATTAGTGGAGACTACTCTTGGTAAGGATTTAGGCTTTTAAGCATTTATTTTTTAGGGTTTTAACTATTTCTACTCTTTAAATACTATTCACTTTTTGTTCTTAATAGATAATCTCTATAGGTTTTACATTAAATACTAGAAAATAAATCATCATTGTATATAACATGAGTTGCTTTAATTTGAGAATTGGATGGACTTCTAGAAGTGATATAAGTAAATTTTGCTTCATCTTACAAAAGCTTACTTTTTTACTTTGAATTGAAATATATCATAAGCCCTTTGAAGCCAAACATTTTAACCTTTTTCTTTATTTACCCTTACTAAATGATCATTTTGAGCCTTAAAGATAGCTATACCTGTTGAGTTTGGGATCATGCTAAGTAGTGTAAGAAGGGAGAAGTGAATTAAAGTGTTAGTATTGATATAATGTGTACATATACATATGCATTAAAGAGAGTTGTTTCTGATAAAAAAAAAAAGTGGAAAAAAAGCAAAAAAAAAAAAAAATGATGTTGAAAGTGAAAAAAAAAATAAAAAATAATAGAAATAAAAAATAAATATCTGTGAGAAGCACAAGTTATATTTTGCCTAGATGTACAAAGGAAGGTGGAAGTGTTTTAAATGAAGAAAAATGGTTAAGTAGAGAAGAAGGTTGTAATGAGTTGAAGAAAAAATGAATAAAGTGTTTTGGTTTGATCCTAAGTTCTTTTTTAACCTAAACCTTTCATTGCTTATCTATTAATCAACCATGGCCCAAAAACAACCTTGAATAAAGCTTAGTCATTTTGAAGGGGGAATTTCAGTTTGAGAATTGAAGTATGTCATCATGCTTTATCTAGATTCTTAGTACTTGATTTCATTCATGAAATCTATTCACTTAAGAGTATAGTCCTTATCAATGTCTATATTCATATGTGATGTAGCAGATGCTTATATTACCTTTATATAATTTCTATCACATATAATTGCATGAGTGTTAGCCCTAGGACTCTTGAGAGTTATGAGTGATATCTTGAGAGGATTAGAGTCGAAGCGAAATAAGTCTATGATATGTGAATATAGTGTTTTGAAACAAGATTGCTTTGAAAGTGATGTGAGATTGTTGTTGATGATTATGTCTTAAACTAATAGTGACTTATCTTTAGTCTTGATACAAGATCATGCATGTGTAGGATTTCCATTGATTTGCATTCAGTGATATGTTGATAAATTATGGGTAGATTGTTTTAATGTTTGTTGGTATCGTTGTTGGATGAGACACAACTACTCCTACTAAGGACATTTAGGGGCTTATAGACTTGTGATATATATTCAATGTCATCGTGTTTACCTAAAAAAATAGATTGGATTTTTATTTTTTGAATTTTTAGACTCGATTGTTTTCAAGTTCTAGTTTTGCCCGAGGACTATCAAAATATAGGTTTATTATCATTATTTTATGCCTAAATTACCTATTATTTATGCTATGTTGCATAAAATTGGTACTTTTAATGTGTTTAGTACTTTTGTGTCAGAATTTAGGTTTGGAGAATAAAATGATAGAATCGGTAAATTTTTGAAGATTAATATAGCTTTGGAAAATTAAAGCATTCAAGGGGTTGATTGTTAAAATAGCTATTTGAATACAAGTCAAAAAGGAGACAATAATCCAACTTAATTTAGAACTCTTTTTACTGCAAGAGTTCAAGTCAAAAATGAAGATTAAGGGGAATTTGGATAAGATTAGGATTATTCAATAAGAGTTAGAAAATGAATCAAGTTATTGTGCAAGAGTTTGCGATAAAATAAAGTAAAGGGGATTATTTCGTAATTAAATAAAAAAACAAAATTGTTTGTCTTTTACATTTGAAGTGTTACACATTGATTTAAAAAAAAAAAAAAAACTTTAGTCGCTTTTTATGGTCACTTGAAGTGGCAAAATGTCGCAAGCAGTGACCACAACATGCAACCATGTGCGGGCAATTCACGTAGGGAAAAATTGAGTTATAGGGTGTGACTTGAAGCCACGACTCCTTATTTTCTCGTATTTTTTTATTTATCTCAACATTTATTTTAAGAGATTTTTTTTCACTTATCGACTCTGTATTTCTTGGATTTTCCACCAACCTATCACACCTAGAAATAAGTGTTTTCTCTTCACATTCCAAATAATTCAGTCAGATACCAGAATGAGGGATGAGCTACAATTTTTGGGCTTTAGGTACTATTTTTCTTGTTTTATTTATTTAATTATTTTTTGTTATTTTAAAGCCATTTGTGGCTAATTTCTTTTGTTAGTTTGGGCTACTTGAAGCCCTAAACATGAATTTATTCTTTATTTATTTTTAATGAAGTTATTTATTTTTGCATGATAAAATTAATGTTTCTATTTTCATTTTATTCTATTAATTTTTGTTTTATTTTTACCGGCCATCTTATGAGCATATTTTAAGATTATGTTATAAGAATATAAACTGCATGCCTAACGGGTATATTTTTAGTTTGTAATAATAAATTGTTTACGAACCAATTAAGAGATATTAATTCATAAATATCTTAGATAGACGCCATGTTCTAGGATTTGTATGATGTTTATATTCTTTTAGTTCTTAATGGATTCCAATTATTAAACTTAAGTAAACGTCATTCTATGTTATAATTAGGAATATAGGTATTTACATAGATGTCATGTGATTTATATACAATTTAAGAAATAATTAATACAACATGTAGTATGACCATTGCCTTGTCATGAATGTTTTTATCATGCATTAATATTGATGTGTTTCATTAATTTAATTATGGATTGAAAGATTATTTAGTGGTGGATACAATGTCCTAGCTAAGTTCTCTCTGGTTATTTTCCTTTAAATAATTTAATTTTTTGCTTCAATTCAGTTTCAAAGCCTCTTTCAATATAATTGTTTTCTAATTCAGGTTTTGTTATGGACATTTTTGTGATCATAGAAAATGGGCTGATAAAGGCCCAAGGATGAGCCTATTATGATGTTTTATGAGAAAAAGCCCAAGAGGATGGTCTATTAGGCAGATGTCAAAGGACGCAATATGTGGACGGTTCTCAACTGGTATGGCCCGAGCACATTTGATCGCGTGACAGCCTGGTCGCGTGTTATAAAGATGATCTGATCGTAATCAAAGAACTATTCGATAGTGTTTTTTAGAGGTAATTAGAATGATCAGGAGGTCGTCCATGATATGACCGGATATCATGATCTCTTCAGAATGACTTGACGAGTCATGGGTTGGTTGTTTGTCTGCTAATCTACTCGCTGGGTGCAACATCTGATCGCTTGAGTAATCTGTCCGCTCAAAGTGCTCGCTAAATTTGACCAGTTGACCTTCTAGAAAACCGAATCATTTTAATTCAGAAAAAGCATCAACTTACCTATTTCTATGCAAATCAAATCATGACATTCTCAACAATTGTTGCAGATACAGTGGAGATAATCTTAGGAAATATTATATCAATTAATGTAAATTATTTTTTGCCTTAACTGTAGGATTCTTAAACCTATTCAAATTGTAACATCTCATCTATAAATAGGAGATAAAAATTCATTGTAAAACCCTAAGTGAGAAATATATAGTGTTGCTCTACAGAAATAAGAGTAGCAGTCATGGATGTAGGTCATTACTTTATCGAATCACGTAAAAATTATTGTGTCCTACTTGTTTTGGTCTTAGTTATACTTGTCTCGTCTGTTGGTTGTTGTTTCGTAGGTATTGGGCTTGAAGAACCGAATTGATCAAAATTAGGTGTTAACATCTTTTGGCGCTAGAGATAGGGTCCAGACTACGATTCTGCAACCTCTTTTAATACTTCTTTTTTGCTGTAGTTGTGATTTTTTAACATGGCCAGGATTAAGATAAGCAGGATTATTGCATTGGAAGTTGACCAATCAGAAGGTCATCAGAGCCAAGGTCACGTTGCAAGAACTTTCAGTGCGGCTTTGCCCCCACTTTCGCCGCATCAGGCTGCTACTGGTGAAGATCTGTACCAATTTGGCAGCAGTGCTAGGAAGCGTTGGAGAATACATTAGCGTAGTTGACAGAGGCAATCAGGGCTCTGACATAAGCCCAAGCTCAGGCGATCCTCAGGAATGCAGACCCTCCACGTCGTCTAATTGAAGAGATGTCGACCTGAAGAGAAGAAGTTGCTAGAGAGAGGGCACAACCAAATGCCTTGGTCCGTTCCTCAAATTTACCCTTCAAAGGAGGCGGACGTCAGGCTCGTGAAGAGGAAGTAGCGCCTCGCCCACCCAATCTGAGGGTAAGGGTGAGCCAAGATGGGAGCCACCGAGTGGAGGCTGATCATGGTAATGAACGAGCTCATAGATGCAACGAGGAGTGTATGCACCGAGGAGAGTCGTACAGAGCAGAGAGGTCGCGTAGAAGATACAGGTCTCGTGAAAGAATCCCAGTTGACTAAGAGAGATCATGCGATCGGTTTTCAGGAGATAGGGAAAGCAGGAGGAGTCGTCGGTCCCCTGCAAGAATAGTGGAACGGTATGACCTAATGGTAGAAGAATTGATACAGAGGGTCCAGTAATTGAAGGCAAGACCTGGGCTTCACAGTCAAGCAGAGTTATAGGAAGAGAGAACCCCTTTCACAAAGGAGATCGAGATGGAGCCATTGCCGTCAAGATTCAAGCTCATGAGTGTCCCACTCTACAATAGGGACAGTGACCTGTACGATCATTTTGATGGTTTCAACGTCCAGATGGACCTGCAGATATCCAATCCTCTGGTCAAGTGCTGAGTGTTTCCAGCCACGTTGGGGAATGTACCGAGGGCATGACTGAGGAGTCTTCCAGCTCGTAGTATCAATAGCTGAGAAGAATGCCAGAGGAAGTTTACAGATCAATACAAGGCACTGAGAAAGCAGCTCGCACCGACTTGCCACCTAGTGACAGTCTTTCAAAAGCAGAATGAGCCATTAAAAGACTATATTGCTAGGTTCATAAACGAGGTGAATAACGTGGAGAATCCCTCAGACGAAAGCATCCTAACAACAATCTCAGCGGGGCTTAGGAAGGATGGGAAGCTCTACGAGAGGATTTATAAGTCCCCAATGAAGGATCTTGGCTAGATTTATGAGCGAGTAGCAAAAGTGATCCGCTGGGAAGAAGCTTTTAGGTCAAGGAGACCAGGCGATCAGAAGAATGAAGCGAGCAGTTCTCACCAAAGAAGGAAAAAGAGTCAAGGTGGGAATAAGAGAGCAGTAATAGAAATCACTCTAGCAATCAAGTAGCGAAGCGAGCAAGGAATGAGCCCAGAAAAGAGGCACCTTCAAGTCGTTACCGAAATTATAGCGTCCTGACAAAAAGGCAGGACAAAATCTTTGAAGTAGAGAGAAGATGGAAGAATTTTGAGAAGCCGAGTTCTACGAACATCCCGAGCAGGTTTCGAGATTCAAGGAAGTATTGTGCCTATCATAATGAAATCGGGCACTATACTTCCCAATGCAAAGAACTCAGAGATGCGATAGAAGATTTAATTAGAAAATGTCGCCTGAGGGAATATGTGGCGCGACCAGATGATCAGCGTCCCCAGCATAGGCATCAACCAGTGCAGCAACGTCCTAATTCAGCTCAACAGCCTGCCTAACAACAGCCTCAGCAAACACCCAATCAGGATCATATACCTGTAGTAAGAACCATCTTTACTATTCATGATGGGCCACATATAGTAAAGACATCAAACAGATCGTAGGAGCATTATGTGCGAGAGGCCAGTCATATTCTGCTGACGAGGCATAATGAGGCAGAGAGACCCTCAAAAAGAGCCAGAATGACTTTAGGTGGCATCGTGTTCAATGAAGAATATGCTAGAGGTGTACATTGGCCTCATAATGACGTGCTGGTTATCAGGGCAAGGATTGGTAATGCTGAAGTAAGGAGGATCATGATGGACACGGACAGCTCGATAAATGTGATGTATAAGAGTTACTTCGAATAGATGGGCTTGAAGCCCGAGCAGACAACACCATCTCCTGAGCCTCTTTTCGGACTTACTGGAGATGCTATTATGCCATTGGGGCAAATTAGACTCCCTCTTTCTGTTGGAGATTCAGATCGGCAAGCTATGACGTTGGCTGATTTTTTGATCATTGACTGCCCATCAGCATACAACGTCATCCTCGAAAGACCAGCCATGACAGTATCGACTAAAACCCTCACAGTTAAGTTTCTAATGCCAAATGGAGTAAGGTGTGTTCGAAGAGAACGGGAGTTGGCAAGGAGATTTATAGAGATGCAGTAAATGTGGGGACTAAAAGGAAGAAGGTTAACATGGTGGCCGAGAAAAAGCCGCGACCAGTTAAAACAAGGGGGGTAAGTCAGGACCTAAATCCAAAACAGATAGAAACAAATCGAGCAACAGGTCCTGTAGAAGAACTTGAGGAGGTGCAAGTCAGTGAGTAGGATGCTGAGTGGCGCTTAAAGATGGGGAAGGATTTACTTCCAAATGTTAAAGCTCGGCTTACTGACTTTTTGAAAGAGAATTTGGATGTCTTTGCTTGGAATCATGAAGACATGGTGGGGATCAGTTCGGATGTTATGTCGCATAGATTAAACATCGATCCTCAACATCGGCCAGTTCGTTAGAAAAGGAGACCAATGACGGAGGAGCGTTATGAAGCGCTCAGAGAAGAAGTAGAAAAACTTCTGGCGAACGGATTCATAAAAGAGGCTCACTACCCAGTCTGGATAGCAAATCTCGTTCTGGTAAAGAAGAAGAATGGGAAGTGGAGAACTTGTATCGACTTCACCAATCTGAATAAGGCGTGTCCAAATGACAGTTTTCCTCTGCCAAGGATTGATCAACTCGTTGATGGTACTGCTGGTCATCAGCTCCTCAGTTTCATGGATGCTTATTCAGGGTATGACCGGATCCTAATGAACCCTGATGATGAGGAGTACACTTCATTCATCACTGATCGTGAGCTTTAGTGCTATAAAGTAATGCTGTTTGAGTTGAAGAATGCTGAAGCAACTTATCAACGGTTGGTCAACATGATGTTTGAAGACCTTATTGGCAGAACGATGAAGGTTTATGTAGATGATATATTGGTAAAGTCTAAGCAAGAATCTGAGCATATGCACGAATTATGAGAGATGTTCCGGATCTTGAGAAAATTTCAAATGAAGTTGAATAATTTGAAGTGTGCATTTGAAGTGACCTCAGGCAAGTTTCTGGGTTTCATGGTCAATAGTAGAGGGATTGAAGCAAACCCTGAGAAGATTAAAGTTTTGATTGACATGAGATCACCCTCCAAGATCAAAGAAGTGTAGAGCTTGAATGGTCAGGTCGCCGCTCTCAGCAGATTTATATCCAGATCGATAGACAGGTGCATCCCTTTCTTTGATGTGTTGAAGAAAGTAAAGAACTTTCAGTGGACTGGCTTTTCAACAACTGAAAGAATATATAGGTCCAGCACCATTACTTTCTAAGCCTGTAGAAGGGGAAAAACTGATTGTTTATCTGGAGGTTACTCAGCATGCTATTAGTGCGGCCTTAGTTCATGAAGAGAATAGAACTCAACTTCCTGTATACTACATCAACAAGAGGTTGCTCGATGCAGGACTAGATATACCCTTATGGAGAAACTCATATACTGTTTGGTAGTGGCATCCAGAAAGCTTCGTCCTTACTTCCAAGCTCATACAATATAAGTTTCAACCAGGTACCTATTGAAGCAGGTCCTTCAAAAGCTTGATGTGTCAGGTCGCTTACTTAAATGGGCGATTGAGCTTACCCAATTTGAAATAGAGTTTAAGTCCCAAACAATAATAAAAAGGCAGATCCTAGCTGATTTTATGGCTGAGTTTACAGAACCAGTAAGTGAAGATGCCGAATCCTCTGAAAGACCGTTTTGGGAGCTGTATGTGGATGGATCCTCGAGCGAGCAGAAGGCTGGTGCAAGTGTGATGTTGATAAGCTCAGAGGGTCATAGAATTTTATGCATCTTGAGGTTCAAGTTTAAAGCCACCAATAATGAGGTCGAGTACGAAGCACTACTAGTAGGACTGAGATTGGCCAAAGAACTGCAAGCATAACGAGTAAGGATATACAGCGACTCTCAGCTCATCATATGTCAAGTCTGAGAGGAATATCAGGCCAAAGGATTTAAGATAGCCATTTATCTGCAAAAGGTCAGGGAGATATTGGCAGTGTTTGAAAGATAAGAAATACACCATGTCCCGTAATTACAGAACTCTCATACGGATGCATCAGCCCGTCTTGCCACAACAAAAGATACAGATTTCATGAGAGCTGTACCAATGGAGGTCCTGCCAGTCCCGAGTACAGAACCACGGGATGAGATGATGGCGATTGTTGTGACACAAGATTCTTGGATGAATCCTTTGGTTGATTACTTACATGATGAAAACTTGCCTGAAGACAAGTTAAAGGCTCATCGTCTTCGAGCCCAACCAACCCGATACTGCATTTACGATGACAGGCTTTACAAGAAAGGGTTCTCAGTCTCATTGCTCAAGTGCATTGATGGTACGGACTGCCAGACCATTCTTGAAGACATCTATGTGGGATATTATGGTAATCATGCTGGGGGGCTATCTTTGGCTTAGAAGGCTCTTCGGTAGGAATTATATTGGCCAACGATAAAGTAAGATGCGATTGAAATGGTCAAGAGATGTGATAAGTGCCAAAGGTTCGCCAAGGTTCCGAGAGTCCTACCAGCTATCCTGTAGTAGATGGTCAGTCCATGGCCTTTTGCCATTTTGGGTCATGGATTTAATCGGCCCACTCCTAACAGCTTAAGGAAGATGCAAGCATGCAATTGTGGTTGTGGATTATTTTACAAAGTGGGTAGAAGCCAAAGAGTTTGCTGAAATATCCACCACAAAAGTTGAGAAGTTTGTTTGGAAGTATATCATTTGTAGATTCGGAGTTCCTTAGCAGATTGTTACAGATAATGGAACCCACTTCAACAGCGAGTAGTTTTAGAAGTTTTGCAAAAACCTTGGAATCAGGAAGAGCTTTTCTGCTGTGGACCACACTCAAGCAAATGGGCCAGTTGAAGTAGTCAACAAGATTATCAAGCAAAACTTGAAGACCAAGTTAGAAGTAAGGAAAGGAGCTTGGGTTGATGAGTTGCAAAAAGTGTTGTGGGCTTACAGAACAACTGCTCGCAATAATACTGGGGAAACTCCTTTCTCGATGGTGTATGGATCAGAAACAATTATTTCAGTAGAGTATAAGGTCGCAAGTCAACGTAGAGCAACATTCAGATAGGAAGACAACGACCAACTTCTCGCGGCTAACTTGGGATTTGCTCGCTTGAATGAGAGTTGTCGTTTATCAACAAAGGGTCACCAGATTTTATAACAGGAAAGTCCGAGTTCAAAGCTTCAAGTTTGATGACCTGATCTTGCGTCTCATTTTACCTGCTGCTCGAAAATCTAGTGATGGAACTCTTGGTCAAAATTGGGAAGGCCCTTATGTTGTAAAAGGTAGTCTGGAAAACGAAACTTATCACCTGGCTAACATGAATGGGGCTGAGGTCCCACGAGCATGGAATATCGAAAATCTTCAACCATATTATGTTTAATTTATTTAGTTTATCTGACTTGTATGACTGTAACTATTCTATCAATAAATATTCTCTTGGCAAAGCAATTCTGATCGCATTTTGTTCCTTATTCAGCAACTTATTGTTTTTATTTCTACTCATGCTTTAGAAGGTTCAATTGCTACCTGTGAGTGAGTAGACTTTGGAAGGTGCAATTGATACCTGTAAGCCAATGCTCTGGAAGATATGATTACTACCCGTGAGTAGCCGGGCTCTGGAAGCTGTAATCATTATTTGTGAGCTAAAAATGTCCTGGAAGGTTCCAGCATAACCTGTGAGCGACCAAGCTCTGAAAGGAATGCTTATGGCCTGTGGACTTACAAAAAATGTCCAGGAAGGTCCCAACATAGCTTGTGAGCGTCAAGCTCTAAAAGAAATGGTTATAGCCTGTGGACTTACAAAAAATGTCATTGAAGCTCTCAACATAGCTTGTGAGCGACCAAGCTTTAGAAGGAATGCTTATGGCCTGTGAACTTACAAAAAATGTTCTGGAAGGTCCCAGTATAGCCTATGAGTGACTAAGCTCTAGAAGGAATGCTTATAGCCTATGGACTTACAAAAAAATGTCCTGGAAGGTCCTAACATAACTTGTGAGTGACCAAGCTCTGGAAGGAATGCTTATGGCCTGTGGATTTACACAAAATATCCTGGAAAAAACCAGCACTACTTGTGAGCAAGCAAGCTCTAAAAGGGGTGCTTATTGCATGTGAACTTTTACAAACCCTGGAAAGTCCAAACGATCTCATTATCATATGACCTGTGGACGTCCATGTAGAAATTGCAACTTAATTGATACTTGTTTCAGATATTTTATTATAATTAAATTTGATTAACGGTCATATTTGCTCATCGTTTAATATCAGCAAAGAACGAGAAAGTGAAAAGTAGATAAAAAAAAAAAAAAGCAAATTGCATTAAAATTCATGAACTGAATAATCTTATATTACAAATTGAGTTAAAAGAACTAAAAATTTTTCTAAGTATTGCTGGGAAGAATGTTCTGATCGCCCGAGGCCTCTGCTGAAGCTTGGCCTTCATCATCAAGAACAATTGGTTAGGAGAAGCTTGAAAAAGGTCCTGGATGAGCTGAAGGAGCACTGTCAGAAGAAGGAGCCACTATTATCGCATTTAAGGGAATCGGATCTTAAGAAGTTCCGCTTTGCAACGCTATAGGAATAAGGCCTTCGAGCTGATTTGGGGGCATTATTGAAGCAGAAGGGTCTAAGCTTGATTGGGGCGCTAGAAGATTAGCTTCTAACTGAGCCTTTTCTACAGCCTGGCGAGCAGCCCTTGCTGCATACATTTTTACTTCTTTTACAGCTTCCTTCACAAAGAATGAGATATCCACATCTGGCCGCTTCTGCCATAAGTTGTATAAGAACAGGCTGCCTGTTCTTTCTTTTGCCTCTCTTACCAAAGTCTGAGTATGTGCTTTAGCCTGATTGACAGCCATTTGTGCTTTAACGAGTTTCTCTTTCATCGCCACAGCGTTATGATGCACTAACTCATTCTTCTTCTTAGCAGCGTTAGCTCGTTACTGATGAGAGGCAATTTCCTCCTTCAGCTTCTTTTTATCTGCTTTCAACCTCTTCTCTAAGCGTTGGGCAGTATCCAGTTTCTTTTTCAGATCATTGCCCTCTTCTTTCAGTGAGGCGATAGTGCCCTCTTGGTATTTCAAAGATTCTCTTAGCTTCTCTACCTCAGGGATTTTTCATATTTTTGTTCCAGGTTGTAGAAAGTCTTCTGAGACTTTTTAGCCTCCATCTTAAAGAAGTCTACTTTGTCCTGGACTTTGTTCTTCTCATCCTCCAGCAGTTTTATGACCGCCTCCATGGAAGTTTTCTCCTTAGGCCAATTGAAAATTTCTCTGAGAAGCTTTATGTAGGCCATGGATGCCTAAAACAAGATGTTAGCAAAGTAATAAAGAATAAAGAAAAGCAATGAAAGTAACAGTAAAGCGAATGGAGCTTACGAGCAGGTCGTTGTAACTTAAGTAGTTGATCAGCTTCTCGTCCTTCATATCTTCATTGTAAAGGGCAAGTTTTTTCATACCAAGAAAGTGGGGCACACGATCCAGGAGATCATTGTAATATAACCCCACGTCGAAGTTCTAGACCTATTATTCGATAACAGACTCTTTCCCCAACGTCTTTTAGCTCTTTAGGGGAGGAGGGGGGGTGCAGGGGGCGGCGGGGGGAGTGTTCTATAACCCCCCTTGCCTTTGTCAATGCTCTGGGAATGTGAAGCAAGGGAGCTACTTGTAGCAGGAGCTGATCGTGTAAGAGGCTTATTCCGAACATCTTTGCTTGAGGATTTTTTTTCCTATTGACTTGTATTTCATACCGCGAGTAAAGGGTGCGGCAGAATCCTTTTGAGTAAACGACCTTATGGTAGTTTTTGTGGTCGTCTGGGAATCAGGGGCGTCCGCAGCCTGATCAGTCTTTTGAGGAGGAGGAGGAGGTGGACGATCAGTAACTTCCACTACCTGGACATCTTCTCCAATAAGGGATTCCTCAAATTGAAGCCGCACCATTGTTGAAGATTAGCCTTCTTGTAAGCTTAGTACTTCCTTCCCAAAGGCCTCAAAAGCAGAAGAAATTTCTTTATTCTTGTGAGCCTTTAAGTCAAAGCGCTTTTTGAGCAATTTTTGATGAGCCGGAGGAGCGAGGATGTATTTCTTAAGAAGGTCCTCAGTCGGTGGCTGGTCGTCCAGAAGGTCTTTAACCTCTGAGAACTTTTGCAGCAAAGCTAACTTCTCGCTTGATAGTGTGATCTCCTTCTTAACAAAGTCTACACGAAAGCAAATATTAATAATGAGCAGTATAGGTGCATAGCAGCAATATAAAGACATACTTACCAGGGAAAGAGCAAAATGAAAAGTTTTTGAGGCTGGCCAGAGAGAGACAAGACGCGTAAAACCAACGTATCTTGTAGTCACCCACGTTGAATTTACCGACCCCCTTTGGAAGGTTCACTTTATAGGGAGAGTTACGGGCCGATATATAGTAGAACCCGTCTCGTTTCTCTGCTTTAAGGCCCGTGGTACTCTTAAAAAGGAAAAGATGTTGAATCATTGTGAGGGTCGGTGAAGGAAGATTGTTTTTAATAAATATTGCAACTAAGGCAGTTAGGTAGGCATAGGAGTTGGGAGTGAGCTGGAATTGGGCGAGCTTAAGGTCGTTTAAAAGGTTGACCAGGTAATGATGAACTAGAAATCTAAAGCCAGCTTCTATGTGTTGGCGGCTAACAGAAATGAATCCCTTAAGGGGTAGGCTGCATGATCGTGGGTTCTCGGCATTATTGCCCGACACCTAGAAGGCAAGGAAAATTCCTCAGCGATGGATTCAAGCTCGTTGGGGCTATCAGAAGACTCATATCTATGGAAAATAGGGCGAGCAGGAGGATTATGGTGCCCTAAAGGTCCTAATACGACCTCACCGCTCTGAGAGATCGCATTATCAGTGTTTCTGACTTGGTCAAGTTCCTCCTCAGAATCCACGTCAGCAGCCCCCACTTTATGGTCGCGACGACTATGATCAGACATCTACAAAAGCAATGAGGGGGTCAGGTCGGGAACAGCATACCATAATACAGAGTTTAAGGTTATTTCTATTTTTCTAAAGATCAAGTCGCACATACCGGGGGCTATCGAGTGCAGAGAAGTTTTATTCATAAGTTTAACAAGCTGTAGAAGCCATCAGATGTCAACAAACTCCCAACTCGATCAAAGTCGGGGTATTAGATGGCTACAGATAGGAAAAGGTACACATGCATATGACTCATACAATCAAACAAGTTCTTGTTCAAGTTATTCAAGTTTTATCATGCCGAGAATGCGAATGGAGTTACAGAATATCCATGTGAGCATAAAAACATATTCATATGTGTAATCTAACGATGCAAGTAAAAAATCATAACTGAAAAAGTTATGGAAAGTCATAGGAGTTTACCTTGAGTATGGTGGGTTTTGACGATAAAGAAAAAGTTTATGCATAATGGTGATGGTAGACGAGAGAAAGTTGAAGACAAAGAGACGTCTGTTTTTGAAAATGATAGGTAACAGCAGAAAATGAAATGACTAAGGATTTATATAAAGCTGTCATCTTGAAGCCCTAGCCGTCAAATCAAAAACAATTGTATAACCATCATTGATCTAGCGGTACAGCGCAAAACCCGTGATTTTGTCGTTATGCGCAGTCGGTGAGAGACGTGTATTAAATGCGCATTAAAAGTGCATGATGAGGGACGTACAGTGAACGAATGCCTAGGAGAGTGCCACGTATTTCGCGACATGTCAGTATTTGAAAAACAATATGATGAATCCCACCAAAATTGCCTTGAGGATGAGCTCGTTGCTTCCAGTTTAAGGAATGTACTGAAGACAAAAAGACTAGTGTTAGAAACATTTTTGTGATCATAGAAAATAGGCTGATAAAGGCTTATGATGTTTTATGAGAAAAAACCTAAGAGGATGGTCCATTAGGCATATGTCAAAGAAGGGAATATATATTGAAGATTCTTAGCTGGTAAGGCCTGAGCACATCTGATCGCATGGCAGCCTGATCGCGTGTTATAAAGCTGATCTGATCGTAATCGAAAAACTGCTCAATAGTGTTCTTTAGAGGTAATCAGAACGATCAGGAGGTCGTCCATGATATGACCGGATATCATGATCTCTTCAGAATGACTTGACGAGTCATGGGTTGGTTGTTCGTCTGCTAATCTGCTCGCTGGGTGCAATATATGATCGTTTGAGTAATCTATCCGCTCAATGTGCTCGCTAAATTTGACCAGTTAACCTTCTAAAAAGCCGAATCAGTTTAATTTAGGAAAGAACTCAACTTGCCTATTTTCATGCAAATAAAATCACGACATTCTCGGTAACTGTTGCAAATACGGTGGAGATAATCTTGGGAGATATTATCTCAATTAATGTAAATTATTTTTTGCCTTATCTGTAAGATTCTTAAACCTATTCAAATTGTAACATCTCCTCTATAAATAGGAGATAAAAATTCATTGTAACACCCCAAGTAAGAAGTATATATTGTTACTCTACAGAAATAAGAGCAGCAATCGTAGACGTAGACCATTACTTTGCCGAATCACGTAAAAATCATTGTGTCCTACTTGTTTTGGTCTTGGTCATACTTGTCTCGTCTGTTGGTTGTTGTTTCGCAGGTATTGGGCTTGAAGAATTGGATTGACCAAAATTAAGTGTCAACAGGTTTTAAAGTAAATTTGGAATTAAATTAAGGTAACAACTCCTCATGGGATCAACCCTTGTTTGTCATTATACTCAATCAAGTGATTTGTACACCTGTAAGGTTTAAATTTTGGTTTATTAAAAAAATTAACCAACAAGATCCAAACAAACAAAACCATCATCAATCTCTTTACATCAATATCATCAAATACCAATGCACTCTTTAATTTGCAGCTACACATTAACAAACCCAACATTAAAAGAATTAAAACTAATAAACCCAAAATTAATAATACCATCAACAAGCCCAGTTTAATGTCATCACCAACAAATGCAAAATCAAAACTAACTCAAAATTAAAACTAACAAATTAATGTCATCATCATCAACCATTCGACAACCAACAAAGATGGAAACTCAAGTCATCTTAATCTAGGTTGAACCTAGGTCGTCAACGACCTGGATTGAACCTAGATCGAGACAACCTAGGTTGAAGAAGATATATAGATGGACTAGAGGTTGATGACTATGTGGTAGAGGAAGCGATAGTTTCGATGAAAGAGACAGAATATGAGTGGGAATATGAGGCAAAAGTAGAATTGGAGAGGTGGTAGCTCAGTTTCATCTAGCACAGAGACCACTAGAGGTTGATGGTCACGTAGTGGAGGAAGCGGAGGCCACGATGAAGACCCTTATGGTGTTGCTGTTGCTATACTGTTGCCATTGCTACACTGCTGCTACCAAGATCGAGATCCCTGCTACCATCATCACCGAACGGAGGTAGAAAACAAGAGAGACAGGGTTATCGGATGGAGACAGAAAATGAGAGAAAAAGGGATCAGTCGGAGTAGAAAATGAGAGAGAGAGAGAGAGTTTAGAGAAATTTATATATATATCTTATTTTTTATGATTTTATATTTAATAGTTTTTATTTTGATTTTTTATATTTTAATTAATTTTCCACTGTTTTTTCCTTTTTTGCCTCTAGAGTTGAATGATCAATCATATCAATCTAACAAAATCTGTGACCGTTAGGGCATTAATGTCCTTTCATATGCCTCAAGAGGTATTTTGACAATTTATTTTAATGTCAAATGGTATTTCAAATAATTATGAAATAATGGGTGGTAAAGTTTACATATTCCCATACATTATGAAGCTTTTGGGATTTTCACAATTTCTTTTAGATTTTATATATTTTTATATTTATTATTTAATAAATCGAGGGTAATATTGATTTTTCATTATTCAATTACTATTTTAGCCTTCACACTTTAATAGAATATTTACTTTTTTTATTGATACATATCAGTAAGGGGTAAAATCTCTAATATAAAAACTGTAGGAGGTAAAACTATATATATATGGATTCATCAGGGTTAAATTGGAAATATACCTTCCAATTTTTATGTTCCACTTGAATTGGCTTTACAAACACTTCATCTCCTACTAACCAATCCTTGTCAAAACATGCTCACAAGCAATTCTTACAATATTATCGTCACCTCTCTCTCTTTCACTTTTTCAATCTACTTCTGCTTCTCTCTCACTCTCTCTTGTGTGAGAACTCTTTTAATAAACCCCTCTAAGCAACTACAAATCCTCATTACACTACATAACACTTGTTTTGCTAACCTACGTCTCACAGTTCAAGCAATAGTCATTTGATTGGAGTTCATCACTATTTACAAGTTTTGTTATGCTCTCATTTTTCTCTCTCTCTCTCTCACTGAACTGTCCATCATTACATCATGATTTCCTCCAACAAGATCAAGTTTGTTGATTTCTATAGGTCAAATCTCCTCTTAATTTCTCTCCATCCAACTCCACTCTACAGTCTTATTTTTTATATAATTTTTTATTTTTCTTGCGTGTTCTATTGCTATTTATTATTATTATTGTTATTGTTGTTGTTGTTTAGCGATTTAGTGTTTGGATTTTTTTTTTGTGTTTTTTTTTTAAATTTTTATAATTTTTCCTAAATAGAGACTTGAAATAGATTGTTTGCAGTAAGATTATATTTTTTAA
Organism: Dimocarpus longan; assembly: GCA_022984855.1. Classification (NCBI taxonomy): domain Eukaryota; kingdom Viridiplantae; phylum Streptophyta; class Magnoliopsida; order Sapindales; family Sapindaceae; genus Dimocarpus; species Dimocarpus longan. The sequence continues at coordinate 11,429,642 of CM041023.1, read as the reverse complement.
TAACAACAACTATCTATAAGTTACACATACAATTTGAATATTAGAAAAAATCATAATTTAATATAATAATTACACCAATGAAAAAGTATCTACACAAATGACATAAGAATAATCATCAAACATAACTAATCCTTGAAGAAAACCCAAAAAAGCACTCTATCAAAAACTCCTACTCGGAGAAAAAACAAAGATGTAAAAATGAGAAAAAAGAGTTCTAACTTCAGGGTGAAGCCCAAGGAGACTCAACTAGACTGAAAAATAGCACTCATAAAATCTTTTAAAATCTCATCTCATCACTATACTCCCAACCATACCTACTGTCATATTCAACCATTTATGTGCACATGAAGTTTTGAGTTGTTCATCTCAGTTGATACAAACAACTATTTAATGTTTTAATTACTGTTTTCCCTTCCAATCACTTTTCAGTTTCTATTGATTTCTTTTACCTTTTCAAATATTATGAAGGTTAAAAATGTAATTTCTTACAAATATCAAGGGTTCTAGAATTTTGATATTGTTCACCATTTTCGTCACATTTTTTTTATATATAGTCAATAGAAATTCACCACATTTAATTGTCAATATAAAGGCATGTGTATTAATTGATCAAATATATCAAATCTTAATCAAAGTGGAGACGATAGGACCTTCTCAGATTCCTATCTTAAATCTAAGAAGACCCTGTAGTGTGCTAGGAAACTGTACGTGATTTTAAACTTTCTGATAAAAAATCATTTGAAAATCTAACAATACATAGGATGAGTTAATAAAAATTTCGACAGTAGAACTATTGTTTATCCAATAATTTTACCATGTATTAGACAAAAATCAATACTTCTAAAATATCTCAAATATTAAATACTTAGGATCTTCGGTGGCTCTTCCAAATTATATTTAAAATATGAGCAACATTATACAAAACATATAAAATAAACTTGTTTTCACATGGAAATGTAACTATAAAGTATGTTTATATTATTTTCAAACTTGAAAGCAAAAACATGAGTGAAACTAATGAGTAATCAAATATTTAATAACATTAAAGTATAAGTAAATACACGTATGCTTGGATGCCATGGAATACAAAATACATATATAATATCAAAAAATGATTTCCTTATATCATTTAATCGAATGACCCACCTCTTGCTATTAAGCGATTTTCTTCAAGACTCGACGGTTACTTGGAAAATGATTTCAAAAATATAAAAGTGTGAACGTTAACCCCCATTAGTAGATATAACTTTCAAAAACTAAATAAATCATTTTATTTCGATAATAATTACCATAACATAAAGCTAGTAACAAATATAAAATTTCAATGATCCGTATTAAATTTCATTTAAAAATAATACTAAAATCAAATTTCATATCACGATAAACTATAAATATCTACATGGATAATTTCTATCTACTGATAAAAACTCAATTTACACCAATCCAGTATCCAGGGAAATTGGTCATACGTGATATGATAGAGATACTCAATACACATATACAGCGAGAAATAACATTTGTCATACACGTGTGGGGCAACTCAAGAACTATCCAGACATCTGTTATATATGTGTTGGATAACTTTCTAGAAATTACACACGTGTAGTTTGATAACCGTTAGAGGGAAGAGTATAATCCTAGTGTTCTAAAAATCCCATTTCATTCATTTCGTAGTTCAAATAATTTCCATATGCAATTATCTAGAATTCTATTTTTGAATATACAAATAATTCTCAATAAATATTTTTCTCGAACATTCATTACTAATACTTAAAATATTCTGAAACTTTTCATATAATAACTCGAGTTGAAACAGTAAATTTTGATTGAAATTTTGAATAAGCAAACATATATAAATATATATATGTATACAATTAAATTCGAATTTCAAACATATAAACAAATTAATGATTTAGGAAATTAATTAACTTGGACCCTTTCATATCAGTTTAAACTTTTGGGTCTAGTGCTAACTAAATTGGTATTAGAGCTTGAAAGTCCTTAGTTTAAAACCTCTCTTCCCTCATTATTTGAAATCTTCTCATTATCTATGTTATACGGTACGGGCCTTTAGCATGTATTCATCGTATATTACTTGTTCACGTTGTATGTGAGATGACGTATTAACATATCATAATCTCAAATCTTAAATATTATAGTTGAGTTATTTTCTATCAAACTAATAAATAATTCATTTCTAATAATCCATAAATAATGAAATCTGAAATATATGTATGTAAATATATATATAATTGTAAACGGTTAATTCAATTTAAATAAAACAATTCACTAACAAATTAACTTTCAAGCTTTATTTCAAACTAATAGCTTCCATGTTTTAGTTGTGTTCTTCCTTACCTAAAATAACATAAGAAATTATTTAAAACTTATAAAAATGAAATCTAGAAATTGAATGAAACTAAATTTATTGCACATCAAAAATCAGCTCACAATGTGCTCCAATTTTTATTTTTATTTTTTTTTCTATTAACTTTTTCTGCTACCCAATTGTCAGCCCTCTGGATTTCTAATTTGTACGTGTGCTTTGCTTATAATTGACCACATACACATATAAGAAATCAGCCACTTTAATCAGTTTTTTTTTTTTTTTCCTTGGTTTACTTATTCAAGCTAAAAGCTTGACACTTGTCCTTTCTCACTTAAAAAATGCCACTATCCGTTTTGCTTTATTAGCCACTCATCCCCTCTCTTGGGATAATCCCTCATATATATGTTTTTTTTTTTTTTTTATCATTTTTCTTTGACCGCTCACTTCCTCTTGTTTATAACTTGTCTTTTCTTGCTTCATTTAAAGTCCACCGTTTTTTTTAGCCCAAGTTACTTTGGGCTTGCTTAGTCGGCACATAAACCTTTTTTTTTTTTAATTGAATCCACTTAAATTAATTACGACCTATTTAAAATCTAGACTTCAATTAATCTTCTATAATCATTATGATTTGGGCTTTATAAGAGACTCTTGTCATTCTTTCTTAAATATTAAAAACTTGTCTAATAACATTATTTTAGTCTTTACTCATAAATAGTTCTCCTTAACGGTTTTATTATGTAAATTTTATATCGGACTATTTTTATCTTTTATTATTTTTACTTCTAATCCAACATTATATGCCTATTTGACATATTTTCGGAGGGTCCAAAAGCTATTTTTAAGCCCGAAAGTGGCTTTTAAGCCTGTGTAGATGACTTAAAGAAAATAGCTTATTGGGTTGGGAAACAATTCTAGCAAAAGCCAAGACCAGTGGCTTTGAGTAGACGAGCCTCCAAAAATCCATGGTTTAAAAACTTGATGAGTTTCGTTTAGTTCTGGCCGGGTTCTCACTAATCGGTTCTCCGCCTATTTAGGAACCTCATATCAGTGACTTTACTCGTTGGAGGCAAGTATTCACCGAGTTGAACCGAATACTTGCCAACTTGGTCCAACTCGACGACTAAACTCAACAAACTCACCATCAAACTTGGTCACCATAATCACCTCCGAACTTCAAAAAAACTAGCACTAGTTCAACAATCACCCACACCACACCAATCTCTTAACCAAACTTCAACAATCAACCCTAGTCACTCACCAGTCACCAATGTTGAAAATATCGATATCGACGGAAATATCGGTACTACGATTCGGTGGAAATATCGACGAAAATATCGATATCGATGGAAATTTACGTAAAATTTACGGAAAGTACGGAAATTTAGTTAAAAACATAATATTTTTTAATGAAACTTTTGGTAATGTTAAAATAATCATTTCTACAACCAAAAATCATATTATATTTAAAAAAAAAATCATATTCTATTTAAAAAGTAACAACTAAAAGGTATAAATATGGATATAATATATAGAGGAAATATATGAAAATATAAAAAACTTTCATTAAAACTTTTTAATTAATTTGCATCACATAAATCATGCAAATTTTAATACCAAAATGAAGTCCTAGGTGGTTCATACATGGTATAGCTAGTATCTAGATTTATACAATACTGATACCATGACATAATTTGAATGGTTTTGAATATAATCATGAACATGTCATGAATAAACTTCTTGATTTTTTCCTACCATCTGTTATGGATATGAAATTATGTGTAAAGATCATTGGAGATCCCAAAACTTCTATGACCATCATCACTAGACCTTGAACTCATAGATTCAAAAGTAGTTGAAATGTTATCTTCATTGGATGATGACATCCCTAACTGCATTTGATAGATTCTCTTTGTGTAATCCTTACCAATAGCCCCTATGCTTGGACTCACAGCTCTACACTCATGGTTTTCATCTTGTGTGCAATGAGTGTATTGTTCTTCACAAGTAAATGGGTTCAATGACAAACCTATATCAGTATCATTTCTTTGAGTAAAAGTATAATTATTTCCTCCATTGTCATCATCATCGTCATCATTGTCGTCATCATCGTCATCACTATTATCACCATTATCAGCATCATTGTCTTCATTATGAATTTCATCAATAGCAATGACTTAGGAGTTTTTGTTTTTAAAATAGAATAACAATTATGAGATGTTTGAGCTTGACTACAAAATGGAATATAATAATGAGATTCCTGATGAAAATGAGATTCTTCACGTGGATTAAAAACTTATTTTATTTAGGGTTTTGTTGAAAACTAACACATTTTTTATAATCCATTTGAAAAATAATCTTTATTTTTTTAAATCTTTGCACAATGTTCTTTTTTGGACGAAAATGCCCTTGACCCATTATTTTTTGTCGGTCACTCTTTCTACCAAACGATCTGGTTGAGAATCCCAACCTTGAAGTTGAGATCTCAATCTACATCCCAACTTTGAAGTTAAAAATCTCAACCTTGAGGTAGAGAATCTCAACCTTGATAAAATATTCAAGTTCACATTCTCAACCTTTAGATTGAGAATCCCGACTTCTAAGTTGAGAGTCCTAATCTTGATTCAAATCCACATTCGGAATCTCAACCTTAAAGTTGGGATTCCCAACCTGGATGTTAAATCAAGATTGGGAATCCCAACCCTAAGGTTGGAGCTTCCAACATAGAGGTTGAGATTCGCAACTTTAAGGTTGGGAATCCTAACAGTGATTCAAATTACTATCATTTTATTAAAGACATTTTTGTCCACCCAATGTCTTTTTTATAACAATAAAACAAGAAATGTTATTTTTGAGTTTATCCTTACCAAATGGGTCTTTTTTGTAATTATTCATTTTATTTATTTGATAAAAGCTTAACAAATTCTTATTTGAAAAGCTTAATTTTCACTTTTATTTTATAAAAATTTAACCGATATTTTCAGGATATTTCACGGATATTCTACGGATATTTCCAGAAATTTCCTTGATATTTTGTAAAATTTATACTACAAGTTCACGGAAAGGATATTTTAAGGAAATATCGCGGATATTTTCAGGATATTTTAACAGATAGGAGATTACACTCCCTATCGATATCGGTACCCTTGATTTACGGAAATATTGACTGAAATATCGCGGAAATCACGGATATTTTAAACTATGGCAATCACCACACCAAACCCTAACCTTGACCCCTAAATCCAATCATCAGTTCACCACACCAAGACCAAATCCCAACCCTCTAACCAAACTCAAATCAACTTGTTTACTTGTCACCCGTTGCCGCCGTTCGTCTTCACCGTCACTCGATTGCCAATGGAACTTATCCACGTCAACCTCGACGATTTTGGGGAGATTGATTTAGACTTCAGTGAAGACAATAGTTGATGATGTTAAAGAGGTGACGGCGACGGTGTCGACATCGACATCGATGGTGATAGCTCATTTTAACTATGATGACGATGATGATGTTAAAGAGAAGAAGGATGAGAAATGGGAAGAGAGACAAAGGAGAAGAGAGACAAAGAGAGAATGTGAGGGTGGGGCTTTTGTATGAAATGGATCTAGTGGGTTGTGGGAATGTCAGGTAAGTTATATATTTGGTAGGAAAATTTGGGTTAATATTAGAATAAATATCAATTTAAGTTATCAGATTTTAAAACTAATAATTCCCCTACCCCACCCCCAGAAATAGCGCTCGTCGTGTACTTGTTGAGTAGCCGATTAGTCGCTACTCATTGGGTCGCGAGTCTAGTAAGAGTAGCAAGTTTTGAAACTATGAAAAACATAGGAAGCCCAAACTGTGCTGTAATGGAATTTTTGTATTACCACTTCTACCCTTCTTATAATGAACAACAAAATTATAATTCCGTTTATATCCTTTCTCTTGGGTCTGTGATGAACCTAGTTTTCCCCTTTCTTTTTGGGAGAGCCCCATTCTCTGTATCATCACCTTCAACCCAGATGATAACGAGTAAGTCGAAGACCACCCTCTCGCCGCCTCACCTCTACTTAATCTGATTTTTGTGTTTGCCAGGTTTGTCTATTGTTTATTTTTGTTATATTTGTGTATGGTTTTTGGGTTGTTGTGTATTTTTTAAATTGTTAATTTACAGGAAGAAACTGTGGAGGAGTTCGAGCGAAGTGGTATGGATCCTCTCACTCTGTGACTTTACCAGATGGACTTGGACAGGGCTCAGTTTCTGTTGAGATCTTATCTTCAGATTTGGCTCCACAAGGTATCTACCTAGCTGTATTAGTTGCTGTGTTTTGTTTGTCTCTACTTGATTTTTAATTTATTTGTCTTAAATTTGAAATCAAGTTAAGAAAAGAAGACGGGATGTTACTGATTTCTAATGTGATGCCATGGTGCGTGTTTTGTTTATTTGATTATTAAGTTGTGTTTTGCAGCTTGAGAAGTACATGTTTTGGCGTGAAGTGAACATAGCATTCATATCAAGGTCATGCCAGCTATTTTTTTTTTTTAAGCTTGAAGTTTTGGTTGTTCTATGAAAGTAACATGTATGTGAAATGACTATGTTTAACTGTATAACTGTGTATGGTAGCTATGGTTTGAAGTAAAACTTTTTATACTGAATCAACTTTCATTTTGGGGCTTACTTGATAATATTGTAAGGGCTCGGGCTGTTAATTGTTTCTTCAAGTTATAATTTTGGATGCTGCTGCTGCTTGCATTTGGCTTACAACATCCATGAGGATCATCCCTTCTGTTTCGTATATGGCTGTAATTTTCTGCTTCATATGAACTCATATTGCATGTAAGTTTCAAGTTCTGGTTAGTACCAGTTGCTCTAACCATATTGCTAGAACAGTGACTCATTTTTTATGTGGATTTACCATATATGTTAATGATAATTTGTAACGAGACAGATTTTATGGCAGAAAAATTTAATCTGGGTCTTTTTTTTATTTGTTTGAAGTTTTTGTGTTTGTAAACGAAAGATTTTGTGTTGGGGAGGAAGTAAGTTCAAAAGAGTCATTATTGTACGCGTTTGCTTCTTACTATACCAATTGTTCATTGCACATGAATTGGTCTTACATGTTCCTAATGCTAGTTACAATTTCAAGTCCGTTTGACTAGTATGTTTATTGTATTTCCCAAAAAAAAAAAAAAAACTCTAGTATGTTTATTATTTTTGTTATTGGCATTTTCTCATAAATGCAATTTTTTTGTGTCTCACTCAGTGCTGGCCACTTGGTTCAGATTAAATTACCGACATATAGCTATAGGTTCTTTGACATCTTCTGCCCCCTATTTGCAGTTTGAAGACATCACTCCTTGGTCAAGCTTTCATTATTCTGTTTCCAAAGATTTCAAAGTCCTTCTCTCTATGAATTGAATTTATAGATTTAAAGGTCTTTATGCACTAATGAAATTTGTTTTATTGTGTTCTATGAGATTGTATCAAGATAGTTTTTCCAACATATGAATGTATACTAGTGTTAAATTGTATCAGGTACGGTACCTAGCTATTTGGAACATAGAACTTGTGTATATAGCCTTGCTTTTATTATTCAAAATTGGTGTGATGCTCAGAGCTTTAGAAGATAGTAAACGTGTAACGGTTACACAACAAGTTTTTTTCTCCAATTCTCTTCCTTTTGATCTAAAGGAAATGAGAGAACATGTTGATGAAGATTTATCCAGTGCTTGAAGAAGCAGATAATAACCAGTTTGTGAAGAGACGGTTTGTTGATATAAAGAATTTAGCTCATGATATGGAGGTATCAAAGCTATCACGAAAGACAACAAAATTCTATTGGAGCTGACCACCGAAGGTGTTTGATGAGATAAACAAGGTGTTTGTAAAAATGCCTCAGGACTTCAGGAGCGTTTATGCTGTGTTGTACTTATATTGTTTTTGTGTTGTCCACTTCCATAAATTGAAATGTCTAGTTCTTGACTTAATATTTAAATAGAGGAAAAATATTATTAGCATAATTATATTGAAGTATGAAATTGTATCAATAACAAAGAAATATGAGATTTTTTTGTTATTATTATTATTATTTTTTTATTATAAACCAATTTTGAGAATAAATTGTTACTTTTTATTGTTTTATTAGACAAGTCAAATTCTCATTGGATAAAAAAAATTAAACTTTCATAAATTGTTTCAACTAAACAAGATCAAAGCTCTAGTAAAAGGGTAAGAAAGTCATATCATAATTTAAAGAGATTTTAAAATGTTTCAACTAAATAATTTCAGAAGCTCTTCTAAAACCAAAAGTTCTTTTAAAATATATTATTCAAACACTATTGGAAAAGCTCAAACTTTTACGTTTTTTTCTTTACTATTAAAGCCATAAACAAAAGCTTTCAAAATTAAGCTGAGAATAGAATGCCTTAATTTTTTTTTATCAATTATTCTTATTTTTAATTACTTTCATTTTCATTCAAATATTACTTTTAATTTCAAATATTATTTTTGATTTTAAAATTACATTGAAGGTAGAATGGTATCGATTTTATAATATATGTTAAATTATGTACAATTTGATTCAATTGACTTAACTTACACCGAACAAGTTGCAAAAGCTTTTATAGCAACTGTTAGCTTATGTAGTCCACTCATTTTGCTAGAAAACCTTAGTTAACAAGTTCTTTGCTATGATGCATTATCAATAATCAAGTTTTATTTCCTAGTTCTTTGCTCTGATCAAACAAAATACCAAATATGAAATTGTATCTTTTCTCACAATGTGCATAATGTTTTTTCATTTTTTTTAAAAAAAAATTTAATTTAGACTTATGAGTTACATGCATAAACCAAATTAAATGCCCTTAATAAATATTTTTGTTTACAAGTTGTCTATAGGCATTCAAGTGATAGCTGATGAATATCGCTATACAGCAGAAAAGGGTGCACAATCCATAGGCACTTGCTATGGAAGAATAGCCAACAATTTACCATTCGATGAAGAAGTTATGCACCACTTCCAAACAATTGGAATCTACAAAATGTGAATCTACGATCCGAATAAGCCTACCTTACAGGCTCTTAAAAGCTCAGACATTGAACTCATGATTGGTGTTCCTAATGAATATCTTGAATCCCTCTCATACCCCTCTGCTACCAAGGACTGGGTCCAAAGGTTCATACTTCCACACTCATCAGATGTCACATTCCGGTAGGTTGGAAATGAGATCAAGTACTGACTTAGCAACCCAGCATCTGCTACCAGCAATGTAGAACATCTATAATACAACAGAAGCAGCCAATTTACAAGGCCAGATTAAGGTGCCAACCTAAATAGAATCAAGTTTGTCGGGCAGCTCGTATCCTCCCTCTACAAGGGCATCTAGCACCAATGCAAGATCATTTATGGTGTTAATTGTTCAGTTCTTGGTGAAAACTGGAGCACATTTGCTTGCCAATGTGTACCCTTGTTAGTGACTTGATTAATGTCAAGCTTGAGTATTCCTTGTTCATTTCACCAGCGCCCATGGTAAGTGACGAATAATTCGGATACCAGAACCTTTTCGATGCATTGTTGGATGCTTTTTACATCGCCTTGGAGAAGGCTGGTGCACCCCATTTGAAGATTGTGGTATCAGAGAGTGGTCAGTTGGGGGTGATGCATCAACAGTTGAGAATGCACACACTTATTATCAAAACTTGATTGATCATGTCAAGTCAGGGATTCCAAGGAGGCCTGGACAACCTATAGAGACTTACTTGTTTGCCACGTTCGATGAAAATGAAAAGGACCCTACAGAAACTGAGCAGCATTATGGACTTTTTTCTCCCAGTATGTAGCCAAAGTATCAGCAGATTAGTTTCACTTAAATGAGTGTAGACTTGTAGTAAGCTTGATTTGAATTATTATCATTGATGTCTATGAAACTTCATAAAGTATTCATCCTTCTAAATTGAAAAAAAAAAAAAAAAAAGCCACCCAATTTTATTTTTATTTTTTGCCTTACACATTTACTTGCTACACCCATACTAAAAAATTAAAATTAAAATTTTTACTTACCCTTTAAAATTCCAAAACTATCCTCAATTATTGTTTCTAACTTTAATATATATATATATTTTTCATTACACCCATTTACAATATAATTCTAGTTATTCTTATTTTAATTTGATTTGTAGATGTTTCTAATAAGATTCCTATGAATTTTATCTATAATTTTTTTCCAACTTCTTTCAAAATGTTCCCCAAAAAACAAAAAACAAAAAAAACAAAAAAACAAAAAAAAAAAAAAAAAAACCAAAAGGACTGTGAGACTATATTAAGTTAATCAACTTAATGATGAAGCAATGCAATTTATCGCCATTCTTTTTTTAAGTAAATTCACCACCGTTTGATTGTCTCTATATAGGCATGTGTATTAATAATTGATAAGCATATTAAATCTTAATCAAATTGAAGATTCTTGTAATTCTTTCTTAAATATTAGAGAAAATGTTTAATAACATTATTTTAGTCTTTATTCATAGATATTTCTCTTTAACGATTTTATTACATAAATTTTATATTGACTATTTTTATTTTTTATTATTTTTACTTTTAATCAAATATTATATATGATTTCAAAATTATATTGAGAATAGAATACATAAATTTCATATCCATTATTTTTATTTTTTATAACTTTCATTTTCATTCAAATATTATTTTCTTTAAAAATTATTTTTAATTTCACATATTTTTTTATTTTAAAATTACACGAAAGTAGAATAGTATTGATTTTATAAGAGATATTAAATTATGTACAATTTGATTCAATTGACTTAACTTACACCGAAAAAATTGCAAAAGCTTTTCTAGCAACTATTAGCTTGTGTAGTCCACTCATTTAAGTTGGAAAAGAACACATGAATTCAAAAACTAAAACCTAATGAACCATTTTGAAATTTAATTCTTATTTTAAGAATTGTTAATTTATTGTATGATTATATTCACACAACCACTCGGTAGGAGTGGTTAATGTCTCCATAATCCTAAAAGGTTAAAGGTTTAAGTTTCATCCTTATCCTAAAAATACAATGTATTAATAATTTTTTTTTATAAATTTAATCTTCTTCTCTCACGATAATAAATAAAAAATGATAAGCCTAATTCCCCCCTATAGTTTGGCATAATAGCCAAAAAACTCACTAACTTCGTAAATTATTAAGAATCCCGATGTAGTTTATAAAAATAGTTAAAAAAAAAACCCCTAACTTCAGAAATCATTAATGGGTTTTCAACTATTTTTATAAACGATAAGGGGTTCTTTTAGCTATTGTGCCAAACTATAGAGATTATTAGAAATTTTTGAAGTCAAGGGTTTTTTGGCTATTATATCAAATTATAGCGGTGAAATTAGAGTAACTCTACCTAAAATGGTGGAGGCTGCCTACTCTTACTGTGAAATAACTAAAGGACAAAGTCCTTAAAATAAGGCAAAATTATGATGGTCCTAAACCATTCAAAATCAAAGATTATTTGAGATTCATCCGTCCTGCGCTCTGTTTAGGTAAACTAACTCGTAACAATGTCATAATTTTGACGCTAACCACCTAAAATGATTATTTACATTTTCCTATAAAAACAAAATTATAAATAAAAAAATATCATAGTGTTAGCCAACCAGTTATTATTTTAGCCGAAATCATTATATTAACCATATTACTTCATGAAACGGAGGTCTCAAAGTTCAAATCTCCTCTCCGAATAAAAAGAAAACAGTCATCATCATTCTTTAATGATTTGAACTTCTGTTAGACAGTTTAATGAAAAGGTGTAACAAGGTCTCTGCCATCAAATTATAAATTATATTGACTAAATATCTGTTCTGCCTCTTTCTATATGGTCATTAATTAATTGATTAATACAAATAAAGAAATATAAGGTGATGATCCAAATTCTATAAATGTACTGGCTGTCACCATGTTAGCGCTAATACACTACCGAGATATTTGTAATGGAATGATGTTGCAGGAAGTTCCTTTTTTTTTTTTTTTTTGTAACTAACTGATTTTTTGTTAAATAACTACTGAGATCAGCTTAGATGAGAATTACCCAAATCTTTTACACAAAAATAGTGAGACATTATTACACTTCAACTTGCCACTTGGAGTGGAGATAGGTATGATTGCTACCACTGCGCCATCCCATTTGAACAGGAAAGTTTTCTGTGCTACCACCCTTTAATAAAATGGAAATGACAGTGAAGAATTTTATATTACTAATAACTAGCAAGCATTGACAAGGAAAATATAACAAAACTCACCTGGAAGTTAAGGTTGCAATATCAGAGAATCATGATACGGTAAAGAAAAGCCCCGCAGGGGCGACCTGAGAACACATGAGAGACTCAAATGGAGGCAAGGCCACTGGTCGGTACATGTGATCTCAGGTCGCTCCTGTAGGATTTCTCTACCTCGTTTTGCATTGAAAATTCGATGCTTCCATGTTATTTATATATGGTAGCATCTTCTCTTGTGAATTGAGCCGTGAGTACTACAGCTAACAGCTTGATTGGTTGTACTACACCAACAAGCCAACACATGTAGTAATTTTATGTGTCAAGAGAGCAAGTACAACTTTGTACTCCACTGTACTATGTCAATTTAATTTGTAAATACCAAACTCTTGTAGACTACTTGCCTTCTAAACTTGAAAGTACTTTCTGTGTAACAAACGAACAAGTTGTAGTATCTCTAACATGTACTACTTGCCTTCTAAACTTTTTTTTTTTTTTGAAATACATAAACCGTAACTATGACAGGTCAAGAAAGTGACCGAAATCAATCAAGATAGAACATTAATAATATGATCCGGATGATAATTCTTAATTGAAAGGGATTCACTCACACGAAAATGAAAGATTAAATTGGAATATATTTATAAATATTATTATATTATATATATTATATGACAAATTAGATTTTGAATATAAGGAAAAGAGGTGTCGAACCCATACCGTTGACAAAGGAGGCATCGATGATTGTTGGCGCCAACCACCAAAGACTACTTGCCTTGTAAACTTGAAAGTACTTCCTGTGTAATAATAATAATATGAACCAAAAGACGAATTTACTTTCTCAACAAATTTGTCAAAATTTCAAGCATATTAACTATTTTTTGACACTACTTTCTCTTCTTTTTTTGAATTTAATTCATATTATTTTCGGTCAATTTTTGTTAAAAAAACAGTGTAAGACTCTCTGTTTAGGTGTGGCAAAATATCTTTTTTTTTTTTTTGATACGAAGACGTGGCAAAAATATCTGATTCTATGTAAATCCGCAAACCCGATCCATTCGGACGGGTTTAGATTAGGCAAAAAATCGGATATCGGATCAGGAAGGCGGCAATTTTTCTGGACCGACCCGATTGATAACCGGTTGATATGAACCAAAAACAAACCAGAGTCTAAGTCTGTCACTCGACTCCCCTCCCACCGGAGGCTCGCCGTCCTTCTCCAGAGTCTCCCCTCGCCGTCGCCAGCGGAAGACTCTCTCCCTCTCGCTCTCCCCTCGCCGTGCTTCTCGTCTCTAGTGGTTGATTTTGGTTGTTGGTTCTCCAACGAAGTAAGAAGTCCATCTCTGTTGATTTTTTATGGTTTTGAACACTAATCTCTGTTAATTGATTTGTATGTACTGTTTTGTGGTAGTAATGTAGGTTGTTTGTTTTTTGGTAGTTTTGATTTTGGTTGTTTGTAGTGCTCTGCTTAAGGGTCTTGGATTATCTGTCTGTGCTTTTGATGTGGAGTTTTTTCTCCTGTCTTGCTATCGTCAGGCGCATTTGGTTTAGATATCTTTGGTTGGATTAATTAAATATTTTTTTAATTGGAAATCTGGAAATAAAGCGCAAGTCATGACATGGTGGATAAAATATGTAAATACTTGCAGAAATTTTGAAACTTTTGGATTGAGTTTGCAATAGCTTTTGCAGATATCTTGAAATCTTGTTATCACAACTGTCTTTGTCATCTCTAAAACCGTAGCTGGGCAAAAGGGATTAAACATGATGAGAGGAGGAAGAAGCTACGTGTCGTCTCCTCCGGTGTTCTCCAATGACTCTAAACGACTCCTCCTTTGTACGGCTAATACCGTCTCCATCTTCAGTACTGCCACCGCCTTACAGGTACTTGCTTTTTTATATTTCATTTTCACTATATTGTTTTAAATTTCTATAATTAACTTGCTTTGTTGGGTTTAGATATCATCACTGGAGGGTCACACTGCTTCTGTCACATCGGTGATCGTTGTACCTGCTTCCTCTCCTGCAAATAGCATTCTCTGCTATTGTTGGACTGCCTCCCTCGATGGCACCATAAGATATTGGGACTTTTCGGTGCCTGAGTTGTTGAAGACAATCAATATCAAATTGCCAATCTATTCGATGGTGAATTGAATGTAGTAGCTAATGTTAAGTTATTTTAACAAATCTGTTATTTAGATTGGGGTTGTTGAGATTTTATTTTCATTTTCAGGTGATTCCGTGTTTGTTCAAGAGCAATGAAAAACAACCTAAGCTTTTTGCATATTTGTCTCTTGAAGATACAAAACGAACTATTAGTAAAAAGAACAAGTCCAAACCCACTACTTGGCATGGACAAATCTCCAAGTGTAACTTGACTGAGTCCCGCCTCGTTGGTGGAGTCACCTTGGCAGAGGTCTCCTTTCGTTCTTAACTCGTTTTATTCGTCTTTGATTTGCATTACTTACTTGGTTGTCTTCCTTTTGTTAGTGGTGTATGTATCATTATGTGCATGAATTGTGATTGCTTTCGTTCGTTTATTAAATAAGCTGAATTTGATGTGGGGCAGACAAAAGTACCTGAGTTGATAACGGTTGGCTCATCTGGAAAGTATTTTGGAATCAGAAAACAACACAAGATTTTTATATGGAAGGTCCCTGATATGGAATCCGAGCGTGTGGTGCTTAAGAAGATAACACTGCATCATACAAAGAGGATAACGGTTCTTGCATTTCATCCAACACAAAGAATTTTAGCTGCAGGCGATTTCACGGGGAGAATTCTAATTTGGAGAGGATTTGGTGATAGAACATTTGCTAGCGGTGGCGGAGGAGGACAAGTGAGTGATGAAGAAAGACCAGGTGTGAGGGATGATGATGATGCTGATTCTTGCACCACATGGCACTGGCATCCTTCGAAAGTAAATCTACTCTTTTTCTCTTCTGATGGAGCATATCTGTATTCAGGTAAAGAAATGTCACTTCCTTTTGAAATAAGATGAAATTAACATCACTATAATGCTTGGCTTTATTAGAGAAAGTGCCTCGCCCTATATGCTGCATAAATACACAATATGTTGGCATGGGTTTTGAAAACACTACTGGACTTAGGAAGATGATCTGTATTTCATATTTTCTGATACTTACAAATCAGTTTAAATAGAAAATACTACAATATACATTTTAGGAATCTAATAAATCAATTACACCAATTAAGCTACTCTATTCTATACATGGAAGTACTGAAATTATGCATTGAATCCCTAAGAAATCTCTTCCTAAAATCATGTGATTCGGTCAACTTTCCACAACTCCCCCTCAAGCTGGTTTGAAAATGTCTGTCATTGCCAGCTTGGAATTCAACTCCTCAAATTTTCCTCGATGAAGACTCTTTGTAAATATATCAGCTACTTGTTCTGTAGTTGGCAGATAAGGCATGCATATCTGGCCTTTGTCAATTTTTTCTTTAATGAAATGTTTGTCAATCTCCACATGCTTGGTCCTATCATGTAAGACAGGATTATGAGCTATTGCGATGGCAGATTTGTTGTCACAATATAACATAACAGGAGATGATGACTTGATATTCAGATCTTCTAGTATCCTTCTTATCCATAATCCTTCACAAATGCCTAGAGCTGCTGCTCTATACTCTGCTTCAGCACTGCTCCTAGCCACTACATTTTGCTTCTTGCTCCTCCATGTGACCAAGTTCCCACAGACAAACGAACAATACCCAGATGTTGATCTTCTGTCTGTTATATCTCCAGCCCAGTCAGCATCTGTGTAAACTTCAACCTGAAAGTGTCTGTTATTAGCAAAAAATAGACCTTTACCAGGTGTCCCCTTCAGGTATCTTATAATCCTCATCACTGCCTCAAGATGTTTCTTTCCTGGTGAGTGCATAAACTGACTCACAACACTGACAGCAAATGTGATATCTGGACGTGTCTGTGTTAGATAGATAAGCTTCCCAACAAGCCTCTGATATTCCTCTTTATTTTCCCAACAAGCCTCTGATATTCCTCTTTATTCACCTGCTCTGCTGATGTGGCTGCTTCTAATTTCAGATTGGGTTCCATAGAAGTCTCAGTTGGCCTGCATCCAAGCATACCTATCTCTCCTAATAAATCCAGTACATATTTTCTCTGACATACTGAAATACCCAGTTCTGACCTTGCAATCTCCATACCTAGGAAATATTTTGCCTCTCCTAAGTATTTTACCTCGAACTCTAGTGCCAATAATTTTTTCAAGTTTTCTATCTCACTTTTATCATTCCCAGTCAGAATGATATCATCCACATACACAATTAAAACTGCACATTTTCCTTCACTAGAGTGTTTTACAAACAATGTGTGATCCCCTTGACTTTGCTTAAAACCTAGTCTCTTAACAACTTCCCCAAATCTCTCAAACCAAGCCCTAGGGGATTGTTTTAGACCATGTATGGCTTTGACTAGTTTACATACACTACCCTTACCAACAAGGTTCTCAAATCCGGGTGGAGGCTCAATAAACACTTCCTCCTCTAGGTAGCCGTTTAAGAATGCATTCTTTACATCTAATTGATGTAGAGACCATCCACAATTAGCAACTATAGAGAATAGAATTCGAATCGAATTTGCCTTGGCCACCGGCGCAAAGGTTTCTTGATAATCAAGGCCATGTGTTTGGGTGAACCCCTTAGCAACTAACCTAGCTTTATGTCTTTCTATAGATCCATCTGCTTTACACTTAATTGTAAAAACCCATTTACACCCCACTGCCCTTTTTCCACTAGGCAGCTTAGCACTCTCCCATGTATTATTTTTAACAAGTGCATTCATTTCCTCCATGACTGCCTTTTTCCAACTAGGACACTCTAAAGCTTCTTGTATGTTTCTAGGGATGGAAAGATGAGATACTTTTGAAGTGAATGCTTGGTGATTGTTGGATAACCTATGATATGACAAGTATTTAGCTATAGGATGATTAGTGCATGACCTAACACCTTTTCTAATGGCAATGGGAATGTCAAGATCTGTCTCAAAGTTTCTGGTATTACTTTCAGTGTTTGGTTCAGTCATAGTAGAAGGTGAGTCAAGATGAGTAGGTGAAATAGGTTCACAAGTCATAGAAGAAGTACCTGGAGGATTCTGGTTCAGAACAGGCTCGATGAGGTCAGCTGATTGGCCTTGAGTAGACTGAGGGTCTCTATCATTTTTAGACTTTTTTCTGGTGTAAACAAGTATCTCAGTTGTTGGCTGACTTAGTTCCTGAGATGTTGAATTTCCTCCTGAAACAGGCACATTTTGACTTGGAATAATAGTATGATCTACCTCTCTAGGCCCTGATGATTCACTCGGTAGATAGGGTGCTGGAAAACTGGTACTGGTTTCCTTGTTCTGAAAAATTCTACCAGTACCAGCACTGTTATCTCCTCCCATACTAAACATCTCCCCCTGAACCTGAGTTTCAAAGTATGATTGCTGTTCATGAAAGATAACATCCATACTTACATGTACTTTCCTAGTTTTAGGATTGAAAACCTTATACCCCTTCTGATTACTTGCATAACCTATGAACATGCATTTTTCTGATCTGGGTGCAAGTTTTGATCTCCCTATCTCTGGAATATGCAGAAAAACAGTGCAACCGAAAACCTTTAATGGCAGATTTGTATGCAATCTGTTTTCAGGAAAGATTTCCTTTAAACAATTCAGAGGGGTTTTATGATTTAAAATCTTAGAAGGTACTCTATTGATTAAATATGCAGCTGTTAGCACTGCATCCCCCCACAAATAATTAGGTACATTCATAGCTAAGAGGAGAGCCCTACTAACTTTAAGAAGGTGACGATTTTTTCTCTCCGCAATCCCATTTTGCTGGGGTGTATGGCTGCATGTTGACTGGTGTTGGATGCCTTTCTCACTTAAAAACTGTCCTAATTCTTGATTGAAGTATTCTTTACCGTTGTCAGTCCTCAAAATGCTAATTCTAGTTTGGAATTGTGTTTCAATCAAGTTGTAAAATACTTTAAATAAACTTTGGACCTCTGCTTTCTGTTTCATCAAATACACCCAACATATCCTAGTATGGTCATCAATGAATGTCACAAACCATCTTTTATTAGATATGGAATTGGTATTACAAGGCCCCCACACATCACTATGAATTAGATAGAAAGGTTTTGAAGCTCTATATGGCTTTGAGGAGTAGAACTGTCTAGTACTTTTAGAAAATGAACAGACATCACACTGCAAATGCTCATTACTTAATTTCTGAAATAAATCAGGGAACAAATGTTTCATATAAGGGAAACTTGGGTGACCTAACCTAAGATGCCAAGTCATTATTTGTTCTTTTATTGTGAGGGATTTCGCATCACATGATAGACCAACTGCCTGCCTTCTTTTGTCTTCAAAATAATAGAGACCCTTGTCTTCTCTAGCTCTGCCAATCTCCTTCCCCAACTTCCTGTCCTGAAATACACAGTTTTGAGATGTAAAGGTGACAGAACAGTTAGAGTCATGAGATAGTTTACTAACTGATAATAGGTTGCAGGATAGATGAGGGACATGTAACACTGATTTTAGAATAAGAGTGTCTGATAACCTGACAGTTCCTATTCCAGCAATAGGAGATAAACTCCCATCAGCCAGTCTCACCTTTTTGTTACCAGGACAGGGGCTGTAATTTTGAAACAGGGATGGCATGCTTGTCATGTGATCTGATGCACCTGAGTCAATGACCCAAGGTGTGTGATTTAAGTGACTTAAGAAGCATGTAGATAAGTTACCTGTGTGGACAAGAGAGCAGTTAGGGTTTGATGAGTTCTGCACCAGTTTAAGGAGCTGATCTATTTGGTCTTTGGTAAGGGTCGCCTGTCCAGCTGAGTTTGCATGAGACGTGCTCTTCTCCCTAGCCTTCCAGTGATCTGGTTTGCCATTCAATTTCCAGCAAGTCTCACGGGTATGGCGTGGACGATGACAGTAGTCACACCAGGCCCTTTTTTTCTCTTCAGGTTTGCGAGCAGTGACTTTCAAAGCTGTACTTTCTTGTGAAATGAGCGCTGATGTCTCCACTGGACTGGGTGTTGGTTCCCTTTTTCCCAGCATCACAGCTCGTCTGCTCTCTTCTCTTCTTACTTCTGCAAATACCTCATTTAGGGGTGGTAAAGGACGTCTGCCTATGATGCGCCCTCTAACATCATCAAACTCCACATTCAGTCCGGCCAGGAAGGAGTAAACTCTTGAATTATCAATCTCCTTCAGATAGTGTGCAGCATCTGTAGGATCCTTCCAGGTATAATCCTTAAATAAATCAAGTTCCTGCCATAGTCTTTTAAGGGCAGAGAAATACCTGGTTACTGTCTCACTGCCTTGTTTTGATTCTGCAAGCTTTAACTGTAGCTCATAAATCTGGGATTGATTGCCCAGATCTGAGTACATTTCATTTAGACTATCCCACATCTCTTTGGCAGTGGAATATCCAAGATAGGTTGAGCTTACATCTTCTTCCATAGAGTTTGTAAGCCATGCCATCACCATCGAATTCTCTGCCTCCCACACTTCATATTCTGCATCTTCCTTGTCTGGTTTCTTTTTGTCACCAGTCAAGTAACCTATCTTTCCTCTTCCCCGAATGTACATACGAACAGATAATGACCAACGGTGGAAATTATCCCCATTTAGTTTTATGGTGGATATTCTGACAGAGTGATGGTCAGATTGACCAGAGGAGTTTTCTGAGGTCGTTGACATGATAAAACAATAGAAGAAGGGAAGAACCTAGGTCTCAGATTTAAGAACCAGGCTCTGATACCATGAAAACACTACTGGACTTAGGAAGATGATCTGTATTTTATATTTTCTGATACTTACAAATCAGTTTAAATAGAAAATACTACAATATACATTTTAGGAATCTAATAAATCAATTACACCAATTAAGCTACTCTATTCTATACATGGAAGTACTGAAATTATGCATTGAATCCCTAAGAAATCTCTTCCTAAAATCATGTGATTCGGTCAACTTTCCAACAGGTTTGATGATTCCTTTATCAAGATTATTATTATTATTATTATTTTTCAAATGCAAGGGCTGAGTTTCACATATATGTTTATTTGTGCGTTTTACGCTAAGATCGATGAAATTGAGCAGTAATCCTTTCATCACTATGTATGGATCCTACATGAGTTGCATGTCCTACTGAGTTAAATATATGCTTCTTTGCTGCTGGCAAGAGTTCTCCAGTTTTCTGCTTGACTAGTAGCTTAAGGTCCTTTCAGTGATTGTAAACAGTTGGCCCCTTTCCTGCTATTAAATGATTTATTGTTCTCATGGTTTGCTACTGTTGGTTGTTCATTAATTACATTTCAAGTAATTTTCCTGTTGTTGAGACCCATTTCTGTTATCATTTAGGTGGAAAGGAAGGAGTTCTTGTAGTTTGGCAGCTTGACACAGGAAAGAAGAAGTTTTTACCACGAATTGGATCTCCACTTCTGTATTTTACGGTTTCACCAGATCCTTCACTTTCCTCTGTAAGATATGATTTGCTATTTACACTAGCTTAAACAAGTGCTATTCTATGATTTTATCTGTGGAAAGTAACGTACAATTTTGACGAAGGGTCTTCAGATCGCTTGTGCAGATAATCAAATTCATCTGCTGAAAATGCCTTCAATGGAAATTTCGAAGTCCATTTCTGGGATTAAGGTGTGTTTTTATCAGCTTGTCTGGTCTTATTTTGAAAACTTAATTTTTTCACTTGTATTTTGTGTAATAAGATGTGTAGTTGACTGAGAAGGCAATCCATGGGCAGAAAATATGTATGTACGGTCAAATCCAAATGAAATCTATGTGAAACATTTTGTAGCAAATTGTATCAATGTCATGAAAAGTGTAAAACTTTGTTGCTTTGGTGCAAGTATTGAGGTACACCAGCGGGGACACAATAACATGTTCAAAGTACACTTTGGATCATTCCATAATTTTGCATGTTTTTAATCTATGCCTTTCTTTATGCAGTCTCTAAAAGTGAATTTACTTTCATTTGTTCAGGTTTGGAATTGATTTGTTGGCTCTATAAATTGTATTTTTAATATATATTCCATATGCTACGTGCTATATATATATATATATGCCAGTTTTTAATGCTTCTTCCAGTATGCTGTAATGATGCTTTTCACTATGCTGTTAAACAACACATGTATGTATATGTTTTTCTCTATTGTCTTGCTGTTTTATGTTCGACATATTTGTTCTTATTTTATTTGAAACACTTTTATGGTGCATTTTTCAGCTACCTTGTTCACTGCCTGAGGAGTATGAAAGTTTTGGTAGTGGGGTTGCCTTCGATCCCAGATCTGCATTGGTTGCCTTACGCACTGAAAATTACTGCATCCAATTTTACAGCCTCTTTGATGACCGTGGAATTTCTGAGGTGAGAATGATCAATTAACTTTCATTTAAAAAAAATGATCTGTTAACTTGATGTTTACTTATTTTAAATGATGCGATAACTTGTAATTTTCGTTGGTCCTGGTTTTCCCTTCTTGAATTTTCAGTTTTCCCTTTGGTGATTGTCAGGCAATATACCATGCCCTAATAATTAGGCAAATTGTTTCTTTTTGTGTTTGCTATTGAATTTCCCATATGCTGATAGGATATTGTTGATTTTGCTTTGGGGTAAATGGGATGTTGTATGTTAGAGAAAGCCATCTCCGCTTTACAGTTGATCCTATACAAAAATCAGTTTCTTAATTGAGCTATATTAAACCATTGCGTATTATATATTGAAGTCTTTAAATTTTCAGCTCTTGTATACCCATGTTTTGTGCATGTAGCACCAACTTAATAAAAAATAATTTGAGTTTTTATAGCATCTAACATAGATTTTGGACAAAACCCCTTCTCTTCCCAAGACAAACATTTTACATTCCAAAACAAAAGAGAGAAAGTGGATCTAAAATCTAAAACAAGAAGAGAGATAAACGAAACTTAGAAATCAAAATAAGAAGAAATAACATAAATTTATAAACTGAAAAAAGAAACTAAAAATTAAATCAAAAAGGAGAAAAAAGAAACTTGCAGTAAATCTTGACTTTGTCAAGACTTCTTGAAGTCTTGGTTGTGGGCAAGACTTGGCCACGCTCAAGACTTTAATCAATTAATTAATTTTTTTTCTCAAAACTGTTTTGTCAATTAAGTTAATAAGTATTTGTTTTGTCAATTGAACCAATAAGTATCCATTTGAGATTTAATTTCATTTTAACTTTTATTGTTACAAAATTTTTAATCTACAAAAATTTAAACGATTCTCAAAACTCAAACATGAAATTAATCAAAGTATAACCGTTAAAAGTTATCTATGAGTTTCATTATAAACAACAAACCAAATCCACAGAGTTTCACAATGAACAACAAACCAAATCTTTAATTTTTAACACCAAAGAAGTTTTTTCCTAAGAAAATTGATGTTTGTGGAGAAAGAGAATGTGAGAATCGGGTGAGGAAAGATGATAAGAGAAAGAAGAAAGAGAATGATAGCTTTTGCTCTCATTAATCATGCGCAATCTGGGTAGTTTTCATGCTTTGGTGCTAAAAAAAGTAACCTTTTTTTCTTATGAAACAAGCGTAATTTAGGCAGTTTGCACACTTAGGTGCTAAAACAACCAAGTTCTTGACTTGGTGAGCATCCCAAAAAAAGAGGCCCAATAGGTTCCATTTCTTGCCATTTAGAATATAGTACCTTTATTGAACCATTAGCTTCATTTCTAATCTAGTTTACTCAGTAAAGGCTTGTATTAATCTTATATAATTAGGTGGGGCATATGAAATGGTGTGTCATATTTGATACCCATAAAGGAATTAAAAATATCCATATCTAAGAAATCTCTTCATACAAATTTCGATGAAATGAAGGCTGAAATTTTCCAAATATGCTATTTCAGGTTCAAGTTTGTGAGAGAAACCATCAACCGGGAGATGATGTTACGGTAAATAAATTTGCCATTTTATTGTGTTCTTTATCATATACACACATCTTTAAGTGTCAAATCATCTATAACATTTGATTACTGATGTAATAATTGTGATAGATATTCTTGAATTATATGATGTCAGGTAGTTGTGACTTTAGTAGCTCTTTCCCAAGATGGCTCTATGATGTGTACTGTGGAAGTGAAGCTTGCTGAAGAGGGCATTGGAGGTCTTGTCTGTCTTAAATTTTGGGCATCACAATCTCAAAATAAAAAGTTCAGTTTGTCCACCATCATTTATGAACCCCACAGGTCTGGATGTGGCTAAATAACAAGTTTTTGAAAGTTTTCATGTCCTAGACACCAAAAAGTTGGATCAAAATTTCTAGTGAAAGTGAAGTGATTGTATTTTATTTATTTATTTACTTGAAATTACGATTGAATATATTGATCAGGCATCAGGGTCTTTGTGCTGATGAATTCCATAACAAATGGTATTTTATAGGGATGCCAGTATATCTGCCGTTGCTTTCCATCCTACACGACATGTGGCTGTCAGCTCATCTTATGGGGGGGACTTCAAGGTGATCTTGAGTGACTTGAATAGTAGTTGTTAGTTGTCTGTGTCACAATCTGTTTTCTCACGAATGAACACTTTCTTTATATTCTCCAATGCTCAGGTTTGGGTTTGCAATGATGAATTAGAGCAAAAAGATGCAATGCTTCAGAGTTCTAGTTGGACATGCCATGCTGTTGGCTTATACAAGTATTATTCTATTTTATGTTCTCCTCTGGAGGCTGTGCTGTTTTAGTTTCCTTAATCATAAATAGTTAATGATTTACTTGAAAGTCAGTTAAGCTAGGATATATAGAAATTATGATTATTTGGGACTTTATGAATGACTTGAAAATAATTTTTTGTGCATACCTTTGGGACATGTACATTTTTTTCCTTGATCAAATTATTTTTATTTGAACATATCTGTTGTGTAAAGTTTTCTTTTTAAGGCCTATGCTTGCTTTTAAAATATGGGAAGTTGCATGGTTAATTTTGTTGAAGACTTACATAGAAAAGTCATCTTGTGATGAAACAATGCTAAATTGGCATGTTGAAGTGGATGTTGTCCACATGTCATGTATATAAGTTGATGACTAAAAGTCATGTTCATTGTTATGCTGATTCTATTGTGCTTCACCTTGCAGAAAAAAGGCAATGACAGCTGCTGCATTTTCTGCCGATGGTTCTATTCTTGCAGTTGCAGCAGAAACTGTGATAACGTTATGGGATCCGGACAAGAATGTTCTTATTGCTGTTATTGGAGAGACTCTAATGGTGATTCTCTGACATACTTACATCCTTCTATCTCTGTTTGTGCTATGGAAACATATATTAAGGGAATGGCAGTAAGAAAGAACGGTTAGAATTCTGATAACAAGGGCACATATGTATGTTTTCTTGCCACTTGTTTTTCGTCCTTCAATTTAAGAGTACATAGTGCACCTATGCTTTGCAAAACAATGAAAGGAAGGCTCTGTCTAGGATTAGGCTCTTCTTTTAATTGTCCTTTCTAGTTTATAATATTGTTGGTGCTGTTTTCACTATTGTTATGCTTGTATTTGGTTGCTGGCAATAATAAATTAGCAATTTGGTTCTGACATCTGTCTCAGGTTCTTTTACTGAACTGTGCAGTGGAGATTGAATGCATTTTTTTGGCTTTACAGCCAAAAATTCAGTTGTAATGCGAAATAAAGATAAAGAAATAAAGATTTTAGAATGTTAGCTCAATAGAGAAGGAAAAAACCAGTTTGTGGATAATTGGATATCAACCCAATGTGTTGGAACTTAGTTCTATGCACCTTTAGTTAACACATGTGGTGTTATACCATGGCAACTGCATTCATAAAGCACTGGCTCTCTCTTTCTTTCTCTCATTTTATGACATTTTTTTTTTTTTAATTTCTTACAGCCAATCGTGACACTGTCATTTATTGGAAAGTCAGAGTATCTTGTGGCTGCATCTTGGGGCTCAAAACCACAACTATCTGTTTGGACTATGTCAAAGCTGTCAGTGTCTTGGTCATATATGCTTCGTGTAGAAGGTACAACTCCTCTTCCTTGAGCTACAGATGTGTTTCTCTTGTCATGAACGGTAGATTTAGGTAGATGATTGTGAGTTATGGTCTCATACTTGTATTTTAGGGACTTCTAAGAACACCCAAATACTTGCCAAAGGTAGTTGAGATTGACTGGTTTGAAAACAGCATACTATTCAATGCGTTACCAGAATGACTATGAAAGTTACAGCTTTTAAAAACTGGATCGGGATGAAGAAGAGAAAAAGGGGGAAGAAGCGGGGTGAAAGTTCAACTCTTTCCATTCCCTTTATCATGTTTTATTCTTTTTCGTTATTTAAATCTTTTTTCTGCCAATAGCTACTCTCTTTGGTGGGTTCTTGAGAATTTAGTGAATGTGTACCGAAATTGTCCAGGATCATTTCATTTATATGTGCAACCAAATTCCTATTTGCATGAATAGAAACTCATTTTTCTTCTTGTGACTGTTAAGCCTCCAGAGTCACTCTCTTTGTTTTCCTATCCTATGGGGGCATGCTGGCGTATTGACTGTTTTAATTAGTGATGCTAAAATTTTCCCATTCTCAATGTATCAAGGCATTTTGGGCTCATGTATTTTATCAATTTTTGTATTTTCAGTTTTATTTTCAGAAATTCTTTGAGAAGAAAAGTTATTTCAATATCAGAACCATTTATAATTCAGCTCAACTGTATATCAGTATTGCCAATACTAATCTTTCATTGTGCAGTTTTATTGAAATAGCTAATAGTTAAACGCTAGCATCGTGTGAAAATTTCGGGGAAGCTCTGATTATTATTGATCAAACTCTTTGAATTGCAATACTATAACTTGCTAACTTCGCATTGTGCTCAGTATAACATCTATAGCTCTTGTCAGTTTCTACTTTCTGTGTTGTTAGGTATTTGATACAGTACTTAAACATTGTGCAGCTGTAGCCTGTGCAGCAGATTTGTCATCATTTGCAGCTCTTGCCCTTCTTCCTGAATCGTCTGAAGGCCAGGAATCCATTGGAACAACATTTCAAGGAAAGGATGGAGTAATCTTACTTTTCAATGCAACAGATCCTGTTCCTGTGGCTACGTGGTCTGCAAGGAAGGTATGATTCTTCCATTGTTACAGATTGTGTAGATCAAATGAACCTAACTTCTCTTCTACAAATTAGTTTACCTTTCTTTGTAAGAATAAAATGAGGGAGAAGTTGTTACCCAAGGTCCAGATTAATATAATATTTTCTTAAAATATAATATTATCTAGTGAAAGCTTTGGTAGAATTGTTTTATTCTATTCATTATTTATTGATTTCACTTTTGAAGGAAAATTTGATAAACTTAATATGTTTGTTTAATTCCTTGTTAAATTAATATAAGTGAATTGATTATTTATCAATAAAAATAAATTTTAGCAGTGGTAATTGTTCATATTTTTTCAGTCTTAAATTTTCATTACTTCCATAAATGAAGAAAAAGGATATTACCAGTGACAAGATATAAAAAGAATGGAATGTTGTTACATAAAGCTTCTTCAACTGTGTAAGAGATCACCTATAGTAGATTGTGGTAATGAGACTTCTCATCACAGAAATGGTTTATTGCCAATAAATTTCTGCCAATGAAAGTGATGATCAATGGATGACATGTATACGGTGAACAAGTGAATTTCTTTTACTGTGGCAACAAGTCTATTTTTCTAAATTGAAATGCAGCAATCCAGGCTGTAAACCTTTTTCTCAGTGTGTAGTGAAGTGTACCTCGGCATCAGTTTATCCTCTTTCTTTTGATTCATTCTATTACAATATCTTCTCTCATAAATTGTAAAATGAGTATAGACAGAGGAGAAAAAATAGACTTGAGATTTCCTGTATAATCATTTAAATGAGCATCTATAGATACACTATAGTAGTAGTGAATGTGGTCTTCTCTTCTGCAATATAAACATTGTTAATATGCTGGCCCACGCCTCTGTTTGTCTCCCATATCTGGGTAGAGAACCAAATAAACAAGATGAATGAATGAAGAATATGAAAACTGCAAGATTCGGTGGATACTTGCTGTCAAAAGTGTGTTTAATGGTTTGCATGTGTTTAGGTGCAATGTTAGAACGCTATTTAATTTCTATTTTCTTTGACAACAGGTCACGTGCACAAATGATATAATGCTTTGTAAACCCACCATAGCTATCTTTCTGTCTATAAGTCTTTTATAGCAGCACACTGTTTTATGCTAATAATATCCTTTTCATTTATTGCAGGCCAAGGGAGGCACACTTGCTTTTATAAGTCCTTCTATAGAAGATAATGTTTTAGATGGAAAACCACCTCAAACATTGCTGGTATATATGAATGGTGATCGTGAGTATGTCCTCTTTGATCCATATGGAGAAGAAATCCATGAGCTTAATGTGATCCCACGGAAAGATCTTGTGGACCCTAAAGAAATAAGTATGTTTTCCTTGATAACTCATTATTTAATTTACATCATTTGAATATCAAGTTTGTGATTTTAATAAACTGCATTCTTAAGATAGTTTTGGTGGTACTAGGAAAATCTTACATCATATTAGAGTGAATTCTTACATAAGTTTATGAGAAACAAATTAATTCTTTTGATAATATATAACAATTCTATTCAGTTATAATTCAAACAAACATTTGTGTGCAAGAAAAACATTGGTGTTATAATTCAAACAAACATTTTTGTGCAAGAAAAACATTGGTGCTATAAGTCAAACAGACATTGGTGTTTCACAAGTCCTCTCTATCATTTGGTGCCCAAGAAAATTTGTGTTTTTTTTTTTTTTGTTATGGCATGTGGACATTCATATTGGTCAAGCAATTTATATTGAAAATAATGTGTATTTTAGTTTGTGTCTTAAATTCTTGAATGGAAAATTCACATTTATCAAGCAGGTACTTAGCAAGATCATTAGGTTCTCTGATCTTACTTTGTTGATTATTTCCGTTTTATTTCCAACAGGACAATTTGGCTATGCATCCATCTATGGGGAGCTACCTGAGTTTGACATGAAGAGAAACCAGACTTCATGGGTTCCGTCTGTTTCATCTGAAAAACCTTGGGAGACCATATTCAGTGGGTCATCACATAATCTTCCACCACTTACAAAATTGTGCTCGGCATTTTTGGAGTCATTGTTGGAAAAGAGAACTGCTGTTGTGGAGTGAGATGTTAAGAGCAAATGTTGCCAAATTGGCAGGGACACATACCCAGGAGACCTAGTTATCCCAAATACGTTTGATGACAAGCAACATAGTTCATGAGCAAAGAGATTGTCATCTGACAGATTTGGCCAATACAAGATGCCGCAAAAGGCAAAACTGAGGGTCTGTAATTTTGAGACAACTGTATTTCAAATGTTGGTGTGCGTGCGTTGCAGCTTCATAATTTTGTAGGAATTGTGTTAGATTTAATTGGTCTTAATGAAATTGCATTTGGCAGTAGGTTTGTGAGAATGTATAGGAGAAATGTTATCACAGGGAAGGAACACAAGTATGCATTCATTGACAAAATTTTGTAATTATGTGAAGAGCAAGTCATATGGGATTCTTCTATAATATATTGTTGGAGTTCACCTTAATGAAAAACTCTTTATCAACCGAGATATTTCTGTAGTGTTTCTTTTTCTGAAATCCAAATAAACTTAATTCACTCAAGCCAAACAAGAAAGCTCTTCATCAAGCCATAAGTTGAGAGGACAAGGCCTAAGGAAGCAAATGAATTGCCCACAGTTTCTACACCTAGAGATGACATGGCTTTGACTGAGAAACACCAACAAACTTACAAAAGCCTAAAACATCATCAAATACAGGAAACCAGCAGGACTACAAGAAGACAGACCATTAGAGATGCCTGCTAACAGGATTATGGATTCATCTTTATCATTTTCCCAGCCTAGCAACCAGAAAATTTTACTTATAAATTTGTGGGCAAATTTTGTTGAAGATAATTTATATCTATAATTCATGTCAGGTTCTTTTCGTTTAATAGCATATATTCATGCTTGATTTTTGTAATTGTCACCAACTTAATAATTTGAAGTTTTAGAACTTAAAATAAATTTTAGACCCTAAAATATGAATTTTTAGAAATTATAATAAATTTTAGACTGAAATTCCTTTGCTTCACTTCGTAGTCGTGCTTCTTTCAATTACAAAATAAGGTCCCCTGTAGTTTGATGAAATAGTTAAAATCCTCCAGTATTTTAAAAAATTGTTAATATTCTATTGTTGATTTATGACATAGATTAAAAAAAAAAAACCTTTAATTAATAGAAATGTCCAAAAAAAAAAAAAAACAAAAAAAAAAAAAACCTCTAACGTCAATTTGGATGTTAAAAATCAATGTTTAATTGTTAATGTGGAAGGATAAAACCGTCAAAGGAAGATAAACTATAGGAATCATCACATTTTCGCCTCTATAGTTTGATGAAATAGCCACAATCTCCCAGCATCTTGAAAAATCACTAATATCCCCTTGTTTATTTATGAAATAGATAAAACCCCTAATAGTTTATAGAAATATGCAAGAAACCCCCTACAGTCAAGTCGGACGTTAAAATTCAATGTTGAAGTGTTAGTGTGGAAGAGCAAAATCGTCAAAACAAGAAAAAAATATATAATAACATTAATTAATTAATTAAAATAGATTTAAAACAAAATAATGTCCAAAAAAATTAAAATACAAAAATTTATTAAATAACATTTAAAAAATTAAAACAAATTTTTTTAGAAAATAATTTCACCTTAAATTGAAAAAAAAAAAAAAATCATAGGTGGATCTCCAACAGTTCAACACCCAAAACCAACCAGTTTAACACCTAACTGTCCATCTTCTTCTACGTGCATCTTAGGTGACAAAAGCTGTGACAACATCTTCATCTTCTTCGAAAATCATTGCTGAAGTTGCCAGTGGAGACCTCCATCGTCAAAGTCGTCGATATAAACCTAGTCTCCATCACGATGGAGACCAAATCCGATCTTCATTGCCAAAGAGTCCAATTCTGGTCTCTATCGCATGAAGACCAATTTTAGTCTCTTTGCAATGGAGAGGTCTCCATTCTCCGGAGACCACTCCATTTCTTTTAGTTTTTTTTTTTTTTTTAATTTTTTAATTTTTTTCAAATGGTTGATAATGATAATCGTGTGTTGATGTTGCTGATGGTAGATTGATAATAGGTTGATGTTGATAATAATGGTGATGAATGAGTTGATGATAGTCGGCTGATATGATGGATTAAGAATGATGAACTTGGGTTCTTCTACACTGAAGAATGAAGAAGAAGAACAGTGTATGCTCCTCAATGTGTTTTTTTTTTCAACTTTTCAAATGTAATATAGTCTTTAGAAATTGTTTGTTGATGTTGTAGTTGATTTGGTATTTGTTGATGAAAAGTTAAAAAAAAAAAAAAAATCTTCATTGAAATAGAACAAGATATAGTAAAATAGAGATTCAATTTATCTCCATCGTCCATCAATTGAAGATCTTATATGATTGCATCATATTGGATCTCCACTTTTTTGTTTTATTTTTAATTTCATTTCATAAAAAAGTTTTAATGATTTTTTTTTTTTTAATTTTAATTGAGGGAGTTTGGTCTTTTCATGCATTGTCAATATTAGAATCAAATTTTCACTAACAGAGTTAATAGAATATGTAAAATAATATTTCTATGAACTATAGGGGGTAATAGCGATTAAGTCAAACAATAGGGGGGGGAGAAAACTGAGATTATTTCTTAATTTTTTATTTAATGGAGGGACAGTTTGGTCTTTTCATGCACTATTATTATCAGAATCTAGTTTTCATTAACAAAGTTAACAAAAAGGGTAAAATAAGATATCTACAAATTACAGGAGGTAATCAACGCTTATGTCAAATAATAGGGG
This sequence comes from Dimocarpus longan, assembly GCA_022984855.1. Lineage (NCBI taxonomy): Eukaryota > Viridiplantae > Streptophyta > Magnoliopsida > Sapindales > Sapindaceae > Dimocarpus > Dimocarpus longan. Next base: position 11,398,095 of record CM041023.1, on the reverse strand, counting down.
GAAAACTAGAATTAATCCTTTTTTTATTTTTAATTGAAAGGTCGTTTGGTCTTTTTATGCACTGTCATTATCAGAATTCACGTTTTACTAACAGAGTTAACAAAAGGGAAAAAATGAGATTTTTATACATTACAGGGGGTAATTAATAATTATGTCAAACAACATAAGAGAACTAGGATTATCCCTTAATTTTTTTATTTTTAATTTAGGGGCAGTTTGGTCATTTTATGTACTATCATTGTCAGAGTCCACTTTTCACTAACAAAGTTAACAAACTACAAGGAGTAATTAGCGATTACGTCAAACAATAAAGGGAAACTGAAATATCTCAAAAAATAACGATAATAAAAAATAGAAAAAAGAAAATAGATTTAGAACTAGTTTGGTACACAAAATATGTTTGTATAACTTCAAAAGTGATCATTTAAGAAATTGGATTGATCAAAAATTTTAAAAGGCGAGGCTATTCTGAAAAGTTATTATAAAATAATTTGTTGTGAGATTCATTTAAATATTTTAAATAACCAAATCATTATCATTAATGTTAACATGAAGACATTTATATCCAACTTTAATTATAGAGTAAATTTATACCAAAAATAGAAATCTCTATCATCTATTACATAACAAATAAACAATTTTTTTTAAAAAAATTGAAATAAATAGTAAAAAATTTTATACCAATCATTAGTCAACACATCATCATCTTATAAATAAATAAATAAAGATATATATACACACATATTAAAAGATTTTTTTCTTATTTTATAAGAAAATATTTTTCACATTAAAAAGAAAATATTACCTTCAATTGGTGGCGACCCAGATTGGATCTCCACTAGTTGAAGCATCAATTATGGATGAACGATCCCAAATTAAGATCTATGTTCGAACATCTTCAACATCAAATTTGAGTTCGATCAACTCGACATCTTCAACCAGACATGAAAGATATGAGTTCGATCAAACCCAATTCCTTAAACTAGACACACAAACCTTGGTCTCTTCATCCAAACGCACAAACTAGATGCATAAACCCTCCACAAACTCATGTCTTCATCTAGACGCACAAACACCTCACCCCATCCCTTTTCTTTTACCTTATTCAACCAAACGCACAAACTTGACTCTTCATCCTCCATCTCATTCAATTGAACACATAATCCACAACCCAAGTCTTTTCATCCTTTATAAAATTCGTCACATAACCCATAACCCACACCGCACTTTGTTCATCTTGATTTGTCATCGATTGGTAATGATAGCGATGGTTTTGAAGAACCATCTCCATCAAACCTAAAATGATCTGGACTCCAGATTGTTCTAAAGGATTTTGTTTTTAAATTTTTAAATTTTTTATTTTTTCGATTTAATTTCATTTTTATTTTTTTGTTTTATATTATTATTTAAGGGGATAATCATATAAAACCGTCCTTAGTTTGTCTAAGTCTCATTTTTACCACTCTAGTTTCATTTTTTACCAAAATCCCCCTAACATTAAAAACGTAACATAATAGTTAGAAAAATGTAGAAATACATTTTTAATCCTGGTTAAGAGATTTTTATTTAAAAAATAAAATAATTATAAAATAATATTTTAAAATAAAAAATTGAAAACTAATAAATATTTATCTCTACCATCCATCTCATCTATTAAATGTTTGGTGGAGATCAATGCACCAAATTAAAAAAAAAAAAAATTGATAAAAATAACAAAAAAAAGGTAGAGAGATCTAATCAGGATCTCCACCAGCCATTAACTCTATCATCATCATCAACCTTCAACCTTTCATCATTCAACTCCATCATCATCCATTCCTACATACCTAGACAAACCCCTTAACCTTCAATCTCTCTAGTTCCAAACCATTAAACCATTAGGCCACAGCCAAATCACTGACGCTAGCCACACCTCTTTCTTTTTCTTTTTCCCTCTCTCACTCTCTCACTCTTTTTCGTCTTTGTCCCCATTTCTGAATGTCCAACTGATGAAAACTTAGAACCCATATATTTTGGGTTTCCAGTCACTATGACTAGAAACGTAGAAAAATCTAGGTTTTTAACAATTGAAAACCTAGATTTGTTGGGTTTATAGCATTTTGATTTTCCAATCGATTGGAAACCTAAAAATATGGGTTTCCAATTGCTTGAAAAGCCTAATTTCTAATCAATCATCAACCTAATTATCATCAATCATCATAAATCTCCCAAAAAAAAAAAAATCAATTAGCATACCAACGCCAATCATCATCAATCCCACAATATCTATGACTAAAGAAGAAAGGATCAGAGATGGAGACAAAGGGAGGAGACAGAGGTAGGTGAGAGAAAGTTGCACATTTATTATCGAATTTGATTATTTTACTCAACCACTAGCATTACCCATATATTGTAATCTTTGAATTGGTTTTAATAATTACCCTTATAATCAATCTAAAGACTATAATTTGTGGATAATAATACTAATTTGATAAGGTAGTTAAACTCTTTATAGATTAATTATTTTTTTTTTCACTCCAAAAGATAGTTTATCCTTAATAAGGGTATTGTAGTCATTTTACATTTGAAATAGTAGTCAACAGTTTGAGTTTATGAAAGTCAACATATGGTAAGGAATGCATGTATAATTATAATCAAAATTTTCATCTAGCTATAATTATACCTAAATTTGAGGGTATTTATATAATTTACTCCTTATAATTATAACTCTACTTTTTCTCTTCGGTTTTGTTTTTTATTTTCCAAAAATCGCGAACAAAGAGAGATGATCGAGAACCGTTGTAGAGAACCCATAGAGCACAACGATGGTGGTGGGCTCGGCTCTTTCTCTCTTTCCTCTCTCTCATTCTCTTTGTGTGTAAACAATTAATTATAACTCACTTAATGAAATGAGATGAACATTGGTGTATAAAAAGTTTTAGAGGATTAAAAGTATCAAACACTCAATTAAATATTATACATGGCCCATATTCACTAAAAATAACCCTCCCACTCAGCTATCGCTCTCCTTGTAAGTTTCAGGAAACAACACTACGCAACCTTTTTTTTTTTTTCCCACTCTACTTTTCCTTTGCCAAAACTTTGTCACACACTCCAGTCTCACCCCACTTTAAAGATGAAAACTACCCTCTCTCAAAGAGCCATCATTATTTGAAATTTGGATATCAAAGAATCACCGATCACCAATTTTTCTCTTTCTGCTCAAAAGTAAGATTTAATGTTTTATTTTTTTCTTTAATAATAAGTTGATAGTATTTCTTGTATGTCAATATTTAAGTTGCATTCATCGTATTAAAGTATAACTTTTTTTTTTTTTAATTGTGATTACAATTTATATAAATTGGGTTAAAATTTGAAATATTAAGGTTTTATAATTGTGATTAATGATTATGGTTTGTGGGAGATAAATATATGTATATATATATATAAATCATAATTCAAAGATATGTAACGTCACAATTGGGTTTTTCTGGTTTTGAGTTCTATTGTAAAGATATGTAATTTTATTTCATATAGATATATGATATTTTTTAAGAAATTAAAAGGTGCAATCAAATTGTTTCATTATTTTATATTTGGATTTTATGGGATTGGCATATGTAGTGGCTTTATGAAGAGGCAAGAACAAGGATCCTCTCTTAACATTTTTTTCCCTAACCCTTTTATAATTAAATGATACATCAACATTGAAAATAATATATTATCAAGATTTTGGTTATTTTCTCTCTCATACTTCACTCAAACTTAAATTCTTTTCATAAAAAATCAAGCTAAAAAATAAATAAATAAGAGAGGATCTCCGCACCTTTTGTTAGATGAGATTTTCCCTTTTGTTTTACAATCATGTAGTATCATACCATTTGTGCTTGATTACATTATTGGAGTTTGCTTTTACATTGCTTTAAACTTACTATTATGGCATGTCAGTAAATAATTAAAATATAATGAATCAAGATTTTAAGCTTTTCCACTTACTATTTTTGATGATTCTGTTTCAGTGCCCCCCGGAAAAATATATATATATATATATATATATATATTCTGCCTCTTTTGCCTATGTGGCTTAAAGCATAAAATTTTATTAATAAAGACCAAGATTCCAATAATGTACTAATAATCTTTTTAAAAAGATTATAAAATTTTTTATTTCATAAAATTTGACCTAAAGAACAATATTTTATAATTTTTGTTTTCTGAAGTTAAATTTGACCAAATATATATATTTTTTTACATTAAAAGTATAATTACAACCGTCAGGATCACCTGATTTGGATTCTATGATACGGAATGTTACTCTCCACTCTATACTCTCTACTAGGTAGGAGAGAATAACTCACATTAAGTGAAAAAACTGTCCATCAATTGGAGGGACTTAATGGAAATTTATCTAACTACATGCGGGTTAGTTGGAAGTTATCTACTTTTGTGAATAATGGTACTCTTAACTCTAGCATTTGTTTGATGAGAAGCGGACTGGGTGGGAGTGATGTCACTCTACCATTATACTTGGGAGTCAGACCCAGTATCGATATGAAAGCCATTACCTATGTGAATTTGACACATGCATCCTCTAAATTGCAACACCAAAACACATCGTGAACACACATGTATCATTCAAAGAGTTAAAAAAATATCAAATTGAGTTTTGAACGTATATTATGCAGACTCTCATTTCTTCACATCACTACGTACATAGATGTCTACGTAGATTTATATATAAGAGACGATAAAAGAGCAAATAAAAGTGGTTTTTACGTCTCTTTTGGGTGCACGACTAACAATGAATATAGAAATGCTTTAGAGAGCTTGACCCCATCTTGATTTGTCTTTCCTAGGGTGAAAAGAAAATTAAAGAAGACGGATGTTCCTCTCTAAAGCATATTTTGTCTTCCAACCAATGCCAGCCATCTCTCTCTCTCTCTCTCTCTAATTATCTCATCCCAAAGGGTATCTTTTCAACTTTTTCTTTTTCAATCAAATTACATATCAAAAGCTTCATAAATTTAACATTATTTGTTTCTTCCCATAATTCTTGGTATTCCAAAGCATCTTCTAACTCACTTTCAGAAGAGAGAAAATTAATTATTAAAATACATTTGAATATACCAACAAATTGGTGGACCCTTTCCTTCAAATCATATTTTTCTAGTATGGAATTGATGAAGCTACTTTACTGAGACAACTGCATGAGCTGCAATGATGTAAAATATATTGTCAAAGATATCGTTTCTTGTGAAGAAGTAATTGGTTACATCAATTAATGATCGGTTCAAAGTTGGCCTTATATGATCCATTGCGTGCATGTGATATTTCATGATTTGGCTTAAGATTAGGTAGTAATCAGGATTTCCTCTCTCTTAATTCATGTTTATAAGAAAAGTGAAGTAATCTAGTAGTAAAGTCACTTTTTTCTGTCTCATCACTTAAAACGGTGGGTTTAACTCTCATTTTCTATTATTTGTGTAGGTAACTCTCTCTCAATTTTTGAAAGTAAAATTCTGAGCCAGACTTTAGAATCCTATCTCAACTAATCTCCATAAAAAATTGACTTGGTGCTAGATAATTAGAAAAAAAAAAATCATATTTCTTATTATAATGACAAAATCTCTTTAGTGGTTATTAATCAGACTACATATAGATTATTCTCTCTCCAATCCCATCCCAATATTAATGGCCCTCTCAAGTCTCAACATATAAATCAAACCATCCCTTTTCATGCAACTAGAAAAATGGAGTTTAAATGAATTTAATTAAACAATTAGGAAACATGTGAAAGCTCTAGAACTCTATGTGACTTGCAGTAAGCAAAGCATTGTCTTTCACTTTTTCTGAGAATCCAAAAAAACTATTTGCTTTGCCGTATAGATTGCAGTTCCTTGTACTAGCTGTTGTTCATATTCACATGTAGTGCATTTAGATTTGTGCCGGTATCCGACAAACTGATCTCTCTCTAACTCACTATTGTAAAAAAGTATATAGCAGTATGGCACTAGTGGGTCACATGGACATAAAGATGGATCATGATGCAATCCACAACACGCAGTCAGTACATTTTCTGAAACATGAAGAGGTCGGTCATATTAATTTGGAATAGAATCTTCCGCACTGTTCAAATTTCTTCGATGGTTAAAAAGGATTAACCAATCATTGGGTAACACATCATCATTGCATATTAGATTTTTTTTGGATACTAATATTTGCACAACTAACACTAGAGATCAACTGAGATATGACTTTTTAACGTAGTTTAGAAAACACTTTCCTCAAAAGGGGAAAAAGCAACCTACGTTAAGTGGGAAGCGACCCTCCGTATATGAGAAAAATATTTATAGTGGACTCAAATGAAGAAGCAACTATTTATTAAAGACAATGGACGATAATATGATCTTTACCACTAGATTATAACTCATAGTCTCATTTCATATTAGCTATTTTTTTTATTTTTATTTTTTATTTTTTATGTATATATATTTTAGTTGAACAAAACGCAAAATCCAACTCGCTGTTGTTTGTTTCTTCACAAGTGATTTTCTATATAAATACATAAAACTAATAAGTCATTAGGTCACCTATGTCTCGTATGCCTTGTTGGTCGATATAGTGGGGTAAAATTAATTGTGTTATATTCATTTAGTTTGATAATGTTAATATAACAAATTTGTGTTTGGTTTCATGCATGAAATATTATGATCAGGTGAAAAAGATAATATAATGGATTGAAATTATATTATATAGTGGTTCATTTAATTTGATAATGTTCATGTTTGAATTGTTGCAATGTATATAGTATTTAGAAAAAAAAAAAAAAGTTATATTGTAACATTATTACCAAAACTGATTAAAAAACTAGATTCCTTTGCGGGAGAAAAAAAAAAAAAAGGAGAAAAGAGGTTGGCAAAATTTTCTTATAATTATAGAGGTAGCACTCGAATCAGATTAATTTGAATCTGATAGAATCCAATCCAAATTTTCGAATAAGTTATGTATTATGTTAGCTGATCCAAATTATTTAAATCCATGCAAAATCCAAAATTCTTAAAAAATATTATACATTAATTTTGAAAACAATTGCAGCTGGCTATATCTATAGATAATATCTTTTTCCGGAGAGGAACTACATAAAGGGCAAAAAAAAAAAAAAAAATCATTTTCCCCGCAGGTGTGGTCCTGTGGAGAAGTACATGCTTGAGTCTATCACACTGTAAACGTTAAAACCAAGCATAATTTATGCAATAATTATAAAAAAAATAGAAATCATGTTAGTTTGCACTCATAAGTCAAGTGATAATATATTTTTCTTTAGATTATGGGTTGAATACATTATATATATATTTAATGAGTACGTATATTTTGTTATAGTAAGAGATCAAGAGTTCAAATTTTATTCATATCTTAGAATATAAATATGGATAATTTTTAATGAATTAAATATCCTCGTCAACGAATATATATATATATATATATTCATTCTTATCATGAGAGTGACCTTTTTAGTATTATGAAATAGAGTGAATTACGAATTAGCTACCCAGAAAAAACATATTTACTGATGGAATCAACTTTATAGTTTTATTACAATTTAACTACCTAAAGTTAGTTTTGGTTAGTCAACAGTTAGTCAATCTCAACATATCGAGGGATATTTTGGTCTTTTAACTGTATTTTAAATTTTTTATAATTTAAAAAATTATAATTTATTTATAAATTAAAAAAAAAATCAAAAACTTTAAAAATATTAAAAAGATTTCTCTCTCTTACCGATCTCTCAGTCCGCCCCTCTCTCTCCCTCTGATTCTTCTTTCTCTTCCCTTCTTCTCTTCTTCCGCTTCTCCTTCTTCTGCTAGTCTTCTTCCTCACGATTCTGCTATTCTGGGTTCATCTGAACCCAGATCTTGGGTTCAGATGAACCCAGACCTAGGAACCCAGAATCTAGGTTCAGACGAACCCAGATCTGGGCTCGTCTGAACCCAGATACTAGGTTCTCACGAACCCAGATCTGGGCTCTCACGAACCCAGATTCTGGGTTCGTCTGAACCCAAATTCTGGGTTCTTCTTCCGCTTCATCTTCATCCTCTTCCCTTCTTCTCTTCTTTCACTTCTTCTTCTTCTGCTATTCTTCTTCCTCCTCACTGTTCTGCTATTCTGGGTTCATCTGAACCCAGATCTTGGGTTCAAACGAACCCAGAATTTGGATTCCTAGGAATCCAGAATCTGGGTTCAGACGAACCCAGATCTGGACTCTCACGAACTCAGATTCTGGGTTCGTCTGAACCCAGATGCTGGGTTCTCACGAACCCAGATCTGGGCTCTCACGAACCCAGATTCTGGGTTCGTTTGAACCCAAATTCTGGGTTCGTTTGAACCCAAATTCTGGGTTCTTCTTCCGCTTCTTCTTCATCCTCTTCCCTTCTCTTCTTTAACTTCTTCTTCTTCTGCTATTCTTCTTCCTCGCTGTTCTGCTATTCTGGGTTCATCTGAACCCAGATCTTGGGTTTAGTCGAACCCAGATCCGGGTTCGGGTTTGTGAGAACCCAAACACGAACCCAGATCTCTGGGTTCTTCTGGGTTCGTGAGAACCCAGATCCTTTTGTTTGTGTTGATCTTTTTGTTTGTGTTGATGATTGATGATGTTGGACCCCTATTTGTATTATTTGTGTTGATGATTAATGATGATTGTTTGTGTTGATGGTTGATTTTGATGATTGATGATGATGGATAATTGTGGATAATTTTGATGTTTGGTTGGAACAAACACAGATGAATCTGGATTCGAAGGAGAAGAAAAGAAGAATAAGAGAAGAAGAAGAAAATGAGAAGTGAAGGAGAAGAAGGAGAAGAAAGATGAAGAACAAGAGAGATACGTTCACTGTGGTCAGTTGGGTTGGGTAAAAAAAATGATAGATATTATTAAAACAATTAATTTTAAAAAAAAATAAAAAATAATGGAAATATTATTGAAAAGACAATATTATCCCTTAAACTGTTAATTCTAACCGAGATGAACTAACGGTAGGTGAGTTTATTGTAATTAAAGTGAAAAGTTAACTCCGCTAGTAATAATGTTTATTCTGGGTAGCTAAATTATAATTCACTCTATGAAATAATTATTCAAACCACATGTGCATTACAGGTCGTTTTTACTCTGTCCAATTAAAAATCTTGAAGAGAAATAATAAATTTGCACCACCCATTCAATTGTTTTTAATTAATTATTATTATTATTTTGGGTTAAATAAAATGTGGGCGCGAATCTCCTAGAAGGGAATCTGGAAGGGGTGTGCAAGATTTTTATTTTTGAAAGAGGGTGTGCATGATGTTGATAGTTTGATAAATGGTAAAGCAAATTTTGGTCAACATAGACAGAAATGGGATATAGAATACATCAGAATACTGAGTTTAAGAAGTAATATTCTGGCAGAGAATCATAAATTATTCCTTGCATATATTTATGCCAGTGATTAGTGATTACATCAAGTCACGGGTTTGCATTGATATCTACGAACAAAACAATTATATCAACTAAACCTCCCGGAATGTTCCTACCTACTCGTTACCTTTTATATATCTAATTCATTGTGAAACATTTTATATTGTAATTTTGTTTTGATGGTTTATCGAGTTTGGAGACCAACAATTTTAAAGATAATATTTTATAAAATAATATCAAACAAGTGAATTTGTAAACTAACATTAAAGAAAAAAAGGAGTTTTTCCGAGTAATATAAATATTTATGCACTATAATTCGCATAAATAAAAGATAAAAAGATATTGTAGTTTGCAAACTATTGATTGTAGTTAATTGTAGTTCGCGAGCACTAATTATAATGAAAAAAAAAAAAAAATCATTTTGTTTGTTCGTTGTTAGCTGAAAATGATCTATTTAATTATCAAATTGAAGGTCATATGATCATTCTTTGCTTAATTCTTCTTGATATTCATTCTTCATTGAGATAATTGTATCATAAAATTAATATTTTTATTGATTCCATGAATATACCTTTTTCTTTTTTTTTTTCAATAAACATTAATATAAAATAGATTAAAGATCAGTCGAAATCTATTAAAATCAATAATTACATGCGTGATTTATATATTTACTCCTACAATATAAAAAGAAATAGATATTATTATTATTTTAAATTTTTAACATCAATAATTAAAAAGTTTTTCAAGATTTATCGAAATTAAATATTATGTGTTTTACTTAACAATCTACTCTTATAATAACAACGTGCACACCCCAAAATCTTTATATAACATTGAGAGATATTTATTTTCATAATACTGAATAAAATACTATACATACATGCTGATAAATATGTATGAAGATACTATTTTCATAACTTTGACATGGGCAACCCAAGATTCTACTCTTGTAACATCATGAGATATTTTCTTTCATAATAGGGGAAAAATTAATACTCCGTATAATGCTGATAAAGTGGAACTCCATAACACCAACATACACGATCCAAAAATCTATGTCCATAAGATGGTCAAAAATCTAATTTTCATCATAATACCAAAAAATATTTACTGTCATAAAACAAAAAGAATATGTCCTAAACATGTCAATAAATATGCATAATGGTACTTGAATTTCTATTATGAATGTGAAATAAAGTACTTTAACCACTTGAGTTATGATTGGATGTGTGTGATATATGATATTATCAGTAAATAATATCAATAATTAAAACAAAATAAAAAAGAAAAAAAAAAAAAACCAAGAGCACATATTATAATATTGTTTTTTAGAAAAATTCACAATAGATATTCCTGATAAAAATATTCATTCTTTAAATTAAGAGTGGATCGATCTATTGTGATTTAAATTCCATAACTTGTGCTCACAAGATGCACATAATAAATTAAATTCCATCCATATCAAGTTAAGAGTGGTCGATTTATAATTTTATATATATTTCGATTGTGTTAATAATAATACAATAAAATATGGGACACACATATAGCTATCATAAAAAAAAGACTCTGAATTCGAAAAGAATGGAGTGCCCTAATCAAGGGAAAAAGTGGGAAGAACACAAGGGTACTGGTGCCGAGGGAACAATCATCATCACTCATCAGTAGCTAATTAATATCTCATTGGATCTTATTATTATAGCACTTCCATAAATTATTCAATAATTAAATGACATGGTCATATGCTTCTTAAAGTTAGAAACAACAGTGAGAGAGGAAGAGCAAAGATTTCTTTGCTTTTATTTTAGTGATATGGTCATATGTTTTTGTTTCATAAAGTTAGAAAATAATTATAATGAGAGAGAGAGAGGTTTTATAGTATGCATTTAAGAGGTAGCTACTGGCTAGGAGATCATCAAGCAGGTAGTGGAAAGGAAATTAAATGGCTTTGACAGTGGAGAAGTACAGTGATGATCAAGAGCACATGGTGTTCTCAGTTGAATCAACAACAAAGGCAGTTCCAGCCCCATTTCTAACAAAAACATATCAGCTGGTTGATGATCCTCTCACTGACCATATTGTCTCCTGGGGTGAAGATGAAACCACCTTTGTTGTTTGGAGACCTCCTGAGTTTGCTAGGGATCTTCTTCCCAACTACTTTAAACACAACAATTTCTCCAGCTTTGTTAGGCAGCTCAACACCTATGTATGTACACAACTCTCTAGTCTACTATTACTTCTTCTTATCATTTCAATCATGCATGCTTTTATATCATATAATTCTTTTTCTTATTGTGAATAAATATTACTATCATTTTCAGGGGTTCAAAAAGATAGTTGCAGATAGATGGGAGTTTGCAAACGAATTCTTCAGGAAAGGAGCAAAGCACTTGCTATCAGAGATTCACAGAAGAAAAACATCCCAACACCATCACCAACAAGTTCACTACCATGAACAACCAACTCCATTGATTCTTCAACCAGAAGACAGCTGCTTTACTTGGCTAGATTCTCCACCAAAAGCTCCAACCGATATTCTCACAGCACTCACTGAAAATCAGCGTTTGCGCAGGAAGAACTACATGCTACTATCTGAACTCACTCACGTGAAGAATCTCTACAATGATATCGTCTTCTTCATCCAGAATCATGTCAAACCAGTCACTAGTAATTACGATCATCATCAGCAGTACAGGTCACCAGCTCATCACAGTCCTTCGACACCAGTAGTAAATCTAAGTCATCAAGAGCCCGAAAACTCTGTGAAGCTATTTGGGGTTTCTCTTAGTGGTAAGAAGAGATTACATCCAGGAAATTTTGACCAATCAGAACTGCAAGTGTAGTTGTTTTTGGTTGAGGAGCAGGTATGTATGTAGATAGAAGTTGAACTTAATTTAAGTTCCATTGGTTGAAGTTTGGCATCGAAATTGAAGTAGTAACTTCAATGATCAAATTTGCATTTGAGATTACAAAATTATAGTATCACACCCAAGCACTTTATATTACTATTATTATTATTATTGTATATTCTAATACCAAGTGGAAGAACTTCAAAAGCTCCATGAGGTACAACTAAAATTGAAATATAATTGTACGGATTGGGTATTATATAAAAAACCATTTTTGAAGTCTTTAAAAAAAAAAAAAATAAATAGGTTGAAGGTTTATTAAGATTTACTGAGATCGCATATTAAATAGCTATTAAACCTGTATTTGACACTAAATAATTTCATGTAAAAAAAATTTTAGAATTAATTTAATTATGTAAAAATATTATATAAATTTATATTATAAATTTTTAAAAAATAATTAAGTAGCTCTTGAAGTTGGTTGCATTTGTTTAATAAAAATTATTATTATTTATTGTGACACCTATTTATTTGGAATTATGATTATCGCTATAAAAATAATATATATGATAATAATATAAATTACACACAAAATATTTACAACTGTTCACAACACAATATAATATTTCAAATAACTAGAAGGATATTACAATTTGATACAATTTAATCAAATCCAACCTATTTCAACATAGGGGATTACACTAGTCAAGTCAGTCTAGTTTTGGGCAAGATCAAACTAAATCTGAGTATTTTCGATTTTCCATAGTGAGTTGGCCTAACTCCATTTAGAGGTGCAAATCGACATGACCTGTACATGGTTGGATTCGATTTGGGTCAGTTTAGGCCCAAACGAGTCTTATTGGGCCTTCTTCGCCAGTCAATTTTAAATCAATTTCCAGCCCATTTAATAATTTTTTATGCAATAGAGCCAGCACAACGGCTTATTACACTACATAGATAAAAGCCTAACTAGTAAATACTTCATTAAATACTGTTTGAAACTAGGCTAAATTCATTTGGATGTTTACTTATTAAAGCACAAGAGACATAAAAGCTTAGTGTATCCAAATGAAAGGATAACTGAAGCAGTACATAACATAAGCATAACAGAAGAAGAAGTACATAATTCCACCACTGTCCAAGCAACATCCTAAAAATTATAATATGTAATTAGTCCCTTAAGTCCAGAACAATCTCATTAAAAGAGAATAGTCCAAAATCTTAAAAGAAAAGTAGAACATAACATAACAATCCAACAATATTCCTGATCCATTCTCACAATGCTATAATCCAAAGAATAAATATCCATCTTAAGGAACAATCCAACATCCATGATTCGATCATGACCCATCAACATTCCTTTGTAGCTTTGTTTCACCTTCATTTTCAAAAGGGATAATCCCAAAAAACAGTGTATAGTTGGCCTATATCTCATTTTTACCACCAACAATTTTTTTTTTTTTTTTCTAATCCAAAATTCCCCCCATTATTACTTAGTTAATTGAAAAGTTAGGTAAAATATAAAAAGACATTTTAACCTTGATAAAAAATTTATTTTAAAAATAAAATAATTATAGAATAATATTTTAAAATAAAAAGTTATAAACTAATACAAACTGATCTCTATTGTTTATCAATGAGATGGAAAGTGGAAATCAACATATCAAATTTAAAAATAACAAAAAATTGATAAAAAAGAAAAAAAAAATTAAAATAAAAAATTATGAACAAATAAAAATTGATCTCCATTAAGATGAACAACGGAGATCAACACATCAAATTAAAAAAAAAAAAATGATAAAAATACAAAAAAAGAAAAGAAAATAAAAGAAAAGTGGCAATCCATGACCATCTTTATTATCAACCTTCAACCTCTATCTTCATCATCATCAAACCTCATTATCAACCTCTAATGCATCAGCCATGGACTCCACTAGGCCACCACTACCAACTGCCATCTCTTTCTTTTTTTCTTCTCATTCTCTCTCTCTCTTTCTATCTTCCTCTTTTCCTTCCAAAATTTTTGGGTTTCCAACCACCCTCAACGCATCAAACTCCTCTTGAAATACATCAAATATCTAATCAAACACATCTTTAAAAAATCCAATCGCCACAACGCCAATCAAACACAACAAAAAAAAAATCAAATTTAAAATTCAATCTCACCATCTTTCTGTTAAACAAAATGTGTTTAACAATCAATCAAACATAATGAATCAACTAAGTACTAAAGAAAATAGAGAGAGAAATGGATTTAAAACCCTAAGTGAAGATCAAGAGTTAAAAGAGAGAAAATTGACATGAAATTGGTTGAATTGAGAAACTACCTAAATTGTGAAGCAGTTGAAATCCAAATTGAAAATCAAACCTCTAGATTTAATATTAGAGGGGAGGAAAGAAATCCTGGTTGTATAAGTAAATAGTAGTGGGTGGAAGATGAGAGAAGAAGAATAAGAAGAAGAAAATGAGAGACAGCGGTGAGGTGACAGAGAGAGAGAGAGAGTGGTGAGGTGATGAAGAGAGACCCATTACCCCAAACCCATCTACCATCGTCGTTGAACCCACTACGCTACTACCATAGAGATCTTCCGCCAACATCATCATCGGTGGGAGATAGAGAGAGAAAGAAGAGGAAAATAGGAGAGAGAGAGAGTAAGAGAGTGAGAGAGGCGATTGAGAAAAAAAAATAGATTTTTATTTTTTTTATTTTTTATTTTTGTAAATAAAAATAGCTTTTCTATAATTTTATATTTAAAATGATTTATTTTGATTTTTAAATTTTTATTAATATTATTTTAATTAATTTTTCATTACATTTTTGTTTTTGTCCGGAGTCAAACGGTAAATCAAGTCAATCTAACAGAATTTGTGAACGTCAGGGGTATTGTCGTTATTCCATACGTGTTCAAGCAGTATATTGAGTGTTTTTATTGACTGTAGGTGATATTTTGGATAAAAGTGAAACTATGAATGACAAAAGGAGATATAGACAAACTAGGGATGGTTTTTTGATATTATCCCTTTTCAAAAAAAAAAAATCATAAATTTAAATTCAAGAAACAAACAAACAAAGAAAGGTATTAGCAATTACAAATAATTAATTAATATTTACTAGATAAAATGCTAGATTAATACATATTCATTGACATTGAAAGTCCACTGAATGCTACACTTTCTGTTATGGAAATCTAGCTAGTTAATATGATGTTCTCACAATCATATAAATAGATTATCTAGAATTCAAATAACAATTAAATATATACAAGACAATAATAAAAGAAAACACGAAAATATAAAGTTAGAATTTCAAGCCTGGACAAGGGAGAGGCACGCGATGCACTATCGTAAAGTCTATTTCTCCTATAGTGTGGCTAGTAGCAGATATTCCAACTCCAAGATACAACTGCTAGTACTCACAGCTTGTTCCCACGATAAACATGATTACCAGAGGACACTATCAAGTCTATAAGTGGAAGTTGCCAAGAGTTTTTACCTATTATAATGATTGAGAATATGTATATGTGTAGCATATTTTATTGTATGCATATGTGAGAATTGTAGTTGACAGACTGTGTGCAATGTGTATGTTGGTACGTAATTGATTGATTTTATTTATGTTTATCAACCGTTGATTATATGTATATATGTGTGTAGCAATTGTTTGTATGTGTTTGTTATACTGTTTTAAGATTCAAGCCACTTTTTCGTAGGGTCTTAAAGCAATGGTTAAATGGATCAAATTAGTGTATTTATTAAAATGTTGTAACCCCTATAATAATGTATTAATTTTAAATATTTGTAACCACACTAATAATGTGTGTTCTAGATTTGTGTAGCAATATTACTATGTTTTTAATATTTTAAAACTCCTAACTTAACAGGGTTTTAAAGATTTGTAGCTCCCAATATTATAATTCTGTAACTTAAAGTTTACTGTTGGTTTTAAAACTTCTGTTACCAACAATCCCCAACAAAAATTTAAAACCATTAAAGTTTTTTAAAGGCGTGAGTTTCTTACAACATTTATTAGGCGTGAGTGCTTTTCGGGCTTGAACCTGCACTTGTTGATGATAGTATCCACTTGAGATACCTAAGAAAACTATGTCTTGAACTCGGTCTCTTGATTTTCGTTAAAGTTATTAGAGAACAGCCAAATTTTCACAATCACGATCTCATGACTATTCTTACTTAGGTGAGTT
Source organism: Dimocarpus longan (assembly GCA_022984855.1). Classification (NCBI taxonomy): domain Eukaryota; kingdom Viridiplantae; phylum Streptophyta; class Magnoliopsida; order Sapindales; family Sapindaceae; genus Dimocarpus; species Dimocarpus longan. The sequence goes on along the minus strand of CM041023.1, from coordinate 11,381,623 downwards.
TTAATTTTAAGGGTATATGTGACCTATACCTTGCACGAGTATGCTTGCTTCGAACTCAATTATTATCGTAACATGCTAGCACTATTTTGTAAGTTGGTTTGATAGGCATGTGAACACCTAGAGGGGATGAATAGGTGTTATCTAAATTCTTTTGAACTTTACGAGCCTTGATTAATTTAATTAATCATGTAAATCTTGAGTTCAAGTTAATATGCAGAATATGAGTATTGTTGTCCATGTATACAAAGATCCGAACATAAACAATATTGTGGTCTAACTTTGTTTAGATGATCTGAACATGAAATGTAAACAGTGTGTTGGCAATTTTAAGATTTAATTCGAATTATATACCTAGTCAAATTAATTAAGCATATAGAGATATAAATAAACCAGCCACAAATGACACAATTTTTTACTTGAAAAACTTTATGGATAAAAACCACAGTACCTCGTCCATCAAAACCAATCCAATGTATATATACACACACACATACTTATATATATATATATATATATATATATATATATGTGTGTGTGTGTGTGTGGTCTTACTCCTCGTCCACTCGAGTTGCCCATCTGAGCCCTAACGTCAAATCTCTAGGATAATGGTTTCACACAACCTAGCTATGCAGGTTGTGCCTCGCTCGCTGCTCTATTTGTAAGCTCTAATCTCCTCTTTTTGATTTCCTTGTTCGTTTGGTTTTGCAACCAAATCTTAATGAGACAACAAAGGTGGCCATCTTTCTTCTCTCTAGGATTTTAGTGGGCTTCTGTCACTAGTTTAAATGTACATCTCTATCTACATTCAACCAATTTTTCACTCTCAAATTGACCGTGTTTGTTTTTCTCTAATTACTATATATTTAAGTTCGATTGAGGGGATGATAATTGCTAAAGGGTGTTTTAATAAAAAAAAAAAAAATTGCTTGTTTTGGCTAAACAAAATTCAGAGGAGTTATTTTTAAATTGTCAATAATTTGAGGAATATTTATAAATCTTGGCCAACTTTTACATTAATTTATGCTCCGATAATTACAGAGTCACAATGCAAATATACCTTAAAAATAAGTATAGGCACCACTATGATGACATATAGCAATTTCACATATACATAAGAAATAAATAAAAAATAAAATATAACGTAACACCCCGAGTTTTCTCTATTTAAGAAAATATATATATATATATCCGGGATGAATAGTATTTCAAAATTAATAGTATTTTTTGGATGAATAGTGATTTTCAGGATAAATAGTGAATAATGAATAGTGATTTTTGATAAACGGTTCCCGAAAGTCATTAAAAGTGAAATTTTTGATGAATAGTATTTTCGAACGAAAAAGGTCCTCGTAAATAGTGATTTTCGAAAAATGGACTTCGAACATCAAAAATTTTGGAATAGGAATTAGAGTTAGTAAAAATTGAAACGAATCAAGAACGAGTCAGTTTAAAGTAAAATGGAACAGTTTTCGGATCCAATCGAAAATTCGAAAAGATTTTCGAAAAATTCAAAAATTTAGAGGAGTATCAAAATGAGTATGAAAATGCTCAATAAGTATTTTAGAAATTCAAATGGTACTCTCGAAGGAAATTCGAATGGAAATGGAATTAATCTGAAAATCGTTAAAGACGATTTATTAAAATTCGGAGAGCCAAAAAGGGACATGGAATGACTTTTAAGAGTCACCAAGGTTATTAGGAGTATATAGGAAGTCCGAATATAGGCCCCAAAAAATTTTGAAAGGATTCCAAAAAAAGCGAATTCGGATATTACATGGTCAATTTAATGATTGGATGATTAATGTTATGTAAAATTAGTCAATGAGATAGTACCACCTAAAAGTGAAAAATGTGTGAGTAATTATTCATTGGTGTATATTGATTTATTATTCGCAAGCCACATGAAGTATAAGAGTTATAGGGAATGATTTACTAAGTTTTGTATATTATTGAAAGTAATAAAAAGGAAAATAATTATTATTTAGAATAGTATAATTGTAGGTGTGATTGTTCAGAATTATACGAGTATAATTGTCATTGAGAATTCTAATTGAGGAATTTTGTTTAATGATATTCTATTTAGGTGTTAAGTGTTATGGTTTTAAATATTATATATATAAAAAAATTTATGGAATATTCTATAAGGGTACAATTATGATCATTGGAGAACTTTGGTTAATGATTATTTATATAAATGTGAATTGTTATAATGTAGAATATACGATCTTCTGTATGTGAAAAAATTAGAGATTTATTTAGTATTAGAATTATTATGGTTATTGATGATTAAATAAAAACAGTAACTTTAGAATAATATATTTTGAGCTGAAATGGTTCCAAACTTTCGATGATGAAATTTTATAAGGGGAAATGAATTGTAAGACCCCAATTATACTGGACTTAAGAGATTAACTAAAATTCAATTTATTAATTTGGTCTGGTTGCAGTTTTAGAATTGCAAAAGTTTATGAATAAATATCCAATTTAAGAATATTTTTAAAAGAAATTAGAAAAGTTGGGTTATAAGGAAAAAGGCCGTAAGGGTTAAAATAAAAATTTATATATGGTGAAAAAATATCAATAGGTGGTTTAGTTTTTTTTTTATGAAATAAAATAATAATAAAAGAATATAATAATAACATATAATTGATAGTGGTGGGACTCATTGAAATAATATATATTTAAAATTGTTAGCGGATGGTATTAAAAAAATAATAATAAAATAAAGTTAAAAGAGGGAAGATGGGCATGCAAAGTTGGTGTGTCGAATGAGAAGGAAAGAACAAAATAATAAATAAAAGGAAAAAATGTAACATCAGGCGGTGGAGAAGAGATAAGGATGTAGGTGGGTATATATATAGATTATTAGAGAGAGAGAGAGAGAGAGAGAGAGAGAGAGAGAGAGAGAGAGAGAGAGAGAGAGAGAGAGAGAGAGAGAGAGAGAGAGAGAGAGAGAGAGAGAGAGAGAGAGAGAGAGAGAGAGAGAGAGAGAGAGATAAAAGAAAATATTTTGGGTTCGATTTATCTAGATAAGGTGGATCCAGGATGATAAAGGAGAAACTCATTTTACATTAAAAAATAAGCAAATGAGTTATATGAGTGGATAGTTTTATGTTTAAATTAAATTGTTTGAGTTATATTTATTTATATTTCAGATTTTATTATTGATTTCAAATAAATAATTAGTTGAGTTAATTGATTTTATGGATTATGCTTTACGATTGAAAGAAAAATTTATATATGTTTCAAATTTTATTTATTTAAATATTATTAGAAGAAAATTATTTAATTAGTTCATTAATTTATTGATTTTGTATTATAATTTATGATTTGATTATAGAATATATATTTCAATTTAGAAATCGAGTTGTACAATTTTGCATATAAAGTGATTTAAGAATTGAGAATGAATAAAATAAGATTTTTAGTATATTTACGTATATTTCAGTTTTTATTATGTATTAGAGATCATGAGATTGATTTCTATTTTGAAATGATTTGTGGATTATTTTGATGTGTAAAATGGTGAAAGTTTGACAAATTCTGAATTACTTGTATATGTTGGCCGAATATGGATATAGAGGGTTTGGTGAAATTATTTTTGATAATTTGTAATTTAATATTATTTGTATGTGATTTTAATGGCTTTCGAATAGAAACGGAAGAGAAACGGAATGAAATAGAAAGAAAATGACAAGTTTAGGGACTTGGCCGTATATTGGAAAAATAAAGGGCAACATGATATTTGTCTAATTTTGACGAATAATCGAATAAAAAATAGTGTTTTATAATCTACTTTTGATGTTTTGATGAAACGATGAAAAAAGATGATAAAAATTTAATATGTTTTGTTACTAACGAAAATTCTATTTGGAAACGACAATTGTTAAATTTTAGACAATAAATGAAACCTATAAGGGCTCGAGTGAACCTAAACACTGTTACATTGTTACATCGACACGCAATTTTCGATAGAAGGATTACGATAGGCACTAAGTGTCCAGTTCTGAAATTGAAACCGATTGTGATATACGACCCGGCGGGTAGTCACGAGTGATCGATGCTAAGGACGTCGTTTATTTTGATGGGTAACCACCGAGTGGCCAATGCCAGGAGACCTAATTGCGATATACGACCCGACGGGTAGTCATCGAGTGGTCGATGTCGGGGATGCCATTTATTCTGGCGGGTAACCACCAAGTGGTCGATGCCAGGAAATTCGAATCCGATCCATGGTATTGTGTCAGTGTTTACGAAGGGCGCATAAAATATTAAAAAAAAAAAAAAAAAAACTGTGTTGATATAGTTGAAAATGACAATTATTGTGTTTTATATGTATATTAATTTATAATTTGAGTTCTTTGTAATTTATTTGTAAAAGTTTGAAAATTTGTGAAATATTAATTTATGACTTGTATATTGAGAAAGTAAAAATTATTTGGTAAAAATCGTGTAGTTATAATTAGAAAGAAATAACTTTATGTATTTTATATATGTAATTGTTAGTAAATTGATTATTTGATGAATTTTTGATATAAATTTAATAAAAAAATGGTCGTTAAAAGTGATTTCTAAATTTTATTAGTTATTCACTTTTTATTATGTTATATTTTGAAATCTGAAAAAAAAAAAAAAAATGTTGAAAGTGTGAGTTTATGTTGTTGTGTATTAAAGTTTTGTAACTTTTAAATCAAGTGTACACCCACTAAGTAAAAATACTTAGCGCGTTGGGTTTTTCACGTGTAGATTGAAAATTTTGAACATTGTAAATAAAGACTAAAGAGAAGATATATGCAGCAATTGTCGAGAGTCACATCCCTCCACATTTGAGTAGTTATACTTTTGTGCACTATGTATTTTGTTAATGTGCATTGACATGCATATTGTACATGAATATGTATTCATGATAGTTTGTAATTGATAATGTATATCAATGGTATAAAAGGTTTTGGTATTGTAAAATAATTCTGTAAATAAATTTATTACTTTTCTTTTAATTGACAATTACTTTTATTAATATAATTTTTGTTAAATGTTGTATTTATAAATGTTTGTGTGGTAAAGTAATTTTGGAGTCGGATAGAAGATTCGAAATTGGAAGTTGAGAAAAGAAAATTTTATAAGTGTTATCTTTTTTCTTGCAAGTTTTAAAATTATGAGTTTTCAAAAAAACAGATAAAACTTTGCCGAATTTTTATTTTTTTTTATGGTACATTTATGTACAATCAAAATGAATAAATAGATTAAGGTAACATTCTTCGACTCGGTTTCTATGTTAATGGGAAGCGGGTGGAGGGTGTTACAGATAAATTATTCCATGCAACCAACTCTATCATTATTTAGCCTTTGCATGAAATAATTGATAAAGCGATGGAACAATTGATATCTCGGTTGATCTCACAACCCATCCTCCATTTGTCTTGTTTTTCACATGAATTTCTTTTTTGTTATCTTGCATTATTCATACTCATATACAAACAAAACCACGAATGGATAAATAAGCCTTAAAAAGGATTTTGTATTCTTTTTCAAAGTAAGAGAATAAATTGAATTAAAAAAAAAAAAAAAAAAAAAAAAAAAAAAAGATACAAAAGTGCTTTGATTAGGGGTGGACATGAAACATTGGAACCTACCCAAATGACCTGACCCGACCTAATCAATTAGTGTTCAGTTTGATTTCTATGTTTAAATTTAGGGTGTTCGGATTGGCACCCAAGAAAAGATAGGTGGGCATGATAGCAGTTGATTCGGTTATTGATAACTTTATTTTTATAGAGTTATTTTATTTTTATAAACCTGAATTCTTACTTAATTCTTGATATTTTTATTATTATTAAATAAATTATTATATCTTTTTGCATTTTTTATTTTCAGAATAAAACTGGTGAAAAATCACATGTGGACCCCACTAAGTACTATTGTTCGTGACAAGTTTATCGCTATGTGTGTGCAATTACATATCACAATTCATATATTTTGAGTAATAAGATGGCATACAGATAGTTATGTGCACGATGCTGTAGCCATCTTTACTATAAAAATAAAACAAACTTCTAAAATCGGGTTAGCTAGAGAGCATAAACTTTATGGTGTGTGTGTGTACAACACGAGTCTTGGAATTAATTCCTTTAGTTCACAAACCAAATTAACTAAGTCGTAACTGATATGATAAGAAGTGATAGAAATAGAAATAAAAAAAAAAACATAATGACATCATTGCATATGTATTAGACCGTCTCCTACCAATACACCAAAATGGTGTTGTGCATTTTTGTGCATTTTCGTGCATTTTGGTGCATTTTGACGCTCCAATGAATAGCACAGCCAACGACATCTGTGTGGAAAGCAGCAATGTAGTTAGGATCTTATACTAACTATCATATTTTGGACACACAATATGATAGTACTATTAATAGGAAAAGTAATCAGCAACACTTAAAATCATGACCCAAACCAATTTTTTAATTTTTTAAAAATAAAAAGAAAATGACCAAGGAAAGGTTAAGGGGAAGCGGGTTTCTATGTTAATGGGAAGCGGGTGGAGGGTGTTACAGATAAATTATTCCATGCAACCAACTCTATCATTATTTAGCCTTTGCATGAAATAATTGATAAAGCGATGGAAAAATTGATATCTCGGTAGATCTCACAACCCATGCTCCATTTGTCTTCTTTTCACATGAAATTCTTTTTTGTTATCTTGCATTATTCATACTCATATACAAACAAAACCACGAATGGATGATAAATAAGCCTTAAAAAGGATTTTGTATTCTTTTTCAAAGTAAGAGAATAAATTGTATTACAAAAAAGAAAAAAAAAAAAAAAAAAAGATACAAAAGTGCTTTGATTAGGGGTGGACATGAAACATTTGAACCTACCCAAATGACCTGACCCGACCTAATCAATTATTGTTCAGTTTGATTTCTATGTTTAAATTTAGGGTGTTCGGATTGGCATCCAAGAAAAGATAGGTGGGCATGATAGCAGTTGATTCGGTTACTGATAACTTTATTTTTATAGAGTTATTTTATTTTTTTTAAACCTGAATTCTACTTAATTCTTGATATTTTTATTATTATTAAATAAATTATTATATCTTTTTGTATTTTTTATTTTCAGAATAAAACTGATGAAAAAATCGCATGTGGACCCCACTAAGTACTATTGTTCGTGACAAGTTTATCGCTATGTGTGTGCAATTACATATCACAATTCATATATTTTGAGTAATAAGATGGCATACAGATAGTTATGTGCACGATGCTGTAGCCATCTTTACTATAAAAATAAAACAAACTTCTAAAATCGGGTTAGCTAGAGAGCAGAAACTTTATGGTGTGTGTGTGTACAACACGAGTCTTGGAATTAATTCCTTTAGTTCACAAACCAAATTAACTAAGTCGTAACTGATATGATAAGAAGTGATAGAAATAGAAACAAAAAAAAAAAAAAACATAATGACATCATTGCATATGTATTAGACCGTCTCCTACCAATACACCAAAATGGTGTTGTGCATTTTTGTGCATTTTGGTGCATTTTGACGCTCCAATGAATAGTACAGCCAACGACATCTGTGTGGAAAGCAGCAATGTAGTTAGGATCTTATACTAACTATCATATTTTGGACACACATTATGATAGTACTATTAATAGGAAAAGTAATCAGCAACACTTAAAATCATGACCCAAACCAATTTTTTAATTTTTTACAAATAAAAAGAAAATGACCAAAGAAAGGTTAATGGGAAGCGGGTGAAGGGTGTTACAAATAAATTATTCCATGCAACCAACTCGCTTATAATAATAGCTACCGGTCAAGTTTAGACATGGCACCCTATGAAGCTCTATATGGAAGGAAATGTAAGACACCTCTGTGTTGGATTGAATTGAGTAAAGATAGGTCAGTAGGACCTGACCTGATCATGTAGACTGAAGAAGAGGCAAAGACTATCAAGGAAAGGTTAAAAGTCGTATCTGACGACAGAAGTCGTACACGAGTCGCCTCTGAGACTCCTACACCAGTAGAGGAACAAATGAATGAGTCCGTAAATGTTGCTCAGGATCCAAAATGGATATTACAGTTGACCCATTTATTAAATGAATTCATGTCAAATTAATCGAATTTATAAATAAATCGAATCGATTTCAATTCGACCTGATACACCAGCCTGTTTTGCTATCCCTAGAAATTATTGCTTCATCCACCATGATCTTAATCATGTAAAGTGAAGCAATAATTGTGTACCCAACAATCGAAAGTGACTAGTTTTTAGCGGAAAAAACAAAGCAATTACGATCTTAATTATGGTAACATATAGGGGCACAAATATTATTAGAATAATAACTCAAAGCAACGGATGATTTGAAAACTGATGACAGTAACAATAATTAATTGGGCAAAGCTAGGAAAGGAATCCATGGTTGGCGTGCAATTACATATCACAATTCATATATTTTGAATAATAAGATGGCATACAGATAGCTAAGTGCACGAAGCTGTAGCCATCTTTACTATAAAAATAAAACAAACTTCTAAAATCGGGTTAGCTAGAGAGCAGAAACTTTATGGTGTGTGTGTGTACAACACGAGTCTTGGAATTAATTCCTTTAGTTCACAAACCAAATTAACTAAGTCGTAACTGATATGATAAGAAGTGATAGAAATAGAAATAAGAAAAAACATAATGACATCATTGCATATGTATTAGACCGTCTCCTACCAATACACCAAAATGGTGTTGTGCATTTTGACGCTCCAATGAATAGTACAACCAATGATATCTGTGTGGAAAGCAGCAATGTGGTTAGAATCTTATACTAACTATCATATTTTGGACACACAATATGATAGTACTATTAATAGGAAAAGTAATCAGCAACACTTAAAATCATGACCCAAACCAATTTTTTAATTTTTTAAAAATAAAAAGAAAATGACCAAGGAAAGGTTAATGGGAAGCGGGTGAAGGGTGTTACAGATAAATTATTCCATGCAACCAACTCTATCATTATTTAGCCTTTGCATGAAATAATTGATAAAGCGATGGAAAAATTGATATCTCGGTTGATCTCACAACCCATGCTCCATTTGTCTTCTTTTTCACATAAAATTCTTTTTTGTTATCTTGCATTATTCATACTCATATACAAACAAAACCACGAATGGATAAATAAGCCTTAAAAAGGATTTTGTAATCTTTTTCAAAGTAAGAGAATAAATTGAATTAAAAAAAAAAAGAAGATACAAAAGTGCTTTGATTAGGGGTGGACATGAAACATTGGAACCTACCCAAATGACCTGACCCCACCTAATCAATTAGTGTTCAGTTTGATTTCTATGTTTAAATTTAGGGTGTTCGGATTGACACCCAAGAAAAGATAGGTGGGCATGAGCAGTTGATGCGGTTACTGATAACTTTATTTTTATAGAGTCATTTTATTTTTTTAAACCTGAATTCTTACTTAATTATTGATATTTTTATTATGATTAAATAAATTATTATATCTTTTTTCATTTTTCATTTTTCATTTTCAGAATAAAACTGGTGAAAAATCGCATGTGAACCCCACTAAGTACAATTGTTCGTGACAAGTTTATCGCTATGTGCGTGCAATTACATATCACAATTCATATATTTTGAGTAATAAGATGGCATACAGATAGCTATGTGCACGAAGCTATAGCCATCTTTACTATAAAAATAAAACAAACTTCTAAAATTGGGTTAGCTAGAGAGCAGAAACTTTATGGTGTTTGTGTGTACAACACGAGTCTTGGAATTAATTCTTTTAGTTCACAAACCAAATTAACTAAGTCGTAACTGATATGATAAGAGGTTATAGAAATAGAAATTAAAAAAAAAAAAACATAATGACATCATTGCGTATGTATTAGACCGTCTCCAACCAACACACCAAAATGGTGTTGTGCATTTTGACGCTCCAATGAATAGTACGACCAACGACATCTATGTGGAAAGCAGCAATGTAGTTAGGATCTTATACTAACTATCATATTTTGGACACACAATATGATAATACTATTATTAGGAAAAGTAATCAGCAACACTTAAAATCATGACCCAAACCAATTTTTAATTTTTTTTAAAAAATAAAAAAAAAGGACTGCTTATACTTCTGGGAAAGAATTTGTGTCTAAAATGATAATGAGTTAAAAAGGGCAATTCTAGCGGCAGCTCACAGTAGTTCTTATGCAATGCACCTAGGTAGCATGAAAATATATCAAGATTTGAAGGCTTAGTATTGGTGGTCTGGTATGAAGAAAGATGTAGTAGATTATGTGAGCAAATGCATGACATGCTAGCGGGTGAAAACTGAGCACTAGGTTCCTTTAGGTTTATTAGAACCTATACCCATCCCTAAGTCGAAGTGGGATCGCATTACTATGGATTTTTTCACCAGTTTAACTCTCACTCAGAGCAAGCATGATGCAATTTGGGCGATCATGGACAGGTTAACCAAGTCAGCACATTTCCTACCAGTCAAAATGATTTACCCATTAGACAGATTGGTAGAGGTGTACATCAAGGAGATAGTCCGATTGCATGGAGTGTCGATTTCAATAATATTTGATAGAGACCAGCGATTCACATCAAGATTTTCGAAGAAGTTACAGGAAGCCTTGGGTACCAGATTGAGCTTCAGCACAGCCTCTCATCCGTAACTGAAGAACAATCCGAAAGGTTAATTCAGGTGTTGGAAGATATGCTCAGAACCTATGTTATGAACTTTGAGCAGAGTTGGGTGGAGCATCTCCCATTGGTAGAATTCGCTTATAATAATAGCTACCGGTCAAGTTTATACATGGCACCCGATGAAGCTCTATATGGAAGGAAATGCAAGACACTTCTGTGTTGGATTGAATTGAGTAAAGATAGGTCAGTAGGACCTGAACTGATCATGTAGACTGAAGAAGATGTAAAGACTATCAAGGAAAGGTTAAAAGCCGTATCTGACGACAGAAGTCGTACACGAGTCGCCTCTGAGACTCCTACACCAGTAGAGGAACAAATGAATGAGTCCGTAAATGTTGCTCAGGATCGAAAATGGATATTATAATTGACCCATTTATTAAACGAATTCATGTCAAATTAATCGAATTTATAAATTAATCGAAACGATTTCAGTTCGACCCGATACACCAGCCTGTTTTGCCATCCCTAGAAATTATTGCTTCATCCACCATGATCTTAATCATGTAAAATGAAGCAATAATTGTTACCCAACAATCGAAAGTGAATAGTTTCTAGCGAAAAAAACAAAGCAATTACGATCTTAATTATGGTAACATATAGGGGCACAAATATTACTAGAATAATAACACAAAGCAACGGATGATTTGAAAGCTGATGACAGTAACAATAATTAATTGGGCAAAGCTAGGAAAGGAATCCATGGTTGGCGTGCAATTACATATCACAATTCATATATTTTGAGTAATAAGATGGCATACAGATAGCTATGTGCACGAAGCTGTAGCCATCTTTACTATAAAAATAAAACAAACTTCTAAAATTGGGTTAGCTAGAGAGCAGAAACTTTATGGTGTTTGTGTGTACAACACGAGTCTTGGAATTAATTCCTTTAGTTCACAAACCAAATTAACTAAGTCGTAACTGATATGATAAGAGGTTATAGAAATAGAAATTAAAAAAAAAAAAACATAATGACATCATTGCGTATGTATTAGACCGTCTCCAACCAATACACCAAAATGGTGTTGTGCATTTTCGTGCATTTTGGTGCATTTTGACGCTCCAATGAATAGTACGACCAACGACATCTGTGTGGAAAGCAGCAATGTAGTTAGGATCTTATACTAACTATCATATTTTGGACACACAATATGATAGTACTATTAATAGGAAAAGTAATCAACAACACTTAAAATCATTACCCAAACCAATTTTTTATTTTTTTAAAAATAAAAAGAAAATGACTAAGGAAAGGTTAATGGGTAGCGAGTGAAGGGTGTTACAGATAAATTATTCCATACAACCAACTCTATCATTATTTAGCCTTTGCATGAAATAATTGATAAAGCGATGGAAAAATTGATATCTCGGTTGATCTCACAACCCATGCTCCATTTGTCTTCTTTTTCACATGAATTTCTTTTTTGTTATCTTGCATTATTCATACTCATATACAAACAAAACCACGAATGGATAAATAAGCCTTTAAAAGGATTTTGTATTCTTTTTCAAAGTAAGAGAATAAATTGAATTAAAAAAAAAAAGAAAAAAAAAAGATACAAAAGTGCTTTGATTAGGGGTGGACATGAAACATTGAAACCTACCCAAATGACCTGACGCGACCTAATCAATTAGTGTTCAGTTTGATTTCTATGTTTAAATTTAGGGTGTTCGGATTGACACCCAAGAAAAGATAGGTGGGCATGATAGCAATTGATTCGGTTACTGATAACTTTATTTTTATAGAGTCATTTTATTTTTTTAAACCTGAATTCTTACTTAATTATTGATATTTTTATTATGATTAAATAAATTATTATATCTTTTTGCATTTTTCATTTTCAAAATAAAACTGGTGAAAAATCGCATGTGGACCCCACTAAGTACTATTGTTCGTGACAAGTTTATCGCTATGTGCGTGCAATTACATATCACAATTCATATATTTTGAGTAATAAGATGGCATACAGATAGCTATGTGCACGAAGCTGTAGCCATCTTTACTATAAAAATAAAACAAACTTCTAAAATTGGGTTAGCTAGAGAGCAGAAACTTTATGGTGTTTGTGTGTACAACACGAGTCTTGGAATTAATTCCTTTAGTTCACAAACCAAATTAACTAAGTCGTAACTGATATGATAAGAAGTAATAGAAATAGAAATTAAAAAAAAAAACATAATGACATCATTGCGTATGTATTAGACCGTCTCCAACCAATACACCAAAATGGTGTTGTGCATTTTGGTGCATTTTGACGCTTCAATGAATAGTACAACCAACGACATCTGTGTGGAAAGCAGCAATGTAGTTAGGATCTTATAATAACTATCATATTTTGGACACACAATATGATAGTACTATTAATAGGAAAAGTAATCAACAACACTTAAAATCATTACCCAAACCAATTTTTTAATTTTTTAAAAATAAAAAGAAAATGACCAAGGAAAGGTTAATGGAAAGCGGGTGAAGGGTGTTACAGATAAATTATTCCATGCAACCAACTCTGTCATTATTTAGCCTTTGCATGAAATAATTGATAAAGCGATGGAAAAATTGATATCTCGGTTGATCTCACAACCCATGCTTCATTTGTCTTCTTTTTCACATGAATTTCTTTTTTGTTATCTTGCATTATTCATACTTATATACAAAAAAAAACCACGAATGGATAAATAAGCCTTTAAAAGGATTTTGTATTCTTTTTCAAAGTAAGAGAATAAATTGAATTAAAAAAAAAAAAAGAAAAGAAAAAAGATACAAAAGTGCTTTGATTAAGGGTGGACATGAAACATTGGAACCTACCCAAATTACCTGACCCGACCTAATCAATTATTGTTCAGTTTGATTTCTATGTTTAAATTTAGGGTGTTCGGATTGACACCCAAGAAAAGATAGGTGGGCATGATAGCAGTTGATTCGGTTACTGATAACTTTATTTTTATAGAGTCATTTTATTTTTTTAAACCTGAATTCTTACTTAATTATTGATATTTTTATTATGATTAAATAAATTATTATATCTTTTTGCATTTTTCATTTTCAAAATAAAACTGGTGAAAAATCGCATGTGGACCCCACTAAGTACTATTGTTCGTGACTAGTTTATCGCTATGTGCGTGCAATTACATATCACAATTCATATATTTTGAGTAATAAGATGGCATACAGATAGCTATGTGCACGAAGCTATAGCCATCTTTACTATAAAAATAAAACAAACTTCTAAAATTAGGTTAGCTAGAGAGCAGAAACTTTATGGTGTTTGTGTGTACAACACGAGTCTTGGAATTAATTCCTTTAATTCACAAACCAAATTAATTAAGTCGTAACTGATATGATAAGAGGTTATAGAAATAGAAATAAAAAAAAAAAAAAAAACATAATGACATCATTGTGTATGTATTAGACCGTCTCCAACCAATACACCAAAATGGTGTTGTGCATTTTCGTGCATTTTGGTGCATTTTGACGCTCCAATGAATAGTACGACCAACGACATCTGTGTGGAAAGCAGCAACGTAGTTAGGATCTTATACTAACTATCATATTTTGGACACACAATATGATAGTACTATTAATAGGAAAAGTAATCAACAACACTTAAAATCATTACCCAAACCAATTTTTTATTTTTTTAAAAATAAAAAGAAAATGACCAAGGAAAGGTTAATGGGAAGCGGGTTTCTATGTTAATGGGAAGCGGGTGAAGGGTGTTACAGATAAATTATTCCATGCAACCAACTCTATCATTATTTAGCCTTTGCATGAAATAATTGATAAAGCGATGGAAAAATTGATATCTCGGTTGATCTCACAACCCATGCTCCATTTGTCTTCTTTTTCACATGAATTTCTTTTTTGTTATCTTGCATTATTCATACTCATATACAAACAAAACCACGAATGGATAAATAAGCCTTTAAAAGGATTTTGTGTTCTTTTTCAAAGTAAGAGAATAAATTGAATTAAAAAAAAAAAAAAAAAAAAAAGATACAAAAAAGATACAAAAGTGCTTTGATTAGGGGTGGACATGAAACATTAGAACCTACCCAAATGACTTGACCTGACCTAATCAATTAGTGTTCAGTTTGATTTCTATGTTTAAATTTAGGGTGTTTGAATTGACACCCAAGAAAAGATAGGTGGGCATGATAGCAGTTGATTCGGTTACTGATAACTTTATTTTTATAAAGTCATTTTATTTTTTTAAACTTGAATTCTTACTTAATTATTGATATTTTTTTTATGATTAAATAAATTATTATATCTTTTTTCATTTTTCATTTTCAAAATAAAACTGGTGAAAAATCACATGTGGACCCCACTAAGTACTATTGTTCGTGACAAGTTTATCGCTATGTGCGTGCAATTACATATCACAATTCATATATTTTGAGTAATAAGATGGCATACAGATAGCTATGTGCACGAAGCTATAGCCATCTTTACTATAAAAATAAAACAAACTTCTAAAATTGGGTTAGCTAGAGAGCAGAAACTTTATGGTGTTTGTGTGTACAACACGAGTCTTGGAATTAATTCCTTTAGTTCACAAACCAAATTAACTAAGTCGTAACTGATATGATAAGAGGTTATAGAAATAGAAATTAAAAAAAAAAAAAAACGTAATGACATCATTGCGTATGTATTAGACCGTCTCCAACCAATACACCAAAATGATGTTGTGCATTTTCGTGCATTTTGGTGCATTTTGACTCTCCGATGAATAGAACAACCAATGACATATGTGTGGAAAGCAGTAATGTAGTTAGGATCTTATACTAACTATCATATTTTGGACACACAATATGATAGTACTATTATTAGGAAAGGTAATCAGCAACACTTAAAATCATGACCCAAACCAATTTTTAATTTTTTTAAAAATAAAAAGAAAATGACTGCTTATACTTCTGGGAAAGAATTTGTGTCTCAAATGATAATGAGTTAAAAAGGGCAATTCTAGCGGCAGCTCACAGTAGTTCTTATGCAATGCACCTAGGTAGCATGAAAGTATATAGAGATTTGAAGGCTTAGTATTGGTGGTCTGGTATGAAGAAAGATGTAGTAGATTATGTGAGCAAATGCATGACATGCTAGCGGGTGAAAACTGAGCACTAGGTTCCTTTAGGTTTATTAGAACCTATACCCATCCCTAAGGTCTTGATTTCAGAATTCATTCCTACTGTAAACCTTTTACTTTTCTGTTCTTCATCATCCTAAATAAATGAAACATGTTTCAACAACTCTAAAAATTTCTTCTCATATTTCGTTACGGAGAATGTACCCTGTTTCAACTTGAAAAATTCTTCAATCTTTGCATTTTTATAACTTTTGGGGAAGAACTTATCCATGAACTCCTTCTTGAATTGAGTCTAGGATACCTCATCTAGGTTACGTCTCTACAATGTCTTCCACCAGTTCTTGGCCCTATCTTTCAATAAGAAGTTTGAAAATGTCAGCATCTACTCCTCTGAACACCTCATGACTTTGAAGATCCCTTCATTATTCTTCAACCATGATAAGGCTTCCTTCAGTTCACCAATTTCATCATAGTTTCTAACTTCTAACTTTCGAGCCCTTTCAATAGAACCCCTTACTTCTTCTGGCTGACGAAGTGTCGTAGCTAACAATTGAGCTATCTGTTCTAACTACGCATTTCTGCCTTCAGGTGCTGGGGGCTGGGATGGTCCTGGTTGGAACGGTTTCATAGCGATTAGATCCTAAGGAACATTTACGGACTCATCCATTTTTTCCTCTACTGATACAGGAGTCTCAGCGACGACTTTCCTAGTAGTAAGGTGGCCTCAACGATATATCTTCTGTGAAATTTAAACATGTATTATCATATAATGCATATGATTTTAAAAGAATATTGAAAAGAAACCATGCAATTTTTAGAAAAACATTATATCATTTTCGGAAGTGGGTTTTCTTTTCTTTCCTCAAATAATTTTTTGAATATTTCAAACATTTTTCAAAATTTTGGCTCTGATACCAAACCAAAAAGGCCCAACCCGGATTTTCCCTGTAAGGATCCGAGGAGCCCTCCCGGCATCCCAATGAAAATCCTTGTAGTCTTCATTTATGACTAGGCATGATTAGCATCGATCGACAAACCTAAACCTTAACTTATCATTCCTTCCGAATTTTAACACTTTCTTCTAGGGAGATACCTTCAAGAAGACTTTATCTCTCACTTCATATTCTATCTCCTTCCTTTTTAAGTCCGCGTAGGACTTCTGTCAATTGAATACGGTTTTTAGCCTTTCCTTGATAGTCTTTGCCTTTTCTTCAATCTATCTTATCAGCTCAGGTCCTACCAACATATCTTCACTCAATTCAGTCCAACATAGAGGTGTCCTACATTTCTTTTTATATAGAGCTTTATAGGGTGTCATGTCCATACTTGACTGATAACTATTAATATAAGCGAATTCTATCAATGGGAGATGCTCTACCCAACTCCCCTCAAAGTTAATAACACAGCTTCTGAATATATCTTCCAGCACCTGAATTACCCCTTCGGATTGTCCATCAATCTGTGGATGGAAGGTTGTGCTGAAGCTCAATCTAGTACCCAAAGCTTCCTGTAACATTTTTCAAAATCTTGATGTGAATCTCGGGTTTCTGTCAAATATTATGGAAACCTGCACTCCATGCAATTGGACTATCTCCTTGATGCACAGCTCTGTCAATCTATCTAATGGGTAATCCATTCTGACTGGTAGGAAATGTGTTGACTTGGTCAACTTGTCCACGATCACCCAAATTACATCATGCTTGCTTCGAGTGAGAGGTAAACCAGTGACAAAATCTATAGTAATGCGATCTCACTTCCACTCAGGGATGGGTATAAGCTGTAATAAACCTGAAAGAACCTGGTGCTCAGCTTTCACCTACTGGTATGTCATGCATTTGCTCACATAATCTACTAAAACTTCCTTCATACCAGACCACTAATACTGAGCCTTCAAATCTCGATACATTTTCTTGCTACCTGGGTGCATTACATAAGAACTACTGTAAGCTCTTGCTAGAATTGCCCTTTTTAACTCATGATAATCTGGTACACAAACTCTTTCCCTAAAGTACAAGCAGTCCATTTTCTTTTTATTTTAAAAAAAAAAAAAAATTGGATTGGGTCATGATTGCAAGTGTTGCTGATTATTTTTACTATTAATAGTACTATCATTTTGTGTGTCCAAAATATGATAGTTAGTACAAGGTCCTAACTACATTGCTGCTTTCCACACCGATGTCGTTGGTTATACTATTATTGAGTAGCTTTACAAGGTTATTCTTCTTTCCTTTCATAAGTACAAAATGAAAACAAAATAAACATAAAAAAGGGAAACTTTGCATGCATTTAAACATCTGTGTTTGACATGCTTCTAGGTTTTTGTTTTGATGGTTATCATCTAGGTTATCTAACAGATGTTGTGATATAAGATTAGAAGACTTATATTGTGTTATGGGTAATTTAGCGATCAGATTATCTGGGCCCAGGAAGATCTATAGTATAGGCCCAATGGCCCAAAGGCTCAATAATCCGCCTTTCCCCTGATCCGCTTTCTTGACAGAGAACTCGTTCAGGCTGTCCGTCGGTTCTGCTCGTTCAGGCTGTCCGTCGATTCTGATCGCTCAAGGCTGTCCGCTTGTTCTGACCGCCAAGTCTGTTCGTCCAAGCCGACCGCCAGGTCTGTTCGCTCAAGCTGATCATCAAGTCTGTTCGTCCAAGCTGATCGTCAAGTCTGTTCGTTTAAGCCGACCGCCAAGTCTGTTCGTCCAAGCCGACCGCCAGGTCTGTTCGCTCAAGCTGATCGTCAGGTCTATTCGCCCAGGTTGATCGCTATGCCTACTTGTTTGAGTTGCATATTATGTTTATCCGTCGACTCTAGCCACTCATGTATGTTCGCCCAGGATCGCTTCCCTTGCCGCTCGATAGTTTCTAAACGTACCTGTGCATCTGTTCGCTAATGAGGCTACACGCCTAATTCTGTGGTTGATCACGAAAGTGCCCATTCATGATCCGTCTCCTGAACCCCCCCGGGGTGTCCGATCAACCAGAGACTCATCTGTCCGTCAGCTCAGCCAAATATTTTGTCTGTAGAAGAGCCTGTCTCAGTCACTCGCCCCCCTCAAATCACAGGTCAGCTCAAAGACTTGCCATGCACATCCTCCCTGTCAGAGACAATAGCTAAGAATCGTGTGGTCTCCAAATGATCCGTACAGATCGGCCATCAGAGGTTTCACTCGGGCAGAGCACAGAAGTGACGGTTTCGACCGCATTTAATACCCTGTCAGCCGCATTAACTGTAATCCCAGTGCATTAAATGCGGCCCATCATTGTGTTGGCAGTTAACTGTATATTCTTGTTTTATTCATTTCACTGTAGCTACCCCTCTTCTTCTATAAAAAATGGGAGGACTTTCATTATAAAGGGACAATGCTTGAGTGCCATTACTCTGCCAAAATAGTGAGAGAGTGAACAGTGGATGTAGGCATCTTTTCGGGCCGAACCACTCTAAAATCCTTCGGTGTTTTCTGCTCCTCGTCTCTGATCTCTTCTTGTTGTTTCCCTTTTATTTAGCATATTCCATTTCAACTACCCGAAACTGCAGCTTGGGCCCAAAACGGATCTCATTGACTAGGGAGTCATTTCCTGACGTTAACATATTGTTTTGATGGTTATCATCTAGATTTTTGTTAATTTTCTTGTAGTAAATATGAGAAGTGAATGTTTGTTGTTGTGTATTGAATCAAATAGGAGCAAAGAGGAGCATAACTATTACACTTTATTGAGGTATTGCATTTTTATTTATTTTTGTTTTATTTCTATGTTTTTCGGTTTGTGTTTGCTGGGATTTAAAGTAGATCTCTGGTATTCTCTTATTTTGGTTTGAATTTTTAATTTGGTTATGCTTTACTTGTTGAAGTTTTTTTATATCCTTTTGAAAAAATTGTGAACTTTTTGTTGTCCTTTTGTTATAATAAAAATAATCTTAAGATTTTATATACTTAGGGTAAAGTTTTATTATACCTTTTTCTTTCTTTTATGTATATGCATACCTCTACTTGTCATATTTATTACTCTTGTTTTTTTTTTTTCCTTCCATGTAAGATTTAGGTGTTGACTTTAAAGACAATAGCATTGATAAAGATGAGATTGAAAATGTGAAAAGTTCAATCAAGTTATAGCCTAAGCTCTCGACCGATTGAAAAAAAAAAAGGCTTATTTTGCAAGTGTGGAAATCCTTCAAAATGGTATGACATAATCTATGTTAGCCCAACCTCGAGAGGTATTGGTAACATGATTTACCACTTGACTCTTTCTCGTCCTAAGTTTAAATCACATGATGTAAGTCAAATATAACTTTAAAAAAAGCCAACATTCTAGGTCTATGGGCATTCGTCAACCTAAGAGTCAAGAAGAATTTAGGAAAATAGCAGTTGAAGCTTTAGTGATGCCTAATTTGCCTTTCTAGATTAAAGAGTGGAAAGGAATTATAAAAATTATTGAATTTTTAACTGATGATTTCCATATGGTCTCTAGGTACACAGTGAAAATGGATGTGTTAAATTGGTTCTACAAAGGAAAACAAAACTGTAATATCCTCTCTCGAGGATGTATACTATACATATGTACGGAATAATGGAATGTACAAATATACAATCATTAGTAAAATAATAAAAGGAATTTAAGTATTTAGTGGTGAAAAATTAATATTTGTAAATTTTTAAAAGTATTAGAAATAAATTTAAAAATTTTTAAAAGTTGGAGGACCTAAGAGAAAAATATCAGATATTTATTAAAAATGGCAAAATGTTAATAAGTGGAAAGGACAGAGACATTGTGGAAATAGAGAATTCTCTAGAACGGGGTAAAACTGTAAATTTAATGAACATTAAGGGTGAAAGACGAGCTCGGCACACGCCTATAAATAGGCATGTAAGGTGTGAGTCGGTGAAAGAGAGAGTGAAGAGTGAAGGAAATTTAGAGAGGGAGAGAGAGAGCTCTCGGCAGAGTAGAGAAGACAAGCTGTTGCCGCTGTCCCAAGCCGAATTCTATCATTTTTTAAGGAAATCAAGTTACTGGAAAGTGAATAGCAGACTTTGGAACCATATATGGTAAGGATTAAGTTGTATGGTTGATGGTTTAAGGCATTATTTTAGTGGAAAAGTTGTTGAGAGCAGTCTGTGTTTTATTTAAAGCTGACGAAGTTTCTATGTATAGATATGGTAATGTTGAAGCAATAAGCGAGCTGGAGAGCGAGGTAAGAAACTGAAGGAAGCTTGATAAGTAATGTAGTTAAGGAAATAAGTTAATTTGAAGTTGTTTGTGATTTAGAATGAATAAGCTTAGTCATGGAACCTGTTAAGGTTGTGACCTGGGTTGAGATTGAAATGGATGAATACCCGCAGCTCTTTTTAGCATTGGTCGAGTTGGCTTGAAGAGCGAGCTGAGTGATGCTGTCGCAGCCCACCATACTGCATGTTCGAGCTGGACTATAGCAGAAGCTCGTAAGGATGAGCTAGTTATAGGTAGCAGTCGTAGAGTGTGAGCTGGGCAATGTTAAGGAGTTTAGCTGAGCTAGGATTTGCCCTCAGTCTGGGCTGACTGAGTGAATGAGCTCATTTGGGCTAAGCTGAGTAAAAGAGCTCGCATGGTTTAAGCTGGATGCAAGCTGGAGCTCGCAGTTGGAGCTATGAGGGGCAGTGCAGATCCCTGCAGCTCGAGTAAAATAGAGCTAATAGAGCTTATTTGAAGTAACTCATGAGTTAAGTAAGATTTCATTTGTGTAACCAAGTGTAGGTGGGCATAACGAGCTGAACAGGTTGCAAAAGGCAGAAGTGAAGTGAATTGGGAAACAAGTTATGAGTGTGAAAACATTTTTAAGTGCTTTTGGTTTATTTAGCAAAATTTTAAATTTCATTATTTATTCTTTTAGCTCATAAATAACCTATGTTTTAGCATGAAAATAAATTATCTATTTTTATATGGTATGCATTATATATTATTTATTTTTATAGCATGATAAAGAAATAGCTTTAAATTAAAGAAAAAAGAGAAGGTTTTCAATGAGAGAGGGCTCTAACCACGACCACGACTTTTCGAACAGTTCTTGGATGCGGTACGCAAGAAGCTAGGCTAAATCTTTCTGTCTCGGATTAGGCAAGTAGGCCAGTTTTTGATACTTCATTTGTGGACGGGTTCGTTCGTGCTGCTACTTAGCCGCCTGGTCGAGACGAAGCGCTTCTTTTCATTCATGACACTCCGCGAGTTGTTGGTTTTCGCGATCCCCTTTCTTATTCCGTTCTGTCCACTAGCTCACCCAGGCTAGAAGCAGCCATAACAAGCTAGCCAGACGGAACTACACTGACCGATGGACGTGGGAAATCAAACTACCAAGAAGACACGTCCAAACGGGGGTGGACTGACGTGACTGTGAAATCGAATCTTTCAGTTCCTCTTTTATCGAAAGTACCCGTTTAGCCGAAAGTATAGATCGATAGGTGTCCTTATTTTCCCACATAAATTCAATTACACCCAAACAGAGTAGGTCCTTCGCTCTCACCCCCCATTTTCAAGGAAATTCTTTTCTGTTCTTTTTTTCATTGCCAAAATCCAATCAATAGTCTTTTCCAGTTTTCGCTTATCTGTTGGCAGGTGTCTTTTCAGTTGTGTTAGGTTTCTGTCAACACCCAATCGACCTCCTTCTTTCAGTTGCAGCCTGTTGCTCTGTCTTTTGGATTCATCTACGAGCAGAATATGGATTGCCAGTAGCGAAGTAGGAGATGGAAACATGGGAAGTGCAGTCTTAGGTAGGGGTTTGAATATAGAGCATTCATAGAGTGACCTTTTAACTTAGACCCGGTCGGTATACCCCACAATGTATGGCAAGTATTGGGAGAGTTAGTCCTGCTAACATCAGGGGGATCGAGTCTGTTGAGTCTGTCAGTCGCCCTCTACACTTGTAAGCTATTTCTCGACACACGATGAGTGATGATAGTTCCGCTACACGTGTATATGAAACTTCTTAGTAGCTTTGTCACAGTGAGCGACGCTAGCCTTTGTGCCATATGACCCCTCATACTAAGCGGAGCTAGTTCGACCACCTTTGTGGTTTTAGCTTCCTTGGGTTGCCATTAAAGCTTTATAGAAAGGAAAAGCATACCATTAAAAGTAAATTTTTAGAAGCAAAATATTTTAGAAAAATTAAACATTTTAGTCTTTTAAAAGCCTTTGAAACTTTATGGAAATTTTTATAAAATCAAGCTTTTAACGAAATAAAACAATTGTAAAGAAAAATATTTTCAAAACGTTTTCGGAAGATAATTTTTAGAATAGACGCATACACACTCACCGGGCTTTATAGATTATAATGTTTTTATTTCAAAAACCTTCCCAGGTGCAAGAACATGTGATCAAGTTATCAGTGCGCCACATTCAACTAGGTGGGCCAGACAGACGACGCTACTTAAATTTTTTTGTGTGAAGTTTGTGATTTAAATTTGATCATGTAATTTTGCACATTTTCAGATTTATGAACAAATATTGCAACACTTTATTTAAATGCATATATATTTTAGATATTTACATTTTTATGGTAGTATTCGAAATTATATGTTTATCTGATACATGCTTGAAATGAAATTTTAAAAAGTATGATTTTTACATATTTAGAGTGTGAGAAATAGTTACGAGTTCACTCCACGACATCCTTTTGAGTCTTGTTAGTCAGACTTCAAGAAGGTTTCGTGGGGTGCCCAGCAGGATTGCTAGATTTGTTAGAAGGAATTCGGATCAGGTCCTGTCAAAAACCATATAATAAAAAAAAAAAATGCTACAAGATGCCTTTAGTAAAATATGTCTAACATCATATTTATAGACTTTCATATGTACTGATGGTTACATGTGCATTACTAAACATTTCATTGATTTTAATTTGGTTCTATATAAAAGAGTGATAAGCTTTGGCTTTATGCCTCCTCCACATGATGGGGTTTTTATTGCCGATAAAGTTATGTCATTGTTGTTTGAGTGAGGCATTGATTGGAAGTTTTTTTTCCATGACTTTTGGATAATGCTTCATCAAACAAGTGCTTTATTGATAAATTAAAATGTTAATTGAATATTAACAGAACACTTGTTTATGATAAGGGATTCATGTATATTCATTATTGTGCCCATATTATCAATTTGATTATTCAAGATCGATTGAAAGAGATAGATTAAGGTGTGCATAAAATTTGCAAGAGTGTGAAATATATGGAGGGTCACAAGTTAGGAAGCAAAAATTTTTAGAGTGCGTCAAGCAAGTTGTTTTAGACACGAAGAATGGTGTAAGATAATATGTTCTTACTAGGTGAAACTCGACTTATCTTATGTTAGATAGTGCTCCTTATTATTGACGTGTTTGGTGTACTTTAAAGTTAACCAATAGCAAATACAAGTCTTATCTTTTTATAAGTGAGCGGGATAGATTTGAGAAAATTTACAAGTTTTTGCGTTATTTTTATGATACTACCAACATTTTCTCTCGCATTTCAAATTTGTATATGCCTAGGGTGTTTTTAGTGCATTGAACTTTGTTGTAACATTTGGAGAGCAAGGATGAGCTTTTTGAAAAAATGGCAAATCAAATGTATAAAAAGTCATAAAAATCAAATATATGTCTTTGACATATATTAGAAGTAAATTATTTTCTTTGTTTGATGAGTATATGGTAAGTTCAATCAAGGCAACTACCTTTAAGGCCACCACATCATCAGCAACTCCTAGTGCATAGGAAAACGCAGTAGATGCACTTAACTTAGTTTTGATGGTAAAAAATAATATAATTTCCTTATTATAAACTTATGATATTATTTTACCATAACAATCTATTAAATGAAATTTTCTTTTTTTATTAATTATATATTGATAAAATTCTTATATAAAACTTGGTGATAAAGACATTACAACTCAGAAAACACAAGTGGAGTTTTGTTTGAAAAAATGAAGGCTTGAAAGATCAATTGACTTGGACATTCTAACCTTTTGGAAGGGATATGAAGCTCGTTTTTTGGAAATTTCTGTCATGGCTCATGACATTTTGTGCATCCCAATATCTATAATTTCATTCGAATTTGCATTTAGCAATGGTGGTCGAGTTCTTAATCAATACCGGAATACACTTAAACCTAATGTGGTTGAGCAATAATTTACAGTCGAGATTAGATATTTGGTAGAGGTAATGGACTAATAATTTAAGGGTGGCAAAAACAGTTCGCATGTCAGGTCAAGATGGATTTGATTCGACTAATTTATAAATTCAACCAACACGATATAAATCGGTTTATTAAACAAGTCAACATTTTAATTCGACATGAATTTATTTATAAATGGGTGACACATACACAACAAATTTGTTTATTACTTAGATTATAAAGGATCTAAACCTATTAACCTATCAACCCTTTAATTCGTTTACCCGTTTAACCCGTTTAGCTCATTTAACCCGTTTAACCTAAGTAATATTTTGGATAAAAATAAATAATTAACAGCTAAAGGCCTACTTCAACATATTAAGTCCACAACATGATTCCATATCATCCACATTTAAAAACCACAACAAAATAAAGCCATGCTCAAATTTAATGCAAATCCATAGAAATTAAAATTACATCATATAATATTCTCAAACATAAATCTTTGTAACTTAAATTCTTCAATCTTTGATTCTAAGAGAACCTCCAAGCTACTCAAAAATCACAAGAAAACAACATTAAATAGCTACATTTACAATGTTAGAAGTTTAGAAATAGAATTAATAGAATTTACCACTAAGTGAAAAAATTAGGAGTTGAGACTTCTACTAATTCACTTGGATTAGTAGCAGTAGGGAGAGCATCATTAATACTTAAATTCAATATATCTTTAATGACGTCTTCTAGTCAAACATTCTTCCTCTCTACAATAATTAGTGATAAAATTAATATAACTTGGAAAGGTAATTGGAAAATAATGAAAGATAATTATAAGAAATCACAATCACATTTATTAAATAGCTTAACAATATTAGTGTGTTACCTATATCAATTATCCAATCTCGATTGCAAATTATTGTTTCCACCACATCAAGTTTAAGTGTACTCCGATATTGATCAAGAACTCGATCATCATTGCTAAACGCAGATTCGAATGAAACTGTAGATATTAGGATGCACAAAATATCATGACCAATGACAGAAAGTTTGGGAAAGCTAGCTTCATATCCCTTCCAAAAAGCTAGAATGTCCAAAACTTGCAAATTTTCTCAACTCTATCCCACTCACTAGCAAAAGGATAATGTTTGTGATTGTTGTCAATCAACTTTAAAGTGCACCAAGCATGTCGATAATAAAGAGCACTATCTAGTATAAGATAAGTTGAGTTCCACCTAGTAGGAACATCTTGTCTTACATCTTTCTTCAAGTCTAAATCAACTTGTTTGACACACTCTAAAAAATTTTGTTTTCTAACTTGTGACCCTCTCACATATTTCATACTCTCACGGATTTTATGCACACCAAAATTTATCTCTTTCAATCATCTTGAACAATCAAATTAATACTACAGGTACAACAACGAATATACATGAATTTTCCATCACAAACAAGTACTTTATTTATATTCAATTGACCTTTCAAATTATCAATAAAGTACTTGTTTGATTAAGCATTATCCAAAGGTTTGGAAAAAAAGCTTCCTGTTAGCACCCCACTCAGACAATAATGACATAACTTTATCAGCAATAGAAACCCCATCATACATATAAGGTATAAAGCAAAAGCTTATTATTCTCTTATGTAGGACCCAATTATATGTGTAGCAATTCACATGTTACCATCAGTTGCTATGAAATTTCATAAATCTGATGTTAGAATTAATTTACTAAGGGCATCTTATAGCATTTTTTTTAAGGTTTCATTTTCCTTTGTCAAACAAACTCAACACATTCACTTTCATAAAGTTCCTAGAGATGATATGGAAATCATCAGTTAAAAACTCAATAATTTTTATAATTCTTTTCCAGTCAGTCTGAAACTAGAAAGACAAATCATGCATCATTGAAGCTTCAGCTACTAGTTTCGTAAATTCTTCTTTACTAGATTGACGGACACTATAGACCTAGAATGTTGACTTTTCTCAAGTAATATTTGACTTACATCATTTGATTTAAACTTAGGATAAGAAAGAGTCAAGTGACGAATCATGCTACTTATACCACTCGAGGTTGGGCAAATATAGATTATGCCATACATTTGCATTTGTATTTGTCCTTTACCCAAAGGACTTCCACACTTGCGAAGTACGTCTTCTTTTTCGACTGGTCAGGATCTTAGGCTTTAATTTACTTAAACTTTCCACATTTTCAACCTCATCTATATCGAAGCTATTGTCTTCAAACTCAACACTTAAATCCATATTGCTAAATGGAAAAAAAAAATGAAAAACAAGAGTATTAAATACAACAAGTAGAGGCATGCATATACTTAAAAGAAAGAAAAAGATATAATAAAACTTTACCCTAAGTATATAGAATCTTAAGATTGTTCTTTATATAACAAAAGGACAAGGTAAAAAGTTCATAATTTTTCAAAAGGTTATATAAAAAACTTCAACAAGTGAAACATAGCCCAACTGAAAATTCAAAACAAAATAGGAGAATACCAGATATTTACTCCAGATCCCAATAAATACAAACCCAAAAATATAAAAATAAAATAAAAATAAATAAAAGTGCAATACCACAATAAATTGAAATAGTTATGCTCCTATTTGATTCAATTCATAACAACAGACATCCATTTCTCATATTCACTGCAAAACAATTAACAAACATAAATAAACTCTAAAAATAGAAGACAATATAAGTTCTCTAATCTTATATCATAACATCTATTAGAGAGCTCAAATGATAACAATCAAAACAAAAACCTAGAAGCATGTCCTACTAACTATCATTTATAAATAATCATTGGGCTCTATGTATGTGTGTGTGTATAAATAAATAATGTAGTCATTCAATCCATTGGATGACCTTAGGATAAGTAACCAATTCCTAGAAAAAAAAAAAAAAAGGTTTACCATTTTTTACACACTAAGAACCTAAACTTGTTTCTAAAATTTAATAAATAAACATCAACCTAAGTGTCACACATTTTATAGAAAGAGAATGGACAACAACAGTACAAAATCGATATCCAATTACTTCATTGGAACCATAACTAGAAGCACTACCTCTTATCAAAGGCTTCCTGACAGGACTTGACCTAGATTTACTCTAACGAATCCAACGATCCTGCCGGGCATCTCCCGAAACATTTCTGAAGCCTAACTAATAAGGCCCAAAAGGGTATCGTAGAGCGAACCCATAGCTATCTCTCAAACTTTAATTATATAAAATTCATTTATTTTAAAATTTCATTTCAAGTGTGCAACGAATAAGCTTATAATTTAAAACATCATCATAAAAATGTAAATATCTAAAACATGTATGCATTTAATAAAGTGCTACAATATCTGCTGATAAATCCGAAAGTATGCAGATTACATGAATAAGTTTAAATTGCAAACTTTGCACAAAAAGGCTATGCAGCATCGTTAGTCGGGACCTATCTAGTCTGCACGTGGCGCGCTGGTACCTTGATCACCTGTTCCTGCACGTGGAGAGATTTTTGAAATAAAAACATTATAAACTATTAAGCCCTGTGAGTGTGTATGCATTTATATAAAAGATTCCCTCCCAAAAACATTTTGAAAACATTTTTCTTTAAAATAATTTTTATTTCTAAAAGCTTTAGGTTTTTACAAAATTTCTATGAGTTTCAATAAGTATTTAAAAATGTTTAATCTTTCTAAAAGTAATTTCTTTCAAAAATCTGTTTTTAATGGTATGCTAGCTTTTCTAAAATCTCTAATAGCCACCCAAAGAAGCTAAAACCACAAAGGCGGTCGGACCAGCTCCGCTCAGTGTGGGAGGTCACATGGCACAAAAGCTAGTATCGTTCACTGTGACAAAGTTATTAAGACGTCTCGTATATACGTGTGACAGAACTATCATCGCTCACCGTGCGTCGAGAAATACCTCACAAGTGTAGAGGGTGACTGACAGACTCGACAGACTCTATCCCCTTGATGTTAGCAGGACTAGCCCTCCCAAACTATTATCATACACTGCAGGGTATACCGGCTAAGTCTAAGATAGAAAGTTACGCTATAAATACTCGAGCCGTCTACTAGATTTGAAAACCTTTTCTTTTCTTTTCTACAATTCAAATAAATTTCTTTTTCATGCTATTAAAGAAAATAGATATATATTGCATACTAACTAAAATAAACTATTAAATCTCATGCTAAGACATAAGGCATTTATAAACTAAAACATGAATGTAAGTTATAAAGAATTTACATTATAAACTTAAAATCATTTAGTAAAATGTTTGCACATTCACAACTTGCTTTCTAAAATTTGAGTCACTCATGCTCAGCCACCTACTTTACATCACTACACCACTTATACTTGGTCATATAAGGAATCTTCACTTAGCTTGTAAGTCACTTAAATCTGTTCTACCTTCTCTATCTCAGTCGCTACAACAGACTAATTACTGCCAGTCCAGCTCGAGCTCCAACTCGCCAAACTCATCCTATGCAAGCTTCTACATCACTGGGCTTAGGTCTTCAACACTGCCCAGCTCGTACCTTACGACTGCTATTTAAAACTAGCTCGTCCTTTCGAGCTTCTACCTTAGTCCAACTTGGACAGACAGTATGGCAGCCTAGGGTTTAACTCAGCTCGCTTCCTACGAGCTCGCGCTTCAGGTCATCACGACCAGCGTTGAAGAGGGCTACGATTAATCACCTAGCTTGCACTTAGCGAGCTCCTGCCCTGCTTATACTACTCATATTCTTCATTCCAGATTTCCACTTACACAAAAATCAACATTCTTCACACTCACTAACTTCACCACAACAATATAAGTTTAACAACATAACACTAGTTCTCAATCTCTACCCACGTTGGGACCTCAACAGGTTCCATGATCGAACTCATTCAAATCACAAACACCACCAAAATAACTTATTTCTTAGCTACTTCATTTACCGAGCTCGACGCAATCTTCTGCCTTACTACCCACTAGCTCGCTGTTTCAACTCTAGATCTACACATAAACTCTCGTCAGTTTCAACTGAAACCAAAGACTATTCTAGACAACCATTAAACAATAATCACGCCATAAAACAACCATCTTACCACTTGATTCTTACCAAATCTAATTTTTAAATCTGTTTTTCACCTTCTGGTAACTCACATTCCTCTTCAAATGTAGTAGAAACCAGTTTTGAACGGTAGCAGCTTACTCCCTTCTTCTGTCGAAAGCTTTCCCTCTCCCTCTCTCTCTTTCTCTTCATCGACTCTACCTTCACATGCCTATTTATAGGTGTGGGTCAAGCTCGCCTTTAACCTTTAAAGTTTCTTAAAATTACACTTCTACCCCATTTTTAGAGAATTCCTTATTTCCACAATGTCCTTTTCCTTTTCACTTATTTATCATTTTGCTATTCTTTATAAATATCTAGTATTTTTCTTTTATGTCCCCCAACTTTTAATAATTTTAATTTATTCCAAAAACTTT
This sequence comes from Dimocarpus longan, assembly GCA_022984855.1. Taxonomy (NCBI): domain Eukaryota; kingdom Viridiplantae; phylum Streptophyta; class Magnoliopsida; order Sapindales; family Sapindaceae; genus Dimocarpus; species Dimocarpus longan. Next base: position 11,351,230 of record CM041023.1, on the reverse strand, counting down.
CAAAATTTACAAATATTAAATTTTCACTTCTAAATACTTAAAAATCCTTTTTATTGATTTACCAAGAGGGTACATTTGTACATTTCTTCATTCCGTACATATATACAGTAATATTCTCGAAAGAGGGTATTACACTTTCCCTCACTAACAATCCTTCATACCATGCGTTGATCCCCAACGACCACCATGTCTATAGGAAACTACATAAATCAAGTAGTCCACTTATCCCATGTCAATTTCACTCATACATACAGAGTGAGAGAGAGAAAGGAATCAATCCCTAACATTAAAAGTATTTGAACAAGATTTGAGACCTGGAGCGTCTATATGATGGTCATTAAACAATGAGATTAGGTTTAGGGTTGGCTAAAATGTGTGTGTGTGTGTGTGGATAATTACACACCCTTATAATATATTAATATTATAAGTTTACCCTTATTAATTGTGTTGACCCATGGACCTGTTAAACAAACTTGATTCAATTCATTTAAAAACAAGTTAAGCATATTAACATGATTATGACACAAATTTATTTAACTTAAAGCCCACACTCGTTTATTTTTTGTGAATTGTGTCGACTCGTCAAGTCATAACCCAAATTGCCACTCTTAACTAATATTGTTAAGTTATTTAATAAGTGTGATTGTGATTTCTTATAATTATCTTTCATTATCTTCCAGTTACCTTTATAAGTTGTATTAATTTTATCATGAATTATTGTAGAGAGGGAGATTGTTTCACTAGAAGACATCACTAAAGATTAACTGAATTTAAGTAATGATGCTCTCTCTACTGCTACTATTCCAAATGAATTCACTTAGTGGTAAATTTTTTTAATTATATTTTTAAACTTTAACATTATAAATGTAAATATTTAATGTTGTATTCTTGAGATTTTTGTATAGCTTGGAGGTACCCTTGGAATCAAAGAGTGAAGAATTTATGTTACAACGTTTTATATTTGAGAATATTATATGATGTAATTTTAATTTCTATGGATTTGCATTAAGTTTGAGCATGACTTTATTTTGTTGTGGTTTTTAAATATGGATGATATGGAATTCTATAGTTGACTTAATATGTTAGTTTTCAAATATGTTGAATTAGGCCTTTAATTGTGAATTATTTATTTGTCTCCAAGATATTATTTAGATTAAATGGGTTAAATGAGCTAAACAGGTTAAACATATAAACGAATTAATAGGTTGACAAGTTAATGGGTTTGAATCTTTTATGATCCAAGTAATAAACGAATTAGTCGTGTCGTGTTATGTCACCCATTTATAAATAAATTAATGCCTAAAACGAAAATTTTGACTTGTTTATTAAACGAATTTATGTCATCTGAGTCGAATTTAGAAATGAATTTAATCGAATCTATCTCGACTCATCACGTGAACCCTTTTTGCCATCCTTACTCTGTATGTAAGCTTAAAGTGTAGTGATATTTGCACCCCATTAAAATTGTATGTACACCTATTTCATTTATACATCCCATTAAATATTATTTTAAAAAATTATAATTTACAAATATAATTCACTTAACATGTAAAATATTATTTCTTTAATTTTATTTGCATTATACATTTGTAAATAAACATCATCAATATTTTTTATGTAAATTATTTTTGTAAAAAACAAAAACTATTTAATGCAATGAACCTAATAAAGGGGTGCGTATACAGTTTTAAGAGTTGCGAATATCAATCCTTAAGCTTAAATAGGACTCCTCTTTTTTGGATACTATCTAATTAAGATCAACCCTAACAAAAATTACTATATGAAGTTGTATTAAATTTTAGGGGTAATTACATGCACACCCTTAAGGTTTTAACCTAATAACAACTAGAATCAAGATTGGAAAAAAAACCAATAACACTAACCTATGTATCGTATATGTAAACCCCTATTCTTGATAAGTCACTCACTAGTACTAGAAATTAGAAATTTGCAAGGGAGATGTAGGAATTGTAACTAATAACAATAAAATTAATATAAAGTGTTAAATATTAATAAAGAGATAAATGACATGAAGGCCAATATGGTTATTCCATAAATGAGAGATAAGTGATTAAGTGATAAAGTTCTAATTTAATGTAAAGTAAATAAATGAATATAGGAACATATTGATTAAAGACATAAAAGCTCATGTGTTAGTTATTAATAAAATGGATGACTAAGGGTATTATAGTAACTTAAACCATTTAAGTGTTATATATATATGAGAGGGAGAGATGTTGGTCGGCCAACATCCAGCAAAATCAAGAAGAGAAAACCGAGAGACTGTGGAGAAGGAGGAAGTGGACGGCATAACAAGAAGCAAAGGAGCAGAAACTGGACAGCAAAGAAAAGTGGAAGAAGAAAGCCCCTCCCAGCCCATCCAAACCTCAAAACCACCTCTCTAGGACCTCTTCCAAGTCCCTCTCACTTCCCTAAACAAGAATCAAGTGAGATCTCATCTCTTTTCTTCCTTATACTTGCTGAAATTAAAGTAGTTGGGCTGTTGAGTGTTGTGCAGAATTTTGTTGTGTTGTTTTGTGTTGGGTACTTTACCCTCAAAATTATGGTAGAACTCTAAGTGATTATTGTAGAGAGTTAAATGATAAGTTGAGATATATAAATGGTAGCTTAGGGTTGTAAATATGGGCTGCCATCTACTTGATTAAAGTAGAAACAAAAATCTGTTTTGCATGCACATCAAGTAGTCGATAAAATTGGTGAGTGAGTTGTGAGAGGTTAAATGACAAAATGGTGTTTGTGTGTGTGTCATGGCTGTGAAGATCAGTAGAAAAGCTCTGAAATTAGAGGGTTTTGAACTCAAAGTTAGACATATTTGAGGTTGAAAAAGCATATAGAAGTGGTAGAAGTTCAAAAGAGCTAGTTTAGACAATTTGTACAATCCCGAGCTCAAACCATGGGCTAGAGTTAACCTGGGAAAAACTGACATATATGGGGGTGTTCTACACCTCAAATGATGCCTAGAAGTCATAGAAAATCATAGGTTTTGGAACGGATCGATTCCGATAAAAATTGAGCAAGTTATGCGCAAAATAGTGTCGTTAGAGAGTCGATAGGTGAAATAGCTATGAAAATGTAATTTTTATTGCATGGAATGAATTTAGTTGGTCATAAATAGGTAAAAGAAGCTTAGATATGAAAGAAAAACCAATGTCGCTCGTTCGACGTTAAAAAGTGCACAAAAAGTGCACGAAAAGTGCCCGAAAAATAGCGTTTTTCGTATATTTGACATAGCAAACAATAGAATTTTTCAACAAAATTTGACGTGTGACTAGAATGTGAGATAGGTGAACCGTAGGAAAAAGAACGAAGGAAAACGGAGCCCTGAGCAGGGGGCTGCGTTACGTTCTGTTTTGGTATATCAAAGAGGCCTAAAAATTTGATCTTTCGTTTCGGGCCTCTAAAAATTTTACGGACTGCGTGGGGGTATTCCTAAGGGTCCAAAACTTAAACTTTTGTGAAGAAACCAAAGTTAGAAAGCCTAGATTGAGTGAAAATCGAGTTGGGAAGCTATAGCACAAAAATGATAGTTTATGGGAAAGTTGTATTAGAAATGTTATTGTAAAGTTAAAGTTGAGTTATGAGTTGTCACTAGTGATAATAATAAATTTTCATGTAGGTGACGAGTGAGCGAGCGAAGTCCGAGAGACTCGTCGAGACACTTGATTCGGACTTGCGCGATTTCGAGGTAAGTAGTCTATCACTTACGCTATTTCCATACTTCCTTTAAACATATTTGTAATGTTGTAGTTAAAGCTTTGTAAAATAACTTCCTAGATTATGAGTTAAAGCTTTGTAAATAATCTTTACATTGGGTCTAGAAAGGAGAATTTAAAAAGGAAAAGTTTTCGAAAAGAAGTGAGTTAGAGTTTTGAAACCATGTGTATATCTTTAGTTTCCATAAGATTTAGCGCTACGCGATGAGGTAGAAATTCCGTGTGTAGCTAGTTAGATTTAAAATTTTGGGCACTATGGGGCGATGAAGAAATTCCACACATAGTTGTCAAAGTTTGATTTATGGGCACTATAGTTGCGATGAAGAAATTCCGCACGTAGTTGCTAGAATTATAAAATTGAGTACTACAATTGCGATGAAGAAATTTCGCATTGTAGATGTTTACAACTGAGACGATTTCACACCACTCGGGCGAGGAAGTAAATTTCGCACGTGGTGGTCAAGATACTATAGTAGCTTCACGTTGACGTCAATCGAAAAAACGTCACGTGATGGTTTGAGTACGTTAGATATACACATGGTCTTTTTATAAGAAATGGTTTTAAAAATTTAAAACCTCCAATATTTATTAAGTAAAGCATTGCTATGGAATGTTATCTTGTATTATTAATATGTGACGAACTAACCTTTTTCCCTTTATTATTATGTAGCTTGCTTATTTCATCAGGTGTAATTATTAGTGATTTTATTGCGAAAAGGTTGACGCCGTACTTATAGGTGGGGAATGAATAAACGAACCCTGCGAATATCCAATACTTTTGATGTGATTGTATATATTATAATTTAAATGAACGTGTGTTTAACTTATGAATATTCAAAGGATTGTAAACTCATATTTTGATACGTTTATATATATTGTTGTTGACTAGAGACCCACATCACCTTTTGCACTTAATGAAATTATTATTGTGATGCATAGGAAGTGCATATGGAGATTATAATGGCAATGTAAATGCATAATGTGAATTGTATGTTTGTGAATATGGATAATTGTGAAGTTACATGTTTGTGGAATAAAAGTAGTTGGGAGATGATTAAAGATAGTTCGAAGTGTATTTTATGCAGGTCAAATTTTGGAAATGTTCAAATTACAGCCGTTATGCTGTCAAAATTTTATTAAAATCTGTTTTAAAGAAATGCGAAAAATTTTCACCAATCCCAATTATTTTTAAAAAGTAAAAGGAAGTTTTAAGTTAAAACGAGTAAACCGGTCAAGTATTCAGAGGGTTCTCTTCTCAGATTTCCTTAATCCGACAAGTCAGGTTCAGGAAGTCCGTTGAAGTGTCCGACGGGATCCTCCAGACAAGAGCTTAGAAAAGGTCTGGTTCAAGTCTTGTCATTATATATTAATGATATTACTTGTTGACGTTAGATTTTAGTCAACCCAGGTTCTTGAAGCCCAATACTACAATGAAAGTAAGAACAAAGCGAAAAACAGAAGAAAAGGGAGAGGAAGAATGCAAAACACAAAGAATTTTTACGTGGTTCAGTCGGAATGTGCCTACATCCACGACTGCCTTCTCCGGTTATTTTTGGGCAGAATGGTAGTATATTATTAATGTCTCTCTTATGTGTGTCCCCTTTTAAAATGAATTCAACCCTTATTTATAGAGAGATGGTGCCATAGTTTTAGTATAATGCAAATCTACAATAATTACACTTTCCAAGTCTGTCACCTATCAGTATAAAATCAAATCCCATAAAAATAGGATCTTGTCATTATCTCCATACTGGGTAGTTAAGTTTTTTTTAAATTGCGCTGCCACCACTCTGGAAAGACTCAACGTGCACACCACACCACAAGCTGGATCTCGCTTTGGGCGAACTGAGGCTAGATACTTAGCAGCTCAAGCTATGACTGAGTAGCGACCTGAGAGCGAGCTCTTTTCCACGAGCTGAACGAACGACCTAAGGTCAGCAAACTGAGGGCTTCTCTATGCGAGCTGATTGTCTCAGGGACTAAAAACTTATCTGCAAGCTGAATGTCTCATGATCTGAGGGCTTGCTTCTACGAGTTCGATGTTGACCAGCTGAAACTTTATCAATTAGGTCGATCTATTAGACCAGTTTGTTGGGTTTTTACCAGCCCATTCATGTTGTAATACCATCTTTCGAGGATATTACTGTACATATATACAGAATAAAGAAATGTACAAATGTACCTTCTTGGTAAATTAATAAAAAGGATTTTTAAGTATTTAGAATTGAAAATTTAATATTTGTAAATTTTTGAAATTTTTTGGAATAAATCAAAATTATAAAGAGTTAAGGGACATAAGAGAAAAATGTCAGATATTTATAAAGAATGGCAAATTGGTAAATAAGTGGAATGGACAAGGATATTGTAGAAATAGAAAATTCTCTAGAATGGGGTAAAACTGTAATTTTAAGGAACTTTAAAGGTTAAAGACGAACTTGACCCACGCCTATAAATAGGCGTGTGAGGCATGAGTCGATGGAAAAGAGAGAGTGAAGAGTGGAGAAAGAGAGAGAGAGAGAGAGAGAGAGAGAGAGAAAGAGAGAGAGCTCGGCAGAAGAGGGAAGTAAGTTACTACTGCCATTTCTAAATCGGATTCCATCATTTTTTAAGGCGGTTGAGCTACTGGAAGGTGAAGAACAGATTTAGGAGTCAGATCTGGTAAGAATCAAGTAGTAAGAGCAAATTTTTATAGTTTTAATTTAGAGAGAAGTTGTCGAGCAGTCTATAAACTGCCTCTGACTTTATTGAAATTTCTGCGTCTAGAGCTCGAGATCTGGAGCTGAAGCAGTGAGCTAGAGAGCAAGGCTGAAAACTGAAGTTTAAAAACTTGGTAAGTAAAGTAGCTAAGGAATTAAATTAAATGGAAGTTGTTATGATTTAGAATGATTAAGTGTTGTCATGGGACCTGTTGAGGTCGCAACCTAGATGAAGATGGAGAGATGGTGTTGTTAAATTTATGTTGTGAAGTTATTAAGTTCGGAGTATGTTGATTTGTGTGTAAGTAGAAGTCTGGAATGAAGAAATGTTTTGAGAGCTGTCAACGCTGGTCGAGTTGACCTGAAGCGCGAGCTTGCAGAAAACGAGCTGAGCAATGTTCTAGCCCACCTTACTGCTTGTCTGAGCTAGACTAAGGCAGTAACTTGTAAGTGTGAGCTTAGCGAGCTGGTGGTGATTATAGCCAGGTCGAGCTGGCTGAAGCTGCGAGTTAACCAAGGCCATGAATCGAGCTAAGCTATAAGAGAATAGCAGCGCGCTGTAATAGGTGTACTGAGTGAGCTCGATTAGTTAGGATATGCACTCAATCTGGACTGAGCTGAGTGAAGAAGCTCATATTGGTTAAGCTGAATGCAAGCTGGAGCTCACAGTTCGAGCTAAAAAGGGCAGTGCAGCTTGCTACATATTGAGTGGAGTAGAGGTGTTAGAGCTGTTTGAAATGAACCGCGAGCCAAGTTAAGATTCTTTTATATGTGACTAAGTGTAGGTGGCGTAGCGAGCTAAGAGGAGGTCGCTGAGCAGAAGCTGAAGTAATTCAAGCAAGTTGGGAAGCAAGTTGTGAGTATGAAAATATTTTTTAAGTGCTTTTAATTTATTTAGCAAAATTTTAACTTCATTATTCATTCTTTTAGCTTGTAAATAATCTATACTTTAGTGTGAAATAAATTATCTATTTGTATATGGTATGCATTATATATTTTTATAGCATGATAAGAAATAGTTTTGAATTATAGAAAAAGATAAAAGAGTTTTCAAACCTAGTGGATGGTCTGAGCATATATAGCGTGACCTTCTAGCTTAAACCCAGCCAATATACCTCGTAGTGTATGACAATAGTTTGAGAGGGCTAGTCCTACTAACATCGGAAAGATCGAGCTTGTCGAGTCTATCAATCGCCCTCTACACTTGTGGGGTATTTCTGAACGCATGGTGAGCGATTATAATTCTGTCACACGTGTATACGAGACGTCTTAGTAGCTTTGTCACGGTGAGCGATGCTAACTTTTACGCCATGTAACCCTCCACACTGAGTGGAACTGATCTGACCGCCTTTGTGGTTTTAGCTTCCTTGGATGGCCATTAGAGATTTTTAGAAAAGCTAGCATACTATTAAAAACATATTTTAGAAAGAAATTATTTTTAGAAAAAGTAAACATTTTTAAACAAGTTACTGAAATTTATCAAAAATTTTATTTAAAAAAAAAAACCTAAAACTTTTAAAAATAAAATTATTTTAAAGAAAAATATTTTCAAAACGTTTTCGGGAGGAAATTTTTAGAATAAGCGCATACACACTCATCATGCTTTATAGCTCATAATGTTTTTTTTTTTAAATTATTATTTAAAAAACCTCCCCAGGTGCAAGATCAGGTGATCGAGGTACCAGCATGCCACTTGCAGACTAGGTGGGCCCTGACCGACAAGGTTGCATAGCTTTTTTGTGCAAAGTTCGCAATTTAAACTTAATTGTGTAATCTGCATGTTCGAATTTTTGAGCAGAAACTGTAGCACCATATTGAATGCATGCATGTTTTAGATATTTATATTTTTATAATAATATTTTAAATTATATGTTTATCCACTGCACACTTAAAATGAAATTTTAAATGAATGAATTTTATATACTTAGAGTTTAAGAGACAGTTACGGATTCGCTCTACGATACCTTTTTGGGCCTTATTAATTGGGCTTTAGAAAGGTTTTGTAGGATACCCGACAGGATCGCTGGACTCGTTAAAGGGAATCCGGGTTGGGTCCTGTCACATGCAATCTTAAATTCACTCATAACATTACTCAAATTCCATTTAGTTAACCATTGGTTGATCCGACTTTAAGAAAAAGACTAAAATACCACTACATCAAAATGAAAATTAACAAAAAAAAAAAAAAAAGTGAATAAAAATTAAATTTGAAAAAGAAAATAAGTAATTAAAGGGTGGAATCTCCAATGAATACACCAAAACATCATTTTGGTGAATTTTTGCACTCCAATGTGTACACCAAAGTGCCATTTTCGAGGCACTTTTTTTGTGTTAATGAATAGTATAACACCAAATTTGGTGTTACACTATTCATAACACCAAATACATTTTTTATTTATAAATTAATTTAACTAAAATTATATATTAAATTATTATAAAAAATATCATTTAAAATATTTTGTTGAGATCTTTAAAATGAGTATAATATTAAATATATTTTTAAATTTTTAATATATACTGATTAAATAATTATATATAGAATATTCTTTAAAGATGATATTTACACCAATTTGATGTAAAGTATATTGGAGTATAGAAAAATTTGGTATAAATATGAAAATTGTGTGAAATTTGATGTCCACACATTGGAGATGGCTTAAGTTTTTATGAATGTGGTTTCTCTCGGAGGTGATCCCTCTAACATGGTATTTTGTCTGTCATCCATCGACGAATCCCCTCCACTCATAGTTGATGGTTGCAATGATTCCAAATATGAAGATATACCGACGGCTGAGGAATTATGTGTGAAGCAAAACATCAATGATGATGACTGTTGAAACGAAACGGTATCATTAGTATTAGTGGACGAAAGTCATGTCATGGTTAAATGATGATGACAATAATAATGAAATTAAGGTGATTAATAGTTTAGGAAGCTCTTTTTCTATGGGTGTTACTCAACTTTTGGTGGCCACCTTTTGTAAAATTAAATACAAGTGAAGATCTTCGGATAATTTAAGTAAATTTATAATTATAAAAATACTTAACTTTGAAATATAATTTTTCTCTATGTCAAATAATTTTTCAAAATCTTAATTTAATTTAATTATAAATAAGATAAACAACAATCATACCCTAGAGTTACCTTATAACAATGTTTGACTAAGAGGAAGGAAAATTACGTATAAAGTTTTACAAATCTTTACATGGTTGCTATTAGGCGAACATTTAGGGAAAAAAAATTAGTGTAATAATCCCTAAATTTGATATATAGTTGGTTGTGCATGTGTGAGGTGCACATGAGAGTGAAATTAATGACAGAGAAAGAAAAAGAGAGAATATCTATTTATGTGTTGAAAAGAAGAAGTGGGGCAAGTGGTATAAAAGTTGATGGGAGGTGATGGATGACATGCTTATACTTTAGGGGACAAGCATAAAAAAGATTGTGTAAGTTGGGGAAATTTCAAAGTGACCAAAAGGAATATGCCCAAATGCTTTTTACCTCATCCATGAATATCATATTATGATAACCAATATGAAGATTGGAAATGCCGACATCATTAATTATTTGTTAAAATGCTTGTGGCAATTTTGTGTTATTTGCTCCATAATGTATGGAGAGTACTGATGAAGATATTGAATAAAAAAAGCCAAAAGAGGATATGCTAACCCAACAAGATAACTAGTGATTGATTAGAATCAAATTGGCCTTTTCTTCAACAAAAGCGTATATATTCACTTAGATAAGATTCTTATATGATGCTACTTGGTGACACGCCATGCTGTCCACGTGGCATTTATTGTATGAAATTGGACAATTGGGTGAAATAAAGTAACCATTTGGGTCTCAAACTCATGAGCTTCCCACACATAACCAACCATATATCAACAACAACAATGCTACTTTCTACCATCACTTGACATGCATACTTCATTTTAATGTTGTTTGTGAGTTGTGAGTTGTGAGTTGTGATTGATTTATTAGTGGGTTCGCTATAAATATAATCATCCCTCTATTTTTTTTTTTTTTTTATATCTTTTGGTAACATTGTTGTTTAGACACGTTTGATTCGATGAACCGACCAATAAAATGTTGCTTTTGATCAAGTTGGCTATCTTGAGAGGGTGGCCATGTCAAGGTGGGTCTAATCTTATCCACACTCCAAGAAATCTCCACTCTTCATTTACCAGCGACTCATCTCACTAGGAATCTTTTCAACCCATTTTCAAAAGCAAATAAAGGCGTATTTAGTGATGCCACAGTTGATTTAGGATAAGAGAACTTTGAAAAAAATCACACATGGTAAAAAGCGATAAAAATTTTAGTTGTTTGTAGTTGAGTCTTACCATGTCTGATATTTTGGTTGAGAAAGTTTAATGCATGTTTGTGAAGCACTTGAATTATAAATGGAGGTATAATTCACACCTAGTTAAACATATTTTTATTTTTAAAATTTGGTCATAATAACATCTATTGGTTTAATTGACAATAACTTTCTCTATATGTTCAAACGGGGCTATATAATCTGTCCAAAGCATAACATTGATTACCAAACAAAGAAATGCCACTTAGAGTTAAAAGAAGTCATACAATATATTTGCTTTTAAAAAATAATTTATTAGTTTGGAAGTAACATATTCTTAAAACATAAAATAATTTTATATGATAGTTGTTAGTTACTATTGAACTTAAAAGTTTAAGTTGATAAAAAACGAACCAATTATAGTATTTAAAATTTGAGATTGACACGTGACACGCCTCCTCACGCATAACATGAACAGATGATAGATATTGGACACATACTAAACGTCTTCTACCGTTATAACATGTTTAACAAAAATTTGAGACAAAGAAGAGAGAGAAACTTTGAACTAGAAACCTTGAAGTTTTGATGTCATGTTAGTTATTATTAAACTCAAAAGTTTAAATTAATAAGAAAGTATTCAATTATAATATTTAAAATTTGAGGTTAACATGTGATAATAATAATGTATATTTATTATTTATTGAGTTTTGATATAATAAATTTAAATTTTAGACCGACAATTTTGATACAATAAATTGAATTAGAATATTAGGATTCATTAATTAAACTTAGGTCAAATTAATAATTTTACAAATAATAATTTTTTCAGTTACACAGTTGACGATGAATAAAGTAAAAAAAAAAAAAAATTAAGTAGAAAAATCTAACAATTAGTAGATAAAAAAAAAACCGATAATAATAAAAAGTATATAAAAATATATTTATTTATATATTTAACTTAAACAATTTTAAAAAAACTTTAGGAGGGCAGCAGCCCAGCTTGGTCTGAAAGTAGGTTTGCGCCCCTTTCCGAAGTAAATAGCTAGAGTCAAATAATAATAATAATAATAATAATAATAAGAAGAAGGAATAATTTTAACTATCTAAAATTAAGCTCAAATGACGTGACGTTAAATTGTAGTAAGCATGTAGAGCATGAGATTATATGATAGATGATGTGTTAGTTATAATTTATTTATCATATTATTTAGGTATAATTTTGGCTAACCTAGCATTACTAAAAGAAAGCATCTTATTCAAAATAAAATTCTTTATATGTACGAACTTAATAATTTAAAGAAAAATTAATAAAAGATTTTGGGTTAAGAGCTTTAGATACTATCCAAAAAATAAAACCAAAACTCAATTAAAAAAAAAAATTCAAATTTCACATTTTATATATATAACGAATTGAAATTTCTTTAGAAACATAAATGACTTTTTTTACATCGGTTCTGGGCTAGAATTCTAATAGGATATGTTTAGATTAAATGCTACAATTATGTTTTAAATAATTACTACCATCAAAGAGAGATATGTACCTACCGTTTTTCTTTATGTATAATATGTGACTTAAATCCTCTAATTAAAATGGAATGGGAAAGTTATAAAATTTTTGAAATTTAAAAATAAAATAAAATAAAATATCATAAAATGTAATTGGCAATAAAAATAATATCATTTTTATTCAAAATGTAATGTGTCAAATCACTCACAAATTTAGGTTTAACGAATGAGACATAGAAAATCTTTCTTTCTTTATTATAAAAATGCACACACTTATGCAAATTCGACATTAGTTTAATCACGTAGGGATCCAAAATTCAACCCAATAAAGCAATATTAAAGACTAAAATGGAATATTCTGAGCACCTAAACGAGTCAATAATTGAGTTACTTCAAGTATAAACAATTCATGGAACCATAAAATGAGGACATGGAGCAGTTGGTCAGACATCTCACGCCGCGAATCAAATTAAAAATTGAAAATTAATGGGAAAGCCAACATCTTTAAAGTTCTTGATCCCTTTCATTTCATGCTACTATGCTACAAATCTGACTTCTATAAATCTATTATATTAATACTAACCCGTTTATTAAAATTGATAATATTTTATATTTAAATTGCTGCAACGTGAATTATATTTAAAAAGAATTTATCATATTAATAATTTAGGTAGAACACACAAACAACTTTTCTTTTAATATATTATAGTTATTTGATATGTCTTTTTGCAAGCATATAGCATGCTTAAGAAGAAATTTAAAATGCTTTTAGGTACTGTTCAGAAGCATTTCCAAATTTGTTGTTTTTGGAAACAAAAAAGAGCTATAAAGTTGTTTAAAGCACTTTCAAGAAGTTGTTTTTAAAAATAAATAATAATATTCTAAAAAGTATAACTAAAAAAGTAAAAGAAAAAAAAAGTATATTTTCATTCATCACTTTCGAAAATAAACAATTAAATTTCCATCTAAATTATAATTTTAATGAATTTTAAAAATATAACCTAACATATCTATGTTAGTTTAATTTTTAAAAGTTACTTTTAACAAATATTACCAAGTGCATTTTACAATTTTAAAAGCCATATCACTTTTATTTTTGTCAATAATTTTGAAAACACTATTTTAATTTAAATCGATAACAAACAATATTTTTAAAATTCTAGTTTTTTTTTTTTCAAAACCAATTTTCTTATTTCAAATGGAAAAAAAACTTGGGAACGGGTTTTGGACACTTCATCAAGAGGTTTTATTAAGGAACCATAGTTTTTTATTTTATAAAAAAAATGAAGGATTTTCATTTAAATTATAATTAATGATTTTTTTCCAAAAGAAATATCAAAAGTCTATAGATTTTAGAAATCTTCCTACCACAAAAAAGATAATAATAATAATAATAATTATTATTAAAAACAAAATCTTACATGATGTGACAGCTAACTTATGTCTAGATCCACCATAAATGACCTGAGGAGGCCTAGAGATATTATCTTAATCTTGTCAGGTCTCAACTATATGCCATAAATCTTCAAATATGGGAATAATATCTAAAACCATCTACAACATACAACATGTATTTTAGTGCTCACTGCTCTATTATTTTGCTTTTTTTTTTTTTATATAAGATAATTTGGTCTAGACATTCTCATCTAGTAATAAATAAAAACATTTTAAATAAAAATTATTATAGATTAATTAACTCTTTCTTTCAAGTAATGTTGGAAACGTGGAATTTGGGATGGAATTGGATTTCATTTTCTCTAATTTTTCTACATCCCACGTTTGGAGCCAAAGAAGATAATAGATTTATTATTCTCGAGCCCACCTCCATTCCTACTCTACATGGGAAATAAAATCTTAATCTTATCCATGTCTTTGTCATTTCTCAAGTTTAAGGGATTCCATTTTTTATTTTTCATTTCATCCTCTCTCTCTCTCTCTCCACAAACTTTCTCTCTCTCATCTTCAGCACATCGAGTTGTCGACCCACTAGGCTACCACCATCACAAGCTACTCTTCATTCATCCACCACCCCTCTCCCTCTCTTTTTTTTTTTTTATGATTGTGAATCTGGTTCTAGGTTCGATGAACGCAAAACCATCCAGTTGAACCCCGAACCAATCTGGTTTTAGATTCGAAATCCCCCATATTTTGATTTTTTTTGGTCTTTTTTTTCTTTTCATGTTTTGATGTTGTTGTTGAGGATATTATTGTGGGAGATGGCGATGTTAATGAATTGGATAGATGATATTGATGAGCTGTGTCTGATGATGTTGAATTGTGGGAGATGTTGATGAATTGGATTGATGATGAGATGATGAACTGTGGTGTTTTATTTTTTCCAATTATAAAATTAATTTTATATAATAAAAATGTTAAATTAATTATATTTCAATTCAATCCTAACCTATATCAAACATGATATGGCATAATTTTTAATCCAATCTCAAGTTGCCCCAAATATGAGATATTTTCTATTTCAATTCAATTCAATCTATTTCAATCCAATTCATTCTAATCCAATCTCGCGTGCTAAACAGAGCCTCAATGTGATACTACTCAACTTTTATGATTGCCATATTATTTATTTACATATTAATATATGGATTAGGTTAGAATAACTTAGAATTTCGATTTTAAAGAGTAATTTCAACACTCATTCATTCATTTTTACTTAGTCCAAATGTTGTTACCAATTTTGAATTCATTCATTTTTTTCACATTCGGAATGAGTGAAATAGAAGAATAAATGTTAAAGTAATTTTTAAGTCAATTTTTTTTTTTTTTTTTTTTTGTTATTATAAACTAACCTTTAATTTATTTATGCTAAGTTATTTTAACTTAAATTTTTTGACTTCAACATCTAACTATTCATATGCTTTCAATTCAATAGTTGACATAATTATTGAAGTACTATCCATTTTCAACTCTTAAATTAAATGAAAATAGACGGTTAAAGGTTAAAGTTATAATTTTAAATCATGAAATTAAATTATATATATATTTGATGAAATAAAGTAATTTAATAATAAATTTTCTGTATATCAAAGAGATTAAGGTTTCAGTTATGTCCATATCTTTTAACTTTTAAATTTATTGAAAAAAAAAATATGTTTGACAATATCCGCAATAACTAACTTCTACTTTATAAGCTCCAACACCTCTACATATATTCTCATTTTTTATAGAAATAGAATGTGCGTATTTATTTATTTATTTCTTATAAAGTTTATATATAATAAATAAAATGAATTTTTTTAATATCATCGATGTTTATGAACTGTAATGTTCACAAATAAAGAACACGAACTATGTTCTTTAATAGTATTTTGTTTGTAAATTATAACATTGATAATATTAAAAAACTCATTTTATTTTTCCAGTATAAGTTTCAAAACTCCGGATCTATATTACAAACTCAATAAACATTAAGGTTGTTGCCTTTTAGACCCATTAGCTTGTATATAAGAATAAGCTTGTAGTGTTTAAAACTATTTCATGGACACATAATTATGTATCATGATTTCTTCGTTTTTTTTTTTGGTCGAAATTTTAATTTGCTGAAGTCAGCCAATGTGAAAACCCCCTTTATCTTAATAATATAACAATTGTTAATGCAATTAGATACATAAAAAGTAATAGAAAGATACTACTGAAGTGGATTGGTTTCACGTTGTACCTCCCTTTGAGAGTCAAATTAACTAGTTATTGTGTTGGCAGTCCAAATTCCGCCAATTTAATTAATAGTTGACTCCCTTTCATTAAACAAAGTAATAACAATATTAAATTAAATAAATTATAGGATCTTTGCTAGTTAAGATCAATTGTCGAATCGATTTTTGTTCAAAATATATATAATAAAAAATAATAATAAAGTTCAAGTAGCTTATGAACACTTGAAGAGATCCATCCTCAATAGTCGTTTGGTAGTATTTTCAAACCCATTTTAGAAATCTTTAATTACCCGAAATGATTATTATCATTGGGTAGAAGAATTTTGATGAATATATTAAAAAAGAAAAAACTGTGATCAAGAAAAGTTTTTTCTTTTTTAAATACAAACTATAGAGGTTGTTTATTTTTTTGTCTGAAAACTTAATAGTATTAAAAGTTACGGAAAACTACAGTAATCTTGTTTGTTTTTAAAGTTAAAATTGTCTTAAAACTAATAATTTGATATTTATATCATTTTACTATTAATTAATTTCATTTAATATGATATAAACAATTAAAAATAAATTATTTAATAAATACTAAATTACTTTTATTTATATATTAATAATATTTTTATTCATAATTAAAATATGATTAATTATTTTTTAAAAAAAGATTAATTATTATATTAAAGTAAATTAAATTTATAATTTAAACAAAAATAAACAAAATGGTCTTAAGTTGAATTACTATTATGACAAAAATTTAAATTGTAAAGTAATATATATTTTCTTCTAAAATTAAACAAGAATAATCAAATACTTAAACAAATTAAAAATGTGTATAATGTAAAGTTAGGACAAAATTGGAAATATATTATTTTAGTGATTATAGACTTTGAATAATATATTTAAAAAATCATTAGATATTTAGATAAAAGTTGAAAATTGTTATTTTATTTTTTCAGTAATTTTTGAATAATTTTAAATGGTTTAACCATTTTAAAAAATAATAATAATAACTCAAATAATCTAATCAGAAATATTAAGTGATAAGTCCTTAAAATAAATAATAGACGAACATGCTCTCTCTAGATTAATTCATATGGAATGATAATTGATGAATGAAAGTCTTTTTATTTGCATTAATGGACATTGTTATTAACAAGTTTAAGTAAAAAAATTATTTTATTAAAAGCATCAGTTAGTACAAATTGGTATAATACTAGAATTTGGTACTTCTATACATTTTTTGCGGGGAAGTTCGGTTATTTATTTATTTTTCTTTTCAATCTTATTCTTAAAATAACTTATTAGAAAGTTGTATATATAAAACTAAATGGGATAAATGATATGTAAATTACAAATCATACCATGTGAGATGAAAATCTTTAAAAAAAAAAAAAAAAAAAACCTTTCGAAAACTACCACATTATGGATTTTATTTATTTATTTATTTATTTATTTGAGGGTGACTTTATTACCACCCAATAAATCCCTTGCTGCAGCCATTTTCTAACAAAATATTTTATTGCAATTATTTCCTAGAATGCAATTACTTGTAAATATGTAATTATATAATTAAAATTTCAATTTGCTTTCTGTACCCAATTTAGTATTAATCCTAATGATATATACAAAATCAAAAGTAATAAGACATATCTTTAAAAAAAAAAAGTAATAAGACATAAAGAAATATAATTTTCAATAGTAAACAAGGAATGGATGAACAAATAATTGATTTGATGAATTTTGAATGTGTACATGTATGTTTATTTTAATTTCTAATAGGTTTGATGTTGATAACTTATTTTTTTAAACAAAAAAAAAAAAAAAAACTAGTTTCCGATTCAAGAAAAAATTGTTTTGTTTAATATATATTTTTGTTTAAAAAATTGTTTCTGTTGAGATTTTTGTTTTGGTGTTTCTTTCGTCGTTATACAATGTTGTGACTTCACTTTTTCTTGGACCATTTCATTAAATACATAGACAGTGGGCACTAAACCAAAAACCAACAGCAGTCTGAAACAATTTTGTGGCTGCACCTTTTCATTGTAGCATTCATCAAACATTTATGTAGTGGATATTGAAATCTGGAAGGAACACTACTCTTAAATAATTTTATGACTTTACCTTTTTTTTTTGGATATTTTATTAAAAACATATATAGCTTTTTTATAAATTAAGATGAAATTAAGAAAACATAGCAATTAACATATTTAAAAACCACATATATAGTTTCATCACTCTATTTTTTTTTTTTTAAATAGTCTCATCACTATAATCATTATCATAAATACATTATACAAAAGGAAAACCAAATGAATATGGGAGGAAAAATTGAACAAGAGATAAGGAAAAAGAAAAAAACAAAGAAAGAAATGTTGATTTTAAAAATCGGTTAATATCTGAATTAATGTGAATGATTGTGTTGAATGAGTGTTTAGGTGACTCAATGAGTGCAGTAATGGTAAAATAATAAAACAAAAAGGATACAAGAATAATAAAAAGAGAGACAAAAGGGTTTTTAACATGGTTGGACTATATTTGATTAAAGCCTGCGTTCATGGTTATGTATTATTTGTGAGGAGGTTATGTTTTCCATAGAGCTTCTTCATGGAAATGACCCTATTTATAGTGCTAGGGTTCCTTGTTTACAATAAATTAGGTTACTAAAATATAGAAGATTTCTTTTCTATTTTACATAAAACGATATTAAGTATGTAATATTCAAATCAAAATGTAATTATGGTAGTTTCTTATTTGGGTTGATTCTCTGTCTGATATAGAATTATTCCTGTTTCTAGAACTGTACATCGTTAAGTTAAAATACGTGCTTTCATGCTTCGAGCTCGAGCTGCTCTCCCTATTTGTTGTTTATAATAACAGACCTTGAGAACTTCCTACAGATGTGGCGTATGCAAACATGACATTAGCTTATAGAATTCATAGCACTTTCATCCTTTTTAGGCCTCTAAGCCTACTGATCCCTCAAGCCTTACAGGGCTAAAATTCCAGATGCCATTTTTGGGTATAACAAGTAGTAAAAATAAGAACACCAATAAAAGTCTCAATCAAATATAAATTAAAATAAGAAAAAATTTGTGTTTTAAATGAATGTAAAATGTGGTAATGAGAAAACATACATAATTAAAATTATTGTTAATGTCAAAAGACAATTTTGGTATTTTAAAGATTGTAGGAAGTAAAAATTTAATTTTAACTTTTTAATATAGGTTTATAAAGTAATCGCATGTAGTAAGGAATTTTTTGGATGCTTCTATAATTTTAATTATTATAAATTTTGAAGTATAAAAAGCAAGACATAATTTAAATCTAGTTAAATTAGGAAGTATAAAAAGCAAGACATAATTTCGGCGTAAGCGTGAGGAGCTCATTAATGAGGTCCCTCTACTTCCATTAAGATTTATCTAGTTAAATTAAAGCCTTTTACATTTATGTTATATTAATTATCACCAGCTTAGGAGCATTTCTAGGCCTAAGAAATCTCATTTTATTGTTATTATTATTATAAAATTAATCTCATTCTATCATAAAATATATATTTTAAATATGTAGCATAAAAGCATATGGTAAGAATATCAAATTTAAATATATAATTCATATATATTTTTAATATATTCAAATATAATTTTTTGTATCTTCAAAGAATAAAAATAATAATTTATTTACTTTTTATAAATTTTAATCAACATTTTCGTGGCAACACATGGGATTGAACTGATGAATAAGTTTAATTAATATTTTTTTTATATAAATATATCACAACCTTTATTTTTCTTCTCCATCAAATTAAAAACAAATTATGGTTGTATACTGAAATAAAAAAAATAAATAAATAAATTGATTTAAGTTAATATAACTTTTTTTTTTCATTTATATAACAAAATACTTTTTTCAAGAAAAATATGATCCATCCAAATTCTTTTTTACTTATTTTTTCAATAAGAATATATATATATATATATAAGTGCTTCTACTATCAGTGCATTCTAATTTTAAAAAGTGAGGATGAACCAATTAAATTTATCAGTTGTATTCTCTCTATTAAAATAAATTCTCTCTCCTATATTAATTCAAATGCAATGGAGGAATTTGATTGGTTTGTTCTAACTTTAAAAATGTTATGAGGCATTGATGATATAATTACTATATATAGAGGACTTTTATAATTAAGTATACCTGATTTTAAAAAGTAAGGACTAACAAATCAAATTAATCTATTGTATTATCTTTCCTATTTAATTCAAATGCAATTGATGAATTTGATTAGTTAATCTTTACTTTTTAAAATCAAGTATACCTTATTATAAAAACATTCACTATATACATACATACATACATACATAAAATGCTTTTAAAATGAGACAACTAATCAAATTCAACGAGGATTCTCTTACTTTAAAAAGTAAAAATCAACTAATCAAATTCTTCCATTACATTTTAATTAAATAGAAGAGAGAATTTATTTTAAAAGAGATAATGCAATTGATGAATTTAATTGGTTAGTCCTTAGTTTAAGAAAATCCTTATTTTAAAAGCATTCTAAATATATATATATATATACATATATTACAAAATAGATTAAAAGCATAAAAAGTTTTTTGCTACAATTAAAAAGATTTGTTGACCAATAAAATTAACCAATAGGCCTAATACCCAATTTAATATGAATTGGATAGAATTAATGAATGAACTAGAGCAATTATGGCATGGTTAAGATACAAGTATGATGCACGAGCAGTCAATAAATGATACAAAAGAATTTTTAATGTGATTCAACTATATGGAATAAGCCTAAGTTCACAATTATGTTATTAACTTGGGAGAAAGGGCAAGAAAACGAAGTTTCGATATAGGGTGGCCGAAGTTGGATATGTTTTCATTGCATTAAGAACCCTATTTATAACACTAGAGTTCTTTGTTCTTGTATAATTAGGTTACTAAAAGGTAGAAAAAGGCTAATATTCCTTTTCTATTTTATATCAAACTACATTAAATACATAGATTTCGAATCAAACTGTAATTCTGGAAATTTCCTATCTAATGCGATTTTTTGGTTAATACAAAACACTTTCCACTTTCAAAATCTTGTTGAAATAAAAATTATTGCGAGTTGTCAAGTGGAGTGGATTCGAGCTGCTTCACATGCGAGCTACTTGGTGTGAGCTGCTCTATTACTCAATATTTAAAGTAATTGATCTTGTATGTCTCATAATGATGTGCATATAGTGACGTGGCATTGTATTGTGGGCTTCACGAAGAATATGATTTCCATCTCTTTGGGCCTCTGGGCCCTTGAATACCTTATTGGTCCTCATTTGGGCTTTTTTAAGACCTAGATATTATTTTTAGGCGCAACAAATTATTTATGTGTTTTTGAAAAAATGTATTTGTATCTTGTGAAACTAGAATGCATTTCCTAATTTAAAAATAGAGTTGATTTTGTTGTTGTTTTTTTTTTTTTTTTTTTGGTAATATTACTTGCACTTTTACACACAATTATTGAAATTTGAAATATTGTCATGTTAAATAAATTCTCTCCCGTACCATTATAAAAAAAAATGATAGACAGTAGAATAAGACTGACTTTTAGGGATGGTATATTTAAAGCTCGCTTATGGTTCCAAATCACATGTATTAATTGTCTTACGAAAAGTCGAAAACAAAATAATAATTTGTTGAAGTCGGCCAACGTGAAACCTTTCTGTCATCATAATATTCATAAGAACAAAATCTATAAACAATCAAGTACAAAATTATGCTACTAGAATTGGTTTCATATTGACTTCATTTTTTTTTTTAATTTTATTTAAGAGACAAAGTCTCTACCTTAGCCAAATCCATTTTGTTATTGAGTACTTGCTATATAAATTCAACCAATATAATAATTTGTTGACTCTTAAGACAAATACGGCGCGGTAGGCTCAATTACAATCTATGCTATGTTGGTTTAAGTCAAACCCAAGTTGGTTTTTATATATATATATAAAGGCCTCTACTGCAAATTATCTTAATGTCTAAATCATCATCACTTTGATAATAAATTTTAGGGCAAAATACAAAAACTCCCGATGTTTGCCATGATTACATAAAAATGATAACTTTGACCCTTGTTGCACTCACAGACATTGAACATTAAAAGACACAATAGAAACATCCCCTGCTTTTAGATCAGTTCTATACTTCTATTAATATCGAAAAAATGTATAGAAAGACTTTTTGCTATTGAAAAATAATACAAATTAAAAAATTATTTTAAAAGTTAATTAATTTATCGTTATTTTATTTTAAAAATTAATAAATTTATTATTATTTTATTTTAAAAATTAATTAAAATATAAAAATAATTAAAAATTAAAAAAATTTCATCATCTTCTTCATCCATCATCTCCCTTCTTTATCATCCATCAACCTCACCCTTCTTTATCATCTTTATCATCAATAAATGTCATCATCTCCATCCATCTTTGTCCATCATCATTTTTATCTCCATCATAAAATCAATCCATCATGAAGTCACCAAAAAAATCCCTCAAAAAATTCTAATTGAACAATTAAAAAAAGAAAAAAAAAATTTGTCTTGTTTATGTGTTTCCGCCAATAGTGACCCATTTCTCAAAGTCTCCAACAGAGACCCAAAACTGGGTCTCCATCATAAAGACTTAGTTCAATCTTCTCAAGTGGGGACCAAACTTTGGGTATCCAATAATCGAGTCTTTATTGTGGAGACTCAATTGTTAGACCCAAGTTAGAGACCCAGTTTGGGGTTTTAACAATAGAGACCCAACTTAATCTATATCAAATAGAGATCAATATAGTCTTCGTGCAAATGGAGACTATGCTCTTTGTGGAAACCCAATTCGAGTCTCCACTGCTGTACATCTCCACGGTGGATACCTAGAGCAGTGGAGCCTCGAACTGATCTCTATTTGTATAAAATCATACTGGTCTCCTTTTGATACAAACTAATGGTCTCTCTGTTCTTATTATTATTTTTTTCATATTTTAATATTTTTACTAAAAGACAAAAATATTAAGTTAAAAGACAAAATTACTCTTAATTGAAGATGATGCGACACATTTTGGTTGAGTTGGTTTTTAAATTTATTTAATATAATAGAACAAGAACAAATTACCCTTATTGACTTTAAAATTTGATCAACTGTGAGTCAATTAGCAGTTAGGGTTTTTTTTGTTGAATTTATGAAAATAAAAGGGATATGATTATAAAAAGGGTCGAAGTTGTCATTTTAGTGTAATTATGACAAACATTGGGGATGTTTCTGTATTTTACCTAAATTTTAATTATTTTTTTATATTGATATTAATAAAACTAGGAGTGGCCATGGCCTAGTTTGGTCCGATTACAACTAGAACCAGATCAAATCTTTTTTTTTTTTTTTTAATAAATCAAATCTAAAATTTGCGTCTTGTTAAAAATATGACCAATTTGGACCAATTTATTTTCTAGACCAGATCAAACCAAATTTGGATTGCTTCGGTTCAATTTGATTTGGGCTAATGGTTTTTAACTTAAAATGGAAATATCACCATCACTTATTGCAAAATTAATTAATTAATTAAAGAATGAAAGGTTATTGACTGTTACAGATTTATGGTGGATATCATCCAAACTTATTAAACTATAAGCTGCTGGTGTCTTTATGGACACTAGTCGACATTCAAATAAAAATTCACAGCCAAATAAACTAAAAATCTTTATGTATAATAATTCTAATTTAAAAAGATAAAAACTAATTAAATATATATTCTTGATAAATTTTTATGAAACTTGGACCCAAAAATTATTGTTTGAGTGTGACATATCATAAAATAAAATATGTATGCTAAAAGTATTCACCTTCACGATGCAATAAAATTTTAATGAACGAGGCCTAGGTCCATGGATTTGACCATACCATATGATTTTATTATAAAAAAATATAGTTTTTTTTTTTTTTTTTTTTTTGAAACGAAAAAGTAGAAAAACTAGACTAAACCAAATTGTTTGGTTCAATTCGGCTCGGTTTGATTTAGTAGTTTATCAGTATTTTTGTCGAGTCCTAAACTTGAAACATAATGTCTTAGCTTAAACAATTTAGAAAATATAGTTACTGAAGATGAAACATTTTGAATTATAATTCATAATTATGTTTCATTTTTTTAATTATTCATGCGAATAATTTCATTACATAAAATTTAATTAAAATTCATTATTATTATTTTTTTTGAAATTTCATTAAATTTTATTTTAGAGTGGATGGTGTGGACACCAAAAAAAATTAAAAAAAAAAAATTGCATTTAGGAATTCCTATATATATGAATATTTCCTTATACATATAAATCTAATCAATAGTCAATAATAATTTTGAAGTATAATGTGTAAGAATGAGTTAATACATGTATATATAGCTGTAACGGTCAAAAAGTGTTACTAAGTTCAATTATAAGCCTAGGCCCAAATATGAGTTTAGAATATGAAATTCACTTGAGTTAAGTGAGACCAAGTCAAGTAAATGTTAAAATCAAGGGATCAAATCGTTTGAAATAAGAAGCAACCAAGCCACTAACAAGCAAGACCTTCTCGCCTATATGAGGTAAGCTATAACTCCATGGAAGGGACTTTTTTTGGGGTTTATCAAGCTCAAGAGTGGGTTTAGGACCCACTTCATTTGTGTCAACCTATATAAGCCCTCTATATAATGTAAATGCTTGACATGAATCCTCTACATCATGAAAACGCTTAACACGAATGCCCTACCTTATAAAATGCTCAACATGAGTGCTCTAATTGATGAAAATGTTTGACATGAGCACTCTACATCATGAAAACACTCGACATGAGCACTCTACGTAATGTAAACGCTCAACATGAGCATTCAACTTTACATAACAGCTTGATAAGGGAACTTCATATTAAGTAGTGTTAAATAAAACACTTTATATGAACAAATTTATTATACTTGGTATCTTTTGTTAACAAAAGCAAATTACTCAACCTTTACATGCTCGACATAATAGATCACATAGTAGTTCTTGTAGCAACCGACATGGTAAATCTCATAGAGATCGACGTGGTAGATCTCATATCAGTTGACATGACAGATCTCATGGAAGATCTCGTAGCATTCAACATAGTAGTCCTCATAGCAATCGACATGATAGGTCTTATGTTAGATCTTATAGTAGTTGACATAGTAGATCTCCTAGCAATTGATTGATACATCTCATGGTAGATCTCATAGCATTGACATAGTAGTCCTTATAGTAGTTGACATGATAGATCTTATGGTAAACCTTTTGACAGTCAACCTGGTTAATTTCTTAGCAATCAACAAGATAGATCTCATGGTAGATCTCATAGCGATCGATGTGGTAGATCTCACGTTAGATCTCATAATAGTCTACATTGTAGATCTTATGGAGTATTCACAGCAATAAACATAGTAGATCGTTTGATAGATCTCCTAGCAATCAACATGATAGATCTCGTAACAATTAACACGGTAGACTTTATAGCAGTTGACAAGGTAGATCTTATAACAATCGACATAGTAGATCTCAAGTAGATCTTGTAGCAGTTGACATGGTAGACCTCATAACAATCAACAAGGTAGACCATATAGTAGTTGACATAATAGATCTCATGGTAGATCTCATAGTAGTTGACATGTTAGTCCTTAAAGTAGTTGACATGATAGATTTTATAGCAATCGATATGGTTATTCTCATGGTAGATCTCATACCAATCGACCTAACAAAAGTCACTGGTCAAATTATTTTATATCACAATAGTTAAGTGATGATCTTCGTTAAACATTCTTGAATCAATTTAGTGATCAGCCTAACAAATTTAGCAATAAAAAAACACTCTTTGAATCGATAAGTCAATCTAAGAAGTGGAGGACAAACTATAATGGTCAAAAAATGCAATTAGGTTCAATTATAACCCTAGGCTCAAATCTGAGCTTAGGAAGCCTATCTACTAAAGACACTTACATCCTGGCCCATCATTTAAAAGTCGCTTGACTTGGTCAAGTGAGACGAAGTCAAGCAAGTGCTAAAATCAAGAGATCAAATCCTTTGAAATCAAGAGTAACATACCCACTAACAAATAGAAGCTCATCATGTATATGAGGCAAGCTAGAACTTTCTGGAAGGGACATTTTGATGGGGGAGGGTGGTGGGCACTCTTTGACTCTTACGGTTATCAAGCTCAAGAGTGATCTACCGACTCATTCAATTTATGCCAACCCAAAAGTGAGTCTATTGACCCACTCCAATAATGCTAGCTTAATAACGATCTACAGACCCATTCTATTTGTGCCAGTCTAAGAGCGACCTATAGACCTACTTAATTTGTGCCGGTCTAAGAGCGGCCTATAAACCGACTCCATTTGTGCCAACCCAAGAGCGATCTACTGACCCATTCCACTTGTGTCAGACCAAAAAGGGTCTACCAACCGACTTTATTTATGCTAGCTCAAGTACGATCTACCTACCAACTTATTTTTTTCCCACAATCCCTATTGGAAGTATTTTATGTTTTTTGTTTTTTGATCTACCATTTACATAATGCATAAATTAACTTAAGCATCAGAGTGTCTTTAACAAGCACTAGCCTAATGTTCAAATACCTTTATCTCATAGCTTTTTTGCAGGTTGCTAATGCCCCGGTAAACTATTAGTAGAGCAAACGATGTATATCAACAACTGTAGAATTTTTGTATCTAATATATATATATATGTGTGTGTGATACTATTCACTATCAAATTTCAAGTATGTGATTTTTAATCTTTTTTAAACAAAATTTAATAAGGTGAATTTAGAAAACTTAATTTCTTGACTTTAAATTTAAAACCATGCCAATTTTACTAAAATTTTGATATAATTTCCTCTGTTTTTCAAATTTTTCACAAATTTAATTCACCTACATTTAAATCTACCAATTTCATAAACAAAATCCAACATAAACAAAGACTTTGTCTCTCCGAAAAATATCGCTATAGCTTTAACCATCCCAAACTTAACAAAGAACATAAATACTTCACAACTTACAACATTAACATTTGAATTCTAAAGAATAAAACACGTAGTTACAAATCCTCTGCAATCACATTAAAAACTAAGGATTATATAAATTAAGCTATCTGCGGGAACAACTATAGAACAAAAATCTTCTGCTCATGAGGAATTTCATAGAGTTATCAGCCACTATCACTTGGAGAGAAATTAAGGGATGAGTTTACAAAGCCTAGCAGGGAATATTCTAATTCCAAATAATATCAACCATCTAAATTCTTTGTTGATATGCATGAATCTCATATATAAACATAATCAAAATAAATATCTCAATATTATATTATGCATAATAATTATTGCATTATTAAACCACTGCATATAACCATGTACAAATGTAACATAATCCAAGCATCAATATCGGGCATATATGATCATATCCATGTCCTTGCCAAGCATATTATAAACACTCATCAAATTCAAGCCACACATACGGACCATATTTTATTAAGTAATTTTTAATTAATCAAGTTGCGGATTCGAAAATTCTTTCCATAAACAAGTAACACAAAGCAAGAGTACTAACCAACAAGTACCATAGAATAAGGGTACTAACCAACAAACATCGCAATGCAAGGGTACTACCTCATCCCATCTGACACTTCTCTTTCAAGGTCGTTTTGGGGGCATTAAAGATAAAACCTAACCATAATACTATTATCATAATGGAACCACAACTATCTCTTTCCACTTATCATTGTTCCACAAATTTTATTCCATATAATACATCTTTTCATATGCACCACACATGGGAACATAATTATCAATTCCACGTGCACAATATCAATGTTTTTATGATGATAGTTTTACAATTTCATGATCAATGTTCAATCAATAGCATACACAATATAAACACAAACATACTTACTTATCACATTTCATGAATTTCTGTATTATCGGTACTGAAGACTAATACAAGCATATTGTCAATTCATTTATTAATTAACTATACAATTATCAACTAAATTAAAAATCACAATCAAACCAATTTAATTAAGTTATATATTACTCTAGAGTTTAGAATTCTTCCTACTTCGATCACACGACACCAGAATTTTTTTTTTTTTTTGAAACTACACAACACCAGGATTTTATGTCTATCCCATTGAGTCCTCCCCACCAGTGGCCTGTAGGCCCTCTACTATTTCCTTGGAGGGTGTGTTACCTTCTATAAAAATGAATAAATGTTTTTTTTTTATTAATAAAAACTCAATAAAGAGTATTCATATATTTACTTGATACTTAAGGATTTTCGATACGACTCACCCAATTCACTTTCCACAAAGTTGTTGGATTTATTTTTGAAATATTCTTCTCAAGAATTCATTTCGAATCGTTTTCTGGATTTTTTGATACTTGTAAAATACTTATTCACGACTAGTAATGTCCCAAGATATTAATTCCATCCGTTCCTAGCTTCATGGAAATTCCATCTATAAATACTAATTTCCAAACACAAATATTTTCCAAAACTAAATAAATTAATATAACAAACCACTTGTTGTCTAGGTACTTAAATAAAACTTAAAAAATATACTAATTTGTTTATCCACCAAAAATCTATTCACAACACCAAATCCATCTCCATAAATTTCTATCAACTCATTGTTCCAAATTAATTTCTCAACCTTTAAAGACTTTTTTTCTAGCGTAATCCTTTACATGCAAACAATCCAAGTCCTTAAATAAAATTATAAAACAAAATCTATATAAAGAAATCTTAATTTGAAATAGAAATGGAGATGGGAATTCACCTTGAAACTTTATGAAATAATGCTACTTGAAAGCTTGATAATTAGTTTTTAATAAATCTCTCCACTCTCTCTTTTTTCTTTCTTCTTAATTTTTTTTTTTTTTCTAATTGTTCCTTCCTTCTTCCTCTTCACCCGCACACTCTCTTCATAACTCTCCACTGGTTCATCATGCTTTTATATATATATATATATATATTTATATTCTTAAATTATTAATTATAATTATTTATTTTTAATAAATTTTATTATTGTGTTGGGATTAAATTTTTATTTTAGAATTATTAATTATAACCACGTATTTTTAATGGATGTCATTATCGTGTTGGGTTTTAATGAAAATGAGTCATTGTAATTTATAGTTTTAAAATAAAATTAAGTCTTAGGTTTTTATTGTCAAAAAAATTATATTATATATATAATAGTTTTTAGAATGGGGTGAAACTAATATCCCTATATTTTTTTATTACATTTCAATTATATTAAACAATAATAATTTAATACTCCCACTTGTTAGAAACTTGCAGAGAGAGAGAGATATTGTAGTTGTATATATATAGATTCTACGAAGCCTGTAAAATTATCCACACAAAAATGGAAGATTGGATACCAATACCATTTAACCATTACCGCCCATTTTGTTGAATCACAGAAATAGCCTTAGTCTTCCCTTGTCCATTCTCTGTTTGGTAATTTTATTGTTCGGTGAAGAAGCATATTATGAACTTGAGGTGGTGAAAAAGGACCCCATACAACTTCACCTTCATTATCTTTCTTCTTCTTCTTCCTCTTCATCGTCAATCTGTTTGTCTTTTTGTGTTGTTTTGTTAATAAGAATAATAATAATATTATTATTATTGTTATTTTGAAAAGATTTTAAAGGAGGCTGCGGGGGGTGTTGGGGTGGTGCACCTACTAATCTTGTGCGTCCAATCCCAACTACCCAGATCTGTTTATCTAATCTCTTATTTATTTCTTGTACTAAAATTCAAAGATTTTAGGAGATATGGATCTCTGTATCTAGACTTATCCATCTTTCTTCTGCTTCCTGTTTATTTTTATTTTTATTGTTTCTTGGGATTTCAATGTGTGTGTGTGTGTGTGTCAGACTGCCTCACCATCCATAATCAGATCTGAGAGTGAGACTGCCTCACCACCAGTTTCGTTAGCCCCCTTCTCCTAACCTTGCAGAGGCAGGCACGTTTTGTGTGATTGATTGATTAAGAATTAACATTTAAGGTGGTGGGTGAGGTGGTGGGTGCGGTGGTGTCCTTATAAGATTTAAGGTGGTGGGTGTGGCGGTGTCTTCATATATTTGTATATGTATGCACATTTTATTATTCTGATTTAGACTTTTGGATGAGAAGGCCCACTGCTGGGTTTGGTGGGCTTTCACTGAGGCAATAAAAACCCATATTCTCTGTTTGAGCTTTGAAGATCCCACTTACTTATTTAGTAGTAGGAGGAGGAAGATTAAAAATTCAAAAATAAAAAGAAAAATTGAGTTTCTCCTCCTCTCTTCTTTATTAAAACCATTGCTTTTTACTTTTATTTTTATTTTTTTTCCCTTTTATGCCAAACTTGAATTTGACCACCACCCTCAACAAAATCTTGCTTTTCAAATGTTACTTTACTTGTTCATTACTTGTTTCCCTTTCATTCTCTTTTTAAATTCCCTCCCTCCTCTCAAGCCTCTCGCACCATGGGCTGCTGCAGCTGCCTGTGACTTGAGGTTGTTGTCTCTCTCCTTTTGGAAAAAACACTTTGATCCTCTTTCCTTCTCTAGACTCCTCCTCCTCCTCTCAAACATCATCATGACTTTTTCTTCCAAAGTTAAGAATGTTGAAGAAGAAGATGCTCCACCTCTTCCTCCTCCTCCTCCTCACATGTCTATTCTTGACTTACCTGAATTGGCCTTGGAATGCATTCTTGAGAAGCTACCGCCTTCCAGCCTGTCTACCATGGCTGGTGTTTGTACTTCCTTGAGGGAGAGGTGTCTGAGTGATCATCTCTGGGAAAGACACATGAAAAACAAATGGGGAAGAATCATAGGCCCTGCTGCTTACAAGGAGTGGCGAAGGGATATGGCTACTGCGCATGATTCTTCTACCAGTCTTAGACAAGGCTCTAAGCAGAGGGTTTGGATGAAGTTTATGTCTTTAGTTAAGTCCTTTTCGTGGAGTAGACCAAAGGTTGATGATGCTTCCAAGCAGAGGACTTGCTTGCCTGCTGATTCCATTATGTCTTGGTATCTAGCTCTTGAGTCTGGCCGCTTTTGGTTCCCTGCTCAGGTTTACAACCGTGAGGTATATGTGAATTGGTTTACTGTGTCTGTGTGTCTGTGTGTGTTCCTTTTCTTGATTGTTAACTGTTATGTTATGTGGTTGTTTTGCAGAATGGTCATGTGGGATTTATGTTGTCATGCTATGATGCTGAGCTTAGCTATGATGCTCCTACTGACACCTTCCAAGCCAGGTAATTTGAGGGTGTAAGTTAACAGGGACTTTCAAGCTTCCGTATCATATTATTAATCATCATACCCGAAAGTTTAACCTAATAGCAGGGTCTAACTATGATATTTAAGACTTGGTATTACGATACATTAACAGACAGAGGGAAAATCTTAGAAGAAGAATTTGATTTTGTTATGAATTAGGAAAGAATTGTGATGTCTGAACTTTTTTTACAGTGGAGTTGGTTGTTTCCATTGCTTGCAGGTATCCACCACATGGACGAAGGGTAATTGCCGTAGAGAGTGGTGTTCGGTGGGAAAGGCTCCGAGAGCCACCTATTGATACTTCTCCACACGATCTTCATGTTTCCGAGTGCCTGAATGATTTACATCCAGGCGACCACATAGAGATTCAGTGGAGAAGAAACAAAGAATTTCCTTATGGTATGTGTTCGTATACCATATGCCATTTTATTATGTTATTTGTATTAGCCTATCGAAGTTTTTAGATCTATATTAAGTAGCTTAAATTGATTGTTTAGAAACACCTCTTTAATAGTTTATGTGTCTGTTGGTTGAAATGAAAGTAAGTGTTGGGAAAAAGCTACAAAGCATAATTTATTTATGATCTTGAAAACTGCTTCCTGTGAAATGTTTCTTGTAGAAACAACTAGAAAATAGCTGGACAGCCCATTTCTTGTTGGAGTTAAGCATATATTTTGGTTATATTAATCAATTCATATTGATCTACTTCTTTGCATGATCTTGCAGGTTGGTGGTATGGTGTTGTAGGTCACTTGGATTCATGTGATGGGAACGAAAATTATTGCTGGTGTCATAATAGTGGTGAGTTTATATTACCTTTTTGTCCTTGCAATATGGCTTTTTGTGCTCCATGTGATTGCCTAGAAAATGAAGTAACTGGGAATTCTAACTAGTGGGAGCTGGAAACATCATTGTGTCGTGGTTTCATTTCTCCCATTTGCAGTATTTGAGAAATTGGATGGACCATTAGAAGATGATAAAATTTCATTCTAAAAACACTGCAGACATTTTAGAGGTTTAAATATAAAAATTTATTTACATAGAGGAGTCCCAGCTTTAGATAGGTGGTCATTTTCTTGAATCTTATTTTCCAATATGTGGACCACCTGGTTGTGGCTATTTTGTTGGTCCCCAGACAAGTCATTGTCAATATGTCATAATTTCCATCAACATTGTGATAACTCATGTCTCAGTGGAATATTTATGGCCAACCACGCTGAAAGAACTCAATGTTTCCCATTGTTCTGTTGTTTCGCAATGTTGTCATCTTTCGGCTACGCGGGATAGCACTTACTATTAAAGCCTTCAAATTTAATTTTCTTCTATGTCATCTTTGCAACCAATTAGAGTGCTGTCATTTTCATGTAAAGCAACTTCAGAGGATGACCCACTAATCATACTTTTCTGTTCTCTACCATGATGTCATAAAAATTGTAAAGAATCTGTTTTTGTTGCAACTTGACAAAGCGGGAAATGCATTGTGTTACATTTACCAATTTTACTACAGAGTGGAGACAGTACAAGTTGTTGAATGAGGTCACTTTTTAGTATGTTTTGTTTTTGTTTGTAAACATAATTCAGATTTCTGTAAATCAGAGGAATAACTTTTTACTTGTTTCAGCATGCTTACTATTCTGAGAACTGATGTCAATGTACTTCTGTTTCCGTTATATACAGGTCATATTAGACATGAAAGTTCTAATGCATAAATAATCTCCTTCATTTTTCTAGCTCTTGTAATAAAATGTCACATTCTTCATCAAAATTGAATTGAAGTTCTCATAATGGTGTACTAGTTTCTGACATTTAAGTTCCTGGTAACAGAAACGGTGGTGTTGGAGTTCAATCAATATACACCTGGATCACGGTGGAGACAAACCACGATCGACAGGAAAGATCATACGGAGGAGGGAAATGAGGCGGATGGATTTTATGGGGGAATTAGAAAGCTTAATACTGAGGAGGAAATCTCCAAGTGGAAGCAGCTGTGGCCAGTGGAAGTCTTGGAATAGGCCTTTCGTGAAAAAGAAAGTCTCCTACACGTTGCCACAGTTTGAAATAGAATCTATTTTTTCTTTCAACAATAATGAATTATTGAATTTCGACTTTAGAAAGGCAGCTTTAATAGCCTGAAAATGAGCTTCTGATTCTAGCGGCATGTGTGTATGGGGGGAGGCCATTTTCTTCAGTTGCTCTTACATATTCTTTTATCATGGGAGGTTCCTACTGCTTTTTCATGGGATCCTCATCCATGTGATTTGCCTCCCATAGATGCAAATTTGATGTACCATATTTTAACCAAACTTTTATTTGAAAAAAAAAAAGGAAAAAAAATTAGTTGATAATCTTTGCTGCTTATAGGAATTTATTATTGTGTGACCTTCAATTCATGCATTATGAAGCTGCAGGAACATAAAACTAAAGATGGAGGATATAACTTGTGATCATAAAAAAGTTATAGAAAAGCAAGTTCCCTTTATCCTTTAGCAATATCTTGCTCTATAAGCATGCAGACATGTGCAGTTACAGCTGGGGATATGCCAAATTTCCACTAGGACCCATTACAAGTACAATTCTTTATATTACTATACCCATGTGTTATATTTTAAAAAATGTAAAGGGTAAGTTTCTTTTACATCATGTTGAATTTGTTATATTTAGTAGATCAAATCACAAAGTTGCAGAAAGAAATTGCTAGAAAAAACAAAGGTGCAGAAATAGAAATGCACACCTAAGAATATTCATTAAAGGAAATAACGGAACTCGATTAATTTATACAATCCAATTGTTGGTGCCCATTTTACTTGACACATTTTGCCCCATAACCCATACAAATAAAGAGCCTAGGCCTATATTGCATGACTGTTACTTTGGTCACTTGAGATACCCTTTTCTCCTCATTGCATTGGGCTGCTATGCCATTATTCCCTGTTGATCTAAAGCTGAATTTCCTTGTAAAACTTTTCTTAACAGGCTGATCTTTCTGCTTCTGTTCATTGTTTGCTCTCGCACTAGAAGCACTTTTGAATAGCAGCTTCTTGATCCTCTGCCTCTTTGATTCCCTACTGCATGACTCACTTTCTTTACCACCCTCCTCTCCTGTCTTGGCCTTTTCATGGCCCATTTTTGCCAGCCTTGTATGTCTTGCAAACTTGCTCTCACCCAACCTCTTTGATTCTTTTTCTACTTTCCTGTTTTTGTGAGGCACCCATATCGAATGAGGCCCATCAGGTTCCATCTGGGTGTTTTGATCAGGCCCAGATCGGTTGATTGTTTCTGGGTGGTGGAAGCTCATGGACTTACTGGGCCTCTGTGGGCTTTCGGCCCGTATCGTTGACATGGACCGAGCCCTTCTATGATCTTTTACTCTGCTTCTCATTCCCGTGTTGTCAGCGTCACCCTGCTTGACATTCTCCAAAGCCACCATGAATGGATCAAAATCATCATTCCACAAGCTCCTCCGTGGAAACGGCAACTTAAGTGCCGCAGTAGGGGACTTAGGTGAAGACATACAAGAGCTAACGTTATTGTAGCTACCCTTTTGAAGGCGGGGCGGGGGCTTCAAAGGCATGACTTTCCCATCACAAAACAACTCATCAGCAAAGGCCATGGCAGGAAGAGACTCCTTGCGTTGGTGCTGTTCTTGCTTTGTCTGACATATTGAGGACTCAAAGCACTGCACCATATGATCAAAATCATAATCATCCGGGGCGTAACGGCGGCTGGTTTCGAATTCAAACTCGATGAAATTGTTGTTTGCATCTTCATAGTACTCGTCATGATAATAATAATCATATGCACAACTTTTTGGTGTGGCTGGCTCGGATTGATCATGATCAAACGTTGGTTTATAAGCATGCAGAATAGGGCTGGTGGAGGCACTATAGAAATTAAGGTAGGGAGTTGTTGGGGTGGTGGGTGCACTCAGATAGATAGAGTCATCGTTTGAGATCATTTGAAGAGCCATATTTGGTTGACTTGCAAAGTCTGGTTAGGCAACACTACTTGGCTTGTAAAAACAAATGAAAAAGATGGGTGGTGGTGGCTTGGAAAGAAGAAGAGAAGATTGAGTGTGGAGGGTTTTGCTCCTGATTAACAGGGAAGCCACAGTGACATATAAGAAGAAGAGTTTGGTCTACTGCTTCCAAATTAGTATTCTTTAAAGCTTAAATTATTTGATTGTAGTCATATGACTGAATAAATCCTTGTTTTGTTGTCCGTCAACGTATGCATGTCTGCTAAGTCAACAATTATACATCGATGATCGATAGAGACAAAACTTGCTTGTTTTGTTTGTTTGTTTTTTGATTTTTTTTGTTAATAATTATGAGGTAATCGAAAAATTTACTAATATTAATGATCTAAAATCTCTCTAAAATCTCCTGTACCATAAGAGAGTGAATATTATGCATAGTTTGCAAAAAATATTTTAATACGATCGGGAGATATAAATGCTTAACGTGGGATTCAAACTCTTATTATGGATGTAAAAGTTAATTGCACTAATCATTTATGAGTGCATGCACTAATCACGAATTAATTATAGTTCTTCCCGATGAAAGTTGTTTTAGATATGAAGGCAATTTTTTTTTTTGGTTTTAAATTACACAATTAATTTGAAATCTGAGTGAGATAATACTATTTGAACTTACAATTTAAATGTGTCGGGTATAGTACTGAACCAATATTACCTCGTCTATGGCACAAAAATATCTTAAATGGTATTATGTCTAGTCTTTTAATCCAAGACTAACTAATTATCTTATTAATTTATGCCAAAGCATATACTATTGCTTTTGATCGAAGATTCCAAATCTTGTAATCTTCAAAGAAGGCATACTTCAAAGCCAAAGTGATGTGTTACTTGTCCTTTGATCTTTCCTTTGAAGAATGTCAAGTGCAAAAACGATCATCACGGGAATCAATATGCATTTATAATTGCAAGCTCGATTCACCTGTTAATTTTCTAGTCAAGGTTGAAGTCACGGGAGCTAGATTATGGTTCAAATGATAAATTATT
Source organism: Dimocarpus longan (assembly GCA_022984855.1). Classification (NCBI taxonomy): domain Eukaryota; kingdom Viridiplantae; phylum Streptophyta; class Magnoliopsida; order Sapindales; family Sapindaceae; genus Dimocarpus; species Dimocarpus longan. The sequence continues at coordinate 11,314,964 of CM041023.1, read as the reverse complement.
TTAATATATATATATATATTATATTATATTATATATAATATATATATATTATATATATTATATTATATTATATATAATATATATATATTATATATATTAATTTCCTAATTGAATGGTCAACTTACAAAGACCGTGACAAATCCCCTAAGATATGTTTGGCGTATGGGACTATCATGAGATATGACTGATTTAAATGAATCTAATGCGAGATTCATATCTCCATGCACATGAAGGGAGAGAGTCGAGAGATTTAGTAAGCTTAACCTACAAATTAACCTAACACAATGAGATTATCTACTTCCATACTTTCAAAAGGATTAGTCTTTTTTTTTTTTAGTTTCCCTTCTTTTGCACATGTAAATGGAATTCAATACAATTCTTTACATAAACAAATTGCTTAAAAAAGCAAAGATGTAGTAGTGTAGAATCATCCTTTAATAGGAGTGATTAGGTACATATCTTGACCCTAAGAGATCAAGGATTTGAGTCTCATTTTTATCCTTTAAAACACAATATGTGAGTTGTAAGTCATCTTTTAGTAAGAGTTTTCATTCTCCTGGTTGTGAGAGTTGTCATCCTAACCGTATTATTAATTATCCATCTTGATAGGTCTTAACAGTTGTTGACCCATAAGGTGTCAACATTAAAGTGTAGAAATAGAAATGCGGGTTCTACACCTAAAAATCATTCATTAAATAATAAAACTCAATAACTTTATAGATACGAATTATTGACACCAAGTGTGCCCATTTTACTTGACATACTTTGCTCTATAACCCATACAAATAAAGAGACTAGGCATATATTGCATGACTGTTTCTTTGGTCACTTGAGACACCCTTTTCTCCTCATGGCATTGGGCTATGCCATTCCTTGTTGATCTAAAGCTGAATTTCCTTGTAAAACTTTTCTTAACAGGCTGATCTTTCTGTTTCTCTTCATTGTTTGCTCTCCCAATAGAAGCAAATCTGAATAACAGCTTCTTGATCCTCTCCCTCTTTGATCCCCTACTACGTGACTCCTCGCTTTTTTTACTGCCACTCTCTCCTGTCTTGGCCTTTTCGCGGTGCATTTTCACTAGTCTTGTCCGTCTTGCATTCAACACTCCCTTGCTCTGACCCAACCTTATTGGGCCTTTCTTTGATTCCTGTTGGTTCTTTTCTTTTTTTATTTTTTCAGTTATGGTGACGTGCATATATTGCTAGAGGCCCATTAGGCTCCATCAAGGTGTTTTTATCAGGCCCAGATTGGTTGATATCTGAGTGGTGAGAGCTCATGGACTTGCTGGGCCTCTGTGACCTTGTGACCCGTAATGGTGACACGGAGCGAGCCCCTTTTTGATCATTTTCTTTGTTTCTCATCCCCCATTGCCATGCTTGATCTTCTCCAAAGCCAGCATGAATGGATCAAAATCATCATTCGATAATCTCCCCCGTGAGAACGGCAACTTGGGTGCTGCATTAGGGGCCTTAGGTGAAGACAAACAAGAGTTAATATTATTGTAGCTACCCTTTTGAAGGCGGGGCAGGGGCTTCAAGTGCATGACTTTCCCTTCACGAAGCAACTCATCAGCAAAGGCCATGGTAGGAAGAGACTCCATTGTGTTTTGTTGACATAGGGACTCAAAGCAATGCACCATTTGATCAAAATCATAATCATCCGGGGTGTAATAACGCGGTTTCGAATTCAAACTTGATGAAATTGTTGTTTCATCTTCATTGTCGTCATCATAATAATCATATGCAGTGGCGGACCCACTATCGTGCCGCACCCCCCTCAAATTTAAAAACAAAAAAAAATTTATAAATATATTATATCATTCCAAAAAAGTAAACAAAAAAAAAAAAACCTGATCTACGTTACACTGCTGCATACAGTACATAACAGCATTTACAGGACCCTCTTTTTGCTCAAATTCTGGACTCTATTTCTCTTTTCTTCTTTTTTCTTTTTTAATTATTTATTACTATCTTATTTAATTATTTATTTTTTCTATTTCTAATTGATTAACTTTCCTATTTCTTATTCCTATTAGACTTAGTTTTCCTACTTCTAATACTTTTTCTACTCCTAATTAATTAATATTTTCTTTTTTTAATTTTATTCTTTTAATTCTCTTCTATATAAATACTATTTACATTGATAATTTATAATTTTAGCGAACTATTTTTTTTTTCTTTTTCTCATCATTTTTATCTGATATCTCTTTATTTTCACTTTGACATCTTGTGACTTACCAGGTTAGTCTCCTAAATTAATTATCTTTTTAATTAATTTATTTTTTAATAATTTAAATTTAATATATATCTTATCAATAAACCCTAAAATCTTAAACTTTAAATTATTGTATTAAAATTATCCATGTATAATGTATTATCATGATTCAATTATATATATATATATGTAATATTGTTTACTTTATAGCTTTATTTTATTTATAATCAATAAATTATTATTAATTTTTTTTTTAAATTTTTTATTATGTTTTTATTTGTTATGAAATAGTTATGGAGAGATATATGAAAAGAAAATCATCACTTGAGTTGGAATCATCTTCTTCAAAGAAAAATTGTGTTGAAGTTAATTTTTCAGATCTCCCTACTGATCCAGAGCTTCGAACTAAAATATGAGATTATGATCCTAAAGTGCATGAGCAAGTTCGAAGAGCATATTTGCTAAAAGGTCTTTGTTAATCTGGAGAACACAATTTTCCTATGAGACATTTTAGATAAAAGTTTAGGCGATTCAACACTGTTTGGTTTACTGAATATTCAACTTCGTTAGAATACAATATAGCAAAAGATGCAGCATATTGTATAAGTTGTTATCTTTTCAAACCAGATATTGGAAAACAAGCGTTATTGAATATTGTTTTATATAAAAACATTATACATTTAGTATATTCTTAATTTTTGATGTTTTTATTATTTTATTTATGTGTCCCCCTGAACAAATTTTCTGAGTCCGCCACTGATCATATGTATAACTTTTTGGTGTGGTTGGCTCGGTTTGAGCATGCTCAAACGTTGGTTTGCGTGCATGTAGAATAGGGCTGGTGGGTGCACTATAGAAATTAAGATTTTCAAGGTAGGGAGTCGTTGAGGTGACAGGTGCACTCAGATAGATAAAATCATCATCTAAGAACATTTGAAAAGCCATATTTGATTGAAGCAAAGTCTGGCTAGTCGCACTATTTGGCTTGTAAAAACAAATGAAAAAGATAGGTGGTGGTTGTTTGGAAAAAGGATGAGAAGATTGAGTGTGTGGAGCGTTTTGCTCCATAATAAAAGGGAACCACAGTGAATATATATGAGAAGAAGAGTTTGCTCATTCTACTTCCAAATTAATATTTTTAAGAATTTGCTCATTCTACTCCCAAATGGAGGGTAATGCCCAAATAATGTGGTATGTCAATTGTCAAGATCTTATTAATCATCATTATCTCATAATTTACAAAATTTTGACAACTCACGTGCCACATCATTTGAGCATGAATTTCGGTAAAATTTTTGTGAAGTCTAAAATTGCTTTTTTTTTTTAATAAGAGATTTGGGTAGAATTCACAAATTTCATAGATCTCACATTGATTTTATTATAATTCTCTTTAAAATTCACAAAAACCAGAGAATTAATATTATATTTCACAACGGATCAACATTATAAACAAACATGGTTGGATAAATCAACATTGAGATTTGCACTAAGCGAAATATTGTCACCTAATGTCATGTCTCACTTCAGTGATCACCATAAGAAGTCATTATATAAGTTATTTATACAATTTCATCTTAATTGATTAGATTAAAACAATTTGAGATCATTTGTTGGCCATTGAAAGCCATTTGAAGGGGATAAAAAAAAAAAAAAAACCATGATCGGTTTTTTAAAGAGATTAAAAAACCGAAATAAGTTTTTTAACCTACTTGAAAAATCTATCAGAGGAGAAAATCAAGAAAACCCAGGATCGGTTGTTTATAGAGGTTGAAAAAACAAAATTGGTTTCTTAACCTCACTGAAAAACTGAACATATGTTTTCTCTATTTTTTATCCTCTTTTTCACCAAATTTGAAGGTTCTCAATGACCAAAATGACACAAAAACCATTGAACTAATGTTATATCCTACAACAAATCAACATTATAAGCAAACATAGTTGGATGAATTAATATTGAAATTTGCACAAGATGAAATATTATCACCTAATGTCATGTCTTACTTCAACGTCACTGTATAGAGTCATTATATAAATTATTTATGCAATTTCATCTTAACTGATTAAATTTAAACCGATCCAATGTTGAAGCTGTGGATCAATTTTTTAAAGGTTTTACTTCATTCATTAAATTTGATGGTAATTACTTTACTTCATTAATTAAATTTGCATTCATTCGTTAAAATTGATGAAAATTTATTAGTAACTTAAAACTCGATCCAAGTATAACAGTACCGAAGTATTATATAAATAGAGTAAAATTTCATTTTAAAAAATAAAATAACATATATGTAATAGAAGTTTCAAATTATTGTCTAATCATTATTTTCATTATTACCCAACACTAGATTGGAAATAGGAACCATTGAGGACATCAACGTTGGTTGCGTCTAGTCTCATGACAGAGGTGGCATATTTAGGAAGGCTGGACATTTTCATGAGCATTTGTGCTCGTCCTAGCCTCCGTACCTACGACTATGCTTGTCCCTCCATTGGCGGCTGCAGAAGGGTGAGGACAATGAAGAAGGTTGTGTCTCCTCTAATCACATTTTCAATACTTTTTCGTACGATGAGCTTTCCTAATTGAAGGAATCCAAACCTCTTTCGGCTTACCTGCTTATCTTTTTCCTATATGTGGTAGTATAATCATACTTTTAACTTCCATGGAAATATTCCAAGTGACCAATTTAGTGATATGATTGATTGGACGTGTATATGCAAGTTTTAGCCACTCTGTGCTATAATATTGATTACAAAGTGTATCATAACTGACTCCATTGAGTTTGAGTCTGGAATGTATCAAAAAGTTAAGTGTTACGATATGACATTAAATACCAAAAACAAGGCTATAGCATATGCATGAACACATGATAATTGATCTAGGGTCCACTACTTATAGGTACATGCATTTGCTTGAATATTAACCATCGCATTGCTTTTGCTATGATACGTGACGCTATACTTGATCGGTTCTATTCTATAATGAGTTCTATAATGAGATGTATATGATATGATTGTACGCAGTTGTGGTAACATAAGCAGTGAGTTTCTCAGTAACAACATGTTTATTATTAAATCATCTTTGCAGCATATTTATCACATATTCATGTGTAGTTATTATTGGCAAACGGCGTGCTTACATCATGCAATTATTAAGCGACTTTATAATATTGGTGGTCATCATTTCATATCTTCTTTTTGGATAATGTACCCGTGATCGCCTACTCACTCCAACCTTAACCAATGTTTCATGTGTTTTCAAATGTAACATCTGAATTTCTTTCAATATTTTGTTGCAATCATCTAGTATATAACTGTATATTGCATTATAAAATGCATTTTCCCCATCCGAATATTTTTTACAATGTTGCTTAAGATTTTGTTACAAGTGAAAAAAAACATGTGTGGAACTTCAGAAAAAGCTACTCTCAACCCATTCGATATGCTTTTATGACAATTAGATATGACAAACAAATCGTCTGACATACTAATCGCCTCTTACAACTCTTACAATCTTCTTAGAAATCAAGTCCATGAATGGTCTAACTTTCTATCAGTAAATCCAAAAATGATGGGATAAATCATCTTCGACTCATCTTTGCATACAAAAAAAAAAAAAAAAAAAAAAAAAAACACCTCTTTATATTCGCTTTTCAAATGAATGACATTAATAGCAATAACGGGTCTCGTGTAAAACCGAAAATATTTAATGGAAGCTCCAAGTAAAACGAATGAATACTATAACCGATTATTTTCATCTCTCTTAATTACCGTCATGGTGCCGGAGTTTGGTAGTTCTAACATTTTAAAGTAGGACGGAAACTGTTGATATAACTGATCCACTTGTTCATAGTCTAGTTTCTTTGTATATAAAGTCTTCCAAGTTTTATTATACAAGATCTACATGTCATACTGCTCTAGGCCAATCAAATGATTAGGTGTATAAATATCTCTCCCCACCTTTTCTACATACAATTTTTTGATAACAATAACCTTTACACTCTTCATATGTGATTCCATAGCTGTCTAACGACATTTGTATTCCGTCATATACTTCAACATAAACCATATCGAACAACCCTTTCTACATCTTGTACGAATTATAAAACTATAACTCTTATCCTTACAACCCACCTCAAATCGCTCTATGTTTGAACGTCTAATCCGATATTCAAATATAGCTTTCAAAGTATATTCTCTAATGATTGTACTCATTTTTTGTTTACTGTCAAAGAATGCATCTTTATACAATATACCATGTTGGTGGACGGTTAACATAATTGTCATCCACTTCTACACCAAAAACAATCCAGTATAGTTGTGAATGATTGCTCTGAAATTATAAACTTGAAAATCTTATTTCTGAAAACTCTTCTCCCTCAAAAGCATTATCAAATCGAGTTTATTTTTCATCACTATTTCGAGTTTGCTCTTCGTCACTATTCCGTGTCCTATCACCATCATCATCTCCGTGTCTCGATCTTCATTATCACTAACATCATTCATATAATCATCATTAATATCGTAAATAGGACTTTCCATAAATGTAAATAAGGTGACATAAGTATTAACTTGATTGCTCCCAATACTTGAAGTAAGAGAAAATTGACTTTTAACCATATGTAGATTTACATATCTATCCGTATTTGCCACGTCATGTCTTGTATATGGTATTGAGTTAGTGACATTTGGACAAATGATACATCTACTAACTCCAGCTTCAAAATCTCTTGCAATCTTATTAATATAAATATTTTTAACATCAATATTTTTCATCGCCATCAAACTAATCACAAAAAAATCAGACATGATACATATTTTTTTAACTTGACAATTTGTCATACTCTGTAGTAAATAATAAATACAGATATCCCACTTTTTTCTATCGATGCCAGCCTTTTTGTATACGACGTCCACAAATGATGAAAAATATTATTTGTGAACCCCATACAAGACCAACTCACCCCTAATATAGTTACATCCATTCTACTTGCCATCGAAGTTGATTACGATTGTTTTTTGAACCATTCTTATAAAATTCAAAAAATGTTATTAATAAATTGGTCTCACTTCAATTTGTCAACATTATAAAATACAATCATATTGAACCAAATCTAATATTATAAATCAATACCTAACATGAAAAATATAAGAAATATCAAAATTATACTAACACTATCTAACTCGTTTTTAAGTGGACCAAAAAATGGTTATCGATTTTTTAGTCTACTAAAAATCGAGTTAGACGAATTTATTATATACTCACAACACTCTTAAGCCAATTATAGCCAAATAGAATAAAATACAATTATATCTAACCACATAAAACACTAAAATTCAATACATAAATTGAAAAAATTGGTTATTTCGGTTTTTCATTAGGCTGAAAAATCGATATCGGTGTTTTCATCCTAATGAAAAACAGATCTAATGCTTAAATTGATTTTCATCTTGTACTGAAAAACTGATCAATTTTTTAGTCAAGTGAAAAACCGATTTTATTGCAAATTTTGCAGAAACTATAAATTTACCTTACAGATACCATATGTCATAGCCAAATCATTCTTAAAACCTTTAGGTTGCAATTTGAACAAAACAATCTAAAAACCAATCAATAAAAATACATATATTACCTTCAAAACTCAAATTACTTAAAATGGAAGAAGAAACTTCAAAACATTCAATGGATCAAAAATCTTCAATGAATGAAGAAACTTCAATGGATGAATCCCTTGCTAGGAGGTTTATTATTCGGCTACAATGGTGAATGGAAGAAGAAAAACCATTAATGAAGTAGTGAAAAAATGTTAGGATATTGTTAGGAATAAGAAGACTATTTTGGTAATTTCGGGTATAGGGTAATTAAATGATTTTAATTTAAGGGTACTTTAGCAATCTTGGGTAAATAATAGAAATAATTTGTTTGAGAGGTCAAAAGTAAATTTTTTTTTAAAAAGCTGGGTGGAAACAGAAATTTCCTTTTTATTTGACTAACAACAACAAATTCCTCTAAAAAAGAGCCTTTTCATAACTTGATATCTGTTGTTGTTTTCATCTTCCTTGTGAGCATGCTTCTTAATTTTCTCAACAATGGACATTAGATACTTCATATCCTATCTAAATATACTTAACGTATTGCTCTCCACCATTCTATTTTCATAACTGTCTGAATAATTTTGGATGTCATTATTTCTGAACTCGGCTTCACTTGATTCCCAGAATGTGTAATAGTTATAGTTTCCTCTATCACAAATAAAATACAATTTTGATTGGTTAGCCTTCGATTTTAAAATTCTTACAGCTGCTCTTCGACCATACTTCACCTTATATTCTTGAATTTATTCACTGCACCATTCACTTCAATGCTTGAACCGTTTTAAGCTTCCATTCATATTGTCGCAACTCTTCTAAGCATTGAAAATTTTTAGAAAATATGGTTGCATGTGTTAACAAATTATAACAAAAATTGGCTTTATATAGCCAGGAAATTATAACCATTGTCTAGTAACATTCTTAAGATTTTGAAGTGTTTGAGTCATTTTTCGTGAAAGTGTGGGTGTAAATGGAACACTAAAAGATAAAAATATACACCTCACTTGGCTTGTCATATCACTTGCATTTTGCCTTATAAATTAAAGGCGTATTGGACTTTTCAATCCTAAATTCAATTTGATCGTTAAGTCTACTGGTCAACATCAAGATTAGGGGAGCTTTGGCAGTAATAAGATTAGTTGAACAAATAATGCTACATTTTTCAAAAATTTATCTAAAAATTTTACCTAAATGATGTGATAAGTTGATTTATAACTAACATATTGATTTTAGGATGACATATTGACGATGTGATAATTACACGTAAAGTTATCACGTCATTTGGACAATGAATTTAAATAAATTTTTGGATGATTTAACATTATTTTTAATTGAATATTAACCTTTTACATCAAAACACTAGGTAAGTTACCCTAATTAACCCTCTAAGATTTAGCCAAAATTTAAGAAATAAAATATAATTTTGAAAGAAAAAAGGTAGTTAAAATAAATAAATAAATAGGCAGAAAATGGTTAGTGTGGAAATTTGAAGAAGATAGATGGTAGAAGGAAAGGGAAGTATGGAGTGAAGGTTGGGATGATGGCAACACTTGACACTCAGCCCCAACTCCAAACCCATTACCACCTTATGATGATGAAGAGAATGAGACCCTTTTCTACTTACAACACTTATGCTTGTACTTGTCTGAAGGGTATTACTAGAAGACCTCCACCACCACCCATCAGAGCCGCCATCACCAACGCCTCCCAACTCAAGCAAAACTGGCTTGATTCTCTCTCTCTTCCTCCTCCTCTCCACGACCCCTCCAATTCCAAGTGGGTTCTGGGTATCGACCCCGACTGCTCCGGCGCTCTAGCCGTCTTGAAGCCCGACCAGTCCGCCCAGGTTCATTTTTAGTACTTGTAAACTTGGCGTTTTATGATTGGTTGCAATGTCAAGCTTACATTTTTTAATACAAATATGAGTATGGAGTTATTTGTTGATAGACAAGCATGCTTTAGGTCTGACCAATTGTTAACTCAAATGGGGATGTCTTTTATGAAATTGACATTCGTTGCTCAAATAGCATGTGTGCTGTTTTGATGATGTTTTGTGAGATAACATTTGAGTTGTGAAGTGATATGAATGTTGTTTGTCTCAATCTTATAGGTATTTGATTCTCCTCACTTGCCAGCACTAGTTGGTGGAAGAGTTCGAAAACGTCTAGATACTAAGTCTATTGTATTGTTGCTTCGTGGTTTAGATGCTCCGATTGGTATGTATCTACAATGCCTCTACTGTATAAAACATACAACATGCACATGGTAATATATATATATATATATATATCATGTTTAGACCCCCCAAGTTTAGAGTTTTGTTGTTTTTTTGTACTGTGAGTTTCTGTATTTGATCTTTGAAATGATATTGCTTTTGTCTCGTATAAAAGATGTATTATATTTTTAGATCTCATACTCGTCTGTCTGTGTGCTTCCTTACTTCATACTAGCCTCCCTTCATCATAACAAGATTTTCCTTTATCAGTTTTCCTTACATGAAACCTATAAATTGTTAATTATCTCTTTGTTCTTGTCTTTTTGATAGTGTATGCACAACAACGAAATGAAAAATAATGATTGAATCTGCAATGTGCTTGGCTGATTGCCATTGAAAAGTTGAAGACAAATGAAAGTGAATGAATGAAACTACTGTTTAAAGGATGTTTTTCCTCTCTCCTAGTTTTTTAAGCTTCCCTTGTTAAATAGTTTAACAGAGAAAGTCAAGGACCTACAAGTTTCACGTGTTTCAGGTTCAGTGTCAGGGGATATTTGTTATGTGACAATGGAGTAAGTAACCTTCTCAGAGAAAGACAAACACCTGAAACTTTATTTTCCTGGTAGCATTAATATCGATCAATAGGTCGTCCGTAATATGTAATAGGTATAGTAAAGTAGAACCTTAGCCTAGATTCTGAATAGCATCTTGGAACAAGCATTCCCTAATTAGTTGGTACTGCCATTTGTTATACAGTAAAAGGAATCAGGAAGAAACCTAACCATTAAGCCTCAAAAAACAGATGGGCTCTAAATTCTCTGTTTAAAGTTGTCTATGCAAACTCTGGTTTACACATAAAGGATGCTTAAACAATTATAAGGGCAGAAAGTATACATTAATATTGTTTGTGTGCATGTGTGAAGAGAAAAAAGAGAAGAGAAAAGAATTTCTTATTTAAGTACAAATATGTGAAGGAAATATGGTAAACAATTAACAAACAACTTGGGCTGCACAAATGTGGACTGGACAATGTATATGGAGGTAAAGCCTTTACCATTGTTCATCTTTTTGTGTGTGTGTGTGTGTGTATTTAAAAATAAAAAATAAAAAAAAATAAAAATAAAAATAAAAAATAAAAAAAAATAAAAAAAAAATAAAAGAAAAGAAAAAGGAGCAGAGAAAAGGATTTCTTATTTAAGTACAAACATGTGAAGGAAATAAGGTAAACAAACAAAAAGGAGCGGAGAAATGGATTTCTTTTTTAAGCACAAATATGTGAAGGAAATAGGGTAAACAAACAACATTGGCTGCACAAATGTGGACTAGGCAGTGTATGCGGAGGTAAAACCTTTGCCATTGTTCAGCTTTTTATGCGCAACAGTCAATAAAGTATATTGTTATGCTTTGCATTGTATTACTTTCATTTCTTTATTTGGTCCTAATTTATCATTTGATTGTAAACAGAACTTCAGTAAATTGATTGAAGGTATGGAAGGCAAACAAACCATCCACAAGACCAATGAATTCTTGGACATTAGCCTCGTAAATTATACGAAATGTGCACCAAGTAGCTAGAAAAACAAATTTCCCAAACTGCAATCTCTATAAGATGACTCAAAATAATCAAAATATGAAGTGACATGCCTAATGATGGTGTGGTGATTATTTATTCAATTTCGAGTTATGCTTAATTCTGTTGTGATTTGTGCTCTTTGTACTTTCAGGGACAACTGCATATATAGAGCAATCAATCCCTTATCCAAAAGATGGGAAGCAGGTTCATGCAATCCTTCTTGATATGATTTTGATTTCTCCATTTGTGTTCTTGAATGATGGTGTCCTGTTGCTGTTGTAAAAGTCTTTTTCTTGTCTCTTTTATACCTGGGTTAGCAACAAGAATGCTGATGTAAAAAGTAAAGATGAATCTTATTAGATAGTCATTCATTTATTATATCTTTTATCAAATAACAAAAGTGAATTGAAGGGAAAAAAAGAGGTTATTAGCATAGACTGAACGCATTCACTTTTTTATGCAAATGCATTATTATTGATTAGCCTACTTCTACAGTTCTACATGTAGGTTTCATCCTTCAGTTACTATGCAAAGAGCTACTTAGTGCATGATAAAAAGATTCTTGACATGTACACGCTTATGTTGTAACTCCTATTCTATCAACTTTTGTTGTATAAATGTTTTAGCTACCTTTCAAACGACAATCATTTTATCTTATAATGAATCAAGTTTTATCTCATGTTAATTTTAATCATTTTAATTGAAAATTATGTCGTTTTCTTTGATTTCCCTTTCTGGCATGGTATATGTTTTTTCAGCTGAATACTAGGTTTTTTGCTTTATTGTCAAAGCATCATCTTGCTTGTGTCCACATGACAACTTGTAAATTTGTAACTATCTTCCTACTGATATATTCTGTTTTGATGTGCCTTTGCTCATAACAGTAGTCCAAACCAAACCAAACTCCTGCCTAGTATGAACAGTTTTATAAGATTTATTTTATAAGCATTATTATGTAATATTGTGGACTTTTCATATTTTGGAGAGGGGGAGGGGTGTAGGTGTTTGTTATTGAGACAATGTCGTGTTCCCAAATATAAAATATTCAGTCATAGTGCTTCATTATTTAAATTTACCTGACAGGGATTACAATTGAAAGTATTCCATTTAAAACTGCGGTCTTGTTTAACAGTTAAGAGTTGTCTTTTGGAAATATTGCAGGAGTTTCCTTTCTAGGGCAATATTTGCAATTCTTTACGGTGTATACAACGAATACTTGGTAGCCTTAGGAAAATTCTTTGGAGTTGTAGGAAATGAGTAGTAGGGGCTCAGATATGCATGAAAATTTAAAGTAAAGGGAGGGTAATAAATGCAATGCTATTGTTAATGTTCTGAGCTGAAAGTTCTTATTATTCTTGTTGAAACTTGAAACTATCAACAGTTTAAGAAGACTAATTTTAGAGTTGGATTTTTAGACCATAGGTTATCATGAAATATCACAATTTTATTTTTTATGTATTAACTTCGTTGGTCCCTAACCTTATAGAAACTTATCACTTTAGTCCTCTGTTATTCAAAGATAATTACATGTGCAACTTGTGAAATAGCACAAAAAAAAAAAAAAAAGAAAAAAAGAGAAAAAGAAAAAGGTGGGTCGGATCAATGTGGTCATGTGCATTAAAAAAAAAATGGCTTTCAAAGAAACCATTAAAAATCAAAGAAATTTTAAAAATTTGAAGATAAAAATGAAAAGAAAATGATAGAGCCATCTCCATAGGCAATGGAGCTGAGCTTCACCATTTCTTATTTTCTTCTTAATTTTGTAATTTTTAATTTCTTTTAATCTATATATTTTTTTAATTTTTTAATGAAGGCTCAGTATTATTTGATATTTAATTTTGTGCTAAACGAATTATTTTAAGTTAGTTTGTGTTGAAAACATATATATATGTATTAATATTATAATTTTATATTGGATTTTTTGAATATAATAATGTAAGGGTAATGTAAGAAAAGAAAATTCTTTATATGGACATTTTGATCTTTTCTTCCAAGGTCAAACAATAGTTATGTAAAAAAGTTACGAAATCAAATGGTCTTTTTAACTCAATTCTTTTACAAAATCTTTGTTGTTCTTGTTAAGTTTGACAGTTACAAATTTGGTGAAAGGGATCATTTTGATGTATTTCTGTTGAAAGTCATGTTAGTTAAGTTAGGAGAATAAAAGTGATTAGAAAGTGTGAGTTCTAATCCCTTAAGATTAGGTGGCTGAATTTTATCCTTATCTTAGATAAAGGTTATAGATAACTTCTCATTAAAAGAGGAGAATACCTATTAGTTTCCATATTTTTTATGCTATATAAATTAACAACTTTCTCATTTAGAAAGTGGAGACAAATAAAATTTGAGTTAGTAATTCTCTCAAAAAATTCCAGAATTTCTGAAATCATAAGAAGTTAAGAACCAAGAGAATATGCAAAAAATAAGTAGAAAATTTGATTTTGAAATAACTTGTGGACTAAATTGAAATTCCCTAAATTATTAAAGTAGCATGCTAAATTATCAATTTTTTATGCAAAATTTACTTGATGTCTTGTGCTGTAGTGTCTGCTTTATGTCTGCAACCAGTCAAATGAACTAACAGAATATGTCTCCAAAATGAATCAATTAAATGATTTTATCTTTTCAATGTTTATCTGTTCTAAGATTATACAATTGTTTTGAACAAATGTTTTTGTCAAATAAGTATTCGAATTAATTTCTATAACAATGCTTTAGACTTTAAGCGTGGCTGCATATGGTGATAATAATCATGTCTTTCCTGTTAGATGTTCAGATGCTACAACATTTATTTTATACATGCACCTGGACGATGGTTTCTGTACTTCTTTTTCTAATTCATATTTATCCTAATACATATCATTTTCTTTTGATCATTACTTCTTCCCTCCTGCAAATTATGTGTTCTTCAAAGTTGATAACATAGTCAGTTTGTCTATCTTTGTTGTTCAGACATTTTAAGTGCAAGGAGAAGAAGCCAATAAAAAATTACATGATTTCATACTTCTTGCTGAGTATCTTCTTTTTCTTAAATGCAGGGATGGTGGACTGGAGGGTTTGGATATGGAATATGGATTGGGATATTAGTTGCCTCTGGGTTTTCTGTTGTTCCAGTGCCATCTTTCACATGGAAAAATGAATTTGAACTCTCAGGAGGCACTTGTACAAAGGTTTGTGTTTATATTCTCGCCATTTATAATGTATAAATGACTTTTACCCTTTGAGGTTAACATTGCAGATGCTACGAATGATAATAAAACAAAATACATGGTGAATCTTTTTTTTTTTTTTTTTTTTTTTTTTGGTGTTTGTGTATGCATGGTTGAAATGTTAAAATTTTGTGTGTAGTCAGTGGGCAATCATGCTAGTGATGTTGACACAAGTTGGAGGTGTATTATATTGTGGCCTGGACTTTGATGGGTTATAACTTTTTTGGTACATTCTAAGCAATTATTGTCATTCAAACAATCTTCACCAATTTTAAGTAATTTCTCTTTTTTAAAAATTTTTATCTCGAACTTTTTAGCTTCCATTGTTGCCTCAAATTTTTAGAAAAACAAATTGCACTACCTTTATGTTTTATGAATTTCAGTGCTTCCTTCACACGATATGGTTTTCTGTCTTTATGGTATGGAAGTGGCAAATACCTTTTCTATAATCCGAGATCTTTTAAATTTTGGGCCCTAGTGGGGAAGAAAGTTGAGAGAAGATTAGAGGGATGAAAAAAATCTAGGGCTGGAAGATTGGTCTTAATTCAAGCTATGTTACATAGCATTCCACTTATTAATTTTTCTTGTTTAGAATTCCTATTAGAGTAGCCAAAAGAGTTAAAAAGATTATGAGGTATTTTTTGTGGGATGATATTAGCGAAGGAAGGAAGACCCATTTAGTAAAATGAGATGTTGTTTCTCGCCCTCAACATAAAGGTGGATTAGGAATTGGAAATATTGTGATGAAGAATTTGACTTTGTTCAGCAAATGGTTATGGAGGTTTCCTTTGGAACCTAACTCTTTACGACATAAAGTGATTAAAAGTAATTATGGAGTCTAAGGAAATGGTTGAGATTTCAACATGGTTCTTAAAGGCTTTAGCCGATGTCCTTGGAAAGTTATTATGCAAGGTTTCCATGCTTTCTCAGGTAATTTGAGATTTGTAGTTGGAAACGATGCTTGAATCCGGTTTTGGGAGGATTGTTGGTTGGATTCTCATCATCTTTTGCTTAAAGTTTCTAAGATTGTACAACCTCACATCTTCTCAAAATGATTTAGTTTTAAGTAGATCAGATTGTTTTTCTATTCATAGAAGTTAGTGCTTCGATTTCAGAAGAAACTTGAATAATAGGGAGATTGAGGAATTTTCTTCTCTTATTTCTTTGTTAGAGGGTGTTTCTTTGAATCCCAGATTAGACGATTGTAAGGTGTGGAGCTTAAATTCCAATGGCATTTTTTTGTGCAAGTCCTTTTGTGAAAAGTTGGTCCAAAATGACTCTCTTCCTAGATTTGATTTTGCTAACCTTATTTGGAAATCAAAGGCTCCGAACAAGATCAAATTTTTAGTTTGATTTATGGCTCATAGGAAATTAAGTACTTGTGATGTTATTCAAAAAAGATTTCCATGTTTTTGTCTTTCTCTCTTTCGGTGTGTCATGTGCAAGAGTTGGGGAAAAAACTTGGATCATCTCTTTCTTGATTGTCCGGAGGTTGGCTTGTTATGGAACAAGTTGTTTTGAAATGGGCTACTCCTAAATCTTTATATTCTTTCTTATTAGAAGAATTTAAAGTCTTAGGAGGAGGAAAGAAGGTTAGTATTCTTTGATACTGTGGAGTTTTTAGCATTTTATAGGTTATTTGGGACGAAAGAAACAAAAGAATCTTTAATGAAATCGAAGAGGAGAAGAACCTTTTAGAGGATAAAGCGTATTATTTGACTTCTCTTTGGACATCTTCTAGTGAAGAATTCAAAGATTTATCGTTATTTCTTATTATGCTAGATTGGAAGGCTGCTATTTGTTGATTATTTATTTCAATCTTGCTTTTAATTTTCGTTTTTTGTTTGTTTGTTTGTTGATGGACTGCTGGTTCACACTAGTAATTTATTTTTTTTAATTAATAAAATATTTGTTTCCTATCAAAACAATTTGTTGCATGTTTTTCTTTAAAACCCAAACTGTTATACAAATATAATCTTTATAAGTTTTTGTTATTTATTTGGTAGGATGATAGCAGGAGGATTGCTTCTTCGTTATTTCCGTCTTTGAGTTCCCTGCTCCAAAGGAAAAAGGACCATGGTACTTGCCTGTCCCCTTAACTATATTTTATTTTATGAAGTTATAAATAATTAAATTCCATTTAACTGGTATGAGAAGTCAAACATGAGTGAACTTGGATAACCTTTGCATACAATCAGCCTTCATTTTATCTCTTCGTTCATTTTTTCTCTTTTATTAGTAAAATCTTATAAATGCAGAGATTGTAGTGAGTTCTGGGTGAGGAATGTAAGAATGCTTAGTTTACAAAAGATAATGTTAGATAATACTCAGGTATGCAGTTGTACTGGTTGGATAGATTGTCATTATGGAACAGCTTAATTGATATCATCTTTGAGCTTGTCCTGGCATAGTTTGCAGCCATCAAATATGGCTAATGATGAGCTAAACTGTTTCAAAATTTATTTAAAGGAGACAAGTCCTGATCTCTACAGTTCCTCAAGGCACCACTCCACTCCCATGCCATCCTATGGTGCTCTCTTGTTGAGCAGCCTCATTCAATTGCTCTCATTCGGGCCAGAAAATTGTGTTTGTTGCTGCTATTGCTAGGCATATCCACAAAAATCAACCAGGTGCAAAAGTGATGCTTTTGAGCCTTAAAAAGGAGCATGGTGAGTGGTTTGTGCATGCATGGATGTGCCGGTTATGAAGATATGCCACGGTACTTTTACAAACCCTTTAAATCCTTAAAATATTGAGGTGGGGAAAGAGTAATAATAATGAATAAGCTGAGGGGAAGGGAATGGATTTGATCCCTTCACCCAAAACTTGAGATAGGGTTACTCTTTTTTAATGTTGGATGCCTACGTGCAGCCAGCATGTGAGCTCAAAATGGTGGCATTAGGCTTAAGTTGCTAGCATGAAGCATATGTCCTCATGTAATCTTTCATAAATTACCGGTTGGTCAGTTATCGAACTAGGAGATTGACCAGGAATCTTCAGAAATGATGTTGCAACCCCACCAGATCTTGTTTTTCTTGACTTCTTCTATCCATTGTCATTTATCTCAATCATTCCCCTTGTATCTTGATTGCAGGAAGAGCAGAGGCTTTGCTCATTGCTGCATATGGGAAAGGTCTGAAGTTGGAAACATCCTCAGAGGAATAGGTTCTGAATCAGGAAAATTGTCTTGGCAGCCTCTTAACTTGAAAAACGTCTAATGAGCCTCTTGATGGCTGAATTCTTCGATTTGGCAGCTCCTTTACTTACAAAGCATCAAAGGAGCAGCCTCTTCACTGCTAACTTCTTTCATTTGCTACTGGATATTAATGATCTGCTAGGGTATGATGGCACAAATTATTGGATGAAAAGCAGAACAAAGAGATGATGCACTGTGAAGTAAAGAATCTCGGAAAGCAAATATCATTATTCACTGTAGCTATATTGTTGTTAGGGAACGAGGATTGCATTTTATTTCTGAAAAAATTATATATTGCATCTTAATTTAACATGTCTAGGAATTGTTGCGAAGAAATTGAAGTCAAATGAAATTTTATTTTTTTCTTGAGAGCAAATATACATTGCACACAATTTTGTTTTACTCTCTCTCTCTCTCTCTCTCTCTCTGTGTTATTGGCTGAATTAAAGTTAAAAATAAAAAACATTTGTATTGTACTGCATCTATTACTTGAAAATATCACAAGGGAAAAGGCGTTCAATAACAAATATTAATTGACAAGTTATACCAAGTTCTGGAAATAGTTGTTAGTCTAAGCAAATGCATATTGGTTTCTGTTACGATCCCACGTTAACTAAGTATAGGATTGGTTGAAGGTATATAACCTGTTAGACACCCTTTCCTCAATAGTCGGTTTTTGAAGATGAGTTCTATCTAGTGGGTTCGTATTAAGAATGTTACGATCCCACATCGACTAATTTGAGGATGAGGGTGCCTAGCAGGTTATATACCTTCAATCAATCCCATACTTAGTCGATGTGGGATCGTAACATTCCACCACACTTCCGCAACCGACGTCCACGACGGCTCATCATTCCCAACTGGGTGACTTCGCGGATCCCACCTCTTTTTTGAAGATGAGTTCTACCTAGTGGGTTCGTATTAAGAATGTTACGATCCCACATCGACTAATTTGAGGATGAGGGTGCCTAGCAGGTTATATACCTTCAATCAATCACATACTTAGTCGATGTGGGATCGTAACATTCCACCACACTTCCGCAACCGACGTCCACGGCGGCTCATCATTCCCAACTGGGTGACTTCGCGGATCCCACCTCTTTTGGGTAGCAAGTCGCCCCGTCCGTGCGTCATGCTGGTGTGCGTGGTGTAGACTCTTGATACCACTTGATACGAACCCACTAGGTAGAACTCATCCTCAAAAACCGGCTATTGAGGAGAGAGTGCCTAGCAGGTTATATACCTTCAACCAATCTCATACTTAGTCGATGTGGGATTGTAACAGTTTCCTATTGAGAATATCCAGATACCTGCTATTACCGTTATGGACATTAACCACCTTTTAGCCATTCTATGGTTCAAAGAGTAGCCGAATGGTCGCAACCATAATCCCAGGTAGAGGCTTTAGGCAAGGATGTACGCTATCCCTTTACCTTTTTCTGATATCTGCAGAGGCTATCCAGTGGTATACGGAAAAGGGAAGGAAATGGGGAGGGGCATTGGATTTAGGTATGGAAGGAACTGCCCATTGATTAGCCATCTACTATTTGTAGATGATGGTATCCTTTTTAGTAAAGCTACCTTGTTTAGTTGCAGAATGACTAAAGAGCTTTTGGAGATATACGTAAAGGGATCCAGCCAACCAACAAGTCAATTTTGATAAATCATGCCTGACTTTCAACCCCAGTGTGGATTTAATTAGGCGCAGGGAGATCCAAGATTACTTTGGCATAGCAGATGGAAATAGTCATGATCTGTATTTGGGTCTTCCGACTTTAGGAGGGAGGAATAAGAGGAAAACATTTAACACCATTAAACAAGGGGTATGGAACAAACTTCAAGGCTGGAAAAGCAGGTTGTTTTTGCAAGGAGGTAAAGAAATATTGATCAAAGCAGTAATGCAGGCGATCCCGACGTACATAATGAATTTATTTCAACTTCGAATAAGTCTCTGTAAAGAGCTTCGAGCTATGATGTCTAAATTTGGTAGGGATCAAGAGACAGGGTTCGTAAAATAAGCTGGATAAACTGGCAATCAATGTGTACCCGAAAGTCCCAAGGAGGCTTGGGATTTAAAGACTTGGAAACTTTTAACCAATCCCTACTAGCGAAACAAGCTTCGCGGATTGTATCTGAACCTAATTCTATGGTGTTGAGATTCCTTAAAGCAAAATATTTTTCTAAAACTGAATTTTTGCAGGTATCTTTGAAGCAAGGTAGCTCATATATTTGGCGAAGCATTATGTGTGCGAAGGGAGTTGCTGAAAAAATGTTTAAGACGACAGGTGGGCAATGGGAAGATGTCCGTGCATTCTTCGATCCATGGCTGCCGCGGCCAACATCTCTCAGGCCAGTAACATACAACGATAACAACAATTCAACAGTGGCAGACTTCATGGACTCTAGTAATCACTGTTGGGATGTACTAAAAATCACTCAAAACTTTCTACCGGTAGATCAGGAGGTAATTCTATCGATTCCTTTGAGTATACGGGATGTGAGTGACACTTGGCGATGGCATTATGATAAAAGGGGTCGATATTTGGCGAAAAGTGGTTGTAGAGCGGCTGTAAATGCAAAAATGGATGCCTCCCCTTCATCTAAACAGTTTATTTCAAAAGTGGTGGAGCACAACCCCAAAAATAAAAATTTTTGTTTGGCGTGGCCGCCATGGAGCGCTTCCAGTTAAAGCACAATTATTACACAGGAAGATAGGGACGGATGCTTTATGTCCTGGTTGTGGAGAATGTGAAGAATCCTGTGAACATGCTTTGTTTTGGTGTTCAAATGTGCAGCAGGTATGGGAGGCGTTTGATTTAGGTGATCTACTGGTTAAATTCAAAGGGCTCACGGTTTTGGACATATTAATGGGGGTTTGGACTAAAACAGCAGGGAAACTATGGCTAAATGGTGTGTGATTACGTGGGGAGTGTGGCAAAATCGTAACGCAGTGGTTCATTCTAACAGAATTAAAGAACCTGCAACTATAGTGGAAGATGCTTTGAATTTTTTGAAAGAGTTTCAACATGCCAGGTTAGCATTGTCTACACTTCCTCCTCAATATTATTCTGCTTTCTCATACACATGGAGTCCTCCGGTGAGAAGCTGCCTTAAATTAAATTCGGACACTGCAGTAAGGGCTGGTTTAGCATGGGCAGGACTTGGAGCGGCAATCAGAGATCAATCTGGTTTGATAATTGCAGCTATATCGAAACCATTCATGGGCTGCTTCTCTCAAGAAATAGGAGAACAGTTGGGATTGAAAGTGCAAAATATAGAGGTGGATGCAAGTAATGTGGCTAAAGTGTTAATTCAGATGCTTCCCAGGGTGGTGAGTGTGGATTGTTAATTGAAGATATAAAGGCTCTGTGTGAAGTAGTAGGTTGTTGTAAGCGTCAGGCCATTTCCAAAAAGGATAAATGTCTAACTCATAACCTTGCTACTTTAGCCTTATCCTCAATGGAGGACCTAAAGTGGCAAAATGTCACTGAACAATGTATATTTCCTTCCTCAGTTGTTGCATGAAAGGTTCTGTTACTTCAGAAAGAAAAGGTATATATAAATCACACAGCCAAAAAAATAAAATCAACACAAATTTTAAGGATATAGAGATTGTCAGGTGCTAGACACAGGTCTGCACAATTCTTTTCTGCATGACCTAAGTTCGCATAGAAGTAGTAGATGCCTACGTGCACTAACAGCACCTTTTTAAGAACCTAAACAATTCTCAAAAAATCTTGCATACCATGCTAACTAATGATTATCAAGAAAGTCCACAGTAAACTACAGTCGTGCTCTAAAGTTTAGACTAAATGTCAACTTCTTATCTGCATTATTGGGTTCGCAAGTATTACCATCTTGCTATTGTTCTGTCTCGATTGTAAACATTTTACCATTTAACATGCACCAATATTTCTATTGAAGAGTAACCTCAAAAATAACACCTTCAAGATTTGCAACAATAGATCGTGTCCCAGCTATTTCATTTATCATCATTCTGTGTCGAGCAGCTTCATTAATAACCAACGAGTCCATCCTGCACAAGAGAACACGATAATTGCAAAATATAAAACACTGCATCACCGAAAAAAGTGTGGCATCTATAAAACAACTATATGTCAAGGTGTACAAAATTATACCAGGATGTTAAACATTGAAACATTAACATACTTTCTGAGGGATGAGGTTAAAAATTAATAAATAATGGTCTCATAGTATAAAGAACATATCTTTTTGGAGTTGAAAATTGGTCAACATTCAGAAGAATACAGGACATGAACTGAAAATTAAAATGTTAAAGTCATTGAATTTTATAAATTAAAAAGCATTCACTTTTCCACACAAAACTCAACAAAACCAATATCTAGCCAAGTTAATCTACATAATGCACTAGACCAGAAATTTCAGGAATAATTCAATAGAGACAATAATTGTTATTATCAATCCAATTAACATGCTCATGCATAATTATAATCCAAGATGAAGAAATCTGTGAAATTGTTCACAATAAGAAGACAAGCTTATGAACAGATTACTTACATCTTGGCTCGGGACACATAGGCTAGAATGAATCTGCATCGTCCTTTTCCCTTGAAGTGGAGAAACTGTTCTACTGTGTCAAAAAGTAGAGGAATGCTCGACTGTTGAAAGCTTGCACACTGTTAAGGGATGTTTTCAATTTCAAGCTGTAACGAATGCAGGGGCACATAGCAGAGAATTTTTAAGTTTTCCGTTTCTAGGATGATAATAAATTTAGTTATGACATGAGTATCTTAGCTTAATAACGTCGTCACTTAGCACATTAGTAACACCACAGCTATGGGGTATTAATTCTCATAACGAAGTTCCAAAGCTCACATAATTTGGAAAAGCTTGTGGATGATTAGCTTCGCTTTATTTCAGCCACAGTCACTACCTCCATATACTGTGAATTGAAAGCTTGACCAACCTCATTGAGGTCACTGAGCCATTTGATTTATTTAAAGTCTAGTTAAAGTTTCATATGTTCGTTCATATTGCTCAAAATACATAAGTAATATAAGTAACAATCTGGTATATTGGATATATATATCAGCTCCAAGAATCAGATCAAATCCTCCTGAATATTTTTGTAAAATTTGGTTGGTCTGATCACAATCTCCCCATTCTAGCTTCTCAACTGCTAATCCTGTATATAGGATGCATGAAAAAAGCATCAGCTGAAGCAACCATTTCTATCCCTAATTAAGTTCATTTTGCTCACCAGTGTTACAATTAGCATTCTCAGAAGATGTTTGGTGCTCTATATTTTTCTTCAGAATCTGAAATTAGATGGATGCAAATCGATAGTCAAAACACAAGAAGATTACAAGAAAACCTACCAAATTTTCTAGTTTAATCTTGTTGACTTTGCCTTTAGCACTTCATCATTATGGTCGGTCAAAACAACATGACGGCAAAATCTGCTGGACAGTATCCCAGTGACACCTGTGTTTCACAATGCAACATCAATCAATTGTGCATCACACTTAGATACAAGATCTAATGATAATGGGACTACTAAATCAAATTGACTATGTTTTAAGAAACATCAAAGATCATATTACAGGCAGTCAGCTGAACATGAATGGGAAGGAACTTGTCTTTAAGATATGACGAAAGCAATACACTATAACAGAGCAGGTTCCCCAAATAGAAGTTATTCATTCAAGCAACAAAACAGAAGTAAAGAGTCAGTATGGCTTACATATCAGAAAAACCAAATCTAGAAGCTGCTTATTCTCAATACCTATAGAATTGGGAATAATAAATGACTCAATTACAGTCTCAATGACAGTCTCTAAGGGAGTGGCCTAATTGGTTAGATATCTTAAAGTTGATCAAGAGATCTAGGGATTAATTCCCTCTCCACCAACTTGCAAACCTAGGAAGGAAAATCAAATAAATATATGTTTGTGCATGGGTGAAGGTGAGATGAGGTGTGATCATAATAATAATAATTAAAAATAATAATAATAATAATAATAAAAAGATAGCCGCATGACAGAAATTAATAATATATTGAGAACAAAAATGGGGAAAAGTTAAATTTTCCATCTACTTCTAAAATCTATTTCAAGATGTCAAATTAACCATTGCTATTAATAGAAGGATCTTCAGCACCACTACTTTAAATCATGCACATCTCCCAAAATTCAAAAATGTCTCTTCCTAGAGGGCATAAGAATCCAAGCATAAAATGCTCCCGTCACAAATTTTAATTAAACATCAGCTAAGTTCAAGATTATTGTCTAACCATAAGTAGAATAAATCAAAGCATGAAAGATTGCATAAGCAGGGAAATGTCTTTGAAAACCATATGCTTGCCTCAGGCACCTAAAAAACTTTTCCAGGTTAATTGGTTACCAACATGGTATCAGAGCCAAAGATCTAGGGTTCTAATCCCCTCTTCCTGCTTGCATCTAGATTTCTTGTTCACTACACATGTTATAAGATAGGAGATGTCTAAAACGTGTCTAAACATTTGCTATCGATTTATATTGCATGTGAGAGGGTGTGTTAACATACCATAAATTCCATCTGCCTATATCTTAAATACTACAGTTAGCCTTTCACACTAAATCTGTTACTGACAAAGTAAATATCAATACCTTCGGACTTTCACAAAACAGAAAGAGAAAAAGTGTCACAAAATATCACCCACCAACACCAGAGCCCAATTCGATAACGGAAGATCCATGGAGCAGGCCAGCGTTTTTAGAGAGATAGTCATTCAGAAGCATAGCACCAGGCCAGACCAACTGCCCTGTAAGGTCAAAATCAGCTGCACTAAAAAAAAATGTAAGTTTCCCATTTGAATCCAAGTGTCAATAAATAAAGGGTCATAAGCAATTTCATGAAAAAACTCACTGGAAGCAGATTGGAGGCAGAAGAGCTCGAGCACTTGAGAACCAAATGTGAAAGTGGTTAACTGGTAACTGCACAAAGTAAACCAAAAAAATGAGATTGCAAGAGTGAGAATGAGAGAGAGAATGAGATAGTTACTTACTTGTCATTGATGAAGAAAGATGCGTCTAAACATACTTCCTCTTCTTCTTTCTTCATTTTTGAGACCAAAAGGGGTGAGGGCCTGTGTTTATGTTTAATATGTTTAATACGAGCTCAATTTACGCTAACTTCCGTATCTTTGTCACTAATTTAAGGGGACGTTGGCTTTCTGTTTTTATTATTTATCATTTAATTATTATTAAGTTAATTTTATTTATTTTTATAAATAATCAAATAACTTAAAATTATTCAAAAATTACCGTAAAAAAATTCTGATTTTTATATGAATATCAAATCACTTAAATTAAATTTCACACTTGAGATTATAATGAAATGGATTAGATTGGATTAGAATGAATTGAAAAATTATTGTTTTATATTTAATAAAACTTGAGATTGGATTAAAATTATATTATATTATATTTTATATAAGTTAAAATTAAAGTGTAATAAAATTAATTTAAATATTTTATTATATAATTTATATTAAAATTAAGTTTTTTTTAAAAAAATCTTCAAAAAATTTATGATACGTCATCTTCAAAAATCTACCAACATATCTGCAAAAACTCACAAAAATCCATAATAATTCACAAAAATCCACAAATATCTTAACAATAAACCCATCATCCTCTTTGTAACGGTGTTTTTCTGCTTGTTTAATATAGATGTTATTATCCAAAAAAAAATTCTTACTCTATTGTTCTTCTTTGATGATGGGTCTATTTTTTTATTTTTTCCAGCTTCTTACCTAGTTTTTCTTCTTCTTTGATGATGGGTCTTTTTTGGTTTTTTATTTTTAAGTTTCTTACTCTGTTCTTCTTCTTCGTTTCCTTCAATCTCTCCTCTCTCCTTCGTCTTCTTCTTCATCTCCCTTTTTTCTCTCTGGTTTTGAGTTTAATCAAAATCAGAATCCAAACCATAATATCAGAAAAAAAAAAAAAAATTGAAGAATGAGGGTAGCGACAAAGATGAAGAGGACGGCGAACGAGAGAATGAGAGAACCTAAGTGAGAGAAAGGGAACAAGTAGAAAAAGTCATTCTTATCCCGTCAAAACCCAATAATCAACTTAGAAATAAGAAATCTCAAAAGATCGAGATTTTGAGAAGTTTGAAATCAGATTTTCAGTTCAATCGTCTAATTAAACGAAATATAATCTGTAATAGTTTTATATTACTTAAATTATACTGTTACAGACAACTTTATTTGACCAACCAACAAAATATTTTTTAAGTGTTTTGATTTATCTAAACCATGATACAGCATATTTAAATAGAGAACTTTGAGCGTCCTTGATAAATCCAAAATTGTTGATTGGATTGTGAACAATAGCTTTGAACTCCAAAACTCCAACATTACAGCTGTCTAAAATTTATGCTTGGCTTTTGTAGCTTTTATGCGTAATAGACTTGGAAGATGACCATTTGAATCCTTTTGAAGCATCATCTCGCATCAATTTCTGGGTTGACCCTGAGTTCCGTGATTTATTAAAATTTTAAAATAGGGGATGTCATTGATGAAAAAATAACCATTCGGGTGGCTTGTATTTTTGACATATCTTATTATTTTCATTGCCATAACTTTTAGTAAAAATTAAACGAAATTGCTATAACAAGAACTTTTTTATTACAATGATGCAGGCTGTCATTTCCTCACTTGGCATTGACAGAAACAAGCACTCCATTGCAGTGGTTTGTCACAGAATTTTTGTTGAATTTTTGCAGGTTCTGTTGGAGTGCGAGTTCCAGCCGAACCGACAAAACTTCGTGGCTGCGGAATGAGAGGTGTCGGAAAGAAACAAAAAAATGTATGAGAACTTGACTTATGTTTTTTTTTCTCTAATTATAGTTTGTTATATATGCACACCATGAAAAATATTTAATACAAAAAACCAATTAAAAAGATTTAAAGCACACAAAATATTGATATTGAGATTTAATCTGATTAGTGTAACATCTACATCAAAGTTTTATCATATATTAGTAACAAATAAATAAATTATAAAACATGTAAAAATAAAACAGAAAGGGAGGAGTCACAGCTCCTCCTAGACTTGGGAGGAAAAAGTTGCAGCCCTTTCTTTCATTTTTTTTACAGAGAAGGTTGTTGTTGCCTCCATCTTTTATTTGTAGGCATAGAAAAGAATAATGTGAAAAGAATTTTGAGAGCACAATCTTGATACTAATAATGGCAGCAGCAAGTTTCAAGATCAAGACATTCATTTTTAGTTATCATGGCCGATATAGTTTCTGCAAACGCTGGTGCATTCTTGAGATGTGCACTCTGGCAATGGGTATCGAAGAGTGAAGCAAGTTTTGGTCTCTTCAGTTGTCTTGGGAGATAAAAGAAAGAGGAAATGTCAGCCCAGGTCATTTTCAATTATTGAATAAACATTTTTATCCCATTTGAATAAACTTAACATTTGTGTCCCAACCCCATATTTTTTGGACACAAATACCCTTAAAAACTCATTTAAGGGTTTTCAAAGTTTTTTGTCTTCATTTTGTCGCCGACAGCTCGTGATTATTCTTCATTTTGCCGCCCCCTCCTCATTCATTTCTGGCAGCCCTGCTTCTTCTTCACTTTCTCCTCCCCCTTCATTTCTCTGACAGCCACTACTTCTTCTTCACTTTCTTTTCCTCCTTCATTTCTTTACTGATCTACTTTTCTGTTTGTTCTCTCTTCGCATTATCGACTACACGGACACCATCCGGCACCCACCATCCATCTTTATTCGCTTCTGCACTAGCCACCATCCATCTTCATCTTCTATACTACGGCTAATGTATCTTAACTTGTGTACACTTGTTTTTCAGTCATTATTTATTATTGTGGTTAGTTATGGTGATATTGAGTTGTAAGAAGTGGCTTTAGGGTTTATAATATTAATAATGTTATTAGTCACACCAATAGTGACGAGTGTGAATCATACTAGTCACACTTGGTGTGACTAGTGGTGTAATGTCTTGGTGAAACAAAATCAGAAGCGAAATCACTAATCATACCCAGTGGAACGAGTATTAATAATACTGGGCGCACTTGGTATGATTAGTGGTGCCATGTGGAGATGGAATCAAAACAGAAGCGAAATCACTAATCATACTCAGTGGAACGAGTATTAATCATACTGGACGCACTTGGTATGATTAGTGGTGTCATGTCGAGATGGAACCAAAACAGAAGCGAAATCACTAATCATACCCAGTGGAACGAGTATTAATAATACTGGGCGCACTTGGTATGATTAGTGGTGCCATGTGGAGATGGAACCAAAACAGAAGCGAAATCACTAATCATACCCAGTGGAACGAGTATTAATCATACTGGGCGCACTTGGTATGATTAGTGGTGCCATATGGAGATGGAACAAAAACAGAAGCGAAATCACTAATCATACCCAGTGGAACGAATATTAATAATACTGGGTGCACTTGGTATGATTAGTGGTGCCATGTGGAGATGGAACCAAAACAGAAGCGAAATCACTAATCATACTCAGTGGAACGAGTATTAATCAAACTGGGCACACTTGATATGATTAGTGGTGTCATGTGGAGATGGAACTAAAACAGAAGCGAAATCACTAATCATACCCAGTGGAACGAGTATTAATCATACTTGGCGCACTTGGTATGATTAGTGATTTCGCTTCTGTTTTGGATCCATCTCCACATGACACCACTAATCATACCAAGTGTGCCCAGTATGATTCATACTCGTTCCACTTGGTATGATTAGTGTATTCCCTTCTGTTTTGATTCCATCTCCACATGACATCACTAATCATACCAAGTGCACCCAGTATTATTAATACTCATTCCACTGGGTATGATTAATGATTTCGCTTCTGTTTTGGTTCCATCTCCACATGGCACCACTAATCATACCAAGTGCGCTCAGTATTATTAATACTCGTTCCACTGGGTATGATTAGTGATTTTGCTTCTGTTTTGGTTCCATCTCCACATGGCACCACTAATCATACTAAGTGCGCCCAGTATTATTAATACTCGTTCCACTGGGTATGATTAGTGATTTGGCTTCTGTTTTCCTTCCATCTCCACATGGCACCACTAATCATACCAAGTGCGCCTAGTATTATTAATACTCGTTCCACTGGGTATGATTAGTGATTTCGCTTCTGTTTTGGTTCCATCTCCACATGGCACCACTAATCATACCAAGTGCGCCCAGTATTATTAATACTCGTTCCACTGGGTATGATTAGTGATTTCGCTTCTGTTTTGGTTCCATCTCCACATGACACCACTAATCATACCAAGTGCGCCCAGTGTGATTAATACTCGTTCCACTGGGTATGATTAGTGATTTCGCTTCTGTTTTGGTTCCATCTCCACATGGTACCACTAATCATACCAAGTGTGCCTAGTATTATTAATACTCGTTCCACTGGATATGATTAGTGATTTCGCTTCTGTTTTGGTTCCATCTCCACATGGCACCACTAATCATACCAAGTGCGTCCAGTATGATTAATACTCGTTCCACTGGATATGATTAATGATTTCGCTTCTGTTTTCGTTCCATCTCCACATGGCACCACTAATCATACCAAGTGCGCCCAGTATGATTAATACTCGTTCCACTGGGTATGATTAGTGATTTCGCTTCTGTTTTGGTTCCATCTCCACATGGTACCACTAATCATACCAAGTGCGCCCAATATTATTAATACTCGTTCCACTGGGTATGATTAGTGATTTCGCTTCTGTTTTTGTTCTATCTCCACATGACACCACTAATCATACCAAGTGCGTCCAGTATGATTAGTACTCGTTCCACTGGGTATGATTAGTGATTTCGCTTCTGTTTTGGTTCCATCTCCACATGGCATCACTAATCATACCAAGTGCGCCCAGTATTATTAATACTCGTTCCACTGGGTATGATTAGTGATTTTGCTTCTGTTTTGGTTCCATCTCCACATGGCACCACTAATCATACTAAGTGCGCCCAGTATTATTAATACTCGTTCCACTGGGTATGATTAGTGATTTCGCTTCTGTTTTCGTTCTATCTCCACATGACACCACTAATCATACCAAGTGGGTCCAGTATGATTAGTACTCGTTCCACTGGGTATGATTAGTGATTTCGCTTCTGTTTTGGTTTCATCTCCACATGGCATCACTAATCATACCAAATGCGCCCAGTATTATTAATACTCGTTCCACTGGGTATGATTAGTGATTTCGCTTCTGTTTTGGTTCCATCTTCACATGGCACCACTAATCATACCAAGTGCGCCCAGTATTATTATTACTCGTTCCACTGGGTATGATTAGTGATTTCGCTTCTGTTTTCGTTCCATCTCCACATAGCTCCACTAATCATACCGAGTGTGCCAAGCATGATTCATACTCGTTCCACTTGGTATGATTAGTGATTTCACTTCTGTTTTCGTTTCATCTCCACATGGCACCACTAATCATACCAAGTGTGCCCAGTATGATTCATACTCGTTCCACTTGGTATGATTAGTGTTTTCGCTTCTGTTTTGGATCCATTTTCACATGTCAAAAGTGTTCAAAAGTTAAGATACATTACCCGTAGCATAGAAGATGAAGATGGATGGTCGCTACTGCAGAAGCAAATAAAGATGGATGGTGGGTGGTGGATAGTGTTTGTGTAGTCGAAAATGCGAAGAGAGACCAAAAGAGAAAACAGATATAAGTAGATCGGTAGAATAAAGAAATGAAGCGGGAAGAGAAAGTGACGAAAAAGCAGGAGTTGTCAGAGAAATGAAGGAAGAGGCGAAAGTGAAGATGAAGAATAAGCAGCGGCTGCCAGACAAATGAAGGAGGAAGAGAAAGTGAAGATGAAGAATAGATGAAGAAAAAGGAAGAGAAGCAGGGGCTGTCAGAGAGGAGAAAGTGAAGATGAAGAATAGATGAAGGAAAAGAAAGAGAAGCAAGGGTTGTCAGAGAGGAGAGAGTGGAGAACCAGACTGGGTTGTTAGAGAAATGGATGAGGAGGGGGCGGGAAAAATGAGAAAATGCAGAAGAACCAGACTAAGAGAGAGAGAAAAGTTTGAAATGAGTTAAGGGCAGTTTGGTATTTTCACATCCAATTTAGGACTCAATTGTTATGTTTAATAAAAAGTGACATAAATGTTAACTCACTAATTTATCAGGCCATTTTTGCCCCTGACCCGAAAAGAAAAATAGAACAATAAATACTTGTCAAATTAAAAAAGAAATGATCTTTTTGATGATAGAAGTATTTCTCTACGGTTTGAGAGTATATGTCTAATATTTTCAGTCAAAAATAATTTAAAAAAAAAAGATGAAAAATTATTTGTGGTTATACATATAGATCATGAATACAGACATATAAACATTACAGAAATAGTTTATGACACTTCCAATGGTTTGAAGAAATAAAAAATGTAAAAATATTGATAAAAAACAAGTTTTGATAATTGTAACAAACAGTATAAATGAAAATATAGTATAAGAAAATTAAAAACATTCATGGATTCTGTAATGGAACTATGAAAATTTTGTATAATAGCAAAATCCAATCAAGGAATGGACATATGTACAAGTAGTTTACCTTCAACAGGGTTCATACGATGGCTAGGAGCATGATCACCATAAGTTTCTAATTGTTAAAAAATATATATCAAAAATAATTATAGTAATGCAAATAAAGGAAAAACTATATTAACAAGAACATTAAAAACAAAAATTAGAAGAAAGAAAAAAGAAAATTCTAATGACATTCGATACCAGAAGCAAAGATGAAGAAAGAAGAAAACAATTCCTCATCTTTGAGCTTGTCTTTTTTAGTTCTTTTTTAAACCTTTTGAGAAATACACAAATTGTGACATAAGTTTGTCATGGTATAAATGGACAAAATTCTTGCATCAGTTTCTCCAACAATGGTATAAAGTTGTGTTAATGTTGATGAGTGTAAATATGGGCGTTTCAAGTCTACGAGCTAAGGAGAATTTATGTGAAACCGAAGCAGCAGCTTGGGCGGGTGTAAATGTGGGCGTAATTGTGGCAGCTTCAACAAATTTGAATTAATTTGTTTTATCCATTATGATCATGGAGGAGTTACATACTTTATGATTTGGATTATTAAGAGCTTTTCGATATATTCTATTCTTCATTTGAAGTCATTAACTCCATCTTAAAAATGAGTGGTGAGAATTAATAGTCTTAAAATTTTATTTAAGAAATATATTGACTATTGACTAATCTATATACGTTTATTATTAATTAGTGGACATGCCCTTGAAACAATCCAACTACTACTCTTTTAACTTTTTTTTTGAAGTATTTTTACAATTGTTGAGTACCCTTAATAAGGATTTCAAGATGTGATTTATAACTCAAAACTAATATACTCTACTCCTTAATAGGCGGAAGAGAGAGACCTATACTTAAATGGAAAAACTATCCTCCAACTAGAGAGATTTATATGTAATGTATCATTTATAAGTGCACTACGATGTAATTGTTCACTTTGTGGAAACTGTTACTCGAACGTGATATTGTTTTGTGATAGACAGTTAGATGAGATTAACCAACACGTCAATCTACTTGTACGTGTTAGAGTTTTTGTTATTATCTATTTTTATCTATGATATACAGTGATTAATTGGATAAGCATGTGATTTATTTGAGCCAAGTGTTCTTAAAGCTTAGGGAAAATAAGTTACATGTGAAGAAGGGAAAAATGTGAGTTTTGTCACAAAAATTATCGTTCTTGGTATATTGGGTCGACAAAGGAAAATTAGGTTGGATGGTAGGAAAGTCCAAGCCATTATAGATTGTCAAGTTCTTTCGAAGGTCACAAAATTACGATTTTTTCTAGGCCTAGATAACTACTATAAGAGATTTATTAAATGCTATTCGGAAAAAGTGAGTACTATGACATATTTGTTAAGAGATGAGTAAAAATGTGTGCGTGGTAAGAACTAAGAAGCATTCAAGTTGCTTTTGATAAATTGCAAATGGTTGTTTCTTTAGAATATAGGGTTATGCCATTTAGACATTGAAAAACCTTTTGAGGTCTAATGCCCATAAGGAGATGGTGACTATTGTTTATTGTCGAGGCACATGGGGAAATTATCTTTTGGGAACCCAGTTTACTACGGTGACCAACAATATGGCAAACACATATTTTAAAACAAAGAAGAAGCTATTGGCAAGAATTCTTGGCAGAATTCGATTTTGTGTGGGTGCGTAGAGTCACAAACGCGGGCTGACTTACGTAAAGCTAATTGGTGCTACCTAAGCTTAGTAGTAAAGGATGTCGACTGCAATGCCTCTGTGTTATATACCAGTTGGAGGTAGCACAGGCTAGCAGTTGGGGATGTAAATTACTCTAGTGTGTGTGTGTGTGTGTGTATGGTTATATGCTTTGTGTGCATAGACGCAAAGTGAATGTGTTGTGATCCAGCAAGAATTGTGTCCGCAATTTACTGAACATCAGTAAAGAGTTTTGGGAGTGGTCTCCTGTAAGGCTTGTGAATTGGCTTATAAAGGTGTGTGTGGCGCTGATTGTGTGCTTGCCATTTTGTGCATGACGTTCTGCATGTGAATTGGCTTATAATCTTCACCACATTATCGGTCACAATAACAAATTTAGTACCCAATATATAATATGTGTCTAGGCAATGTACAATCGACAACTCCTTCTCAGAGGCAGTGTAACTCTGCTAGGCTTCCTTCAATTTCTGGCCTTCAAATGCCACTAAATGCCCCTTTTCAACAGGAACTCCCTCACAAGCTGTATCGGATGCATCAATATGCTGCACCTCAAAAGGTTTTTCAAAGTCTGAAGGTATAACACTAATTCTGCGGAAACAAAATAATGTCATCAAATGCAAATATCAACATATGAAGTTCGTACTTTCATGTTTCAACTTTCAAATTCATATTCTTAAATCTTATTGTGTTGATGCTGTTCTAAACTATATTTACTTTATTAATGGAAAAAATTCAAATCACCTTCTCTTTATTGTATCTTCGTGTCAACCCGTTTAGTTTAATCAACAAGGCTAGAAAATTGCAATGTCACTAATAAAAATTATAAATATCTAATATTTATTGCTGCTCTAACAAATGAGAAAGCACATAAATATTTTGCAGGATATCCAACAATAATTTTTCCTCCATTAAGCAATTATGGGAGTTAACAGAATGGCACAACAATTGCCAATTTAATTGTTTCCTTCTAGCAAACCAAATATTTAGAAATTCAGTGAATAAACAATAAGTATTTAGGCTTGTAAAAAAGTATTCTTATGAACTTTTTGATGAGGCGATATAGCTCCTAGCCGCATCCAAACTCAGCCCTTCATACACCTGTGTGCAAATGATAGAAACATTTGGAATTTTAATGCAATAGTAATATAAACGCAAAACTTGATGACAAAGGAAATTGAATTATGCATGAGCATTGTTATACTAGACATACAAGTTTCTTGTGAATTCTTTGGAATTCCTGGCAAAATTTTTCTGCCTCTGCTGGACCAACCTACATAACACATGCACCCATTATCAGCTTTTCCCATGCAAAACTCAAAAAATAAGGGATTGAAAATTTGAAAGAAAAGATTTTTCAAGCATAAATCATCTGGGGTGGCTCATATAATCTCTCCACCCCCATTTTTCCAATACACCCATAACTGAAATTCATAAGCCGATCAATTTACCAATGCACCTCTCTTAATTCCCAAGAAATCCTACTACTTTTTATCCATTTCTCTTTCATAGTTCAGTCTTTGATATTTTTTCTTCTCTTACTTCCTTTATTTAATCTGTATTCGAAGGTTAAGAACATAAAATCTTAAAAAGAAATCACAAATTTTCAAAAGACAATTACAAAACTTTGAGCTGCTTTCCAATCATTGGTTCCATCCTTGTCTTGGATCTTAAATTCTACTGCACTTCTATGATCTTCAGAGGACGAGTCTTCAAAATTTTCAAGAAAATCATCCCCACTTGGTTCATACTGAGATCCAATGGTCAATGGGCTATAATGAAATTATAACTACAGAACAGCACAAAACAACAATAACAATAAATAAGTATTATCAACAAAAAATTGAAGACTCTCAGGACTGGGGATGATGAACAGTGTCTTACTCAGAACTAAGGAATGAAGATGAAGTGGGAAAGCATGAATAAGTAGGGTATAAGTCTGTGCCTATTTGTATGGCTACAGTGTTATCTGCCTGTGTTGGTGACAAGGTTCTACTGGAGCTGACTATTTTCTTAATGTAGAAGAAGGTTGTTAATGGTTTCTCCCAAGATTGGTAGCAGAGGTTGACAGCTGAGATGAGAAACTCATTGACAGTAGAAGAAACTAGGACGTCACTGATGGTGGAGCAAAAATCCAGTTTTAATAACATTAAACTATTATCATCCAGGTATAGAAGTACTTTTGTTATAGGCTATCTTAGTAATAAAATATCTAATGAAAAATGGTTGAGTAGAGTTATTTTATGGGTGGTTCAATTTAAATGCAAAAACAATAACATAAGACACATGATCCTATTCTTTATTAAACCTCAGAAAACCGGTATAATTTTGCTAGGGGTTGAAGGGTATCCATCAATTACAAACCCTTTCGTAAACACACCTCAGTATAATTAATTAGACAAAACAAATTATTCAATATTTTCTAATAATAGACGCAAATGCCAAAATGGCTGCTGACGGTTACTTCTTAGCCTCCAGTCATGATCAAACATCGTACAAGTCTTATGTTTCAATATTAACATTTCATATGTTGTCTCTGGAAATGACTAAATAAAAGTTTTTATTTAATTCATCTCTCTGTACTGATTCACATAACTGTTGTAACTGAGTTTCAGAAACTTTAATTAACATTTAATATCCTTTTTTTTTAAACAAATTGACTTTTAATTTCTACGAACATGTATTTAAACAAATTTGGACTGCTGCAGAAACATCACCTCAGTAAAATGATGCTTAAGGGTTCTATTACAGATATGTCAAATGTGCCATTTCTTTTCTGCATGCACAGCTGCATGCCTAACTTGTATCGTCTACAAATGCAAACAAAATGTTCTTTTGTTAGAGTACTGCAACCTATTGTTGGGTCCTTTCCTAATGACTTCAACTTAGAATTAACAATTACCAACATGGTATGAAAGTCAATTCTACCAACATGGTATCATAACGTGCACGCATATTTTATTCAATGGATTCTCACATAAATCAAAACATACACACAAACTTATGCATACAAAAAAAAAAAAAACGCAATTTAAGTAATGGAATCGTTTGAAGAGAAGAAAGACGAAAAGAGGAGGCGGAGGGAAAGGGAGTCAGGCATTCAAACACAATATATCTCAGTCATATACATTCTAAATCAAGTCAAGTCACCATTAATCTCAAAATCAATAAAATAGTACTCAACTCAAATTTATGCTACTATATTTTAAACATGGCACAATGCTATTATTTTAAACATAACTAAACATAATAACAAGCAACAAACAAGCATACCTTCCTTCCAGCCACCAGCATTAACTTCTTCCAAAATGCATCTATTAAAACAAACACAAATGAACACAATCAAATATCTATAATACAAAACCAAACGAAGTAATTTGCAACCAAGACATTGTTCAATAAATTTGACTAAAGTAACATACTCTCCACATCTATCCCTTGATTCTCAGACGGTGTCGCTTTATCTGTCTCATCCCATGCATCATACCATTCCCTCAGCTGCTGTCCATTCCAAAGGTCAGTAATATTCAAGCTAGTGCATCTTATTGGTCGGATAAGGATATCCATCAATAACGATCATTAGATATTCTTCAATAACTATCATTACAACCAATCCAAAGACTGTGTTTTATAGGTAACCTTACCAACCAGTAAATTAGCAAAACCCAATATACATATTAAAAAAGAATGGAGCAAATTCAGTACTACACAGTAGTAACACACACCTCATTCTGTGCTGCTGACTGAGAAGTTGATTGTCTTGAAGAATCCAACTCAAACTGGAAATCATACAAGAGGGTATTTCAAAACACAGCTACAATAGATGCAAACAAATCTAACAAATTCAAACTAGGACTTGAAACCCCATCAAATTGACTCGATGGATAGTAATAATAAAGAGGAAATTGACTGACCTGATAATCACGAGATCGAACCACAGGGAAGAGATCCAGAAGCCGTCGAAACTCGCTTTCCTCCATGCCTTCTCTTATTGACTCTTCAGTATTGAGTCCTCCCTTCTCGCGCTTTCCCTTGTTTTCAATTTATTTTTCTTTCATAATTATATGTTTTGACAAGTTTTGTGTTTTTCTCTTTGCGGCGGAAAGTAAATGTGTACCGCTTATAGAGTGTATATACGTTTTCTCTTTTGATTGATGTCCTCTTTGTTACCTAAAATAGGATTTGATTATTTACATAAAATTGGATTGATTATGATTGAATTGAATTAATTTAAATATTATCTCATATTTGATGATACTGAATAAGATAGGATTTAAATGAAATTTTTTAATAATTTTAATGAAAATTTTCGAATATTTCAGAATATTTTTCAATTTCCTTCACCATTTTCAACTCCTCCACCATCACTCTCCCCCTCCCCCTCCAAACCCATCTAAAACCCATGTCGTCTCCAGTAGCAGGACGGATAGTGAAGACGACAGAGGTGTCAATGCCTTGGAATGACGATGGAGACAACACGTATCTCAACAGCGAATCGATCTGATCGACATGGATCTCAACTACAAATTGATCGGATCTCAGCCTCATCAACGAGTTTTTACTTGGAGAATCGACAGGCAGTGGAAGGCAGACAATTTGAAAAGGATGACCAAGCGATTTGAAAAGGTAGCGGAGAGTAGAAGAAGAAAGAGGAGAAAGGGAGAAAGAAGACTGGTAGAGGCAATTGAAAAGTCGAAGCGGTGTGAGGATGACCAATAAAAACGAGCGGCGGCAACAGTGGTGACGGAGTTGGAGGAGAAAGAGCTAGAGAGGAGATAGAGCAGACATGGAAGGTAAGAGAAATTAACTCACCTGCTAAATGAGCTTAAATTAATTCATTCTAATGGGATAAAATTATTGTTTGAATAAGTTAACGAAATATGCATAGTTAGACCAAACATAGGTTTGGACAAATTTTTCCAAACTCAATCCTAGCCGAGCTAACAAACAAGGCCTAAAGAAGTATATATATGTGCTACATAAGTTGAGACGTAAATTTTATTTTAGTTCATATATTTTGAGAAAAGAATTATTTTTAAATTATTGATTTAAAATAGGTACAATCTGTCTTAAAGTTTTCTAAATATATTGATTTAGTCTCTCTCATCAGTCTAATATTGGTTAGAGTTATAGGGATAGGGTTGATTTCATCATTTCACTATATTATTTTATTATTTAATTAAAATAAATTTAGAATATATAAAAATTCAAATCAAAATAAATGGATCTTCATTGTCAATCTCAAAGATAGACAATGGAGATAAAACATAATTAAAATATAATGAAAATTTGAAATAAAAAAAATGGATTTTTATCATCCATTTGAAAGACGAACGAGTTGAGGTCAAAAGTAACTAAAAATTTAAATTAAAATATTTATAAAAAAAATAGAAAAGAAAAGAAGAAAATTTAAAAGAAAAAACTTTATTTTGTGGAAATCTAGATTAGATCTCCACCAAATAGAGAAATTTTTTTTTTTTTTTATTCTGGATGAGGGGAAAACCCGACGAGAAAAACAAAATAAATTAATCTCTCAAGACAGGGACTTTTCTAGGAGTAGGAATACCTAGTTGGTCAGCCAAAAGAATCTGCTGGAGAGTTGTTGGTTTTTTGCGAGTGGGTAATCAATCCACTATCAAACTGCAATGTTGCAGAAGCAAGAAAATCCGTCGCTCGATTCGTCTCTCTATAAACATATAAAATTTGTATCTCCAAATCCCTCTTGATAATCTTTTTGCAAGTGTCAATTAAATTAGATAAAGATAAACGAGGCATAACATTAACTATTAGCCATCTTACTAGCAAAGCAGAATCTATCTCAACTTGTATTTTCCGATAACCTCCATTCCATGCGAGAGTCAAACCTTGGATACAAGCCTATAGCTCGGCTTCCATTACACCACAAGAGCCAATATTATAAGAAAATCTCATTAACCATGTCCCATGCATGTCCCGTAGTAATCCACCACCACTCGCCATGTGAGTATTTCCTTTACAGCAACCGTCTGTATTCAAAGTAATCAAGTTCTGTGGTGGAGGCAACTAACAAATATGTTTTGTAATATATTCTCTATCTGTTCCCAAAATATTAGATTGAGAAATAAAAGCTCTGGAAATCTCTACAACCTAAGTCTTAATCCAATCAATTTTATACTCCAAAGACTGTTGCTCATCGTTAAACAGTCGTCCATTTCTCCAATGCCACAACCACCATAGGGAAACAGAAAAAGCAATACTCCCATTAACATCAATCTTACAATTAACTTTTCCAACCAGGTTTCGCTTCAGCTAGTCCTTGAAATTTATTCCATCTTGTATCTGCATCTCATCATTAGTTAAGAAGGTTCGCCAAAAATTAACCACAATAGCACATCTCCTAAAGATATGGTAAATGTCTTCCAACCATCTAGGACAAAACCCACAATCACCATTTGAGGTAAAACCTCTTTTCATCCTTTCTGTATTGCACATAATATGCCCATGTTGCAAGAGCCAAATAAAGGCTCTAATCCAATTCGGAACTTGTAAACTCCAAATTTTCTTCCAAATTCCATCCTACTCAAATTGTACATCATCACATGCAATATCATAGGCTGAAGAAATTGTAAACAATCTAGATTTACTTGTACCCCAATAGATACCATCCTCAACCTCATCATCATCTTTAGAATAATAGCTGCTAATTTTTTCTCGATATTAGCGGGAAGCAATCGTTCCAAACAATTCCAATTCCAACCGTCACCATGGATCCAATAATCACTAACTCTTCTATGTATATCTGTCACACTGATTTCTCAAAGTAGAAAATTAGAAAAAGGTAATTCCTCTAACCAAAGATTTAGCCAAAAATTAGTTCCACGACCATTCCGAACAAGGGTTCTCGTTCCTTCAGCAATAATTGGGGCTGCACGGACAATACCCTGCCATGCATTAGAAGCACCATTTTTAGGATGAAAACAATGAATATCTACCTCTCTTCTGGCATATTTAGTACAGATCACACAAGACCATAAAGTATCATCATGTTGCATTAATCTCTAACCAAGTTTAGCCAAGAAAGCTAAATTCATTTGATGTAATCTTCGAAGTCCCAAACCTCCCATCCTTTTAGATCGAGTTATAGTATCACATCTAATAAGGTTACAAGTGCACTCACCATGTTTACTTCCCCAAATGAAGTTACAAATAATCTTTTCAGTTTTGGAACAAATTCCCATAGGTAGGAGGGTGGTCTGTATGGTATATAAAGGGATCAAATTTAAGACTAATTGAGCAAGAACCTGTCTCCCTGTAAACGATAAATACTTACTTTTCCAGCCTTCTAATCGAGAGGAAACTCCATCCACAATGCCTTGATACATGTCACTTGTTACCCGCCCATGAATAAAACGAACACCGAGGTATCTCGCCAAATTTGTAGTTAATGGAATACCAGACATAGAAAACAAATTCATTGCTAAAGCAGAATCAACATTAGCCAAGACAAAAAGCTGTGGTTTTTGAAAATTAACCCACTGCCCCGAACTAATACAAAATTTATTAAGATAGTTCAAAACTACACTTACTTGTTCAATAGAAACCTCCGTAAAGAGCACCATATCATTTACGAAGAACAAATGCGATAACTGTGGACCATGTCTCGCTAGTTTAATAGCTTTCCAATCTCCTTCAAAAATAGACTTACAAATCAAATTGCTTAAACGTTTCATACAGAGCACAAAAATATACGGAGAAATCGAATCTCTCTGTCTAATTTCCCTTGTTGGCTTGAACTAATCTAATTGCTCCCTATTCTAAAGCACAACCATGTGAGAGGTTTTAATACAATTCATAATATTACGAACCCAAATCTGATTAAATCCAACCTCCTGCATAGTATCACGAATAAAGTCCCAAGATAGACGATCATACACCTTTTCCAAATCAATCTTAATAGCTATATAGCCAACTCTACCTCTTTTCTTCTTCATAGAGTGCAACACAGTAGATAATTATATTATCAGAGATCTGCTATCCAGGAACAAAGTTGCTTTGATAAGGACCCATGATATCTGGCATAACCCTCTTCAAACAATTTGTCATGGCTTTAGTGATAATCTTGTAGGACATTACATAACCCTATGGGCCAAAATTGATTTAGGATGTTGGACTTTCGGTATTAAAGACAAAAAAAGTGTCATTCACCCCCTCAGGAATAATACCAGAGTCAAAGAAATTAACAACAAAGTCACATATAGATTTTTCAACAATTTGCTACATCCATTGGTAGAAACCAACATGAATACCATCAGGTTCAGGGGCCTTAAAAAGGGACATATCAAACAAAGCTTCCTTAAAATCATCACTGGTAAAAGGAGATTGGAGTAAGTTTATAACCGTTTCAGACAAAGATGGGAAGAATCCCATAAGAGCAATAGAATTATCACAATTCACATCCTTATGTAACAACTTCAGATAAAAATTATGCACGAGAGTTTAAAGAGAGCTCTAGTCCGTAATCCACTCACCAGCATCATTCTTTAAAACCTCAATTCGGTTTCTATTTCTTTTCACCATTGTAGAAGTATGATAAAAATGGGTAGTACGATCCCCTGATGTAATCCAATCCTCACGTGACTTTTGAAACCAGAGGATTTCTTCTTGACACAACACCATATCAAGCTCCTTGCGAAGCTTTAGATTCAGTTTTATAAGTCCTCTGGCAAGCCACAAGGCATCATTGAATACCATCAATACGTGACCACAACACCATTTTTTTTTTATGGATATTCCCAAACGTGGAGACACTCCAATCGATTAATGTATTGGCCAGTTTACTAGTATTATCAACGAGAGGAGCAGCATCATCCCAATAAGATTTAACAACTCTATGAAAATCGAGATGGGTAAGCCATGCAGCTTGAAATTTATAGAAAAACCGTCTGGGTAGATAAACCTTCCCCTGGACTTGGATAAGTAAAGGTGAATGATCAGATTGAGCTCGAGGTAGATGCAGTACTTTAGCTTCTGGAAAAAAAATCTCTCCATTCCACTGTACATAAAACCCGATCAAGTCTTGCTACTCTAAGCGTAGTAGTATTATCTAATCCTTTCATCCAGGTAAATTTATTACCAATAAAACCCAAATCAATGAGTCCCTGATAAGAAATCCACTCGGTAAAGCCGATAACCTTATGAGGAGCTAAAGGAGCCGTAGAGCTAACCTCCTCTAAAGAAATAATAGAGTTATAATCACCCACAAAAAGCCAAGGTCCTATCATGTTAAGATTCTGTAAACGAAGGTCTGACCAAAGCTTTCGACATAATGCATAATTCAGACTCCCATACACAACTGAGAAATACCAAGGATTCTCATTACCACACTGAACCTGCAGGAGTATAAACTGGGGGTGAGTAAAGAGAATATCAATGTGAAGCCTCTCTTTCCAGAAGACCCATATACCACCACTAAAACCCACTGCTTCAACTCTAATCCAATCTTGAAAACCCAATTTAGAACAGATATTATCCGCCTGATGTCCAAAAACTCTAGGTTCTATTAAACCTAAAACATCATGCTTCAAATGAATCATCATATCCTTCAGAACCCTGCGAAATTCCTTAGACGTAGCTCCCTGACAATTCCAGATTAAAAAATTCATGACAAAAAAAATAATAATAAAAAATAAAGATAGGAACATATCCAAACTTAACATGAACTAGAAATCACAAGGCACATATCAGAACCCTGACTATAATTCTTCATTTCATTACCAATTTTGTCACCGTCCATAAGGGCACATATCAAAAACCCAAATCTTGATGATCCAATAACCCAATTGTCACCTAGATTTGAATTCTTAGTTGAAAATTTATAATTTCTCAAAATATGAGTACTAAAATGAAATTTACCTTGTATGTTTTTATTCATAGCTACCGCTAATTGATCAGTGCATGTTCCTTCATAATATATGTAGTTTTACACATTCACATCCTCCATATTGGTAGGGATTTAAGTTTTAATTTTAGATGTTGACATCCAAAAAATTTATTGATAGACTTATTTCATCACCCTCCTAAGTTTCTCCTTTATTGCAATCAAGGCCCGAGAATACGTGAAGCAGTGTAGTACAGGCACACCGCCATGAGGTGGTACAAACGCCTCGATTGAAAATGATTTAAAGCAAAAACAAACAAAAAAATTAATTTTTTAATATTTATTTTTAAAAACATTATATATTTAC
The DNA here is from genome assembly GCA_022984855.1 of Dimocarpus longan. NCBI lineage: Eukaryota > Viridiplantae > Streptophyta > Magnoliopsida > Sapindales > Sapindaceae > Dimocarpus > Dimocarpus longan. The sequence goes on along the minus strand of CM041023.1, from coordinate 11,271,478 downwards.
ATTTTTTTAAAAAAAATTTTAAAAATTATTTTGTATTAAATAAATATTTATTTTTTATTCTATTTTATTTTTTTAATATTTATTTTTATTCTATTTAAATACCCCACATCTTTCTTTTTCTTCTTCTTCGACAAACACTCCACCATTCTTTCTTCCATTCCTTCTTCTTCAACCAACACTCCACCAATCTCATTTTCTCTTCCTCCACCAATTTCTCTCTCTTCCTCCGTTTTCTTTTCTCTTCCTCTCTTTTCTTCTTCAACCAACACTCTATCAACAGAGATGGTCGAGTGATAAGACCAGAAGTTGGTTTGCTAGTTTGAAGAGAGAGAAAGCACAATTTTAAAAGAAAGAGACGGTTACTGTTCGTGGAAAGAGAAAGAGATAGTTTATTGATGACGGAGAGAGAAAGAAAAAGTTATCGAAAAAAGAAATGTGAGATTGGATTTAATGCTAACCCTATATACCGATATGACACCTATGGTCATATTAGATCACAACTATAAGAAAGATTAAAACAGATTTATAAAAAAAAAAAAAAAGATTCGTTGATTATATATCAATCAAGAACTAAAGTTATAAAGAACTTTAATCAAATTATTAGAATTCAACTAAAAACCACAATTATAAAAAAAGAATATTAACGTTACTTCTAAGAACGAGATAAGAATATGCGAAATAAGTCATGACTGAACATACAAGAATAAACTTGATAATCACATGTTCTTCAAAAGAACAAAAAAAAAAAAAAAACTCTCATTTCATAATCAATAATTGGCTGCATGATATCAATCCTAAACTAATCTCCTATTTATAGTTAACTAATTCTAACTTTATTAGGAAACATAAGTTTGTTAAGAAATAAAATCCTAAATCAAAACAAAATTTAAATTAACAAAAAGATATATTAGTTAAAATAGAAAATAATATAACTAATCTTAATTGAAATGAAATACTAATCCTGAATTTATTTAAATCCTACATTAAGCCCAATTTTACTTCATACTTTTCCAGAAAATCACAACTCGCTGTGTATTAAAAAACCCAACCCGGTACGTTATTCTTGGGTCTCAAAAACCTATTTCAGTATTTTGACCATAACTTTTACCTTCGATGTCGAAAATGCGTGATTTTGAATGCATTAGAAAGGTACAATGAAGGGCTACAACCTTCATGTTGAAGACTTTCTCCAAATCAGTCTCCATCTATGCTAAACATTGACCATAAATTACACTTATTTTAGCTCTATTTTAGCGCATTTGGTTGTTTTCATGATTGCTATCTTGATTTCCATCAAGTTTGCTAGGTTTTTTAGACAAAAAGTATTGATGTTGAAGAAAAAAGAGAGATTGGTTACTTATCGTAGTTTGTAGGATTTTTATTAATTAATTAATTTTTTTTTAATTTACAGTCTCAAGTCGTATCTAGGTTAAGTCTGAGGTGGATAGCTGGGTTAAGTGTGAGGCGAATATCTGGGTTGAGTCTCAGACGACTATCTCGCATGGTCAAGACAGCTGCTAATTGATGGACCCTTGATATGCCAGTATTGAGGCTCCTTAGGGTTGATACATTGATACGATCGTATGATGCAATGTCTCAATACATATTTGCAAACACTAGTTGCAAATTGACATTTTTCACTTGTTTCTATTAAAATGGTATGTATTGTTTTAAGTATATTTCCTTTTAATCACTATTGTTTAAGAAATTACCAATATCCTTTAACAATCAAAATGCTATTGATTTCAAATTTTCAATGGTTGACAAAATTAAACAGCTTATAAAAGTTTCTTACATTCAATTTGTTGCAATTAAAAATTTTTTTAAAAAAAAAATCAACAGCTTTGTGAAGTATATGATTAGTGATTAATAAAATAAATATGAAAAGTAATCACATATCAACTATTTATTGATTATAATACTTATATGTTATGAGATTAAACTAGATTAACAAAAAATTTAGATTATGAAAGTATCCAAATTTTAAAATTAATACAAAATTGGAGGAGAATTTTGTAATTTACTTCCCTAAGTTATTGCAAAATCTTATTTTTATCATAGTTTCACATATGGCTTCGTTGATATTTACGATTTAAAAAGAAGGAATTACATGAAATCCCCTTGAGATATACCTTTCTATACATGGAAATAAATTTACTTTTTTATTACATCAAACATTCACACCATTAGTCAAATTCTGTCAAATTAGTCAAACTTATTTAACTTACGGGCATTTTCTTCTTTTAAAAATCAATCATTTAAGAAATTATTAAAAAAAAAAAAGAAAATTCATTCCTAAATTATGAACGATGGAGATCCAATCTAGAATTAGATCTCCATAAATTGTTCATCTTCAACCCAACATTCATCCTTCAAAGCCAAACCTAACTTTCTCCTATTCATCTTCAACACCAAACATATACAATTCATGCACAATCCTTCAATCTTTGATAAACCCCAGATCATCATCATCCTCTTTATCATCATCAACACCAAAAACTTCCTTTAAAGCTAAACCTGACTTTTTCCTATTCATTTTCAACATTAAACACATATAGTTCATGCACAATCCTTCACTCCGGATCAACACCGAAAAAACTTAATTTTTTTTTTTTTTTAAAGAAAAATTGGATCATGTGCTAGGGATATCCAGACCCAAACTTTTAGTCTTCATCGCTCGAGGGGGACCCAGTTTTATAGGTCACCATCACACAATGAAGAGCCAAATTGCCGATGGAGATCTTCAATTTTCATCTCCATAGAGATTGAGATCGCATCTCCATTTTTGTCTCCCGATGGTGGGATCTCCATCCTTCAATTTTTTTTCTTGTTTCAAGTATTTTTTTTAGGAAAATTATTTTAAATCAATCTCTATCATCCATCTTTACGGATATTAAAATTTTTGATTTTATGTCTTCTTCTTCAAAATATATATACTTTTAAATAACATGTATTTTGATCATTTTAACTAAAACACTTAGTCAATAGTTAACTTTATCAATATTGACTAATAGAGTGGAGGTTTCATGTAATAAAAAAGTAAATCTACTTCTGCATGTTGAAAGGTATACCTTAGGAGGTTTCATGTAATTCCTTCAATTTAAAAAATACAACAAAATTAAGAATGATAGATTTTGTATCATTTTTTTTCTTTCAAAACTCTAAAATCAAGTAAATAACACCCAAAATACATGACTTTGTAATGTTATAAGTAACACCAATAGACTTAAATTGAAAAATAATATTTTATAACCACTATAGATAAAGTATGTACAAGGAAGTAAAAGCGAAACCAAGATCGGAGGTATTTAGGCAAAATTAATGTCTTAGATGACAACAATTAAAATTTTATTTATGATTAAAAACCAATTTCCTTATTTAAGAAGATTATTTGTTATTTTCTCTCTTAACAAAAATAAAAATAATGTTGTTAAATATAACCTAGTTAATAATCACACCTCTCAACAACGCCAGGTCTAAAGTTCGAAAAAAAAAAAAACAAAAATCGAGTGATGAAGCCTGCATAATTTATATTAAAATATGAAAATAATGGCCAAAGATAAGTTACAATTTTTCTTTTTTTTTTTTTTTTTTTCGAAACAAAAGTTACAATTTTTCTATATATGAAATTCTTAAAAGACTGTAAATTGTTTTCTTTTTCTATAACACCCTTCCCTCTATCGTTTTAAGCTATTTTACTACATTGACTAGTATCAGATTACAAATGAGTGCAACGACAAGCTTTAGGTTGATTGGACTTTTTCTAGTTCCAAGTTTTCAAGGATATCAATACATTTCTTAAGCAATGACTTTGCCTCTCCATTTTTCTCCACCTCATACTGATGAAGTAACTCACTCTTGAAAACAATGTCAGTGTAGGCGACAGATGGAATTCGTCTGTATAGCTCCAAGATTCTCAGGAGGCACTCTGAAGCAGTAATGTGAACCTGAATTGGAACAGAAGATAATCAGAAAATAGCTGAATAAGATGGCATCAGAAATAGATTGGACTACTTTTTGCAGGTTTCACATCTACACGACATAGCATGCCCAATTTATACAACAGTCATTTTTTCAAATCTACACAACATAGCAAGAAAACCTATGATTTTAGAACCACTGGATCATTGTCATATTGTTTCGTGAAATGTCTGCAGGACTAGTTATCAGGTACATGAGACGTTAACGAGTTACAAAAAGTTGTAGCAGCATCTAATAGACATGAAGTCCTGTACATAAAGGCTAAGAAATGAAAGAACTAAACTACTGTTAGACAATCAAGCCAGTTAATTGGGAAAGCAATCTAAACTACTGTTAGACAATCAAGCCAGTTAATTGGGAAAGCAATCGGAAATATTAATCCTTAAAGCAACCTAAAAAAGACATGCATTTACATTGGTAGGCCAGAATACCTAATATTAGATTGGCCAACCAAGATGGAATCAAAGCCAAAAACAATCACAATTACAATCACACTCCAATGTAGTTTGAATAACTATGCTGAGATAGCAAAATAAACAGCTGTTGTAAGAAGCTCTGCTTCTTCATGTTAAAAAATTATCTTCTGGAAACTAATATCATCACATCAGGACCTTGTGGCATCGTTATTCTATTTCATAGTCATGTACAATATCTATGCGTGATAAGAGCATCAGGCACAAGTTTTCCTTAAAGCTCAAATTATCATTCACCAGAAGAAGTGTATTGTAGTGATCCACAAATCAAAGAAGAACAATGACATACCTGGGCAATCCTTACAGTGCTTATACATTCTACTAATTTAGGGGACACAGAGTGCAGCAACTAAACAAAAACAGAAAATTAGTCCAAGGTTGAAAATGAACTTCAAAAGTAAATCAAGTGAACAATATGCACTCTGATTACCTCCTGAACTACAGAACTTATGTCAGCAGGTGAAGAGATTCCCTCAGTGTCATTCAAAGTATTTTCAATCCTTGTGCAAAGTTCTTTAATGGATGAAAATGCAGACATTTTGACTGCCCATAGAAGTGGAATCAAACAAGTTACTACAATGACAAATTATCCAAGAGAATAAAAACTATCGAATATAGAAGATACCTGTCCACGGACATCCAGCTGACAGGGAAATCAAGAAAATATGCATCAAGTTCTTTTTCTGCTCGAGAATATCATTTACACGTGCTGCATCAATGCAAGATGTCACACAATCTAGGACTTTGTCAAGAGGGATAGAAGAACCTGCATCTTCAGATTCTGCAAAAGCAAGAGCATACTCAGACTACTAATTCAACTTCTAAAGCTTATTTGCATTTTAACATTATAGTTCAATGCATGGAAGTGAGAAATGCAGGGAGGTAATAGGGTAATGGAAGAGAAAACTGTGAATAAATGGATTCTTCAAGTTTTATTATTTCGTCGGAAGAGAAAACTGTGAATAAATGGATTCTTCAAGTTTTATTATTTCGTCGTTAAAGAACAGATGGAAGGATGGGAACTGATGACCCTGGCTATAACCATTACAAAGAAAACAAAAATGGAAGTAATAAACTTTCTGACTATTCATAGCGTAGAAGTAGCCCTTGATAATAAAAAAGCATTTGATATCTCAGTGACCTTCATTATGAAACTAAAAGTAACTAAAATGAACATAATTGCATTGCAAGCTGGCAATGCACCTCATACTTTGCAAAAACCTAATAAAATTTAGACCTTAACATATATCTGAGAGCTAAACACATAATTCATGCATCATAGCCTTGAAGAAGTATAAAATTAATAATCCACCATGAAACATAATACAGAAATGTTCATTTCTTGTCATTAGAAATGATGAAGATGTAGAATATATTAAAAATAATTGATATCAGATATACTTTGAAAAACATATTAAAATGTAATGGTTTTAGGAAATGCATATTAACTTGCATGCTACAGCAGCCCTGTAATATAAATTTGCAATTGGATGATTAAAATGACGACGTGTGTGGTAATGCTAAATATAAATCAATAGTTTACAGGAGGACGTTTTTAGATTTTGACAGTCCAAAATCAGCAATATTGTCGGAGGACAAACAGCAGAATCCTTCTCAGAAATGGGAAATAAAAATGATTGACTATACATCTAATGCCTGTTAACATAATCTTACAAGGGTGATCATATCCAAACGAAGAAGCATTTTATATCTAATAATAAAAAATTTTCATATTTAGAAGTCAAGCGCAAATATTCACTCACTACACGAATGCACGTTTTAGTTGCCCAACGGCTCACAGTCTCTCCCTCTCTCTCTCTCCACACACACAGTCAATCTTAGAAAATGGGAAACAAAATCATTAGCTGTACATCTAGTTAACAGAAGCTTACAAGGGTGATCCTATTTAAAAGAAGAAGCATTTTATGTTCCCCACGTGATTATATTTGAATTTATTTCTAGTTATATGAATCTATCGTTTGTTTGCGTTTGGACTAGAGTCATGTGGCAACTCTGTTGGTCTTGCATATGAGGGTGTGTGTTGGAGTGCCTATATACTATCGTTGAGCACTTTCCTATCAACCAAAACTTTTGGTTCTACTGATTACTAAGAACATATAAACCTAGTTGCTTGTCTTTCTACCTAAAGCTTCCTTAAGGAAATGACATAATTTCGAAGCAGACTAATGTGAAAACTCAAATGTAATAAGTTCTAGTTCCAATAAAAGCAATGGAACCATCCAAATTAGAATACATATTGGTCATGTTTGGAATTTGAAGAATCAATTAAACTATTATAGAGGTAAACTATTTTAATGTCATTATTCTTAGCAAGAATAAGAATTCTAGCATCTGATTAAAAAGTAGGATTATGTACAACCTTCTTTAGAGGCATCATTTGCCAAAGGTGCTTGCCCGGATTTCCTAGGAACAGCAGAATTGCACAATTCAAGTAATAAAGGAAAACTGATATTGAAGAACTCTGGATCACCAAACGCTTTTATCACCTGAAGACATGGCCAAACAAGGAAATATAATTAATAAAACACAAGTAATATACAAATTATATTGGGACCTGAGCTAAAACTGTAGATGACTGCAGTCACTGATTAAAGACTTTAAAATATGAAAGTGACCAATCTGTTAAAATGTTGATATCTGACTTCTCATTAGTCTTAAATATCAGAAGTAGACAAGTATGCCTGAATATGTTAAATTCAAAATGAAACAATTGTTCAAAATTCAAGCTTTTGAGGAAGAAACGTTTCTCGTTTTATCAAATAGTTTAATAAAGATTGAAGCAGATAGACATCAATGCTTATTTAGATTTCTCAACACAAATTTTGATCTAGAAATGCAATTCAACTGGAAAGAAAGTCATCAATTTTCTCTAAGAGTAAAGGAGACATTGACGGTTGTAGAACTACTCTGGAGTTGAGAGAGAATGAGCAGAAAGAAGCATCTTGAACTCAATTAGTGACGCTTCTACACACATAGAGACTAACTTCCTGTTTGAAGTTGAAGACTAAAAAAGAACACTGGTTTAATTGTTCAAACAATGAAAAGCAAAATCCAAGTTTTCTCAACCTCATTTTAAAGATACAAATCTGTTAAGGGAATGGCTAGATACTGAGTCTTATCTTGTCCATATACTATTATAATATAATTTTTTCATAGTCAAGTCCCTTTCTAGTAACTGTACAAAATCATAGTTTGGTTTGATTTTTACCTTTCATGTTTTGATTTCTAATGTTATTTGTACAACTTTTACTTTTTGGTTTAGAGTTGGCAACTATTCTAATTATTGCATTTTGCTTTCTACTGCAAAAAAATAACATTGTCAGAGATACCACTGAAAGATGTTAAGTCTTAAAAGAGGTTAATATGACACCTCTCAGGAGAGTAAGGTCGGAAACACTTAGATATTGCTAACAGATTGATGCAGTACATTGCTGGTTTCCTATTAGCATTAAGTTTCCTATTTTCGTTATTTCCCTTATCTAGCATTAAGTTTCCTATTAGGTCCTACTCCTATTAGTTTAGCATTAAGCATGTTATTTAGATCTTTTTTTTTTTATTGTATTAGATACGCTATTATAAATTTATCAGAAATAATAACTTAAATTTCTACAGAAAAGTTTGTGTTCTTGTTTATTCTTGTTGAGTTCGATTGTTTCATCTCCAAACACCAATTCCCATGCACCACAGATACAAATTAGTTGTTATAAAAATCACTCCTACTTTATATCATACAAAATCATCATGATGAATAGGTGAGCTAAGGACTTTAACTTTTGGTTATCAGGAGCATTAAGATCACCCCTTCTTCAGCCACATGCAAGATGTAAATTATTTAACATTACTTAAAATGGATGTGCTGTAATAATAACTCTTAGTCAACATAATATCAGATTGGGCAGACACTTCTTTGATCTGCTGAGAGCTCCATATGCAAACAGAGTTAATCTACTAGTGATGGGAGAAATATAGTAATTAAACTGAGTATAAAGGCCCAGTAGACCTCTGAGAAGCAAAAGAGAGGAAGCAGAATTTTTGTGAGCCACTCTTTAGAACTAATTATGGTCTAATCACTACAATAGACCAAGGTATTTCAATCAGTCAAAAGTGCCCACGAGTTTGACAGCTCAATATTTTCACAGTAAGATAGCATTACGATAAATACTTATAGAAAAAACCCTCTTTGAATTTTTACCTCTGAGAGACATGACAAAGCTGCTTCACAATATTTCTTGACCTTCTTTGTGCATGAAGAAGAAACCAGCTTCAGAATGGCAAGGGGAGTGGCAGGATCTTCGGTGGCAATTGTTTTATGGCAAGAAGTAGAAATAGCAGCTATAGCATATAGAAGGGCATCCTTTCCCTGTTACATTTGAAACTATCAACGGAGGCAACTAACACTACAACACAAACAAAGTATCCTATTCTTTTACCCTATGATTAAGAGAGGGAAATAACTATCATAAACAGCTACCTTATTGTTTATTTTATAAGAATCAAAGGGAAGCTCATCAATTTAAATTTGAGTACAAGCGGACCAGCAGTCCACAAAAATCACATCAAAACTGACCTAAAAAGGGGAAAAAAACATAATTCCATGACATATCAAAATGACATGCCAAATGTTGAAAGTGATTATTACACATCATTTGTAAGAGCATAAGTTAACCTACTTTTCAAGCCTTGGATTCTGATATTACATATTAGAGCTTAAAGAGATCTTCGTACCTCCCATAAACGACCAGGAACTTCCTTCATGATAGATTCAAGAAGGACATGATGATAAGAAGACAGTGATTCACCCAGAACTTCTGCTAGCTTGCGTACAGCTTCAGCTGACTGTCAATGAGAGTAGCAAATAGACAATAAAATATCTAAAAGAAAGAAATGAGAACCAGTGGGCCAAAGAAAAACTAGAATGGAGGGTCTAAGAAAAAGATAAAAAATAAATAATGATAAAAATAATAATAATCCCTACCTTTCTTTTACTTGACCATGATGATGAAGTAATGCTCTCACAAATAAGAGAAACAAGTTCTCCCAAATACAATTGAAGAGTGAGCCGGTCACCACTAGTATTTTCTTCCCATAACTCTTCAAAGAGACCAGAAATATGCTTGTCATCATCAAATCTGCGTGGTGATTAACAGAATTTTCATTACCATTGGCCACATATAAACAAGAAGAATAAATGAAAAAATGAGAAGTAAACACATGATTTAGTAAATAAATAAGTTGATGTTGGGCAAGCCCACTGGAGGTTCTATTACCAGTCCAGTTTGTGTTCGCTGCCTGAATGAATAAAGGGTAGTGTTAACATGTGCCCTTAGGGTCTATGTTAAAATCCCAAACTCAAACAATTTATATTTATTCGTTCAATACATCAATACACAAGTTTTTGTGACTCAAAAAATTAAATATAACTTTTTAATTCACTTTTTCAAACTTTAACATATGCCCTAAGGGCATATATTAACCTTTTCCATGAATAAAAGACCATTTATTAAAGTTTTTCCTTTTTCGCCTTTTCCTTTTAAGGTATCTCTAGACTCAAAACCTTAAATTTGTAGGAAAATATCCAAGTAAAAGTATTTAAGCCCTCTGACATACCCCCTCATATGCAAAATTGTTCCATGGGCCTCATTAAAAAACAAATAACAAATATAAATACAAAATATATTGTTAGGTAACTGCTACACTCAAAAAGCTTAAGTTAAGGAGAGGTCCAAACAATAAAATTTAAGTACTCCTACACATTTATTTATTTCGTAGATCCCACTTAAAGTCACTACCATAAAATATCACAAAGAAACAAGGCACTATAATTCTTATAAACTATTCAATATATAATCATCTATGGTGATGACTGATGACTCAATTTTAGAGTATATAATTAATAGACACCAACACCAATTAAATTGCAATTTAACTATTATTAGTAAAGCCTTTGCAATTTAACTATTATTAGTAAAGCCTTTGTCCTTACTTTAAAATTCATTATTTATTTACGAATTTTGGTAAATGCTTATGTCATGACAACCTTTTAGCAAAATTATTCCACCCAATCAAAATAAATTACTATCTTGATATTTAAATGTGTTTAAATTTTCCTGTAAACATCCCATGTATAACTTCCTTCAACATTAGTTATGAACTATCCAACGCGTATCAACTTGAGATTCAAAGGCCAACCAAATCAAAAATCAATGGTGTGCATAATGATCAGAACTTAGAAGAATAATTGACACATTAAATCAACCTAAAAGACGATCAAATTCATACCTTGAAATAAATATAACTGGAACAATCATCGCATGATATCCACTCAAAACATCTGAAGCCATGGATGAATAGTTTTTCAACAAAATTGCACATGAAATTTGAGCATTCTTGTCACCAGTATGTAAAGCAACTGTTTCTTCAATGAACTTTTCCACCTGAGAAGGAGCTGCATACTTCAAAACTGAGGCACAAGCACTTGCGAAAGCACGTTTCACGGCAACACTTTTCTCCTCCTTTACAACTGGAAACAGCAGCTTCAACAACATGCTTGCAAATGGCTTAATATCCATACCAACCTTCTGAACCAGTAAATTGATAAAACTGGCAACACCAACCCTGAAACAGTAAAATCACTAGTCACAAACACAAAGAGCGTGTACTGGTTCTCTATACAGTTATTCAAAACAAGGAAACTGTTCTGAACAGAGATTGGCAGTTGGGAGCCTCCTCTACTTGCAGTTTAGTGTTTATCAGATATTTCCTAAAATTTGTGTAGCACAGCAGAAGCAGAAAGGTTCTTTTGAAATGAGCAAAAATCATGTTTTTTCTTTTGGGGGGTTCATTTAATATGAAAGAGATGAGAGTTCTAGTAGGATTCAAAAGCAAGATGCTTAGGCCTTATGGGATATAACATGATTTTGGGTTTACTTGAGGGTTTCAGTTACCTCATTATTTTAACATACTTAATAGTTTCATTGTTAGTGTTTTTAACAATTAAAAAGTTGCGATGTGGTCAGGTAAAGCAAATTTTTTGGTTTCTTTTGATTTTTTAAAGCAATGTTCTGTGTTTTTCTCGTTCAGTTGTAATTATTTTAGACATGTTCCACCTAAAGACTTTCTGGTTCTCTTTCTCTGGTTTTTCTCTTTCTTCTGTGGGCAGTATATATCCACTCAATTGAATGTCCTCTTGTTCTTATTGATACATAGTTCTTCTGTTTATCATAAAAAAGAAAGAAATAAAAATGGAGAACTTCATTTTAGTCCCTATATTTTTAGAAAACTTCTCGTTTTAAAATGCGAATTGTTTATAGTGTTCATGGTCCCTTATTTTCAAAAATTCGTCAAATTAATTCATTAAATTAATTCCTATCATCAATCAACAAACAGTCAAACGTTACACATGTGGGTGTAGTTTTGTCTTTTAACACTAATTGGTAACATAAAAGTACGTGTCAGTTAGATTTTTTTAAAAAAAATAAATAAAAATTAAGTAATATTTTTATTCATAAAGAATTCAAGTCAACTTGTAATTCCAATTATTTTAGAATGGTAAACATGTCATTTTAACGTGTGTATATAAAGGGCAAAACAGTGTTTTTATCATTTTTTACTGATGTTGACCGTTGAAAATCACGTCAGAGGGACTAATTTGATGAGTTTTTGAAACATAAAAGATCATAAAGGCTATAAACGAGTTTGCATTTAAAAACGAGAAGTTTTTCAAAAACATAGGAACCAAAATGAAGTTCTTCCAAATAAAAATAAATAAATAAACATAACTAGGAAACTACAATTTTGGAAATTTTCTTAGAATTAGTCTCCTAATGCAGAAACATCAATCTATCACTCACTGACTTCTTTAATGTGAAAGTATTTTGGGCAAACAACTTTTGATAGCACATTGCATCAAAATAGCATGTATGCATACATAGGCCTCACCTCAGAGGAAGTAACCAAAAACAAAAAGATTAGTGTTTCTTTTTAAATTTAAGACTTATCTGCAAGCTTGGTGATCCAAGGTAAGTATTCATTTAAAAGAACACAAACAAAAAGGTACACCGCTATTCTAAATTTAAATTTTTACAACTAGAGGTGGTTAAGGAAATATGATATTTTTATTTAAGAGAAGAATGGACCATTAGGAAAAGCTTCAAAGTAGAGAAGTATGAGACTGTTTCCTATTCTTACAAGTCCACATGGACTAGGAATCAGGTAAAAAGTTACCGGACATGGAAACAGGACTTTCCTCTAGAGTGGGCAAGAGTTCTATATTACTTTTTATGAGAGTTGTCAGAGATTGATACACCCAGCTCAATGCCTAACTAATACGATATGATGTGAGAATCAATAAATCAACTGTCTAAATAGAAATGCATAGAGAAAAAAAGTCTAGAAAGGGTGAAGAGATGTTCCTTTAAAATTTCCATTTTACTAATGCTTTTAGCATTCTTACACAAGGAAGCTTGGGGTGCAGATCATTCCAAGTATCCTTTAATTGTGAGAAATTGTTAGAAAGTGACAAATAACCCACCTAGTGTTTAGGCCGACGCTAGAACGAACCAAGCGAGCAAGACGGTGAACCAACAGATCCAGTGATTCAGTATCAACAACATTTAGGCAAAAATCAAGAGTATCCCACATGGGAGAGCCTTTTGCAATTGAAATTCTCAAACTCTCAAGCTTTTCTGTTTGTATTCCAATATTTGCTGCATGCAACTAGTAAGCAAAAAAATGAATATGTACATGAATAATCAAGATAAATACGACATAATCTTTAAAAAGCTGAAAGGGCAAAAATAGAAATAAATAAAATAAATTGAAAAAAGCTCTATCAAACCTCTACATAATTGAGGCCTTGGTCTTCAAGGCTTGATAAACCTTCCAGCATGCAACAAACTAAATCAGGCAAGTGTGGACGAACTGCAATCCCTGCACCCTATAAAGAAGATACAAAATTCGAAAATACTGTTGAGTAAATAAAAAACTATAAATATCACTTTAAAGCTACAAGGAAAGAAAAGAGCAGCTAAATTTCACAAGCAAAAGAGGACCAAAAAAATATATATCTAAAACTTCCCCTGATACGACAAAAGAGTAAACAAATTGTTAATTACTAATAGGTCCAAAAGTTTAAGAGCTAGGGGCCCAAATAATGATATAAAGCTTTCTAAGCCACCCTCTCACGTGCTAGAATGACATGTTTAGCATGTGGACCAAGCCTAAATATAAATGTAGATCCAAAAACCAAATGCAAAGTAAATATAGAAAGATATGAATATGGTGCGACTAGAACTAAAGACTCCTCAATAAAACTAGCTCTAATACCATATCAATAGTCGTTGTCCATGGAAAGTTATCATACAAGGTTTCCAATACTTCTCAGAAAACTTGAAATTAGTGGTTGGAAACGGTGCTCGCATCCGTTTTTGGGAGGATTGTTGGGTGGACGCTCTTCCTCTGCGTTTAAAGTTTCCAAGACTATACAAGCTTGCATCTTCTCAGAACGCTTTAGTTCTAAACAGATTGGATAGGTCATCTTTTCATCGAGGTTGGTTTTTTGATTTCAGGAGGAACTTGAATGATAGGGAGATAGAGGAATTTTCTTCTCTTATCTCTTTACTTGAAGGTGTTTCCATTGATTCGGGTTTGGAAGATCGAAGGGCTTGGAAACTTTGTCCCAATGGCGTTTTTTCTTGCAAGTCTTTCTTCGATAAGTTAACTCTCAAGGATGATTATCCTAGGTTTGTCTTTAATGACCTTATTTGGAAGTCTAAGGTGCCAAATAAGGTTAAGTTTTTAGTTTGGCTTATTGTTCATCGGAAATTAGCGTCTTGCGAGATGATTCAAAGAAGATATCCTTACTTTTGTCTCTCTCCCAACTGGTGTGTCATGTGTAAAAGCAATGAGGAAAATTTGGATCATCTTTTGTTTCATTGTCCAGTGTCGAGTAAATTGTGGAATAAATTGTTCTCCGTGGTGGGTTTGAGCTGGGCGGCTCCTAAGTTCTTATGGTCTTTTCTTTTGGAAGATTTTCAAGCTCTTGGAGGGGGAAAGAAGGCTAGTATTATTTGGCAGAGTGGAGTTTTCGCCATTTTATGGGTTATTTGGGAAGAAAGAAATAGAAGAATCTTTAATGATGTTGAAGAGGAGGAGAGTTTTTTATGGGATAAAGCTCATTATTGGGCTTCCCTTTGGGCATCTTCGAGTGTAGATTTTAAAGACGTTTCGTTATTTTTTATTTTATTAGATTGGAAAGCTGTTGTTCGGTAATTTGAGTAATAGTTTGTTTTTTCAATCTTGTTTTAGTTTGGCTATGTAGGTGGACTTTTGGTTCACATTTGTTTATGTACTTTTTTCTATTCAATTCAATAAAGTTTCGTTTCCTATCAAAAAAAATACCATATCAATAATCACTAGAGTAAAATGCTTTAAGATGTTACTAATAATATAAAGCACTCCAACACAAATTATCAACATCTTACAAAGAAATCACAAGAAGACAAAACAAAACACTCACCGTGTCTGATATGAGAGCAAATGCAAACAAGAATGCTTAACCAGTGAATAGCAAATGAAAAACATAAAAATAAATGGATTTAGTTACATTCAACATTGTAAATTACAGTTATCAAGAAGCTTCATGTTTGCTAAACTCAAATAGTCGGGACAAGGCTCTGTTGGTGAACAAACTAATATTGGATATCCATCCTCAATTCTAGACTAACCACTATAATGCAATGGTGGCCATGAAAACAAATGATGCTTCTTCCATCCATCTACACACCCACCCTTAACCCTCTCTAGTGGTGACTTGTTCACATAGAAGAGGGAAGGATTCGACTTTCTAGAAACTAAGAAGCATAATCCTCCACCATCACAACTGGTAACATGTTAAGAGTTTTAAGTTTTATATTTATATTTATTGTCATCTGGATTTGGGCTTATTGAGCTAGATGGGGCTAAACTATTTTATTATATTACTAATGTGCTTATTGGTGTTGGTAATATATACAATAAATATATAATATAAGAAGGGTAGGTAGAAGTTACGCCAATTTTTAATATATATATATATTATAGAAAACAAAAATCCTTATGATTTAGCACTGGATCAATAAAATTAGCTTCTCCTAGAAAACAATTAAAGTCTTTCATACTTCTAGTTTCTCATCCCCTTTGACTTTTATAATGGAAATCAAACCACATTAGTCTCCACCACACAATTTGATGTAATAAACCAAATAAGCTGGCTAACCCATCCCAAAGTGCTCCCCTCTCTCTTCTACTAGGAGGGCCATAAAACCCTGAAAGTCACCAATCTCTTCCATCACATCCCTGAACATTTATTGACACAAACAATACTCCCAACATCAAACCCATTACATAATCTGACTTAGAATTTCATATCATCAAAATTCCACTAAAACAATACTCTGAAGGTAAACATACCTTCTTTTTTTAATCTTGAAGCCATACACTCTATATGATGTTATATGCTATATTCTGTTTGTCCATCTCAATAAGAATAAAATATCAAGACATGCCTATTGAATTGACTCCTTAATTATCTATTTCTCCTTCCAACACTCAACTCGGGAACATTCCAACTTGAGATCTTTACAATGAGTCTTGAATCCACTTGCCACTCCTAGATTTTTGTTTTCATTTTTAATTCCCCAATCCAGATATTGTAATTCCTTTATCCCAATCCAGTGATAATTTCATCTTTTACAAAATAAACTACAGCTTTCCGCTTTTCTCCACTTCAAATACATACCATCCTCTCCCTCCTTAATGACTTTATGTGATAGGATCTACTCTCTTTCGGTATAACTCTTGACAGCCTAATTTCCTTTTCCAACTGCACTGAAACAGAATATCATCCCTTTGACGTTGTAATCTTTTGAACAAAATATGGAATCAGTTTCAAGGTTCTCTCTTCAAACAACAAATTAAGTACCATATAAAGTAACTCTTCATTTTCACGGTTTTTATTGTCATTATTTCCCCCTTAAACATTTGTTCTTTAGAAAAGTGAATTTTTAAAATCAAGATGTCACAAGACACCTTGCAACCGTATAATTACAAACTTTCAATACGATGGACACTCCTATAAATATACCAAAATTTAAGTTTGCAGAACAAAAGAATGATAAATAACAAGTTAACACGCTGGAGCAAAATTTCTAAATTGACCGTAGAAGCATTATGACATGTAGCTAACCTTCACGAGCTTCATAACAACACCAATTGAAGCCTTACAAATACTGTCAACTTTGCTTAATATGCCATCAGTGAGCAGAAAAGGCAGAACAATGTCCATTGCCTGGCTTGCATCTGCTGCTTCAGTAAGTTTGATGTCACAAAGTCGTATTGTTAATGAAGTTAAAGAACGACATAACTTATCACCAGCAACTCGAACAGTCTCCTTTATGTCATCCATGGCACGAAATGCAACTGTCCATATTTGTTTCAAATGTTTCCCAACCTATATGACAAGAACATAATAAATAAATACCACAAAGAAATTAAGATCACTTTGATAGAGTCTTCAGGAATATTATCTTAAACACACATCTTGTCGCAGTAGCACTCAAATTAATTATTCACACCCCATTAAGGGAAGCAAATAATACAGAAATCAAAAAGGAATAGAAAAACAATAAGGTTGCGTTTATTTCAATTACAGGAATCGGAATGAGCATCAAAATAATCTGAAATCGGAATGACTTGGAATCGAAATGATATATCGAAATCAGAATAAGTTGTTTACTTCAATTGCAGGAACCGGAATCGAAATCAGCAGTATTCCTATTGAGCTATTTACTTTACCTTGAAATCGGAATGGATTCATTATAGTTTACAAAAATGTTCTTATTAAAATTATGGACATTATATGCATCTTTTTGTAGTAAAGAAAAAAAGAAAAAATCATTGAGATCTTGCAAATTACAAAAGAAGCATTATATATCATTTTGCAAAATTGTATTTAACATATAGTATGAACTTTTAGTCATGTAACTCATCATAATAGGCTAAAAAAAATAAATTTTCTTAACAATATTATTATAAGCATATTATATATCAAATCATGGCTTTTTTTTTCTTTGATATGAAATGCCACTTAA
Organism: Dimocarpus longan; assembly: GCA_022984855.1. Classification (NCBI taxonomy): domain Eukaryota; kingdom Viridiplantae; phylum Streptophyta; class Magnoliopsida; order Sapindales; family Sapindaceae; genus Dimocarpus; species Dimocarpus longan. The sequence goes on along the minus strand of CM041023.1, from coordinate 11,253,876 downwards.
ATTTGTTTTGCTTTTGTAAAGTATTTTTTTAATGTGCTGATCACATACACAAACAAATAGTTTTTTTTTTTTTTTTTTTAAATAAGAGTATAAAAGTCATTTTAATTTGGAAGAGGAAATGAGAATAAGATTCCTAAGTAAAGTAGAGGAAATGAGATTCCCATTCTTCAACCCCAAATCCATATAGAACTCACATTTTCATTCCCATTACGAATAATTTTTAGAGAAGTAAACACCATCAATGATTCTCATTCCTCATTCCCATTCTCCAATCCATAATGTAAACACACCCTAAAGTTTATATATGGCTTAATTATGGAAAACATAGTATTATCATTGCACAAACATGTAGAAGTATCAGGACTTCTTTTTTTAGTAGAAAGCACAACATTGTATTAAAAGAAATAACTGAAAAGCATATCTGAGAAAATGCAGGAATTAATCTAGTTTTGAGATATTTATTTGAATAGTCAAAGGAGTCATTTAGTAATAAGACCAAAACTAAACCAAGAGAAAAAAATCTACTCAAAATTACTCCCCAATCTACTTTCATGCTTCTTCAACTCTACTGTGACTCCCTCAAAATTCTCATCCATCTTAGCCATATCACCTTGATTATTGTATTCAATTGTTGCCGAAAAATCATAAAAAATAGTTTTAATAAAAGAAACACTAATAACACACACAAGGACAAGGTTTGAAAAATAAGAAAATCACCACCACCAGCCGCTAATTTTTCTATATTCTTTCAGAGACCTCAATAAATCCTTCCCAACTGCAAAGTTTTGTAGCTTTAATAGCTTCTTATGTCAATCTACTCAAAGTATCCACCATTAAAGAAGTTAGGTGGGTTAAAGAAAAAGATTGTAACTCTAAATTTTTTCATAAAGTTGTTAATGGAGGAATGAGTAGAAATTGTATTAATAAGCTGAAAGTAGAAGACGGGCCTATAGTTGAAGAGGAGAGGATCGCTAAACAAGAAATTATTCAGTTCTTCCAAAAGTTATATACCCAAAAAGGTGTAGATAGACCTAGAATTCAAGGTTTGAATCATGATTGCATGGTGGAGATAAAGCTGCTTGGTTGGAAACATCTTTTGAAGAAGAGGAAATTAAGAAAGCTGTGGCAGAATATAGTAAAGAAAAGACTCCTAGTCTATATGGTTTTAATTTTGATATCTTTCATCAATGTCGAGATATTATCAAAAATAATTTGATGGAAGTGTTTTTGGAATTTTTTAAGAATGGAATTGTCAATAGAATCACCAATATCTCTTATATTTGTCTCATTCCAAAAAAATTCAATTCTTCGAAAATTGATAATTTCAGACTGATTAGTTTTGTTGGAAACTATGTTGACCAATCACATGATTCTAGGAGAGATATTTTAGGATTTAATGTATATTATAATATTTCTATGTATAGAAATAGACTAGCTTAATTTGTGTAATTAGTCAATCATTCTCTTAGAAGTTAGGTACTCATTCTCTATTTAAACCAGATTGTAAAAACCTGGGAATATACAGTTTTCTTGTCCAAACCTGAGTGATTTCATGGTATCAGAGACTGGTCTCAAATCTGAGACTTTAGCTTGCTAATTCTCTGTCCTTATCATGGCGTCAAATACTGAAAACCCATCTAGTCAGCCTGACTATCACCCTGTCTGAATCTCAACTATAAAACTAAATGGGGAGAATTTTCATCGCTGGTCCCTGTCAGTCCGAATGTATATTCGTGGACGAGGTAAGATAGGGTACTTAACTGGGGATACAAAGGAACCTGACAAGAAAGATGAAAAATATGACGTTTGGGAGGCAGAGAACTCAATGGTAATGGCATGGCTCACCAACTCCATGGAGGAAGATGTGAGTTCCACCTACCTTGGTTATTCGACAGCCAAAGAATTGTGGGATGGCTTAATAGAAATGTACTCAGATTTGGGAAATCAGTCCCAGATCTATGAGTTACAACTGAAACTTGGAGACTTAAAGCAAGGGACAGAGACAGTAACCAAATATTTTTCCGCACTGAAGAGGCTGTGGCAGGAGCTAGACATGTTTAAGGATTATACCCCTAAATATCCTACAAATGCTGCTCATTATCTGAAGGAGATAGATAATTCCAGGGTTTACGCCTTCTTGGCAGGGCTGAATGTTGAATTCGATGATGTCAGGGGCCGTATCATAGGTAGTTGCCCTTTGGCACCTCTGAATGAAGTATTTGCAGAAGTTTGCAGAGAGGAGAGTAGGAGGGTTGTGATGCTGGGAAAAAAGGAGCCAGTACCTAGTCCGGTTGAGACTTCAGCCTTGGTTTCACAAGAGAGTTCAGCGGCTAAAGCTTCTCGCAAACCTGAAGAAAGGAAAAAAATCTGGTGTGACCACTGTCATCGCCCCCGTCACACCAGAGAAACCTATTGGAAGCTGAATGGAAAACCAGAAAATTGGAAGGCTAGGGAAAAAGGCTCATCTCATGCCAACTCAACAGAACAGATTTCCCTCACAAAAGAACAGATAGATCAGCTTCTTAAACTGGTGAACAATTCATCGATTCCTAACTGTTCTCTTGTCCACACAGGTAACTTATCTACTAGCTGTTTAAGTCACATTAACTATACACCCTGGGTCATTGATTCAGGTGCATCAGACCATATGACAAGTACATCATCCTTTTTTCAGAATTACAGCCCTTGTCCTGGTAATAAAAAGGTCAGACTAGCTGATGGGAGTCTCTCTCCCATTGCTGGAAAAGGAAATGTGAAAATATCTTACAGCATTACTCTAGAATCTGTTTTATATGTCCCACACCTGTTTTGTAATCTATTGTCTGTTAGTAAGCTGTCAAGAGATTCCAATTTTACTGTCATTTTTACATCTCAAACTTGTGTTTTTCAGGACAGGAAATTGAGACAGGAGATTGGCAATGCTAGAGAGGAAAACACTCTACTATTTCGAAGACAATAAAAAGCAAGCAGTGGGGCTATCCTGTGATGTAAACTATCTTCCCATTAGAGAGCAAATAATGACTTGGCATTATAGGTTAGGTCATCCTAGCTTTCCTTACTTAAAAGCTTTTGTTTCCTGTAGGTTAGGTCATCCTAGTTTTCCTTACTTAAAGCACTTGTTTCCTGTTCTGTTTCAAAAGTTAAAAAATCAGACTTTGCAATGTGATATTTGTTCATTCTCTAAGAATACTAGACAAATATATGCCTCAAAACCCTATAGGGCGTCAAAACCCTTCTACTTTATTCATAGTGATGTTTGGGGGCCCTGTAATATTACATCTTTATCTGAAAAAAGATGGTTTGTAACCTTTATTGATGACCACACAAAACTATGTTGGGTGTATTTGATGAAACAAAAATCTGAAGTTCAAGACTATTCAAAATATTTTATAACATGATTGAAACACAATTTGAAACAAAAATCAGTATCTTACAGACTGACAATGGGAAAGAATATTTCAATCAAACTTTAGGTCAGTTTTTAAGAGATAAAGGCATCCAACATCAGTCTACATGTAGTCATACACCCCAACAAAATAGGGTTGCCGAAACAAAAAACCGTTATCTTTTTTTAGTTAGTAGGGCTCTCATGCTAGCTATGAATGTCCCACATTACTTATGGGGAGATGCAGTCCTAACAGTTGCATATTTGATTAATAGGGTTCCTTCTAGAACTCTAAATCACCAAACACCCTTAAACTGTTTGAAAAAAATATTTCCAAAAAATAGGTTGCACTCAAACTTACCCCTAAAAGTGTTTGGTTGTACTGCTTTCTTGCATATTCCAGATGTGGGCAGATCCAAGCTTTCACTTAGGTATGAAAAATGCATTTTCATTGGGTATACTAATAACCAGAAAGGATATAAAGTTTTTAATCCTAGAACTAGAAAGGTACATGTGAGTATGGATGTTGTATTTCTTGAACAGCAACCATATTTTGAAACTCATCTTCAAGGGGAGAAGCAGAGTGTGTTAGAAGATGAGGGAATAGGTACTGGTAAGGTCTGTCAGGGTCAAGAAACCAGCACTATTATTTTTCCTGCACCCTATCTTCCTAATATCCCAAGTGAACCTAGGCCTGTAGAGCATAATACTAGCACTACTCCAAGTCAAAATTTGTCTATTTCAAAGGGAGAATTAACATCACAGGATTAGAATTTGGTTGTGGAACATCAACCCACACCTGAAGTACTGGTTTATACCAGGAAGAAGTCTCAAAATAATAGAGACCATCAGTCCATTCAAGGCAATTGTCCATCATCTGATCCCACTGAACCTGTTCGTGAACAGCCTCATCCAGGTAATACCTCTATGATTTTTGAACCCAGTTTGTCTGACCAGCCTGATTATCCTTCTACCATGACAAAGTTACACACAGATCATAACATTAGATTGTTGGATACAGATCTTGACATCCCAATTGCCATTAGAAAAGGTGTCAGGTCATGTACCAATCATCCTATAGCCAAATATCTGTCATACCATAGATTGTCTAGTCATCATCAAGCCTTTACTTCAAAAATATCTCACCTTTCCATCCCTAGAAACATACAAGAAGTTTTAATGTGTCCTAGTTGGAAAAAGGCAGTTATGGAAGAGATGAATGCACCGATAAAAAATAATACATGGAAGAGTTTTGAGTTGTCTAAAGGGAAAAAGACAGTGGGGTGTAAGTGGGTGTTTACAATTAAATGCAAAACCGATGGGTGAATAGAAAAGTTTAAAGCCCGATTGGTAGCTAAGGGGTTCACACAAACACATGACCTTGATTATCAAAAAACTTTTGCTCCTGTTGCTAAGGTTAACTCAATTCGAATCCTATTTTCTTTAGCTGCCAATCTTGGATGGTCATTACATCAATTAGACGTAAAGAATGCTTTCTTAAATGGCTTTCTAGATGAAGAGGTGTTCATGGAACCTCCTTCTGGTTTTGAAAATCTTGTTGGTAAGGGAAATGTGTGTAGGCTGATCAAGCCTATATATGGACTTAAACAATCACCTAGGGCTTGGTTTGAGAGATTTGGGGAGGTTAAAAAAATAGGTTTTAAACAAAGCCAAGGAGACCATACTCTATTTGTAAAAACCTCTAGTAATGGAAAACGGGCTATATTGATTGTATATGTAGATGATATTATTCTAACGGGTGATGACAGCAGTGAAATCAGCAAACTTAAGAGTTTATTAGCCTGTGAATTTGAAGTTACAGATTTAGGGGTAGCAAAGTATTTTCTGGGAATGGAAATTGCAATGTCAGAATAGGGGATCTCAGTTTGCCAAAGGAAATATGTTTTGGACCTTTTAGGTGAGACCGGTATGCTTGGATGTAAAGTTGCGGAGATTCCTATGGAAGCTAATCTGAATTGGAAGCAACTCTACCAAAAGAACAAGTTGATAAAGAACAGTATCAGAAGCTGATAGGAAAGCTCATCTACCTAACTCATACACAACCAGACATTACATTTGCTGTGAGTCAGTTTATGCATTCACCAAGACAGAAGCACCTTGATGTAGTAATGAGAATTCTGAGGTACCTAAAGGGGTCACCTGGTAAAGGTCTATTTTTTGCTAACAATGGTCATTTTCAGATTGAAATTTACACAGATGCAGATTGGGCTGGGGACATTACAAATCGAAGATCAACTTCTGGATATTATTCATTTGTATGTGGGAACTTGGTTACATGGCGAAGCAAAAAACAGAACGTAGTGGCAAGAAGCAATGCTGAAGCAGAATATAGAGCGGCAGCTCTACATATTTGTGAAGGACTTTGGATTAAGAAAATCTTAGAAGACCTAAACATCAAGTCAACTTCTCCAGTTAAACTATATTACGACAACAAATCTGCCATTGCAATAGCTCACAATCCAGTCCTACATGACAGGACCAAACATGTGGAGATTGATAAACATTTTATCAAAGAAAAAATCGATAAAGGTCAAATATGCATGCCCTATTTGCCTACTACAGAACAAACGGCAGATATCCTCACAAAGAGCCTTCACAGAAGACAGTTTGAAGATCTGTTGTCCAAGCTGGCTATGAAAGATATCTTCAAACCAGCTTGAGGGGGAGTGTTGGAAACTATGTTGACCAATCACATGATTCTAGGAGAGAAATATTTTAGGATTTAATGTATATTATAATATTTCTATGTATAGAAATAGACTAGCTTAATTTGTGTAATTAGTCAATCATTCTCCTAGAAGTTAGGTACTTATTATCTATTTAAACCAGATTGTAAAAACCTAGAATATACAGTTTTCTTGTCCAAACCTGAGTGATTTCAAGTTTGGTTTCTAGTTTGTACAAAATTATTGTCAAAGTTTATCCCTTAGATTGAAAGAGGTGTTGGACAGTATTATTTCTAATTTTCAAACTACTTTTGTTAAAGATGAACAAATTCTTGATGCTGTCTTGGTGACTAATAAGATGGTGGAGGATTATAAAATGAAGAAAAGAGAATGTGTTGTTTTCAAAATCGATTTTGAAAAAACTTATGATCATGTGGATTAAGACTTTTTGGCCTTTGTTCTAGAAGCTAAAGGGTTTGAGTTAAAAAGGAGAAGCTGAATTATGGGTATAAAGTCTTCAAATTTCTCAACCACGATAAACAGGAGACTTGGAGAAAAGTTTTCTACTTATTGAGGTCTTAAACAAGGAGTTCCTCTTTCCCACTTTTGGTCTATTCCTGTGGCAAATTGTTTGGGAAAGATTCATTGATGAAGGTAAAGAGTGTCAGGTGGTAGAGAGCTTTATAGTTGGAAAGAAAAATGTTATGATTACTCATTTACAATTTGCCGATAATACTGTCTTCTTTTCTTTGGGTAATGAAGAAAATTTTGGTTCATTGGTTGAGTTGTTTCAATTGTTTTGTATTTTGTCGGGGTTTAAGATAAATTTGACCAAGAGTATTATGGCTTATATAAATTATGATGAAAGGAAAACAGTTGAATTGTCCAATGCCTTTGGGTGTGAGATAGGTTGTTAGCCCTTGAAATATTTAGGTTTGCCTTTGGGAGATAATCTAAGATCTTTTGAGTTTTGGCCTCCAATTGTAGAAAGCGTAGAGAAAAAATTAGAAGGGTGGAAATATTTTTTTTTTTTTTTTTGTGTCTATGGTAGGAAGATTAGTTTTGATTCAAGCCGTGTTATAAAGCATTCTCATTTATTATCTTTCCTTATTTAGAATTTTGACTGGAGTGACAAAAAGAATAGAAAAGATTATTAGAAACTTTTTATGGAATGGAAATGGTGAAGGAAAGAAGATTCATTTAATAAGTTGGGAAGTCATTTTTCATTCTCGTGACTCAGGTAGTTTAGGGGTTGAGAATATTGTGAAGGAAAATTGGAATTGGAGGTTTCTTTTGGCAACTAATTCCTTTTAGCATAAAGTGATTAAAAGCAAATATGATCTTCAAGGAAATGAATGGGATTCCAATATGGTTTGCATAGGCTTTAATCACTATCCTTGAAAAATTATTATACAAGGTTTCAATGCTTTCACTTGTAATTTGAGGTTTGTGGTTGGAAACAGTGCTAGGATTCATTTTTAGGAGGATTGTTGGTTAGATTCTTTGCCTTTTTGCTTAAAGTTCCCATGATTATATAAGTTTGCTTCTTCTCAAAGTGATTCAATTTTAAGTAGAGCGGATTGTCTTTCTCAACCTAGAGAATGGTCACTTGATTTTAGCAGAAATATGAACGATAGGGAGATTAAGGACTTTTCTTCTCTTATCTCTTTACTTGAAGATGTTTATCTCAATTTGGGTATAGAAGATCGAAGGGTTTGGAGATTGAGTTCCAATGGTATTTTTTCTTGCAAGTCTTTCTTTGATTGGTTGATTCAAGATGAATCTCATTCAAGATTTGAGCTTACTAATCTAATCTGAAAGTTAAAGGCTGCGAACAAGATCAAGGTTTTAGTTTGGCTTATTGCTCATGGAAAATTAAACACTTGTGACGTTCTCCAGAAAAGATTTACTAATTCTTGTCTTCTCCCTCTTGATGTGTCATGTGTCATGTGATAGATTTTTGGGGAAAACTTGAATCATTTTTTTCTTCATTGTCCGGTGGCTGGCAAATTATGGAGTAAATCATTTTCCTTGGTTAGCTTGAAGTGGGCTGCTCCTGAATCTTTATGTTTATTCTTTTTGGAAGATTTTAAAGTTCTTGGAGGAAAGAAAGCTAACATTCTATGGTATTGTGGAATTTTTATCATTTTATGGATTATTTGGGAAGAGAGAAAGAGAGAATCTTTGATGATGTTGAAGAGAAGGATATTTTTTTAAGGGATAAGACATATTATTTGACTTCTCTTTGGGTATCTATTACTAAAGATTTTAAAGAGTCTTCTTTATTTTTCATCTCACTTTATTAGAATGTTAATGTTCATTGAGAGCTTGTATTTTGTTTGTGTTTTAGTATGTTGTGTTGTGGACTTCTGATTCATGTTTGTAACTTTTTTATTCATTGTTAATTAACATCTTTGTTTCCTATCAAAAAAAGAAAAAAAGTATCCACCATTAAAGCATCAAACTTCTTATCAGCCCAATAATGAACCACACCTTGGACAATTGCACAGATTTCACTCAACCGGCCAATTTTCATCTGCCTATCATGGTATACAAGTCTAAACAAAATCTAACTAGTGATTCTGGCCTTCTGAAAACTTGAAAGTGACAACAACATAGGTGTGAAAAGAGAAAAAAAAGAACTTAAAAAATGAGTTTAAAGTCACGGGCAATGATGCAAACAAGAAAAAGCCTAGTAATCAGTTTGAAAATTGTCTTTGTAGATTTCGGGTTTCCATCACTGAGAACTGGATGAAGTAATTTTAAGCTTCTTTAAAAATCAAGTTTGCAAAAACTTCAAGACACGAATAAATCTCATAACCTGATCAAATTTTCGTCCTTGGATAATATCAGCAAGGGCTAGACACGAAGCCTCACGGGAACGCCAAAGTCTAGATCCGCTTTGTACCAACAAATCTTCAAAAATAAGGTCCAAATGTTCATCTATAGTTCTCTTAGGTTCTGCCACTAGTGATTTCCATATGTGTGCCATTGCATCCTATAAACATCGTAAGAACAAAAACATGAATATAAAATCATATTAACAGGTGCTAACTTATTAAATCATTAGGGAAAAGAAATTTGTACTTCTAAAAGTAAGTATACTGGAAACAGGACCAAAAAATTATTGTTTACAGCTAATACTTGAGGATGTTACCTGCACATTTTTTGCGGGATCATATTGGTAGCGAACAAGCCTTGGAATCAACAAACGCAAGTGTGGCTGAAGGGCATCCCCTGCTTGCTTGGCAATCTTAGAAAATCCAAAAGCAGCACCCCTCTTGGAATGTAAAGAAGCTTGATAATTAGCCAGGTCCATGAATTTATAAACTAGATCTGGTTGCCCCATTTCATTTGCTAGACTGCAAAGCTCCTTATAAGTGCTAAGTTTTCCTCCACTAAGACTTTCACCAATAGCTCCCTCTTGGAACACTTCAGAGTCTTCAACTAGCTATAATAAAAATTCAAATAAAACAAATGAAAAAGTAAAAAATGAATAAATTATGAAAACTCAAACTTTACCTTGATAGCTCTTTTCCTCTTCCCTGAACCAGTCAAAGTAGCTACAAGTGCATCTACTAAGTTTTTCTTCATCGTTGCATCACCAAGTTCATAGATAATACTCATGCCTTGGGAAGCCAGCTCTTGTGTAAGTTCATTCTGCTCACCAAGTAAGTTTGAAAAAGCCTCCTGTGTTTATTTGAAAAGTCTTAAATTAATACACAAGGCCAGTGCAGATGTACCAAAAAATGTTTACTTAGTATTCACAACACAGCAATATTTATAGCAATTTTTAACGACAATAATGGACTCTCAATGGCTGCCAGTTAGTTCAACTAGCAAAAGTCTCTTGCAATTGTGCAATAAATCTTGGTATCAGGTCCCACTGACATTAGGTTTGGAATGCTTTCAGTTTACATGCACTTCCACTAGCTTTCTATGCCCTCCTCATTCTGTACTTTGGGTTGTTTTGTAGACAGCTAGTCCACCCCTGTATCTATTATTTCGTTAACGGACTTTTGTTTCCTATCAAAAAATAGTTTCATATCTAGTAACTAAATCAACCATTTCAATAAACAAGTTATACTGGTGCTATTGTATATAACCATTTAATAAGGGCGGTGCTGTTGCCACCCAAAAATACTCCCTACTCCCGTTTTGAAAATTTTACTCGTCACACCCCTGAAACCACAATAACTACCCTAATCCTAAATAAATTACTATCCAAAATCAGATCAGTCAGACAGTGTACACACACAATTAATTTGCAAGATTAATTTTATTTTATTTGTTATTTCAATCCAGAATCATGTTCTTTTATACACATTTTTTATTATGCATTTTTTCCTTTTCCTATTCCTTTATTTTTTTTTTTCAGAGCATAGGATTTTATTATTTGTCATTTCCTATTACCTTTTTTATTATATCTGGAACTTTGGTTTCAAAAAGCTTCAATTCCTTTGTAAACAAGCATATTAGTGAAGAAAGCCAATCATTTGAGTAGGATGTCTTCTATAATACTAAGCCGTTGTTTTTTAATTATTTGCATTAGCATATAGATCCAAGAATCAAGTTAAAAAAAAAAAAAAAAAAAGTTCAAACAAAATGATTTCTGGTTTGTTACCTGCCAATTGTTCATCGAATTGTTGTTCAAAACGTTTGTGCTAAATGTATGAGATGAGGGAGAATATGTGGGAAGAGAGAATTGAAAAAAAAAAAAGAGAACTTTTACTTGCATTTATGACACACAATATGTGAAAGATGATAGAGAAATTTAATGCATTAAAGCATATAGCAACTTGTGTTCTTTAAGATGTAAATTATTCTAATTATTCAAATCATCTTCATCTTTTAGGTCACTAATATGTGTAAAAATTTGTGTTATATGTAAGGGCTGCTGATCCTGCCTAATGTGTGTACTATGTAGTATATAGGGGCTCCTGATCCTGCCCAATGTGTTTAATATGCATGTATTATTTGGTTTTCAATTGAATTGCAACAAATGTTGGTCAATTCAAAAGACACTACAAGGGCAAAGAAATGTCAAATTTAACCTCATGAAGTCATAGCAAACCTGAATTTCTGGGAGCCTTTGTTGGATGCTTGGATGATGGCCACAATACATTGTTAGTGAAAGTAGCCAGACAGTTCCAGAACAGCGCTCTTCTTGTCTGCTACTGTACAAAAGATCATCAAAAAGCTTTCTAGTAATCACATCTCTGACCAAGATACGGTCATCTCCATCAGCTTCACTTTGCCCATTGGAGTTACTTTTTGACCATGATAAGGCCGTGTCTCCCATAAGAAAGTTTGAGGTCATAGAAAGTGAAGTATAGTTAGTTTTGAGAATCACATCAGCAGTCACAGGAACACCACCCCAAAGAAATGATAGAGCCTCCCCAGCAGCAAAGAGGATGTCCTCAACCTGTGGAATTCCAAAATTAAAGACATTAGAGGTATGTGCCACCTTCAGCAAACGAAGAATCTATATAATGATCAATTTGGTAAATTTATAGAAAATAACATGCATAAATGGAAAAACAATTTTTCATCCCCACCTTACACCGGCAAAGACTAAAAATTAAGCTAAGAGCAATATTCAGGTGTGAAGATGATATTTCCTTTGCACACATATGTCCAAGGGACACAACAATCCTCTGAATTGCTTTATTATCACCACTAGAGAGCAGCTTCTTCAACTTTTCACATAAACCTTCCAGAATGTCAACTGCAGTTTCAACAATGTATTACTGTGACTCACGCATTCTTGTGCAAGTATATTAGAAACAATATTTTGAAAATATACACCGATTGGGTGTATATAACAGCTTCACCTGAATCAGAATCATTGGCAAGTGGAGGTAATGGCACACGCAGTCCAATATGACCTAATGCTTGCATTGCAACAGAGGCTAATGTAGCAGTCTCAGAATTAACCACATTAATTAGACATTTAAGGGTATTCTGAAACAATGTCTCTGGAATCTGTAGATGATTAATTTCATAGAATGTGAGAATAAATGCTAGAATGGATAATCAACTTCTTAAAAATCAAATGATTAAAATATGTTGAACAAAGAAATTAACTAAGTAGTCCAAAGTATAAGTAAACAGCTAGATGTCACTACTACAAAGACAACAAAACAACTCGAATAATTTTCCGTACCATAATAAACCATACTAGATAGGGAAAATAGAGGGGTAAAAAAAAAAAAAGAGCTAGAGTTAGTTACAAGGGAATCAAATTTCCAAATTTAGTTATATTTTCACGTTGAGAATCGGTTTATAAATTGGTAAATAGCCTTACAACCAAAAGATTAGCCTATTGGGTTGTGACATCAATTGATAGCTCATACCTTTCTCTACTTATCTTTTCAATGTTAGATTCATCCCATCTTCTCTAGCTTCACATGTAGGTTCTCTAACACTCCCCTCACTAACCCCTCACATGTAAGCCTGGCTGGGCTTTGACTAGCCACCTTTCTTCATTATTTATTGCATAAGAATTTAGGGTTTCGCATAGGAAGAATTTAGGTACCGAGTTAGGGCTGCAGAAGATTGGCTTGGTTTACTTAAACAGGAAGAGTTCTGCGGTTTTCAAGGTTCAATGGAGTTTGAACAATATCAGACCTATGCTCATGATACCAAACCACAAAATATCACCCAACTCAATCATGAACTTAAATTCAAAATGGAAATGGGGACACATCAAGTCTACCAAGTTCCCAGTTCCGAAGCAACCTGAAGTTTATAAGTGAGATCCAGCCATAATGAGTCAGGCATTAATTGCAATTATGAACAGGCCAAAAGTCAAACTTTGGAGCAACTATAAATCTAGCTACCTGATTGGAAATAGACATCATGCATCAAATTAAAACAAAGCGAAAAATACAAGCATAACAAAAGTAAACTTCTCAGGAGTGGGCATTTCAAAATTTAGGCATAATAAAGAACCACAGTGATTTTCAGAATTTGAGATAACCAGGGAAAAATGTTGACATGTTACAGAAGTTTAACCTTTGCACAAGAATGTATACAACTATTATATATGACATAATAACAGTTAAAATGAAGCTAAAAGAATAGGTTTATGATTTGCATTTTAAGCAGTCACATAATCATGTAGTACAAGCACTGTAACCAACATGTATATAAAATTGAAACAAATATATGACCCCAATATGTAAAGTAATTATTAAGTATACAACTTACAGCAGGTGTTCTAGACACAGAATCTGCAGTGACAAATCCTACTGCACATAGTGCTCCATGATGTGCCTCAAACCTGAATTATAAAAAAATCAAGACAAGATCTAGATATTATTTGATTATAACACAATAGACAAACAACATAAATAGAAAGTAGCAATTGCACCGTTCACATTCCTATTAAAAGAGGCCACGAACCTTGACTTGTGTGTTCCACTAATTGCAGTAACTAGTTCATCTATAAGAGCAGAAGATGCAGCGATAGAACAAGCAGATGAAGCAATCCCAAGTAAACGTGCCATAGATTCACGAGTATCCAAGTCAACATGACTCAATAATTGCTTCAACCATGAAACTTTAAGGGCATAGTGTGATGCTGTCATCTACAAAGAACAATCTTTCAGAAAAGACATGCAACACAAAATCAAACAAGAAAGCAATGCAGCATAAGATTTATGTGGTAACCTCTGGAAGATGAGATCCAATCGTGATCAATGCCTTGGAAGCAGTGGCATGCAACTCAACAGACCCTTCAATTGCCATAGCTTGCTCTATAAGTAAACACATTGTTTCAACTGAAGACAGAAATTCATTTGATCTTCCTAAAGCATTGTTTTGCTCAAGCTCATACTCAAAACACTTCAACAAAAACTTGATCATGGCTGTGTACATTTGAGATGGAAAAAGAAGCTTCTGCTCTGTCATTTCAGTTGAATGTACCAACTTGGGCTGCTGGTTATTTATATATTCTAACATGCTTCCAAGTTTTGGGTACTTAAGTTCAACATTTTGATTGATTGTTTGTCCTTCATCTTTGTGAGGAAATAGACCTTCAAGAGCCACTTCCCTGGAGTATGATAAAGAAAAGGGTAGTGGTCGCATCAGATGTTAATAGTAATAGTAAAATAATAGTACCAAAGATAAGGCCACTTCGCTGGAGTATGATAAAGAAAAGGGTAGTGCTCGCATCAGATGCTAATAGTAATAGTCAAATAATAGTATCAATGACAAGCTAACAATCCCTGGTGAACAAATGTACAATTGTGTTAAGTCTCTAGTAAGGACAAATCCTTAACTTTCATTTCAAGGCCTTTAATTTCCACCACCCATTCTCAACTTCCACCATAATGAGCGTTGGGACCCATGTGAATGAATGAAGGAAATCAAATGTCTTGAAAAAAAAAATTCAAGACTGTCCTAATAGAAAAAATTTTGAGGACTGTTACATAGAATAGTTCTCTAATAAGGACTGTTATTTATATTTGATGTCCACCACTCATTCACAACACTCACCATAATGATCGTTGAAATGAATGAGTGGGGGAAATCAAAGATCTTGGAAACACTCTCCAAGATCTTTTATTTCAAAATCTTTAATTTCCACCACTCATTTTCAAGTCTTACCATGATGAGCGTTAGGACTAAGAATGGCAAAATTATCGACGGATACGGATAGCCATAAGAATCCACTCCATTAAAAATGGATATGAATACTATTGTATTGGGAACGGAACAAAAAGATACGTCTCTAGTAAGAACTAGTCCTTAACTTTCATTTCAGAACCTTTAATTTTCACCACTCATTTTCAACTCCTACCATAATGAATGTTGGGATCATGTGAATGAGTGAGGAAAATCAAAGGTCTAAGAATAACATTTCATGATTGTCCTGACTAGAGAATCTCTCTACACACACAGAGAAAGGATAATTCTCTAGCAAGGACCAGTCCTTAACTTCTATTTCAAGACTATTAATTTCCACCACTCATTCTCAAATCTCAACTCCCATCATCATAAGTGTTAGGACCCATGTGAATGAGTGAAGGAAATCAAAAGTCCTACAAAAACATTTCAGGACTGTCTTGACTAGAGAATATATATATATATATATATATATATATATATAAAGAGAGAGAGGGAGAGAAAGAGAGAGAGAGAGAGTCTTTCTCCCATAAGGAATAACTAATTTTAATAATATCAATTCCAAGATTTTAAGCCATCAATTATATACACATTATTAAGTATTAATTATTAAAAAAAAAAATTGATGCTTTCAATGGCTCACAATTTTGGAACTGATATAATTAAAATCAGTTATTTTCGAATATGGGGATGGATATGGTCAATTTGGATGGCGATATCTATCCCCATCCAAATTGACCATATCCATCCCCATCAAATCCATTAATAATTTTAATATTTTATAAATATAATAAATATAATTTTCTATTTTTTGTGTGTGTAAACGAAGATGGATTAAAACATACAAGTTTCCACTATAACGATACCACAGCATTCTTAACAATGTATGTCCTTAAGTGGTTAACTATTCACAATATTCCAGTTAGAGGCTCATCAAGCTTTGATGAAGAAATACGATGAAGAACATGAGGGCATAGGATACAAAGGTTTCTACAGAAAAAAGCATATAGTTTTCAACTATAATGTAAGATGATAGATTATTACCTTATATCCAACCTAGAATCCCCTGCCCCAACCATACAAATGAATCGACTAGCGCAATGTTGCAAATCAAATAAAGAGGTAGCCCATCTAACAGCACAAAAACGCACTTCATTTTGTTCCTGGTCGCCAGAAAGAAATTAGATTTCCAGCATGAAACAGCAAGTTAATGATGAAGAAAGAATTAGGGCAAAAAATTTTGTTTCCACTTTAAGCTGTATAACATGGATATATTAAGCATAACATAAACGAATTTTACAAATAGTATGAATTCAATACCATTTGCATATTCTTCAGTAGAAGTTTCTCCAAGTCCATCAATACAGTAGCTGGTGCCCCCTAATGCCAAAATAACAAACAAGTACCATGGATAGTCAATCAAAATAATACAGATTATGTGTTATATTGTCAAAATAAATGATTTTCTAGTGTAAATGAGATGAATGCAGAAGTGGCTATGATAGCCCCAAGTACCAAGCCAAGACCTAGAGAAAGGATACTTCATAGGAAAGGACTGACAAAACTAGCATATTTCATAAATGCGTTAACAGGCAAAACAACATCCAACCAAGTTTCCCATGTTATGTTTATCAAGGAACCTTTCTCCCCACCGGCAAAGGAGATATACAACTAATTAAGATTTCCCTACAATAGACCAAGGTATGAGGAGATTAAGCATAGCAAGTATACCAGACAACCTAAGAACTGAACATTAGCTAGAATAGGGGGAACACTAAAATGTTGAAAAGAATCTACACATTCTTAAAGACTTCTTGCTATGCAGTTTGCTCAGAAGGCTGCCTTTCAACAGTTCCTATTGTACAAAACATAAGTTTTGAACTGCCAACCATTATGTTAACTAACCACTAAAGTCACGAAAGCACTATAGTTTCAAGTATTCTAACACATAATTTACAATGAAACTTCAAGGACACACTATATAATTAATTTAGCCCGAACACCCGTTATCCAAGAGTATGAAAATCGATCACATCTAAAATATTTAGCATTAATAAGTCATTCCAGAAAATTTAAGTCTTTATCATCGATTAGTCATTCTGAAATATAGAAGGATATCAAGCACAAATGACTTTTAGAACAAACTGAGTCTTTGTTGATTACCAATTTTTAAGAAAGTTGACCTAGATGACTAAAACATAAAACAAAAAGCAATTAATATGATAAAACAATTTGTCGTGCCCCTCTATGATTATAAGAATATCTTCAATACTCTCATAAATTGTGAAAAAATTACATGCCACGTAGGATGAATAGACATTGAGTTAAAATAAACCTCTCCAATGCAATTATCACTCATCTATGTCAAGCTAAGGTGGCAAAAATATATATATACATTGTCAACATGACCATTTATTTTCAGAAGGTGTGTGAAACAATCATGTCAGCAAATCGATAATTATTTAATTCGAATTTTCAAATCTAGTCAAAAATTTAAAACCAAAAAAAATAGAAACATTAAATGAAAAATATGAAAGCATTAAATAGATATATATATGAAAGCATTAAATGGAAATACAATAAAGTATTGAAGAATAATTTTTCAATTTAATTGTCTATCAAATTATACATATGTCATGTAACAAGCAAATTTCTTCATATTGATGATATGATACTATTTTTTCAAAACACAATCCATGAAATTATTGGAGATGCTCTAAAAGTAATATTGTATAAACAAAGTGCTTAATGAACTTTATAAAAATAAAATAAAAAATCAGTTCCTTGAGGATATTTAGTGATGCTACTGACAATCCATCAAATATCTATTTACACTCCTACTTAATATTTCCCTGTTAATGACAACTTTTTCCTTAATTAAATTATTAAAAAACCAAAATCTAAGGATAGTTGCACATATATCTTTATAGTTCATAACATCTTATCTCTTCTTTGTCTCTTGAACAATAATAAACCCAAAATCCAACAGTTTTCATATTTTTTGTTCATAAAATATCTTTGATGCTCTACTTGATAAGAAAGTGATGGTGAATGTTGGAAACATCACAACTACTAAAAAATAAGTTTTTAGTTAGTTCTAAACTTGCAATCTTTAAGTTTGTTTTATAAAAATAAATAAATTGAAAAAAAATCATGAAAATGAGTTTATTTTTTTTAGAACAAAATGCAGTGTCTTATGAATAAAAAATAAGGGTTTTTCAATAAGCATCTTCCCAATTTATTCTTTTAAAATAAAATGTTCGTAAAAAATAAGTATGAAAAGATAAAAGGGAATTTTGGAACAAAATGAAATATTTTCACAAATTTTAAAAATTTAATTATTTTAAATAAAGTGTCTATAGAAAAGAAGTGAAAATAAAAAAAAATAAAAATAAAAATTGATTGTAAAGAGAAAATCTCATAAATTAAATATAAGAGTTTCGCTTTCTACATCCGTCATCTGATAAGGTGGTGAAGACAGCCACAGAAGAAAATAATATACAGAAGTGGCAATCGGAGGTAAAGGTTGTAAAAATATTATTAAACAATATCCTATTTAAGATACCTCCATAAATTGCAAGAATTCATCCTTAGCTAACCCATATAGATATTTGTAGTCAAAAATTTTGAAATTCCTTCCAACACTGAATTCATCCTTCGACACTGAAAAGAACCCAATTCCTATTCTGTCATTGCACTGGAAGCCGCATCTATATAATTTCTTAGGACTATGTTTCTAAAGCATTGCCCATAGATAAAACCTTTATAATTGAATTTTTAATTGACAAAAAGAAAATTCTGCAAAAGATACTTCTAATATATGACAGAAATCGAATTACCATGTATGCAGAAGCAAGAGAATTGGTTGCCTCTTGGACAACAAGACGAAGAGAGGGAGCCTCTACTTTCAATGCATCAAAAAGGCGACCAGCTATTTCAATCTTGTCTCTGAGATAGATGGAAATAGCCATCAAATTATTCAATTAGAAAAAAGGGACATAACCATCAAAAAGCAAAAGAATCAAGAAACACACCTGAGAAGCTGAGGCAGGCGC
Organism: Dimocarpus longan; assembly: GCA_022984855.1. Classification (NCBI taxonomy): domain Eukaryota; kingdom Viridiplantae; phylum Streptophyta; class Magnoliopsida; order Sapindales; family Sapindaceae; genus Dimocarpus; species Dimocarpus longan. The sequence goes on along the minus strand of CM041023.1, from coordinate 11,235,118 downwards.
TGTGCAAGCAATCCAATTGCTTGATAACAAAAGGTTTTGATCTCCCTAGCAATAGCATCTTAGTGAACGAAATAAAATAAAGTTAACACAGTCCAACAAAACAATCAATTTTAATCAAATACAGATGAAAAAAAAGAAGCTCAAAAAACGTTAATTGTAGACCTGATTCTGAATACAAATAACCATCAAGTAATTTCAGAATTGCGTTCAGTATGACAGGACCCATAAGCTTCAACTGATCAAATTTTGCCTGAATAAAGAAATAAAAAAGAAAATGTAACAAATGTAAATATTGACTATCCATTTAAAACTAATCTAAAGGGAAAAAAATTTTAACACAAAGGTCAAAACATATTGATTTGGGACTAGAACTTAAGACCTCAAGACAAAACATCAGTAGTAGAAGAATAATGATTATAACAGTACCACCACCAACAAAAATTACTAATAAGGACCAATTGCACTAATTTCCCCTGAAGTTGAAAACAACACCTAAAAATGAATTTCAAGATTATTGACACAGCTACCCTGCCATAAGTAGGCCTCTGTTTGAAATTAGCGGTTGAAGGTATTTTAGTCATTAACAAAAATAAACAACATATAACAAATAATACTTCCTTATAAACTAGAATAAAAATATGTAAATATAAAAAATAAACAGAAACAGAGAGAACAAAAATTTGTAAAACAGAAAAAAAGTTTGTAAAACATCTAGACCACCCATTTCCAAACAAGCAGTCAAATACCCACAGCCATGAGCATCCTCTCAACCATATATACACCCAGATCGTAGCAAGATCCAGAACTACACCCAAACCAGAAACCTTGTCCAAACCATTACATGACCGCCCTGATCAAAACCACAACCACATCCACTCTCAAACTAAAAGCCAAATGTAATTCCGATGATGAAGAATTAGAGAGTAACTTTGAATATGGTGTTTCATATCTTTTTCATGTTTATTTAGTAGGTGTTTCTGGATTTTGTGCAAGGCAAAGTAGGTTTGTGAATTATAACAGTCCAACCCCAACCCCTCTCTCTCTAAATGCCCTTAAATATAGGACATAGATTGGATAAAGGTTTGGTTTTGGTGGTAGTTGTGGTGATGTTTTCATCTAGGCATGTGATTGGATATGCTTTGATTTTGATGGTTGTCATATGTTCATTTGGAGTTTGATTTTGGTGGTGGATTTTCAGTTGATTGGGGAAAACTGACAACCTCCTCTCCAGTGGGTCTCATATTTTCATTCAGTATAACTCAGTCATAATTATATATTTTATTTCGTTAAATCTGTTTTTATTTACAGTATTTAATGATAAAAGGCAGTTTAGTATTTTTAATCTATTATGGCACAGTTATTTCTATCTTTCTAAAAGTCACGCTAAGCTTTTTTCTTCTTTCTTTCTTTCTAGACAGGAAACAGTAAAAATCATTTCATATCAAAAGAGCAAATACAAGAGAGCTTACACAACAGCAGCCTATAGAAACAGAAGTAGCCTCTATTACACTCATGGACAAGCAGTCCACAGTCAAGCTAATTTAACTGCTACATTCGATGGAGAGTCAATAACGGCAGGAGTGTTGATAAATTGAAATTCCAGTTCTGAGTGTAACTTGTCAAATCTCATGGGAAGTTAGTGCAGACTGCCTCAACAATTTTTTCAAATTACCCCTTCTTTACCTGAATTTTAGCATGCCCCTTGCACTTCCAATTTTAACAATGTTCACTCTGGACTATTTCAAGGTATAAATGACCCCTTCCATTAAGAATTGTTGTCACAAACAAGGATCCACAAAAATGATAGTGCAATGAGCATCTCTCAAATTGTAAGAGAAATGAGCACAAATCATGGATCTAAGATCAACAGTGCAAACCTTTGCAACAACTACAATGAAAATAATTGTAGCAGCAATATGGTCAACATAGACGAATAGATCAACAGTGTATTGCATCCAAGCATGTGCATCAAGATAGATGGATGGGTAAGAGACAGAGATTCAAATTGAAAGGTACCACAAGAATCTCTTGGTAGTGTTGTTAACCATTACTGCTTCAAACACTTTCAAACACATAATGCAAAAGACAAAGTTGTTAATCCAAGAATAAGGTCAAGTTCTTAGTTCGGCTTATCACTCATGGGAAATGTGATGTTCTCTAGAAAAGATCTCCTAGTTTTTATCTTTTTCTCTTGTAGTGTGTCATGTGCAAGACTTATGGAGAAAATTTGAATAATCTTTTTCTTCATTGTCCACTGTTGGGTAAATTTGGTGTAATTTGTTTTCTTTGGTTGGGATGAGGTGGGCTGCTCCTGAATCTTTATTTTCTTTCTTTTTGAAAGATTTTAAAGTTCTTGGTGAAGGAAAGAAAGCAAGTATTCTTTGATATTGTGGAGTTTATGTCATCTTATGGGTTATTTGAAAAGAGAGAAACAAAAGAATATTTAAAGATGTTGAAGAGAAGAGGAATTTTCTATGGGATAAAGCTTATTATTTGGCTTTTGTTTGCACTCCTACTAGCTAAAACCTTAAAGATTCTTCTTTATTTTTCATTTCGCTTGATTAGAAATCTGCTGTTCGTTGAGTGAATTTTCAGATTTAGTTTCTTGTTCTTGTTTTCGTTTGTTGTTTTGGTGGACTTATGGTTCATGTTCGTATCTAATTTCTTTATTATGAAATAAAGTCTTTGTTTCCTATCAGGAAAAAGAAGAAAAAAAAAAAAAAAAGATGTCTAGCAAACTGTATGTTTTTAAATTATCCCAAAACTGTTCCCAAAATATCCTTCAACAAAAGACTGATTGGCAGTCAAGCAATTCAACTAAAGAATAAAATTAAGAAATCCATGTTGCTGTGAATTTGATATCTTGAATCAGATAGGCAATGAATCAGCCAGAGATTAATTTCTTCAACAAAAGTCCTGAACAGATAAACATAATCAAAAACCAAAAGACAATACTCTTACATGCTTGAAAACCCAGACGGTGAATTCCATTCCCAGCTGCTTCAACCTTAAAGTAGTACCAGTTCCTGTTAGATTCCAGAATTTCAACAGAAAAGCTTAGAGATAAGCACACATTTAAGAAGATAAGTAAGAATATACAAATAAAAACATATTCATTTACAAAATCATCAAAAAACTCAAGTCTAAAAACAGAAAAATATTAAAATGTATTATTTCATCACTAAACAGAAAGTTCTTGTTCAACCAACATTTCTAACCATGGACCACCAGCTGATAATTTTCTCGTAGTAATTCTCTGAGATGCAAGCAAGTGCAATTAAAGATCAAACACAACAGTCTACTTCACAACTTAAACCGACCATCTTTATACATTAATTAAAAGTAAAGTCCTCTAGCGACATAATGAATGCACGGTTTTACTTTACAGAGATTACTGGCATGAGAATAGTTTCCACATCCTCATTCTTTCTTAAGAAACAAAAGAACTATAAATAAACAAACAATAAAGTTTTCAAAGACCGATCTTCCCAACAGCCAAAAGTTTGATAGTAAATTAAAGCCAGAAAGCTATTGTCACAACTATGTGTACACTTAGTAATAATAATCATAAAAGTTAATTAGATTTAAACAAATTCATTGACTTGCGCCTATCACTATTGGTGCTAGTAATTTGTTTCAAGCTGGGTTAGGCATTTTTTTTTTCTTTTTTTTTTTTTTTCCAAACACAGTTCATCAAAATAGAATTCTTTTAAGTGAATCTTGATGGAATGAATTTTTTCTATATTCAGAAGAGACCATATCAAAAAACAAATGATTTAAATATTCTGAAACATCACTGAATTAGTGCCTTGCAATGTATCATAAAATAAAGTTAGTTGCTATTAAATTTCAATCAATATTTTTTCAGAATATGGACAACTACATAATATGCAAGAAACTCATTCACTTGCACCTGGAACGACCATAGGTCAGAAAAGTCAAACCAAATTTAGCCTTGAAAAGAACATTTATTAGGAATAAGAAAAAGAGTGCATACCGTACATGCAGCCAAATATGCACTGCAATGTTGCTGGGAAATTGTTTGCTGCCGTTATAGACCGACAGAAGATAGACATCAATTTGGCCTTTAAAGCAGCATTTCCAGGATTGACTTTAGATTCTGGAGCAACAGTTTCCGTTGTTGAGGTACCTGTTTAAGGTGTGCAATAATAAATTAATATGGGAGTATAGAAGCCCAATTTCTTCTAAAAATTGTAGATTCTTATAGGTATATAAAGCAGGAAAATGAGCCTTCATCCCAATCAAATTGACAATTTTCTTCACCAGCAAATTCTTGATTATTCTGTTCATTTCTATCTATATCACATAAAAATTGCAAAAACAAAAAACACTACAACTCCACGAAACTAAAACTTTCCACCTCCCCCAAAACACAATGGATAAAGGACGAGACAACAAACACCCAAGTCACCTAGCATCCCTAGTTCTGATAGAAATTGAGAAGCATATAAATGAAGCCAAAACAAAGAATATAAAAGAGATAAACCAGTCCAAACATCTAACAAAAGATCATATTTTCACAAAAAATAATATTTATTCAGGAAAAGTTAAGCTTTAAGCCAAAAAATTTAACATATGTGGACAATTCCAGCTAAGATAACAGACTGAAAGCCTAATACGCCCCCATTATATTCTCATCAAAAAATGATTTGTGCCCTCACCCCACCACACTCAACAAAGAGACATTATAGAAACCTTCTTTAGCCATGTTTTACCCTCAAAAGATTATTTGGAAAGCAGAAGTTCTTTAAAAAGTTCATTTTCTGGTTTGGTCTATAAAGATGAGGTACACAAATGATATTGTCCTATGACAAAGACCCACAAGGTCCATTTCCTCAATGGTGTGTTATGTCTAGAAAAGAACCTGAAATTGTTCTCCATTGTCCTACAGCTTTGTATCTTTGGCGTAAATTGATTTTTAAGGATGAATTTGAATAGGTTACTCCTCCTTCGTGTGAAGACATCTTATTGGAGAATTTTTCTGCTTTTGGAGGTACTAAGAAAGCAAAAATTCTTTGGGTCACAGAAAATTTTGTGTGTTCAGAAGATGGAAAGAATTTTAGAAGACTATAGAGAGGCAAATTTACCTTCTCTCTGTGAAAGAGTTTGATTTTGGGCTTCCTTTTCTCTAGAGTTGGAAGGATATTCCTTTACGTTTTAGTATATTAAATATTAGGAAGAAGTTGTGATGCAATTATCTAGGTGTATCGAATGGGGGTAGTTTCTATCTTCTCTTTTATCCACACAACCATAGGTTGTTTAGTTCTAAATTTCCATCCTTGCACTTAAATTTCGTGAACTCTTAGTTCACATTCAGCTTTGCACTCTCTTTTTCATCAATATACTTTTGTTTTCTATCTAAATATATGAAACAAAAAACTATATTAATAATAAGCAAATGCAAAAACATTCAGAAAAGCAACAAAGCAAGCATGAAATAACATCCAATTGTTTCACTCCAAGCTTAGACAAGCTTCTGGCAATCCTTTCTTAGCAACAATGAATTTTAAATAAACAGGCAGAATAAGCATGAAATATAGTAAAAGTACAACAAATCAAAAGTTTGACATTTAAAAACATAAATCAGTATTTCGTACCATTAAATAGTAAAAATAGTCTGTTTATCAGGATCGGATCATCTAAATTAGCACCAGAAGCTTTCTTCTTCATAAGCTCTTCCCCTCTTTTAACAACAGGCTCTTGACTTGATTGGACAATAATCAAATACGAAATCATCGTTTCACATCTCACATACAAGAAAGAATATGAAAATGAGAAACAAGTAAATTTTTATTAGTATAACAATGAAAAACAATACATTACCAATCTACAGATGCAGACACATATAAGGGATAAACGAGTTCCGGAGCCAGCTTCATAGCTTCAATGACATTCAAGATCCCTAACTGTTTAGAAACACAAGATAAAATTATGGACTCTAGCCGATAAATATTTTCACTACAGAAGTGGCTTCTAAAATATAAACACAACGATGTGCATATGTGTGTGTGTCAAAGATTTCTGTGTAGGATAATCTTCAACTCCACCTAATTTTACCTTTATTCTTAAAAGCACATCATGTTTAAATGGGTGTTTCCCCATAACACGATTGGCTTGAGCAATTGATAGGCCAGGTGGACTAACCCCACTGCAAGAAAGGCAAAAGTTCTCAATAACTAATATTCAACGACTGTAATGCTCTAACAATAAACTGAATTCCACACCCTTGAGATGGCACTTGATATAACACCATATGTAGGCAAAATTCAACAAACACTTCTATGTCTTGCGAATCACTTATTAATTGATACTTCACAGCCACCTCAGCATCAATTCCACTTGCATGACATTCACCTATTACCTGTAACCAGGCAACATATTTATTTTTAATAAGAAACAAGAAAATATTATGTGAACAAAAGAAAGACTACATACTTGATAAGCTGTCCACCTTGGCTACCAAAACAGAGCCTTTTGTAAATAAATCAGTACAGTATGAGGAATAGATATTAAAAGAGAATGTATTATGCATAAAAACTATCTTAAAAACTCCCTTGCAACTATTTTCAATTTAAAAAATAAAAAATAAAATATAAAAAGAAGAATACGGAGAAAGTAAACAAACAAACAAACAAATGGGAAACACAAATAACAATGACTCGTAAATACAAAATAAAGGTAATAATATAAAGGAGTGTGTGGAGAAATACATCAAAGTCCCAATACTACAAACTTCAACTTAAAATAAATTACATTAATACATCCATTAGAAAAGGATTTTTGTGCCCATGTCGATACTACTATAATGTTTGGAAAATTAGAAGTTATGGGAATTTTTCTTCGTACGGGGCAAATTATAACTAGGTAATTCCTGGACATTAAAGGTGTTTTAGTAATCTTAAATCAAGTGTAAAGATATTAGATTATTATTTTAGCTTTAACTCGGATCAAGTTTTATTCTGTTCTAATTCACTGAATTACAAACACTGATTATGGAACTGTAGACTATCATAACAAAATCTATTCACAAATCACAACATCTATTACAGAACTGTTGATAAAAATTGTTTGCACCACTATTAATGATGCTGATTTACTTCACCAACTCTTGAAAATTTCCCATAAAGAAAACTCTTTAAAACAGTGATCAAGTCTGAAATCCTAAATCCCTTTTTCTACACAACATCCTAAAATCGCTAGTTCACAAAGCCAGCCAGATCACCATGTCTTTTATCAACAAAAGCAGAAATATAAAATTTCCAATCTAAATACCATATTTTTCATCAATACAACTCAGTTTAAAGCCGCCGGATATTATATATTTGTTTTCCAAATTCATTACTCTCTTGTCTTATTAAACAGATTACTTCCATGTGCAATATCTACCATCTAGAAAACAAATCCACAATTGTAAGCCACAGAAAATGTCCCAGCACAATCATTGGGTTCCACTACCACAGGAATCAATGTCAATTCTCATATCACCACCCTAAATATTCCATCTATCTTCTCATCCACCATGAATACCATCAATCATCACAACCTCTTCAAGTGGTTTCAACCCATCCTCTGCTTTACACACATAACTTCCTTATATTTTACATGACTAAGAAAAGTTGTGGAGCGCAAGATAATTTTCTTTAAATCTGTCAATAGACTTTGTCTCAAAGCAACAGTATAAGGCTTATTGTTAAAGTTTTATTTTGTCTCAAAACTCCAACGAGTTGTGCCCCCCTATTTCATTTCTAGACCTCATAAAAGAACACCTGATAATGCATCCAATAGAATGCAACTTCCCTGCCTTAAATTGTTAACAAAAACTTAAAATTACAATGTATAACCCTAGCGTATCATTCCATGTAATCAGCTACTGTTACTCTCCTATTTCAAATTATCACACATCTATCAAGGTAAACCAACATCATAACCCAAACACAATTCACTCACATAAGCTAAACATAAAATACTTCATCCCACCAAAATGCTCTTCAAGACTCCCACAAACTAATAACACAACCACCCTTCCAGATTCCTATATGCCAAAACCATCTTCCATCACCATTCCATGATCAAACAAACCAGAATACTTCACATTACCACAGAAATTATCCTTATCCATACCATTACCAGCAACACATACTACCTCAAACTCCGCGAACCAAACCCACCATATCTAACAAACCTACTTATTTACTATACCATTGTTCAATTTCATGATCATTATCACAACAAATAACTACCATATAAACCACTGAATACTTATTAAGTCCATGAAGCAAAATTTTACCCTAGCAGCGATTCTCAAGACAATCTCTTGATGCTGTTGATTAAGCTTTGAAATGTTCTCCACAAGCATAGGTGCCATAGCTTCCTTTTCCTACAACAGAAGCAATTATTATACATATAATCACAAAACAAATGCTCCAACACAAAAATTGACTACCTTTAACTGCGCACGCTCAAACGCCATCTCAATGTACACAATACAAAAGTTCTTAACCATAGGAGCAGCATTAGCATCCGTGTACATCCTCCAGAGCTCGGCCAATGGCAATCGAATCTCAGGCACGTGCTTCACTCGCTTGTTCACGTGACTCAGGATTTCGAGAACCTGAAACCAATAGAGACGCAATCGATTATTACGTGGAGAGAGAATCAAAGGATGGAGTAGAGAAACTGCCTTGCCTTGTTGCGGAGGGAAGTGGAGTGAGAAGAGAGACAGGAGACAGTAAGAGGGAGGAGTTTGGAGATCAAGGCTTCGAGGTTGGAATCGTCGCAGAGAGCCAGTCTTGTAAGCATTCGATCCAGTAACTCTTCTTTCTCTGCGTCAGTTGAAGATTGCGATGATGATGGTGCAGAAGACGATGACGACGCCATTTCTTGTTTGCTATGACAAACTGTCGGGCGTCTCTCTTCTTCTTGTGCTCCTTTATACTTGTAATTTGGGCCCACCGCCTACCAGATTGTCACTACATTAGCTGCTGTTTGGATATTTTAAAAGGAATTCATTTCCCTATCAGATTTTTAACTATATTTTGAATTGACATCGATATATACTCAAATTTATCAAAAGTATTAAAGGAGTCTCTACCATTAGTTAATTAACAATCAAACTAAATAAAAATTAAAAAGATCAATTTATCCCTTACTTCAGTTAGAATGATTAAATTAACGGTCGACGTTTGGATTTAATCGATTAGGTCCTATGAAACCCAAACTACATATATGATCAAAACAGTGCAAGAAAACAAATAAAAAGTAGAAGAAAAGGCTGGGGATGAACAAAATACTCTAGAAGATTTTAAGTGGTTCGGTCAAAAGATGTCTACATCCACTGTTTTCTCACTATTTTTGCAGGGTAACAGCACTCAAAAGTGTTTTCTTCTCCTTTTACAAATGAAATATGTTCCATATTTATAGAGAAGAGGATGCTACAATTGTATTACAATAAGTCAAAATGAAATGATGAGTTATATTAATGAGGCTGATATTTGTCAGGTCAACTCTGTCAAAGCATAATTTAAACGCTAAACTCATACCGGTTAGATGAAACTTTCTTAATTCATGTTGTTAACTCTAAAGGATTAAACGTGTACGATACACCTTACTGACTTTGGTCGGCGATTCTGACAGTGATTGACTTGTGTCCTGCGAGCTGTAGTAATTGAGCGCTTGTTCCCACAAGCTGGAATGTCCGAAGTCCGAGTTGGATTTTATGAGTTGATCATGCAGTCTAGGAGTCTAAGTTTGCGAACTGTTGACGTGATAAACCAGCCAACCAGATTCTTGAGCCCAATGCCGCGCTGATAAGGAGACCTGCAACAAACAGACCGAATAATGGCGAAGAAGAGAAGAAGAAAGAAGAAAGAAGAAAGAACACAGGAGGTTTGAAGTGGTTCGGCCCGATTTGGAAGGGCCTACGTCCACTTGTTCTGTTATTACTGTTGATCTCTCACAAAATGTTTGCTCTCCCTACGTTTTTACAGAGTAACAGCCTCTCAAAACTCTCAATTTCTGGATCCGTCCAACAATAAATATCTCCCTCTATTTATAGAGGAGAAGAGGCTACAAAGAGAACAAACGGACAAAAATGGCTGATCTTGTCGTAATAAATGCTGCTGGAGAGCTTTAAATGCTTCTGACTTCTGACATGTCAACTCTGACTTCACGTGGGCTGACTGCTAACCCATGCTGGTTTGGTGAGATTTCCGGAAATTAAGCTGTCATTAGGTGAGAAACCCTTACTTATCGTGCAAGACACGCCATTTTACTGTCTTGCACTGAAACTGGGCGAACTGGCTAGATAACGGTCTGAAACTGCGTCGTGACGATCTGGACTCAGCAACGATCTGGCGATCTTGATATCGCTGCAACGGTCTAGCGACCTTGACGTCGCTATCATCATAGCAGGTGAACCTGTCATTGTCTCGCTCGAGCTCGATCTCGCGATCTGATACACAGTACCTCTCACGGGCCTTTGGTAACTTGGGCCACTATTTTTATGGGCCTTTGCCAGTCCATTTGAGGAATCCAAAAATACCCATAACATCAACCCCCCAGTTCTTAGGTCGTTTCCAGCGACCTGGGAACTGATATGCTTGCAATCACTGAATTTTCCGAAAGCGATTTGACTGAAATATTTTGCCGTACCGAACTGAAGATTCAAACGCACTGAAGATCTGGAACGAACTGGAGAACTCTGACTGAACTGAAGATCTAGAACGAACTGGAACTTTACACGGCGGCCTGACTTCTGGAGCGAACTAAAATCTTCATGCTGCTCTGAGAGGCTCCAACGGTCTGATTGTTGAACTGAAGATTTATCCGTATTGAGAATTTCGATCAGCGTACTGATTTCTGAAGCGGACCGAAAACCTGTCACGATCTGAGAACTTGAAAAGCTAAATTTTCCCTCCTTTTTCTTGGACACGTGTCAGCACCCCCTGAGGCGGTTCGATTTCTGCAGCAGGCATTAAATGCACGTCTCTTCGTCTGATGGCGTCTCTTCGGGTCACGCACCCTAGATCGCGCTGCACCATTGGATCTGAGGCGGTTGGCCTGCCACCAGATCCAACGGTCAGGGATATGACCTCGGGACCGGCTATATAAGGGGGGCCAGTCTATTCTTTTTGCCTTTTGCTTGTCATTTTCACGCTTCAGGTTTCTTCTTCGTCTTCTCGCTTCCGTCTGTCATCAGTCTTCAGTCTTTGGTTCTCCGGCGTCCATCATTCAGGCGACGTTTCTGCTCTTCGGTCACCGGTGAGTACATTATCTTCATTGTTTCTTCGCTTTTTTCCAGCATTTTATTGCTTCTTTATTTCTGGTGATGATTTGCTTGCTGCTTGGTTTCTGGCATTTTGTTCTTATGCTTGTGTTTGAATGTGTGCGTCTTTTCGTATTCCCTTAGTTTGATCCGTTAGGTTGCTGAAGAATGCTTGATTACTTGTTTGCGAGAGTTTGAGCGATCTTGAGGTCGCGCATAGGAAGTAGAACACGATCTTGAGGTCGCTAATAACATTGTGTGGCGTCTGCGACCTGTTAGGGAATAGCTAGATAGCAAATTTGGAGCTTTAGCTCGATAGGAACGGTCCGCATTCGGCGGCCTAACTGCTCCTTTTTGTTTGTAGATGTCTTCAGGTCGCACACGCCCACAGCACATCGTAGGAGAGGACGATTCCTCCAGCTCCGAGGATCAAGTGAGGGAAGTCCCTCAAGCGTCCTTACACAGCGAAGGGATCGCTGAGGAGTTTTCAGCTCGGGAGAGCTCGGAAGGGAATCAGCCTTCCCAGGCCAGGGAGCTTGATCCCGCGGAGATCAGGCGAGGTCGCGAGATGTTTAAACATCACCCCTCGCTGATAACATACGAGGACCTTGTCGGTCTGGGGGTTCAATATCGTTTCTCCCGGGGTTGTCGTCTTATGGAGCCCGCTCCGATGGACCACGCGGCCACACCCCCCAGGGGATTTGTGGCCATTAGCATCCAGCATCTGGAGGCCGGTCTACGGTTTCCGGTTCCACCGTATTTGATCGAGCTTCTGAACGTCCTGAAGCTCGTTCCCTTCCAGCTGACCCCGAATTCGTACACCCAGTTTTTCTCGCTGGCGATCTTCTTTAGGAAGTACGGCCTACCTTTCCCGAATCCAGGAATTATAAGGCACTTGTACGCTTTCAAGGCTACTAGCAGGGGGCAACCTCGGGATGGTATCTACTACGCTTCCCCTCGCACGGCGTCCATTTACAAGGACGTGGTACCAAAAGGCGATGCCAAGGGCAAGTCCAACGTAGGACATTATAAGACGAACTGGTTCTATGTGTCTTGCCCTTCATTGTCCAATCTTTTGAACTTCAGCTTCCAGGCTGAACCAGGTAGGGTGTCCTTCAAGCTGTTTTCCAGCTTATGTTTGCGATCTCGAGCTAAATATTTTCCTTTTTTACAGATCTTTCTGCTCCAGTCCTCGGCTTGACTCAGGGCGAAACAGCCGATCTCGAGATCCTTGGTGCTAACAGATCGGACGAAGACGACGTCAAACTGACGGACGAACTGCTTCGCCAATACCAGCTTGCTTCCGACTCTGCAGAGGGATTGGTTCGCTCTAAACATATCGGATCTCGGCGAACTAAACCTGTAAGGTCCGTTTTTGACGAGGTTATTGACACCAGCTCGGGTTCGGACAGCGTCGAAGAGGTTGAAATGGCGCCCTTACAGCTAATCCCGCCACCCAGGAAGAGAGCTCACCAGACCGGAGGTCAGGCTGCAACATCACCGGCCGCCCCGGGCTCATCTGGCGCAATGGGGACTCAGGCCACGAGTACGGCCGAACCTCCAGCCCCTCAAGCTGTTCAGCCCGTTTCTCAGAGGGCTCCCCCGGCCAGGACTGCTACTGCCGCGGACAAAGGCAAGCAGGTCGCAACCCAGCAGGGGTCGAAGAAAAATCAAGGTGCTCCCATCGAGCCTCCTCCCACCAAGAAGACCACGCTGGTCATAGGAAAACAGATCGCGGATTCATCTCGGCAATCTCAGGAGGGTGCCCCGGGACAGGCTGCTGAGGAAATTCCCGGGCTATCTTACCTCAAGCTTGCATTCGAGCAAGTGCCCGGTCTTCTAGGGAACTCTGCTAAGTTCCTGGATGGTAAGGACAGCCACGGGATGAACTTGCTTAACTACGCACTCCGGGAAGCTGCTAAGGTGAGACTTTCCCCTTTTTTCTTTTGTCTTATATTTTCCTCGCTTTCCTCCTGCTGATTTAAGCTGTTCAGAGCGCTATGGCGACGGCGAAGGCAATAGACAGCGAACTGAAGAGGGAGGAGGAAGAGAAGAAGCTCAAGGCCGCGAAGAAGGAGCTCGAGGCGACCTTGTCAGAACGTGACATCGACCTCGCGGTGGCAAGGAGTGATCGCGAGATCTTTCAGAAGAAGCTGGCCGATGCTGAGGCCGCCCGTCTTCAGTCTGATACCACTTGGGCTGAAGAAAAAAGCAAGATGGAATTGGTGATCAACAGCCTCAATTCTCAGGTCGAAACGGCCAGGACTGTCACGGATGACCGGGAGAGGGAGCTGAAGCATGCAGAGGCGCAGCACGCGATGGAGATCAGCAAGCTCATAGAGGAGCTGACTGCTACCCGAGCTCGGATAGAGGAGGTCAGGGTGGAAACGGAGCAAAGCATAATTTACACCCTGTGGACGCATCACCCTAAGATAGATTATTCCATCTTTGGAAATGATGCTGTGAAGGACGTTGAATTCTATGCTGAGGACGCTCGAGCCGCAGCGGAAGCAAAGCAGGGCCAACCACAAGAAACTTCCTGGACGCCTGCTGAGATCGTCCCTCTAGAAGCCGCCGATGACCAAGTGGCCACCAGCTCGACCCCCCAGGACCCTCAAGACCCCTCCAGCTCGCAACATTAGTCCCCTTTTTTTGTAATAGTTATTTTTGTCTTTTGAACTCACCTCTTCTGAGGTCTTTATCTGTAATAACTTTTTAACTCAATATACGCTTTATTTCGTTTCGCTCTAATCTGCGTAATGCTTTTATTGGACGACGTAGATAATGATTGCGAATGTAAGTTGTTATTTTGAATGTGCTGGTGACGTCGTCACATTGTGATTTTTAGTCCACAGGAGGACGTCGGCCCGTCCAGAGCGTTGCGAACTCACAGGGCGCGGCGTCTCCGTCCAAGACTGTTGATTGATGACAAGTCCACAGGAGGACGTTGGCCCGTCCAGAGCGTTGCGAGCTCACAGGGCGCAGCGTCTCCGTCCAAGACTTGAATAATTTTAAGTCCACAGGAGATCACGGGCCCGTCCAGAGCGTTGCGAGCTCACAGGGCGCGCGATTCCGTCCAAGACTGTTGATTGATGACAAGTCCACAGGAGGACGTCGGCCCGTCCAGAGCGTTGCGAGCTCACAGGGCGCGGCGTCTCCGTCCAAGACTTTGTTGATGCCGATTAATACAAGTAAGAACGAAGACAGATATAAGTGGAGAGAATTTGCTTGAATATATTCATATATGCACTGGCGAACTGCCAAAGGTGTTACAATTGCAGCAAATAATTTGATCTGATAAATTACATTTGAGATAGATAATCCGATCTGGTTGAATCATACGAAGTAAGGTTGGAGCTTCTCAGCGTTCCATGCTCGCGGGAGTTCCGTTCCGTCCATATTGCTTAAGTGATAGGCTCCATTCCCCAAATTCTTCTGAATGATGTAAGGACCTTCCCAGCTCGGTCCTAGAGTGCCTTCGCTGGAATTCCGAGCTGCAGGCAGAACAAGTCTCAGTACCAGATCTCCGACGTTGTAGTGACGAACTCGGACTTTTTTGTTGTAATATCTGGCAACTCTCTGCTGGTAGACTGCCAACCTTAGTTGAGTTTCATCCCGTAGTTCATCCACGAGGTCGAGATTGCATGCGAGCAGCTGCTGATTATCTTCAATGTTGAATGTGGCTCTTCGATGCGTCGTTACCTCGAACTCAGCTGGAATCATAGCTTCACACCCGTAGACCATCGAGAAGGGCGTTTCCTGAGTCGTGCTGCGAGCTGTAGTCCGGTAGGCCCATAATACCTTTGGGAGCTCGTCCACCCATGCCCCCTTTCTTGCCTCTAGCTTCGTCTTCAGGATCTGCTTGATGATCTTGTTCACGGCTTCGACCTGTCCATTGGCTTGAGGATGATCTACTGCGGACAAACTCTTGGTGATCCCGAGCTCGTCACAAAAGTCGACGAACTGCTCACTGCTGAACTGAGTCCCGTTGTCTGTAATTACCTGCTGCGGAATACCAAACCTGCTGATGATATTACTCCACATAAACTTGATGATCTTCGACGTCGAGATGTCAGCTAGCTCTCTTGCTTCTGCCCACTTTGTAAAATAATCAACCGCGACCACGGCGTGTTTGCAATTTCCCCGAGCTGTCAGCAGGGGCCCAATCAGATCCATACCCCAAATTGCAAACGGCCACGGGCTAATCATCTGTTGCAGAAGTGCAGGAGGAGCTCGGGGCACCTTTGCGAACCTCTGACACTTGTTACACTTCCTCACCAGGGCGATAGCGTCCTTTTTCATTGTTGGCCAATAGAATCCTTGCCTTAGCGCTCTCTGAGCTAGAGCGAGGCCGCCGGAGTGATTTCCACAATGACCTGAATGCATGTCATTTAATACCTTCTTGCAGTCCGCCCCGTCTATACACCGCAAAAGAGGAGCTGAGAAACCCCTTTTATATAACAGATCGTCGTAAATACAATAACGCGCAGATTGCGCCTTTAGCTGGCGAGCTTCATTCTTCTCTTCGGGGAGAACCCCGTTTTGCAGATAGTCAACCAACGGCCTCATCCATGAATTCTCTGCCACTACCAGGGCCATCATCACTTCCCCCTTCTGAATACTTGGAACTGGCAGGAGCTCAACAGGCATGGGCTTCAAATCTTCTGCTATCTGAGTAGTGGCTAAGCGAGCTAGAGCATCAGCATGCGCATTTTGAGCTCGCGGGATCTGGTTCACTTCGTACCTCTGAAACACCCTGAGCAACTCTTGCACTTTCTCAAGATACGCAGCTGTACTTGATGTTCGAGTCCAGTACTCCCCTTTTACCTGGAATACAACGAGCTGAGAGTCACTGAATATTCTTACCCGGTCAGATCGCATCTCCCTAGCGAGCTTCAGCCCCGCTATGAGTGCTTCGTACTCAGCCTCGTTGTTTGTTGCTTTGAATCCGAACTTTAATGCATAGAAGATCTTGTGCCCCTCCGGACTGATGAGTAAAATTCCTGCCCCGGCTCTCAGCTCGCTCGACGAGCCATCAACATACAACTCCCACATCGGCATCTCCGATGGTCCAGCTTCTTCCTCAGGGGCTCCCGTAAATTCTGCAATGAAGTCTGCGAGGGCTTGAGCTTTGATGGACGGTCTGGGGACATACTCGATGTCGAACTGGGCCAGCTCGACTGCCCACTTCAATAAACGACCTGAGGTATCCGAGGTCTGGAAAATCTGCTTCAGGGGATACCGAGTCGGGACCTCGATCTTATGAGCCTGGAAATAAGGTCGGAGCTTTCTGGATGCGGTCACCAAACAATCAGCGAGCTTCTCTATCTGGGAATACCTGGTCTCCGCATCCGAAAGCCTCTTGCTGACATAATACACGGGGAGCTGCGTCTTGTTCCTCTCGCACCAAGGCCGCGCTGAGGGCGCTATCAGACACCCCCAAATAAAGGATGAGCTTCTCCCCCTCTATAGGTTTTGACAATAGTGGAGCCCGGCCCATATATTCTTTCAGCTGCTGGAAGGCCTGCTCGCACTGCTCCATCCATTCGAAGTCTTTTACCCTTTTCAACACGTCGAAGAATGGAATACACTTGTCAGTCGCTTTCGAGATGAATCTGCTAAGCGCCGCGACCTGACCTGTCAGACTTTGAACTTCTTTGACCGTCCTGGGCGACCTCATATTCATCAAGGCCAGAATCTTCTCTGAATTGGCTTCGATCCCCCTCTCATTTACCATGAACCCCAAGAATTTTCCAGATGCAACCCCGAAAGCGCACTTCAGCGGGTTGAGCTTCATCTTGTAATTTCTTAGAATCTGGAATGTCTCCGCTAGATCGTCGACATGGGACTCGGCTTGCTTCGACTTGACCAGCATGTCGTCTACATACACTTCCATCGACCTGCCGATCTGCTTCTCAAACATCTTATTGACGAGCCTCTGATAGGTCGCGCCAGCATTCTTCAGACCGAAGGGCATCACCTTGTAGCAATAAAGGCCTCTATCCATAATGAACGAGGTATGCTCTTCGTCCAGCGGGCTCATAGGAATTTGGTTATATCCTGAATAAGCGTCCATAAAACTCAACAGCTGGTGACCAGCAGTCGCGTCCACCAACTGATCGATCCTTGGAAGAGGGAAACTGTCCTTAGGGCACGCCTTATTGAGATCGGTGAAATCAATGCACGTCCTCCACTTGCCATTCTTCTTCTTTACGAGCACAGGGTTAGCGAGCCAAAGTGGATACTGGACGGCTCTGATGAAGTTATTAGCGAGCAGCTTATCAACCTCCTCTTTGATGGCATCAGATCGCTCTTTTGTCAACGGTCTCCTCTTCTGGCGAACCGGTCTGAATCGGGGATCAATATTCAATCTATGCGACATAACCTCAGGATCAATCCCAACCATGTCTTCGTGACTCCATGCGAAGACATCTACATTTTCTTTGAGGAAAACAACGAGCTGATTCTTCATTTCCGGGGCCAGACCTCGCCCCACACTCAGGCATCTTTTTGGATCTTCCTCGCTGACTTGAACGAGTTCGAGCTCGTCAACTGGACCCGATGTTCCATACTCATCTACTTCACGAGGATCAAGATCGCGGTCGAACCCTTTTCTGCTCGCTTCTCTCGGCTTTTCCTCAGTTACCATGTCGACTTGCTTATACGTCACCCCGATCTTCATAGCCTTCACATAACAGCGTCTTGCTGTATATTGCTCACCTCGAATTACCCCCACTCCGCTGGCAGTCGGAAACTTGATTGTGAGAGCTTTGGTTGACACGACCATATCCAGATCGTTCATCGCGGGCCTCCCCAAAACCACATTATAAGCAGATGCCCCATTAACGATGAGGAAGTCCGCTAGGGTAGTTGTCTGGCGAGCTGGATCTCCTATTGAAAGCGGAAGTCTTACTTGGCCTATTGGGATGAAGGCGTCCCCAGTGAAACCGTAGAGAGGCTCTGGAGACTGCTTCAGCTGATTAGCTCCTAACCCGAGCTGATCATAACAATCCTTGTACATAACATTGACCGAGCTGCCTGTATCTATCATGATCCTCAGGACCTCGGCGTTGCTGATTCTCGCCTTGATAACAAGGGCGTCATTATAGGGAAATTTTACCTCGCTTTCGTCTTCCTTTGTAAAAACGATCTCCTCCGAAGTCATTCTAGCCTTCTTCGCTGGCCCTTCCTGATCACCCCGCCCTGTAAGATGGACGTGATTTGCCTCTCGCACATATCTTTCGTGAGACTTACTAGAGGATCCGGCGATGTGGGGACCGCCATGGATGGTATAGATAGTTTTCACCGTCAAATCAACCCCCTGCTCCTGGCCCTGCTGACTCGTCTGCGCAGGCTGGTGATCTTGACGAGGACGCTGATTTTGGGGCTTCTTGTGGTCGGGCTGTACCACATACTCCTTCAGACGACCATTTCTTATCAAATCTTCTATGGCGTCCTTAAGGTCCCAGCATTCAGATGTATTGTGCCCGTTCTCCTGATGATAAGCACAATACTTATGAGGATTTTTGAACTTACCCGGGAAACCTGTAGGGCTCGGCCTCCCGAAGTTGACTCAATGCTTCTCTGTCTGAAAGATCCGATCTTGCCTGTCGGATAATGTACTGTAGCGATGGAAGCGGCTTCGAGGTGGCGAATGGTTCCTCCTGGGCTCCTTCTTAGCCCGCTTCGCCACCTGATTATTAGATCGATTTCTTCTATCTTCATTACCGACCTAATCCCTCTTTTGGCCTTGATGGGATCCGCTTGCCTCATTTTTTGGCTGGCTAGCCTTTCTCGAGCTAAAGGATTCTTCCCATCTGATCTCCCTATTAGCTCGTTCGTAAAATTCTCCCAGGTCTTTGACAGGCATTTTGTAAATGCTTTCATACAGCTTTCCATTCTTTCGAAGTCCAGCTGATATTGTTGACAAAACGCCCTCATCAGACGGGCTCTCCACATTATTAATCTCGCTTCTGAAGCGGCTGATATATTCCTTTAGCGATTCCCCTGATCGTTGAAAAATGGTTGCGAGATGACAGGCCGGAGCGAGCTACCTCTTCAATGCTTTATATTGGTCGAGGAACTTTTACTGGCACTCCTCCCAGCTATTGATACTGCGAGGTGGCAGATTCCTGAGCCAAGTTCGCGGTATTTCTCCGAACGTCGCAGGGAACACGCGACACTTTACCAACGAACTGGAGGTTTGCAAATTCATTTGGACGTTGAAGGCGTCCAGGTGATCATATGGGTCCGAATCCCCATTATACTTCGGAATGTCAGGGAGTTTGAACCTGGCAGGAAGCGGCTCTCGATCTATTTCAACTGAAAACGGGCTTCTATCTTCACACCGCTCTCCTGCCACCTGAGCCCCAGGTCGCTCTTCGAGCTGCTGCATTCGCTCCAGGAGCTGTTGAATGATCGGGTCTTGAGCTCCGAGCTGCCTCACGGGGGACCTCCTACTTCTTTGACTTAACCCGGTGATAGAATGCTGGTCATACCGTCGGCGTTCTCGGCCCACCTCATAGTTATCGTTCTCTCTACGCCGGTCGTTCTGGCCTCGCCGCAGCTCGTCTTCATTTCTGCGATCTGAAACACGGGGGATTCCATTGCTTACCTCGACCCTTTTGCCACCATCTCGGCTGATTCTGACTCTCACATCTGAAGGTCGGGTTGCATCTCCATTCTCCCGAGCTCGCTGACTCCGGGCTTCAGATCGCCTATTCGACGAATGAAGAGATCCTTCTGGCACATGCACTCCCCTTGCGACCTCTGCCACAGGAGGTGGGATAACCGTCGTCCTTGGCACGTTCTGATCACGACCTCGTGCCATCGCCCTCAACGTATCCGCCATCTGTGCCATTGTAGCTTCTATCCTCTCCTGACGTCGGGCCAAGTCATGCACAACGTCCCGTCCTCCCTGAGACGGTCCTGCACCCATATCCGTCATCTGAGGCTGACGCCGCAGCTCGGTCTCTTCGGCTCTATCGTCTACTGAGTTTCTGGTCGTTCTCCCCTTAGCCATGGCGATTACAGAGCTCCACTTCGCAGTTGGGCCCTCCTTCTAGCGCCAAAATGTTGACGTGGTAAACCAGCCAACCAGATTCTTGAGCCTAATGCCGCGCTGATAAGGAGACCTGCAACAAACAGACCGAATAATGGCGAAGAAGAGAAGAAGAAAGAAGAAAGAAGAAAGAACACAGGAGGTTTGAAGTGGTTCGGCCCGATTTGGAAGGGCCTACGTCCACTTGTTCTGTTATTACTGTTAATCTCTCACAAAATGTTTGCTCTCCCTACGTTTTTACAGAGTAACAGCCTCTCAAAACTCTCAATTTCTGGATCCGTCCAACAATAAATGCCTCCCTCTATTTATAGAGGAGAAGAGGCTACAAAGAGAATAAACGGACAAAAAGGGCTGATCTTGTCGTAATAAATGCTGCTGGAGAGCTTTAAATGCTTCTGACTTCTGACATGTCAACTCTGACTTCACGTGGGCTAACTGCTAACCCATGCTGGTTTGGTGAGATTTCCGGAAATTAAGCTGCCATTAGGTGAGAAACCCTTACTTATCGTGCAAGACACGCCATTTTACTGTCTTGCACTGAAACTGGGCGAACTGGCTAGATAACGGTCTGAAACTGCGTCGTGACGATCTGGACTCAGCAACGATCTGGCGATCTTGATATCGCTGCAACGGTCTAGCGACCTTGACGTCGCTATCATCATAGCAGGTGAACCTGTCATTGTCTCGTTCGAGCTCGATCTCGCGATCTGATACACAGTACCTCTCACGGGCCTTTGGTAACTTGGGCCACTATTTTTATGGGCCTTTACCAGTCCATTTGAGGAATCCAAAAATACCCGTAACGCGAACTGACTTCTTAACTAGCTGGACCCTTAGTGAGCTATTCCTTAGCCGAAAATGTAGTCTCAATCAAACATTTTTGGGCTTCTGCCAATATTTTTAACTTTTACCAGCCCACTTTAGTATCTTAGAAATACTCATAACATTAACCATTATACCTGTTGAAACCTTTTTCAAAATTAATAAAAAAGTAAACAATTTTTCACCAATTAATAATTAACACATCAATATCTTTTAATTTTTAAAAAAATATATTATAAAAATTATTTTATCAATTAGCTAAATAATACAGTGTCATAGGTATTTTCTGGATTATCTAAATGGACTGGTACAAGTCCAACGAAAATGATCCAATAAACCGGTCTAGCAGGCAGAGGCCCAACTGGTTAGCACGAGCTCATTCATCAGTAGTTGATGAACGAGCTCATATTGATGAGCTAATGGGCTCATTCATCAACTCTCAGTATGAGCTCATTTATCAACTCATTAGCTTGCCCAAAACGAGTTCATCAGCTCGTTTTGGACGAGCTCTAACCCGTCTGGAGCAGAATCAGTTTTTTACTTGGCGAACACATTCAGCCTTTCTCAGAATGGCAGCAACACAAATTAAGGAATACATAATTACCAAATCAAGACCCGAATTTCAAGGGATTTGACCCAGCATTTAATGGGTGTCAGTTTTAGAAAAACATAATTAATTATTTTCTATTATATTACAACTGTAGCACTACCCTTTTCTCTATAAATAGGGGTTTAAACTCATTTATAAGGGGATCTTGGTCTCTCATTCATGCTATAACCAGAAAACTCATAGTAACAGTGACTATCTTCTTACATCGAAGCCGGTGTCATGGATATAGGCTCATTCCTGAGGCCGAACCACGTAAAGCTTGTCTTTTCTTCTTCCTTTCTACCTTGCTTCTTCTATTTTTCGTTTTGTTTGTGTTATCTGTAATTCTGGGCATCAAGAATCTCAGTTGACCAAATTCGAACTTCAACATTTTGACGCTAGATGGATGACCCAAACTACAGATTTCGCTAGATCTTCAGACTGTCATGGCAAGAGAAAGAGCCAGAAGCTCCAACGCAGCGACCGCTGACCAACAAACAAGGGAAGTTGTTGTCCCTATAGACAGTGTTGTTAAAGATGAATCCTTACCAGCTCCTCGTCAACCAAATTCGACAGTCCTTATAGCTGGGCAGCTTCATATCCAGTACCAGCCACAAGAGGCATTGAATAATTCAATACAGTAGCTCGCAGATGCATTGAGGATGCTGACATAGGCCTAAGCACGAAACATGCCCAAATTTGAGGTGAAGCTCCCAGATAAGCCTGCAATAGCAAGAGAAAGTGTCAGCTCATGAAAGGCACATCAGAGAAGAGCTGCAACCTATTAACTCAACTCGTCCCTCTCATTTGCGTTCAAAAGATGAATATCGACGAGCTAGAAAAAAAGAAGCAAGCTATCCGCGACATAAAATATCGCATCGAGCTAATAGCTCGCAAAGGGTCAATCATGTAAACGTCCTAGACTGCCACCTCCCAGGTCGTGAGATGAGAAGGTACAGACCTCAGGACCTAAGGATAAAAGAGCTGCTTTAGAGAATTCAGCAACTCGAAGCACGCCCAGACGTCATCAACCAGCATGATTAGTATGGAAAAAATGGCCCCCTCTCACCAGAGAAATTGAGACTCGACTTCTCTTAAGAAGGTTCAAGGTCCCCAATATCCTTCAATACAACGAGAATAGCGACATTTATGATCACTTGCATGCATTCAATGTTCATATGGACATTCAAACGACCGATCTATTGGTCAAGTGTCATGTCTTCCCCACAACTCTAGGGAACATTTCACGAACTTGATTCAAAAATCTCCCAGCTCGCAGCATCAACAGCTTGGGAGAATTTCAACGAAGGTTCACCAATCAGTACAAGGCTCTAAAGAAACAGCTCGCTCCACTTTGCCACCTCGCGACAGTCTTCCAACTACAAGGTGAATCACTAAAAGACTACATTTATCATATTTAGATGCGATAGCAGCAAGGTAAAAAATCCCTTGGATGCACCATCCTGACGGCAATCTCAGTCGAACTTCACAAGAATGGAAAGTTATACTAGAATATTTATAAGACCCCAGTCAAAGACCCGGGTGAATTCTACGAACATGCTACCAAGAAAATCAGGTAAGAAGAAGCCTTCGACTCAAAACAGCCCAACCAGGAGGGAGAAACCAGTAGCTCCAACCCACCAAAGAAAAGAGATCATGATGGGAATAGAGGTCGAGACAGTGGCTCAAACAATCAAGTCGCCAAGAAAGTTAGGCATGAGCGACCTCAGCATCAAGGCAATCATAATGGCTTCAGCATCTTGTCAGATACTCAAGACAAGATCTATGCAGCTAAGAAAGACAGTGAAGACTTCGGGAAGCCCAATCCCATGAGTTCCTCTGTCCACAGCAAAAACCAAAAGAAGTTATGTGAGTATCACAACGAGGTCAAGCACAATACCTCAGATTACAGGGAGTTAAGGGATGTCATTGAAAATCTGATTAAGCAAGGTCGACTGGATGACTATGTAGTGCAGCAAGCAGGCTAGCGACCTCAGTAGGTAGCGTGGTGGCAGTCCCAACGAGCTCCTAATTCAGAATATGAACCTGCTGTAAGAGCTTTTCACCATACACGGTGAACCTCATCTCACGGGGTACAGTTCCATGTTCGATTACTTTATGAGCTCATGCTCTTGATATTCAAATTCAATTTTTGAATATAAATAAATTACATTGTTGTGCTATGATTATTTCTATGATATTAAATGTTGAGCCTCTTTGACCAAAGAATAAGCAATTTGAGCTATATTGTCGGGTGACGACCCCCTAAGCATAGCTCGCGACCTATTACATTGTTATTAGGTAACGATCCCCTGAACATCCCCAACCGTTTATGCTGTCACCAAGTATGACCTCCTAGACAACTGGCCGAATATTACGCTGTACAAGTTCGGGTTCCGACCCTATAAATGCAGTCAGTTGTAAATGCTCAGGTTTCGATCTTGTGAGCGCGGCTTGTTGTAGGTGCTCAGGTTTCGACCTTGTGAGTACAGCTTGCTGTAGATGCTTAGGCTCCAACCTTGCAAGCGCAACGCGCTGTAAAAGCTTGGACCCCTACCTTTTGAGCACAGCTTATAACCAATTGAAGAATTATTATGACAGCTCGCAAGCCTGGGATGCTTAAAAAAAAAAAGTGGCTCCGACCTCAAAGCCTTCCTACCCGAGCTTACGAGTTCGCGTCAGATATTATTACCTCTTACTTAAAGCAGATAACTTTGTTGTTTAGTCCACAGAGGAACTCAAGCCCAGCGAGATAAAAGCACAAAGCAGAATTTGAAAAGGCAGAATAACAATACTAGATACAACAGCTTTTACCAGTAAGTTCAAGCTCCCAGTACATAAACGCACTGAGAGCTGGGGGGCTTATGTTATGGGTATTTTCTGAATTACATAAATGGGTTGGTATAAACCCAACGACAATGATCCAATAAACCGGCCTAGCAGGCAGAGGCCCAACTAGTCAACATGAACTTGTTTATCAGCTCTCAGCATGAGCTCGTTCGTCAGCTCTCAGCATGAGCTCGTTTATCAACTCTCAGTATGAGCTCGTCTATCAGCTCATCAACATGAACTAGTTCATCAACTCTCAGCATAAGCTCGTTCATCAATTCGCCAGCTCGTTAGAGCTCGTCCGGAATAGAATTAGTTCGTTACTTGGCGTACATGTTCAGTCTTTCTCAGAATAGCAACGGTGCAAATTAAGGAACACACAACTACCAAATCAAGACCCGAATTTCAAGGGATTTAACCTAGCATTTAATGGGTGTCAATTTTGGGAAAATATAATTAATTATTTTCTATTATATTACAACTATGGCACTACCCCTTTCTCTATAAATAGAGGTTTAAACTCATTTGTAAGGGGATCTTGATCTCTCCCTCACGCTGTAACCAGAAAACTCATAGTAACAGTAACTGTCTCTCTACACCAGAGCCGATGTCGTGGGATGTAGGCTCATTCCTAAGGTCGAACCACGTAAAGCTTGTCTTTTCTTCTTTCTCTTTGCCTTACTTCTTCTATTTTTCATTTTGTTTGTGTTATCTGCAGTTCTAGGCATCAAGAATATCAGTTGACCAGATACGAACGTCAACATATGGCTTTCTAAAAATTAATCAATTAAATTTTAATTCATTGATTTCAATTGATTAGTCTTTCTATTTTTAAAGTTATAATATCATTTGAGTAATAAATTTGGATTTCAATTTAAGTAAATTAGTATTAATTTTTAAAAAAAGATTTTTCATTTTCAAATACAAAAAATTAGAGTAAATTTGTTTGGTTGAATATTTTATAAAATATGTTTTTCAAAAAGAAAAATAATTTTTTATAATTATTATTAAAAAATAAAAACAAATTTTTGTATATTTTCCATCATTTGCAAGATAAATTTTCAAATTAAACTACTATTTTTTCCCTTAAATAACTATTTACTCACTTTTAAAAATAATATCAAACATATCTATATTATTTTCAATTTTCAAATTTAACTTTTCTTGAATTTTACTAAATACATTGTATTTTTAAATACTTTATTTTATGCGCAAAATGGGGTTAGCTTAAAAGAAAATTGTCGCCCCTACTCATGCATTGATATTAAGGTCACAGGTTTAAATGTTTGTTCACCACTAATATATAGGTTTCTCTTCCTTATACGTTGTGGGTTGTTCCCCCTACCTAACACCCCACCCATTCACCACACCCGTCCCTTCATATCTTGGGAGCTAATCTATCATTTTAAAAATTATACCAAACACATCTTTATTACATGTTTTTCATTTTGTTTTCACTTTTATTAGATAGTTATACAACTGTTGGGTATATTTATAATTTAAAATAAATAAGAGTGTGTTTGTAATTGGTTTAACACTCAAGAGTAAAAGTTCCCAAAAAATTAATGGACTTATTAAATTTGTCCACTCTCAATAATTTTACTATTTTTACTCCCCATGGATCCATTTGTCATTTGGAATTAGATTAGAGTATATTCGATAAATTAATATTATAATATGTTTGATACATTATAGAGCTGAATTAAAATAATATTGACTCTTTTTTTATGTAGTATGGGATTAAACAAAAAGTTATAGAGCCACCAAAAAAAGTTCTTAGTACACCCATGTTGTAATAAAAAACTTTATTACTAAAATAACCATAGATACAATTACTTAAAAGGACATAACTCTATAATCAACAAATTAAACTTTTTTTGACACCTACACCCAATTTATTATAAATCATAATAATTTATACAAAATCAAAATTAATATCTCAACAAAGAAATTTAATTTTTACTTATAATTAGTGAATGAATAAAAACTAAAAAGATGAATTTTAAATGCATATATACTTTTGTTCTAACTTTTACTATTGAATTCTGATCGAACAAAAATCAAATCTATAAAAAGGAAAAGTAATAAGTTTTTGGTTTTGGTTTTAAAAAAGTGTAGTACTATAATTTGGGTATATGTGGTTCTTAATTAGATTAAAAAAATATATCAATTTTAATTTGGACTTTGTTCACAAGTTGCTTTTTTTGTGTTTCATATAACGAAAAATTAAATTATTTTTGGTATTTTGATTGGTGTGGAAAGCAAAAAATTAAATTTTAACTTTTAAATATAGGTGTAAAAAGAAATTGGATGTGATGAGAACTTTTAAAACTATAATTATTTTGTGATATGTCATTTTAATAAAATAATACTATTTTAAAGCTAGTCTAAAAGAGAAAAAATATTTTAAATATTTTAATAAATCAATTAAAGTTTAGATAAAAATATTAAAATTATTTTTTTGAACATCTTTTAAATGTAAATCTAACTATTTCAAATTGATTATTTTTTAAAAGTAACATTTATCTTATAATAATTATTGAAATTATTAACTTTATTGATATTAGTAAACATAAATAGAACAAACCATAGTTAATTTTATCAAACCTTTTGAGAATTCGTAATTAAGGGGGATGTATTCATTCATGACTATAAAAAAATTTTATAGACTTCTTTTAACGAATTATTTTTATCGAATTTATAAACTTTTAATGACTTCACAAATTCATAAAAAACTTTCAAATATTTTTATAAATTCTTTTCAAAAAACTTTTATTAACTTGTATAAACTGTTATAGACTTTTAAAAAAATAATATCAAAAACTTTCATAGGTTTCCAATATGCTTTCATAAACATTAATAAACTTTCACTAATTAATATAATATTTACTTTATAAGTTAATAAAATTATATTTATCATGTCAATAATTGATTAAAAAATATGACACATAAAATAAAAGTATAATCTATTTCAAAATAATAATAATAATAAGAAAAATATAGTCACCTTAACTACATAAATAGATAATCAAAACATAAAGTATTTCAAGCATTTCATTATTCAATTTATATATTTTATGAAAAATAAAAATATAATCATTTAACAAACTAGTACAAATTATATATTTTGTAAGTTATATTTTTCATTTCAAAGAAAATATATATATTTTTTTTTACATAATGTAAATAAACATGTAGAAAACAACTATCAAAATTATTGTTTTATAAAATTCAAACTAATTAATTTTATGATATTTTATAAATAGTAAAATTGATTACTGTACTTCAAATATTAACTAATCAAAAGTAATATGAATAAAAGTTGAAAAAAAAAATCACATGTATAAATATAATTAAATTTAAAATTTAAAATTTTATTTAACCATTAACTAAAAAATCATCAAATATTAATTTTTTTTTCTTTTTTATTTGAAATAGAGATCTTTCCTTTTATTTTGTAATATAAAAGATAAAGATTCCATCAATTAATTTTATCAATTTTATAGTAATGTAAAAGTAACTGTGAGGTTCATGGGAGATTCAAATGTAAAAGTAATTTAAAAAAGTGAAATATATATATGTGTGTGTGTGTGTGTGTGTGTGTGTATTTTAAATAAGTGAAATATTTTTATTTATGGGAGATTTAAATGTAAAAGTAATTGTGAGGTTTGCTTCTATAATCAACAACAAAAATCTACAAAAGTTTCTAAGAGGAGTGGAAGAAAATTTGTGGAGTTTTATTATTATAAATTTAATATAAAAGTCATTAAAATTTTAAATTCTATAAAAGTCATTGACATTTTGAATACCTCATAACTTTTATAAACTCTTAAAAAGTCTTGATTGAATACATCATAACTTTTATAGATTTTGTAAAAAATTTTAAAGTCTATATTAAATATCATTTGATTTTTGTAGAGTCTTTAAAAGTCTATATTGAATACATCTAAACTCTTAAATTCTATAAAAGTTATTAAAAATTTAGATTAAATGCATCTTTATAAGAAAACATTACACTTTAATGGACAAATGTAACAGAAACATTTATGAATGAATAAGTTAATATTGGCAAAACTTTTTACACTCCTTAACATTCATTAATGAATTAATTAGAAGTCGTTTATTTTTTTCACTTAAGGCTTAATAATACTGAATTACATCTATTAAGTTATTTTTGTTTTTTTTTTTTAAGTGGTCAAACCACTTAAAAATACCAAAAAAAAAAAAAACTGAAAAAATTAAGTAATGTTATGAACTAATATATAAAACAATGGATTTAGAATACTTACCACAATAATAGAAGAAGAGAGAAACAAGAGAAAATAGTGAATGAAATTCAATTTATATGTATTTTTCAATGTTACAATATAAACCTATTTATAGACACATTGGAGAATAATTTTCATAACAAAATAACAACAAATAAGGTAAAGAATATTATCAAAAAGGAAGTGGTGTTAAGACCATATATTTATAACACTCCTCCTTGGGCATACACCACTTGATAATATTCTTCAAAATTCTTGAAAGTGCCAAAATACTACCTCATTAAAAACCTTACCAGTAAAACCAGTGGGACAAAACTTGGTTAAGGAAAAAGAGTACAATGCACATATGTCTAAAGAAGATTCTCCCCCTGAAAATTATACAACTATCAATCTTGCAGTTTGTGAAGTCGACGTATACCAATACCATATACCATCCTCTTAAAAGTTGATGTTGGTAAAGACTTAGTAAATAAATCTGCAAGATTATTTGTAGAATGTATCTGTTTGACATCAATTTATCGACTTTCTTGGAGTTCATGAGTGTAAAAGAATTTTGGTGATATATGCTTCATTTTGTCCCCTTCGATGTATCCTCCTTTAATTTGTACAATGCAAGCAACATTATCTTCATATATCATTGTTGGTGAATTTGTAACTGGAGGTAATTTACAAGTACTTTGGATGTGATGAATAACAGACCTCAACCATATGCATTCTCTACTTGCTTCATGAAGTGCAAAGATCTCAGAATGATTGGATGATGTGGCAACAAGCGTTTGCTTGCCAGAATACCATGAAATTGCTGTAACATTATATGTGAAAACATATCCAGTTTGTGAATGTGATTTATGAGGATCAAAGAGATAACCAGCATCAGCATAACCAATAAGACTAGAACCATTTGTTATCCTTGAATAGAATAAACCCAAGTCTGTAGCTCCTCGAAGATATCAGAAAATATGTTTAATTTCGTTCCAATGTCTTCGAGTTGGTGCAGAATTAAACCTTGCTAAAAAATTTACCGAAAATGCAATATCTAGTATCATGCATTTTGCCAAATATAATAAGTCACCAATGACATTAAGATACGGTACTTCTAGACCAAGTATCTTTTCACCATCATCTTTCGGTCAAAATTGATATTTCTTTGGGTCCAAAGACTGGACAATCATAGGAGTACTTAAGGGATGAACTTTATCCATGTTGAATCTTTTTAGGATTTTTTTCAACATAAGCTGATTGATTGACTAACATTCCCCCTGATTTGTGCTCGATCTCCAGGCCGAGACAATACTTTGTTTTCCCCAAATCTTTCATCTCAAATTCTCTTTTCAGCAATTCATAAGAGCTCTTCAAGAGTTTCAATTTAATTCATGTCATCGACATATATTGTTACACTTGCAAATCCAGATTTTAATTTCTTTATGAATACACAAGGACATATAGATCATTAATATATCCTTCTTTTATGAGGTATTCACTAAGAAGATTATATGATATCTATCTGGATTGCTTTAAGTCATATAAAGATCATTGTAACTTTATTGAAAACAAGTTATGAGAATTTGAATTATATACTTCAGGGATTTTCATGTATATATTAGTATTTAATGACCCATATAAATATGTTATTAACACATCCATAAGACATATTTAAAGTCTTTTGGAAACTGCCAAACTAATTAAAAATAAAAAAAAAAACGTAATTGTATCCATCATAAGTGAATACGTTTCATCATAATAAATGTCAGGTCTTTATGAGAAACCATGTGCTACGAGTCGTGTATTGTGTCTCACGACTTTATTTTTCCCATTACATTTTCTAACAAATACCTATTTATACCAAACAGATTTGACATCTTCAGGTGTCTGGACTACTGGTCCAAATACATCACGTTTGGCTAATGAAGTCAATTCTGTTTGAATTGCTTCTTTCTACTTAGGTCAATCATGTATTTTTCAACACTCATTGATACTATGTGGTTTACGATCATCATTTACAATCATGACTCCACAATTCTCCAAAAGAAATTTTTTTTTCGTATTTCCAAGATTTTGTATCTCTTCAGGAGATTATACCACTTCTGGGGCACTAACCTCTGCAAGGACTATTAATTCTCATCATATGAAATTAACTATGAGATAATTTATTTTCACATTATCAATATTAGGTTTCTGTAGTAAACCTTTGAGATGTAATTATATCTTACTGTCTCAATTTTCATATAAGTAATTATTTTTATCAAAACATATGATGTTTTCAAGCGTCCATTTGACAAGTTTAATACAACTATATAAGTATAACTCTGCTTTTGCTTTGATCAATAATTTTTATGTCGACATTTATCTACAATATGCTATTTAATATCCTCATCATTTTTTCATAATATACAGAGCAACAAAATATAATATCTTAATTTTCTTTAAGTTTTCAGTACACATATCTCTTCAGGGGCTACTGTAAACTTTCACATATTCTTAGGGCAAACTATAATAGTTATAGTTTGAGCACATGGACTTTATCATATGTAATTGAGATCCCTTTTGTGTTTTATAGGGAGAGATTTAAAGAGTTCTATTTTTTCAAAAACATTTAATTCTTCAGGAGTTGTATTATGATGAGGATTATATCTAGATCGAGCGTGATCTTTAAAATGATCATGATATTTTATTATTCATTTCAAGGAATAATAACTTTTCAATCAAATTTACTTTTCACATTTCTATGTATAACAAATAATTTATTTATTGTCATTTACGTAAATTATTCTTCGGGAACAATCATCCGGGTTAATATATTGACAATGAGTATAAAATCATTCGGGTATACAATTTTCAAGTAAACGATCATTTGAACTTCAAGTTCATATGACTTATACAATAATCGTCATAATGAATTATGCATGTCAATTATAATTTCACGTCGTTAAATTTTTTAATTTTATCCTTATTCTTCCCCTAACGATGAGAAAATTTTGTTTGTTGGCATCATGAATTTTTTTGCATCATCATAATGTCCTTCTGGGACTTCATTATACTGTCTTACTATCCTTCAATGATTAAAATGTCACATAGTGTGCTTCAGGGACCAAACACATAGTGTCCTTCAGGGACCAAATTGTGATATCAATTATTGTCCTTCAAGGACATTTATTAGATAAGAATCTTCAGATTCTATAATGATAGACATCGTAAAATATGCTTCTGGCATATGACAGTATGAATAATACAAATACGATATACTTTTATTAATGTATATCTAAATAGATTTCTTCAGGATCTATTAAAGCAACAAAGTTTCACATATATAACATTGTTGTTTTTCACTTTGTAATATGCAAATTTGCTCTTGTTGAGCATTTATATATCGATAAAAGATTAATAAAATATTTATTTATACTTTAGATACATAATTATTATAATTTCATATTCTACCAATAGTAAACATTTTGTTTACTTCGCTTTGATGTGAATTCCACTTTAAATGGTTAAAATTTACATGATCACCAAAGCTTTATTGATCATAATCATCGTCATGACTATCAGATGATTAACATTCACTTCAAAGAATGATATTAATCAATTTAGCCATGCGAGATAAATGATTTTTTACCTCATAATCATTAACATTGCTACTTCATGAGCAAATTTGAAGTACAAATTATTTCAATCATCTGACTTCATTTATTTCATCAAAATATATAAATCGTAATCACAGTGAATTAATGGACAATTTCTCAAAATACAATTATGATGAATTGTAACAAGTATTTAATAATCAAATAAGGTATAAGAAAATATATGTCATGTACCTTATTTCGCATTTTACTTTGAGGAGCGAAAATAACACAACCTTCACTAACAAAAAATTTTATAAGAAATAATAATTATTATATAATTTAATATAAGAAGAATAAAAATACTGTACATTTTCTTCTCAAAAACCCAAAACTTCAAGCTATGATGTGATTATATATCATAATTACATGTTCAATTTGATAGTAACTCAAAACTTCAAGTTTTGATAAAATTGAGGATGAAATTCTTTTCCAAATCACATAAGTTATTATAATTAGTATTAGAACTTTAGGTTCTAAGTAAATTATAATCATACCTTAATCATCGTCTCTATCTAGTTTTCACATCTAATAACTCATGCCACTATCAGACCAATGTCGTCGCTAGAGAGATAACGACTTAACCATAATACCAATAGATTTTAATTGTATGACATGAGACATGAGATCGTTATATATATATCCGATCAAGTAATCCGTATTAAATACATAAATATGAAAATACATACCTCGATGCGTTGAAATTCATAAACAGAAAAATAAAATGCTTTAATGTATTTACGAATCTAAATTTCACGATTTATATCCTGAAATCATGAACAAAAATTAGTATAAAAGATCTTCAAATCTCTACTCAACTTCGATGAGGAGACATATTTTCAAATCTACATACTTGAGTTCGAGACCGGTTCTTTTCATATTAAATTAGAATTGATTTAATTTTTCTCAATTTTTTCATTCGTAATTTTGAAACTTCTGATTCCAAAATCTAAATTATAATCTAGAATTGAATTAAGGATTTGAAATTTTAAGTTTTAAGATCTAAATAAAATTGAGAATTTATTTAGAATTTGAAACTTCTGGTTCAGATTTAGAATATAAAAATTCGGATTCAAATCGTTCATCGAGAATCCAATCAATTAAAGCGAATTTGGTGGAATCATTATGCCATATATAGAAAGCAAGAACATAACATCACAGGATCAAATCTGTTCGATCTTTATTTAATTTTTCATAACTTGAAAGAGTCACATTGCTTTCTATTCTATATGTATATGCATAACATTGGCTTTATACACAAAATACAAACTTGTATTTTGTTGCCTTTATAAGACACACTCTTTCTATACAATAGACAATGGATGATCATGTTGCTTTAGATAACTATAATTTATTTGACATATACAATTGTTCATATTGAGTGTGAAAGCCAACAGAATTTATTTAAAATTTAACTAAAATTTCCAGTTTCAGATAAAGTATTACTATAGAACTTCTGGTTCTAATAGATAAATATATCAGAATTTATAATTCTAATTAAATTCAAGTATAGAAACTTCTGGTTCTAAACAGTTTAAAAAATCTAAAAACTTCTGATTTTAGATCATTATGAAAATTTTAGAACTTCTTGTTCTAAAATATCTCGAAAACTTCAGGTTCCAACAATTATATATATTCACACCATAAGAAATATAACAAAAATAAAATAAAAGTAAGAATGATAATACTACTTCAAATAATACATTATAGTAACAGAATTATTTGAATAAAATAGTAGGAAGTTGATCATATGAATGGAATCTCTCATACTATGTTATTTGAATCAGATAGTAGGAAATAGATCATATGAATGAAATCTCTCATACAAAATTCGTGCTGACAACGTGTTATGAAATAATATATAAAATAATGGATTTAAAATACTTACCACAATAATAGAAGAAGAGAGAAACAAAAGAAAATAGTAAATGAAATTCAATTAATGTGTATTTTTCAATGTTACAATATAGGCTTATTTATAGACACAGTGGAGAATAATTTTCATAACAAAATAACAACAAATAAGGTAAAGAATATTATCAAAAAGAAAGTGGTGTTAAGACCATATATTTATAACAAGTAAGAATTTTTAATTTTTCACTTAATTGCAAATCATTTAATGACATTTAAAAGTTTTTATTCCAAATCCATCCTCCCCAAAATAACATAATTTTAAATTTATTATAATTTTATATTACTCAAAATTTTCCTTTATACTTACAAAAAATATATTCGAAAAGTAAAATCTCAATACATCTCATCCCAAATAATCTTGAAATTAAACTAATATATATTTAAATTTTAA
Organism: Dimocarpus longan; assembly: GCA_022984855.1. NCBI lineage: Eukaryota > Viridiplantae > Streptophyta > Magnoliopsida > Sapindales > Sapindaceae > Dimocarpus > Dimocarpus longan. The sequence goes on along the minus strand of CM041023.1, from coordinate 11,200,343 downwards.
TTTAAAATAAATTAATATATTAATATATTTTCTTAAAATATATTAATTAATTTATTTATAAATATGGTTAATATTACCATATTTTTAATTATATTTTAATTATGAATAAAATATTATTAATATGTATATAAAAAATATTTTGAAATTTATTGAATAATTTTTTTTTAGATGTTTATATTAAATCAATTAAAATTACATAGCAGTATATAGTAAAAAATGTATAAATATCAACTTATTAGTTTTTAGATAATTTTAATTTTAAAAAATAAACAAGTTTATAACATATTCAGAGGTAAAAAAAAAAAAAATAAACATGTTATTCAGATTTCAGGTTTCAATCATTATTCAATCTTCAGTTTTCAGGAGCACTATTTAATCTTTAGATTAAAAAACAAATGATCCTTTAATGTTGGTAAAACTTTTAACACTCCTTTGTATAAATGCGGTTTTAATAGAAGAATTTGGAATATCAATGTATCACCTAATTTGACATTTTTTCTCACTTTACTTAATCTCATAACTCATAAATATTATAATCAATAAATAATTAAAATGTGATAGTATTTCACTTTTAATTTATTTATGATCAATCACATGCTTCAAAAAAAAAATGATGATAAAAAAAAAAAAAAAAAAAAACCCTCTGCTTAAGAGAGGATCCATTCAATGGCAATTTGTTTAATAACAAGCACTCATTTAACTCATTAATTTATAGGTCTTGTCAATTATATAATAAAACATGATTTGATTAATCCATTTACTTATTTAACATTTTTAAATAATTTAAAATTTTTTAATTTAATTACACATACAGTTCAATTTACTAGAACCGATCTAATTAATGAAAATAATCAACTATGATACAACGTTGATTCAAAATAAATTTAAAACCATTTATACATTTGATATTTAATTATGTCAAATGGATCAATAAGTTAAAGAAGTATCAAATCCAAATATGACCTATTTACTTGATGGCTTTAAAATGTTATACTGATCCAAACCTACTAATTTCACGTTAAATGATTAGATCATACGATAGATGCTGAAATCTACAATTGTTGATGCAAGAAAAACACTATAATGAACATAAAACACTTCGATAATAAAATGATGTCAGTCAAAGACATTTTAAGATTCAAGTTAACTTATATATCAATTAGACAATAGAATGAAATTGAAATTATAAAGTTTGAAATACTTCTTGATGAATCTATTAATAAACATAAAGAAAATAAGTCGACCTATAGATCGTTCTTGGAATATCTTTTCGTCGAAACTTGATAGCTTTGGTCGAAAAATGGTACTCATAGAAGCAATGTTGGGAGAGGCTAATAAGAGTAACTCTGTTGACATCAAAATCTGGTAAGATAATCCAGATCTCTAGTCAACGAGATTCTTGAGCCCAATGTCGCAGATCAATGAAAAATATAACAAAAGCAGGAGAAAATAGGCTGAGAGGGAGAAGAAAAGACATAGAAGAAAAGCACACACAAATCTACGTGGTTCGGCCTTTAAGCATGGCCTACGTCCACGGCGCCTCTACCGTTGGTGGTGGCAGTCACTGTTATTCCTGTATTTTCTGGGTACAAAGAGAGAGAGAAAAGAGAGAGAATAGAAAAAACCATCCCCTCTTTACTATGATTTTACTCCTATTTATAGAGAGATGGGAGGTGCTACAGTAAGGGAAAAGCATTAAATGCATAATACAATTTTCAAAGTCTACTATCAAAAAGTCTGAGTTTTCTGACACTACCCACGCTGTAGTGGTTGAGTGAATCACGCTGCTACTGATCTGGAATGGTTGGTCGTACACATCACGTTATTGCGCGAGTTAGAGCTCAAAACGAGCTCACGAGGTAATTTTGGGCGAGTTGATGAGCTGATGAGGTTATGCCTACGAGCTGAGAGCTGAGCATTCTGGGAGCTGAGAGCTGATGAGTCGGTACGCGATCTGGAGGAGCTCAGCGACCTGGAGGATCTCACGACCTTGAGGAGCTCACGACCTTAAGGATCTCACGACCTTGAGGAGCTCAGCGACCTTGAGGAGCTTACGCGAGGAGTTAGAGCCTGGTAAATTGGGCTTCTGTCTGCTGGGCCTTTGAGCTTTTACCAGCTCATTTGGGGTATCCCAAAAATACATATAACAAACTCCAATGTTGCACCAAATTGGTGTTTTTTTACACCAATTTGGTACAATTTTGCTCTCCAAAATGACACCAAAACATAAATTCCTAGGTCATTTTTTGGTGTTAATGAATATTGGGACACCAAATTTGATATTACACTGTTCATAACACCAAAAATTGCAATTTATCAATAAATTAATTTAATTCAAAATATGTATTAAATTATTATAAAAAATATATCATTTAAAATATTTTATTAAGATATTTAAAATGAGTATAATATTAAATATATTTTAATATATTTTAAAATTTTTAATATATATTGATTAAAAAATTATGTATGAAATATTACATGAAGATACTTTTTACATTAATTTGATGTCATATATATTGAAGTAAAAAAAAATTGATATTAACATCAAAATAATATAAAATTTGATGTTATATGTTGGAGATCGCCTAAACTTCTCCATTTTTGGGATCCTCCCGCATCTAACTCTAGCCAAGTCAGACTGTTTGACCAAGTCAGTTAGACCAAGTCAAACTGTTATATGGGCAGGCTATGTGCGCAGGTCATGGTCCCTTATGATCTTTGGGGTATCTCCTACACAATAATAGGCTTTCAAATACCAACCGGAATTCTGTTAAAAAAAAAAACCAACTGGACTTGTGTGAATGAGATTAGACCCAACTTCTAATTATTGCTCAGATTTGTCCACTACACATACAACTGTGACTAGCCTTTTAAACTAGTATATTAAAACTCAAATGGATCACATGAGAACCCTCTACATTACTAGTGATATACCAAACAAACTATAGTATCAAATTGAATACAAATCTCAATCTTGCTTCACCCCAAATATACTATATATTTCGATCCTATAATATCATTCCAGTCACATCAGTAATTATTTGCTATAGTATACAAGAAGAATTGTAAAACTCAAATGGATCATATGAGATACATTACTTGTGATATACCAAACAAACTATAGTATCAAATTAAATACAAATCTCACCCCAAATATGATATATAATTCGTCATAAAAAATATATATAATATAATATAATTCGATCTTAATAATATTATACCAGCCACATTAGTAATTATTTGCCATAGTATACAAGAAGAATAGTAATGAATTTCTAAACACACAGGACATTCTAAATATAAAAAAAATGAAGAAAAGGCCGACCTCAACTAATCAAAAAAAGCCAATAATTCCTAACAAAATCATAAAACCATATAATTTCCTATTCCATGACTTGACAAACAAAGAAACGGACCCTGATTCCTTCTTAACATCATCATTATCGTCGTCATCATCGTCCTTGTCCTCATGAGGGTGATTGAAATTGGAAGGTACAACGATATCCGGCGCTGAATCTTCATTGTTGTAGTCTGCACTGTTAGGAGCTGGGGATTGTTCAGAGGGGCTTCTGAGACTTTCCGGCAAACCTTGTCCGTGTGTGACATTGATCTTGAAATGTTGGCCACTATTGCACTGGTCTCCGTCGTAGTCACTGGAGAAGAAATATGTTGGTCCTTCTTTGAGTAGAGGAACGGCCACCGTGACCGCGAATGTCGCAGTGTTGGATGGATTTGCAGCTGTCCAGAGTTTGGTGTCGCTGTCGAGTGAATCGTCGTAGTCACACTCCTTGTATGTGGTGAAATTGTAGGTTTGGACCACCGAATGGTTGTTGTCCGTGTTGAAAACTGCATACATGGACAATGACACCTCCGTTAATATCTTTTGTATTGAAACTAAAAAGTAAGTGTGGACAAGGGAAAAAAAAAAAAATAGAGAATTGTTTTTAATATAATATAATGTGATCAAAAATTTACTAATATTAATGATCAAAAATTTGTCAAGATTTATCTAGATTAAATATTACGTGGGACCTAAAGTTTACTCTTATAATATCGGAGAAATCTAATCCTATAATAAGAGCCTACACATGCTAGTAAATGAGCATTGTGGAGCCGATCCCTGATTATAGATGGAAAGTAAAAATATACTAATTATTTGAGTTACGAGGAAATATATAAATAGAGAAAATTGATCGACTCAATCCTATTAATTTATCACGTATACTCATGGTTATAGAATTAAAATGACATTGTATACTTTATAAATAAATCAATTATTTATGCCAGATTTAAGTGATCTAAAAAATTTAAATAGCTTCTCAATTTTGAAGATTTTCATTAGAAACAGTTCCACTTTTCTCAAAGATGTTAAGGAACCTCATAGTACCGGAATGTCTGGTATGCTTGCATCATATAATATTAAGGGGCGGGGATAGTATTAGATAGTGTTGTTAGTTAATTAACCGGTAGAAAAATGTTCCAAAGTAATTAAGATATAAAGTTAACATATTGACACCTCATTTCACATGTAATATGTAATGTGAACAGATAATAAATATCGGACACATGTTAAACATCTCTACTGTATAATATGTGTAACAAAAATTTTAAAAATAAAAGAAAAAGAGAGAAAGTTTGAACTAAAAATCTCTAAGTTTCGATATCCAGTTAATTATTAGCAGATCTAAACGTTTAAGTTAATTAAAAATGATCTAATAATAATATTTAAAATTTGAGATTAAAATATTTTCAAGTGGAGTTCACATTCAAATATAGTACCACCGGAACATCTAACACCAAGGGATCAAACTGCACATGGTGGACCACACAGGAAAAGAAATAGAATAAAAAAAAAAATCTTTAACAGTTGGCTAGTAGTTTCTTTCAAGGATGTTGTGTAAGCCACAAGAGTATACATTCTCGCAAAATTATTTAAGCATATGTAAATTCTTGACTGTTCCCAAACTTTTGTTATTTTAATTATTTTTAAAAAATTGCTAAATGTTTTGCCAACAAATCAATGATGAGTTGCCAGCTGGTTGTAATGAATGGAGCAGTTGAGGTTTCTATCGTTTCCAAACTTGCATTCCACGTGGGAACACATCTTCTTTGGAAACAATTTAACATGCAGTCATGCATTGCTTTTGGGAAAGCAAAAATTTCTTTTTTTTTTTTGTTTCCTGAACTTCATTTACTTTAAAATTTTAATCTATGTAATCTTCTTTAACAGATCCTAAAACTTACGTAAATAAGATTCTTGAAAGGGGAAAAAAAATAATCGTATTAATAAGTAATATAAAAGGAATTTTAAAAATGTTTAATATATCATTATATCTCTTTTCCTCCATTTTAATTATGAAAGTTTAAATTTTATCATTTATATTTTATCAGTATATATAGATAATTTTTTATCTTATTATGAAAATAATTATCTTTTATTTATAAAAATTAATATAAAAATCATATAAATAATATTTAATTTTTATTGACCTCAACATTGTTTGATACGTGTGATACCAACTTTAAAAAAGAAAAAAATAAATAAATAAATAAAGAAATAAAATTCTAAACTAGTCACTGTCAGCTTTTAAACATAAAGTAAATAATATTGAGTCAGTTGGCACTTTAGCAGCTATTATATATCTAACTTTTAGTACACTACTTAACTTGGTTGTTTACTTTTGTTTAAACTTAGTTGGCTTTTCCATCCAATCTATGCTAGATTGGGCAAAGCATCACATGAAACCATGTGCGCTTATACTACTAACTATTACTTCAAGAGTTTTCTAAAAACAAATCACAAAGTAAATTATCTAGTTCCAGCTGATACACTCTCTCACAGGACCGTAGAATTACTTGTTTGCTTGATCTAGTCATGAAGATGTAAAGATAACTCAACAAACAATGATCCATCATTGACTCTGTAACAACTAACCTCATGCTAGCTTAATTTAATTTGATTACAAAACTTGGTATGAACAATCCAAATTATATATAGCAATTTTTTCATATACCAAAATCATTTAAATTAATCTCATTTTCCTGTTTGTTCAGATTGTACAAAATCATGCTCCCACATAATTATATCCCAAAACATGAAGATCTAATAAACTACCTTTAAGCACATAGAATTCTAATAAAATTCAGAGATTTCAAAGGATCATGAGAGAAGATCAAAGCAACTCAAGTGGGGTAGAATAATCTTACTGAGAAAATCTCCCAAGCTGAAGGTTTTGGAATCAGCCCATTTCTGGTAATTAACAGTTGGCTTTTCAAGGTTGTCAAACCAACCCAAGGAGTCACCAACTGTGTAATTCTTGTAAGCGTTAGCAGATCCTGAAAGACAAGATAAAAGAAGAAGAAGAAGAAGACACCAAGAGGCGAGGAGGTTGATGAATACGAAGCCTGAATTGTAGTACTTTCCCAGTTCCATGCTTCTAGCTAGCTTCTTGGGGTATGTGAAGCTGCTGGAATTAAACAAAGACAACTTGTCGCTTTCATCCTTGCTCAATTATAAGGAATAATGGGTGGTCTTGGATGTGCACCTGCTTTTCCATAGAATTACTAAAATGGCTTTCTAGGTATTATTGATTATTTAGGTCGGTCATATGATTGATTGTATATGTATTTATTTGTGAACTAACTTCTCTGTTGATTTGGTGGCTACATTTAACTAGGTTAGTACCACTTAATTTTTTTTACCAAATACAGCAAAGGATTTTATAAGATGGTTAGGATTTTGACATAATATGTTTCCTTTATAATGGGGCAAATTGTCTTAATATTAATAATGAAGATTAGTGGGTAATTTATTTATCTAAAAGGAGAGAGAACTAGAAATGGTATTTGGGTAGCCAACCTGCAAGGAATTATGACTAGATTGTCCAAAGTCACAACATATAAGGGACATTAATTAAGGGTAGTCAGATTCCTATTTTTACTATATTTGTTTATAAAAGAAGATTAAGTTTGAGTGATGTATGAGAGAGAAAAAAATATAACAATCTTGACCATATAAGAATAACCTTATCTATTTTCAATAATTTTAATTTTTTTAAATTATTTACTTATTTAAGCCATTGGATTAAATCCCATGAACCTTAATCACTCTTATATAGTCACTGAAACTATATAGTAGTACAATTATCTCTCTCTATATATAAAGAAAATGTCATGGTATGGTAAAAAAGTAGTGACTTAACTAATTATGCATAAAAAATAGCACTAAATATTTAGTTCCGAGGAAGATAATTCAATCGGATAGAATTATATTTTGTAAAATACACTCATAATTTAAGTAATTAAAGTATTTTTTTTCTTTACAATTATAATATCATATGAGTCTTATCAAGCTTGCTTATCAATATATGTAGTGGGTGTTTTTATTATAGAAGTAACTTTCCCATTGACATTTGATTTATATATATATGCATGTATGTATATATCTCAACAAATCTAGATCAAAATTTTTAAGGCCTTATCAATTTAAAACTCTTAAGTGTTGTTTGAATTTGTATTTTAAAATGATTTATTATTTTCAAAAATGAAAAATGGGTTGAAAATGTTTGACTAGTTGTTTTGTAACAAAACATCTTTTTAAAAATAATAATTAAAAAAATGAAAAACAATTTTTTTATATTATTCATCATTTTCAAAATAAATTATTACTTTTTTCTTTGAATAATTATTTTACTTATTTTAAAAAATAATAGTAAACATATTTACACTATTTTCTATTTTTTAAAATAATTTTTAAATAATTATATTAAATATATTGTATTTTTAAAATATATGTTTTGTTTTTTAAAAATCATTTTAAAAAATATTTCAGGTCCGCCAAAATGTGTCGTATCTTCATCGTTGGAAGGCGTTTCTTTATAGGGTAACGTGCTGGGCCAGGAACATCGGACACATGAGAATCATAGACACTTGATTTGACACATGCACACGTGTGGGAAACTTGTAGATAACGGTTGATGGCTCATTCACACATCTAACCTTGCTTTACTGTTGATGTGATATTATTTTTTTCCAAAGCGTATGTGATATTTTTGTGCTTTGCTTGCTACGACGGAAAACCATGTTATTCCTTTTTCTCGGAGTTCTAGGGTCCTTTCATTCACTCTCCATTTTTACGTTTTACATGTTCAGTCTATATAATAACAGAATAAGCGAAAATGGTGAATTCTTAAAACCCCAACTTTTACTAAAGAAAAACACCCCAATCTTTTAAAAATAGCTATTTTTCATCTTACCTTTACACTTTTCGTTTGGAAAAGTGATTGCAGTTAATGGGTTAAGGGTAAGATAGTAAATGAAGCCTTTAATTAAACATGAGTCAATAAAAAATAAATAACAGTAAATTACGATTAAAATTTTATATAAAAAATTTAAATTTAAATATGAACAAAAATTAAATAAAAAATTTAACTTATCATCTCTCACAAAATCAACCAAACATCATCAATCTCCAATTAAAATCATCATTAATCTCCCATAAAATCAACCCAATATTATCAATCTTCCATAAAAAATCATCATCAGTCTCTCACAAACATCATCAATGGAAACTAAAAATGAATTAAAAAAAAAAATGTATTTTTCATACCAGTGTTCTCCACCTATGAAGAACAATATCATTCTTCAACAAACATCAAAACCACCCAATTCCAAAAAAAAAAACCACAAAAGCTTGCAAACTCATTCGGATTTGTCAAACCCCGATGTTTGGGTTTCGTATCACAGATGGGTTACTGGGCTTATGGAACCCAAATTTCATCTGGGCTCATTGAACCCAGATGCAAAAAGAAGAATAGAAATTAAAAAAAAAAAAAAATGGGGTCTTTGATCCTCATTCATCGTCTACTAGCTCCACATCTCGAAAAAACCTTTTCCTCCATCATTAAGGTCATTGCCTAAGTGAAGTTACTGAATTCGAATATAGATTGAAAGGTTGTTGATTGAAGATAAAGAGGTTGAGTGAGAAGAGAGAGAGGATGAAAAGGATTGAATAAATTTTTTCATTTAAATTTTTTAAATTAATTTTCACTGTTTATCTTAAGATAGACAATAGAGATTTAGTAAACAAATTTTTTATTTACATTTTAATTTTTGGTTATTTTTTAGTTTTTTTATAAATTAATTTTAAGTGGATGGTAGAAATCTAATGAACAAATTATTTATTTATTTATTTATTATTTAATTTTTTTATTATTATTTAATTTTTTTATTGCAAATTAATCTCCAATAGACGGTGGAGATCTAGTGAACAATTTTTTTTTATTTCTTCTTTAATTTTTAATTAATTTTGATTTTTTTATAATTAATTTCCACCAACCATCTTAAGATGGACGGTGAACATCTAATAAATAGATTTTTTATTTAATTTATTTAATTTTAATTAAGTTTAAATTAGACACAAATAAGTTATTTAATGAACATAATCAATTTTCAAACGAAAAATGTAACAACATGGTGGAAAATAGATATTTTTGAAAGGTTGGGTGTTTTTTTTTAGGCAAAAGTTGAGAGATTTTTAAAATTTTCCCTAAGTAAAATCATTAAACATATTTCGAAAATAATGCAAAATCATTTTTGACCTAATGTGAAATATCTTTACCATAACATGATAAGTTGATGATCATATAATCATATTAATTATATGATAATACAATAACTAGTGATATAATAATTATAAATCTATTTTTTTTCTAATAATACAAAGTTATTTTTTGATGTTGAATTCTTGATAATGAGATGCCCATAAAACTGAAATTTGAAAATCGAATTTGAAGACAAAACTATAAATACCTACCAAATACTTCATTTACTTTTACAAACAGACAAACCTATAAATACCTACCAAATACTTCATTTATTTTTACAAACATTTACATTAATAATCACCCCAGGCAACAATCATGGAGTATCCAAATCTTTTCATCAACCTTGTTAATACACAAGACGTTTTGGTCAATAGGCATGATGTGAGACTTGTTTTTGGGTGTGAGTAACAACACCAGAAGTTTTCTATTACTTATTTAAAAAAAAAAAAAAAAGTGTCGGTGGCTGGGTGCATGGATTAGATACAAGAGACGTGTGACACGGAAATATGTACTCGCTGATGATTAGCTATTCAACGTTATTTTTCACGTATGGCCATACTAAATGGCAGGGTTAACATTATTATTAATTTGTTTTTGAAATCAAATGAGTGGGATACATGATTGAATTATACGAACCAATTATTTAATATCATTTGCATATTATAAAATTCTTATTAAATAAAAAGGATGAGTTGATTCAGCATCTCTTACATTTATATTTAAAAGTTTGTGAATTTAGGTCATCTCTCTCGTTCAAATCCAAGTTTATTGTGATATTTAAAAAAAAAAAGCTCTATTATATAATATATTAATGTTCTCAATCACTTTCTAAAGTGATTAAACTATATACTATAAAACCTCATGTAAAGAAACATAAATTACATAAATTAGTAAATTATACAGTACCAATCTAGTAGTGATTTAAAGTTTGAATGATTACACTACACCATAAATGGTTTTAAAAACATATATGTTATAAATTCTCTTGCTAAATCAATTTCAATTAATGTCTCTTTCCAAAAAAAAAAAAAAAAAACTTAAATTAATATTAATTCATTTACAATTTAACTCAATACGAACTCTATGCCGTGAATACCTTATTATGTTCCTGATCTCATTTACTTCAACAACTTTATATAACAATTTATTTATATATTTAAATATGTAATAATTAATATTTAAACTTAATTAATTTTTAAAAAATTTTAGGAGGGGCACGTGCCCTACCTAAACCCAAGTTAGGTCCACCCTTGATTATGTTAGTTACTGTGTTTTAACTAGGGCATACATTTAAAAAGAAAAAGAGAAAAAAAAAAAAAAAAAAAAACTCTTATAAATAAAAGTGATAACAATACAGAAATCTAATTGATTATAAATCTGACTATATATATTTTACCGAATTATGTATCAAAATCTTATAGTAAATAACATTCTTTAACAATAGATATATACTATTTTTGTTATTTTCAAAATGAAGTCTTATTTATACTCCAATATGGTCTAATAGTAAGAGAGTGTTCATTCAGTTTAATAATATTTGTTGGGTTTGATCCCACGAAGTCGTATTTTTGTTTTTGTTTTTTTTTTTTTTTGAAGACATATGACGTTCGAAACTAAAAATTGAAATTGTAGGAAATAGTTTTTTTTTTTTTTTTTTTTTTTAAAAAAAAAGGTTGTTTAGTTTGGATAACTACAAACAATTGTTCAAATGTAGAAATTGATGAAGCAATAGCTATCAGGCAGGGGCTGTTACTAGCAGCTGATAATTCTCTGGTTCCTATGTGTGTTGAAGCTGATGCACTAAGGGTGGTTAGGCTTTGTAATGGGGTTGATGTGTCCAGGCTCGACATTGGGAGTGTTGTTCATGACATTAAGCAGCTTATGTGTGTAAATAATACGGGTCCCATGAGTTTTGTGTACAGGGAAGGAAATCAAGTGGCTCATGGTTTAGCTAAATGGGCTCTTGGGTATAATTATCCTACTGTTTGGAAAAATTCTTTTCCAGATTGGTTGCTTCAGCTTGCCAATGCTGATGTACCATTGTCTGATACTGTTGTTGCCCCTGTTCGGGGCTGTTGCTGTTAATGAAAGTCTTATTTTCTCTCAAAAAAAAAAAAAAAAAAAAAACTACAAACAAAATTTCTCATATTCAAAATCAGAAAGCGCATTTAAATTTGTTGTGAGATAAATTAGAAAATTTAAAAAGATTTAAAAAATTAAAAAATATAACTGAAAATATTATCTTTAGACGTGGAACAAAATAATTAGTAATTTATTTACTCCCAAGTAAGCCAAATTAGTCGGTGACTTCATTGACACGTTAACAAATGTAGGTTAGCTTCTTAAAAGTAGTTAGGCACTGTAGGTTATAATTCAAACTTCAATAAAGTTATAAAAAGAAAGAGAGAGAGAGAGTTGACGAAGTGCGGAAAATAACATCTACCTCTTTAATATTAAACCTACCAAACAACTTCTAATTGGGCTGTGTTTCCTTGACAATTATTTTGCCCTATATTTATTGTACAAGAGATTTAAAATGTACTAGTTAATGCTATGCTAACTAGTGAAATTAGTGTTTACAGTACAACAAGGTCTGTACTATCCAATACAAACAAAAAGGATGGGTTTAGGCTGTCATATATTTTTTAAATTTTGAGTGACAATTTTTTCTCAAATATAATTTATATGAGTTATTAAAATATTTATATATAATAAAAATATTAATTAAATAAAATATTAGATATTCAAATTTTTTTTAATATTATTTGAAAATACTAATGATAAAAAATATTTTAGTATTTTTATTTTTATTATTATAAATTTAAAATTAAACATGAATTATAATTTTTAAAATTAATATTTAGTAGATATTAATCTTATTTATACGCCGAGAATTGTAACTTAATACAATATATTACAATCATCACCAAACACATGACCCTAAATACTACAATCTAATCAAATCTCATTCAGTATAATATAATATTATATATATAGTACATTGTGATGCACCAGATGTGGTATAATGTTTTTCTTCTCACACTTTAAATAAGGATTGTTAGTAACAAAAATTAAAAAAAAAAAAAAAGTACAAGAAAAAAAGATTTTTGACAATTGTTTTCTTTTAAGAAGAGTTGTAAACATCCGTTAGAGTTTGTTATTTATTTTGTTTTGGCTTTTTGCTTTGTCCTTCTTTGTAGGTTTTTTTATTTTTCAATAATACATGAGTTTTGACCAACAATCTTATATATAAAAAATGGAGTTGTATTTAAATAAAGAATTGAATCTATTTTGGAAGAATTTTATTAAGTATAGGGAAAATATCAAAACCATAACTATTCTTTATTGATCAACGAATTATCAATTTTAGGGTTCGTGTTTTTTTTTTTGTTTTAAGTTGAACAATCTTGAATTTTACTAAATACTGTGTAATGATTAAAACCTTAATCTAAATAACATGTTTTTTTTTTTTACCTTTAGATATAACATAAACTTGTTTGTTTTTTTTAAAAATAAAATTATTGAACAATTAAATTGATATTTATGCCCTTTTTCAATATTATTATGTATTTTAATTTAATATGATACAAACAATTAAAAATAAATAATTTAAAAAATTTAAATAACTTTTATATAAATGTTGATATTATATATTCATAATTAAGGTATAATAAAAAAAATGATGCGAAAATAGTTTTCATATTGTTTTAAAAAACAAAATGGCATTTGAAAAATGACATAGAAATGTTAATGACTAAACAGAGCTTTCCTTGTAGTTTTTGTTTTTGTTTTGATATATGTCAAATAAAATACTTTGTAGAATGATTCTGGAACATTTTGATCAAGTTTTGTTGGAAAAAGGACACACACATGCACGTGTATACACATGACACACACATACGCACGTACACACGAAAGCCTACACACGTGCGTGCATATGTATAAAGGGGAATTATTAACCAATTTTCTACATGTCATTTTGGATTGATTATGATTAATGATGATGAACTTGCTGGGATGACGGTCTTTTTTTTTTTTTTTTTTCTTCCTTCGTTGGAAGATAATTTAAAATTTGGAACTTAGAACCTTGAAGATTCGGGTCACTTATTATTATTTATTTTTGAAGATTTGGTTTCAACCCATATCTTCAGTTGAATATGATTGATGAGATTCATTTCGACTCCTTTCTCGAGTCCAGAAGAATTTCGTGAAAACTGATGAAACTCATCTTGACTCTCACCTTGAGCTCAAGAGGATGCCGTGAAAATTATGATCTTTTTAATTGAAATTTGGAGTTTTATAAAAATCCTTTAGAAAAATCATTGCAAGTCTCATGATCACGGTAAATATGAATTGAACAAATAGAAAATCTTTACATTTCTCATGCCAAACCCTTTATTAATTATTCATAAAATATCTGAAAAATTGAAATTTTTCTAATTGTTCATATGATATTTCTAATTGAAATTTGGAGTTTTATAAAAATCCTTTAGAAAAATCATTCTAAGTCTCATGATCACTTTGTAAATATGAATTGAACAAATAGAAAATCTTTACATTCCTCGTGCCGAACCCCTTATTAATTATTCATAAAATATCTGAAAAGGATTTTTTATTTCCAAAACTATTTTTAAAACAGATTTAAAAAATCTGGTTAATTAAAAATAATATACATTGATGCAAAAATGTTTCTACTTAAAAGTAATATTAATGTATTTTGTTATCATAATGTGACCATTATTATATATGCAATAATCTACACAGATTTACAACAAATATCTAGAAAAACAGCTTCCATAATGGAGTGAGCGTTAATGCCCAATATGTAGATATAATTTTTGAAAACTAAATAAATCAATTTTTTTTTTCAATAATAACTAACATAACATATTTATGATAATAATAAATAATTTTTGATGATTCATATGCTAATATATTTGAAAAATAAAACTAAATTTAAATCTCATATCTTAGTAAAATTATAAACTTCTATGTAAATCATCTTTATAACTTTAATAATATATAATCTAAAAATCTATAATCTATAAAACTTTTCTAAAATCTCATTATGTAAATTTGGTATTTTTTTAATTTCTTTCTGTATTAATAAATTTTAGTATATAACATTTGTAATCTGAAAATCTACATCAACTATTATTTGGGGAAACTACTATACGTGGTGGAGATATTCAACACTCATGTAGAGCGAAGAATAATATCTGCCATACAGTTGCATGATGAATCTATGACTCACACATATGTAGCCTGCCTGACCGTTGGAGAGAAGAGTACGACCTAGGTGTTTTGAAAACATCTGTATTTTCATACTCAAATATTAAATGATTTTAGTATAAAATACACAAATTTTGTTTTTGAATACACATATATAATTCTAAATAAATACATTTCTCAAAACATAATAAATTTGCTTTGTTAAACATAAAATAATATTACTTAAAACATTTTGGATATTTCACATAATAAACTCAAGTTGAAAGCATAAAATTATGATTGAAATTTCTAATACATATACGAATACATGAATATGTAATAATTTCTCATTTTAATTATAAAATATAATGCATATAATCATTCATTTCTAATAAATAATAAACATTGAAATGTAAATAATTATAAATAAATCAATTTAAAATAAAAAGATCCATTTATAGAACTCCTTTGCTCAAATCTGGCTCTAAAACTGGGTTCTCATATGATTTTTGATAAACTTAAATCTACTTTAAAATCACATAAAACTTAATTTAGCATTTATAAAAAAATTAATTAATTTTCTATAATCCAAATCCTATAATAAAATCACTTATTTAGATAAATCAAATATTTAAATATTGTCGTTATTTCTCTTTTTTCTGTTCGGCCCACGATTTGCTTCTTCTTCTGTTACAAATTCGGCTCTGTGCCGTCGCGTGCTTCTGAGTATATATGTGTACACCAAGCCGCTTCACTCTCTAATTATGTATATGAATTCACTCACTTCGATTGCCTTGTTTGTAAAAAAGAGCCACGTCTCTTTTCAAAATAAAATTCTGTCCTTATTTGATCACCAAGATTTTGTCTTTTTTTATTTCAAACAGAGCTTTTGCTTTGATTGTCCTTTGACTTTATTTTTTTTTGAGTTTACTGTTTCTTTTCTTCTTTTGACCGCATGAAGGATTTTCGAGCCAGCACTTTGTCTCATTGCTTGTTTAAACAAATGCTTTTTCTTTTCTCTACTTAATCAAAGCCCGTTTAAATTGCGCTTCCTTAGTTCGGCCAATAAGTGTTTTTTTGTTTTCTCATTTTTGTCATTAGGACTCTCTTAAAAATTTGGCTCATTTAAATTTTGAACTTTATAAATTTTTTCATTTGAGCCCTATTTATGATTTTAAACATTTGGATTCGGGCCTTTCAATTATGATCCAATCTGAAGATTTAATATCCATCCCAAAAAAATTGTTTTTTTTTTTTTAAATAAAAAGCGGTTTTTTGAATATTTTTTAAAATCATGCCCGCTGTCCATCATGTGAAAATAATTTTTTTTTTTAAAACCATTAATATTTTTTATTTTAAAGAATTTTTCAATTTTATTCTAAGATAATTTTTCTCATTTCTTTTAGAATAATTGTTGAAATTCAGATTGGATATTCACCGTTGGATAAATCTCATTCGACGATGGAGGACCAATTTGAAATCCACCATATATATATTTTAAAATTATTTGTTTGTCTTATTCGTGACAAAGTGGTCATTTAACCAAATACATACATACATACATACATATATATATATATATATATATATATTCCGTGCCTTCCTTGAAGTTTAAGGTGGAATTTTAAATATCTACTGTCTCATTCCCATGCCAGGTCTAGGCTACTCTTACCTTGTCACTCCATTTTAACTTTTATCATTAATATTTTATTATTAATATTTTCCTTACACCTATTGTCTTCTACTCCTATTCGGCTACTCTTTTATTTTTGGTGGCTCTATAGTTGCAAAGTTATTATTGGAGAAAACTTTAATAGATGAAAACTACTGATTCATATTAAATAATCAAGAATTATTATAGAGAAGAAATACTAAATCTATGTTGACAAACTAGAAAATGATGGAGTCTTACATAGTTAAATTTCCTTAAAATGTTCTATGATTTTCTTCTTAAATGGGGAATGAGAAGAAGAACAAAATTTTTTTTACGTCTACTGATTTGACTTGGGAACCACAACGCTTATAATATATCGCTATGTACTAATTTAAATTAGAATCTCATTAATCTTAATTTAATTAGTATTGAGTTTCTACACATTAAAACTCATACCCAATAGATATGTCTAAAACCCAATTAAAAAAGATGCTCTTTAATATTATTATTATTTAATATGTAAATTCATAATAAGAAATTATAAAAATCCCAATAATATCTCTCACTTGGGCTACATATGTTTCTTAAAACAATTATATTGTCTATAGTCTTGAGTGCACATTGAAAAGCTATCAGTTCTCAAACATTCTCTCAGCATCTAGTAGAGCTTGGGGTCAAAGCGACCTTTATTACATATATTCTAACTAGATCTATCAATGGTCACTATACCAATATATTTAATGACATATATCGAGTATAGATGTATAACATGAAAATTACATGTAATGTGACCTCAAACATGTCTATTTCTAACTAGTCTAGTTTTAATCTTGAGTAAGATCAAACACAAATAATAGTAAGAGTTTATAAATAAATCATATACTTTTTTTTACAAAAAATAAATATAAAACATGTCTGTAATAAAAAAAATCAAAATATTAATTCTCACTAAACATGCACATCATCAACCGAAACGACAATTATGTGAGCAGTGTGCCCATGAAAGACTTTGGGTGGTAATCCCTTAGTGAGAGGATCCCCAATTATGAAGTTTATTTCGATATGTTCTATAACTATCCAATGATTCTGAATTCTTTGTTTAACAACGAGAAATTTAATGTTTATGTGATTTGACTTCGTAGAGCTTTTGTTGTTGTTAGAATAAAGCATAGTTAAATTATTGTCACAATATATATTTAATGATATTTTAATACAATCCAAAACTTGTAGTCTCGTGACAAAATTTTGTAGTCATGTCTCATGATTAGATGCCACATAATAAGCTATGAACTCATTTGTCATAGTAGAAGAAGTTATGAGTGTTTACTTAACAATCTTTCAGAAATAGCTCCTCCAACTAGTAGTAGCCTGACATGGATCTTTAACTATCTTGGCATCCAACAGAATTATAATCAAAATATTCAATGATCTCTAAATGATCTAATATCTAATAAAAAAACATGTGATCTTTTGTTCTCTGTAAATAACAGATAACTAGTTTGACTTCTTTTTAATGATTCATCCTTGGGTTACTTATATATTAGCCTAATATTCCAACTATTAATGCAATGTCTGGATGCATATATAATTGAGCATACATTAGAGTTCATATAGCTGATGCATAATGAATCTTTTCATTTCTTTCCATTCCAACTCATTCATGGGGAATTGACTAAGGCTGAACTTGTCTTCTTTAGCACCAGAGGTATTGCCTGGTACACAACCTTTTATGCTAAATCTATTAAGAACTCTTTCGATATGACTCTTTTGTGATAACCTGAGGATACCTTGAGAGACATCTCGATGTATTTGTATACTTAATAAAAAAAGAGGCATTCCTAAGATCTTTCGTCTCAAAGTTTTTTTGTTAGAAATCTCTTGGTTTCGTGCAATAAATCTATATCGCTGTTAGCAAGCAATATGTCATTGATATATAATATCAGAAATATGTACTTAGTCCCACTGAACTTATGATATACACAATCATCAACCTTAGTTATCTCAAACCCATATGAGATAATAACCTGACGAAATTTGTGATATGATTGATGATAGAAAGCCTATTTGAGATCATAGATAGATTTCTTTAATTTGCAGATAATTTTCTTTGGGTGGTCATTAGATACAAAGTTTTCTAGCTGCATCATATATTTTATTTTGTCAATATCACCATTGAGAAATGCAATCTTTACATCTATATGATGTAGCTCTAAATCAAAATGAGCCACAGATTTCATTATGATCTTGAAAGAGTCTTTCGTTGAAACAGAAAAGAAAGTCTCTTTGTAATCAATATCTTCTTTTTGAGTGAAACCCTTGGCAACTAAACGAGCCTTGTATTCCTCAACAATGCCTTTTGAATCCCTTTTGGTCTTAAATATCCATTTGTAATCAATAGGTTTTGCACCTGTAATCAATTCGATGAGATCCTAAATGTCATTGCCCTTCATGGATTTAATCCAATCATTCATCGCGTCAATCTACCTTCAAGAATTAGAAGTTTGGTTGGCTTGATGGAAGTTAATTGGATCATCTTCCACCACTTCTATATCAACCTCATATTCTTGTTGAAAAATAATATAGTCATCCGGAATCACACTTCTCTTTTCTTTAGTGGATCTTTTCAATGGTATATCCTCTTGAGGTTGTTGAGTTTGCATTACAGGTATAATTTATTCATTTTATACAAGGACTTTTTCTACGTTGTCTTGATATTCCAAATTTATATTTTGAATAATGTCAGAAATAGAAGTTTGATCATTATCAATAACAATCGCATGAAGAGAAATGAATTTCTCTTCAAAGACAGTGTCTTTAACCTTATCTCCCTCCACAAACTCAACTTCCTTAAGAAATCTTACATTTTCCATCTAGAAAAATGTCCTAATAGTAGGATCGTAAAACTTGAAACTCTTTGACCATTTAAAGTACCTAACAAAGTAGCAACTTGTAATTTTTGAATCTAATTTCCTTTTATTTGGTTTATAAGGTCTTACTTCAGCTGGACAACTCTAAATGTGTAAATGTCTAATACTAGACTTTTTGCCTCTTCATAATTCATAAGGGGTTTTAGCTATCGTTTTGCTCGAAACTCTGTTAAGGTTATATGCTGCAGTCTTTAATGCTTCTCCCCAAAGAGATTTTGATAAAAACCAAAAAAGCAAGCCTAATGATCATTTAAGCATCAATAAAGGGCTTGTGACAAGGGCTATGATTAAGAGGATAAAATAGACTTTAAATGAGTTGATTCAAGAGATTTGGACCAAAAGTCTTGCGAACAAGAGTTGGACGACATGGAAAGGACACCAAAACTTCATCACATTATTCAAGCTTAAGATAAAGTCCAAAATCATCAATATTAAAGACTTAGGAGGCTATTTGAAGGCAAATTTGGCGGTTTTCATTTGTTTGTATTATTTGAGCCTAATTTGTATTATGCTTTGGTTTTAATTAACTTAGTTTATTTAATTAGTCGATTAATATCAGACTTCATATTATTAGGCCTTAAGTATGTTTTATTGGGTTTTAGTTCATTTGAATGTCAAATTAGTTTTAATTAGAGTGTTTGGACTGAACATTTAATTTATTTAAGCTCATGATTTTATTAAATTAAGCCCATATAAGTGTGTTAAGCATGTGGGGTGTCCTTGCTAGGGTTAGGATGCTAGGATTTTTCACGCCAAAATATATCGTGATATAATATTTATTTTCCTAGCTTTTGTGATGAATTCTTGACTAGATTATATTCATCATTTAATATTTTTATTTGGTTTACAGTAATTAGTGAGTCATGAATGAAAGGGATCAAATGAGATAAATATTGAATTGTTTCAAGGCAAATAAACCATGGGCTGAATTCATTTTAAGAAACTATGTCACCACCATGCTTTTTTGTCTTTAATTATAAATTTCCCTGAAATTAAGTGTTGTTGTTTTAAATAATTGTGATGGATCATGTAGCTATCTTGAATTGAAGACAAAGTGAAGCCGTGAGCTTTGAACAAGCCAAGCTGCAAATTCATGCAAAAGTCAATCTCATGTCATGTGTTCACAAAGCCATGAAAGTTATACAAGAGATGCGTGATGCAAGTTCACAACAAGACAAAATTCATATGAAAAACAAAAGCAATTCTCAAAGAAGTGTGTGCAGGTCATAAAGCCATGTACCTATGAAGCACAGAACCTTGTTCAACCCATTAAACAATTACAGGCAGAACATCCAGCCCATGCAAGAACAGCAGAGACCATGCACCAGACCATCGAGATTCGGCAGCGTTTCATCTGTGATTTTGTAGAGAGTTTTTTGCAATCTTGCAACAATTTTTGGAGAGATCTTTGGCATGAGTTGAAACCATATTTGGCACCTTATAAAGGCATGTTTTCAGTCACATAATAGGGAGCTTCCAGCTGCACCAACGCAACTAATAAAAATAGAGAATTCTTCAAAGGGTTGAAGGGCTATTTTGAGAGCCATTTTACAACTTTTTCCAGCCTCTCAACCATGAATTCAGTAGCCATTAGAGAGCTTTGTGCAGACATAAAATAACCAGACAAAGAGAGAGCTAGGACTTGAATTGAAGGGCAATCTTTGGACATAAGATAGCCCCAAGTCTGCAAAGTTTTGAGGCAATTTGTCAAGCTGAAACAGAATCAGTTGCAGTAACTTCTCATCTGGTTTTCGTAGGGCTTGAATGAGGATTTGTGAGGCTGGTTCAATGGCTTTGAAAAACAATTTAAGGTTGGTTTTGGAGTGTAAAGTCAGCATATAACAACCCTTAATCGCAGATCAAAGACAGCCCTCAAATATGGCTCAAAATAGTCCTTGGAGAGGAGATTTTAGAGCCGAAAACTAATCCATCATCAACCTATTCGGAGTTTGATAGCAGTCTATCATTAACCACAGATTTGGTGCATAAGCAGTATAGGAGAAGTGAAGATTTCATTGTCAGAATGATGGTTGATTCTTGGTGATAGGGGATCGAATCACGCCATGATTGTGAGATTTTCCATTCCTGAGCTTTGATTTTATTTATTTAATGATGATATTGGTTGTTTGTTTGATTGGTTTAATTTGTATGCAATTGATGATGAACTAAATTTATTTGTCTAGGGTTACGGCATAACTCTAAAACTCATGAAACTCAAATTGTTTTTGTTATTGATTAATTGAATTTTCATTATTCGAGTTCTATTCTATTGTGTACTTAATGCTTTTAGATTAATTAAATACTAGTTTAAGAGATTTGGTAACCTTGAGTGCACTTGGAAAAGTACTCTTGTGTTTGGACTCGAATAGAATGGGATAGATTGTATACGATAGGAATATACCTTGTGTGTGCGTGATTTATTCGTAATGAGTTTGTATCAATCATTTGGCATAGAAATATAGCCAAGTATTTGATGCAGACATACTTGCTTGACCATTTGGAAGAGGCTCGAAAATACTATAGTGTTACTTAATTAAACTTATGATGAGAATATAATATTTAACGGTAAAAATATAGGTTGAGTGGATTGGTTGGGTGGAATTATAGCTTTAGACCATCATCTCCTTTGGTTGTGATTTAGTTTATTAGTTGATTTTATTAATTTTTTTTGTTTACATACTTTATTTTAATTCATTGTTTTGATAGTTTGGATAAGGGTAGTTGAGATCAATTTTAGTACTTAATATAGCTTGGACAATTTTTGTAGGAACAATACTTTACTCATCATATATTACTTGTGGACCTTGTATACTTACACATGTTTTTAGTGTGTATTTTATTCATTGGAAATTTGCCATCAGATTTATTTTTTATGCCTATTAAAGGCTATGTAAGCTTCAAAAATAAGATTAGACATTTTTTATATTAAAAATTGAGTTTTCTCTCTTTGTTCTTCATAAACTTTGAGAATTTATCAAGAATCAACTCTTGATTTATTAACTTGACTATATCCCTCTTCATTTGCTTATTCTTGGGAGTGTTGTTTTTATAGGTCAAGATATATATATATGTTTTATATGTTCTTTTATTTATGTTTGAATTAAATTTTCTTGAGGTTATTGATTCAATTGATTATGGGTGTCACATCTTTATATATGGGGTTTGCATCATTTGGTATCAAAGTCAGGTTAATTAATTCAGATTTCATTTATTTGTTAAAAAAAAAAAATCAGATTTGTTCATCTTGTTTTCACATATTACCGTTGTTTGTTTTGTTGCATTTTTTTGTTTCCTTGCTATTAATCATTATTATTATTATTATTACTATTATTTTGTTTTTTCTTGATTCGTAAATTATCATTACAACTCTTTGAATTTGCAAGTTAAAATTAATTTTCATCTGCAAGCTTTCAATAATTTTCATTATATGTGCATTCTAATATAATAAAAAAAAAAAAGAGAGAAAAAAAAAAGGAAGAAGAAAAAACGGAAAGGAAAAGAAGAAAAAAAAAAATCCTAATTGGAGGAGATAAAAACTTTATTTCATTTCTAATTGAGCATCTTACAGCATAAGAAAAGTCTAAATTAAAGGAATAAATTTTATTTTTTCATATTTTATTCTTACCTAAATTAAATAAATAAATTTTATTTCTTTCTTATCTTGTTCTTGCTTAAATTAAGGGAATAAAACTTATTTCATTCATACTTTGTTCTTGTTTAAATCAAGGGAACAAACTTTATTTTCTTCCTAATTTCTTTCATTGAAATTCTCTTGTTTTTCTTTGTTTCTCACTTTGATTGCAGTTAATTCCTTTTTGTTTCTTCATTATTTCTTGAATTTCTTTGTTGTTTCATTATTTTCTTTCATAAACGTGTGTTCCTTTCTTATTGAGATTAGTCAGGGTGATTCATAGACTTCTTTTAGTAAATGACTTTTATAGAATTCATAAACTTTTAATGATTTCACAAATTCATGAAAAACTTTTAGAGACTTCTATAATTTTTTTTTAAAATTTTTTTATTAACTTGTATAGATTATTATAGACTTCTAAAAAAGTAATATAAAAAACTTTCATAAACTTCCAATATACTTTCAAAACTTTCGTAGATATTAATAAACTTTCACTAATTAATATAATATTTATTTATAAGTTAGTAAAATTATCTTCATCATGTCAGTAGTTGATTAAAAAATATGATACATAAAATAAAAGTATAGTCTATTTCAAAATAATAATAATAATAATATAGTCACCTCAACTATATAAATAGATAACCAAAACATTAAGTATTTCAAGTATTTTATTATTCAATTTATGTCTTTTATGAAAAATCAAATCTTTAATGTCTGTTATTATTAAAAATCTTAATATTGTTTCACATATCAACAGCTATAACAGCTCTTTATTCATTAGCATACTCTCTTTATTGTTCTTGAGTCTCTAAAAATAAATTGAAATCGTCGTCTATATTAAGTAGTAATGATTATCAAGATGAACAAGATTCATGAATATTAATAAACTTTTATAAATTTTCATTTACTTCTAAAATAAAAATATATTCATTCAATAAACTCGTGCAAATTATACACTTTATAAGTTATATTTTTTATCTCAATAAAAATATTTTTCTTTTGACATAATGTAAATAAACAGGTGGAAAACAACTATCAAAACTAATATTTTACAAAATTCAAACTGATTAATTTTATGATATTTTACAAATATTAAAATTGATTACTATATGAATAAAAATTGAAAAAAAAAATCACATTATAAATATAATTAAATAATTAAATTTAAAATTTTAATTTTCTTAATTAACCACTAGCTAAAAAATCACCAAATATTAATTTTTTTTTTTAAAAAATTGAAATAGAGGTTTTTTCTTTTATTTTGTAATATATAAAAATAAAGATTCCATTGATTAGTTTCATCAATAAAGTAATCAGATTTTTTATTTATGTATTATGAGTTCTATTTTCATTATTTATACACATGAAATACTAAACTGTTAACTTACAATATAATTGTTAATAATAGTTGTATTGTTTATTATAAGAATAATGAGATGATTTGATCAATATCCATCTAAACATTTTTTTTTTGTATTGAATTTATATAAATATAAATTATAATATATATTTTTTAACTTATTTTGTCAAGATCTAACTCCTCAATTTTGATTCAAATTTGAAATCTTTTACAAAATAATAAATTGATGTCCTTCGGAAAAGAAGAGGTTTAATAAGATTTAAAAAGCTAAAAAAACTAACAATTTGAATATAGGAAGAAAAATATTGACCATTATAATTCACAATAAAATGTGAGTGAAATATATATATGTGTGTGTGTTTGTATTTTTAAAATAAGTGAAATATTTTTATTTATGGGAGATTCCAATGTAAAAGTGATGATAAGATTTGCTTTTTTAATAAAAAACAAAAGTCTATAAAAGTTTTTAAGGGGAACGAAAGAGAATTTGTGGAGCTTGATTATTATAAATTTAACATAAAAATATATACAAGTCATTAAAATTTTAAATTCTATAAAAATTATTGACATTTTGAATACCTCATAACTTTTATAAACTCTTAAAAAGTTTTGATTGAATACACTTTAACTTTTTATAGATTTTGTAAAAATATTGAAAAGTCTATATTGAATACTATATGACTTTTGTAGAGTCTTTAAAAGTCTATATTGAATACATTCAACTTTTAGACTCTATAAAAGTCATTAAAAGTTTAGATTGAATACACTCAATCAATTTGTTCTATAAAGAACTTAGAGACAAAACTTTAAGTGGGGATAGAGAGCGTTGAGTGAAATCATGAGTGTTGAGTGAAAACAAGAGTGACGAGTGATAAACATGTAAGAGAGTGTTGTAAGATTATTATGTTTCTAACATTTTTTGCAGGTTTCAATCATGTCTTCAAGTAGTGATAAAGATGTTGAAGGAGGAGAAAAAGTGGATGTGTAGTTCACACTAAAAGTAATGTAACGATAATTTGAGAGGATGAACGTGGTGTTTGGAGAGATTAGGGATCGAATGGAGAGTCAAGACACTGCCATAACTAACTTACAAGGAGATCTGCAAAGGTGATCTTTGAAATTGCATGGTGGTAATGATGAATTGAAGGTTGATTTATATGGGAAGAGTTGTACGTAGATGACACTACCATTAATGCCAATAAGGTCCACTTTAGAGGTGGTAGAAGTGGAAGTAAAGGTCGAGGTAATCGTAATGGGGATAATAGAAATTATGAGATTGGGAATGAGAGATGAAGATGAGAAGATAGATAAGGTTGGGATTTTAGTAGCATAAAGATGAAGATACCCTCTTTCCAAGGGAAGACGGATCCCCATGTATACCTTGATTGAGGGAAACTGGTGGAGTTGGTTTTTGACTGCCATAACTTTACGAGGAGAAGAAAGTGAAACTAGCCGTAATCGAATCTGTGGATTATATTGTGGTTTGGTGGGATCAGTTAGTGTTGAATAGAAAAAAAGGCAACACAAAAGAAGGGGTACCATATCACGGTATGGTAGTAATTCAGGTTTTACATTCACGTGGAAGTTGAATTGGGGTAAAAAGGATGAAAATACACCTTTCAAGCCTAAGGTCGAGAGTACTAAACCTAAGGAGAGTGGTGGTAGTCACGATAAAGGTAAGACTGAGAAAACTCAAAAGAGAAATATGGACATTAAATACTTTAAATGCTTAGGTAGAGGTTATATCGCTTCCTAATGTCCTAATAAGAGAGTTATGATCCAGAGGGAAGATGGAGACATAGAAACCAAAAGTGAAAGTGATAATGATGAAATGCCATTATTGGAAGAAACTAATGATGTTGAGGTTGCGATCTTACGACTGAGAGATTATTAGTGGCAAGACGTGCTTTAAGTTTGCAAGTGAAGGAAGATGATGAGGTGCAATGTGATAATATTTTTCATACTAGATGCCATATAAAGAATAAGGTTTGTAGTATGATCATTGATTGGGGTAGTTGCACTAGTGTTGCTAGTAATGAATTAGTGGAGAAACTGAGCTTATCCACTTCAAAACATCCTAAACTATACAAGTTACAGTGGTTAAATGATTGTGAAAAAGTTAAAATGACAAGACAGGTGCTGGTATCCTTTCCTATTAGTAGGTATAAGGACAAGGTGTTATATGAAGTTGTACCTATGCATGCGGGTCACCTGCTTTTAGGTTGTCCATGACAATATGATAAGAGAGTAACACATGATGAGTTTAAAAATTGGTATTTCTTCACCATGGATAGGCCATTATTTAAAAATTTGGTCAAGTAAGTCGAGTTATCGGGGAGAAATCGTGGATCGGTTGGAAGCCAATTCGATAACCCCCTAATTAGCAATTATAACTCACCCAAGTCACCATGCTTAAAAAAAAAAAAAAAAATCCCACCACCATGTTTCCCTTAACTAAACCACTTGAACCTAAACCAAAACAAGAATTTCTAACATTAATCCCTCCACCAAAATTACCCACAATTAGACAAAGAGTAGAAGAAATATAAATTTAATTCAAAACATAGTAAACTGCTTGTCTTGCAACGGTGGCAAAGGAGGATGAAGACTGAACCGGAGAGGCGAGATGGTGATGGTGGTGGAGGTTGTAAGATCGATGGTGTGGGTGTTTAAAATGGTGGTTGAATGAGGTTTGAAGGGGGAGAGAGAGAGTAGTAGTGAGAGAGAGGGATGGAGGCGGCGGTTTGAGAGTGAGAAGAAGAGAACTGATAAGGTTGGCATGGAAAGACATATATATTATTACACAAACATTTCTGAGGTTTGATAAAATTTAATGGTCAAAGTATTAAATTGCCCTTAACATTTAAAGAAATGTCAATTTATGCTTTTAAATTTTAAAAAATTATAATTCCCCCTCCCCCCCTCCAAACAGTGCTTTTCGAATACTCATTGATTACTTGCCAAGTAACCGATTACTCACTACTCATTAGGTCGCTGGTTGAGTAGCGAGTTTCGAATTTTGAAACATTGAGATAGGCGAACACTCACTATTGCGCCTTTAACACCTAAATAGGTGTATGAAGATCAAGTAAGAATAAGAAAGAGTGAGCAAAAGAAAGAAAGTGGGAGAAAAAAACGAGGTCGAGAATTCAAACATTAGTGAGGTTGAGAGAAAGAGTGACCAAAAGCTAGAGTGTGAGCAAAAGATAAGGAAGGTCGAGTGCAAAAGTGAGAATGAGAGAAAGGAAAGTGAGAAAAATGAAAGAAAAGTGAGAAAAATAAATGAGTGCTTATGCAAAATATAGCGATGTGAGGGCCGCTTTTCTAGTCAAGCAGTAAATATTTATACTTTTGTACGAAGACACATATTTTTCTAACTCTGATTTTGGTGTTTTTTTGCCTAGTATTGTTACAACTCTTTTGCAGGATTTCAAGAACGTATTCCTTGATGAGATGTCGGATGGATTGCCATCAAAGAGAAGAATAAAGCATCAAATTGATTTCATACTTGAGGCTACAATTCCAAACGAACCCGCATATAGGAGCAATCTTAAGAAGATGAAGGAAATTTAATGGTAGGTTGAGAAGTTGATAAAGAAAAGGTATATGAGGAAAAGTATGAGTCATGTGCTATATCGGTTCTACTTGTACCTAAAAAGGATAAGACTTGGTGTATGTGCATCGATTGTAAAACTATCAATAAAATTACAGTTAAGTATCGACATCTATACCTAGATTGGATGACATGTTGAATGAGTTGCATGGATCTTATATGTTTTCTAAAGTTGATCTTAAAAGTGGATACCATTAAATTAGATTAAAAGAATGAGATGAGTAGAAAACCGTATTTAAAACTAAACATAGTTTATATGAGTGGTTGGTAAACCTTTTGGTCTAACTAACTTATCTAGTATTTTCACAGTCTACTTTGATGACATATTAGTGTACAGTAAGAGCATAGATGAACATGTTAGGCATTTGCCTTATGTGCTTGATGTGTTAAAGAACAAAAAATTGTATGCTAATTTGAAAAAGTGTTCATTTTGCATTGAAAAAATTGTGTTTTTAAGCTTTGTTATTATATCAAAAGGGACAGAAGTAGATGAAGAAAATGTTAAGGCTATTAGGGAGTAGCCTATACTTAAGAATGTTAGTGAAGTGCATAATTTTTATGAGCTAGTTAGTTTTTATAGGAGGTGTGTTAAGGATTTTTGCACTATCACTGCACCATTAACTGAGGTTGTGAAAAAAAGTGTGAGTTTTAAGTAAGGTAGTGAGAAACAACATGCATTTGATTTGATTAAGCATATATTATGTTCGACACCATTGCTTGCATTGCCTAATTTCTTTAAGACATTTTAGGTAGAGTGTGATGTATCAGAAATAGGCATAAGGGCTGTTCTATTGCAAGATAGGCATCCTATAGCTTATTTTAGTAAAAAACTAAGTGCAACATCATTGAATTATCCTACTTATGACAAAGAGTTGTATGCTTTAGTTAGGGTTTAAGAAACTTGACAACACTATTTGTGGCCCAAGGAATTTGTAATCTATACTAATCATCATTGAATTATCCTACTTATGACAAAGAGTTGTATGCTTTAGTTAGGGTTTTAGAAACTTGACAACACTATTTGTGGCCCAAGGAATTTGTAATCTATACTAATCATAAGTCTTTGAAGTACCTGAAAAGATAAGGTAATTTGAGTAGGAGGCATACTAAATGGATATAGTTTATAAAAATATTTCCTTATATAATCAAGTATAAGCAAGGAAAAAAAAAAGTTGTAGCTGATGCATTTTCTCGCTTATGTACGTTGATTTCTACTTTGAATATAAGATTATTGGGTTATGAGTATATCAAAGAATTGTATGTGAATCATCTTATTTTGCTTTTATGTATGTTGCTTGTGAGAAAGTTGCCTTTGTAAATTTTGTAGGCTTGAGGGATTTTTGATTAAAGAGAATAAATTATTTATTCCTTAAGGGTCTATGAGAAAATTGTATGTTAGAAAAGCACATAGAGGTGGACGAATGAGACATTTTGGTGTTAGGAAAATTTTAGATGTGCTAGTTGAGCATTTCTTTTGGTCGCACATGAAGAGAGATATTGAGAGTGTTTGTGATAAGTGCATGACATGTAGACGGTCAAAGTCTAGGGTTTTACCACATGGTTTATATACACTTTTGCCTATACCTAGTGAACTTTGGATTGATATTTCTATGGATTTCATATTTGGCTTACCTAGGTCCAAAAAGGGTCGAGATTTGATATTCGTTGTGTTTGACAGGTTTTTGAAGATGGTTCACTTCATACCATGTCACAAGATTGACGATGACATATATGTTGCTGACTTACTCTTCAAGGAGATTGTTCGACTTTATGGAGTGCTAAAAGGTATTGTTTTGAATCGAGATGCAAAGTTTTTAAGTCACTTTTGGAGGACTTTATGGGGAAAGTTAGGAATAAAACTGTAATTTTCTACTGTTTGCCATCCACAACTCATGGACGAATGAAGATGGTTCATAAGACTTTAGGTATTTTACTGCATTCCATCATTTAAAAGAACTTGAAAAATTTGGAAGATTGTTTGTCACATATAGAGTTCGCTTACAATAAGAATGCGCATTCGGCTACTAATTTTTCACCATTTGAAGTTATATATGGATTCAATCCACTTACTCCATTGGATTTGATACTTTTGCCTATAGAGGAAAGAGTGAACTTGAATAAAAAGAAGAAAGTTGATTTTGTTAAGCAATTACATGAAAAAGTCAAGCAACATATTGAGAGAAGGACCGAGCAATATGCTACGCAAGCTAACAAAGAGTGAAAGAAAGTTGTGTTTGAACAAGGAGATTGGATTTGAGTGCATATGCATAAGAAGCGATTTTTTTAGCAATGGAAGTCTAAATTGTAGCCGCATGGAGATGATCAATTCCAAATACTTGAACTTATCAATGATAATACATACAAGATAGTTTTGTCAGGTGAGTATAATGTTAGTGATACCTTTAATGTTTCTAATATTTCTTCTTTTGAGGAGACTAGGAATGATAGAAATCAAGAAAACAAACCTAATGATAATTTGAGCATTAATGGAAGGCATATGACAAGAGCTAGGGCAAAAATGATGAATCAAGCTTTAAATGGACTGTTCAAGATATTTAGACCAAAAGTTTTGCGCAGCAAAGGTTGGACGGCATGGAAATGACACCAAAGATTGTATATATTATCCAAGCTCAAGATTAAGTACAAGATTATTAATATTGAAAGTCTAGGAGGCTATTTGAAGACAAATTAGATGGTTTTCATTTGTTTGTATTATTTAGGCATAGTTGGTATTATGAGCTAACTTTAATTAAGTTGATTTTAATTAAGTTGTTTATTTAATTAATTGATTAATTTGAGATTTTGGTATTATTAGGCCTTAAGTATGTTTTATTGGGCCTTAGTTCATTTAAATGTTAAATTACTTTTACTTAGAGTGTTTGGACTGAACATTTAATTTACTTGAGCTCATGCTTTTATTAAATTAAGCCCATATAGGTGTGTTAAACATATGAAGCATCCATGCTAGGTTTCATTTTTTATGCTTATAAAAGACTAAGTAAGCTTTAAAAATGAGGTTGGATAATTTTTATATGAAAAATTGAGTCTTCTCTCTTTGTTTTTCATGAACCTTGAGAATTTATCAAGTATTAACTTTTGATTTATCAACTTGACTTATCTCTCTCTTCCTTGTTCTTGGAAGTAACGTCTTTATTATCTTGGTTCATGATTTACTAATCATTGGATTAATGTATCTTTTTTTTTTCTTTTATTTGTGCATAGATTAAACTTTCTTTGAAATGTTGATTCAATTGATTGTGAGTGTCATATATATTAATGTATGGGGTTCACATTAGATTCTGATAAAGAAGAAAAATTGATCATGCTTCTTACCATGTCCTTAAATGTTCTGTTTATTTTCTTAATAACACCACTCATGCTAGATTTGACTGACATTATATATTGCGAGACAATTCTATATTCCTCTAGAAATTTCATAAAAGGTTTTGGATGTTATTCACCGGGTCAACTTTAAAGGCCCTAAATAGGGATTGAGATTTTTCATAAATCAAATATAAGTACCTGTACATTGAATAGTTATCTATGAACGTAATAAAATACTGTTGATTATTCCAATAAGCTGTAGGAAATGATATGCAAATATCAATATGACAGAAAGTTTTCTTACTTTTGTTGTGATTCAAAATTTATTCTTCTTTTCATGTTCCGCATCGTGGCATTGTCTACCACCTTTCTCATCTACTCTTTTTAAAATTTTTAATTTAGAGATGACTTATATTTGACTATTGCAAATATAAAACAATAAGAGTATATTTGATATTATTTTTAAAATAATATTTTCGAAAACTATTTTAAAAATGACGTTTTTAAAAAGGTAATATGTTTCATTGAATTTCTCTAAAGTTGTTTTAAAAACTGAAATAATATAAAAATGTTTGGTATTATTTTCGAAAATAAATAAAATAGTTACTTGGAGGAGGAAATACTGATTTGTTTTGAAAATCTGTTTAGAAAATGATGAAAAACATTATTTTTTTTTTTTTACATTTTAGTTATAATTAAAAAAAAAATTGTTTTTATTTTCGAAAACATAGTTTGCAAAACATGCATCCAAGTACATTTTTCTCATTTTCTGTTTTTGAAAATAAAAAATTATTTTAAAAAATGGTTCCAAACACCACCTAATTCTAGGTCATCCTATTTTTTGTTAAAGACTATTGTAAATAAAAAATAATAATAATTTGTGAATGTCACCTCATCTACTTCTTAATCATGTATCTCATTATTTGGAATAAACTTGTGAACAAAACATATGCAATAAATAGCATTAATGATATTATATAAATTACCCACTCACCAAGTATTTTTGGTGCATTAAAAAACCGACATACCCAAAAGAATAAAGAAGAAAATACCTACTATTGAGACAACAACAATTTCAAATAAATTCAGTCTTGTCAGTCCGTAGGAGCAATTCCAATGTAGCATCATTTTAACATAAAAACACCAAATTGGTGCTCAAATACATTCCAACGTAGCATTATTTTGTAATTTTTGAGGTAAAATCTAGTGCATTAGTTACAGTATAACACCAAATTTGATGTCAAATTATAGCTAATATAAAATGGGTTGTTGAGCCACGTGCTCTCATTTTTTTTTTTTTAAAAAAAAAAAAAATTCCAACAATGCCCCCTTATAATAACCACAACAATTTACATTTCATTTGTGTCATTTACCATATTTAATATATTTGTATAATTTAATTAATAATTAGAAATAGAAATAAAATTATTATAAAAAATTTATACCATTGAAAATATTTCATTGAGATCTTTAAAATGAGTATAATGTTGAATTTGTTTTAATATATTTTTAATTTTTTAATATATATTAAAAATAATATATTAATATAAAATGAATTAAATTATTTAATGTATATAAAAATTTAGATTTTTAAAATTATGTGAGTACTTAAAATATTTTTGATATATTGTCAGTAATTATTTGAGAATAAAATTTTATATCAAATAAATAAATTAATATTGGTTAAAGAATTATGCATAAAATATTCTTTGAAAATATCTTTTATACCAATTTGGTGTTATATACATTAGAGTATAAAAAATTTTGATTGATACCAAAATGATGTAAAATTTGGTGTAGAACAATGAAGATGGTCTTTAGTAGTAATTTTGACAAACTTGCTTATTTCCAACTGTTGTGGTCCTAATTGAGAAGAGTTTTAAAATTGTCGGTCCAAGTCTCCCAAATGATTTCAGTTAATTCAGAGTAGGACACTACGTTATTTCATATCATGATTTTGCCTGGCGACCACTTGGACAGATTGAACATTTGACTAAGAGGAAGATCATTAGTGAACTGAGCCATTTCATCCATTTTGGTTTTACATGCGACTAACAAAAAAGTTTAGATGCCCTAGCATAATTTCATTTATACCTGTACAATGTTGTATAAAAATATGTGTAATTAATTGGCTTGATATAATGAAAATTATTACTCCCAAGTTATTTAGCTTGATGCCTAAACACACTCAACCCATTTTTCATGAACAACGGTAGGGTTCAATACTTGTATCTACAAAAAGTGGACATTTATCTTCCAACCTACTTGTGTGTGAGTAAATTACTCATAAATCACTTCAATTGGAGGGCAGTTTTCCTATTTAATATGAGTCTCTTTCTCTCCTAATCATTAAAGAGTATAGTAAAAATAGTATTATGTTTCAGACAGTTTCATAGAGTTTTAGTGGTCCTGATAGATGAAATTATACTTGTAATATAAAATAATAATAATAATAAATGAAAAATATTACTCCATCAATTGCATCGATTTTTTTTTTTAATTTGCACCGAATGATTTTTTGTAACTAAGAGGGGAGGAGAAAATTGAGGCCACACAACAAGATCAAGTGCAAGATTTTGAATTAAATTTGATAATAATCAACCCAAACGTAACGAAAGACTTCGATTTACATAATAATTAGTCAATAAATGAATATTCGATGAACAGTAAACAAACACTTTTGGTTGAAAATTAACACATCACCTATTAATTAACTTTTTGCATACCTTTTATATATACATATACATATATATATATATTCTATTATCAGTACTTCTTAACTTTAAAAAAGTTAGAAGAAAACAGTCTTAAATATAGATTAGATCTAATACAGGGCATAGTTAAGATTTGATATTAGAGTAGGCTAGAATAAATTTTTTAAATAAACTTCAACATAATGAATATATTTTATAAAGTAACAAATATATGCATATCTCGTTAAAGAAAATATAATAAATTTTTGCCCATTAAAATTCATATTAAAAATAAATATGTTAAAAAAAGTAAAAAGGTTGAACAAAATATTTAAATAATAAAATTTATCAAATATAAATTATAGTTAATGCTATAACATTAATAATGTTTATTTAAACATAGACAATTTATATTTTGACAATCACAATTCATAATTACTACCACACTTGAAATTAAAGAGTATATAAAGGGAAATATTAAAGATAGTTAATTTAAATAATATATTATGCAACTTACGCTAAAAAAAGAGAGTAAAATATGGAAAACTGAAATAAAATTTCACATTTAATGTACGAAATAAATTTATTACATATAGAATATATGAATATAAATAAAAATAAAAA
Organism: Dimocarpus longan; assembly: GCA_022984855.1. Lineage (NCBI taxonomy): Eukaryota > Viridiplantae > Streptophyta > Magnoliopsida > Sapindales > Sapindaceae > Dimocarpus > Dimocarpus longan. Next base: position 11,165,695 of record CM041023.1, on the reverse strand, counting down.
TAATAAGAAACATTCAATAGGTTTCGAAAAAATATGTACTTTCTTGTATCATAAAAATTAATAAATGAAATATATATATATATATGTGTGTGTGTGTGTGTGTGTGTGTGTGTGTGTGTGTTAAAGGTAGTGATGGACATTTTGGATTGATCCAAAAAAATAGAGCAGTTCTTTCTCCTCAAGAAAACCTACAAGCTTAGCTAATTTAACTTCATTCCGGATTGATTTAAATATTAAACAATGAATTTTTGTTGTAAATTGGCTTAAAGCTTTGCAAATTAACTGAGTGATTTTTAGATTGAATCTAAAACAAATCAAAAATATTGTTTTTAACCATTCTTTTACATAAATTTCTTTTTGATCTTTCAAACAAACTAATTGTATGTTATACCCAACTTACTCATTTTGCTCCTAAGTCAAAGATTCCTTCAACAATGGTGAAATTATGAAAATGCCTTTCTTCTTCCAATAGCAAAATTATGAGAATGCCCTTTGTCTTCTTCTCCTCCTCCTTCTCCTCCTATATATGTTATTTCACCATTTTTCCATTCTCTTCAACTTTTTCATCCATTAAAGATTGTTTGTGCACCCACCGAAGGTTCTTTTACTCCAAAAAACACACATTGAAATTTCTTTCTCTCCAACAAGGCTTACATTCAAGTTTTTCTTCAAGTTGAAAGGTATGTTTTTGTTGTTGGTTAGTTTTCAAATTTCTTGTTAACATTGCTTAAGTAAAAGCTTTAAGAGTGATTTTTTATTGTGATTTCATCGTATGTAAGTCCGATTTACAAAAAAATGAAAGAATTTGAAAAGAGACTGAATTTTTGCAATCGACTAGGTTTTGTGGGTCATTAAAACCCGGAATCAAGTTTTAAAGGCTCTTAAAACCCGATCAAATGCTGCAACATCTATTGGGCTTTTTTGTGGAAGTTTGGTATTGATATTTAGGATTTTATGAGATTAAATTTGATTGGATTTGGTTGGTTCCTATTTGAAAATGTAGGTTTTCCATTGTTTAGAAAAAAAGTTGATTTTTTAGGCAATAAAACACGAAATTAGGTTTTATTAAACATTAAAACCTCGTTATATGTTATATTGTGTATTAAAACCTGGTTTCATGTTTTATTTAGAAAATATAGAATTAAGCTTAAATAATTATAATATTTCGATAATTATTTAATTAAATTTGAAATGTTTAATATATTAAATGAAATGAAAATGTTGTTGGTTTTTTTTTTTTTTTTTTTTTTTTTTTTTTTTTTTTTTTTGCGCATTGCAGTTGTTTATTGAATATTATGAAAGCATGGGTGAGAATAAATTATTTTCATTCAATTCTACAAGAATGAGTGAAGTGATGATAATAATCAAATGCAATGGAGAGTGGGACAGGAATAACTATGTTGGGGGTGAGATGTTCATGATGAGGGCCGCAAGAATGTCAATTTATCTTGGTTGATAGACTTTATTTACATAGTGACTAGTATTGATAGAAGAATATGAGACATCCGTTTGTATTATTTACTCCAAGCTAGGGGAATACTCATAGTTAAGAGGCCTATCACAACTGATCTTAGTATCCGGGGTGTGATTTTGGACAAAAAAATCGATTACAAAAAGATTTATGTTGATAAGAATGTGAAAGATTCTTGAGTTATTAGTCTTACCATCCCTCCATATACCACCACCTCAATACCTGAGCCAAGGCACATAGAGATAGATGTGAATCGACTTGTAAGTTCGACTATGCATGAAGGTCAAAATTGTTTAACTTCATGTAGTGATAGTAATCAAGTTTCAGCTTCTATTGTCACATTTACATCCACAGCAAGTCCAATATGTGACATTGATGATGGTATAAATGGTCATGATGATAAAGATTGGGACGTAGATAGTGATAGTGATAAGACATAGGAAACTAAAGATAATGATAAGGAAACTAGAAATGATGACATTGAAACTGGAGCTATTGATAATTAAAGTATAATACCCCGAATCCGAACCGATCTAATAGAGTATAATACATATATATATATATATATATATGCATATATCTCTTATTGAAGTTTAGGTGGGGTTCAAATAAAAATCAAAAGGGGTTCAATTAGAAACTTAAATTAAGAATTTCAAAGGACAAGAACTTTAAGTGGGCCAATTAGAAACTAGTATGGCCCAATTGCTTTCTAAACACACCCCATTTGTTTTTCTAAATACACCCACCTAAGGACAAACATATAAAAAAAATGATATGAGAGAGGTAAAATTGTAAAGAAGGAGTAGGTAAGAAGGGTAAAATTATCCACCACAAAAGAGAAGGGATTATTGGATTTTTGAAGGGTAATTGATAGAAAAAGAAAAAAATCTCTAGAAAGGATAAGCATGGGAATGAAATGTTATAAAAAGGGTAAAATTGAAAATGCAAAGGAAAGAATTCTCTAAAAATGATAAGAATGGAAATGAAATGTTATGGAAAGAGTAAGATTAGAATTTCAAAAGGACATTTGGTTTGATTTTTTATAGAAAAATAAGTAGTAGAAAAGGTGTGTGTGTGTGTGTGTGTGAGATTTTTGTTATAAAAAGCTATTCCACCCATAATTTTCTTTGCTTGGCCGAAAACCCACTCTAAAAAGAGAAAGAAAAATCAAGGCAAAGGAGACGAGAAAGAAGGAAGGAGAAACAATAAGGAGTGAAGAAAATCATGGAGGTTTTGAGAAGGAATTGTGGTAAGAAATTAGTTCCAAGTTAGAATTAATTTTCTTATTTAGTTCTTGTAGATCATAAATAAGTTTTAATGTTATTTTAGGTGAAAAGGGTTTTAAGGAGAAGACAAGTGCAAGAGGATTTCCATAGAGCTTGAAGTAATCTAATGAGTGGATATTTTCTCTAAACTTAATTTATAAAAGTGTTTTTATTATGTTTTTAACTTCTATTAGTTTTGAGATTTAAATGTGTTTTGTGGTCTTTGAATTTTGAAGTATGTTTTAAGATTTTGAATTATGTTTCACGATTTGAGAAAAGTGGATTATGTTAGTATGTATGTTTTATGAGATATGAATTTTAGAATATGTTTTGAGATTTTTAGAAGTATGCTTAGAATTTATCAATTTTAGATTATGTTATTATGAACTCTAGATTATGATTTATAAATTTTAGATTATGTTTTTATAAATTTTATGATATGATTTGTGATTTATAAAGTATGAATTTTGTTTTGAAAACTTAAAGTATACTTTGTATTTAAGATTTTGTTAATGATATTTAAAGCATACCTTATATTAGAAACCATGTTTTTGGTGATTTAAAATATGCTTGGTAATTTGAGAACTTTATGTTATCTATTGGATTTCCAAATTATATTTTACAATTTAACAATGTAAGTTTGGATTATATGATTTCCAAAGTATGTTTTTTAATTTAACAACGTAAGTTTTAATTATATGACTTTCAAAGTATGTTTTTACAATTCAAAAAATGAACTATGCTATATCGTTTATGAATTAATTATTAAATCTTAAAGTATATTTTGGAATTCATGGATTTAAGATCATGTTTTGTGATTTTAAAGGCATCTCTTATGATTTGTGAAATTAGAAACTACGCCTTTTGATAATTTTAAAGTATGTTTGATGATTTGTGAACTTTATCATTTGCACTGAGTTTCCAAAAGAGTGTTTTACAAACTAATAAAGTAAGTTATGTTTTATGGTTTATAAATAAGTTAATTGATTTATGAAAGTTTATAGCGTGTTTTATAAATTTGCATGAGAAACCATGATTTTATATATATATATATATATATATATATATATGCATGAATAAGATTTTTGTTGAAAACCAAATTTTTAGTATGGAAAGTTTTATAAAAATTGTATTTGAAAATTTTCTTGCAAAAATGTTTTTTAGAAAAGATTTGAGAAAGGAAAGAGAAATGGAAATGTTTTTAGAACACTAAAATATACCCTTACTTTTAACGGTCGTAGGGTATCACGTGAGTAAGACCCAGAGATTAGCCTAACACATGCTAGTGCAGAGGTCAAAGAGATAAGTCATTGGGGCTTGAAAGAGAGTCAGAGTCATTTAGTCGCTTAGCATGTGAATGTCAGAGATTATCCCCTGCCCTCTATGCGTGCGTTGAGTATCTCCATCACGTATGACAAAATTTTCCCCTCCCCAAAGATTATCCTCATTCCTTTACGTGTGTATTGAGTATCTCTACCATATATGACAGAGTTTCCCCCATCCCCTTGCCTTTATATATGTGTTGAGTATCTTTACCATATATGACAGAGTATCACCCGCCACGTATGTGGTGAGTATCTCTGTCATATATATTAAAGTTCCCCGGGTACTAATTTGGTGTAGAATACAAATCCAAAATCATTTTTAAAATAAAAGTTTTACAGATTATGAATTTTCATAATTTATACTTACAGAAAAAAATTTATAGAATACCAGATTTTTCGAAAGAGATTTTTAGAGAAGTTTTACTAAAATATATATATATATATATATATATACAGAAGTTATAGTTTTGCAATTACATGAGAATTATTTTTAGTTTTATTTCCAGATATAATTAATTATGAATAGATAAAATTGTTTCATTTTATCAATGATAAATTTTACATATTATTTAGAAATATTTTAGAAAATTTATATAAAAGTTTACAGTTTTATTACGAGGTTTTATTCGAATTTAGTTTTATTATTTCAAGATGCAAAATTTTATGATTTACTGAGAAGTAGTTTTTGTTACTAGAAATATGTTATATTTTATTTAGAAATATTTTTTAAAATTTATATCCACTCACTGGGCATTAGACTCTCTCTTTTAAAAAATCATTTCCTTAGGTATCTGTCGCAAGTTCATATAGATTTATGCAGATCGCGAGAAGAGCCACATGATAATAAACCATTGAATTTATGTATATTATTTATTTATTTATTTACCAAATTTTGTAAGTGTATTTTCAAAATAGTTTACAAATTAATAATCATTTTACTGATATTTGAAAAAATTTATTTCATATGTTTAGATATGAGTTGCAGCACAAGAAGTTTAAAAATTTTAATTTTGTTCAATTTACATTTTGATTAAAATCATTCCCAAAATTTCTATGGTTATTTCAAATAATTTTCGGTAAATCCAGTTTTAACCCAAAAGACTTCCAGTTTTCACAGGATTCTCCCAAACTCGAGATAGAAGTTGAGTCGGGTCCTGTCAAAAAGAGAAAAAATGGAGCATCTAAAAATTAGATTTTTAGGTTTATAATTTGAAACCAACCACTCACAACCATACTGAATTGTTCCCGGTGTAGATCAGTGCGAAATTGAAGCTCCTTAAATAGTCATGTCGACTTTCATCGGACGTGATACGTTGTATAGAGATGCAATTTTTGATAGTAAATATGAATTGAATATGGTCATTGGAAAATATGTTCTTAATTCCAAGTATCAACATAAAGTTAGACATTCATGTACGGTTCGATATAAAGCTGGTTGTAAGGATTTAACCTGCAGTTTTAAGGTTTGTGTAAGATGCAAAAAGGGTGGTATGATGTGGTATATATACAAGTATGTGTTGCAAGACATATGTTATCAAGACGCTTTCGAGTTATATAGACGGAGTGTGAAGACTGTGATCATAGCAACACTGTATTAAAAAAATGTGGGGCTTGATAGTATTACACCTCAGCTTTTGATTGCAGAAATGTTGGAGCAGTATGACGTGCAGATTATGTACAATAAAACTTGAAAGTTTTTACAATATGAAAAGAAACTAGCATATGGGAAAACGGATGAGTCATTTCAGCAACTTCCTTTATACTTTTGCATGTTAAAAGAAAGAAATCTTGATACAATGACGACAATTGTGACGGATGAAAACAAGTGATTCTTATATTCATTTTTTGCACTTGGGAACTCTATTCACGGGTTTTGGTACTATATCAGACACATTACTGCTGTTGACGTCACTCATTTGAAAGGTAAATATAAATGGGTGATTTTTGTTGCTGCATACAAAGATGGGGAGGAGATGATTTATCCCATCGCTATTAGATTTGGTGATAGAGACTTGGATAGTTTATAGACGTGATTCTTAAATAGATTGCAAGAGATTATCGATGAGACATAACATTTGCCATCGAATTTGATTATCGTATTTGATCGAAAGCATTACGAATGTGGTGAGAACCGTTTTTCTTGAAATCCTACACGTATTTTGTTTTTTCTACTTGAAACAAAACCTAAAACAACACTGTAGAAAGCAACCAGATATGATGAAAATGTTTTAACTTACAACATATTGTTATTCAAAATGCAAAAGAGCACAAACAAGAACAAAAGTGCACAGTAAACCATCAATAGATACCCTTTTTCATCAACTTCTTTATCATCATTTCCACACAGGGACGGATCATCAAGCCACCCCAGCCCATATCGCAAAAAAAAAAAAAAAAAAAATTATAATAATAAAATTATATTTATTTAAAATACATACATATATCATATATGTATGTATTCATGTATTAATTCCTTTAATATCAAAACAAATATGTATTTATTCCAAACTTATTTTATTTATTTTGTTGTTTATATTTATATTTCTATTCAAATATTGTATATGTAATAATTTTATTTCATATATTAAATCTGAAATTTTACTTAAATTTTTCATATATATATTTTTTTATCATAATATTAGTTGTATAATATATTATTTAAATATAATATTTTTAGTGTTTTTCTAATGCACTATTTAATTTAAAGTGTGATAGTAATTATGAATTATAATTATCAAAATATAGATTATCTATATTTAAAGAAATATTTTTGATGATATAAAATTATTATGATATAATTCATATTCGATAAATTTGATCATTTAAATATATTTAGTTACAGCTTGATTGATATCTGATTTTACTTGCATTTCATTTTTCTTTTATATTTTGCTCAGTCTTTCTACTTTTATTTATTTATAATATGAATTATATGGGATAAGTAAAACTTGTTATATTTCTTTTAACTATGTATTTCTTTGTTTTGTTTTAAAAATTTATAAAATATTTTCATACTATCGAAGTTCATTTAAAAATTTTAGGAAAAATCTCAAAAAACAACCTGACGTATGAGAATATATATATTTTGCAACCTATTATTTTATATTTATCCCAAATATAACTTGACATTAACATAAATATCCAAAACCCCCTCTGGAGGCATATGAAAGGATGACAATACTCTTGACGGTCACAAATTCCGTTAAGTTGGTATGGTTGACCGTTTGACTCTAGATACAAAAAGGAAAAAATAATGAAAAATTAATTAAAATATAAAAAATAAAAATAAATAATATTAAATATAAAATTATAAAAAAAATGCAATATTTTTATTTATATTTTTAAAAAATGAAGCCACCATCATCCCCTACCCCTCTCTCTTACTCTCTTTTGATCTCTCATCTACCCCACTCTCTTACTCTTTTTCGGTCTCTCACTTACCCCACTCTCTCTCTCTCTCTCTTTCTCTTTTCCTCAAATCACATTCTTCTCTATCGATGATGATGGTGGTGATGGCATAATGGGTTTTGGTTGATGATCGGGTTCAACGATGTAATAGGTTCGAATTTGCAGGTGGGTCACAATGATGACACCATTAAAGTAGTCACCAACTCACCCATCAAACTTAAATTGCACCATCACCTGCACTATCATTGCATCATGCCTCCACTCACCCATCAAACCAAAACTACACCATCACCATCGCTCACCTATCTCGCAGGCATTCACTCTCTTCTGCCTTGATTGCTTCGACCTAATAGTAGAGCCAACTCCGTTCGACAGCATTGTTAGAGGTAGAGATCTGATGGCCACCATACTGGCCATCGAGGCCGATGAGAAGACGGAGAGGTAGAAGGTGAAGATATAACTTGTGGATTTTTTTTTTTTTTCGTTTTCTTTGTAATTTATGGATTTTTTGATGATATAATTTGTGGTATATGTATTGATTTTGATTGAAGTAGATGGTAGTTTGTGTTGATATTATGATTAATTGTTAGGTTTTTTTTTTTTTTAATATACTTTAAAGATGAAGATGAAGATGAAGATGGGTCTACCATAACCACAACCCCAAGCAGAGGTGGTGACCCACGAGCCAGGTCAACGCTCATCTGGTTCATCGTCAAATCATCTGATCGTTCAATCTAGTGTGAACCAGATCGTTACCAATCTGGAAACTCATTTTTTTAATTATTATTATTATTTTTATGATGGAGTGAGTTTGCAGGTAGAACTGTCCATCTCCACCTTTTGTTTTTTATTTTTTAATCTAATTAAATTTTTTATTTTTATTATATTTTTAAATAAAAATTTTAGGGGTAAAAACGTTTTTTTTTTTTAACTTTTTAAAAACTTTTCTCTTAAATTTAATTTTTGTGGGATTTTGTATGAAAATGAAACATTGATTGGTAAAAGGATAATTTTTCATATATTGTTTTTTGGGATTTTCCCAAAATTTTATTCTGGCCCACTCAGAAGGAAATTCTTGACTATGTCCCCATGTGGAAATTTCGTGAATTGAGCCCAAATAAATTAGAGTGATGATATTTTCACCCCTTTAAAATTGTACATACACCCCAAAACATAGTTATTTTTAAAATTCCAATATTACCTTAATAATATTATTGAAAAATATTTAAGTAATTATAAATAGTTTCTTTCGTTCAACTTCAAAATTAAACGACTTGGCAAACATCTGATGAAAAATATTTAAGATGTGCCAGGCGTGTGGGTGTCCTTAAAATTAAATATTTTTTAAGTAATTATAAATTTAGTGATGACATTTGCTTGATTGTCCTTGAAGATCCAAAAGAAAAAAAAAAATGGCAGATGCGCAACACAAAACTCCTCAATTTTTTGTGTTGGAACTTGTAACTGCCAACACCAATCTACAGGAGCTATATATAGTTCCTGCCTGAATCAGTTCTATTCAATATCAACAAATTTTCAAACAATTCTTAAGGTATGCTCTCTTGTCCTTCATTTTCAATATGTTTTGGTTATTATTTATTAAAAAAAGAAAAAAACAGAATACGAGGGTGAACGTATAAAAAGGCTGCACATACAAAATTTTTGGGGTGCCAATGTCGCCACTCAATAAATTATTATTGGACTGGTTTTATTTTATTGTGTTAGGGTCTAATAGTGAGAAAATTTTATTTCGAGTCCAATTATGGTTAAAAGAAATAAATCTATTACTAAAGGAGTTTATTGGACTTGCTAAATATGCCCATTAGACGTGAGAGAGCCCAAATGAATTAAGTAAAAGAGCCTAATTCAGGTGGCCCAATTAATTATGAAATTGTGTTGTTTAAATACACGCCATGTCTTTATTAAGTGCATCCATATTGGAAAAAAATATATATAATCCTACTTTCCTCCCCTCTCATTTGGTATAATCTTTAATTATCCCCCATAGTTTATAAAAATCTTATTTTACCCCTACCGTTAACTTTATTAGTGAAAATGCATTTAGACTAAATTGCCCTTCAATTAAAAATTAAAAAAAATATATATATATATATAATCCCACTTTCCTTTGATGAAATAGTCCAATTCCCTAAGTATTTTGAAAAAATGTTAGTATCTTCTTATTAATTTATGAAATAAAATATTAAAAAATTAAAAAAAAAAATCTTTCTATAGTTTATAGAAATGTTTAAAAAAATCCTTGCTATCAACTTATATGTTAAAACACGATATTTGATCATTAATGTGGAATGACAAAATCGTTAAAGCAAAATAAGATATATATATATATATATATATAATAACATTGATTAATTAATCAAATTAAAACATATTTTGTTTGAAAAAAAAAATTTAATGTCATCTCCATCGTCCATCACAAGGATGAACGGTGGAGATGTAAAAAAATATTGAATGAAAAAAAAAAAAATCTTAGACATATCTCCATCAGTTCAACACCTAATCATCCATCTTCTTATTCTTTTTCTTCTTCTATCTTCTTTCATTTTCTTCCATATTCTTCTTTGTCCATCTTAGGTAGCAAGAGCATCCATCCTCTTTTTCCAAAACCATTGTCGAAGTCAATGATGGAAACCTCTATTGCTGAAGTCAGCAATGAAAACCTAGTCTCCATTAGTAAGAAGAAGAAGATGGATGGTTAGATGTTAAACTGGTGGGTATTGACCGTTGAATTGATGGATATTTGCCTAAGATTTTTTTTTTATTATTATTTTAATAATTTTTTCCATCTCCATCGTTGATTCTTATGATGGATGATGGAGATGACATTATTTTTTTTAAAAAAATAATCTGTTTTAATTTTTTTTAATGTTATTTAATAAATTTTATTTTATTTTATTTTATTTTTTTGTTTTAATATGCGTCATTTGTCATTGTGATGGATAGTGAAGACAACATTATTTTCTTTTAAAAAAATATTTTAATTAATTAATTAATTAATGTTATTACATATTAAGCAAATTGTACAAACCTTTCCTAAGGTCACACACACATATATATATACATATATATATATACATATATATATATATATATTTCGTGCCTCCCTTAAAGTTTAAGATGGAATTCTAAATATACATCGACCAGCTAAAATAGTCCAACTAGGTCTAGGCTACTCTTCCCTTTTTACTGCATTTTTACTTTATCATTAATATTTCTTTTTTCCTTATACCTATTATCTTCTACTCCTACTCGGCTACTCTTCTATTTTTGGTGGCTGTATAGTTGCAAGTTACAACTTTAGACTGAACAGAAATATATATATATATATATATATATATATATATATAGTCTTTTCATATTTATTTGGGTTAGGATATTATATTTTTCTCATAAATCAACTAACGAGGAATGTTTGTATAATTTTAAGTAAAAGTTTCTTTTACTTCTAACCGGTGGTAGACCCAGAAAAATTATTTAGGAAGGGCACATAAATAAAAAATAAAAAAATCAAAAATTAAGAACATGTTAAATATATAATGTTTTTATGTAAAATAATATTCTATAACACTTGATAGTTTAAATAAAATAAAACATGCATAATATTTAAGTAGAACAAATAACTTTATGCTTAAAAATCCTAATGATAAGAAAAAACTGGTTACTAAAATTGCAAATTGCCAATGGATTTTGTATAGCATACAAAAGGTAAAAGTAAATAATACTTATGTAAGAGAGAATTAAAAGGATAAAATTGAAAAAAGAAAAACATTATGAGAGTATCTATCCCGACTCCTCTTTTGAACCCGGAAGAATCTCAATAAAGCTATGGTCTTTTTTATTGAAATCTAGATTTTCTAAAAAAAAATATTTAAAAATAATTCTTATTGACTCATGACTTCTTATAAAATTCAATCTCAACAAAATAGAAATCTGTGCATTTCTCATGTTGGACTCATATATAAGATATTCATAAAATATCTGAAAAAGTATTTCTGAAACACATATAAGAAATTTGGTTACTTAAAATAATCTACCCAAATGCTAAATTGTTCATCATCATGTGACATTTCTTATGATAGACAATAATCTGCACGAACCTGTATAGGATACTTGAAAAAATGGGTTTTATAAAATAGAAAGTGCTAATGCTCAACGAGTGTATATAACTTTTAAAAACTAAATAAAATTATTTCCTTTCAACAATAACTAGCATAATATAATACAAGTAATAAAAATAAAATCTCAATGATCCATATTTAATCATTTCTAAAAATAATAGTGAAATAACATCTGTATCATTTTGTATCATAATAAACTAAAAATATCTATATGAATCTTTTCTGCACATTTACAAAATCTCAATCTAGAAAAATCTAGTACTTGAGAAATCTGATCATAAGTGGTGGAGATACTTAACATACATATAAAGTGAGAGATAACATCTGGTCATACATGTACATCTAGCCATACATGTACTGGACGACTCTATGACTTCCCAAACATATGTCATACATCTGTTGGGCGACTCTCTATGACTTCCATACGTGAAGTCTAATGACCGTTAAAGAGAATGGTACAGTCTTGATGTTCTAAAAATCTTATTTCAATCGCTTTCAAATCTCAAGTCAAATCATATGCAAATTATATAATTCTATTTCTTAATATAAATATAATTTTCAATAAATCCTTTTTTTTTTTCAAAATATAAATAAATATTCTATAATCAAATTATAAATCTTAATCAACAAATTAATAGACTAATTAAATAATTTTCTTCTAATAACAAATAAATAAATAAAATATGAAATTTAAACAATTATAATAAATCAATTTATTTAAAATAAATTATCCACTCATATAACTCATTTGCTTATTTCTGGGTATAATATGGGTTTTCATCTGATTTCTTATAAACCTTGATCCACCCTAAAATTATATAAATTTAATTTAGAACTTATGAGAAAACCAACTAATTTCTTGGATTTCAAAACCTATTGAAATAAATAACTTATTTAGATAAATCATGCACTCAAATATTCCATTTGAACCATCCAAAACTTTCTTTTATTTTTCCTCTCTTCTATTTTTTTTTTTCATTTCTTTTTGTCATTTTTTTTTCTTTGTTTTCTACTATTGAACTAGTCTTTTGTTCTCTGTATGTTTTTGCCGTCTTATTGCTTTTTTTTTTTAAAAAAAAAAATTCTGGAAATTTCATTACCAACTTTAACAAATTTGAGAACTATAAACTCACAACCCTAAAAGCTAACGAAATTTGGGGCTATCAACTAAACTCACATACACTAGAAATTGTCCTCAACTAGGGAGTAAGGTAGGAAAACCAGATGAGTCCTAATCATGGTAATAGCCGGGCAACATTGAATCTGACAAACCACCAATCATCTAAAGCACAAATTAAAACAAAGAAAACAAACTGAAAATAAGTAGCATTCAAAATAAACTATACAATACATCCTCCATAACCTAAAAGTCAACTGCTAATGGACAGATTTTGGAAAACAGGACAAAGTGCCTCAGACGAAAAACCATCCCTACAGCAATCAGATCTCCTTCCTAAACTAGAAACATCCATATAGAGCCATGAGACTATCATTGTAATGTCAAATCCAGTAGAAAGTACTCTAGAAACCAGCACCATCGCAGACCACAAGGAAACTAGAAGCTATTGATTTTCACCCATCAATTACAATATAAACAAACCACACTAGAACAAATCGGGTTTTAGAGTTGGATCCAACCTAAAAACCCTAAAAACAACGAAAAACATAGGTGAGAAACTAGAAAAGAAGGAAACAACGATGATTGGGAGGAGAATAGGAATAAGATGAAACCAAAATTGGCTCGGATCTAGTCGAAAAAACCCTTTTACAAAGTTTTCTCTCACTAAAGGGTGAGAGTGTTTTTTCTCTCTAGTGAGAGAGCCTTCGAGAAGACATGTTACCTTATTGCTTATATATATATATATATACAAAAAATAATAATAATAATAATAACCACTGCATCGACTCTCCAATTCTTTTATATATAATATACAATAAAATATACATAAGTCATACTCACTTCACACTTCCTTAGATTGGCACTTGTTGTTGTCGGTTTTTTTTTTTTTTTTGGTTGAATATTTAGCCACTAACTCATATATGTACATATTATTTCTCATAAGTGTCTCTAGACCATCTCTGAGTGGGTAACTATGTTGGTAGTCACACCCTTTGTGACTAGCAATGGTCATAAGTTCGACACCCATGCCACCTTTGTGTGTAGCTTGTTTCTTTTCGTCTCACCTGTATGTGGGTTGTTCTTTAGGTTGTACCACCAATATTTTATACCGCTTGATTTTGATTGTAATATGAGACAATCTCAATAATTAAAAAAAAAAAAAAAGTGTTTCTAGGCCTATTCTCTCTCATGTACGACCACCCTAATTTCTTTGTCTCTTAATAAATTTGACTATTTGCTTTTCTTATGGCTTGTTTACAAGTGGCGATTTCATGTCCACTTAATGACATTTCTTTTTTCCTTGCACGACTCATGTTCCACACATTTTGTCCATTTCATTTGCTTTTTATACACAAATGGGTGTTTTTAACCAAAGCAAGGGGTGTATTTAAAACCAACAAATTATTACTTTGGCTTACATTTAAAATGGGCCAATTTATTAATTTTTATTTTGAACTTAATTTATTTACCAAATCTATTTGAATTCAGCCTATACATATTGCTTAATTTGGATTAGAAAAAAATATAAACAGTAGGAAAACTAGATCTAATAGAAGCAATAAAAAGGATGGAAGTTAATTATATTAGAAATATAAAGAATAAATAATAGAGTTAAAAAAATAATAAACAATTAAAAAAAAAAAGAAAAGATGGATACGGATGGCGAAAAATACTTCCAATAGTTTTTAAATAATATAAGCAGTTTTTAAAATAAAAAAAAAAACTATAATTAATACTAATAATTAATAAAAATAACAAATTTTAACAATTGTCACCATTCTACAGTACAAGTGTACCATGTACAACAATGCACACCAACCAATGCAGCGTACAAGATTTTTTTTTTTCAAAAAACAAAAAAAGAAAAGAAAAGAAAATTGCACAGTATACAAATTGAGCTGATAGAGTTTTTTTTTTTTTTTTTGCAAATCTCGAGGGGCACATGGCCCCTGGTCCGATGGTGGGTGCTTCTAATCATGCCTAAATATTCAAGGGTATTTGCAAAATTTGTTCTAAAATTTAGTAGGATTTAACTTTTACAAAATTATATTTGTATATCACTAGGACTAATTTATTCTATAAAATTATTAATAGCAACCCCTTCTTAGGAAGGTTCTATTAGCAACGATCTGGAGTTGAATAGCTTGTTTCAAAGCTCATTGTTAAATTCTAAACTTAGAGGGTGAAAATATAAAATTTATATTTTTATTTTATTTATTTATTTATTTTTAAGTTTAATGAAACCATCTCTTTGAAATTGTTGTGATTCAAAATTTATTCTTCTTTTCATGTTCCGCATTGTGGCATTGTCTACCACCGTACTCGTCATCTCATTTTAAAATTTTTAATTTAGAGATGATTTATATTTGACCATTGCAGATAAAAAACAATGAGGGTGCATTTGTTATTGTTTTTAAAATTTTCTTTTTAAAAATCATTTTAAAATTAATTTTTTAAAAAAATATAATATATTTGATTTAATTTCTTGAAAGTTGTTTTAAAAAATTGAAAATAATATAAAAATGTTTAGTATTATTTTTTAAAATAAATAAACAGTTGTTTGAAGGGGAAAATAGTAGCTTATTTTGAAAATCTGTTTAAAAAGTGATGAAAAGCACAAAATAAAAAATTATTATTATTTCTATTTTACCTTTTAGCTAAATTGAAAAAATATATATTTTTCATTTTCAAAAACATATTTTACAAAACATATTTTTCGTTAAAAACTATTGTAAATAAAAAATAATAATAATAATTTATAAACGTCATCTCATTATTTGGAATAGACTTGTGGACAAAACATTTGCTATGTATAGCATTACTGATCTTATATAAATTACCCAGTCAACCAAGTGTTTTTGGTGCACTAAGAAACGAACATACGCAAAAAGAATTAAGAAGCAAATACCTACTATTGAGACAACGACTGTTTCAAAAAAATTCAATCTTGTCAATTCGTAGGAGGGAAATTGTTGAGTAATTTAGATTCCCTCGGTTGCAATTTCGACAAAGTGTTTATAACTGAGAAGAGTTTCAAAATTGTCGGTCCGACAGTCTCAAATGATTTCAATTAATTCCGAATCGGACTGGGACGGATTGAACATTTTTCACTGAGAGGAAGATCATCAGTCAAGCGAGCCGTTTTATCCATTTTGGTTTTACATGCTATCAGACAGAAAAGTTTAGATGCGCCGCACCAGCATAATTCTCATTTATTACTGTACAATGTTGTATAAAAATATGTATAATTTTTTTGAAAACAAAAATATGTATAATTAATTAGCTTGGCATAGATGAAAAAATTCTAGTCTCAAGTTGTTTAGGATAATAGTCAAAGATACCCAACCCGCTTTTCATAAATCATAAGTAATAGTAGGGTTCAAGTAATTATGTTTACAAAAAGTGGACATTTACTTTCCTCACTTATTTATATGTGGATAAATTATTTATAAATCTTTTTAATTGGAGGATAGTTTTTCATTTAAATTATTTGATGTAATTATACTTATAATATCAAATAATAATAATAATAATAAATGAAAAATGCTAGTCCATCAATAGCATCGAATGATTTTTTTTTTTTTTGTTAATTCTGCACCGAATGATTTTTTGTAATTAGGAGGAGAGGGGAAAATTTAGGCCACACAGATAGGGCAAATGCAAGATTCAGAATTAAATTTGATAATGGGTCAGGCCTTTAAAAGCCAAAACATAAAACAACGAAAGACTTCGATTTACTTGAAACTTTTGGGTCCATCACCACTAAAAATTGACACATAATCTATTAATTAACATTTTGCATACCTTTTATATATATAGATATATATTAATTCTACTATCGATATTTCTTAATTTTAAAAATATTAGAAACAAATAATTTGAACCGTATATTAGATTTAATGCAAGGACATAGCCAGGATTTGATATTATAGGATGGGCTAGAATAATTTTTTAAATAAACTCTAACAGTATGAAAATATTTTATAAATTAAAAAATATATGCATATCTAGTTAGAGGAGATATAATAAGTTTTACCCTTTAAAATTCATATTATAAATAAATATATTAAAAAAATAAAAAAAAATTGAACAAAATATTTAAATAATAAAATTTATCAAATAGGGATTATAGTTAATGTTACAATATCAAATATCTTTATTTAAATATAGACAATCTATATTTTGATAATTATAATTCATAATTACTATCACACTTCAAATTAAATCATATATTAGGAAAAACACCAAAAATATTAAATTTAAATAATATATTATGTAAATTATAATAAAAAAATAAAATATGAAAAACATAAATAAAATTTCACATTTAATGTACGAAATAAGCTTATTATATATACCATATCTAAATAGAAATATAACTATAAATAAGAAAATACATTCAATAGATTTGAAATAAAAACATATATATATTTCATTTATTAATTTTTATGGTATAAAAATGTAATATATATGTGTTAAAGGCTGTGACGGGCGTTCTGGATTTATCCCAAAATATAGAGCAGTTCTTTCTACTCAAGTAAACCTACAAGCTTCGCTAATTTAACTTCATTCTGAATTGATTCAGAATGGCAATTCAATTCTTCTCCATCAAGAAAATTCAAAAGCTTCAAATGTTGAAGAATGAATTTTTGTTGTAAATTGGCTTAAAGCTTTGCAAGTTAACTTGTACTCGACAAACACTAGTCAATAAACTCTCCTGCATCCTGCATCCTTGCATTTATATAATAACAATTTATTTTTCTATCATCCTATCTATCAATCACCTTTCAACCAAATCTTTAATCATTATTTTCTCTACTTCACATTACCATACACCCGACGCACACTTCATTCCATGCGCTATTACACATATTTTAATCATCAATTCAACAATATATACAATATATATAAAATTTAAAATAAATAGAACATAATTTTTTTTTTTTTTTTTTCGGTTAGGGTAGACTTGAGTCTACCGTAAACCCCACAACCCTACGTCCCTGAACATTACAGAAGTAGAGAAAACAGAAATTGAAACAAAAGTTAAGGGTACAATTTTAATACTCTAATATAATATTATTATTTAATTCTAATTTTTTTTTTTACTGTTTTTATCTAATAAATCTAATCTACGGTTGAGATTGTTTAGTCTTAACATTTTTTAAAGTTAACAGATACCGATGGTAGAATTACTATATATATACAAAGAGGTTTCACAACCAGTGCCTCCTAACTTTGAACAAAACAATTTTAGCCATTCATGAGATTTGACATACAGAATAAATGAAGATAAAAATATAAATAAATAATTATCACAAAAAAAAAGACTCATGAAAACTTCTTATAATGGTAATAATCAAATGATAATTATTTATTTAGATTTTTATCTTTTTTTTTTTTTTTTTGTCCATCAGATCTTGTTGAAATTTTTTTATCTTAAATTTTTTAAAGTTAGGAAACATTGATTATAGAATCACTATATATATACATTTATATATAAATATATATATTCTCTGAATAGTTTGATGAAATTTAATGAAATTTATCGAATTTTGATATGATTTTTCATATATATCTGATACAAATAATGAAGTAGACTTGTTAAAAAATTTTAAAACTTTCTTGGTATATGAACTGTTTTTGTTGATATTTTTTAAGAAAAAATAATAAAAAAGTGAGAAAAATAAGTTCAAATTTATTATAGTTGTATTATTTAAATTTCTAAAGATACTTATAAAAAATCTTATTTAAATATGCAATAAAATTTCATTAAATTTCATCAAAGGTGCTTGTCAAATTCATTTTTCGTGTGCTGGTGCTACATTAAAATTTATATAAAAATAAGGGCTAGAGATGAACATTTTGAGCGTGTTTGGCTCAAGAAATACGGTGGATTTTGGGAAAATTTTTTCCCATCCGATCATCACCGGTGTTTGGTGCATCTTAAGATGGGAAAACTCCATCCAATCCCACAGGGTCCATCCCACTCATGTAGGATTTTATTGTTTTTATATTTAATTTTTAATTTTTTATTAAAAATTATAATGGTTACTTATAATATTAAATATATTTAATAATTTTAAATTTATTTGAAATAATTTTATGGAGTTTATAATTTTAATGTCAATTAGACATAAATTAATTTAGTTAAATATAATCTAATCCAATAACACTTAATAAGTTATAGCATTAATTTAAACTATCCACACATATCCAATCTTATCTCATTTGTTTATAAAACAAGGCATTTAGGGACATTCTCTGTTTCAAAAAATGAGAAATATATAAAGATCTATTGAGATCTATTAAGATTAAACACTATATTTATAATTTGAAAATCAACTTTCATAATACCATGAGACATTCACTTAAAAAAAAAAAATATCTCACAAATGATAGTAAACTTATATAAAGTGTTATTATATACTTATTTCAGCTATGAGTGATCATACTTCATCATATCAACAACCGTGTGGAATTTATTAAACAAAAAAAGACAACCGTGTGGAATTTAGGAGGTTCATAGTTGGAAAATCTTCATGATTTGGAATCTCTAAGACCTTTTGTGCACAAGTTTTTCTTTTTCTCATTTAAAAAGCCCGGTTCATGGGATCATATGGTGCAAGTTTTAATTCATATTTTATTTGTTAGCTATTAATCAATTTGCTATGATTTGTACAAAACTTTTAAATAAATTTATGGACTATATAGTATAATAGTAATTATAATAATTTGAAATATTATACATTGAACTATAATAGTTATTACTTAAAAATCGACTATTCAATTAAAATTAAAAAAATTAAAAAGTGCATACCTTCTATTATATATATATATTTAGTTTCTTAATAATATTACTCTATATTTATAGATAAAATAAAATTACCCTTGCCATTAATGATCAATGATTAAGACTAAGCATTGACCATTAATGGAATGTCGATATTGCCACCAAAGCAGAGATTTTGAATAAAATGACCTAGTACACATGATGTATTGATTACAAATCTAGACATCATGGTTCTTGTTATACATAAGAGTAAATGCCACCTACGGGTTTTACGAGGGCTTGGATAATAAGCCTCAATGTTGAGTATTCTTTTTATTTTTTAATTTTATTTTTTATTTTTTATAAACAAAAAACTTTTAATCAACAAACATCTACATGAACAATATTTAAAATACAACGTAGAACAAAATGAAATTAAAATTGACTAAAATTACTTCTAAATCATGAGTTACTAGTATATGAGTTATCTCATTACTCTTTCAAGGGGTAAATTGATACCAAATATTGTCCAACTCAATTAACATCGAAGAAATATCCCTGGTGAAATGATCTTCTATAGTAGAAAAATTCTTGATCTAAATTACGAAGATAACCAACCGATCATTTGTTTCACAACTTAAGGTCTAATATTATGAACCAAGTCAAATTTTAAACACATGCGAACTACCACACATTCAACCAAAAAAGAGTAAAAAGATTAAGCGTCTTCATAGAAAGATCACATTTAACATCTCTAATTATTATTATGTTTCATGAGAATACACGTTCCATAAAATTGCTAAGGATTTAAATATATTAATTATTTAATTAAGTATTTATTTTATATTCAAGAGTGCAATTTTAGTCTTTAAATGGAATAAACTAAAATTAATAGATTGGGTCCAACTGACGAAGAATTAAAAAAAAAAAAAAGGATAAAACTACTCGGTCTATCTTTAAGATGAATGATAGAGATAAAATGTAATTAAAATAAAATTAAGAAACTAAAATAAAAATATAAACATTAAAACTAAAGAATATAAAAATGAAAAAAAAAAAAAAAAAACACACGAAGATCCATCCATCACTAGATAGTCATTGATTTGTTTGGACACTAAATCGACATGATCTGATCCCAGATCTTGAGAATCTAGTGATAAAGTAAATTGTAATGATCTGGTAATGAACTAGATCTTAATAATCTAATGATAAACCAGATTATTATTTAGAGATGAATCGGATTGTTACAATTATATAAAGATCAAATTGTCACCAATTTGATGTCTTAATAGATTAGTGACGATCTAGTGGTGGATGGATCTCCACCAAATGTGATTTTCTTTTTCTTTTAATTTTTTTTTTTAATTTTGTTTAATTAATCTTATTCCTCGTTACCATCTTTTGAGATAGACGTTGGAAATCAAATTTTATTTTAATTATATATTATTTTTTAATTTATTTTCAAAATAATTATATATGAAAAATCAAATAAAATAAAACTAAGAATAAATCAATCACTTCTCTAAGGATTCCTTTCTGTACGCAAAATCGTGCTAAATAAAACAATGAGAAATCAATATAATAAAAAAATATATAGAAAATGATAAAACTCAAACAAACAAGTTGCCATGTGTTGGCTTGCATGAAATGTAAAAATGACTTCCTTTCTGACATACTTTCAGTCAATGGCAGACCCAGAAAATTTGTTTTGGGGGAGACACAAAAATAAAATAATAAAAATATGGACATTCATACTAAATATATAATGTTATTATATAAAACAAAGTTTAATAACATAATATAGTTTAAATAAAATAAAAAATATATATACATACATAGATATATATATATATATATATAATATTTAAGCAAATATATATAATATTTAAGCAAACTAAGTACTCTTAAATTATTCTAAAAAAAAAAAAAAAGTATTAGTCTTAAGTTTTAAAAATTCTAACGAAATTATTAAAATAAAAAAAAAAAAAAATCAACTACGTAAATTTATTATTTACTCAAAAAGTTATTAGTTTAAATAAAATACAAATAAAAAAGTAACATATTTTGATAGGAAAATTGATTGAACCATGGTGAATGAAAGAAAGAAAAATAAGATCCATGTCATAAAAAAATTAAAAAAAATTATGAGACAAAACAACATTTATAAGTGAATATAAAAAACATTTAAAAAAAAGAGTGAATTAAAAAAAAAAAAAGAAAAAAAAATTATGAGACAAAGTGGGATTGAACCATGGTTGGGTCTTGAAAGGAAAGCAACCATTACCAGCCACACATTTTAAATCTTCTATTTCTACTTGGCATTTTATTTATATAATATATTAAATGATTAAAAAAAGAGAAAAAGCAAAATCTGTTTGATGGGAATCAAAATTTGGTGGCATCCATAGCAAAAAGGGCATTGCAACCATCAAAACCATTGTGCAACCTTGAACCTATGTGACATTATATTTATATATTTAAATAAAGTAAACTTAATTAATTTTCAAAACATTTCAGGGGGGGCACGTGTCCCCCCCGACCCAATTTTGGGTCCGCCCCTGCTTTCAGTCGTCCATTTACAACCATAGCACTCATGTTTATGGGAGTACTGTAAATCCAATGTCTAATTGATGACTAAGTTGCCATGTTTTAGCTTGCATGAAACGTAAAAATGACATACTTTAATTACTTACATGTGGATTGCAAACTATGTTTGCTTGACACGTATAAAAGTAAAGTGGTGACATAATTTCATTTCACATTATATTTTTATTTGTTATCTTAATATCAGAATGGGCTTATTCAATGGTCTGTAAATAATTGAAGGATGTTTTATATTACACTATAGACATGATGGACTAAAGAAGCATTTGTCATTTCATATAAGGGTGGGCATTATATTGTCCTTTAATGATGCATAGTTAAAATTTTGTAATTATTGACGTCCGGTTTTGGATCCTAGTTAACGAGGTTCGTTTTGGGGTCCAAACTACAGCTTCGGATAGTCGATATTGAACATGCAAGGTAAAGAAGACAAGAAAAAGATATCAGAGGCAAGGAGAAAAACATAGGAAGGTTTTAGAGTGGTTCGACCCAAAAAGATGTCTACGTCTATTGTTCACTCTCTCACTATTTCAGCAGAGTCATGACACTCAAAAGATTGTAACCCTTTTACAATGAAAATCCTCCCCTATTTATAGAGAAATGGGAGGTGCTACAGTAAAACAGAATAAGACAAAAACATACAGTAAACTGAAATTACAATGATGAACCGCATTTAATGCGCTGGGATTTCATTCAATACGGTTGACAGTGCATTTAATGTAGCCGAAATTATATTAAATGCGGCTGAAACTGTCACTTCTGAGCTCTGCCCGAGCGTGATTTCAGGCGGCTGATCTGTACGGGTCATGGGAGGCCACCGTAATCTTGGCTACAGTCTTTGGTAGATATGACGTGCATGACACGTTTTGAGCTGCATCTTGCATGGCATCTTCGGCTTTTGCTGACTTACGGTTTGGGGGGCATGGCTGAGATGGACTTTCCAACGGATAGAATATTCAGTTCAGCTGGCGAATAGATAAGCTTCTGACGGATCGGACACTAGGCGGACAATTCTGAACGATCAAGCCTCAGCGAGATAAATTAGTTGATCACTTTTTGACGAACAGCTTAAACGCACGAGTCTGGTGAGCAGAATGAGCGAACAGATACGACGATCAGTCTGAGCGAACAAATACAGCGATCAGCTTGAGCGATCATCACTGAGGACCGGTGCTGACCGCAATTGTATACAGGATAACGAACAGATTACTGATCAGGTTATTAATACTATTCACGAGCAGATTGATGATCAGCAAGGGGACTTGGGACATGTTGAAAAATGGAGAGGAGGTCTAATAAACGGGTCATTCTTCAAGAAGGCGGTCAGGAAGAAAGACGGATTGTTGAGCCTTTAGGCCATCGAACCTGCACTGTAGATCTCCTTTGGCCTGATTGATCTAATCGCTAAATTACCCATAACAGCAATACATAGTTAAAAATTTTTCAAAACATAATTGTTATATATCAATCTTGAGTTTTAAATATTATAATTGAGCTATTTCCTATCATCTTAAACTTTTAAATCTAATAGAAACTAACTTGATACTAGAGCTTATAGGTCTCTGATTCACATCCTTTCTTCTCCTTTTATTTGAAAATTTTTTCATAACATATATTATACAATAGGGACCGTTTAATATGTGTTCGATATTTGTTATTTATTTATGTTATATGTGAGGGGTATGTCACGTATCAACTTCGAATATTAAATACTATAGTTGGATCATTTTTTATTAGTTTAAATTTTTTGGTCCAATGAAAACTAACAATAATGATGAAAATGAAATATACCCCCAAAAAATCTTAATAAAAATAAGTATTGACGATTGGACATGTCTTTCAACTTTCTTCAAGAGATATGAAAAGTTAGAGAAGCAATAAAGCTGTTTCTAGGAATAGAGTCTCCAACGCATCTCATCTTCCCTATAAATGATTCCAACAAAGTGCTGCTTTTTCATTCAACTTATTAGCTACCCTTTCCCTTTTGTAAGTTTCAACCAAAGTATCCTTTGTATTCCTGATCTCCCACTAAAGCAATAAAGCAGTTTCCAGGAATTAGATTCTCCTAGACTCTTCTTTCGAATCTAGGAGAATCTCATGAAAACTACGTATTTTTTTTTATTAAAATCTAGATTTTCTAAAAATAAAAAATAAAAATAATTCTTATTGACTCATAACTTTTTATAAAATTCAATCTCAACAAAATAGAAATCTGTGCATTTGTCATATTTGACCCATATATGAAATATTCATAAAATATCTGAAAAAGTATTATTGAAATATATTTAAGAAATCTGGTTAATGAAAAAAAATCTACTTAAATGCTGAATTGTTCATCATCATGTGTTATAGGTAAATTAGCGATCAGATCATTCAGGCCCAGGAAGATCTACAGTGCAGGCCCAATGGCCCAAAGGCTCGATGATCTGTCTTTTTTTCAGTCCACTTTCCTGCCAGGGGGTCCATTCGTCATACCAACTCCTTATTTTTCAGCATGTCTTGAGTCCCCTCCATGGCCTTCAGTCTGTTCGCTAGCTCTGAGCGCTCAGTCTGTCCGCTGGCTCTGATCGCTCGGTCTGTCCGCTGGCTCTGATCGCTCGGTCTGTCCGCTGGCTCTGATCGCTCGGTCTGTCCGCTGGCTCTGATCGCTCGGTCTCTCCACTGGCTCTGATCGCTCAGCTTGTCCGTTGGCTCTGATCGCTCAGCTTGATCGCTAGTTCTGATCGTTCAGGCTGACCGCAGAATCTGTTCACCAATCTGTCTACCAGTCTGTTTGCCGGCTTTGTTTGATTAAACTATTCGCCAAAGGGGATGGTCGTCAAACCTGTTCTTCCTGACTTGTTCATCCAAGATTATCCGCCTGGTTGTTCGGTGATTTCTGGGCATGCCCATGTCCCTGTTCATCTACGAAAGCACTTGCCATCATAACTAGTTACAAAGGTATTGATTCATAATCCGTCTTCTTAACTCTCTAGACGTCCGGTTCATCAGAAACTCCTCTGTTCGCCAGTCGAACTTAATATTTTGGCTACTGAAAAGTCCATCTCAACCATGCTCCTTAGAATCACTAGTCAACAGAAGTCAAATGAGCCATGCAGAGTACAACACCAAACGTTCCATGCACGTCATCTTTGCCAGAGGCTACATGCAAGATTTCGGTAGCCACTCATGACCCATGCAGATCAACCACCTGCAATCTTGCTTAGGAAAAGCTCAGAAGTGACGGATTCAGCCGCATTAAATGTAAATTCGGTCGTATTTAAAGCACTATCAGCCGTATTAAATGAAATCCCGACGTATTAAATGCGGTCAATCATTGTGTTGTCAGTTTACTGTATAATTTTGTCTTATTCATTTTCGCTGTAGCTCCTCCCCTTTCTCTATAAATAGGGGAGGATTTACATTGTAAAAAAGGGGACAAGATCTTGAGCGCTGTTATTCTGTCGAAATAGTGAGAGAGTGAACAGTGGACGTAGGCATTTTTTGGGCCGAACCACTTTAAAATCTTCTTGTTTTTCTGCTCCTTGCCTCTGACCTCTTCTCCTTGTTCTTTTTGCTTTGTATGCATTATATTAACAACCTGAAATTAAAGCTTGAGCCCAAAACGAATCTCGTTGACTAAGAATCCAAATCCTGACGTTAACATTTTTTGGCGCTAGAAGGAGGGGCTCATCTTCAGTTTCATCACCCTTATACTTCCTAGCTTTTAGAGCTTATTCTTTACTCATCATGGTCAGAGGGAGGATTCCTAGGGACTTCAACACAGCGAAAAACCGCCAAGAAGCTTCAGATCAACAACAACATGCTATGTCCACTGGAGGGATCCCCGATGCCGGTGTGGGAACATCCAATGTGCCTGTGGCAAGAGATGCTCAAGGTATACCTCCTCTTCCCACTTGCCAACCCGTGTCTAACACTACAAGGGGAGATGCTATACAAACACTACAGCGGCAACAGGAAATGTTGGAGAATATGGTAACCCAGCTAGTTGGTGAAGTCAGGACACTGATTTGGACCCAAGCCTAGCTTCCTCTGAATCCTCCCCAGGCCACTCCAGAGAGGGAAGTTTCTCGAGGGAGGCGTGCGGAAAGCGCTGACGCGAACAGGAGGAATGTCAGAGAGTTAGAACAATAAGGGTCAGTCCACTTCTCCAGCATGCATTCCAGTGCTCGGCTTCCTCGAACCCGCAATGAACATCGGCCGGAGCAAGCTGGCCGTGGCCATGATCAAATCCCAGCCCGCGGAGATAGAACGGGACCGAGGCCTAATACGGGAGGATTGGGGGCTAGAGATAACCGATCCTCGAGCAGAAGGGACAGACAATCTGTTGTCAGGGGAACCAAGATGTAGGGTATGTTAGTGGCAGAGCTCCTTTAGAGGGTCCAGCAGCTTGAAGTGCGGCCCGGAGTGCAGGAACAAAGGGGCCAGACCGGGGAGAGGACCCCATTTACTTCAGAAATTGAGATGGAACCTCTCCCTCTAAGATTCAAGGTTCCCAACATTCCCCAATATAAAGGAAACTCTGACACTTACGACCATCTGGACGCTTTTAACATTCAGATGAATCTCCAGACAACAAGTCCACTTGTAAAATGTCGTGTATTCCCGGCTACACTTGGAGACATCCCGCAGACATGGTTTAGGAACCTCCCCCCTCGCAACATCACAATTAGGAAGAGTGCCAGCAAAAATTTCTGAACCAGTACAAGGCGTTGAAGAGGTAGCTCGCGCCACCCTACCACCTTACTACCATTTATTAACGTCCCGATAAGTTGTTGAGGGACTACATCAGCAGGTTTAGGTGCGAAGTGACTAATGTGAAAAATCAAACGGATAAAGGGGTCCTATCAGCTATCTCGTCGAGCTTAAGAAAAGACGGGAAGTTATACGAGAGTATACAAATCCCCTGTGAAGGATTTGGGTGAATTCTATGAACGGATAGAAAAAGAGATCTGGTGGGAAGAAGTAACCAATCCCAAGAAGGCTAGTTCCCAGAAGGATGAAGCTGGCAGCTCCAATCATGGAAGGAAGAGAAGCAATGGAGGAAGTAATCCTGGGGGGCGAAGAGACAGCCACCAGATTGCCAAGAAGGCTAGGGGCTGGAAAACACCAGGGAGTAGCCGGGGACGGAAGCGACCTCGGTATCAAGGTCAGTACAACACATATAATGCCCTGTCTGATACCCAGGACAGGATTTATGTGATCGAGAAGAGCAGGGAAAATTTAGGGCGACTAGCCCCCATTCAGGCTCTCGAAGGGCGAAGAGATAGAAGCCAGTTCTATGCCTATTACAATGAAGTAGAGCATAACACTTTAGATTGTTGGGCGCTCAAAGATGCTATTGAAGAGATGATCAGAAACTGTCGTCTGAGAGATTATGTTCTCAGACCCCCAAGGCGTCCATCCCAACAGTAGCCCCCTACCAGCATTCGCAGGACCCGCCAACCCAAAATCAACCGGAGCTGGATTCTACCCAAGGGCCTTCAGTCAAAACCATTCATACCATCCACGGGGGCCCCTCGGAAGTGGGAGATTCCAATAGGTCCCAAAAGCATTTTGTACGTGAAGCGAGACGCGTCTAACTTGTAGGGCAGAGAGAGTCAGTCGTCCCTACCAGACAGATTAAATTGCCTTTGACCCTCGAAGACGCCACTCATTAGTTCACAGTGCTAGCGGGCTTCTTCATTATTGATTCCCCCTCTGCATATAATGTGGTTTTGGGAAGGCCCGCTATGAATGACCTCGACATGGTCACCTCCACCAAAGCTCTTACAGTGAAGTTTTCGACTCCCAATGGGGTGCATGCGAGGCGAGCAATCCCTAGCTCGTCGCTGCTATATGGACACGATCAAAAGAGGAATTCAGGGGAAGAAAGTAGAGATAGTCCCGGAACGTGAACTGCAAACAATTGCCTCTTCACGGATCAGCCATGACTTGGATCCCAGGGAGTTTGACGTGTATCAAAGCACAGGCCTGGTGGAAGAGCTTGAGGACTTCCAGGTTAGTGAAACAGATGCGACGAGATGTTTTAAGCTTGGCAGAAACTTGGCTCCAGAGGTAAAGGCCCAATTAACAAGCTGTCTCAGGACAAATTCGGATGTGCTCGCCTAGAATCACGGGGACATGGTGGGAGTTGATCTTAACATAATGACCCATAAGTTGAACGTTGATCCCCACCATCGGCCAGTCTGTCAGAAAAGGAGGCAAATGAACTGGGAACGTTGCGAAGCCCTGAAAGAGGAGGTAGATAAGCTCCTAGCCAATAAATTCATCCGAGAAGTCCATTACCTAGCCTGGATAGCTAACCCCGTATTGGTGAAAAAGAAGAACGGGAAGTAGAGAACATGCATAGACTTCACGGATTTGAACAAGGCTTGTTCGAAAGATAGCTTCTCTTTGCCTAGAATTGATCAGTTGGTGGACATAACGGTAGGGCATGAACTCAGTTTCATAGACGCCTACTCGGGCTACAATCAGATCCCTATGGACCCTAAGGACGAGGAGTGCACATCGTTCACTACAGACTGGGGACTTTACTGTTATAAGGTAATACCTTCGAACTAAAAAATGCAAGGGCCACCTACCAGAGGTTGGTGAACGGAATGTTTAAGGATCTGATTGGGAAGACCATGAAGGTGTACGTAGATGACATGCTTGTCAAATCTGAGAAGGCTGCTAATCATGTCTGTGATCTCGAGAAGATGTTTCAGATCCTGAGGAGGTACCAGATGAAACTCAACCCCCTCAAATGTGCTTTTGGGGTCTCTTCAGGTAAATTTTTGGGTTTTATAGTGAATAACAGGGGATTGAGCCGAACCTAGAAAAGATCCAAGCTCTGCTAGACATGAGATCACCAACCAGCGTGAAGGAGATTCAAAGTCTGAATGGCTAGATAGCAGCCTTGAGCAGATTTGTATCCAAAGCCTTCGACAAATGTGCCCTATTCTTTGAAGTATTGAAAAGGGCAAAGAACTTCAAGTGGACAGACGAGTGTGAGGCTGCGTTCATACAATTGAAAGAGTATATGAGACGAGCCCCACTGCTGACCAAGCCAAAGGAAGGAGAAACTCTGACAATCTACCTAGGAGTATCCCAACACACCCTGAGCGCGACCCTGATAAGAGAATAAGGAAATGGAGCACAGGTCCCAGTCTATTATGTTAGCAAGAAGCTGGTACAAGCGGAAACGAGATATACCCCAATAGAGCTGCTTGCTTACTGTCTAGTAATGGCATCCAGAAAGCTGCGCCTTTACTTCCAAACACATAAGATTGAAGTCCTGACGAAGTACCCATTAAGGTAACTCCTTCAGAAACCAGACACTTCCAGCCGACTCATCAAATGGGCCATTGAAATCGCTCAGTATGATATTGAATTCAAGCCGAGACTGGCGATCAAGGGATAAGCGTTGGCGGACTTTATTGCTGAGTTCACCGGACCTGTGGACGACAAGACTGAACCATCTGAAGGTCCGTATTGGGAACTGTTTGTGGATGGGTCCTCTTGTGAAAGGAGCGTAGGGGCTGGAATTTTGTTGATCAGCCCAAACGAGGGTAAGTTCCTCTGTGCACTTAAATTCGGTTTTAGAGCCACTAACAATAAAGCAGAATACGAAGCACTGTTAGTCTGGCTCCGTTTGGCCAAGAAGATGCAGGTTGAGCGACTCAGAATATTCAGTGACTCTCAGTTGGTGGTCTGCCAAATACGAGGTGAATATCAAGCCAAAGGGTCAAAAATGGCTATCTATCTACAGAGGGTCCAGGAGCTACTGGGAGCCTTCGAAAAATTCGAGTTGAACTAGATTCCGTGCACCCAAAAATCCCATGTAGATGATCTGGCTCGCCTAGCAATCGCTCAGGACCCGGATTGTGCCGAAAATATACCTGTGGAGTTCTTGCTGAAGCCAAGTATCGAACCCGGCATAGAGGTGATGGCCTTGATAATGGCGACAGGAGAGACTCCTTTCTCGATGGTTTACGGGTTCGAAGCCATGATCCCTGCAGAGTTTGAGGTTTTTAGCCACCGAAGGATGAATTTCAACCCTGAAGAAAACAACCAGCTCTTGGTCGCTAACTTAGACTTGCTTAAAGAATCTAGGGAAGCTGCTCGTCTTAGGGTAGCCGTATACCAACGAAGGATGGCGAAGCACTACAACAAAAAGGTCTGAGTACGCCAATTCAAACCAGATGACCTTGTGCTACGAGAGGTCCTACCCGGTGCTCGCAAAGCCAGTGAAAGGGGTATTAGGGCCTAACTAGGAAGGGCCCTACATGATCCCTGCAGAGTTTGAGGTTTTCAGCCATCGAAGGATGAATTTCAACCCTAAAGAAAACAACCAGCTCTTGGTCTCTAACTTAGACTTGCTTGAAGAATCTAAGGAAGCTGCTCATCTTAGGGTAGCCGTATACCAACGAAGGATGGTGAAGCACTACAACAAAAAGGTCCGAGTACGCCAATTCAAACCAGGTGACCTTGTGCTACGAGAGGTCCTACCCGGTGCTCGCAAAGCCAGTGAAGGGGTATTAGGGCCTAACTAGGAAGGGCCCTATATGATCCATGAAGACCTGAAGAACGGAGCCTACCATCTAGCAGACATGAGCGGGACAGTACTTCCAAGGGTATGGAATGCTCCTCATCTAAGGCCTTATTACACATGATCATTGTATTTTCATTGCTATTTTGTTACCTATGTAAAGTAAAATCATGTACAAACAAAATGAAACTACTCATGTATTATTATGAACTACCACTAACGCGAAATGCTCATGTATGTTCTTTTATGTGAGGTACACAACCATAAAAGGTAAGAAGCCGACTTAAAGTTCAAACATTTGCTAGCCCTATGGAAATAAAGGGATGAAGATCGGTAAATACCAACCCCATACATGCCCTACAAGGCAAGAGGGGTTAAAACGGCCACGAGCCCGCACACCTAATCGCCACTCGTTGATTGGCCTCCCCTTCTATAAGTTGTTCTACATGCTCCACGGCCTGACCCGTCATGCATGAACAGAACGAGAAGCTTGATCGCCGCAGCGCTCAACCCAACTCTTGCTGTAAATGCTCAGGTTTCAACCTGTGAACGTAGCTGCAGAGGTTCATTATGCTATAAATACTCAGGCTTTGGCCTTATGAGCGCAGCTGAGGTCCCAACCTTCACAACTCTCGCTGTAAATGCTCAGGTTCTAACCTTATGAACGCAGCTGGAGAGGTTCATTATGCTGTAAATGCTCAGGTTCTGACCTTGTGAGCGCAGCTTGAAAAATTCAACAGGTTGTATAGCTCAGGCATCGGCCCTGTGAGCGCAGTCCATTATAAATACTCAGGTTTAACCTTGTGAGCGTAGTCGGTTGTATATGCTCAGGCCCCTACCTTTCGAGCACAACCTCTTATCAGTCCCAGTATCGGTCAGGAAAATATGCGAATGGCCTTGCATGCCCCTCATCTGGTTTTTCCTTTCCTCAACTCATACCTCACTGTCTATATTGCCTTATATTAAAATTATTGAATATGTTGCAGCTACACGATAGCACAAGGTAGGTCTGCTTATTGATTAATTAATATGTGCAAGCAAGCCGATTGGCCCATTGCTCTCGATGAAACGATTTCTCTCCAGTAAAAGGAGTTGAGTTATTAATTCACCTGTTGGGTTTCCTTCTTGCTCCCTAGGCTACACTTCATATTCAGGGCTATCTATTGGAAAATCTCAGGGTGCATTCGCAACCCAGAGAATTATTTTCCCTACTTCATTTCTTCTAAGGGTGTACCTGTTTGCAATCTATTCTGATAATATCTATGAGGCTCGGAAATTAGCACAGCAAATTAACGGGGATCCCATATTGGTAAAAATAGCAGTGAAACGTTACGAAATTAAATGAAATAACATCCACAATGTCAACATCCGATAAATAATCCTCATTGGCAAAGAAAACAAAATTTTATATCTATCTGCTCTAAGAAGTCTTGGAAGAGTTGGCAGGAGTATCCTTCGGATCCTTCTTATTGGGGGCTCTTTGTGAAGATGAGCCTCGCTCCCCCCTGGTGCCGATTCTTGAGGACTTGAGGAAGTACCACCCTAGGCTGATGGAGCACCGGTTTGGGCAGACGAAGACTCAGAACTCTTCTTCATAATAGCATGAATTATCCTCTTCTGAACAGGTTGTGCGGTCTTTGCCCGAGCCTCTCTGGCGGCATAAGCCGCGTACTTCTTCACCTCCTCCATCGCTTCCTTCCCGAAGAATGAGAAGTCCAGCTCAGGATGATGTTTCCATAAGGTGTACAAGAACTTGCTGCTCGTCTTCTCAGTCGTTTCCTTTCGGGCTAGTAAGACCAGGGCCTCCGACTGGCCGAACATCTCCCTCAAACGAGCAAGGTTGTCCCTTACAGCGGTTAGATCTTGTTGCACCGACGCGATCTTCTTCTCGGCATCCTCGGCCCGTCTCTTCTGAAGAATAGCCTCATGAGTGACCCTATCTACATCTTCAGTGGCCTCTTTAAGCGAGGAGGCAGTGATAGTCCGAAGCTTCTTCTCGTTTTCCAAGGACTCCTCCATATCCTTGAGTTTTTACTCAAGCCCGTGAGCAGCCTTTAGTTTCTTCTTAAGCTCGCTAACAATCTTCTTGGCAGCTTCGGATTCCTCTTTAAGTTTCTTGTTTTCTGCCTCCAACTTCCTATTCGCCTCATCAAGTGAAGCTTTCTCTTCCGTCAAGTTGGGAAAGTCCCGATGCATCTTCATCACAGCCAATGAAGCCTGAAAAGAAAACGTATTAGCAATTAGTATGAACATGGTGCATAATCATAAGGTAAAGAACAGGGTCTACCAGCACATTGCAGCGAGCAGCATAGGTGATCAGTTGGTAGCCGCGAACATGTTTTTGATAGACGTCCGGCTTATCGGGTCCCAACAATTCTGGTAGCTGATCCAACAGGTCATCAAAGCATTCCCCTGCATCAGCCTCATGGGCCTGCCCCTCATCAGTCCCTCCTGTCATGGGCGTTTTACCCTTGGACCTCAAGCATTTGGCAAGAGGTTCCGCGGCCTCCTCTTCCTTGTCTCCGGTCCTTGAGGGCCTAGTTGACTCATCCCTAGGAATTGAGATCCCTTTCCTAGTGGCATCCTTTGGTGGGGGTATGTTTTTCACAGTCTTCTTCCTTACAGTCTTATACTTCACTCCTGATCTTTTAGTACGACCACTGTATCTGGTGGATCTGTTGCCTGCGTTGAGGGCTCCTTTGAACCTGTTATCTCCACTTCAGGCCCCTCTGTCTCGACCATTGGCAAAGATGGGGGAGAATACATCTCAAGGTTCACTATAGCTCTGGATCTCTTTAGGGCTAGGGTAGAAGCACTTTCATCAGGCCCTGGAAAAACAGATCGGACCTTCCGACCCTTTCGTACTCCGACGTCCAAAGCTAATTTCAGAGGCTTGGTCCTGGCTCCAAGCACGAGCCCGTACTTCTCCAGGAAAAAGCTCGTTGGGAAGTAATCGTCCTCCGGATCCTTCACCTCAGAAAACCTCTCGAGTGTCCTTGTCTCCTCGTCCGAAAGACTGATCGAGCCCTTGATGAAAGCTGCGCATAAGAGGAAGAAATGTCAGTAATAGTAGGACATGACAATGTATACATGCATGCACAAGCAGCGAGCAGAGGCATGCTCACTAGGATCAAGGTTAAAGTCAAAATTGGTGAGTTTCAACAAAGATAGACAGGACGCATAAAACCAACGAGATTTGTAATCCCTTACATTTGACTTGCCAACCTTCTATGGCAAAAACGCTTTGTAGGGCGAATTACGGGCAGCCATATAATAAATTCCATCCCGTTTTTTGGCTTGTGGGCTAGTAATGGACTTGAAAAAGAAAAGGCTTTGGATTATGTTCGAGGTGGGTGGTGGAAGGCCGTTTTTAAGGAAGATAAAGGCCAGAGTGGTCACTTGGGCGTAAGAATTTGGTGTAAGCTGGAAGGGAGCTATTTCTAAGTCATTCAGCAGGTCGATCAAGTATGGGGGGAACTAAAAACCTAAACCCTAGGTTCACGTGTTGACGATTAATCGCTATAAATCCTTCAAGGGGGGATGCCGCGTGGTCACGGTGGGCAGGAACCATGATGCGACACCCAAAAGGGAAATTATACGTTTCAGTTACGATCTTGAGGTCCTCGAAGGTGATGGAAGAATCGTGTTGGTAAAAGGTCTAGCGGGCAAAAGTTTTCTCTCGCTTAGAGGAACTCGGTGCATCCCCGCTGTCCTGGGTGGTTGTGCTCGAAGAATCTCTGTCTTGTTGAGAAGAACCCCCCTCAAAGCCCTCTTCGCTAGACATGATTCGCTGATATCGGTGTCCATGACTTGACATCTACAAAAGAAGCAGCTAGTTAGGCCGTTGGCAGCCAACCAGACCCAAAGAACAAAGAAAACCTATATCTATTATGTCTAAGTGTCAAGTCGTGCGCCTAGGAAGCCATTAAGGGAGGGGATAAGGGCCTCATTTAACAAAAAGCCACTCAGGTTGAAGAAGAAGAAAGGAGGAAAAGAGAAAGAGAAACAAAAAAAATTATTTCCCATGCATTCAGGGCCCTATCGGACGAAGGTAATACGGAGACATTCCGCCCACACCGGTCCAGATCCTTAGAACAGCAAGTACCATAAAAAAAAATGAAAAATGAAATGAAATGATGATGATGATGATGGAGACGATATAGGCATAGAGAGAAGAAATTTTTACCTTGAATATAGAGGTAACCGGAGGCTCTGATCAAAAATTGGTGAATCGGAAGTGTGAAGTCGGAGAAAAAGATGAAGAGCGAGGGAGTTCTTGATTTTTTGAAAATGCCGGAAGAAGAAGAAAGTGGAGTGTTGCCTCTTTTAAAAGCAATTCAGCCCTAACCATTAGATCAAGACAGCTGTGTAACTGCCCCCAATCTGACGATATGGCGCAATTCTCGGGATTTTATCATCATGTAACATGTCACTTGAGGGACGTGCATTAAATGCATACGGCGTGTGGTGTGACTTGTAACCGTTGTCTGGGAAAGCTCCACGTGGTCCGACAATAAAACAAAATTTAAAAGGTACTATAACTGTTCCCGCCTCATCTGTTTGCTCAGGAATTTGTAGCTCTTGGTCCTCAATTAAACACCAAGAACTAGATGGCTTAATGTTATGGGTAAATTAGCGATCAGATCATTCAGGCCCAGGAAGATCTACAGTGCAGACCCAATGGTCCAAAGGCTCGATGATCCGTCTTTTTTTCAGTCCACCTTCTTGCCAGGGGGCCCATTCGTCAGACCAACTCCCTATTTTTCAGCATGTCTCGAGTCCCCTCCATGGCCCTCAGTCTGTCCTCTAGCTTTGAGCGCTCAGTCTGTCCGCTGGCTCTGATCGCTCGGTTTGTCCGCTGGCTCTGATCGCTCGGTTTGTTTGCTAGCTTTGATCGGTCAGTCAGTTCGCTGGCTCTGATTGATCGGTCTGTCCGCTGGCTCTGATCGCTCAGTCTGTCCGCTGGTTCTGATTGTTCATGCTGACTACAGAATCTGTTCGCCAATATGTCCGCCAGTCTGTTCGATTAAGCTATTCGCCAAAGGGGATGGTCGTCAGACCTGTTCTTCCTAACTTGTTCGTCCAAGATTATTTGCCTGGTTGTTCGGTGATTTCTAGGCATGCCCGTGTCCCTATTCATCTACGAAAGCACTTGCCATCATAACCAGTTACAAAGGTATTGATTCATAATCTGTCTTCTTAACTCTCTAGACGTCCGGTTCATCAAAAGCTCCTCTATTCGCCAGTCAAACTTAATATTTTATCTACTGGAAAGTCCATCTCAACCATGCTCCTCAGAATCACTAGTCAACAGAAGTCAAATGACCCATGTAGAGTACAACACCAAACGTGCAATGCACGCCATCTTCGCCAAAGGCTACATGCAAGATTTCGGTAGCCACTCATGACCCATGCAGATCAGCCACCTGCAATCTCGCTCAGGAAAAGCTTAGAAGTGACGGATTCGACCGCATTAAATTTAAATTTGGCTGCATTTAATGCACTGTGAGCCGCATTAAATGAAATCTCAGCCCATTAAATGCGGTCCATCATTGTGTTGTCAGTTTACTGTATATTTTTATCTTATTCATTTTCGCTGTAGCTCCTCCCCTTTCTCTATAAATAGGGGAGGATTTCCATTGTAAAAAGGGGACAAGATCTTGAGCGCTGTTATTCTGCCAAATAGTGAGAGAGTGAATAGTGGACGTAGGCAATTTTTTGGGCTGAACCACTCTAAAATCTTCTTGTTTTTTTGCTCCTCACCTCTGACCTCTTCTCGTTCTTTTTGCTTTGTATACATTATATTAACAACCTGAAACTGCAGCTTGGGCCCAAAACGAATCTCGTTGACTAAGGATCCAAATCCTGATGTTAACATCATGTGACTCTTCTCACGATATGCAATAATCTGCACAAACCTGCAGCGGATACATGAAAAAATAAGTTTTATAAAATAGTGAATGTCAACACCTAGTAAGTGGATATAACTTTTAAATACTAAATAAAATCATTTATTTTCAACAATAACTGGCATAATATAATGCAAGTAATAAAAAAAAAAATCACAGTCATCCATATTCAATCATTTCCTAAAACAATACTGAAATCACATGTGTATTATTTCGCATCATAATAAACTAAAAACATCTGTGTGGATCATTTCTGTACATTTATAAAATCTAAATTTACACAAATCTAGTATCAAAGGAATGTGGTCATACGTGGTAGAGATACTTAAAATACATATAAAGCGATGGATAACATCTGGTCATACACGTGCTGGGTGACTCTATAATTCCCCAGACATTTGTTATATATATGTTGGGTGACTTTTTATGATTTACACACGTGAAGCATGATGACCGTTAGAGATAAGGATATAGTTTTGGTGTTCTAAATTACAGGACCAGACCCGGATTCATTTTAACGAATCTAGTGATTCTGCCGGACACCCCACGAAACTCTTTTGAAGTC
The DNA here is from genome assembly GCA_022984855.1 of Dimocarpus longan. NCBI lineage: Eukaryota > Viridiplantae > Streptophyta > Magnoliopsida > Sapindales > Sapindaceae > Dimocarpus > Dimocarpus longan. The sequence goes on along the minus strand of CM041023.1, from coordinate 11,128,587 downwards.
CAACTAACAAGACCTAAAAGGATACGGTGGAGCGAACCCTTAATTATTTATCCATTTCTAAACATATAAATCATAAATTTAAAATCTCATTTCAAATTCGCATCGGATAAAATAACATATAATTTAAATATATTATTATAAATATACGAGTATCAAAAAAGATATACGGCATCATTAGTCAAAAGACCCACCTAATTTGAACGAGGTGCACTGGTACTTGGATCACTTGTTCCTACACTTGGGGCGGTTTTTGAAAAACAAACAAAAACATTAAAAGCTCAGTGGGTGTGGATGCGTTTATGTTTAAAATTACTTTTATAAAATTTTCCTTTCGAAAATGTTTTGAAAGCATTTTTCTTTAAAATAATATTGTTTTTAAAAACTTGCATTTTTATAAAGTTTCAAAACTCTTTCTAATTTAATTTAATAAAAAGCTAAAATGTTTTGTATTTCAAAATCATTTCTTTTTCTAAATTCCACTTTTAATGGAATACTTTTCTTTCTGAAAACACTTTAATGGAAACCCAAGGGAAGCTGTAACCACATAAGCTGCTAGATCAGCTCCGCTCAGTGTGGGGGGTCACGTGGCGTAGGACTTGCCCTTCCAACACTTGCCATACACTGCGAGGTATACCGACCAGGTCTAAAACTAGAAGGTCTATCTATAAAACTCAGGCCATTCACTAGGTTTGAAAACCTTGTTATTTTTCTATAAATCAAATCAATTTATTTTTCATACTATAAAAAGAAACAATACATATTGCATACTATCTATAAATAAATTATCCCCTTTTATGCTAAAACATAAATCATTTAAAAGCTGAAAGAACAATTAATAAAAATAGTATTTTGCTAAATAAACAAAAAGTATTTAAAATATTTTCACACTCACAGTTCATTTTCCAAGTCACTTGAACCACTTCAGCTCCTGCTTCAGAGACCTCCTCAACTCTCTTCTGCACTTACACTAGTCATAAATGAGATTTCAATTTAGCTCGTTGGTCACCTCAATCCCAATTCAGCTCTATCATCTCTACCTCACCCGAGCTACAACGAACTGCATTGTCCCATTCAGCTCGAGCTGTGAGCTGGTCCCAGCTCGCATTCAACTCGTCCCATGCGAGCTCTTACTTCCCTCAATTCAGCCCGTATTGAGGGCATCTTCTATCTTAGCGAGCTCACTTAGCTCACCCCTTCTTAGCAGGTTGCTTCCTTCCTCTAGCTCAGCCCTTACAAGCTACTGCCTTAGTCAAGCTCAGACAGGTATTATGATGGGTGGTAATATTTCTTAGCTTGCTCTTTGCGAGCTCGCACTCCAATCTAACTTGACCGGTGCTGGAGAAGGGCAACGAGTATTCATCCAGCTCACACCTTGTGAGCTCCTGCTCTAGCCCAGCTCCACAAGTGTTGACACAGGCTATAGGGCATTGCCCAGCTCGCTTCAGGCGAGTTCCAGCCCTAACTCACGCAATCTGACTCCAACATCCCTTTTTTTTTTCCAGATTTTACACACACCAGCATTATCACATTCCGACCTTAATAACTCCATAACATATGACAACACTTTATAATTTCCATCACCTAAACTCAGGTTGCAACCTTAACAGGTTTCACGATAGAACTCAATCATTCCAAAACAACTATCAAACTACCTTAAATCAATATACTTTCTTAGCTACTTACCAATTTTCCTTAGCCTTCTCGCTTTGTTTCCCCCACCAACTCGTTGCTACAATTCCAGATCTATGCATAGAATCTCACCAAAGTCAGATGCAATTCAAGGATTGCCTCGATAGACTTCTCTCAAAGAAAAACCATGAAAGCTTGCTCTTACTACTTGACTATTACCAGATCTGACTTGGTCACCTCCTAGATCTGTTCTTCACCTCCTATAGCTCGATTCCCCCTTCAAAAACAACAGAACCCAGCTCGGTTGGCGCTGCTCTCCTCTGCCTCTCTTTGCCGAGAGCTTTCTCTTTCTTTCCTTCTCTAGATTTTTCTACTCTCTTCATTCTCTCTCTTTCTCTCATGACCATTTGCTCACCACACACGCCTATTTATAAACATAGGTCAAGCTCCACCTTTACCCTTAAAGTTTCTTGAAATTATAATTTTACCCCATTCTAGAAAATTCTTCACTTTTCCTCAAAGTCTTTGTACTTTTCCTCTATTTACAATTTTGTCATTCTTCTAAAAATATTTTATTTTCTCACTTACCCCTCAGCTTTTTATAATTTAAATTTATTCCCAATTCTTTCAAAAATTCTATTAATATTAAAATGCACTACTAAATACTTAAAAATCATTTTATTATTTTATCAATGAGAGTATGTTAGTACATTTCACCATTCCGTACATATGTACAGTAATAACCTCGGGATAGGATATTACACTAAAAGTATTATTTCAATCATTTTCAAATCTCAAGTCATTTTTGTATGCAAATTGTATAATTCTATTTCTGAATATAAATATAATTTTCAATAAATCTTTTTTTTTTTCATAATAAATAAATATTCTATAATCAAATCATAAATCATAATCAATAAATCAATAGACTAATTAAACAATTTTCTTTTAATAACAATTAAATAAATAAAATATGAAATTTAAATAATTATAGTAAATCAATTTACTTAAAATAAATTATCCATTCACATAACTCATTTGCTTATTTTTAGGTGTAATACGAATTCCTATCTGATTCCTCATAAACCTTGACCTACCCTAAAATCACATAAATTCAATTTAGAACTTATGAAAAAATCAACTCATTTCCTGGATTTCAAAACCCATTAAAATAAAATAACTTATCTAGATAAATCAGGTGCTTAAATATTCCATTTGAACCATTCAAAACTTTCTTCTATTTTTTCTCTTTTCTAATTTTTTTTTTTCATTTCTTTTTGTCACTTTTTTTTTCTTTCTTTTCTACTGCCAAACAAGTCTTTTGATCTCTATATGTTTTTCCTACTGCCTTATTGCCTTATTTTTTTTTGAAATTTTGGAAATTTCATTATCAACTTTTCTAAATTTGGGAACCACAAAATCCTAACAACCAACCAAAATTAGGGCTGCCAACTAAGCTCAAATACACCAGAGATTGTCCTCAACAAAGGAACAAGCTAAGAAGACCAGATGGAATACCAAACGAGTCCTAATCATGGTGATAGTCAGGCAACACTGAATTTAGCCAACCACCAACCATCTAAAGCACAAATTAAAACCAAGAAAACAAATTGAAAATAAGTAGCACTCAAAATGAGCTGTATAATATATCCTCTATAACTTAAAAGTTAGCCGCTAATAGATAGCTTTTGGAAAACAAGACAAGGTGCCTTAGATAGGAAACCTTTTTTACAGCAATCAGATCTTCTTCCTAAACTATAAACATCTGTATAGAGCCATAAGATTATGATTGTAATGTCAAATCTAGCAGAAAGCACTCTAAAACCATCACTATCGCAGGCCATAAAAAGGCTAAAGGCCATTGATTTTCATTCATCACCTACAATATAAACAACTCATACCCGAGCAAATCAGGTTTTTAGAGTTGGATCCAACCCTAAACCTCAAAAACAACGAAAAACATAGGTGAGAAACTAGAAAAGAACGAAACGACGATGATCGGAAGGAGAAGAGGAACAAAATGATGCCAAAACTGGCCCATAACTAGACGAGAAAACCCTTATACAAAGCTTTCTCTCACTAAAGGGTGAGAGTGTTTTTTCTCTCTACTGAGAGAGTCTTCGAGAAGACATGCTACCTTATTGTTTTACACACACACACACACACGGAGACAAATAACCACTACGCCTACTGTCCAATTCTTTTATATATAATATACAATATAATATACATAAGCCACACCCACTTCACATTTTCTTAGATTGACACTTGTCCTTTTTTTAATTTTTTTTTTTTTATTGTTGAATATGTAGTCACTAACTCATATATGTATATATTATTTCTCATAAGTGTCTTTAGGTCATCTCTGGGTAGTAACTGCGTTGGCAATCGCACCCCTCGTGACCAGAAATAGTCACAAGTTCAACACCTATGCCACTTTTATGTGTGGTTTGTTTTCTTTCCTTCAAGCTGTGTTTGGGTTGCTCTCCGGGTCGTGCCACCAATATCTTATGTTGTTTGGTCCCAGTTATAGTCTAGGATAGTACTAGTAATTTAAAAAAAAAAAAAAAGTCTCTAGGCCTATTCTCTTTCATGTATGACCACCCCAATTTCTTTGTCTCTATATTAATTTGACTATTTGCTTTGCTCATGGCTTGTCTACAAGTGGTAGTCTCATGTCCACTTAATGACATTTCTTTCTTGCTTGTATGGCCATCATGTTCCACACGTTCTATCCATATCATTTGCTTTTTCTACACAAAATTTAACCAAAGCAGGGGGTGTATTTAAAACCAACAAATTATTACTTGGGCTTGCATTCAAGATGGATCAATTTATTGATTTTTATTCTGAACTTAATTCATTTTTTGAATCCATTTGAATTTGTGCTTTACATATTACTTAATTTGGATGAGAAAAAAAAAAATTAAAAGTATTAAAAGGAAGAATAAATAATATTACTTAATTACGATTAGAAAAAAAATTAAAAGGAAGGAAGTTAATTATATTAGAAATAGGAAGAATAAATAATAGAGTTAAAAAAAATTATAAATAACTAAAAAAAAAAAGAAAAAGACGGATCTGGATTAGACATGACCACGGTTCGGTTCGGTTCCGGTTTCGATTTTGAAAAAGCTAGAACCGGAACCTTAACCGAGATAAAACGGTTCCGGTTCGGTTCTGAAACCGACGGTTCTATAACGGTTCTGGTTCCGATTTTGGTTTCGGTTCTATAACGGTTTCGGTTCCGGTTCCGGAACCTTTTTTCAAATAAAAATAAAATTTAAAAATTAATGTTAAACTATATTTTGATATTAAAAAAATAAATTTATACACAAAAGAAATAAGAAATTTAATTATTTGAACTTTGATTGAATTTAAAAATAAATTTACAATTTGAAATTTAAAAATAATAAAATAAGATTTTAAAATTTTAAAATAATAAATTAAGAATTTGAAACTTCAAACAATAAATTAAAAATTATAATTTATAGATATAATGAAAAAAAATTTAAAGGAAATTAAAATTGAGAATTAAGAGAATATTGAAACTAAGAGTTAAAATTGAGAGATAGTTGAGATTAATGGAGAGAAAGAGAGTTGAGATTGAGAGAGATAGGTGTGAGAAGAAATTAAGAATGGAAAGGGTATTTATAGAGAAAAGGGAGGGTTAAAGAGAAATTAAGGGGATGGGTTAAAATGTATAAAAAAGGTGACCAATTGTCACTTTAATTTCTTTTCTTTTTTTTTTTTTAAAAAAGTGATGCATTTTTTTTTGTTAGAACCGGAACCGTCAGTTCCAAGCGGTTCCGGTTCCACCGGTTCTTTAAACCGACGGTTTCGGTTCCATTATTTACAGAACCGAAATCGAAACCGGAACCGGAACCGGAACCGCTATAGTAGTGGTTCCGATTTCGGTTCTGAACCAGAACCTTTGTTTCGGTTCCGGTTCTGAAGACCTTATTCGATTCGAACCGGATGATTCGAATAAAACCGTAGTCATGTCTAATCTGGATGATAAAAAAACACTTCAAATAGTTATAAAACAATATAAGCAGTTTTTAAAATAAAATAATAATAATTAATAAAAATATTTTAACAATTATTACCATTCTAGAATCTAGAGTATAAGATCATCTCCAGTGTTTGACACCAAATTTGACACCAAATTTGACACCATTTTGGTGTTAACACCAAATTTTTTAACACCAATTATTTTTTAACTCCAATATATATTACACCAAATTGGTGTAAAAGGTATCTTCACAGAATATTCTATACGTAATTCTTTAACTAATATTAATTAATTTATTTAGTATATAATTTTATTCTCGAATAATTACTCACATTATATTACAAAATTATTAAATACTTACATAATTTTTTTTTAAATTTTTTACAAAATATTATTCTCATTATATTTTCACCTAATTTTTTAGTCACTAGATATTTTTTAACTCATTTTTATCCAACTAATTATTTATCCACCTAATTTTTTATCCATCTAATTTTTCCAACTAATTTTTCATCCTACTATTTTATTATCCAACCCATTATAAAATCATATTCTCAAATAATTAGGCATAATATAAAAAAAAAAATTAATTTCTCACATAATTTTTTTAATTTATTATAAAATATTATTATCATTAATTTTCCAACTAATTTTGTAGTCATTTAATTTGTTCAACTAATTTTTATCCAACTAATTGTTTATCCACCTAATTATTTATCTACCTCTTTTACCAACTAATTGTTTTTCCACCTAATTATTTATCTACCTCTTTTATCCATCTAATTGTTTATCTACCTCTTTTATCCACCTAATTGTTTATCTACCTCTTTTATCTAACTAATTTTGTATCCACCTAATTATTTATCTACCTCTTTTATCCAACTAATTTTTTATCTAACTAATTAGTTGCCCACTTACCTTTCATTCTCATTTTGCTATTATAAAAGGCAAAACATTTGCATCAATTTCATCATTCAACCTTCCACCGAAGTTAAAAGAATCCATTTTACATTTATCATAATCTATGAGTTTCAACGCCAGTCCATCTTATATGTCATCTTCATCTTCATCCTCAAATCCTGAGGATGAACTTGATCTCAATGCAGCAATAATGGCACAACAAGCATCATTATTGAATGCATATGCTAACAACAACCTCTTCATGGCTTACTATCTCAATCAACAAGAAAACAACCAACCAAGTCATAGAGGCTCGATTCCTGGTCGTAGAGAGATTCATCGTGGGCGAGCAAATGCTTAACGTAATCTATGGGCTGACTATTTCGCGGAGAACCCACGGTATCATGATTCAATGTTTCGTAGACGATTTCGAATGGGTCGAAGTTTATTCCTCCGTATTGTTAATGCCATCGAAAGTCATGATAACTACTTTGTACAACGATATGATGCATTCAGCAGACTTGGATTGTCTAGTTTACAAAAAATAACAGTTGTGTTTCGAACGTGGTTTTCCAGGAATGCTAGGGAGTTTAGACTGTATGCATTGGACTTGGAAAAATTGTCAAACAGCTTGGGCAGGACAGTATAGCGAACGTAGTGAATCTCCAACTATTATTCTTGAGGTTGTAGCTGATTATGATCTTTGGATATGGCATGCATATTTTGGTTTGCCAGGTTCCAACAATGACATTAATGTGTTGGAGTCATCTCACTTATTTGCAAGCCTCGCTGAAGGTAGAGCTCCTCCAGCTCATTATGTCATTCAAGGAAAAGAGTACAACATGGGTTATTATTTGGCTGATGGTATATACCCTAAATGGTCCACTATTGTACAAACTATTCATGACCCTCGAGGTCCCAAAAAAAAACTCTTTACGATGAAACAAGAAGCATGTCGAAAGGACATAGAACTCTCCAATCACGGTTTGCAATAGTTAAAGGATCAGCACGTTTTTGGAATAAACGTGTATTGCATGATATAATGTCTGCTTGCATCATAATGCACAATATGATCATTGAGGATGAACGTGATATACATGCAAACATTGAAAATTGGATGGAAGCACCGACCCCTGAAGTAGATATGGTAGTAGATGAAACAACCCGATTTTAACAATTTCTTGCTCGACATAGGCAAATCAAAGATAAAAATGCTAACTTTGCACTCTGTAATGCATTAATTGAACATTTGTGGGAGTTACATGGTAACGAAGAATGATCATAAAAGTATTTACCTTAAGAATTTTATTTTTAAGTTATGTTGTTGTTGTTATTTTTTTTTAATCATGTATTTTAAATTTAAGGTAGTGGTAATGTTAATGTTATTATTTTTTATTATATTATTGAGTTTTTGCATAACAAAATATTATTAATTCTATCAAGTAATTATAAAAATAATAAATTTTTATATACATTAAATAATTTAAATGATATTATATTAATATATTACTTATAATATAGAGTGAATTACAATTTGGCTACCCAGAATAAATATTATTACTAACGGAGCTAACTTTCTACTTTAATTACAATAAACCCACCTACCGTTAGTTCATCTCGGTTAGAATTAACAGTTTAAGGGGTAATATTGTCTTTTCAATAATATTTATATTATTTTTTATTTTCTTTCAAAATTAATTGTTTTAATAATATCTATAATTTTTTTTATCCAACTGACCACAGTGAACGTCTTCTCTTCTTCTTCTTCACTTCTCATTTTCTTCTTCTTCTCTTATTCTTCTTTTCTTCTCCTTCGAATCCAGATTCATCTGGGTTCGTCCCAACCAAACATCAAAATCATCAACAATTATCCATCATCATCAATCATTAAAATCAACTATCAACACAAACAATCATCAATAATCATGAACACAAATAATACAAATAGGGGTCCAACATCATCAATCATCAACACAAACAAAAAGATCAACACAAACAAAAGGATCTGGGTTCTCACGAACCCGAACCCGGATCTGGGTTCGACTGAATCCAAGATCTAGGTTCAGATGAACCCAGAATAGCAGAACAGCGAGGAAGAAGAACAGCATAAGAAGAAGAAGCAGAAGAAGAGAAGAAGGGAAGAGGAAGAAGAAGAAGCGAAAGAAGAACCCAGAATCTGGGTTCGTGAGAACCCAGCATCTGCTCTGAGTTCCTGTTCAGACGAACCCAGAATCTGGGTTCCAACCCAGATTCTGGGTTCGTCTGAACAGGAACCCAGAGCAAATGCTGGGCTCTCACGAACCCAGATTCAAGGTTCGTCTGAACCCAGATACTGGGTTCGTCTGAACCCAGATTCTGGGTTCGTCTGAACCCAGATACTGGGTTCGTCTGAACCCAGATTCTAGGTTGACGAACCCAGATCTGGGTTCAGACGAACCCAGTTTCCTAGGAACCCAGATTCTGGGTTCGTTTGAACCCAGATCTGGGTTCGTCTGAACCCAAGATCTGGGTTCAGATGAACCCAAGATTTGGCCAGAATAGTGAGGAAGAAGGAGAAGCGGAAGAAGAGAAGAAGGGAAGAGGAAGAAGAATCAGAGGGAGAGAGAGGGGCAGACTGAGAGACCGGTAATCTGAACCCAGATCTGGCCAGAATAGTGAGGAAGAAGGAGAAGCGGAAGAAGAGAAGAAGGGAAGAGGAAGAAGAATCAGAGGGAGAGAGAGGGGCAGACTGAGAGACCGGTAAGAGAGAGAAATCTTTTTAATATTTTTAAAGTTTTTGATTTTTTTTTATTTATAAATAAATTATAATTTTTTAAATTATAAAAAATTTAAAATATAGTTAAAAGACCAAAATATCCCTCAATAAGTTGAAATCGACTAACTGTTGACTAACCAAAACTAACTTTAGGTAGTTAAATTGTAATAAAACTATAAAGTTGATCCCATCAGTAAATATATTTTTTCTGGATAGCTAATTTGTAATTCACTCTATAATATATATTAAAAACTTAAAAATATATTAAAACATATTCAATATTATACTCATTTTAAAGATCTCAATGAAATATTTTCAATGGTATATATTTTTATAATAATATAATTTTTATTTTTAATTATTAATCAAATTATATAAATAAAGAAAAAGAAATAAAGGACACAAATAGAAGAAATATTGTTGTAATTGTTGTTAGAAGTGTATCGTTGGGATTTTGAATAAAATAAAAAGTCAGGTGGACCATAAAAAGGCATTTGGTGTTTGCTACAGTATCGCACTAAATTTGGTGCAATACTATAGTATAAACACCAAATATCACATTGAAAATCGTGTCTGTACATCAAATTGAGGCTACAGCCAATTTTGACACCAAAATGATGTTTTAACACCATTTTGATGCTACGCTGGGGTGGGTCTAAGCGTACTGTGTATAACAACGCACACCAATGAATGAAACTGCTCCGCAAGGCTGTTTGCAGGCTGCATGTCGGCGCAAAGTTTTGTTTTGTTTTGTTTTTCTTTTTTCAAAAAAGTAAAAGAAAAGAAAATTGTACGGTGCACAAATTGTGCTTACAGATTTTTTTTCAAATCCCGAGGGGCACATATCCCCCAAATCCAATGGTGGGTGCTTCCAACGATGCTTAAATATTCAAGGGTATTTATAAAATTTGTTTTAAAATATCATTTTAGGAGGATTTAACTTTTACAAAATTATATTTATATATCACTGGGACTAATTTATTATAAGAAAAAATTAGGACTAATTTATTATAAGAAAAAAAGTTATTGATGATATAAAATTATTAATAGTAACTCCTTCTCGGAAAGGTTCCTTTAACAATGGTATAGAGTTGAATAGTTTATTTTAAAGCTCAGATTATTAAATTCTGAACTCAGAAGATAAAAATATAAAATTTATGTTTTTATTTTATTTATTTATTTATTTTTAAGTTTAATGTAACTATCTCTTTAAAATTGTTGCGATTCAAAATTTATTCTTCTTTTCATGTTCCGCATCAAGGCATTGTCTACCACCATTCCCATCTTATCTTTTTAAAATTTTTGATTTAGAAATTACTTATATTTGACTAGAGTAGATAAAAAAAAAAATAATAAGGGTGCATTTGTTATTGTTTTTAAGATGACGTTTTTACAAATTATTTTAAAAATGATGTTTTTAAAAATATAATATATTTGATCGAATTTTTTAAAAGTTGTTTTGAGAAACTAAAAATGATGCAAAAATATTTGGTATTATTTTTGAAAATAAATAAAATAGTTATTTGAAAGGAAAAATAATAGCTTGTTTTGAAAATCTGGTTAAAAAGTGACAAAAAGTATAAAATAAATTATTATTATTATTATTATTATTTACCTTTTAGTTAATATGTTTCCATTTTTGAAAATATATTTTACAAAACATGCATTAAACATATTTCTTCTCTTTTTTTTTTTTTTTTGTTGAAAATTAAAAACCATTTTAAAAAATGGTTCCAAACACCACCAAATTCTAGGTGATCCTATTTTTTGTTAAAGACTATTGTAAATAAAAAAATAATAATAATTTGTAAATGCCATCCCATTTACTACTTAATCATGTGGACAAAACATTTGCTATATATAGCATTACCGATCTTATATAAATTACCGAATCAACCAAGCATTTTCGGTGGATTAAAAAACCGAAATATCCAAAAAGAATCAAGAAGAAAATACCGACCGCTGAGACAATAACCTTTTCAAAAGAATTCAATCTTGTCAATTCGTACCAGGCAAATTGTTGATTGATTTAGATTGTTTTAGGCGCACTTTTGACAAAGGTGCTATTGCGAACTGTTGCAGTTACAGCTGAGAAGAGTTTCAAAATTGTGGTGTCCCAGAGTCCCAAATGATTTCTATTAATTCATAATAGAACTTGGACGGATTGAACATTTTTCACTAAGAGGCAGAACATCAGTCAACTGAGCCGTTTTGTCCATTTTGGTTTTACATGCGATTAGACAGAAAAATTTAAATGCGACGCACCATCATAATTTTCATTTATTACTGTACAATGTTGTACAAAAATAAGCATAATTTTTTTGAAAACAAAAATATGTATAATTAAATAGCTTGATATAAATGAAAAAAAAATGCTACTCTCAAGTTGCTCAATGTAATGACCAAACACACCCTACCCGCTTTTTATAAGTAATAGTATGATTCAAGTATCTATTAGGGATGGGCACCAAAACATGGAACCGACCCGAACGATCCGATCCGATCCGATCCGATCCGTGGGTGTTCGGGTCGGATTCCATGTTAAATATTAAGCTGTTCGGGTCAACAAAATAAAAAGCATGGTGTTTGACGGATCGGTTCGGTTTCATAGGGTCAAAACCGAACCGACCCGTGAACAGGGGTACAAACGTAATTTCGCATGTCCCTTTATAATATCACACACAAATCTCAAACCCTAGCTAAAAAAGACTCCAACCCGATCTGTTGCTGCTGGTTCTTGTCGCCGTGCCGCGCCGTTTGCCCCTTCTTCCTCCTATCGCTCGCCGGCCGTCACATCTCGTCTCTGTTGCCGTTGCCGTGGCCCTATCTCGTCTCTGTTGCCGTTGCCGTGGCCCGATCTCGTCTCTGTTGTCGTTGCCATGGCCCGATCTCGTCTCTGTTGCCGTTGCCGTGGCCCGATCTCGTCTCTGTTGCCGTTGCCGTTGCTGTCGGCGCCGTCTGTCACCTCTAAGGTTCTAACCGTGACCGTTGCTGTCGACGCCATCACCTTCTTCTTGCCATGACCGTGGCCGAGCTTGTCCTCGTCGACATCGTCGCGGTGAAGCCCCCTCTCATCTCTCATCTTTCATTTCTCGCCTCTATCGCCGCTGTGGAGTACTCGTCGTAGTCGTGGCTGTCAATCTGTTGTCCTCGTCGGCGTCACCGTGATTCACGTCAGCTCTTCTCACAGTCACCATCACCTGAAGCCGTGGCCGTGAAGCACAAGTCCCCGTCAGGCCATCACCAGCTCGGTACTCATCAATCTGGTATACATTTAATAGTTCAGATCTGTTACAATTTCAGTATTTTAGTTTAAGTTTTTTACAGTTTTACTCATCAATCTGTTTTGGACATTGATGCAGAGTAGTAACCAGCTTGATATTCCTATTCCGACGCTCATCCTTGGCAGCCCCAGTCACTAAAACCTGCAACTCGTAAGTGTACTCATCAGGTTCTTATTTTGCTGCTTTAATCTTGATTTTTACATGTTTAGTGGCTTTTGAGGTGTTGAGTCAAATTGGTGTTTTGACGTTTGTTGTTTTGATAAAAATGGTACATGTTAAAAATGGTACATGTTTTGACGTTTGTTGTGTTGAATTTAAGGATGTAATGTGTGGATGTGAACATTGAATGGTGCCATTTGATATTGCATATTTTTTCTTAGTATGTTGTATATTTTTTCTTAGTATATTGTATATTTTTTCATAGTATGTTTGAACATTGAATATTTTTTCTTAGTATGTTGTATCCATCTAATATTTTTCTTTATCCATTTAATTTTTTTGGTATCATCCACAACATAAAGTAAGTTTAAAGAATCCAAAAACACTTAAATTTAAAGGTCCAACAGTAATGGACTAAAAAACAATTAAAAATTAATAAAAATTTTGGCCCAAAAAATGAAGCCCAAATTTGGGCCCAAACATGGAAACCGATCCGAATCGAACCGAACACTGGGTGTTCGGTTCGGGTTGGTTCCTCTCCCTCATCGGACCATGTTCGGATCCAAAAGTGGCGATCCGCGAATTTATCATGTTCGGGTCGGTTCCAATAGGAACCGATCCGAACATGGTAGTGCCCACCCCTAGTATCTATATCTATAAAAAATAGACATTTACTTCCTTAACCTACTAATGTGTAGATAGATTCCTTATAAGTCTCTCCAATTAGAGAGTATTTTTTCTATTTAATATGGGTTTCTTTCTTCTAATTATCAGAGAGTAGAGTAAAAATAGTATTATATTCCAAACGGTTTCATAGAGTTTTAGTGCTCTCCACAAATGTAATTGGTAATGTAATTATATTTGTAATAACAAATAATAATAATAATAAATGAAAAATGTTAGTCCATTAATTGCAGTGAATGATTTTTTTTAATTAAGAGGAGAGGAGAAAATTGAGGCCACACAAGAGAGCAAATGCAAGATTTTGAATTAAATTTGATGATGGGTGAAGCCTTTAAAAGCCAAAATGTAAAACAACCAAAGACTTCGATTTACATGATAACCAGTGGCAGTCAATAAATCAATATTTCGATGAACAGTGGGCAGAAACTTTTGGGTCTACCACCAATAAAAAATTAACACATCACCTATTTATTAACTTTTTGCAAACCATACCTTTATATATTAATTTTATTATCAATACCTCTTAATTTTGAAAAAGATAAAACCAAACAATCTTAATTGTAAATTAGATCTACTGCAAAGATGTAGTGAGGATTTCATATTAGGGTGGGTTAGAATAAAATTTTTAAATAAACTCTAACAGTATGAAAATATTTTATAAGTTAAAAAATATATGCATACCTAGTTAGAGTAGATATAATAAGTTTTATCCCCTAAAATTCATATTATAAATAAATATGTTAAAAAAAATAAAAAGATTGACAAAATGTTTAAATAATAATAAAATTTTAAATATAAATTATAGGTAATATTATAATATCAATAATTTTTATTTAAACGTAGACAATTTATATTTTAACAATCATAATTCATAATTACTACCATATTTTAAATTAAAGGATATATTAGAGGAAACATTAAATATATTAAATTTAAATAATATATTATGCAACTTATGATAAGCAAAAAGATAAAATATGACATACGAAAATAAAATTTTATATTTAATGTATGAAATAAATTTATTATTTATGCAAAATATGAATGAAAATATAAATATAAATAAAAAATATTTATGCAATAAGTTTCGAATAAATATGTATTTTTTATATAAAAAATATTAATAAATAAAATATACATATATTAAAGCAGTGATGGACATTCTAGATTGATCTAGAAAAATAGAGCAATTCTTTCTCCTCAAGTAAACCTACAAGCTTAGCTAATTTAACTTCATTATGGATTTGATCCAGAATGTCAGTTCAATTCTTCTTAATAAAAAAAATCCAGAAACTTCAAATATTAAAGAATGAATTTTTGTTCTAAACTGGCTTCAAGCTTTGCAAGTTAAAAACACTGGTCAATAAACTCACCTGTTAACTTGCACATCAGAAACACTGGTCAATAAAGTACTCTCTTGTTAACTTGAACATGGGAAACAATACTCAATAAGCTTTGCAAGTTATTTTTTCTATCATCGTACACGCCACGCACAGTTCATTCCATGTCTATTACACATATTTTAACATCAATTCAACAATATAAATATATAAAATTTAAAATAAATAGAACATAATTTTTTTTTTTTTTGGAGCTAGAGTAGACTTGAGCCTATCCTAACCCCCACAACCCTGCATCCCTGATCATTACAGAAGAAAACAGAAATTGAAATAAAATTTAAGGGTACAATTTTAATACTCTAATATAATATAATTATTTAATCTTATTTCTATTTTTTTTTCTATCCAATAAATCTAATTTATAGTTAACAGTTCTGATTTTTTTTTTTTTTTTTTAAGTTAGGAGGTATTGATGATAGAAATACTATATATGCATAGTAATTATATAATCAATACCTCCTAATTTTGAATAAAAAAATCTCAATTATTTATTAGATCTAATGAATAAAAAAATGAAGATAAAAATATATATAAATAATTATCATTTAATTATTATAAAAAAAACTCATGAAAACTTCTTATAATAGTGATAATCAACTGATAATTATTTATTTATATTTTTATCTTTTTTTTTTTTTGTCAATAAGATTTAATGGATGGTTAAAATTTTTTTATCTTAACTTTTTTTAAAGTTAGAAAATATTGACGGTAGACTGTATATATGTATATATATATAAACTATAAATAGCTTTGGTGAAATTTAATGAAATTTATGGAATTTTGATGTGATTTTTCATAAATATGATGCAAATAATAAAGTAGACTTGTAAAAAATTTTAGGACTTTTTAGGAATATGAACTGTTTTTGTTGATATTTTTCAAGAAAAAATAATAAAAAGTGAGAAAAATAAGTTCAAATATATTATAGTTGTATTATTTAAATTTCAAAAGATACTTATAAAAAATCTTATTTAAAATGCAATAAAATTTCATTACATTTCATTAAAGGTGCTTGTCAAATTCATTTTACGCGAACTGGCGCTAAATTAAAATTTATATAAAATTAACGGTCAGATTTGAACATTTTGAGCGTGTTTGGCGCAAGAGATGCGGTGAAATTGGGGAAAATTTTTTCCTATGTGATCATTACTGGTGTTTGGTGCATGAATCTTAAGATGGGAAAACTCCATGCAAACCCACGTGGGCCCCAGTCTTAAAGACCCACTCACATAGAATTTCATTGTTTTTATATTTAATTTTTAATGTTTTTATATTTAATTTTTAATTTTTATTAAAAATTATAATAATCTCTTATAATATTAAATATATTTAATAATTTTAAATTTATTCGAAATAATTTTATGAAATTTATAATTTTAATATGATTTAGAAATAAATTAATTTAATTAAATACAATCTAATCTAATAATACCAATTAAGTTATAGTATTAACTTAATCCTCTCCACTCTCATCTAATACCATCCCATCCGTAAACAAAACAAGCCATTTAGGTTCATTCTCTTTTTCAAAAATGGGAAATAGATAAAGATTTATTGAAATCTATTAAAATTAAATACTATATTTACAATTTAAAAATCAACTTCCATAATCCCATGACATATTTACTTGAAGAAAATCTCTTATATATGTTAGTAAATATATTCAAAGTGTACAAATCTAAAATATAAGTATACTTATTTCAGCAATGAGTGACCATACTAAAACCATAGCAACAAACGTGTGGAATTTAGGAGGTTCATAGGTGGAAAATTTTCATCTTTTGGAATCTATAGGTGGAAAATTTTCATCTTTTGGACCTACGTTTTTCCTTTTTTTTTTTTTTTTCAAAAACGTGGTCCATGGGATCATAATATGCAAGTTTTGATTCATAATTTATTTGTTAGCTATAAATCAATTTGCTAAATAATTTGTACAAAACTTTTAAACAAATTTATGGACTATATAGTATAATAGTAATTATAATAATTTGAAATATTATACATTTGACCCATAATAGTTATTACCTAAAAATTGAATATTCAATTAAAATAACAAAAACAAAAAAATGCATACCTTCTTATTTTGCTTCTTAATAATATTACTCTCTTGTATATATATATATATATATATATATATATATAGATATATATATATATATATATATAATTACCCTTGCCATTAATGGTCAAGGGTTAAGACCAATCATCGGCCATCCAATGGAATGTCCATATTGCCACTGAAGTAGAGATTTTGAACGAAATGACCTAGTACATATTATGTATTGATTACAAATCTAGACATCATGATTCTTGTTACATGTAAAAGTAAATACCACCTTATGAGTTTTACGAGAGCTTGGATAATATACCTCATTGTTAAGTATTATTATTATTATTTTATACATAAAAACTTTTATTCAAGAAATATTTATAAGAACAATGTTTGAAATATAATATTGTACAATTAAATGTGTTGTGGGTATATTTCGGGCTACGTCAATGGGTTGGTAAAAACCCAAAGAATTGATCCAATAGATAAAACCCAGTTCGTCAACATCCAGCTTGCAGAAATGAGCTCCCAGTTCGCTATTACAGCTCTCAGGTCACTGGTCAATTATTATCAAGGCTGCCTTATGCTTGGTTCTAGATCGCATAGAGTGAGGTCAAGCTTTTAGCTCGAAGGGCTCATTAAATGAATCTTTCAGAAAGGTAACAGCCTAATTTGAAGAGTAGTTAACTATCAAAATTAAAAATAGAATCAAACTCCTATTTCGACGGAGTCAATCCCTAAATTGACGAACACAATTTGGAAGTATAATTAATGTAAAATTTTTTCCTATTCATATTTTACTCAAATTGTAACACACTCATACAATAAATAGGGGTTGAAAATTTATTGTTAAGGCATGATCAGAATAAACACTCAATAATATACTGTGATTCTGCCAAAATAATCAGAGAAGTAGTTGTGGACATAGACATCTTTTTGGGCCGAATCACGTAAAAATCCCTTTGCATTCTTGTTTTTCCATTTTGCTTGCCTTTGTTTTTGTCTCTGTTTTGCTTTAATTGCAGGTATTGAGTCAAGAACTTGGGTCGACTGAATTCAGACGTCAACATTTTAGTGCTAGAAAGAGGGCCCAGACTATAATCTTTCACTACCATGACAACAAGAAGAACAACCAGAAGTTTTGACACAGCGATTGATTAACCAGAAAGGTAAATGGATCAGCAACGGCCTGACATCTAACCAATGGAAGGTATAAATGTGCCCATGACAGACACATCTCATGTTTCCATTGATGGTGCTATCATGGTCTGTTTCCACTAGCCCCTCGCCAACTAATACAAACGATTCCTACAGCAGAGGGGCTACAGGTGTGGCACTAGGGGCATGAGGTACTGGAAAATATAGTGTAGAAGTTTGTAATGCAGTCAGGGCGCTGGCACAAACCCAAGCGCAAAACGCACCCAGACCTGAGGCTATTGCTTCTAGAGAGATTTACCAATAGTAGTGAGAGAAAGTGTTAGCTCCTAAAAGACCTAACAGAGAGGTGTCGCGACCTACAGACTAGCTAGTTCCTTCAACTCACGTTCGAAAGCTGAAGGTCCCTGAGGTCGTGAAGAAGAAGAAGTATTGCGTCCTATAAGCTTAAGAGTAAGAGTAAGCTAAGAAGGGAGTCGCCATGTAGAGGGCAACCGCGATCGAGTTTAGGTCGCATCTTAGTATAAAGAAGATAAGGTAAACCTTTAGCGACGTGCGAATTGGCACCGAGCTGGCAGTTTCTGAAGGGCTAGCTAGGGATATGTACCAGACCTTCAATCTTCATAGACCCAAGCACAAAACGCACCCAGACCTGAGGCTATTACTCCTAGAGAGATTTACCAATAGTAGTGAGAGAAAGTGTTAGCTCTTAAAAGACCTAATAGAGGGGTGTCGCGACCTATAGACTAGCTAGTTCCTTTAACTCACGTTCGAAAGTTGAAGGTCCCTGAGGTCGTGAAGAGGAGGAAGTATCACGTCCTATAAGCTTAAGAGTGAGAGTAAGCCAAGATGGGAGCCGTCATGTAGAGGGCGACCGCGATCGAGTTTAGCTCGCATCTTGGTATAAAGAAGATGAGGTAAACCTTCAGCGACGTGCGAATTGGCATATTGCTGGCAGTTTCTGAAAGGCTAGCTAGGGATATGTACCAGACCTTCAATCTTTAGGTCGTGAGCACCAAAAAGGGCACAGACCTCAGGATCCAAGGATTGAGGAGCTTCTTCAGAGGGTTCAACAATTTTAGGCACACTTTAGCACTTTAAACCAACGTGATCAATATGCGAAGATGACGCTCTTTACCAGAGAGATCGAGACACAATCCTTCCATCCCAAATTCAAATTCCCTAACATTCTTAAGTACAATAGGGATAGCGACCTTTATGGTACCTGGATACGTTCAATGTCCAGATGAATCTCTAGATAGATAATCCATTGGTCAAGTACCACGTTTTCACAGCCACCCTTGGGGATGTTCCTCGGACCTGGTTCAAAAGTCTCTCAGCTCATAGCATAGATAGTTAGGAGGAATGCCAACGAAAGTTTACCAGCCAGTACAAAACTTTGAGGAGGTAGCTGGAGCCATCTTGTCACCTCGCTGCAGTCTTCCAAAGGCAAAACGAATTGTTGAAAGAATATATTATCAGGTTCAAATGTGAAGTTAGTAATATAGAGAACCCTTCAGATGAAAGCATCCCGACTGCGATTTCAGCTAGGTTTCATAAAGATGGGAAACTATATGAGAGCATCTACAAATTTTGGATGAAGGACTTGAGCGAGTTCTATGAACGAGCTATAAAGGAGATCAGATGGGAGGAGACCTTTGGCCCTAAAAAATCTAACCAGAAAGGTGAAGCAAGCAGTTCCAACCAATCAAAGAAAAGAAATAATGGTAGGAACGAAAGCGAAGGTCGGAATAACGGCTAAAACGATTATGTCTCTAAGAAGGTCAAGAAGGAGTTCAAGGAAGTGTCAAAGTCGTCACAATAACTATAGCGTCTTGTTAGATACGCAGGATAGGATTTTTGTAAAAGAGAGGAACAGGAAGGACTTCGGGAAGCCCAATCTTATGAGGACTCTTACTAACCTTAAGAATAAGAACAAGTTTTGTGTCTATCATAATGAGGTTGGACACAACACTTCCAAATGCTAGACATTAAAGAACGCCATCGAGGATCTAATTAAGAGAGGTCACTTGAGAGATTGTGTGGTGTGACCAGCGAACCCATAACCTCAACAGCAACAACCTCAACAACCACCTCATATCGCATGTACATCCAATAGGTCGCATGAACGTTACGTACATGAAGCGAATTATTCCCTGTTCATAGGCAACAACAGGCTGGAAGGACTTACGAAGAAGGCAAGAACGACCTCAGACGACATTGTTTTCTCTAAGGAAGATTCCAGAGGTGTATATTGACCACACAATAATCCACTCATCATTTGAGCAAAGATTAACAACTCTGAGGTGCGACAGATCATGATTGATACGAGAGTTCGATGAATGTCATGTATAAAAGGTACTACGACCAGATGGGACTGGGGGTAGAACAGCTGAGACCTTCCCCAGAACCTCTTTACGGCTTTACCAGAGATGCCGTCACTCTAGTAGGCCAGATCAGACTTCTACTTACGTTTGGAGATTTAGGTCGTTAAGCCACTGTACTGGCAGATTTCTTAATAATTGCATGCCCCTCAGCATACAATGTGGTTCTAGTGAAACATGCTATAAATGATCTGGATGTGGTCACCTCTATTAGGACCCTCATAGTCAAATTTCTAACCCCTAATGGGATAGGTTGTGTGTGAGGAGAACAGCACTTGGCTTAACACTACTACAAAGACGTAGTCAAAATGAGGATCAGAGGAAAGAAAGTAAACATGGTTTCAGGGGATAAGCCACGAGTTATGAGTGAGAAATGGGTAAGTCACGACCTCGACCCATGCAAAGTGGATGCAGACAGAGCAGCTGGGTCGGTAGAAAAGCTCGAAGATGTCTAAATTAGCGAAGTGGATGTTGAAAGATGCCTCAAGATAGGATGAGGCCTAACTCTAAAGGTGAAATCGTAGCTCACTGACTTCCTTAAAGTGAACTTAGACGTTTTTGCTTGGAACCACGAAGATTTGGTGGGAATAGATTCTAAGGTTATGTTGTATAAATTGAACATTGACCCCCATCACAAACCAGTTCATCCAAAGAAAAGGCCGATGAAGGTGAAACGCTATGCTGCTCTGAAGAGGAGGTAGATAAGTTGTTGGCCAACAGATTCATTCGCCAAGCCTACTACCTAACCTAGGTTGTCAATCCTATGCTCGTGAATAAGAAAAATGGGAAATGAAGAACTTGCATCGATTTTACGGACCTAAATAAGGCCTGTCCTAAAGACAACTTCCCCTTACCTAGAATTGATCATCTCATAGATGCAACAACTAGTCACTAGCTTCTATGCTTTATGGACACTTACTCGAGCTACAATCAGATACCAATGAGCCCAAAAGACGAAAAGCACACCTCTCATTCATCATAGATCGTGGCCTATACTGTTACAAAGTAATGTTCTTTGGACTAAAGAATGCAGGGTAACCTACCAATACATGGTCAATATGATGTTCAAGGAACAGATCAGTAAGATGATGGAGGTGTATGTGGATGACATGCTGGTAAAGTCCAAACAAGTGGCTGACCACGTGCGCGACATGGAGAAAATGTTCCAAACATTGAGAAGCTACCAGATGAAGCTGAACCCATTCAAGTGCGCATTTGAAGTGACCTTCGAGAAATTCCTTGACTTTATAGTAAACAAAAGGATTG
Source organism: Dimocarpus longan (assembly GCA_022984855.1). Classification (NCBI taxonomy): domain Eukaryota; kingdom Viridiplantae; phylum Streptophyta; class Magnoliopsida; order Sapindales; family Sapindaceae; genus Dimocarpus; species Dimocarpus longan. The sequence goes on along the minus strand of CM041023.1, from coordinate 11,106,906 downwards.
AAGCCAATCCCAAAAAGATTAGAGCGCTAATTGACATGAGGTCCCTTACTTAGGTCAAGGATGTGCAAAGTCTTAATGGCCAGGTAGCAGTTCTCAGCAGGTTCATCTTGAAGGTCACTGACAAATGCATCACTTTCTTTGACGTACTGAATAAAGTAAAGAACTTCAAATAGATTGAGCAATGTGAGGTGACATTTCAACAGTTGAAAGATTACATGGGATGAGCTCCACTTCTGTCCATGCCAAAAGAAGGAGAAAAGCTCATCTTGTACTTGAGAGTATTTCAGCATGCTTTGAGCGTAGCTTTGGTGCGATAAGAGGAAATGATACAACTTCCCGTGTATTATATGAGTAAGAGGCTATTAGATGCCGAAACCAAGTGCTTGTAGATGGAGAAGCTTGCCTATTGCGTTGAGAAAGTTACGCCTATATTTTCAAGCCCATAAAATTGAAGTCCTCACTCAGTACCAGCTGAAACAGGTCCTCCAGAAGTCGGACATCTCAGGTAGATTAGTCAAGTGGGTGGTAGAGCTCACATAATTTGACATCGTGTAATATGCCATCCCTATTTTAGTATTATATACGTATTGTACACGTATGTCTCATTTATGGAATAAAATAATAATTTAGAGTGCCCAAATATAAAATTGGATTATGATGAAATTTATGGATGTGATTTCGAGCTCAAGAAATGGTAAAATAATTGATTTAGAGGTATGAAAATAGTATGAAAAGAAATATTGAAGAAAAGGGTGAAATTGAAAAATGTTATAAAAATTGGGCAATAGTGCAAGGATTAAAAAGTTATGTTTTTAAAAGTTTAGGTTGAAATCGTAATTTTTAAAACGTTGAGGGGGCAAATCGCAATTCGACCGGATTATATCGTCATCTTCTTCCTCCAGCCGAGCCATTCCTTTCTCTCTCCTCAGATTTCCAGCAACTTTCCTCTCCGCGAGTCCAACTTCAATCTCTCGTTCCGACCTCATCCGAGCTCCGTTTTGGCCGATCTTGGTACCGTTGGAAAGCTCGTGCGACGTAGATTCTATAGGTACCAATTTTATCAATTTTTATCACCGTTTAGGTCTTCGTTTCAGTAGATGAAGTAAGACGGTTAACCAACTTTTATTTTTGTAGATTCCGGCCAAACGAAGTAATTCCGACGCCGATCGACCTCGTTTTCGTGATTAGTGTGTCGAGGACAACAAAACCCACCTAACCATACCTCCCACCACCGAGGTCGCCGAAATCCGCCACCGGAAAGTCGCCGTCGGCCACCACGTACGGCGGAGGTAAGATTTTCGACCTCCCGAACTCGAAATTTAGCTCCCGACGTGTCTACGGACTCGTTTTTAAGTGTAGAATTCATTTTTAGGGTGATTTTTCCAATATGGCAGCCGTACTAAAAATTTTATATATTCTATCACTTTGTAGATTTAAATTAGGACGGCGATAATTATATTTGGAATTGAGGAAACCCGAAAGCGTGTGATTTTGTGAATCAATAATAGGTGAGTGTTATTCAAAATATTTTGGATATAATGTTTTAAAATTTATGTTATGATATGTGATAGTTTGATTTTGAAATAAATGAAATTATATGAAAAATATTTTGCATGGACTATAAATGATTATATGAGATGTGGATTTCTTAAATTTGAAAAGTTTATACGAGATAAGTATTTATGGTGAAAAATTATTTGATGGAAATATATATTGAACATATGGTATGCTTGGTAGATCTTACAGTTATTTCCGGTTGAGGTTGAGTACCCGAAGCGTGCATTGGCAGTGTTGGGAGTGTCTGTCACTAACAGCGGGAGGAAACCCGCAGGGGGGATTGTATCGAGTTAATTGTTCAGTTTCGTGTGTCGCCTAATGCACGTATAGGGTATATTATTAGCTAGCTTCCACCTGAGCGAGGAAAAATGCCGCTCCGTAGCGAGGGAAAAATTCCGCTACGTAATACCGGTTAGATGGTCTGAACGAGGAAAAATTCCTGGAAGGCCGGAGCGAGGCAAAATTCCGCTCCATACCTAGGATACCATATGGTACGGACCATTAGTGGTTGGCTCGTTTTATTCAGAGACTTTTCAAAAATAATAATGCCACCACTATTTATATTTTATGTAGAAAACTAAAATTATATGATAATTTATCGTATCTTTTCGTTTTATAATGGAATTGAATGATATTTACATAAATAAGTTATCCATGCATTTATCTGAAAAATGGTTTTGAGAGAAAAATTGATTTTTCATATTACAGCGATGAGAGGTTTATAAAGTATTTTAAAACTAAAGGAGGAATTTTTATAAAGATAAAATGAAAATAAAAACTTACAACACTCACTGAGCTCGTGTAGCTTATACTGTTTTGTGTTTTACAAACAAAACCTCCCCAGGGGCAGATGCAGGTACAGGTACAGGTACATCAGGATCAGAGACTCCAGCCCAGGATTAGGCAGATTGAGTCGAAAGTGCTTTGTACTGCTGTGATTATATATATCTTATTTTGGGAAATACTTAATTGTATATGACATAATAGATAAGTTTTTCTTATATTTGAATATGTATAAATAAATATAGATGCATGACATACTGTTTTGTGTTTTAAATTATTTTGAAAATTGATGACATGCTTATGGTTGCTTGTGAATTGATAAATTGAAGGCCTGAGGCCCAGAAGTTTGGGAAAAACCAATTGATTTTAGAAGTGTTTAAAGTTTTTACCAAATTCGCAGGGTGGTAATCTTAGAAAAATAGTCATTATGCTGCCCAAATTTTTACTAAGTCTATTATATAAATGTGTAATTAAAAAAAGTTTTCAATAGGGAAAAACGGCTTAGCTTCACGGGAATCTTTCAGTCGGATTAAATGTAGGTTGGAGGGTTACCGTGGGGTTGCCGGCAGGCTGCCGTCTGTACGGAAATGGAAGTGCAGAAACGGGGTCTGTCATGTTGGTATCAGAGCGGGGTTTTGAAATGAGATCTCATGCTTTAGATTTTAATTGATTAAATTATTTATTTTACTTTATTTTATAAATAAAGCAACCCAAACATGTTTCAGTTATTTTATTTGTCATGCATATGATTTTCAAAATTTCAAATGTTTCACTATCTTGTTTTTATGGAAATCACAGCATTATGCACCGACGAGGTCGTAGGGGTCCTCGTAGAGCCACTTCAGAGGCTCCTGTACCTGAGTTACCGTCCGTCCAAGGGGTAGAGCACGCATCGGGGTCGATAAATGCCCCTATAGATCAGAGCCGTCCGGGACCGTCGGCACCCGTAGAACCAGCCGGCTGGGGTTTTAATGCAGAACAGGTCGCTCAAATACTAATGGCGGCAGTGCGTCAACCGCGGGAGGCCCTCGAAGAACCGAAACGCTCGATAGAACGTGCTTGTAAGTTGGGAGCAAAGCCATTTGACGGAAGTGGCAACCCAGAGAGTGCCTTAGCATGGTTGGATAGGGTTATAGAGATTTACAGAGTAATGGGATGTACCGATGAGCAAAGAGTTCTGTTCTCCTCTTTCCTCTTAGAAGACAGAGCAAAGGATTGGTGGAAAGCCTTGGAGAGGCGACATCCGGAAGGAGTGACATGGGAGATATTCCAACGAGAGTTTACAGATCGATTTTACCCGAAAAGCTACAAAGATGCCCGAATGGAGGAATTCTTCAGATTGGAGCAGGGCTCGACATCCGTGACCGACTATGAAAAGAAATTTTCCGAATTGGTCCGGATTGTCCCTTTCATCTCAGATGACGAGGAGCAAAGGTGTAAGAGATTTATGGCAGGTCTGAATCCCAGCCTCAGAGTTCATTTGTCATGGGTTCCTCAGACGTATTATGGAGAGCTGGTGGAGGCTGCATTTAAAGTAGAAAAAAATGTAACAGCCGCATCTCAATAGGGAAAACCAGAAGGCAAACGTAGCGGATCCAATCTACCACAGAAAGTGCCTAGCAAGTTTGTCAGAAGACAGAGTGAGTCCAGATGGGTTAGTGGTAGGAAAATGAGCCAAGGAGCATCATCTAGTCAGGGATCAGCTAGACCACCGGCAATGCCTGGAGACTTTCGTTGGTATAATACCAGGAATTTGATACCAGAGTGCAGTACATGTGGAAAGAGACATCCGGGCGAGTGTCGGATGAGGAGTTCTAGCACAGCTTGCTTTCATTGCGGACAGGAAGGTCATTTTAGGAGAGAATGTCCACAGCTAATCACCTCAGTCAGTTCAGAGGTTAGACCTTCAACAGCCTCTTCACAAGCCAGTGTGGGCCAGAGACAGGGAGGTAGAGGCTCTCAGACTAGAGGACATGGCTCTTCAGTTTCGGCTACAGGTGCAGTGGGTAGAGGAGTGTCTTCAGCGGGTCAGCCAGGTAGACCCCGCACCCAGGCTCGAGTGTTTGCTGTCACACAAAAGGAGGCGGACGCCGCTCCAAAAGTTATTACTGGTAAGGTTTCTGTTCTAGATCATGATGCATATGCACTAATAGACCCTGGAGCCACACATTCCTTTGTGTCCGTACCATTTTCAACAAAGGTTAGAGCGGAATTACAGTCCTTGGAGGGTAGTATAGTAGTTTCCATCCCTGCTGGAAATTCCTTATTAGCCGAGAAGGTAATTGTGGATAGTAGAATTGTGATAGAAGATAAAGAGTTTCCAGCTGACCTGATTGTATTAGATATTCGGGACTTTGATGTGATATTGGGGATGGATTGGCTATCCAGATATCGAGCCACAGTTGATTGTTATGGGAAGGAAGTTAGATTGGCCAGACCAGGGGAACCAGAGGTGGTATTCCGTGGAATTCGAAAAGTACTTGCCACTAGTATGGTCACCGCCATAATAGCCAGTAGGATGCTTCGTAAAGGATATCAAGGATATTTGGCTTATATGGTTGAACAGAAGAAGGATGAAGTTCGATTGAAAGATATTTCGATGGTCAGAGAGTTTCCAGAAGTATTCCCGGAGGATCTCCCAGGTTTGCCACCAGATAGGGAGATAGAATTTGAGATAGATTTGGTCCCGGGAACTGAACCAATCTCAATTACTCCATACAGGATGGCGCCAGCTGAGTTGAAAGAACTGAAGGTACAGATGGAAGAGTTATTGGAAAAAGGTTTTGTAAGGCCTAGTCATTCGCCATGGGGGGCTCCAGTTTTGTTTGTGGAAAAGAAAGACGGGAGCTTACGGCTGTGTATTGATTATAGACAGCTGAATAGGGTGACAATACGGAATCAATATTCGCTCCCGAGGATTGATGATTTGTTTGATCAATTACAGGGATCCAAGGTGTATTCGAAGATTGATTTGAGATCGGGTTATCATCAACTGAAGGTTCGGAAGGGAGATGTTTCGAAGACTGCATTCAGAACTCGGTATGGGCATTATGAATTTCTAGTTATGCCATTTGGGTTGACAAACGCCCCAACCGCGTTCATGGACCTAATGAATAGGGTCTTTCGAGCTTATTTGGATAAGTTCGTGATTGTGTTTATTGATGATATTCTAGTATACTCAGGCAGTCATGAAGAGCATGCGGAACATCTCAGGATTGTGTTGCAGACCCTGAGAGAGCACCAGTTGTATGCGAAATTCAGTAAGTGCCAATTTTGGTTGGATAGAGTTGCTTTCCTAGGTCATGTCATTTCAGCTGAAGGGCTTAGTGTGGATCCCCAAAAGATTGAAGCTATCACGAATTGGAGACCACCCACAAATGTGACTGAAGTTAGGAGTTTTCTCGGGTTGGCAGGCTATTATAGAAAGTTCGTTGAGGGTTTTTCCAAGATAGCAACCCCATTAACTAGACTGACGAGAAAGGAAGAAAAGTTCGAGTGGTTAGAAGCTTGCCAGCAAAGCTTTGATGAATTGAAGAGAAGATTAACGTCAGCTCCTGTTTTGACACTACCAACAGGAACAGATGGATTCACGGTATATAGTGATGCCTCGAGACAGGGTTTAGGTTGTGTGTTGATGCAAAACGATAAAGTTGTAGCTTATGCTTCTAGATAGCTAAAGAAGCACGAGCAAAACTACCCTACCCATGATTTAGAATTGGCAGCAGTTGTATTTGCATTGCGGATTTGGAGGCATTACTTATATGGTGTTCCCTGTCGGATCTTTACAGATCATAAGAGTCTACAATACCTACTCACTCAAAAGGAATTGAATATGAGGCAAAGGAGGTGGCTAGAGCTAATTAAAGATTATGATTGTACGATAGAGTACCACTCCGGAAAAGCCAATGTAGTGGCTGATGCTTTGAGCAGGAGGCCTACGAGCTCCCTAGCACTATTAAAGACTGTGTATCTTCCGCTTTTGGTGGAATTAAGATCGTTGAGAGTAAAATTAAATGTAGCAGACTCTGGAGCATTGTTAGCTACTTTCCATGTTCGCCCCATGTTGGTGGATCAGATAAGAGAATTGCAAAAACAGGATCCCCAGTTGATCAAATTAAAGAAAGAAATCGAAGATAGAAAGAGAACAGATTTCGTTATCAGGGAAGATGGTACAATAATGATGGGACAGCGCTTATGTGTGCCGGATGTAGAGGATCTGAAGAAGGAAATTATGGAAGAAGCTCATTCCTCAGCATACGCCATGCATCCGGGCAGCACGAAGATGTACCATACCCTAAAAGAACATTACTGGTGGAAAGGGATGAAGAAAGAAATAGCAATTTTTGTATCCCGATGCTTCACCTGTCAACAAGTCAAGGCAGAGCACCAGAAACCGGCAGGACTGTTGCAACCTCTCCCTATTCCTGAGTGGAAATGGGAGAAGATCACCATGGACTTTGTAGTAGGGCTTCCGCGCAGTCAGAGGGGGCATGATGCGATATGGGTGATAGTTGATAGATTAACGAAATCCGCCCATTTTCTGCCCATCCGGAGTGATTACCCCCTTAACAGATTAGCGCAGCTCTACATTGATGAGATAGTAAGACTTCATGGTACACCGGTTTCTATCGTTTCAGATCGTGATCCTAGATTCACATCCAAGTTCTGGCCCAGTCTACAGAAAGCATTAGGAACTCGGCTAAATTTCAGCACAGCCTTTCACCCGCAGACGGATGGTCAGTCAGAGAGAACGATCCAGACACTTGAAGATATGCTCAGGTCATGTGTTCTGGAATTCAAGGGTAGTTGGGATATACACCTACCACTTATGGAGTTCGCTTATAATAACAGTTACCAGACCAGTATAGGTATGGCCCCATATGAGGCACTTTATGGAAGAAAGTGCAGGACTCCAGTGTGTTGGGATGAGGTAGGTGAGAGGAAATTGATAGGTCCTGAGCTTGTTCAGATCACTACAGATAAAGTTAAAGTTATAAGGGACCGACTTAAGATAGCAGGCGATCGGCAAAAGAGTTATGCAGACAATCGCCGTAGAGATCTTGAATTCGAAGTTGGAGATAAAGTATTCCTCAAGATATCTCCCTGGAAAGGCGTACTTAGATTTGGAAAACGTGGTAAGCTGAGTCCGCGTTATATTGGGCCGTATAAGATTATCGACAGAGTAGGATCAGTAGCGTATAGGTTGAAGCTGCCACCACAGTTGGATAAAATTCATGATGTGTTTCATGTGTCCATGCTTCGAAAATATATCTCCGATCCCTCTCATATACTTAGAGAGCAACCTGTGGAGCTGAGGGAAAATTTAGCTTATGAAGAGGAACCGGTTCAGATTTTAGATCGCAGAGAACAGGTTCTACGTAGTAAAGTCATTCCCTTAGTAAAGATATTGTGGAGGAATCACGATATAGAGGAGGCCACATGGGAGCATGAGGATAAAATGAAACATAAATATCCCCAATTATTTCAGTAGACATCGATGAGTTTTGTAAATTTCGAGGACGAAATTTTTTTAAGGGGGAAGAATTTGTAATATGCCATCCCTATTTTAGTATTATATACGTATTGTACACGTATGTCTCATTTATGGAATAAAATAATAATTTAGAGTGCCCAAATATAAAATTGGATTATGATGAAATTTATGGATGTGATTTCGAGCTCAAGAAATGGTAAAATAATTGATTTAGAGGTATGAAAATAGTATGAAAAGAAATATTGAAGAAAAGGGTGAAATTGAAAAATGTTATAAAAATTGGGCAATAGTGCAAGGATTAAAAAGTTATGTTTTTAAAAGTTTAGGTTGAAATCGTAATTTTTAAAACGTTGAGGGGGCAAATCGCAATTCGACCGGATTATATCGTCATCTTCTTCCTCCAGTCGAGCCATTCCTTTCTCTCTCCTCAGATTTCCAGCAACTTTCCTCTCCGCGAGTCCAACTTCAATCTCTCGTTCCGACCTCATCCGAGCTCCGTTTTGGCCGATCTTGGTACCGTTGGAAAGCTCGTGCGACGTAGATTCTATAGGTACCAATTTTATCAAGTTTTATCACCGTTTAGGTCTTCATTTCAGTAGATGAAGTAAGACGGTTAACCAACTTTTATTTTTGTAGATTCCGGCCAAACGAAGTAATTCCGACGCCGATCGACCTCGTTTTCGTGATTAGTGTGTCGAGGACAACAAAACCCACCTAACCATACCTCCCACCACCGAGGTCGCAGGAATCCGCCACCGGAAAGTCGCCGTCGGCCACCACGTACGGCGGAGGTAAGATTTTCGACCTCCCGAACTCGAAATTTAGCTCCCGACGTGTCTACGGACTCGTTTTTAAGTGTAGAATTCATTTTTAGGGTGATTTTTCCAATATGGCAGCCGTACTAAAAATTTTATATATTCTATCACTTTGTAGATTTAAATTAGGACGGCGATAATTATATTTGGAATCGAGGAAACCCGAAAGCGTGTGATTTTGTGAATCAATAATAGGTGAGTGTTATTCAAAATATTTTGGATATAATGTTTTAAAATTTATGTTATGATATGTGATAGTTTGATTTTGAAATAAATGAAATTATATGAAAAATATTTTGCATGGACTATAAATGATTATATGAGATGTGGATTTCTTAAATTTAAAAAGTTTATACGAGATAAGTATTTATGGTGAAAAATTATTTGATGGAAATATATATTGAACATATGGTATGCTTGGTAGATCTTACAGTTATTTCCGGTTGAGGTTGAGTACCCGAAGCGTGCATTGGCAGTGTTGGGAGTGTCTGTCACTAACAGCGGGAGGAAACCCGCAGGGGGGATTGTATCGAGTTAATTGTTCAGTTTAGTGTGTCGCCTAATGCACGTATAGGGTATATTATTAGCTAGCTTCCACCTGAGCGAGGAAAAATGCCGCTTCGTAGCGAGGGAAAAATTCCGCTACGTAATACCGGTTAGATGGTCTGAACGAGGAAAAATTTCGGGAAGGCCGGAGCGAGGTAAAATTCCGCTCCATACCTAGGATACCATATGGTACGGACCATTAGTGGTTGGCTCGTTTTATTCAGAGACTTTTCAAAAATAATAATGCCACCACTATTTATATTTTATGTAGAAAACTAAAATTATATGATAATTTATCGTATCTTTTCGTTTTATAATGGAATTGAATGATATTTACATAAATAAGTTATCCATGCATTTATCTGAAAAATGGTTTTGAGAGAAAAATTGATTTTTCATATTACAGCGATGAGAGGTTTATAAAGTATTTTAAAAATAAAGGAGAAATTTTTATAAAGATAAAATGAAAATAAAAACTTACAACACTCACTGAGCTCGTGTAGCTTATACTGTTTTGTGTTTTACAAACAAAACCTCCCCAGGGGCAGATGCAGGTACAGGTACAGGTACATCAGGATCAGAGACTCCAGCCCAGGATTAGGCAGATTGAGTCGAAAGTGCTTTGTACTGCTGTGATTGTATATATCTTATTTTGGGAAATACTTAATTGTATATGACATAATAGATAAGTTTTTCTTATATTTGAACATGTATAAATAAATATAGATGCATGACATACTGTTTTGTGTTTTAAATTATTTTGAAAATTGATGACATGCTTATGGTTGCTTGTGAATTGATAAATTGAAGGCCTGAGGCCCAGAAGTTTGGGAAAAACCAATTGATTTTAGAAGTGTTTAAAGTTTTTACCAAATTCGCAGGGTGGTAATCTTAGAAAAATAGTCATTATGCTGCCCAAATTTTTACTAAGTCTATTATATAAATGTGTAATTAAAAAAAGTTTTCAATAGGGAAAAACGGCTTAGCTTCACGGGAATCTTTCAGTCGGACTAAATATAGGTTGGAGGGTTACCGTGGGGTTGCCGACAGGCTGCCGTCTGTACGGAAATGGAAGTGCAGAAACGGGGTCTGTCACATCGGGTTCAAGCCGAGATCAACAATAAAGGCACAAGCTCTAGCAGACTTTATCGTAGAATTCACAGGGTCTGTAGAAGAGGAAGTTAAATCTTATAAAGGTCCGACTTGGGAACTATATGTGGATGAATCTTCCAGTGAATAAAAAGATGAGGTTGGGGTGCTACTGATCAATCCCGAATGGCACAAGATTCTTTGAGCATTAAGGTTTGGTTTTCAGGCCACCAACAACAAAGCCAAGTATGAAAAGCTGCTAGAAGGTCTGTGCCTAGCTAAAGAGATACTAGCTGAGCGACTAAGAATTTTCAACAACTCTCAGCTTGTGGTTTATCACATCCAAAGGGAATATTAAACTAAGGGGTATAAAATGGTTATTTATCTCCAAAAGGTTTAAAAGCTGCTAGGCACTTTTTAAAAGTATGAAGTGAACCAAATCCTACCAGTTCAAAACTTACATGGAAATGCACTAGCTCGCTTAGCAATTATCCAAGATGCAGACTTTATAGGAGCTATCCCAGTAGAGTTCTTACCTATCCCAAGTACAAAAAAAAAAAAAAAAAAAAAAAGATTCAATGATGGCCATAGTTGTTCAGCCAAATTCATAGATGAGCCTGATCTTGGACTACTTGTAGGATGAGAAGCTACCAAGTGACAAGTTGGAGGCACAACGCCTGCGAGCTAGAGCAGCTCGATATTGTATCTATGATGATATGCTTTACAAGAGAGGATTCTCAACTCTACTCCTGAGATGCATTGATGGCTAGGACTATGAGACCTACAAGTCTTATAGTTCAAAAGTCTCTCAGCTTGTAGAATAGATAGTTGGGAGGAATGCCAACGAAAGTTTATCAGCCAGTACAAAACTCTGAGAAGGTAGCTTAAGCCATTTTGTCACCTCACCACAGTCTTCTAGCAGCAAAACGAACTGTTGAAAGAAAATATTACCAGGTTTAGACGTGAAGTTAGTAATGTAGAGAACCTTTCAGACGAAAGCATCATGACTATGATCTCAGCTAGGCTTCGTAAAGATGAGAAGCTATATGAGAGCATTTATAAATCCCCAGTAAAGGACCTGGGTGAGTTCTATGAACTAGCTACAAAGGAGATCAAATGGAAGGAGACCTTTGGCCCCAAGAAGTCTAACCAGAAAAGTGAAGCTGGTAGTTCTAACCAATCAAAGAAAAGAAATAATGGTGGGAACGAAAGCGAAGATCGGAATAACGGCTCAAATGATTAGGTCACTAAGAAGGTCAGGAAGGAGTTCAAGAAAGAACGACCTCAATGTCAAAGTCATCACAATAGTTATAAAGTCTTGTTAGATATGCATGATAGGATTTTTGCAACAAAGAGGAACATGAAGGACTTCGGGAAGCCTAATCCTAATAGGACTCCTACTAACCTCTAGAATAAGAACATGTTTTGTGTCTATCATAATGAGGTTGGATACAACATTTTCGAATATTGGGCATTAAAGGACGCTATCAAGGATCTAATCAAGAGAGGTCACTCGAGAGATTATGTGGTGTGACTAACGAACCCACGACCTCGACAGCAACGACCTCAACAATTGCCACAGCCAGTATAGTAGCAATCTCAGCCAACTCCCGAACAAGAGCATAAGCCTGTAGTGAGGACCATCTTCACCATTCATGGTGGCCCTCACATCGTATGTACATCTAATAGGTCACATGAACGTTACGTACGGGAAGCGAATTATTCCCTGTTCATAGGCAATAACAGGTTGGAAGGACTTGCGAAAAAGGCAAGAACGATATTAGAAGACATTGTTTTCACTAAGGAAGATTCTAGAGGTGTATATTAGCCATAAAATGATCCACTTATCATTCGAGCAAAGATTAGCAACTCCGAGGTGCGACAGATCATGATTGATACGAGAGTTCGATGAATTTCATGTATAAAAGGTGCTACGACCAGATGGGCTGGAGGCAGAACAGTTGAGACCTTTCCCAAAACCTCTTTACAGCTTTATCGGAGACGCCATCACTCTAGTAGGCCAGATCATACTTTCGCTTACGTTTGGAGATTTAGGTCGTTAAGCTACTATGCTGACAGATTTCTTAATAATTGACTGTCCCTCAACATACAATGTGGTTTTGGTGAGACCTACTATGAATGACCTGGATGTGATCACCTTCAGCAGGACCCTCACAATCAAATTTCCAACCCCTAATGGGGTAGGTTGTGTGTGAGGCAACCAGTAATTGACTCGACGCTACTATAAAGACGCAGTCAAAATGGGGATCAGAGGAAAGAAAGTAAACGTGGTTTCGGGGGGTAAGCCATGAGCTATGAGTGAGAAATGGGTAAGTCACAACCTCGACCCATCCAAAATGGATGCAGACAGAACAGTTGGGCTGGTAGAAAAGCTCGAAGATGTCTAAATCAAATAAGTGGATGTTGAAAGATGCCTCAAGATAGGATGAGACCTAACTCCAAAGGTGAAATCGTAGCTCGTTGACTTCTTTAAAACGAACTTAGACGGTTTTACTTGGAACCACGAAGATATGATAGAAATAGATCCTAAGGTCATGTCGCATAAATTGAACATTGACCCTTATCACAAACCAATTCATCAAAAGAAGAGGTCGATAACGATAAAATGCTATGTTGTTCTAAAAGAGGAGGTAAATAAGTTGTTGGCTAACAGATTCATCCGTAAAGCCTACTACCTGACCTGGGTTGTTAATCTTATATTCGTGAAGAAGAAAAATAGGAAATTGAGAACTTACATCGACTTTATGGACTTAAATAAGACCTACCCTAAAGACAGCTTCCCCTTACCCATAATTGATCAGCTCGTAGATGCAACAACTAGTCACTAGCTTATAAGCTTCATGGACACCTACTCGGGGCTACAATCAAATACCAATAAGCTCAAAAGATGAAGAGCATACCTCATTCATCATAGATCGTGGCCTATACTGTTACAAAGTAATGTCCTTTGGACTAAAGAATGCAAGGCAATCTACCAGTGTCTGGTCAATATGATGTTCGAGGAACAGATCGATAAGATGATGAAGGTGTATGTGGATGATATGCTGGAAAAGTCCAAACAAGTGGCTGACCATATGCGTGACCTGGAGGAAATGTTCCAAACATTGAGAAGCTATCAGATGAAGCTGAACCCATTCAAGTACGAATTCGGAGTGACATTCGAGAAATTTCTTGGCTTTATAATAAACAACAAAGGGATTGAAGCCAATCCCAAAACGATTAGAGTGCTAATTGACATAAGGTCCCTTACTCGGGTTAAGGATGTACAAAGTCTCAATGGTTAGGTCGCAGCTCTTAGCAGGTTCATCTTGAAGGCCATTGACAAATGCATCACTTTCTTTGACATACTGAAGAATGCGAAAAACTTCGAATAGACTATTATGTGAGATGACATTTCAGCAACTAAAAGATTACATAGGACGAGCTCCATTTTTGTCCAAGCCAAAAGAAGGAGGAAAGCTCATCTTATACTTGGGAGTATTTGAGCATGCTTTGAGCACAACTTTGGTGCAAGAAGAGGAAAGGATATAGCTTCCCGTGTATTACGTGAGTAAGAGGCTACTCGATGCCGAAACTAAGTACTTGTAGATGGAGAAGCTTGCCTATTACCTAATGGTTGTGTTGAGAAAGTTGCACCTATATTTTCAAGCCCACAAGATTGAAGCCCTCACTTAGTACCTGTCGAAACAGGTTCTTCAGAAGTCGAACATCTCGGGTCGATTATTTAAGTGGGTGGTAGAGCTCACACAGTTCGACATCAAGCTCAAATCGAGATCAACAATAAAGACACAGACTCTAGCAGACTTTATCGTAGAATTCACGGGGCCTGTAGAAGAGGAGGTTGAATCTTCTAAAGGTCCGACTTGGGAACTATATATGGATAGATCTTTTAACGCATAAAAAGCTGGGCTTGGGGTGCTACTGATCAATCCTGAAGGGCACAAGATTCTTTGCGCATTAAGGTTTGGTTTTCAGGCCATCAATAATGAAGTCAAGTATAAGGTGTTGCTAGAGGTTTGCGCCTAGCTAAAGAGATACAAGCTGAGTGACTAACGATTTTCAGCAACTTTCAGCTCGTGGTCTATCACATTCGAGGGGAATATCAGATCAGAGGGTATAAGATGGTTGTTTATCTCTATAAGCTTTAAAAGCTACTAGGCACTTTCTAAAAGTATGAAGTGAACCAGATCCTTTGAGCTCAAAACTCACATGCAGATGTACCAGCTCGCCTAGCAACTATCCGAGATGCAGACTTTCTAGGAGCTATCCCAGTAGAGTTCTTACCTATCCCAAGTATATATATAAAAAAAAAAATGATTCAATGATGGCATGTATTGTTCAGCCAAATTCATGGATGAGCCCGATCTTAGACTATTTACAGGATGAGAAGTTGCCAAGTGACAAGTTGGAGGCATGACGCATGTGAGCTAGAGTAGCTTGATATTGTATCTATGATGATATGCTTTATTATAGAGGATTCTCAACTCCACTCTTGAGATACATCTATGGCTAGGACTACTAGACCGTGCTAAAGTTGATACACATTGGCCACTGTGGAAATTACATTGGGGGGCTATCTTTAGCTCAAAAAGCATTCTGACAAGAATTCAATTGGCCTACCATAAAGCAAGATGCCATCAACTTAGTCAAGAGATATAGTAAATGCCAAAAATGCGTCAAAGTTTCGTGAGCTCCACCAGCTTATCTCCAACAAATGGTAAGCCCGTGACCTTTTACAATTTAGGGAATGTACCTGATTAGGCCTTTACCAACAGCTCGCGGGAATTGTAAGCATGTTGTGGTCGTAGTGGACTACTTTACCAAGTGGGTAGAAACCAAAGTGTTAGTAGAGATCTCTACCATAAAGATAGAAATGTTTGTGTGGAGTAACATTATTTGCAAGTTCGGAATCCCTCAATAGATTATAACAGATAATGAGACTTAGTTCAATAGCGACCAGTTCATCAAGTTCTACAACGACCTAAAAATTGTCAAGAGTTTCTCAACCGTAGACCAACTATAGGCCAATGGCCAGGTCAAGACTGTGAATAAAATAATAAAATAGATCTTGAAAACAAAGCTGGAAGCAAAGAAAAGTGAATGAGCTGCAAAGGAGATCAAATGGGAGGAGACCTTCGGCCCTAAGAAGTCTAACCAGAAAGGTGAAATGGGCAGTTCCAGCCAATCAAATAAAAGAAATAATGCTAGGAACGGAAGTGAAGGTCAGAATATTAGCTCAAACGATCAGGTCGCTAAGAAGGCCAGGAATGAGCCTATGAAAGAGCGTCATTAGCCTCCATTTTAGACTCCTCGGTATTATTTAGTTTGGTCTGAAGGAGTTGCTCTAAGTTCTTTACTTTCTCAGCTTCCATGGTCATGAACAAGAGCTCATCTTTCAACCTCTTATTCTTGCTCTCGAGCTTCTTCTTCTCTTCCCTTAGAGTCTGAGCTTCCTCTATCTACTTTATTGCTTCTATAACAAACTGGAGTGCAGCAAGTTAGTATTTAATATAAGGAAGCAAGAAAGCAAAGGTATTGGAGATTACTAACAGCCCGTGGTGAGCTAAGTAACCAAACAAGAAGTCATTCCTCAAGCCCTCTTTCTTCAAGCTCCTGGCAAAGTTTCCCAAGATTGCGGACAAGTTGTCCAAGATAGCATCCAAGTATATTCCCCCTGGCTTGACTTCAGATTGCGCTCTGGCCTGTGGTTTAACCTTTCTCTTTGCGACCTCGGGTTGTTTACCCTTATTTGCTTGTGATCGTTTGGCCAGAGGATACGTGGGCATTGACTTCCTTTTTGCCCTATTGCTCGGAGTAGCTCGAACCTCGCGAGTAGGAGCTTTCACCTGCTCATGTTCTACCTTAATCACCTCTAGCTGCGAGGTGGGAACTTGGGACTCTGAAGGTTCCAAAATCGGCTTAGAGGTGGTCACCTCGGTAGAGACAATAATTGTAGGAGTTATGGACTGAGCAGATTGAGCCGAAAGGTGTTGGCAGAAAGCGAGCTTCACAACCTCTGAAGTCACTTAAGGGACAGAAATTGCCTCTACTTTACCAGCAGCTTCAACAGCAGAAGCGAGCTTGATTTCCCCTTGAATTTCAATGTCTTTATTGTTATCAAGCAGCTCGCTGCTCAGAAGAGGAGCCAAATGGTGGGTCCTGAGGAGCCCGTCGTCGAACGCGTAATTAATTCTCCCTTCTTGTGAGTTCATGAGCGTCCTAAGAATTTCAGTCTCCTCCCCAGTAAGGATTGCCCTATTTCCTGTCAAGTTTGCAAGATGAAATAAAAGACATTAAAAATAAATAAATAATTTCTGTTGTAGCTCATGGAAAATCAATCATATTTATCTATTTACACTAAGGATGAAGGCGAAATTTTTGAGCTACCTAAGAGAAGGACAAGAGATATAAAACCAGCTCGATTTGTGGTCGCCTATATTGGACTAGCCCTTCGCGTTGCCTTAAGAAAAAAGGTATTTGAAGTCCATTTTTCGAGTTGTAAGATAATAAATGTCATTTCACATCCCTCATTTTAAGCTGTTGACACTCTTGATATTGAAGAAGTGGCGACAGATTCTTAGGATTAGAGGTGGAAAGCCGTTCCTCTTGAAGACTAAGGTCAGGGATGTCAGTCTTGAGTATGAGTTGGGGGCTAATTGGAAAAGGCTAAGCTTTAGCTCGTTCAAGAGGTTGATGATATAGGTAGGGACGGGAAATTTAAGCTAGTGCCTAAGATGGTGGGTGCTGATGACAACAAACCCCTGGGGAGGATAGACTGCATGATCATTAGGTGAGGGCTGCATTATGCGACAACCTTTGAGGAGATGATATTCTAAAGCTATTCCTTCCAACTCTTCATATTTTATCTTTGAGGCATAGTAGGTAAACATTTTACGAGCTCTTCTTTCCATAATGGCTTCATGAGCTCGCTGTTCTTTAACAGTCTGCCAGATTACTATGGCATCACCTCAAGCTACAAACTCCCTAACCACCTCGCCACTTAGGGAGGTTGCCTCTTCAACAGTGTGAGCTTCCCTCATGTTAAACCTATTCGAACTGAAAGAGTTGTCATCTCCTATTCTGTGTGACCGGTGTCTGCGACCTGAAGACATCTACATATAAAAAAGAGCAATTAGGTCGCTACATGTAGACCATAACTAAAATATAGGTTTCCTATTCTCTAAGGAAGAACTTCCTAGTCTATGGGTCACAAACGCCATACAGATCATTAAGGACATGGGGGACTCGACCTGTAGTCTAACGACCTATGAGCTGATGACCTAAAAATATCTCATCCTATAACTCTCTCATATGGAGTTACAAACAACAAATAGCCCGCAAAAGGCCAATCAATAAGATCAAACCAAAAGGAAATAAAAAGTCACAACTACCAACAGACATGCAACATCAAGAGCATATAACACTCAAGCCAACATTAAACCTAGAGAAAACGTAATGCATACAAAAAATGGGAACCAGAAAATTAAGAAATGGTTATGAAGGCTTATCGTGAATGCAGTAGACCTTGAGATCCTAAGAACGATGACACTGATCTTTAAAGAAAGCAAGAGGAAAAAGTTGATGTCTTGAGTTTGAAAATGATAGAGTAAAAGGGAAAATAAAAGGTTTTCCACTTATATATAGGCACGAGACCGAGACCCTATCCGTTAGATTTTGGGGTTAATCAGCCGCTCTAGATCTAACGGTGCCATGCAAGTTAAGGGATTTATTATTATGGGCTAACAACAGATCAGTCATCATGGGTAGATAATTGAGAAGCGTGCACATTAAATGTGCACAAAACGAGACGTGTAAGTAGTGCGGTTACTCAAAGAGTCACCACAAGTCGAGTGATGGGACAGGATTTGAAAAAGCAACATGATAGGTTGTGGTATATGGGCTTTTGCCAACAAGTCTAGACTCCCATTTCGCATATCGCAGTCAGAGTTGGGGGCTGATGTTGTAGGTATATTTCGAGTTATATAAATGGGCTAGTAAAAGCCCAAAGAATTGATCCAATGGGTTGACCAAATAGATAAAAGCCTAGTTTGTCAACATACAACTCGCAGAAACGAGCTCCCAATTCATTGGTCAATTATTGTCAAGACTGCCTTATGTTTAGCTCTAAATTGCGTAGAGTGAGGTCAAGTTATGTTTAGCTCATAGCTTGAAGGACTTATCAATTGAATCTTCCAAAAATGTAACAACCTAATTTGAAAAAGAGTCAACCATCAGAATTGGAAATAGAATCAAATTCTTATTTCGACGGAGTCAATCCTTAAATTAATGAACATAGTTTTGGAAGTGTAATTAATATAAAATTTTTTTCTATTCATATTATACTCAAATTGTAACACACCTTATACTATAAATAGAGATTGAAAATTCATTATAAAAGTATGATCAGAATAAAGACTCAACAATATATTGTGACTCTGTTAAAATAATCAGAGAAGTAGTCGTGGACGTAGGCATCTTTTTTGGCCGAACCACGTAAAAATCTCCTCGCATTCTTGTTCTTCTTTTTTGCTTCCCTTTGCTTTTGTCTCTGTTTTACTTTAATTATAAGTATTGGGTCAAGAACTTGGGTCCAGCGAATTTAGACGTCAACAAAATGAAACTAGGATTGACTAAAAATACTTCTGAAAACTTGAGTTACTAGCCTATGAGCTGTTTCATTACTCTTTTTAGAGATAAATTGACATTGAATATTGTCCAACTCAATTAACATTAAAGAAATATCCCTGATAAAAAAAATCTTCTACAACAAAAAAATTCTTGACTTAAGTTGCTAAGATAACCAATCGAGCATTTATTTCCACAACTTGGGGTCTAAAATTATGAGCCAAAGCAAGTTTCAAACCCTCTTAAGTTGCCACACATTCAGCCAAAAAATGGGTAAAAATACCAGTCATCTTCATAGAAAGATCACATTTAATATCCCAAATTATTGGTATGTTTCATGAGAATACACATTCCATAAAATTGCTAAGGATTTAAATATATTAATTATTTAATTATGTATTTATTTTATATTCAAGAGTGCAATTTTTGTTTTTTAATGGAATAAACTAAAATTAATTGATTGGGTCCAATTGATTAAGAATTAAAACTAAAAAAAAAGAAAAAAAAAATAGAACTCTATTAGCCATCTTTAAGATGGATGGTGGAGATAAAATGTAATTAAAATAAAATTAAGAAACCAAAATAAAAATACAAATATTAAAACCAAAGAAAATAAAAATTAAAAAAAAAATAAAAACACATGAAGATCCATCCATCACTAGATAGTCGTTGATCTATTTAGACACTAAATCAACATGATCTTTTCCTAGATCTTGACAATCTAGTAATAAAATAGGTTTATGACGATCTAGTGATGAACTAGATCTTGATGATCAAATGATAAACCATATTATTATTCGGAGATTAATCGAATCATTACGATTTTATGAAGATCAAATTGCTACCAATTTGGTGTCTAAATAGATCAATGACGATTTGGTGGTGGGTGGATCTCCACCAAATGTGATTTTCTTTTCTTTTTTTAAAAAAATTAATGTTTTTAATTAACTTTATTCCCCATTATCATCTTTTAAAATGGATGTTGGAAATCAAATTTTATTTTAATTATTTATTATTTTTAACTTATTTTAAAAGTAAGGGTAAAATGGATATTTTATAATTATATTTTAAGTTTGATCATAAAATTTTTGGTTAGATAAACTATGTTACTGTATAGTCTGTATTATGAAACTTTAGGGAAGATTGGATCATTTATGAATTCATAGTTAAAAAATTCTAATTTCTAATAGGATAAGGACTAAAAGGAAATTTCCTCAATAATGTATTTTTCAGGAATGTCGATGTCACTTGTTCGTTAGCACAGTCGATGTAAGCAATGGTGATGTCTCTAGGTTGCTGGCACGGTTGATACAGGCAATGGAGTCAAAAGTTTGGGTAGAAAGTCACACGAAAGGTCAATATTTTTTGGAGTGTTTGAAAATAATGTGATTATTTAAAATAAATTATTGGATTTTTTTATCATATTAGAAAGTGTAAATAAGATATTTACTCAAGTTCGTTAATAAAGATGTATTTAGATTCTCTTCTAATTTAAGTTTTTCAAGTAACCATGAAAGACTAATATTTTTATGAGAGTATGAAAATAATGTGATTATTATTATTATTATTTTATTTCCTTATAAAAAAAATTATTTTAGTTTTAAAGATTTAAAAAAATATTAGGTTTTTAAAGCATTTTAAAAATAACTCTTTTCATTCCTAAACTTTTTCAAAACTCTTCAAAAAAACCTACATTATCAATCAACTAATGGTCAACGATGACTTTAGATTATTTAAATTATAATTTAATAACATAAATTCAGAGATATCTTAAATAATTTAATATATAAATTCATTGGTTTATAACAATAATCCAGTAATTTACATGTCATCAATAACTATTAAGGGTAAAAATATTTTTTTACGCATTCCGTTAGTATTGACAGTCAGTTGACTACTAATTTTAATTTTTTTGAAGAGCTTTAAAAAAATTAGAGATGAAAAGAGCTGTTTTCAAAAAAACTTTAAAAATATAATTTTTTTTATAAACTTCAGGAACTAAAATAATTTTTTTTGAAAGATAAATTACTGAATTTTTTCTGGTAAAATAAATTACTAGATCTTGTATCATATTAAAAAGTGTAAATAAGATATTTACTCAAGTACGGTAACAAAGATGGATTCAGATCTTCTTTTAATTTGAGTTTTTATTTTATTTTATTATATATATATATTTAAGCATGTGGTATATCAGACAAATCACGAATGTTAAATAATTAAAAAATTTTAAAATGATTAATTTTATTTTTGTCCCTATATTTTGATAAATTGATTCAAACATCCCCAAAGTTTTGTAGATATATCAATCTAGTCCCTCTTATTAAAAATTTAACGACCAACTTTGCCTAAAAATATAAAATATCTATTTTATTTTTATTATTATAATAAATTAAAAATATATAAAATTAAAATAAAAATTCAATCTTTATCAAAAGATGAATGGTGAAGAATAAAATAAATAAGATAATATTTAAAATAACTAAAAAAAAATACAGAAATCTTCATTGTCCGTATCTGAGACAATAATTAAGGTAGAATATAATTAAAATAAACTTAAAAAATAAAAATTAGAATATAAAAATATTAAAAAAATATTGATCTAGTCTTAACAAGATTACCAAATCGTTGCCAATCTGTTTTTTTTTTTAATTCTTTTTAATTTTTTGATTTTTATTTTTAAGATTATTTTAATAATGTCTAATCTTTATCTTCCATCTCAAAGATGGAAGATAGAGATCTATCTTTTCTATTTTCCATTTTAATTCTCTTTATATTTTAATTACTTTTTATCTCCAACGTTCATCATTCAAATGGATGATGGAGATCTTTATGTTTTTACTTTTTATTTTTTTGTTTTAGTTGCTTTTACTTTTTACTATACACATGACATCCTTTTGATGTCGATAGTGAAATGTCAAAACTGTATGTGTTGATCAAAGTCAATTTAATGTTTAACTAACAATGGACTAATGGTAGTGATTACTTACATGAATTTTGGAAACTTTAGGGATGAATTGTTTTGTAATACATTGTTAAAATTTTGATAATTTCTCAAAATATAAGAATGAAAATGAAATTTGCCCAAAAAAATCTTAATTAAAAAAAACAAAAAACTATTGGCGATTGGACGTGTGCTTTAACCTTCCAGAGACTTGTAAAAATTAGACACGTAAACAAGAATTTTCCAGGAATTAGAGCCTATATCTCATCTCATCTTCCCTATAAATGATATCAACCAAGTGCCGCTTTTTCATTCAACTCATTAGCTATACCCTTTCCCTTTGGTAAGTTTCAACCAATGTTTTCGTTGTGTTCCTGACCACCCAGCAATGACCAACCTACCATGAATTCTCTCTCAATCTATATATATATATATATATATATATATATAGTTTGTTTTTGTATTTATATAATTTATTTGTGTTGTTCGCAGGACTCAAAGAAGAAACTATGGCGCGGCTCAGGAGGTCATCCAGGGCTGAGAGGAACATAAACGAGAAGAACAGAAGAATTAACATGAAAAATCTCCTTGCAAGACTTGAGTCTCTACTCCCTCCTCATCCCTCCAAGGTTTCTCTCTTTCTATGTAATTTGCCTCTAAATATAATGTTAAATGCGTACTCATGATCGATGGATGCATTCTAACATTAAAACTGTGTACATATATAGTTGTCCGTAGCTCAGATATTGGATCAAGCCACCAGTTATATACGGCTGCTGCAAATAAATGGAGAACGTCTTAAGAGAAAGAAAGCACTTGTGAGAGGAGACAAGACTACTGATCATAATTTGATAAACAATGGCCCTTCCAAGTTACCAGTACTCAACATTAGAACTTTTGATTCCATTTTGGAAGTCAATTTGGTTTCTGGTTCCAATAAAAATTTCATGTTATATGAGATTATAAGTGTTCTCCAGGAACAAGGAGCTGAAGTTATAGATGCTGCACAAATGATTTCGGGTGATAAAATCATTCACATTATCAAGTCCAAGGTATAAAATCAATATATATATATATATATATATATATATATATATATTATATTTAAACTAACAGATATATATCGTGCTACAACTAATTAGCAAGCTAAAAGATCTTTTAATTTATTCATAACTCGTATTTGGGATTATATTTCACTCGTACTAGAGCTTGAGAAGTTTGTTTTGCATTTCCATTGTATTGTCGTACACTTTTATATTTTAACGTCAATCTCATCAATATTTTCATGCAAACAATCTATTAATATGTATTCACATGTCAACCGAATTAAACCAACATCTTACTATTTGAAATTTAGAATGACATTACTATTCTAACAAAGTCCAAAGTGAAAACCATCAAACCAATCCAATTCTAATTAAACTGTCATTTGTTTGTAAAACTCAATGAAATTTGTGAAGGTATCGAATTTGATGCCTTCGTAAACTAATAGTGATGGTTGCTTCCATGGACTTTCAAACTTTTAAAATAAGAACAATTTTATCTTTAAAATTTATAAACAATAAAGTAATACTATTAAAACTCATTTCATCTATTTGATGTTTGTAAAACATACATCCAGTTTTTTAGTGTTATATATATATATATATATATATATATATATATGTAAGCCCTTCTAACAAGTGGTAATATCAATTTTGTGCATGGAATTCTCCTAGTCACGGGATGTAATCTTTTAGAAATATCCTTCTTTTTTGTCAAAGATTTTCTTCTTTAACATTTGAATTTTCATTTTATCATTAAAGTTTATAAACAATGAAATAATATTATTAAAACTTGATCGTTTCATCTATTTGATGTTTGTATAACATATATCCAGTTCTTTAATGTTATATATATGCATATATATATATATATATATATAATCCCTTCTAACAAATGGTAATATCAATTTTGTGCATGGAATTCTCCTAGTCACGGGATGTAATCTTTTAGAAATTTCCTTCTTTTTTGTCAAAGATTTTCTTCTTTAACATTTGAATTTCCCTTTTTATGATTTTAAATAAAAACCAAACATAATCATACAAGTTCAAATAGAGGCTAAATATTCAATTAAATACCTTCATTCTTGACATCATTTAATAATCTTTTTGCAGGCTATCAGTCCTAGAATTGGTGTGGAAACTTCAATAGTAGAAGAAAGATTGAAAGAACTCGTCCTATGATGATGTTCTTCTTTGCCAGATCATGAGTTTACTCTTCTGCCTGAGTCTCAAAATAAATCTTATATATATATATGTGTGTGTGTGTGTATGGGATTGTGAATTTAAGTCGTCATCCTCTATTTAATATCTCAAATTTATTAAGAACTGTTTTGTTTCTAGATGTATAATGTATTGTTGCTTCTCTTGTATGGGGATCAATGGCAGACCCAATATGGGTTGAGGGGAGGCAAGTGCTCATCCTATGATGATGTTCTTCTTTGCCAGATCATGAGTTTACTCTTCTGCCTGAGTCTCAAAATAAATCTTATATATATATATATATATATATATATATATATATGTGTGTGTGTGTGTGTGTATGGGGCTGTGAATTTAAGTCGTCATCCTCTATTTAATATCTCAAATTTATTAAGAACTCTTTTGTTTCTAGATGGATAATGTATTGTTGCTTCTCTTGTATGGGGGATCAATGGCGGACCCAATATGGATTTAGGGGAGGAAGTGCCTCCCTTCAAATTCTATATATATATATATATTTATTTATATTTATATATATAATTAAAATTTCAGATTGTCCTTATATATAATTTCTTTTCCATATTCTTTTATGAATTTTTAACTTTGCACTGTTTATTTTATTTTCAATTCTATTGTCTTCTAGCAACCAACGTTAAATTTTCCTTTCAACATATTTTCATCTTGTTCTAGACAACAAATAATTAAAATTTCTTTGTATTATCAAAAATCTTGACAACCATTCTTATGTTTTAAGTTAATAAACATAGGTTTATTTTATTTTAAATTAGTTCTTATTCTTTTTAATTTTTTTTATATTTAGTAATTTTAGTTTGAATATTTCCAGTCAATAAATCATAAAATATCAAATTTTAATTTACTACATATAATCAATAAACGCTATAATCCTTTTTTTTTTTTTTTTTCATATATCTAACAGTTCTAGTTTTACTTGATTAAATGGGGGAATAGATGATTGAATGGTAACTTGTTTACTTATGTGAAGATAAAATTTTCAATAAAATTGATAAAAGAGATTATAATGATTCAAATAAAAAGTCTGGTTGAGGAAAATTATAACAATATATAATTTTTATTTTTTAATACTTTAGTTCAAACTTTTTGAGTATTAGACTATTTGATTCATCTAAATTACTGTTTGATTCATCTAAATTAAGTGCATTATTTGTTTTATTTTATCTGAATTTCATCATATTAAAGAACTTTTATTTTCATAAAAAATCATATCGGCAATATTTTTAATTTTCATTATTATTGTTATTATTTTATATAGATGCCCCTTGTTGTAAGAATTTTTAGATCTGCCACTAACAGGGATGCATAGTCACATTATCAATAAATTATTTCTTGAAGCACGCATGTTTTATGTACACTAACAACTGGAGATGCAAATATTTGTTATTAGCATATAATACTATGATGGGGAAATGACTGAAAATTTACTTGAAAATAAACATCATAAATTTAAGTGGTAATCCTCTATTTAATTAATATATCAAATTTATTAAGAACTCTTTTATTTGTAGATGTATGATGTATTATTGCTTCTATTGTATTGGGATGCACAGTCACATTATTAACTAATTATTGCTCGAAGTACAAATGTATGAGTATTGTTAGGTTTCTTGAAAATTTTGTTCAAATCCATACCCAAATCATGTGACATACCTAAAAATTTTGTTCAAATCATATTATTAGTAAATTATTTCTAGCTTGTTGTTAAACTCTACTTAATACCAAGAATACCGTTTTTTCTTAATTTTATTATACTATATTTTTATAAGTATACCTCATTTTATTACAATATATTTTTATAGGGAATGATAACACATTTAACCAATTCTATCAGCAAAATGAAACTTTGATTGAGTTCTTAAAACAAAAATAAAAATTACAAAAACCAATATATACAAACACAATGCAACTTGAATCCAAAGAAAACCAACCAATCATCCTTAACACAATACTACCTCCATGCCAATCATTTCAAATCTATTTCAAAGTGACAGGACTCTCTCAGATCCTTATCTTGAATCCCAAAATACTTTATGATAAACTGAGAAATTATATATGGTTCTAACCTTACTGATGGAAATCATTCCTAAATCTAATAATACGTAGGGTGGTTTAATAAAAATTTCAATAGTATAATGTCTATTTATCCAATAATTCCATCCTGTAATAAATGAAATGTACACTTCTAAAACATTTCAAAATTTTAGCTACTTAGGACCTCCGGTCTCTCGTCCAAATCTTATTTCAACAAAAATAGTGTATGCAAAATATATAAAGTAAACTAGTTTTCATATGAAAACATAACTATATCGTATGTTTATATCATTTGTAGACTTGAAAACAAAAACATGAACGACACCAATGGAAAATCAAATATTTTATAATATTAAAGTATGAATAAACCCATGCATGACTAGATGCCATGAAATATACAAAATACATACACAACGTCAAAATATGATTTCCTTGTATTATTTGATCAAGTGGCCCATCTTTTCCTGCTCGAAAATTTCTTTTGAGACCTAATGGTTATCTAGAAAATGGTTTTAAAATAGAAAAATGTGAGTGCTAATATTAAATGAGTGGATATAATTTTCGAAACTAAATAAATCATTTTCAATAATAATTAACATAACATAAAACTGGTAAGAAAAATAAAGTCTTAATGATCCATATTCAAATATATCTAAAAACAATGCTGAAATACATTTGTATCATTTTGTATCATAATAAATTGAAAACATCTATATGGATTATTTCTACATATTAATAAAATCTCAATTTACACTAATCTAATACTTAAGAGGAATCTGTCACACGTGGTAGAGATACTCAACACACACGTAGAGCGAGAGATAATATTTGCCATACATGTGTTGGGTGTCTCAATGACTCTCAGACATCTGTCACACACATGTTAGACGACTCTTTAGGACTTACACACTTAAGGTCTACCTGACCGTTAGAGGGGATGATATAACCTTGGTGTTCTGAAAACATTATTATTATTATTATTATTTTTTCTTTCAAATCTTAAATCATTTCTGTATTATTATTATTTTTTTCTTTCAAATCTTAAATCATTTTTGTATACAATTACACATAATATTGACTAATACTTTTCTAAAAACATAAACAAACATTATTTTTCATAGCATAACATAATATTACCAAAAATATTCTAAGAGTTTCTTATAATAAATTCATGCTAAAATCATAAAACATAATTTATAATCTATAAAATCAATTAACTAAACAAATAATTTATTTCTAATAATTGATAAAAACTAAAATATAAATATACATAATTCAATCAATTTAATTAAAATAAAACTATCAACTCACAAATTAGATTTTAGAATTTATTTGAAACCACCAGCACCTGTATTATCCTTGAGTCCTTTTTCACCTAAAAATAACACAAAAATCTATTTAATATTCATATAAATCAAATTAGAGAATTGAATCCGAAACTAAAATAATTGCACACCAAAATATGCTCTCAAATATTTCTTTTTTTCTTTTCTTCTTTCCTTTTCTTGCCCATGGTCTTCTTATTCTTCTTTTCTTTTCTTTTCTTTTCTTTTGCTATGTGAGTCGGTTATGTGTGTGTGAATGGTACAATATTTTGTTTTGTTTTTTGTTTTTGTTTTAATTGAATATCAATATATACACAAACAACATGTGACTACCCACGCCCATCTCTCTTTTGCATGCCAATCCATTCAATTGACACTTATTTGACACTTCTCTTCTTATTTTTCGCTTTGACTTTTCTTCTTTGTATTTTTTCTTCAATTGTTCTTATCTCTAATTCTCTTGATTTGTTTGTGTTTGTGGACCAGTCCCACTTCTTATTTCATTTCGTTTGCTTTTGCTTCTCTCTTATTTTGTATCATGTGTCCACCATTCAACCACATGCTTTTTCTTTCTTTCTTTCTTTCCTACAGCCACCCCATGTATGCATATCTTTTATGCTTAAAAGTAAGTGAGCGTATTTAGTAGAAAAAAATGGGCAACACAAATTTCCAATTTGGGCTCACTTAAATTTTTGGGCTCCATAAATGATTGATTGAACTATTTTTATCACTTAAATTGGGCTCTTTAATTTGAATCTCTAATTGGGCCCCTTAACTTATTCATATGAATCTCATATATCATTTATTATTATTATTTTTTAAAAATATTCTATTGGATCTATTTGGATTTGGACATTGCATAAAATCCTTGGTTCATAATTTTGGAAAAGATTTAAACTTGAACCATCATTGATTATCATGTAAAAAACCAACACAAATTCTCAACTTACTCAATGATTGTTAAAAAAATGCAGAAAATGGATTATTGGTTTTTAGCTCCAATTTGATACGTTAAAAAGTATACGACAAAGGTGTTTCTTGAACATATTATGACCACGATGGGTTCTTGATTTTAAATTCAAGTTTTTGACTACATGATTAATGAAATAGATCAAAAGAAAAAATCAGTAACAACTAACACATAAACCTTTGAAAAATATATTTAATTTTTTCTTCATTCACTGACTATCGTAAAACAAAGAATAGAGCTTTTGTTTTAATTAACAGTATATTTTGAATAATATATTTTGTAAGTTTAGGGTATTTTAATTTTAGATAGTAATTTTTGATATGATAATCAATGATGGTCGAAGTATTTTAAATCTTTTTATAAGGGATGTGTTATCATTCCTTATAAAAATATAGTGTAATAAAATAAGGTATACTTATAAAAATGTAGTATAATAAAATTAAGAAAACATGGTATTCTTGGTATTAAGTGGAGTTTAAAAACAAACTAGAAAAATTTTAAATTTTTTATGGCAAAAAGGGTGTACAAACAATTTTTGAGGGGTGAAAATATTGCCACTCCTATTTTATCCCACTTGGTTGGGAACTCATTAAACACATGGACTTGTCGTCATCACACACACAAACTTGTTGCCATTTCAGAGAGACTCATCGCCATCACACATGCAAACCTATCGCTGTTCAACTCATGTCACCGTCGTGCCAATGTCACTGTCCCAGCACCGTCATGAATTTTGGGGTCAATGACCTCTCTCTCCTCTGATCTCTTCTCCTTGGCGTCAATAAGAAAATCTTGGTGGCAGTCCTGGTAAAGAGCGACCTTTTCTGGGGTGGGGAAGGAAAGAAAGCATAAGGTGATGATAGAGGGAGGAGAGTGGTAGTGGTGGAGGAGGTAAGTTGCTCATGAATATATGTTAGTACTGTCTAACAAGTTGGAAAATAATATAACATTTGAAAATTTTCTAAAAAAATCCTTGAAAAATTTCTTTAAAAATCAAGTTTGTACAAACTATTTTTAATTCTATCATACATTCCATTAAATATCGAATAACATCTAAATTAATCCAATCCAATTTAATCTCATATAAATAATTCAATACTAACCCACACATCAAATGGGGCCTCAAGGGAAGATAGGGCAAGATGAGGGTAGAAGATGGGATGAGTGAATCTAACCTCACCTCTTAAAGTGAAAAGGCTCGTTGATGTGAAGTGTTACCCAAAAAATATTATCATGTACATCACCATTCAATTTGGCTTTACAACAAACCGTGCTTATCTACATATTCGTCCCAATGCAATAATATATATACATTTGTTATCTCTGCATATTTGAATTACGTTTGAAGGCTTCTTCTTCAATCTTTTTTATAAACCCATGCAGTTGGTAATTAAGCTACACAAATCTGTTCATATATGACGTTAAACCAAGTTACATATCATAATGTGTACATAATTCCATGTATGATGTAACCCATCAAAGAAAAAGAAATATAGTTCTTTCAAATATTAAGAACTGTTTTCTGACTTGAAGTTTCCAAACCTTGATCATGTTTTATCGTGGTACGGCCTCAAATATGATAATGTAATTTACGCTTAAATGAAGACGAAAACGATAATTTGACAAACATATTTATGGAAAAAAAAAATCTAAATTGTACTTTTAATTGTCTATGCATTTATCAAATTTATCAACAATAATAAGCAAAACATATCTAAGAGTGCATTTGGATACGTTTTTAAAATAGTATTTTTGAAAAATTATTTTCAAAAATAGAAAACATGTTTTGAAAATGATGTTTTGAAAAACGATAATGCATTTGGTAACATTTTTTAAAATACATTTCGAAAGCGAAAAAACATAAAATGATGGTTGTAATCATTTTTAAAATGATGTTTTTGAAAACAAATTTTAAAAATGAAAAGCATGTTTTGAAAGTGATATTTTTGTAAATGTAATATGTTTGGTAGGATTTCTTAAATGTTTTTTTTTTTTTTCAAAAATAGAAAATGATATAAATGTGTTTGTTATTGTTTTTGAAAATGAGTAAAATAGTTGTTTGGAGGGAAAAATTATAATTTATTTTGAAAATGATGAAAAATATAAATACATTGTTTTCCACTTCTTATTTATCATTTTCAAAAAAGTGTTTTCCATTTTTTAAAACAACTTTCTCTCATTTTTTGTTTCCAAAAAATGAAAAATCATTTTCCAAAATACATCTAAATACCACCACATTTTCATATTTGAAAACATGTTTTTCATTTCCCAAAACACATTTTTGAAAACAAGCTGCCAAACATATTTTAATCCATTTTTTGTTTTCAAAAATGAAAAACCCCTTTTAAAAATGGAACCAAACATCACCTAAGCTTCCTTTGTTTGTCTTTTAGTATTCAGTTTAGGAAAAATGATAAACATAATTTATATAGATTTATTACCCTTAAATATAGATTTATTAGTCCAATCTTGTGTTGAATTTATTTTAATTAATTGTGTTTTGGTGAAACACGAATAAAAGAAGATTTGTGTGATGAATGAGGAAAAATTCCAATTTTGATTAAGTCAAAATTCAAGTCAATCAAGGATTCAATTCTTATCTAAAATTATTTGTCAAACAATTAGGAAATTAGTTGAGACAAAGAAATTAATCAGTAAAGGAAAAAAAAAATTTGGAAGCAAATCAAGAAAATAGAAAAAGGTAGCAAATTTTGAGAAAAAAATCAAAGCTCATTATATAGTTTTATGGAAAGAAAAAAATGGTATCTTACTATTGAGGCAATTTTCAATTTATAAATTGAGACTAGTGGCATAGTATAAAAGAAAACTTGGAGACAGAAAATAAAAAAAGAGAAGACAAGAGAGCTTTGAGACGACTGAGGAGAAAGAAGATAGCAGCTTTGGTGGAGAAAAAGAAGAACAAGAGTGCAATAGAACAAGACAAAAGCAGCAACCAAAGTTCATATACATTATGTCGGGTTTTGATTTAATTGTTTTTGTTATCATCATGATTGTTTAGTTTTCTTTTCTGAGGTATAAGATGAAACCATTATTAACTTTATAATGATTTTGCTGTTTGAATATTATTATCAATTTTGTTTTTAATGTTTAATAATTCTTAGTTTCATCAATTGATAAAATAAAAATTGTTTCACCTTTAATATCAAGTATTTTTGGTTGTTACAAAATTATTTTATTAATTTGACTTTGAATTGAAGGGTTTAAATATAAGATTTTTGATTATGTGTTTTTCAATATCGGATACATATAATACTTAGATCTTATAAATTTCAAGTCTTGAAATAAGAATTTACATAAGATTTAATTTATAAGCTTAATTGATAAATCCTGAGAAAACAACAGATTAATTTCTAAGTTGTTTCTTTAATTTTTGATAATATTTTGAATAGTAAAACATTATAAGTTAATAATGGTGGATTCTGAACCTCAGATTTCTCGTCTATTAGTTGAATTTTGCAATTTAATATTAATTTGTTAATTTAGAATTCTATTTACTTTAGTTTTAATTAATTCTTAATTTTCAAACATTGTTAACTAGATTAGAATTAAATTTAATTTAGATTTAGATTAATATTTTCTCAATCTTTGTGGGATCGACCTCGTACTTGCATAATCTGTCTTACAATAGACTCGTGCACTTGCGAGTACTAAAATTTGCACAACAAAAAACATAAGGGTATGTCCCTTCTTTTATGTATTATCAAAGCACTTTCTGTTCTCAATGACGAAACATTGGTTTTTCTTCCTTCAAAATTTTATTTCGTTTGTTATTTAAAAATGTTTTAACATGTCTCTCATACACATACAATCGTGCGCAAATTGAAAATAATACCCTTAATTTGTCTCTTCAGCACATGCGTACGTGCATGCACATATATATATATATATATTCTTTTATGACATGAATAAATAGTTTTAATCTTGAAATATAAACTTTTATCTTTTTATTGCCATAATTGGTTCCTTGAAAGATGCACTCAATTGATATATTCCATAATATCTTTAAAGACGCACTGTTATTTTCATACTAAAATTCTTTAACTACCAAACAAGTCCGTAACATATTATGATCTATTTGGTATAGTGTGGAATAGTTGGTCCGAAATATTCCCCTTGAACTGAATTGGAATCATCTTTTCGTTGATTGAACATGCAACTGACATTATTTAGTGTGGATATTGGTACTTTAATTTATATATATATATTTTGAAAGTGTTGGTACTTTAATTTTGTTCGTTTCAAATTTCAGTCATAGTCTTTAACGAAATGAAGGTGTAATTGGTATATATTGAATAATTTTCATGAAAATGAAAATGATTGCGCCGTATCAACCAATTTTCTAGTTTACATGTTATATATAATATATCACCCGTATGACCGACTTCGGTTACTTGTGATATTCTCTTACCATAATCAGAAACAAAGAAATTGAAGCCGAATATTTGAATTGACAGAGAAGACGACAATTAATAATGTTCGCTTACTTAAGCTATACCCAATTTCCCAGACCTAATAAGTCAATTCAAACATGCTGACAAATTTTATGTGAAACAAGGCTTGAAACTGACGTCTAATTGTCATTATGTAGAAAAGTGTCGCTTAATGGAGGAGTTGCAACGCTGATCCTTACAGTTTAAGAAGTTAATGCTCTTCTTCATTGAGGGATGCAGTTACGGACTAGGAGGAACACGTGCTTCTCCCAAAATTTTTATTTATTTTTAAAAAATTTGATAATTATAACAAATTTATAGTTTTATTTAGAAAATATAAAGCTCAAAATTACCAATTTATTTTTTTTTTCTTGGAAAAAATTGCCTATCTGTTATTATCATCATTTCTATTTTAAATTTTACAGCTTCCAATTTCTTTTTCTCTCTCCTTTATTTACTCATACTATTCTTGTCCACTCATCTACATTATGTGCTAGTCTACTTTTAATTTATTTATATTATTTTTTGTGCAAAATATTTATATTAAATTACCACAAGTCACTTCAACTTTTTAATTTTAATATTTCTTAGGTTATATTAAAAGTATTAATCTATAAACATAATTCATTTTTTTCTCTTATTTTTGTCTTTTATTGTCATAGTTTCAATCCATTTCAAACTACGACCTTAATGTTGTGATTCAAGTTATTTTGACAGGCCCCTCTTCCTTATCTAAAACTAAGCAGTTGAGCCCGACAATTCCATGATGGTCTTCCAGTCGAAATCTG
The DNA here is from genome assembly GCA_022984855.1 of Dimocarpus longan. Taxonomy (NCBI): domain Eukaryota; kingdom Viridiplantae; phylum Streptophyta; class Magnoliopsida; order Sapindales; family Sapindaceae; genus Dimocarpus; species Dimocarpus longan. Next base: position 11,073,191 of record CM041023.1, on the reverse strand, counting down.
CTCTAACTGAAAAGTTTTAGTGAAGCTAAGTATTTTATTTTATTGAAAACTTTTAAAAACTCTTTAGAATTTCTTTTAATGTGGAAATAGGTGAAACTTTTTCTTTTTAAATTAACATTTGTGAAAGAGGGTTTCTTAAAAAAAAAAAAAAAAAATCCAACAGTACAACGGTTATTTTTCAAAGATTTTCACCGTGCAAAAACTTATCAAAACATGTGTACTTCTAAATAATACAAATCTCAACTTCCGGATCTCAAACCCTCTTTCATTTTTCACAACCAACAACAATAAAAGTTTAATTCAAATATAATTCAAAATCATTGATTTAAACTAAAACATCATGCACCTCTGATTAAAATCATAATACAAAAGTGATTTTACATAACATCCAAAATAATATTTATAAAACTTGGATCAAGTCTTAAAATTATGCATGTACATTTTCTTATCAAAATAACCTAATGTAGTAGCATCATATCTTCAGTTTGTCTACGCATTTCACGAAGTTTCTTTCGGTTGCTTGCTCGTACCTGCACCTAGGAAGGATTTGATCAAAAACAAGGAAAAGAGTGGTGAGTCTTATAACTCAGTGAGTGAATAATTTTTACGAAACTATGATATTTATTTTTTACGAAACTATGATATTTACTTTTAAAATATAATTCCTCTCAAAGTAATTTGGAAAACTAATCTTTTATTTCTTTCCGTTAAAACTGTAAAACTAGTGTAAAGCAAATAAATATTATTGCTTGTAACTTTCATAAACTAATTTTTTTATTTTATAAATTTTACGTCTAATGACGTACTTTTCTTTTTATAGCTTGACTTTCGAGGTAACCCAGGAAAATTTATCATTCATGACGGTATGAAGACACGCTACTACGATTAGAGAACTTTCACTATGTATAGTTGCAAAATGCGGAAAACCCTTGGATCACGATTCCCCTCAATATCAGGTAGATCTATACTATCTCATACGTGTAGAGGACGACACACTGACTCATACCTCCTAAGTTAGTGACTTCCCCCATCTTGTCATACACACATGGGATACTTAGGCCTGATGTAACTAGGGATTAGAGCAAACCAAAGATATATAAAATCTTTCAATATGCTTAAAATTGTATTCTTTATTTAGCGTGAAAGTATATTGATAAATATTGTAAATGTTTTGTTCTCTAACTTACAGTTTAAAACTGAAATACTTTCTCTCTAAGGCAAAAACCTAAAACTTTCAAAATATCTTTAGCATGTATTTTCTATGTATGTATTTCGTTAAACTTTCTACTTTACTTTAAAAATAAATATATTTATAACATAACTTTAAGAAACTTATACATGCATTATGATAAAAACAATGACATGCTAGAAACTTGCTCAATAAGTATAAATATTCGAATACAAACATAATATCGCATTTGTAAATTCAATTGATAAAAATGCATAAAAACTTTAATAAAATTTACACCCGCAACTTGCTTCCCAATACAATATAAATCACTTCTTTTACGCATTCCTTCCGCTCGTTGATTCACCTATATTTTAATACGAGCAAATTTCCATTTAAAACTAACACACGTATTAACATATAACTTTTAACTGCATAAGTGCATCAAATTATTTTTTTATCAAGTCGTAACAACTTCAATTATTTGCACATAACATCAATTCGGAATTTTTTTTATCATTCAAGAATATAAAACTCCATACTTTACATCTAAATCTTCTATTAATGCATTAAACTTGTTTTTAGACTATTATACTCTTTGCTGGTCGAATTCACACCAAACTTTACACCATTGATCTTATTCGATTTTTTTTTTTTTTATATTGCAAACACATTCAAACACACATAATATAGTGTAAATTCGATTTAAATCCATCAAATATGCATTTGTGCCTTATGAGAAATATTTAGTCACGAAACGACTATTTGACATCCAATGCAATTCCTTTCAATTCTAAGTCAATTCTATCATCAAGATAACTTATAAAATCATTCAAATCATTCAAAAATAATTACATAACACTTTAATACCCTAATAACCAAATCATGGCAGCTTGTATACTAAACTTTTACTTCTAATTTTAACATCACATTTCAATATTCTAATCTATCAACATGCATGAAATTTACTTAAATAACTTAAACTCAAATTGGACTATTTCCACACTACCATAGCTGAATACATAGCATGATAATATACCAACTTTTGCTTTTCATTTAAACTTCAAAACTTGATATTCTAACAAGTCCAAAACATGAAAATCACTCAAAACATTCAAACTTAAATTTAACCATTTCAAACCATCCTTGGCCGAAAATCACACATGCTCATAATACTAATTTGTCTTCATATCAACACTTACATATACATCAAAATTACCTCAATATTATGGTAATGCAACCAAAATAAATTTGGAACCATAACAACCCCTTCATGGCCAAATACTACATACATTCAAACATCAATATTTCATCAATTTTCCACACCATACTCACGTATAATTGAACCTCCACACTAATGAGTTTCAAATCATAAATCCCAAATATATAATCACAACCAAATCCATCAACAATCACAAATCCAACCATAAATATCACCACACTCCATTAAAATCATAAATCCAACATTTTCTTAAGAAAAATCATGGAACTTAATTTCTTACCTCTTTAACTTGCATGCAACCTTTGTTGGACTTGGAAAGCTCTTAAGAATGCTCTCAAACCATCAAAACAACATGCAGCCCTCTTGTTCTTGGTTTGGCCGAGACTTACATGCAACTAATATCAAGAATTTATCAAATTCCGTACTTAGTTTTACACTAAAATCACATCCAAACTCACAAACAACTCATGGAAACATTAATTTTTACCTCTTAACCTTGCATGCACTTCAATGGCCTGGAAATCCTTTCAAAACTCACCTTGAAACCTTAAGAATGGTGGTTGTTCTCCTGGTTTTTATTTTTGGCAGTTTACAACTTCTCTTTGTCAATGGCCATGACCTTTTCTTCCTCTCCTATGACTTGCATGTGCTTGAATTCACTCCAAATTGCTCTCAAAAACCTCAAAACGCTACCAAGAAGTTGATGTTTTCCATTGGTTCTCTCGGCTAGCTCACATTCCTATTTGTCTCTTGGTTTTTTATTCTTGATCGAGCGAATGTTTCTCTTTGTTTCATTTTCCTTCTTGATTTCATTATATATATATATATATATATATATATATATATGCTTCATATTTTTGTGACACTTGTCACTCATGCACCAGATTATTGTGCCACTTATTTTCATTATTTTATACATGCGTGACACGTGTCCCCTTCCATGCACTTATTCATGCCGCGTGTCACTTTCTATGCATTCTCCCATTCTGATTCTGTATTGGAATTCGTTTTCGATCCATCTGAAAATCCTATTATAAATTAATTTCACATCCAAAATCTCTACTTGAATTCAATTTCACATCCGGGCGCTTAAAATTATTTTATTTTTCCCTAAATACTTTCACGGTCCTAAAATCGAAAAGAATATTTTGGTTTGATAATCTTCGAATCACTTAAAATCTATCCGAATGGATTCATTTTTGATCCGTTTCAATTTCCTTTAACTCCAATACTAATTTCGAAACTTTGGATTAGTGAGGTCTACTTTTCGAAAATTATTATTTATGTGGACATTTTTCGTTCAGAGATATTATTCATCAGAAAAATCACTTTTAATGATTTCTAGGGTCTGTTTTCCAAAAATCATTATTCACTCGAAAACATTATACATTCGAAAATACTATTCATATAAAAATACTATTCATCAAAAAGATAATAAATTATTTTTCATAACATAAAATTTTGGGTTTTACAATTCACCTTCTCTTATAAAAATTTCATCCTTGAAATTTAAAAGAAAATATGAACACATATTTCTATAGGGAGGTCTTGATAAATACTTGATCACTAATCTCAAACTTAAGGTCCCTATAGCGATTATTCACGTAATTCTTTTGTCTTCCACTTGCTGTCTTCAGCCTGTTCCTGATAACTCTAACTTATCTGAAGTGATTTGGACAAACTTGGGACTTATCAGTTTCTTTTTACCTAACTCATCCTAACATACGGTAAGTCCTACACTTTCTTCCATAAAGTGTTTCATCTATAATCCCCTTCTTTGATTTACTAATATTCGGCACACACAATCTTTGACTTATCATCAATGTACCGTCATCTCTCAATGAAAAGTCCTCATATTGTCTTGACTCCACCTTCTTTCTTATCTTCACCAACTGAGGATCCTAAACTTGAGACTCTCGGACACTATCCATAAGGACCGATCGAACGTGGAATGTAGCTAGTAGTGCACCTATATCCATTGTTTCCAATTTAACTCCCAAAGACCTCATCTACACTATCAACATAATGTACCATGTTCTTAAATGTGCAACTGAGCTTGTGGATCTTTTGCTCAATTCGTTAGCTATTACATTTGCTTTTCTTAGGTGTTACTTTATAGTACAGTCATAGTCCTTAATCAATTCTAGTCACTTTCTTTACCTTAAGTTCCATTTAGCTTTCAATTCATCAAAACTTCGCCACTAGGCATCTGACCACACCACTTGGTTTCTTTGTTGGGTTGGGTTCCCTCTTATGTAGAGGCCCAACAAGTCTCAATAGGTTAAATTGAGCCCATATGGAAATCCTAAGGCAATTAGGAATTCATAACCCTATTTATTTCTTATTTCCTTGATCAATATAAATAAGAGATGAGAGGGTTTGGTGGCTGGAGAGAGTTTAGGGTTTTTTGGAGGCAGAAAATAACACAAAATCAAGTGTGAAGAGAGAAAATCGTGTGGAAGAGAGGAGGAAAGAAAATAGTGAATTTTCTGCACAGAAATTCACCCGTGCAGTTTCGGATTTGTTGCGATTTCGTTTTCGTTAACCGTTGGATCGTGCTGAAATTTTGACAGCACATTCATCTCTTCTGGATCTTGATTATTAACGGTGGAGATCGGAAACGGAGTTGTCGTTTGTGAGATATACAGCCCGTAACAGAGCTGCCACGTTTTGCGGTCACTGTCAGCGCAGCAGTTTTGTAAGACCGATATCTCTTTCGTTCACCGTTGGATCGAGCTCAAATTTGGATAGTATACTCAGAACTCGTGATTGTAAATTCTGGACGGTGAAGATCGGATTTTGAGATTCCAGTAGAGAGCAACGCAGTCCAGAACGTTCTGCTGAGTTTGTGATTTTTCTCTTCACTTGTTATTTAAACTTGAATTTGTGTTATTAGGGAACCTAGATAATTGTTGCTTGGTTTTGGTTCCTATTTGATGTTAAAACAGTTTGTTACTCTCATCTTTGATTATTAGTGGAGATTTTTGGATGGACTACGGTCTCGTGGTTTTTACTCCTCGCATTGGGGAGGTTTTCCACGTAAAAATTGGCTTGTGTTATTTGTGCATGTGGTGGTGTTTTTAATTGCTCATTATTTGATCGTTGGTGATAATTATATCGTGGTGGATTTGTGCATTACTTAGTGGTTTTCCATAGGATTCATTCAGGGGGAGAAAAAGTTCTGCTGTGCAATTTGCTTGTATTTGTTTTTCCCCATCATTCTTTTCTTGCATAAAAATCTCTTTCAATTATCTCCAAATTCAAGTCCATTATTCTATACTCAATTACAAATCTAGTAACTATGAGGTTTCTCAAATAGAATGTCAGACATCACACTGCCACTGTACAGCTCTAATATTCAACAATATACTTAATATCCTTAATAACACCTCAACCAATTATAATTTTTCATATATCTCAGGAGTTAACATGAACTGTATTCTATACCCTAGAATTTCAATTATCTAATACTCCAAGTCATAGTTATTTAAAGACATCATCTATCATCCAAGTCCTCATCTAATATTATGATCATAATTATCTCCAAGTAACATCTCCTAATTCAGGAATATCAAAACAATATTTATTGAAAAATACTTTAGTTCCAAATCGTTATAGAAGTCTAGTAATAGTTCTTCTCTTTTAATTTTACACTTCTCCAAATGAATATAGAAATCCTTTATCAACATTTCCCTAAAATTCTACTATTCCTTTCGCCCACGTAAAAACAATACACCCGCCAAGTTAATCCACAAGGAACCTCAGGCAATAAATATTCACTAATTACCATTAATGTACTAACACCGATACAGATAATTATCTATATCATATTCAACACCAAGAGCAATAGGATTCCACCAAAAATACCTTTCACCACTAGATCGGATTTAAAATCCATCAAATTATAATAAGGTTTTAGTCTTATAAGAATCCATAAATTCCTTATAATCACAATTAGATTCCAAAATCAAAACTTAAAGCAGATTATTATGCATTGTTTAAAATTTAACCCTCAAAACCTTTATAAGGGAGGCTTAGACCATTAAATTCCTTCTAAATTCAATTGTAGAAAATTATGCCTACATATAATATTTCAGTCTCATCTCATCAATTCTATCAATGAGAAGATAGTTTAAACACCAAAGATTCGAATTACATGAGATATTTCTCTATCTTACTTATCTATTATCCTTCTAATTTGTTCTATAACTTTTATGATTTATAATATCAACATTTACAAGCTTTATCACTTGTGTAGAATAGCGATCAAATAATAACAACATATTTATCCTACTTGGTCAAAGCATGCGATCAAATCATCTAAACGCATCAAAACTTCACACTAATATTCAATGTCAACTCTGAATTTGTAAACACTTCAAATATTATGAGTATCCACAACTTCTAGGTATATTCAATAATTATACAATTAATATATTATCACCAATAAATATACTCCGAGAATTGTTATCCAAATATTCGGAATGCTAGACAATTCGACGAGTCGCTTATTACTACCATACAACATACTACTCTTTTGCCTCAAAATTCAATTCAATTTAATCTATCAACATAAGCTAATTAACCTGCATACTATTTTCTTAGCATCTTTATAGCTATCATGACTAACATAATACGAGATGGAAGCACTCTGCGCTTCCCAGATGGATTAAACCTAACTTTTTTCGAAAGCAATCCGCAACAACACAATGCGTAGCTAATCAATCCATTCCTAGTATGATATCAATTTCATGAACGCCTAATAAATTCAAGCTACTAGAAAGGTTCTACTCCCAATCTCTATATCACTTTTTTGGTAAATGTTCTCCGTTATTTACGTACCTCTTATGGGAGTAGTTACTATCATACCAGACTCTAAAGGTTCTAAATCTACATTAGTCGGTTTAGCAAAATCCTTAGAAACAAAAGAGTGCGTAGCTCTTAGGTCTATCAAAACATATGTATTACTACCAAAAACCAACACCATACCTATCACCACTTCTAAGGTAGTATCTGTTTCCTACTGGGTCATCGTAAAAACTTTAGCCTGCGTTTGGGATTTACCTATTGGTTCTTTGAGCGGTTGACACCTACCTACTGGTCCACTTGGCATACTGGATATAGTGGAGCCTCTAGCTTATGCACCTCTCTACTCCTGACCCCGACCACTACTGAATGGTCTTTGTCCTGTTGTTCCCATAATTGGCCTACTATTGGAAACTTATTGTGAACAATCTCTTGCAAAGTGCCCTCTTTGTCCACACTTGTAACATGTATCTATACCCCTCCTACACTCACCAAAGTGGCATTTACCACATTTTATGCACTTTGACCAGGTGTTCCTTATGCTTATGGTAGTTCTAACTCCGGTCGGTAGTTTTACGGGGCTTTGGATTGATTGTGCCTTGTAACTTGATTGACTACTATCCCAACGACTCTCTGTGGGCATTATTTTATGGAGTGTCCCTCTTGACCACAGTGATAGCAACTTGAGATGCTTACTCGACACTCTCCTTGGTGGACTTTACCACATTTCTTACATATTCTTATTATATGCCGACTACCACTCTTACTCTGGGATCTTGATGGTGGCTTTACAGAACCCTTACTCGATACTGTTCCGTGGCTCCATCGATTACTACCTAACCATTTAGATTTACCTCTAGTCCTACGGACTTTATCAAAAGCCAAATAAGCAACGTTAATCAAAAAACAAGAGAAAAAAAAACAGTGGTTAATATTTTATTTAGAAAATAGACAAGTGTCATGCATATAAAATATCATGGCAAGAGGAAGAACCACATAAAGGATCTTTGCATTTGTTGTTCTTCCTCTTTTCTTTCTTTTGTCTTTGCTTTATTTTGCTTTATTTGCAGTATTGGGTCAAAAATTTGGATCGTCGAAACAATTTGTACAAAATTTTAGTGCTAGAAGGAGAGCCTAGATTGCAATCTTTTGAATTTTTAATTGCCATGACAAGAGGAAGAACCACGTAAAAGATCTTTGCATTTGTTGTTCTTCCTCTTCTCTTTATTTTGTCTTTGTTTTATTTTGATTTATTTGCAGTATTGGGTCAAGAATTTGAGTCGATCAAATTTAGACGTCGATATTTTGGTACTAGAAAGAGGGCCCAAACTACAATCTTTTGAATTTTTAACTACCATGACAAAAGGAAGAACTACATAAAAGATCTTTCCATTTGTTGTTGTTGTTCTTTTTTTCTTTTCTCTTTACTTTATTTTACTTTATTTGCTATATTGGATCAAAAACTTGGGTTGACCAAATTTAGACGTCAACATCATCAAAAAAAAGAGAAATAATTATGTGTGTCAGTAAAAACAATCATTATGTATTGCATACGAGACACAAGAGAAATAAGGAGATCAGAGCAAACATAAGTAGTAGACAATTAAAATCAAAAGAAAAGTCAACAAATTAGTAAGATAAAAATGAGACACAAGTGAGTGGCTTATCAAAAGTTAGGGAAGCAACGTCAAAGACAAGGAAAAAAAAAAAAAAGATAGTGGTTAATATTTTATTTAGAAAATAGACAAGTGTGATACATATAAGCATGGAGAATAACGTGATAAGCAATAAGAGAAGTAAGGGGTCACAACGCACAAGTATATTTATATATCAGGTTAACAAAGGCAATAAACACATAAGGATGAGTTCGACAATAGTAGAATAAACATCGAGGAGAAAGAAAAGAAAGAAAAAAAAAAAGGAAAAAAAGAGAGAGAAGAAAAATTCTGGATGAGTGAACGAAATATTTAAATGTTTAATTTATACAGATAAGTGATTTTACTTTAATAGGATTTAGAATCTAGGTAATTAGTTAATTTTTTAATAAGTTCTAAATTGAGTTTATATGATTTTAGAATAAATTCAAGATTATCAGGAATCAGATGGGAAATTATATTACATCTACATATGAGCATAAGAGTTCTGTGAGTGGATAATTTTATTTTAAATTGATCTATTTAATTATAATTATTTATATTTCAATGTTTATTATTTATTAAAAAGGAATGATTATACGAATAATGCTTGATGGTTGAAATGAAAATTTATTACAAATTCGTATATATATATATACATATCAAAAATTACAATTAGAATTTATGCTTTCAGCTTGAATTTATTATAAGAAATTTTTAGAGTATTTATAGTAATATTATGTTATGTTTCTAGAAAGAATATTTGTTTATGATTTTGATCAAAGTATTTATTAAGAATTATATGTATATTCAGAAAGAAAACTATGTATATTTGAATATCAAAATTGTTTGAGATTTAATAATGAAAATAAAGATATTTTCACAACGCTCAGGTTGTATCTACCCTTTTAACAGTCAGATAGACTTCATATGTGTAAGTCTTAGAGAGTTGCTCCGCACGTATATAGCAGATGTCTTGGGAGTCATAAAGTTGCCCAACGTGTGTATAATTAAATGTTATCTCGTACTCTATGTGTGTTGAGTATCTCCACCACGTATGACTAGATTCTCTTGGGTACAAGTTGGTGTAGATTTTCAAATTATAGATGTTTACAATTTTATCATGAGATTGGATACCACATGTATATATACCTTTCAAAAAAAAAAAAAAATTACTTTACTATAATAATTAATCATATTTTAATTATGAATAAAAATATTATTAATATTTACATAAAAGATATTCAGTATTTGTTAAACAATTTATTAGAATTGTTTGTATTATATTAAATGAAATTACATAATAATTAATAGTAAAAATGATATAAATATTAAATTACTAGTTTTCAGATAATTTTAACTTTAAAAACAACCAAGATTATTATATATTCGGAGGTAAGAAAAAAAATATATCATTTAGATTTCAAATTTTAATCATTATTCAGTTTTTAGTTTTCAGTTTTCAGCAGTACTGTTCAATCTGCGAATAAAAAGGTAAACTTACTCGTTGGTGTCCTACTCTATCTATTGTTGCAACTTTTGACCGTCCACGAAACATTAATACTGACAAGATTGAGGTTGTTATTCTCAACTGATGCCTTCTCAAATTTTAAAATTTCTATCATTTATGAAAACTCTGTAATATCATTTCAAGGAAAAACAAACATCCTTGTTGGTACCTCATTAACAAATATTATTCTAGATATATACTTCCAAAAATATATATATATATATATATATATATATATATATATGAAAGGATGGGTTATAAGTCTAATTATAAAGTCAAGGCCAGCCATGTTGCATGTCGGGACTCAGGACTTCGAAATTCCTGGTGCTACAACTACCGTTCAATGATAATATTAAGCAATACCCTAAATGATAATATTAGAATATGATACCCTAAATCCGTTCAATGTGAGTGTTTATTCATTCTGGTTGTATCTTAAGTTTGAGTTATCACATACTGTAGGTGATGTTTAAAAAAATAATTATGATACCAACTCTATTAACAGTTCAGAAAAGTTTAATTTACACATAAAAATATTTTATCAGTTAAATAATTAATATAGATTTTTTTTCCTAGCACCCAAAAGATTCAAGTTTTGAAAATCTTCCCAATGAATTGAAATAATTTTTTTTAATAACACAATCAGTATTCAAGAATTAAAGCTTGTGAATAGAATAAAATAAAGCACAATCCCTAGTCTTTGTTTGCAAATTATTGTCGCTGTTCACGAACACTGGTGGTGTTAAAAAACGTATTTTAATTTGTTAGCTTATATTTTCAAAATTTAATCTTTTTAAAATGTTATCTCACACAATTTTTAATAATAAACATATGTTGTTATCTTATTGTGAAGTTGTAAAAATTAGCTTTTTCTTCTTTAAAAAAAGTTCAATAATATATGCAAGAACTTGATAAAACTGACGTAGAAACTCCAAGAATTTATCAAAATATGAATACAACTAATCAGTAGAATAAAGTTTTTCTAGTGGAAAATAGTATTACTTATTAATTAATATTCCCATGAGTGTTATGCTTTAATCATATATATATTATTATGAGTATTTTTAGAACTATATAAATAGGCTGGTAAAAGTCTAATAAACTAGTCCAATAGATCGATCCAATAGACAAAAGCCCAGTCCGCCAGCACTCAGCTTGCAGATACGAGCTCTCTGCTCTCAAGATATTCAGCTCGCATAGACAATCTCTCAGTTCGCTTATTGAAGTTCTTAGGTCGCTGATTGACCATGGTCAGAGTTGTTTAATACCTGATTCCAAGTCGCCCAAAGCAAGGTTCAACTCATGGCTTAAAGTGCACGATTAAGGAATTTTTCCTGAAAGGTAGCATCATAATTTAATGAAAACTCAACTACTAAATTTGGAGATAAAATCAAGCTCTTATTTTTGTGATGATGAAGAAATTTCACGCCCTACGAGCTTGAGAGTGAGGGTGAGCCAGGATGGGAGTTGCTATGTAAAAGATGACTACAACCGAGTTCAGGCTGCATTTCTGTATAAAGAAGAAGAAGTAAACTATCGGTGACATGCGGAGTCGTACCGAGCTAGTAGCTTGCGAAGAGCTAGTTAAGAACATTTACCAGACCGCCACTCTTCAAGTCGTAAGCATAGGAGAGAACACAGGCCTCAAGACCCAAGGATAGAGGAGCTCCTACAGAAGGTCCAACAACTTGAGGCACGTCCTGGTACCGCCAATCAGCGTGATCAATATGGGAAGAGGACTCCCTTTATTAGGGAGATCGAGACACAACCTCTCCCTCATAGATTCAAGGTCCCAAATATCTCTCAATACAATGGAGATAGCGACCCCTATGATCACCTAGATGCATTCAATGTTCAAATGGATCTCTAGACGGACAATTTTTTGGTTAAGTGCTACGTCTTCCTACCCACTCTTGGGGACGTTCCGTGAACTTGGTTTAAGAGTCTCCCAGCTTATAGTATAGATAACTGGGAAGAATGTTAACGAAAGTTTACAGGCCAGTACAAAGCCCTAAGGAATCAGCTTACGCCATCTTATCACCGTATCATGGTCTTCCAGCAACAAAATGAACCACTGAAAGACTACATTACTAGGTTCAGACATAAAGTCACTAATGTAGAGAACCCCTCAGATGAAAACATCCCAATTGCGATCTCAGCTAGGCTTCGCAAGAATGGGAAACTATATAAAAGCATCTACAAATATCTAGTGAAGGATATTGGCTAGTTTTACAAACGACCTGCAAAGGAGATCAGATGAGAGGAGACCTTTAGCCCCAAGAAGTCTAACCAGAAAGGTGAATGGGGCAGTTCCAACCAATCAAAGAAACGGAATAATAGTATGAATGAAAATGAAGGTCAGAATTACAGCTTGAACGATCAAGTCACTAAGAAAGCCAAGAACGAGCTCAGAAAAGAGCGACGTCAGCGTCAAGATCATCACAATAGCTATAACGTCCTATCAGATTCATGGGATAAGATTTTTGTAACGGAGAGAAACAGGGAGGACTTTGGGAAGTCCAATCCTATGAGGACTCTTACTAACCTTATGAATAAAAACAAGTTTTGTGTCTATCATAATGAGGTTGGGCATAACACTTCAGAATGTTGGGCGTTGAAGGACATAGAGGACTTAATCAAGAGAGGTAGCTTGAGAGTTTATATGGTACAACTAGCGAACCTGCGACCTAGACAGCAACAACCTGAACAACCATAATAGCCAACACAACAGTAGTCTTAGCGAGCTCCTGAGTGGGGAAATGAACTCACAGTGAGGACCATTTTCAATATATATGGTAACCGTCACATTGTAGGTACATCAAACAGGTCGCATGAACACTATGTATAAGAGGCGACTCATGTCTTGCTCACAAGTCAGTCATATGACCCTCAAATTTCAAGTACATCAAATAGGTTGCATGAATACTATGTACGGGAGGTGACTCATGTCTTGCTCACAAGTCAATCATAATAGGCTGAAAAGACCTACGAAGAAGGCAAGAACGACCTCGGACAATATTGTTTTCATTGATAAGGATGCCAGAGGTATATGTTAGCCCTACAATGATGTACTCATCATCTTTGCAAAGATCAGTAATACCGAAGTGCGATGAATCATGATGGACATAGGGAACTCGGTGAATGTCATGTATAGAGGGTGCTATGACTAGATAGGATTGAGAGAAAATAGCTGAAACCCTCCCCAGAACCTCTTTATAGCTTCACCGGAGATGTCATTACTCTAATAGGCCAAATTCAACTCCCACTTGCACTTGGGGATTCAGGTTGTTAAGCCACTGTGCTGGTAGACTTCATAATTATTGACTGTCCCTCAATATACAACATGGTTCTAAAGAGACCTATAATGAATGACTTAAATGTGATCACCTCTACTAGGACCTTCACTGTCAAATTTTCAATCACCAATGGGATAAGCTGTGTATGAGGTGAGCAACACCTGGCTCAATGTTGCTACGAAGATGCAGTCAAGATGGGGATTAGAGGAAAGAAAGTAAACGTGGTCACGGGGGATAAATCACGTGTGATGAGTGAAAAATGGGTAAGTCACGACATCGATCCACGAGAGGTAGACGTGGACAGAGCAGCTAGGCCTATAGAAGAGCTCGAAAATGTCCAAGTTAGCGAGGTAGATGCTAAAAGATGCCTCAAGTTAGGACAAGGTTTAGCTCCAGAGGTGAAATCCTAGCTCGCCAACTTTCTCAAAGTGAACTTAGATGTTTTTGCTTGGAACCACGAGGACATAGTGGGAATAGACCCCGATGTTATGTCCCCACAAGCTAAACATTGATCTCCACCACAAACTAGTTCATCAAAAGAGGAGACCAATGACAGCAGAACGATACACCATTCTGAAAGAAGAGGTAGATAAGTTATTGGCCAATAAATTCATCCACAAAGCTGACTACCCAACCTACGTTGCTAATCCTGTCGTCGTGAAAAAGAAGAACGGGAAGTGGAGAACCTGTATCGACTTTATCGACCTAAACAAAGCATGCCCAAAAGATAGTTTCTTTTTATCTCGAATTGACTAGCTCGTGGATGTAACAACTGGTTATCAGCTCATAAGTTTTATGAACACTTAATAGGGCTATAATCAGATACCAATGAGCTTAGAAGATGAAGAGCACACTTCGTTCATCATAGATCGTGGCTTGTAATATTATAACGTAATGTCTTTTGGACTAAAGAATGCAGGGACAACCTATCAGTGTCTGGTCAACATGATGTTCAAGGAGCAAATCGGAAAGACAATAAAAGTGTACGTGGATAATATGCTTATAAAGTCCAAACAGGTGGCTGACCATGTTTGCTACATGGAAGAAATGTTCTAAATGCTAAGGAGCTACTAGATGAAGTTAAACCCACTCAAGTATGCATTTAGGGTGGCTTCAGAAAAATTTCTTGGATTTATGGTAAACAATAGAGGAATTGTAGCCAATCCTGAAAAAATTAGGGTGTTTATCGATATGAGATCCCCTAATCAGGTTAAAGATGTACAAAACCTCAATGGCCAGAATGTAACTCTTAACAGATTCATCTCGAAGACCACTGAGAAGTGCATTCCCTTTTTTGACGTACTGAAGAAGGCAAAAAATTTAGAATAGACTAAGCAGTGCTAGGTGGCATTCCAACAACTAAAGGATTACATGGGTCGAGCTCCATTCCTATCCAAGCCAAAAGAAAGAGAGAAGCTCATTTTATACCTGAGGGTATCTTAACATTCCCTAAGTGCAGCCTTGGTGCGAGAAGAAGAAAAGACACAGCTTCCTGTGTATTATATAAGTAAGAGGTTGCTCGATGCTGAAACCGGGTACTCTAAGATGGAAAAGCTTGCTTATTACCTGGTGGTTGCGTCAAGGAAGTTACGCCCTTATTTTCAAGTGCATAGAATTGAAGTCCTTAATCAGTATCCACTGAAACAAGTCCTCCAAAAGTCGGATACCTCGGGTCGATTACTCAAGTGGATGGTAGAGCTTGCACAGCTCGACATCGAGTTCAAGC
Source organism: Dimocarpus longan (assembly GCA_022984855.1). Classification (NCBI taxonomy): domain Eukaryota; kingdom Viridiplantae; phylum Streptophyta; class Magnoliopsida; order Sapindales; family Sapindaceae; genus Dimocarpus; species Dimocarpus longan. The sequence continues at coordinate 11,057,829 of CM041023.1, read as the reverse complement.
CAAGGTCGACAATAAAGGCCCAAACACTTGCAGACTTTGTCGCGGAATTCATGGGGCTTGTTGAAGAAAGAGTTGAATCCTTCGAGGCCTAACTTGGGAGCTGTATATGGTTGGATCATCCAATGAGCAAAAGGTTGCGGCTGGTGTGCTGCTAATCAGTTTCGAAGGGCACAAAATTCTCTGTGTATTGAGGTTTGGTTTTTGGGCTACCAACAATGAAACTGAGTAGGCATTGCTAGCAGGGCTACGATTGGCTAAAGAGATACAAGCTAAACAACTAAAGATTTTCAGTGACTCTCAGCTTATGGTGTGCCACATTCGAGGAGAATATCATACCAGATGATCTAAGATGGCTATTTACCTCCAGAAGATTCAGAAGCTGCTAGGCACTTTCTAAAAGTTTGAAATGAACTAGATCCCGCAAGCTCAAAACTTATATACAGATGCATTAGCTCGCCTTGCAACCATTAGAGATGTAGACTTTCTGAGAGCTATCCTAGTAGAGTTGCTATCTGTTCCAAGCACAGAAGAAAAGAATTCAATAATGGCCATAGTTGCCTAACCAGGCTTGTTGATGAGCCTGATCTTAGACTATTTATAGGATGGGAAGTTACCAAATGACAAGCTGAAAGCACTTCGCCTGAGAATTAGAGCAGCTCGATATTGCATCTATGATGACATACTATATAAGAGATGATTCTCAGCTTCACTCTTGAGATGTATTGATGGCCAAGACTGGGAGACCGTGTTAAATGAGATGCATGCTAGCCATTGCGAAAATCATGCTGGGGGGCTATCTTTAACTCAAAAGGCTCTCCAACAAGGATTTTACTAGTCCATCGTGAATCAAGATGCCATTAACTTAGTCAAAAGATGTGATAAGTGTCAAAGGTTCTCTAAGGTTCTGCGAACTCCACTAGCTTATCTCTAACAAATGGTAAGCCCGTGGTCTTTCACAATTTAGGGGACGGACCTGATTGGGCCTCTGCCAACAGCTCGTGGGAATTACGAACACGTTATAGTCGCTGTGGACTACTTTACTAAGTGGACAGAAGCCAAAGAGCTAGCAGAGATCTCCATCACGAAGATAGAAAAGTTCGTGTAGAGTAACATTATTTGCAGGTTTGGGATCCCTCAATAGATCATGATAGACAGTGGGACTCAGTTCAATAGCGACTAGTTCATCAAGTTCTACAATGGCCTGGGGATGGTCAAAAGCTTCTCAATCGTAGACCATCCATAGGCCAATGGCCAAGTTAAAGTTGTAAACAAAATAATAAAGCAGATCTTGAAGACAAAGCTGGAAGCAAAGAAAGTAGAGTGGGTGGACGAGCAACAAAAAGTGCTATGGGCCTACAAAATAATAGCTCGTAGCACTACTCATGAAAATCCATTGCAGAAATCAAAACAGGTTCTGCATTTACCATAATAAGGTTGGCCACAACACCTCAAGCTGTAGGGAGTAAAAGGATGTCATTGAGGACCTGATCAAGCAAGGTCGCTTAGGAGACTATATAGTTCAACCAGCAAACTCGCGAACTCAGTAACCTCAGTAATCAGCATAACAGCAATCCTAGCGAGCTCCCGACCAAGAGCATGAACTCGTAGTAGGGACCATCTCCACAACTCATAGTGACCTTTACCTCATGGATACATCCCTATGCTCGGTAACCTTCTGAACGTATATCTGTAATGCCAAATTTGATATGGTTACATGTGTCAAATTTATCGTTGTGCTATGACTATCTTTCATGTTGATTGCATTTATTAAATGCTTATACCTTAGCCAAAAAGTGGAATTACTCGGGCTATGTTGTCGGGTGACAACCTCCTAAACATAGCTCGCAATATGCTGTTATCGAGTGACAACCCTCTAGATAGCCCAACATATTATGCTATAGAGCTCGGGTTATAACCCTTCGAGCATAGCCTGAGGTTACGACCTCCTCAACTTTCTCTATGTTAGCTGAGGTTACGACCTATCTGGACATAGCTTGAAAGGTTTGTGTTGTATAGCTTGGGTTCCAACCCTATGAGCGCAGCTCATTTTATTGTTCGGGTTTTGACCCTTTGAGCCCAGCTCGCTATATTGCTCGGGTTTCGACCTTTTAAGTATAGCCCAATTTATTATGATATACAGCTTGGGTTATGACCCTTTGAGCGTAACAGAGGCTCTGACCTCAGGACTTCATCTCCCGAGCTCACAAGCTCGCATCAGAAGTTACTGCCACTGACTTTTGTGCATATATTGTTTCACTTTTCAGTCCAAAGGAAATTCATGGACTTGGTGCAACAGAGCAAGAAACAACACTGAAGCAAGCAAGCAGATGCCAAACAAACCTCATAACGAGGAGAATCCAATAGCCTGCCTCCAATGATTCACCCCTCAGTCCTCACAAGAGCACTTTGCTTTCAGCAGCTGAATTTCGTTGCAACGATCTCCTCGATCTATGCAGTTGAAGTTTGACCATGCGACCATAAAATGCCTTCCTCACAAGTCAATGTGATAAGGCGGAGTCTGAAAAGGAAGCTCGGCAAATTCAAATGAGTCAGCTTTTCCCAACAAATTCAAGCTCCTAGCTCGTAGAGCGCACTAGGAGTTAGGGGGCTAATGTTATGGGTAAAATCAAGACAGCCTAAATTGACTGGTAAAAGCCCAAGTAACTAATCCTATGGACCGGCCTAGCAGATAAAGGCCCAGCTAGTCAATATTCAGCTCGCAGATGCTTGCACCCTAGATCATGAAGCACCGAGCTCGTAAATATGTGCTTTTAGCAACCAAGATGCTCAGCTCGCATAAAAAAAAAACCCAGCTCGCGAAGATGAGGTCATCTAGCTTAGAGCTCTAGAACAAGATCGAACTCACCTAGAGCAAAGCCAGCTCGTAATATAGTGTGGCGTGCATGCTGAATCATTTCTAGAATGGTAGCAGTGCAGATTAAAAAATACGCAACTACCAAATTAAGACCCCGATTTCACGGGATTTGATTATGTAATTAATGGGTGTCAGTATTGAAAAAAGTAATAAATTACTTTATTATTGTGCACAATTGTAGCACCACTTCTTTCTCTATAAATAGGGGCAGAAATCATTGTAAATGGGCGTATTCTGGCTCTTTCTCTCACTCTCTACACCAGAAACTCTATAAAAGAGACTGTCTCTCTTACCAGAGAAGGCTCCGTGGACGTAGGCCTTCTCTTTGGTCGAACCACATAAAACCTAGTGTTATCTCTTCTTCCTCTTGCCTCTTCTTTTCTATTTGCTTTGTTTATGTTTGATTGCGGTTCTGGGCTTCAAAGAATGACCATTATTTAACGTCAACATTTTGACACTAGAAGATGGGCCCAAACTGCAACTTCTTTTTTTCAATTTTTGGTAGACATGGCAAGAGGAGGAATTAGGAGTTACAATGCAGTAGCTGATCAACCTAAGAGACAAACAGATCAGTAGTAAGGCGCCCAACTGGAAGGAGATATCACTGCCTCTATAGATGGTGTTACTGGAGACAAGCTCCCTCTAGCCCTTCACCAGTTAACTCCGGCGATCCTCGTAGCCAGAGGGCTACAGGAATAGCACCAGCTGTAGAAGGAGCTGCAGAACTCGATGCAATAGCTTGCAGATGCGGTCAGGGTGCTGACACAGACTCAAGTACAGAACGCATCCAAACCTGAGGTTGCTGCTCCCAATGAACTTTCCAATAGCATGGGGAAGTGTCAGTCTGTGAAAGACCCATTAGAAGGGAACTGCAACCCTCTAACTCAGCTTGCCCCTCCATTTTGGGTTCAAGAGCTGAAAGTTGATGAGCTCAAGAGGAGGAAGTAGGCTATCCGCGACATGAAGTATTGCATCAAGTTGTCAGCTCGCGAAGTCAGGGATATATTCCAAGTTATTGCTCTTCAAGTCGCGAGCACATAAGTGAATACAGGCCTCTAAATCTAAGGGTTAAGGAGCTCTTTCAGAGGATCCAACAGTTTGAAGCACGACTTGGAGCTCAAGGACAGAGGGGTTAATACAATGAAAGGACTCCATTCACCTTGGAAATTGAATTGGAGCCACTACCCCCCAAGTTAAAGATCCCCAACATCCCGCAGTATAATGGGGATACTGACCGTATGACCATCTAGACGTATTCAGCATTCAGATGGACTTGCAGAACACCAGCTTGTCGGTCAAATACCGTGTCTTCTCAGCGACATTTGGGGACATTCCGTGTGCTTGGTCCAAAAATCTCCCAAATCACAGCATAGATAGTTGGGAAGAGCTTCAAAGGAAATTCACCAGTTAGTACAAGGCTTTGAAGAAACAGCTCGCACCATCATGCCACCTGGCAATGGTCTTCCAGCGGCGAAATGAATCCTTGAAAGACTATATTACCAGATTTAGATGTGAGGTCAACAGGGTTAAAAACCCCCCTGATGAAACCATCCTAACTACTATCTCAATCGGGTTTTTCAAGGATGGAAAATTATATGAAAACATCTACAAATCCCTAATGAAGGACCTGGACGAGTTTTATAAGCGAGCTGCCAAGGAGATCAGATGAGAAGAAACTTTCAATCCCACTTAGTCTAATCGGGATGATGAAACTGGTAGTTCCAATTATTCAGGAAAAAGAAGTAATGGTAAGAGCGAAGCCCAAAGCAATGACCCAAGTAGTTAGGTTGCTAAGAGGGCTAAAAAAGAGCGAGCTCGGCATCAAAATGACTTTTAACGATTTTTGAGGTTCGTTTCCCAAAATCACTATTCAATCAAAAATACTACTAATTCGAAAATACTATTCATCGAAAAAAAATTTTCCTCATAAAAGGAGAAAATTCTGAGCTTTAAAGTATCAGTAATTAAAAAAAACAAAAAAGTCTCTAGGCCTATTCTCTTTCATGTACAACCACCCCAATTTCTTTGTCTCTATATCAATTTGACTATTTGCTTTGCTCATGGCTTGTCTACAAGTGGTAGTCTCATGTCTACTTAATGACATTTCTTTCTTGCTTGTATGGCCATCATGTTCCACACATTTTGTCCATTTCATTTGCTTTTTATACACAAAATTTAATCAAAGCAGTTTGTGTATTTGAAACCAACAAATTATTACTTGGGCTTGCATTCAAAATGGACCAATTTATTGATTTTTATTCTGAACTTAATTTATTTTCTGAAGCTATTTGAATTTGTGCTTTACATATTACTTAATTAGGATTAGAAAAAAATATTAAAAGTAGGTAAACTAGATCTAATAAAAGTAATAAAAAGGAAGGAAGTTAATTATATTAGAAATAGGAAGAATAAATAATAGAGTTAAAAAGATAATAAATGACTAAAAAAAATTGGAAAAGACGGATCCGGATGACAAAAAGCACTTCAAATAGTTTTCAAACAATGTAAGTAGTTTTTAAAATAAAATAATAATAATTAATAAAAATATTTTAACAATTATCACCATTTAGAGTATAAGTGTACTGTGCACAACAACGCGCACCAATGAATGCACTGCTCCGCAAGGCTGTTCGCAGGCTGCATGTCGGCACAAGGTTTTGTTTTGTTTTGTTTTGTTTTTCTAAAAAAGGAAAAGAAAAGAAAATTGCACAGTGTACAAATTGAGCTTACAGATTCTTTTTTTTTTTAAATCCCGTGGGGCAATATCCCCTGGTCCAACGGCGGGTGCTTTTAATCATGCTTAAATATTCAAGGGTATTTACAAAATTTGTTATAAAATATTGTTTTAGGAGGATTTAACTTTTACAAAATTATATTTGTATATCATTAGGACTAATTTATTATAAGAAAAAATTAGGACTAATTTATTATAAGAAAAAAAGTTATTGATGATATAAAATTATTAATAGTAACTCCTTCTTGGAAAGGTTCTTTTAGCAATGATTTAGAGTTGAATAGTTTATTTCAAAGCTCAGATTGTTAAATTCTAAAGTCAGAAGATGAAAATATAAAATTTATGCTTTTATTTTATTTTATTTATTTATTTATTTTTAAGTTTAATGTAACAATCTCTTTAAAATTGTTATGATTCAAAATTTATTTTTCTTTTCATGTTCCGCATCGTGGCATTGTCTACCACCATTTCCATCTTATCTTTTTAAAATTTTTGATTTAGAGATTACTTATATTTGACTACGGCGGATAAAAAACAATAAGGGTGCATTTGTTATTGTTTTTAAGATGATATTTTATAAAATTGTTTTAAAAATGATGTTTTTAAAAATGTAATATATTTGGTCAAATTTCTTAAAAGTAGTTTTAAAAAACTAAAAATGATGTCAAAATATTTGATATTATTTTTAAAAATAAATAAAATAGTTGTTTGGAGGGAAAAATAATAACTTGTTTTGAAAATCTGGTTAAAAAGTGACAAAAAGCATAAAAAATATTATTATTATTATTATTTTACCTTTTAACTAATATGTTTCCATTTTTGAAAATATATTTTACAAAACATGCACTAAACATATTTCTTCTTCTTCTTCTTCTTCTTTTGAAAGTTAAAAATAATTTAAAAAAATGGTTCCAAACACCACCAAATTCTAGGTGATTATATTTTTTGTTAAAGAGTATTGTAAATAAAAAAATAATAAATATTTGTAAATGCCATCCCATTTACAACTTAATCACGTAGACAAAACTTTAAAACCGACATATCCAAAAAGAATCAAGAAGAAAATACCGAGTACTGAGACAACAACCTTTTTCTAAAGAATTCAATCTTGTCGATTCGTACCAGGCAAATTGTTGATTGATTTTGATTCTTTTAGGTGCAATTTTGACGAAGGTGCTTATTTCCAACTGTTGCTGTTACAACTGAGAAGAGTTTCAAAATTGTCGGTCCCACAGTCCCACATTATTTCAATTAATTCGGAATAGGAGTTGGACGGATTGAACATTTTTCACTAGGAGGCAGAACATCAGTCAACTGAACCGTTTTGTCCATTTTGGTTTTACATGCTATTGGGCCATCTCCAATCAATACATCGAAAACATCATTTTGGTGCATTTTTATGCTCCAATATGAATATCATTTTTATTATTTCAAGATAAATTTTTGATATCAATGATCAGTATAACACCAAATTTGATGTTGCATTGTTCATTACATCAAATTTTATATTGATTTATAAATTAATTTAATTAAAAATATATATTAAATTATTATAAAAAATATATCATTTAAAATATTTTATTGAAATCTTTAAAATGAGTATAATATTGAATATATTTTCATATATTTTTAAAATTTTAATATATATTCATTAAAGAATTATATATAAAATATTCTTTGAGGATGTTATTTACATCAATTTGATGTAAAACACATTGGAATATAGGAAAATTTGGTGTAAGAAAATTTCGTGTAAACATCAAAATAATGTGAAATTTGGTACCCACACATTGGAGATGGCCTTAGACAAAAAAATTTAAATGCGACGCACCATCATAATTTTCATTTATTACTGTATAAGGTTGTACAAAAATATGCATAATTTTTTTGAAAACAAAAATATGTATAATTAATTAGCTTGATATAAATGAAAAAATGCTACTCTCAAGTTGTTCAGTGTAATGACCAAACACACTCCACCCGCTTTTTATAAGTAACAGTATGATTCAAGTACTTATGCCTATAAAAAATGAACATTTACCTCCTTAACCTACTTGTGTGTGGACAACTTACTTATAAGTCTCTCCAATTAAAGAGTATTTTTCACATTTAATGTGAGTCTTTCTTTTCTAATTATTAAAGAGTTGTTAACGTCGGAAAATGGTTTCCTTAGTCAACGAGGTTGTTTTTGGGCCCAAGCTGCGGTTTCGTACGGTCAACGGGATGCATGCAAAGCAATAAGAACGAGAAAGAGAAGTTAGAGGCGAGGAGGAGAAGACACAGAAGATTTTTAGAGTAGTTCGGCCCAAAAAAGTGCCTACATCCACTGTTCACTCTCTCACTATTTTGGCAGAGTAACGACTCTCAGGAATCGGATCCTTTTTACAGTGAAAATCGTCCCTTATTTATAGAGGAAGGGGACATGCTACAGTAAAAGAGAATAAGACAAAAGAAAACAGTTAACTACAGTTACAATGACAGACAGCATTTAATGCGCCGGAATCTCAATTAATGCGGCTGATAGAGCATTAAATGCAGTCGAAAATACATTAAATGTGGCCGAATCCGTCGCATCCGAAGTCTGTCCAAGGGAGATTTCTGCTGACTGGGTCGGATATGCAATGATGGATAGTCGAGATCATGATCACAGCTTCTGGCGGAGATGGCGTGCATGATACGTCTTAGAACTGTACTCTGCATGGCGCTGTTGACTTCCGCTGACTCGGGACTTTTAAGGACGAAGCGGATTGATCCTCCAGCAGACTGAGTACCGGTTCGGCTGGGAGAATAAAGGAATCTCTGATAGGACTAGCTACCCGGAGAGTTGAGGGGGCGGAGAACGAGTCAGCGTGCCCGTAGCTGGTCATGGCAATGAGGCGGATGATACCATGAGCGAAGGAGTTGGTACGCGGCCACGCTCAAAGGTCAGCGATCAGCTTAGTAGAATTATCTTGAGCGAGAGGGACTTGCTGGATATCTTTGACGGATGGCTTCCCTTGGAGAATACTTCGGCGGACGGGATTGGCGAAGAGGCAGACAATCAATAGTGGCGGAGAATCTGGCGAGCAGGCTTAGTAGTCACGGGTGGCGGCCAGCGGTCAGTCTGAGCGATGGGAGGAAGCGGTCAGCGATCAGGACCAGCGGTCAGACGGGGTGAACGAAACTAACAGAGAATACAGCGGTATGAATGGCGGAGAAGATAGCGGTCACAACCAGCTTTTAGAGTAGACGCCTGCGGTCAGAATTAACAGTTAGGCTGAACGATAACGATCAGCGGTCACGACAAACGCCCACTGATGGGCCTCTTTTCCAGGAGAATGGGCTGGAGGGACGACAGGTAATTGGGCTTCTAGGCTACTGGGCCTGCACTGTAGTTTCGTCTAGGCTCGATTATTCTGATCGCTAATTTCTTCATAACAAGAGTAGAGTAAAAATAATATTATATTCCAAACGATTTTATAGAGTTTTAGTACCCTCGACAGATGTATTTGGTCATGTAATTATATTTGTAATAACAAAAAATAATAATAATAAATGAAAAATGTTAGTCCATCAATTGCAGTGAATGATTTTTTGTAATTAAGAGGAGAGGAGAAAACTGAGGCGACACAAGAGAGCAAATGCAAGATTTTGAATTAAATTTGATGATGGGTAGACATGACCACGATTCGGTTCGGTTTCGATTCCGGTTCTAAAAAAGTTAGAACCAGAACCTTAACCGAAATAACATGGTTCCGGTTCGGTTCTGAAACTGACGGTTCTATAACGGTTCCGATTCCGGTTCTGGAACCTTTTTTTTAAAATGACAATTTGAAATTTAAAAAGTAATATTAAATTATATTTTAAAATTAAAAAATAAATTTATACACAAACCAAATAAAATCCATTACCGGATTACCCATTTACCCTCATTGAGTCACTCTTCTCTCTCCTCTCTCTGTCTCTCTCTCTCTGACTCTCTCGTCTAATCGCCTTTTTCTTCTCCGATTCTCCCTCTTCTTCTTCTTTTCTATTTCTCTGTTTTCTTCTCTTTCTCTCTTCTCTTTGTTTTGTTTGTTTTCTTCACCAGCCGAACCCAAACGCCGATCTGGGTTTCCATGGAAACCCAGACGCTGATCTGGGTTTCCATGGAACCCAGATCGGCGTACCCAGAAGCCGATCTGGGTTCTGGAAACCCAGACGGTGTCTGGGTTTCCAGAGTCTGGGTTTCCATCTGGAAACCCAGACACGTGGCCCGAACGTTGACCCCAACAGTTGACTCTTGTTTTTTTTTTTTCGTTTTTTTTTTAAATTTATTTAAGAATCGGAACCGTCGGTTCAAGACGGTTCCGGAACCGCCGGTTCAAGACGGTTCCGATTCCACCGGTTCTTTGAACCGACGGTTCCGGAACCGCCGGTTCAAGACTGTTCCGGTTCCACCGGTTCTTTGAACCGGCGGTTCCGGTTCCTTTAAGGTTAGAATCGGAATCGGAACCGCTACAGTGACGGTTCCGGTTCGGTTCCAAATCGGAACCAGAACCTTATATTCTGGTTCCGATTCTGGTTCGAACCGAACCGTTGTCATGTCTAATGATGGGTGAAGCCTTTAAAAGCCAAAATGTAAAACAACGAAAGACTTCGATTTATATAATAACCAGTCAATAAATCAATATTTTGATGAACAGTAGGCAGAAACTTGTGGGTCCACCACCAATAAAAAATTAACACATCACCTATTTATTAACTTTTTGCATCCCATACCTGTATATATTAATTTTATTATTGATACCTCTTAATTTAAAAAAAAATAAAACCAAACAATTTTAATTGTACATTAGATCAAATGCAAAGACGTAGTCAGGATTTCATATTAAGGTGGATTAGAATAAAATTTTTAAATAAACTCTAACAGTATGAAAATATTTTGTAAGTTAAAAAATATATGCATACCTAGTTAGAGTAGATATAATAAGTTTTATCCCCTAAAATTCATATTATAAATAAATATGTTAAAAAAAATAAAAAGATTGACAAAATATTTAAATAATAAAAAAATTTAAATATGAATTATAGTTAATATTATAACATCAACAATCTTTATTTAAATGTAGACAATTTATATTTTAACAATCATAATTCATAATTACTACCATATTTTAAATTAAAGGATATATTATAGGAAACACCAAATATATTAAATTTAAATAATATATTATGCAACTTATGATAAGCAAAAAGATAAAATATGACATACGTAAATAAAATTTTATATTTAATGTACGAAATAAATTTATTATTTATGCAAAATATGAATAAAAATATAAATATAAATAAAAAAAGTATATTCAATAAGTTTAGAATAAATATGTATTTTTTATATAAAAAATTTAATAAATGAAATATACATATATTAAAGCGGTGATGAACATTCTAGATTGATGTATAAAAATAGATCAGTTCTTTCTCCTCAAGTAAACCTACAAGCTTAGCTAATTTAACTTCATTATGGATTTGATCCAGAACTTCAAATATTAAAGAATGAATTTTTGTTCTAAACTGGCGTAAAGCTTTGCAAGTCAACTTGTACATGAGAAACACTAGTCAATAAACTCACCTGTTAACTTGTACATCAGAAACACTGGTCAATAAAGTACTCTCTTGTTAACTTGAACATGGGAAACACTACTCAATAAGCTTTGCAAGTTATTTTTCTATCATCGTACACGCCACGCACACTTCATTCCATGTCTATTACACATATTTTAATCATCAATTCAACAATATAAATATATAAAATTTAAAATAAATAGAACATAATTTTTTTTTTTTGAGCTAGAGTAGACTTGAGCCTATCCTAACCCTCACAACCCTGCATCCCTGATCATTACAGAAGAAAACAGAAATTGAAATAAAATTTAAAGGTATAATTTTAATACTCTAATATAATATAATTATTTAATTCTATTTCTATTTTTTTTCCATCCAATAAATCTAATTTACAGTTAAGATTGTTTAGTTCTGATTTTTTTTTTTTTAAAGTTAGGAGGTATTGACGATAAAATTATTATATGTGCATAGTGATTCTACAATAAATACCTCCTAATTTTGAATAAAAAAAACTTAATCATTTATTAAATTTGATGAACAGAAAAAATGAAGATAAAAATATATATAAATAATTATCATTTAATTATTATAAAAAAAATCATGAAAACTTCTTATAATAGTGATAATCAACTGATAATTATTTATTTATATTTTTATATATATATTTTTTTGTCCATAAGATCTAATGGATTGTTGAAATTTTTTTATCTTAACTTTTTTTAAAGTTAGAAAATATTGACGATAGGTTGTAATATATATATATAAATTATAAATAGCTTTGGTGAAATTTAACAAAATTTATAGAATTTTGATGTGATTTTTCATAAATATGATACAAATAATAAAGTAGACTTGTAAAAAATTTTAGGACTTTTTAGGTATATGAACTGTTTTTGTTGATATTTTTTCAAGAAAAATAATAAAAAGTGAGAAAAAATAAGTTCAAATATATTATAGTTGTATTATTTAAATTTCTAAAGATACTTATAAAAAATCTTATTTAAAATGCAATAAAATTTCATTACATTTCATTAAAGGTGCTTGTCAAATTCATTTTACGTGTACTGGCGCTAAATTAAAATTTATATAAAAATAACGGTCAGATTTGAACTTTTTGAGCGTGTTTGGCGCAAGAAATGCGGTGAAATTGGGGAAAATTTTTTCCTATGTGATCATTACTGGTGTTTGGCGCATGCATCTTAAGATGGGAAAACTCCACGCAAACCCACGTGGGCCCCAGTCTTAAAGTCCCACTCAATAGAATTTCATTGTTTTTATATTTAATTTTTAATGTTTTATATTTAATATTTAATTTTTATTAAAAATTATAATAATCTCTTATAATATTAAATATATTTAATAATTTAAATTTATTCAAAATAATTTTATGAAATTTATAATTTTAATATGAATTAGAAATAAATTAATTTAGTTAAATGCAATATAATCCAATAATACCAAATAAGTTATAGTATTAACTTAATTCTCTCCATTCTCATCCAATATCATCCCATCCGTACACAAAACAAGCCATTTAGGTTCATTCTCTTTTTCAAATATGGGAAATAGATAAAGATTTATTGAAATCTATTAAATTAAATACTATATTTACAATTTAAAAATCAACTTCCATAATCCCATGAGATATTTATTTGAAGAAAATCTCTTACATATGTTAGTAAATATATTCAAAGTGTACAAATCTAAAATATAAGTATACTTATTTCAGCAATGAGTGACCATACTAAAACCATAGCAACAAACGTGTGGAATTTAGGAGGTTTATAGGTGGAAAATTATCATCATTTGGAATCTCCAGGGGAAATAATCATCCTTTGGACCTACGTTTTTCCCTTTTTTTTTTTTTTTTTTTTTTCATTTGAAAACGTGGTCCATGGGATCGGTAATATGCAAGTTTTGATTCATAATTTATTTGTTAGCTATAAATCAACTTTTAAATAAATTTATGGACTATATAGTATAATAATAATTATAATAATTTGAAATATTATACATTTGACCCATAATAGTTATTACCTAAAAATTGAATATTCAATTAAAATAACAAAAACAAAAAATGCATACCTTCTTATTTTGTTTCTTAATAATATTACTCTCTTGTATACATATATATATATATATATATATATAATTACCCTTGCCATTAATGGTCAAGGGTTAAGACTAATCATCGGCCATCCAATGGAACGTCCATATTGCCACCAAAGTAGAGATTTTGAACGAAATGACCTAGTACATATTATGTATTGATTACAACTCTAGACATCATGATTCTTGTTACATGTAAAAGTAAATACCACCTTATGGGTTTTACGAGAGCTTGGATAATATACCTCATTGTTAAGTATTATTATCATTATTTTATACACACAAACTTTTATTCAAGAAATATCTGTAAGAACAATGTTTGAAATATAATGTTGTACAATTAAATGTGTTGTGGATATATTTCGGGCTACGTAAATGGGTTGGTAAAAACTTAAAGAATTGATCCAATGAGTTAACCCAATAGACAAAACCCAGCTCGCAGAAATGAGCTCCCAGTTCGCTACTGCAGCTCTCAGGTCGTTGGTCAATTATTGTTAAGACTGCCTTATGCTCGGCTCTAGATTGCATAGAGTGAGGTCAAGCTTTTAGCTCGAAGAGCTCATTAAATGAATCTTCCAGAAAGGTAACAACCTAATTTGAATACTAGTTAACTATCAAAATTGGAAATAGAATCAAACTTCTATTTCGATGGAGTTAATCCTTAAATTGACGAACACAATTGTAGAAGTATAAGTAATGTAAAATTCTTTCCTATTCATATTTTACTCAAATTGTAACACACCCCATGCTATAAATAAGGGTTGAAAATTTACTGTTAAGGCATGATCAGAATAAACACTCAATAATATATTGTGACTCTACCAAAATAATCAGAGAAGTAGTTGTGGACGTAGACATCTTTTTGGACCGAATCACGTAAAAATCCCCATGCATTCCTGTTCTTCCTCTTTGCTTCCCTTTGTTTTTGTCTCTGTTTTGCTTTAATTGCAGATATTGGGTCGATCGAATTTAGACGTCAACATTTTAGTGCTAGAAGAAGGGCTCAGACTATAATCTTTCACTACTATAACTACAGGAAGAATAACCAGAAGTTTTGACACAGTGGCTAATCAACGACAAAGGCAGATGGATCAGTAACAGCCTGACATCTAACCAATGGAAGGTATAAATGTGCCCATGATAGACACATATCATGTTTCCATTGATGGTGCCATCATGGTATGTCTCCATTAACCCCTCGCCAACCAATACAGATGATCCCTACAACCGAGGGGCTACAGGTGTGGCACTAGTGGCTGAAGGTACTGGAAAATATAGTGCAATAGCTTGTAATGCAGTCAGGGTGCTGATACAGGCCCAAGCGCAAAACGCAACCAGATTTGGGGCTACTGCTCCTAGAGAGATTTACCAATGGCAATGAGAGGAAGTGTCAGCTCCTAAAAGACCCAACAGAGGGATGTCACGACCTACAGACTAGCTAGTTCATTCAACTCTCGTTTGAAAGCTGAAGGTCCTTGAGGTTGTGAAGAGGAGGAAGTATCACGTCCTGTGAGCTTAAGAGTGAGGGTAAGCCAAGATGAGAGTCGCCATGTAGAGGGCGACTGTGATCGAGTTTAGGTCGCATCTTGATGTAAAAAAGATGAGTTAGACCCTCAGCGACGTGTGGAATGGCACCGAGCTGGCAATTTCTAAAAGGCTAGCTAGGGATATGTACCAGACCTTCAATCTCTAGGTCGCGAGCACCAAAGAGGGCATAGACCTTAGGACCCAAGGATTAAAGAGCTTTTTTAGAGGGTTCAACAATTTGAGGCACGCTCTAGCACTTTAAACCAGCGTGATCAATATGGGGAGATGACGCTCTTTACTAGAGAGATTGAGACACAGCCTCTCCATCCCAAATTCAAATTTCCCAACATTCTTAAGTACAATGGGGATAGCGACCCTTATGATACCTGGATACGTTCAATGTCCAGATTGTCCAGATTGATCTCTAGATAGATAATCCATTGATCAAGCACCACGTTTTCACAGCCACTCTCGAGGATGTTCCTCGGACCTGGTTCAAAAGTCTCTTAGCTTGTAGCATAGATAGTTAGGAGGAATGCCAACGAAAGTTTACCAGACAGTACAAAACTTTGAGGAGACAGCTTGAGCCATCTTGTCACCTCACTACAGTCTTCCAGCGGCAAAACGAACTGTTGAAAAAATATATTACCAAGTTCAGACGTGAAGTTAGTAATGTACAGAACCCAAAAGATAAAAGCATTATGACTGCGATTTCAGCTAGGTTTCATAAACATGGGAAGTTATATGAGAGCATCTATAAATTCTCGGTGAAGGACTTGGACGAGTTCTATAAACTAGCTACAAAGGAGATCAGATGGGAGAAGACTTTTGGCCCCAAGAAGTCTAACCAGAAAGGTGAAGCGGGCAGTTCTAACCAATCAAAGAAAAGAAATAATGGTAGGAACGAAAGTGAAGGTCGGAATAACAGCTAAAACGATTAGATCGCTAAAAAGGTCAAGATGGAGTTCAGGAAAGAACGACCTCAGTGTCAAAGTCGTCACAATAACTATAGCGTCTTATTAGATATGCATGATAGGAATTTTTCAACAGAGAGGAATAGGAATGACTTCGGGAAGCCCAATCCTATAAGGACTCCTACTAACCTCAGGAATAAGAACAAGTTTTGTGTCTATCATAATGAGGTTAGACACAACACTTCAAAATGCTGGGCATTAAAGGACGCCATCGAGGATCTAATCAAGAGAGGTTGCTTGAGTGATTATGTGGTGTGACCAGCGAACCTATAACCTTGACAGCAACAACCTCAATAGCTACCACAGCCAGTATAGTAACATCTTTAGCGAACTCCCTAACAGGAGCACAAGCCTACAGTGAGGACCATCTTCATCATTCATGGTGGTCCACACATTGCACGTACATCCAATAGGTCGCATGAACGTTATGTACAGGAAGCGAATTATTCCCTGTTCATAGGCAACAACAGGTTGGAAGGACTTGCAAAGAAGGCAAGAACGACCTCGAACGACATTGTTTTCTCTAAGGAAGATTTTAGAGGTGTATATTGGCCACACAATGATCCACTCATCATTCGAGCAAAGATTAACAACTCCAAGGTGCGACAGATCATGATTGATACGGGAGTTCGATGAATGTCATGTATAAAAGGTACTACAACCAGATGAGACTGGGTGTAGAACAGTTGAGATCTTCCCCAGAACCTCTTTACGACTTTATCGGAGATGCCATCACTCTAGTAAGCTAGATAAGACTTCCGCTTACGTTTGGAGATTTAGGTCGTTAAGCCACTGTGCTGGCAGATTTCTTAATAATTGACTGCCCTTCAGCATACAATGTGGTTTTGGTGAAACCTACTGTGAATAATCTAGATATGGGCACCTCTATTAGGACCCTCACAATCAAATTTCCAACCCCTAATGAGATAGGTTGTGTGTAAGGCGAGCAACACTTGGCTTAACACTATTATAAAGACGTAGTCAAAATGAGGATCAGAGGAAGGAAAGTAAACATGATTTCGGGGGATAAGCCATGAGTTATGAGTGAGAAATGGGTAAGTCACGACCTCGACCCATGCAAAGTGGATGTAGACAGAGCAGTTGGGCCGGTAGAAAAGCTCGAAGATGTTTAAATTAGCGAAGTGGATGTTAAAAGATGCCTCAAGATAGGATGAGGCCTAACTCCAAAGGTGAAATCGTAGCTCATTGACTTACTCAAAGTGAACTTAGACGTTTTTGCTTAAAACCATGAAGATTTGGTGGGAATAGATTCTAAGGTCATGTCATATAAATTGAACATTGACCTCCATCACAAACCAATTCGTCCAAAGAAGAGGTCGATGACGGTGAAACGCTATGCTGCTTTGAAGAAGAAGGTAGATAAGTTGTTGGCTAACAAATTCATCCGCAAAGCCTACTACCTGACCTGGGTTGTCAATCCTATGCTCGTGAAAAAAAAAATAGGAAAGGGAGAACCTGCATAGACTTTACGAACCTAAATAAGGCCTGCCCTAAAGACAACTTCCTTTTACCCAGAATTGATTAACTTGTAGATGCAACAACTAGACACAAGCTTCTATGCTTCATAGACACTTACTCGAGCTACAATCAGATACCAATGAGCCCAAAAGACGAAGAGCACACCTCATTCATCATAGATCGTGGCCTATACTGTTACAAAGTAATGTCCTTTGGACTGAAGAATGCAGGGTAACCTACCAGTGCCTGGTCAATATATGTTCGAGGAACAGATCAGTAAGATGATGGAGGTGTATGTGGATGACATGTTGGTAAAGTCCAAACAAGTGGCTGACCACGTGCGCGACCTGGAGGAAATGTTCCAAACATTAAGAAGCTACCAGATGAAGCTGAACCCATTCAAGTGCCCATTCGAAGTGACCTTCGAGAAATTCCTTAACTTCATAGTAAACAACAGAGGGATTGAAGCCAATCCTAAAAAGATTAGAGCGCTAATTGATATGAGGTCAAGGATGTGCAAAGTCTCAATGACCAGGTGGCAGCTCTCAACAGGTTCATCTTGAAGGCTACTGACAAATGCATCACTTTTTTTTATTACTGAATAAGGCGAAGAAATTCGAATAGATTGAGTAACGTAAGGTGACATTTCAGCAGCTGAAAGATTACATGGGACGAGCTCCACTTCTGTCCAAGCCAAAAGAAGGAGAAAAGCTCATATTATACTTGGGAGTATTTCAGCATGCTTTGAGTGCAGCTTTGGTGCGAGAAAAGGAAAGGATACAGCTTCCCGTGTGTTATGTGAGTAAGAGGCTACTAGAGCCGAAACCAAATACTTGTAGATGGAGAAGCTTGCCTACTGCCTGGTGGTTACGTCAAGAAAGTTACGCCTATATTTTCAAGCCCAAAAAATTGAAGTCCTTACTCAGTACCTACTGAAACAGGTCTTCCAAAAGTTGGACATCTCGGGCCGATTAGTCAAGTGAGTGGTAGAGCTCACACAATTCGACATCGAGTTCAAGCCGAGATCAGCAATAAAGGCACAGGCTCTAGCAGACTTTATCATAGAATTCACAGGGCTTGTAGAAGAGGAGACTGAATCTTCTAAAGGTCCGACTTGGGAACTATATGTGGATGGATCTTCCAGCGAATAAAAAGCTGAGGTTGGGGTGCTACTGATCAATCCTAAAGGGCACAAGATTCTTTGAGCATTAAGGTTTGGTTTTCAGGCCACCAACAACGAAGCCAAGTATGAGACGCTGCTAGCAGATCTGTGCCTAACTAAAGAGATGCGAGCTGAGTGACTAAGAATTTTCAATAACTCTCAGCTCGTGGTCTATCACATCCGAGGGGAATATCAGACTAGGGGGTATAAGATGGTTATTTATCTCCAAAAGGTTTAAAAGCTGCTAGGTACTTTCTTAAAGTATGAAGTGAACCAGATCCTACGAGCTCAAAATTCACATCCAGATACACTAGCTCGTCTAGCAATTATTCAAGATGCAGACTTTCTAAGAGCTATCCCAGTAGAGTTCTTACCTATCCCAAGTACAAAAAAAAAAAAAAAAAATGATTCAATGATGGCCATAGTTGTTCAACAAAATTCATGGATGAGCCTGATCTTGGACTACTTGAAGGATGGGAAGCTACCATATGACAAGTTGGAGGCACAACGCCTGCGAGCTAGAGCAGCTCTATATTGTATCTATGATGATATGCTCTATAAGAGAGGATTCTCAGCTCCACTCCTGAGATGCATCGATGGCCAAGACTACGAGACCATGCTAAAGTAAATACACGTTAGCCACTGTGAAAATTACACCGGGGGTCTATCTTTAGCTTAAAAAGTATTCTGACAAGAATTCAACTGGCCCACTATGAAGTAAAATGCCATCAACTTAGTCAAGAAACGTGATAAGTGCATCTCTAACGAATGGTAAGTTCGTAGCCTTTGTAATTTGGGGAATGGACTTGATTAGCCTTTACCAATAGCTCGCGGGAATTACAAGCATGTTGTGATGGCAGTGGACTATTTTACCAAGTGGGGAGAAGCTAAAAAGTTAGCAGAGATCTTTACCACAAAGATAGAAAGGTTTGTGTGTAGTAACATTATTTGCAGGTTCCGGATCCCTTAACAGATTATAATAGATAATAAGACTCAGTTTAACAGGGATCAGTTTATCAAGTTTTGCAACAACCTGAAAATTGTCAAGAGCTTCTCAACCGTAGACCATTCATAGATAAATGGCCAGGTCAAGGTTATGAATAAAATAATAAAACAGATCTTGAAAACAAAGCTGGAAGCAAAGAAATGAGCATGAGTTAACGAGCTGCAAAGGAGATCAGATGGGAGGAGACCTTTGGCCTTAAGAAGTCTATCCAGAAAGGTGAAACAGGCAGTTCCAGCCAATCAAAGAAAAGAAATAATGTTGGGAATTAAAGCGAAGGTCATAATATTAGCTCAAACGATCAGATCGCTAAGAAGGCCATGAATGAGCCTAAGAAAGAGCGTCCTCAGCCTTCTTTTTAGCCTCTCTAGTATTATTTAGTTTGGTCTAAAGGAGTTGCTCTGAGTTCTTTGCTTTCTCAGCTTCCATGGTCATGAACAAAAGCTCGTCCTTCAACCTCTTATTCTTGCTCTTGAGCTTTTTTTTCTTTTCCCTTAAAGTCAGAGCTTCCTCCATCTGCTTCATTGCTTCCATAACAACCTGGAATGCAGCAAGTTAGTATTTAATGTAAGGAAGCAAGAAAGCAAGAAAGCAAATCTATTGGAGATTACCAACAACCCGTGGCGAGCTAAGTAACTAGACAAGAAGTCATTCCTCAAGCCTTTTTTCTCCAGGTTTTTGGCGGAGTTCCCTAGGATTGCGGGCAAGTTGTCCAGGATAGCATCCAAGTATATCCCCCCTAACTTGACTTCAGATTGCACCCTGGCTTGTGGTTTAACCCTTTTCTTTGTGACCTCGGGCTGTTTACCTTATTTGCTCATGATCGCTTAGCCGAAGGATGCGTGGGCACTGACTTCCTTTTTGCCCCATTGCTCGAAGTAGCTCGAACCTCGCGAGCAGGAGCTCTCACCTGCTCATGTTCTACCTCTATCACCTCCGGCTGCGAGGTGGGAACCTAGGACTCTGAAAGTCCCAAAACTAGCTCAGAGGTGGTCACCTCTGTAAAGACAACAACTACAGGAGCTGTGGACTGGGTAGACTGAGCCGAAAAGCGTTGGCGAAAAGGGAGTTTCACCATCTCCAAAGTCACTTAAAGGACATAAATGCCTATACTTCACTAATAGCTTCAAAGCAGAAGCGAGCTCGAGTTTCCCTCGAATTTCGATGTCTTTATTGCTATCAAGCAGCTTGTTGCTTAGAGAAGGAGCTAAATGGTGGGTCTTGAGGAGCTCGTCGTCGAATACATAATTAATTCTCCTTTCTTGCAAGTTCGCAAGCATCCTAAGAATTTTAGTCTCCTCCCCAGTAAGGATTGCCATATCTCCTGTCAAGTCTGCAAGATGAAATAAAAGATGTCAAAAAATAAATAAATAATTTCTGTTGTAGCTCGTGGAAAATCAGTCTTATTTATCTATCTAGACTAAGGACGAAGGCGGAATTTTTGAGCTGCCTGAGAGAAAGGCAAGAGATATAAAACCAGCTCGATTTATAATCGCCCACATTGGACTAGCCCTTCGTTTTGCCTTGAAAAAGAAGGTCTTTGAAGTCTGTCTTCCGAGCTATGAGATAATAAATACCATCTCGCATCTCTCATTTCAAGCTGCCGACACTCTTGATACTGAAGAATTGGTGGCAGATTCTTGAGATTGGATGTGGAAGGCCATTCCTCTTAAAGACTAAGGTCAGAGTAAGTTAGGGGTTAATTGGAAAGGGCTAAGCTTTAGCCCATTCAAAAGGTTGATGATGTCAGCGGGGACGAAAAATCTGAGCTCGTGCCTAAGATGGTGGGTGCTAATAACAACGAACCCCCGAGGGGCGATAGACTATGTGATCATTAGGTGAGGGCTGCATGATGCGACAATCTTTGGGGAGATGATATTCTAAAGCTATTCCCCCCAACTCTTCATATTTTATCTTTTAGGCATAGTGGGTAAACACCTCGTGAGCTATTCTTTCCATAATGGCTTTACGAGCTCACTGCTCTTTAATAGTCTGCTGGATTACTATGGCGTCACCTCGTGCTACGAACTCCCCAACCACCTCGCCACTCAAGAAGGTCGCCTCTTTAACAGTACGAGCTTCCCTCGTGTCGAGCCCGTCCGAACTGAAAGAGTCGTCATCTACTATTCAGTGTGATCGGTGTCTGTGACCTGAAGACATCTACATATAAAAGGGAGCAGTTAGGTCGCTACATGTAGACCATAACTAAAATATAAGTTCCCTATTCTCTAAGGAAGAACTTCCTAGTTTACAAGTCATAAACGCCATACAGATCACTAAGGACATATACAGATCACTAAGGACATCGGGGACTCGACCTGTAGTCTAACGACCTATAAGCTGATGACCTAAAAATATCTCATCCTATAACTCTCTCATATGGAGTTACAAACAACAAATAGCCCGTAAAAGGCCAACCAACAAGATCAAACCAAAAGGAAATGAAAAGTCTCAACTACCAACAGACATGCAACATCAAGAGCATAGAACACTCAAGCCAACATCAAACCCAAAGAAAACGTAATGTGCACAAAAAATGGGAACCAGAAAATCAAGAAACGGTCATGGAGGCTTACCATGAACGTAGTAGACCTTGAGCTCCTAAGAACGATGACACCGATCTTCAGAGAAAGTGAGAGGAAAATGGCGATGTCATAAGTTTGAAAATGACAGAGTAAAAGGGAAAATGAAGGGTCTTCCACTTATATATAGGCACGAGATCGAGATTGAGACCCCAACTGTTATATTTGGGGGTTAATCAGCTGCCTTAGATCTAACGGTGCCGTAGGGTTAGGGGATTTGTTATTATAGGCTAACAATAGATTAGTCATCATGGGTCGATAATTGAGAAACGTGCACATTAAATGCGCACAAAACGAGACGTGCAAGTAGTGCGGTTACCTGAAGAGTCACCACAGGTCGCGTGATGGGACAAAATTTGAAAAGGCAGCACGACAGGTCGTGTTATATCAACTTTTGCCAACCAGTCTAGGCTCCCATTCTGCATATCACACTTAAAGCTGGGGGTTGATGTTATAGGTATATTTCGAGTTGCGTAAATGGGCTGGTAAAAGCCTAAAGAATTGATCCAATGGGTTGACCCAATAGATAAAAGCCTAGTTCGCCAACATCCAGCTTGCAGAAACGAGCTCTTAGTTCGCTGGTCAATTATTGTCACGGCTGCCTTATGTTTAGCTATAAATCACGCAGAGTGAGGTCAAGTTTGTAGCTCGAATGGCTCATCAATTGAATCTTCTAGAAATGTAAGAGCCTAATTTGAAGAAGAGTCAACTATTAGAATTGGAAATAGAATCAAACTCTTATTTTGGCAGAGTCAATCCCTAAATTAATGAACACAGTTTTAGAAGTGTAATTAATGTAAAATTCTTTCCTATTCATATTATACTCAAATTGTAACACATCCTATACTATAAATAGGAGTTGAAAATTCATTATAAAGGCATGATCAGAATAAACACTCAATAATATACTGTGATTCTACCAAAATAATCAGAGAAGTTGTCGTGGATGTATGCATTTTTTTAGGCCGAACCATGTGAAAATCCCTTTGCATTCCTATTCTTCTTTTTTGCTTCCCTTTTCTTTTGTCTCTATTTTACTTTAATTGCATGTATTGGATCAAGAACTTGGGTCCACCGAATTCAGACGCTGACAAAATGAAACTAGGATTAACTAAAATTACTTTTGAATACTTGAGTTACTAGCCTATGAGTTGTCTCATTACTCTTTTTAGAGATAAATTGACATCGAATATTGCCTAACTCAATTAACATCAAAGAAATATCCCTGATGAAAAGATCTTCTACAACATAAAAATTCTTGACTTAAATTGCTAAGATAACCAATCGAGCATTTATTTCCATAACTTGGGGTCAAAAATCATGAGCCAAAGCAAGTTTCAAACCTCTTAAAGTTGCCACACATTCAGCCAAAAAGGGGTAAAAATACCAATAATCTTCATAGAAAGATCACATTTAATATCCCCAATTATTGGTATGTTTCATGAGAATACACGTTTCATAAAATTGCTAAGGATTTAAATATATTAATTATTTAATTATGTATTTATTTTATATTCAAGAGTGCACTTTTAGTTTTTTAATGGAATAAACTAAAATTAATAGATTGGGTCCAATTGATTAAGAATTAAAACTAAGATATA
Organism: Dimocarpus longan; assembly: GCA_022984855.1. Taxonomy (NCBI): domain Eukaryota; kingdom Viridiplantae; phylum Streptophyta; class Magnoliopsida; order Sapindales; family Sapindaceae; genus Dimocarpus; species Dimocarpus longan. The sequence goes on along the minus strand of CM041023.1, from coordinate 11,034,197 downwards.
TATATATATATATAACTCCGTTGGCCATCTTTAAGATGGCTGGTGGAGATAAAATGTAATTAAAATAAAATTAAGAAACTAAAATAAAAATGCAAATATTAAAACTAAAGAAAATAAAAATTAAAAAAAATAAAAACACATGAAGATCCATCCATCACTAGATAGTCATTGATCTGTTTAGACACTAAATCAATATGATCTGATCCCAAATCTTGACAATCTAGTAATAAAGTAGATTTATGACAATCTAGTGATGAACAGATCTTGATGATCAAATTATAAACCAAATTATTATTTGGAGATGAATTAGATTGTTACGATTTTATGAAGATCAAATTGCTGCCAATTTGGTGTCTCAATAGATCAATGACGATTTGGTGGTGGGTGGATCTCCACCAAATGTGATTTTCTTTCTTTTTTTTTTTAAAAAAAAAAAAAATTAATGTTTTTAATTAATCTTATTCCCCGTTGTCATCTTTTAAAATGGATGTTAGAAATCAAATTTTATTTTAATTATTTATTATTTTTAACTTATTTTAAAAGAAAGGGTAAAATGGATATTTTATATTTATATTTTAAGTTTGATCATTAAATTTTTTATTAGATAAACTAAGTTACTGTATTTATGAGACGTTAGGGAAGATTGGATCATTTATGAATTCATAGTTAAAAAATTCTAATTTCTAATACGATAAGGATTAAAAGGAAATTTCCTCAATAATGTATTTTTCAGGAATGTTGATGTCACTCGTTCGGTGGCACGGTCGATGTAAGCAGTGGTGATGTCTCTCGGTTGCTGGCACGGTTGATATAGGCAATGGAGTCAAAATGTTTGGGTAGAAAGTCACAAGAAAGGTCAATATTTTTTGGAGTGTCTGAAAATAATGTGATTATTTAAAATAAATTATTGGATTTTTTTATCATATTAGAAAGTGTAAATAAGATATTTACTCAAGTACGTTAATAAAGATGTATTTAGATTCTCTTCTAATCTAAGTTTTTCAAGTAACCATGAAAGACTAATATTTTGATGAGAGTATGAAAATAATGTGATTATTATTATTATTTTATTTCCTTATAAAAAAAATTATTTTAGTTTCAAAGATTTCAAAAAATATTAGATTTTTAAAGCATTTTGGAAACAACATTTTTCATTCCTAAACTTTTTCAAAACTTTTAAAAAAATGCCCACATTATCAGTCAACTAATGATCAACGATGACTTTAGATTATTTAAATTGTAATTTAATAACACAAATTCAGAAATATCTTAAATAATTTAATATATAAATTCATTGGTTTATAACGGTAATCCAGTAAGTTACATATCATCAATAACTATTAAGGATAAAAATATTTTTTTACGCATTATGTTAGTGTTGACGGTCAGTTGACTATTAATTTGGATTTTTTGAAGAGCTTTGAAAAAAATTAGAGATGAAAAGAGTTGTTTTAAAAAAAACTTTAAAAATATAATTTTTTTATAAACTTCAGAAACTAAAATAATTTTTTTTAAAAAATAAATTACTGAATTGTTTCTGGTAAAATAAATTACTAGATCTTGTATCATATTAAAAAGTATAAATAAGATATTTACTCAAGTACGGTAATAAAGATGGGTTCACATCTTCTTTTAATTTGAGGTTTTTTCTTTTTTTTTTTAAGCATGTGGTATTGCAGACAAATCACGAATGTTAAATAATTAAAAAAATTTTAAAATGATGAATTTTATTTTGTCCCTGTATTTTAAGAAATTGATTCAAATATCTCAAAGTTTTGTAGATATATCAATCTAGTCTCTCTTATTAAAAATTTAACGGTCAACTTTAACTAAAAATATAAAATATCTATTTTATTTTTATTATTATAATAAACTAAAAATATAAAAAATTAAAATAAAAATTCGGTCTTTATTAAAAAATGAATGGTGAAGAATAAAATAAATAAGATAATATTTAAAATAATTTTAAAAAATACAGAAATCTTTGTCCATATCTGAGATAATAATTAAGGTAGAATATAATTAAAATAAACTTAAAAAATAAAAATTAGAATATAAAAAAATTAAAAAAAATATTGACCTAATCTTAACAAGATTACCAAATCGTTGCCAATTTGGTTTTTTTTTTAAAATTCTTTTTGATATTTTTATTTTTATTTTTAAGTTTATTTTAATAATATCTGATCTTTATCGTCCATCTCGAAGATGAAAGGTAGAGATCTATCTTTTTTATTTTCTATTTTAATTTTTTTTTTTATATTGTAATTACTTTTTATCTCCAACGTTCATCATTCGAATGGATGATGGAGATCTTTATGTTTTTACTTTTTATTTTTTGTTTTAGTTACTTTTACTTTTGATTTTACACATGACATCCTTTTGATGTCGATAGTGAAATGTCAGAACTATATGTATTGATCAAAGTCAATTTAATGTTTCACTAACAATGGACTATTGGCGATTGGACGTGTGCTTTAACCTTCCAGAGACTTGGAAAAATTAGACACGTAAAGAAGTTTCCAGGAATTAGAGCCTGTATCTCATCTCATCTTCCCTATAAATGATATCAACCAAGTGCCGCTTTTTCATTCAACTCATTAGCTACCCTTTCCCTTTAGTAAGTTTCAACCAAAGTTTTCTTCGTTTTCCTGACCACCCAGCAATGACCAACCTACCATGAATTCTCTCTCAATCTATATATATATATATATATATAGTTTGCTTTTGTATTTATATAATTTATTTGTGTTGTTCGCAGGACTCAAAGAAGAAACTATGGCGCGGCTCAGGAGGTCATCTAGGGCTGAGAGGAACATAAACGAGAAGAACAGAAGAATTAACATGAAAAATCTCCTTGCAAGACTTGAGTCTCTACTCCCTCCTCATCCCTCCAAGGTTTCTCTCTTTCTATGTAATTTGCCTCTAAATATAATGTTAAATGCGTACTCATGATCGATGGATGCATTCTAACATTAAAAATGTGTACATATATAGTTGTCCGTAGCTCAGATATTGAATCAAGCCACCGGTTATATACGGCTGCTGCAAATAAATGGAGAACGTCTTAAGAGAAAGAAAGCACTTGTGAGAGGAGACAAGACTACTGATCATAATTTGATAAACAATGGCCCTTCCAAGTTACCAGTACTCAACATTAGAACTTATGATTCCATTTTGGAAGTCAATTTGGTTTCTGGTTCCAATAAAAATTTCATGTTATATGAGATTATAAGTGTTCTCCAGGAACAAGGAGCTGAAGTTATAGATGCTGCACAAATGATTTCGGGTGATAAAATCATTCACATTATCAAGTCCAAGGTATAAAATCAATATATATATACATATATATATATATATTTAAACTAACAGATATATATCGTGCTACAACTAATTAGCAAGCTAAAATATCTTTTAATTTATTCATAATTGGTATTTGGGATTAAATTTCACTCGTACTAGAGCTTGAGAAGTTTGTTTTGCATTTCCATTGTATTGTTGTACAATTTTATATTTTAACGTCAATCTCATCAATATTTCATGCAAACAATCTATGAATATGTATTCACATGTCAACTGAATTAAACTAACATCTTACTATTTGAAATTTAGAATGAGATATCTGACATTACTATTCTAACAAAGTCCAAAGTGAAAACTATCAAACCAATTCAATTCTAATTAAACTGTCGTTTGTTTGTAAAAGACAACAGAATTTGCGAAGGTATCGAATTTGATGCCTTCGTAAACTAATAGTGATGGTTGCTTCCATGGATTTTCAAACTTTTAAAATAAGAATAATTTTATCATTAAAGTTTATAAACAATGAAATTATACTATTAAAACTCATTTAATCTATTTGATGTTTGTAAAACATATATCAAATTCTTTAGTGTTATATATATATATATATATATATATATACTTATATTTATATATGTAAGCCCTTCTAACAAATGGTAATATCAATTTTGTGCATGGAATTCTCCTAGTCATGGGAAGTAATCTTTTAGAAATATCCTTCTTTTTTGTCAAAGATTTTTTTCTTTAACATTTGACTTTTTATTTTATCATTAAAGTTTATAAACAATGAAATAATATTATTAAAACTCGATCGTTTCATCTATTTGATGTTTGTAAAACATATATTCAGTTCTTTAATTTTATATATATGCATATATATATATATATATATATATAATCCCTTCTAACAAATGGTAATATCAATTTTGTGCATGGAATTCTCCTAGTCACGGGATGCAATCTTTTAGAAATTTCCTTCTTTTTTGTCAAAGATTTTCTTCTTTAACATTTGAATTTCCCTTTTTATGATTTTAAATAAAAACCGAACATAATCATACAAGTTCAAATAGAGGCTAAATATTCAATTAAATACCTTCATTCTTGACATCATTTAATAATCTTTTTGCAGGCTATCAGTCCTAGAATTGGTGTGGAAACTTCAATAGTAGAAGAAAGATTGAAAGAACTCGTCCTATGATGATGTTCTTCTTTGCCAGATCGTGAGTTTACTCTTCTGCCTGAGTCTCAAAATAAATCTTATATATATATATATATATATATATGTGTGTGTGTGTGTGTGTGTGTGGGTGTATGAGGTTGTGAATTTAAGTCGTCATCCTCTATTTAATATCTCAAATTTATTAAGAACTCTTTTGTTTCTAGATGGATAATGTATTGTTGCTTCTCTAGTATGGGGGATCAATGGCGAACCCAATATGGATTTAGGGGAGGCAAGTGCCTCCCTTCAAATTCTATATATATATATATAATTAAAATTTCAGATTGTCCCTATATATAATTTCTTTTCCATATTCTTTTATGAATTTTTAACTTTGCACTGTTTATTTTATTTTCAATTCTATTGTCTTCTAGCAACCAACGTTAAATTTTCCTTTCAACATATATTTATCTTGTTCTAGACAACAAATATTTAAAATTTCTTTGTATCATCAAAAATCTTGACAACTGTTCTTATGTTTTAAATTAATAAACATAACTTTATTTTATTTTAAATTAGTTCTTATTCTTTTTAATTTTTTTCATGTTTAGTAATTTTAGTTTGAATATTTCCAGTCAATAAATCATAAAATATCAAATTTTAATTTACTACATATAATCAATAAACCCTATAATCTTTTTTTTTTTTTTTTCATATATCTAACGGTTCTAGTTTTACTTGATTAAATGGGGGAATAGATGATTGAATGGTAACTTGCTTACTTATGTGGAGATAAAAATTTTCAATAAAATTGATAAAAGAGATTATAATGATTCAAAATAAAAAAGTCCGGTCGAGAAAAATTATAACAATATATAATTTATATTTTTTAATACTTCGATTAAAACTTTTTGAGTATTAGACTATTTGATTCATCTAAATTAAGTGCATTATTTGTTTTATTTTATCTGAATTTCATCATGTTAAAGAACTTTTATTTTCATAAAAAATCATATCGGCAATATTTTTAATTTTCATTATTATTGTTATTATTTTATATAGATGCCCCTTGTTGTAAGAATTTTTAGATTTGCCACTAATGGGGATGCATAGTCACATTATCAATAAATTATTTCTTGAAGCACGCATGTTTTATGTACACTAACAACTAGAGATGCAAATCTTTGTTATTAGCATATAATACTATGATAGGGAAATGACTGAAATTTTACTTGAAAATAAACATCATAAATTTAAGTCGTAATCCTCTATTTAATTAATATATCAAATTTATTAAGAACTCTTTTATTTTTAGATGTATGATATATTATTGCTTCTATTGTATGGAGATGCACAGTCACATTATTAACAAATTATTGCTCGAAGTACACATGTTTGAGTATTGTTAGGCTTCCTAAAAATTTTGTTTAGTGGCACACCTAAAAATTTTGTCCAAATCATATTATTAGTAAATTATTTCTAGCTTGTTATTAAACTCTACTTAACACCAAGAATACCGTTTTTTCTTAATTTTATTATAGTATATTTTTATAAGTATACCCCATTTTATTACAATATATTTTTATAGGGAATGATAACACATTTAACCAATTCTATAAGCAAAATGAAACTTTGATTGAATTCTTAAAATAAAAATAAAACCTTGATCATTACAAAAACCAATATATACAAACACAATGCAACTTGAATCCAAAGAAAACCAATCAATCATCCTTAACACAATACTACCTACATGCCAATCATTTCAAATTTATTTCAAAGTGACAGGACACTCTCATATTCCAATTTTGAATCTGAAAATACTTTATGATAAATTGAGAAATTATATATGGTTCTAGACTTACTGATGGAAATCATTTCTAAATCTAATAATACGTAAGGTGGTTTAATAAAAATTTTAATAGTATAATGTCTGTTTATCCAATAATTCCATCCTGTAATAAACGAAATGTACACTTCTAAAGCATTTCAAAATCTCAGCTACTTAGGACTTCCGATCTCTCTTCCAAATCTTATTTTAACACAAGTAGCGTCATGTAAAATATATAAAGTAAACTAGCTTTCATATAAAAACATAACTATATTGTATGTTTATATCATTTGTAGACTTGAAAACAAAAACATGAGCGAAACTGATGAAAAATCAAATATTTTATAATATTAAAGTATGAATAAACCCACACATGACTAGATGCCATGAAATATACAAAATACATACACAACGTCAAAATATGATTTTCCTTGTATCATTTGATCGAGTGGCCCATCTTTTCCTGCTCGAAATTTTTTTTTGAGACCTGATGGTTATCTAGAAAATAGTTTTAAAATAGAAAAATGTGAGCGCTAATACCCAATGAATGGATATAACTTTCAAAACTAAATAAATCATTTTCGATAATAATTAACATAACATAAAACTAGTAAGAAAAATAAAGTCTTAATGATCCATATTCAAATATATCTAAAAACAATGTTGAAACCACATCCGTATCATTTTGTATCATAATAAACTGAAAATATCTATATGGATTATTTCTACATATTTATAAAATCTCAATTTACACCAATATAATACCCAAGGGAAATCTGTTATACGTGATAGAGATACTCAACATACACGTAGAGCGAGGGATAATATTTGTCATACACGTGTTGGATGCCTCAATGACTCTCAAACATCTGTCACACACATGTTGGATGACTCTTTAGGACTTACACACTTGAAGTCTACCTGACCGTTAGAGAGGATGATATAACCTCAATGTTATGAAAACATTATTATTATTATTTTTTCTTTCAAATCTTAAATCATTTCTGTAGTATTATTATTATTATTATTATTTCTTTCAAATCTTAAATCATTTCTGTATACAACTACACATAATATTGACTAATACGTTTCTAAAAACATAAACAAACATTCTTTCTCATAGCATAACATAATATTACCAAAAATATTCTAAAAGTTTCTTATAATAAATTCATGCTAAAATCATAAAACATAATTTATAATTTATAAAATTAATTAACTAAACAAATAATTTATTTCTAATAATGCATAAAAACTAAAATATAAATATACATAATTCAATCAATTTAATTAAAATAAAACTATCTACTCACAAATTAGATTTTAGTAGATATACATATGTGTTTGAATTTACAATTTTTTTTTTTTGTATAACTGAAGTTTATTTAAAAATTTTATTTCTAGCTCATCCTAGCAAAAACTCTTGGCTACATCCTTGAATAAATGCCCGGTATGAATAGATCCAATATAATTGTTGACAATACTCATAATGGGCACCCGCCCTATATGGATACGGGTAATCATACAAGGTAACAGGTAACCATACCAAACTATATCAGGTATGGATACACATATCGAAAATGGATCGACTTGTGGATACGTTTATCGATACCAGGTTGCCTGATATGGATAAGCATTGCTTGATATGGATAAGCATTGCTCGATATGGATACCTATTTTCATATTAAAATATATATACATATATATATTTTTTTAAGAAAATACATATAATTTTATATTAAAATAAAAATAATATTACAACATACATAAAAAATCATTTGATATATAATCACTTGAAAATGTTATTAGCAATATAAATAAAATCGCTTGGGAACCATTCTCTTTTTTTATCCACTTGATTCACTTGAAGGTAGATCACTAGATGTATCTTCGGTCGATATTTGAAAATATTATGGAAATAACATATATTATTATAAATTCCAAGCTGCCTAATAAATGCATAGTGTTAACAATTAGTTTAGCCAAAGCATTTGACAAAATTTAAAGACTTCAACTTAACTCAATTAAGACGTTTAGGATGAAAATAGAATAATACGTAGTTAACAAGAAACTTGAAATTTTCCTGATAATACAAAACACATAAAATGCTTCAGACAAGTGTCCCCAAGATGACACAATTTATAATCAATTTGATTGAAACAAGTGGTGGTTCTCTTTAGTAAATAGCTAAACCAGGCTCTAGCTTCATACCTTTGCCATGGAGATTACAATATTAGCCACAAAAAAATCAGAAAATGTAATTGCCTATTACATAGCAAAGATCCATTGCTTTGAAAACAAAATGATGATGAGCTTCAATTTGCTAATGTCAAAGAACTTCGAAAGAACATCATCTAATAAGAAACTAGCGCTTAACCAAATGACCAAAGCTTTTTAAAATGCAACTATATTTGTCTAAGGTAATTTTTTTTAATCAAGAACAAAAGATATTTTAACTTAAAGGGAAAAATCTGAAAAACACCCTGAAATGATAAATAATGCCAATTTACCCCAACTTTTCAAAATATTAGCCAAAAAACCCCTACCGTCCACTAAAAGTGGTTTCCATCCAATTTTTTAGTGGTTTTGTGACCAAATGAGTAAAAGATCAAATTACCCTTCTTCAGCTATTTATCCACTTAAAAAAAATAATTATAAATATAAATAATTGAAAATGACAAAAATTAAAAAAATGAATAAATAATAATAACTATAGAAAAAATATATAATAAATTTATATTTTAAAATTAATTAAATTAAATTAATTAATAATTAAAAACAATTGAAATTAAAAAAAAAAAAAAATAGAGGTCAAGGTCCCATATGTGATCTCCACCATCCATCAAGATAATGAATGGTGGAGATCCCTTCTTTTAAAAAAAAATAAATAAAAATTAAATTTGGTGAAAACCAGATGACTTTCATCATCTTTTGTCATCTCCCAGTCCACCTGAAACCTTAAAAATAACCCTAACTATCGTCTTTCATCATCAATCAATCTCCCAAATCAACCCAGATGGAACCTATTCATCCCCACTTCATCGACCAAATCAACCCACTTCATTAACCAAATCAACCCAGATCATCCATTCTTTAACATATTCAATCTTTTTTTTTTAAAAAAAAAAAAAAAAATAGTTCTCAAAACCATTATCACCATCATCACCTACAACCAAACCCAGATCATCCATTCTTCAACATATTCTGACGAGACCCTATCCAAATCTCTCCTCTGGACCCGAGAAAGACCCCGTAGCACCCTGAAAGAATTTCCACGAACCCTATACTCAGCCCGAAGGAACCCCATCAAGGCACCGAAAATCATTTAACTAGATATTTTAACTTCCTTTACAAGGTGATAGTGATAAAAAATTTTTGCTTTTTAATAAAAATTTTGGCAGCATGCTGTCTGTTTTCTAAATTATGCTACCCTGCAAGTTTTAAATACAGTTTATAAAAACACTTCTATGAAATCAATTTCTCAACTTCTAGAGCCTCCTTCTCCTTTCTCACAAACAACCACAAACAAGTCAATAAAATTTGAACACTGGATTTCATAAAACGTTAATAAAACATTTTAACTAATGCATCAACTATTTCTTCAAAATATTTACAACTATGTACACTAACACATATGCATGATCAAAATAACAAAATATATACATGTAGTAGGTGTCGTCCTATACGTATGCCTGCACGCCTGATTGAACCTCGTCAGCTGGACGACTAGTTTCTGCACCTGTGGGAAAATTTTTAAGAAAAACATTTAAAGAAAAAATATGAGTTTATACTCAATGAGTGGTATAATCTTTATAAACTAAGTTTCTAATTCTAAAATTTCTAAATTTTTCTAAAGACATTTCATAAAACTAAAAGTATTTTTCTGAAATACTTTATAACTTATAATATGAAAATTCTTTTAGTAGCTCATTAAGAAATCTTTTTCTAAAATCTTTTCTGAAATCTTTTCTTAAAATCTTTTCTAATTCTCGCCTAAATGGTAACCCAGGGAATATCTACTCTTGGCGTGATAGCATATAAAATCTAGCTAACCACTAAGAGTGGGGATCTACCATGTGTAGTCGGCGAAAGCGGGCCCACGCTGCGGACCGACTACACTATCATATACGTGTATACGGATCACTCATACCTCGCTCACACATAAGTCGACTAGATTCAAATCTTATTGACTGAGTTTCTCTCATCTACCGTATCACGCATAAGGTATTCGACCGGGTACTAAACTTGGGCTAAGGTAAATCATAGACTATTAAAATTTCTTTTTCTTAATACACTAAAATATTCTGAATCTTAAGGCAATAAGCCTAAAATATTTAATTCTAGCACATTCTCATATATATAAATAATAAACTAAAATTTTTATGCTAGAATTAAAATATAAATTCAATTAATAAAGGAATAACTATTTATAATAAATTCTTTTAATTTTAAAATAAACTTTAAGACGATATAAATAAAAACTTGTAGTTTCACTCACTACACGTCCTCGGATAAAATCCGAGCCTCCTCCGTATGCCTCCGGAAGTCTCCGCTTTTACCCTAAAACATCAAATATCCATTTAGGGTCACTTAACTCATTCAAATAACATTCAAAATCAATAAAAATCTAATTATCTCTATATATATCCTTTAACGCCTAAACTTTCGGATCTCAATTTCTATTCAACCGGGGTTTTCGAAATCTGTTTTCTCTACATTAATCCTACTTATTCTTCCCTAGGAATACCTCAGTATACTCAATTTCATCGACGGACACTCAAAACGAAAATCAACCGGATTCGCTTACTAACGAAAATCACTTTTCGCTCCAGATTTCTGACAACTTCAAAAATTAATCCTTTAGTGTTCTAACACTCAACTATGATTAAATAAACTATTTCGAACGTTAAACGAACGCGTTTCAAAGGGTTTCAGAAACCGTCCTTCAACTCATCTGTTTAGCTCCGAAATAGATCTTAAAATTTTCGTTTTCGAAATCTAACTTCAAAAGATTATTCCTTAACCTCTAAAACATCAATCTAATGCCTTAGAATCGAAAACGAAATAGGATCCCATAAAAAACCCCATTTTTTACCACGACTTTTCTCTCTCATTTTATCTATTTTTCTTCCATCAAATCACTCATAAATCATACTAAAATCATCCTCACATCTCCCTTTTATCATCTCTAAGCTCCAATTCGAAAAGAAATGAAAGAAAAAAAATAGGTTTCATACGAATCATCAAGCTTAAAACTGAACTAACTCACCAAATAGGTGATCGTTTTGCTTCAAATTTATTGGGTTAGCTAGAGAAGATGACGATGAGCAACTTTCACGAAGAAATCACGGTGAAATTCAGACCGAATCTTTTTCCTCTTCTCTCTCTCTCTCCCGGATGCACGAAGCTTTCTTTTTTTTTCTCTCTCTCTCTTTTTCTCTCTCTTGGCTCACCCGACTCTCATCCTCTGTTTTCTCTCTAATTCACGGCAAAAATTGTCTCAAATGAGACAAAATTCACTTATATATATTATTTTACTCAATTACTAAAAGATCCCTCAAGAAAATCTCACTTTATCACCTCAAACTTTTACTAATTATACTAGTGCCCAAAAATAAATCATTTTATATTCTATTGGCCCACTTGGCTTATTCTAATCCACTTATTTTTCCAACCAATCCATGGATGACACGTGGCACATCCATAGCTACTATTTTTTAAATCACTTATCTCATTTCTCATTGGTTGAATTAAAATATCTTTTACTTTATTCCGTGAGCTCACCTCGCTTGATTAACACGTAAATCTTGTCTAATCACTTTGTAATCGTACCGGGGTCAACCAAACGACATTCAACTTGCGATATGAAAATATAATAAACTTCAAATAACACTACTGGAGGCTTATGATTTGACCATAATTCAATTCGAATATTTCTAGTACCATAAAATAATAAATCTGGGTGAAACTTTAACTTAACACAATAATAATTCAATTTCCACAATTTAATATATTATTTAATCCAAAAAATATTCTGAAAATATTCCACGGTTATCTAAACTTCAAATTGACTATGAAATACTCTAATTGGGTCCCTTATCTCTCAATCTTATGCTTCGCGAAATTTTTTAATAGAGTTTAGGTCACGAAAACTCAATATTCGAAAAATAGTGCAATTTGACTGGAATCTTTCGGATCTCCTGAAACTCAATCAAACATATTCCATTTCATTTCATTTCAGTTCCCTCAAGATCCATGACCTATTTTAGACATTTTCAGTTCTTAAGGCTCTTTTTCGAAAATCACTAGTTATTCGAAAATATTTCCGTCCGAAAATACTATTCACCGAAAGTTTTCGTTTTTCGCCAAAAAAAACTCCAAAATTTTCTATACCCTAATTGGGTCTTAAATCATTCTTTGGCCCTATTTCTGGATCAATATTCTCTATCCTACTCAGGTACACGAAATATAATAGAAAATCAGGTACACAGAATATAATAGAAAATCAAGTTCGGGGTCTATCAATTTAGTAGCTCAATTGGTACCCAGCTTGCAAGTTAAACACTCTTATCCATGAGACCAGTGGTTCGAGTGGCAGCTGGGGGAGACATGGCTTAGCCAGCAAATCCCATGGTGGGGACAATACTTAGAATAGGTGGGACAGTCCGAGAAGGGACCCCATATATTCAATCCATTTTTTCAAAAAAATAAAAAAGTAAAAAACTCAAAACCATCATCACCCATTTGTCCCCACTTCATCGACCAAATCAACTCACTTCATTAACTGAATCAACCCAGATTATCCATTCTTTAACATATTCAATCTTTTTTTTTTTTTTTTAAAAAAAAAAAAAAAAAAGTTCTCAAAACCATTATCACCTTCATCACCTACAAGCAAACCCAGATCATCCATTCTTCAACATATTCAATTCTTTTTTTTCAAAATATAAAAAAGTAAAAACTCAAAACCATCATCACCCATTCGTCCCCACTTCATCAACCGAATCAACCCACTTCATTAACCTAATCAACCCAGATCATCCATTCTTCAACATATTCAATCTTTTTTTTTTTTTAAAAAAAAAAAAAAAAGAGTTCTCAAAACCATTATCACTTTCATCACCTACAACCAAACCCAAATCATCCATTCTTCAACATATTCAATTTTTTTTTCAAAAAAATAAAAAAGTAAAAACTCAAAACCATCATCACCTTCATCACCCACAACCAAACCCAGATCATCCATTCTTCAACATATTCAATCCATTTTTTTTTTTTTAAATAAAAACTCAAAATCATCATCACCTTCATCACCCACAACCAAACACCAAATTTGGGCTTATAAAAATGGCAAGTGTGTAGAGTCGCCACTGGTAAAGTAGACCCGCAGACCAATAGTTAGCGCAAGTACCACCAAATCTGGGCTTGCAAATGGCAGGTACCATAGACTCGCAGTTTTGGTAGTTGACGATCTGGGCTTTTGGTTCACCGAGTGCAAATTCGAGTGAGCAATTGGGCATCTGGTTATTCATATTGCAAATAAATGCATTAACTAAAAAAGAAAAGTAAAAAAACCCAACGAAGTATGAAAGAAATATGTAATACAAATATAATCAAACAACAATAAACCGGATCGTAAATATATATAATCAAATTTAACAATTATAGTATCAATAATATAGACAATATATATTTTGACAATGATAAATTATTACCATACTTTAGACTAAACAGTGCATTAGGAAAGATATCAAAAGCAGAAGATATAAAATTTATGTAATAATATATGCAAACAACATACTATAGTGGAGAAATCATATAAAATTTCATATTTAAGGTATTAAATGAAAGTTTCTATAAATATAATATCTGAATAAAAAAGTAAATATAAATAACAAATATGCAATTGACTGAAAAAGATATATATATATATATATATATGTATTTTAGTATGAATAGAATTAATAAATGAAAAATATATAAAGAAATTTTAATATAATATATATATACACAGAAAACTTCTATGTTTATTGTTTTCTAACTTTAAAAAATAAGGATAAATCATTCAAATTCATCAATTACACTATTTCTCATAAAATAAATTCTCTCTCTTATTTAATTCAAATGTAATGAATGAATTTTATTGATCCGTCTTTACTTTTTAAAATTAAAAAGTTATATATATATATATAAAAGATGGGATATTGGGATATGGTAGGGTTGTGCCCACCCTAACCCATGAAGAGCTCCGTTTATTGTTGGGGGCCCTCGAGAATATGGGATTTGTTGCAAACATGGTCAGCATGGTTCTGCATGTATTTCGCGTTGGTGATGAAGTTCGATCCGTCTACTTCTTGAAACTCTCACAAACTTCATGGGTTCAGTTTGCTTCCTCTCTCTTTTAGGAGGCTTCATTTCTGACTCTTACATTAACAGACTCTATACACTTTCGATATTTGGATCCTTGGCACTATTTGTATGTGTCTCTACAATAACGCTCCATTAATTAATTCATTTTGATATATTTGATATTTCTCTTCATTAATGTTTTTTATACATACATTCCCATTTCTGTACTCATAAGCAGGAATTGGCTATGGTTACAATTCTAGCTTATTTAGAAAACGTGCAGCCTGAATTTTATTGCAAGTCAAAGTTTTGTCAAAGGTGGTATAGGACTGATGTTTTATGTTTCCCTTTCTCTATTAGCAATAGGAGCTGGGGAAGCTGGGGAAGTTAGAGGAGCTCTTCTAGCACTGGGTGCTGACCAATTTGATCACAAAGATCCAAAGAGAGATGAGATGTTTGAAAGTTACCTTAGTTGGTATTTATTGAGCTCAACCTTTGGAGGGATGATTGGCACACTGTCCTTGTCTGGGTTAGCATGAATATAACGTAGTAATCATAGGCACAGCGATTGCCCTAGGCAAGCCTTTCTACCACTTCCAACCCCTTGGAAACAGCCCTTTTGTCATGATAGGCTGATAGAACAGGTGATCCTACTCCACACTCACACAAACAAAAATGCTAGTTGCCAAGACCTGCCTAAATTGATCACTAATAGTGCAGTCTGGATAATCACTTCTACAACTGGAAGATGACAACTTCTATTAAGAGGAGACTCATACTCATACCTTATGTTTTAGTAGAATAATGATAAGATTCAAACTCTTGACCTTTTAGGGTTAAAGGAGATACTCAATCACTCATACTAAGAGCCAGTGTGTGTGTATATATATATCTGCATAGTTATAATTAAAAATTTCTGTTGCCCATCAATTGAATTTTAAATAATGTTGTATATAACATGTTAAATTTTTTATGTTAACATTACTAAATGAATCGTTAAATTTCGTTTCTTAGTTATATTTCCACTTTAATTATATTTTACTTAGATAAAGGCTTTAAAGTTAGTAAAGCGATAGTTATAGTTTCAAGTTAAATACATAAATGAATGAGCGATTAGTAGAATGGTTAGATTTGTGGTTTGTTTCTATAAGGTTCGGACTTCTCATAGGTACCTACATGGCTAAAATTCCTATATTTTTGTTTCACAAAGGTCGTAGGATCGAGAGTTTCAGTTTCAAACTCGGATTTCCTATCTAGATTGGAGGGATTTCTAGATTAAAAAGGCAATAGTTTCAAATATATAAAACAGATTTATATGCATGCTGTCTATTGCAATTGTAAAAGTCTTTCATGGGGGTTGTGTTTCAGGTTATAGCAGTCGCTATCCGAAATAGAAAATTGTCGCTACCACAGAGCCCTGGTCTGTTAGTGGATATCAATGATAAAGATAGAGATCCATCTGGGAAAAAAAAATTCGCACATTCAGATCAATATAGGTATCATATTAATTCATTTCTAATTCCCATTTCTATATTATTTTTTCACTCGTCCACGCCTACAAATGACTTAATTAATCATGATATTAATGAGTAACTAATCCTCAAAACCAAAGCACTAGACAAAGCTGCGATTCTTCTTGAGGGAACAAATCCTCAGCCGTGGAAAGTTTGCACTGTGACTGCGCGACACAAGTTGAAGAAGTGAAGCCAGTACAGACGTGCTTAGCTCAATATATTTCAACGTATTGGCCTTGTTCTTTCCATTATTTCAATAGCAATAGCAAGCATTGTACAAGTAAAGAGGTCGAATCGAACCATCAAGAACGCTTCAAACTAATCAGTCTCTTCTGGCTTTCGTTTATGCAGGAACCCTGGAATGGATTAAATTAGTTAGAACAGTAATAACTAGAGCAGTGAAATTTTCACCTCTCAAAAATTATTTGAGCATCTCTTTTGCCATAAAAAATTAAGGGGGGGTATATTCAATTCAGATTTCATTTGAGTTTATTGGAGTTTCTTTTAATGATAGATTTTGATGGATTCTATAGATTTTATGGATTTTATTAGATTTTGTTAGAATTCTATTTAAGAGTTTGTTAGATTATTTAATGGATTCCATCATATTTTATTATAATTCTATTTAGACTTTGTTGGATTTTTTTACATAGATTTAAATGAAATTGGATATAGTTAAATGAAATTGTTAATGATTTTATCTTAAAAAAAAAAAAAAAATCATATGATGAGTAACATGTTTTACTTGGCCCAACTTTCACAACCAAATTATATAAATTATGAATATAATTATTTTTATTTTTATAAATCACATTAATGAAAAATTTTGATATTATAAAATGATATTTGTTTTTTCACATCTAATTATTTCTTGAATTTTTTTTTTTTTTTTTTTAAAAAATGCTAGTATGTATATATCAACTTAAGATCATATCATATCATACTTATACATTTTTTAAGAATGTGTCACATTCAATCAAGTTTAAAAACATCAAGTTTAAAAATCAATACAAATCTGTAGCACCAGCAAAACCTCTTTTTGTATGCATGTGTGCTTGTATGTACATATGTAGAAGATTGATAATTTTATGTTTCTAAATTAGCAAACTTTTAGTGTCAATGTTTAACAGAACCAATAACATGTAAATTGTAAGTATAATGTATCAATAAAATAGGTGGGAGTAATTATTAAAAACTTAAAAATATTAATAACATTATTCAGGGTGAAATTGTCATCTTTCCTATGTGTTATTATTATTTAGGAACCTTAGCGGTTATCGCCTAGTTTTTATCCATTCTTCATTTATGCCTATGTAATATTTATCCATTCTCCGTAATTGTCACTGTGCATTATGAAATTATCATTTGTGAAATCACAACCGTAATAAGTCAAAGCAGAATAAACATAAATAGAATCAAGAATCTTCAATTGCATCAACTCGTAAAGTATCAACAAATAGAGAAATTTTAGTTTCCTCTTCAAATCTTAGCTATTAGGTTTTGTATAGATTAATATGATAATAATTGTCAAAATATTGGGTTTTTGTAGATTTGTAGGTTTCATTAAAGACAAAAAGACTTGTTGATTGTTGAAAAATTTGTAAGTTTTGGTGATTTAATCACTAAAAAAAATTCCAAGAGAAAAAAAAAATGAAGGTATGACATCTAAGAAATCTTTGGGGGTAAGGCAAGATTTCATTTAAGTTTTTTTTTTTATTTATATTTAGGTTCAAAAAATTAATTAAAATCTATTAAAATACAATTCTTATAGAATCATTGATTTTTTGAATACACATAGACTTATTTAGATTTCTTAAAATGTTGAATTGAATACATAAAAATTTTATTGGAATACTTACAAATCTGAATTGAATATACCCGAATTTTAATAGAATTATAAAAAGTCTAGATTGAATACAACTAGATTTTAAAATCCTTTGGATTCCAATAAACTCCTACGTTGAATATACCCCCCTAAAAATTTTTCAAATTTACTCTTAAACTCCATTTAATCTCAAAAATATATAATTTTATTAACTTTATTATACTATATTTTTATAAATATAGCTTATTTTATTACATTATATTTTTATAACGTGTTAATATATAAATCAATCATCAATCGTATCAATCATCATTATTCATCCTTTCCATATTCATATTTGAGACATTTTTATTACTATTATTACTATTATTATAATATATTATTCTAATTACTATTTTCATATTATGTCTCTTATTCTATAAAATGAGTTGAGTTTGATACACGTTATGATATGCAGTGAAATATATATTTTAATGATAGGAGAGGTTGAAGAACACATGTAGCTGTTCTTTTTATTTTAATAAATTAACGTCTCTCTCATGTGGAGAGTTGTGAGTGTCTCTCAGTTCTTTTGAGAGTTTTTGGAGTGGAGGGGCGTGGAAGAGTGTGGCCGGGCTAGAGAGTCTGATGGAAGAGCATCTGGCGGGTTTGTCTCTTAATGAAGAGGAGGATGAGGAACTTATACTGGATGGTGATGCAGAGATAGTTGGAGGAGAATCGATAGAGCTCTGCCTTGTTGGCTATTTTTTGACGGATAGGATGATTAACTTCAACGCTATGAAGCATAGATTGGCGAGTCTATGGAGGCCTGGTAAAGGAATATGCATTAAAGATATTAACCCACATCGGTTTCTTTTCAAGTTTTTCCACGTTGTTGATCTCAACCAGGTTCTAGAGGGAGGTCCATGGACTTTTGACAATCATCTGTTAATCCTGCGTCAGATTCAAAAAGGAGAGGTACCCTCCTCTATTCCTCTTCATAATGTTCAGTTCTGGATTCAAGTTCATGATGTACCTATGGGATATATGTCACGGGTGGTGGGAAAACAGATTGGTAACTTCATAGGTAAGTTTATTGAGTATGATCTTAATAATGATGTGGGTTATTGGCGAACCTATATGCAGATTAGAGTCGACGTCGATGTTTGCAGCCCGCTGAAAAGATGTAAGAAGATTAGGAAGAAAGAAGGAGAGTGGTCAATCGTCACTTTTAAGTATGAGAGATTGGGTACTTTTTGTTTTATCTGTGGTATCTTAGGACACTCAGAAAAATTCTGTGAGAGGCTGTTCACTCCAGAAGGAAAGGAAGTCCAAAAGGAATAGGGAGCGTGGCTACGGGCTCCGGCGAGGAGTAACTCCGGTCAGGGTGGTGAGAGATGGCTAAAAGAGTATCCCGAAGATTCTAGCATGATGCATGGACAGAGTAGTGAGTTTAGGGAGGACAGATCGGGATTTGGTTATAATAGGCAAGTTAACAACATATTTAGCAGAGGAAAATCTGGAGTTGTCGACCCAAATTTGAATATTTCGGGTAAGCATATATTGGAGGGAAGCTGTCTTGGTCAACGAGAGATTGAAGGAAGAATGGAAGTAAATGGGCTGGGGCCGATGCAGATTGAAGGTTTGGGCCGGGAAGATCAGGGCTTAGTTTTAGGGGATGATAGGAAAAGGCGTCGTGCAACACTGCATGGTAATCTCACTCAACTCATGCAATACGTAGAAAGCTCGCACGTGATCTTATCAAACTCGGGATAGTTTCATGCTGGTGCAACGGGTGATGGTGGTAATGCTGGAAGCGAAGAGGACAACTCATTGCAGGAGATTGCTTTTCGTCCAAACTTTTGTTCAACGGCGAGACCTGAATTCCAGGCCTACCGAGAGCCATGATTTGTATTAGTTGGAACTGTCGGGGGCTGGGCAACCCTCGAGCGGTTCGTGCTCTGAGTGAGCTTGTTAGATCTCGCAAGCCCGATTGTGTTTTTCTTATGGAAACTTTTGTTCAAGGTTCTAAGATTGATGAAATAAAGATTAAGTTAGGTTTTGATTATGCTTTTTGTGTTGATAGAATTGGTAGAAGTAGAGGTTTGGCTTTCTTTTGGCGTAGCTCGTTACAGTGTAATATTGTTGGGTACAGTAACAACTTCATTGATGTGCATATAGACGAGTGTATGGGTTGTCAATGGAGGTTAACCGGTTTCTATGGATTCCCGGATAGTTCTAGGCGACAGGAGTCTTGGAACTTGCTGCGGGTTCTCAAAACAAAATCGGGTAGGCCTTGGTGTTGCATAAGTGACTTCAATGATCTGTTACGGATGGAAGACAAAAAGGGTGTTGTGCCTCATCCTCAGAGACTCCTTCATGGGTTCAGGGAAGCTGTCTCAGATTGTTTGCTTTAGGATGTGCCTTTACAGGGGTATCAGTTTACGTGGGAGCGTGGTCGGGGATCTGATCACTTTGTTGAGGAGCGGCTAGATCGGGCATTGGTGGATGGGGCTTGGTTGCAATTATTTCCAGAGGTATGTCTTCGAAATCTGGTGGTGTCGGTGTCAGACCACACTCCTTTAGAGTTGGTTACTGAATGTCAGGTCGGAAGAAGGTTCACGAGGAAATTTCGTTTTGAGAATTGTTGGTTGCGGGAGGGGGACCTGCGGAAGGTGGTAGAGTCTAGTTGGGAGCAGTCTCGGTCTGGTACTCTAGTGGATCGATTAAATGGGTGTGGTCTGGTCCTTGCGAAATGGGGACGCAAAAAAGCTTCCATTTTTAAGAGCAGAATTGGCAACTTGAAGAGGATCATTGTTGGTCTACGGGAAAGCAACGATAGCAATGATATGGAGAATGTAAAGAAGCTAAAGGTTGAACTCGATGATTTGCTGTTGCAAGAGGAACTATATTGGAAGTAAAGAGCAAAGAGCTACTGGTTGCAAGATGGCGACATGAACACTAAGTATTTCCATGCAATGGCTTCTACTCATAAGAGGAGGAATAAGATTTCGGGGCTTTATGATAATTTCGGTGAGTGGGTGGATAACCGAGAAGGACTCACGAGGGTGATTAAAGAGTATTTTATTAATTTATTTAGCATGGATGAATCTCCCTCTCCTGATTTAAATTTTGTGACCCCTTGTATTTCTAATGATGATAATGTCAAGCTGACAGACCCATTTTCAGTGGAAGAGTTTCATGAGGCAATTTTTCAGATGCATCCTGATAAATCCCCTGGGCCGGATGGGTTGAATCCGGCCTTCTTTCAGCATTTTTGGCCAACTATAGGATATGATGTTTTTAAGGCAGCATCTGGGTGGCTTGAAAGGTGCGAATTCCCCTGTTCGTTAAATGATACTTCGATTGTGCTTATTCCTAAATGCGAGTCGCCTATATCGATGAAGGATTTTCGTCCTATAGCTCTTTGTAATGTTGTTTATAAGGTTGTGGCTAAGGTGCTTGCAAACAGGTTGAAACAAGTGCTTCCTAGAGTGATCTCGGATAATCAATCGGCTTTCATTCCAGGGAGGTCGATTGCGGATAATGTGCTTACTGCTTTTGAACTTATACATTTTATGAAAACGAAAAATAGAGGCAAGAAAGGAGAGGTGGCTTTGAAGATTGATATTAGTAAGGCATATGATAGAATTTCTTAGGAGTATCTGGAAGCGATTATGGGTAAGATGGACTTTAATACCATTTGGGTCAGATGGATTATGTTGTGTGTTTCAACGATGTCGTATTCTGTGAATTTTCATGGGCAGGATATAGGACCTATTTCTCCTAAGCGTGGTCTTCGACAGGGGGATCCTTTGTCTCATTATCTTTTTATTATTTGTGTTGAAGGTTTATCTGCTCTCATTAATCAAGCGGAGCGGAGTGGAGATATTCATGGCTGTCAAGTGTGTCGCGGAGCACCTAATGTAACGCATCTGTTTTTTGCTGATGATAGCTTCCTGTTTTTCAAAGCTCAAGAGTCTGAGTGCTTGCGTATCCAACGGATCCTTCAACAATATGAACAGGCCTCGGGTCAAGCTGTCAATCTTCAGAAATCAGGTATCTTTTTCAGTTCTAATGTGTCGGCCGCTTCTAAACTTTCCATTTCCTCTAGGCTGGGAGTGTTTACGCCTTTGGATACAGGAAGATATTTAGGCCTTCCATCTCTAATTGGTAAGAAGAAAAGATCGATTTTTAATTTCTTGAAAAATAGATTATGGAGTAGGCTTCAGGGGTGGCAAGGGAGGTTTTTGTCTTTTGCGGGGATGGAAGTTTTAGTCAAGTCAGTAGCGCAATCCTTACCGGTTTATTGCATGAGTTGTTTTTTGCTTCCGGTTTCCCTTTGTGATGAGCTACAAAAAATGATGAATTCATTCTGGTGGGGTTTAAAGGTGGATGGGCGTCGTAGAATAAATTGGTTGACTTGGAACAGATTGTGTGTTAGGAAGGAAAAGGGCGATCTGGGGTTTAGGAATTTGCAAGCTTTTAATTTAGCAATGTTAAGCAAGCATGCGTGGAATTTTATCTCTAATCCAAATGTCTTGGTAAGTCGTGTTTTCAAAGCTAAATATTTTCCAAATAGTGACTTCTTTAACGCCAAGTTAGGCTATAATCCTAGTTTTGTTTGGAGAGGCATTTGGCATGCTAATCCTGTGCTTCAACAAAGGTGCAGGTGGCGGATTGGGGATGGGGGTAGTTTTGATTTATGGCGGGATCCGTGGCTTAAAGAGGATCGCAATTTTAATCTTGAGACCCCTGTTATAGATGGTTTGGAAGATTTGAAAGTATTCGATTTGTGGATTCCTGAGAGTAGAGAATGGGATGTAGAGTTGCTGGAGAGTTTATTTACAGAGAGGGATGTTCGGGCTATTGCTAGTTTACCGCTGGGGTATGGGAATAGAGTGGATAAGATGATTTGGCATTTTAGTAAGGATGGTATCTACTCGGTTAAATCAGGTTATAGACTAGCTGTGGAGTGGTTGGGTTGTGGTTGAGACTCTATTGAGGGTGAGTGGGGAAGATTATGGGATTTAGAGGTTCCCCCTAAGATCAAGATGTTGCTGTGGAAAGTGTGTAGGGGTTGTGTCCCTACTAGGGTGAATTTGGTGAAGCGTGGAATGTCTTGTGATCAAACATGTATTTTGTGTGGTTCTGAGGTTGAAACTTTGAAGCATGTGTTTTTAGTTGCCCTTTTGCCGTTCTTTGCTGGAAAGAAGTTGATATAGGCTTTTCTCAAACAAGTTCTGAAGATTTTGGTAGGTGGTTGTTGGGGGTTTTGGCGGGGTTAAGCAGTGAGCAAGCAGGTTGTGTAGCTTCAGTTATTTGGGGAATTTGGTGTCAAAGGAATAATCAACTTTGGCGTAACTTTAGAAGTTCCCCTGTGTTGACAGTGAAGGATAGTTTGGATTTTGTTAAAGAGTGGCAATCGCTTAAGTGTCCAAAAAAGAGTGTAGGTCGGATTCCTGAGAATAAGGGAGTCAGTTGGTGTAAACCGGAGCAAGGTTGGTTAAAATGTAACATTGATGTGTCGGTTCTGGAGCAATCGCAAAGGATCGGCTTAGGGATGGTTATCCGAAAGGATGATGGTAGTTTTCTTATGTGTCGGTCCCAACTGGTGCAGGGGTGGTGTGTTCCTAAAGAAGCAGAAGCGTTGGTTTGTCGTGAAGCTATTTCCTGGCTGCTTTCCATGCAAGTGGCTAATGTAATCTTGGAATTGGATGCTAAGGTGGTGGTCGATGTTATTAATTCTACCAATCGGGACTGGTCTGAGTTTGGTTGCCTTATTGAGGATTGTAAAAGCTTACTTTCACATTGTAATAATTTTAGAGTCAGCTTTGTTAAAAGGCATGCTAACGGTGTGGCGGATGCGCTTGCTAAGGCTGTTCGTTCCCATGTTAGTTCGTTTGTTTGACATGTCATTCCTTCTTTTCTTGAAGGGTTGATTGCCAAGGATTGTTCGAGTGCTTTATAATATATTATTTTTCCCTCAAAAAAAAAAAAATGATAGGAGAGGTTAGGGTTTGAAAATTCTTTTCTAGTCTCTGTTCACTGTCACAATTATCATCCACCACCATCCACAATACACCACCCCAAACAAAACGTTCTGCAGCTGCAACCACGGTACACCTGCGTCAACCAAACAAAACACCGCCACTAAACAAAACACCACACCAAAACACCGCCGTTGCAACCAAAACAACATACCTGCATCAACAAACCAAAATGCACCACCATCTGAACAGCCGCTACACCTCCACTGTCGCCGATCTCTGTTCTGTTTCGCGGTCCTTTTTTGGACGCACCTGCTCTATTGCTGGTACATCACAGTCGCACCTGCACCTGCTCCTTCACATCCTTGCTACATTACCGATTCTGTCTCACATCACGACCGCTACCTCCTTGATCTGAATTTGCTCCGCTGCAACTGTCGCACCACACTCCACTGTCATCTCGCCTGTTTCTGGCCTGTTACCGTTACGCGCTGATCAGTTCCGGTCCTCATCACTTTTGCCGGGTCTCTGTTCCACTGACTGCCGCTGCACCACGATGCTCTTCCATCTCTAGTTTGGTCTCAATCACCGCTGTCATCACCCTATACCAGTTGTTCCGTTGGTCTGGTTCGCCTGGAACAGCTTCTCGCCGATCGCCGTCGCACATTTTGTCTTGTCCCTGCAGTCAATGTCTGTCTCTGTCTCCTGTTGTCGCCTAATCTACCACTACATTTTGTTTAATTTGCCCAAACTTGAAGTTGGTTTATTGGGCTGCCTATCAAAGTTTATTGGGCTATTATTATTATTATTTTGGGCTGCATGTTTTACTTTGGTTGCCTTTATTGGGCTCATTACATTGGTATTTGGTTACTGCTTATTGGGCCTGTTTGTTTAGTTTATTGAGTTTTTTCTTTCTTTTTTTTTTTTTAATGGAGAATTCTTGAAAGAAACCTATTTACCAGTATTGCAAACTGTTAGAATATGATATTCTTCATTGTCCTACGAGATGCTATAAGTATTGCCACAAAATTAGACTAGAGCACTACTATCAAGATTGTCTTTCAAATACTAATAATTGTTGGTTTTCAACCAGATCCAAGAGTGTTTATCTCAAGCTTT
The DNA here is from genome assembly GCA_022984855.1 of Dimocarpus longan. NCBI lineage: Eukaryota > Viridiplantae > Streptophyta > Magnoliopsida > Sapindales > Sapindaceae > Dimocarpus > Dimocarpus longan. Next base: position 11,009,131 of record CM041023.1, on the reverse strand, counting down.
TTCTAAACCAGCAATTTCCAATAACTATAGCTAATGACACACAGAGTACTGTTGGTTCCTCCTCTATCTCAATTCATGATCTTGCATCCATGCTTAATCAAATCATTTCTAAATCAGGTAATTCATCCACTTATGCTTCCCCTGTATCAGCAGATAATTCTTCTTGGTATTCTGATTCAACTTGTTATAATCAAATGACCTCTAACCCTACAAATTTTTTCATACAATCATCATCTTCCTCTTTACCTGTCATTTGTAGCGTCAATGGCTCATCCATGTTTGTTCAGCATATAGGTCAGATCTCTATAGATAACTCATCTCTACAAAATGCATACTTCATTCCTAAACTTACCTTAAATTTTATCTCCACGGGTCAGTTGTGTGAACTTGATTTTGATTTACATTTTACTTTTTCTAGTTGTCATATGTAGGATCTTCAAATGGAGAAGATTCATGGGATAGGTTGTAGAGTTTGACGTTTATTTGAGTTCATTCATCTTTAACTATCTTTACGGGTCTCCTTTCCATATCAATCTGCTGCTCCTTTTTCATCTTTACTATTGAGTCTTTAGCATTCATGGTTAAATCATGTTTCATTTAATTGTTTTATGTTCTTTATTGTCTAGTGGACATTTAAGCTCTATAAATGATGATCATATTGATTGCTTATCTTATCAGTTATTTAAACAACATGTATTACCTTTTCATAATAGTGATTCAGTTTTTCAGACATTTTTGACTTAATTCATTCAGATATTTAGGGACTCTTACCAACACCTCCTACAGGGGATCTAAGTATTTTGTTATCTTTGTGGACAACTATTTTATGGTTTTACCTTATGCATAATATGTTTGAGTTATCTAAAATTTATTCGAATTTTATTCGAATGATTCAGACTTAATTTTTCAAATCTATCAAAGTTTTGCATACTAATATTGCCATGGAATATCGAGATAATACATTTCTTAATTTATTAAGTCAAATGAAAACCATATGCTATCGTTCATGTCCTGATACAACACAACAAAATAGTCGTGCTAAATGCAAACATAGACATATTCTTGAATCTGTTCGTGCACATCTTATATATGCCTCTTATCTTGAAAAGATTTGGGGAGAAGTTTTATTAACAGTAGTATGCATTGTCAATTATGTTCCATCCTTCGTCATTGATTATCAAACTCCTTATGAATGACTATATGACACTCCTCCAAACTATCATATTCTCAAGTCTTTGGATGTGCTTGTTTTGTTTTTCTTCAGCCTTAAGAATGAAATGGAATAAACTCGAGTCTAGAGCTCGTTTGTGTTGTTTTCTTGGCTATGACATTGAACATAAAGGTTATCATTGTTGGGATCTTATCTCAGATCACCTTCGTATCTCTCAACATGTTGTTTTTTGGGAACATAAGATGTTTTCATTTATATTAAAATTTCACACATCACATACTTCTCCTCATAAACTCTTTATAGATCCTAATATTTCTTTGTTCCCTGATGACAGTGATTCAAGTATTCCTTAGACTCAAAAAGGTGCCTCTGATATTATTCGATCGATTTCTGAATAGTCTCACTCCCCTGTTGATCTGCACCCGAGTCCTTTTGTCTAATCTTACCTACTGCTCCTCTTCATCCTACAGTAGAGTTTTCTTGCCCAATTTCACCGGTTGCTCCTCCTCCCCATCGCTTTAACAAGTAAGAGAATTACATGTAACCCTTCGAGACTCTCATTGTTTCTTTACCATTCTTTCTTTATATGAGCCTCAATCTTGTAGAAAAGCTAGCACTAACCCTATTTGGCAACAATCCATGACTGAAGAATTGCAAACTCTTGAGAAGACTTAAACTTAGGATATGGTTAATCTTCCTCTTACTAAATCTGTCATCGAGTTCAAATGGTTATATAAGATCAAAACAAAATCAAAACAAAATCAGATAAGTCTATTGAAAGACATAAAACCTATCTCATGACCAAAGGTTTTACCCAAGAGTATGGAATTAATTATGAGGAGACATTCACACTAATTGCTAGACATATATTTGTTCGTAGCTTATTGACAATCACTGTAACCAAACGGTGGATATTATTTCAAATGGATGTGAAGAATATCTTTATTAATGGGGATCTTACTAAAGAGATATTATAACACCACCACTAGGGTATCCACACCCTCCATATAAAGTGTGTTGTCTCCGTCAGGTACTACATGAGCTAAAACTGGTTCCTAGAGCTCGGTTAGCCAAATTCTCTTTCATCATCATACAATTTGGTTTTGCCTTTAATTCTTATGATTCTACACTGTTTCTTTGCAAGACTAGTTATGGTTCTGTTTTCTTGTTACTTTGTATGGATGACATGATAATTATAAGAAACAATATTGCTGGTATCTCTGATCTTAAAACTTATCTCCAACAGCAATTTGAGATGAAAGATATTAGTTCTCTCAGTTATTTTATTGATTTTGCGATCTCTTCTGACTTTGATGGTTAATAACTCTCGCAAGCAAAATATATTTTGGATCTTCTTGTTCGTGCTGACTTAAATGATAATAAAATTAGTACTAGTCCCTTGAAAGCTAATGTTAAACTAAGTCTTTTATAGGTGCATCACTTAATGATCTTACTCTTTATAGACAGCTTATTGATAGTCTTATTTATTTAACCGTGTTCGTATATATCGTGCATATTGTCAACCAGTTTATGTCTGCTCCTCATTCCACTCATTTTGCTGTTGTCCTTCATCTTCTACGATATCTCAGGGACACGATGTTTTATGAACTTCATTTTTCTGCTACCTCATCTTTAGAGTTACGTGCTTATTCAGACGTTGATTGGACTAAAGATCCTACTGATTGTCGATCTACCACTGGTTACTGTTTCTTTCTTGGAGATTCCCTTATCTCATAGCATAGTAAGAAACAGACTATTATAATTCGATCCAATATTGAGGCTTAATATCAGGCCCTCGCTGATACTGCTCAAGAACTTGTTTGATTGCGTTGGTTAATTTCAGATATAAGAGTTCATCATGTCATAGCTACTCCTCTTTGTTGTGACAATCATAGTGTCATTCAAATTGTCCACAATGATATTTTTCATGAAAGTACCAAATACATTGAAATTTATTATCATTTTGTTCGGCAATATGTTCATCAGGGTACTATTAAACTTCACTTAATTGCTTCAGCTGATCAACTTGTTGATATTTTTACCAAAGCTCATCCTTCATGATGTTTTCGTGAATTGGTTTCCAAACTCAAGCTTACATTCATCTCGCCATTTTAAGTTTGTGGAGGGATGTTAACATATCAATCAATCATCAATCATATCAATCACCATTATTCATCATTTCTATATTTGTATTTGAGACATTTCTATTTCCATTGTTGTAATATATTATTCTAGTTACCATTTGCGTATTATGTCTCTTAGCCTATAAATGGGCTTGATATCGTACATTATAATATACAACGAAATACACATTATTCCTTCATATTTTACATAATGAATGATAACACATTCCTTAGAAAAAGATTTAAACTTCAACCATTATTTATTATCATATCAAAAATTAATATCTACAACTAAAATACCCTAAACTTACTAAATATATTATTCAAAATATGTTGTTAATTAAAAAAAAAAAACTCCATTCTTTGCTTTGTGCTAGTCAGTAAATAAAGAAAATTTAAATATATTTTTTGAAGATTTGTATGTTACTAATTATTGGTTTTTCCTTTTGATCTATTTTATTAATCTTGTAGTCAAAAACTTGAATTTAAAATCAAAAACACATCATGATCATCATATATTCAAGAAACACATTTGTCATATACTTTTTAACGTATCAAGTTAAAGCTAAGAACCAATAATCTATTTCTGCATTTTTTTAACCATAATTGAGTAAGTTTAAAGTTTGTGTTGGTTTTTTATATGATAATTAATGATGATTCAAGTTTAAATATTTTTTAGAATTATGAACCAAGGACTTTGAACAAATTTGAAATGATTGACGTGGCGGTAGTGTTGTGTTAAGGATGATTGTTTGGTTTTCTTTGGATTCGAGTTGCATTGTGTTTGTATACATTGGTTTTTTTTTTTTTTTTTTTTAATCATCATCAATGTTTTGTTTTTATTTTGAGAATTCAATCAAAGTGTCATTTTACTAATCCAATTAGTTGAATTTGTTATCATTCCTTATAAGAATATAGTGTAATAAAATGAGATGTAATTCGTTATAAAATATAGTATAGTAAAATGAGATGTACTTATAAAAATATAATATAATAAAATTAAGAAGAAAAAGGAAAAGTATTATTGGTATCGAGTGAAGTTTAAAACTAATCTAGAAAAATTTTAAATTTTTTATGGCAAAAGTAGTGTACAATCAATTTTTTAGGGTAAAAATATCGCCACTCTAATAAGTATCTAAGACCATCTGCAGCGTAGCACCAAAATGGTGTTTAACACCATTTTGGTGTCAAAAACAGCTGCAGTGCGGACACTATTTTGGTGTCCAGCGGCTGGCCCGAAAATTGGTGTCCAACTGTAGCTAATACCAATTTTGCAAATGGTGGGCCACCTTACTTTTTTATTTTTTCAAAATTTCAATATTATCCTCAATCTAATAAATACAACAAATCTAATTCCTTTTATATCCTTTAATATATTTATATAATTTGATTAATAATTATAAATAAAAATTAAATTATTATAAAAAATATATACCGTTGGAAATATTTTATTAAGATCTTTAAAATGAGTATAATATTGAATATATTTTAATATATTTTTAGGTTTTTAATATGTATTATAAGTAATATATTAAGATAATGTCATTTTTAATTATTTTTTGTATATAAAAATTTATTATTTTAATAATTACTTGATAGAATTGATAATATTTTTAATGCAAAAACTTAATAATGTAATAAAAAACAATGACATTAACACTACCATTACCTAAAATTAAAAATACATGATAAAATATATATATATATATAACAACAACAACAACATAAATGAGATAAAAATGAGGTAGATAAACAATTAGGTGGATAAACAATTAGTTGGATAAAAATGAATTAAAAAATATTAAGTGATTAAAAAATTAGGTGAAAATATAATGAAAATAATAATTTGTAAAAAAATTTAAAAAAAAAACTATATAAGTATTTAATAATTTTGTAATATATCGTGAATAATTATTTGAGAATAAAATTCTATACTAAATAAATTAATTAATATTGATTAAGGAATTATGTATAAAATATTTTGTGAAGATACTTTTTATACAAATTTGATGTCATGTACATTGGAGTGTCAAAAAATTTAGTGTTAACACGAAAATAGTGTCAAATTTAGTGTTGCGCATTGGAGTTGGTTTAAGAGACTCAAAATATTAATATCCAACTTCGTTGATGTGGAAATAGGGACGTAGCTCTGTGTGGCCTAGGCCTACCCTAGCTCACATTGAAAAAAAATATATAAATATAGTATATATATAGGTACTTACATATGAGCCGGGTCCTAGATAGTCTGCTTTGGTTGGAATGCCAGAAGTAGCCTTTTTGTGTTGTCCAGCAGCTAAGATAACATTTGTGAACAGGTAAGCCACTAAAGCTATATATTTAGCAGCTTGGTGAACAGCCTATGGGAATGTGGTATGTAAATGTTGTCCAGTAGCCTGTACACAAACTGGATTTGTAGATTAGTATACTATTCTTTACTAAAAAAATTTTAAAAAAAAAAATACTTATACATGAGCCAAAATGCAAAGAAGCAGAAATAAGAACAAAAGTGTACAGTAGAACCATCTATGGAGACCCTTTTTCATCAATTTCTTTATCATCATTTCCGCGCAGGGACAGATCATCACGCCGCCCTAGCCCACATTGGAAAAAAAAAAATTACAATAATAAAATTATATTTATTTAAAATACATATATATATATATGTATATATCCATATATATATTCTTTTAATATCAAAACAAATATGTAAATTTTATATTTATTTTATTGTTTATATTTATATTTCTATTCAAATATGTATTTGTAATAATTTTATTTCATATATTAAATCTGAAATTTTACTTAAAATTTTCACACTTTTTTTTATTTAAAATTTTCACAATTTGCTTCTTTTTTTATTATTATAATATTAGTTGCATAATATATTACACAAATTTAATATTTTTAGTGTTTTTCAAATGCACTCTTTAATTTAAAGTGTAATAGTAATTCTAAATTATGATTGTGAAAATACAAATTATCTATATCTAAAGCAAGACTGTTGTTATTATAAAATTATTATGCTATAATCATATTCCATAAATTAGATCATTTAAATATATTTAGTTATAGCTTGATTAATATCTGATTTTACTTACATTTCATTTTTCTTTTATATTTTGTTCAATTTTTTTACTTTTAATTATTTATAATATGAATTTTACGGGATAAATAAAACTTGTTATATTTCCTTTAACTAGGTACATTTATGTTTTTTTTTTTAATTTATAAAATGTTTTCATATCGTCGAAGCTCATTTAAAAATTTTAGAAAAAATCCTAAAAAACAATATGACATATGAGAATATGTCTATTTTGTAACTCATTATTTCGTATTTATTCTAAATACAACTTGACATTAACATAAATATCCAAAACCCCCCTTATAGGCATATAAAAGGACGATAATATTTTTGATAGTCACAGATTCTGTTAAATTGATGTGGTTGATCGTTTGACTCCAAACGCAAAAAGAAAAAAATAATGAAATTTGAATTAAAATATTATTAATTAAAATAAAAAAATCAAAATAAATAATATTAAATATAAAATTATAAAAAAGTGAAATTTTTATTGTTTTGAAAAAATGAAGCCATCATCATCACCTATTCCTCTCTCTTGCTCTCTCTTGGTCTTTCACCTACCCCACACTCTCTCTTGTTTCCTTTCTCTCCTTTTTTTTTCTTCGATCACTTTCTTCCCTACCGATGATTATGGTGTCGAGAGCGTAGTGGGTTTTGGTTGATTATTGGGTTCGACGACATAATGGGCTCAAAAATGACGGTCACAGTGGCAGCACCAACAAAGCAGTCACCAACTCACCCATCAAACTTAAACTGTACCATCACCTACACCATCACGTTGCACCATGCCTCCAGTCACCCATCAAAACCAAAACTGCACCATCAACATCACTCACCCATCTTGTTAGCCTTCACTCTCTCTTGCCTTAATTGCTTCGGCCTAATAGTAGAGCCAACTCCATTCGAAAACACTGTTGAAAGCAAAGATCTGGTGGCCACCATATGGCCATCGAGGTGGATAAGAAGATGGAGAGGCAGAAGGAGGAGAGATAAGTTGTGGATTTTTTTTTTATTTTTTTATTTTTGTTTTCTTTGTAATTTGTGGATTTTTTTGATGATATAATTTGTGGGATATGTATTGATTTTGATTGAAGTGGATGGCAGCTTGAGTTGATATTATGATTAATTGTTATAGTTTTTTTTTTTTTTCCCTTATAAATATTATGCAAAGGTGAATTGAAGATAAAAATGAGGATGAATTGAAGATGAAAATCGAAGGTGAATTGGACGACTCTCTATGACTTATACACATGAAGTCTGATGACTGTTAGAGGGAAGAGTACAATCCTGGTGTTCTAAAAGTCTCATTTCAATCGTTTTCAAATCTCAAATCATTTTCATATGTAAATTTTATAATTTTATTTCTGAATATAAATATAATTTTTAATAAATCCTTTTTTTTTCATAATATAAATAAATATTCTATAATCAAATCATAAATCATAATCAATAAATCAATAGACTAATTATAAAATTTTCTTCTAATAACAATTAAATAAATAAAATATAAAATTTAAATAATTATAATAAATCAATTTACTTAAAATAAATTATCCACTTACATAACTCATTTGTTTATTTTTGAATATAATACATGTTCCCATCTGATTCCTCATAAATCTTGATCCACCATAAAATCACATAAATTCAATTTAGAACTTATGAAAAAATCAACTAATTTCCTGAATTTCAAAACTCATTGAAATAAAATAACTTATCTAGATAAATTAGGTACTCAAATATTCCATTTGAACCATCCAAAACTTTCTTATGTTTTTCCTCTCTTCTAATTTTTTTTTTTTTTTCATTTCTTTTCATCATTTTTTTCTTTCTTTTCTATTGTCGAACTAGTCTTTTGTTCTCTGTATGTTTTTGTTACTGCCTTATTGCTTTTTTTTTTTTTTTGAAATTCTGGAAATTTCATTACCAACTTTCCTAAATTTGTGAACCACAAACATACAACCTTACAAGCCAACCAAATTTGGGGCTACCAACTAAACTTAAATACACCAAAAATTGTTCTCAATAGAGGAACAAGCTAGGAAGATCAGATGGAATACCAGACGAATCCCAATCATGGTAGTAGCCAGGCAACATTGAATACGGTCAACCACCAACCATCTAAAGTACAAATTAAAACAAATACAACAAACTAAAAATAAGTAACACTCAAAATAAGTTATATAGTACATCCTCTATAACCTATACGTCAGTCGTTAATAGACAGATTCTAGAAAATAGGACAACGTGCCTCAAACAGGAAACCATCCCTACAGCAATTAGATCCCCTTCCTAAACTAGAAACATCCATATAAAGCCATGAGATTATGATTGAATGTCAAATCCAGCAGAAAGCACCTTAAAAACCATCACCATCGCAGGCTCCAAGGAGGCTAGAAGCTACTGATTTTCACTCATCACCTGTAATATAAACAAACCACACTAAGGCAAATCGGGTTTTAAAGTTGGATCTAACCCTAAAAATCCCCCAAAAACAATGAAAAATGTAGGTGAGAAACTAGAAAAGAAGGAAACGACAATGATCGAAAGGGAAAAAGAAACAAGATTACGCCAAAACTGGCCTGGATCTAACCTGGTTCTACAAAGCTTTCTCTCATTAAAGGATGAGAGTGTTTTCTCTCTCTAGTGAGAAAGCCTTCGAGAAGACATGCTACCTTATTGCTTATATATATATATATATATATATATAGATACATCCACATACAAATAACCACTGCGCCGACTCTCCAATTCTTTTTTATATAATATACAATATAATATACATAAGCCACACTCACTTCACACTTCCTTGGATTGACACTTGTCTTTTTTTTTTTTAAATATGTAATCACTAACTCATATAGTGAGAAAGCCTTCGAGAAGACATGCTACCTTATTGCTTATATATATATATATATATATAGATACATGCACGTACAAATAACCACTGCGCCGACTCTCCAATTCTTTTTTATATAATGTACAATATAATATACATAAGCCACACTCACTTCACACTTCCTTGGATTGACACTTGTCTTTTTTTAAAAAAAATATGTAATCACTAACTCATATATATATATATTATTTCTCATGAGTGTCTCTAGGTCATCTCTAGATGGGTAGCTGCATTGGCGATCACATCTCGAGTTCGACACCCATGTCACTTTTATGTGTGACTTGTTTTCTTATCTTTCACCTGTGTGTGGGTTGTTCTCTGGATCATGTCACCAGTATCTTATACTACTTGGTTCCGATTATACTCTTGGACAATACCAATAATTAAAAAAAAAAAAAAAAAAAAGAGGTCTCTAAACTTACTCTCTTTTATGTAAGGCCACCCTAATTTCTTTGTCTCTATATCAATTTGACTATTTGCTTTGCTGATGGCTTGTCTACAAGTGGCAATCTCACGTCTGCTTAATGACATTTCTTTCTTACTTGTACGACCATCATGTTCCACACATTTTGTCCATTTCATTTTTTTTTTTTAAATTCACAAAATTGTGTATTTAACCAAAGTAGGGGATGCATTAAAACCAACGAATTATTTCTTGGCTTGCATTCAAAATGGACCAATTTATTGATTTTTATTTTGAGCTCAATTTACTTTCTAAATCCACTTGAATTCAGGCTTCACATATTACTTAATTAGGATTAGAGAAAAATATTAAAAGTAAGAAAACTAGATCTAATAGAAATAATAAAAAGGAAGGAAGGAAGTTAATTATATTAGAAATAGGAAGAATAAATAATAGAGTTAAAAAAATAATGAATAACCAAAAAAAAACAAAAAGGAAGAGACGGATCCGGATGACAAAAAACACTTCCAATGGTTTTTAAACAATATAAGCAATTTTTAAAATAAAATAATAATAATTAATAAAAATAACAAATTTTAACAATTATCAGCATTCTATATTATAAGTGTATTATGTACTTTTTTGCAGACTGCATGTCTGCGCAAGGTTTTTTTTTTTTTTTTTCACAAAAAAAAGAAAATAAAAGAAAATTGCACAGTATACAAATTGAGCTTATAGAATTTTTTTTTTTCAAATCCGGATGGGCACATGTCCGCCTGGTCCAATGGTGAGTGCTTCTAATCATGCTTAAATATTCAAGGGTATTTGCAAAATTTGTTCTAAAATATTGTTTTAGTAGGATTTAACTTTTACAAAATTATATTTGTATATCACTAAGACTAATTTATTATAAGAAAAAAGTTATTGATGAGTTTTCTACTAAGTTCATAATTCAAATAGTTGTTGTTCAATCAGTTGCTATTTTCAATCCTGCTCCAGCAAAACCACAGGTTAAATATGTCACTCATACAGGTCAGCTTATTTATTATTTCACTGATCCCTATGGTCATAGTCCATTTGATATTGAATGTAAATGCCGAAGCTATTAAAATGGTTTAGCAAAACAAGACCAAGTTTCTGTTGTTAGAAAATCTTCTTTTAAACCTAAATCCCTTTACCAACTTTGGCCTAAGAAAGATCCTACTATAGGTCCATTAAGAGAACCTTCTAGCAAATATGAATATATTGTTAAATATTCTGATCCTCCTAAATATCCTCCAGTATCTATTCTAACTTGGGATGATAATTCAGAAGATTCATTTGAAAAAAGATTCCCAAACGTCCTCCACAATCCTAAATTAAAACTTCCTCTGAACAAACCCTTTTACCCTGTTACAAGAAAGGTCTTGAGTGGATTTCTAAGTCATCTTCTTTCAAATCTTGCAAATCAATTAAAAAATGAGTTGTTAAAAATCCTTGTCCACCCTTAGTTCCATCAGTCATAATGTTCCAACACTCCTCCACTTCATATGATACTGATTTTTCCTCATTAGATGAAACTGTTACCCAAAAGCCGAAAGTGATTCCTACACAAATAGTTCAACCTGATTGTTCTATTAAGCCCATTTCTCAAGTAGAAGTTGTTTTAAATTGACAATCTGAGAATGCAATTGCTCAGAACAATGTCATGCACAGAATTGAGTCAAAACTCAACCATTTGCAATCTTAGACCTCTACTATTGCTGAAAGAACTGCTCAAGTAATTCAGCAATTACAGTAGAGAATGAATCAGCTTCATAATGATCTTCTTCATCTGATTCAGACAAATCAAAGTTTCACAATTGCTTTTACACAAAAGGATGTAGAAAATAGGACTAAAAGCTCAACATGCATCTCTCTAGCAAGATCTTTGCAAACAGACTTTTCATGTTCCTTCTCCTGCTCCAGTTTAGAATCTTTTTAAAGTATCTAGTAGTTTATGGACTTTTCCTCAACCTACCTTCCCAAAGGTCAGTCAACCCTTCGCTCCAATTGAAACAAGATCTGAAGTAGATCTAGCCTTTAGTATTACACATCAACTCTACGCTAAGCTTAAAGAACAACAAGAAGCTTAGCAAGCAGAGTAGAAGCAACAGAAACATTTAGCCTGAAGAAAAGGAAAATCCAAAATGGCTACTCCTCAGTATGCTTCTCGACATAGTTCCAGTTCTCAGTCTCACTCCAGACAAGAAGATCAATACATGGTTTCTTAGCCAAATTTGATCTCTCAAACCTTACAAGAAATGTGATCCTCTTAGATTCCATACATTCCACCCTCTAATCCACTTCCTTATTCTCTAACTTCTTCAGACATCATTAAAAATACTTCTCCCAGTATTCCATCTACTTCAGCTAGTTTTATCCTAACATCTTCTCATGACTCCTCTTCAGCTCATATTTTGTGTACTTTCTTAGAATTTTTTGAAGATGAGATTTTCAGCTCCACAACTTATACTTTTCATCCACAATTTATGAACACTAAACCTAAGATTTATGAAGAAAATGTTAGCACTGAAACTGAAGCTCCCCAACAGGTTCCTCTTGCTCAACCTCCTCCTCAAAATAATCACACCTTGAAACTATTCACCTTCACTCTAGATGATGTTCCTTTCTCTAAATAGAGCAACATAATTTTTGAGTTTCAGACGTGGTTACAAATAGAAATGCTGAAGCCACATGCTCAATTTCAATAAGTTCTCACTCAATTCACCACCAAATTCACCAGTACATTGAGAAAGTGGTGGCAAAAATTAGAAGAGTATAGGCAAATTCAATTTTGTCAACTCCCTAATCTTAATCAAGCTCTTTTTGTCTTTTGCAATGAATTTTGTGACAAACCCTAAGCTCATGAAGCAAAAATGAGAGAATAATACTTTCAAATGAAGTGTTGTTCTTACAAAAACAAAAGATCTTAAACGGTATTATCAACAGATGATAAAATGATTTTATGTTCTTCATGGAATAGATGATCCAAACATGAAACAAGCCTTCTTATCCTCCATTCTAGATTTGCTATAGCAAGAAGCAACAAAAATTATGCGAACATAAGACAAATCTCTTCAATAATGTGCTATTGGTGAGATTTACTAGTTTGTCCTCACTGCATTAGATAAACTCTGTGCTCAGAAGAAACTCTTTGAAGACTGCTTGCAAAGATCAAAACAACTGACAAAAGTCCGTCAAAGACCAGATTTACAAATCAAATGCAAGAATCAAAACTAGTGTACTTGCTCTACAAAGCGAAAGCATCAATTCTTTAAAACCAGACCATATAAGAAAAAATCATTTTCACATACCATCGTAGGTCAAAGCTTAGAAGATTTCTCAGAAGAAACCCTTTAAATAGAAAACTACCAATAGATGTTATCTCAGTCATAAAAAGGGTCATTTTGCTAAAAATTACTCTAACCAAAAAAGAAGTCTCACTAGATAGTCCAATACCTCGCACAAATAGGTATTTCTCTTATTGATTATGAAATTGAAGATTTATTTTCAGTTTATGATGAGTCTACTCCCTAGGATTTTCTTCAATTTGATCAGTTCTCAGAAACATCTTATGATTCTGACAACTCTTCTAGCTATCAGATTCAATACTTCATTCAACCAGATAAATCAAAAATCCTTTTGGCAATGATAAAAATTTTTCCTACCAAATATGTCAAACTCATCCCTATTATTGCCTTCTTTGACATTGATGCTGTAAAATCTATCTTCAATCCAGACATTTTACCCTCTTCATATTGGCAACCTTATAAAGAAACATTTCATGGTGCCAATAATGAAAATTTCACAATTACCCTTATCAACAACCCTCTTATTTTTGAAATCTTCTCAGGATGTATAACCACTCAATAAGTCTTAGGTTCTCACTTACCAAGAAGAGATTTAGTTTTTGGTTTTGATCTATATTCAAACTTTTCTCATCTCAGAATTCTTTCTGATGGTCCTAGTGTTAAAAATCATTTCAAACCCTAGACTACACAACTTAGTATGTTTTTCCCTCCAATCACCTGTAGATTTAACCCAGATCCATCACCAACTTATTCAAAACTCCTGTTTGGAAACTCACCTTGAATTCCTCCAGAAATGTTCTCATCCTTTCTAGCAAAATCCTAAGTTCTTTGCCAGATTTCCTTTTCATTTAAATGAATACATAAACCCGAACAAAGCAAGCCACTCAAGCATGAATCCAAAGCATCTCATGCTTGTAAGAACAGAATGTTTTCAGCTACAACAACAAGATCTCATTAAACCGACAACTTTACAATGGGTATGTGAAAATTTTTATGTGAATAAAAGATCTAAACAAGTTTGTGGAAAACTGAAACTTGTCATTAATTATAAGGCACTCAATCAGTATCTTCAAAATGATAAGTTTCCTTTACTCATGAAGCAAACCTTGTTTACTCATGAATCTCTCAAATGCTTATATCTTCTCCAAATTTGATTTGAAAGCTAGATTTTGTCAATTAGGAATTCATCTAGTAGATAGGTACAAAACTGTATTTTGCATACCAGACCACCATTTCCAATGGAAGGTCTTGTCTTTTGGCATTAAAACAGCCTCTTCTTTGTTTCAAAATGTCATGACTAAGATCTATGCTCTCATACTTTATAGTGCTTTCATCTACATTGATGATATTCTGTTGTTTTCTAAAAATGTGCAAGATCATCTCCAACTCATCCAGCAGTTTACCCAGATTACTAGAGATCATGATATCATGCTTTCAGCCAAGCAAAATAGAAATTGCAAAAACAAAGATTACTTTCCTTGGTATGAAAATTTCTGAAGGAAAATATCATCCTTAACCTTACATTGGTCAAAAATTGCTCAAATTTTCATACCAATTATAGACTAAATATGAATTTCAATAATTCCTTGGTGTAGTCAACTATGTCAGAGCATTCATCCCTAATGTTATAGTCCTTACCAAACCTTTATCCAACCTTCTACAGAAACATCCTCCTCCATGCAATCATCAACAAACCCAAGCAGTTCAACAGATCAAGCAAGTCTGTCAAACACTTCCTCCTTTACACATTTTTCCACAGAAACGCGTATTTTACAAACAGATACAAGTGAAAATTTTTGGGGTGCTATATTATTTAAACAGACAGATCAAGGTGTTCTTCACCTATGTTCTTACCAAAGTGAAAGTTTCAAGTCAAGCCAGTTACACTACCATTCAACATTCAAAAAAATTATGGCAGTAAAAAATGCTATAGAGAAATTTGATTTCATCTTATTGGTCATCACTTTATAGTGGAGATTGATATAAAATCATTTTCTCAAATACTCAAATTTCACAAGAAAAAATTGCCTCATTAGCTTATTCTTCGATGATCAGAGTGGTTCAGTAGATACTCCTTTACTATTAAGCATACCAAAGATAAAAACAATTTCTTAGTAGATTTTATTTCTCATCCAATCCAAAACAATCTTACCTTATCTCCTATTTTCATGTTTCAATTATCTTACTCTACCTTCTTGTGTCCAGAAATTTCAGAATTCTTAGAATTTTTAAAAACCCAGTTTTCAGAAAAGAAAATTAAGAAATTACTATTTTCTTATTAGTATAAATGTATTCAAAATCATGGTAAGCTTTTCCTCAAAACTCTTAGTGTTCATCCTACCTATCTATTTTCTCAAGTTATTTTTTTACCTACTTAATCCCAGTTCCCTTATTTTTTTTTTCTTTAGAATTCTTCTGGTTATATGGTGTCTCAGTCATCTTTATTATTTTGCTATTGAAATTCCCAATGATCTTATCAGAAAAACTCTATCCTTAGGCCATAAGTCTTCAGACAATTATTTTTTTTCATTTTCTTTTTAGATTTAAATCCCTCTATGAATGGAAAACTTGAAAAAACATCCTTCTTCCTAAACATTGGTCAGTCTTGCTATTTCATCATCCTTTTATCAGTAGTCCTGATGGTCTATATTTTTCAAAACAAAAGTTTGAAATAATTGAGCAAAATCCCACCCCAGTCTTTGATGGTCAGCTCAATTATGTTGCAAGGATTAGAGTTATCCAAAAGAAACTTTTTGAAAAAAATCAGATCATTCCAAATGAAATTTGGCCAACCTTGTCTGATGATACCCCTTGAGATCATTTTCCTCCATCTTATCTTCAAGAACTTTCTCAAGCTCGTGATCATTATGTTGATTCTTTGGTGTCCTAATTTTCAACTTAAGATTTTCCAGCATGGTACTTCCCAGATTCTCAACCAGACACGTGGCAAGCAGAATATATTCAAGAAGCAAAAAGAATATATGATGAAGACAGAAAGAAAAACAAAAAATCAATGATGAAGGACTCAGCAATAATAAGCAAAGGAATAAAGATCTCAATCAGTTTATTATAATGTCAATGTCTGATGATGACACTCTAACCTACATCCTTAACTTTTGTATTGGGTGTGGACCCAACTATCATTATCTTGAACATCAAAATATAGATTACACCTCAGGTGATAAGTCAGACGACCCCGTCAAACATTATTAACAGATTCTCTCTTATCCAAAAAGTAAAAAAAAACATGTGTAATAATTAAACATTTGTTAAAAGTCGTACCAGTCCATTATTATGTTTGTAATAATCTGGTTTGATAAATGTGTGATGTAAGCAATGATGCAATTGTAGCTACATTATTGATAAGTGTTGTAAGCAATGATGTAATCTTTTTTGTCATATCCCGAGTCCATACTCTATAAATGGACTCCCTCTCTTTGTTGTACTAAGAACTTGGAAATATTCAAAAATGTGTAATAAAAATACTATGTTTTCTAGCTAAATTTATCTTTTTTGTCTAAACACACCTTAGTGAAAATAGTGATATATCTCAAAGTACTAAGATAAAGAAAGAAATTACCTGGTTCTTTGTCTTAATTCTCAATTTTCAGTAGCTTAGTTTTAATAAGTGATCTCTCTTTTTGTGAGTTGTTTTTGAAAATAGAAAGAGTCTAGTCTGACTAGCAAGTCCCGTTTTGATGAGATTGGTTAGGAGGCAGTAAGAGTCATGGATACTGGTGCTATGATGAGTTTTTAAGGGATGATTAATCTTTTGGTAGTTTTGAATATTAGCACTGAGAAACTCAAGAGTGAGAATTGAGGTAAGGTATCAAGTGTTAGATAGCTTATTTCAAAGCTTAGATTATTAAATTCTAAACTCAGAAGGTGAAATTATAAAATTTATGCTTTTATTTATTTTATTTATTTATTTTTAAGTTTAATGTAATCATCTCTTTGAAATTGTTGTGATTCAAAACTTATTCTTCTTTTCATGTTCCGCATCATGGCATTGTCTACCACGATTCTCGTCTTCTCTTTTTAAAATTTTTAATTTAGAGATAACTTATATTTGACTACTGCAGCATAAAAAACAATAACGGTGTATTTGTTATTGTTTTTAAGATGATATTTTTTAAAATTATTTTAAAAATAAAGCTTTTTAAAATGTAATATATTTGGTTAAATTTCTTAAAAGTTGTTTTAAAAAAATGAAAATGATGTAAAAATATTTGGTATTATTTTTGAAAATAAATAAGATATTTGTTTGGAGGGGGAAATAGTAACTTGTTTTGAAATTTTGGTTAAAAGTGATGAAAAGCATAAAAAATATATATTATTATTATTATTATTTTTACCTTTTAGCTAATATTTTTCATTTTCGAAAATATATTTTACAAGACATGCACTAAACGCATTTCTTCTTCTTCTTCTTCTTTTTTGTTTGAAAATTAAAATCCATTTTAAAAAATGATTCCAAACACCACCAAATTCTAGGTGATCCTATTTTTTTCTTAAAGATTATTACAAATAAAAAATAATAATAATAATTTGTAAATGAGATCTCATTTATTATATAGTCATGTATCTCATTATTTGGAATAAACTTGTGGACAAAACATTTACTATAGCATTACTGATCTTATATAAATTACCCAGTCAGCCAAGTATTTATGGTGGGTTAAAAAACCGAAACATCCAGGAAGAATACACCTACTATTGAGACAACAACTTTTTCAAAAGAATTTAATCTTGTCAATTCGTACGAGACAAAATGTTGATTGATTTAAATTCTTTTACTTGCAATTTTGACAACAGTGGTTAATTTATTGTTATACATCGGATATAGTCTTATTTCCAACTGTGGTGGTTAGAACTGATAAGTGTTTCAAAATTGTCGGTCCCACCCTCCCAGATGATTTCAATTAATTCAGGATACGACTTGGACGGATTGAGCATTTTTTACTCAGAGCAAGATCATCAGTCAACTGAGCCGGTTTATCCATTTTGGTTTCACATGCTATTGGACAGAAAAGTTTAGATGCGACGCACCAGCATAATTTTCATTTATTACTGTACAATGTTTATTTTTATAATTTTTCTAAAAACAAAATTATGTATAATTAATTAGCTTGATATAAATTCAAATTGTTTGGCATGGTCCAACACACCCAACCCGTTTTTCATAAGTGACAGTAGGGTTAGAGTATCCATGTCTACAAAAAGTGAATATTTACTTTTCTAACCTATTTGTATATAGATAAATTATTTATAAATATCTCTTATGAGAGGATAGTTTTCTCATTTAGTATTGATCTCTGTGTCCCAATTATTAAAGAGTAAAGTAAAAATAATATTATATTTTGAACAGTTTCATAGAGTTTTAATGATCCCATAGATATAATTATACTTGTAATATATATAATAATAATAATAAATAAAAAATGCTAGTCCATCAATTGCACCGAATGATATTTATTTTTTATTTTTTTTTTAAACCTACACGGAATGATTTTTTGTAAGTAAGAGGAGAGGAGAAAATTGAGGCCACACGAAAAGATCAAATGCAAGATTTTGAATTAAATTTGATAATGGGTCATGCCTTTAAAAGCCAAAACGTAAAACAACGAGAGACTTCGATTTATATGATAGTCAATGAAACAGAAACTTTTGGATCCACCACCAATAAAAAATTAACACATCACCTATTTATTAACTTTTTACATACCTTATATATATTTATTTATTTATTTTACTACCAGTACATCTTAACTTTAAAATTTGTAGAACCAACCCATTTTATCTGTAAATTAGATTTAATATAAAGACGTAGTTAGGATTTGATATTAGGGTGGGTTAGAATAAATTTTTTAAATAAACTCTAACAATGAATATATTTTATGAATTAAAAAATATATACATACCTAATTAAATGCGATATAACAAGTTTTACCTCTTAAAATTCATATTATAAATGAATATGATAAAAAAAAAATAAAAAGATTAAATAAAATATTTAAATAATAAATTTTATCAAATAAGAATTATAATTAATACTATAACATCAACACTCTTTATTTAAACATAAATAATTTATAGTTTAACAATAATAATTCATAGTTATTATTATATTTCAAATTATAGGGTATATAAGAGGAAACACTAAAGATATTAAATTTAAATAATATATCATGCAACTTATGATAAGAAAAAAGATAAAATATAATAAAAGTAAATAAAATTTCATATTTAAAGTACGGAATAAATTTATTACATATATAATATATGAATAAAAATAAAAATATAAATAAAAAATATATTTAATAGGTTTTAAATAAATATATATTTTTTTATATCATAAAAATTAATAAACAAAATATATATACGCTAAAGGCAGTGATGATCATTCTAGATTCATCTAAAAAAATGGATCTGTTCTTTCTCCTCAAGTAAATCTAGAAGCATAGCTAATTTAACTTCATTTTGGATTGATCCAGAATGACAGTTGAATTCTTCTTCCTCAAAAAAACCCAGACACTTCAAATATTAAAGAATGAATTTTTGTTCTAAACTGACTTAAAGTTTTGCAAGTTAATTTGTTCGTAAGAAACACCAGTCAATAAAACTCTCCTGCATCCTTTCATTTATATAATAACAATTTATTTTTCTACCCTTCTATCTATCAATGACCTTTTTCAACCTATCACCTATCAAATCTTTAATCATTATTTTCTCTATTTCACGTTACCCTACATGCCACGCACACTTCATTCCATGTGCTATTACACATATTTTAATTCATATACTCAAAATAAATAAAACAAAAATGTTTTTTGGGAGCTAGGGTAGACTTGAGCCTATCCTAACCCCACAACCCTACAACCCTGATCATTACAGAAGCAGAGAAAACAAAACAAAAATTGAAATAAAAGTTAAGGCACGATTTTAATACCCCAATATAATATAATTATTTAATTTTATTTCTGTTTTCTCCATTTCTATCCTACAATTGAAATTATTTAGTCCTAATATTTTTTAAATTAAAAGATATTAAGAATAGAAATACTATACATATATATACAGTGATTCTATAATTAATATCTTTTAATTTTGAATAAAAAAAATCTCAATCATTCATTAGATTTGATAAACAGAAAAAATAAAGATAAAAATAGATATAAATAATTATTATTTATATTATTAAAAAAACTCATGAAAACTTTTATAATGATAATAATTAAATGATAATTATTTATTTATATTTTTATCTTTTTTTTATCTATCAGATCTAATGGATAGTTAAAATTTTTTTATTTGAACTATTTTAAAGTTAAAAGATATTGACAATAGAACCGCTATATATATTTAATCTAAATAACTTTGACGAAATTTAACGAAACTTATGAAATTTTGATGTGATTTTTCATATATATGATACAAATAATAAAGTAGACTTGTAAAAAATTTTAGGACTTTTTAGGTATATGAACTGTTTTTGTTGATATTTTCTAAGAAAAAATAATAAAAAGTGAGAAAAATAAGTTCAGATTTATTATAGTTGTATTATTTAAATTTCTAAAGATACTTATAAAAAAATCTTATTTAAATATCCAATAAAATTTCATTACATTTCATTAAAGGTGCTTGTCAAATTCATGTTACGTGTACTGATGCTAAATTAAAATTTATATAAAAAAAAACGGTTAGGTGTGAACATTTTGAGCTTGTTTGGCGCAAGAAATACGGTGGATTTGGGGAAAATTTTTTCCCAT
The DNA here is from genome assembly GCA_022984855.1 of Dimocarpus longan. Classification (NCBI taxonomy): domain Eukaryota; kingdom Viridiplantae; phylum Streptophyta; class Magnoliopsida; order Sapindales; family Sapindaceae; genus Dimocarpus; species Dimocarpus longan. The sequence continues at coordinate 10,988,352 of CM041023.1, read as the reverse complement.
CTGATCATTACTGGTGTTGGGCGCATCTAAGATGGGAAAACTCCATGCAAACCCATATGGGCCCCAGTCTTAAAATCCCACTCATGTAGAATTTTATTGTTTTTATATTTAATTTTTAATTTTTTTATTAAAAATTATAATAATTTCTTATAATATTAAATATATTTAATAATTCTAAATTTATTTGAAATAATTTTATGGAGTTTATAATTTTAATATAAATTATAAATTAATTAATTTAGTTAAATACAATCTAATCCAATAACACCAAATAAGTCATAGTATTAATTTAATCCTCTTCAATCTCATCCAATCTTATTCCATCCGGACACAAAACAAGACATTTAGGTACATTCTCTTTTTCATAAATGGGAAATAGATAAAGATTTATTGAAATCTATTAAGATTAAACATTATATTTGCAATTTGAAAATCAACTTCCATAATATTATGAGATATTGACTTGAAGAAAATATCTTACATATGTTAGTAAATATATACAAAGTGTTATTACAAATGTAAAATATAAGTATACTTATTTCAGCTATGAGTGATCATAATTTACCAACAAATGTGTGGAATTTAGGAGGTTCATAGGTGGAAAATCATCTTCATTTGGAATCCCTAAGACCTTTTGTACCTATGTTTTTCTTTTTTCCTTTTTCATTTAAAAACGTGGTTCATGAGATCGTATGGTGCAAGTTTTGATTCATAATTTATTTGTTAGCTATAAATCAATTTTGCTATATGATTTGTACAAAACTTTTAAATAAATTTATGGACTATATAGCATAATAGTAATTATAATAATTTGAAGTATTATACATTTGACCCATAATATTTTTTACTTAAAAATCGAATATTCAATTAAAATAATAAAAAAAAATGCACACCTTCTTATTTTGTTTCTTAATAATATTACGCTCTCTCTTATATATATATATATATATATATATATATATATATATAATTACCCTTACCATTAACGGTCAACAGTTAAGACCAAGCATTGACCATCCAATGGAATGTCCATATTGCCACCAAAGCGGAGATTTCGAACAAAATGACCTAGTACATATTATGTATTGATTACAAATCTAGACATCATGATTCTTGTTACGTGTAAGAGAAAATACCACCTTATGAGTTGTACTAGGGCTTTGATTATAAACCTCATTGTTGAGTTTTTTTTTTTTTTTTTAGTACGCAGAAAACTTCTATTTAAGAAATATCTGTAAGAATAATGTTTGAAATATAATATTGTAGAACTAAATGAAATCAAGATGGACTAAACCTACTTCTAAAAACCTGAGTTGCTAGCCTATGAGTTGTTTTATTACTCTTTCTAGAGGTAAATTGGCGTCGAATATTGACCAACTTAATTAACATCGAAGAAATATCTCTAATGAAAAGATCTTCTACAACAGCAAATTTCTTGACTTGAATTGCTAAAATAACCAATCGAGCATTGACTTTCACAACTTAAGGTCTAAAATCACGAGCCAAAACAAATTTTAAATCCCCTCCAATTGCCACACATTTAGCCAAAAAAAGGGTAAAAAGATCAGTCATCTTCACATAAAGATCACATTTAACATCCCCAATTATTGGTATGTTTCATGAGAATACACGTTCCATAAAATTGCTAAGGATTTAAATATATTAATTATTTAATTACATATTTATTTTATATTCAAGAGTGCAATTTTAGTTTTTTAATGGAATAAAAATTAATAGATTGGGTCCAATTGATTAAGAATTAAAAAAAATATATATATATAGGACTCCACTGACCATCTTTAAGATGGATGGTGGAGATAAAAATGTAATTAAAATAAAAATATTAAAACTAAAGAAAAAAAAATCACACTAAGATCCATCCATCATTAGATAGTCATTGACCTGTTTGGACACTAAATCAACATGATCTAATCCCAGATCTTGACAATCTAGTGATAAAGTAGATTCTAACAATCTGGCGATGAACTAGATCTTGATGATCGAATGATAAATTGAATTATTATTTGAAGATGAATAAGATCATTACAATTTTATAAAGATCAAATTGATGTCAATTTGGTGTCTCAATAGATCAATGACAATTTGGTGATGAGCGGATCTCCACCAAATGTGATTTTCTTTTCCTATTTTTTAAATTTTCTTAATGTTTTTAATTAATCTTATTCTCCATTGCCATCTTTTAAAATGGATGTTGGAAATCAAATTTTATTTTAATTATTTATTATTTTTAACTTATTTTAAAAGTAAGGGTAAATTTGATATTTGATATTTATATTTTAAGTTTGACCATTAAATTTTCGGTTAGATAAACTAAGTTAATGTAATTACGAAACTTCAGGGAAGGTTGGATCATTTATGAATTTATAGTTTAAAAATTCCAATTTCTAATACGATAAGTACTAAAAGGAAATTTCCTCAACAACGCATTTTTCAGGAATGTTGACGTCACTCGTTGGCTGCCACAGTCGATATAAGCAATGGTGATGTAAGCAATGCTGGCACGGTTGATACAAGCAATGGAGTCAAAAAGTTGCGGTAGAAAGTAATACGAGAGGTTAATATTTTTAGGAGAGTATTTTGGTGATTATTATTATTATTTTTAATTTTCCTATAGAAAAGTAAATTACTCAATTTTCTCTGGTAAAATAAATTATTGGATTTTGCATCATATTAAAAAGTGCAAATAAGGTATTTACTCAACTACGTTAATAAACATGTATTTAGATTCTCTTCTAATCTAAGTTTTTCAAGTAACCATAAAACACTAAGAGGTTGTTTATTTTTTACACTTAATACTTAATGATACTGAATTAGGTCAATTAAGATATTTTTGTTTGTTTTTTTAAGTGGTCAAACCACTTAAAACTACCCAAAAATCATTGAAAAAAAAAAGTAATATTTTCTGACTTTTCACTTAATATAAAATCACTGAATGATTTTATAAATATATTATTCCAAATTTATCATTCCTAAAATAATATGTTTCCAAGTTTATTTTAGTTTTATATTATACAAATTTCTTTTAATACTTTAACAAATAACATTGAAAAATAAAAATCCTAAACATCTCAACATCAAATTTTTTTATAGTTAACTTACTATATTTCTCTGATCGAATTTTGATAAGAATATTTATTGATCAAATATTTATGTAATAACACAGAGACCAAATTGTAAATCAATTTGTTTAAGTATTTGATTATTCTTATTTAATTATAATAGAAAATATATATTACTTTACAATTTCAACTTTTGTTGTAATAGTAATTCAATTTAATACTATTTTATTTATTTTTATTTGAATATATAATTTAATTGATTCTACTATTTTAATTATGAATAAAAATACTATATATATAAGTTACAATTTCAACTTTTGTTATAATAGTAATTCAATTTAAGATTATTTTATTTATTTTTATTTGAACATATAAACTTAATTGATTCTACTATAATAATTAATTTTATTTTAATTATGAATAAAAATATTATATTTATATAAGTGTCTTAATATTTGTTAAATAATTTATTGCAATTATTTGTATCATATTAAATAAAATTACACAACAACTAATAGTAAAAGGATATAAATGTCAAATTACTAGTAATCAGACAATTTTTATTTTAAAAAATAAATAAAATTATTATACATTCAGAGGTAAAAAAAAGAAAAAACAAACATGTCTATCAGATTTCAGATTTCAGTCACTATTCAACTTTTAGTCTTCAGCAGTACTATTTAGTCTTTAGATAAAAAAACAAACGACCCCTAATATTTTTATGAGAGTATGAAAATAATGTGATTATTATTATTATTATTATTATTTTATTTCCCTATAGAAAAATAAAGAAAAATCTCTATTTCAGTCTTTGAGGTTTTAAAAAATATCAGGTTTTAAAACTTTTTTTAAAATAACTCTTTTCATCCCTAACGTTTTCAAAACTCTTCAAAAAGGTTCACATTATCAGTTAACTAACAGTCAGCGATGACTTTAGACAATTTATATTGTAATTTAGTAACTTAAATTCAAGGATATCTTAGGTAATTTAATTTATAAATTTATTTTTATAATGGTAATATAGTAATTTATATGTTACTAACAACTATCAAAGGTAAAAATATTTTTCTACGTATTCTATTATTGTTAACCATCAGTTGACTGTCAGTTTGAATTTTTTTGAAGAGTTTCGAAAAAGTTAAAAATAAAAATAACTGTTTTAAAAAAAAAGCTTTAAATTTTATTTTATTTTTTTCACATTATAAAGACTAAAATAAAGTTTTTTTATTAAAATAAATTATTGAATTTTTTTTCTGGTAAAATAAATTACTAGATCTTGTATCATATTAAAAAGTGTAAATAAGATATTTACTCAAATACGTTAATAAAAATGGATTTAGTTTTTCTTTTAATCTGAGTTTTATTTTTTTAAAATTTTTTTTAAAGCATGTTGTATATCAGACAAATCACAAATGTTAAATAATTAAAAAAATTTTAAAAAGATGAATTTTACTTTTATCCCTATATTTTGAGAAATTGATCCAAACACCCCTAAAATATTATAAATATATCAATCTAGTCTCTCTTATTATAAATTTAACGATCAACGTTAATTGAAAGTATAAAATATATCTATTTTAGTTTTATTATTAAAATATATTAAAAATATAAAAATAAAAATGACAATTCAATCTTTATCAAAAGATGAACGGTGGAGAATAAAACAAATAAGATAGTATTTAAAATAACTAAAAATATATATATAAAAATCTTCATTATTCATATCTAATATGACAGTGGAGATTGAATATAATTAAAATAAACTTAACAAATAAAAACTAGAATATAACAAAAATTTTAATAAAAAAACCAATATGACCTTAACTCGATGACCAAATCGTTGTCAAACTGGCATGCATATATTTTAAATTCTTTTTAATATTTTTATTTTTATTTTTAAATTTATTTTAATAATGTTTGATTTTTACAGTCCATCTAGGGCTTAGAGTCTCCGTCTCATCTCATCTTCCGTATAAATGATTCCAACCAAGTGCTGCTTTTTCATTCAACTCATTAGCTACCCTTTCCCTTTTGTAAGTTTCAACCAAGGTATCCTTCGTATTCCTGATCTCCCACCAATGGCCCAACAACCATGAATTCTCTCTCTCTCTCTCTAGATCTCTCTCTCTCTCTCTCTGTCTATATATATAGTTTGCTTTTGTATTTATATAATTTATTTGTGTTGTTCGCAGGACTCAAAAAAGAAACTATGGCGCAGCTCGGTAGGTCATCTAGAGCTGAGAGGAACATAAAAGAGAAGAACAGAAGAATTTACATGAAAGATCTCCTTGCAAGACTTGAGTCTCTACTCCCTCCTCATCCCTCCAAGGTTTCTCTCTCTCTATATATAATTTGCCTCTAAACATAAGGTTAAATGCTTACTCATGATGGATGGTTGTATTCTAACATTAAAAATGTGGACATAAATAGTTGCCAGTGACTCAGATATTGAATCAAGCCACCAGTTACATACAGCTGCTGCAGAGAAATGGAGAACTTCTTAAGAGAAAGAAAGCACTTTTGAGAGGAGACAAGACTATTGATCATAATTTGATAAACAATGGCCCTCCCACGTTACCAGTAATAATCAACATAAGAACTTTTGATTCCATTTTGGAGGTCAACTTGGTTTCTGGTCTCAATAAAAATTTCATGTTATATGAGATTATAAGTGTTCTCCAGGAACAAGGAGCTGAAGTTATAGATGCTGCACAGATGATTTCGGGTGATAAAATCATTTACATTGTCAAGTCCAAGGTATAAAATCACAATTTTTTATTTTTTTTAAACTAACATATATATATATATATAGAGCGCTACAACCGATTAGCAAGCTGAGATATCTTTTAATTTATTCATAACAGGTATTTGTAAATTTCAGTTGTACTGGAGCTTGAGAAGTTTCTTTCGCATTTCCATTGTATTGTTGTACAATTTTATATTTTAACGTCAATCTCTTCAATATTTACGTATAAGCAGTCTATTAATATGTATTCACATATCAACTGAATCAAACTAACATCTTATTATTTGAAATTTAGACTGAGATATCTGACATTACTATTGTAACAAAGTCCAAAGTGAAAACCATGGAACCAATCCAACCTCACCCCAATTGAACTGTCATCTGTTCACGAAAGCGAACGGAGTTCGTGAAGGTGTTGAATTTTGTTTTCATGCACTTTCAAACTTTTAAATAAGGGTGATTTTGTTATTAAAATTCATAAACAATGAAATAATACTATTAAAATTCATTTAAGTTATTTAATACTTATAAAACATATGCTCAGTTCTTTAGTGTTATATTTATAAAAAACAAAAATCCATTCTAACAAATGGTAATATCAATTTTGTGCATGAAATTCTCCTAATCATGGGATGTAATCTTTTAGAAATTTTCTTCTTTTTTGTCAAAGATTTTCTTCTTTAACATTTGAATTTCCCTTTTTATCATTTTAAAAATAAACCAAACATAATCATACAAGTTCAAATAGTTGCTAAATATTCAATTAAATAACTTCATTCTTGACATCATTTAATAATCTTTTTGCAGGCTATCAGTCCTAGAATTGGTGTGGAAACTTCAATAGTAGAAGAAAGATTGAAAGAACTCGTCCTCTGATGATGTTCTTCTTTGCCAGATCATGAGTTTACTCACTGCCTGAGTCTCAAAATAAATCTTATATATATATATATATATGTGTGTGTGTGTGTGTGTAGGGTCGTGAATTTAAGTTGTCTTCCTCTATTTAATATCTCAAATTTATTAAGAACTCTTTTGTTTCTAGATGTATAATGTATTGTTGCTTCTATTGTACGGGGATCAATGGCAGACCCAATATGGGTTTAGGGGAGGCAAGTGCCTCCTTTCAAATTCTATATGTATTGAATTAAAATTTCAGATTTTTCCTTATATATAATTTCTTTCCATATTCTTTTATGGATTTTCAACTTTGCACTGTTTATTTTATTTTCAATTATGTTATCTTCTAGCAACCAACATTAAATTTTCCTTTTACCATTCATCTTGTTCTAGACAACAAATATTTAAAATTTCTTTGTATCATTAAAAATCTTCGCAACCGTTTTTATATTCTAAATTAATAAATATAGCTTTATTTATTTTCAATTATTTCTTATTCTTTTTATTTTTGTTTTTTATTTAGTAATTTAAGTTTGACATATTTCCAATCAATAAATCATGAAATATCAAATTTTAATTTACTACATATAATCAATAAACCCTATAATTTGATTTTTTTTTTCGTATATCTAACAGTTTTAGTTTTACTTAATTAAATGGGAAATACATGGTTGAATGGTAGCTTGTTTACTTATGTGAAGATATATATTTTCAATAAAATTGATAAAAGAGATTATAATGATTCAAAATAAAAGTCTGATCAAGGAAAATTATAATAATATATAATTTATATAATTTTTATTTTCTTAATACCTCGGTTAAAACTTTTTGATTGTTAGACCATTTGATTCATCTAAATTAAGTGTATTTGTTTTATTTTATCTAAATTTCATCATGTTGTAGAACTTTTATTTTCATAAAAAATATGTTGGCAATATTTTTAATTTTTCATTATTATTTTTATTATTTTATATAGATTCCCCTTTTTGTAAGAATTTCTAGATCCGCCACTGATGGGGATGTATAGTCACATCATCAATAAATTATTTCTCGAAGCATGCAAGTTTTATGTATACTAATAGCTAGAGACACAAATCTTTGTTATTAGCTTATAGTACTATGATAGGGAAATGATTGAAAATTTACTTGAAAATAAACATCATAAATTTAAGTCGAAATCCTCTTTTAATTAATATCTCAAATTTATTAAGAACTCTTTTACTTTTAGATGTATGATGTATTGTTGCTTCTATTGTATGGGGATGCATAGTCACATTATTGATAAATTATTTCTCGAAGCACACATGCTTGAGTAGTACTAGGCTTAAATTTTGTTCAAATCTATGTCCAAATGATGTGGTATGTTCAAAAATTTTGCCCAAATCATATTATTAATAAATTATTTCTAGCTTGTTTTTAAACTCTACTTAATGCCAAGAATACCATTTTTTTCTTAATTTTATTATACTATATTATTATAAGTATATCCATTTTATTACTATATCACATTTTATTACAATATATTTTTATAGGGAATGATAGCACATTCAACCAATTATATCGATAAAATGAAACTTTGATTGAATTCTCAAAATAAAAATAAAACCTTGACCATTACAAAAACCAATACATAGAAACACAATGCAACTCGCATGCAAAGAAAACCAACCAATCATCCTTAACACAGTGCTACCCCCCATGCCAATCATTTCATACCTGTTTCAAAGTCCTTGGTTCATAATTTTGGAAAAGATTTAAACTTGAACCATCATTGATTATCATATAAAAAACCAACACAAATTCTAAACTTACTCAATGATAGTTAAAAAAATGCAGAAAATGGATTATTGGTTCTTCGCTCCAATTTGATACGTTAAAAATTATATAACAAAGTTGTTTTTTGAACATATTATTATCACGATGAATTCTTGATTTTAAATTCAAGTTTTTTGACTACAAGATTAATAAAATAGATCAAAAGAAAAAATCAGTAACAAGTAACACACAAACCTTTGGAAAATACATTTAATTTTTTCTTCATTCATTAACTATCGTAAAGCAAGGAATGGAGCTTTTGTTTTAATTAACAGTATATTTTGAATAATATATTTTGTGAGTTTAAGGTATTTTAGTTTTAGATAGTAATTTTTGATATGATGATCAATGATGATTAAATTACTTTAAATCATTTTATAAGGAATGTGTTATCATTCCTTATAAAAATATAGTATAATAAAATGAGGTGTACTTATAAAAATATAGTATAATAAATTAAGAAAAAAAAAATGGTATTATTAGTATTAAGTGGAGTTTAAAAACAACTAGAAAAAATTTTAACTTTTTTATGGCAAAAGGGGTGTACAAATAATTTTTGAGGGATGAAAATATCACCACTCCTATTTTATCCCACTTGGTTGGGAGAACTTAAACTCATTGAACACACAGACTTGTCGCCATCACAGACACATACAAACTCATAGCCGTTCCAGAGAGACTCATAGTTGTCACATATATAAACCTGTTGTTGTCCAACTCATGTCACCGTCGTGTCGACGTCGCTGTCCTAGTGCTATCGACAATCTTGGAGTCAGTGAGCTCTTTCTCTCCTTTGACCTCTTCTCCTTGGCGTCAGTGAGCGAATCTTGGTGGCGATCATGGTGAAAAGTGACCTTTTCTGGGGTGGTGAAGGAAAGGAAGCAAAGGATGATGAGAGAGGGAGGAGGGTGGTGGTGGTGGAGGAGGTAAGCTGCTCATGAATATATATTAGTACAGTCTAACAATTTAGAAAATAATATAACATTTGAAAAATTTAAAACAATCCTTGAAAAATTTCTTTAAAATCAAGTTTGTACACACTATTTTTAATTCTATTCTATATTTCATCAAATATGGAATAACATCTAAATTAATTCAATCCAATTCAATCTTATATAAATAATTCAATCCTAACCCACATGCCAAACAGGGCCTTAAAGGAAGATGGGGCAAAATGGGGGAAGGAGATGGGATGAGTGAATCTAACCTCACCTCTTTAAGTGAAAAGGCTTGTTGATATGAAGTGTTACCCAAAAAATATTACCATGTATATCACCATTCAATTTGGCTTGATGACAAACCATGCTTATCTACATATTCGTCCCAATGCAATAGTATATATACATTTGTTATCTCTGTATATTTGAATTACGTTTGAAAGCTTCTTCTTCAATCTTCTTTATAAACCCATGTAGTTGGTAATTAAGCTGCACAAATCTGTTTATATATGACATTAAACCCAATTACATATCATAGTGTGTACATAATTCCAAGTATGATGTAACCCATCAAATAAAAGAAAGACAGTACTTTCAAACGTTGAGAACTGTTTTCTGACTTGAATTTCCCAGACCTCGAACATGTTTGATCGTGGTACGACCTCAACTATGATAATGCAATTCACACTTAAACAAAGATGAAAACGATAATTTGACAAACACATTTATAGAAAAAAAATCTAAATTGTACTTTCAATTGTCTATGGACCAATCAAATTTATCAACAAGAATAAGCAAAACACATCTAAGAGTGCATTTGGATATGTTTCTAAAATGGTATTTTTGAAAAGTATTGTTAAAAATAAAACATATGTTTTGAAAATGACGTTTTGAAAAACGATAATGCATTTGATAGCATTTTTTAAAATACATTTCGAAAACGAAAAAAGATAAAATGGTTTTTGTAATTTTTTTTTGAAAACTATTTTTAAAATGAAAAACACATTTTAAAAATGATGTTTTGGAAGATGTAATGTGTTTAGTAAGATTTCTTAAAAGTTATTTTCAAAAACAGAAAATGATGTAAATATGTTTGGTATTGTTTTTGAAAATGAGTAAAATAATTATTTGGAGAGAAAAGTAATTTTGAAAACATGTTTTGAAAATGGTGAAAAACATAAAAAACTTATTTTCCACTTTTTAATTATCATTTTTAAGAAAGTGTTTTCCATTTTCTAAGACATATTTTCAAAAACAAATTACCAAATAACTTTCTCTCTCTCTCTTTTTTTTTTTTTTTTTTTTTTTCGAAAATGAAAAATCATTTTCCAAAATGCATCCAAACACCACCACATTTTCATTTTTGAAAACATTTTTTTCATTTCCAAAATCATGTTGTTGAAAACAAGCTACCAAACACATTTTTATCCATTTTTTGTTTTCAAAAATGAAAAACCCTTTTTATAAATGGAACCAAACACCACATAAGCTTCCTTTGTTTGTCTTTTAGTATTCAATTTAGGAAAAACATAAATGCATGTCAATTCTTTTATGTATTATCAAAGCACTTTTTGTTCTCAATGACAAAACATTGGTTTTTCTTCCTTCAAAATTTTATTTCGTTTGTTATTTAAAAATGTTTTAACATGTCTCTCATACACATACAAATGTGCACAAATTGAAAATAAGACCTTTAATTTGTCTCTTCAGCATGCGCGCGTACATGCGCGCACACACATGTACATATATATGAAAAAAATCTACAAATCCCCCTAAAATAAAAAATATGGTCAATTCATCTTAATTTTTGAAGATATTAGTCAAAAAACCACTCCCGTTAGCCTAAAAGTAGTTTCATCCAAAAATGGAGTGGTTTTGTAGCAAAATCATGAAAAGACAAAAATGTCCTTACTATAGTAAAAAAATAAAAAATAAAAAACCAAAAACATTACTCAATTACCATACTACCCTTTCATCAATAAAATAAAAAAATAAAAAAATAAAAAAAATAAAAATTAAATTTGTATAAAATTAAATAAATTAATTAATATTTTAAATAATTAAAATAATAATAATTATTAATAAAAACCATAAAAAAATAAATATAATTATTATTATATTATATCCAAACCAAATCCTAACAATTAAAATAATAATAAATATTATTAATCATAATAAATTAATATTTTTTTTTTTAAAAAAAAACCAGCTCTTAAAGATTTGGGGGTTGAATTCCAACCAAGATGAAGAACCCATATCTTCAACCCAACCTAGATAAATAAAAACAACAAATAATATAGTGACAGACCTCAACATTTGTCCAAATCGAAATAGCAAAATCAAGAATTGAAGATCATGGATTCCATCAACATCATTAAAGGCTACAACAAAGTAGATGACACCCATCAAAACCCATTTCCTCCTCTGCCCCACAAATCCATGACCACCCAGAAATGCCCATCCACGACCACCATCATCGCAGGCATCCTTTGCCTCACCTTCTTCACCGATTTGATTTGCAACGAAAATGACCATGAAAATACAAAAATTTGATTCACAACAAAAACATGCACTATCATAGCCACTAGAAAAAAAAATCAAGAACTTTCTTCAATCATTAAGTCACCCAACTCAGTCAAAAATAGCATAATCATAACAACCACCACAAAATAAAAAATAACCACCAGCAACAACAAAAATCAAGCCTATCGAAACAAAAAAAAAACCTAGAAAAAATGATTTTTCCATAAACAAAAATGTAAAAAAAAAAAAAAAAAAAAATCAATTACAAAAATTGAAGGAGGAATGGAGAACCAAGCCATGCTACCTTCGTCTTTTCTTCTTTCAACCTAAACTGAAGGCTTTACAGTCCATCATTAAGAGCACCACCAATCCGGCGACTGGTCCTTTTTCCCTTTGAATGGCGCCGCTCCTTTCAACAGAGGTTTCTCTATCCATTTCTGTTAACTATTTATTGAGCCTTGAGGACGACCTTGTTATTGTTGGCGCCGGTGAAGCAGAAACTATGATCGGCAGAGAGAAGAGAGAAAGATGAAGAGTTAAGAGGGAGGAGGAGAGAGATGACGATAGAGAGAGGAAGTGGAGTTAGGGTTTTATGTATTTAAGATCCCAACACATTTACATATTTATCTTTAGTTACTAATGAAATCGTCATTTTTAACCCCAAATCACTATATGATTTTAGATAAATAACGGTAGGGGGTTTTTTGGATATTATTTTTGAAACCAGTGGTGGTTTGACGATATTTTTCATTATAAGGGGCAAATTAATAATAACCTTATATATATATATATATATATATATATATATATATTCTTTTACAACATGAATAAATAGTTTTAATCTTGAAATATAAACTTTATATTTTTATTGCCATAATTGGTAACTTGAAACACTACAAGAAAACAGGGCAATAAAGTCGGACTATCCATACCGGGCACTAAAGGCCCGGTATAGATAATCAAAAACAAAAAAATAAAAATAATAATAAATAAATTGTTTTTGCAAGTAACCGTATCGGGCAGACAGTGCCCGGTATAGATAAGTAAATATCTATATCGGGCAACATGACGCCCGGTATAGATAATATTAAAAATAAGAAAAATAATTTTTTTTTATCCATATCGGGCACCCGACCCGACCGATATGGATAATCAAATTATCTATACCGGTCGGGTCGGGTGCTCAGTATGGATAAAAAAAAAAATATTTTTTAAAAATAAAAGAATTATCCATACCGAGCACCCGACCTGCTCGGTATGGATAATCAAATTATCCATACTGGGTGGGTCGGGTGTCCGATATGGATAATACTTAAAAAATATATTATAATATCCTTATTGGGCGTCCGACCCGCCCGGTAAGGATACTCTGATTATCCATACCGGTCGGGTCGGACGATCGGTATAGATAATTCATGGATTTAATAAAATATATTATCCATACTGGGCGCCCGCCCGTTTGGTATGGATAAATTAGGTATTTTTATACCCGTCGACCCACACCCATTTCCCTTCTCCTTTCTCTCTCTATCTCTTTCTCATATTTTCTCTCTCTACAAGTCTTAGCCGCCACTGACCAAGTTACCCCCACCTCATCGCCGCTTCACCAGTCGTCCGACATCGCCGTCCCACCGGTAATCTTTTCTTCTTCTTCTTCTTGGTTGTTTCTTCTTTGTCACTTATTGTTCTTCTTCTGTTCTCCTTATTCTTCATATTCTTCTTCTTCGTCACCTAAAGTGGACGGCCGGACTACCGTTCGACCGCTGGAGCGGCAGTATGGCCATTAATTTTTTTTTTTCTATTTTTTTTTACTTTAATTTTTTTTTTTGTAGCTTAATCATTATTTGAGTGCTCTTCTGGGAACGTTATCTTCGTCGATTTCCTCCTCTTACGCTGACTGAATTTATCTGTCGAAGAGGTATGAACGTTATTGATGTGGATTGTTTTCGATGTATTGAATTTGAAATGTTTACTTATAGATATTTATGATTTATAATTATGGATGATAATTTGAGCTATATATAATGTTTTTAAAAATGTATGAGTTGGAGTTTTTAGATTATTGAAATTCTGGAGTATTGTAATAGAGTTTATATTGTCTCTTGAGCGTTAGTCGTAAAATCATATAATTGTTTTGTGGTGCTATTAATGAATATTATAGTAAAATTACGAGACTATTTTGTTGAATATCAAATTTGCTCAGCGGAAGTGTGGTATTTAATATTTTATCTTTTAAATTTCATGTTTACTAAATTTCAAACTGAGTTATGATATAGTAGACCTAATATTTTGAGATAATCCAATGTGATTTATGCGAATATAGTCATGAATTTGTTTGCAAAGATTATGGATAAAAATTAATAAATAGATGTTATTACTTATTTATTGCTGTATATTGATTCATTATACAGAAAGTTTAATAATTTAATATAGTTTAACACTATATTTTTACATGTTTGTTTTTTAGTGTTATATGCTTTCAAATGGATAAGGAGTGGTTAAGATTTTTAAGGTTAATATTCTAAACTCATTAAATTCAGACATAAAATTTAACCTTGGTGTATTTTTAACAAATTTCTTTTGTCGTTTTTAGACTTTTAGAGTGTCGAAAGAATATAGGGAGGGAGCTAAAAACTTTGTTGAGGCTGCGAACAAACATTCGATAAATTCTGATTTCATCCTTTGTCCTTGTATAAAATTTCTCAATGGAAAGTATCATGACATTAAGATAGTGTATGAGCACTTAGTCATTAATGGGATGGATCCTCAGTATACAACTTGGTTCATGCATGGGGAACCCTTGAAAACTTTCACACTTGTTGAAAACACTTCCAATACATTTAGAATGTATAGTGATGTAAATCTTGAAACTCCTTATATTGTTGAACCTGATATTGAAGTAAGAGAGGAAGACATGACTGCTACTTTAGAAAATGTTGAAACTCCTTTATATGAAGGTTGCTCAAAGTACACAAAATTATTGGCTATTGTCGCTTTATATAATCATAAAGCTACTTATAGTCTATCTGATAAGGGGTTTGATGAACTTCTTAATATAGTTCGAGACATGTTGCCGTCAGATAATGTTCTACCAGAATCATTGTACTCAACAAAAAAATTGTTGAAAGTGTTTAATTTAGGGTATGAGAAAATCTATGTATGTATCAATGATTATTGTCTCTTTAGAAAGGAATTGGAGTATCATGAAAAATGTCTAAAATATGGCGCTTGTAGATGGAAAGTAAACGAAGTTACGAAAAAGATTCATAAGGGAATACCGGCTAAAGTACTTCGATACTTTCCAATTATACGACGGTTTAGGAGAATGTTTACATCAATTGAAATGACTACCAACTTGAAATGACATTCTACCCATACAAGCCAAGATGGAAAGATGCGTCATCCCGTTGATTCTGAAGCTTGGAAGACTATAGATAGGAAATGACCATCTTTTGCTGCTGAGCCACATAATTTGAGATTGGGCTTAGCTGCGGATGGATTTAATCCTTACAACAACCTAAGTATAACCTACAATTGTTGGCCAGTGGTGTTAGTTACGTACAATCTACCTCCATGGAAGTGTATGTCGAAAGAAAATTTGATATTAACATTATTGATTCCAGGAAAAAAACAACACGGGAATGATATTGATGTATACTTGCAGCCACTAATCGAAGATTTGAATGAGTTATGACACTCGGGAGAAGAAGTGTATGATTCATCTACTAAGTCTACCTTCAACTTAAAGGCTATCTTAATGTGGACCATAAATGATTTTCCTGCTTATGGAAACTTAGCAGGATGTTGTGTGAAAGGTGAATTTGCTTGTCCTATATATGGGTTTAATGTACATTCACGAAGGTTGAAATATAGTAATAAATATGTGTATATAGGTTATTGTCGATTTCTTCCAAAGAATCATATTTTTCGAAAGAAGAAATCGTGGTTTAATAGGAAAGAAGAAATGGATGATCCTCCAGAGATCCTTAATGGTAAACAAGTTCGAATTGCATGTTCGGAAGTTGAAAATGATTGGGGAAAGAAAATAAAAGGAAAAATGAAGAGAAAAAGGCATCTTATATGAAAAAAAAAAATGTCGATATTCTTTGATCTTCCGTATTAAGGAGGTAAGATTTTTAATTCAATGGATAATGTAACTTATTCTATTATATTTAACCTTACCTTAAATTGACCATCATAATTTTTTATAGGATTTGTGCTTGCGTCATAATTTAAATGTGATACACATTGAAAAAAACATTGGTGAGAGTCTTGTTGGCACATTATTGGACATCCATAGAAAAACTAAGAATGGTGTTAATTCTTGTAGAGATTTGAAAAACATTAGGATTAGACAAGACCTTTATGTGAAAAAGGATTGAGATAAACTGTATTTGCCTGCAGCACGACACACTCTATCAAAGGTAGAAAAACAACAATTTTGTAAGAGATTGTTCAATTTAAAGATGTCTGACGGTTATGCTTCAAACATATCTAATTGCATTTCATTGAATGAATGCAAGATAGTTGGGCTTAAGTCCCATGACTATCATGTTTTGATGCAACATTTGTTATCGTTGGCAATACGAGGTCTCATGCTTAAAGGGTCAAGAATTGTCATATTTCGGTTGTGTTTATTTTTTAATGCAATTTGCCAAGGAGTCTTAGATAGAGATAAGTTACATTCATTGGAAGATGAAGTTGCAGTTACGATATGTATGCTGGAACGTTATTTCCCTCATTCTTTCTTTGATATAATAGTCCATATTACTATTCATCTACTAAGATAAGCTCGTTTATGTAGGCCGGTTCAATATCGTTGGATGTACCTTTTTGAAAGGTTAATCTAACACTATTCTTCACATATGAATTACGATTAATGATATAATTATATTTTATTTACTTTTATATATTCATTTTAAATATTTATGAAGGTGTTAAAATAATATATAAGAAATCGTGCACGACCAGAAGGTTGCATAGCTGAATGCTATTTAGCTGATGAATGCATATAATTTTATAGTAGGTATGTTCCATAAGCAACAGATATTGGTGAGAAGCACAATAGAAACGAAGATATTGTGTTTCAAAATGTGGTGGAAAGACGTCCCACATCTGCACCGACATTAAAAACGATTTCTGTGGACATGTTACGGATTGCACACATGTATATACTGTTGAATAGTGCATTAGTGGAACCATACATTAAGTAAGTGGTGTTAAATTGAAGCTGAATATATTGTAAATATTAGTTAAAATTACTAACGTAATACTTATCTGGTCATGTTGGTTTTATTTACATAAATGTTTATTAGCATGCACCTGGAAGAGCTTCAACAATTAGATCCCAATCTGTTAAGTAACCTTGCTTTGTTGCAAATGACCCATACTAGAGAATTTCCAACATGGTTCAGAAATAAGATGAATTCACTAACTTATATGTTAATAATATGATGTATTTTCTTTAGCTTTTAATAAGATAAAATTCTAAATTGTAATATTCCAAAACAGGTCCATGATGAATCAAATACCATGGATATGGCCCCAACTTTAAAGCTTCTGGCACTTGGACCAAGTATGCAAGTCACTTGCTATTCAAGCTATGTTGTGAATGGGAAACGATATTGCATAAAAAGTAGTGAGAAAATTACACAAGATAGCGGTATTTCCCTTGAAGCAAAAACTGTTTCTAATGAAAGAGACGACATTCAAGTTGTCAAGAAGATGGTTTACTATGGAGTTTTAAGGGAAATGCTTTTGTTGGATTTCTTAGCATTTCATGTTTCATTGTTTAGATGTGATTAGATAGGTAGGGCGAGTGATGTTAGAGAAGAAGATGAGTTCACACTGGTTAATTTTAGTCCACGTGAAAATAAATGAGATAGAGATCCTTTCATTTTAGCCTCACAAGCAACACAAATGTTTTGTTCCAGGGAAAATGATAACTCTAATTGGTATGTTGTTTTAAAAGCACCTCCGAGAGGTTTTCATAATCTAGAGAAGTTTGATGAGCATACTTATATGAAAACTACACTATTAGATGTGTCTGATTTTGACGCTAGTATTGATGATAGTGAGGATTATACTCGGATAGATTGTGAGGAATTAGTTGTAAACATGTAATGTTAATGAATATAATTTCATTTTCATATTTTAACTATAATATGTGTGTATATATATTGTTTGTGTTCTTGTTTGTAGAGAGACAGAGTCTTTAATGTGATTAAAAATATTGTGAAATTACTTTGCTATTTACATTGCAGGTGAACATCATTTTTGGTAAGGTCGAAAAATAGGGGGGACTCTGTCAAAATTTTCATAAAATGGATTGACTTTGTATTCATGTTTGTGGAAAGACAGAGTCTCTAATGTGATTAAATATGTTGTGAAATTACTTTGTTATTTATATTGCATGTGAAATTTATTTTTGGTTAGGTCGAAAAATAGGAGAGACTTTGTCAAAATTTTCATAATATGGATTGACTTTGTGTTCATGTTTGTGAAGAGACAGAGTCTTTGATGTGATTAAATATGTTATGAAATTACTTTATTATTTACATTGTAGGTGAACTTTATTTTTGGTAAGGTCGAAAAACAGGAGAGACTCTGTCAAAATTTTCGTAAAATGGATTGACTTTATATCAATAATTTTATATATTGATAATGATATTTCATGTTGGCTTATAATATATGTTATTTCCATTACATTTTCAGATGTCGACTTAAAGAACATCGACTGGTCAGTCTTCAGGTAGGTTCAGTGGAGAGAAGAAATGAAGAGGAAGAGGTCCCAACCGCTTGGATTATGAGAAAATGGCTAAGGTCAAAACCACAGGGATACAAATTAATGAAGTTGAACAACCAATTGGAGAAAATTTGGTGATCTACAGTTCAAGTTGTGGAGCCATTGCAGCTCAAATGATACCTATAACTTACAGTAGTTGGGATAAGGTACCACAATCTTTAAAAGATATAGTGTGGGAGAATATAAAGGTATATACTGGTTTCAAGTATATATAATATCAATGTTACGTTTTAATTTTTACAACATATTAAATTACTTTTAAACAATGTATACCTGTAGTTATGACTTGGTGCTGATGAGTTCATGAAAGCTCATACATTTAAATCAATGAATTAGAGTTAGAGACATTATAAAGGCAGAATAACAAAACAAATTACAGAAGTTCCTCCTAATCCTGATGCACACAAGAGATATGAAATGCTAAAACTAGCTAACATTAGTGATCAGGATTGGAATGCATTTGTCAATCAGCGATTGTCTCCAGAATTTGCGATAATCTTATAATTAATATTCTCAAGCTGACATGAATACTAACGTTTAATGGATTTTGCATGAATTTTACTATATTTCATGATACTAGTAAGCATTACAGGGAGTTGTCAAAGAAGAATCGTACCCTACATACATCAAGTCGTAAAGGAATGACATGACTACGAGAAGATTTGGTCAGAGTTAAATATATTGTGATGATTGTCTTACATGTGTATAGTTTTTTGTTATCCAAAATGCGAATATATTTTTGTATATATCAATATCAATGTTAGGGAGCGAAAAAAGTGGCTGCGAATTAAGATCCCGAGTCGATAGAGTTGACATTTGGATAGCCAATAACAAGCACGAAGATGGAAGCGCAATGAATTAGGACACTGTTGATAAAATAGTAAGTTATTGTATTTTTATCAACTATTGTGGTTATTGTAAACTATAATGTATATAGTTTTTGTAATGTTAATATCATGTGACATCATTTATAGGCATAAATGGAGGCACTACATCAACAAACCCAATATTCAATTGGAGATGATGCTGTCTCACAAGTTATGGGTAAGGAGCATCGGGGTAGAGTTCGAGGAATGGGTCATGGTGTGACACAATTTATTGTACAAGCATCTGTGGTTGGTAAACAAAGTTTTGCACAATATCAACAGTATGTCGATGGTGAGATGGCAACCATGAAGCAGACAATTGCTAATTTGACAAACTTACTCATGACTCATTTGTCCAACATAGATCAAGCTCAAATATTGACATGTATACCTCCCACGCAGCCGGTAAACGACTCAAACCATTTATAATTTGTTTACATCTATTTGTTGGTACTTAGTGTGTCTATATATATATTCTCAATAATTTCTCACAAATGGATGTAAACATTTTTTAGATATTTTTTGCTTTGTCTATGTTTGTAAATATATATATTTATATTATTTGCGTGACATTTGATTGATAAATATTGTTTTGGTCTGATTGATTGTCAAATATTTGAGAAATTTGATAAATTGTAGGGGATATAAATTTGTGGTAAGTATGGAAAACAAGGGAAACTCTATCAACTTTTGTTTAAAATTGATCGATTTTATATGTATTGTTTTATATATTGCGTTTGTTGCCTGACGATTATGAAATAGGGGTAAATATAACTTTTTTTTCCTCAATATCCATGTTTCCTAACAACGGTATTTATTGTTTTCGTAGACATAATATTCAAGTGGCTCAATGGCTATCGGATCTAGTAAAAGTGTTCAATTTGTTGAGCCTTCAGCTAAGGTAATATATGTGTGTATTTATATTATTTATTGTTTCAATTTAATTATATATATATATAAGTATTTAATTTTGTTTATAACAAAAAATATTTAAATTCTTGTACAAACAGTCAATATCTAGGGATTCCTCGAGCCAAGTTGGTGGATCGAACAATCAAACACCATGCAAATTATTAGATTGGATGGGGAAAGGAATTGTGGTGACGGAAGCGGAAATTAACTCACAGGACCCTTATGTTAAAGTTCATCACCTCGAGCTTGATCCAGATTTTTGGCGCGCTTCCGTCACAAAAGTATTGGTTAGGTTTCGCTACCTCGACCAACCAACGAGCTACTAACTTTGGAAGATACAATAAGTTTAATGATTGCTTGGCCAGCAAAATATATTGTATCTTAGCATATTATCCAAACTTTGCTTTTAATTATAACATTTTATAATGTACGTTGAACTTTAGATTATGTAATTTAAATATTGTTAATATATTAAATAACATATATTTTTAACATTTATGTACGATTTTAGTTTGATTGTAATAAAAAAAAATCTATATAATTAATTTTTTTAAAAAAATTAATTTTTTTTATTGTTAATAATATCTATACCGGGCACCCGATCGGTATGGATATTATTATCCATACCAGGCATAAGACTGATATGGATAAATTATCCAAACCAGGTCAGTAACTGGTATAGATTATGAATATCCATACCGGGCACTAACCCGATTGGGATAGTACTTATCCATACCGGGGCAGTACACGAAATGGATAATAGGTATTCATACCGGACGGCTCGATATGGATACAGCGGGTCGACCCGTGTTGGTTCCCACAACCTTTTTTATCCATACAGGGTTATGCTCGGTATGGATAAATAATATCCATACCGGGTGCTCGATCGGTGTGGATATGTGAGTATCCATACTAGCAACAAGCACGTCGGGCTTGCTGCCCGGTATTGATACCCAACCATATCGGGCATTTTTGTTGTAGTGAAAGATGCACTCAATTGATATATTAATTCCATAATATCTTTAAAGGTGCACTGTTATTTTCATGTCAAATTCTTTAACTACCAAACAAGTCCGTAACATATTATGATCTATTAGGTGTAGTGTGGAATAGTTGGTCCGAAATATTCCCCTTCAACTGTATTGGAATCATCTTGTCGTTGATTGAACATGGAACCGACCTTATTTAGTGTGGATGTTGGTACTTTAATCTTTTTTGTTTTTTTTAGGGAAGTGTTGGTACTTTAATTTTGTTCGTTTCAAATTTCAGTCATAGTCTTTAACGAAATGAAGATGCAATTGGTATTGAATAATTTTCATGAAAATGAAAATGATTGCGCCGTATCAACCAATTTTCTAGTTTACATGTTATATGTAATATATCATCCGTATGACCAACTTCTGTTACTTGTGACATTCTCTTACCATAATAAGAAACAAAGAAATTGAAGCCGAATATTTGAATTGATAGAGAAGACGACAATTAATAATGTTCGCTTACTTAAGCTATACCAAATTTCCAAGACCTAATAAGTCAATTCAAACATGCTGACAAATTTTATGTGAACGAGGCTTGAAACTGACGTCTAATTGTCATTATGTAGAAAAGTGTCGCTTAATGGAGGAGTTGCAACGGTGATCCTTGTAGTTTAAGAAGTCAATGCTCTTCTCCGTTAACGGATGCGGTTAAGGACTAAGAGGAACACGCTCCTCTCCTGAAAATTTTATTTATATTTTTAAAAATTTGATAATTATAACAAATTTATAGTTTTATTTAGAAAATATAATGCTCATGATTACCGATCTTTTTTTGTTTTTTTGAAAAAATTGCCTATCTATTATTATCATCATTTCTATTCTAAATTTTACAGCTTCTAATTTCTTTTTCTCTCTCATTTAGTTACTCATACTATTCTTGTCCACTCATCTGCATTATGTGCTAGTTTACTTTTAATTTATTTATATTAAATTTTATTGTGCAAAATATTTATATTAAATTACTACAAGTCATTTCAACTTATTAATTTTAATATTCCTTAGGTTATATTAAAAGTATTAATCTATAAACATAATTCATTTTTTTCTCTTATGCTTGTCTTTTATTTTCATAGTTTCAATCCATTTCAAACTACGACATTAATGTTGTGATTCAAGTTGTTTCCCCTTTCCAATACAAACTGATAATGTGAAAACGGACAAATATTAAATAAATAAACCTAATTTCTAAGTTGCAAAATTCTCTTGGATAGTCAATAATATATAAGTAAATTTGTTACATGCTTCTTATCAGGTTTTCTTTTCAATTTAATTACACTTTTAATTAGAATATTTTGAGAGATTTAATACTTTATGTATCCCTCCCATAGTTGTATTGTATATCTTAATTTTCAACAAACTTTGTCCTGTCATTAATGGTAGAAGTTAACCAACGAAAAATGTAGGTAAAGAAATATAACTTGATAGCAACCACATATCTCCACAAGATGGAGGTCTCGAGTTCCAATTCCTCATTCCAAAATATATATACATATATCTATATATATAATATTTTTACTATCTGTGCCTCCTAACATTAAAATATTAAGATGAACTAATCAAATTCATCAATTGCCTTTGAATTAAATATGAGAGAAAATTTGATTTAGGAGAAAGAATGCAATAGATGAATTTGATTGGTTTGTCCTAACCTTTTAAAGTTAAGAGGTATCGATAGTAAAAGCACTATATTTATATATAGTAATTCTACCATTAGTTTCTCCTAACTTTAAAAAGTTATGACAAACTAATTAAATTCATTTATCGTATTTGAATTACATACGGGAGAGAACAAAATAGATGAATTTGATTGGTTTGTCCAAACTTTGAAAAGTAATAAGGCATTGATGGTAGAATCTCTCTCTCTCTCTTTATATATATATATATATATATATGACCGATAATTTTATTAATGCTCAAATCACGTGCAAATATATATGGTCTACTTTGTATTAAGTAGCAAGTCAAGGTCGAATCCTATAGGGATGGATGCAAACTATGTATTAAGTACCAAAATAGATTAAATCAAACTTTATCCAAACGATCGAAGTTGAGTTGATTAAGAAAATAAAACTTAAACTATTAAATTTAGGGTAATCAGTAGTTGAAGAATATCTAGGCATACAATTTCACCTATCCAATACCTTGATTTATTTTCCTCTTCGTAAAGTTAGTTTCCATTTTGCATTTAATCGAATAATCCTAAGGTAATAACTAGTCTCTCTTGATAATCAAGCACTTATCCAAATTAATTAATCTGATCATTAAATTTAGATTATCCTCACACAATTACACAACTATATGAGTATATCTCTATCCCATATGAATTATGTTATCCTATTAGGTACAATACTTCTCTCAATGTTATCAGATTCTTAGGTTCTCATAAATTAACAAGCCTAAATTAATTGACTAACATTAAGCAGCAATAAAATAGAATGTAAGAATAAAAATAATTATTTAATTAAAATCAAATCATTAAAAAAATTTAAGTCAAGGTCAAGTTATATTGCAGCCTAGATAAAAGGAAATTAACTCCTTATATTAAAGTCAAGAGCCATAAGAAATACAAGAGAAAATTTCATAAATAAAATATTAGGGAAAAGAAATAAACTAATTGTTCACCTCTCGGTTGAAGCTAGACATGACCATGGTTCGGTTCGGTTCCGGTTCCGGTTCTGAAAAAGTTAGAACTGGAACCTTAACCGAGATAAAACGGTTTCAGTTCGGTTCTAAAACCGACGGTTCCATAAAAGTTTCGGTTCCGGTTCCGGAACCTTTTTTATAAATAAAAATTTTGAAATTTATAAATATTATAAATTGACAATTTGAAATTTAAAAATAATAAAATAAGATTTTGAAATTTAAAAATGATAGATTAAGAATTTAAAACTTCAAACAATAAATTGAAAATTATAATTTATAGATATAATTAAAAAAAATTAAAGGAAATTAAGATTGAGAATTAAGAGAACATTGAAATTAAGAGTTAAAATTGAGAAAGAGTTGAGATTAATGGAGAGAAAGAGAGTTGAGATTGAGAGAGATAAGTGTGAGAAGAAATTAAGAATGGAAAGGGTATTTATAGAGGAAAGGGAGGGATTAAAAGAGAAATTAAGGGGAGGGGATGAAATGTAAAAAAAAAATGACCTTGCAGTTTTTTTTCTTTTTGTTAGAATCGGAACCAAACCGAAACCGTCAGTTCAAAGCGGTTTCAGTTCCACCGGTTCTTTAAACAGACAGTTTCGGTTCCATTAATAAAAGAATCGGAATCGAAATCGCTACAGTAGCGGTTTCGATTCCGGTTCTAAACTGGAACCAGAATCTTTGTTATGGTTCCGGTTCTATTGATCTAGTTCGATTCGAACTGGACGGTTCGAACCGAACCGTGGTCATGTCTAGTTGAAGCTCCTTGGAATCCCACTCCTGACCACTTGCCTTTGCCTCTGACAGCTCTTGCTTTACTTCTACTGCTTAATGCTAAAGCATTGAAAACCGATGCCTATTTATAGGGGAAGAGTTGGACTGCACTGGTAATTTTTCCAAGTGTTAAACATAAAATTCGCATCTACCATCACAGCCGAGAATCTGGGCAATTAATGCGTCGTAGCTTCCTGTCGTAGCTTCGTTCCCTGCAACAGAGTTGCAAGTTGCTTCCACAGCTTCTAAACCGGCGACTCCTACCTACGACCTAGTTGTAGCTTGTCGTTATAGCCTATGATCTTGCGAATCATTCCTACGCCTTATCTGTTGTAGCCTAATGTTGCAAGATGTAAGCTAGTACTCGATCATACTTCATTTTTGTCAATTTTCTCAACGAGTTTCTTCTGAAAGCTTTCATTCATGTGCACTTTTTTTTTTTTTTACCTTATTTTCTTCCGGATTATTTTCCTGAACTGGCCAAAACCCTTTCTTGCTCGTATAGATTTCTAATTCCGCTTTGATTCCTTCCAAAATCCTCTAATTTTCTCATAAATTTCCAAATTGCTCTTGATTAATATGTCTACACACAATTCTCAGATTTTATTAAATTCATCAATATTTACTTGAATTTTTATTACAAAAGCCTAATTTAAAAATATTAAATAGCAGTATATTTTTTCATTATTAGTTACCCTCAAACCTAACTTTTGTTTGTCTTTGATCAAAATTGGGACATGAAAAGAAAAAGAAAAACTTAAAACTAACCCTATATTTTATGCAACCACTTTTGTAGGTCTTTACAATGACATTTAGCATACATCACAAGTCTTGAAATTCTTAGGTGGCTCTAGTGGAGGAGTTGTGTCTCCTGAGGATTTACTAAGTACGACACCCACACATGTAACAAATTAATCAAGCTAATCATAAACTGCTTCATGCAATATCAAAGAAAACAACACACCTATGATCTTGAATCAAGACTAAAATTAAGTCATTAGTAATTCTCACACAATCGTCGGATCTCTCCAACTCATCACCTAGTAATCAAGCTTTGAAATTATTAGACACAAATCATGGACTTGTTTCGTTTTGACTCTAAAACTCACAGAATTTCTCTCATTTTACTCACTTAGAACTTAGGCTTAACACTCTTTCGATGCATGCAAAGTGGAAGTTATGCATAAGAAAAATATCAAATATTTACAACGCATGTGATTAAGTAGAAAGACCGCTTATATGTAATCAATGGACCTCATGGAAGGAATCAGAATTCAATAATATACTAGACACTATTTATCCCAATGAAATAATTTAACTCCTTTAGAGATCTATTATGTGTTTTCATTTGATTGTAATGAGGTCAAAAGGTGATTTAGGGTTAAATAAAAAGAAAGGATAATTTAATAGTAGCTCAAATGAGCTAATCGTCATAAAATGAGTTCTAAAGATTATTTAATTTTAGGCACTGAACTCTTCTTGACAAATACTCCCAAACTTCTTCAATTTCACTTTCTTTCTTCTCTCTAATTTTTTTTCTTTCAATTTTCTTTTCACATTTTATCCTTTTTTCTTTCCTTTTAAATTGCTTGCACTTTTACTTAATTTCTCAAGCAATAATGAAATTTCATTTCACACTTTTGCTTGCAAAATTTTTTCACCCTAGCTCTTCTATCTCTCTCTCTCTCTCTCTCTCTGTCTTTTTTTTTTTTTTTTTCCAAACACTCCATCTCTTTTTCTTTTCCTTTTTTTTTTTTTTTTCTTACATCAAACTCCCAAATTTCATTCATTAACTTCCACACTGTTTCGACCTTCAATTGCCTAAATTTAGTCTCATTTATAATTTCAAGCTTTACAAGGTAAGGTCAATTTTATTTTTGGCTTCGTTTTGGATGTTTGTAGCGTAAAAATAAAAATTCAAGCTTATTAAAGTGTTTGGCTTCAAATTGGCATTTTGCACACACAACACAAGGTAAGGAAAATGTTTGGGTTATTTACTAGTTAAGCATACATAGCCTAGTTTCACTTCTCTAAAGGGATCAAAGTTTTCATTCAAGAATAAACAATTTATGGATACCTAATATGCTATTTCCTTCTAATACAAAACTTATAAAGGTCTAACTAATTAGTGAAAAACAACTAAAAAGTTTTTACAAATTAAATGAAAAACAACCCTCTGAATAAAAACATTTTTTTAAGTCTCGAATTCTCACATGGATAGTCTCCACTAATAGACCATTACTGTACACACCTAAAAATTCTTTACTCTCAAACCTAAGATTCAAGTCTTTGAAATCCTCTAATCATGCTAAAATGTTTATGACTACATTTGAGTCCTAATAACCAATCATGGAATGCATTAATTCTGTCTTTATCACACTAACACAATTTATTAACAAACTTGAGCAATTTTTTTTTTTAATTAAAACTTATTTGACATTAAAATTCTAGCCCCAAACCTAATTCAAATGACCCCAATATTTAAGATTAAAGTCCAAGGAAGAAAAACAAAAAGAAAAATAACTCAACAAACAAACAAATAACAAAATTAAAAAAAAAATGAAAAATTAAAATTTTAACAAACAAAAAGAAAAATACTAAAAATTAAAAACCTAAGTTAGAAACTAAACAAACTCGAAATTCCAACTAAAAATTGAAGAAGAGTTAGATATGAAACCTCTTTCAGAAAGCATTAATGCCTTCCAAAATATGTCGATGAGTGGTGCGTGATGCCTTTCTTGCTCCTCCATGGGAGACACGGTAGCTTCTAGAGATTAAGTCTTTCAAAGAAGACGATGAACAAGTCCCTCCAACTCCTCAATTTCCATCCTGAACTCATGAATGTGATATGCCAAAGCAAATTCAGGTAATGGAATTAAGGTAATGGAACATACTCTGGTATCGCCTTGGGTTCTGCTTCTTGTTCGGCATCCATAAATCCATCCTTCTCAATTATTGGCGCATTCCCCTCGAGTATTGGTTTTTTAGGTATGGCTTTCTTAGGTAGTCTATCAAGTCGGTCAACTTCATTCTCATTTTGAGATTCCGTAGGAAATTCCTCTATTGGCTCACTGACAGGACTCGACCCGGATTCATACTAATGAATCTAGCGATCCTGTTGGGCACCCCACGAGGCCCGCCTGGAGTCCAACTAATAAGGCCCAATGGGATATCGTGGAGCGAACCTTTTGTCTATCTAAAGATTTCTAAATATGTATTTTAAAATATTATCATAAATCATAAATCGTAATATATATATATATATATATATGGGTTTAAAACATAAATGCATTCATAAAAGTGTCATAATATTTGTTCATAAGTCTAAATATATGCAAATTACATGATCTAAACTGAATTACAAACTTAACACAAAAATGCTAAACTACAGTGTCGGTCGGGATCCACCTATTCCGCATGTGGCGCTCTGGTACCTGAATCTCCTGCATCTGCACCCGAGGAGGCTTTTAAAATAAAAACATAATGAGCTATAAAGTCCAGTGAGTGCCTATATATATTTGTTTAAAAATTATTTCCCAAAAACATTTTTAAAAGTATTTTGTTTCCAAAAGTTTGTTAAAAAGGGTTCATTATTTTCAAAAATATTTTCTTTCGAAAATCTGTTTCTAATGGTATGCTAACTGTTCTAAAATCCCTAATGGTCACCTAAGAAAGCTAAAACTACAAAGGCAGCAGGACCAGCTCCGCTCAATGTGTGGGGTCACGTGGCATAAAAGCTAGCATCGCTCACCGTGACAAAGCTACTAAGATGTCTCGTATACATGTATGACGGAACTATCATCGCTCACCGTGCATCGAGAAATACCCCACAAGTGTAAAGAGCGACTGACAGACTCGATCCTCCCAATATTCGCTAGACTAACCCTCCCAACATATGCCATACACTATGAAGTATACCGACTGGGTCTGACGCTAGAAGATCATGTTATAAAAGTTTGGGTCATCCGCTAGGTTTGAAAACATTTTCTATTTTTCTGTTGTTGAAAATCATTTCTTAACCATGTTATAAAATAGATAATACATGATGTGTGCCATACATATAAATAAATAATTTATTCTTAAGCTAAAATATAAAGCAATTAAATAAACAAATAAAATAAATTAAGTATGTAGAATAAATTCACACTCACCACTTGCTTCCCAACTTGCTTGAATTATTTCAGCTTTTACTCAATGACTTCCTTAGCTTGTTATGTTCACCTACACTCATCCGTACCAAAGAATCTCACTTAGCTCACGAATTATTTTAAATCTCCTTTACTTATCACGAGCTGTAGCAGACTGTATTGCCCTTCCAGCTCGAGTTGCGAGCTCCAGCTCGCTTCCCGCTTAAACCACAAGAGTTTCTTCTTTACTCAACTCTGCCTAAACTAGCTCATACTTAGCTCAGCCTAGGCTCATCCTACTCGAGCTCCTACTCAGTTCAGCTCAAACGACCTCGTGCTTAGCTCAGCTTAAAAAAGCTTCTTCACTCATCTCAGCTTACCCTCTTCAGCGAGTTGTTACTATCTTGCTCAGCTCCGCATTACAGCTTCTACCTTTAATTAGTTCATCCTAACGAGCTTCTACCTTAGTCCAACTCGGACAAGCAGTAAGATGAGCTGGGGACCTTACTCAGCTAGCTCCTTGCGAGCTCGCGCTTGGCCAACTTGACCAGTGTTGAAAATGAGTTGGGGAGGATCTTCCACCAGCTCGCATTCAGTGAGCTGCTACGTGACCTCATGCGAGCTCACTCTTAACACCCCATTCCAGATCACACACACACACTAGCAGCACATGCTTATATTCGACCTTAACATAACAAATACAACTTAACACTAAATCTCAACTCCACCCAGGTCGCGGTCTCACCGATCTTATGACCAAACCTAACTATTAGTTTCCTACAAATTAATAGCATCTAACAGCACACTTCACTTACCGAGTTCGCCTCAGCCTTCTATCTTGCTTCCACCACCTCGCTGCTCCAGCTCCAGATCTACACATAATTTCTCATCAGTTTCAACTAAAACTCAGAGACTGATCTCACAGATTTTTCACCAAAATAATACCATAACAACTTACTCTCACCAGATCTCCAAATCTACTCTTCACCTTCCTTCGCTTGATCCCCTCCTCCAAAGACAGCAGAAGCCCTCCGACGACGATGGCAACTTCTCTCTTTTTTCCTGTCGAACAATCTCTCATCTCTCTCTGCCTTCTTCTCACCGACTTTCCCACACCTACGCGCCTATTTATAGATGCAGGTTAAACTCGCTTTCACCCTTAAAGTTCTTAAAATTACACTTTTACCCCGTTCTAGAGAGTTCTTTATTTTCACAATGTCCTTGTCCTTTCCACTTATTTATGATTCTGCCACTCTTAACAAATATCTAGCATTTTTCTCTTAAGTCCCTCAACTTTTATAATTTATATTTATTTCCAAATTCTTTAAAAATTTCATAAATATTAAAATTTTCACTTCTAAATACTTCAAATTCTTTTTATTATTTCACCAAAATGATACATTTGTACATTCCATCTTTTCATATACATGCACAGTAGTATCCTTGGAAGAGGGTGTTACATTATTCCCTCCCTATTAAAATTTCGTCATCGAAATTATATATTATGCTGAAAAAGATGAGGATATCTTTGATACATCTGGTCTTTATGCTTTAAAATTGCCTCTTCTACTTTATGATTCCTCCACAATACTTTTACCAAGGGGATAACTTTATTCCGCAGGACTTGCTTTTTACGATCTAAAATCTGAACCGGTTCCTCTTCATACCTCAAGTTCCTATTTAGCTCAACTAGTTGCTCCCAAATTATGTGGGAGGGGTCAGGAACTTACTTGCGGAGCATGGAAACATGACATACGCTATGAATCTTACTCAGTTGTGAAGGAAGGTCTAACCTGTAAGCTACGGGTCTCACTCTTTCCATGATCTCAAATGGCTCAATATAGCGCGGACTCAACTTACCACGCTTTCCAAATCTAAGCATGCCTTTTCAAGGGAAAATCTTGAGGAATGCTCTGTCTCCGACTTCGAACTCTAAGTCCCTACGACGGTTGTCCGCATAGCTTTTCTATCTATCATTTGCTATTTTAAGCTTATCCTTAATAGTCTTAATCTTGTCCGTAGTAATTTGGACAAGTTTGGGACCTATCAATTTTCTCTCACCTACCTCGTCTCAACATACTAGAGTTTTGTATTTTCTTCCGCATAAAGCCTTATAAGGCGCCATGTCAATGCTGGACTGATAGCTATTAATATATGCGAACTCCACGAGTGGTAGGTGGTATCCCAACTCCCCTTGAATTCCAAGATACACGCTCTGAGCATATCCTCGAGTGTCTGAATTACTCTCTTAGACTGACCATCCATCTGAGTGTGAAAGGCCGTGTTGAAACTCAATTGAGTGCCTAAGGCTTTCTGCACTCTAGGTAAAAACCTTGAAGTAAACCTGAGATCCCGATCTGATACAATCGAAACGAGCGTACCATGGAGTCTAATTATCTAATCTATGTAGAGTTGTGCTAACTTACTTAGGGAGTAGCTGCTTTTGATCGGTAGAAAATGGGTGGACTTAGTCAGTCTATCTACTACCACCCATATAGCATCATGTCTCATTTGGGTGTGCGGAAGCCCTACAACGAAGTCCATGGTAACATGCTCCCATTTTCACTCTGGAACCGAGAGTGGCTGCAGTAATCCCGCCAGTTTCTGATGCTCTGCCTTGGTTTGCTGACAGATTAGGCACCGGGATACGAATTATGTGACCTCTCTCTTCATTCATTTCTACCAATAATGCTCTTTTAGGGTGCGGTACATCTTAGTGTTGCTCGACTACATGACATATGCTGAGGAATGAGCTTCTTCCATGATTTCCTTTTTCAACTCGCTTACATCGGGCACGCATAATCGTCGTTCTATCCTTAGTACACCATCTCCTTCAACTAAGAAGTCTGTTCTCTAGCCCTCTTCGACTTCTTGCCTCAACTTTATCAACTGGGGATCTTGCCACTGCAGTTTCCTTATCTGATCCACTAAAATGGGATGAGCATGGAACGTAGCTAACAATGCCCCAAAGTCTGCTACATCTAACTCGGCTCCCAACGACCTCAACTCCATTAAAAAATGAAGATATCATGTCCTTAAATGAGCTAGGGAACTCGCTGGTCGCCTACTTAGCGCATCTGCCACTACATTAGCTTTTTCGAGGTGGTATTCTATCGTATAGTCGTGATCCTGAATAAGCTCTAACCACCGCCTTTGCCTCAAATTTAACTCTTTTTAAGTGAACAGATATTGCAGACTCTTATGATCTATGAAGATCTGACAGGGAATGTCATACAAGTAATGCCTCCAAATCTTCAATGCGAAGACTACTGCTGTGAGCTCTAGATCATGGGTAGGGTAGTTCTGTTCGTGCTTCTTCAGCTGCCTGGAAGCATATGTTACTATTCTACCATTTTGCTTCAGAACACACCCTAAATCTTGCCTTAAGGCATCACTGAAAATGGTAAATCCGTCTTCCCCTGATGGTAAAGTTAACACTGAAGCTGATATAAGTCTCTTCTTCAGCTCGTCAAAACTCTACTGACAGACATCCAACCACTCGAATCTTTCTTCCTTTCTGGTCAATCTAATCAACGGGGCTGCTATCCTTGAAAACCCTTATACAAATTTCCTGTAATAACCTGCCAAACCAATGAAACTCCGAACCTCTGAAACACTGTAGAGGCGAAATCCAACCGGAGTACCCTGGGCGCTATTCAAGGAAGAGTTCATGAACAAGTTCTATCCGATGAGCTACCAAGATGCTAAGATTGAAGAATTCTTCAGGTTAGAATAAGGCAATCTTTCAGTGGATGATTACAAGAAAAGATTTTCAGAGCTTGTTTATGTAGTACCTTTCATCGCCGACAATGAAGAGCAGAAGACCAAAAGGTTTGTAGCAAGCTTGAATTCGACAATTCAGGCTTACATCTCTTCCATGATCTATACTCAGTATGGAGAGCTAGTTGAGGCCGTGGTCAGAGTAGAGAAGAGCATTGAGGCCATTCTTAGACCCAAGCAACCAACTTAGAAGCGCGAATGGACTGGAGGCTTTACAGGAGGACCCAGCAAGTTCATCCGAAGTGGAGAGTCATCTGTTGGATCAGGTAGCCTGAGATCTAGTCAGGGGTCACAATCGAGTCAAAGCTCCATAAGGCAATCAGTCGGATCCGGGAGCAGCAGTGAGAGTTGAAAAAATTGGTCGATATGCAGAATATGTGGGAGGAGGCATCCGGGCTAGTATCTCAGAGGTAGTTCGGAATGTTTCAGATGCGGACGAGAATGTCATCTCATGAAGGATTGTCTTATGGCAGCTTCAGCATTCCAGTAGGAGATCAGGCCCGCATCGATAGGACTGTCTAGTGGAGATCGGAGACCAGACCAAAGGAGCTCCCAAGCTTGAGGAGTCTCCAGTTTCGGTAAGCCCAATAGAGCATCAGACAGGGGTGTTCCACCCCGAGGTCAGCCAGGAAGACCTCGTGCTTAGGCCAGAGTGTTCGCAGTGACCCAGCAGGATGTAGACGCCTCCCCAAACGTCGTGACAGGTATCATTTTTGTTTTTGATCGCGAAGCTTATGCATTGATAGATCCAGGGACTACGCATTCCTTCGTGTCCAAGAGTTTTGCTAGGACCATTGGTGTTGAACCAAAACCCCTAGGGTGTAGTATGATAGTATCTATCCCTATTGGGGATTCCCTTGCCTGCCCTTTTATGTAACGTACGACCCTACCTTGGTGGGCCTTGGCCTAGGTCGACCGTCCGGTCAGTCTCGTTGCCCGGTCTCGACCGCGTGGTTCTTCTGGCAGGTACTGTCCCCTCCATCCAAGGGTTTTTTATCGCCTCCCATACCCGCTCGAATCCAAGACCTGAGGGTTTAAGTACATGGGGAATGCTAGCTCAGTTGGTACACACCTTGCATTTCCCATGTACTTAAGCCCTCAGGTCTTGGGTTCGAGCAGGTGTAGGAGGCGATAGAAAACCCCTGAAGGGAGGGGACAGTACCTGCTAGAAGAACCGCATGGCCAAGGCCAAGCAGCGGGACTGATCGGATGGTCAACGGAGGCCGGGGCCCAACAAGGTGGGGCCGTTCGTTACACTCACTCTAAAAAATCTTCCCATTATCTACCATAGGTTCGGTAGGAGGAATTTTATGTGTATTATTATTGACAACATGCCCCGTTGAATCCTATCGGTAAAAATTATACGCGCCATAATTTTGGTTGGGAAAGAAGAAAAGAAAAACATAATAATAAAGGAAAAATTAAAATGTGGCAAAATTTCTCTCTCAACACTACTAGAGCTCTTAATAATTTCGTGTGAGCGGTGAGAAAAAATAATGCCATACACACCTATTTATAGATTACTCGTCTAAGTGATAACACTAAAATATATCATTATTTTGCACCCATTTACTAAATATTTGCAATGAATTCTTGAGTAAATTACGTGAATTATTTAATATTTTTATGTTTTTATGCAATTGGTGAGACATGAGTGAAAGGGATCAAATGGGAAGATATTGAATTATTTCAAACAAACCATGGGCTGAATTCACTTTAGGAAACTATGTCACCACCATGCATTTTTGTTTTTAATTATTAATTTCCATGAAATTGCATGTTGTTGTTTTAAATAATGAGTTAAATACACAATACCCCCTCCAGGTTTGCTTAAAAACAGAGGGAAACACATTTATCATTTTATTACACCAAACTCCCACACCTGACGTTAAATTTTTTATGTTTTTTCATTCACTTTAATTTAAATTTTTTATGTTTTTTATTTACTTTCCATTTAATTTTTTTCTGATTGGTTTGATCATCACAATTTTTAATGTTTTATTTATTTTCCATGTCAGGTGCTTATATTATCATTCCACTAATTCTACAGGTGCCAGGTGAAAGGACTAAAATGCCCTTCATTTAGTTAATATTGACAAAAATCAACATTAGGTGTGGGAGTTTGGTGTAATAAAATGATAAATGTGTTTTCCTTTGTTTTTAAGCAAATCTGGAGGGGTTATTGTGTATTTAACTCTTAAATAATTTGTAGTGGATCACGTAGCTATAGTGAAGCTGTGAGCTTTGAACAAGCCAAGCCGCAAGTCCATGCAAAAGTCAATCTCATGCCATGTGTTGACAAAGCCATGAAAGTTATACAGGAGACGTGTGATGCAAGTTCACAACAAAACAAAATTCATATGAAAAACACAAAGCAATTCTGAAAGAAGTGCGTGCAGGTCATAAAACCACGCACCTATGAAGCACAGAACTTTGTCCAGCCCATTAAACAATTACAAGCAGAACATCCAGCCCATGCACGAGCAGCAGAGGCCATGCAGCAGACCAGGGACGATCGCGACTCGCAGACGCGAAGTGCAGCTCGCAATCGACATTAGCGATCGGCGAGCGGAGGCTGGTTACGTGCAAAACCTGGACACCTTCTTTGATACCCTAAAATCACACTATAAAATGGTGATTTAAGGGAGAGAAACGCAGCTTGGAGAGCATCAGAACACAACCAAAAGAAGGAGAGAAAAGGGAGGTCTTTGAACGTGGTTCCAAGGGTGATTTTGGGCTCCACTTTGTTACATATTTTGCAGAAACCATTAACCCCTTGGACCAGTTCTTAGAAGTGTTTTGAGAGCCCTTTCACAGCCCTTTACATAGCCTATAAACACAAAGCCAAAGGAGAACCATTGGAGAGGAGATTGGACGAGGTTCAAGGGGCATTTCGAACGCATACTGCTACAGTAATTTTCTGTAGGGATATTCAACAGCTTTTGAACCTGTTCTGTACCAGTTTGAAGGCGATATTTGCAGGTCCTGGACGTGAAGTTTGAAGGCTGGAACTGGGGTGCATATTCGGCGTACGACAACCCCTACTTTGATGATGTTGGTTGTTTGCTTGTTTGGTTTAATTTGTATAATATTGATGATGGCTTAAACTTATTGTCTAGGGTTGCAATGAACTCTAGTACATGAAACTCACATTTTACATAATGTTGGTTAATTGAATTTTCGTCATTTGAGTTTTATTTTGTTATAAACTTAATATTCTTAAATTATTTGATCACTAATTTAAGAGAATTGGTAACCTTAAGTAAGTTTAAAAAAGAAACTTGTGTTTAGATTTGAATAGAATGACATATGACATGTAAGATAGAAATATACTTATCTGTTATGTTTGATCATGTGTGTGTACTTATTTATAAAGAGTTTGTATTAACCATCCAATATAGAAATGTAGCTAGGTGTTTAATGCAAACATATTTGTGATGAACTCAAAAGATACTCGCAAATATTATAGTGTTACCCAATTAAACTCATGATGAAAATGAAATAATTAACGGTAGAGATTTAGGTTGAGTGAATTGACTGAGTAAAATTGTAACTCTAGATCATTATTTCCTTGGTTGTATGTGAAATTTAATTACTCATATTTGTTATTTACTTAATTTGGTATCATTTATTGATGACATCTTTCAATAGTTTGGATAAAGATAGTCAAAATCAATTTTAGTAATTAACATAATTTGGATAATCTCTATAAGAACAATACTCTACTCATTATATGTTACTTGCGGATCATATATACTTATATATGTTTTTAGTATGAATTTTATTCACTAAAAAATTGTCATCAATAAGTAAAATAAAGAAATCCAAAAAAATAAAGGAAATAAAACAAATAGGAAAAAGGGAAGGCTCGGGTTCCTAAGGTCACAAGGATAAGAGGAAAACTGCAACATAAAATTTTTGCCAAATGACGGTCCAACACAGTCGGGACTTTCTGCAATTTTCCTTTTCTGTACGGAATTGTTATTTGCCATCGCAAAATGTTGTCTCTGTAAGCTGTACAAGCACATGGACCGAATCCTTGGAATTTGTCTGCATCCCTGTTCCGTCCTTTTTCCTATTTCGTCTTATTCTGATTTTCAAATAAAACAAAAATTAAACAACTAAAAATCTAAAAAACAAGAAGAACAAATTAAACAAGCCTGAAACACAATGTACTAAAAATTAAAACAAACGGGTTAGTAATAATTATATAGACCAAAAAAAAAAAATAAATCCATGCAAAAATAAACTCACAACACCGAAAAGACAAATAAAAATAAAATTGAAAGAAAATAAATCTTTCAAGGCTCCTGATGACTCCTGAATTCCTCGTAACTATCCATTCGCTGCTGAAGGCCATTTAACCTCTGTAAGATAGTCTGTTGACCCTCAAGTAGGCTCTGCTGATTATTAAGGATGTTTTGCTGATCTCGTGCCTGATGGCGCTGGATTTCCATCAATGCTGCTGCCTACGGTGGCATATCCTACAGTATGGATGTCTGTTCCAAATCTAAACCCTGGGGCTGAAAGGCAATGTGCTTTGGCATATCAAAATCCATGTCAAAGAAGTCATCATGCTGGTGTGGAGCCTGCTCATCCTGTTGCACTTGTTGGGCCTGCTGAACTTCCCTTTCCTGCCTTCGGGGCTCAGTCTTTGTAGGCAACCTCTCATAACCTCTGTTCTTGCACAACGCATTATAGGACTTGACATTGAGAGCATCATGGTCCTCGCAAACCTGTCCCTGATCAGAAAACACGTCCAAGCCATCTTCATCACAAAATTTGGATATAATACTTGCAAAAGGAAGAATACGCTTGGTGTTGTTGTCGACGGCTGCTGTCATATCGTATATCAGATACATCTCTCTAAGTCTATAAGCATCTTATTAACCGAGTAGTAAATGATCTGGGCAACGCGCTGTGGCACGGTGTTGTAATTCTTAGATGGATTCAGCAAATAAACCGTGAATAAATTGAAGAACCGTCCCTGCATCGTCAACTATGAATGCTTCAGAGGATTAGCCCGGGCATCCCAACCTGTTCGTTTGTCTCAATGCACCACAAAAGTTCTAACATCGGCCATCTAACCACTAGGTCACCCAGTAGACCATCAACAAATCCCACATCTGGAACTCCATAGTGAGCATTGATTCTCTCTGTAGTTATGCTCATCTTGACTTCTCTAACAGTTACCTTACCGGACTCTTTAAATATCGAGGGTATCAACTCATAGTAAAAGTCACAGACAACACTAGGATTGTATCGGAATCTCTTAATTTCCTCCAACCCCTCCAAGTAATGAACCCGGACATGAAGGTACTCTCTAGGACTGCTAAATCAATCCTATGCTCAGCGACAGTGGATTTATTTCTTATTATTCGCCACCTTTCTCTTCGCCAATGATCGACTGTAGGGTCTTCATCCCTAGCAATAGAACTGCTGGCTAATCACCACTTATCCGTGACCTCGGTCACTGCCGCTCAAAACTCGCCTAACGCTGGCTCATTGCACATTAGCGAAACACACACCACAATTCCCACACAACAACAGCCACACACCACACTTCGCAAACAACCCATGCACCACACTTTGCACACAACCCACGTACCATACTTCTTCCTTTCAAGCTTTTTATCAAACACCTAGCATGCAAATTCTAAACAACCAAACTAACAAAGTAAACTCAACCAAAATGCAACCTAAAATAGCCCTCAATGCTCGCACATAACACTCCCAAGTATCTAACTTCAAACTCCATTCGAATCCACCAAAATTATCTAACTTAAGCAAATGCCCTAAAACACAAAAATGGAGGGTGAAATCGGAATAAACAAGGGGAAAAATTGGTATATTGCTGCGATTGATGCTTGAAACTACGAGGATGTACTATTGACATACAAAAACTGGCTTGAAAATGGTGGCGTCGCATGTGGGTGCGAGGTAAAGTGACGATCACTGAACCTGTCATGAGTTTTGACTGTCAGAGTTCGGATGGTGTCGCGACTTAAAACCCCTACAACGCCACCGTTTCACTAATTGGCCCTTTCTTTTTGCTTTGTTTGTTTTTCGCACAAAATTGAACCTCATCAATCTCTCATATCGATAGAATTTTTCTATCGATCATAACCTCCTTCGAAGTCATGCTTGCTCCGCCAACCATTTACCTTAAACTGCTCCTATTTCTCATGTTCCAGCAACACAGCTTCACGTGGGTATATAAGTTTAATGGTCAACGGACTTGACTATCTCGATCGTAGCTTCCTTAGGAATAATCTAAGTTTGGAATTGAATAGCAACACAACTCCACTGGCAAATGAAAAGATTTTCCAAACACTAATCGGAACGGTGACATTCCAATTAGTGTCTTGCATGTTGTTATGTATGCCCATAATGCATCATCCAACTTGATACTCCAAACCCTTCCTTGATTTGTTCACTGTTTTCTTAAGAATACCTTTAAGCTCTCTATTGGATATCTCCAGTTGCCTACTAGCTTAAGGGTGATATGGAGTTGTTACCTTATGAGTTACTCCATATTTCTTGAGAATTCCTTCAAACTGGCGATTGTAGAAATGAGATCCTCTATCACTGATGATTTCCCTTGGCGTCCCAAACCTTGAAAAGAAATTTTTTTTTTCATAAATTTCATGACAACTCTTGCATCATTTGTCTGAGTCGCTACAACTTCGAACCCATTTCGAGATGTAATCGACAGCTATCGGGATGTACGGATTATTGAATTATGATAAAAATGGTCCCATAAAGTCTATTCCCTAAATATCAAAAATCTCTACTTCAAGATATTTTTCAAAGTCATTTCATATCTGTTCGAAATGTTCCCCGTTCTCTGGTACTAATCACATGACTGTATAAATCTTCTAGCATCCTTAAAAATATCAAGCAGTAGAAACCTACCTATAAAATTCTTATTGTCAATCTTTCTCCACCGAAGTGACCTCTATAATCAAGAAGAACGGCAATGTCACAAGATATCTTCAGTTTCTTCATAAGGCATACAATGTCTCAATACTTGATCTATGCATTGCTTGAACAAGTTTGGGTCATCCTATACATATCTCTTTATATCATGCAAGAACTTCTTTTTTTTTCTGAAATTTCAACTCTGGAGGTAATACATTGCAAGCAATGTAATTCACATAATCTGAACACCACAGCTCTGCATTA
Source organism: Dimocarpus longan (assembly GCA_022984855.1). Classification (NCBI taxonomy): domain Eukaryota; kingdom Viridiplantae; phylum Streptophyta; class Magnoliopsida; order Sapindales; family Sapindaceae; genus Dimocarpus; species Dimocarpus longan. The sequence continues at coordinate 10,948,224 of CM041023.1, read as the reverse complement.
TCCTTACAAGTGAAGAGTTGCTCATCCGAGAATGTTTATTTGATCTTTTTTGCATTTTCATCATATATCCTCTCTAATCTTGACAAATGATCTATAACTTGGTTCGTTGTTCCCTTCTTGTCTCTTATCCCCAAATCAAACTCCTGCAACAATAGTATCCATCCGATCAATCAAGACTTTGCATCTTTCTTAGCCACCAGATACTTGATTGCAAAATGGTCAGTGTAAACGACAAACTTAGACCCAATCAGGTATGGTCAAAACTTGTCAAAAGCAAAAATTACTGCCAGTAGCTTCTTCTTTGTTGTTTTGTAGTTGATTTGAGCTTCATTCAATGTTTTACTGGCATAGAAATAGTGTAAAAGACCTTGTCCTTCCTTTGGCACAAAACTACTCCCATCATAAAATCGTTTGCATCACACATTAACTTGAAGGGGTAATTCTAGTTTGGGGCTACAATTACTAGAGCAGAGGTAAGTTTTTCCTTGAGCATTTCGAAAGATTTTAAATATTCATCATCAAATTTAGATGACACATCCTTCTCCAACAGATTGCACAATGGTTTTGATATCTTGGAGAAGTCTTTGATGAAGCGCCTATAAAAACCTACATGTCCTAAGAAACTTCGAATGCTCTTCATTGATGATAGTGGTGGGAGCTTTTCAATCACTTCGGCCCTGTCTACTTCAATTCCTCTAGCAAAAATCTTATGGCCCAACACAATCCCTTTCTGGAACCATAAAGTGACATTTCTCCCAGTTGAGCATTAGATTAGTCTCTTCACATCTCTTCAAGACCTTGGTTAAGTTGTGTAAGCATGATCGAATGACTTCCTGAATACTGAAAAGTCATCCATGAAAACTTCAAGAAACCATTCGACCATGTTAGAAAAGATTTCTATCATACACCTCTGAAATGTTGAAAAAACATGCATTACACAGTCCAAAAGGCATCCTTCTATAAGCATAGGTGCCATAAGGACAAGTGAAGACATAACCGGCTAACTTGTCTAACATTTTATCAATGAACGACAAAGGAAAATGATCTTTTCTTATTGCCTGATTAAGTTTTTCGTAGTCCATGCACACTCTTTAACCAATGACCACACTTGTAGGTATGAGTTCATTTCTATCATTGGTCACGACTATCATTCCCCATTTCTTCGGAACGCATTAAACAATATTCACTCAAGCGCTATCAAAAATCGGGTAAATAATCCCAACATCTAAGAGCTTAATGATCTCTTTCTTCACCACCACCTTCATATTTAGATTCAAACGATGCTATGGTTAAATGCTAAGCTTGCACTCATCTTTTAACAAGATCTTATGCGTACAAAATGATAGACTTATAACTTTTATTTCTGCAATAGTCCAACCTAATGCCAACTTGTTCTCCCTCAACACTCTTAATAGCTTCTCTTCTTGAACTTCATTCAACTTTGCAAAAATAATGACGGGCAAAGTGTCATTTCCTCTAAAGTAGGCATATGTCAAATGCTTAGGTAAGGGTTTCAACTCTAGAACTAGTGGCTCTTCTATTGATGACTTTAGCACCCTTGATGACATGACAAGCTGAACTTCTGTGGACTTAAATGTTGAAGCTATTTCCAATTCTCTCACACACTCTTCCACTTCCTCTATGCTTTCCATTCCCACATTCATCAAGGTCGACTCTACTGAATCCTTAAGTAGCAATTCTCTTGTTGTTTCTTGCATGTAATCTCCTAATGTTTATATTTGGAAGCATTCCTCCTCATCATTTGAAAATTCCATTGCCTTGAAGACATTGATGATCACTGCCTCATTCTGGACCTTCATCACAAGTTCTCCTTTTTGAACGTCTATCAAAGTGAACCCAATAGCTAAAAATGGTCTTTTGAGGATGATGGGAATTTTCTTATCTTCTTCCATATCCAAAATTACAAAATCTACAAGAAAAATAAGAGTCTCCACTTTCACTAGAACATCTTCAATCATACTCCTCGGACTTTTGAGTGATTTATCAGCAAGTTGCAGTGTGACTGATGTAGGTTTTGGCTCCCTCAAACCTAACCTTTTGTAAATTGACAAAGGCATTAGGTTTATGCTTGTAACAAGGTCATACAAAGCTCTTCCTAAAAAATTTCTCCCAAATATACAAGGAATAGTAAAGCTTCCACGGTCCTTGAGCTTTGGGGATAGCTTCTGTTGAATTATAGCGCTGCATTTTTTAGTTAGGATAACTGTCTCAAAGTACCCTAATTTCCTTTTCTTTAGCAGGATATCTTTCATGAATTTGACATGACTAAGCATTTGTTCTAATGCCTTTGAAAAAGGGATGTTGATATGCAATTTCTTAAACACCTCCAATAATTTGGAAAACTGCTTATCCAACTTGTACTTGCGAAACCTCTGCGAAAATGGTAGTGGTGGTGTATAAAAAACAACCTTCTTTTTTTATGGTCTTTCTTTTACTTGCTTTTCTTTTTCCTTCTTTTTCTTTGAACTATCATTATCATCCTCTTCATCTTCTAAAGGTATAGACATGACAAGAGGTTCCTTGATCTTATGAATAAGTTCTTTACCACTCCTAAGAGTGATAGCTTTGCACTGTTCTCTTCTTATAGCTTTTCACTGTTCTCTTCTTATAGCTTTTCACTGCTCTCTTCCTTCCTTCCTTGGGTTATTCTCAATATTGCTAGGAAGCTAACTTGGCTATCTATTATGGAAGGCACTAACTAATTGTCTGATCTGTACCTCTAAATTTCGGATGGAAGCATGTTGATTTTGCATTTGTGTTTGCTAACTTTGCAACATCTTATGTTGATTATATAGCAAAGCATCACTTCTTGATATATATTGAAATTGTCTGTTTGCTATAGACTACCTGATTTTTGCTTATGTTAGGTTTATTTAATGTTATGACTTAATATGTTATGTTGTAAATTCAATTATATGTCATAACATGTAAACTGCATATTGTAATGGAGAAATAAAAACATCAGTAAAATAAATCAACACTAAAACATTTTTAATGTGGTTTGGTGTTACCGTACATCCATGAGGCCTTGCCTAGAGAGATCAATTATTAATGAACATACAAGTATAATCTACTTAACTTACTCAACCTAAGACTCCTTTTTAGAATCTATGCAATATAAAGTACATGCTCATCGGTGTTGTTTCAGTAAGCTCCCTTTGCTTTTATAGGTGACAGTATTTTAAAATCCCTTCAACCTGTAAGTTTGCCTATTCTCTTTGTTGCCAAAATGTCTTGTTATCCCAACAAGCACTTACTTTAGATTCTTTAGCCTCACAAGCCTAAGAGCACACAAACTTAGAGAACAAACCTCTCTAAGTATTACAAACGATATCTCTCAATCTCTGAATGAGTATATATAGTCTTCTGCACAACTCTCTCACACATAAAACAACTTAGAGTAAAAAAAACTCTAAGTCATAAATACATGCAGTTTGTAAAATAAACTCTTTCATGCTCTACACTTTAAACTGCATACAAAAACATTGCAAGCACTCTCACAGTTCTGCATTTGTATCACACGGCTTGCACACCCAAAAATTCATATAACAACCTTTCATTCTCTGTCTATTTATATCCATATGCATCACACCTTGTCTATCAAGAAAAAAACCTAAAAGTTATTTCTAGAAACTAAATAACAGAGAATAAAATTTACATTAGAGAGAATCAAACTAAAGAATGAAACTTTTTTATTTTGTCTCTATTGACCAAATTTTTTATTCTCATTGTTCTTGCACGTCCATTCCTAAAAATAAAGGAAATAATAATAGTTTCCTAAAGATAAAAGATTAGTTGACAGATAAAATAATTTCTATAACCATGGAAAAATATTTTCCAAGTTCAACAAATCAACAATAAAAAATTTCCTTAAAAAAAATATTTTATTCAATTAAAACCTATAAGGAAATTATGTACTTTATTCATAGAAATAATAATAATGAACAATCATAAAACCATTCACTAAGATAGATAAGAATTATAAAAACGTGAATAAAGCACTTCTGAACATGTTCAGAAAACCTTTATTATGAATTGTTAGGAAAAATTTGTTATAACATCAGAACTAATACTACAATATTGACCTGCATGTTGTAACTCATATAAATATAATAATAACACTTAACACATTGCAATCCATACATATTGCCTATAAATTTTGCTACAAAAACAAAATCAATCATCGAAGTCATACAATGAAGCTTAAATCCATAAAATGCCAATAATACAAGACAATGATATCATATGATGCCAACCACAGTGCACCATACGCTTGTGCACTAACAATCTTCTACTTTAGCATCTTTTATGGCAAAACCATATTACCATGCAAAACACCATGTAACATTTTTCCTGCAAAAGAAAATCAGTTTAGTATTCCAAAACAAACTACTCCCCCTGAATCTGTTCTCCCCTCTTTGCATCAACTTTCAACTCCTCCTATCTCTAAGAAACAATTCTCCCCCAATATCAGAAGATATTAAAAATAATAATAATAAATAGAACAAACACCACTCTGTTTCTCCCTTTTTTGGCATAAAATGGCCAAAACAATCGCAACAGAATAAAACATAAATGGGGCAAATTAAACACAAAAGATTTTAAAATGGAATAGAGTTGATTCTATTCTTAACATCTTACAAAAGATAAACAAAGAGTTCTAACATAATACAAAGAGTAATGTCACAATAGGTATATAGCCTGTCACAATATTTGCTTAACAGTTTAAACAATCGAAACAAAATAAACCATTAAAAAATATAAAATTCAACAAAGAAAACAACTTATAACAATTCAACTCATTGAACAAACATGTTCATTGTTTCCTCTTCTTAGACTTGGATTGAGGTGTGGATATAGATGACTTGTAAGTAGCTTCTAGCCCTGTCAATATTCCAGATAACTATTGATATGCCTTGTCCAACCTTTCCAAGGGAAACTCCATAGGTTGAGCTGTTTCACTAGAAGGACCTACTACCTAAGTGCTAACTGATATGATACAGGTACATTACTCATTGTGGACTACTGGACAATTGGTTTTAAAGCTAAAGAAGCTTTTTTCTTGTTGCATGAGCTAGTCTTCTTTCCCTTAGAGGATTCTTCTCCTTCACCATTATCTACAACATTTGACTTTAACCTAAACATGACAAGATTAAGACTAGTAGTAATAACTGTCTCATTAAGGAGAATTAATGGATGTTGACTCTATAACATGTTTGCAATTAAATAAGGAAATACATGTTTCTGTGTTTTCTTCTCCTCTTCCGCAAATGAAGAAATGTGATCATAGATGATAGAAGCCAAGTCAGTCAGTCATAACACTTGTACCAATGTCAAACAAAAAGAATGTCATCTGTTCTGTTACATTAAAGTAATTATTAGTGGGTAACCAATTGGTCATAGCAATCTTATGAAGTGCAGAGTATTTTAGGATCAAATTAGAGGTCTTCAAAGAGTTTGATTTATGTCATTCATAAATCTCTCCTTGTAGCTTAGCAGCTACATCATCTTCTTCATGCTCCTTATCAAACTCATAGATAGAATATTTTTTGGTAATCTTAAGAAAGTCTCTAATAGTCTGAGGAAAAAAATCATACATATGACCTATCACGTACATGTGTTTCACAAACACATTCTTTTCTTCATCAATTATGTTGGTATAAAATTCCTCAACAACCCTAGGCACATACCCTTGAATGTTTGTCACAGTATTCATCCACTCCTGTTCTTATAACGTCTTAAGTAAACTTAAAGTCTTAAAACTCATCACATCTATGTTTTTCTCAACAATGAAGTTTTTGTTTTGGTACAACGTAAACATATCTTCTTGTTCCTTCTTAAAGAAATTAAAAAAAAATGAGGCTTGGAAGGAATGTACCAATTTTCTGTAATAAATTTTATGCCTTTGACAAGAACTTGTTCAGGTTCAGTCACTGATGCCTTCCCTTTGTCAGAAATGGCTTTGGGGTTGTCTTTTGACTCTTCTTTCTCACTTGATAATTCATCTGACCCTTCATTCTCTGAACCGAACTGAGATTCCTTTGAAGAAAATGATGATTCACTTGATAATTCATCTGACCCTTCATTCTCTGAACCGAACTGAGATTCCTTTGAAGAAAATGATGAGGAACTTGCTGGTTGCTTTTCTTTTGATTCAGTCACTGTTGGAGCTTAGTTTAGCAGTAGAGGCATTGTCGAAGCTTGAACAGGTTGTTTTTAAGGAGTATTATAAACCACTATTGCTTCACTAAGGTCCACAGAAGTAGTACTTGGTTCACCACCAACAATTTTGGTATGATTAGACCTTCTGGTTGGAGTGGAGGACTTGACTACATCCTTTTTAACCTTCATTGTTCCAGTTGTAACACCTGCTCTTTGAGTAACAACACAGAATAGATAGACACACACAGGAAACGATGGTAAAAAGTGAAAAAGGGTGATTAAGGTTTAGTGTGAAACCCTAATTCTCATATATATATATATATATATATTTATATTGAGATCGACCACCAATCAGGAAATTTTAGTTTAAATTACAAAAATATTTTTTTTCTTTTCAAAACACCATCAAATTAGGAAATTTAAATTTTAAAACAATTTAAAATTTAAATCTCCATCAAATTAGGAAATTCGATCAAAGCAATCAATTTGAACATTTAACAATCTTTGAAATAATCAATTAACTTGCAAATCATGAAAATAAAAATTAACTCTATCAAATTTTGATTCCTTTTTCTGATTTCCCAAGAAAATAGAGATATTTTTTCTTTTGAAAAATATATCTAGCCCTTACTAACATTCAAACTCATATTCAAAAATAATACAAGGTATAAGAATCAATAATTAGTGTCTCATGTTAGTCTATCAAACAAATTCTTCTATCCTGTTAGCACATGATGAATTAAATCACTTTCAAAATCACTATTATATTCATTTTCACAGATCTTGAAACATACAATTTTTCATTTTTTGTCGTAACTTAAGCTCGCAAATTGTAATATGTCACTTGAATGTTTGAATATCAATTTTTCTGTTTTTGACATGAATTCAAAAGTTGCATTACTGACTTTTTTAGTTGATTTTTCTTTTAAGCTTTTGCAACTAAAACATTTATTTTTTAACAGAGCTCTCCCACAGTTAAGTAGCTTTCATATTGTCACTGAAATAGTCCTCTTTCATGGTAAATTATCCTCTCCATATTTGTGATATAAAGGGCCAAATTACTCATGACTAGCTGTCACACATCAATGGAGATAGTTTTTTTTTCTAACATGAGACCTAAAGAGCATTTGACACTTTTCACACAAAGGATCATTCCAATTTTTCATAGTGAAAGTCCAATTAACAAAGTTCATATAGGCTCAGCTTTAAGAAAAATTTGTGAAATAGACATCAACTAATACTTTTTTCAATCAAATAACAAGTATTATGTAAGAATATAAAATCAAATGCATGAGTTCATCTTTGATTTTTTCTTGGAGAAAATATACTAAATTTTAAAGAGAAATCATATAAGAAACTAATATCTTTCACAATAAAACACATCAAATTATATTAAGCAAATCCTAAGAACCTCCTCAATGAATCAAATCTACAAGCATCTAGGGGTTATGTAAAAATATCTACAATTTACTTGTTAGTTTCAATAGATTCCAAGATTATTTGCTATTGCTTAACAAAATCCCTAATAAAGTGATGTCTTATATCTATGTGTTTAGTCTCAGAATGTTGAACAGGGTTCTTTGAGTTATTAATAGCACTTGTATTATTACAAAACATAGCCAAGGTCTTAGAAATAATGCCATAGTCCTCCAACATTTGTTTCATCCATATCAATTGGGTACAGTAACTACCTGTATCAATATATTTAGCCTCTACAGTAGACAAAGAAATAGAATTTTATTTCTGTTGACATTTGGATTTGGATCTTAGTCAATCAGGTTCGTGTTTTAGGTCCAAACTACAATATTGGATTTATGTTGTTAAATGAATAGGTAAAGTAAGAAGTAAAGGAGAGGAGGTCGAAGAGGAAGGAAAAGACACGAGAAGTTTTTAAGTGGTTTGGTCCAATTAGATGCCTACGTCCACTGTTCACTCTTTCACTATTTTAGCAGAGTAACGATACTCAAAAGATTCCTCTCTTTTTACAGTGGGGATCCTCCCCTATTTATAGAGAATGGGAGAAGCTACAGTAAAGTCTAATAAAATAATATACAGTAAACTACTATTACAATGATAGACTGCATTTAATGCGACGGATTTACATTTAATGTGGCTGATAGTGTCAGGTTTATTCTACCTAAAGCATGGGTTTAAGCGGCTAACCCACACGGGTTAGGTGAGATTTCTGTAATCCATGCTGTAATCTATGATGGGGTTGGGGTGGATGGCACACTTTGAGCCGTAATCCGCCTGACAACTGTAATTTCTGTTGACTTAATGGACGGGGCAGAGCCGGACCTCTCTAATGAACAGAATGTCCTATTAAATAAGCGAGCAAATAACGCTCAGGGTAGCTGGGCCCCCTACAGGTCACGGGGCGAGTCGTAGGCTAGCCTTCGAGTTGTCAGATAATTCAATGGGTAAAAGTTCTAAGAGATGAGCAGATAAGTGAGCATGAGAACTGATTGTAGAGTAGCTGAGCAACCTGGACAGACAGGCCTTTATTCTGACTTGTTGAGTGAGTATACGGATGAGCAGACATCAAGCAGAGGAGGAGGCTTTAACAACGAACAGGTTAACGATCAGCCAGGAGGCTGGGAATGCGAGCATGGCAACGATCAGAAAGAGCGAGTAAGTCAACGAACAGTCATGTGATCAGATGGATGGGTTGATTATTGGATTTTTCTGGGTCTCCGAGTCATTGGGCCCGTACTGTGAGTCTTCCTCGGCCCAATTGGCGTGATCGTAAAACCACCCATAACATAAGCCCCCTAGCTCTTGGTGCATCTGGTGGACCAAGAGCTACGAGCTTAAATGCAAAATATCCTGACGGGAAGAGTTACATTATTTTCAAATTCTACCTTACCATCAGACCACGTGGGATCACCCTAGGTAGTGGTTACAGGTCACATCATGTGCCGTATACATTTAATGCACGTCTCTCAACTGACTGCTGTATGATGACAAAATTTCGAAAGTCGCGCCATACCGTCTGATTAGGAACGGTTACACAGCTGTCTCGATCTGACGACTAGAGTTTGGCAGCTTTAAAAAGGCCGAGACCCTTCATCTTCTTCTTCTTTCCTGTCATTTTCAAGAGTTTGGGTTCTTTGTCATCTTCAACCATTTTCTGCGTTTTTCGTCGTCGCTGTTCATCGTCCTCTTTTCTGGGTTTTTCAACATCTGTTATACTCGAGGTATGCTCACACGCCCAGTCTCGTACTTTATCTTCTATTGCTTGGTGTTGTCGATTTTGTTGCAATTTTGGGTCTGGTTTCTGTTTGAGTGCTGGATGCCTCCCTATTTTTCTGGCATGAAGGAGTTTGGGAAGTCGTCTGAGTAGAAAAGCAGTACCTGGTCTGACTTAGGCCATACGTGTCATTTTCTTCTCGTTATTTGTTCGAGAAATCTTCTAGGGATACCTACATAAGAAACGAATGAACTTTTCTTTCTCTTCCCACCATCTTCTTCTTTCCTCCCGTTTTTCTTGTTTTTTTTTTTTTTTGAGTTCAGGTTTAAGACTCATTTTACTTTAAGCAGCTCCCCCCTACCCCCCCCGGGTGCACAACTTGACACTTAGGAGAAAAAGAGGTTCAGGAAGATCCCACTTTTATAAGTCTAGTCTACTATCAGCGACCCAATCTTCTTGTTTCTTTTATAGATATCAAGTTGTGGATGCCGCCACCATCAAGTAGGGGCTGACGATGATGCCTCTGAGGAGGAATCTGTTCAGCATGTAAGGGATTCCTCGAGCACGGCTTCCTAAAGTGGCGAGGGTACCTCGGAGCAGTCGGGGCGGGAAGACTCTTCTGCTCGAGATCCCTTCTTCAAGCATGCCTCTACCGTCCCTTACCATGAGCTCGTATCGATAGCTCATAAATAGGACTTTCCCTTTGGGGTGTCGGGTTATGAAACCAGACGGGTATGATCATACGGCTCATCCTCCTCCAAGGTTTATAACAATCAACCGCCAGCATTTGGAATCCGGATTCAGATTCCCAGTCCCCCATTACCTTATCGACCTTCTAAACAACCTGGAACTAGCTCTGTTCCAGCTTACGGCCAATTCTTACGCCAATCTAACCGCGCTTGCCTCCATTTTTATTAAAAATAATCTTCCACCCTCGACCCCCTCCATGATTCAACATCTTTATCAATTCAAAGCGACCACGGGCCCCAAGGCGAACAAGAGGGATGGATTTTACTACACTGCGACCCATGCTTCGCCGTATAAAGTCTTTTGTCGAAGAAGACCATCAGATCGAACATGGACGACTACAAGACCCGCTGGTTCTATGCGTCTTGTCTGTCCCTGTTCAATCTCGAAAATTTTTCTTTTTCTCTTTACCTCAGTAAATCAGTAGTTTGCCGTGTCGCATTCTTGCATTTATATACATATATATATATATGTTGTTACTTCTACTGACCTTAGTTTCTTCATGCAGACGTATCCAAGAGCTCGCTCGATCTTACAAGCGAGAAGGCTAAGGCTCTTAATAGGTTTTCTAAAGTTAAGGACCCGTCAGACGATCAGCTCCCCACTGATTTTTTCCTGCGAGAGTACAGGCTTGCGCTGAAGGTAGGGACCATACTCTTGAATGTTAATCAGGACATCAGCGTCCGAAAGAGGAGGGAAGTTCCATCGATTTTTGAAGTCTTCAAGAAAGGGGCGCCAGATTCGACTTCAAGGAAGTTCGCTCCCATGGTGGAACTACACTTTGCCACCCCATCAACCTCACCAGGAGTAGAGCAGGATGACCAGGAGGTCCAAATAATTGGCACTATAGGTCCCGTAAGTCCGCTGTCGAAAATGTCGGGTTCACAAGTCACCACGAAGGCTATCAAAGGGGTTCTTTCCAAGCCTAACTTTAAGGCCACCCCACCGAAGCAAGGAAGAAGGTACAAGACGGTGGGCAAGAAGCCACCAAGAGCTTCTACTCCACTAAGTGGGACTCCAAGCTGGGAGACGCAAACTTCAGGAAGATCACCAGCTGGGCAGCAGACAAAGGGAAAGGGCTTGCGGACCCCCCTTCAAAGCACTAGAAGACCAAAGGTAAAGAGGTTACAGTGGATGGAGGTCAGGAGCAGCAGAGCCAGGATTTCGATGCCGACGAGTACTTCAGCGATCTTCTTGATAGGATGTCACAGCTATTAGACCCCAACTAGCCAGGCGTCTACCAAAGCCATGTTCGTGGCGAGAATCTGGTCGGATATTCTGCTCGACATTTGTTGCTGGTGAGTTTTCCTCTTGACTTGTTAATATTTAGCTTCCACCTTACATACCTGCTACTAATGTATCTCCACCTTAGTCTGCCCTAGGCTTAATGAAAATGTACAAGGACTTCCCGGAGTTATCGCAGGAGCAGGCCTTGTTGGAAGAGGCAAACAGGAAACTCGGGGGCGATATGAAAAAGATAAAGGGGGAAGCGGATTACTTCCACAAAGAGTCAGAGAAGGCAAAGAAAGCCATGCAGGATCTGGAGCAAAAGCTGAAGGTGGCCAAGGAGCAGAGGGACAAAGCTGAAGACTCTCTAGCCTACGAAGTAAAACTTTGGGACATCATTGCCTCTTCACTTAACGTTGCTACCGAGGAGATCAAAAAGCTGAAGTAGGATGTCCTTTTTCTGAAGAAAGAGAATGGCTCATTGAGGCATGACGTGAGCTCGGGCAATAAAAGGGCTGAGGCGGCTGAGAAGAAGGCTGAATTGGTGTTGCGCGACATGGATGTGATGAAGGGGAATCTTGCTCGCACCAAAGAAATGCTCAGGCAGACTTGCAAGGAGGCGGTGGAGAAGATGTCAAGCTCGTTTCTGTACACTTTATGGAAGTTCCATCCGGAGATCGATGTATCTTTCTTCGACGATGATGGGGTAAAAGAGGTGAAGAAGTTTACCGATCGGGCAGTGCGAGCAGCCCAGAAAGAGAAACCTCCATCTACTTAAGGCCCTGCTTCATCTGATCCTGCTCCGGGCACTGTCTCCTCTTCAACGCCACCGGCACCTCCTATGAGCTCATCGCAGACAACAGTTTCAGGAACTCAAGATGCATTCTTGAAGGAAGCCCCTAGTGGTCAGGGCGAGAAGATAACTCCCGTAGGCCCTTCGCAGGCCTCCTAGATATTTGCTTTCTTTGTTTTTTTTTTCGCTGATGGGACTTATCTTTGAACATCGATACTGCTGATAAATGATACAATTGTTTGATTTTGATTCGGATATTTAATTTTTTATTTCCAGTGACATGAAACTCCCACTTGTTTGCTTTATTTGCTTACTCATTTTGAATCTCACATGCATTTTTAGGCGATATCCTATTTGTCTAGTTAAAATGAATTACGAGCAGATATAACTAATGAAATATTTAATAACACCATTAGATAGCATATCTGACCGATAAGATTGACTGTACTTGCTCTGTCACTCTCGCGTGCAAGTATTGATAGGTCGCGTCGGTTCTTCCCAGTGCACGGAAATTATATTCCTACTTGTATAACTACCTTGGGGAAGGTTGTGCTCTAAAGGTAAGGACTCGAGCCTCTACAGGGCGTTGTGCTCATAAGGTAAGGGCTCGAGCATTTACAGTTAGCTGCCCTCACAAGGTTATACTTGAGCATTTACAACGAACTACGTTCGAAGGGTCAAAACCTAAGCATCTACAACAAATTGTGCTCGCAGAGTCGATGTCTGAGCTATACAGCTTGTTATCCTTTCAAGCTATGTTCACAGGGTCGAAGCCCGAGCAGGTATAGCGAGAACGGAGAAAGTAGTAGGGACTTGGCTGCGCTCACAAGGTCATAACTCGAGCATTTACAGCGTATTTGGGGTTGAGCGTCTAGTGGTCGATTCTCTGTTATGTTTTGCTCGTGCACGATGACTCGGGTTGTGAGGTGTGTGGAGCAACTTATAAAGGGAGAGATCGAACAATGAGTGGCGATTAAGTGCGCGAGCTCACAGCCATTTTAACCCCTCTGACCTTATAGGGCAGGTGTGTGGTTGGTATCCACCGATATTCAGCCCCTTATCTCTATAGGGCAGGTGTGGGGTCGGTATCCACCGATATTCAGCCCCTTATCCCTACAAGGTGAACAATTGTTCGAGCTTTGAGTATACTTTCTGCCTCTAATTGCCGCATACCTCACACATATGAAAACAAGTAAACACTCTGCATTAGTAATGATATATGAGAAATATGGAGCTTTCATTGCATTTTCTCATGGTAAGCTTTCATAGAGATAATGTAACAATAACAATACAACAGTTATGTATAATAAGGTCTTAAATGGATGGAGTTCCAAGCTCTCGATAGTATAACTTCGCCTATGTCCGCTAGGTGGTATGATCCGTTCTCCAAGTCTTCGTGAATGATGAAGGGCCCTTCCCAGTTAGGTCCTAGCGTACCATCACTGGTTTTGCGGGCTTCAGGTAGAATTTCTCGCAGCACAAGATCGCCCGTTTTGAACTTGTGTACTCGAACTTTCTTATTGTAATGTCTTGTCATCCTTTACTGGTAAATGGCTACTCGGAGGCGAGCTGTTTCTCTAGTTTCTTCGAGAATGTCTGAACTAGCAGCTAGAAGCTGGTCGTTCTCTTTAGGGTTAAAATTTGCTCTTCGCTAGCTGAATGCTTCAAACTCGACAAGAATCATGGCCTCGGACCCGTAGACCATTGAAAAAGGGGTTTCTTCAGTAGTGCTGCGAGCAGTTATTCTGTAGGCCCACAGTATCTTCTGTAATTCATCTACCTATGCTTCCTTTCTGGTTTCAAGTTTGGTCTTCAAGGTGTGTTTAATGATTTTGTTGACCGCCTCCACTTGGCCATTAGCTTGTGGGTGATCTACCGCTGAGAAGCTCTTTGTTATGCCAAGGCTACTGCAGAATGCTAGGAATTGCTCACTCGTAAACTGCATTCCGTTATCTCTCACAAGCTGTTGAGGGATACCAAACTTGCAAATAATGTTATCTCACACAAACTTTTCAATCTTCATCGCGAAAATCTTAGCTAATTCCTTCACTTCCGCCCATTTTGTGAAGTAGTCGACTGCTACCACAACGTATTTACATATTGCTCGTCCCACCGAAAGAAGCCCGATCAAGTCCATGCCCAAAATGGCGAAGGGCCATGACTAATCATCTGCTGAAGGTAAGTTGGGGGTGCTCGGGGGACGTTAAAGAACCTTTGGCACTTATTGCACTTCTTCACTAGATCGATAGCATCCTACTTTATGGTTGACCAGTAGAATCCCTGTCTAAGTGCTTTCTAAGCCAAGGACAACCCCCCAGCATGATTGCCACAATGCCCCTCATGGATGTCCTTCAGAAGAGTAGTACAGTCTGACTCATCAGCACATCGGAGTAATGGAGCCGAGAAGCCTTTCTTGTAAAGCACATCACCGTATATGTAATACCTTGCTGCCCTTGTTCCCAGACGACGAGCTGCTATCTTGTCTTCTAGCAGCTTACCCTCTCGAAAATAGTTAATCAGCGGGCTCATCTACGAATCTACCACTATGGCTAGACTCATCACCTCACTACCAAGTTCGGTACTTGGTTTTGGTAAGAATTCCACGGGCACATTCCCAGCAAAATCCACGTCCTAAGCTGTAGCCAGGTGAGCCAGTGCATCTGCATAAATTCTTGGCTCGTGAGATCTGATTCAACTCATACATTTTAAACGTCCCTAATAGCTCTTGAATGTTTTGTAGATAGACTGTCATCTTTGACCCTTTGGCTTGATACTCGCCCCTTATTTGACAAACCACTAGCTGAGAGTTGCTGAATATTTTAAGCCGTTCGACTTGCATCTTTTTAGCTAACCGAAGCCTTGCCAACTACGCTTCATACTTCGCTTCGTTGTTAGTTGCTTTCAACCTGAATTTGAGCGCACTCAGGAACTTGTTTCCATCCGGATCAATCAACAACATACCAGCACCTGCACTTTGCTCACAAGAAGACCTATCAACGAATAGCTCCTAGAACGGACCTTCAAAGGATTCTACCTCCTCTTTGACAGGCCCGGTAAACTCGACAACAAAATCTGCTAATGTCTGTCCCTTGATTGCCGACCTTGGTTTGAATTCGATATCGAACTGAGCGAGCTCGATTGCCCATTTAAGGAGTTGACCTGACGTATCTGGTTTCTAGAGGATCTGCTTTAGCGAATATTTGGTCAAGACTTCGATCTTGTGGGCCTGAAAGTAGGGATGCAGCTTCCTGGATGCCACTACTAGGCAGTAGGCAAGCTTTTCCATCGGGGTATATCTTATCTCAGCTTCTACCAGCTTTTTACTGATATAGTATACAGGTATTTGAGCTCCAGTTCCTTCTTCTCGTACTAGAGATTAATCACTTTTAGAAACTCATCGGAGTACCAGCATCGATGACTCTGACTGCCCTAACTCTCTTCTCAAAATAGGACTTACTGGTCAGGCTTGACTCTTTCCATTTCCATAAATAACTCATCAAGAGGGAGTTCACTAGATTAAGACAAAGCTACTGAAAAATGAGAATAAAGATAAAGAACTAAGTGATTTCTTTCCTTATCTTAGTATTTTGAGATAACTTACCATTTTTACTAATGAGTGTTTAGACAAGGAAGAAGGGTTTTGTAATATGCCATCCCTATTTTAGTATTATATACGTATTGTACACGTATGTTTTATTTATGGAATAAAATAATAATTTAGAATGTCCAAATATACAATTAGATTATGATAAAATTTACGGATGTAATTTCGAGCTCAAGAAATGGTAAAATAATTGATTTAGAGGTATGAAAATAGTATTAAAAGAAATATTGAAGAAAATTGTGAAATTGAAAAATTTTATAAAAATTGGGCAATAGTGCAAAGACAAAAAAGTTATTTTTAAAAGTTTAGGTTAAAATCGTACTTTTTGAAAAGTTGAGGGGGCAAATTGCAATTCGGCCAGATTATATCGTCATCTTCTTCATCCAGCCGACTCACTTCCTCTCTCACTCCTCAGATTTCCAGTAGCTTTCATTTTCGCGAGCCCGACTTCGACCTCTCGTTCCGACCTCATCCGAGCTCCGTTTTGGCCGATCTTGGTACCGTTGGAAAGCTCGTGCGACGTAGATTCTATAGGTACCAATTTTGTCAATTTTTATCACCGTTTGGGTCTTCGTTTCAGTAGACTAAGTTAGGCGGTTAACCAACTTTTATTTTTCTAGATTTCGGCAAAACAAAGCAATTTCGACGCCGATCGACCTCGTTTTTGTGATCAGTGTGTCGAGGACAACAAAACCCACCTAACCATACCTCCCACCACTGAGGTCGTCGGAATCCGACGCCGGAAAGTCGCCGTCGGCCACCATTTACGGCGGAGGTAAGTTCTCCGACCTCCCGAACTCGAAATTTAGCTCCCGACGTGTCTACGGACTCGTTTTTAAGTGTAGAATTCATTTTTAGGGTTATTTTTCCTATATGGCACCCGTACTAAAAATTTTATATATTATATTACTTTGTAGATTTAATTTAGGACGGCGATAATTATATTGGGAATCGAGGGAACCCGAAAGCGTGTGATTTTGTGAATCAATAATTGGTGAGTGTTATTCAAAATATTTTGGATATAATGTTTTAAAATTGTGTTATGACATGTTATAGTTTAATTTTGAAATAAATGAAAAAAATATTTTGCATGGACTATAAATGATTATATGAGATGTGGATTTCCTAAATTTGAAAAGTTTATACGAGATAAGTATTTATGGTGAAAAATTATTTGATGGAAATATATATTGAACATATGGTATGCTTGGTAGATATTACAGTTATTTCCGGTTGAGGTTGAGTACCCGAAACGTGCATTGGCAGTGTTGGGAGTGTCTGTCACTAACAGCGGGAGGAAACCCGCAGGGGGGATTGTATCGAGTTAATTGTTCAGTTTAGTGTGTCGCCTAATGCACGTATAGGGTATATTATTAGCTAGCTTCCACCTGAGCGAGGAAAAATACCGCTCCGTAGCGAGGGAAAAATTCCGCTACGTAATACCGGATAGATGGCCTGAACGAGAAAAAATTTCGGGAAGGCCGGAGCGAGGTAAAATTCCGCTTAATACCTAGGATACCATGTGGTACGGACCATTAGTGGTTGGCTCGTTTTATTTAGAGATTTTTCAAAAATAATAATGCCACCACTATTTATATTTTTTTTGCAGAGAACTGAAATTATACGATAATTTATCGTATCCTTTAGTTTTATAATGGAATTAAATGATGTTTACACAAATAAGTTATCCATGCATTTATCTGAAAAATGGTTTTAAGAGAAAAATTGATTTTTCATATTACAGTGATGAGAGGTTTATAAAGTATTTTAAAACTAAGGGAGGAATTTTTATAAAGATAAAATAAAAATAAAAACTTACAACACTCACTAAGCTCGTGTAGCTTACACTGTTTTATGTTTTACAAACAAAACCTCCTCAGGGGCAGATGCAGGTACAGGTACAGGTACATCAGGATTAGAGACTCCAGTCCAGAACTAGACAGATTGGGTCGAAAGTGCTTTGTACTGCTGTGATTGTATATATCTTATTTTGGGAAATACTTAATTGTATATGACATAATATATAAGTTTTTGTTATTTTTGAACATGTATAAATAAATATAAATGCATGACATACTGTTTTGTGTTTTAATTTATTTTGAAAATTGATGACATGCTTGTGGTTGCTTGTGAATTGATGAATTGAGGGCCTGAGGCCCAGAAGTTTGGGGGAAACTAATTGATTTTAGAAGTGTTTAAAGTTTTTACTAAATTCGCAGGGTGGTAATCTCAGAAAAATAGCTGTTATGCTGCCCAAATTTTTACTAAATCTATTATATAAATGTGTAATAAAAAGTTTTCAATAGGGAAAAACGGCTTAGCTTCACGGGAATCTTTCAGTCGGATTACATATAGACTGGAGGGTTACCGTGGGGTTGCCGACAGGCTGCCGGCAGGCTACCGTCTGTACGAAAATGGAAGTGCAGAAACGGGGTCTGTCAGGTTTAGCTGGAAAACATATTTTGATTGATAACTAATCCGGGTGATCTGTTCTTTTTTTTTTTAGTACAAGAAGATGAGTCCATTTATAGGAGATGGACTGAATAACAATACAAACAAGATGACATCAGTGATGACATCAAACATCAACAATACAGACTAATAATTCAAACTTAATAATTCAGATGACCAATAATGTATGATGACATCATGGCTTACAACATTATGTAATTATTACAGACTCAATTTTCAAACTTACTATTACACATATGACATACTTTTGACATTTTGGATTTGTAGGAATCTGTTATGGTCTGACTGGTAGGGTAGGATCATCGGACTCAGAACCTGATGTATATCTCATGTTTGAATGTTCAAGACAATGATAGCCTGATTGGCATGCAATGCAATAGTTAGAAATGTATTCTAGAGGGTCTTCATCATTATTGTCATCAGATAAAGACAACGAAGCAAGTTGATCAATTTCTTTATCTTTTTGGGAACTGGGTCCAGTATCATTATTGAACTTTTATCTTTTTTTCTGATATGATTGATCATATCTTATTTTTGCTTCTTCAAGATCTTATACTTGCCAGGTGTCAAGTTGAGAGTCTGGATAATACCAAACAGAAAACTCTGATTGGGAAAACTGAGTGACAAGGGAGTCAACATAGTGATTATGAGCATTGGTGAGTGTGTCAAGATAGGATGGAAGGAAATAATTCCATAGAACATCATCTAAAAGAGAGGGCCAGATTTCATCAGGAATGATGCAATTCTTTTCAAAAACTCGCTTTTGAATCGGCCTGATCTTTGCAGCATAATTGAGCTGTCCATCAAACACAGGAAATGAGTTTTGTTCAATGAACTCAAATTTCTGTTTTGTAAAATAAAGTCTATCAGAACGACTGGTGAATGGATAATGAAACATGATAATAAACCAGTGATGGGGAAGGAGAATAAATTTCCATTTTCGCCATTAAGTTAGAGATTGGAATCTATAAATAAAACCAAGAAACCAACTTTTTGATGATTTGTGAGCTAATGAGAAAGCACGAAGAAGAAGATCATTAGGAATTTCTATTACAAAATAATAGAGATGACCTAAAGACTATAAAAACCAGTAGAATTCAATTGAGAAGATGAAATATGAAAAATGGGACTATGTAGGAAGAAATAGAACCTGAGAAAACGGATATGTAGGATTAACATGAAGAAGATTTAGAAAGATTTGACCGTATTTCTGAATGCATTGCTTCTGATAAGAAAATAGTAATTCGTTGATTTTTTCTTTTGAAAATTATGCTTTTAAAAGTTCAGGGAATTCTAAAATTTCTGGATTGATGAAAGGATTGTATCGTATCATGAACATGGGAAAAAAGGGTGATTGGTTTTGAAGTGGTCGAGAGAGAAAATCTATCAAAAAGTTAGTTTTGCCTTTGATATGTTTGACAGTAAAGGAATACTTACTGAATCATTCTGACCATCTGAGAAGAAGTTGATGAGGTAATTTCTTCTTATGGAATTAAAGCACTTTTGAGAAGGATTTCATATCAGTTTCCACAAGAAAGTGATGATCAAGGAAATGGAATTCAAACTTTTCAATTGCATGTTTAACTGCCAAAATCTCCTTGAAGGTAGAATGGTAATGTAAACTGCCAAAATCTCTTTGAAGGTAGAATGGTAATGTAACTGGCTGGGCTTGAAATTGCCACTTTGATAAGCACAAAGCTATCTAGTACCTTAATCTGTTTGTTCAAAAAGTACTGCACCCCAAAATTTCTCACTTGTATCAGTTTAGAGAATTCTTTTTCTTGTTGAAGGAATCTGCAAAGGGGGTAATTTCTGACAAATGTGCTTAATTTGTTGAACTGATTGAGTTTGCTGAGAACTTCATGGAGAAGAATGCTTTATCAGCATGTTTGATAATGGTTTTGTAAGAACTGCAGTATTGAGAATGAAAGCTCTAATGTAATTGACTAAACCTAGAAATTGTTGAATTTTATGTTTAGTGTGGAGCTGATCAGAGAACTTGAGCAGTTCTTGTCCAATGTGAGGTTAAGGATGGTATTTGCCATTGGATATGGTCATGCCAAGAAAAGTAATGTGTTTCTGGGCAATTTCTATTTTTTTTACTGAAAGCATGATATCATGTTCTATTTGTAATTTAGGCAAATTGCTGAAAAAGGTGAAGATGATCATGATCATCTTTAGAGAATAACAGAATGTCATCAATATAGATTAGAGCACTATAAAAGATGAGAGCATAAATCTTGGTCATAGCTTTTTGGAACAAAGAAGGGGCTGTTTTAAGACCAAAAGATAAGACTGTCCATTGGAAATGATTGTCTGGAAGATAGAATGCAATTTTATGTCTGTCATCTGGATGGATGACTAATTGCCAAAATCTAGCTTTAAGATCAAATTTTGAAAAGATATGAGCATTTAAAAGATATGTAAACAAGGTTTGTCTCATTGGTAAGGGAAACTTATTATCCTGAAGAAACTGGTTCAAAGGTCTGTAGTTGATGACAAGTCTGAGCTTTCACGAACTTGTTCTGATCTTTTATTCACATAAAATTCTTCACACGCCCACTGAGAAGTGGTTGGTTCAATGAGATTTTGTTGTTGGACTTGAGAACATTTCGTTCGAGCTAGTTAAAGATGATCAGGATTCATACCTGAATGACTAGCTTTGGTGGGGTTGATATCTTCATTTAGGTGGAAATGAAGTCTAATAAAGAAATCAAGATTTTGTCAGAGAGGATGAGAACATTTGTGAAGAAAATCAATATGGGCGTCTGAACAGGAATCATGAATGATCTATTGGTGAATGAGATTAAGTCAATAACTGGAGGGTAGTCCAAGGTTTGAAATGAGTTTTAAATTTGAGACCTTCAAGAAGTATTCTGAGACTTGAGAATTTGGAATATAAATCAAAACCAAAAAACTAAATATCTTCCTGGTAAATAAGAATCTAAAACTCTTTGAGTCGTAATACAGCCAGAGAAAACTTCAAAAGTAAGGGGCTCACTAATAAGAGTGATTGTAAAACTTTCATCATTAGTTGCATGGAATGTTTCTTTATGAGTTTGCCAGTATGAGGAAGGTAAGATATCTGGATTTAGTATAGATTAACAGCATCACTATTAAAGAAGGCGATTATGGAGATAGACTTGACATATTTGGTAGGAAGCAGCTTAATCATGGCCAATGAAACTTTTGGTTTGGCTAGTTAAAGAGAATATTGAAACTGATAGTAAGAAAAATTATCAGAATCAGAAGAGGATTATGAGAATTGATCAAACTGAAGGATGTCCTGTGTAGTAGGTTCATCATGTACTGAGAACAAATCTTTAATTTCATCATCAGTAAGAGAGATACCTGATTGAAGAAGGTATTGAACCATCTGCTGAGTTTTTTTCTTCTGGTTGGGACATTTCTTTTGCAAAATGTCATTTCTTATGACAAAGATAGCATATATTGGTAGAGCGCTATTGGAAAGGTTTTCTACGAAGAAACTTTTTGAATTTTAGTTTTCTGGAGGAAGAAGATTTTGATTTGTAGAACTTGTGTTTGGAAAAATGATGTTTACGCTTAGTGGAACAAGTACAGTGATTTTTTCTTTGCACTTGATCTTCAAGTCTGGGCGTTGACAAACTTTTGTCAATTGTTTGGATTGTTCAAAATAATCTTCAAATAACTTTTTTTGGGCACACAACTTATCCAAAGCAGTTATGACAAACTAATAAATTTCTCATAGAGCAGACTGTTAAAGTAATCTATCTTGAGTCTGCATGATCTTTATAGCTTATTGGGACAAGGATTCAGGAATAGAGTATAAAAAGGCTTGTTTCATGTTGGGATCATCAATGCCATAAAGAGCATGAAAACGCTTCAGCATTTGTTGATAATGTATGTCAAGATCCTTCTTTTTATAAGAGCAACACTTCATTTGGAAGTATTCTTCTCGCATTTTTGCCTCATGTACTTGGGGTCTGCTACAAAATTCATTATAAAGAATAAAGAGTGCTTGGTTGAGGTCAGGAAGTTGACAAAATTGAATTTGTCTATACTTTCCTAACTCTTGCCACCATTCTCTCAGAGTACCTGTGAATCTGGTAGTAAACTGAGTAAGAACTTGTTGAAGTTGAGCATATGGCCTAAGCATCTCTATTTGTAACCATACCTGGAATTCAAAAATTCTATCTCGCCATTTTGAAAATGGAAGATCATCCAGGGTAAAGGTGAACAATTTGGAAGTATGGGTAGTAGGATGAGGAGTTTGAACAAGAAGGGCCCAATGAGGAGCATCAGTTTCTATACTAACATTTTCTTTATAAATCTGAAGTTCAGTATTCATGAAGATGAGATTAAAATGGTGGAACTGAGAATTTCGTCTTCAGAGTAATCTAAGGAGGTAGTTTGGATATTTAAGGAAGACATTTCATTGGATGACTGAGGAATGAAACTAGCAGGGGTAGATGGAATACTTGGATAAGTATTTTGAGTGGGTTCTGGAGAATCAAGAATATATGAAAGTGGAGATGGTGGAGGAATGTATAGAATCTGGGAGGATCCCATATCTTGTAAAGTTTGAGAGATCAAATTTGGTTGAGAAACCATGTATTGATCATCTGGTCTGTTATGAGGATGAGATTGAGAGCTTGAAGAACTATGATGAGAGGCATGGTTTTGGATTTACCTTTTCTACGAGCCAAATGTCTCTGTCTTTTTTGCTCAGCACATTGAGCTTCTTGTTGTTCTTTCAACTTTGCATAAAGTCGGTGAGTTGCACCAAAAGCAATATCTGCTTCTGTTCTGGTCTCACTTGGAGCAAATGGTTGACTAACTTTAGGGAAAGTTGGCTGTGGAAATGTCTAGGAACTGTTTGATGCTTCAAAGGATTGTAAATTGAAGTTGGAGGAGGAACATGAAAAGCCTGTTTGTAAAGATCTTGTTGGAGAGATGCAAGTTAAGCTTTAAGACTTCTCATTTCAGCATCCTTCTGAGTGAAAACAGTTGTAAAACTCTGATTTATCTGAATCAGATGAATGAGATCATTGTGAAGCTGGTTCATTTTCTGCTGTAATTGTTGAGTTACTTGAGCAATGCGTTCTGCAACAGTAGATGTCTAAGATTGCAAATGATTGAGTTTGTACTCAAGTCTATGCATAACTTTATTTTGAGCAATGGCATTTTCAGATTGCCAATTAAGAACAACTTCAGCCTAAGAAATAGGATTAATCGATCCATCTGTTTGAATGGTTTGTGCTGGAACAACTTTAGGCTTTTGAGTAATAGTTTCCTCAAGAGGGGGGAAATCCATATCATAAGAAGAAGTGGAAGGTTGATACATCATGATTGGTTGGACCAAAAGCAGTTTAGTTGGTTTCGGAACCCATTTTTGGAGTGGGTTACAGGATTTTGACTCAGGGAATTTTGAAATCTATTCAAGACTTTTCTTATAACAAGGTAAAGGTGAAGAAGATGAAGTCTTAAAAGTAGATGAACACGGACGCTTGGGAGATCTTTTCTCAATAGGATTTAGAGGATCAAGATCCCATGTTGAATTTTTGACTAAAGGTTTTTTAGAAGAATCAGAATATTTGACAATAAATTCATATTTGCCAGAAAGTTTACAGTAGGGTCTTCTTCAAGCCACAATTGATAAAGAGATTTTGGCTTGGTAGACTGTTTAGCAACTATAGGGATGTAATGTTCATTTCAAAAGCTTTTTGACAGCTTTTACATTGGTACTCAAGGTCAAAAGGACTATGCCTATTTGGGTTTCGGAAATAATAAATAGGCTGACCTTCTTGAGTAACATATTTAACCTGTGGTTGTCTAGGAGCAGGGTCAAAAGCAGAAGCCGATTGAATCATGTATTATGTAGCAAATTCATTAGAGGAGCACTAGGCTTTATTGGTTTGACAAGCTTAATGGTAGTTTTGTCATATGGATTTTGTAACATCACAGATTCATTAGCAAAAAACAGGAGCAGGAGGCTTACTCTGTTTTTCATATGAGGTAATCCATTATTCTGGCAGGAGCTCAATAAGTTTTTCTCGAGTAATTTGCTTAGGAATGGATGTACAGTGAGGAACATGATCAGAATCCATGGTAAGCAATAAGGCCTCTGAAGTGCTTGGTAAGGAAAGATTAAGAGCATGATATTGTACTCTCCAAATCATTTGATGATAGAGGATAGTTGAAATCGATCCAGCTTTTTGCATAGCTCCTGTAATCTGCAACTAAACTTGCAAAGCAATGGAACAGAACTGATCTTTCAATGACATGTTGAAATTTGGTCTGAGTGTAAAAATGATAGTGCCAGCATTTAAGGTGGTCTGAACAGTAGCAAGACAAGCATGCTGGTAGGAAGAAAAACGAGTATCCAATAAAGCCATCCTGTAGGAAACAGGAAGACCTTTTCTGCCATGGTAGGTTACTACAACTCTAATAGAACCAAAATGGATATGAGTATATCCTTCTGATAACCATTGAGTAATTGAAGATTTAGGGATTTTCAAAGGAACATATTGTTCTTTTGGAGAGGCAGGTATAGGACAAGCATTAAACTTAGAGGAATGAACATATTTTTTAACAAGCTTTCTGGAAGGCTTAACTAGAGTTTTTAAAGAATGAACAAAAGAAATAGAAGATTTAAGGTAAGAAGAATAAGGATTTAAAAGTGGGGGGATAGTATCTGGAATAACTTGTGTATCAGAAATATAAGTAATTTCATACAAACTATTGATTTTAGAAGATAGAGATCTAGTAAGAGAAGATGTAGGAGAAACAGAAAACTTAGGTGAAGTAAAAGTAGCCATAGAGAGAATACCTGTCGATTCACAACCTGTCATAAAAATGGTGGATAACTCTGATACCAAAAGACTAGTGTACTTCTTATCATCTAACATGTATAGTGTTATACCTTCCATTGACTTTACTTGTGTGTTCAAATGTCACCTAACACATTTTAACCTCAAAAAGATAATTTCCTCCATCTATGGTGAAGGAGACATTCCAACCATGTAAGTATTTATTAATATTGAAAGATCCCGATATATTTTTGACCTATTTAATATTAATTTTAAAAATATTTATAATAATATTGAATTAAATTTAATCTAATTCAATTTTATTTAATCTAACTCATTAGTGAGTATTAAATGAGGTCAATTTTCTTTTTTTCCTTTTTCTACGGCAAAATATGGAATAATTAATAAATATAAATAAACATTTGTGCTTGCTGATATAGCAAATCATAATTAATAAATATCTACAAGGGTAGACTCATTATAGACGTGGCGGGTCTCGAGCCCCCGGAATCTTAAAGAAAAGAAAAAAGATACTGAAGTTTTCTTTGTTTTGGTTTGATTGTGCACAATTACAAAAAAAAAAAAACAAAAACAAAATATTGAAGTTTTCTTTCTTTGGGTTTGACTTTACACAATTACATAATTGATTTTTTTTTAAAAAAAATACAATTGATATGCTTATATAGCAAGTCATAATTAATAAATATATGTGAGGACAGACCCAAGATAGGACAAGGTCGGTCCCGTGCCCTCTTAGAATCTTGAAAAAACACAAAAAGAAGTTTACTTTCCCTTGTTTGACTTCAAATTCCAAAACTCGCTACTCGAAACTTAACCGGCGAGGCAGCGAGTAGTGAGTACTCGGTAACTCGAAGAGTACTCGGTTTAACCATCGGTCAATGGTCAAACCGTTGACCCATGGTCAAACCAGGTCAAATTTGTAAAAAATAAAATTTAAAAATTTTCTATATGATTAAAATATAATCATATGACCATAAAAACTAATTAAATCTATCTCATGCAACCTCCAAAACCAGTTTATTACAATTACGTAATTATAACTTTAAAAATTTCGGTAATATAACTACTATTTTTTCAACAGTTCCACTTGCAATATACAAAAATAATAATACTTCAAAAATCTATCACATCTAAACTACTTAAAATCTCTCATATTTTTTTTATTCTCAAACACAAGTATAAAACAAATAAGATGAATTGAAACACATAATACAAGAATTTAAATCTCTATGTAACAAATGTACAAAACCCTAAACAAATATAGTTTGTATAATCTATTAATCTATCAATATTCAATCATCAGTTCATCATTCGGTCCTAAACAAATATATATGAAAAACATAAAAGAGTGGTGAAACTTGAAAACAAAAAAATAAATAAATAAACAAAAAAACAAGATGAAGGAAAAAAAAAAAAACTAAGTCCAAGTCGGGCCGAGTTAGGCCAATTTTACAAGGACCAAAACGATATCGTTTTGGCAAAAAAATTAAAAAAAAAAAAAAAAAAAAAAACAAAGGCAAAGTAGGTCGATTCCGAGTTGGGTCGAGTCAGCCCAAGTTGGCCCGAGTTTCTACAATAACCGATTTGAACCCCCGATCTGGGGGTTCTCGGCGAGTACTCAATCAACTCGGCCGAGTTTTTAAACAATGCTTTAGACACTTACAAAATAATTTTTTTTTTTTTTAAACTTAAAATTTGAAAATTTGTTTCTTTTGGTTTGACTCTGCACGGTTACACAGTTGGATTTTTTTTTTTTTTTTCGAAGATTACAATTGTTGCCATTCACAAAACTGCGGGCTACATCTAAAAAAAAAAACTGACTGCTAAATGATAACTAGTCACAGTGCATGTGGACCCCTTAAATCATTTCCCACTTTATTCTTTCTCGATTTTCTTTCTTTATTTCTTTCATTTTTTAATACTATTATTTATTATTTCTATTTTAATATAATTAATTTTTTATTTATAACAATTTCTAACATCAGATCAAATATCTATCTGTTATGGATAAATTAGCGACCAGAATAATCGAGCCCAAAAAGATCTACAGTACAGGCCCAGTGTCTCAAAGGCCCAATAATCTGTCTCTCTCCCAATCCGCTTTCCTGACGGAGGGCCCATTTGTGACCGCCCCTCATGACAGCTAATCGCTATCGCTCAGCCTGTCCGTTATCTCTAACCGCAGGCGCCAAATCTGAGCGCTATTTGTGACCGCTGGCTCCATCCGCCATTCTAACCATTGGTGTTATCCGCCAGCTTATCCGTCAGTTCTGTTCGTTCAGACTGATCACTGACCACTGGCCGCATCCGTAAAGCTTGTTCGCCAAATCATCCGCTATGAATGGCCGCCTGCCTATTCGCCGATTCTATCCGTGCAAGATATCCGTCAAGAGGAGTCATCCATCAGACATGTTCGCAAGTCCGCCTCGTCCAAGATGATCCACCTGGGCTAATCGCTAATATCTGAGCGTGACCATATGCCGGCTCCTTCACTCGCGATATTGCCCGCCTCCTTGTCGCGACCAGTTTCGGAAGTATTAACTCGTAATCCGCCTCCTCAACTTTCCAGGTAGCCAGACTCATCAGAGACTCATTTATTCTCCTAACTGACTTGGTATTTCACTTGCTGGAACATCCACCTCCGCCATGCTCCTAAGTGTCCCAAGTCAGCAGAAGTCAAAGGTGCCATACAGAATGCAGTTCCGAAACGTGCCATGCACGCTATGCCAACCAGAAGCTATGGTCAAGATCTCGATAGCCCATCATGACATATTCAGATTAGTCACCCGAAATTTCCCTTGGACAAACCTCGGAAGCGACGGATTCAATCGCATTTAATGTATATTCAACCGCATTTAATACACTGTCAGTCGCATTTATTGAGATTTCGGCGCATTAAATGTTGTCCATCATTGTAACTGTAGTTAACTGTATACTTTTTTCTTATTCTTTTTACTGTAGCTTCTCCCATTTCTCTATAAAAATGGGAGGATTTTTACTGTAAAAGGGGTCGAAATATTCTGAGTGTCGTTACTCTGCCAAAATAGTGAGAGAGTGAACAGTGGACGTAGGCATCTTTTTGGGCCGAACCACTCTAAAAATCCTTTGGGTCTCTTTTCCTTGCCTCTGACCTTTTCTCCTCGTCCTTATTGCTTTAAATGCATTTCGTTAACCGTACGAAACTGAAACTTGGGCCCGAAAACAACCTCGTTGACTAAGGAAACCATTTTTCGACGTTAACATTTTTGGCGCTAGAAGGAGGGTCCATCTGCAGTTTACAGAACTCATTCGCCAAACTCCGTGGCAAGGGGAAGAAGAAGCAGAAGTTTCGGCACTCAGACGCAACAGCAAGAAGCTAGCAACACTGCCAGAAGCGAGAAGCGAGTTCCCTCTAGCCCCTCACCAACCAGCTCTGACAGTGTTTACGGCTGGGGGGCTCCTGGATTGCCATCAACGGTAGGAGGCGCTGATAAACTCATTGCAGCAACTCGCAGAAACAATCAAGCAGTTGGAATCAGCTGCAGATGCTTTCCTCACCATACATTATGACTCTTACTTTACGGGTACGCCCTTATATTTGGCAAATGAATGAATACGTATTTACTTCGATTTCATAAATGCCAATGAATATTGTTAAATTATCCTACTGTGTTATGATAATTCATCAAACTCGTTCGCGAACGCCCTACCTACGCCTACGGGTTCCCCTAGAGGGGTTAAAGGCCACTGAGATCCGAATTACTACTGTCACGAGTGACGACTCCCAAGACAGCCTCGCCAGAAATTACGCTGTAAATGCTCAGGGTCCGGCCTTGTGAGTGCAGCCGAGGTCCTAACATCCACAACTCTAGCTGTAGATGCTCAGGCTTAACCTTGTGAGCGCAGCTGGAGAGGTTCTCTTCATTACGTTGTAAATGCTTAGGCTTCGGCCTTGTGAGCGCAGTCGAGGTTCCAATCTCCACAACTCTCGCTGTAAATGCTCAGGTTTAACCTTGTGAGCGCAGCTGGAGAGGTTCCCTTCATTACGCTGTAAATGCTCAAGTTTCGGCCTTGTGAGCGCAGCTGAGGTTTTAACCTCCACAACTCTCGCTGTAAATGCTCAGGTTTAACCTTGTGAGCGCAGCTGGAGAGGTTCCCTTCATTATGCTGTAGATGCTCAGGTTTCGGCCTTGTGAGCGTAGCCGAGGTTCCAACCTCCACAACTCTCGCTGTAAATGCTCAGGTTTAACCTTATGAGCGCAGCTGGAGAGGATCACTGTACCGTATAGCTCAGGTATTGGCCTTGCGAGCGCAGCCTGTTGTAAATGCTCAAGTTTAACCTTGTGAGCGTAGTCGGTTGTATATGCTCAGGCCCCTACCTTCTGAGCGCAACCCTTCATCAACTCCGACAACG
Source organism: Dimocarpus longan (assembly GCA_022984855.1). Taxonomy (NCBI): domain Eukaryota; kingdom Viridiplantae; phylum Streptophyta; class Magnoliopsida; order Sapindales; family Sapindaceae; genus Dimocarpus; species Dimocarpus longan. The sequence goes on along the minus strand of CM041023.1, from coordinate 10,918,803 downwards.
ATCAGGAAAAACACGTCAACAGCCCACCTATTCTCCGTCTGGTTTCTTCTTTTCTTCAATGCACTTCTCGTTATCTATATTGTCTTATATTGTATACAGATGTATGTTAGACATGTCGCGGCCACATGGTGGCATAAGACGATTCTACTTATTCATCGGTTGGATTATTTTCTATAAGAAAGCCAATCGGCCTATTACTCCTAATCTGGAGGTATCTATTCAACGGTGGAGGTCAAGTTATCTATCCATCGTCTGGGATTCTTTTCTGCCCCTCAGGTTATTATTTGTATTAGGGGACATCTGCTGGAAAATATCCGCAACCTGGAGGATTATTTTCCTTATTTTACCTCTCCAAAGGTACGTGTAGGGGCGATCAGCACCTTATTATTTTTATTTATCGTTTATCTTGCAGGATACACCTGTTCGTAATCTACTGTAACTACGTATGCATGAGGATAAAAAAGTGACAGAGCAAATTAAAAGAAATCCCACTGAGATAATGATAAGTCAACAATCACGAACCATTCTAGAAATTAATGAAAATAATAACTACAATGGTGTCGATGTTCAAAGATAAGCCTTAGTGGCAGCAAGAGAAAATATTAAAACTATTTATCCAGAGGGGCCTTTGGAAGAGCTGGCAGGGGTGTCCTTCGGATCTTTCTTGTTGGAGGTCATTTGTGAGGACGAGCCTTGCCTCGCGTCCGGTGTCGATCCTTGAGGAGCCGAGGAGGGACCGCCCTGGGTTGATGGAGCACCAGTTTGAGCAGACGAAGACTCGAAACTTTTCTTTTGAGCTGCAGCGATTACCTCCTTCTGGACGGCTTGCGCGGCCTTTATCTGGGCATCTCTGGCAGCACGGACCGCATACTTTTTCACCTCATCCACCGCATCCTTCCCGAAGAATGAGAAATCCAGCTCAGGATGATGCAACCATAAAGTGTACAGGAATTTACTACTCGTCTTATCGGTTGCATCCTTCCATGCTTTTTTGGCCCGGACCTCCGACTGGTGAAACATCTCCCTTACCTGAGCAAGCTTATCCCTCGCGGAGGTTAAATCCTTCAATGTTGCTTCATTATTCTTCTCGGCATCATTGGCTCGCTTCTTCTGAAGGATAGCTTCGTGGGTGACCCTATCTACATTATCGGTGGCCTCTTAGAGCGAGGTGGAAGTTATGAATCGAAGCTTCTTCTCTTTCTCCAAAGACTCCTCCGCGCTCTTAAGCTTCTGCTCAAGCTCAGAGATAGTCTTGTTGGCAGCTGCGGACTCCTCTCTAAGTTTTCGATTCTCCGCTTCCAACTCCCTGTTCGCCTCCTCAAGGGAAGCCTTTTCTCCTGCTAGGTCAGGAAAGTCCCAGCGTATCTTCATCATGGCCAGCGAAGCCTGAAAAGGGAGCGTATTACCAATAGGCATGGGCGTGAAGTATGATTACAAAGTGAAGGATAGGACTTACAAGCACGTTACAGCGGATGACATAATCAACTAGCTGGTCGCCGCGGATATGCCTCTGATAGACATCCGGCTTGTCAGGTCCCAGTAATGCTGGCAGCCAGTCCAGCAAGTCGTCAAAATATTCCCCTGCATTGGCCTCAAGGGTTGGTCCTCCATCAGCTCCTCCTGTCATGGCTGTTTTCTCTTTGCCTTTGGACCTCAGGTGCTTAGCAGGGGGCTCCGTAGCCTCCTCCTCCTCGCCCTCGACCCCTGAGGGCCTAGTCGGATCGTCCCCAGAAATTGAAATTCCCTTCCCAGTAGCACCCTTCGATGGGGGAATGATCTTTACGTTCTTCTTCCCTACAGTCTTGAACTTCATTACGGGCTGTTTGGCAGAGGGGGCGACCGCTGTATCTGATGGATCTGCCTCCTGTATTGGGGGTTCCTTCGAACCCGTTATCTCCACTTTAGGCCCTCCTGTCTGAACTGTTGGCGAGGAAGGGGGAGAGACCATCTCAAGATCCACCATCGTTCTGAGCTTCTTAGGGGCTGGAGCAGAAGTTCCTTCGTCAGGTGCTGCAAAAACAAATTGAACCTCCCGACCTCTTCGTTTCCCGACGTCCGAAGCCATTCTCAGAGGCCTAGTTTCAGCTCCAGGTGCGAGCCCGTATTTCCTCAGAAGAAAGTTTGAGGGAAGATAATCGTCCTCTTGGTCCTTCACCTCCGAGAACCTCTTAAGTGCCCTTGCCTCCTCGTCGAAAAGATTGACCGAGCCTTTGACGAACGCTGCATACAAGGACAGAAAATGTCAGTAATAATAAGGCATGATGAAATATGTATATGTGCTCCAACAGCGAGCAGAAGCATGCTCACCGGAACTGTCGTTAAAGTCAAAGTTGATGAGTTTCAGCAAAGACAGACAAGATGCATAAAACCACCGGGACTTATAATCTCCTACATTTGATTTGCCAACTTTCTGTGGCAAAAGCGCTTTGTAAGGGGAATGACGAGCGGTTATATAATAAATACCATCCTGTTTTGTGGCTTGAGGACTAGTGGTGGATTTAAAAAAGAAGAGGCTCTGGATTATATTCGAGGTTGGTGCAGGAAGGCCGTTTTTTAGAAAGATGTAAGCCAAGGTGGTTATTTGGGTGTAAGAATTCGGGGTGAGCTGGAAAGGAGCTAGTTCCAAGTCATTTAACAGGTCAATTAAGTACGAGGGGACCGAAAACCTAAACCCTGATTTCACATGTTGGAGACTGATCGCTATGAAACCGTCAGGAGGAGCGGCCACATGGTCACAGTGGGCAGGAACCACGACACGGCACCCAAAAAGAAAATGAAATGCATCAGCCACGGTCTTAAGCTCCCCAAGGGTCATCTGGGAGTCATGTTGGTAAAAGGTCTGATTGGTAAAGGTTTCCTCTTGCCCAGAGGAACTAGACGCTCCCCCACTGCCCTGAGCGGTTGCGTTCGAGGAATCTCTGTCTTGTCAAGAAGAACCCCCCTCAGAGCTCTCTTCGCTAGACATGACTCGACGGTATCGGAGTCCACGACTTGACATCTATAAAAGAAGTAGCTAGTCAGGCTGTTGATAGCCAACCAGACTTAAAAAAAAAAAAAAAAAGTCATTGATTACTAAGCCTAAGCGTCAAGCCGTGTGCTTAGGAAGTCATAGAGGGAGGGGGGGGGGGGGGGGGGGGGGGTAAGGGCCTCATTCAGTGAAGATTCCCCAAAGATTGAAGAAAGAAAGGAAATGAAGCGAGCAAATTACCCCATACTATTACCAGATTCTATCGGACCAGAGGCAGTGCAGAGACAATCCACCCCAGCTGGTCCAGACCCTCAGAAAAGCAAACACTACGTAGAAAATGGGAGATAGTAGTAACGAGAACAATGTGAGTAGAGAGAAGAAGCCTTACCTTGAATGTGGTGATGATCGGTGGTTACGGACGAAGACTGCTGAACGGAGATAAAAATTGAAGCAGAGAAAGAAAGTGATGAAGGTGTCTGTGATTCTTGAAAATGCTGGAAGAAGAAGATAATGGGGCGTCATTCTTTTTAAAATAATTATGTCCCAGCCGTTGGATCAAGACAGCTGTGTAACCGCCCCCAATCTGACGACGTGGCGTGATTCCCGGGATTTTATCATCATGCAGCGTGTCAGTTGAGAGACGTGCATTAAATGCGCACGACACGTGGTGTGACCTGTAACCGTTGTCTGGGGAAGCTCCACGTGGCCTGGCAATAAAGTGAAATTCAAAAGGTATTGTAACCGCCTCCATTTGTAACTGTTCCCGCCTAATCTGCTCGCTCTGAAATCTATAGCTCCTGGTCCTCTTTAAAGCACCAAGAGCCAGGGGGCTTAATGTTATGGATAAATTAGTGACCAGAATAATCGGGCCCAGAAAGATCTACAGTACAGGCCCAGTGTCTCAAAGGCCCAATAATCCGTCTCTCTCCCAATCCTCTTTCCTGACAGAGGGCCTATTTGTGACCGCCCCTCATGACCGCTAATCGCTATCGCTCAGCCTGTCCGTTATCTCTGACCGTAGGCGCCAAATCTGAGCGCTATTTGTGACCGCTGGCTCCATCCGCCATTCTAATCGTTGGCGTTATCGGCCAGCCTATCCGTCAATTCTGATCGTTCAGACTGATCGCTGACCGCTAGCCGCATCCGCTAAGCCTGTTCGCCAAATCATCCGTCATGAATGGCCGCCTGCCTATTCGCCGATTCTATCCGTGCAAGATATCCGCCAAGAGGAGTCATCCATCAGACATGTTCGCAAGTCCGCCTCGTCCAGGATGATCCACCTGGGCTAATCGCTAATATTTGAGCGTGACCGTATGCCGGCTCCTTCACTCTCGATATTACCAGCCTTCCTGTCGCGACCAGTTTCGGAAGTATTGACTTATAATCCACCTCCTCGACTCTCCAGGTAGCCAGACTCATCAGAGACTCATTTATTCTCCTAACTAACTTGGTATTTCACCTGCTGGAAGATCCACCTTCGCCATGCTCCTAAGTGTCCCAAGTCAGCAGAAGTCAAAGGTGCCATGCAGAATGCAGTTCCGAAACGTGCCATGCAGGCTATGCCAACTAGAAGCTATGGTCAAGATCTCGATAGCCCATCATGACATATTCAGATCAGTCACCCGAAATTTCCCTTGGGCAGATCTCGGAAGCGACGGATTCGACCGTATTTAATGCACTGTCAGCCGCATTAATTGAAATTCCGGCGCATTAAATGCTATCCATCATTGTAACTGTAGTTAACTGTATACTTTTGTCTTATTCTTTTTACTGTAGCTTCTCCTCTTTCTCTATAAAAAGGGGAGGATTTTTTACTGTAAAAGGGATCGAAATATTCTGAGTGTCGTTACTCTGCCAAAATAGTGAGAGAGTGAACAGTGGACGTAGACATCTTTTTGGGCCGAACCACTCTAAAATCTTTTGTGTCTCTTTTCCTCGCCTCTGACCTTTTCTCCTCATCCTTATTGCTTTACATGCATTCCGTTGACCGTACGAAACTAAAACTTGGGCCCGAAAACAACCTCGTTGACTAAGGAAACCATTTTTCGACGTTAATACTATCCAAACTTATAATATTTCTATTAGATATATAGTCCGAAAATCTACTCCAAAAATAAGAAAAGATTATCCATTATTTAGTGAGAAAATTACCGTTATACTAATGATAGAGATGAACTTTGAAAGTATGTCTAGCCTGGACACCTCAGTGAGCCATCCCATATTTACTTTCCTATACTACTTCTTTCTACTCCTAATATTTTTTCTATTTCTAATTAATTAGTGTTTTCTTTTTTACAATTTTTCCCTTTTAAGTAGGTAAATATACTCTCATATATAAATGTTATTTACCTTTTCTTTTGATGGCCACACAAACTCCATTGCCAATTTGTAATTCTACTAAACAATTTTTATTTTTTTTTCCTCTTTATCTTCATTTGATTCTCTTTCTATTTAATTGGTATCTTATCACTTATAAGGTTAGTTTACTAAATTCATTATATCTTTAAGTTGTTTATTTTTAATAATTTAAATTTAACATATATTCCATCAATAAGTCCTAAAATCTTAAATTTTAAGTTACTGTATAAAAATTATTCATGTATTGTCATGTTTTAATTTTTATATATATATTTTTCTACTTTATAGTTTTACTTTAGAATTTAAAAAAAAAAAAAAATTGAAGTTTGAAAAAATTCAAAACATGGCTTATGATATGTATCAAATAATTCTCATGGTCTTTCAAAAAAAAAATCTCATGGCATAAATTCATTATTATTAGTTGTAAATACTTTTTTTTTTTAAAGTTAGATAGAAAATAATAATTTTACATAGTTTGTGTTATTTTTCTTTATCATTTTTTTCATTTTATTAATTTTAATAATTTCATTAAGATTTTTAGCATAAGACTACTTAATGTGCTTAAGTATAATGTATTTTTCATTTTATTTAAATATATTATGTTATTAAACTTTGTTTTACATAAAAAAAATTATATATTTAACATGATCTTAATTTTATATATTATTATTACTTTGCTAATGTACCCCTCTTTATAAGTTATCTGGATCCAACGCTGAATATTTATATGTATCTTGATTTGTTTTTATTGATAAAAAATGAGGTTTTAATCACTTTTTACAAATATTTTTGGATAATTTTACAATAAAAGCTAATAATAAGTAAAAAGGAATTATTTGGGTACATAAGCAATTATAATTTTAGCTGTATAAAATAAAGTTTCAATAATGTGTAAAAAGTTTTCCTTCGAAGATCTTGTTGTCTAAAATATTTTATTTTACAAATCATTTTTTGTCAGATTTTATAAAAATTACAAGAAAAGAAAATATTTAACACTTTTTTTTTGGTGATTTATCCTGACCCAATTTCAATGAATGGAGCACCAGAAAAAACAGTTCTTTGAGTATCATATAACCCTACTGATATTGACCTCCTGTATCATCTCATGAATACGTCAAATAATAGGTTCATGAATGTTTATAAGGCTGAATTTTCTGGTCCTGGAAAACCAATATATGGATAGAAGCATAAATCTAATGAACCATTTGCCTGCACGGTCATCGAACATTTCAATATATAATCATGCTCCTCACCAACTTTTTGTGGCCTGAAAAGAACTGGCATCAGAGCTAATGGCAACCGATTATCCACTTGTATTGCTAGCATTCTTAACTTGAACCTACTAAGCCAGTTGAATGTGCCCCAAAAAGATTCTGCACTGACAGATATATCTCTTCAGGTGTATGATTGCCGCCGCTTCATTTTCTAGCATCCAATCACTGATTTTAAGTACATTTGTTTTCTCCTCTTTTATAACAGTAACACGAAGAGCTCTAGCAGGCCCGCCTTCTATTCTTGCTGGCTGATGATAAAAAATCTCATCTATATTATATTTCTGTGACTCTGAAGGTTCAGCATTTCAGCCCCATCTGCTAGGATTTCCAACGAATGCCGTCCACCACGATCTTCCCATAGAAAAGAAGCGGCAGCATTTGGCAGTAGAAACTGCCATGAATGACTGGTACCATCCACTTGCCGAAAACTTATAGGTAAAAACATGGACCAATTTTCAATACTGTAAGGACTTGATGAGGAATTTGGAAGAAAAATAACTTCATAATGTGATCTTTTTGTTCCACTTCTAACTGCGACTCTAATCTGCATCTGGTCATTTCCTGCATCAGTTTTTAAAAGAAATGCGCCAAACACCTTCACTATTGACACTAAATGGCGTGCTCCATCTATGTCCATCAAAAGATAACTTCAATAATTCAACTCCAGCATAATACTGCCGTCTGAGGAGTTTTGGAGGATCAGTTGGATGAATCCATTCCACCAAGTGAGAATCACATTGTTGCAGGCAAGAGACTATGACCAACTCTATTACAAAATAAGGTCTGAGGCTGAAAATGGACAACGTTGGTTCTGTCAGAGGTCATGTTCAATACCGCTGAAAGCTTGTAGTAAGATCCATCTGCACTGGATGCTTTGGCCTCTGACACTTTTCCTTCTTTTCCAGCTCAAGAAGAGAAATCCCAGGACTGTAAATTTCAGAATCACGAATAGCAACTGCAATGCCCACCTTGGTGACGGGTATGCATCTTTTTGTGATGGAAACAGGATAACTCCACTGCGACGTGCAGAATCTTGTGGAGAAAGCATGCTAGGTATTGGACTAGTATCCTCAATAACTTCAACTACTTGAAGGTTTCTTCTACCAGCAGAATGTCTCCTGTCTAGCGAGCATGAAGGATTTCTCAAAACTGTTCTTGCAGACTTAACAGCTCTGGATAATGAGCGGGAATCTATCTCCGTGTTGTCCAATGGTTCAATCTCTACAACTCGATAAGCCAAAGGCAGAAATGAATCATTAGCAATCCAATATGGAACAAAGAACCTTATGGTTTTGGGTGCAACATTGGTTCCTCCCATGTCACGTTCTATCCTCACACACAATCTCCTTTTACTTTGCTGGTGGAACATCCAGAAGGATAAGATCTGACCATTTGAAGAAAGATCCAAAATAGGAACTGGGTCCTTTTCCAGAACCCAACCACCCTGAACAAACAACGTAAGATTTAGAGGTGCACTGTTGCGCGAAGAGACTACACCATGCTGTTTTCCGATATAATTTCCTTCTTTTGCTTTCTCCCACACTGTAAGCTCAGCTGGACAAGGAAGACGATTTTCCAACTTCAAAGGAGAGTTAATTGATTATCTCTAATCATATACTGGAGTATTCAATTCAGTATGAAGTACGGAGGCATACACTTAGTCAAACTTGTTTTCTTACAATATCAGGAGAACAACACATAAGTAAATCCTTCTTCTCAAGTTGATTCAATTTGAAGGCACAATTAGGCATTTTGCCTCCTTGCTTCAATATGTTTTGTCTGCAGACTGAAACTTGATTCACTAAAGGCTGGTCCTTCCCATATGCAAAGCTAGAACCAGCAACAGCAAGACCCCATGCATATGAAGGCTGATGATCAAAACCAGGACGACCTAGTAAATAATAGTGGTCGGAATCCTTAAATGTACATCTCCATGGCAAAACAGCTGAAGAACCGGGACTTACGGCAAGAAAGATATTATTAATGTTACTTCCATCTTGCCCTCTATCTCGTTGCCTGGTGCCTATCCAGCGCCTTTGAAGAGGTTGGAGGCCATCTCAAATTTTGAAAGTCAGGCGCTTATGCTCAACCTTCATCAGCAACAAACTGGTGTTTATCAATTAATAGTCCAAGATGATGTCCACTGCATCCAGGGGGAAGGGGAGGTTTGAAGAATCCGTCTGATGAATATGAGAAGTCATTGATGCTCCAACGCTTTGGAACATTACTGTCAAACTGAGCACCCTTATCACCCCAACCAGACATCGGTTGATAATAATGATTTTCAAAGATTTCATCCACAATTACATTACAACTGCTTGTTCCAGGTGAGTAATTCTGATCATCAAGTAAAGACATGTGACGGGGCAGAGATTTCCAATTTTATATCTGCATCGTTTATGACCCTTAACAAAACCTTGTAATATTGCATGTTTCTTTCCATTTTGCAAAATAACTTCCATTGCAGTAAAATCATTATCTAATGATTTAGGGACCACTGATAGTGGAAGCAGTGATCGAATACTCCTCATCGTTTGGAGATCCTCTTCGTCCTGTGCCGAAAAGGTAGAATCCTCTCCATGACTATGATAATTACCAGCCTCCTCATTTAGCTTGATGGCTTTCTGTTCCAGTTCTAGTTGTCTTCTCCATGAAAGAATGGTCTCAACAAAAGTTTCAAGATTTGCAGGACTGACATTTATATTTAGGATATTGGTTGTAGCAACACGTGAAGTCTTTCCTAGTCTCAGAGGTTGGTGTACATTGGTGTCATATGTTTCAAACTTAAATATTCCATCAAATGGCTCCACCAGCGGCTCCCATGCTTGTAACTGAGTGTTGAAAGTCGAAAAAGCAATAGAGGAAATCAGCACAGCATTCACTGCGTCCGCTCGACCATGAGTTCATATTGGTGATTATTGTGTCAAACAGAGGTGTCATCATTCCTCATAGGCTATCCAAAACAGTTAGAAAGACACTTCTTAACTTCACTCCAGCATTTATGTTTTCATGTGTCTTTGGCTTCACAGAATTACCAATAGTGTAAGCCAGCCAGCCTGACGGTCTTTTCAGATCAGAGCGCGCAAGAAAAGTGCAGGCCTGATTTTCTATTTTCCATATGCTCCAGCTTCGGTCTGCCTTAGCGCTTGAGGATCTTGTAATGGGCACTTCAAGAATATTAGCTTGGTTAACAACATCCATCCTACGTCAGCAAACTGAGTCTGCTTTTGGTGCCTCATCTGTTGTGGAAACTACACATCCAAGAGAAACCTAACCAGGAGGGGCAAGTGGGTACCAGAAAAATGCTTCATCAAACCCCTTCCCCACAATATGTGCAACTTTAGTGAACTGCACGGGCTTTGAAGATATTTCATTCTGAAAATGGTGTTGATGTTACAAGGTCAGAACGTAGGCAATAGACAACGGCGGTTGTCTTCTGATATGTGCTACACAGCCCATAGCTGTGTATCCTGCTGGTGCAACACGCATCCAAAGAGAACAATGATGATTCCTTGAACATCAGAGACCAAGCCAATGAGATTAAAACCAATCGGCGTACACACACGTCCATATGTATTACTGACTGCCATTACTGCCAGCGAATAGACTTTGATGTGACACAATCTCCCAATATGACATAGTTTGGTGGAGCTTCAGGCTTCCAGATAGTAAGGTTATTACACATCGCATTTTCTTTTGGGAACACCCAAACTTGGTCATAGTTGGTACATGGAGCCAGGGGAACTCTGTTTCCAAATACTCTGTAGATTAAGCAGAAGCGAAATGACAATCAAAGACATATCAGGAGATATCAGAGACATATTTGTTTTCTCTTTAATATACGTATATCCTCCACAAATATCCACTGGATCAAGAATGGTAAGACCAGAACCAGACTCTTCGACAAGGCTCGAATCCAAGTATCATGTCCCTTTGATGCATACATGAAACTCAAATCCATTTTAGCACGCAGAAGCATTCCGCTGTATGCGGAATCATCCAGAAAAGATTTTGTGCCATCATAAAAGGTAAACTCGGAAGGAACAACCTGAGCTTCGAAAGTAAAAACTCTGCATCACATTTGAATCACATTGGGAATGCGAAGAAGCATCGGAGGTGACAGATGATTCGTGTATCTGGTCAAGTTTCTTGTCATCATTAGACGACTTATTGTCAAGCAACAAAATGTCAACACCATCTTCATAGGCAACTGCGTAACTGCTGTCATTACTCAAGTACGTATACTTCCTCAAAAGCAAATCATTCTCAATTTTGTCATTGACAAACCGCAGTCTCTTGCCTTGTCCAGTGATTATAATTGGTCGATACCACTTCACTGACTAGGAAACCTTTGAATGTTTTTCTTCACTTAAATAGATAACCTTTCCGCAACCATCAGATATGTATTCGTCAATCCCAACAGCATCTGCTATTAACTGTCTACCTGGAGATAAATGCACCCAAAGACCTTCCAGAGCAATATGAGCTAAAGGGGAGTCTTCAGGTACCCCATTACACAACTCCAAAAGAGCATAATTTACTTCAACTGCTATCGTGGTAACAGAGCAGGACAGCAGCATTTCACCATTCGTGTTGACCTTATCGACCAACAACCACATTGTATCTTCCGAACCAGATTTGTCGCCACGAAAAGTTGGGAGGAAGCTTTGGTGCTTCGCATAAATTCATATATGTACAATTTATATTAACATCGTATTCATTATCAGACGTCACATCATGTAAGAAATCCACCTTTACTTCAAGAGAAAATCAATTTCATACTTGTGAATTAACCACTCAAAGCCTTCAACTTTGTAAACAAGTTTAATAACTAGTTCAGAATGTGGAGTGGCAAATGCCATGAAGTAAACAGTTATCTCCTGTGCAAACCAGTATTAATACATTGGTAGTTGTAATTATATTAATAGTATTGTGATTGGAAGTACCACATCGCTCCCGAAGGATTGCTAGATGCTGTTTAAATGAGGATATAGATGTTTATCTGTTAAGACACATTTTGGGCTTGAAGCTCAAAAGCAAAACCGAGAGGACTCAAAGTTCCAAAACGAACAATATCTTGGCAAGGTGTGTTGTGACTGAAAATCTCACATCGCTCCTGAACGACTGTTAAATACGGTTTAAATGAGGCTATAGGTTTCTATCAACCAAGACGCGTTTTGGGCTTGAAGCCCGAAAGCAAAACTGTGAGGACCAGAATTTCCAAAGTAGACAATATCATGGCAGGCCATTTACAACACATTATTAGCTTAATTGATTTAAATGGGGCTATAGGTCTTTACATACTAAGTCGCGTTTTAGACCTGAAACCTGAAAGGAAAACCATAAGGACCCAAAGTTCCAAAACAAACAATATCGTGGCAGGCCGTTTACAACAAATACAACAAGTTTAGTAAATCCGTCAAATTTTTGAACACACTGGTAGTTATAATTATAGTTTACATAATATGAAGTCTTATTAATACATATTCTACACCATTTTTTTCATAGAAAACAACATATTCGAAAATGTTATTTTCATAAAAAAAATTAACTTCACAAATAATTTCCTTCCATAAAACATTTCTTCAAGTAAAAACGTTTGTAAAAAGTGGTTAAAAATTCATTTTTCATCAATAAAAGTAAATCAAGGGCAAAATAGATGTTTACGGGTCTATATCATCTCAATAAGGGTGAAATGGTGTCAAGGGCAACTTGCACAAATTCTTTAGAGTTTAGGTCTAATTCCAAGTAGATAAACCTTCTCTCAAAATTGCAGGGAATTGTTAGTTGACTTTTGTCAAATTTAACAGTTCACCACATTCTGTAGTGTGAACTGTTTGAAATTATCTTATATATTTAAGTTATTTCATATACATTTTTAGTTAATTAGTATAAAATAAATCTCTCAAAAAAAATTAGTACAAAATAAATAATTTAATAAATATAATAAGAAATAATTTAATTAAAAAATATTTCATCATCATCAACGGCTCCCAAACATCTAACTTTATCTTTATCACCATGGCATCCAATTTCATCTTAGTCATCAATTAGAACCCAAACATCAATTTCATATTCATCACTCACTGGAAATCCAAATAGTCTTCCAAGCATTAACGTCATCTTTATCACCGATAACCCCAACAATAAAATCCAAACATCAACTTCATCTTCGTCACTCATTAAAAGCCCTAACAATCACCCACAAAACAAATCAATTTCATCCTACTTCATTTCTTTACTAATTAACAACTCAAACAATCACTTTAATATCAACCTCATTTTCTTAAGCCACTAAGGCCTTGTTTGTTTCAAGTGATTGAATAAATTCCAATCCAATCTCTTGTTTGGCGGTTGTATGAGATTGGATTTCTCCAATCCCATGCAATCATTTTCTCCCATGGTGGGATAAATATAACCCACCAACAATTAGTGGGTTAAATTTATCCTACCAACATGAGACACTTCATTTTTTTTTTTAATTTTTGTTCATTTAATTCTAATATTAATTATATAAAACATTAAATTGATTTTTAATATTATTTTTATATACTTTATTAAAATATTAAAAATAATATATTTTAATAATAATAAAATAAATATTACTTTAAAATTAATTTTAAAGAGTAAGATTTTACTTTTAAAAATAATATTAAAACATTTTTAGTTTTATTTTGTAAAAATAATATAATACATAACTATATTTTTCCACTTTTATGATAAATCAAACAATATATAGTACTATTTTCAATCGAATCCTATATAGTATCAAACACATTACAATATTAATTTATCCAATCTAATCCTATTAAAATAATTCAATCCTATCTCGTGTGTCAAATTATGCCTAAAAGCCTAAACAATGGTTAAGCATCTTGACAATTAAAATATTGATATAACTTCGTTTTTTTTTCAATACTTTGTTTAATTAAATGATGGAGGAGTCCATCCATTTATCCATTTATATCTTTAAATATTTATCATTTCAATAACTGAGAAATTGAAATGGATGATTTTGCACCCACACACCACACCCCATACCCACCCCCCCCCCCCCCCCCCCCACCCCCACCAACATAGCTGATATTAACTTTTTGGAAAGCCCAAGTGAAGATAGGAGAGGTCTGTGCAATTTTGAGAAAACAGTTTAGCTAGCCGAAATTAGTCCAAACTCAGGGGATAATTCATGCAATTTGCCTAAAGTACATTATCATTAGCAATTGAAGTGTACGAAGGTTAAATTTACTTGTTTTTGGATATTCCTATATCTTAAAAAGAGGCTAAATTGTACAAATGCCCTTGATGTTTGGTATAATTATATGGATATGCAAGCTTAGGGTATAATTACGCAAACCTTACTTAAACTTTTTTAAACTGTCGCATTGGCATCCCAATCATCAGTTGTTGTCCATTGACCATCGGTCTAAGGGTCAATAAGACTAAAGTACTTCTTATTTAATCTATAAACAGATATCCATTATTCAAATGTCAAAAAATTAAGAAAAATATTAATTCATTAAATAAGTATTTAAATATTAAAAACAAAGCAAAACGAAAAAAAAAAGGCACCTAAAAAGTTTTAAAAGTTGGGGTGGCAGGATTTGATTGAATAAATTAATTTTATTTTATTATTTTGTTTATTATCTCAAAAGAAAGACTAATTTAACAATTATCTATTAATGTAAAGTTTAATCAATCGTTAGTCAACTAATAGTAAGGGATGTAGCTACAACATCTAAAAACGTTAGGTAATTTTTATGTTATTATGTGCCAAAGTCATCTGCTGGTATAATTATATATGTTAAACGTTTAGGTGTTTGTGCAATTTGCCCAAAAAAAAAAAAAAAAAAAAACTAACCTACTCTCGAATTTATACATCAAAAATCAAATTATCAAATTTGTGTTAATTCCACATAACAAAAGTGTGAGAGTGCTAGAAATTTAAGTAATGAAATATTATCAATATTACATAATTTTTTTTTTTTTTAAAAAAAAATGAATATTAGATAATTGCAAATTAAGATTTATTAAAAATATATGTTTTAGCTACTTGTATCATAAGATATAAAAATACATTATCATTAGCAATCAAAGGGTATACATGGCATTTGCTTTTGGATGTTTTTATCTTAACAACGATTTTCCATGCAATCCAGTTCTTTTTTTTTTACACTCCTTTTCTATAAATACTACAACCATGGTTCAAACACGTTTGTTGTCTCCTTTTTTCTCTTTCTTGGACGGATGAGGTAGATGAACAATGTATTTGGGAACCAGTTAGTTCTAGGAAGCATAGGAAGAAAAATGTGATGTTTTTACCTAAGAAAAGGGCAGCCAAGAAAGCTGTTATTAAATGAAAGTCCTTCATTAGAATTGTAGGGGTATCTGTAATAGAGAAACTCAACGGGCCTTAGGTGAATTTTGTACTCGTCATAGGTTAGATTTTCTTTGTTTGTTTGAGCCTTTTTTTTTTCTTTTGATGGTGTTGACTCTCGATATTGGGTTTTCTTGGGTTTCACTCTTCTTTGTCTAAATAACCACTTTCCTCTGAATTTCTGGGGGTTTGCTTCTTCTAACATTTTGGATGCTTTTATCTATGTGAATTAACGCAACAAGTCACGGTATTAGTTTCTCTTAATGGATCTTTGTATTATCTTACTTTTGTTTATAGTAGTGTTAATTATAGTACTCATTGCTCCTTTTGAAACTCTTTGCTTGATATGATTGATGCTAGATCTCCTTGGTTGGTAGTTGGTGACTTTAATATTATTATGGGTAATCATAAGACTAAAGGGGTGGTTAAGAAATGCTCTTTAGAAGATTTTGTAGTTACCATTGTAGCTTGTGGTCTTCAAGAAATTCAAAACAAGGGTGCTCTCTACGCTAGAGTGGGGCCCTTATCTCGTGGCATTTTCCTTTCCAAATTGGATAGATCCTTTTGTTCACCTTCTTTTCTTGATTTATGGACTACTGTCTCTATTATCACTCTTCCTAGATTACATTCAGATCATCATCCTATCTTAGTTGTTTATGATGTTTCTACTTTTCAACAATCTCGTCCTTTTAGATTTCAGGGTTTATGGACTTCTCATGCTTCTTTTATGGATTTAGTTAAGACTTCTTAGAATGTCTATCTGACGGGTTCTTCTATGAGTATTGTTGTTCATAAGTTGAAGCTTGTCAAGACTGGTTTGAACTATTGGAATTGGGAGATTTTTGAAGGTCTCTTTCTTCAAATCTCTCAAGCTACAGATAAAGTTATGTATATCTAGGAGTGCCTTAGTTTGGAAGGTTGTTCTGATTCTCTTTTTCATATAGAGACTAATGCTTCATCTAATTTAGATATTGCTTTGAAGCAATGAGATATTTTTCTCCAAGAGAAAGTCATGTAAAGTGATTACAAGAAGGGGATCATAATACAAATTATTTTCATTCTCTTTTAAAAAGGAGGGGGGCAATGAAATCTTCATTGGTCCTTCATATTAGGTATGGTATTGTTTCAGATCATCATTGCATTGCTAATCATGTTGTCTCTTATTACCAACATCTTTTCATCAATCTGACGATTTGGTCTCTGATTTATCTTTGATTAAAAAATATGTTCCTTTTTTGGTTTTGGTGGAGGAAAACTCGACTATTATCCATGTCCTTTTTGTTCAAGAGGTACGAGATATTGTTTTTTATAAGGATCTGTTGAGTGCTTCTGGCCGAAATGGTTCTACAGGAAAATTTTATATGCACTGTTGGTATATAATTAGTAATGATGTTGTTACTGTTGTTTATGAATTCTTTCGCCCTGGTGTTATTTATCCTAGGTTTAATTCAAACTTTATTGATTTGGTTTCTAAGACTCCTAAAGCTATCTTACTGGATCAATTTCGACCTATTACTCTGGATAACTTCATTTTCAAAGTTATTACCTGAATTTTTGGTTGATCATCTGAGTTTTATTTGTTCACATATCATTTCTCCAAATCAATTTAGTTTTTTGCCTAGTCGCTGAATTGGAGATTGTATCACAGGGGGTTTCAAAATGTTTTAATGTACTCTCTAAAACTAGTCGATGGGGTCACATGGCCTTGAAGATTGACATTAGAAAGGCTTTTGATTTAATCAGTTGGTCTTTCTTATTGGAGGTGTTACGGTGCTTTGAATTTTCTTCTATTTTTAATAATTGGGTTTCTTCTATTTTTGGTCATCAGGGATTTTAATCCTTATTGATGGTTTTTCGAAAGGTTATTTTTTATGTTCTCATGGAGTCCGATAGGAAGATCCCTTATCTCCTTTTTTGTTTTGCCTTACTGAGGATTTCCTGAGTAGATATATCTCTCATTTGGTTTCTTCTAATTTGCTTCGCAGTATCTCTAGCCCCCAGAGGTGTGCAACCTCCTTCTCACTTTTTATATACTGATGGTATTCTTTTGTTTTATCATGCTTCAAATTCAAATATTAAAGTTATTATGGAGACTTTTAAGGTTTATGGGGAGTTGTCTAGTCGGTGTGTTAATTGGTAAAAATCTTGTATTTATTTTAAAGACGGTGTTCACTCTTCCATCTTAAGTGATATCATATCATTTAGTAATATGAAAAGAGGTGATTCTTCTATGACTTATCTTGGTGTTCATCTTTTTCAAGGTGCCCTCGTAGACGATAGTTTTTGCCTCTGGCTAATAGAATTCATTCAAAGCTTCGATCTCGGGCGAGCTCAACTCTTTCTATAGTTGGTAGGTTGTGTCTCATTCAGTCAGTGGTCTATGGCTAGTTTCTTTATTCCTTTCAGACATATCACTAGCCCTCGTCTATCTTGTGTTCTCTCACTTCATCAATTAAAAATTTTTATTAAATGAGCTCTGTTGATAGAAGGAAAACAATTCAAGTTTCCTGAAATGTATATTATTGATCAAAACTTGAGGGGGGTCTGGGTTTGTGAGACCTTCATGTTCCTAATGAAGCTCTCTTTAAAAAATTTACTTAGAGGTATATAATGAGGATTCTATGATTTTCAAGTTTCTCCGTACGAGATGTATTTCTCCTACGCTTCTTTCTAGGGTGAGATATCTTTCTTCCTTTTGTTAAGTCTGGTATGAAAGTCACTATCTCGCATTGGCACATGAGTCCAAATGGTTGGTGGGTTGTCATTCAAAGGTTCAACTATGGTTGGATGATTGGATGGATGGTATAAACAGGATTTCTAACTTATCACTCTTGGAGCTTTTTCTCTTTCAATCTGTATGGTGAGATTTACTATGATGATCATTGGCACTTTTCTCCTTCAGTCCATATGTCTTATCAGGATCTAGTTAATGATATAGAGCGAATGACTATTGGTACTTCTTTTGATTCAAGAGTTTGGACCCTTTCTATAGATATGAGTGTGACCACTATTGCTGCTTATACTTCTTTGATTACGTTGCATTCTCAACTTCATTAGGCAAGGCATATTTGGGTCGTTTTTATTTCTCCTTCAAGATCTGTGCTAGTTTGGAGAGTTATGTATAATACATTACCTACTGATCTATCTTTACAGCGTCGTGGTTACATATTCCCTTCTTACTGTCACTTATGTTGGTTGGCTGAGGATAGCTTGAAGCATTTATTTATGATCTGCCCTTTTGCGATAAGTCTTTCGCATTCCTTGTCATTTGCATTTAGTCATACAATTTGCCTGTTTGGGTCTGTAATTGATTTGTGGCAAGCTGTTATGTCTACTAATTTTTGTTTTCAACTTCAGAATCTCTAGAAGACTTATATAATTGCAATTTTTTGGATTATTTGGCTTACTCATAATGATGTTACTTTTGAGGGGACACGCCTTTCCTTTCATGAGGCCCTCTCTTTTCTTTAACATTCTATTTAAGAGACGGATTATCTCAGCCCTATGCAAACTCTATGTTCTAGCTCGTTCTCCTAAGGCTCCCTATATTTTAAAGGTTATTTAGGCTGTTCCTTATATGGATTGGATTAAGGTTAATACTGATGGATTGCTTTTAGAGCTCCTGGTTTTGTCTAGTTGTACTAAAGTTTTTCACTTTTTATGGGTTTTTCAAAAATACTTTTGCTATTCCTTTATGGATAAGATATGTTGTTGAGCTAGAGTTGGTAGCTACTGTTCATGCCATTTAGTATGCTTAGAATTAACATTAGATGAAGCTTTGGTTAAAGAGTGATTCTGCTTATGTGATTTCGCTTCTTCTTGCTTATTCTTCTAAGGCCTTCTGGTGTTGACGTCCAACTTGGGATAGGTAGTTTTCTTATCTACAAGATATGGATTTCATGGTGACTCATATTTATTGTAAGGAAAATTCAATTGTAGATGTTTTAGCTTTTCGTTCTCCTTCCTTTGTTTGCTCCACTTGGTGGTGGAAAGCTCCAGTTTTTTGGAACCCTTTATTTCTAATGATTTCATTGGTAAGCGTCGTTATTAGTTTACTTAATTTGATTATAGGGGTTGGACATTCCTTTTTCCCTGTGGGGTTTTTTCCCATTGGATGTTTTTGGTAAGGTCTTTAACGAGGTCTACTAGCGGGTTTGATTTGCTTCCATTTGGTTTTGGCCTTTCCCATGGCCTGGTTTTAATCTTTTAGAAATTGTTCTTTGTTTTGCTTTGGCTTTTTGCCTTGTTTTTCCTTGTATGTTTCTTTTCTCTTTTTAATAAAAGTTTGCTTTTACCAACAACCTTATATTAAAAAAGTGAAAAAAAGTTCTAAACCACTTTTATCTTTTGACAATCTTATTCTTTTTTTTTAAAATTAATTTTAGGAAAAATCCTAAAAAATCCACTAACTTTTAATAGATTATCTATTTTCTTCTATATAGTTTTGTTTTTATCCAAAATGCTCATTCTGTAATAAAGTCAACAAAAAAATTAAAGAACAAATGAAAAGACATTTGTACCCCTTAGATTGTTATTTAAAAAAATAATTATAAAATAATATTTAGATTGTTATTTAAAAAAATAATTATAAAATAATATTTGAAAATAAAAAATTATAAACTAATAAAAATTAATTTCCATTGTCCATCAATACACTAAATTAAAACATAAAAAATAGAAACATAATAAAAAAAATAATAATATACTAATTTAAAAAAAAAATAAAAAATTAATAATAAAAAGGTGAAAATCTAGATTACATCTCCATTAGCTATTACTCCAGGATCATCATCATCAACCTTCAAATCTATAAGCCCATATTTTCTATCATCAATCTTTCACAATCATCAATCATCAGTAGTCACTATCAAAATAAAAAACCCAATCAATAGCAATCAATAACCTAAAAATACAAAAAATCAAACAACAAGAAAAAAAAAAAATCAAAACAATCAATAACTAAAAAATAAAATCAAACAACAAAAAGGTCTCCAATGGTGGAATCCGAGTCTCCACTATAAAAGATTGGGGTTGGTCTCCTATAATGGAGACTTATCCAAGCCTCGATAGAGACCCAAAACAAGGTCAACTGTGTCTCCATCGCTGGAGACCTAGTTTAGGTCTTTCCAACTTAGAGGCTCGAACTAAGTCTCCGATAATGAAGATCCAGTTTGAATCTCTATCGTGGAGACCTAGATTGGTCTCCACCATGAAAGACCAGGTGGAGACCTTGATGAAGAGAGAGAATATGAAAAAAGGAGACCCTAGTTCTCAATTGAGTCTCCAACTATTGCACCATCGTCAAACTCACCATGTCGTCACTGTCGATCCACCTACAAATTCGATTAGAGATAGGAGAGAGAGAAAAAGAAAAAAGGAGAGAGAGAGAAAGAGAACACAAGAAAGACAAAGAAAAGAGTGAGAAGAGAGGAGTTAAGAGGAAAATTTTTTATTTATTCTTATATATTATTTTATTTATTTTTAAATAAAAATTCTTTTTTTATAATTTTATATTTAATATTATTTATTTTTGATTTCATATATTTTAATTAATATTTTCATTGAATTTTTGCTTTTACCATGGAGTCAAACGGTCAACTATGTCAACCTAATTGAATATGTGATCGTCAAAAGCATTATTGTCCTTTCATATGCCTCTAGAGGGTATTTTTGGTGTTTATTCAAAAGTCGATGGTATTTTGGATAAAACGAAACTGCATGGGAAAAAATTGATAATATATTAAAAGTCAAGGGATTGTTTGAGATTTTTCCTTAAATTTATATTCTTATATTCCTACTCTAAAGATACTTCATTTAAAAAGAAATAATTAATTAAACATTTGATTACACTATATTTTATTTTAATGTACTAATTATTATTATAATCCTCCTCTTAGTGTTAATAATAGTTCAATAGATACTCTTTTGATTCAGGTTCATCAAAATAGTGATGCTATGACACATACTTTACCATATGATTCAATAGACAATTTGAATAATATATCATTGAAAAAATGTCCTATTGTGGAAAATAGTGACCCTATTATGGGTGGCTTTAATGGGAATTTGGTTAATGTTGGACAGATTATCGTATATAGTAATTCTACAATTGATGGCCTTAATAGTGGTCAAGTTAATAAGGATGATAAGACTGTTGATAGTAGTTCTGATTTTGAATATGATTCAGATGATGTTCGTTACTTGATTGCTAAGGACATGGTGGTTTATAAGCAATTTGATCGGTCTCCTTCTTGGGTGGATGAGGTAGAGAAAGAAGGTGTTTGGGAATCAGTAACTTCTAGGAAGCAAAGGAAGAAAAATATAATCTTTTCACCTAAGACAAGGCAGCTAAGAAAGTCATTGTTACATGAAAGCTTTCTATTGAAATTGTAGGGGTATCTCTAATAGAGATACTCAATGAGCCTTAGGTGATTTTTGCACTCGTCATAAGCTAGATTTCTATCTTTGGCTAAGCCTTTTTGTTTTTTTGATGGTGTTGATCCTCGGTATTAGGTTTCCTTAGGGTTCACTCTACTTAGTTTGAATAATCAATCTCCTCCAAATTTGTGGGTGTTTGTTTCTTCTAATATTCTAGATGCTTCTATTTATATGATTTCTACCAAGCAAGTCATAGTTTCAACTATTGTTAATGGGTTTTTGCTTTTTCTTACCTTTGTTTATGGTTGTGCTAATTATGTTACACGTTTCCTCCTTTGGAATTTTTTGCTTGACATGATTGATATTAGATCTCCTTGGTTGGTAGTTGGTGATTTCAATGCTATTATGAGTCATCATGAGGCCACAGTTCTAAAGATTTTGTGGTTATCATTGTAGCTTATAATCTACACTAGAGTGGAGTCCTCATCACATGACATTTCACTTTCCAAATTGGATAGATCATTTTGTTAATCTTCTCTTCTTGATACCTGGACAACTGTCTCTAGCATCACTCTTTTTATACTGCATTCGGACCATCATCCTATCTTCTCTTATTTTTTGTCTTGCTAAGGATTTTTGAGCAGATATATACATATAGTTTCTTCTGGTGTGTTTCCTAGCATATCTACTCCAAGGGGTGTATAACCTCCTTCTCATGTTTTATATACTGATGATATCTTTTTGTTTTGTCGTGATTCAATTCCAAATATTACGGTTATTATGAAAGCTTTTAAAGTTTATAGGGAATTGTCTTATCAGCGTGTTAATTGACAAAAATCTTGTATTTATTTCAGAGATAGTGTTTGGCCTTCCATCCTAGATGATATCCTATCACTTAGTACTATGAAAAGAGGTGATTCTTCTATGACTTATCTTAGTGTTCCTATTTTTCAAGGTGCTCCTCATAGACGCTGATTTTTGTCTTTGACTGATAAAATTTGTCTGAAGCTTTAATCTTATGTAGGTTCTCCTCTCTATGGCTGGTAAGCTGTATCTCATTCAGTCAGTGGTTTACGGTTCGTTCCTTCATTCTTTTTAGATATATCCTTGGCCCTTGTCTATTCTGTGTTCTTTCACTTCTTCGATTAACTTGATTTAGTTTGATTTACATTATTATATTAATTGGTCTGGATTGAAATATAACTAACTCGATGAGTATTATTTTAGTTTGTTATTGAGCTTCAACTCGAACCAAAATAACCTTTGCATACCCTTAGGTTTGTTAAGAAATTAAAAATGTTAAAGAGGAAAGAGAAACCTTTAGAAAAAAAAAAAAAGAAAAAGAGAAATTTAAGAGAAAAAAATTTTACGCTAAAAGTTAATTTGATTTTAAACCGTGGCAATATTTAAGTGGATAATTTCACTATTAACTAATTAATTAATAAATCTATCAATATATGTATCTAATCTTTTAAAATCGGTGTTTTAAAAATCAGTCGAGTCGGCCACTTAGGCGTCACCTGATCGCTAGGCAATGACTGGCCGATTCGAAAACTCCTTAATTGGGGGTTCTAGGTGAGTTTCCGTCTAGGTGGTCGCCTAGACGAAGAAATTGGCCTTCGCAGCGCCTAACTACGAAGATCTTTTTTTTTTTTTTTTGTTTTTCAATTCTCTACACCTAAAAGTGAAGTGATCCTTCAATTCAAGTGTTGTTGCAACTCCAACTACAACTAATGTAGATGAAATAAAAATTCAAAAACAATTACTTGTGACGGTGAGGAACAACAACGAGGAGTGGCAGCGACGACGATGATGAGTTTTGTGATGATTGAACGAATGAAGTCGGTCTGCACTGGTAATCAGTGTGAGTGGTGAGTGACCGGTGCGGGTTTGGTGTGAAGAAGATGAAGAAGGCTTCAAGTTCTTTGACTTTTGCACCGCTTCTTTTTTAGGAAAAAAAGATTATCGAACCCCAAAAAGACATGTTTTGGTTTTCTGTTTAAAGTTTTAATTTTTAAAATGGTGGAAATTACAAAAAATGATTATTCTAAAAAAGGAAAATTCATTTTTATCTTTTTTTTTTAAAAAAATTCGTTTTTAATCTCTCAAATAAATTAATTACAATCTACACATTAATTACTCAAATTGTCCCTACATACCTTGTTCTCCTCCTCCATTACTCATGGTATGTGATTTTTGACTTCATTTATTGATTGTTTGAGTTTTATTAGAATTTTTTATGATTTTTCGATTTTTTTTTTTTTTTATGTTTGATATTAGGTATTGATGTTTATGGTTAGATTTGATTGGATTTGACTTGGAAATAAAGGTTTTTCAGTGAGATCCAACGTGGAAATAACAACTAGATTATACCGTTTTTTTAATTCTATTTAATTAAAAACAGTACCAATTTTTTTAAGTCCACTTAATAATCGGTATTGGTTTTTAAGTCATCGACTAAGTGCACTTAAAAACCGTGTTTTTTTATTTTTTTTGAATTGCGGATATTTTGATAAACTTAGATATAGGATGAGAATAGTTTATTTGGGAAGTTAAAAATAAATTTCTATAGAAAAGAAGATAAAAATGAATTTTTTTTTTTTGTTTTGGGTAAAAGTGAAAAGTTCCCTTTTTAAAATAATTCAAAACCATGTCGTTTTGAAGAACCAAAAACAAACTCTTTTTTTTTTTTTTTGTGTTTAATTATTATGTAGAGACTCTTCAACTTCAAGCCTTCAACCTTCATTTTCAATTCTTTACAGCAACATACCCAAAACAAAGCATCGTACCCTTCACCACCACCAAACCTCAACCCCAACCCCAACTGTTCATTGTCACTGCGACTTGCTTGTTGATGGTCAAAAGCCGCTCTTTGTCGGCGTCACTTCTCTTGTCGTCGTGGTTGCACCTATTCCTTACAACACTAGAAGGCTTAAAACTTTGGATTGTTTGTTGTGTTTGTAGCTTTGTGTAGTTATCCTCGGTTCCTTACAAAACTCAGAGCATGATGAGGTAGGCTTTGTACAGTTTTTAGTTATTTTTTGAATTTTTTTTGGGGTTTGAGCGACAGTCAATGGATTGACCATGGAATGTTGATAAAACGCGTAGGTGGCCTAGGAATAAATTTGAAATAAAATTTCATGAAAAGATAACACAATTTTTTTCAATAAAATTTTTATATTAAAGTTAATCATATCAATCATGCGTACGGATTAAAAAGAGTTCAATATTCTTCTTAAAAAATAATTAAAAAAAAAAGAGAGTTCAATATTTAACAGGTTTAACATATTAATACCATATTAAGTCAATTTCAATAAAATCTAATCCATATTAGTTAATTATAACGAGCGAACTTTAATTGACAGGTACATCGTACATATAGGGGAGTACCAACCTATGCTCGACAAAACTGCAACCAGACTTCAAAGAGAGGTTTTTTTGTATTTTGAAAAATTGGGTGACTTCAAAGAGAGTTGTTAAATTTGTATAAAAAAAAAAAAAAAAGTTATTAAATACACGAAAAAAGCTGCCACATTTTAAAAAAGGGCCCCACTTCGTTCTTAATATCCTCTTAAATGAAACACGCGTACTAACTAGACGACCTACTCATTAAGTGTGACACCATATCAAACCAACATCACATGACACTCTCCTAATAACATATTTTATACTAATTTTATATTAGACGAATTTTTTTCCAAATTTAATAAAAAAAATATTTCAAAAAAAATCTTAAACACATCTCAATTGAAATTTTCTTAGGATTAGACTGCCGAATTTTAATTTAAAATTTAGCACTGTTCAACTTTCAATAATTTTTAGTATTGTACATTTTTTAAAAAGTAAAAAATAGAAACAAATAATCCGTAACATATTACTTGTTATTCTCGTAACATAACATTAATACGGATGGAGCTGGAAGCATTTTTTTCTTTTTGGAGAATAATGTCAAATTTGGGATTTAAAGAGACAGAAATCATTTTATAAAGATGGAATTTATTACTGTGATACCATTATTACACATCATGGGTTGGTAAGCAGAAAATCTAGAGTTGTGATTTTTTGCTGTTGGTACGATACAACTTGAAGACTAAAGCATTTTTGTAAGAGTAAACAACTCAGAAAACAATTTCTTTCAGTCTCTCTTCAACTCTTGAAGTTTCCACACCATTTTCTGAAATGACCTGCAAAATGATTATCATATTTTGAGTAATTAAAGTTAACTTTGTAACGTAACGTTACAGAGACAAGCTCTTGACCACATAATAATTTATGCTCTCTCAATTGAAGAATATATATATATTCACGTACCTTGGACTTAATTGCATAGATGATACGATCACCTACGCAATGGCGGGATGCTGCTGTAACTTCAGCTCCTTCTTCCTGTAGAGCACTGATAATTTCGTACAACATGAAGTTGCTGTTCAATCCAGTAACCAAGTTCAATTCCAAAATGGAACCTGAATTTGCTATGTTGATTACGGTTGTCAAATTATGATGATCAGAAGTAGTCTGGTCTCCTTTCAAAAGTTGTTTCTTTCTCTTAAGACATTCTTCATGATTCCTTTGCAACTGCTTGATATAACCGGTTGCATCACTCAATATTTGAGATGCTGATAACTACAATATTCATGCAAAACCGCATCCATTAATTAGGGCAATATATATATAATTTGACGTTTGATAAATACAAGGAAAATACATGCATGCACTCATATATATATATATATATATATATATATATGCAAAGACAGAACCTTGGAGGGTTGAGGAAGAAGAGAAGCAAGCCTTCCCATGAGATCTTTCATATGCATTCGTCGATTTCTTTCTTTCATATTCCTCTCAACTCTATATGACGAGCTACTACCGGGGGTCGCCATAGATAATCTTTTATAATTATTAGTTTGAGTCCTCACTTTGCAGATAACAGCACTCAAAACAAAACGTTATTGACTAGTGAAGAAAGTTGATGATATAACCATATATATATAGAACATGAATATTTGAACTGCTTGTGTGAACACAAAAGCCAAAGCAGGCTGATCGACAAGAAAAGTCGAGACTAGAAATTGACTTTATGAGTTTGGGGCACGTTTGGTACCATGTGTTTTATACTGGCAGAGTATTAAAATGCATTAAGTAGTTTCGTACGAGGTTTGGTAGTTCACTTGTATCGTATTAGTTTAATACAGACAGTAACCGTACTACATCATATTGTGCATTATATAGTAGATACCAAATGGGTCGAATTAGGTTGTATTAGTTAAATATTCGATAAAAAATTAAATTAAATTAAAAAAAAAAAAAAAACCCGATGATTAGGTCTCTCTCAATCAAACGACAAGCCGTTTGTCGATCACCTCAAGCCAACAACTGCCAATTGTTTGACTCTCAGGGGGTCGACAGCCTCCACCCTTCATTTGGGTGGAGGCCGCCACCTACTCTCTCTTCAGCCATGAGAGGAGGTTGCGACTTTTTCTCTTCGGCCATGAGAGGAACTCGTTATCCCTCTCTTTTTCACTTGAAGGGACTAGCAACTATCTATTTTAATAGGACCAATTAAGTGATCTATTAATTGAGCTCTAGAAATATCTGTTAGGTATGAGCTTGAATGTGTAGAAACGTAATACTAATAGAATTAGGGTTAATGAGAACCTAATTAGATTAGTATATAAAGAATGCTATAAGGGTTATGGTCCCCATGTCAAATCAAAACAATATTGCTCTCTCTTTTTCTCCTTACCCATTCAAGAAGAAGATTATTGAGTAACTAAGAAGATTTGACTGTGGAAGATCCAATCCTACTCAAGTTTGCTTTTATGGATTCATATATGTTTTCTCTATAATAATTTTTAATGATTTAATATGAGTTTTTAGATTGTGGTATAGGTTAATACCTATTAAAGTTTATCTAATAAGTGGTATCAGAGCCAACTCATATTGAATCATTAAAAAATTAATTGGTTTAATTTATTATTGTTGTCATGGTAACTTAAAAAAATATATATATATTTTAAAGTCACGATTTAACAGTTTGATATATTTAACAAATATATATATTATAGATATTATAACTTTTCCGCTTGTGTTGGTTTATCAGTGTTTTGTTTGTTTTGAAACCATTGAAGATATAATATAATTTAAAAGTCACAGTTTCTATTTTTTTGGGGGAAAAAGACGGCGATAGTATAAAATATGTATATATATACATGTAGTTAATGGATGTTGTGCCTTGTTTTGTTTTGTTTTGGTTTCCTTGTGCCGTGTGGATTCAATTATTTGGAAGCAATAGCTTGGCATAGAAATAATATAATATGGTGTAAAAATCAATAAAGAGAATTCATATGATATCTATACGAGAACAGATATATGGCAACCTTACCATGTTATTTGATATTTTTGTGATTCAAGTGATGATCACTGTTTTGAACTGTTAAAGCAATAATATATATATTTTTAATCGGGTTATCTCATATGTAGAGTTTTGATTGTTATGAAATTATTATTATTATTATTTTTGGTTTCCCTTTTGTATTTGGAAAAAGAAAGAAAAAAAAAAAGGTCTGATGTTTCAAAATAAATTGATTGAAATTATATATTATCAAAGTAACCTCTATAATGTAAATTTGTTTATTTTGAAATATTAAAATATGTGTGTCTATTATTTATGTGAATAATGACCGGCCCAAAGGAAGGTTATTATTTGACCAAATAATGGGCATACCTGTGGTAATAAATATGTGACGATTATTAGGTTTTCCATGTGAGTAATAAGTCGGTCCAAAAAAATGCTTACTACTTGACGGGATTAATTGTCAATATTTGATTATTACACGAAGAGTACCACTTACAGTTGATATTTCTGTTCAAAGACTAAATGTCAATGTTGTGCTAGGTATCTTGTTTTAGGGCCCACCATTATGGGAATCTTTTAATCATGTCATATATGAATTTATTAATTGATTTTTTTTTTTTTTGTGACATGATTATTGATTGTGAACTTGTATTTGATTTTGTTCTCGATTCAGTTATTTCTGCTTCAACAATATCTGTCAATATTAATTTCATTCTTGTGCTTAATGACATGAATTTCAAGAATTGAAAAGAGAACGTTATGATTGTTCTCAGTTGCATGGATCTTGACTTTGCGCTTTGGGAAGAACGACCTCCATCTCTTAATGAGAATAGTTCCACTGATGAAAAGATGAGAATGGAGAAGTAGGACCGTTCTAATCGCATGAGTCTTATGATCATGAAACGTTCCATTCCGAAAACTTTTAGGGGCTCTATGTCCGAAGAGAAAAGTGCTAAGAAGTTCCTTGAGAAAATAAAACAATGTTTTGCAAAAAACGAAAAGGTTGAAACAAGTACCCATTTGGCGAAACTTGTTTCAATGAAGTATAATAGAAAAGGGAACATAAGGGAGTACATCATGGAGATGTCTCATATCGCTTCCAAACTAAAGGCACTAAAGTTACAACTGTCTAAGGATTTATTAGTGCACTTAGTTTTGATTTCTCTTTCTGCACAATACAGTCAGTTTAAAGTGAGTTACAACACTTAGAAGGATAAATGGACTT
The DNA here is from genome assembly GCA_022984855.1 of Dimocarpus longan. Taxonomy (NCBI): domain Eukaryota; kingdom Viridiplantae; phylum Streptophyta; class Magnoliopsida; order Sapindales; family Sapindaceae; genus Dimocarpus; species Dimocarpus longan. Next base: position 10,889,868 of record CM041023.1, on the reverse strand, counting down.
TTAACGAGCTTATATCTCACTGTGTGCAAGAAGAGGAAAGATTGAAGCGAGAAGGTGTTGAAAGTGCTAACTTAGCAACTATCTCTAAGGACAAGAAAAGGAAAAGAGAAAAAGAAGCTGCAGTTGGAACATCACAGCATAAGGTACAAAAGAAACATGATAGAGAGTTTACCTGTTACTTTTGCAAGAAAGTTGGACACATGAAGAAAGAATGTCTCAAATATGCCAACCGGCGTGTCAAGAAAGGTATACTTCTCAATCTAGTTTGTTCTAAAGTTAATTTAACTTCTGTACCTAAACACACTTGGTGGATAGATTATAGTGCTACTACTCACATAAGTGTGTCTATACAGAGTTATTTATGGAGCCGAAAGCTAAGTGATGATGAAAGATTCATCTATGTGGGCGATGACAAAACAGTTGCAGTAGAAGCTATAGAAACTTTTAAGTTATTATTAAAGACTGGTCAATTTTTGAATTTATAAGAGATTCATATGGTACCATTTTTTAGACGAAATTTGGTTTCAATTTCTGTTTTGGACAAATTTGGTTATTCTTGTTCATTTGAAAATAATAAATTTAGTCTTTTTCAATATTCTAATCTTATTGGTACTGGTTCTTTATCTTTACATGATAATCTATATTTGCTAGGATACAATTGGCTCAATTAATGAAACCTTGTATATAAATTCACGAGGTACAAAACGAAAATTAACTGATAGGGATTCCACCATACTATGGCACAAGCATTTAGGTCATATCTCTAAATAGAGAATTCAGAGGCTTGTGTCTGACGGGATTCTTGATTCCTTTAATTTGACAGATTTTGAAGTCTGTATTGAGTGTATTAAAGGGAAACAAACAAACATTAAGAAATTAGGTACCAACAGGTGTTCTGATGTCTTAGAACTAATTCATACTGATATTTGTGGACCATTTCCTATAGTCTCTTGGAATAGTCAACAGTATTTTATTACGTTCATAGACGACTATTCAAGCTATGGGTATATTTAATACATGAGAAATCTCAAGCTTTGGATGTATTTAAGACCTTCAAAGTTAATGTTGAAAATCAACTTAGCAAAAAAATTAAAGCTGTCAAATCTGATCGTGGTGGTAAATACTATGATAGATATGGCGGATCCGGTGAATAACATCCAGGACCTTTTGCTAAATTCCTAGAGGAATGCGGTATCGTCCCGCAATACACAATGTCAAGCAAACCTAGCATGAATGGTGTTGCTGAAAGACGAACATGGTAAGAAGTATGATCAATCATTCTTCTTTACCAGAATCCCTCTGGGGAGAAGCACTAAAGACTGCAGCATATATCCTTAACAGGGTTCCAAGTAAAGTGGTAGCTAAAACCCCTTATGAATTATGGACGACAAGAAGCCTAGTATTAAACATTTACACATTTTAGGTTGTCCAGCTGAGGCAAGGCCTTACAAACCAAATGAAAAGAAACTGGACTCAAGAACTGTAAGCTGCTACTTTGTTGGGTACTCTGAACGGTCAAGGGGTTTCAAGTTTTATAATTCCACTACTAGATCATTTTTTGAGACGAAAAATGCGAGATTTCTTGAGAAAGTTGAGTTTATGGGGGGAGATAAGGTTAAAAACATTGTCTTTGAAGAGGAATTTATTTCTCTTCCTATTATTTCTATTAATAATGATCAGATTTCTATCCCTGACATTGTTCAGAATACAAATCCAGAATTTCAAGACAATGTAGAAGAGCTCCTTGTGCAAAATGAATAAATTATACCTGAAGTGCAAACCCAACAACCTCAAGAGGATTTACAATTGAGAAGATCCATTAGACAAAGGAGAAGTGCGATTCCGGATGACTATGTCGTTTATCTCCAAGAACATGAGGTTGATATAGGAATGATAGAAGATGATCCAATCAACTTTCATCAAGCCACACAATGTTCTAATTCTCAAAAATTGATTGATGCCATGAATGATGAGATGAATTCCATGAAGAACAATGACGTTTGGGATCTCGTCGAATTGCCTGAAGGTGCAAGACCTAGTGGTTGCAAATGGATATTTAAGACCAAAAAGGATTCAAAAGGCAATGTTGAGAGATATAAGGCTCGTCTAGTTGCTAAGGGTTTCACTCAGAAGGAAGACATTCATTATAAAGAGAATTTCTCTTCGATTTCTACAAAAGACTGTTTTAGGATTATAATTGCACTTGTGGCTCATTTTGATTCAGAGCTACATCAGATGGATGTAAAGACTGCGTTTCTCAATGGTGACATTGACGAAACAATATATATGATGCAACTAGAAAACTTTGCATCCGGTGATCCAAAGAAAGTGGTTTGCAAATTGAAGAAATCCATCTATAGTCTCAAACAGGTGTCTTGTCAATGGTACCACAAATTTCATCAAGTTATTATCTCATATGGGTTTGAGGTAAATAAAGTTGAAGATTGTGTATATCATAAATTAAGTGGGAGTAAATACATATTTCTGGTGTTATATGTCGATGACATATTACTTGCTAATAACGATATAGACTTACTGCACGAAACCAAGAGATTTCTGACAAAGAATTTTGATATGAAAGATCTTGGGGACGCCTCTTTTGTATTAGGCATACAGATACAACGAGATCGCTCTCGAGGTATCATTGGGTTATCACAAAAGAGCTATATCGAAAAAGTTCTTGATAGATTCGGCATGAAAGGTTGTGCACCAGGAGACACCCCAGTAGCTAAAGGAGACAAGTTTAGTCTAAGCTAATACCCTAAAAATGAGTTGGAACGAAGAGAAATGCAAAAGATTCCTTGTGCATTAGCTGTAGGAAGTCTAATGTATGCTCAAGTATGCACGCGTCCAGATATTGCGTTCATAGTGGGAATGTTGGGCAGATATTTAAGTAACCCAGGGATGGATCATTGGAAAGCAACCAAACGGGGTTATGCATTATTTACAGAGAACAAAAGATCACATGCTCACATTTCGGAGATCAGATCATTTAGAGATCGTTAGGTATTCTGATTCTAATTTGCTGGATGCCAAGACAGTAAAAGATCCACGTCGGACTATATTTACCTACTAGCTGATGGAGCTATTTCCTGGAAAAGTGCTAAGCAGACACTCATAGCTTCTTCTACCATGGCAGTTGAGTTCATAGCCTGTTATGAAACATCTAATCATGGGATATGGCTGCGAAATTTTGTCACAGGGCTGCAAGTTGTGGATTATATTGAAAGACCATTAAAGATATATTATGATAATAATTCGGCTGTGCTTTATTCTAACAACAATAGAAGCTCTATGAAGTCTAAGCACATAGACATCAAGTTTCTTGTTGTTAAAGAAAGAGTTCAGAGTTGTCAGGTGACTATAGAACATATTGGGACAAATTCCATGATTGCGATTCGCTTACTAAAGGATTACCACCCAAGGTCTTTCATTAGCACACTGCTCATATGGGTGTTGTTTTGACTAATGATGTGCATGTTTAGTGGGAGTTAGTATTTTGATGTTTTTTGTAATAGACATGTTTTATATTTATTTTCTGCAGAATAAAGTATATGATTTAATTATAAACTCTGAATGTTATTTATGTTTGATCTTATTAAAGATTAAAGTAGGACCAGTTGGAAATAGACATGTTTGAGATCACATTGCATGTAATTTCCATGCTACGCATCCATACTCGATCTATGTCATTGAATATATTGGTATGGTGACCATTGATGGGTCTAGTTACGAATACATGTAACAAAAGTCGTTTTGATCTCATACTAATATAGTAGATGGACCAGATTGTAACTAAAGAGATATTTCAGGATGGATAGTTTTTCAGTGCGCACTTAAGATTATAGATAATATAATTGTCTCAAGAAATATATGTAGCTCAAATGGGAGATTATTAGGATATTTTATATTTCTTATTGTGGGCTTACATATTTAACAACAATTATATTATGGACTATCTATTTTAATAGGACCAAATAAGTGATCTACTAATTGGGCTCTAAAAATATCTGTTGGATATGAGCTTGAATGTGTATAAACCTAATACTAATAGAATTAGGGTTAATGGGAACCTAATTAGATTAGTATATAAAGAATGCTATAAGGGTTATGGTTCCCAAGTCAAATCAAAACAATATTGCTCTCTTTTCTCCTTACCCATTCAAGAAGAAGATTATTGAGTAACTAAGGAAATTTGACTATGAAAAATCCAATCTTACTCAAGTTTGCTTCTATGGATTCAGGTATGTTTTCTCTATAATAATTCTTAATGATTTAATATGAGTTTCTAGATTATGGTATAGGTTAATACCTATTAAAGTTTATCTAACAGGTTTGGTAGTCCACTTGTATTATATTAGTTTAATACAGACAGTAACCGTACTACATCATATTGTGCATTATATAGTAGATACCAAATGGGTCGAATTAGGTTGTATTAGTTAAATATTCGATAAAAAAATAAATTAAATTAAATTAAAAAAAAAAAAAAAAACCCGATGATTAGGTCTCTCTCAATCAAATGACAAACTGTTTGTCGATCACTTCAAGCCAACAACCGCCAATTGTTTGACTCTCAGGGGGTCGACGACCTTTACCCTTCGTTTTGGGTGGAGGCCGTCGCCTACTCTCTCTTCAGCCATGAGAGGAGGTTGCGACCTTTTCTCTTCGACCATGTGAGGAACTCGCTATCCCTCTCTTTTTCACTTGAATGGACTAGCAACCTCCTCTTGATTCCACTAGATGGGCCTAACGGTTTCCTCCTTTGAAGCTTGGAGACTTAGAGACTTGGAGACGAACAATCTCATTGAACAGGTGGAGGCGGTACTCTTTTTATTTTTTTAAAAAATCATTTTTTTAATTTTTAATATTATAATATTATTTTTATAATATTATATATAAAAAATTAGTATTTTATATATATAATTATATTTCTATCATTTATACAATCGAACACAAAAAATACGATTGTATTAGACTTAATTCAAGCCAATGCATTTTATGCATTGAAATTTTGTACATATAGACTCGTTTCATTCTCACTTTGTAGACTTGCCTTGATTTCATGTTAAAATTCTTATATAGAATTCTCATTTTGTAGTGGTAATTAATTTTTTTAATTTAGTTCAAATTATAAAATTTTAAGCTTATTTAATTTTTTTTATTGAATTTATTTTAAATTTCATCATAGAGTTAGACTAGAGTAACTCCAATATCCATATGCCTATTTTCACTTAATCCATGGGTTAATTTTTTTCTTTTTCTAGAGATAAGTGAATAGTAATTGTTAATTCCCATATTTAATACTTGCAATAAATTGTAAATGACTAGAGAAATCCTAAAAGAAATTTTAAAAAATTAAATATTTTTTAACTTATCACTTAAGACATAATCACTTAATTATATTTAAAAGAAATTGCTCAAAATCCACCTAAGGGCTGGGTCTTTTTTTTTTTTTAGTAGATTTAATTTTGCGTGTTAATTACACATTACCTCAATTCGTTAGTCAACATTGGTCAACGTCAACAAGAGAGGGTATTTTGGTCTTTTAATCATCAATATTATTTTTCTAAAGAAAAATAAAAATGTGAAAAATAAAAATGGATATAATCTTCACCTTCCAACTTTGATATGAAGGATAGAGACCAAAAGAATTTACAAATTAAAAATTAAAAAAATTAAGGAAAGGAAAAGGTCGAGATCCAACATAGAGTTAGATCTCCATCTCTATTTAGGTCAGAGATGAAGATTTGAGTCTCCATTGTTAATCTCTATTACCTATGAAGATCTCTAGGTCTCAATTACGATGATAACCTAGATACAAATCTAGGACCTAGTACTAGAGATCCTGACTATGGAGACCCAAGTTAGGGTCTCTATTGTGATGAAGATCTATCGCAAATTTGAGCCTTTATCACAATGGAGACTATATAATAGATTGCATCCAAAAAAGGGATGGTGGACTTCCCATTTTTTAATTTTATTTTATTCTTCATTAATTGCTGAAGAATATTTTGCGCATTCAATTGAGATAGTTGGTCATCTGTCAAATTTAACCAATATTGAGTCATTGACTAACAAATTGGGGGATAAATTGCAATTAACAGGTAAAATTAAATCCACACAAAAAAATATAAACCTCAAGGGATTTTTGAACAATTTCTTCTTGTATTTAAAATATTTGCTTCCTATTTAATGTTGTTTTCAATTTTATCACAATTACTTATCTTACTACTATCTAATCTTCATTTGTTGATAATAATGGAATGTTTCATTAAGTAATATTGACCATTTATTATGTATAAATAAAGAAAAATATATTTATTTTGAATTATATAAAGTTAATATTTTTCTAAAATATTATTAAATGAAGAGTAAATTATAATTTAGCTATCCAATAGAAATGCAATTGTAAGAGCAAACTTTTTACTTTTATTATAATAAACCTCTCTGCTATTAGCCCACCTCCATTAGAGTTAACGGACTAAAGAGTAAAATTATCTTTTAATCTTATTTACCTTATTTTTATTTTTCTTTTAAAATAAATGATTTTAATCATATCTCCACCATCCATCTTAATATGGACGATGAAGATTAATTTGACGAAAAATTTAAATAATTAAATAAAAAAATATTTTGAATCGGATCTTTATCGTCCATCTTAATTTTTAAAAAATAATAATAAAAAAATTAAAAGTTAAATAAAAATAAATAAATATATTTTTTATCACATCTTAATAGTGGAGATCAATTAATTAAAAATAAAAAACAAAATTAATTTCTCTTTCCTTCTCCTACTAGCCACTCTCTACTCTTTCTCTATCTCTCTTTCACTACAGCTTCTTCTTCTTCTTCTTCTTTTACTCGTTCACCATTGCTGATTCTTCTTCTTCTTCCCCATCATCGACCTACTTTGCTTTTCTTCCCCATCTGTCGCCGTTTGAAAACATCAACACAAAACATCATTTCTTCATATTTATATTTTTATTTAATTTTAATTATTTTTTAAATTTCTTTTTGAAAAATAATTAAAAGGTAAGGGTAGTTTGATCTTTTAGTGATATTTACACTGTTAATTATTAACTTTAATAGAGATTCTCTAATTATAGGGGAGTTAATTGTAATAAAATAGAAAAAATTGCTCTGCCAACAATTGCATTTCTACTAGTAACTAAATCGTAATTTGCTCTTAAATAAAATGATATCATACTCATTATTATCAATAAAAAAATTAATTGCAATTATTTTTGTTTATAATTTAATCATTTATTTTGTTATACAAAATTTATTAAAATATTATTAATTGTTTATATCATAGTAAATAAAATTGTATTTTAATTAGCAGTTTAGAGGTATAAAGGGTTTAATTCTTTATTTTTATATATTTCTATCTTACCAAAAAATAAATAACAGTTAGATTTAGATGAGAGATTAAATAATAATAATAATAAACATATCATTTAAGTTTTAAATTTTAATCTCTAGCTAATCTTCAGTAAACTTCAAACTTATTTGTTTTCACTAGAAAAAAATAAAAAAAAATAATAAAAAAGGCCTTTGTTTGTATTTTGACATAAAGTTAGTGATCAAAGCCAACGTATTATTAAAAAAGGAAAAAACAAACAAAGAAGGACAAAGCAAAAGGCCAAAACAAAACGAGGAACAAAATCTAAAATATTACAACCAGGCTTTGGGAAGGAAACGACAATAGAAGATTCAGCTGAAGCTAAATCTTTGCAAATCAAATTTTATAGTAGACCTTATTAAAAACCTTATTGGAAAAACCTAATAGGAAAAATTCGATAAGGAAAAAAGTGTGTTCACCTTCCAAAACCAAGGCTAATTAAACTAATAACGACTTTTGTCAAGAAAATCATCAAAGAGAATGACGTCCAAAAAGGCAAGAGCCTTTCACCACCAAGTAGAGCAAATGAAGGAAGGAAAATGAGAAGCTAAAACATCTACAATAGAATTTCTCTCACAATAAATATAAATCACCATGGAATTTATATATTGCAAATAAGAAAGATACTTATCCTAAATTGGATGTTAATGCTAAGGAACCTTTGAAGAACGAACAAGAAGAAGAGAAACAACATGAGTAGAATCACTCTCCAACTAAAGCTTTGTCTAGTGATAAGTCTACGTATACTGGATGACATGAATAGCATTTGCCAACTTCACCTTAAAAGTATAACTAATCCCTAGATAAACAACAAAAGTACTCTCGAAAAAACCACGATAAGTCCGAAAAACTTTAGCACAACCAGCTAAACCAAGAACACTAAAATAAGAACCATCAGTATTGAACTTAGGTCATGCTTTGGCTCCCAAATTATGCCTTCTCATTCCATCCCTGCTCGAGTCATTTTGTGAGTAGGATGTCATACAGTAATATTGTCCCACCTAAATTTCTAAACACTGCTTTTAGAATTTACAAACATTTTCTTTTCTACTAGGTATATAAAAAATTGTAGCTTTGAAGTTAATTTAGGTTAGCTTTTGTTTTCTCTTATTGTGTTTAATATACCAAAATTAATTCACTGCTCCATCACGGCCAACAGGCATTTCTCCAGTGGTAGACTAAGAAAATTTGTAAACAGAGGACACATGAACAAAGCAATAAAAACTTCAAAAATTAAGATCATATTAAATATATAATCTCGTAGTTTGGTTTGAAGCCCTGAATCAGTAGAGAGATCTAATAAATTGATTTCGACACAATTTTTCCTTGAAGAAAATGATTACAACTCAAGTGCAGAATTTTTTTCTTTTCATATATCTTTTCACAATTGTTTCATAACGAATAAAAAAATAAAAAGAAATTTAAAAAAAAAATAACAATAATTTTATTAATACTCAAGTGGATATAATTTGGTATTATTTACTTTAAAAAATTATTAATTTAAATGAGACACAAACCATATGTATTTATTAGAAAACATAACTTCAATCTAATTTTACAAAAAAAGAAAATGTATTTATAATGAACAACAATATATTTACACAATGAGAATTAATTGATATATATTATAAGCCGTCTTCTGAATTTTTTTAAATTTGTAATTTTTATTAATTCTAAATAAAATAATATATAAAAGTTGAATCATGACAATACATAGATAATTTTAAGGTAATAACTTAAAATTTAAGATTTTAAGGTTTATTGATTGTATGTTGAATTTAAATTATTAAAAATAAACAAACTAAAAAACACAATAAATTTAGTAGGCTAACTTGGTAAGTGACAAGATTACAAATGAAGATCAACTGATGTCAAGTGAAGATGCAGAGGAAAAAAAAAGTTGTTCCGTAAAATTGTAAATTGCCAATGGAGTTTGTGTGGCACACCATAACAAGACCTGACCCGGATTCTCTCTAATGAATCCAGCGATCCTATCGGGCACCCCACGAAACCCTTCTAAAGTCTAACTAACAAAACCTAAAAGTGTCCCATTGAGGGAACTCTTAACTATTTATAAAATTCTAAACATGCAATTTAAAAATATTATCATAAACATGTGAGTATCTAAAACATGCATGCATCATATTAATAAAAGTTCTATAATTCGAATATATGCAAATTATATTATAAAAACTTAAAATCAAAATCTTAACACAAGAGATTATGTGGCGATGTCTGTCGTTTGGCCCACCTAGTCTAAACAAGGCGTACTGGTATTTGGATCATTTGCTCCTGCACCTGGGGAGGGTTTTATGACATAAAAGCAAAAACATTGTGAGTTACAAAAGCTCAGTAAGTGTGGATGTGTTTACATTTAAAATGATTTTTATAAAATTACCTCCCGAAACATTTTGAAAACATTTATCTTTAAAATAATTTTATTTCTAAAAACTTATATTTTTATAAGATTTCTATAAAATTTCTAAAGCATATTCTAAACTATTTCGTATTTCAAAAACAATTTCTTTTTAGAATTTGTTTTTAATGGTATGCTTTCTTTTCTAAAAAATACTCTACTGGAAGCTCAAGAGAAGCTACAATCACATGAGCGGCCAGACCAACTCCACTCAATATGAGGGGTGGGATCACGTGGTGCAAAGGCTAGCATCATTCACCGTGAGAAAGCTATAAAGACATCCCGTATCATGTAGCGGAACTATCATCACACACCATGTAACGAGATAATACCCCACAAGTATAAATGGTGACTCGACAAACACGACAGACTTGATCCCTCCGATATTAGTAGGATTTGCTCTCTCAACACTTGTCATACACTGTGGGGTATACCGGTCGGGTCTAATGCTACAAGGTTTATCTATAAAGGCTCGGGTCATCCACTAGTTTTTAAAACTTTTTTCTTTTTCTATAATTCAAATCAATTTCCTTTTTATGTCATAAAAATAAATAATACATATTGCATACCATCTATAAATAAACTATTTCCTTTCATGCTAAACATAAATCATTTATAAGTTAAAAGAACAATTAATGAAAATAAAATTTTGCTAAATAAACTAAAAGTATTTTAAAATATTTTCATACTTACAGCTTGCTTCCCAATATTTGAGTTACTTCTACTTCAACGATCTCCCTAGCTCGCCACTGCACCTACACTAGGTCACAAATGAAATCTCAACTTAGCTCGCATATCACTACAATACCAAATTCAACTCTATCATCTCTACTTCACTCGAGTTGCAATGGACTGCCTTGTCCCATTTAGCTCAAGCTATGAGCTCCTCTCAGTTCGTACTCAGGTCGCTCCACGCGAGCTCTTACTTCATTCAACTTAGCTCGGAATTAGGACACTTCCTATCTCAATGAGCTTGCTCAACCCACACTCTTTCAGCGAGCTACTTCCTTCCAACTCAGCTCAGTTCACATATACTGCCCAACTCGCTCATTGCGGTTGCTACTCTTAACTAACTTACCTTTACGAGCTACTGCCTTAGTCCAGTTCGGACAGACATTATGATAGGCTGGGGCATTGCTCAGCTTGCTTACTATGAGCTCGTGTTTCAGATCAACTCGACTAGCGCTAACAATGAGCTGCGGTATTCATTCAGCTCGCACCTCATGAGCTCTTGCCCTAACTCACTCTATTCATCACATTTCCTTTTTGCAGATTTTGTACACATAAGTATTAGCACACTCTCGACCTCCATTACTCCACAAACATATACTCAACAATACTTGAAAAATTTCATCATCTAAGCTCATATCACAACTTTAATAGGTTTCACGACCGAAACTCAATCCTTGCGTATCACAAACAACTTCTTCAAATTAATCATATTTTCTTAGCTACTTCACTTACCGAGCTCTTCTTGGACTTTTGCCTTACTTTTTCACTCGCTAGCTGTTTCAATACTATCTGATCTCCATACAAAAATCTCATCAGTTTCAAATGAAATTCAAAAACTATTTTTTTCACCAAAAGAACGTCATAAACAACAGATCTTATTACTTGATCTTTACCAGATCTAGCTTGATCACCTTCTAAGCTCATCCTTCACCTTTCTACAACTTCATCTCCTCAGCAAAATGGTGAAAGTCTAGCTTGGACCAAAACAGGTCTGTCTCCTTTACTTTGCTGACAGCTCTCTCTCTTTCCTCTTTAGATTTTTTTTCTTTCTCTCTTCACTCTCTCTTTCTTTCATAGTCATTTGCTCACCACACACGCCTATTTATAGGAGTGGATCAAGCTCCATCTTTACCCTTAAAGTTCCTTGAATTTACAATTTTATCACATTCTAGGGAATTCTTACTTTTCCCCAATGTCCTTGTCCTTTTCTATTAATTGCGATTTTGCCACTCTTCTAGAAATATCCTTTATTTTCCCAAATGACTATCAACTTTTATAATTTAAATTTATTTCCAATACTTTCAAAAATTCTGCAATTATCAAATTTCACTATGAACACTTAAAATATTTTTTTTATTATTTCACTAATGAGGGTATATTAGTGCATCACATAATTTCGTACACATGAACAGTAATAACCTCGGAAGAGGGTATTACACACTAAAAGTCGAAATAAATACTACTTATATAAGAGAGTATATGTACCTGACTAAATGAAAAAAATTGTAAAAAGGAAAACATTAATTTATTAGAAGTAGGAAAAATACTAATCGTGGAAAAAGTAGGTATAATAAAAGTTAAGTTAATTATATTAGAAATAGAAATAATAACCAATAGTGTTAGAAAAAAAGGAAATAATAAATAATAAAAGAAAGAAAAGATTAGACACAGACGAAAACAACAAAACTGCTTTTAAAAAAAAATTATAATAATAAACCATAAAAAACCAGGAAGAAAATGCAAAACGGGAAACCAAACAGACAAATTATTGTTAAATAATAATAATAATAAACAATAACAAACAAGGAAGGACAGCCTATTGAGTTTGTGTAACAAAAAAAAAAGGGTAAATTATAGAAACTTCTCTGAAGTTTGATGAAATTACACCTAAATGACGAGATTGGCCATAATAACATTATGGCTACCTAAGAATCTAAAAGTATACTACAAACCTCCTCTACTGTTAGAAAGTGGTTATCGAAGATAAATGGTAAGTCAATGAGCATGCATGCCAATACAGCCCTAAATAAATTAAGATATTATTATTTTAATTTTAAAAATAATTAAAAAACATTAAAAAAAATTCCCATCATCTTCTTCATCCTTATCTCTCTTTTTCATCAATTACAAAAAAATAAAATAATATAAAATAAATTCCCTCATGAATTGATGATCAATGCATCATCAATTTTCATCCGATCGATTCATCACTAACATCAACATCAGTTTAAACCCAAACAAATTTATATATTGTTTTTAAAAAAATTCGTAACTAGTTCATCCTCACTAGTTCATCATCATCAACTTAGACATAAGTTCGTCATCATCAACAGTTCAGAGTGAGACATAACCTAGATAAAACTAAACCTTAAATGCAAGAGTTTGTAGCACAAGTTTGGTACACCAACATGGTAAAACTCAAAATGAATTCACAAAATACAAGCAGTCAGTGAGCTAGATACATTACTCTTTTTCAGCATCTCTCCATAACCTAAATCTTCAATTAAAGAAAAAAAAAAACACAACCCACATTTTCTCACCAACCAAACATCATTCAAGGACCTCCATTTCCACACAAAACTGCACCTAACAATCTCAACTCAAACAAAAAAGTCACTTGGTCTCCACCGTGAAGACATATGGGTTTCCATCATTAAAGACCTAGTTATCGATCTCTAATGATAGAGTAGCAGTTTTGGGTTTCCATTGAAGACCCATATGAAGGCCTAGTTAGTCTCCATTAGAGACCACCTGGGTTTTCATCAAAGACCGTCCGGGTCTCCAACAATGAAGACCTAACTAATCTCCAAAACGATCTCCAATAAAGGTCGCTTAAAAGAGGTGAAAGTCCTTGGAGAAGGAGGTTCAGCTAAAGGAGGAGGAGGAGAAGCTTTCCATAATCTATTTTCACTGCTATTGTCCTTGGAGGAGGAGGTCTAGTTGAAAGAGATCTATACAGATCTCCTATAATCGGATGAGATCTCATAGTAGATCTCCTACAGCTGGAAATCTTCTTTTTTATTCTTTTTTTTATTATTATTCTTTTTTAAAATTAAATAAATATATATGTTTTTAATTAAATTAAATATATATTAATATTAATTATTAAAATATTAGATACTCATAGAATTTTATGTCATTTGACGATTTTATCCTTATACAGTTACACTTAATAGTAGCTCATTAATGGCTCTGTAACAGTAGAGGAGGTTTGTGTTGTATTATTAGAATCTAAGGTGTAATTTCATCAAACTTTGGGGATTTATGTAATTTGTCCAAAAAAGGCAAAACCAGAAGCCGACATGTCAACATCGGCGTGAATAGCCCGGTGTGTTAACCATTAAACCAAAGTCAAAAACTTTATCACACTCCAGCATTGGGTCAAACCGACGTTTAAAATTTTCTCAAAATTTCAGGATCACCTGATCCCATGATGGGTCCATCTATGCCCTTGTCTGTAGCAACTATCCTCTTTATTAAAAACTTGACTTTTTAATTTTTTATTTTATTTTTACAAAAATATATTTTAAATAAAGTTTTTCTATAAAAGAAAAATCGATTAGTAAGAAAAATTTTAAATTATTCTTAAAATCATAATCATCCTTAGTTTTACTTTACCTACTAATAGGGGCATTTCAATGATCTAATAGATTATATTTTAAAAAATATATTATGTCATCAACTTTAAGGGATTTATTTCCTACATAATATAAATATAATTTGATAGATAATTAAATTAAAAATTATTCTCCAATCCTTTCATTAAAAATACACATTTTGATGAGATGTTAATTTTTTTTAACCACAAAATTTTCTTAATCATTAACCACAACCAAGTTACAACTTATTAATACAAATTCTCCATCAATCCAATCAAATCCATCTAATAAATTTTATTTTATGTTTCATTATTTTAATTTCATTAATGTCGACGTTGGGAATTAGCCGACCAAGATTCATCTCGGGCCCAAGCTACAGTTTCGGGTTGCTCATTGTAAGATGATCGTTGAGTAAAGCAATAAGTAAAGGAGAAGTAGTCAGAGGAGAAGAAAAGAACACCAGAGGATTTTTGAGTGGTTCGGCCCAAAAAGATACCTACGTCCACTGTTCACTCTCTCACTATTTTGACAGAGTAATGACATTCAAGATTGGAGATTCTTTTATAAGAAAATTTCCTCCTCTATTTATAGAGAAGGGAATGTGCTACAATTAAGATTCTACCGTACAAAGTTACAGTAAGCTGAGATTATAATGATGAGTTACATTTAATGCGGCTGACAGTACATTTAATGTGGTGGAAACTACATTAAATGCGGTTGAAACTGTCAGGTCTGAGATCTGTCCAAACGTGATTTCAGGAGGCTAACATATGCGGATTAGGTGAAATCACCGTAGTCTCGACTGTAATTTCTGACAAACATGGCGTGCATGGCATGTCTTGAGCTGTATTTTGCATGGCATCTTTGACTTCTGTTGACTCGCGGTTTGGGAGATATGGTAGAGACGAAATATTCAGCGAACAGGGTAGCCCATCGCGCTAGCGAGCAAATAAAGCTTTGGAGAACTGGACATCCAGAGGGTCGATGACGTAGGTCACGACTGAATTCTCCCACAATCGGATAGATTAATAAATGAATAGCCTCATAAACGAGCAGATATATGAGCATGATCAGAAACTGTCGAGCAGTTATACGAGCAGATAAAACAAATAGCTGACTAGATTACAGACGGGGCTCACTCACAAGCTAGTAAGCAATCAGAAAAGAAGATAGGATGTGATTATATTCACAATCAAAATAACGAATAGATTACCGAATAGACTATCGAGCTTATCAACGAATAGATTGACGACCAGTGGAGGGAACCCGAAATACTAGTAGAATGACGAACAGTCAAACGAACAGATTAGCGACCAGACGCGCGATCAGAGGGATGGATAGATTACTGGATTTTATGGGCTTTCGGATCATTAGACCCATACTGTAGATCCTCTTCGGCCCAATTGGCCTGATCGTTAAATTACCCATAATAATTACTACCTTATTAGCATGGTTTTTTATTATTATTTTTTCAAATATCTGTTAATCAAATCAATGTTGTTAGTTGATTATATTTAATTAGAATGATTTTATTTCTTATATTTTTAGTAAATTCACTACTATACAAAGACAAAACAAAAGGCTTTGTGCTTGTCTTCTTTCTTTTCCTTTTCTCTCTAAAGAGAATACTCTCTTCTCTTTTCTGTGGAGAGGGAAGTTAGAGACGTTTGGGTTTTTCTCCTGTTGTCTTCTCTGCCTCTCCTCTTCCACTTTTTCTTTGGGGGCGGGAGGAGTGGGGGTGGGGGGTGTTTCAATTTCTCCATCTATCTAAATATTTTTTTAGAAACCCAGTTTGATTTTTATTTGTCTATAAGAGTAAATTTGATTGTTCAAGATGGTTTGAAAGAAATAAATGAGAAGATCCATAAAATTCGTGAGTGTGTGAAATATGTGAAGGGGTCGCAAGTGAGGAAACAAAAGTTTTTAGAATGTGTCAAGCAAGTTTCTCTTGATTGTAAAATGGGGTTAAGGCAAAATGTTCCAACCAGATGAAATTCGACTTATCTTATGCTTGAAAGTGCTATTAATCACCGTCGTGCTTTGTGTACATTAGAGTTGAGTGATAGTAATTTCAAGCATTATCCTTCTTCAGGTGAGTGGGAAAAGGTTGAGAAAATTGCTTTATTTTTTAAAGTATTTTATGATGTCACTTGCATTTTTTCGGGAACGAAGTATCCAACTTCAAATTTGTATTTCCCGAAGGTGTTGGAAATTTATGTGCTATTATAGCAAAACTTGGAAAGTGATGATTTGTTTTTGAGAAATATGGCCACTCAAATGTATACTAAGTTTAACAAATACTGGGGTGATTTTTGTATAATCATGGCCATAGCATTGATTTTAGATCCTTGGTACAAGATGAAATTTGTTGATTTTACTTATAGAAAAGTTTATGAGGAGGATTTATTTGAGTTTAAAACTATTCAAAGTAAGTTGCATTTGTTGTTTGATAAGTATGTGAAAAATGCTTCAACTACTTCGACATCTAATCCGGGTGGTAGTGCTTATAACCTGATCACTAATTCTTTATCACAAACTACCATGGCTCTGCCATCTTTTAGTTTTATGAAGGTAATTGCTATTTGCTAGTTTGTTCATATATTTAATTTGGTTTATTATATATATATGTATTATTTGCATAATATTAATATTTTTTTATTAATAAATATTTATAGAAGTGGGAATCATTTGACAAAGATACCTCCGATAGCGATTTCACAAGAAAGACACAATTACAGTTGTACTTGGATGAACCAAAGCTTCAAGATACATTGGACTTTGATGTTTTGAGTTTTTGGAAAGCCAATGCAATTTGATTTCCTGAACTCGCAATGATGGCTCGTGATGTTTTGAGCATCCCAGTATCTACGGTAGCGTCCGAATCGACGTTTAGTATTGATGGTCGAGTTCTTAATCAATATCGGAGTTCACTTAAACCACACGTGGTGGAGGCTATAGTTTGCACTCGAGATTGGATATATGGAGGCAAAGGTAATATTTTACTAAAACGTGTTAATTGCAATTTGCATGTGTTATATGATTATGAATTTTAATTTTCTTTTCTAATGGGATAGTCTTAATTCTTTTTTATTTATAATTATTGTAGAGAATCCAAATATTGGATTGGATGAACTTACCGAAGATGTTATGAACACGAATGATGATAGTGAAACTGTTAGTACTAGTAATCACACGATCGATTCTATCTCATCACAAATTGCTATGTAGTGGTAAAATTTTATTGGTTTTGATAAAATATTTGTTAAAATATTTTTTTCATGTATAAATGAATAATTTACTAATTAGCTAACTTTTAATTATTATTTTTTGGCAGGTTTAGTTTGGTGGATGCAATCAACATTTGCTGTTGTTATTTTATTATGAAGGACTACATTTGCAGATCTATTTTTTATGTTGTTGTGTTTTTTTTTTTTTTAAATATGAAGGATTATATTTATAAATATGTTTTTATAATCATTTGTATTTTTATGGTTTGGATTGTATTTGTGGATGATTATATTTGCGGATGATTGTATTTTTTAGGTTTTATGTATTTTTATTTTTATTTTGTTTTTTCATTATATCTATATTAAAATTTAAATCTATTAACTATCGTCAAACGGGTTATAAACGAGTCATTAATCATGTCAGCTAAACGTGTCAACTAACGGGTCATTATTCATGTCAATTAAATGGGTTGATAACGTGTCGGTTTAATGGGTCATTAACGGGTTGATAAACAACCAGTAAATAAACGGATTAATCGGGTCGTTTTCGTGTCAACCCATTATGAATCATGTCGTGTTCGTGTTGGAGGGTTCAACCCGTTTACTTATCGTGTCGTGTTCGTATCGTGTCCAACCTGACCCGTCAACCCGGATTGCCATCCCGGACACATGTTACCTAAGATTTGAAGAAAAAATCTTAAAGGAGCCTTATACTGTTGTGTTTGTGTGTGATACACTGCTGTTTGATGTCTGATTTTAATTTTTGTATCGAAAAAAAAAAAAAAAAACTGTTATTTTTATTTTATTTTTGATGGTTTTCGTTGGAAGGGCAGAACACACTACATTAAAGTTATTATTTTTATTATTGATTATTATTAGTTATTATTATTATTTTATTTGAACTGTTTATCTTTCTTTCATTTTTATAGTTGTTCATTAATTTTTTATCTCTGTTATTTATTTTTACTATTTCTAATATGATTAATTTCCTACTTTTTATTATTTTTATGAGACCTAATTTTTCTATTTCTAATATTTTTTCTACTATTAATTAATTAATATTGTCTTTTTTCCAATTTTTTATTTTAATTCTCTCATATATAAGGATTATTTACTTCTACATTTTGTGTGCTATACAAAATTCATTGGTAATTTATAATTTTAGTGAATTTTTTTTTTCTTTTTTTGCTATAAACATTATGAAGATTGAATTATATATCGAATGAGAGATCATGGTTAAATAATAATTTGTTTGCATATATGTCGAAAATTATTTTTGATAAAATTGATAAAAAAGTTATCATGAAACTATTTTAAAACATGAAGTCTCGTTGGGAAAAATTATAACTTTGTTTTTTTTTTTTTTCATTTTTATTTGTTTTAATAATTTTATTAGGATTTGGAAGCATAAGACTATTCGTTTTGTCTAAATATTAGTTATATTTCATTTTATTTAAATTATATAGTGTTATCAAACATTATTTTATATAAAAATATTATATATTGGGTTTAGCTACCTTCCTCAACTACTAACCTTACCTTTCAATTGAAGCCCTTGGATTAACTTCAATAATTACCCTTACAACTAATTTAAGAACTCCAATTAAGGGGTAAAGTTAACTGTTAAATAAGGTAGTCAAACCTTTATATATTTAGTATATTTTTAATTTTCGATGTTTTTATAACTTTCTTCATGTGTCCCCTTAAACAAATTTTTTGGGTCTACCACTGCTTCCAAATCTGCTTTCATGTGGAAAAAAATCGGCTTCTCTCACGTGCTGCACCCCGACCACCGAGTTTCACAATCGCCGAGCAGCTCAAGCAGTCGCCGTCGATCCATTAACACCGTACACCACCGGCAAGCACGTTTTGGTCATCCGTTGCTGAAGGTACGCCGATTTGAATTATTACGGCATAATTTTGTTGTGACATTTTGAATTTTTTGCCGTTTGTAGACTTTATTTGTGCTTTTATATGTTGGGTATTCATGATAAGGGCAATATTAGGTTGTAATAAGTTAGGATGTGGGTCGATTCGCACTGAATATATCGAAACTGTAGAGTTCATATTCTGAGACGCCGATCGGCTTTTGTGTGACAACTTAAGCCGACAATGGTTTCAATTTACCTGATTAGGCCGAATCGGTTTATGTTGGATATCTTACATCGACGCCAGTGTACATTGACAAACAAAAGCCGATCAGCCTTTTGTGATTTAAACTTGGGCCGCGTCGGATTAATTGAACCAACAAATACCGATTCGGTGTATGTAGAACAACGTAGGCTGACGTCAGTTGAAGGGGATAAACATTTACCGAGTCGGCTTATGTGTAAAAACTTAGGCCGACGTCGGTTCAAGTGCACAAATATTATCGATGTTGTTAGGTTCGTTAACGTAGGCCGACTTCGGTTCAAGTATAGGTCTACATATTCCGATTCGGGTTACGTTTCACAACTTAGGGCGACGTCGGCTTATGTTGGGTATCATAGACCAACGTCTGGTTATATATATGAGCATAGACTAATCAGCTTATAGAATTTTCCAATAATTATTTTAATTTGTTTGATGTGATGTATTTATTTATTTTTGTTGCTTTTTCTTTCCTACAGATGGAATTCAATTATAGGCACCCGGTTCAACATCTTCCGGAAGGATCATTGGGAAGTACACACAATAGTATGAAGTATATTGGTTCTCTACATGGATTTCTGCAGTAGAGGCAGCTTCTTGACAGGTTGAAGGCAGAGAGTTCGATCGCATATTTTATAACATAGCGGAGTCAATAGCTGCTAGCCTCTCCCCTTATATTGGCCATCCTTACTAGGGAGTTAGTATATCGTAATGCACGCTCTGATGAGATGTGGTTCGAAATCGGGGGAAGGCCATATAGATTTGGAAAGCAGGAGTTCTTAGTAGTGACAGGATTGCAGTTTGTGTATCTCGACCTATAAGTGCTTAAAGGGAAGCAAGAAAGCGAGAATAGTTTGCTGTGGGGACTTTTTAAAGGAGTATCGCCGAAATTGTCTGAAATTATGCAGGTGTTAAAGGTTTAGGGGGATTCTATAAGCGATGAGGATGTGTTAAAGTTAATTAATATAGTCATCGCTTACAATTTATTCTACAGATATGATGATCGATCTAGGGTGGACAATTATCTGTGGGTCTTGATAGAAGATCTTAATACGTGGAATAAGTTCCTATTTGGTATAGTCAGCTACAGTAGGCTTATAGAGAGCTTATGTCGGGTGCTTGATGAGGATCGGCTTATGACTGGACGTAACATTAATTTGTATGGTTTTATTTGGGCATTTCAAGTACGATATTTAGTATAATCTGTTGATAAATATTAAAAATTGTTTAGTGTTTATATATATAATGACTAAATGTTTGTCAAATGTTTAATCTAATGAAAATTACAATGGTGGCTGGTGAAAATGTTTCTGTGGTTGGAAAATAGGGTAGGAAAGAGAGTCATAGGCGGCGATATGGTGCTGCCTAGGTGTGTGAATTGGGAGCGTAATAACAGAAAGCAAATAAGGTGGTCTAATGAGCTTGTTCGTGTAAGTATCTAAACTAACCTACATGTATTTCCATTTATTGACTATTGTTGTTTGTAATGATAATATTAAATATATTTTATATATATTATGCAGTTAATAGTACCCTTGAGCCCACTGCTACGGAGAAAGAAAAGGATTATTGGAAGTCCTTCAACCCTAGGCATATGATTAGAGAGAATGCCTATAAAGTAAGCGGGGGAAGAGGTGTTGATGAAGATACAGATGATGATTTTAACAATGAGGAGAGTGAGAGGGAGTTGAATAGGGACGAGAAGAGTGAAAGAGAGTCGAATAGGGAGGAGAAGAGTGAGAGGGAGTCGAATAGGGAGAAAGAGAGTGAGAGAGGGTTGACTAGTAAGGAGGAGGAGCAGCAGGAGTAGCAACATCATTATCACATCCCAGACCCACAAGTCAACTCAGAAAGTACATATTCAGAGACGAGAACAAAAAGAGCACACGAGTTTAGACGAGACGAGGATCAGCCTGGTGACACCGCAGTCCCACGAGGTCACATCATGACAGCTGGACCCTCTCAGCGTCAGGTGCGAACTTTGATAGATTATATTATTGTATTTTATTCTTACATGACTATCCATTTAATTTATATTGTTATGTAATTAATTTCGCAGGAGCCTCAGACGAAGGTCGGGAAGATTATGGCTTTGTTGGAGTCTATTTTGAAGACACAACATGAGCAAAGTTAGAGGTTAAGTAGGATCGAGAGGATATTGGAAATCCGTATGCCTCCGGATGGCGGGAATGACCCGAATGACGGTGATGATGATGATGATACTGAGAGCTCTATTCGTGATGAGCACATTTATGGGTCTTTATCTACAAAAATAGCATCATCATCGAAAAAAACACATCAGTCATTAGACACTTCACCACCTCATTTTGATCCACAGCAGCAGGATGGGAGTGAGCCAGTAAATTTATAATTTATTTGTTGTTCTAGTTTAGTTTTTAAAATGATTATAAACTTGTAATTACAACGTCTGATTTCTGCAAATAGTGGAGGTCCAAGACATAGTATCACAGGTGCTAGGAGAGGTAGAGGTCCTACTTCCACATGAGGACTTACCAACCCATCATGATCTAGGACATCAGGTTGAGAGTGAGAAAGTAAATTTATAATATATTTTGTGTTTTAGTTAATTATGAATATTCATTATAGACTTGTAATTAGAACTTTTGATTTTCTGCAGATTGTAGAGGTCCAGGGCATAGGATCGCAGTCATTGGGAGAGATTAATGTCCCACCTGCCCATGAGGACCTACCATCCCATCAGGATGAGACCGAAGAGGTAATTTATTTTTTTATAAAAGTTTAGTTTTTAAAATCATTATAAACTTGTAATTAGAACTTTTGATTTTCTGCAGATTGTGGAGGTACATGACAGAGGATTGAATGATTTACCCCCCGATCAGGATCCACCGTGGCCTAAACGAAAGATTAAACCATCGGTATCTCTGTTATCATCATACACCGATCCGGAACGTGCAAAAAAGAAAAAAAAAAAGGAAAAAGGCCAGGTGACGGGAACTCTACCGGTGGTGGATGATATGGTTGAAGATGTGTACAAACAATACAAAGCTTCCTCTTCTTTAGACCTCAGGTATTGATAAAAATATTTATTACTTTTGTGAAAATCCGATTACTAATTTAATATGACTAACTTTTAATTCTTGTTTTGATTTTAGGCGCTTCATCGATAATTATCCGATGACATTCACCCCCGAAGAGTTATGTACTATTGAGGATAAGGATAGTTGGTTGACGTCAGAGTATATCGATGGTTATTTACATTGCCTACGAAAAAAATCAGCGGGTGGTGGGATGACGCTCATAAAGGGAGATACGTAGTACATGGAACGACCTTATTTGTGAGTGTCTACTTTACATAATTGCTCAAATTTTTATGTTAAATCTTTGTTATGTTTGTTAATTAGTAAATAATTTTATCACGTCCAAGCGGACATGACAATAACTATGCATAAAGAATACATCAGTCAAGGGAAGATATTTGATCCGGCTACAGCTGAGATCCCCCCACATTAGATGAGGATTGTCAGCGGTTTGGAGGACGCTAAAATCCCTTGGTGGTCTGCTGATAATGTAAGTATTGTTGGACAAATAACAACAATTCTTTGATTGTTAAAATTATAACTCTATCATTAACGTTCTGAACGTGCAGTTGTTGATCCGGTGTAGTCTACATCAAACTCATTGGATAGTCTGCAAGGTGTGCCTAAAAGAGCAAAAGATTATCATATATGATCCATGTACGGCTACAGATTTTATACACAGGAGAAATGGTATTAAGCCGTTGGTTTGCTATGTACCGTTGATTTTACGTTCGATTGATTACTACGGAAAAACCAACATAGAAATGCCACCTATAGAAAAAGTATGGGATGTGGAGCGACTGGATGGACAAATTGTCCCTCAGCAACCTGACAGGTAAACGTCATTATTTTAATCACATATTTACTTTATAATATTTATAATAAAATATCTTACCCAACTCTTTGTCAATAGGTCTAGTTGCGGGGCATATTGTGCAATGTATATTCATGATCTACTATGCTCTCTAGAGGGTGAATGGAAGTCTGTCCAAACCGAGGAGAACGCTCGTCAATGCTGAGTGCAAATAGCATCCGATATATATATATGTATTCCACCCCATTGTATAGGGCAGACGATTGGGGGCAATGGACATTAGATGAGAATGTCAAAGTTGTATATGACTGATGTAAAAATTGAATTATATTTGATTGGTTGATTTATTCATTATATGTTAATTGGATTATTTACAAAATTAGTACAAATTATATATAAAAAATTCAAAATTTTTCATCAATATTACATGAAAAAAAAAAATTCAACAATTGGGTTAAGTGAAATCATGAAAACCAGAGTCGGTTTATGCCAACAAACATAACCCGACACCGGCTTTTGTAATACAATCACACACCAACGTCGGTTGTAATAGATGCAAAAAATTTAAACAAAAAAAAACACAATAATCGGGTTAAGAGAATACACGAAACTCGGTGTCGATTTACGCTAGTAAACATATACTGACGCCGGTTTCAATTATAATGTATATATCGACCAAGAAAATCGGCTTTAGTTAATGTTCTTAAACCGACATCGGGTTCAGACGGTATACACACACCGATGTCGGTTTTTATAATTTTTTGTATATTGATTTTCACTTTCTAATATTAAAAGTTCATGATTTTTCCCCATTTTCTTTGTCTACATTGCTCAAAAAGGCCCAAAACTAAAAATGTCATACTATACATACCCAGAAGATACAAACATGAGTCATTGCATCTCCAGTTAGAATGTGTATACATAATCTTATGACATAGAATAGATCAATGTAATGAATATACCAACATATGCAATATGTTTTCTTCATTAAAGTAAATTGACATAATTTAAAGCCAATGAGATAATTTTTAGTCCACCAAAGCCTTGAAAATGTGTAAAAAAAAAAAAAATTCAAATCGGTTTTAGTGAGGCCTTTAAACCCGAAATCGGGTTTTATATATCATTAAAATCAGACGTCGGGTTTCGTTGTCCCACTTAAACCGACGTCGGGTTATTCAACTACTTATATTATTACGGCTATACTTAAACCGGCATCGGGTTTCGTATTGAATTAAAAATCTACATCGGGTTTATAATACTCATAAATCCCGACATCGGTTTTCATGTTTTTTTCCTCAGCTTTTTGAATTTTTTTTTTCCATTTTCTTTTTTTTTCGCACTTTTTATATAACAGTTTCCAATCAAAAATGAATATCGGATTTTACTATTTTGACCATAAACAAAACTAATTTATACACAACAAATTTCAAAACTTCACATAACCTCCCTTATTTTTTATTTATGTTACCGACAATATGACACAACATACGACGATATCACATATTATAATGAATATGAATGTACCACTACGAGTACTACAAAATCAGAAATAGACTTTGTACCGTGCATGAACGTCTAACTTTATGTTGATGCCTGGAATTAAGAACATATTTTCCAACAACAACATTCAGTTCATATTTACTATCAAAAAATTCACCTTTATACAATGTATCACATCGGATGAAGGTCGACATAGCAGTTGACGTAGCCTCAATTTCACATTGATTTATACCGGGAATAATCCAGTATGGTTGTAAAGGGTTGGTTTCAAATTGTGAACCCGAAAATCTAATTTATGGATACTCTATAGTCTCTACATCAACTCCAGTTTCAATGTCATCACATATAGTTTCTTTATTATCATCTCCACTGTTCAATGTCTCATCACCATCACTATCTGCGTCCCGATCTTCATCATCATAATCATTTCCACCAAAATCAAAGTCAGGTATTGGACTTTCTACGGATGTAAATACGGCGATAGAAGTTAAAACTTGATTGCTGCCACTAGATGAAATAAAACAATTTTGACCTTCACCTATAAATGGACTTACAATTCTATTCGCAGGTGCTTCTACATCCCTTAGATATGATGACATTGTGTTGATGGTAAATTAAGGGACAGTAGAGTTAATACCTCCAGAATCTCTCACAATCTTATCAACATAAATCTCTCTATAATCTGCTTTTTTGTCTGAAATCACACCCCGGATACTAAGATCTATAGTGATAGGTATCTTAACTGAGGGCATCCCCCTAGCTTAGCGTAAATAATGCAAACGAATATCTCATAGTCTTCTATCAATGCCAGTAATTATGTAAACAAATTCAACTAATCGAGAAAAATTGACATCCTTAGGGGCCCCTATCATGAATGTCTCACTCCCAACATAGTTATTCTCATTCCATTCTCCGTTATATTTAACTATTATCAGCACTTCACCCATTCCTACCAAATTTAAAGTATAAACAAATTAGTCTAACACATACTAGACTCATAATATCTAATTAATTTTGTTAAATTCATAAAAATCTAACAAAATCACATCTGATCAATATCAAACATACACAATAGAATGAATCATAAATAAAATAAAAATAAAAATAAAAACCCTTCTCGGCTTATGTCACAACATACGTAACCCGAATCGGGTTTTGTACATACACATAACCCGAGTCGATTTTTGTGAGTCCATCTAACCTAAGTCGGGTTTCATGAGTATATACGTAAACCGATTCGGCTTATGTATACTTATATAACCCGATCCGGATTAGATATATACATAACCCGATTGGTTTAACTACATAACCCGAATCGGATTACATATATCCACATGACCCGATTTGGGGTACGATACTACATAACCCAACGAATTGCAGAAAACGCAGAAAATCACTCACATCCCACATAACCTGAGTCGGTTTTCATGAGTATATATAACCCAATTCGGCTTATGTATACTCACATAACCCGATCCGGTATACATATCCACATAACCCGATTCGATTAACTACATAACCCGAATCGGATTATATATATCCATATAACCTGATTCGGGTTACGTTATACTACATAACCCGACGACTTGCAGAAAACGCAGAAAATCACAAACTTCCCAGAAAATGCAGATCTCACTCACATAAGGTTATATCACAAGCAAAAGTCACTCTTATGGCCCAAAACTAAGCAATGTGAATAAAATAAATTGAAAATAACCAACAACAATCACATACCTCAAAATTTGAACAAAAACTTCAATGTGAAGTTTGTTTGAGACGAAGAGAATGTGTGTTCTTAAGAGTCAAACAATATTTAATGGGTACATAAATGGACGTCAATGGATGACAACAAAATTTGTAGATGATGGAGAGATCATAAAATGGTAGAGAAAATGAAAAAAGAATATGGTAGAGTCCCTATTATGACATAACAAGCAGAATATGGAAGAGGAAGAAGAAGAAGAGTAATTACGTAATTTCGGGTAAGGTTATAAAAGGAAATTTAAACTGAAAACTAGTAAGGGGTAATTTAGGTAATTTGGCTATGGATAGTAATTAGTTTATTTGAGATGTTAAAAAGGAATTTTTATAAAAAGAGGGACTAAAACATATTTTTATTTTGAAAATTTGTGAAAAGTGAAAAGCTCTCTTATCTAGTCATATGCTCTTAATTATATAATTTGAAAATTATATTCAAAGTGTAATAATCTAAGCAAGTAATATTCAAAAATAATGTTACGACTAGACAACAAATATATATATGTGACTATCTTGTGGATACATTAATTAATATCATGAAATAATGAAATGGTCCGCTAAATGGATGGATATGTCCACATATATCTCCTTAAATTATTTGTAGAAAAAATGAAAACTCAAAACCAATCTTAGAAATAGATGGTTTAACCACTGATTTTCCTTGTAAACAAATAGTACAAATATTCTCATTGGATAATAGAATCTTTAAGTTCTTTAATAGATGTCCATGAGAATTTTCAATAATATTACACTTCATTATAGATCCTAAATGACCAAGATGATCATGTCAAAGTTGAAACATTATTGGTTTTGAAAGCTTCTGGCTCAAAACTACATGTGTTTTAATTGATCTTATAATTGTATAATACAATTCAGATAAGAAAGTTTTGAACTTTTTTAAAATAAATTTCTGACCAGAAATAATTCTAGTGATGCATAAATATTCTATATTCTTCTCATTCGTACTTTCAATATGATATTTGTTACTACGTATATCTTTGAAACTGAGTAGATTTCTTCTGAATTTGCTTGAATATAATATACTATTTATACATAATTTGGTATCATTTATTAATGAAATAATGGTTCTTCCAGAACTTTCTATTAAATCTACAAGACCTAATATATTATTTACATTGATAAATTTGAAAAATATTTTTTATTCTGAGGAATGGTATGTATTGTTGCACTATTGACAATATATATATATCTATCTATTGCTTTATATTTGATTATCACGTGTAATTCTCACACACATTATCAATCAAAGAAATTTCTCTCCCTCTCTGTTGCTTTCTGATTTATTTCTCTTGTTTTACAATATATTATCAATACGATCTAAATGGATATGGATGAATTATCTATTTTTAAAAGGGAAGGTATATATATATATATATATATATATATATATATAGGCACAATTGGCCGACCAAACGAATCACTTCCTTGTCTTTAATCAATCTCTTATTCCACCGTTTTCAACAATTAGTCGGTAGTTTGTTTAGATTTTTTTATCCTTACTAATTTAATTCAAGTTACAGGTCTGGACCCAGCTGCAAGCTGGACTCTTCTTTGCCCCTTTTGACTTCATCAGTTCACGAACCCTGTTGGCTTCATCCCATTTCTCGGCTTCTGCATACATGTTTGCAAGAAGTATATAGTAGCCAGAATGTTGAGGCTTCAACTTAAACAGGTGTTCTGCTGCCCAGGAGGCTAAGTCTATATCACCATGGATTCGGCATGCCCCAAGCAAAGCGCCCCATATATTTGCGTCTGGTATCATGGGCATGTTGTTGATAAGATTCACTGCATCTTCCATAAGACCAGCTCGTCCAAGGAGATCAACCATACAGGCATAATGCATCTGTGTTGGTTCAATATTCTGTGCTTGCAGATCTTCAAAGTATTCCCTCCCCTTCTCAACTAGTCCTGCATGACTACAAGCTGACAGAACTGCAATGTAGGAGACTGAATCATAATCTACACCGTCTTGCCTCATAGCTTCGAACAAATTCAATGCAATATCTACCTCACCAAGCATTCCGTAACCCAAAATCAGAGTGTTCCAAGAAGCTGCATCCTTGTTAGGTATCCGGTCAAAGATCTTATTTGCTAGATCAATTCGTCCACATCGGGAATAAAAGTCTAGAAGTGAGTTTGCAACAAACAGATGTGTATGCAAATGCTTTTTTACTGATAATCCATGTACCTCTTTCCCTTGCTTGGTTGCAGCTAGATTCGTGCAAGCTGAAATAACGCCTGTAAAAGAAACCACATCATGCTCCATACCAATGAGCCTCATTTTTGAGAACAAACGCAGAGACTCCAAGCAATTACTAGTTTCAGAATAGCCTACTATTAATATATTATAAGATATTTCATCTCTAAGGGATATGTTAAAAACATTTTGAGCTAGATTAAGGCAGCCACATTTCGCATACATGTCTGTGAGTGCATTGGTGACAAATAAATCAAAGTCATATCCCATGCGAATAGTTCTTGCGTGGATTTCTTTTCCAGGACGAAAGAAACCAGCTCGTGCACAAGCTGGAAGCACATTTGTCATAGTGACAGAGTTAGGAATCTCATTATGAGCTGACATATCTCTTACTAGTTCTAAGGCTGATACCTCAAGCCTATTTTGAGCGCAATTAGCAACCATAGCATTCCAGGAAACAACATTCCTCGACTCCATATTATTAAACACGTAGGAAGCTTCAGCAGGAGAGCCTGACTTTGCATACATATCAATCAACGAATTGGCAACGAAAATATCTGATTCGACACCTGTTCTTAAACTGAACCCGTGAATTTCCTTCCCTAAACGGAAAAGCTGTGATTCAACCAACACAGGTAACATGCTAGAAAGGGCAATGCAGTCTGGTCTCAACCCCGCATCAATCATCAGCCTAAACGTATCCAAAGTCTCTTTATTGTGCTTCGCATAAGCAAGACTAGTGATGATGGAATTCCACGAAACGTCATTCCTCTCTACCATATCATCAAAAACACACTTCGAAGCCTTCACATTCCCACATTTCCCATACACATCAACCAATGCATTGCTAATAGTGACCTGAACATTCAATCCTACTTTCACAGCATAACAATGAATCCGCCTTGCCATCACCTCATCCGCAAGCCCCCCGCAAACGGGCAGAACACTTACAATGCTAACCGAGTTGGGTTTAAAACCAGACCTCAAATTCATTTCGATATACAAATCAAGCGCTTCCACATAGAACCCATTCACCGAAAAGATCCCAATGAGACTATTCCACGACACGATGTCTCTCTCAGGCATTTCATCGAACACTCTCCTGACGTCTTCCAAACACCGACAATTACCATAAAACAACAGAAGGGTATTACCCACGAAAACATTACTATCAAAACCGAGTTTAAACAAGCAGCCATGAATCTCCATACCCTTTTGAAGGTGCAAATGATCAGCACAAGTCTTGAGAACAAAAGGGAAGGTGTGATCATCAGGCCTAACTCCGGACCTAAGCATTTGATTGTAGATAAGAATGCCGCCATCATCATAGAATGGAGCGATGGATAGAGCACGAATGAGGGTGTTCCAGAGGAAGGCAGTGTGACAATAACGAACCGTTTGTTGGAAGACGAGGAGCGAGAGAGTGGATTGTTGGAAGTGGGCGTAGCGGAGGATTAGAGAGGCAGAGAGAGACACGCTTCTTGGAAGGATTCCGTTGAGAAGTGCAAAGGCGTGGGTTTGTTTGGTTTGGTGGAGAGATTGTGAGTTGGAGCAGATGGTCACCACCTCTGTGGACGCAAGCTGTAATAACCTTCTCGTCAATAATGCAGATTTACGCATGTGTGAAATGTCTAGTTGGTGGATTCCACCATGTCCAACGTGGTCTTGGCCTCCTTTGCAATTGAATTGTTACAGAGACATGACTTAATAAATGTAGGATTCTGCCGAATTAATATACTATGTTTATTTACTTTTATTATGTATTATATGTGTGGCTTTGCCTACTTCATTCATTGGCATCATTATAATTTATACATTATATTTGTGGTTTTGGCAACTTTATTTACTGTTATCATTATGCATTGCATGCACGATTATGCTGGCCCCATTTATTTTTATGCACAATATGTATGGCTATGCCAACTTTTGATCCTCTTATGCATTATATATACTATATTCATATCACATTTAGTGTTATTAATGTCCTAAGATCATAAGCATTTAGTTTTATGACTCATTTTAATGAGACACCGTCAAGCTTATTGCTAAGCGTTGCTACCAACGACGTTCTTCCACAATCGTTGAGCTCACTTAGGTGGTGACCTAAGCAGTAAAATCCATTAATCACAATTTTTTTCTTATTTTTTTGTTCTACGTATTTTCTTTTCTAGATCTTTTTGTAATTTTCATGTCAAAAACACACTATTAAAAAGATAATTATTTGAAAAGTAAAAAATTATTTTTCTAGTCTTGTTGCATTAGATATTCAACTTTGGAAAGTTTTATACACTGTTTTCAGCTTGAATTCTTTTGTGCCTTTGAAGAGTTGGCTTTCCCATAGAATTTAATGTTCATAGCTGATTTGACTGATTCGCTAATTTGATTGATTCGCTTTTATGAGAGCCTTTGAGAAATAATTATTTTCTTTCTAAGTCTAAATCATTTATGTGAAAGCTTATATTGCATGTAGGTTTACGTGATATGTTTTGATCAAGCATATTACTTGATCATGTTTACATATTGGTGTGTGTGTAATAACCTTAAGTAGGTTGATCATCTTGTGGTCTTGCTTTCTTACGGTGTTAAGAAGTGAGTAGAGTTTATGTCGCTTGTGCATGAGTCAAACAAAAGAATTTCAAGTTGTGGCAAATCAAGAAGATAGAGCGAGTTATCGACTTGGTTCTTGAAGGACAAGATTGGGATGTGAGTATATGGTTAGAGATTATATAACTAGGCAAAGGGAGTTGTTGTAAATGTTATTTGTAATATTTGAAAGTGGCTGAAAAATGTTCCAGTTCTCTAATTTTTACTTTGTTAGGTTTTTAACATAAAAATTGCTGTACATTTTCTTTCTTTTTCTAATAATAAAAATATTAGTATATAATAAAAATATAATAAACTGAATAACTAAATAGAGACAGGTCAAGAGTGTTTAACCCAAACTTGATCTAAAGTCTGATCTTAATGCTCCAAACCCGCTTTAAACGGATCATAGCTTTACTTGTTTAGGTCGGATTCAGGATTTTTACCATCTCTAGTCTAAACCATATTTAAAAGATGAAATATGAGATGATACACATCTAATGATCCTCCAAATGTGTACTTTTAAGATAAACAGAGTCAAATTGGATCGGATTTGGGACGCCCTACCCTAAACAAGTTTAGTTTTGGAGTGAAAATTGAAAAGCTATTTGAGCACAAGGTTGCGTTTGGGGCACCCCACCCTAAATCAAATTCAGATTTGAAGCAAACCGACCTAGTCTCGGATCCAACCCAGTGTCATTCCTATTTCCAATTGTTTATAACAATGTGTAATTAATCAAAAGTGGCCTACCGTATTTATATACAATTAATTATCCATGATAATAGTTCTATTCATTTCGATTAGTATTGAAAATAATTGAACATCCTACACCAAAAACTTTACAGAGTTACCGCACCTCATAAGTCATAACTACTATATATTGGTAGAATTTAAATAGGTTTTGTATTACAAGCTTCAGGGGAAGCTTCATTAATTTAACAAACTGCTATCTAAACTATGTGATTAAGAAAAACACAAAAACAATCCTTCTTGTTCTTGTCGTCCTGAAAACAAACTAGTACAAAACAACTCCACAAACAGTCCATTAAGGAGCCATTTATCAGGTGACATTTTGCTTTTCATAACATTTTCAGTTAACTTGACCCACCTACAATCAGAAACCCCACTAACAGTAGCAACATTACACAAAAACAAAACATCATCTCTGGATGACAAATGTCCCAAAAAATCATTTTAACGTGTTCAGCACCACTCCCTCTTTCAGGAAGTTGGAACCTCAAATCTCGTCTAAATTAAATAATAAGCAACCTCTATCCCAACTTCAATCAGTCTACTCTTATCCGTATCTAAGGCCAACCAGGAGGGGCTTAAACTTCAGAACTGATCTTGTGAATCATGAATGGAATGAACCTGATTCTATCATTGTTTCAATATATGCCACTGACCCCTGTAATGATTGGCTTTTTGCAAAGATCAAATGTAGCTTTCCCACATTTTTCCCAATATATTGCAGGGAGAAAAAGAATATGAATATCAATACCCGCAAAGGATTTTAATGACTTTAAACTGCCACCAGATACTATGACCGGTGGCAAACAACAGCCAAGCAAGATAAGTCGCCATCTATTATCCACATGCTCAATTCTTCCAGCTGCTTCTTAATTACATCCAACCCTAATTCAGCAGACCAGTAAACCAGCTTCTTTCCAACACCAAATGATGATCTATCAAAGTTCTTCATTCCAATTTCCACACCAACACTTGCTTCATCATCCCTCTTAATTCTTATACCAGCCTTCCGTTCTAATAAATTTGCCACAGTATATCCAAAATTACTTCTATCTGTGGGTAAAGAAAGTTTATTGGCCGTAGCTACAACCTCGTACAAAAAATTATCTCCCCAGTATTTTTGCACAGAGGATGAGGCTCTGACAAATAATAGATCCAAATTCTTCTCAACATAGATATCAGAAGTTGCATCAACCGACTCAAGAAACAAATCAGTATTGATAAAAACCAGGTTTCCGTCCACCAACCAAGAGTTGTGCTTAAATTCTACACACTTCTTTATAACATAAGCTTTCACTAAAATCTCCGTAATCAATTTTGCATTGGAATCTTGAAATGCCTTAAATTTGTATGCTCTGATATTGTTAAGTAGTTGGTCTGCATCAACCACTGGATGTCCTCTTCTTGCAAGATCAAGCAAATATTCTGCATGAGGGCCTAAAAGTATGTAATTCCAAACATTTAGCCTCTCAAAATGACAAAGGAGATTCCTTATAACCGCCTGAGATACCCCAAACAGGCTCACTAGCAGAATAGTTTCTTGTTTCTGCATAGAGAGAAGTAGAGAACCGAGTTCATCAGTGTTCCTTATGACTCTTCCAGGAAACACTTCTCTGAAACAGAAATCATACCACTTCAGATTACTCAATGGTTGCATTTTTAGAAAGTTTTGATCAAGAGAAGTTTCATCCAACAGCTGGGAGTCTGGCCCAGCTGATTTCCCATAGTTAACACCAACATCGCGATGAGAAACACTAAGTGCTCTCTCATTTGGAAAATTGGTGTATATATTGAAATAGCCATGAGAATGAATGAATTTTATGAACCAAGGAGTCCAGATTCTTTCTCCCATCTTCTTGTACCATCCGGTTGTTACCTGCAAATAGGTTAAGGCTTCTTGAGTAACATGCCAATCAAATATTCGATAAAGAAAATACATGGAGAGAAGAATAAAGCATATAAGATTACCATCCCCTCAAGATATGGCTTAATGCCCTTAGCTTTGTGTTCATCATACCACAACCTGAACTCTTTCCAAGGTTTCGGAAAGAGAAGTTGTCCCCAAGTGCCAACTATCTGGTACAAGAAAACATGTGTTCCACTATCTAAGTGTATCTTGTTTCCATGTTTACCTGCAATTAGCAACCCAAAAAGGGAAAATAAATAAATAATTATAAATACAAAATCAATATTCTAAAAGCACAAAAGAACCAAGGGATTGCACAACATCAATTCAGCAATTTAGCTACCTGCAGTTCTGAAGAAGACAGAGAAAAACATATATAATATACTTTAACAAAGAGAGAAGAGATTAAGTGGCACATTATTATACTAAAATTCAAATTAACATAATACCAATTAATCACATTTGTATACTGCGACGAAAAAGCAAGGACTACAGGATCAACAATCTGGAGGAAGAAAACAAAGATATAATCCACCATTACACTTCATATCAAATAACAAAGAATCAAGCACCATAATACATAACAATGAAGCAACCACATTATGACAGGTCATAAAACTTGCAGAGATCTTCCATCAGAAAATGGCAGCAATGGTTTCAGGGGTTTAGCTATCTTACTGATTGGGTAAGGTTACTCATCAATAACAATCCTTAGATATTTTTCACTATCCACCCTTACAACCAATTCAATGGTTGTTATTTATGAGTAACTTTATCCAACCATTAAGTTAATAAAACCTGGCTTCAGTAGTAAAAACCTAGAGTGCTGGAATTATAATTGAGCAGAATTTGATACACTAGTCTCTCAACCAAATAAATCTAGCACTGCCATCAAAGTAGATATTATAGCCCTAGTGATGCTGAAAGTAGTATCCTACATTTAACACTCTATAATAGCCATTGTAAAGGCTTGATTTAAATCACTAATGTTAATCACCATATAGAGAAGTCCTTCCTATTTTCACAGTCAATACATGTTTCCCTGATAAATCAACAGTAGAAATATTGATTTGGTGACACTAAAAAAAGGCTCTTAACATACAAATTATATATCTCAATGCGCATTGACATTATAAAAATAATTTCCCAAATGTCATCACAAAGTGAACATAAGCGAAGCAAAAACAAAAGAAATGGTACCTGGGACAAACCTTGGTCGCTGAAGTGAGGCTCCATAGATAGAGGGAGAAAAATTGGAAGAATTGTAATAGTAATCGACAATGAAGCTCCTAAGAAACTTGTAAAAGAGAGGAGAAACCTCCAAATCATCCTCTACAACGAAAGCAAAGTCATTATCCGAAGTGGGCCACCAAGCCTCAAGCCACTGGGCCTGCAACCCAACATTTGCAGTCCGGTAATGCACCACCTTCTCTCCGAATCTCCACTCGAACCCATCGATGAACCTTAGAATGGCACGCGATTCCTCCAAGAAAGAGTCGGCCGATGGGGGGGAAGCGTTAAAATGGTCTACGTAAATGTGGAGATGGATTGCGTCGGAGAAGTAATCGGCAGCGGCGAGAGAGCGGAGGCAGCGGGAGAGAGAGTGAAGGCGGTTGAAGGTGAGGACTTTGATGGTGAGAGAGAAGGTGTGGGGGGTGTGGTTGGGAATTGGAGAGAAGGTTGTGATGTGAGAGGAGGGGTTTGAGGAGATGGGAAGAGAGGAATGGTAGTAGAAGAAGAGGAAGAGGGCAAATATAGAGAAGAGGAACAAGTGCTTCTTCGATGGACTCACCATCACCTTCATTGTCTTTCTTCTCAAACCAGAAGAACAAATGTACAAGATCGTAGATCGCTTGGGACTAAACAATATTGTATATTGAATACAAAACAATGTTTTAGGTTAATTATAAGTGTGTTGTAAGTTTTCCTTCTTTTTACCACGATTGTCCACAATTTTTTTTTTCTTTTTTTTGTTGGGACAGGGAATATCACGTTACATTATAATTTGATGTAATCATTAATTAACTCATATAATTTCGAATAATCTTATTTTATTTCCTATCGTAACAAAGTGTTCTAGTAATTTTTCTCTTCCACATCAATGACTTTTAATGTCAACTTCAATGTAAGATGTTTTTTAGATATTTCCATACATTCAATGAAATATTTAATCTATTTCATAAATCGTTACGGGAAATATTAGTGATTTCTAAAAATATTAGAGGATTTTGATATTATGTCAAACTAAGGAGAGAAATAGAATTATCCCTTTTTAAAAAAATCTATGTCGAATAAATAATCGATCTATTAAAATCTAGTAAGGCTTCGTTTGATATAGCTTCTGTAAATAGATTTTTTAGAAGTAGATCATTTAACAGTAGATCTTTTGAAAATAAATCTTTTGGAATAAAGTTACTGGTTGATTGATTGTTAATTAAAAATGTTCTTTTAAATTATAGACTATTTGACTAAAATATTTTTAAAGCAGTTTTAGATTATTAATTTATTAAAAAGGACATGAAAGAAAGGAGTTGTATATTCATTATGCGAATGTAATTACTTCAATCTCAATCATAAAAATTTAATCAATCATAATAGTAATAGGGATTTTATTGCTCACTCTCGGTTTAATTAACCTCAAGAAATAAAATTGCATGATATATATATATTTATCTCATTTCATTACTTTAACAAAGTACTTCATATGTATACCAATTGCAGTACATATATATATATATGTACCAATAACAAAACCAGTTTCAGTAATATATATCAACGAACCAATAATAAAACCAATTGCAATATACATATATATGCAGTGTCTATATATATTATGTATATATACAAAATCAGCATAAGATTAAAAAAAAAAAAAAGTTACAGTATATCTATTAGCCAAAATCAATTGAAAACAAAAGAGAAAAAAAAAATCATATATATCCATAAACCAATAACAAAACCAATTGTAGTATATTATTTCATTACTTCAACAAAAAACTTCATATATATTAACGAACCAGTGATAAAACCAATTGCAACACACACACACGTAGTGTCTATATATGTAGTGTACATATATATAATCAGCATTAGATAAAAAATAAATAAAAAATTATAGTATATATATCAACCAAAACCAATTGATAAAAAAAACATACACACACAAAATATAAAAAAACTTACTAGTTAAAGAGGAGATCTTAGATTTTTTTACGAAATAAAAAGTAAATGAAAATAAAGACTATGTGTTTGTATTTATAAAGAAAATGTAATGAGATCATGAAGGTATAGAGATATTAACAAAATAAAATAATGACAGATTAGATATTTTAATCTTTTAAATAAAACTCAAAAATTTCTATTTGAAAAAACTCAAAATTTGAGCTTCTCCAAGTAGATATTTTTTTTAACTTTTTTACTTACCTAAAAACTTTATTAGGATGTCAATCAAACAACATAAAAAAAATCAAGTAGAGTTTTTAATATTAAAAAAATATTTTTGACTAATAAATAAACTGTACCAAATGTCCACTAAAATTAATCATTAATTGTATGGTCTGAATACCTACTTATATGATTTGAATATCTACTTTTATAATATGTGATAATTGCTTTTTACGATAACAGAAGAAAATTACTCATATAAAACTTATAAAATACATTTATAAGATTTGAATCCCCACTAAGAAGATGATAGAGCGGAATATGATTACATACGTTAAGAGGGAATGTACATCCCTCAAACCAAATAGTGCTTTTTGAAAATGATTTACGTTATTTTATGATCAAAAGATAGTCAAGTTAAAAACTAATAAGGATTTAGTAGCAATTTATAGTGTAAAACAATTTTGGGACCGTTTTAGTTAAACTTGACAACATATTTAGACGTAGAAGAAATTTCGCTATAGTCTCTAACTTTTGATGAAATAATACTTTTTTACTATCAATATATTTTTAGTTTCCCATCATCCCTAATATTTGTAAAATTCATCAAATTAATCTCTCTAGCTAGAAAACTAACAGTCAACCGTGATAGAATACATACAAAGATCAAAATATCCTTAATCAAATTATTTTTATTTTAATTAAATTAAAGCAAAACAAAACAAAATATTAAAAAAACAAAAACATTTACAAAAAATTAAAAACAAATTTTGTATCAATCATGTATCACCATATCATCATTTATAAATTAAAAATTTTATACAAATATAACTAAAAATTTTGCACCAATCACGAATTTCCATATCTATATTTAAATTAAATATTATATTTAAAAATCGAACCAAAATCAAAACCAAAAACATCATAAATAAAACCTCCCACTATAAACCTTCTTCATCAACCCAACATCTTATTCAACAACTAACAAAAATAAAACACAATCAAAACCAAAGACAACATCAATAAACCAAACCACTATCAATCCTTTTCTATCAACCACACAAACTTGATGCCTACGACAAACAACCACTCGCTGATTGAACAGAGGAATAAGGGAGCAAGATCGTGGAGTCATTGACGGAGGACTTTAGTGGCTCAATCTCTATCAAGAAAGCCAATAACACGATTGAGATTCTGACAGCGACGTCGGAGAACAACAAGGATCTATTAGCGACTCGAAATGAATGGAACCCAGTTTTGGCCCATGGAGCTCAATATGGTTGATTGTCACAGCGAAGCTGTTGCCATCGATAATGAGGACTATTTAGAACCCATATATATATTTATTTATTTGTTTGTTTGTTTATGTGTGTGTTGTTGATTAAAGATTAAATTTTTAATTATATATGGGATTTGGTTTTCCCAAAAAAAAAAAAAAGTCACTTGCCAAAACTATATTTTGATGTATTTTTTATGTGTGATGATGATGGAAGTAACTTGCTAGATTTGTGGTTGATGATGATGGAAACAAGTCTAGGTTCGATTGAACCCATATTGGATGATGTTTGACCTAAGATCTTTGAATATTTGAGTTTGTTCATCCAAAAAAAATATAAAATTGTACTGGTGATGAAATATAAACCCAAAATTAAGGTTATTGATGATGATGAAAAAAAAAAAAGATGATTTGCGTCAACCAAGATCTTCCACTTTTCTATTTCAAATTTTTCAAATTTGTTTTTGTCAAAAATTTTAAATTTTGATTTTTTTATTTGTTTATACAAAATCTCTACCATTCGTGATTGTAATGGATGGTAGAGATTTCAATTTTTTATTTTATTTTTTATTTTTTATGTTAAATTTTAAATATATATATTTTTTTTATTATTTTTTCTCAACTAAATCTCCACCATCCATCATAACTTTGATGGATAGTAGAGATCTAAAGTTTGATGGATGGTAGAGATCTAAAAAAAATTTTCTTTATTAATTTTAAATAGTTAGTGGAATAAAAAGATCAAAATACCATTCTAATTGGTAAGTTTGTTTAAAGGTCAACTAATGGAAACACTAGATCGATGAATTTTTAAAATATTAAGAATGATGGAAACTAACAATGCATGAGTAAGTAAATAAATAATATTTCACTAAAAGTTAGGGACTAAAGTGACATTTTTTTCTTAGAAATAAGTTTTGAAAAATGGACTTATTTAATAATTCATTTTATGTGAGCAAAGAGATTTTATGACATTTTTTCACTTTGGAGAGTAACTTTTTTATTTCATAAAAGTCTTTTAAAGTTATTAAAATCCTAATTGAATACACCCCTTGACTCCGTTCAATATACCACATTGTATTAAATTGGATATAATACAATTTTTGGTTTGGTGCACCATGTGATTGGACTGAGAAAAAAAGATAAAATTTAAATAAATTATTATATGAATTAGACAAAAATGGTTAAAATATTTTTTATAAAATAAAAATAAAATTTATTATAATTACTTTTAAAAATTATATTTTTTAATGAATTAAAATTACTATAAATTTTCAAATTAAGTTTATAAATATTACATTTTTAAATTTTTGAGTAATTAAAATGACACTAATTAAAGAAAACAAGTAATCCACAAAGGTGGTACATTGAAACCCTTCATCAAGATATATTTCATGTAACCCATCTAGGCGTGGGCAAAATAACCAAGATCGACTCAACCCAAAATGTCGTTTTTTATTTATAGTTTGGGTCGGGTTAGGTCAGTTTTAAAATAGAAAACCGATGATATTTGGTTTCGGATCGATTCAGGTCGAAAACCTGAAATTAACCTGAAACCAGATCCAAAAGGTTTGGCTTTTTTTACTAACAATAGTTTTTTTATTGTTATTTTTGGTTTTTAGTGGATTGATAGATCTATCAATTTGTTATCTGATTGAATTGACTGGTGTTATTTTGATTTGTTTTTGGATTTGGTTTGTTTTGTTTTCTGTTGAATTGTTTAAAGATTTGATTCGTTTATATTATTCCAATAGTGTTTAATCTTATTAATATGGTTGTTATAATCTTTTATCTCAGCCAAAGTATTTCATAGACTTGATTGATGCATGTTTGTGGGTTGTTTTGGTGATTTATGAGCCTAATTTCATGGTTGTTGTCCTAGTTCGTTTAGGACTGTGTTTTATGCTAGAAAACAGTGATTTATGTGTTTTTGATAATTGTTAGTAAGTCTTAAAAGATTGGTTGTACTTTTATTAGAGTTTGATTACCATTAGAATTGCTTGGTTGAAATTATGTGTCTTTAAATTGTTGTTTGGATCTTTGCTCTGCTGGTTCTATACTAGTGGTTTAGGACTGTTTTGGTAGATGATAATGTTTCAATTATATTTGATCATATATATAGTGATTTTACTATCAGTGTCTTCTAACTTTAAAAAGTTAGGATAAATCAATTAATTCATCCATTGTATTTGAATTAAATAGAAAAAAGAATTTGTTTTAGGAGAGAGGATGCAATAAATAAATTTGATTGATTCATCCTAATTTTATAAAGTTAAGAGGTACTAATAATAAGATATATATATATATAAGAACTTCTATAGTTATTGCGTTCTAAATTTTAAATTGTGAGGAACATTAATCTCAGTTATTTATTACATTTAAATTATGTAGAAGAGTGAAATATTAGGATGCAATGGTCATAAAAGTTCTCTCTATATATAAAAGAGGCAAATCTCGTTTGGATAAATATTTTATTGATGATTTGATGATTGGGCTGTTAATACAGGTGATTGGGCTGCTTTGTAGCCTTATATTTGGGAATTTTTGGACTATTTGGACTTGTTAATGCAGGTTTAGTCTGTTAATGTAGGTTATTAGGCTGTTAATGTTTGGACTTTTTGGAATTTTTTGGTGCAAAACCGTTTATTAAAAAGTCTTAAATTAGATTATATTTGAAAGTTTCAACCCAATTGAATTTTAAATTGGTCTGTTAATGCATTGAAATCACCCCAAAACAAGCAAATTGAATAAAAATTGAAGTTTAGAAAAAGCCTAAGAGGTTTAATTGGAGGCCCAATTGAAGGCCCAAATCGAGATGGACCGTTTCGAACTAGCGCGACCCAATAACAGTCTATCCATGTGAGTTTCAACCACCAATTCAAGTCGGATCGGTTTTCAAAATGGAAAACCAATCTAAGTAGGTATTGGGTTTGTCTTAATGAAAACTAACGGATTGGATTCAACACTGGACTGGTTCATTGGTTGAATATATGCAAACACCTACCCTCGTAATAATTTTTATTTTTTTTTAAAAGAAAAATCGTTTATTAAAAGGTGATTATTAATTTAGTTTCTACTTGAAACAATTAAGGCTTAATTTTTAAAATTCTAGAAATGCGTTTTTTGTTTTTAAAAAATGAAAACCAATGAAAACGTGTTCAGCACCTTGATAAACATCTTTCAACCCAACGCGTTATGAAAATCATATCCGTGAAACGAAAAAAAAAAATCTCAATTTATATTTATTCACAAATGGAATCATTGATAAACTAATTATACGAATAATTTATAAATCTAATACTAAGAAACTTCATTTAAATGTCCAAAGTCTAACACAATTGAATAAATGGATTTAAACACCTGATAAATAATTCCTCAGCTGATACGTATCTCTCATGTGCTAAAGTGAAACCATCACTTTATTATATTCAAGACCTGCGTAAGAAGTCGAATCAGAAACCTTCCGGAATTTTCAAAGCCACAATCTACCTCTCTTTGTAGATACTTGCAAATTTACCCAACCAAACATTAGATTCGATTTTTATATAATTCAAAACATATTTGTATGTATAACTAGTTATATAAATAATGGAAGAAATTATATGTTACCTTGTTGTCGATTTATTCTTTTTTTTTTTTTTAATATTATTATTACATTTATCATTGTTGGGACCATTTTAATTTGAACTCTATAGTATGTTTCGGAACTCAATTTTAATTTATTATACTTCCTAATAGATGAAAGAGATGGACTTATTAAAGTGAAAAAACTATCCTGCAACTGAAGGAACTTAACAATAATTTACTCAAATATAAGTGAGTTAAGAGATAATTATCCACGTATAGTGGATACAGTACTCAAACTCTATCAATGCTTATGAAAGCGGGTAGGGTGGGCTTTGGCCATTACGCCTAACCACTTGAGAGTTGTAGTCAATTTATTCTAGCAAAACACGGCAAATGGGGATCAATTGGTATACCAATGTCCTCATATGTACAATGAATTAGGTAAGGTATTCATGTTTGCCCTAAAATTCAAATACAATAATGCATTTATTTCAGTTTTTTAACTAACATATTATTTATAGCATGATACATAAATAAAAGTGCACGGAAACTGAATGTAGGAGTTAAGAAAACAACCTTGAAACATTCAAATAATTATCTCCTCCATCTTCTTTAGATCGTGGAACGGCGCTTGTGGACCACTTTCTTGTGTGGTGGAATCCCACAATACATAATTATTTTAAAACAAAAAAGTATAATCAAAAGTCAAAAGTACTGTCATATATATATATATATATATATATTTTTTTTTTTTCTTTTACGATTTCATTTTATAATACAATAAAAGCTGGTTGATGGAAAAGTAAATTTCACTTAGGTTTGTAAAAGTTGATAACCCTAGCACATTTAGGTGCTAAAGAGGGTCCCTGAACTTCATATGGGCTTATTGAAATAAGTCAATCATAGTAAGCAATACTTA
This sequence comes from Dimocarpus longan, assembly GCA_022984855.1. Taxonomy (NCBI): domain Eukaryota; kingdom Viridiplantae; phylum Streptophyta; class Magnoliopsida; order Sapindales; family Sapindaceae; genus Dimocarpus; species Dimocarpus longan. Next base: position 10,846,624 of record CM041023.1, on the reverse strand, counting down.
ACACTTGGGTCAAATAAACAATATTTTGTAACGATATACTAGAGAATTGAACTTGCAACAACTGAACAATGCTCCTAGAACCCCTAATTAAATGTTGAATGAATTTAACCAAAGAACAACAATAAAATCCTTGTTGTAACTTGTAAACATTTAGGAAAGGGCAAGCTGGTTCAACTAAGATTTGAATTGAAATTATGACATGTTGGCACCATGAATGAACTTAATTATTATGACCAAATGGATTTCTTTTATTATTATCATTATTATTATGATGTTGGCTCTTTTTTATTGCGTATTTGCTGCCTGTTACAACAGTAGTCATAGTTGTTAGTGTTTATAATTGTATGTACCACCTACTGCACATGTACAATCACATGTGTTTTTCTTTTTCTAATACTAATGCTCTGCAAATTATATTTTTAACAATTATATATATCTCCTAAATACTAATCGAGGTTTGAGGGTTTTTAAATTGGTTCCTCTGCTTTTTAAGCTAAAAAAAAGCAGTTATTCTTTTAAGTTTAATTCTTTTAAGTTTAATGATTCATTCTTCCATTTTGGTCGCTTTTGAAACAAAGGACTTGCAATGTACGCAAGAATGTGAGGATAAGTCTACAAGATTTTTTGTTTTCATCCCTCATGTATACTTTAATTTCTTTCTTTGTTACTTTTTTAAAGTCTTCTTTAATTTTATTATTTGGAAGAGTTGTAGTTGAAGACTTGTTACCATATTAATCAAATTTTCATTTTCATATCATTTTTTTTTTATTAAGAAATATCATATTCTTTCTTATTTAAGAGATTTGATTATCTTTTGTAACTTATAAATAGGGTCTATTTTGTGCATTATAAATTGCAATAAAATATACAATTTATTCATATTTATCGTAGTATCAGAGTCAATGGTTCTGTAAGTCTTTCTTTTCATTGTCTTATTGAGCTGCTATCTCTGTCCCACTTTGCTGCATCTGTTCTCAGCCGCTCTGTTACCTCTACTCTTAGCCGTAGTTTCTGTTTCATTGCGTGCAGTCTCTGTTTTGCTGTTGCATTGTGTGCAGTCTCTATTTTGCTGCCGCAATCTCTATCTCACTATGTGTAGTCTCTGTTTTGCTGCTACATTGTTTGTCTCTGTGCTACTGCTGCATTGTTTGTAGTCTCTATTTTGATGCCGTAGTCTCAATCCCTATTTTCAACAATTGCTTGTGGGTTTGTTTTATTTGACCAAAACTTATTTGTTAGGCTTGTTGATACTATTTGGTTCACTACACCATACTACACCATGCTCTGTTCTCATCATGCCGCTGCAACTTGGTTGTTAGGCTATTGTTTCGCATGCCTTTGGTTTGATTGGTTATAATTAAACTTCGCTCAATCTCTTCCGTTGATCAATTTGTTAATATTTTTACAAAAGCTCATCATCTTGGACGTTTTCATGACTTGATTTCCAAACTCAAGTTTGTATCAATCCCGTCATCTTGAGTTTGCGGGAGGATATTATCATATTAATTAGATTTTTATTTCCATATCATATTCTAAGGGTGGGCGTTTTCGAGTTTGGATTGGGTTGAGTTAGAAATCTCCCAATTTTAACGTGGGTTGGGTTGAAAATTTTTTAACCCAATCCAACCAAATAAATTCTTCACCCCAACTTAACCCAATCCGACTATTATTGGTTGGGTTGAGTTGATCAAGTTAGATTTAATTCACCACAAAGGTACAAAAGTATAGTTGATAACTTTAATAGTTTTAGCAATTTGATTACAAATAAATGAATATAAATAAAGATTCAATTATTATAAATAAATTATTCAATTCACTATAAAAGCTGTCCTTAATTTTTATCCCTAGCAAATGTTATTTTAGAGGGAGGAAAAATGTAATATGTCATCCCTATTTTAGTATTATATACGTATTATACACGTACGTCTCATTTATGGAATAAAATAATAATTTAGAGGTGTGCCCTGCTTCCAAGGCGGCCGAGGCCGGTCGGGGGTCCCACAATAAAAAGGCGCCTTTTTATTGTGGGATCCCCTCCCTGGGCTCGCCCAGACCAGAGGACAGGGCTCACTACCTCTGGGCTAGCTCAATTGGTACCAGCCTTGCTTAAGGAATCCATTTAACCAATGGCCAGGTGGTGGGTTCGAGCGGCTGGGGAGGCGTGACCGAGGTCAACAAATCCCTGAGCCCGGGACAATACCTGATTGGAGTGGGCTGGGTCGAGGCCCAGAGGTAGTGAGCCCTGTCCTCTGGTCTGGGCGAGCCCAGGGAGGGGATCCCACAAGAAAATCTTAGATTTAAAACTAAAGATAGGTGTTTGTCAAGTTCGGGTTGGGTTGGGTTAAAAAATCTCATTCTATTTTTTTTAACATTTAACCCAACCCAACTCAATAAAAAAATGGTTAGGTTGGGTTAGGTCTGTCAGGTTGGGTTGCAGATATCCACCCCTATCATATTCTTTTATGTTTATATTATTTTCATATCGTATTATTTACTATTTATATTCACTACAAGAAAACGCGGCATTAACGCCGGACTATCCATACCAGGCACTAAAGGCCCGGTATGGGTAATCAATATAAAAAAGAAAAAATTTTTCTTGGCAATTAAGCATACCGGACACTAATGGCCCGGTATGCTTAATTGATTATCTATACCGGGCGTCATGCCGACCGGTATAGATATCCTATTTTTATAATAAAAAATCCAAAAAATTTATCCACGTCGGTCGGGTCCGGAGCCCAGTGTAGATATTTGGATTATCTATGCTGGGCGGGTCGGCTGCCCGGTTTGAAAAATAATTAAAAAAAAAATGTAAAATATCCTTACCGGGTGCCCGACCTACCCAGGAAGGATAATCAAGTTATCCACGCCGGTTGCGTCGATCGCCCAGTGTGGATAAAAATCTTTTTAATTTTTTATATAAAAATTAATTATCCATACCGGGCGGTGCACGAGCCCGGTATGGATAATCTGGGCACTTTTTAGCCCATCTCCGACCCATTTTCCCCCTTCCGTTTCTCTCTCTATCTCTTTCTCACATCTTCTCTCTCTAGCCGTCGCTGCCAACCCTGCTGCCTCCTCGCCGCCACTCCATCGGTCGTTCGACTTCTTCGCCGTGCTCCTCCGTCGCCGTCCCGTCGGTAAGTTGCCTTTTCTTCTTCTTCTCCTTCTTTGCTCTTCTTGTTGTCCGTTTCTTCTTCTTCCGTCTAGGTGATCACATCTTCTTCTTCTGGTCTTCTTCTTCTTGTTCTTCTTCGTGTTCATCTTCAGATGCTCATGAAGTGGTGGCCGGACTACCGTCCGGCGGTTGGACGGCAGTCCGGCCACCCAACTATGGTATATATATATTTTTAATTTTTGTTACATTAATTTTTTTTTTTTTTTTGCAGATTTTTTATTAATGTTGTAGTGCTCTGTCAGCTTCAATAATTTCCTCCTCTTACGCTTGAATTTATCAGTGAAAAGGTATGGACATTATTAAAGTGTATTGTTTTCAATATGTTGAATTTGAAATTTTAAGTTGTGATTGTTGATTATTTATGATTTATGGTTGATTTTGAGTTATATATAATGTTTTTGAATATGATTTATGAATTTGTTGGCAAACTATGTGATTTACTATGAGTTACTGTAGTACATGTTGCATAAAGTGGCAAATTATGTACCTTCATACTGTTAATATTTTTATTACTGGAAACCTGCCTATTTGGTAATGTAAGAATTACATCTCGAACACCAGAAAGCTAAAACAAGTTCTTAGTCAGATTTATTGTTTCAAACTTGTGTATGTGTGTGAACAATCTCATGCTCTTATACTTTTGTTGGTATTATGAATTTTGTTAAGGTTGTGGATTGTGCAATTTTAGGACTGATCACATTGTATCAGTGGCAAAGTTGGTAGGATATAAGTTGTTTATAGCAATGAGGAACTAAATGGTTATACAAAATCAGAGTTAATTAATTGTACTATTAGGAATTATCTTTTCTGTATTCTCAGTTTTTTTTTACTATTAGAAGGGAAATTTATTTGTTTATGTTGTGTAGGAACACAACTTCAGATTAATTTAAATTGAATTAGTGGGAGATTACTCTTTATAGTGTTTGTTAACATTTAGTGGACGAAGAGAGCTTTTGATAACTTTGAACTATACATAAACAAGTGTGTTTCATTTTCTAGCTGACAAATTGTATTGTTTTCCTGAAATGTGAATTCGATTTTTTGGCCTTGAACATGTGTAGCATGGTCTTGATCATAGTAATTTATTTGGTGAATATATTCATGAATTTGTTGGCAAAAATTATGGATAATTTGATAAATAGATGTTATTGCTTATTTATTGCTGAATATAGTGTAAATATATGGGAAGTTTAATAATTTAATATAGTTTAACACATTGTTGTTACGTGTTTGTTTTTTAGTGTTATATGCTTTCAAATGGATAAGGAGTGGTTAAGATTTTCAAGGTTAATATTCTAAACTCATTAAATTCAAACATAAAATTTAATCTTGGTGTATTTTGTTAACAATTTCTTTTTGTCGTTTTTAAATTTCTAGAGTGTCGAAAGAATATAGGGAGGGAGCCAAAAAATTTGTTGAGGCCGCAAACAAACATTTAATAAATTCTGGTTTCATCACTTGTCCTTATATAAAATGTCTTAATGGGAGGTATCATGACATTAAGATAGTGTATGAGCACTTAGTTATTAATAGGATGGATCCTTAGTATACAACTTGGTTCATGCATGAGGAACCTTTGAAAACTTCTACATCTATTGAAAACACTTCCAATACATTTAGAATGTATAATGATGTAAATCTTGAGACTCCTTGTACTGTTGAATCTGATGTTGAAGTAAGAGAGGAAGACATGATTGCTACTTTAGAAGATGTTGAAACGCCTTTATATGAAGGTTGCTCAAAGTACACAAAATTATCGGCTACTGTAGCTTTATATAAACATAAAGCTACTTATGGTCTATCCGATAAGGGTTTTGATGAACTTCTTCATATAGTTCGAGACATGTTGCCCTCAGATAATGTTTTACCGGAATCATTGTACTCAACAAAAGAGTTGTTGAAAGTGTTTAAGTTAGGGTATGAGAAAATTCATGCATGCATCAATGATTGTTGTCTTTTTAGAAAGGAATTTGAGCATCATGAAGAATGTCCAAAATGTGGGGCTTGTAGATGAAAAGTAAACGAAGTGACGAAAAAGATTCATAAGGCAGTACCGGCTAAAGTACTTCGATACTTTCCGATCATACGACGGTTTAGGAGAATGTTTACATCAACTGAAATGGCTACTGACTTGAAATGGCATTCTACCCATACAAGCTTAGATGGAAAGATGCGTCATCCCGTTGATTCTGAAGTATGGAAGACTATAGATAGGAAATGATCATCTTTTGCTGCAGAGGCATGCAATTTGAGGTTGGGCTTAGCTGCAGATGTATTTAATCCTTATAGCAACCTAAGTACAACTTACAGATGTTGGCCGGTGGTGTTAGTTACGTACAATCTACCTCCATGGAAGTGTATGTCGAAAGAAAATTTGATGTTAACATTACTGATTCCAGGAAAAAAACAACCCGGGAATGATATTGATGTATACCTGCAACCACTTATCGAAGATTTGAATGAGTTATGGCACTCGGGAGTAGAAGTGTATGATTCATCTACTAAGTCCACGTTCAACTTAAAGGCTATCTTAATGTGGACTATAAATGATTTTCCTGCTTATGAAAATTTAGCAGGATGTTGTGTGAAAGGTGAATTTGCTTGTCCTATATGTGGGTTAAATGTACATTCAAAAAAATTGAAATATAGTTGTAAACATGTGTATATGGGTCATCGTCGATTTCTTCCAAAAAATCATGTTTTGCGAAAGAAGAAATCGTGGTTTAATGGGAAAGAAGAAATGGATGATCCTCCAGAGATTCCTGATGGTACACAAGTTTGATGTGCATGTTCAGAAGTTGAAAATGATTGGGGAAAGAAAGTCAAAGGAAAAAGGAAGAGAAAAGGGCATCCGATATGGAAAAAGAGGTCGATATTCTTTGATCTTCCGCATTGGGAGGTAAGATTTTTAATTCAATATATAATGTAACTTATTCTATTATATTTTTCCTTACCTTAAATTGACCATCATTAATTTTTATAGGATTTGTGCTTGCGTCATAATTTAGATGTGATGCACATTAAAAAAAACATTGGTGAGAGTCTGGTTGGCACATTGTTGGACATCCATGGAAAAACTAAGGATGGTGTTAATTCTCATAGAGATTTGGAAGACATTGGGATTAGACAAGATCTTCATGTGAAAGAGGATGGAGATAAACTGTATTTGCCACAGTACCACACACTCTATCAAAGGTAGAAAAACAACAATTTTGTAAGAGATTGTTCAATTTAAAGATGCCTGATGGTTATGCTTCAAACATATCTAATTGCACTTCATTGAATGAATGCAAGATAGTTGGGCTTAAGTCTCATTACTATCATATATTGATGCAACATCTGTTATTAGTGGCAATACGAGGTCTCATGCCTAAAGGGCCTCGAATTGCCATATTTCGATTGTGTTCATTTTTTAATGCAATTTGCCAAAGAGTTTTAGATAGAGATAAGTTAAAGTCATTGGAAGATGAAGTTGCAGTTACGATGTGTATACTTGAACGTTATTTCCCTCCTTCATTCTTTGATATAATGGTCTATCTTACAATTCATCTTACAAGAGAAGCTCAGTTATGTGGACCGGTTCAATATCGTTGGATGTACCCTTTTGAAAGGTTAATCTAACACTATTCTTCACATATGAATTACGGTACATGATATAGTTACATTTTATTTACTTTTATATATTCATTTTATAGATTTATGAAGGTGTTAAAAGGATATGTAAGAAATCGTGCACGACCAGAGGGTTGCATAGTTAAATGTTATTTAGCCGATGAATGCATGCAATTTTGTAGTAGGTATGTTCCACAAGCAGCAGATGTTGGTGAGAAGCACAATAGAAATGAAGATATTGTGTTTCAAAATGTCGTTGAAGGATATCCCACATCTACACCGACATTAAAAACGATTTCAGCGGACATGCTACGTATTGCCCACATGTATATACTATTGAATAGTGCATTAGTGGAACCATATATTAAGTAAGTGAATTTACTTTCAAGCTAAATATAATGTAAATATTAGTTCAAATTACTAACGTAATATTTATTTGGTGATGTTGTTTTATTTATATAAATGTTTATTAGCATGCATCTGGAAGAGCTTCAACAGTTAGATCCCAATCTGTTAAGTAGACCAACTTTGTTGCAAATGACCCATACTAGAGAATTTCCAACGTGGTTCAGAAATAAGGTGAATGTACTAAGTTTTACGATAATAATAAAAATTAATTTTCTTAAATTCTAATAAGGTGAAAATCGTAATTGTAATCTTTCGAAGCAGGTTCATGATGAATCAAGTACCATGGATATTACCCCAACTTTAAAGTTTCTAGCACTTGGACCAAGTATGCAAGTCATATGCTATTCAAGCTATGTTGTGAATGGGAAACGATACTGCATTAAAAGTAGTGAAAAAACAACACAAGATAGTGCAGTTTCCCTTGAAGCAGAAACTATTTCTAATGAAAGAGACGGCACTCAAGTTGTCAAGAAGATGGTTTACTACGGAGTTTTAAGGGAAATACTTTTGTTGGATTTTTTTGCATTTCGTGTTCCATTGTTCAGATGTGATTGGATGGGTAGTGCGAGTGATGTTAGGGAAGAAGATGGGTTTACACTAGTTAATTTTAGTGCACGTGGAAATAAATGGGATAGAGATTCTTTCATTTTAACCTCACAAGCAACACAAATGTTTTATTCTAGGGAAAATGATAATTCTAATTGGTACGTTGTTCTAAGAGCACCTCCAAGGGGTTTTCATGATCTAGAGAAGTTTAATAAACATGCTTATATGAAAAGTATACCATTAGATATGTCTGATTTTGACGCTAGTATGGATGATAGTGAGAATTATAGTCGGATTGATTGTGAGGAATTGATTGTACACATGTAAAGTTAATGAATATAATTTCATTTTGCATATTTTAACTATATATCTGTGATTATATATTGTTTGTGTGGTTGTTTGCGGAGAGACAAAGTCTCTGATGTGATTAAAAATGTTGTCAAGTTTAAATGTTAGTTACATTGCAGGTGAACTTCTGTTCTGGTAAGCTTGAAAAGAAGGGGAAATTCTGTCATGATTTTTCATAAAATGAATTGACTTTGTTTTAATGTTTGTGGAGAGACAGAGTCTCTGATGTGAATAAAACTATTGTGAATAAAATTGTTGTGAAATTACTTTGTTTTTTACATTACAGGTGGATTTAATTTATTTTAGGTAAAGTTCAAAAGACAGGGAGATTCTGTCAAAATTTTCGTAAAATGGATTGATTTTTTATAGTTAATTTTATATATTCATACTAAAATTTCGTGTTGGCTTCTAATATATGTTATTTCCATGACATTTTTAGATGTCGACTGAAGGAACATCTACTGGTCAGTCTTCAGGTAGCTCCAGTGGAGATAAGAAAAAAAAAGAAAGAGGTCCCAACCGTTTGGATTATGAAAAAATGGCTAAAGTCAAAGCCACAGGGATACAAATTAATGAAGTTGGACAACCAATTGGAGAAAATTCGATGATTTACAGTTCAGGTTGTGGAGCAATTGCAGCTCAGATGATACCTATAACCTACAACAGTTAGGATAAGATACCACAATCTTTAAAAGATACAATGTGGGAGAATGTAAAGGTATATACTGGTTTTAAGTATTTATAAGATGAATTTTACGTATTAAATTTTACAACATATTTAATTAATTTTATACAATGTATACTTGTAGTTACGACTTGGTGCTGATGAGTCCATGAAAGCTCATACATTAAAATCCATGAATGAGAGTTGGAGACATTATAAAGGAAGAATAACAAAACAAATAAGAGACGTTCCTCCTGGTTCTGATGCACATAAAAGATACGAAATGCTAAAACCAACTAATATTAGTGATCAGGATTGGAATGCATTTATCAATCAACGATTGTCTCCAGAATTTACGGTAATCTTAAAATTCATATTATCAATCTGGCATGAATACTAACGTTTAATGGATTTTGCATGAATGTTATAATATTGCAGGATACGAGTAAGCATTACAGCGAGTTGTCAAAGAAGAATCGTACCCCACATACTTCAAGTCGTAAAGGAATGACACGACTACGAGAAGATTTGGTAAGAGTTAGAATATATTGTGATGATTGTCGTATATGTGTCTATTTTTTTATTTTTCAAAATGCGAATATATTTTTTCATATATCAATATCAATGTTAGAGAGCGAAAAAAGTGGTTGCGAATGAAGATCTCGAAGTCGATAGAGTTGACATTTGGATAGCGAGTCACAAGCATAAAGATGGAAGCGCAGTGAATGAGGACACTGCTGATAAAATAGTAAATTATTTTATTTTTTTCAACTAGTGTGGTTATTGTATTATATAGTGTATATAGAACATTTACTGTTAATATCATGTGATATCATTTATAGGCACAAATTGAGACACTACATCAAGAAACTCAACATTCAATTGAAAATGATGCTGTCTCACAAGTTATCGGTAAGGAGCATCGAGGTAGAGTTCGAGGAATGGGTCATGGTGTTACACCATCTATTGTACAAGCATCTGTGGTTGGTAAACAAAATTTTACGCAATATCAACAACAAGTCGATGGTGAGATGGCAACTATGAAGCAGACAATTGCTAATTTGACAAGCTTGCTCATGACTCCTTTGCCAAACATAGATCAAGCTCAAGTATTGGCATGTATGCCTCCTACGTAGCCGGTAAACGACTCAAACCATTTATAATTTGTTTACATATATTTTTTGGTACTTATTGTGTCTATATTTATATATTTTTTTTTTTCCGTCTCAATTATTTCTCACAAATAGATATAAGCATTTTTTCTATATTTTTTGTTATGTCTATGTTTGTAAATATATATATATATATCTTGATATTGGTTGTGTGACATTTTAATGAGAAAATATGTTTTGGTTTGATTGATGGGTCAAGATTTGAGAAGTTCGATAAATTACAGAAGATCAAAATTTGTGGTATGTGAATAAAAATAGGGGAAACTATACCAATTTTGTTTTTTTAAATTGATAGATTTTATATGTATTGTTTTATATATTGCGTTTTTTGCATAATGGTTGTCAACAAGGGATAAATATTTTTTTTTCCTCGATATCCATGTTTCCTAACAACAATGGTATTTAATGATTACGTAGACACAATATTCAAGTGGCTCAAATGCTATGGGATCTAGTAAAAGTGTTCAATTTGCTGAGTCTTCAGCTAAGGTAAAATATGTATTGCATTTATATTATTTATTAATTCAATTTAATATCATATATATATATATGTAAGTATTTGAATTTTTTGATAACAATAAATTTTTAAATTCTTGTATAAACAGTCAATATCTCAGAGTTCTTCGATCCAAGTTGGTGGATCGAACAACAATCAATGCAAATTATTAGATTGGATGGGAAGAGAAATTGTGGTGGTAGAAGCGGAAATTGACTCACAGGATCCCTTTGCTAAAGTTCATCACCTTGAGCTTGGTCCAGATTTTTGGCGCGTTTCCGTCAAAAAAGTATTGGTTAGTGTTTCGCTACCTCGACCCACCAACGAGCTACTAACTTTAGAAGATGCAGTAAATTCAATGATTGCTTGGCCAGCAAAATATATTCTATTTTAGCATTTTATATAATGAAATTTTATTATAACATTTTATAATGTACGTTAAACTTTAGATTATGTAATTTAAATGTATGTAGTTAATATATTATTAAATAACATATCTAAACAAATATTTATGTACGGATTTAGTGTTTGTGTAATATAAAATATTATGTGTTTAATTTAATTTTATCATTTTCAAAAAAATTAAAAAATATATTTTTTTGTTAATAATTTCCATACCGCTCACCAGCCCGGTATGGATAATATGGACAATTATTATCCATACCGGGCAGAGACCGGTATGGATATATTATCGAAACTGGGTCATCACCCGGTTTGGATTTAACTATCTATGCCAGTCGGGTACCCGGTATGGATAATTCAATATCCATACCGGGCGACCCGGTATGGATATTTCGGATCGACCCGACTGCGTCGCCCCAATTTCAGTTATCCATACCGGGCATGACCCGGTATGGATAATTAATATCCATACCGGTTACCCGACCGGTATGGATATGGAATTATCCATACAGTGGGAAAGCACGCCGGGCGTGCCGCACGGTATGGATACTCAACCGGGCAGTTTTATTGTAGTGATTATTTCCATATCGTATTCTTTCCCGTTTCCTGTTTAGGAGATTTCATTCTCTTTCATATTTAGAAGATTTGATTCTCTTTTCTATTTAAGAGATTTGATTATCTTTTATAGCCTATAAATAGGCTTTATTTTGTACATTGTAAATCACACGAAAATAGAATTATTCTACTATAATCTACCATCCAAGAGGTCCTTTCTTCTGCATTACTAAAGATACTTATATAACAAAGATATCTCCTAATTGTAGTTGTAGCTAATTTTCAATTTAATTTGCATTGGAGGTTTATGGTCTACTACATCTGGGGTTCTGTGTTGCTTAATTGATATTGGTTTCAAGTTTGCAGGTAAATGACTGCACTCTCCAGCTTTATGTTATAAATTTTGCAAAACCACAAATGTTTTAATGTACATATATTCGTGAAACCAAATCAGAGCCATTGGTTTGATAGCAATTAGTAAGAAATTGGGTAGATACAGCATCAACGGTACTTGCCTTATTCAAACTCCACTCTTGAATTTAAATTCTCATCCATTTATTACACTAATCCAAAGGTTTGATATATTTAATATAAATTGGCAAATAAAAATATTAGAATAGGAAGGATTTATTTTTTATTTATGTCTATGTGCGTATGTTTTTTAATGACTAATAATCGTAAGTTTACTTTTGATCGAATAATTATGCAATCAAGAGAATGTTTTTGCTTTGATCTTTCGACCAAAGACACATGATAATTAAGGTTAATTAACATGAGAGATTTACATAATTTGTAAAATAGATAATTTGATTCTTGCTGATTCATTTAAGGCTATTTTTCTTATATAAACCAGATGGAAATAGTTGAGAAACTTTCTTGATCTATATTATTACCATGGTAACAACGTGCCTAATCGATCAAGGACCAGTTTAGAATTATCATGGTTTTTAAAAAGTCAAATCCTAAGCGAGTCTAATATACTGGTTACCCGACCGGTATGGATAGGGAATTATCCATACTGTGGGCAAGCACGCCAGGCGTGCCGCCGGTATGGATACTCAACCGGGCAGTTTTCTTGTAGTGATTATTTTCATATCGTATTCTTTCCCGTTTCCTGTTTAGGAGATTTCATTCTCTTTCATATTTAGAAGATTTGATTCTTTTTTCTATTTAAGAGATTTGATTATCTTTTATAGCCTATAAATAGGCTTTATTTTGTACATTGTAAATCACACTAAAATAGAATTCTTCTACTATAATCTACCACCCAAGAGGTGCTTTCTTCTGCATTGCTAAAGATTCTTATATAACAAAGATATCTCCAAATTGTAGTTGTAGCTAACTTTCAATTTAATTTGCATTGGAGGTTTATGGTCTACTACATTTGGGGTTCTGTGTTGCTTAATTGATATTGGTTTCAAGTTTGCAGGTATATGACTGCACTCTCCAGCTTTATGTTATAAATTTTGAAAAACCACAAATGTTTTAATCTACATATATTCGTGAAATCAAATCAGAGCCGTTGGTTTGATAGCAATTGGTAAGAAATTGGGTAGATACAGCATCAACGGTACTTGCTTTATTCAAACTGCACTCTTGAATTTAAATTCTCATCCATTTATTACACTAATCCAAAGGTTTGATATATTTAATATAAATTGGCAAATAAAAATATTAGAATAGGAAGGATTTATTTTTTATTTATGTCTATGTGCGTATGTTTTTTAATGACTAATAATCGTAAGTTTACTTTTGATCTAATAATTATGCAATCGAGAGAATGTTTTTGCCTTGATTTTTCGACCAAAGACACATGATAATTAAGGTTAATTAACATGAGAGATTTACATAATTTGTAAAATAGATAATTTGATTCTTGCTGATTCATTTAAGGCTATTTTTCTTACATAAACCAGATGGAAATAGTTGAGAAACTTTCTTGATCTATATTATTACCATGGTACCAATCTGCCTAATCGATCAAGGACCAGTTTAGAATTATCATGGTTTTTAAAAAGTCAAATCCTAAGCGAGTCTAATATACCGGTTACCCGACCGATATGGATAGGGAATTATCCATACCGTGGGCAAGCACGTCGGGCGTGCCGTCCGGTATGGATACTCAACCGGGCAGTTTTCTTGTAGCGATTATTTTCATATCGTATTCTTTCCCGTTTCCTATTTAGGAGATTTCATTCTCCTTCATTTTTAGAAGATTTGATTCTCTTTTCTATTTAAGAGATTTGATTATCTTTTATAGCCTATAAATAGGCTTTATTTTGTACATTGTAAATCACACTAAAATAGAATTATTCTACTGTAACCTACCACCAAAGAGGTGATTTCTTCTGCATTGCTAAAGATTCTTATATAACAAAGATATCTCCTAATTGTAGTTGAAGTTAATTTTCAATTTAATTTGCATTGGAGGTTTATGCTCTACTACATCTGGGGCTCTGTGTTGCTTAATTGATATTGGTTTCAAGTTTGCAGGTATATGACTGCACTCTCCAGCTTTATGTTATAAATTTTGAAAAACCACAAATGTTTTAATGTACATATATTCGTGAAACCAAATCAGAGCCATTGGTTTGATAGCAATTGGTAAGAAATTGGGTAGATACAGCATCAACGGTACTTGCCTTATTCAAACTTCACTCTTGAATTTAAATTCTCATCCATTTATTACACTAATCCAAAGGTTTGATATATTTAATATAAAATGGCAAATAAAAATATTAGAATAGGAAGGATTTACTTATTATTTATGTCTATGTGCGTATGTTTTTTAATGACTAATAATCGTAAGTTTACTTTTGATCGAATAATTATGCAATCAAGAGAATGTTTTTGCTTTGATCTTTCGACCAAAGACACATGATAATTAAGGTTAATTAACATGAGAGATTTACATAATTTGTAAAATAGATAATTTGATTCTTGCTGATTCATTTAAGGCTATTTTTCTTATATAAACCAGATGGAAATAGTTGAGAAACTTTCTTGATCTATATTATTACCATGGTAACAACGTGCCTAATCGATCAAGGACCAGTTTAGAATTATCATGGTTTTTAAAAAGTCAAATCCTAAGCGAGTCTAATATACCGGTTACCCGACCGGTATGGATATGGAATTATCCATACCGTGGGCAAGTACGTTTGGTATGGATACTCAACCGGGAAGTTTTCTTGTAGTGATTATTTCCCTATCGTATTCTTTCCCGTTTTCTGTTTAGGAGATTTCATTCTAGTTCATATTTAGAAGATTTGATTCTCTTTTCTATTTAAGAGGTTTGATTATCTTTTATAGTCTATAAATAGGCTTTATTTTGTACATTGTAAATCACACTAAAATAAAATTATTCTCCTATAATCTACCATCCAAGAGGTGCTTTCTTCTTCATTACTAAAGATTCTTATATAACAAAGATATCTCCTAATTGTAGTTGTGACTAATTTTCAATTTAATTTGCATTGGAGGTTTATGGTCTACTACATGTGGGGTTCTGTGTGCTTAATTGATATTGGTTTCAACTTTGCAGGTAGATGACTGCACTCTCCAGCTTTATGTTATAAGTTTTGCAAAACCACAAATGTTTTATTGTACATATACTCGTGAAACCAAATCAGAGCCATTGGTTTGATAGCAAGTAGTAAGAAATTGGGTAGATACAGCATCAACGGTACTTGCCTTATTCAAACTCCACTCTTGAATTTAAATTCTCATCCATTTATTACACTAATCCCAAGGTTTGATATATTTAATATAAATTGGCAAATAAAAATATTAGAATAGGAAGGATTTAATTTTTATTTATGTCTATATGCGTATGTTTTTTAATGACTAATAATCGTATGTTTACTTTTGATCGAATAATTATGCAATCAAGAGAATGTTTTCGCTTTGATCTTTCGACCAAAGACACATGATAATTAAGGTTAATTAACATGAGAGATTTACATAATTTGTAAAATAGATAATTTGATTTTGCTGATTCATTTAAGGCTATTTTTCCTATATAAACCAGATGGAAATAGTTGAGAAACTTTCATGATCTATATTATTAACATGGTAACAACGTGCCTAATCGATCAAGGACCAGTTTAGAATTATCGTGGTTTTTAAAAATTAAAATCCTAAGCGAGTCTAATATATCGATTACCCGACCGGTATGGATATGAAATTATCCATACCGTGGGCAAGCACTCCCGGTATGGATACTCAACCGGGCGGTTTTCTTGTAGTGATTATTTCGATATCGTATTCCTTCCCGTTTCCTGTTTAGGAGATTTCTGTCTCTTTCATATTTAGAAGATTTGATTCTCTTTTCTATTTAAGAGATTTGATTATCTTTTATAGCCTATAAATAGGCTTTATTTTGTACATTGTAAATCACACTAAAATAGAATTATTCTACTATAATCTACCATCCAAAAGGTGCTTTCTTCTGCATTACTAAAGATTCTTATATAACAAAGATATCTCCTAATTGTAGTTGCAGCTAATTTTCAATTTAATTTGCATTGGAGGTTTATGCTCTACTATATGTGGGGTTCTGTGTTGCTTAATCGATATTGGTTTCGAGTTTGCAGGTAGTTGACTGCACTCTCCAGCTTTATGTTATAAATTTTGCAAAACCACAAATGTTTTAATGTACATATACACGTGAAACCAAATCAGAGCCATTGGTTTGATAGCAATTAGTAAGAAATTGGGTAGATACAGCATCAACCGTACTTGCCTTATTCAAACTGCACTCTTGAATTTAAATTCTCATCCATTTATTACACTAATCCAAAGGTTTGATATATTTAATATAAATTGGCAAATAAAAATATTAGAATAGGAAGGATTTATTTATTATTTATGTCTATGTGCGTATGTTTTTTAATGACTAATAATCGTAAGTTTACTTTTGATCGAATAATTATGCAATCAAGAGAATGCTTTTGATTTTATCTTTCAACCAAAGACACATGATAATTAAGGTTAATTAACATGAGAGATTTACATAACTTGTAAAATAGATAATTTGATTCTTGCTGATTCATTTAAGGCTATTTTTCTTATATAAACCAGATGAAAATAGTTGAGAAACTTTCTTGATCTATATTATTACCATGGTAACAACGTGCCTAATCGATCAAGGACCAATTTAGAAATATCCTGGTTTTTAAAAAGTCAAATCCTAAGCGAGTCTAATATACCGGTTACTCGACCGGTATTGATATGGAATTATCCATATCGTGGGCAAGCACGCCCGGTATGGATACTCAACCGGGCAGTTTTCTTGTAGTGATTATTTCCATATCGTATTCTTTCCTGTTTCCTGTTTAGGAGATTTCATTCTCTTTCATATTTGGAAGATTTGATTCTCTTTTCTATTTAAGAGATTTGATTATATTTTATAGCCTATAACTGGGCTTTATTTTGTACATTGTAAATCACACTAAAATAGAATTATTCTACTATAATCTACCATCCAAGAGGTGCTTTCTTCTGCATTACTAAAGATTCTTATATAACAAAGATACCTCCTAATTGTAGTTGTCGCTAATTTTCAATTTAATTTGCATTGGAGGTTTATGGTCTACTACATCTGGGGTTCTGTGTTGCTTAATTCATATTGGTTTCAAGTTTGCAGGTAGATGACTGCACTCTCCCGCTTTATGTTATAAATTTTGCAAAACCACAAATGTTTTAATGCACATATATTCGTGAAACCAAATCAGAGCCATTGGTTTGATAGCAATTAGTAAGAAATTGGGTAGATACAGCATCAACCGTACTTGCCTTATTCAAATTGCACTCTTGAATTTTAATTCTCATCCATTTATTACACTAATTCGAAGGTTTGATATATTTAATATAAATTGGCAAATAAAAATATTAGAATAGGAAGGATTTATTTATTATTTATGTCTATGTGCGTATGTTTTCTAATGACTAAGAATCGTAAGTTTACTTTTGATCGAATAATTATGCAATCAAGAGAATGTTTTTGCTTTGATCCTTCAACCAAAGACACATGATAATTAAGGTTAATTAACATGAGAGATTTACATAATTTGTAAAATAGATAATTTGATTCTTGCTGATTCATTTAAGGCTATTTTTCTTATATAAACCGGATGGAAATAGTTGAGAAACTTTCTTGATCTATATTGTTACCATGGTAACAACGTGCCTAATCGATCAAGGACCAGTTTAGAATTATCATGGTTTTTAAAAAGTCAAATCCTAAGCGAGTCTAATATACCGGTTACTCGACCGGTATGGATATGGAATTATCCATACTGTGGGCAAGCACGCCGAGCGTGCTGCCCGGTATGGATACTCAACCGGGCAGTTTTCTCGTAGTGATTATTTCCATATCGTATTCTTTCCCGTTTCCTGTTTAGGAGATTTCATTCTCTTTCATATTTAGAAGATTTGATTCTCTTTTCTATTTAAGAGATTTGATTATCTTTTATAGCCTATAAACAGGCTTTATTTTGTCGTTGTAAATCACACTAAAATAGAATTATTCTACTATAATCTACCATCTAAGAGGAGCTTTCTTCTGCATTACTAGAGATTTTTATATAACAAAGATATCACCTAATTGTCGTTGTAGCTAATTTTCAATTTAATTTGCATTGGAGGTTTATGGTCTACTACATCTGGGGTTCTGTGTTGCTTAATTGATATTGGTTTCAAGTTTGCAGGTAGATGACTGCACTCTCCAGCTTTATGTTATAAATTTTGCAAAACCACAAATGTTTTAATGTACATATATTCGTGAAACCAAATCAGAGCCATTGGTTTGATAGCAATTAGTAAGAAATTGGGTAGATACAGCATCAACCGTACTTGCCTTATTCAAACTCCACTCTTGAATTTAAATTCTCATCCATTTATTACACTAATCCAAAGGTTTGATATATTTAATATAAATTGGCAAATAAAAATATTAGAATAGGAAGGATTTATTTATTATTTATGTCTATGTGCATATGTTTTTTAATGACTAATAATCGTGAGTTTACTTTTGATCGAATAATTATGCAATCAAGAGAATATTTTTGCTTTGATCTTTCAACCAAAGACACATGATAATTAAGGTTAATTAACATGAGAGATTTACATAATTTGTAAAATAGATAATTTGATTCTTGCTGATTCATTTAAGGCTATTTTTTTTATATAAACCAGATGGAAATAGTTGAGAAACTTTCTTGATCTATATTATTACCATGGTAACAACGTGCCTAATCGATCACGGACCAATTTAGAATTATCATGATTTTTAAAAAGTCAAATCCTAAGCGAGTCTAATAAACCGGTTACCCGACCGGTATGGATATGAAATTATCCATACCGTGGGCAAGCGCGCCGGGCATGCTGCCCGGTATGGATACTCAACCAGACAGTTTTCTTGTAGTGATTATTTCCATATCGTATTCTTTATCGTTTCCTTTTTAGGAGATTTCATTCTCTTTCATATTTAGAAGATTTGATTCTCTTTTCTATTTAAGAGATTTGATTATCTTTTATAGCCTATAAATAGGCTTTATTTTGTACATTGTAAATCACACTAAAATAGAATTATTCTACTATAATCTACCATCCAAGAGGTGCTTTCTTCTGCATTACTAAAGATTCTTATATAACAAAGATATCTCCTAATTGTAGTTGTAGCTAATTTTCAATTTAATTTGCATTGGAGGTTTATGGTCTACTACATCTGGGGTTCTGTGTTGCTTAATTGATATTGGTTTCAAGTTTGCAGGTAGATGACTGCACTCTCCGGCTTTATGTTATAAATTTTGCAAAACCACAAATGTTTTAATGTACATATATTCATGAAACCAAATCAGAGCCATTGGTTTGATAGCAATTAGTAAGAAATTGGGTAGATACAACATCAACCGTACTTGCCTTATTCAAACTGCACTCTTGAATATAAATTCTCATCCATTTATTACACTAATCCAAAGGTTTGATATATTTAATATAAATTGGCAAATAAAAATATTAGAATAGGAAGGATTTATTTATTATTTATGTTTATATGCGTATGTTTTTTAATGACTAATAATCGTAAGTTTACTTTTGATCGAATAATTATGCAATCAAGAGAATGTTTTTGCTTTGATCTTTCAACCAAAGACACATGATAATTAAGGTTAATTAACATGAGAGATTTACATAATTTGTAAAATAGATAATTTGATTCTTGCTGATTCATTTAAGGCTATTTTTCTTATATAAACCAGATGGAAATAGTTGAGAAACTTTCTTGATCTATATTATTACGATGGTAACAACGTGCCTAATCGATCAAGGACCAGTTTAGAATTATCATGGTTTTTAAAAAGTCAAATCCTAAGCGAGTCTAATATACCGGTTACCCGACCGGTATGGATATGGAATTATCCATACCGTGGGCAAGCACGCCGGGCGTGCTGCCCGGTATGGATACTCAACCGGGCAGTTTTCTTGTAGTGATTATTTCCATATCGTATTCTTTCCCGTTTCCTGTTTAGGAGATTTCATTCTCTTTCATATTTAGAAGATTTGATTCTCTTTTCTATTTAAGAGATTTGATTATCTTTTATAGCCTATAAATAGGCTTTATTTTGTACATTGTAAATCACACGAAAATAGAATTATTCTACTATAATCTACCATCCAAGAGGTGCTTTCTTCTGCATTACTAAAGATTCTTATATAACAAAGATATCTCCTAATTGTAGTTGTAGCTAATTTTCAATTTAATTTGCATTGGAGGTTTATGGTCTACTACATCTGGGGTTCTGTGTTGCTTAATTGATATTGGTTTCAAGTTTGCAGGTAGATGACTGCACTCTCCGGCTTTATGTTATAAATTTTGCAAAACCACAAATGTTTTAATGTACATATATTCGTGAAACCAAATCAGAGCCATTGGTTTGATAGCAATTAGTAAGAAATTGGGTAGATACAACATCAACCGTACTTGCCTTATTCAAACTGCACTCTTGAATTTAAATTCTCATCCATTTATTACACTAATCCAAAGGTTTGATATATTTAATATAAATTGGCAAATAAAAATATTAGAATAGGAAGGATTTATTTATTATTTATGTCTATGTGCGTATGTTTTTTAATGACTAATAATCGTGAGTTTACTTTTGATCGAATAATTATGCAATCAAGAGAATGTTTTTGCTTTGATCTTTCAACCAAAGACACATGATAATTAAGGTTAATTAACATGAGAGATTTACATAATTTGTAAAATAGATAATTTGATTCTTGCTGATTCATTTAAGGCTATTTTTCTTATATAAACCAGATGGAAATAGTTGAGAAACTTTCTTGATCTATATTATTACCATGGTAACAACGTGCCTAATCGATCAAGGGCCAGTTTAGAATTATCATGGTTTTTAAAAAGTCAAATCCCAAGCGAGTCTAATATGAATCAGTGCAGAAAAGTCCAACGCGATACCATACACAAAAGCATAGATAATGTTCTGAAGAGGATTATAGACTCAAAAGTACATTCTATTGTTTTTTCTAATGTAATTGAGCTACTGCAGTCTACTATGAGTACATCATTCGTTGGCAATTTTTAGTTAATGAAAGTGCTTTTTAAAGATTCTTCAATAGCTGATCTTTCTAAAGGAGTGGGAAACCTTTTCCACTTGTACTACTTAAGTTAAGCCTGCAAAATACGAAAGCAAAGACTCATCTTAAGACTACAGGTTAGCTTGTCAACTTGGAGAGTTTGAATTTGAAGAAAACTCTTGTGAGTGAGCTTCCAGTTGAGATCAAGCATCTGAAAACGTTACATTACCTAGTGGTATCAGACAGTCCGTCCTTATCTCATAAAGGTACAAAAATTCGGGGAGGGTTTGGGTCTGTAATGAATCTAAGAAATCTAGGTGATAGCTTACAACTGAACTCTAAAGCGGTTAAAGAGCTAAAAAAGCTTAGGCAGTTGAGAAAGTTGGACATTCAACTGGTTAATGGAGATGATACGAAGCATCTACGGTCTTCCATTTCAAATATGAGAGATCTCATATCTTTGGGCATAAAGTTGGTAAACAGAGAAGATATGCTTCATATAGAATCCATGGCTTCTCCTCCTATACGCCTTGAGCGTTTACATTTGATTGCAAATCTGACGAAGCTGCCGGACTGGATTCCTCAACTTCAAAATTTATTTAGACAGATGTTAATTTGGTCAGGCTTAATCGAGGATACAATGAGAGTCCTCCATAACCTGCCTAATTTGTTGAAGCTTCTTCCTGTGGAGGCATACAATGTAGTGCAATTGCATATCAAACAAGGTTGGTTTCTGAAACTCCGGCAGTTTATCTCTATGACTTGAAAGGATTGGAATTTATGATAGAAGATGGTAACATGCCTCTTCTTGAACGCTTAGTGATTTCAAGTTGCTCACTGTTGAAGGAGATTCCAACTGGAATTGAGAATCTAAGAAACCTTCAAATCCTTGTCTTTCATGATATGTCAAAGGAATTTCAGTATCTTATAATAACACATGAGACGTTACAAAAGCTTCTTCAACATATACTGAAAGTCTTTGTCGTCTTTTAGGATGAAGAAGAAGGAAGAGACAGATGGATGTCTGTCAAAGATACATTGGATTTGCAGCTGAAAAGAAGCCAGTTCTTAGTTATATTATAACAGGTTTGTTTCTGTTCCTCTACCGTCTTTCTTTGTCTTAACTTCATGTCTACGTTCTTTTACGATTAGGTGACTTTTTTTTTTTTTAAAGCACAATTAGATAACGGTTAAATTATCTATTAAAATTTTCACTTTTAAATAAAATATGTTGTTATCGTATATTTTCATATTATTTGTAGATTTTCCTTTGAATTTTTATTATATTATTGTCTTATTTAACAAACTAATTTTATGCTTCAATTAATCCTCACGAGCAGTTGAAGCAACATGATCAAAGTGCAAAATTCACCTTCCCAATATATTGAAAATGGTTGTTGTCCTTATCTTTTCTTCCTTTTTTTTTTTTTTTTTCCTTTTTTTATTGAATTGTCCATGTCTACTATGCAATTATTGTTGTTAAAATGTATTCTTCTTGGTCAATTTTAGCGTGCATTATATACTGTCACTATTTATATCTGTATACAAATTATGGCTTTATAACTTATGATTGAATGTGAAGTTAATTTTTTTTTTTTTTTGGGCCTTTTGGATTTCAGGGAAATGAGATTTGAATTTAAGACCTTCACTTTGTGTTATCAAAGCTAATATCTTGACAAGTAAATGGCATTATTTACTTATTCAAATTACTAAATTCATCTAGTGAATCACTAAATTTATTGAATTTGGATGCCCAAGGATAAGCTTTGACACTCATTGAGAATTAATGGGCTGCTAATCGAAGTGTAAGTTTGGGCGTCGATGTTCTTTTGGGTTTCTTGAGGCCCCATTGTCAAGTGATAGCTTTTGGGCTCTTGGGCCATCCATCCAATTGTTTTTTTTTTTATTTTTCAACCCTTTTTCTTGTCTGTATTTTCTTTCTTTTTGAATCGAAGGTGAGGGAATTGAACTTACCACCTTTCCTATAGAAATGCAGTTATCAACTACAGCTAATTCACACACACACACACTCTCTCTATGTATGTATACGTATGTATATATATATAGATGGGGCTACGTTGAGTGCAACATGTGTATGCATATACTTAACAAAAAGAAAAAAAATATGCGATTAAAATGTGCGATTGTAATATATTTTATGTGAGTACAACTAAATATATATTATTACAATCAATAAATGCAATCATATTGATCGCAATTAGTAAATGTGATCACATTTACTAATTATAATCATACATATTTAATTATAATCATATATATTAAATTACAATCACATATTCTAGAAAGTAATCATACATTTTTTTTTTGTCAAGTATGTCCATACACCAAGTGCACCTTAGAATGCGCTTATATATATATATATATATATATATATATATATATATATATATATATGTAGGAGTCCCCTTGGGCACACTTAGGGCATGCATACACTTGACAAAAAAAATGTGTAATTGTAATTTATTATATATGATTATAACTAATCATATGTGCTTACAATCAATAAATGTGGTCACATTGAACACAATCAATAAATGTGATCACATTTATTAATGATAATTATACAGATTTAGTTGTAATCGTATATAATAAATTACAATTATACATTTTAGAATGTAATCACATATATTTTTTTACAAGTACATGCATACCCAGGTGTATGCTAGAATGTGCATATATATATATATATATATATTCACACACAGGTACCTACAGCCACAATCTTTAATAAATCATATGTTATCCGTAATTGGGTTTTTTTTTTTTTTTGGATACAGACAATCTAAAATTTTAATTTTACTTAATTCTACCCCCACATTTGGTGGTGACATGGTGGTAAAATGGCATTAGCGAATCTTAATGTTCTATTCACAAACTTGAAATGGTAGGTATACGCCACTCTGCTAAGAGTGGATGTACTCAACCAATATAATTTTGACTTTCCTTTTATTTGTTAATTTTTGCTTCAAACATAATTGTACACATGCAAAATAATGGTTTATTGATTTTAGGAAGTTTATATATTTAAGAAAACTTATAAGAAAAGTCTGTATAAACAAATAAATACTAATAAAAATAAAATAGGAAAATTTATATATCTCAAATAATAATAATAATAAAAGGGTAGGTCTGTTCCCTTTACTCTCCTTAAATTCATTTCATGCTTCTGTTGTTTTACAATTAGATGACTGTGTTTTTTTTTTTTTAAAGCACAATTAGAAAACCTCTGAATTTTTCTTTTGATGTATGTATATACTTTTAAATGAAAGTACTTGTTTTTGTTTGGTATATTCATATATTATTAATAGATATGATTTGTAGATATCACATGTTTTCATAATTGTTTTTAGATTTTCCACTGAATTGGTATTATATTATATTTCTTATTCAACAAATTGATTTTATGCTTGAATTAATTCTCAGAAACAGATGAAGCAATGTTCATAGTGTGATTGGAGTGGAGAATTCATCTGCCCGAAAAAATTGAACAGTTTTTTTTTTTTTTTTTTTTACAATAATTGAACATGGTTGTTATCCTTTATTTATTTATTTATTTATTTTATTGATTGTGGATATTTACTATGCGATGTGATTGCTATCGTGAAAGTATTTTTTTTCTTGGTGAACTTAAAATATTTTTCTTGATAATCGATTCAATTGATTCTCCAGATCCACTATTCCTATTAAGGATTTGTTGTGGATATATTTTGGGCTGCATAAATGGACTGATAAAAGTCTAATAAACCGATCCAATGGATTGACCTAATAGATCAAAGTTTAGTTCCTCAATGTCCAGCTCACAGGCACGAGCTCTCAGATTGCTATCACCGTTCCAAGGTCACTGGTTGACCATGTTCAAGGCTGCTTTATGCTCAGCTCGAGGTCGCCCAAACCAAGGTCAAACTTGTAGCTCAAAGTACTCGTTAAAAAAGGAAATCTTCCAGAAGGAAAGTAACCTAATTTGAGGGAGTCAACTACCAAAATTAGAAATAAAATCAAGCTCTAATTTAAGAGGGATTTATTTCTAAATGGATGGACATCAGTTTTGGAAATACAATTAATGTGAAATTTTTTCCTGTTTATGTTGTACTTAAATTGTAACACACCCTATGCTATAAATAGAGGTTGAAAATTATTGTAATGATAGACAATATAATCATCAGAAAACTCAATCAATAACATAATGTAACTCTACCAAAATAATTAGAAAAGCAGTCGTAGACGTAGGTATCTTTTTAGGCCGAACCATGTAAAATTTCTGTTGTAAACAATGTTCTTCCTCTTCCAATTCTTCTTTTTCTTTTATGTTTTACTCCATTTTATAGATATTGGGTCAAGAACTTGGGTCGATCGATTTAAGATGTCGATAGGGTTAATATGTAAATTAAAAATAATAGAAAGTGACCATTATTCCTGTTGATACACAACTTGTTATGGATAAAGTATTGACATCTTATTTAAGGTAGTTTATTGTAAGCAGCATAATTCATGGACTGCTAGGATGTTGTAATACCAAAGCACAATTTTTGTAACAACACTTTTCCTGATTATAGCATAGTTTGTGTTAAAACACTTTTCTGATGACAAGATTGTTTTTCAAATAATTTTTTTTTTAATGTTTTATCTCTTGAATTATCAACTACTGTTGTATATTAGATTATGTCAAATAAGTTGGTAAAAAGATAAGTGATTTGTCTTCTTTTACCTTCTGTAGAAACTTTTTTTTTGAGAGTTTTTGTAGGATAAGGATTCTTCGAAACATATCAAGGTTTCATAGAAAAATAGATGATAATTATCTATTTTATTTTAGATAAATGTCTTCACATTTTCTTGACGTTAATCATTTGGATTAAACTTTGATTTACTTGCCTAATTTACCTAAATAGCTCTTGATGTGCATAAAGTTACTATAAATACATGGATAAATCAACTAGAAGTTACTTAAGCAAGTAGACAAGCAAATAAGCTGAGAAGTGTACTTAGAATGAGCATTAGATTTATTGCTTGTAATGTCTTAGAGAGCCTATTCTCTAAGTCGTGTTTCATATGTTTGAGTGATTGAGTTAGAATAGGTTTGTGCCTAGAAGCTTGTTGGGATGACAAGCTTATAAAGAATTCGAGAGAAGACAAGTTGTAGCTGATTGAAGAGAGTTTAAGGAAGCTGGCATAATTGAGAGCAAGAGGAGCTTGCTACAAGTTTATCAATAGATTTGAGCTTGCTACAACTTCTGTAGGAAGGATTCTTGGTTTGTATAAGTCAAACATAGGTTGTACCCTTTTATTCATTAATAAGTTGAACTCTTGTGCATGACCTTATAGATGTAAGGTAAAACTGAACAACATTAAAAACATCCTTATCTCATTTCTTTACTTTACTGTCTTTATTTCTTTGTTGTGTTGTAATATATTGAATTGAATGTGTTGCAACATTCTAGTTCTAAACATGTTACAACATTCTTATATTTTTGTGTTATAACATATTTGCAAAAATTTGGTATTGCACAGTGAATAGGTCATTTCAATTGGTATTAGAGCATGTCATTAGACATCACTTATGTTACATTTACTTCACTTAGAGGAATCAAAATAGGAATCGAAATGATCTGCAATCGGAATGACTTGGAATCGGAATGAATTATAAAATCAGAATAAGTTATTTACTTCAATTGTAGGAAAAGAAATCAGAATCAGTAGTATTTCCATTGAGTTATTTATTTAGCTTTGGAATCGAAATTATTAATTATAAATTATAAAAATAACCTTAATTAAATAGATTAATTGTAATAGTGTGCAGTTTTTTTTTTTTTTTAATATCAAATAAAAAACCATACATTACAATTAAAAAAAAAAAACCGCATATTATTTTAATAGTCCACTATGATAATTAAGAAATTGGTGATAAAAAAAAATGGTGAACAATTTTTTATTATAATATACCTTCTTTTTTTTTTAATATCAAATAAAAAACTGTTCATTACAATTAAAAAAAAAATGTATATTATTTTAATTGTCTGCTATGATAATTAAGAAATTGGTGATAAAAAACAAATGGTGTATAATTTTTTATTATAATATGCAATTTTTTTTTTTTAATATCAAATAAAATTGATTTTTCTTTATTTTTTAAACAATGGTATAAAAAACTTTTCGTCTTAGTAAAGAGAATAAGAATAGTATTCTCAAGTAGGTTAGGAGGAATGAGATTCCCATTCCACAACCCCAAATTGATGCGGGACCCATACTTTCAAATGAATTTTAAGCAAGTAAACACTATCAATCAATCCTATTCTCCATTCTTATTCTTATTCCCAAATTCATAAAGTAAACACACCTTAATGAGATCTTTAGGAATTTTTTAACCTGTTTACTTTTTGGCATGATAACCTTAACTAAAGGAGCCTTAATTTCAAGATCCAATTACCTATGTTGGAAAGCTAGGATAAGAGCTTTTATCAAGTCTATTGACGAAAGAGCTTGGAAATCTGTTCTAACTGGTTAGATCTATTCTACCATTACTGATGAGCACTAAAGAGCCATACCAAAACCAGAATTGTCATGGACCGTTGAAGAAGATAGACTTGTCGACTACACTAACAAAGCTTTCTATGTTATCTTCAATGGTGTAGATGTAAATTAGTTTAAACTAATTTCTACTTGTACCACTACAAAAGAAGCTTGGGAAATTCTTCAAAACACACATGAAGGAATAGAAGATGTTAAACGTTCTAAATTGAAAATGCTAACTTCAAGATTTGAAATTCTAAAAATGTCTGATGATGAATTGATGTATGATTTCTTTACTTAGTTAAGTGATATTTCTAATGAATGCTTTACTCTAGGTGAAAGAATTCTTGAAAGCAACCTTGTGCAAAAAGTTCTAACATCCCTCCCATATAAGTTTCAAGCAAAGGTAGTTGTATTTATAGAATATTAGGATATGAGTGTGATGAGGATGGATAAGCTAATGGGATCATTTCAAGCATTTGAACTAAATCTCAAATAGAGAAAGTAGGAGAAATCTATTACCTTACAATCAACCCAGAATGAAAACAAGTGTCATGAAGTCTCAAAGAATGATGATGACTCTCAGTTAACATTGCTAACAAAGAACTTTCAAAAATATCTCAAAAGAATTGGAAAGAATTTTAAAGCTAGGTAAACTTTCAAAGGTAATAATTTATTTAAACCTTCCGACTCTAACAAGAAAAAAGGAATTCAATTCAAGGAATATGAAGGTTTTGGACACATACAAGCAAAATGTGTCAACACTCAAAAGAAGAAATCAAAGGCCATGAATACCGCTTGGAGTGATTACTCTGAGAATGAAAATGATGAGGAATTGGTAGGTTAAATTACCTTAATTTCATGTTTAAATACTAATTCAGTTGTTCAGGAATTTGCAGGAAAAATCTTAACATCTTTAACACATATTCAATGAGGGGCCCCGACTCTTATACTCAATGCAACCCACGTGGCAACCTCACGGTGGCCCTTTAGTCGAGAATTATTTTGACTAAAAGGTTCCCGCGAAGTTAAGCCTTTTTAAAATATCTTTTAGAAATTCCTTATTAGGTGAAAATGAGCTAATTATTATTATTATTTTTTTAAATTAGGTTTGCAAAACAGGGTTTAGAAAATTTTTGGCAGCACAATGACTGTTTTTCTAAAAATTCTAAACTGTAAAAATTTATTGTAAACCTGTACACTTTTATTTCAATATAAATCTTCACTATCGGGCCTCAGGCCCTCATTTCAAAATCACAACAACTACAATCATGTTTCAATTTAAAAGATAACTCGAAATCATAAACAATTCATGCATATACAAGATTTCCAAAAGATGCAAATATGTATATACAAAATTATTTCACAATTTTTCAAAACATAAGTAGCATACATGTACATTTACAAATTTTTCACAACAACACTGCACTCGATAATGACTGACTACTCTAGGCTAGAGTCCTTGCTATTGTAGTATCCGCACCTGTACTTGTCCATGGGAGGTTTTACTTTTAAAACATAAAATTAGGTGAGCTACATAAGTTCAGTGAGTGTCGTATATATATATTTCCACTCAATAAACTTTCAAAAATTCCTCCCTAAAAACTTTTAAATACAATTTCATAAATGTAATTATGATGTAGTAATTAAACATATTTCCTGAGAACCATGTAAAATTTAAAAACATGAATAAACATTTATATCAATATAATCCATGCATCGAAAATCTGTAATTTATTAATGAATTGAAAAGCAAACTTTCTGATTTCATAAAATGATTCTGAAATGCTTTTCAAATATAGAATAATACATAAAATAATATTTTACGTGATTTCATTTTTCTGCCATAATTCATAAACAGTGTGGGTATTTCAGTTTTCGAAAAGTTTTTAAGTAAACAAACCAACCACTGATAATTCATTTCACATGGTATACTAGTATATGGTGGTGCGAAATTTATCCTCGCATAAACCATCTATTAGGTATTCACTAGCAAAATTTAACCTTACTGGGAACGACATCTATCCTCGCTTAATACATTAATCCGGTAATTGCGTACGAAATTTAACCTCGTTACGGAACGACATTTATCCTCGCTTAGGCGAAAGCTAGCTAATTGTAAACCTCAGAATTTGATTTTCAGATAAGTACTTTTTGATGAATAGTGCCGGTGAGTGAACCAGTTCGAAAATGGCGCTAAGAGCAAATTCAAAATCCAACCGGAGGGTTATGATTGAAATATGACATGTACTACTCAGGATATTATTTTTATGAAAAATAAAATTTTTCGGTGAATAATATTTTTGGATGAATAGTATATGTATGAATAACGATTTTCAGAAAGTGTACCCTAGAAATCAGAAGTTCCAAAATAGGTATTGGAGTTTAATAAAATTGAAATAGATAAAAAATGAGTTCATCCGAATAGATTTTAAAGGCTCCAAATATTTTTCTCACCCAGCTCTTCTCTCTCACCTAGTTCATCTCCTCTCTTGGTGCCGTCGATCATCGAAGTAGTTGGCTGGTAGAGGAAGGCGATGTTGATAGTAAAGATTGTGGGGCGACAAATGGAATCAAGATTGTGGTGAAGTCAACTTCGGAAGGTTGGTGGTGGAGAGGTAGTAGAGAAACTCTAATGGAGAAGCGCAAATGTAGTCACTCTGCTGCCATCGACTTTCCTCGACAAGAATCAATCGAACGAAATCGTGGCATCTCGTCTTCGGCGAATGACATCTTTTTGTCTTTATGCCTCCACTCGCATAGGTGGATCATCATTGTTTGAGTTGAAGCTCTTTAAGAGAGGAAGATTGGTGGTAGAGAGGTGGTGGTGGTGGTGGAAGAAGAGGGTGATGATAGAGGGAGGAGGGTGGTGTTATCTGCTAATTTTCTGTTGATGAGAGGGTGAGTTAGGAAAATTTCTAAAATACCCCTAAAAATTTTCAATAAAATCCAAGTTTGTAGACACTATTTATAATTCTATCATACATTTCACCAAACATAAAATAACTTTTAAATTAATCCAATCCAATCCTACAAAAATAATTCAATCCTATCTCACGCACCAAATGATGCCTTATTGCAATGGCCACGTTTTGGCCTTAAATATAAAACATCAAGAAACTACCAAAAACAAAATAGTTTCTTTGTTTTGTATCTTCCAATAATCCTATCCAAATAAGATTTGGACTTTGGGTCAGAGTTTGGATCATCTTGGGTGGGCCTGACCCAAGATCCAATAATCCAACATTTATGTTATAAATTTTACAACACCACAAATGTTGTTATGCAATATTAATATGTACATATATTCATGAAACCAAATCAGAGCCATTTGTTTGATAGCATTTAATAGCAATTAACAATTAGCTTTATGTTATAAATTCTCATCCATTTAAAACACTAATCAAAAGGGGTGATATATTCAATATAAATTGGCAAAATATTAGAATCGTAAGGATTTCTTTATTATTTATGTCTATGTGGGTATGTTTTCTAACTACTAATAATCATAAGTTTATATTTGATCGAATAATTATGCAATCAAGAGAATGTTTTTGCTTTGCTATGTCAACAAAAGACACATGATCATTAAGGTTTTTTAACTGGAGAGATTTACATAATTTGTAAATTAGATAATTTGATTCGTACTGATTCATTTAAGACTATTTTCTTACATAAACTGGACGGAAATAGTAGAGAAACTTTCTTGAGATACATTATACCATGTTAACAAAGTGGCTAATTGATCAAGAACCAGTTTTATTGGTTAATTCTATTGTTAAAATTGTTATAAACATCAAAAACAATATACATACGCTTCATATATTTTATCTTATTGCTGTGAATTTATGAATTATCTAAATTAGGCATAAAAACAAATATTTAGCATAGATATATTTCTGTATTATATTGACTATATATATGTAGAATAAATTTATGCTGGTTACTATGAATTTGTAAAATATCTAAGTAAAACATAAAAATAAATAGGTTAATTTATTTTTGATATAAACATAATGCTATATGATCATGATTGGGATATAAATATCTTCTTTTTAAAATTAATGAGGATGATTTTAACATTTTCAGTAACTCCTCTTTGAAGGCAAGTTGGTTGTAAATTTACAAAGCTAAAGAAAGAGGTAAACATTTATATGGCTGAGATTGCGGTGAACCTTGTTATTGATAAGTTAGGTCCATCGCTTGTCCAAGAAATCAACTTGCTGAGCAGTGTACGTAAAGAAATTGAAGATATCGAAACCGAACTGAAAAGCATAAGATGGTTTTTTAGGATGCAGAAGCCAAGGCAGCAGCAGAAGAATTACACGGAAAGAATAGTAATGAAGGTGTCCAACTATGGGTGGAACAAGTAAGAGAAGTGGCTTATTGTATTGAAGATGTCATTAATGAGTTTGCATTCACTGTTGCCTAACTTCCTCATGACAAGGGCCTATTCGGTGTTCTTCAAAAAATCTGTCACTACGCCACAACATTGCTAATGATATTCAAGATATCAAATCAAAACTTGTCAAAATAGAAGAGAGAAGAAAATGCTATGGGTTCGATTCCATAGAGCAAAGTTCAAGCTCTAAAAGAAGAAACATTTGTGACCAAGTGGCTGTGAAGTTAATTCATATTACATAGAGGAAGATCAAATTGTGGGTTATGACTCTATAAGAAACGAAGTCAATGATCGGGCTAAAATTATGCACGATTTTATATTCTTAACCTATACTCTTGTGATGAAAACCTGAGTAAAATAGGGGTGTTCTAATATTTTCTGAGTGTTTTGTGCAGAAATTGAATGCAGGGACTGAACTGTAAATTTTATAAATTTTTGGGGTAAAAGTATAATTTTTAAAAGTTTAGGGGTAAAAGTGTAATTTTCAAAACTTGAGGGGCTTTTTGTAATTTACCCCGCAGGTCATAGCTGCTGGCTGGTTTCCAGCAGCTCACACCAGCAGCTACCCGCGGGAAGCATACGCGGGCTTGTGGCCTGCGACCTTGGGCTGCATCCAGTGATTTTTTCGTGTTTTGCGCGTAAGTGACTTGCAGGCCAGCGGGAAGCGATCCAATCGTGCGTTGCAAAACTTCCTTACATATTTCACGCGTGGAGAATCACCAAGATTTTCTCAATTAATTTCTGGAAGATAATTTAGGCAATGGATCAAAGTTTTGAAGGAAATTTAAGTGGTCTTGCGGAGGATTTTTAATTAAATTGGTAAGCAGTCAAAGCAGTGATTGGAGCATTGACAGAGAGCAATTGGGAGGATTTTTCTGGAAGGAAACTTGCACTGAAAATTGACAGAGAATCAAGAACGAAAAGGGAAGTCAACCGATGCGTTCAAGAGGTTGCCCTACTCATATAAAATCATATTGTTGAGCAGCAGAGAGGGGGAGGTCGGCAGAGGAAAAACTTTAGGTTTTTTTTTATTCTTTTCTTGGGTCATTTTCTTGGAGAACGACAGCAGCAGGGGTTTTTTAGTGACGGCTGAGTTGAGTTTTCGAAAAAAAAAAACCTCTCTAGTCTCTCATTCGGACGGCACCAGAGCGGGTTGCACAGGAGCGGAGTCTCAAGGCAATCTCAACGTCGTCAGAAACGGGTGTGCTCAAGAGCCAGAGTTCAGTTTATTCAAGCTTCAGACTCAGAAAATATAACACATAACATAGTGACTATTCCATTTCTTTCATTGATTGTTTTAATGTCGTTTATTTTCCCTTCAATTTATTATACTGTGTTATTCAACTCTATGTCGGGCTAATTTCAATTTCTAAGGCTACAATGTAGCCGATTTATTTCATCGCCTATTCAATGAGTTTTCGAATTAATGAATGATTGTTTTCTTTTATATTTGTATTCTATTCTATTAGATCTTAATGCTGTCAATCAAATAAGGCCTGTTAATTGGCAGATCTGGTGACTATGATGCGCTTGACAAAGGTATCATGTGTTCGACGACAATAGAATAGCATAATCTGTATAGGATAGACATATACCTATAGGATTATGTAATTATATGTGGGTAATTGAAGCTTAATGAGTCCGGATTAATTTAATCTATATAGACATATAATAGATTAATTATTCTGGATAATATTACTGGACCGATCGAAATAGGCTGGTAATTAATTTAGAGTTTTACCCGATTAAATACAAAATAAAAGTAATTATTTTTGAATAAAATGAGAATAGGTTAATGAAATAAAAAGGTGAAATTGTGCCTTAGATCTTTACATCTGCTGTTGGTTCCATTATTTAAGTTGGTCGTTTATTTCATTTTTAATTTTTAATTTTGTTTTACTATATTTTATTCACCTTATTTGAGTTTTGATAGTTTGAATAAAATTGTCTCAATCAATTTTGGTAATTGATATATAAGACTTAGCAATTGTCCCTGTGGGAACGACCTTGATTTGCCATTATATTACATTGTGACCGTGTATACTTGCACGCGACCTATTGTAATTAGTGCATTAGGAATTTACCCATCAGTCAACAAACAGTTGGTGAATGGAGTACCCTAACGTAGAGTGATCGCATTGTTAGGCGCAGGAGGACTAGGCAAGACAACTCTTGCTGCTAGTGCTTATAAGAACAAGGATGTGAGATGCCACTTTGATTCATGCTTGGATCTCTGTTGGGAAAACATACATCAAGGAAGATATATTGAGGAAAACAATAAAAAAATTTTATAGTCCATTGGATGAGTTTGCTCATAGGAACATTGAAACAATAGATGAGATAGGATTGATTGACATGCTGCGGAAATATTTAGAGAATAAGAGTTTCATGGTTGTGTTCGATGATGTATGGAATAATGCGTTTTGGGAAGATATAGAGCATGCTTTACCTGATAACAACAAAAGCAGCAGGTTGATCATCACAGCACGAAACAAGGGTGTTGCTCATTTCATACCAACCTCAGTTGTTCATATCTCTAAGCTTGACGGTTTGCCTTTAGATGAGGCATGACAACTTTTTTGCAAGAAAGCATTCAATGGGTCTTGTCCACCAGAGTTAGAGGAATTGTCAATTAAAATCCTTGAAAAATGTAGAGGTCTACCACTAGCAATAGTAGTAGTAGGTGGTCTCTTATCACGCAAAAATAAGATTGTCACAGAATGGGAAAAGTTACTTCATAATTTGGGTTTAGAGTTAGGAAGTGATCCTTATCTAACAAGTTGCCATAGAGTTTTATCGGAAGGTTATAACGATTTGCCTGCCCATCTCAAACCTTGTCTTTTGTATTTTGGTCTGTTTCCAGAAAGCTCTTCAATTAGGCGTGGGAGACTAATACGTTTGTGGATAGCTAAGGGTTTTGTTCAAAATCAATACTATAATTGCAATGGCCCTGAAGAAGTTGGACAAGAATATATTGCTGAACTCTTTCAAAGAAATTTGGTTCATGTTTCAGATGCGTCTATTCATGGAAGGAGTCAAAATCTCCAAGTCCATGATCTAATGCACGAGATTATCCTAAAAAGGACAAAACTGTTGGTGTTAAAAATTAACAACTGAATATACAAAGGAAAAATCTAAAATATTTGAAGAAATTAATGAATTTATTACTCAGGCAAAGTCATCCCTCATTATTGAGTATCATGACTGCTTTTATAAGAAAAACATGAGCTACAAACGGCTAGAAACAAAAACTAAACAAACTATCAGATAAACAAGCCTAAAAAACAAAGATAACAGCCAGCGAGTTAACAGGGGACTTTGTTAGCTTAATTCTTGTAGACTTGGTCTTGATCACATGCTCCTCATGCCTTTATTTTGATTTGCTACTTCCAACACCCTCCTTCAAATCAAAATGCCTGCATCCCAAGCATAGTTCTTAACTTGGCAAAAACTTCAAATGACAGTGGTTTAGTAAAAATGTCTGCTACTTGTTCCATTGTATGACAGTACACCAGCTCAACTGTTTTTTGTTTCACATGGTCTCTAAGAAAATGAAATCGAGTGTCAATATGCTTGCTTCTTCCATGCTGAACAGGATTCTTTGAGAGTTTAATTGTTGAGTTGTTGTCTACATGAATCAGAGTAGAACCTTCTTGTGCATGATTCAGACCTGCCAGGAGATTTCTTAGCCAAATAGCTTCACATACAGTAAAAGAAGCTGCAACATATTCTGCCTCACATGAAGATAGTGCTACAATGGGTTGTCTTTTTGACGTCCAAGTAAAAGCGGTTGAGCCGAAATAAAAGACATAACCTGTTGTGCTTTTCCTTTCTTCTGGATCACGTCCCCAATCACTATCTGAGTATCCCATGAGTTTTGAGTTCTCTCCATAAGCATAGAAAAGACCAAGGTTGACTGTACCTTTAACATACCTTAAGATCCTCTTAGCTGCTTGCCAGTGGGACTCTCTTGGCTTCTCCATATAACGACTAAGAAGACTAACCCCATACACTATATCAGGCCTTGTCACTGTTAGATATCTGAGGCTCCCAATCAGACTTTTGAATAACTTTGATTCAACAAGTTTACCATCACCTTCTCTTGATAACTGGAGATCTGCAGTAACAGGAGTTGTGACAATTTTGCAACCATTCATCTTAAATTTCTCAAGAAGTTCTTCTGTGAACTTCTGCTGACATACAAAAATCCCATTTTGTTCTTCTCGAATCTCTATGCCAAGAAAGAAGGACATAAGTCCATTATCTGTCATCTCAAATTCATCAAACATGGCTTGCTTGAATTCCATGAACAACCTTTCACTATTGCCTGTAAACAAAAGATCATCCACATATAAACAGAGGACAAAAAATTCACCATGGATGTTACCTTTTGTATAGACACAGGGTTCATATGGACATTGATCAAAACTAGCTTGATGCAGATAGCCATCCATGCGTGAATTCCATGCTCGTGGAGCTTGCTTGAGGCCGTACAAGGCTTTTTTTAATCTGTAAACCTTATGTTCTTCTCCCTTTATTTCAAAACCTTCTGGTTGGTTGACATAAACTTCCTCTTCAAGAACTCCATTAAGAAAAGCTGACTTAACATCAAGTTGGTAGATTTTCCAACTATGAGATGCAGCAAGAGAGAAAAGTAATCTTACTGTATCGAATCGGACCACTGGTGCAAACACTTCTTCATAATCAATTCCATATTTCTGCTTATAACCTTTAGCTACAAGTCGCGCTTTGTGACGAGCAATGCTACCATCCGCGTTACGCTTGATTTTGTATACCCATTTCACTCCAATTGCTTGCTGGTTTAGTGGAAGTTGAGATAACTCCCATGTGTCATTCTTGTTAATGGCTATAATTTCTTCTTCCATAGCAGTCTTCCAACAATCTTCTATTATTGCTTGTTCAAAATTTATAGGCTCATGATCAGCATACAAACAAAATAAGTTTACTGCCTCTTCCTCTATTGCTTCAGTAGCCCGATAAATATCTTGAACATTTCTCATCCGTGGTGGAGGTGAACTACTACCACTTCCATCATTTGGAGATGAATTACCACTGCTTGCAGTGATAGTAGTTGATGATGTTTGTTCTGCAACAGGTAGAGACTGAACTGTTTCATCCTCTTGAACCATAATGCTATCACTCTTATCATTATTGCTGCTCCAGTCCCAAGCTGCTGCTTCATCGAAGACTACATCTCTACTAATCAGTAATTTTTTTGTTAGTGGATTGTAGAGTTTGTAGTCTTTTGATTCTTCACTATAACCAACAAGAATGCATTTTTTACTATGATCATCCAATTTCTTCCTTTTGCTCTCAGGTATTTGGGCATATGCAAGACACCCAAAGATCCTCAAATGACCAACACTTGGTTTACAACCTCTCCAAGCTTCTTGTGGCGTCATGTATTTGACACTTTTTGTTGGACACCTATTGAGGAGATAAACCGAGCATGCAACGGCTTCAGCCCAAAACTCTTTCGGCAAACTTTTTTCTTTAAGTAGTGTTCTTGTCATGTCAAGTATCGTACGATTCTTTCTCTCTGCAATCTCATTCTGTTGTGGAGAGTATGCAGCTGTTAGTTGATGTCGTATACCATGATCCCTGCAAAAACCTTGAAAAACATTAGAGGTGTACTCTCCACCTCTATCAGACCTTAATGTTGCAAACTTACAATTACTTTCAGTTTCCACAAGAGCCTTAAACTGTTTAAATACGATCAATGCAGCACATTTTTCTTTAAGAAAAAATACCCATACCTTTCGACTGAAATCATCAATAAAGGTTATGAAGTATTTATTTCCACCAAAAGAATGAGGCTCTATTGGTCCACAAATGTCTGTGTGAACCAGTTGTAAAGGTGCATTTGCTCTCCATGAAGAAATACTGGGGAAAGGAAGGCGAGTCTGCTTAGCAAGCACACATCCTTCACATACATGACCTGATGGTTCGATAGTTGGTAAGCCATGCACCATGCCAATTGAAGATAACAACCTTAGCCCATTAAAATGCAGATGCCCAAATCGCAAATGCCATTTCCCTAACTCGCTTTCAATCAGTCCAAGAAAGCATGATTCACTTGTTGTATGCAGGTGTAGAGGAAACATCCGATTCTTTGACATTTGTACTCGAGCAATGAGTTGTCCATTTGCATCTCTCAGACAAAGTTGTTTTTCTTCCATGTGAATGATATTTTTTTTTTTCAAGCATCTGACCAAGACTAAGGATGTTATTTTTCATGTTAGGAATATAATAAACATCAGAAATGTACCTGATTTTTCCATCCTTTTGATAAACCTGTATTCTTCCTTTCCCAGCAACTTGTAACTTTGAATCATCACCAAGACTTACTGATCCACCAACTTCTTCTTTGAGATCCATAAAAACATCTTTTCTCCCACACATATGGTTGGTTGCACCGGAATCAAGGTACCATACATTATTTTGTTCAACTAATTCATTATGAACTAATAAAAGAGTAGGCTTTTCAACAATGTCATTAGAAGCTTCAGCTAGATGGGCATAATTTTCAGATTTGCTTGGACATTCAAAAGCATAATGTCCAAACTTTCGACATTCAAAACATTGAACATTCATTTTACCTCTACCATATCCAGTTTGTGTTGAGCCTCCACGACCTCTACCTCGTCCACGATAGGATGCACCACCACGTTGTGTAGAACCCCGAGCATTTTCACCTCTTGAATTCTCCAATGTGAGCTTTGATTCCAGTGCTTGCTCTATTGAATTGGAGTGAGTACTCTTCTGAATTCGTTGCTCATGAACTCGTAGAGAACCCAACAATTCTTCTGTGCTAATTGTCTCCAAATTCTTTGACTCCTCTATTGCTGTTACCACATGCTCAAAGTTGTGAGTGAGAGATCTCAGTATCTTCTCCATCACACGAACATCATCAAGTTTTTCACCATTCCTCTTCATTTGGTTGACAATTGCAATCAGCCGTGAGTAATAATCCGAAACCGTTTCTCCTTCTGTCATGTGAGCTCTTTCAAACTCTCCTCTTAAAGTTTGCGATCGAACCTTCTTTACCCTATCAACTCCTTTGTGTATTGTGATCAAGTTGTCCCAGACCTCCTTGCTTGTTGTTGCTTCAGAAATTTTCTCAAATGTATCATCCTCTAATCCTTGATACAGCAGGAAGAGAGCCTTCTTATCTTTTTTCCTTTGATCTTTAAGAGTGGTCCTCTGGTCAGCAGTGTAGAGAGCTTCTGCTTCTGAACTTGGTTCAATATAGCCATTACTGACTATCTCCCATAAATCTTGCGAGCTAAACAAAGCTTTGAATTGGATACACCACCTTTCATAGTTGTCTTTTGTTAACTTATGAACTTGAAGTTGAACCAAGTTGGATGCCATGAATGTTGGAAGAAAGAACAAGCAAAAAAAGACTGAGAAGTAACCAGACTCTGATACCACTATGTTGGTGTTAAAAATTAACAACTGAATATACAAAGGAAAAATCTAAAATATTTGAAGAAATTAATGAATTTATTACTCAGGCAAAGTCATCCCTCATTATTGAGTATCATGACTGCTTTTATAAGAAAAACATGAGCTACAAACGGTTAGAAACAAAAACTAAACAAACTATCAAATAAACAAGCCTAAAAAACAGAGATAACAGCCAGCGAGATAACAGGGGACTTTGTTAGCTTAATTCTTGTAGACTTGGTCTTGATCACATGCTCCTCATGCCTTTATTTTGATTTGTTACTTCGAACAAAAACAACTAAGTTTTAGTCAAATCCTAAGCGAGTCTAATATGAATCAATGCGAAAAAGTCGGTTGCCTTACCTTACACAAAAGCATTGATAATGTTCTGGAAAGGATTATAGACTCAAAAGTGCGTTCTATTATTTTTTTGAATGTAGTTGAGCTACTATGGTCTCCTATAAGTACATCATTTGTTGGCAATTTGAAGTTAGTGAAAGTGCTAGATTTTAAAGATTCTCCAATAGCAGATCTTCCTAAAGAAGTGGGGAACCTTTTTCACTTGCACTACTTAAGCCTGGAAAATACGTAAGTAAAGACTATACGTAAGCTTGTCAACTTGGAGAGTTTGAATTTGAAGAGAACTCTTGTGAGTGAGCTTCCCGCTGAGATCAAGCATCTAAAAAAGTTACATTACCTAGCGGTAAAATGTTCAGACCATCCTACCTTCTCTTATGGAGAAGGTACAAAAATTCAGGAAGGGTTTGGGTCTTTAATGGATCTACGAAATCTAGGTTATGGCTTATAATTGAACTCTAAAGCGGTTGAAGAGCTAAAAAAGCTAAGGCAGTTGAGAAAATTGGGCATTCAACTGGTTAATGGAAATGATATGAAGGATATATGGTCTTCCATTTCAAATACGAAAGATCTCATAACTTTGGAGAGAGGGTTGATAAATAGAGAAGATATGCTTGATATAGAATTCATGGCTTGTCCTCCTCCCATAAGCCTCAAGCGTTTATATTTATTTGCAAATCTGACAAAGTTTCCGGACTGGATT
Source organism: Dimocarpus longan (assembly GCA_022984855.1). Lineage (NCBI taxonomy): Eukaryota > Viridiplantae > Streptophyta > Magnoliopsida > Sapindales > Sapindaceae > Dimocarpus > Dimocarpus longan. The sequence goes on along the minus strand of CM041023.1, from coordinate 10,806,183 downwards.
CCTCAACTTCAAAATTTATTTAGACTGGCGTTAGTTCGGTTAGGCTTAATCGAGGATCCAATGAGAGTCCTTCATAACCTACCCAATTTGTTGAAGCTTAATCTTATGGATGCATACGATGGAGTGCAGTTGCATATCAAACAAGGTTGGTTTCTGAAACTCCGGTGGTTGTATCTCTCTGACTTGAAAGGATTGGAATTTATTGTGATAGAAGATGGTGCCATGCCTCTTCTTAAACGCTTAGGGATTTCAGGATGCCCACTGTTGAAGGAGATTCCAATTGGAATTGAGAATCTAAGAAACCTTTATGAGCTTGGCTTTCGTTATATGTCAAAGGAATTTAAGTCTCGTATAACACATGAGACGCTGGAGAAGCTTCAACTTATACGTAAAGTCATCTTTAAGGATGAAGAAGGAAGAGACATATGGAGGTCTGACAAAGATACATTAGGTTTGCAGCCTAGATCAGTTGAGAGAATACCATAAAAAGAAGCCAGTTCTGTAATATTATAACAGGTCTGTTCCTATTCGTCTACTCTCTTTCTTTTATCTTAACTTCATGTCTATGCTCTTTTACATTTAGATGACTATTATTTCTTTTTTTTTTGAAAGCACAATTAGATGACCATTAAATTCTCTGTTAAAATTTTCTTTTTACGCATGTATATAGTTTTAAATAAAAGTATTAGTTTTCCTTTGATACATATTTGTATATTATTAATATGATGTGTAGTTAACATATATTTTCATAATTGTTTTTAGATTTTTTTTTATTTTCATTATATTATTTTCTTATTTAACAAACTAATTTTATGCTTCAATTAATTCTCATGAACAGATGAAGCAACGTGATTGAAGTGCAAAATTCAACTTCCCAATATATTAAAAATGGTTGTTCTTATCTTTTGCTTTGTTTTGTTTTTTGTTTTTTTTTTTATTTTTTTTTTAATAGTCGATATCTACTATGCAATTATTGTTGTCAAAGTGTATTCTTCTTCATCTGTTTTAGCGTGTATTATGTATTGTCGTTACTTATATCTGTATGCAAATTATGGTTCTGTAACTTAAGATCGAATGTGAATTTTTTTATTTTTTTTTTAAATTCTTTCTTTTTTGGATTTGGGGGAAATGGGATTTGAATTTAATACCTTCACTTTGTGTTATCAAAGCTGATATCTTGACAAGTAGATTACATAGTATACTTATTCAAATTACTAATTAAATTCATCTAGCGAATCACTAAATTTATTGAATTTGGATGCCCAAATATAAGCTTTGACATTCGTTGATATTTAGGAGGCTGCAAATCGAAGCGTAAGTTCAGGCTTTGATGTTCTTTTGGGTGTCTTGAGCCCCCGTTTTCTGATAGCTTTTGGGCTCTTGGGGCATCCATCCGATTGTTGTTTTTATCTTTCAATCTTTTTTCCTTTTTGTTTTTTCTTTCTTTTTGAATTGAGGTTGGGGGGATTGGATTCAGCACCTTCACCATAGAATTGCGGTTGTCACGAAACTATGCCTACAACTATTTAAAAAAACAAAAAAGAAAAATTTTTCAAGCAATATTGATTTTATTTAGGAAAATTAAAGGTTGGCTGCAGTTTTTTAATTGTATTTGGGGTGACTTTCACTACTGAATTAGATTGAGTTTGACCATCCTTTTTATCTTATCTCGTTTTCCATAGGATTGTTCAATGAATAGTTTAATAATTCTACCGGTTAAATTATTTTGTTTTTCGAAGTGGTTTTAGGCGTTTAACATTCGGTGCCAATAATTGGTTGCTATCTGTGAATGGTCTCTCTCCTTATATTGGAATAAAGGGTGTTGTGTGCAATCATTGAAATGGAAATTTATCAAAGCTAAGCCATTTTTTTAAATTATTTTATTATTTTTTTTATAGAGGACCCTGTTCACATGGACAATTGAATTTAGTCAATAATGTTATAGCGTAGACGAATTGCCGCCTTATTGTTTCTGATTCTGTATTTGAGAATTTTACAATTTCTTAGTAGATAAGTATTAAATCACGGGTGCCTTTCTAGTCATTATGAGTTCATTATTGTGATCACAAATTTGGAGGTTGAAAACAGTTCTGGCCAATCATTTCATGGAAAAACGAGCACAAAAAACTTTGTACTTTCAAATGTTCTCATTTTAATCATAATCTTATTTCCACTCCAAAGTCCCCACATCGTTCATTTCTGCCGCTCACAAATTTCAAATTTCATTCACTACTATTAAGTTACAATTGCCAGAATGAATGCCGAATGTTTGATGAAATGTTTCTGCTGTTACTTCTCAACACTCATTTCCTCGAACACTTCAAAAAACTGTTTAAAACAAACAGAAAAACACGAAAACAGTAATTTCAATGACAAGATGTGAGATGGAACCAGTAGACAAGAGGGATTGAATTAACCCGTCATATGTGGATACCATCCGGGTTGAGTGCAGGTGCAGCTGTAAAGTTGTAGAACATGAAAACTCTAAACTTGTGTCATGATGAAAGTACATAAAATCTGCAACAATATCTGATATGCTGATCTTGTTCATTTTTTTTTTTCCATGAGTAGATACATAGGGTTCCACACCTAAAATCTTTTCCCTCTATTTCTTCCTCCTTCACGGTGCACTTCAGCGCGACCTCTTACTAACAAATTTTTTTCTCCTCCAAAAATCCTTATTTCTAATTATATCGCGGTAATAGAAATTTGTAGCATCAACACCCACATTGTTGAGTTATAGAAATTTGTAGCATCAACACCCATTTTGTTGAGGTAAGCATAAATGCATTATAACTTTGAAGTTTTCAAGGATTCTTTCTGGATTTTGTTATAACAAATCGTGGGTTATGTTTATTGAATGTTTGTTTTATGTGGGATTTTCAGATCATACATTTTAACGTATATTGCTTAGTGGATGGATTGCGCATGTACTGTTAGTTTAACATTGTGATGCATGCTAACTCTAATACCCCAATTTGCCATAAAAATCAACATAATATAATGTCCAATCATCATCTAAATCTCCAAAACTAAAATTCAATTAATGAAAAATTCTATAAAGTATTTAATTCAATAACATAAATTTATCACAACAACTCAATAAAAGTTTGAAACAACTTAAATTCACGATCATTCAAAATCAATCATTACATTTAAGTTCTAACCAATAAAACAAACTTAAATAATTCTCTCATAATATAAAAAGATATAACCACAATAATAGAATTGAAATCCTCCTCCAAATGACATCAATAACTCGAAGTCATACCTCAAAACAAATAAAGGATACGAATATGTGAAAATAATAGAGATAAGGGATGAGCCGTCAACTCAATAGGTAAATATTTTACATTATGATGTAGTATATAATAAAAAAGAGATATTATAATTTTGTAAAGTAACTTCATAGTAAAAGTAAAATTATAATTTCATGGCAATTGTAATGATTACAAATATATTAAAACCAATAAAATATTTAACAATACCACATAGAATTACGATACGATATGGAAAATGTTCAATTTTCGAAACCCAAGTAAAAAATAACGAAAAACTCTCCATATACGAATTTTTATACAAATGGAAGTGGCTCTTATTATACAATATCATTCACAATTCTGGTGACCTGTACAATACAATACAATCGTGGTATCTGTAATCCAAATACGGGGCCAATTAGAGGTGACAATATGAGTCACGACACGATGGATTAACACGAATTTGTAAAAAATAAATGGATATGGGTTGGAGTTAAACAAATTCTTGCTGTAATCGTGTCAACCCGTCTAATTCATTTGTTAAACAAATCAAATCGAGTTTGGTTAAACGAATTGCAAGTTGACACTATTAAAACTGGGGTCAAATTATAATTTAATATATTAAAGGGATTAAGGTGTAATTATGCATTTATATATATATATATATATACACACACACACACATAACAAATCCTTAACACTAACACACACTAAAAATTTTGAAATCTAGTTTGTCAGCACTGCCTTCTTCTTACACTGGTGACCAGACCACCATCTTGTTCCTTCTTCTGCCGACGACCTGACCAGACAGCAGGCCACCATCTTGTTCCTTCTTCTGCCGATGACCTGACCACAACGCGACCACCTGACGACAGATTGATGACGCAACTACCTTAACGATGACCTGACGACAACACGACGACTTGACGATAGCCCGATGACATGACGATCCCGATGACGACACTGACAATGACCTGACGACATTGACGACGACCTTCACCAGCTTCAGATGCCTCTCTCTTTCATTCATGTATATATACAATTTTTGCCAGTTTTCAATTTTTTTTTTAATGGATTTTGTGATGTTTGGTAATTCATGTGATTTTTTGTGCATGGAGATGTTTTGATTTGTAAATATTTGAGGGATTTGTAGATGTTGTGTTGTTGTAATGTGTTTTAGGATTATGGTTTTCTTGGGCTTGAGGAGTCTATTTTTGTTTGTGGGAATTGATTGTTAAGTTGCTGGCTTGAGTCTTTAAGGTTTTATTGTGGAATTGATAATGTGATTGGGGGATGAAATGTGGTTATAGAAATGTTTCACTGTTTATGCTAATGATTATAAAATGGTTAGAAAATGGTTATAAAAATGCTTCACTTGTAGTAATTACATCCCCGTTTATGTTTAGGAGAGAGTGAGGGTTTATTTGATTAGAAAATGGTTATAGAAATGCTTCACTTTCGGTAATTACATATTTACATCACCGTTTATGCTTAGGAGAGAGTGAGAGTTTATTTGATTCTACATGGATGCATAAATGTTTGTGATAGTAAATGTGCATTTTATGTAAATATGTATGTTCAAGTAGCAGACATTAAATTTCTTGGATGTGGCTTAGAAGCATGAATCCTTCAAAGTGACTAATACCATTCTTTGTTAAAGGGTTACTTGCTATTGTGTGAGTAATACCAATCATACAATCCATGTTTTCAGCATGGACGCATAAATGCTTTGTGAGCTCATCCATATGATTTTCACGTATATATCCAATGTAATATAATATGATTTAATGGTTAATTGGTTTTGAGATATGAATGTGATTTTCATGTATAAATCCAGTGTAATGTAATATGATTTAGTGGTTAATTGGTTCTCAGATACGGATTTGAGTGTTGAATTCGAAGATGATACCATCGATTTGGAAAATGAGCTTGAAGATGAGGTTGAAGTTGAAAATGAGGATGAAAATGTGGGGAGTTCAAACAAGTCGAAGCACACTAATTTTGTTATGATTTCTTATAATTATCTTTCAGTTACTTTCATAATTAATTATTGTAGAGAGGAAAGTTGTTTCGCTAAAAGACATTTGCTCCCCCTAATACAAATGTCCCTAGTGAATCAGTAAAAGGCTCAACACTAAATTTTTTTTACTTAGCGGTAAATTATTTTAATTATAGTTCTTAATTTTAATATTGTGAATGTGGATACCTAATTTTATGTTTTTGTGTTTTTTGTATAGTTTGAAGATCCCTATGGAGTTTGGAATCAATGAGGAAAGAATTTAAGTGACAAAAGTTTGATATTGGAGAATGATAATGTTATGTCATTTTAATATATATGGCTTTGCATTGAGTTTGATTTTGTTGTGATTTTTAAATGTGGGTGATATGGAATTTTGTGTAGTTGATTTAATGTGTGGGTTTTTATGTGTTGAATTAGGTGTTTAAATGTTTGTTTGTGAATTATTTATTATATTTGTGTTTGATTTTGTTGTGGCTTTTAAATGTGAATAATGTGGAATTTTATATAGTTGATTTAATGTTTAGGTTTTTATGTGTTGAATTAGGTGTTTAAATATTTGATTGTGAATTATTTATTATATTTGTATATAAATTGAGTTTGATTTTATTGTGGATTTTAAATGAGGATGATATGAAATTTTATGTATTTGATTTAATGTGTAGGTTTTTTTATGTTGATATGTTAAATTAGGTGTTTAAATATTTGATTGTGAATTATTTATTATATTTGTGTTTGCATTAAGTTTGATTTTGTTTTAGCTTTTAAATATGGATGATATGAAATTTTATAGTTGATTTAATGTGTAGATTTTATAGTTGATTTAATACTTAGTTAAAATATTATTTATTATATTCGAGTTAAACGAATTAAACAGGTTAAATAGGTTATAAATGGGTTAAACGACTTAAACGAGTTAAATGAGTTAAAGGAATTAAACGGGCTAAATGAGTTAAACGAATTAAACATGTTAAATGAGTTAAACGAATTAAACAATTTAAATGATTAAATGGGTTAAACGAATTCGTGTCGTGTTTAAATGAATTCGTATCGAATCCAAAAATGTCGACTCGCTTCTTAAGCGAACTAGTGTCAAATTGATCGAATTTATAAACGAATCGAATCGAATTCAACTCAACCCGACATGCTAACCATTTTTGCCACCCCTAGGGCCAATACTATTTACACTTGTAATCTCGATGCAGGACCAATACAATTAGCACATGTAATCCTGAAACAGAGCCAATACAATTAACACATGTAATCCTTATGTAGAGACAATATAATTAATGTTGCGCAACAATAGATATTACAGTTAGACCAATACAATATAATTATGACACTTGTAATCTCAGTGCTTAGGCCATTATAATTAAATGAACTACAGACAAGTGAGCCAAAATTCTTTCATTACAATTATAATTTCAATACATATCGTACTTTTCAAATACGAATGAATACTTTTAATAAAATATATCACATTTTCTAAATAGAAAGATGTTGGCTAGTTTCTGAGTGCATACCATTCACACGACACACACAAAAGAAACCTTGTGTAAAGTATATACAGTCTACAAATAATATAGTGATAAATAAGATATCGTTCACACGAGAATTGGCCCAACTTACTAAGTACTAAACTTATATCAATTCTAACCCTATCCAAACTATCGAAAATGAAAAATGAATTTACAAACATTAAACTAAAATTAACAACTAAAAACAAAGAACTAAACTAATAAGTTAGGAGCTCTGGGATTACAACTTTACCTCACTAATTCACCCAACCTAATCATATACCATTTTCATTCTATCTCTATCTAATCCTAAATCCAGTAATGCCTGATAGAAGAAGTGGTTTTTTTTCTTTTAGTGTCCTTGTGACTTCTTTTGGGTTTAAATGATGTTTCCTTAGACCTGAGTTAAAAATGTGGTGTGAGAATTCGTTAGGATCTTATTAGTAATGCAATACAACCAGTGGCGGACCCAGAAATTTATACGAGGGGGGCATTTTTATATATGAATTTTTTTTTTGTAATAATTTATTCAATTGTTAGAAGAACATTATATAAAATAATAATAGTTAAAATACATAACTAGTGGAGAATATATAATTTTACCCCTTACAAAATTGTAAACAAAATTTCTTACAATAATATTCTTAATACAAGTATAAAAAATTAAAAATAAAAGTATACTAATTATGAGTTAATTGTGTATTAACTCTATTTTTTTTAATGAGAGAAATTCAAATTTCATATTACTAAAAAAATAAAGAATTAATTAATTTAGAGATATATCTTCTTTATGATGGTAGTTGTTATTCAAATTACAAATAAATGTATGTAATCAAACTACATATATCTATTACTAAAGTCACTAATCAAGCTCATTTATAATTTTTTATCTAATAAATATAAGTGATTTATAATAAAGTAATGTAAAATAAAAATAAAAAATAAAAAAAAATATAATTCATATGATTATTTTTATTTATGAATTTTATCATATAAAATAGTTTATTTAAAAGAAAAATTAGTCACACTAATAATCGTGAGTAAACTTAGACTTATTAAGACTAAATAACCCAATATATTTTATTCTCTAGTTCGTATAAACATGATATAGTTTATAATTAAAAAAATAATTTAAAATGAGTATAATAATTTATAAAGTCTAACTATTTTAAATTTGAAGATTAGTTTGTAATAATAAGGGGAAAAAAAAGAGAAAAAAGAAAAAAAAACAAGGAACAAAGCATATTTAATGAGTGAATAAAAAAATTAAAAAAAACAAAAAAAAACAAAACACACATTAAAGAGGGAGAAAGGTGTTGAACCCGTCCCTATTAACAAAGAAAGACAAGTACAACCATCAAAGCCATGATGTGGTTGTGTTAGATTTTTGTAATTTATTTATATAATATATAAATGATTAAAAAAGAGAAAAAGCTAAATCTTGCACACTGTTAGGTTCGAACCCACGACAGCAGAGAAAAAGATTAGCTTGATATCAACCATCAGCATCATTGCTTGAATGTGATACTTTGTGACATTGGATTTATTTAATTAATTTTTAATTTGTAATTATTTTGTTTAGCAGTTTGCGAGGCCTTCGGTCTGATATATCACAATTGTAAAGAATTTTTAATTTGGAAGTCTCTTCAAACTTCTCCTGATGTTCTATCCTAAATCAACCAGTGATAACCGTTTAATTGTATTTTGAAGACAAAATCATCTTACTTCAACAAAAGGGTGGAGAAATGAGTGGCAGCATCCCGAAGAGTATGTTGGCCACAGCAGCAGTCATGACTGGGGTTAATGAGGCTGCGATTATGGCCCGACAAGAACAAGAGCGTTTGTCCATGCTTCAAATGTTGAAACGGCGTGGCAAGGGGCCACCTAAGAAGGGCCAAGGGAAGCGAGCTGCAAAACGAAGCAAGTAGAGGCAATTACATCATTTGACTTTTGTGTCTTGATGTTTAAGGAAATTCTTCTCTTTGTTGCAAAGTCAGTAAACATATTTTAGAAGTTATAAATTTCTGATCTTATTTTGGAACCTGTATTCTTAATGGAGTAAACAAAGAATTTTTCACGAGCTCCTTTTTGCTTAATGAGCTGGGATGCCTTCTTTTTATTGTTAGCAGATGTCTATAACAAACATTAAGTTGTAAGTGTAAAAAACAAACAGTCTCTTAGAATCTTTGAATCCTATTGATACTTTTTATTTATTTTTTATTTTGAAAATATTGAATCCTGTTTATTTGTTAAGGATAAATCAAAATAACATTCAACATTGTTTTAGTTGTTTCAAAAGTATATTTGATACATCCATTAATCATAGTTGTTAGTGTTTATACATGTATGTACCACCTAGTTCACAATCACGTGTTTTTCTTTTTTTAATACTACTACTCTGCAAATTATATTTTCTTTTATATAAGTCTCCTACATACGATTCGTGGTTTGAGGGTTTTTAATTGGTTGCTCTGCTTTTTAAAGAAGCAATTATTCTTTTAAATTTAGTGGTTCATTCTTCCATTTTGGTTGCTTTTCAAACAAAGGACTTGCAACGTATGCAAGAATGTGAGGATGAGTCTACAAGATTCTTTGTTTTCATTCCTCACATATACTTTTCTTTCTTTGTTACATTTTCAATAAGTCTTCTTTAATTTTATTCTTTGGAAGACTTGTAGTTGAAAAACATAATTATTCTACTATAATTTACTATCCAAGAGCTGCTTTCTTCTGCATTACTAAAGATTCTTATATAACAAAGATATCTTCTGATTGTAGCTAATTTTCACTTTAATTTGCATTGGAGGGTTATGGTCTGCTACATCTTGGGTTCTGTGTTGTGCAACTGATATTGCTTCTTTTTTAAGGAAAAAGAAGCAATTATTCTTTTAAATTTAGTGGTTCATTCTTCCATTTTGGTTGCTTTTCAAACAAAGGACTTGCAACGTATGCAAGAATGTGAGGATGAGTCTACAAGATTCTTTGTTTTCATTCCTCATATATACTTTTCTTTCTTTGTTACTTTTTTAATAAGTCTTCTTTAATTTTATTCTTTGGAAGACTTATAGTTGAAAAAAATAATTATTCTACTATAATTTACTATCCAAGAGATGCTTTCTTCTGCATTACTAAAGATTCTTATATAACAAAGATATCTTCTGATTGTAGCTAATTTTCACTTTAATTTGCATTGGAGGGTTATGGTCTACTACATCTTGGGTTCTGTGTTGCGCAACTGATATTGCTTCTTTTTAAGGAAAAAGAAGCAATTATTCTTTTAAATTTAGTGGTTCATTCTTCCATTTTGGTTGCTTTTCAAACAAAGGACTTGCAACGTATGCAAGAATGTGAGGATGAGTCTACAAGATTCTTTGTTTTCATTCCTCATATATACTTTTCTTTCTTTGTTACTTTTTTAATAAGTCTTCTTTAATTTTATTCTTTGGAAGACTTATAGTTGAAAAAAATAATTATTCTACTATAATTTACTATCCAAGAGATGCTTTCTTCTGCATTACTAAAGATTCTTATATAACAAAGATATCTTCTGATTGTAGCTAATTTTCACTTTAATTTGCATTGGAGGGTTATGGTCTACTACATCTTGGGTTCTGTGTTGCGCAACTGATATTGCTTCTTTTTAAGGAAAAAGAAGCAATTATTCTTTTAAATTTAGTGGTTCATTCTTCCATTTTGGTTGCTTTTCAAACAAAGGACTTGCAACGTATGCAAGAATGTGAGGATGAGTCTACAAGATTCTTTGTTTTCATTCCTCATATATACTTTTCTTTCTTTGTTACTTTTTTAATAAGTCTTCTTTAATTTTATTCTTTGGAAGACTTGTAGTTGAAAAAAATAATTATTCTACTATAATTTACTCTCCAAGAGATGCTTTCTTCTACATTACTAAAGATTCTTATATAACAAAGATATCTTCTGATTGTAGCTAATTTTCACTTTAATTTGCATTGGAGGGTTATGGTCTACTACATCTTGGGTTCTGTGTTGCGCAACTGATATTGGTTTCAAGTTTGTAGGTAAGATGATTGCACCCTCTAGCTTTATGTTATAAATTTTGCAAAACCATCAATGTTTTTATGCAACATTAATATGTACATACATTTCATGAAACCAAATCAAAGCCATGGTTTGATAGCAATTAGTAAGAAATTGGGTGGTTAGAGCATCAACTGTACTTGGGTTATTTAAACTGTGCTAGCTCTTGAATTTAGGTTCTCATCCATTTATTACACTAATCAAAAGGGTTGATATATTTAATATAAATTGGCAAATAAAAATATTAGAATAGGAAGGATTTCTTTATTACTTATGTCTACGTGCATATGTTTTTTGATGACTAATAATCATTGGTTTATATTTGATTGAATAATTATGCAATCAAGAGAATGTTTTTGCTTCTGTTATTTCAACAAAAGACACATGATAATTAAGGTTAATTAACTTGAGAGATTTACATAATTTGTAAATTAGATCATTTGATTGCTACTGATTCATTTAAGACTACTTTTTTTATTTAAACCAGATGGAAATAGCTGTAGAGGAACTTTCCTTATCTATATATATTATACCAGATGGAAATAGCTGTAAAGAAACTTTCTTGATCTATATTATACCATGGTAACAAAGTGGCTAATTGATCAAGGACCAGTTTAGTATTGTCATAGTTTTTTAAATAATCACTATGCTAAAAAAATAGAATAGCATTTGGTTAATTCTATTGTTAAAATTGTTGTAAATATTAAAAACAGTACAAATATGTTTCATAAATTTTATGTTACTGGTGTAAATCTATGTAGTAGCAAGACAGATATATTGCATGGCCCACAACCTTGCTTTTCATGAGTGCTTCGAAATCGGAGTGTAGATAGTTGGAATGAAGTAGATTTTGGTTCTTTTGGAAGGCTCGTCTCTCCTTCCTCTGTGGTCCCCAAAACCTCCATTATTTTCCATTTTTTGTAAGGCGTGTAATTCCATGAATGACGGACTGTTGTTGATTAAGTGGTAGAAATCGAGCCCACTCTCAATCCCCTTAGATTGCGAGGAGAGAAATAATATAACATCACGACACCTCTTTTTTTTTCCTAGGTTAACTACTTGGTTGTAAGTTTATTTGTGCGGGCCATGCAAGCACATATCTTATTTAAAAAGAGTCAAAAGAACATTTTCATTACCATTAACCTAGACTCAAAGCAACAAAACCTAGACTCAAAAGAATCTTTTGAACCTGCTGTAGACAGAACTAAACACTTTAAACATAGTTTTTCACGTACATGTTGGAATAAAATTATTTGATAGGTTGGAACTCATCTAAACCAATGAGATGTTGCAACGTATCAATCACATATAAGTTTTGGTGTTAATAAGATCATATTCATAATCCATGTATTATTAACTTAAAAACGTATGTTAATAACAGGAAAATTATAATATGATTTTTTTTTTTTTTTTTTTTAATCATGAAACTGTTGGCAACTTTCTTTGTAGTTTTCTTGGCGCCAAAAAAAAAAAAAAGAATAAGTGACTGCAATTATGTTGTAATCTATTAACACATTTTCTTTGGCTCTTCCTCTCTCTATATATGGACTGTGAATATATATCAACTTAAAACCACTCACAAGTGTTTGTTTGAATTTTTTTTCTTTTGCCCTCTCTCGTCACATCATTTTCTCTCCTCCCTTCTTTCACTCTCACTCAATTCATTCTCACTCTCTCCTCGGCTCCTTCCCTGCATCTCATATTTTCAAGATATAAATACCCTAAACCCTAAACCATAATAATAATAAATCCGGCGCAACGACTTAGAAATTGTCCTCTTGCGAACTTCTAAACCTCTAGAGGCGCTATATACACGTTTTTCTCATCATGCACCTAGTACAAGCTATCTTGTTATAAATACCCCTCTGTTTCTCCAAAGCAACACCACACTTGAACTCGTCCATTTCTTACTAAAAGAACCATCTCTAGTCATCATTTCTGCGTTCTCATCATCATCTCCAACGACACTAGATCATTTTCTCTGTTCAAAAAGAGTCAAAAAGAATATTTTTTTTTTGTTTTTTTTTATAAATCCACCAACGCACCACCTCAAAGCCTTCTCACATCATTTTCTCTCCTCCCTTCTCCCACTCTCACTCACTTCACAAGCGTGACTACCAGGTATGCCCCTCTCTATAAACACCCATTCTTTTTTTCCTCCATTCCACTTCATGGGATTGTTTTGATGCCTTGCACGTACAGCCAAACTAGTATGTATGTTTATATATATATATATATATATATATGAGTTTTAATATTTAGATGGATAAAACTATTCGTACGACCACAGTGTACAAAAGAGAAAGACCTATATAAGTTTATTTGTGCAATTTTTGTAATGACAATGATATATATCTGGCTTCTTAAATGCCTTTCACCAATATGATAAATTTAGACCTATGACTTTATTTCTGCAATTTGTGTAATGACAATAATACATACCTAGCTCCTTGAACGCCTTTCACCAATATTATAAATTCATTCACCTGCCCTTCTTTATTTCTACTCCATGGCTGCTGTCTCTCAAGCCAACTTTCTTCCATGAGTTTGAAAGTTGGTTGAAAATGGAAGTACTTTCAAAATTTGACAGCAATGAAACATTCGAAGATTTGGTACATCCACAACCGTACTAAAACTTTGATTATTATAGCATAGAATTCCTGATTGAAGCTACAAGATGCACCCCTATTTGATGAAGTTTTAGCTATTTTAATTCTTCAATCACATGGGAGATTTTGGATCTATTTGGCCACTGTTGTTTCTTGCCTTCGGCCAGTAAAATTATGTCACTTCATGAAAGATTTGTACTGTTTAGTCATAATCTCTTTTTACAGCTGCTTCAATTATTGGCTTTCAGTGTACAAATGTTCGCTGTGTTTCTCAGTCACACTACTATAACTAATTTTATAACCTTACAAAAGCATAAATATTATTATTACGTGTATGCTTCCTCTTCTAACCTAAGGTTTTTCTAATTTTTTTTTTTTAAAAAACGTATTATTATAACTAATAATTTTTTCAGTAAGATGTAATCCTTCGATTATAACATTGTTTAATTTGTGTTACTTACTTGTTGCTTTTGCAAATGTGTAGCTTACCCTTTGTACAAAACTTTCTGGTCAAGGATATCGGAGCTTGGCCTGTCATCTCTACATCTAAACTCTCATTCTCTGATCATCAATGGCTTCAGTTCGTTCTTACTTTTCTTCTCCTTCTCCTTTTCCACTTCCTTCCCCTTCTTCTTCTTCTCCTCCTCGTCCTGCAATGAATCATGATGTTTTTCTCAGCTTCAGAGGCGAGGATACTCGCAATAATTTTACCAGCCATCTTTGTAAAGCTTTTGGTGACAATGGAATTGATGCTTTCATTGATGATAAAAAACTTAGAAGCGGAGATGAAATCTGCCCATCTCTTCTCCAAGCCATTGAAGAGTCACAGATTTCAGTTGTCATTTTCTCTGAAAACTACGCTGATTCCAGATGGTGTCTCGACGAACTTGTAAAGATCCTTGAATGCAGGAATAACCATGGACAAATTGTGATTCCAGTTTTCTATCAAGTAGATCCATCTCTTGTGAGGAAGCAAACTGGGAGTTATGCAGCTGCATTTGAGAAGCATAAAGTTCGTTTTAAGAAGGATTTAGACAAAGTGCAGAAATGGCGGAGTGCTCTCGAGGAAGTAGCCAATATTTCTGGGTTTAATTCACGTGTTGTTGTGTAAGTTTTTATTATATCTTATTTTATTTTTAATTCATGCATTTCTCCAAAGAGAATAAACAGTAGCTATTGGAATTTATTTTATGTTGTCTTGAACACTTCATGATTCAATTTTACTTATTATTAATTATTTTGCATAATTGCTAGGCCTGAGTCTGTACTTATTGAAAAAATTGTTGGAGATGTTTTGGAGAGGTTGAACAATAACCCCTCAAGTGATAACAAGCAGCTAGTCGAAATAGAATCAAAAATCAGAGAAATTGAAGTAATGTTACGGATGGGGGATCAAATGAACAATGATGTGTGTAGTGTAGGAATTTTAGGCATTGGGGGTATAGGGAAGACCACTCTTGCTAAAGCTGTATGTAGGAAAATCTCGTATCAATTCAAACGTTTTTGTTTTGTTGAAAATGTTAGAGAAGCTTTAGAGAAAAGGGAACCAAAGTGCTTGCGAGAGGAGCTTTATTTAGCAATATTAGGGGATAAAAATATATGTAATGATCAGCTCATAAGGATAAGGTTTAGCCGTATGAAGCTTCTCATCATTTTAGATGATGTAACTAGTATCAACCAGGTAGATAACTTGCTTGGAGATCTTGATAGTTTTGGTTCAGGAAGTCGAATAATTATAACATCAAGATACCAACAAGTGCTAAAAAATAAGGTTGATTACATATATGAGGTTAAGGAGTTAAGTTTTGATAATGCACTTAAGTTTTTCTGTCGGCATGCCTTCAAACAAGACTATCCCAAGATAGATTATATGGAGTTATCAAATGGTGTAGTTCAAAAAATTGGAGGTGTTCCATTAGCTCTGAAGGTTTTGGGCTCTTTTCTACTTGATAAAAGAAAAGAAGTTTGGGAAAGTTCGATGAAAAAAATAGAAAATAATCTTAGTAAAGACATTCAGGAAGTGTTAAAAATAAGTTATGATGGCTTGGATTGTTATCAACAACAAATATTTTTAGATATTGCATGTTTCTTCAAAGGGTGGGACATTCATCATGTGCAAAAAATTAACGAAGACATTTTTACTGATGATGGATTAAGTGCTCTTGAGGATACATGTCTGATATTTATATCAAACAATAAGTTAATGATGCATGATTTGCTACAAGCAATGGGCAAAACAATTGTTCAACAAGAATCAATACATCCTGGCAAACGAACTCGATTGTGGAATCACAAAGATATATGTGAAGTATTGACTGATGCTACGGTAAGATTCCATATATATAACACTAATTAGTTTATTTCAAAGAAAAAAATAACACTAATTAGTAAAGTATCAATCACAATTTTAATCTTTGGGGTAAGCACAATTAAAAAAAGAGAGGTGGGTTCTGTGTTTTTGGTTAAAATATTTTTAAGAGTGATGTATCATTATTTAAATATTTTTGCATTCCAAAGTTTCCTTAATATTTGCTTTTTGTAATACTTAATACTAACTTACTTCTTCTTGAATTTGTATTAGGGGACTAAAAAAGTTGAAGGAATCTCTTTGGATATGTCGCATACAGGGGATATACACTTGCATCCTAATGCATTTGTAAACATGCCTAATTTGAGATTTTTACAATTTGATATCTCAAATTATTTGAGGGATAATACTAATAAAGTGCATGTTCCAGAAGACCTTAAATTTCATTTGACCAGGTTAAGATATTTTCAATGGATAAACTGTCCTCTTAAATCATTGCAATCAAATTTCCATATGAAGAATCTTGTCATACTCAAATTACCTTACAGCAATGTTGAACAACTATGGAATGGTGTTCAGGTAAATTCGATCTTTATCTAATTGTTTTTGTTTTGGTTGATGTGATTTGTAATAAAAAAAAAAATTTAACTTGTGTTCATTATATATTTATTTTATTACCTGCAGCAATTTGATCATTTAAAAGAGATTGATCTTGATTGGTCCCATAACCTAGTCAGGTTCCCAGACCTCAAGGGCCCAAAATTGGAGTGTTTGAGCCTCATTGAATGTGCAAGTTTGATTGAGATGCCCTCATCTTTTCAACATCTCATTCAGCTGAAAAAATTGTCCCTTTCTTCATGTGAAAACCTTAGTAGTGTTCCACAACTCCCAGAATCTTTAAAACTTATTGGTCTCTCAGGTTGCTCAAAATTGCAGAGGCTACCAGAACTCCCAAACAATTTGGAAGAAATAGAGTTAAAAAGGTGTTCAAATTTGATTGAAATTCCATCATCGATTCAACATCTGACTAGACTGAGTTATTTGAATCTTAGAAATTGCAAAAGCATCACTAGAATTCCAAATTGCACTAGTTTGATAGCTTTAAAAGATTTTGATGTGTCCCATTGCTCGAAACTGGAGAGACTTCCTGAAATTCTTGATAATTTTGAAGAACTAAATTTGGAAGGTTGTACAAGTTTGTTTGAAATTCCTTCCTCTTTCAAAAGTCTGAAAAAGGTGAAAAGGCTGATATTAAAACGTTGTAAGAGCCTTATGAGTATGCCAGATTTAATGGATTGGAAATCTCTTACACATCTTACTATCGAGAGCTGCTCAAAACTTAAGGTTCTTCCAAGATTGCCAAAATCTATTCGAGTATTACTTGTGAAAAAAATGCCAATAGAAGGATGGTCTCCATCATTATTGCCTCCTTCAATTGAATTCTTCCACAATTTGAGGGAACTAAGTCTCATTCAGTGTGGAGTCACAAGTATGCCAGATAGTGTGAGTTCTTTAACCTTACTGGAAAAATTAGAGTTAGAGGGAAATGATTTTGAAATAATACCAGAAGGAACCATAAATCTCCCTAACCTACGCTGTCTGAATGTTAACTATTGCGAGAGAATTAAAGTTCTGCCCAAGCTTCCATGGGCACATATAGATGCTCGCAACTGCTCGTCATTGCACGAGTTAGTATCTCCCGCAATTCCGAAGGACTTTTTTGCAATCGATGCTGACTACAATCGAGTTATGACGGCAAATTTCGTAAACTGCTGCAAATTGGATAAAAATTCCTTTGACAGTTTTGCAAATGATATTCAGCTGGAAATACAAGCTCAATCACCTTCATATCATAAGGTATGTTTGTCCCCTTCCAATTTTAATATGACGATACTTGTTTTTGTTTTTTCTTGATGGTAAAATACCGGTAAAGATGTTGCAAACTAATTATTTTCATAATATAGGTTTATGAAGGAAAAGATCCGCCTCTAAGTATGTGCTATCCGAGCAACCAGATTCCTGATTGGTTTGACTTTCAAACCACTGGATCGTTTATTGATGTGAAGCTGCCACTGGATTGCATAAAACAAAACTTCCTATGTTTTGCACTGTGTGTCGAACTCCCAAACAATTTGCCAGATTGGAGTTCTCCTTATATCACATATCAATGCTATGTGAAATCTAAGCAGGGGGGGAACCACAATCGGTATAGGATGTCTGGTCTTTTGGGTGGATTTTGTAGTCCTTCAAATTCTGGCATAAAGTCAAGCCATGTGGTCATTGGGTTTGGTTTCCACTTTTTCCGTAAACTTCAAGATAATGAATTCACTTTCCAATTCCATAGCCTTTACGAGGTGGAAAAATGTGGAGTCCATTTGATATGTGGTAAACATATTTACAAAATGGATCAAAACGAGGAGGTTGATGAACCGCATAATGAAGAGTCCAAGGAGGATGAACCACAACGCTGGTCTTGATAGGATGAAGGATGGCGTGCATGGCGAACTTTTACATCACAAGTAAGTTTCTTTAATTCATGTAGATAGGGAAAAAGTTCAAGATTCGATTTCTGAAGTTCATTAATTGTATCTTATGTGTACTACTTTTTCTTATGTAACATCTTTGATTACCTATACAGGATTGCAAAGGGGCTACCCCCGTGACTTTTACAATTGCACCTCAGGAGATTGATGGTGTCCATGTCTTAAAGCGTCCTTACTTTGTGATATCAGGGAACTACAACGGTATAACTGCGAATGACATGTGGCATGAAATAAAAGAGGTTTGTAGCCTTGTCCATGTAATATCTGAAGCCTACAGGAGCTACAGTGGAAATATAAACTAAATCCTCTATGGAAGGGTAATTTGTTTGCATGCAAAATTTGAAACATATCATTTTTCTTTAAAGTTGAAGCACATGCATCATTGACAATGAAGCACACGCATAGGCACATGCATCATTGACAATGAAGCACACGCATAGGCACATGCATCACTGACAATGAAGCTGCTTTCATGGCCAGATAAAATCCAAAATGAGGACATAGGCACACACATCATTGACAATAAAGATCTTTTTTTTTTTTTTAATTCAGTTGTTTGTTTTTAGGGAAGGGAAGCTTACCTAATGAGAAGCTACTTTCTATTATAAAGAAACAAAAAAACTATAAAATACATCTAGTAAGATTCTTTCTTGTTTCCGCACTAAAATAATGAATACTACTTTGACATATTTAAGAACAAATAATTAATTAATAAAATATAAAAACAAATGTAAAGAATAATGGGGTGTATATAGAATTTTATTGAGAGGCTACTGAGAATTCATCTTATCAAGAGAAGGTTTTTTCTAAATCACTACTAATATACGCCTATGGTCTCATGGCAATCACTGTTGATTTTGGTAGTAAAACTCTACAAGTTTTGGTTTACATGAAGATGACCAAACCAACACACAAACACCTTTTGTTTCTCCAAACAACCATCGAGGCTTTGTTCAATGTCTCAGAGATAAAATACCCTATCAGTTCATGATTTTTTTTTTTTTTTTTTTTAACAAGAAATGCAGGTAAAGTCTATCAATTCTTCAAAGGTTAGTTTTGTTTGATGATTATTTTTATGTCATTTGTGTAAAAAAAAATTTGTTGGTGTAATTAAATCATGAGTTTTTTCTAATTTTCATATTTTCATATTTATATTTCTCAAATATATGATCTTGGTTTTGTAGAAAATATGTTATTTTTTCAGTTGATTGTTGCTGAAATAATTTACGTTAAATTTTGAGTTTTTCTAATATTGACAATTGTTTGCATGTATAACTTATAGATAGTTGTTATTAAAAATTATATTTCTTGTTTTATAAGTGATAAGATCTCGAGTTAATAAAATTTCTATTGGAAGTGATGCAGTTTATGCAACAGAAGAATACATAAAACCAGAGTATGCAACACACTTTTCCATCATCTATTTACTTTGACAGTTCTGGGGTTAGTATGATTATAAATATTTGAATTTGTGTCTATCTTCATAATTTTTTAGGTTAGACTAGAAAGATAGCTTAGAATAGATATATAAAGTTTTTTTTTTTTTTTTTAATTTAATTTTTTTTTTATGGACCTTAGGTAATTCTTTGTCTAATTGAAGACTGAAAGGAGTAGCTTAGAATATATATCTAGAGTTTATGGAAATCAGGTAATTCCTTGTCTAATTGTTGACATTTTCATGCCCCTACAATTTATCAATATGTTCGAATATATATTGTGATAAATTTATTCATTTTTAATACATTATTTGTTGTTCTAATCATTCTCTTAAAGTGTTACTATTTTAGTGCACAACTTGAGTGTCAAGTTGATCTATTAAGAACATGTTAATAGAGGAAGATATATGTATATACCAAAAAACTTGATTTAGATAGTGGCATAAGGGAAAATTTGATGCAATATTTTTGAGTAATCTTAGTTTGTGTACATCTTTGGTTTTCATTTCACATGTAAACATGTTAATGAAAGTATGTTAACTGTTATTCAGGATTATAAATGTTTTAGTTAATGAGTGGCCTTATGTTTTTTTTACTTTTATTTATTCATAGTTCAAAACTAGATGGTTGATCTGATATAGAAATCATGCATAAGTTTGTCCATAGTTCTAATTGAGTACTTTGGCAGGCTATATATGGTTGTTAGTATTGATCCTCATAGAGTGTACCTTAAAAGTCCTAATGATGTGAAGTTCGATGCTATAAAAGTAGAAGACTCAAATGACAATGCAGTTTTCTTTTCCATTTTGGCTTGGATTCGTTATCAAGATGCATGATTGCACTGGACATGAAAAAATCTATTGAGGTTAAATGTTTTACTGTTAAAAGAAGTCTACATATCAAGTCTGATGGCACACCTTGAATTACTTTGAATTGTTGATTATTTGATTCTTCTAAATGTCATTTTACCTAGATGTATACTAAGTAAAACTTTTATTTTGACTTATTATTTCATCTAAAATCCTCTTCATTCTTTATTTCTTTGAATATAGTTATAGAATCCTTAAGTATAATGCCGTATTTGTATAATGATTTTTGTAAAGGGTAAAAGAAGAAACGTAATCTCTTCTACTCATCCCTACAGGCAGTCTTTTGATTCTGTACCCTATAAAAATTGCTCGCGTAACTTCATTGTATAACTATTGAAATTTTTTAACTTGTTAAAATTTCATTTGTTTTGTTAATAAAATATTATTCTGATGTTAATGACAAGTCCAAATGGAGAAGAATATGCCTAGTACCAGCGTACGGTAACTATGCTATTTGCTTTTGACATTCGTAATTGTTCATTCAATATTTACAGTCGCATGTCTCAAATTTGCTTAGTTATTGAATTCGACTAACGTAGCTGATCCTCTACATTAAAATGGTAAAGAATGAAATGAAGAGTGAGAACAAACCTAATAACTTGGACAATTTATTAGAGACATAAATTTAATTTGTCATCACATTGTATGCGAGAGGTTTATGTTGTAACAATGGGGTAATTAAAGAGTAACTTCATGTTTAAGTTTCTCCTTAGGACATCAGTAAGATAAGCCGTACATAATGCCACAATCACCTGCATGTTTGGAGGTCATAGATTGAACACCTGTTGGCTAGATTATCTTATCTGACCTCTTATTGTCCGTTTATTAGGTTAACGGTGGGCGGGAAGGTCAACCGATTGGAGCTTATGAAGTGCAAAGGCAGTTGAAGAATTGGGAGCTGGAGAAATACTGCTGAATTTCATTGATTGTGATGGTACGAATGACCTTTCTCTGGAACAAGTTTCCATTATAGGTTTTCCTTGTAAATTGCAGCATGTGTGGAAAAGTGATTTCAGAAACTTATCATCCTGTCCCTTTTTTTGGAGCTTAATCTACAAGTTTTGTTGATGTTTTCATGACCTTCTTCTAGCTAAGTTCATATCTAAAGGTCAGCACATGACTACTACAAAAATGTTAAAAGACGTCGCCAGTAAGATATCGGTTTTTAAAAGACTGATATTATGAAAATTTGAAGATATCAATTTATAAAAAACTGATATATTTATTAAATTTTACCTCCCTATTTAAAACACACACCACTCACCATTTCACTCACCAAACACCCAACCCCATTTCAGTCGCTCACCAAACACCATTTCTCACTACTCACCGGTGATGAGCGACAGCCACCACCACCCACAACCAACATGCGACGACCGACAACATAGACCGGCGAGGAGCGACACATGATGAGCGACTATGACCTACCGACGAGGAGGAACTCTCCACAACCCACAACCAACTCTATACGAGCTACCCACATCGAGTGACCCACGATAAACGATGACCAGCAACGGACGACCGACAAATGGCGGCCAGGAGCGGCGAGCAGGAAGGAGACCCGAAATTCGAGGCCCAATTCAACTCGACCCCAGCTATACCCGATCTGAAAGTAGTTGTACTCAATCCGAGAACATCAAGAACCGGCGAGGAGCGACGGGCAGGAGGGCGATATGAGACCCGCACCCAATCTCTCCAAACCGTCAAAGCCCACGACCCAATTTCAACACGACCATAGTTAGTTCTTTTCTTTGTAGTTTCGTTTTTGCTTGGAATTTGTTTGTTTTTCGTAGTTGCAACTTTGTTTTTCTTTCATATTGTTTATTGTTTTGAGCTGCCATTTCATAGCTGCAAATTTTGTTTTGACATGTTTGGTTTTTTTGGGTGTTCATGATTTATGTCTGTTAATTGATTAGGTTCTCATTATGTTTATGGATTTGTTCATTTTTTGAGTAATTTATCAAACTTGAAGTTATTAGAGTGAGAAAAATATAAGTATATTCTTGGTTGCTTTAGTTCTATTTAAAAGTTTTAAGCTTTGTTGTGATTGAGAGAAAGAGATGTGTGTTCTAATAGCCCATGTGGTTACATCTGAGACACATGGCACAGTTTCATGGTGGTTCACTGTCATTTTATAATCATGCTTTGTTAATCTTTTTCATAGATCACATATGCAATGCACAGTTTCTCTTTGTTTTCCATAGCTGCAAATTTTGTGTTTGCTTTATTTTTTCGGTTTTTCGGAGCTGCATCTTCATTTTTGCTTTGGTTTTGTTTGTTTTTCGTATCTGCCAAGTGGATGATGCCTGTCATAACGTGCCAACATTGAGGCTTGATGGGGTTGACAGTAATGCACAATCATTGGCAGCTTATGGGAACTTGAATCCTCCTAACAAGGTATACATCATTTATGTTTATCATGCACCAAATAAAGGATAGTGTACTATGTGGGGGCAAGGTAAGCTGAATTTTGAATTGAAAAGTGACATGCATTCCTTATAATGGCAAGTGACTGGTCATTTAAGCTGAATTTTTGAATTAAAATTATGCTCCAACTAACTGGATTATTAATTTGTACCAATTTGTTAGTTTTGAAGAGCTAGCATGTCCTATTCAAAGACATTCTTATACTTTTATCTGAATTCCATTATTAATTACTGGATCTTATAACAGTGTCTACTTGATTTTATTTTCTGCTATGACTTAATCATAGTTCATTTGTACTTACGTTTTTCTTCCTTCTGTTTGCAGTTTTTTAAAGACCTAAGGTTTAGATTCAAATATGCTTTATTTGAATATAATCTAACAGTATGTTAATTGTTGTTTCTATTTGTTTTCAACCTTTTCTTGCAGATCGCCATAGACAAAGGATTATCGGTTGGATGGATGGCACCGGACAGCTTTCAACTGCATTTGATTTCACAATGAAGGGAATTCTTTAGGTACGCTTGGCCCACCAAGGGCATCATATGTTTCGAAAGACATAGCAAGCATTTTTATGATGTGCCTACTGGTCTCATAAGGATAATTCAACATTAACTGTAACATGAAATTACGTCTTGGGAGGTTTCAGTTTTCTGTTAATATTTTATTAATGTTTGGCCATGTAGGAAGCTAAGAAGGGGCAATTTTAGTGCCTACGTGACTCTCAAGAGTCAAGGAAGCCACCAGGTACAATGGGATGGTGGCCTTCAAGGGCCACATCATTCCTTGATAACCATGATACAGGGTTTACACAGGTACTACATGTTTATCATGCCAACATTGCACTCATAGTATTGGGATACTTTTTAAAGGCTACTATTCTTTTTAAGGGCCACATCATTCCTTGATAACCATGAGCCCTTTTTGGCTGTAGTGTGTTTTTTTTTTAAAAAAACTTTTCAGTGTTCATGCATATAATTATTAATTATAAAATTCTTGCAAATCAATTTATCGCAGAACTTGATATGAAGGGAGGAAACATATGCAGTTTAGCTTATTTTGAATGGAAGTATATGTTCTCTTGAACCGGTAAGGCTTCAGACTGATGCGTATGATGGTTTTTTATTTTTTATTTTTTCTTTTAGCTTTGTATTTATCAATAACTATGTCTGGCATAAGAATTGAACTTTCATTGTTTTCTGCATTTAAAGTCCTGCTCATGCTTAAACCACATATATATATATTTTGCTATTTATAGTTTACTTATTTATTAAGACGTTTAATCATATTTATTTCCTTAAAATAATGTGATATGTATGAACTCCCACACCAAACCTTGTGATATTGTCTGTCAATGTACATGGCATGC
Organism: Dimocarpus longan; assembly: GCA_022984855.1. NCBI lineage: Eukaryota > Viridiplantae > Streptophyta > Magnoliopsida > Sapindales > Sapindaceae > Dimocarpus > Dimocarpus longan. The sequence goes on along the minus strand of CM041023.1, from coordinate 10,781,775 downwards.
GTGACTTTCCATGCATCGCATGATGGGATTGATTTTATTTAGTTTAATGGAAGCTTGATCTTTGGATGTTGTTATCTTTGGGGGTTTGTTGTCTATAAATGAAATCACCAAAGAAACATGATTTTCAAGTCTCAGCATATTAAATATGTACTGCATATAAATTTCAAACAATAAGACAAAAAAATATTGACAGAATTTCTAGATAGTGAAGTGTGGACCACATAAATCGTAGAACTACTATATTTATTCCCAACATTATAAAGTAAGATAAATAATGAAACGTTTTTAACATTATTATTTATTTTCGAATTTTTTTCATCCAATAAAAGTCAAAATAGAACATAAAATTTAAATTTCTATCTTCAAATACAAATCCTAAATTTTAAAGTAAAAATAAAATAAAATATCTACAATTAATTATATTGTAAGTAAATAAGTAGATGAGAGTTGAAGTTTCCATAATTAAAGAGAGAAACATCTCAAGACCCAAGAGATGAGATGGAAGAATTAGAGAACTTATTGGTTTCTTGGTTTCCAATTGTTCTTCGTGTGCTTTGTCTCATGTCGTGCATATCAAATTTTATTTCAAGATTTACAAATTGTCTTATAAATGTGATTATATATTTTATTTATAGTGTCCTCAACAATTTGGAAATTCTGAATGTGGCTACCACATTATGAAATATATGAGAGATATCATCATTGGTACTTACAAATCTATTCCAATAAAGGTGCGAATATTAAAACTTAATTTTGTATGTGTTCATATTTTTCTATCATGATATTAATAATTCTTATAAATGCTTTCTATATAGATGATAGAGAAGAAGGAATACAATCAAGAGGACATTGGTTTTGTGCGGAGTGAATGGGTATGGTCCTTTAACGAACTTTTGTAAATTTATGTACGTAGTTAATTTTATGTTAATTTTGAACTGAAGTATACTTTGAAATACTTGTATTAGAAATAGCTAATTTTTAGAAGTATACTTTTGGGTACTTACATGGCATATGACTTTTGAATGAACAAGTACATATACATTTGTACATGCTCGGAATTATATATTACTAGTTTTGTTGTTGGACATTTATAATTGATCTATCGAAGAAAAACCGTATATATTGTTGTTAAATTACTTTAAATTTTGGAATGTTTGTGATTGTTGTGTAATATATATTTAGGTACATGAAGAACCAAGCTGTGATATATAAAAATCTAAAGTTGAAAAAATAAAAAAATAAAAAAAAAAATGAAGAAAGAAATCGGTTATAGTTAGAAACCATTTTCTTTCTTTTTTTCTTAAATACATCGGTTTTTTTTTTTCATTAAAAGCGATGTCTATTAGCTAATAAAAAATAACTGTACATCTAATAAAAAATATCGGTCTTACATTTAACCGATGTGGTATTTTTCGTATATACATCGGTTAATAACCGATGTTGTATTAAAATTTTTTCATCATCGCTCAAATAGACAACGGTTTTGAAATTGACGAAAACCAATGTTAAGCATGTAAAAAAACCGATTTCTTTAAACCTTTTTGTAGTAGTGACATGCAGTAACAAGCATTGTGTTTGATCGTAATGCCTGTGTATCACCTTTCAGGTCAAGGAAAAGGATTTGATGTAGATTTGATAAAGTTGATCTCAGGAGCTGTGAGCTGTCCTATGATCGCGAGTAGTGGTACAGGTGCTGTTGAACACTTCTTTGATGTGTTTATGAAATCAAATGTATTTGCTGCCCTTGCTGCTGGCATTTTCCATTGGAAGGAGGTGAGACTACATGATTATATGATATAATATAAACACGTTTTTATCACGTCATTTTCTCATTCTATTTTTCGTTTATACTCTAATATTATACAAAACCTTAGCACATTAAAATTTAGCCTGATTATATCATAGGATTCAAATAAATATTAAGTTTATTTTTTTATCAATAGATGTCGTCTTGAAGTAGAGTTACATGATGCATCTGAATCAATTGTTGCAACTTTATTTGGCCAAAATGTCTAGACATCTTTATCATGTTCTGTTAAATAATTGGTGGAGCAAACAATTGAGGTATACTATATCTTACTTATTTAATATATGAATTACTAAGATATGAAGTTATAAAAAATAATATATAGACTTTTTTTTTTTTAATGTGATTATAATTTGTAGCAAAAATTGCATACAAATTACTTTACTAATTTTTACCCAATCTTGTGGACGAACGATATATTTACCCCATATTATATGTATTCTAAGTATTTTTTACAATGAATTTTAAATGTTGGAAGAATGTGTTGATATGTTTTAGGCTAACAAACGATCTAAATTGTTATTGTTATTTTTTGAGTGAAACTATCTAAATTAACTTATACATATAAAACTCAATTTCATTGATTAAAAAATTAAATGCTTATATTTTGAGGACTGTTTAATTATTTAGAATAGTATCAAAGTGACTTGCTACTCTTTAACTATCCAAAAAAATTAATTTATTTTGAATGTGTATTATTGATGTAATATATTTGAATGTCTTCAAACGTATTATCTATAATTATAATTTTATTGTATAGTATATCTTTATGAGAAGAAGCTTGAAATGACCATGACATGATAACTCAGGTTAGATGATTATATAATCAAGTATCATATATCATAACCTATTAACATATTATTTCAATCCTTTTCATAATCTTAAGTGAAATTGTAAAAATTTATTGTATACATTGCGATGCAACAAGAGGGAATCCTAGGGATTGGGACTTTTGACACACATTATGACCCAAGGATATTCACATGCAGTTCACTTTAATTTTGTTTTGATTGATTTGTTCTCTCTTAGTAGGTGTAACCGTAGTATATTTTTATATGATAGTTTAAAAGGACTCAGTAAACAATCTTTTGATAATTACTATTATTTCATGCTATTGTCTTTATATTTCAAAATAAGTTTGTTGCTGCACTACCTAGTCTACTAGTTTACTGAATTTTGAACTCTCCTTTAGGCTTATTGTGATCTGTGATCTATATATACTTAAGGTTTTATTGATACAATTCAATTGGCATATATGGATTACGTTGAAGCTCTCACTCTTGGTCTCATGGGCCTTTATCATTGTTAAGAGCTTTTCCACAATCTTTCTTATGTACAAATAACAAGAGATTGTACCATTTGGTGAGGGTGAAAGGTAACTAAGACAATAAGACAATGACAAAACATTATCGGATTTTAGCGATAATTCAAAATATAGCTCTCTAATGCTAATTGTAGTTTCTTTGACAAAAAGTGTCGAGGAATCATGTTAATCACCTAATCTTCATTGGTTCTCATTGTCAAATATATAATTTATTTAGCTAAACAGAGTATAAGTAAGAAAAATTGAAATCTTTAATTTCATTTCTATTAGTAACACATCAACCGAAGATTTTTAAGAATGAGAAAAACTGTATTACATGTGATATCTTCTGATGTTTAGACCCTTGTTTAAATAATAAACAAATAGCTAACTAGTAGGACTAATTGAGGCTAATTACAATAATTAAGCTAATTACAGATAGGAAAATGCCCGAAATAACCCATTTTGGAAGGTCAGGTTGAAAAACAACCCTTTTTCAAGATTCTTACGAAATGGACCTTTAATAGACAAAAATGCCCTTAATGATAGCTGCCGCCCAAAATAATCTGCAGTGTTTTCTTGCGAAGTACACGCCTGCCCAAAAGCTCTCCATTTTGTCACTTCCCACACCTCACTCTGTTCTTACTTTCCTCATCTCACTCTCTTCTCCCTTCCCACGCCCAACCTCTCTTCTCTCTTCCCACGCCCAACAAACGAAGGAGTCAGTCAGCTTGTTCCCAACATCTCTCATTTTTTGGACTGTGGAAGAACTACAACCACAGCTGAGTCTCTTCTTCTCTTTTTCAACCTACTTTTGATTAACCTTTTCTATGTAAGTTGATGTTCTCATTTTCCTTCTGTATTCAAAATTTGAACATGATTTGTGAAAAATTGATAGGGGAGATGAGTATGAGGTGGGCTCGTTTTACTTTTTAATCTTGGGAGTAATCTATCATAATGTTCTGATTACGTTTTTGTTTCATGTGGTTCTGTCATGCATGTGAATGTATCAGGACTTCGCTCACGGTTTTACCTTTGATGGCTTCAGTTTGTATCTAGTGAGGTTTCTTGCTGATGGTGAATCTAGCTTCATGTCCTTGTTCACAAACTATACTCTATTGTAGAATCTTGTTTATAAAATGGTGGAATATTGTTTTTGGTGTTAAACCATTGTCTCTTTAAGTTGACATATTTGTTGTTATCAGTGTCAATTTTAATGTTGATAGAAGAACATAATCATGGTTGAGATTAAAAACTTCATATGCCAGGGTTTTAAATAACATCATTAAATCTTATTATTGTCGTTTTAATTTTATTATTGCAATGCAAATAATTCATTCGTCCTTAAATTTTTCATATATTTGGTTATAGACATGTTTAAATGGGTTATAAATGTTTTAAACTTTGATGAATATCAATATATCATATTCGATTTACATGAAGACGTGATCTATACCGGTTTTGCTGTTTTCGGGCACTTCACCAGTTTTGAAATCTGATACGAATTTGCTTCTTTGTACGTCTAGCAGCAATAAGATTTTTATAGTCTGGAGACATTTACATTTGTCTTGAGGTGAATAAATTTTTCTGCCATTGCCTTTGATTATCTATATTATGTGTTTGTTGCAGAGAATCGCGTATTAGATGCCACTTGTACTTCAGCTTTTCAGAAACTTCATTTGGTTAATATATGAGTCTGATGTTTATCAATATAAGAAAGGACAGTTTGGCCAGAGGAGTACTCTGTTCAGGACCTTGTTTGTCTTGGAAAAGCTACACCAGGAGGTAAATATTAATTCTTGACCAGTAAGTTAGTAATTTTATACCGCTTTTTGTTTACCTGGATGGCTGGATCTCATATTGGTTTATTTTTTTCAGGAAGCAATGAGGCGTTATAACATGGAGTGTGTCATCATGAAGAAAAGACGTTTTCATATCCTGGCTATTCAAGTCTCCGGGTTGGCTGAGAGTAGGCAGTCACTGGTGAATGGAGATCATGTTTTTCGCAAAGCTTTCCTTTGCAAATGAAGCTGAAGATGCTGAGAATCAGGTTTGTTCCCTCTTTTGGAGGAATTATCTCTTCTGACCTCTCTCAGAAAAGTTCGTGCATTTTAGCATGTACGTGACATGAAGGAATTCTGATGCTGATGCGTGTTGAATGTCTATTTTGATGATGTAAATAGAACTATCTATTATAATTGAGAAATTGATAAAAATAAATGGTTTCAGGTTATTGCAAAAACTAAAGATTAACGTCATAACTAATTACATCATGGAGATTAATCATGATAGTTGTTCACAATTTAGACATAATAATAGTATAATTTTTCTTGAGATTGAACTATCCTAAATAATTTAATGTTGCAATTACTCAAGCAAAGTCATGGGTTATAATTTTTGGGAATCCATAAATATTAGTCTGCGAGCTATTGTCACATAATATTTACAAGTAGTCATATTGCTTATGCCATATCTCTTATACACTTTGCCTGATCATTTAGAGTAGTTTCAAATTGATAATGATCACCAGCAGAACTTTCATTCTTTGATTTATTCAGTAACGTTAATGCTTTGCCGTTCTCTCATTTGTCTAATATCAATTATCTTGATCTAGCTTAGACTCTAGATGATAGGCTATTTGAAGTTTATGGTATGTCAAGAATGTCTCATCTTTGTTCAGGCAACCCACTTTATAAAGGAAATAATGAAACAAAAATGGATAAGCACCAAAGATACACCTGAGATAAATACGATGAGTAATCCTATTTATACTACATTTAATATGTCCTACTTAATTGCTAATACACATTTACTTATTAAATCTAAACACTCAATTAAAACTCCCAAATACATGAACAAAACCAGATTCATCACATAAATAAAACTAGGTTCAAGATTAATATTCTAACAAGGCCTCTACATTTCAGCCCCCTGATTTATGGCTCTTGTACATAGTTTTATTAACATAGTTTTATTGGTTAATATTATATATGTGAGCTGTGTAAAGTGTCCATAATTGTTTGCCTTTTTGGGCAAACATGACAGAAAGAGAGATACATATATGGAGAGTTGCTGAGTTTACATTCACTCAACTTGCATTGTAACCCTTGCAATTTTGTATATAGAACCCAAATTCTTAGAGTTAATTAGGGACGTTATCATTATTCCACATCTATCTCTCTTAAAGTTTTCAAACTGTTCACTGTTTACATCAACATTTGAGAGGTTTTGGTCAAAAGTTTGTGCTTTTTATCTCTTCTTACATTTTGGATACCAGCTAGATTGCCTTTGATGTTATTGTATTTTATGATTTTTCAACTTGCTTTCGATGAATCTTTTCGATGTAAGTTGATGTTCTCTTGTGTTTTTTTTTTTTTTTTTCTTTTTTTTTTAATTTTTTAATTTTTTAATTTAAGTAGTCAAAATTTTGAACTTGATTTGTGATAAAATGACAGGAGACATGATTATTTCAATCTTGAGAGCAGTTTATAATCATAATGTTCTAATCATACTTTTGTTTCACTTGTTTCTATGATGCGTATGGATATATCAGGATTCAAGACTGTGCTCATGGTTTTGCCTTTGTAAGTAAGACAAAACCTTTGATTTTATTAATGTATTTTATGACTTTTCAACTTGCTTTTGATGATGTTCTCTTGTTTGTTTATTTAATTTTTTTTTTTTTTTTTTTTCAGGAGTCAAAACTTTGAACTTGATTTGTGAGAAAATGATATGAGACATGATTAATTCAATCCTAAGAGCAGTTTACCATTACAATGTTCTGAACATGTTTTTGTTTCACCTGTTTCTATGATGCATGTGAATGAGTCATTCAAAACTTCGCTCATGGTTTTGCCTTTGTAAGTAAGACAAAACTTTTGATGTTAAATTGTATTTTATGACTTTTCAACTTGCTTTTGATGAATCTTTTCTATGTAAGTTGATGTTCTTTTTTTTTTTCCTCAGTAAAAATTTTAAACTTGGTTTGTGAGAAAATGATAGGAGATATATATATATATATATGGTTATTTCAATCCTAAAAGCAGTTTATCATAATGTTCTGATCATGTTTTTGTTTTACCTATTTCTGTCATGCATATGAATGTATCAATATTCAGGACTTCGCTCATGGTTTTGCCTTTGTTGGCTTCAGTATTTTATCTAGAGAAGTTTCTTGTTCATGGTAAATCTAACTTAGTGTTCTTGTTCATAGACTATACACTACTGAAGAGTACCTTGCTTATACAATGGTGGAATATTTTTTTGGTGTTAGATCATAGTTTCGAATTGGAAAAATGTTGTTGAGATAAAAATCTTGTAAGTGCTGAGTCAATAAATTAAATTGATTGTTTTTAATTGTACTGTAGCAATGCAATTAATTTATTCATATATTAAAAGTTTCATCGAGTAGCCTACCCCTTATATTAAAACTCTATAATAATTCGATTTCTTATATTTATGCATAATGTGTCAGAGTAATAAAAGAGTATGAATCCTATGGCCAACAACTGTTTTGTCAGAGTAATAGTTGTGTGTGCAATAAACCCAAAGCAACTGGGAAGTCAGCTTACACCAAATTACTTGCCTGTAGAGGTGAAGTCATAAGTGTCTTCTAGTTGTTTTGTGGTTTGCACAGGAGCATGCTAATCAATTGCCTTTCGTCAATATAGGCTTGGAAAATTGTTGAGGGTCGGATCCAATAGATTGAATGAGAGGCAGGTTACTGCTTTGTTAAAGGTGACCTGTCAGCATCCTCATGAAAGGCAGCTACTTATATATATCATGCAGGTTTGTTGGAACAATTAGCTTCATTCTGCCCGTTTACACCTCTTCATTGACTTTAGTCATCTTTGATGATTGTTTCACCTACATTTTGATTTAGTAATGTTAGATCGCTTTTCTTTTACCTGGGTCTAATATTTGTTTATTTTGTTTCAGGAAGCCATGAGGTGTTATAACATGGGGTGTGTCACCATGAAGAAAAGAAGTTTTCATATTTTGATTATTCAAGTCCCTAGGATTGGCTGAGATTAGGGCCTCACTTGTGCATGGAGGTCATGTTTTCGTAAAGCTTTCCTTTGCAAATGAATCTGAAGATGCTGAGAATCAGGTTTGTTCCTGCTTCTGCAAGAATCATCTCTTCTAACCTCTCTCATAGAAGCTTATGCATTTTAGCATGTATGTGACGTGAAGAAATTCACATGCTGATATATTGCGGATGATTATTTTGATGATGCAAATAAAACTTGTTTCAATAATTTTAGTGTCATCACTTTCTCTTTTTTAAATTATGAAGTTATTTCTTGCTGTATATGCAGATTATGGTAAAACTAATCTGAATTTGAGGAAAGATATTGAAGAAATGGAAAAGGATATTGTAACTTTGCTCTTAGAAGAGCTTACATTACAAAAAATGATAGCCAATGAATCTCTGGAACACACCAATGCATTGATAATTAGTTTCAAAAATACCTCTTTGTAGCACCAAAGAGAAGTAGAGAAATGCAATGCAGGAATAGAAACATGCAAAAAAGCATGGGAGAGTCTTTGTGTTGTGTAGCTTATGATTAATAAATTAGCTGTTGTAATTTATTAAAGTGTACTTAATTTCATTTTTTACCAAGATGTTTACTTTGTAAAAGTTGAGTCTTTGCGTCATGCAACTAATGTTTTACTGGATATATGAAATGAGTTAATGTCACTAATGTTGTTGTCTTTGAATTAAATTTTTTCCTTTATGATTTTAGGTTTGAGAAGCGATGGTTCGATCATCCCATAAATTGTTTGAACTAGAAACCTTATTCAAGATTTTGATGGCTATTCTTTGTGATGTTATTATCTGTTATGATGGCATAGTTAGAAAAGTTTGTAGCAATTCCATCATTTAGTTTGAAGGAACCAATTCAAAAAGTCATAACCATAACCAAAAAACTCTATCAAAGATAAACACAAAACAAAAAACCCCTCAGGTAGGGATTTTGAACCTGTAGATTCTAAAACTAGAGGTTGAGAATGTTAAGCTTCAAGTTTAGTCTCAATTGGGAGGTTAACGATTCTCAGCCTAACATAAAGGTTGAGACTCTTTGAATCTGATGGTTGGGATTGTCAATACAAATTGAGAATCTTAAAATGGAGGTAGGGATCCTTAGATAAAGTTCAGTATCTCAAGGTGGATTGAGATTTTCAAATTCTCATAATTCAACCTGGATGTTGGAATCTCAACCTAAATGTTGGAATAGAACCTCTAGTTTTATATTGTCAACTTGAGTTTGGATTCTCAACCGAGAACCACAATAATAGAGATTAGGAATCTAAACCTCCTGGTTAGGATTCTTAGGAGGTTAGGATTCTTAACTTGGAGGTTAAGATTTTTTTTCACAACAATATCGTTGAGAACCTAAACTATAGTTGGGATTTTAACATCGATGTTAAGAATCCTAACCTCCTAGTTGAGAATCGGGTTGTGCTTCAACTTGAACACAAAATGGGAATCCTAGATTCTTAACTTAAGTTAGAAATGCCAAACACAATATTACAATTCAATGTCCACCTGAGTTGGGATTTGTAACCTAGGCTACTTATAGAAAACCTAAAAGTTAGGAATCTAAACCTGAAGAGATTGAGAATCTTAATTGGAAATTAATCTCAACTCAGGTTGGGCTTATAAATCGAAATTAAGAATCTCAACCTAGAGATTCCAAGTCACAACTTAAAGGTTAAGATTCAACCTCAATCTCAGTTGGAAATCCTAATCTGAAGGTTGAGAATTAACACTCTAGTTGGGATTCTAAACCTAAACTGGGAATCTTAACCTAAAATTTCAAAATCCAACTTTGAGGTAAAGATTCAACCTTAACTTGAGCTAAAATTCTCAATCTAAGTTTGGGAATCCTAATATCAACGTTGAGATTCAACCTATACTCCAATTGGGATTTTTAACCTAGGTTGAAAATCTTAACCTAAAGGTTTGGAATCTCACCCTGGAGGTTGGGATTCAATCAAAACTCTAGTTGAGATTTTTAACCTAGGTTGGGAATTGTAACCTGGAGGTTAAGAATCCCACCCTGAAAGTTAATCTCAACTTTTATTAAGATAATCAACCTACATTGAGACTCCTAACCTCGAGGTTGGGAATCCCAACCTCGAGGTTAGGATTCAATCTCAACTTCGATTGGGATGTTCAACCTATGTTAAGAATCCTAATCTCTAGGTTGAAAATTTCACCTTGAAGGTTATAAATCTTAATCTCGAGGTTGAGAATCTCACTTTGGAGATTATGAATCCTAACCTTGAGGTTGGGGATCCCACTTTCAAGGTTCTAGTTGGGATTCTCGACCTAGATTGCAAATATCGACCTAGAGGTTCGAAATTTCAACCTCGAGATTAAGACTCGACCTTAACCCGAGCTCTGATTTTCAGCCTGGGTTAGGAATCCTACCCTCAAAGTTGGGATTATTTTCAACTGATTAGAAAAATCTCAATTTGTAAACCAACACAACCCCAATGATTTATCCAATAAAAACTCATATGTAGAGATTCAATCAATTGCTCACAAAACCCATGTCAAGCACCATGAATGGAATCGTTTACAAAATTCAAAGCATAAAGTCAATAATCTTAACAACGACATTATAGTGTTTACGCTACAAAAAACCTACAACTGCAAAACCTACTAGAATAAGAACACTCTGCAAGCAATGTGAGTCATACTAGAACACCCCCACAAAGCCTAGTATAATATTCTTAATGTGGAGTATTTGGTTGGCTAGTGCAGCTCTCACTAAGCTTCTATTTCTTGCTTCTTCTTCTGTCCCCTTATTCTTGCTTCTTTTGTCAATTTCGTGTCTGTAAAGGAGAGATTTCTTGCTTCTTCCGTCAGTTTCAAGTTTTCTAATGGAGAGAGTTAGGGACAGTAGATAGGTGGAGGAGAGATGAGAGTCGAGAGTGAGAGCAGATTAGACAATGGATGGGTCGGGTTTCTAATGTTCAAAGGTTGGGACAGTGGATGGGTGGAGGAGAGATAAGAATCGACAATGGGTTAGGCTTCCTTTAAGAGAGAGTGAGAGAAAAAACATTATATAGAAAAAGAGTTAATGTGACAATTTAGGGTGGGTCAGTTGTAATTCCATATGTTTATCAAGGGTAATTTCCAAAGAAGTTAATTCTCCTAACTTTGATATTTTGGCATAGTGGAAAGGAAACAAAGAGAAATATCCGATTTTGGTCAGAATTGTCAAAGACATCATAGCCATTCATGTGTCTGCAGGAGCTTTTATGTCTGCTTTTAGTATTGGGGGTAGATTTTTTAATTCACATCATAAGAGATTACATCCGGACACATTGGAAGTATTGATGTGTGCACAAAATTGGATATGAGCTCCACTTCGAGTATGAAAATAGTTATGAATGTAATTACATTATGTATATTATTCGTAATCTATAATTTAATTTTTAATTTTTCACTTGATACAAGTAAAAGCAATTTGCTTTTAAAACTGGTGGAGTTCTCGAGGAATTAATATATCATAAACAAGATGAAGAAGAGTCATCATCATATTGATTTTATTTTTTATATTTATATTTATAACTTTTTGTTATTTTGGGATGTAAATCAAGGATAAATTTTAACTTTTAATGTTATTTTTTGTTTAATTTTGATTATGACATGTTTTTTTTTTTGTAAAATTTGGAAAGAATGATTATGGAATGAATTATGTGATGTGAAATTAGTTTAATTTGATCTAGAAGAAAAAGTTGTTCTAAAATAATAATAATAATAAGGTTGGAATTTTGGGCCTATTGAATTTCTTAGTCCATAAAGAATTTTTGACAAAATTTTGAAATTTTTTTTTCCTTTTAAAAATTTGGGTCAACCCGGATTTGATCGAGTCACCCGGATCAGATACGATCAACCCGGATTGGACCCTATCAAACTCGGGTCTAGTGCAGGTCTAAGCAGACCTGCAAAATGGGTATATTGGGTCTGAAACCATACCCTCAAATTAATTTGAGGATAGGAGTAGGGTTTGGACCCTAAAAAAATAGAGGGTCCAATGTGGATCTAGACCTGGTACAGCTCCTGCTGTTGTTCAGGCTCTCTTAAGTAGTCAATATCCATAAAAAAAACAGTTGATACGTCCTATGGAATATAGGTCAGTCGGTCTAAATAGCTGAGAACTCTTTAGAAATTGCATAGAGAGAACAAAGTGAAAGTCTTAAATATATTGACTGGAGGCTCCTAGAATAAGGTGCTTAGAGTAGCTTCAGTGGATGCTGTGGCACAATAGATTCTTTAGCGTATGTAACTTCGTGTTTCAAACATTCTATCTAGGTAAGTGATTACCATTTTGATAATTAATTATTATTTCATCTTTAATTCATACATTTTTTGGCGTATATCTGATATTTGTATTCTTTTTATGTAGTTCTCATAAATATAATGTTTTCACTGAACTTGCATGTGAATAACTCCAAATAACATGGTCAATAATCTCAGGTCCGCATCACAAAGATGACAACACCTAATCTTTTAAACAACAGAGATCAAGTGGGGTTATGAGAATCATGTATATAAAGATATGACATCTATAATCAAATTGAAATATAAATCCAAGAAAAATTAAAACAAGTCTATAAAATAATGAATTTTGATCCGTTAATTATATGTCAATCAATAACCAAAGTTATAAAGAATTTTGATCTAAAGATTATAACTCATTCAAGAACCAAAATTGTAAAAGAAGAATATTAACGTTACTCCCAAGACATAAACGAGATGGCGGAAGATAAGTCACAGTTTGATCGCCACAAGCATAGCTTAATAAGATTACATGTTCAACAATAAACAAAAGAGAAAATTCACTTTCTCAATTAAACATAATTGACTGCATCTTTATTAATTTTCTTTTTTCTTAAGGTTACTAACCTTTTTATAGGTAAAAAAAATAAAACCCTAACATGAAACTCTAATCCCTTAACAATTAGGCTCAATTAGACATACTCATAGGCTTAAATTAAATTAAGGGTTTTGTTGAAAACTAACCCACTTTTAATAACCCATTTAAATCTCAACCTCAAGGTAGAGAATCTCAACTTCAAGATAGAGAATCCTAACTTTCAGGTTGTGAATTCTAATATAAATTCAAATCATCTCAACCTTAGAGTTGAGATGATTTGAATATAAAGATTATTTTTTAGGTGAGTCATGCAAAAATGGGTCATATTTGCAATTATTTCTTAAATTAAATGTTTCAATCCAAAAAGCCTAAGAGAAAGTTAAATAGATGAAACTAAATTAAAACCCAACCCATAATACAAATTAGGTCCAAATTAATGAAAATAAAGAAATGATAGATCAATTTGCACTAGGACGGAAGTATAATCAAGTCTAATTGCCTTTATGAATCAATCCGACACTTCATGAATTCTACTTCCTTTTTCACGCCACTTCATACATCCATTTTCATATTTTTCAAGTTCCTAAATTACCCTTAGTGCATTTCAACTCACTTAGATTGTTCGGTCAGGGCTTTAGTATGGGCTTCAGCCTGGTTGATCGTTTCTTGAGCATGAGCTAACTTCTTTTTCATTGCGGATGCATCCCGGTGCACCAGCTCGATCTTTTTCTCGGTAGTTTCAGCTCGTTTCTGATGAGAGATCGCCTTTTGCTTTAGCTTCCTGATCTCCTCTACGACTTTGTCAAGTTGGCCTTCGAGCGAAGCAAATGTATTCTCTTGGAGCTACAAGGTTTTTTCTGTTTTAACCTTTTGCTCTTGAGTGCTATTGATTTTTTGTTCAAGATGAAAGGCGGGCTCCTTCGCTTTTTCGAATTCACCCAGGAAGAATTCCAGCTCGTCCTTGATTTTTTCTTTATCGCCCTCAAGCATTTTTATAATGGCCTTATGCAAAGCCTTCTCCTCCTCGTAATTGGGGAGTTCTTTGAGCAACTTCATTAAACCCATGAAAACCTCAGACAAATAAACTTTAATGATGAATAAAAGTAAAGAGGGGGGTGGAAAGAAAGAAAAATTCTCGTCGAAACTCACCAGCAGATTATAGCGATCAATGTAGTTCATCAACGTGTCACCACTTATGTGATCCCTGTAGAGGGCCGGCTTTTCAGGTTCCAAAAACTGAGGCATGTAATCTGGGAGGTCTCTATAAAATTCCCCAGCATCGAACTCTTGAGTCTGCCCCACAGTGCTCCCTTCAGCAGCGAGCTCCTTTCTCTTTGACGTTTTTTGATGTTTAGATGGAGGCTTTGCGATCCCCTTGCTTTTTTCTGTTGCCTTAAGCTACTAAGCCGATGAACTACCTGGGGCTGGGATTGTCTAACTAGGGGGCTTTCCTTGTGGGGGAGCATCTTTGCTCGAAGACTTTTATCCCACGATTTTATATTTTACACCTTGTTTTGGTAAGGTCATTGCAACCTTTGGTTAATAGGATAACCCCGTAGTAGCTCTTAGGACCACCTACGAGCTTGGGCCTCTTACGATTTGACCAGGCCCCTTGCGCTGGGAAGATAGAGGTTCAATGGAGCCCGTTATTTGAACATCAGGGTCTACAAGCTCAGCCTCTAGAGAGGATGGTGACGTTTCTAGGTCAAGTTCCACAATGGTACCAAGCTTTCTCCTAGATGGGCTTGATCTCCCTTTTTGAAACCCTTGAAAAACTGAAGAGACCTCTCTTTTACCCCGAGTCTCAAGGTCGTAATTGATGTTAAGGCACTTGTTATCAACCTAGGGTGCGAGCCCGTATTCTTGCAGAAAGTAGTCGCTCGAAAACTGGTGGTCTAACGAGCTTTTGACCTCGGAGAACGTTTGCAAAGCTGCTATCTCCTCTTCAGAGAGCTCAATCAAGCTCTTGGTAACGTCTGTATATTAAGGCAAGAGATCGTTAAAAAAAATAAAATAATAATAATATGTATATGCTTACAAAATGGCGAGCTGGAAATGTGTTCACCAGAAGAAGAAGAAAAAGTAAAATTTCTAAGGTTAAGGAGAGACAGACAGAACACATAGAACCAGCGGATCTTGTAATCACTCACATTCGACTTGCTCGTCGCTTTAGGTAAGTACACCTTATAGGGGGAGTTGCGGGCAGCGGTGTAATAAAATCTATCCCTTTTTTCCGCTTTAAGACTTGTGGTAGTTTTAAAAAGAAAAATGTGTTGAATCATGTTTAGGGTGTTTATTGTTAATAAAGACAGCAGTTAAAGAAGTTAATTGGGCATAAGAGTTGGGGATGAGTTAGAAAGGAGCTATAGAAAAATTATTTAAAAAGTCGAGGAGGTAACAAGAAACTGAAAACCTAAATCCAGACTTCAGGTGTTGGCAACTAATCGCTACTATAACGACCCATCCTCTCCCAATGTTGGGTCGGGACCTTCCTGGGTGCATGGGCTCACCCATCCTTCGGTCCAGGTACTGTCCCTTAGCCTTTAGGGATTTCATACGCCTCCCACACCCCTCGAACCCATGATCAAGGTCATATAGTCAAATGAGAAGCAAGATGTGTACCAATTGAGCGCTCAATTGGTACAAGATCCTCAATTGGTACACATCTTGCTTCTCATTTGACTATATGGCCTTGGTCATAGGTTCGAGGGGTGTGGGAGGCATATGAAATCCCTAAAGACTAAGGGATAGTACCTAGACCGAAGGATGGGTGAGCCCATGCACCCAGGAAGGTCCCGGCCCAACATGGGGAGAAGATGGGTCGTTATAACTACAAACCCTGAAGGTGGGTAAGCCATATGGTCATGAAGGGCTAGTACCATTACTCAGCATCCTGAGGGGAAGTCAAATTCTTAAGCTATCCAGGTGAGCTCGCTAAGAGTAACAAAGGATTTGTGCTGATAAAAGAGCTCGCGAGTAGAAAGATTATCTCGTTCTGCAGGTTCTGGTATGACTTCACCGCTTTGATAGATCGCACCGTGTGTGTCCCTGACTTGCTACTCAGATTGCTCTTTGAAATCCTTGTCAGCATCCCCTACTCTGTGATCGCAGTGCCCACAACTTGACATCTACACAAGAAGTAAATGGATTAGGTTGTTGATAGCAGACCGAACCTAAAAGACTAAACAGTTTTCCTAAGTCTATTCTCCTAAGTATCAAGTCGTACGTTTAGGGAAATTACTAAGAGCAAGAGAACTCTAGGCGCGAGCTAATCAGATCACTAAACTACAAGGGACTAATAGTCAGATTTCATACTCAACCCAACTTTTACGAACATGCTAGAGTTTGAGTACCAAGCGACTACAAACAAGCAATAGTATACATAAATGCTTTCAGTACGATTAAACCATCTTTTTGTTCAAGATTTTTTAGACTTTTTCAAGCAAAGAATATGAAAAGTCATAAAGCATCCAAGCAACAATAGGAATTAGATTTGTAGGAGCAAAAAACATAGTACATGCTAAAATGAATGCCGAAATGTCGAGTTCGAATGTGGTTCGACTATCGACGTTGTTTTTTTAATGTAATTCAAATTGTATCACCCTCTGCTATAAATAGCAGATAAAATTCATTGTAAAAGTGATGAGAGAGAAATATTATACTGTTATTCTATCAAAATAAAGGGTGATAGTCGTGGACGTAGGCCTGTTTTCAACCAAACCACGTAAAATTTGTGTGCGTTGTTCTTATTCCTTTTCTCTTTCTTTGCTTTTATTGTGTTTGTTGTTAATTCGTAGGTATTGAGTTTGAATAATCGAGTCGGCTAAAAAACAACGTTGACAAAATCTAACCCTAATTTCTATGTCCAAGAAATCACTGATAATAATATATCACGACATTACTTACCTGTTATAATTATAACTTATATACGAACTATTCTCAACCATTCTAGTTATAGTTGATAAGTAATGTCATTATACGTCTAGTCTCATTCTGGATAGAGAGAATATGGTCCTACGAATTTTTTGAATGTCTTCTTGCGTATCTTCTTTGATAACTGCCGGTGCAAGTCCATGGACCTAAGCCTGGTAGTTAGTCTTCATTGTTGTGAGCAAATGCTCTGCATCAGCTAGCTCTATTCCTCGTAATAATTGTTTTCATTCACAAACTCATAATATTGCGTGTAATTAATTTTACTTTAATTTGTTCTATTGTACTCGTCTATTTCTTTACTCCATCCGCCAGAATTTACCTTGACATTATATTTGATAACTGAAACGTTAGTCCTAATAAAAATTAATATAATATTATTTTTATATATTATTTTAATTAAAAGATAATATATTTTAATTTAATAATAAAATAATAATAATAAATAAAATTATTATAATATTAATATAATATAATATTTCATAACAAAATATCATATTTATATATTATTTAATTATTATAATATTAATAAATTATTATCTTAATATTATTTATTATAAAAATATTAAGTATTTTTACTTTTACTGCCAAAATCTGTTTGTCTGGTTCAAATAATTTAAGAGCAAAATGCACTGAAGCCCCTTGAACTAAAGCATTAAACAGACAAATAAAAAGTTTGAGTTTTATAATAAAATGACCCCAACTTAACAGTCAAAATTGATTAAAATTGACTGTCATCTTTAATATGAGGTGTAAAGACGTAAATACCTTCACTTTTAAAAATTAATTTATTTTCTTTTAAAATTTAAAAAAATAAAAATTAATTCACTAAAACAGTAAATTAAAATAATAAAATTATTTTAATAAAAAATTAGTTAATCGAAAAAGAAAAAAAAACAGAAAAAACAAAAAATTCATTTCTTCTAGATGCATTTCGTCTGCTCACCCAAAAATCCAGAAATCCAATGGCAAAAATCCACCCAGAAATTCATTTCGTCTGCTCACCCAGAAATCCAGACGTCTCCCAAATCCAGAAACTTCTCTAGACGTCTCCCAAATCCAGAAACTTCTCTAACTCTCCAATGGCAAAACCAAACAACACAAAGCATCAAAAACCCAAACACATAGTCAATCCAATCATCTACTACATCAACCCCAAACACTCACCTACTGTAAACCCATCCAGACATCATCTTCAAACACATGCAAATCAAAAACCCCAAACATTATTTTCAAACATATCATCTGCAACCCCAAACATCATTTCATTCAAACCCAAAAATCATCAACAAACCTATTCAAAATGAAATCTGGGTTCGATCCGAACCCAGATCAAATCTGGGTTCGCCGAACCCAGACGGGTTCGAGACGAACCCAGACGTCTGGGTTCGTCGTCGCGAGCCCAGATCTGATCTGGGTTCGCGACGATGAACCCAGATCTGATCTGGGTTCGCATCGTCGCGAACCTAGATCAGATCTGGGTTCATCATCGTGAACCCAAAGCCGATCTAGGTTCGCATCGTCGCCAACCCAGAGCCGTCTGGGTTCGTGGAACCCAGACGTCTGGGTTCGATTCGAGCCCAGATGTTTGGGTTCCACGAACCCAAATGAGCGAGAAAAGAAGAAAAAGAGGAGAAGAAGAAGAAAAAGAAGAAGAAGAAGAAGAAGGTGGTGAGACCCGGTAGAGATGGAGGCGTGAAGAGTGACAAAGAGAGATTTTTTTAAAAATGGTTTTAATAATTTTTTTAATAATAATTTTTATTGTTAGTAAATGACGAAATTACCCTTGGTCAACTATATGTTGATTAACAGACAGTGATCATTTAGGGGTATGGTGTTATAAAATCCAATCTTTGACTATGAATATTTAAAGCCTTAGTTGAGGGGGGTTTTATGCATTTTGCTCATAATTTAATTGCTTGTACCATAGCCATTCCCCATATATCTCACACGCGCATACACACAGAGACACGATCGAGTCACTCTTCGATTTTAAAGAATTCCACTAACTCGGGTGTATGTACATCACTCTGTCGGCCACCAAGTCCACCAATTAACTAATTTATCAACAGAAGATAAAATAATTAGTGTTTAATGAGTTGTGGCTTGTGAGTTGGAGACGAGTCAAAACACTCATGCGCATCAAAAATCAAAATTGATTTAATCTTCTGGACTTGCCTGTCATGTCATGACTAGTGGGCTCTATGTTTTTTTTTTTTTTGAAATTCAGATTTCTATTATAAACCAACCCCCGCGGGGAAAATACACCTAGAAGAAACGTTGAACCAACGCAAGACCTCCGAAGAGGACAACGCCAAGGAGGCGAGCCTATAAGCTAAGCGATTCCCATTCCGAGAAACGGCTTGGCAAATTCTAACCCCCGCCTCCCCACAAAGCGCCTTAATGTCATCAACCAAAAAACTAGAAGCCCCTCTAAAAGTAATACAAGAATTAAGGACAGAGGCTACATTGCTGGAATCAACCTCAACTACATCTACCTTCAGCCCAGCAGCAAGAGCTTCCCGCAGCCCTTCCCGGACTGCCAGAAATTCACCCGCCTCAGGAGAAAAAGCCCCCTGCCAGGATTTAGCGACAGCCAAAGCTACAGCACCCGAGGAGTCTCTGACAGCAGCTCCCAGCCCAGCAGAACCAGCTCCCCCTCTGATTGACACATCTGTATTAAGCTTCAACAGACCAGGAGTAGGAGGACTCCACCTCGCAGGAACCTCACCTGTCTTCTGAAACTTCTTAGCTGACAAAGCCCTGTTGGTCTTCTGGAACTCCTCCAACAGGCCCAGCACTTTACCAGCAACATCCACAGAAGCAGCCTGCCCGCCACTATGCATCTTATAATTGCGATTCCCTCAGATTCCCCACATAAGCATACACATACAATCCAGACGTTCTCTCCCATACAGTTTTAACACAGCCAACATCACCTCCAAGATATTCCTACTGCCCGCAGACAGACCTATAGGAGACAAACCAACAGAAGCCCATACCTGAGACGCTGCATTACACTCAAACAAGACATGAAACCCCGATTCGATCCCTTTCAAACACTCCCCACAGACACCATCTCTTGTAATATTCCGGATAAGAAGATTCGCCTTTGTGAGGAGAGCCTCTAGGCACGCCCTCCACACGAAGATTTTAACTTTAGGGGGGATATGGAGGTTCCAGAGAATCGTCCACCACTGCTGAGAGACTGTTGAGCCACTGGACGAGGCACCTTCCTTCCCGTATTCCGCAAGAGCCACCCGATACCCACTTTTGACAGAAAAATTACCTTGCTTATCAAAAAACCACCACCTGCTATCTTTAACTTCTCTACAGCTCAGAGGGATAGAGAGTATCTGATCTCTGTCAATCGGAAGCAGTGCCTCATTTATCTTCTGAATATCCCAGATATGTCTGTCATGGTCAATTAAATCTGCCACATGCAGGGGCGCTCCTCTTCGAGGCGATATCACCTTAAAAGAACTTGGCCTTGGAATCCAAGGGTCCTCAAACACATCAATGTCGCTTCCATTCCCCACCTTTCAGATCCACCCCTTACGAAGCAACTCCCTTCCCCACATGAGACTTTTCCATGCAAAAGACATTCCTTGCCGCACTGGAGCCTGCATAAAATCACAGTTTGGAAAATACTTAGCTTTTAACACACGCGCTGCGAGAGATTGCTGGTTAGTGACTATTCTCCAAGCCTGCTTGGCTAATAGCGACTGATTAAACAAAGAGAGATCTTTGAAGCCCATCCCTCCTAGCGACTTCGGCTTACACATTCTATCCCAGCTAACCCAGCTCACTTTTCTCTTGCCATCCTTCATCCCCCACCAGAACTTAGCCGCCAGAGATCCTACCTCTTTACACAGAGCTGTTGGCAACCGAAAAATGCTCATCATATACGTTGGGATGGCTTGCAACACTGCTTTAATCAAAATTTCTTTCCCCCCTTGCGAGAAGAGGTGACTCTTCCAGCCCTTCAGCCTATTACCCACCCTTTCAACGATCTCAGCGAAAGATTTAGATTTGTTCCTGCCAACCAAAGAGGGCAGCCCCAAATACTGGCTGTGGTTCCCTGCATTATCCATCCCCAACACCTTAAAAATTTCCTTCCTTAGGCTACCCTCTACATTCCCGCTAAAACAAATGGCTGACTTCTCCAAATTAATCTGCTGACCCGAGCCTCTGCTGTATGAACCTAAAACCTGCCTGATTAAACAGCAATTCGCCACCGACGCCTTGTAGAAGAGAATGCTGTCGTCTGCAAAGAGAAGATGGCTCACAAGCGGTCCGGATCTGCCACATCGAATTCCCAGCCCCCTGCCTCCCCTTTTCGCCAGATGTACACCCCCCGAAAACGCTTCAGCACACAACAAAAATAGGTATGGAGACAGAGGACACCCCTGCCTAATTCCCCTGGATGGATAAATAGACCCAGCCGACTTACCATTGATGAGAAGGCTGATTTCAGACGTGGAGACACAGTCCAACACTAACTTCACCCATTTCAGTGGGAACCCCATCTTCACCATAACCGCCTTCAAAAAAACCCACTCAACCCTATCATACGCTTTACTTAAATCCAACTTGATTGCCATCAAACCTTTCTTCCCTTTTTTACGTCTCTGGATGGTATGCATCATTTCGAAGGAGGCTAAGACATTGTCAAAGATCTGCCTCTCTGGAACAAAAGCGGATTGGTTATCTGAGATCACTCCAGGAAGAACAGCTTTCATTCTATGGGACAGCACTTTGGTTATTATCTTATACATTACTGAGCTTAGGCTGATCGGTCTAAAGTCCTTAACTCTTTCCGGGTTTTTTGTTTTTGGGATCAACACCACATTTGTGCTATTAAACGCTCTAATGGAAATTTCCCCTTCCAGAATCCTAAGGCAGACAGCAACCACATCCTTACCTACTACATCCCACATTTTTTGGAAAAAAAGAGCCTGGAACCCCTCCGGTCCCGGAGCCCGAGTCGGACCCAAAGCAAAGACCGCCGCCTTGATTTCTTCTTCCTTAAACGGCACCAACAAAACACTTTTCTGGTCTTCACTCAATCCATTTCTGATTCCCCTACAGGCTACTTCAACTTCTACAGAAGAAGAAGAAGAAGAAGAAAAAAGCTTACCAAAATAGTCACACACAACCCTGCCAACATCCTCCTCTGAATCCGCCACTCTCCCGTCCTCCCCTATCAACCTCAGAATTGTATTCTTTTTCTTCCGAGCAGTAGCCCTGGCGTGAAAGAACCTGGTATTCCGGTCCCCAGCCATTAGCCAATCCGTTCTAGCTCTTTGACGCCAATAAACCTCTTCTCTTTCCAGCCATTCCTCCAATTCTCTCTCCTGAACCTTTATTTCCTCCATTACCCCTGCAGCCGAGGCCCTTAAATACAGATTTTCAATCATTTTCTGCTTGGATACTATCCGTTTCCTTAATGATCCAAACCTCTCACGGCTCCATTCTGAACAGGCTCCAGCACATTCCTTAATTTTTGCTTGCAAATCAGAATCGGTCTTTGCATTCCCCCCTTGTGACCAAGATTTCTTAATAACTTGATGGAAATCCTCCTCCTTAAGCCAGAACGGTTCGAACCTGAACCTGCTACGACCCCCTCCTTCCCATTTTTTCCTTCTCTGAGTTCTTAACAGCAATGGTCTATGGTCAGAGGTGCTGAAATTCAGGTTTTCTACCGTTGCATTTTCACACCAGTCTCTCCACTTTGTATTTGCCAAGAAGCGATCCAGCCTTTCCTGCACGTTACCCTTACCATCTCGTCTATTAGTCCAGGTGAATCTAAGCCCACTAAACCCCAAATCCGTTAAATCGCAATCTAACAGTACACTTCTGAATTTTATCATCCCCCCCACCCCTTTCTCTGAGCCTCCATCCTTCTCGTGTTTACTTAATAGTTCGTTAAAATCACCCCCTATGACCCAAGGTAGATCGTCGACCTCTCTTAACCTTCTAATCAGCTCCCACGAGCTGCCCCTCTTCACCGGGTCTGGGTTACCATAAAAACCAGTAAACCTCCAGACAAAACCATCTTCCATTCGAATCCTAGAATCTATATGCCCAACTGAAAATGAAAGAATTGAAATATCCACACCTTCTTTCCAAAATAAACCTAAACCACCACTCTTACCCGAGCAATTAACCATGAATCCCCCCACAAAACCACAACTACCCTTAATCCTATCTACTGCATTGTTCATTACTTTTGTTTCAGACACAAACACCACATCAGGGGAATATTTACGAATGACCCTTTTAAGGGCCGAGAATGCGCGGGTATTCCCCAGGCCCCGCACATTCCAAGCTAGAACAATCATTTGTCTCGGCGGGCCTGGACATCAAGCACCGCCGTTGCATTCCACATATCCCCTAGCTCCCCAGATCCCCCTCTGATCTTCTTCTTCTCCCCTCCCTGCTCAGAAGGGAAGACCAACTTTCGTTTCCTATCCCCCAAAACTCCTGGCCCTTCTCCTGTTCCTAAGGCACCCTTTCCTTCTTCTTTTGCCTTTAAACTGCCCTCTATCTTAGATCCTCTCGGAGACCTACCCGAATGACTTGGCGAGAGACTACTACTACGCCCTCCTTTCCTTCCCCCTTGTTTTAACGACAATAGTTTCCCTATCGGACTCCTAGTTCTACTCACAAGCTTCAATTCCCTTGCTGCCCTTTTCCATTTCCTGGTAGAACTACGGGATGGACTAGTACACATGGCTACCACTACCTCCATTTTATCACCTCTTTCAGCTTGTTGATCCTGAGATTCCCTCTCTTCATCAACCCTTATTGAATCCCTACCCTTTGGTAAAATACCTTTAACCGATTCATTAATAACCATTGTACCTTCAGGGTTAGAAATAGGTTGCACCTCCCCACGAATGGCATTTTGGTCACTCCCCTCCCCCCCTTCTAACACCCCAGGTGGGTCCGTAACCCCACTCACTGGCACCTCTTCTTCATGAAGCAGACCTGTCCCTGTGGTCCCTTTTACACCTTTGTCCTCAGCTCTACTTTCCTCCTCATTCCCCACAGCTCTATTTATTCCACCTTGCTCCCTAGTATCTATAAAAGCCCATTTACTTCCCCCTGCCTTCCCAAACTGATTCCCTACCCGTTCCCCCACAAAACCCTTTCCATCTATTCTCCTAACTCTTTGAAAGGAGTTTGAAAAGGTACCTCCACTCTTAGCTCTATTATCATCAACAGGTGAAGCCCTCAACCAAGCTCCATATTTAAGCGCTCCCCCCTTCCTCGCCTCCTCCCTTCCTTTCTCATCATCACAATCCTTACTAACGTGTCCTATCCGACCACACAAAAAACAAAATTCTGGTAATCGTTCATAGTGGAGGGTCACCCAAGTTACCCCTTCTTCTCCTCCCCCATCCACCATCAATCCTCTTCTCAAAGGTTTTCTAATATCGATCGTCACTCTAACTCTCAGAAACTTACCTCTATACTCCTTTGGGTCATCAAGGATCGCCACTATCTCCCCTATCTGCCCTGCCAACACACACGCCACCCTCCTATTCATACACATTAGAGGGATGTCATGGATTTGAACCCACATATCCACCTTACTAAAGCTTAACTTAGATATGTTCCCCATTCCCCTAGGGATTTCCAGCACTATTAAACTATGTTCGAAATGCCAAGGTCCCCTATTCCACACCCTTGCCCTAACCTCCTTTTGTTCGAAAAAGAACACAAAGGTGTTATACCCTACTAACTCAACATCTACCTTCCCAAACGAACCCCAAAGTTGTTCTCTCACTATTTTAAAAGCTTCCCTATTGACTTTTTTCCCCAACAACACCTTCCCTACCAGACAATGGTCCACTTCTTCAAACCTAAAGATCCTTTCTTCCCCTTCTATCCTACAGATCTTACCTTCCTCCTCCGATAAGGATAGCGTTTGACATAACTTTGCTATCTCCTCTGTATCCATTATCTTCCTCACGGGCACCACCTTGCCCCAAACACTCCACTGGAGACGAAGAAAGAAAATAAAACCCCACCCCACCCTTTCCAATGGAAAGACTAGCTGCCCTAGGGACACACTCCCTCTACACTGTTTCTCTCACTAGAAAACAGTAGAGGACCTTTGTTTTTTTTTTTTTTTTTTTTTTTTTGGTTGTTGTTGTTGTTTTTACACCTCATGATTAGGATACTCGGCACCCGCTCAGGTTTAACTTTGAATTATATACATATCCAAGAGGGGAACATGAAATTTGTTTTATTTGTGTGGCCTCCTACTCCTAATTATAAGAAAGAATTCACTTTTATGTTATTTTGTTGATAAAGGTTTACTTATTACTAATAAGTAATATCAATAAAAAATCAATTATCTATATGATTCTTCCAACAATTAAATCTTATGCCATTAAAGAGAAATTCATTTTTCGAGTTTTGTTTTATTTTGATTCTGATAAACTAACCAGTTATTCGTCATTAAAAAATGTTTAACTCGAGAGAAAATAAAGTTGGATTTTTATAATATATTATCCTCAACTTAACGGTCAAAAGATATTAAGTTTAGCGGTTAATTGTGATATAAAATATAAAGACGAAAAATATCCTTAATTTTTAAAATTAATTTCTTTTTAAAATTTAAAATAATAAAAATTAATCTATAAAAATAAATTTAAAAAATCTAAATTTGTTTTTATTACAATTTTCTTATTAATATGAAAAATTAAAAATTAAAAAAATTTATATACAAACAAAAATAATTAAAGTAAATTTTTTATGAAAATAAAAAGAAAAACAAAAATAAAGATTAAATAAATAAGTAAATAAGCAGGAGGTGCCCTGATTGACCCAGGCAGACAACACACTCTTCATGGGAGCTCTATTTCTCTCATCCTTTAACACATCCAGAGACGGTGAGTCCTTTTCTTATTAATAATTTTCGTTTTTGTCTCCCAAGTGGGGCTGACATGGTCACATAGGTCTTGCACCCAAGCAATGATACATCAGGCATAATGACTTAAGGAGATGCTGCCCCCACTTTACACAGAATAGATTCCATATATGTTGTTTTTAGTTTAGAATAGAATCTATCATTTGTTAGGATGTGAAGTTGATTTTGAGAGCTTATTTAGATATTAATACTTCATGATGTGTCTGTCCCTCACCTAACCTCAAACCCATAAAGCACAGTGCTGTATAAAATGGGTAAACTGGCTTAGCTTAGCCGCTATTTAGGCCAACATTGGCCTCATTGTTCGCACGCATTAAAGTGTCAATCAGGACCACATTTTATTTTGTACTACTTTTTTCAGTTTTGTTCTTCAAAAGTAATTTTACTCTGCTGAACTAAGCTATCAATCATGATATATATATATATATCCAAAATTTATGATAATTCATGAATCGTGAATTATCCAACATATATTTTTTTTCTCTACATTTAAAAAAAAATGTTAACAAATACATATTAATTATATCGAAACCCTTTGTTTATTAAGATTTTATTTGTCGATTTTGATAATATTCTTTTAACTATTACTTATGCAATCCTCCGAGCAATTTTAATTTTCACATTACATCTAACTCGTTTGACCCGACCCGATTCATACACGCATAATTAGAATAACATCTCAACCATCCTACAATCTCTTTCTCTCACCAAAATGACAAAGAGAGGGCAAAAAGGAAAAAAAAAAATCAAACAAACACCTGTGACTGATTTTAAGTTGATATACTTAATATCTTTTGACCGTTAAGTTGAGGATAATATATTATAAAAATCAAACTTTATTTTCTCTCGAGTTAAACCTTTTTTAATGACGAATAACTGGTTAGTTTATCATAATCAAAATAAAACAAAACTTGAAAAATAAATTTTTCTTTAGTGACATAAAATTTAATTATAAAAAGAATTATGTAGATAATTGATTTTTTATTGATATTACTTATTAATAATTAGTAAACCTCTATCAATAAAATAACATAAAAAGCTAATTCTTTCATACAATTAGGAGTAGGAGGCCACGCAGATAAAACGAAATTCGTGCCCCCTCTTGCATATGTATATAATTCAAAGGTATGCCTAAGCGGGTGTTGTGTATCCTAATCATGAGGTAAAAACGTACAAAAACCATAGAGCCCACTAGTCATGACATGACAGGCAAGTCCAGAAGAAATTACCATTAAATCAATTTTGATTTTTTATGCGTGAGTGTTTTGACTCGTCTGCAACTCACACGCCACAACTCATTAAACACTAATTATTTTCTCTTCTTTTGATAAATTAGTTAATTGGTGGACTTGGTGGCCGACAGAGTGATGTACATACACACGAGTTAGTGGGATTCATTAAAATCGAAGAGTGACTTGGTGGTGGCGTGTGTGTGAGATAGGGGGAATGGCTATGTAATATTAAGATAATAATTTATTAATATTATAATAATTAAATAATATATAAATATAATATTTTTATTATGAAATATTATATTATATTAATATTATAATAATTTTATTATTAAATTAAAATATTTTATCTTTTATAAAAATAATATTATATTAATTTTTATTAAGACTAACGTTTATAATGTTATGGTAAATTCTGACGGATCGAGTAAAGATATAGACGAGTACAATAGAACAAATTAAAATAAAATTAATTACATGTAATATTACAAGTTTGTGAATGAGAACAATTATTACGAGGAATAGAGCTGGCTGATGTAGAGCATTTGCTCATAGCAATGAAGACTAACTACCAGGTTTAGGTCCATGGATGCAGAATGAGACCAGACATATCATGACATTGCTTATCAACTGTATAACTAGAATGGTTAAGAATAGCTCGTATATCTATTATAATTATAGCAGATAAGTAATGTCGTGATATATTATCATCAGTGATTTTTTGGACATAGAAATTAGGGTTAGATCTCATTTTCTATGTTGTTTTCTTTTTTCTGTATATTTTAGTATTTACGTATCTATTGCACAATAATTATGTAACCATGTCGATATAAGAACGAAAATGTGTGAGGCACATAAACAATGATAGGTAGGCTGTGGTTATAAAACGTTATTACACAAGTACCCCAACATATTACATGACTACATTGGTGATGCCAGATTATCAATTATTACAAGTAATTAAATACACTTCACTATGGTTGACCAACTGACCAAGAATGAATTAATAGAATAATTAAAATTTAAAGGGTAAAGAGTAAATTATAATTCAGCTACTTACTTGAAACATGATTACAGACGGAGTAACTGTTTAGATGTTATAACAATTTATTCCCACCCCCTCCTATTAGCAAGTTTTTGTTACATTTAACAGTAAACAGTATCAAAACGATGAAAATACAAAAATGCTCTTAATATATGTATTGACTGAGTTGATCGAAAAAAATGAAAAAAAAAAAATTAATAAACCACTTCGGTCATCCCTAACATAAACCACTTACCATCCTCAGTTCATCGCCTCTCTCCACTGCTCTCATCTCGTCGCCCCTCCTCTGTCTGTCATGCTCATCTACTCTCCTCTCATTTCTCCGTTATCGCTCTCCTCTCCGCTGGTGCTCCCTTCCTTTTTTTTTTTTTCCTTGTCTCTCCTCTTTCTTCTTCTCGCCTCTATTCTCTTCTCCTTCATTTGGGTTCGACAATGAACCTAGATGAAGGTTCATTTGGGTCCTAATCGAGGAACCCAGATATACCTTCATCTAGGTTCGAATCGAGGAACCCATATAGAGGTTCATCTGGGTTTTCATTGACGAACCCAGATGAACCTTTATCTGGGTTCGTCGGTGATTGTAAGGTTGATTTTTTTTTTTTCAATTTGTGGGTTTGTCGATTTTTATTTCAGTGATAATGTTAGGCTTGATGGTTTTGTGGGAGATTGATTATGTTGGGTTTGATCCATGATGGTTAATGATGTTTGAGGTCATTTTTTGGGTTTTTAAGAGTGGATTAATGATGTTGAGTAGTTGATTAATAATGGTTGATGATGTTTAAGATCATTTTTTTGGGTTTCCAGTCATCCGAAAACCCAAATCTGTTTCATGAGACTGGAAACCCAGAATTTGAGAATAAAATAAGAGAAAGACAAGAGGCAGTAAGAGAAAGAAAAGGGAGAGGAGATGAAGAGAAGAGGATGTAGAAAAAGACTAATGATTTTGAACTGGAAGAAGATTGATATAGGAGAAGATTGATGATTGATGATTTTGAACTGGAAGAAGATTGATGTTTGAGAAGATTAATGGTTGAATGTTTAATTTTTATTTAATTTTTTAATATATATTTTTAAATTGATCTCTAATTAATTTTTTTTATTTAATTTATTTTAAAATTTTTAAAATTAATTTTAAAAGAAAAATAAAAATAATATCAAAAGATAATAATATCAAATGAGAATTTTACCCTCTTAATCAGTTAGTTGTAACTGGATTCATTAACGGTAGTGAGGTAAATTGTAATAAAGTTCAACTGGGTAACTAAATTGTAATTTGTTCAAGGGTAAAATGATCTTTTTATATTTGAAAAAATTTTAAATGAGTAGGAAATAATATATATTTAATCACAAATCTATCACACAATATTTTAAATTTAAAATATTATTAATACTTAAACTAAAAAAAAAAAGAAAAAAAGAAAAAAAGAAGATTGTGGCTTCTTTTTTAGTTAAGATCCGACGAGGAGACTCATTGTTAGATCTTCACTAGCGAGTCTTCCTATAGTGGTAGTATTGGAACAAGAGCTAGGTCTCCTCCCACATAGAGATCTTATTTCTCTCTCCTATTTCGAAAAAGACTAGTAGAAGTTTCTTCCTAGACATGAAGGAGATCACTAATCTTTCCATATCAAAGAGGGAGATTAGATCTCATCATTGTAGGAGGAGATCCACTCATCTCTTCCACATAAGAGGATAATGTCAGGTCTCCTCTAAGTGGCAATGAAAAATGATGATTTGCCACTGTAGATGACCTGGTAGTCAAAATTCGACGAGTCTTCTCATTTGGTAGCTTCGTTTACTTTTTCATTATTTTTTTAAAAATTTAATTAATAATAAAATTTATTATTTAAATTGAACCAGCACAAACATTACAACTAAAAGTAAGAAGTTTCCACCGTTGGTAGAGTTTGTGCAATCTCCATGGATCAACCATAAAGATCACACTTGTTTTCTTGGTCAATCAAATCCTATTTCTTTTGGACCAAAAGAGATTATATCTTTCTTTTTCTTTTGGTTAAGGTTTTTTTTTTTTTTAGTTTATTTTTTGTTTTTATCAATTTTTTCATTTTAAATTAAGTTTGAATTGGAAAGGTGATATGGCTATCAATGATTGGTAAATGGTTGATTTTTTTAATTTATTTGATTTCACTCATGAAACGTCTATTTTGCTCTCAATATGGTTAATTTACCATTAGTCAACCATTTGGTAAATGAAATTCAAGAGAAGTTTACGCAATTAAAAGATCATTCATACATAGCTTCAATTTCATATAAAATAGTAGTGCAATTTTCCCTATAAACAACAAAAACAAATAAGCATTGAAAATCACATATGAAAAAAAAATTAAAAAAAAAAAAAAATTGGCAATCCAAGAAAAGGTGTAGTCAAAATCAAAGAGACCAACTTTGCAATTTACAATCCAACAAATTCGGGTTAGATTTGTTGGAAAGTACGAAGCCCGCCCATAATGTGTCATGGGGCCTTGGATTGTGGGTCGGATTTTACCCATGACCCAAAACCAACCCAAGACGCAACATCCAATCTCATATGGATGATGATTGCAATTTGCTAGTGAAGTTAAATGCAGTTAAAACTGTTGGCAGTTTAAGGCATATAAAACTCCTCATTCAACGTGAAAATGGAGGCTATTGAAGCATCTTTTTTGAGACAAAAGATAGAGCAAAAACACAAATTTATTTGAAGGTTCTTACGCTGTGTTGTGAGTTTGCTTTCCATCTGTGATTGCTTACTACCGGTAGCATTGTTCATTTGATTTTGTTATTGCTTTTCAACATCTCTATAATTTAATTGTTGTTACTGTTACAATATATTATCATGATGTTGTTTAGTTTATGAATGAAAATCAACAAGATTTTACCCAAATTCCTCCTACGTGCTCCGGATCAAGCCTAGATTCAAGGCTGAAGTTTCTTCAAGGGAGTGATGGACTATGAGAGCTTCCACGGAAGAGGAGAGGAAAAGAGGTTCAAATTTTATAAAAGATGATATTGCTTCTTTTGTAAGAGAAGCGATAAAAAAAAAAGAAAAAGCAGAGCTACCAATTTCTAAATATTTTGGTAGAATTTATATGTACCCGAATTTTCCATATACCGGCTGTTTATATTTAATAGTAGGATTGCATTATTGCGATATATTTGGTAAAATTCGAACATGCAAGCCAGTTTGGCATAGAGGAGGACGAAGACGATAAAAGTTATAGGTCCACCACATCAAATTGTTTTTATGAAATTGAGAACCAAAAAAAGAGTTAGCAACTTTTGCTTTTACTTTTGCCCAAGCGTCCCAGAACAAATGAATGGCCGGTTGCAGGCCACGTGATATCTTGACCATATATTCATCAGCGACGGTCAAATAGCCAGTTCCTGCTATTAGTATAAAGAAGGACGTTGTAAATAAGTGCAAACATTGTCCACGTATGTCAAAAATCAAACATAAGAAGGGTACGGAGGTAATTTACTCATCATGCTTTATATCATTACGCCCGGATGCTGTGAGTGCTCCAGTATTCTCTTTTGATATTGTAACGCCTAAATCATACATAAGCAATTAAACACTAGTTCTTCTTCTACGTTGCAGCAGGTACTTGACTTTAGGGTTCGAATTGTTGCTGTTAATTTCAGTCATTCCTGATCTGAACTTCTGCTCTTCGTGTCGATTTTGATTGAACTGATGCAACGCTCTCTCTCTTCTCTCGGATACAAAGGTTCCATTCCTGAAGCTATTCTTGAAGCTAAGAACCAAAAAAAACTACTTGTCGTTTACATTTCTGGTAATTTCTTTCTTTCTTTATTATTATTATTATTATTTTTAAATCTTTAAGTTTGAATAATTAAATTGTGCTATATTGGATTCGATAATTGTGTAATTGATAGTTTTGAATTTAGAAGATGAGGATACACAATCATGTTTTATATGTAGACTACATTTAATTGTACTATAACAGCAAGCTGTAGAGACAAGATGTGGATGGTCCACTAGCATGCCTCTCACTCTTTTAGTTGTGAGTTCAAGTTAGTTTTGTCTCCCTGGAACCAAATTAACTCGATTATAATGCCCTTAGGTGAATCATGGTTGAAAAGTCGAGTTTATCGGACGTAATTTGTGCTTTCTTAAGTCATTTTGAGCTAAAACATTGATGTAAAAGATACATGAGTGGTTAATAAGAATGGTTGGGACTTGGGTTTACTCCCTCGAGGTCTCTCAGGGCCACCTACATGGCCAAAGGTTATAGTTTGTTGTTTCCCAATGATTGTAGGGTTTAGCAGAGGCTTCAATTTTGAACCCGAATTCGCTAAGCGGTTTTGAGAGATTTCTGGTTTTTTATTATTATTTTTTTTAATAAAAAAATGATGTAAAAGGTCACTTTTGGGACCAAAAATTGAGGGATCTTTGAACTTACAAAAGAGTCAAAAGACTTGATGTTTCTTTAAAAGCATTTACTTCTCAAAGAAAAAATTTGATATTTAGGTTTTAGTTAAAGATAGGCTTGGAAAATTTTGAAGGTTGTTGTACTCCAAATATGTCTTTAGCTATTATCCATAAGGGTGGTGGTCATGCGTGGTAGAAATTTTATTTTAGTGAGAGTAATCAACAGTGAAACAATCACTAAGAGAGTGAGGCATTAACAAGCATTGAAATATCTGTTGGGTGTGAAAGTCATATAGTTTGTTATTTTGGACTTGAGTCATATGATATCGCTATCTAATTAAGCCATGGCGAATTGGTGCTATCAGTTCACTTAGGTCCATTCCTGTATAACAAATGAACACAAAAAAAGGAAAAAAAATGAAGTTTACTCTTGATCCATGCATAATAGGCATTGTCATTTACCTGATATATGTGGTCTTGTTTGTTTCGTGCTGTTTAGTGCCTGGAATATATAATTAGGTAAGTGTGAATATCTGGTTGATGGAGTGTTAGGGTGATGTAATCTAAATGTTGTTCTTGAGTGAATACTTGTAAGAAATATATTAGGGTTTCTCATAACCTGTTTTTTGGACTTGTTAAGGAGATGTGGTCTGTAGTAATCCATTTTCTTTTCTGAATTGTGTTTACAACTTCATGTTTGGTAGGAATGCTTAAATTTCCCAAGTTTTAATGCAGCTCTAAGGTTTTGACTGATCCTAAATGTGACATCAGTTAACTTTTTAAGATAACTTCAATATCAACAACGGATGAGGTATTCAACTTAAATTATAACTATGTTAAACTTTATACTATCAACCAATAACATGGTTAGCCAATTCTAATAGCTATCAAATTGACTAATCAAGTGAGAAGTAAATAAACTGGTGGAAGTAACTTGTAGGATAAGCATATCACCAAATTTCATGAAGTAGTTAATTTACTCAATAATTTATTATGTAAACTCTAAATTATACAACCAATGAAATAAATAATTGTCTGACAAGAAGCTGCTGGAATTATGTTTGAAAGATAAGCAGTCATGAATGGCTTAAATATAATCTAATTGGAAAAAAATCACCGTGCACTTGGATTAATGTAGTTGCTTTTAAGGTCAGGTTAGTGGAAAATTGGAAAAGATGTGGAACAATGAAGTACTAATGTTAGACAGGTGAAATCTAATAGTGAAGATTTGTATACTGATAAAGAACATGGAACTAGTCATTCTGTTGAAACTTTGATCATCTTGTTTGACCACCAAATAGAAGACAAAAAAAGATACAAGCAGAAGAGAGAGGACATGAGTAGCTAAATACTAGGAAAAAAAAAGACGAAATGAGAACTAAAGGAGGTTTCAATAAGAAGTCAACTTCTAGAAATAAGGAGAATGTTGAAGTATAGGTAATGGGCCATTGAATCTATGATTTCGAAATATGTCAAACCGAAAAAGGAAACGAAACGAAACATAGAAGAAATGAAAAATCATTAAGAAGCCCAAATCCTAGCAAATAAAATTGTACCTTATGGTGATTCCCTATCAGGTTGTCTAATTGATGTGGATATATGGACATCCCAGGTGTGATAGTATTGTGGAAATGTATGATGAGCAGAAAAAATGCAAACTAGGTTATGTATCCATTCACTAAAATAAGGAAATTCTAATACGCAAGCTACTTCTGTTAAGCAGTACAATATGAAGGGGCAGTGGCCCAGAATGCCGACAGGATGTTATGTGATTTTTGCATTTTCAGAAATATAATTTGTAAAATTAATATTTCTTTGTTTCTAATTTCAATTTGAATTTTAGGTGAAGACGCAGAGTCAGTTAACTTGGAAAACACCACATGGACTGATTTAAAAGTAGGTTTTGTAGTTTTATGTTGATTTGAATGTTAAAATTCCCTATTTTTTCTACCAATGCTTGATTTATATGTTTTCGTACGTGTTCAGTTGGCGGAGTTTCGATTGAAGTATGCTATCTTATTGCATATCACTGAAGGAAGTGCTGATGCTGCAAACTTTTGTGTAATATGTATCCTCATATTAAATGAAATGAATTTCTTTTGGCAGCTTCACATTTTTGCAACTTTTCTATTCTGTTGACAGAGAGTATCTTATATGGTATACTTTTTGGTTGTGAAATAATAGACATAACTTGCCTAGTTGTTGGAATTTTTATTGTGGTTGTTTGTATCAAGTTTGTCACTGTTGTTACTTGTTTACACTGTTTCACCCAGCAATTTTCAGAAATATTTCTGAGTTTTATGAACTTCTCTCGTGCTTAATGAAAGGTATGAGTCAGCTGACTTGGTGTTTGTGGGTTATGAGATAAAAACATAGCTAAAGCAACATGATATATGTGAAATGTCTTTGGTGAAGCACCAAGTAGATTATCTGCTCTTACTCACTGATGTTAATGAGAAATGCATTTGTCAAAATGTCTGGATCCAAGGTAGCGTTGATGACCTGTGCTATCTTACTTGAAAACTTTGAAAGTATCCATTTATAAACTTAGCTATTCTTTCTGGTGGCTACTTTGACCATTGGTTGCTGTTTTTTTATTCTCAGCCATGTGAACTTGCATCAACTTGACATTGCTGCTGTCACTTTATTTTGTTTATTGCATGCTTTATAGCTCTATCCTAGCATGTTACAACAAAAAGTGTATCCTTGCATCAACATTTTCTAGATCCGCAGAAGTCTGTCCCTTGTATAACAGCTATTGGGCACAATGGCATGCAAGTTTGGAAAAGTGGTATGTTTTTATACTTAAGGTAAAAGCATATAAAACTATTATAAACATCTTCTAAATGTTTTATGTTTTCTTTCCCTGTAATTGTCTCGCAGGATTTGTTAATGCTGAAGTTCTGGTGTCCAGTTTGGAGAAAGCATGGTTGAGTCTTCATATCCAGGTATGCTAGTACTGGTTTCTCGTCGTGTGATGGAGACAAGTGGCAGCCTCCTTTTAAAGTTTATAAGTGTGAAAACAAATATTTGAAGGCCCAAAATTTAATTTGGCATGCTTTGGATAATGATTGACCTGTTCAGGATCTTATGTGGTTAGCCGAGTAGCGAGCATGACCAAGCTTGGAGAAATAGCGAGCATGACCAAGCTGATCGAAAAGGTCGGAGATGAGGGGTATCGGGTACTTGTTCTTGATGGTGATCTTGTTTAGTGCCCGATAGTCAATGCACATACGGAGAGACCCATCTTTCTTCTTTTGGAACAACACTGGTGCTCCATAAGGTGCCTTGGAAGGTTGGATGTAGCCTGAATCCAGTAAGTCTGCGAGTTGTTTCCTCAACTCCGCTAACTCTGGTGGTGCCATACGATAAGGTGCCATTGCTGGGGGTTTGGCACCAGGCTCTAACTCAATTTGGTGGTCCACCTCCCGTTTGGGTGGTAGCTTTTTCGGTAGCTCTTGAGGCATGACGTCCTTGTATTCATTTAGGACGTGTTGCACATCGGTGGGCATAGGGTCTTTGGTTGTGGCAATATCTTCCCCATCGTTGAGTTCTCGAATGGTGGCAAGGTAGCTTGGGTCAGTCTTCATCCCTCGCTTGAACTGTAGTGCAGATAGTGCCTTGGCTTCTACCTTGGCTGACCGCTCCGTTGGGATCATACAAGTTGTGCTCCCATCGAGAATGCTAAGAGAATTAGCTGCGGGAAAGGGGAAGGCATGTACCTGATCGAAGAACTCCATGCCTAGCACCACTTGAAAGTCGTCCATTGGTACGATGGAATAGTTAAGGTTTCCACTCCATGCACCAAGTTTGGTAGGTACTGCTTTGGCGACACCAGCTATCGGCTTGGCTGGTGAGTTTACGGCTTTGAGCGTGCCTCCGCCATTGATGATCTTGAGGCCTAACCGCTTGGCCTCTTCCTTGGAAATGAAGTTGTGTGTTGCCCCCGTGTCTAGCATTGCACTAACGTCTTTGCCGTTGATGGTGGCGTGGACATACATCAAGCCTTTCTTGGTTGGCGAGGGTGGTGTGGCTTTGCCTTTAAGGGCTCCGAGGATGCGAAGAGAACTCATGCCTGCTTTGGAGTCGGAATCACTAGAATGATCCTCCTCCATTTGGTTGACGAGGGCGTTGAGAGTTTTACGCTTTGGACAATCTCGCACCCAGTGTGGACCATTGCATATGAAACAAGGAGATTTGGGTTTAGGAGCGTCGGACTTACCTCCATCCTGTTTCTCGCCTTGGGAAGACTTGCGCTGTCCTTCGTTATTGCGTCCTTGGTCTTTCTTCTCTCCCCCACTTTTACTCTGGTTGGTCTTTTTGTCTTTGGATTGGTTGGTGTATTCAGTGAGTGACTTTGCTTCGGCGATAGCTTCGTCAAGACTTTGCACATTCTGCCTTTCGAGCTTTACTCGTGCCCAATCTTTAAGACCATCCATGAAGTAGAAGAGTGAATCTTTGTCGGACATATCTTCAATTTCTAGGATGAGGGTGGTGAATTCCTTGACATAATCCCAAATGCTCCCTATTTGCTTGAGTCTGCGTAGGCGACCTCGTGCTTCCCTTTCTGCATTACTTGGGTAGAATTGCTTCTTTAGTTCACGCTTGAAGTCGTCCCACGTGTTGATTGCACAAATACCCTTGCCTATGTCACCATGCTTTCGTCGCCACCATAGTTGTGCTGCGTCACGAAGGAATGTAGGAGCGCTGCTGATTCTTGAAGCATCGTCCTTGACAAACTTGGCCTCGAAGTATTGCTCAAGACCAAAGAGGAAGTTTTCGACTTCAGTAGCATTACGAGTACCGTTGTAGGTGGCAGGTTTAGGCACATGGATCGCGTTCAAGCTGACGGTGCTCGATGAACCTGACCCATTAGCGAAGGAGTGCTTGTGCCCATTCCACTCTGTGCGGACATCCTCCACCTCCGTGCGAACAGCTCGCAACTCATGCTCCGTGAAGGTTCGAAGGTTACAAGCTTCTCGAGTTATTTCTTGAAGCTCTCTTTGGAAGGATTGGCTAATCTCCTTAATGTTGGACTTTACTGCTTGGGTGATCTCACCATACTCTGTCTCTAGGCCATCGAGACGATCGGCATGACTACCAAGAGTTAGCTCCATCCCGGAGAAAGCTTGCTCCAAATTAGCAAGACGAGCTTCTAAGGCCTCCATGGTGGAAGTCTTGGATTTGGACTTGCCACGTTTCCCCTGATTACGTTGCTCCTCACGACCACGCACTTGCTCCTCCAAGATGACTTCGTTGTTGGATGCCATTGCTCTCGGACGAACCTTGTTGCTAGGATGTTGCAACCGTGGCTCTGATACCAACTGTCACGGGGTTAGACTTGGACCACTAACTCGTGCGGCACTTAGGCAACTTTCGCTCCTTAGTTGCTAAGTAAGCCTTGCGGAAATGCGGAAGGAAGCTAAGAGCAAGAGGCAAAGGAAGACTTAAAGAGAGACTAGCTTTGTAAGGAAGCTTTATATTGAATTGGGGCACAACTATCAAAGAATATTAGAGAAATCTAGAAGACTATCTAACTAGAGAATTTTAGAACTATTTTAGATATTTACATGATAAGAGTTACTAGTGAATCCTAGAGAATTCTAGAACACTCTTGATATTTGCATGGTGGAAAGTTCTAAAACCCTTCTAGAATCTTGTAGATAATTTGGGAGGTAAATGGGCCAAGTATGGGAATTGGACTAGACTTGGTATTTTAGGCCTAAATGACCTCTGCTGGCTTGGTGGACTTATGGGCCGTGACAATAAGCTCTAGGGATACAAAGTTATTCTTTCAATTCCACTTGTTATCCATTCCTTTTATCTCTTTGCAGTGTATGTATTAGATTTTTTGCAGTTCATTCGAATAATAAATTTTGAGGATTGATATTGTTTTTAGGAAATCACTGTGTTAACATAAAAATGTGCTCTCTTTATAGTATTCTATTCCTTTATACATTAGTGGGAGAAGACTACATTTGGGTTGTATACGATTTGTGATTGTCTTCTTCAATCTGCTTCAGATTTAAGCAAATTCTTGTCAGAGCTGAGCTTGTTTAACAGACAAGCATTGATAGTAGTTCCACGTCAAAAAGCTTCACGGGTCACTATGAAGGGGGATCATTGTCCTCCAGGCAAACCAGTTCTTCTAGTAATGCTGATTCTTCAAATGATAGTGGAGGTAGCTATTTTGCATTCATCAAAGGAATTTTTTCATATGTGAATCCGCTCTCCTATTTTGGTGGTAACTCAAGCTCTTCAAGCTCGGGAGAAGATGCTCAAACTGGTACATGGGAATACAATGAGTTCATATACCATGTTTGAATTATCCTTTATAGCATTGAACTTGGGATTAAAAATTTATCTCTTATTTATTGTAAGAGAGTTTTGTATCATTGTTTAGATCATTCCTAGTAGCTAAAGTTCCTGCGTTGAGTGGTTACAAATATTTTCATTATGACATGAGCTGATTAGGAATTAATTATTGGCAAAACAATATAAGATAGCATAACCTTATTTTTGCAACCAAACATAAATTGGTTAGTGAGTAATTATTGACAAAGAAATATAACACATTGACATAAGGAGTAAAACAGAAAGAAGAGGCCATCTTTTTATGATATTGTGGATAAAGTAGTGGAATAAGCTACCCTTGCTGGGGATGGTATCTTTTTATGAGTCTCACCCACACCTAGACGATTATTTGAAACACAATCCTCCGTAAAGCACGTATTTACTTTCTCTTCTTTTCTTTTTATCCAATAACATTACAACCTTTGATAATTAAAAATTATATATATTTTTTTAATTTATTATTTTAATGAAGTAACTTTGAAAATTGAAAGCCGGTATAATGTAGGGCTAATAAAATTTGAGAAAGCAATATTCAAACAGTGTTCGAGAGCTCGTCGGGACAAATAATCTGTAAGAAGTGGAATGGGTCATATGTACATTTTGGATTCTAACGATACAACACATAATCATCACATACGCCACCACTACTTTGCTTGGGAAGATTTGGAAATACCGAGCACCTCAAATACACGACATTAATAAAATTTTATTTTCTTTAATTAATTTTTTTTATACATTTATTATTGAATTTCAACCTCTTTATATGATTTACCGTAGCATAAAGTCCAACTCCCCTGGTGCAGACAAATGAGGCAGGTGACTCTGAACGCGCAAGTTATTAATTTGTTTTTCCCACTTAAATTTTGTGCTAAATATTCAACCGCTGCCATCAACACCGAAGGATCTCTGACGATTTGAATTATAAAACATCTCGCTTTCACTTGATTGAGGACATTTCGTATATCAAGTTTTAATTATAATTTGTAGCACATGTAGTGATACATCAGACCTCATATTGAACAGTCCTACTAAACTCTTGAATGACTTCTGGCGTATCTGCTCTACCAAGTGTTGCTGCAAGCTCATTACATCAACAGAGGCAGTTCATTAACAGTGCAAACAAATGAGGCAGGTGACCCTGATCGCGTAAGGTTATTAATTTGTTCTCCCCATCTAAATTCTGTATATTCAACCGCTATCATCAACACCGAAAGATCTGTGACTGTCATCAACACCGAAAGATCTGTGACTGTCATCAACACCGAAAGATCTCTAGCGGCTTGAATTATAAATGACAACAATTATAATGGGGGAATTGAACTAACTGATGCGGAGTGTGTGCGTGAGGCAATGTTAATGAATTGCCTCCATTGGTGCGATGGGCTTGCAACAACACTTATTGGAGCAGATATGTTATAAGCCATTCAAGAGTTTAGTAGGATCCTGTTAAATATGAGGTCAGATATATTATTACATGTGTTACAAATTATAATTAGAACTGATATATGAGATGTCCTCAATCAAGTGAGAGCAAGATGCTTTATAATTCAAGCTGTTAGAGATCTTTCGGTGGTGATGACAGTCACAGATCCTTCGGTGTTGATGATAGTGATTGAGGACATCTCATATATCAGTTCTAATTATAATTTGTAACACATGTAATAATATATCTGACCTCATATTTAACAGGATCCTACTAAACTCTTGAATGGCTTCTAACATATCTGCTCCAATAAGTGTTGTTGCAAGCTCATCGTACCAATGGAGGCAATTCATTAACATTGCCTCACGCACACACTCCGCATCAGTTAGTTCAATTCCCCCATTATAATTGTTGTCATTTATAATTCAAGCCGCTAGAGATCTTTCGGTGTTGATGACAGTCACAGATCTTTCGGTGTTGATGATAGCGGTTGAATATACAGAATTTAGATGGGGAGAACAAATTAATAACCTTGCGCGATCAGGGTCACCTGCCTCATTTGTTTGCACTGTTAATGAACTGCCTCTGTTGATGTAATGAGCTTGCAGCAACACTTGGTAGAGCAGATACGCCAGAAGTCATTCAAGAGTTTAGTAGGACTGTTCAATATGAGGTCTGATGTATCACTACATGTGCTACAAATTATAATTAAAACTTGATATACGAAATGTCCTCAATCAAGTGAGAGCGAGATGTTTTATAATTCAAATCGTCAGAGATCCTTCGGTGTTGATGGCAGCGGTTGAATATTTAGCACATAATTTAAGTGGGAAAAACAAATTAATAACTTGCGCGTTCAGAGTCACCTGCCTCATTTGTCTGCACCAGGGGAGTTGGACTTTATGCTATGGTAAATCATATAAAGAGGTTGAAATTCAATAATAAATGTATAAAAAAAATTAATTAAAGAAAATAAAATTTTATTAATGTCGTGTATTTGAGGTGCTCGGTATTTCCAAATCTTCCCAAGCAAAGTAGTGGTGGCGTATGGGATGATTATGTGTTGTATCGTTAGAATCCAAAATGTACATATGACCCATTCCACTTCTTACAGATTATTTGTCACGACGAGCTCTCGAACACTGTTTGAATATTGCTTTCTCAAATTTTATTAGCCCTACATTATACCGGCTTTCAATTTTCAAAGTTACTTCATTAAAATAATAAATTAAAAAAATATATATAATTTTTAATTATCAAAGGTTGTAATGTTATTGGATAAAAAGAAAAGAAGAGAAAGTAAATACGTGCTTTACGGAGGATTGTGTTTCAAATAATCGTCTAGGTGTGGGTGAGACTCATAAAAAGATACCATCCCCAGCAAGGGTAGCTTATTCCACTACTTTATCCACAATATCATAAAAAGATGGCCTCTTCTTTCTGTTTTACTCCTACTGTCAATGTGTTATATTTCTTTGTCAATAATTACTCACTAACCAGTTTATGTTTGGTTGCAAAAATAAGGTTATGCTATCTTACATTGTTTTGCCAATAATTAATTCCTAATCAGCTCATGTCATAATGAAAATATTTGTAACCACTCAACGCAGGAACTTTAGCTACTAGGAATGATCTAAACAATGATACAAAACTCTCTTACAATAAATAAGAGATAAATTTTTAATCCCAAGTTCAATGCTATGAAGGATAATTCAAACATGGTATATGAACTCATTGTATTCCCATGTACCAGTTTGAGCATCTTCTCCCGAGCTTGAAGAGCTTGGGTTACCAGCAAAATAGGAGAGCGGATTTACATATGACAAAATTCCTTTGATGAATGCAAAATAGCTCTCTCCACTATCATTTGAAGAATCAGCATTACTAGAAGAACTGGTTTGCTTGGAGGACAATGATCCCCCTTCATAGTGACCCGTGAAGCTCTTTGACGTGGAACTACTATCAATGCTTGTCTGTTAAACAAGCTCAGCTCTGACAAGGATTTGCTTAAATCTGAAGCAGATTGAAGAAGACAATCACAAATCGTACACAACCCAAATGTAGTCTTCTCCCACTAATGTATAAAGGAATAGAATACTATAAAGAGAGCACATTTTTATGTTAACACAGTGATTTCCTAAAAACAATATCAATCCTCAAAATTTATCATTCGAATGAACTGCAAAAGATCTAATACATACACTGCAAAGAGATAAAAGGAATGGATAACAAGTGGAATTGAAAGAATAACTTCGTATCCCTAGAGCTTATTGTCACGGCCCGTAAGTCCACCAAGCCAGCAGAGGTCATTTAGGCCCAAAATACCAAGTCTAGTCCAATTCAAATACTTGGTCCATTTACCTCCCAAATTATCTACAAGATTCTAGAAGGGTTTTAGAACTTTCCACCATGCAAATATCAAGAGTGTTCTAGAATTCTCTAGGATTCACTAGTAACTCTTACCATGTAAATATCTAGAATAGTTCTAGAATTCTCTAGTTAGATAGTCTTCTAGATTTCTCTAGTATTCTTTGATAGTTGTGCCCCAATTCAATACAAAGCTTCCTTACAAAGCTAGTCTCTCTTTAAGTCTTCCTTTGCCTCTTGCTCTTAGTTTCCTTCTGCAAATGATTGTATCCCTTTAGCAAATGATTGTATCACACAATCTCAATTGTAAGATCTAAAACCTTTCTTAAATATTCATTCATGCTCCAACAGATCAAAGTACATCCGTATTTATAGAATTTTTAGATAGACACCTAGGGTACAGAGAAGAAAGTTAGAAACATAAATGACTCTTATACAAGACTTTGATTGACCCCTTAAGGACTTGTTGAAGACAATAGAGACACTTACTTCATTTAAGACTTCTTGACTGACTTTTTAACTTCCTAGACAAAAATCTGGACTAACAAAATGAACTACTCGGCTAACCACATAAGATCCTGAACAGGTCGATCATTATCCAAAGCATGCCAAATTAAATTTTGGGCCTTCAAATATTTGTTTTCACACTTATAAACTTTAAAAGGAGGCTGCCACTTGTCTCCATCACACGACGAGAAACCAGTACTAGCATACCTGGATATGAAGACTCAACCATGCTTTCTCCAAACTGGACACCAGAACTTCAGCATTAACAAATCCTGCGAGACAATTACAGGGAAAGAAAACATAAAACATTTAGAAGATGTTTATAATAGTTTTATATGCTTTTACCTTAAGTATAAAAACATACCACTTTTCCAAACTTGCATGCCATTGTGCCCAATAGCTGTTATACAAGGGACAGACTTCTGCGGATCTAGAAAATGTTGATGCAAGGATACACTTTTTGTTGTAACATGCTAGGATAGAGCTATAAAGCATGCAATAAACAAAATAAAGTGACAGCAGCAATGTCAAGTTGATGCAAGTTCACATGGCTGAGAATAAAAAAACAGCAACCAATGGTCAAAGTAGCCACCAGAAAGAATAGCTAAGTTTATAAATGGATACTTTCAAAGTTTTCAAGTAAGATAGCACAGGTCATCAACGCTACCTTGGATCCAGACATTTTGACAAATGCATTTCTCATTAACATCAGTGAGTAAGAGCAGATAATCTACTTGGTGCTTCACCAAAGACATTTCACATATATCATGTTGCTTTAGCTATGTTTTTATCTCATAACCCACAAACACCAAGTCAGCTGACTCATACCTTTCATTAAGCACGAGAGAAGTTCATAAAACTCAGAAATATTTCTGAAAATTGCTGGGTGAAACAGTGTAAACAAGTAACAACAGTGACAAACTTGATACAAACAACCACAATAAAAATTCCAACAACTAGGCAAGTTATGTCTATTATTTCACAACCAAAAAGTATACCATATAAGATACTCTCTGTCAACAGAATAGAAAAGTTGCAAAAATGTGAAGCTGCCAAAAGAAATTCATTTCATTTAATATGAGGATACATATTACACAAAAGTTTGCAGCATCAGCACTTCCTTCAGTGATATGCAA
This sequence comes from Dimocarpus longan, assembly GCA_022984855.1. Classification (NCBI taxonomy): domain Eukaryota; kingdom Viridiplantae; phylum Streptophyta; class Magnoliopsida; order Sapindales; family Sapindaceae; genus Dimocarpus; species Dimocarpus longan. Next base: position 10,737,441 of record CM041023.1, on the reverse strand, counting down.
TAAGATAGCATACTTCAATCGAAACTCCGCCAACTGAACACGTACGAAAACATATAAATCAAGCATTGGTAGAAAAAATAGGGAATTTTAACATTCAAATCAACATAAAACTACAAAACCTACTTTTAAATCAGTCCATGTGGTGTTTTCCAAGTTAACTGACTCTGCGTCTTCACCTAAAATTCAAATTGAAATTAGAAACAAAGAAATATTAATTTTACAAATTATATTTCTGAAAATGCAAAAATCACATAACATCCTGTCGGCATTCTGGGCCACTGCCCCTTCATATTGTACTGCTTAACAGAAGTAGCTTGCGTATTAGAATTTCCTTATTTTAGTGAATGGATACATAACCTAGTTTGCATTTTTTCTGCTCATCATACATTTCCACAATACTATCACACCTGGGATGTCCATATATCCACATCAATTAGACAACCTGATAGGGAATCACCATAAGGTACAATTTTATTTGCTAGGATTTGGGCTTCTTAATGATTTTTCATTTCTTCTATGTTTCGTTTCGTTTCCTTTTTCGGTTTGACATATTTCGAAATCATAGATTCAATGGCCCATTACCTATACTTCAACATTCTCCTTATTTCTAGAAGTTGACTTCTTATTGAAACCTCCTTTAGTTCTCATTTCGTCTTTTTTTTTCCTAGTATTTAGCTACTCATGTCCTCTCTCTTCTGCTTGTATCTTTTTTTGTCTTCTATTTGGTGGTCAAACAAGATGATCAAAGTTTCAACAGAATGACTAGTTCCATGTTCTTTATCAGTATACAAATCTTCACTATTAGATTTCACCTGTCTAACATTAGTACTTCATTGTTCCACATCTTTTCCAATTTTCCACTAACCTGACCTTAAAAGCAACTACATTAATCCAAGTGCACGGTGATTTTTTTCCAATTAGATTATATTTAAGCCATTCATGACTGCTTATCTTTCAAACATAATTCCAGCAGCTTCTTGTCAGACAATTATTTATTTCATTGGTTGTATAATTTAGAGTTTACATAATAAATTATTGAGTAAATTAACTACTTCATGAAATTTGGTGATATGCTTATCCTACAAGTTACTTCCACCAGTTTATTTACTTCTCACTTGATTAGTCAATTTGATAGCTATTAGAATTGGCTAACCATGTTATTGGTTGATAGTATAAAGTTTAACATAGTTATAATTTAAGTTGAATACCTCATCCGTTGTTGATATTGAAGTTATCTTAAAAAGTTACCTGATGTCACATTTAGGATCAGTCAAAACCTTAGAGCTGCATTAAAACTTGGGAAATTTAAGCATTCCTACCAAACATGAAGTTGTAAACACAATTCAGAAAAGAAAATGGATTACTACAGACCACATCTCCTTAACAAGTCCAAAAAACAGGTTATGAGAAACCCTAATATATTTCTTACAAGTATTCACTCAAGAACAACATTTAGATTACATCACCCTAACACTCCATCAACCAGATATTCACACTTACCTAATTATATATTCCAGGCACTAAACAGCACGAAACAAACAAGACCACATATATCAGGTAAATGACAATGCCTATTATGCATGGATCAAGAGTAAACTTCATTTTTTTTCCTTTTTTTGTGTTCATTTGTTATACAGGAATGGACCTAAGTGAACTGATAGCACCAATTCGCCATGGCTTAATTAGATAGCGATATCATATGACTCAAGTCCAAAATAACAAACTATATGACTTTCACACCCAACAGATATTTCAATGCTTGTTAATGCCTCACTCTCTTAGTGATTGTTTCACTGTTGATTACTCTCACTAAAATAAAATTTCTACCACGCATGACCACCACCCTTATGGATAATAGCTAAAGACATATTTGGAGTACAACAACCTTCAAAATTTTCCAAGCCTATCTTTAACTAAAACCTAAATATCAAATTTTTTCTTTGAGAAGTAAATGCTTTTAAAGAAACATCAAGTCTTTTGACTCTTTTGTAAGTTCAAAGATCCCTCAATTTTTGGTCCCAAAAGTGACCTTTTACATCATTTTTTTATTAAAAAAAATAATAATAAAAAACCAGAAATCTCTCAAAACCGCTTAGCGAATTCGGGTTCAAAATTGAAGCCTCTGCTAAACCCTACAATCATTGGGAAACAACAAACTATAACCTTTGGCCATGTAGGTGGCCCTGAGAGACCTCGAGGGAGTAAACCCAAGTCCCAACCATTCTTATTAACCACTCATGTATCTTTTACATCAATGTTTTAGCTCAAAATGACTTAAGAAAGCACAAATTACGTCCGATAAACTCGACTTTTCAACCATGATTCACCTAAGGGCATTATAATCGAGTTAATTTGGTTCCAGGGAGACAAAACTAACTTGAACTCACAACTAAAAGAGTGAGAGGCATGCTAGTGGACCATCCACATCTTGTCTCTACAGCTTGCTGTTATAGTACAATTAAATGTAGTCTACATATAAAACATGATTGTGTATCCTCATCTTCTAAATTCAAAACTATCAATTACACAATTATCGAATCCAATATAGCACAATTTAATTATTCAAACTTAAAGATTTAAAAATAATAATAATAATAATAATAAAGAAAGAAAGAAATTACCAGAAATGTAAACGACAAGTATTTTTTTTTGGTTCTTAGCTTCAAGAATAGCTTCAGGAATGGAACCTTTGTATCGGAGAGAAGAGAGAGAGCGTTGCATCAGTTCAATCACAATCGACACGAAGAGCAGAAGTTCAGATCAGAAATGACTGAATTAACAGCAACAATTCGAACCCTAAAGTCAAGTACCTGCTGCAACGAAGGAGAAGAACTAGTGTTTAATTGCTTATGTATGATTTAGGCGTTACAATATCAAAAGAGAATACTGGAGCACTCACAGAATCCGGGCGTAATAATATAAAGCATAATGAGTAAATTACCTCTTTACCCTTCTTATGTTTGATTTTTGACATACGTGGACAATGTTTGCACTTATTTACAACATCCTTCTTTATATTAATGGCGGGAACTTTGACCGTCGCTGATTATGGTTAATTATCAAAAATTGATAAAAAGAAAAATATAACCTCAATCGATTTCCACCGTATAACTAAAAAGACAAATATATATATATATATATACATATAATGTAAAAAATTCTTCATCCTCCATTTTACAAATAGACGGTTGAAATTCAATTTAAAAAAATAAAAATTAAACAAAATAATTAAAAATATTAACTTTTAAAAAATGGATCCATACCGTCCATCTAACAATATATGGATGGTAGAAACCATGTTTACAGTCCATTTGGTGATAATTGAGAATTTATGATAATTAAAGGAAAATCTGAAAAAAGAAAAAGAAAAAAAAAAACATATTACAATTTTAGAGTTAAAGCTAGTGGTCAAAGAAAATCAAATTATTAAATGAGGTAACGGTGCTGTAAAAAAAATTTGAACGTTGTCACTACCTATTAAAAATCAAACGTTAGGGATATGAGGTAATTTACTCAATCATAATTATCATGTGATTCGTAATATTTGTTTTGAATGATTAATTTTAAAAAAAAATTAAGGATAAATTTCACTTTTTTCCTTATATTGTAAGGAAATTCAAAATTTTAATCATAAATTCATTTATAGCCATCGTGGTATCTCTCCAACATAAAACTAAACATAATGGTCATGACACTCACAAGTATTTAATATGGACATGTAATATAACTAAGTTTTCGTTTACAGTTATTGAAAATAGTTTTCTAAGTTAGCATATTGATTTAATTTCGAAAAATAGTTTTGACATCATAATATAATCAGCAATTTAGGCAGATTTTCTTTTTCACTGAATTTTTAACAAATATTTATTTAGTTGTTATTATTATTATTAAAGAACATATATTAGTGTAATCCTATCTACGAATACCTTTATGATTCTTAAAATTTTAATCTGTAAGTTTATTTAAGAGATAAATAGTATGTATTTGATGTACGAGATTGAATTGAACTATTATAATGGGATTTATTTAAACTAAATTAATTATGACATATTTGATACAATAAAATTGAACTAAAAAAGGCTGGACAAAAAAATTATTATATTTTATGTTCGATATTTATAATTTTTTAATAAAAATATTAAAATTATTGTCTATAATTATATAAAATTAATTATAAAAATTAAATTAAATTAATTTTTAAATTAAAATATTTAAATTATTTCACGAAAACAAGTAAAATGATTTATAAATGAAATAACATTTATTTTTTAATTGATATTAATGATTTATAAATGAAATAACATTTATTTTTTAATTGATATTAAAAATATTTTTAATAAAATTATTCTAATAATTTTTAAATGTATTTAATGAGTTTAAAAATAATTACTAAAATATAATAGAAAGATAAAAGTATTGTCCTGCCTCGGCAAGACTTACATGGCCCATGATTAGCTTCAATCTAATATTTTCCTATGTGCCACACACACACACACACACACACAAAGAGCTTCAGTCTAATTTTTTCCTACTACTAAACACATGTGCCTTACACACACACACATATATATATATATTTACAAAACTTCTATTATCAATGTCTTTTAACTTTAAAAAGTTAGAACGAACTAATTAAATTCATCCATTATATTTTTTATTTTATTTAATTCAAATACAATTGATGAATTTAATTAATTATAGAAATTATATATATATATCCAAAGACGTAGATTAATTACATTATCGACTTAATTATTATACTCGATCAACCAAGAAAATACTTTGTTTGTAAGAGAAGATTGATTTACCCCCACGCCAAAAATTTACACTTCTCCTCCCCACCCTCCCCTCCCCAAAAAAAAATTACACTCTTCCCCTTTTACAGTCCATGATTGCAGCTTTCAAGAGCTTGATCTTTTGTGCAACTTATTTCACCTCTTCAGCTTGTGATGTGAGAAGCTAAGAGAGTTGCGGTGAGACGTGCATGCTAAACGACAATGTCATTCCCATATCACAATAAGTCCATCAAATCCGAGCCCTGTGATATAAACAATATTATAAAAGAAATTCACTTCTCAAGAAAATAGTAAACGACATGCTAGATGCAATTCTATTGACACATTGAAGAATGCAAGGATGAAACCTAAGGAGCATTGTTTACTGTTAGATTTTCCCAAGGGAACTTTAAGGCCCTGCCACTGCTCTTGATAATAGGTGCAATGTAATGAAGAGAGTTGCAAGTTGCACAAGGGGCTTTTGGCAGGGTGTATTTTAATCTTTAGGTTGATGGGCCACAACTGATCAAGTATTTAATTATAGTGGACTTACAAGTAAAAGAATTAAATATCAAGATGAAGAAAATAGTTTTTTTTTTTTTTTTTAAATTATATTAACAAATGCTTTTAAGAGGGGTGCAAGATCTAAAATATGCAAATAGCTGTTATGATTGGTAAAAGCGAGGATCAAATTGTATAGCTTTTCAAGTCAACTACTATCATGAAACTTATCTCTTGGAGCAATGCCACACTTCAAAAGTGGTGGTGAGACATTTGTGAACTTACGGCTGCTCAATACCTGCAGTTTGAAGGACCAAATTGTATAGCTTTTCAAGTCAACTACCATCATGCAACTTACTTATCTTCTGGAGTAATGCCACGTTTCAAAAGTGGTGGTGAGACATTTGTAAACTTACTGTTGCTCAATACCTGCAGTTTGACATCATATTAGATCTTTATATAAATTAGAAAATAAAGCCCTGCCCAGAAAACAATTATGTAAAAGAATATATGATCCTTAGTGTACAGCACGAAGTGAGTTGTCCACAAATGGTCTCTTCAACTGTTTGCTCTTAAGCATTTAGCACTAAATTAGGACCCTAAGAACTACATGTCAACATCATTCAATTTCCAGCCGATACTCATTGCCGTTTCTAATGAATGCCTGGGCCAGGAATTCCATTAGAACAAACTAAACTAAGCATTAAAGAGTGTTTTCAAGTGTTGATGGCATGAAGGGAGTCCTATTAACAAAAAAGACGAAGATAATGTTGATTATAGGGACATAATGATTCTTATCCCTCAAAATACACACTCCATGCAAAACAAAAATTAAACAAACTAATGACAACAAATAAATTGAAAAATAAATATGCAATGCAAGTACAAGAAAAGAAAAGTGATTTGTGCCCCATAATGTTGTAAAGAACACAAAATATCTATTAGTGAATTTAAGGTTCCAATAGACGAAAAGTGAGGTGAGACGTCTGTCTCAAAAGGCAAAAAGTGAGGTGCGGCAGTTGTCTCGAAGCAATTGAGACAGCTATCTTAATTCGAAATGATGAAAATATTTTTATTTTTTTATTTTTTTAAAAAAAGCGTAACGTACAAAATCATCTATAATATTGAAAAAGAAAGTAATAACCAATATTAGAAACATAAGTATCAAATAAAATAGAATAAAATAGAATAAAACTAACAAAAATACCCTAACATATAAAATCATCTATATCATTCTAATGACTACTATATCTTATTTAATAAACTACCAAAGTAACAATCAATTTTTCACTTCAACCAAAAAAAAAAAGTAAAATCAATTTTCAAACAAAAAAAAAATATTGACAATCAATATAATGTTCTTCAACTAAAGCGAGAAGAGAAAACTGTATCAATTTCGATCAAATTGATGGTAAAATGATTGCCTACAAAATAAGTTTATTTACATGAAGATCCAATAGACCTGTTAGTTTTATTTAATATTTTGAATAGGCAAATCAAGATGTAAAATTATGAAATTTGGTATGAATGATCCTTAGGATGTTTCTTACAGTCTAAAAAATTTCGTGGTTATATGAGAAGTATGCAATCAATTTGAAATTTTTGTTTACCTCTGACTCAGTAAAATTAGGATAACACTAAACTAGGTTGAATCTCGAATATTTTTGGACAATAATTTGATGTTATTTTGGCCGCATTAAATTTTTTAGAAACCATTATGAGTCTTCTTTAAACTCTTAAAATTTCAAGGATTTTTATGAAGCGGTTTAATTTTAAAAAATTTGGATATCAAAGACTATTAAGTTTCGAAGCTGATGTAAGTATAGCCTTAACTTGGATTTAGATGTTTAAAATGATAGGTTATCAGAGACATTTAAGGCTAGAAATTTTTATGACATATATTCTGGGTCTTTAGAACATATATATGTGTTTTTATGATGATTGGTTTTATATATAATTTATTAAAAATTGATAAAGTGGACTGCCTCAATAGAGACAATATTAACAATAATGAATTTTAATGATATTTGGAATTAGATTAATTGATGAAGTTACAATTTCTTATAAATGTATATAAATGAGTATCATGATGTGATTATAGATTGATAAGTGAGATTAATTTGTAAAGTTATTTTCTCTATTGGGATAAGCGAAAAAGGTAAGTAAACCTTATACATTACCTTAATATATTATTGTGTTCAACTTCAAAAATATCTTGCTTGGCTCTTTTACACAATCGAATGAACCCTTTAGTTTTTCAATGTTATTTTTATTATGTTTTATTTAATGATTTTTGCATCCTCAAATATATATATTTTGTATATTGATCAAATTTATGAAAAGTATTGTCTTTGTAGTTGAAAGGTGTGAAAGTATTCTTCTATAATTGAAAAATATGATATGTATTCTAATCGTAATTGTAAATTAAAATATTTTGACTTATCTATTCGTAGTTCATTTAATTATATTGGCCTATGCATCGGGATTATAAGTGTTATAATTGTATCGTATTTATCTAGTTGAAATATTTATTATTGTACAATATTAATTATATTAGCCTCGCATCAGGATTACAGGTACTACGATTGTATCATATTATTTGGGTCACCAAAATTGAGAATGATATTACGTGATATGAGTAATTTCCATTTTTATTTAAATTTGTATATGCAATTTTGTCTATTACTTTTGACTTCAGTTTTAAATATTGAATGTTTTCTATATCATATTGGCTTTATTATATTCACAAGTATTTCAATTGCCATGAAATTATGACTTTATTTTTATTGTAAAGTTATTTTATCAAGTTCCGATTTTCTCTTTTCATTATATGCTATATAGTAGTGTATAATGTTTACTTATTATATTGACGGCTCATTCCTTGCTTTACTATTTTTATAGATTAATAGACTTTAATTGTATAAGGGACAACTTCAAATTATTATTATCAGCTTAGGAAGATTTCAGTTTTATTATTATGGTTATATCTTTTGCTATTATTTAAGAACCATTTAAGTTTGTTCATTTGTTAGGATTTAAAATGTAAGGAATGATTTTGAATGATCATGGAGATGAGTTGTTTAAGAGTTTTATTGAGGTATTGAAACAGATCTATGTTATTGAATTAAATAATTTGTAGAATTATTTTTTAATTGTATTTAAATTTTGGAGGTTTAAGTGATTGACTGGACATTTCTTTACATTGGTTTTTACAAAAAATTAGGGTGTTACACTCTCCCTCCCCAAAACAACATCGTTTCCTACTCCCACCTCTATGACCTCGCTTTAGGTGACTACTTGGCTTTTGAAGATGGTGCCTTCGAGAACCCCCACATCCGAAACAAAGGGGGGTGTGCTTTAAATAAGAGAAAGAGCATATTTTTAAATTAATAGAAAGGGCATTTGTGTTTACCAACCAGGTGTTCAAAACTTTCTGGAACTTCTTCCCTTGGTATTTGCAGTTCATTCGCTGTTAATTGCAGCATTTATTTGCATGCAGTGGTTGATGATGGTCCAAGATCTAAATTGTTGGGACTAAAAGTGTGGAAGTTTTCGTGTGGACTGCTCAAGCTGTGGAAGATACCACGTAACATTGTTGTCGTTTTGTTTTACGTGATCCTTTCTGCTGAATTTCTACACATGGTTTTGAGAGCCTTGCAGAATTGTTCACCTTATATTTTTTTTTAAATTAATAGAATGGACATATTTGGCATGAAGTGGGGTGTGCTTTCGAAAAATAGAATTTTTTTTTTTTAAATTATTGGGGTGCACAAACAAAGAAGGGTGTACATACAACGAGGGGTGGTAATATCACCACTCTCTGGCGAATCACTGAATATATTGAATTTGGATGGCCAGATAAAAGCTCTGACACTCATTGAGATTTACTGGGCTGGTAATCAAACTGTATGTTTGGGTTTTGATGTTCTTTTGGGTTTCTTGAGCCCCCATTGTCAAGTGATAGCTTTTGGGCTCTTGGGGCATCCATCCGATTGTTGTTTTTGTCTTTCAATACTTTTTCCCATTTTGTTTTTTATTTCTTTTTGAATTGAGGGTAAGAAAATTGAACTCAGCACATTCACTATAGAAATGCGGATGTCACGAAACTATATCTACAACTATTTAAAAAACTAGAAAGAAAAAATTTTCAAGCAATATTGTTTTTACTTAGGAAAATTAAAGTTTGGCTACAATTTTTTATTTGTATTTGGGGTGATTTTCACTGCTGATTTTGATTGAGTTTGACCATCTTTTTTATCTTATCTCATTTTTCATAGGATCGTTCAATGAATAGTTTAGTAATTCTGCTGGTCAAATTATTTTGTTTTCCAAGTGATTTTAGTCATTTAACATTCGATGCTAATATTTGGCTGCTATCTGTGAATGATCCGTCTCCTTATATTTGAATAAAGGGTGTTGTGTACAAACAGTGAAAAGGAAAATTTATTAAAGCTAAGCCATTTTTTTAATTTTTTTTTTTAATAGAGGACCTTGTTCATGTGGAAGATTGAATTTAGTCAGTAATGTTATAGTAGCCGACTTGCTGCCTTATTGTTTCTGATTCTGTATTTGAGAATTTTATAGTTCCTAGATTAGTACTCAACTCAGGTACATTTCTAGTCATGATGAGTTCATTATTTTTTATTACAAATCCGGAGGCTGAAAACAGTTCTGTCTAATTATTTCATAGAAAAATGAGCACAAAAAACCTTGTAAATACAAATGTTGTCGTTTTAATCATAATCTTATTTTCACTTTAAAGTCCCACACTCACTCACAAATTTCAAATTTCAAAGTTTGCAACAAATACAAGTGCAATAACAAAAACAAATTTTTAAAAACAGGGACTCATATCAAGCGTAAAAGAATTTACAAGTCTTATCGTCGTGAGCAAAAAAGACCCAGATCAAAAGGGGAAAAAAAAGACATGCTTCTTCTCCAACAAAATCGAACTGGGATTTTTTTGATACTAACAATTTGATCCCACTCAAGCTTCTCTCTTTCTAATGACAGCCCTCAATCCACAAAACTGAATATATTTAAAAACGTAAAATCAGAACAAAGCATAGCACCAAACAAATTGCTAAAAGGAAAAGAATCTGTGTTTGAAGGTGTGTGCTTGAGATGTGAGAAAAGAGAGACTGTTATGAGCTGGGGTTTCTATGGAAAAGCAGTTATATATATTGGATGGAGAGTTGGAGAGGGTTGAGTACAGGTGCAGCAGTAAACTTGCAGAACATTGAAACTCTAAAGTTGTATCATGATGAAAGAAGATAAAATCTGCAACAATATCTGATATGCTAATTTTGTCTTTTTTTTTTCCATGAGTAGTTACATGGGGTTCCTTAGACCTGAGTTCAAAATGTGGTGTGAGAATTAGTCAGGATCTTATTAGTAATGCAGTGCACCTCTGGTTTCTGTTAGTTTTGTCAAATATTATGAGTGCAGGTAATTTGCAATTATTTTGTTTAGCAGTTTGCGAGGCCTTTGGTCTGACATATCGCAATTGTAAAGAACTTTTAATTTGGAAGTCTCTTCAAACTTCTCCTGGTGTTTTGTCCTAAATCAACCAGTGACAACGGTTTAATTGTATTTTGAAGGCAAAATCATCTTGCTTCAACAAAAGGGTGGAGAAATGAGTGGCAGCAGCCTGAAGAGTATGTTGGCCACAGCAGCAGTCATGACTGGGGTTAATGAGGCTAGGGCGAGGATCTTCGGACATGTACTTAACCCAACGGGGTAAAGATCTCCTCACAAGCTTTTACGCAAGAAGCCCATTGGTGATAAAGTTGCAGAATGGTACCCACATGACATAAAACAAGACGACCCCCTTGTTATGGCCCGACAAGAACAAGAGCGTTTGTCCAAGCTTGAAATGTTGAAACCGCGTGGCGAGGGCCCACCTAAGAAGGGCCAAGGGAAGCGAAGCTGCAAAACGAAGCAAGCAAAGGTAATTACATCCGGTGCTTGCTTTTTGACTTTTGTGTCTTGAAGTTCAAGGAAATTCTTCTGTGTGTTGCAAAGTCAGTAAACACATATTAGAAGTTGTAAATTTCTCATCTTATTTTGGAACTTGTGTTCTCAATGGAGTAAACCAAGAATTTTTCATGAGCTCCTTTTTGCTTAAAGGGTTGGGATGCCTTCTTTTTCTTGTAGTGGAGATGTAATATCAATAAATAGGTGGAGGGATGTTTTATCTTTGTTTAATTATTTCATATGAATGTCTCCATTCTGATCTTGTCATAAAATGATCTGTAGGATGATACTTTTCTCTAACATTTTGTGTGTGGATTCACAAAGCTAGATGATTTTATGATGTTGGACTTGGAACGGTATCTCAAGAACTTTAATGCCTTGATAGAGCTTCCCATACACAGATGGTAAACGGATTGGATCTGGATTTTCCAAATCTGATTTTTTCAGATTTTAAAAAAATCTTCGGACTGAATTTATATTCGATTTTCTTTTTTTCAAAAGAAAAAACATTTATCTGTTTGGATCTTTTGGGATCAAATTGTGTCATAAAATTTGAACACTGCTTTGTATATAAATTTGGACCGGATTCAGACACGGATTGGATTCAGAGCAGATTTGGATTTTTTTTATTTTTCAATCTTTGCTCTTGAAGTATTTTAATTCAATTTGATTTTCTTCTAATGATATTATGGTAAATAAAAAAAATGATTGGATCTCATTGTATAATTCACAACATATTTGTATAGATAAATAGTTATATAAATAATGGAAGAAATTATATGTTACCTTGTAGTCAATTTAATTATTCTAGCAAAACATCGCAAATGGGAATCAATTTCGTAGACTAATGTCCTTATAAATATAGTGAATCATATAAAGTATTAATGTTTGGCCTGAAATTTAAATACAATTATGCATTTATTTTAGCTTTTTTAACTAACGTATTACTTATAGGATGGTACATAAATAAAAGTGCACGGAAACTGACCATGAGTTAAGAAAACAACATTGAGGCATTCAAATAATTACCTCCTCCATCCTCCTTAGATTGAGAAACCGGTGCTTATGGACAACTTTCTTGTGTGGTGGAATACCTCTATACATAATTATTTTAAAACAAAAAATTATAATTAACCACACTAATCAAAAGTTAAAAGTATTGTCATATCTTTCTTTTTTCCTTTTAAAATTTCATTTTATAATACTAGAAAAGCTAGTTGATGGAAAAGTAAATTTCACTTTTGGAAGTAAAAACGCACCACGAGGAATAGGGGCGATGCTCATTTTATACCAGCCTCAACTGTTCGAAACTCTATATCTATGTATTTCTTTTGTTCTTGTAAATGTATACTACTAACTTTTAGGGTGGGAATATAGGTGGTCGGGAACTGAACCGAATCAACCAATGTTCAATTCACAACAAGAAGAACCAAACATGGTGAATTTAGGGGGTAGAAACGATCAGAACTAATACCCTCAGTTCAATTTAATTCGGTTTAAGTCGGTTCCCTCAGTTCTAGACCACCTTTGTCAATGCAACCAACAACGGTTCGCACTTCTCAGTGCAATCAGCAACAACAGTACAACCTTCCAATGGTTTGCACTTCTCTTTCAATAACTGAGCCTTTTTATCATAAACAAAACTCCTAAGAGAATTTTCCACTAAACTAAACACATTAAAAAAATTTAATATAAGATCAAACTGCGATGACGACAAGATATCGTTAATGGATCAAATAGAACAAGCCCCAAATGACGATGAGAGATGAGAGATGAAAAACCTAACCAAAATACTTACCCAAAATAGCAAATGGAACGACAAATGATGATGAGAATGATTCATGGCGATGACATAGTTGAGATGCGAGATAAGAGATGGATGAGTCGGGCTAGGTGGGTAAATGGGCAAAGAAAAGTGCTCTAGGTCTTTACTACGGTTGGATGAATTTATATAGTGCTGTTAAAAGGTCGATTCTTGGGTTGATTGAGTTTTGGATACCCAGAATCAAACCGACCCGAGAAACATTCAGTTTTTCTAGGTGGCAACCCGAACACCCTTCAATTAAACATGGGAACCAAACACTCTCGAGTGGATTTGGGTTAGGTCGTTCAGATCGATTCTCATGTTTCATGCCCACCTCTATTGATTTTTATCTTCAATGAAAAACCCTATTGTCTCCCCTCTTGAATTTCTTTGATTGTTCAAACATTTCACATAATATTTTTTTCTTTTTTGAACTTAAACATTTCACATAATTAAATTAAAAACATATGGAAGAGAACCAAAAGAAAAGACAAGCATGAAACAAGAGAAAGGTTTGATGGGGAAAAGAAATCGATTTTATAATGTTTGATTAAATTGGAGTTTGTAGTCTTTTAAAAAGGAAGGAATCTTGCAAACCTAACCAATAAATTTATGAAAAAATTGCAAAAATGATCAATTTGAAAAGGTTAACCTAAAAAATAACATTTTCTTTTTTATTGTTATAAAAGATATTGGATGGACAAAAATATCCTTAATAAAATGGGAGCCATTTGAATCACGATTGGGATTCCTAACCTTAAAGTTGTTAGGAGTCCCAACCTTCAAGTTGGAATTTCCAATCTTGATTTAACATTCAGGTTGGGAATTTTAATCCTAAAGTTGAGATTCCAAATATAGATTTGAATCTGAAAGTTAGGATTCCCAACCTGAAGGTTGAGAATGTGAACTTAGATATTCTATCAAGATTGAGATTCTCTACCTCAATGTTTATGGAAAAATTGCAAAAATAACTCATTTGAAAAGGCCAACATCAAAAATAATATTTCCTTTTTTATTGTTATAGAAAGATTTTGGATGGGCAAAAATATCCTTAATAAAATGGGAGCCATTTAAATCACGATTGGGATTCCCAACATTAAAGTTGAGAATTTCAATATCTATGTTAGGAGTCCCAACCTTTAAGTTAGGATTCCCAATCTTGATTTAACATCTAGGTTGGGAATCTCAACCCTAAAGTTGAGATTCCAAATGTAGATTTGAATATGAAAGTTAGGATTTCCAACCTGAAAGTTAGGATTCCCAACTTGAAGGTTGAGAATGTGAACTTGGATATTCTATCAAGGTTGATATTCTCTACCTCAATGTTGGATTTTCAACTATAAGGTTGAGATTCCCAACTTTGAGGTTGAGATGTAGGTTGGGATTCTCAAACCTGAGGTTGGGATTCCCAACCAGATCGTTTGGTAGAGAGAGTAACTGACAAAAAAGGGTGGATCAAGGGTATTTTCGTCCAAAAAAAGATATTGTGCAAAGATTTAAAAAATAAATATTATTTCTCAAATGAGTTGTCAAAAATAGGTTAGTTTTTAACAAAACCCTAAATTTATTTATAGGTGCATCTTCGTCTATGACAAAGCTGCAACAGTGTTTAATGATTTAAAACCCAACCAATAACATTTATAATGCTATGATTGAATTCGAGTAGGTAGTCTTTTAAGAAGGAAGAAATATTGCAAACCTAACCAATATTAAATTTATTTTAGGTGCATCTTGTTCTATGACAAAGCTACATTAGTGTTTACAGATTTAAAAGCCATCAAATTTTACATATAGAGCCAAAATCATGTTTAATATTTAGATGTTTAACAATCAGGATTGTATTTTATAATACATATATTTTTTATTATCCGATATTTTTATTAATTAGATTACTTTCGAAATCAATTTAATTAAAATTCTAGGATCTTTATTTTTAAATATTAATAGAAGACTGTCCATATAAATTATGAAATTATTGAGATTTGGAGCTACCAATTAAATGTTAGGATAAGTGAAAAATGATTTACTAGAATGTCACTTTGCTTTTTCTCTAAATAATATCCTGCAAGACTGCTCATTTTCCTTCTTTTTTTTTTTTTTTAACTTCTGTAAGACAGCTCATTGATTAGGACGTTTCACTTAATATAATTGAATAAGATACAGTTACAGACATTTTTCTTTAGTCGACTTGCTCATTTTCGTTGACTGATGATGTCCTCATAGAACTTATTCAAGCAAATAACAGATGTCAAATGTATGAGAAGAATTGGATGTTGTGAGAAGTAGATGCATCTTTACGATGTTGCTATATGGCAACTGGCGATCAAGTTGATTTTAACTTCTCAAATTCATCCGCGTTTCTAAAAAACCAAGCGAAAAAAGGTGATTCCTGAACTCGGAGCTTCAGATCCACTCTTGTTGTTTCCTTCTATGCAAAACGATGCACATCGAAGAGTAGATTGCTCTCCTCTGCTTCCTCTGAACTCAACAGGTCAGTTCAATCCAAGGTTTTAATTTTCTATATTTTTTGTTTCATTTTTGAATTTCTTTTTGGCGTAAATATTAGTTTACAAAATGTCAAGTCAAATCTGATAACTCAGATCTCTTCTTGGTGCCTTCCTATTAAATCAACCCAAAACTCAATTGTTCAATATAAGTGAGGACCAGATTGTGGTCTTTTCTAATTCAATTGTTCAATATAACCGCCGATCACTAGCCACAAAGAGTATTCGCGTAATTAAAGCCATCTGTTGAATATCATGTCTTTATGACAAAACTTATTATTAGTTTATAATAAGTTACTTTATATAAGATTTTTTGTTTTCATCCCTCATATATACTTGACATAACTCATATGTGTTTTTATTTCTTTAATACTACAACTCTGCAAATTATATTTTTAACAATTATATACAGCTCCCAAATACAATTCGTGGTTTGAGGGTTTTTAAATTGGTTCCTTTGCTTTTTAAGCAAAAAGAAGCAATTATTCTTTTAAATTTAGTGCTTCATTCTTCCATTTTAGTTGCTTTTTAAACAAAGATTTTGCAATGTAGGCAAGAATGTGGGAATAAGTCTACAAGTTTCTTTTTTTCATCCCTCATATGTACCTTTTTAATAAGTTTTCATTATTTTAGTTGAAAAAAAAAAAGAATTATTCTACTATAATCTACCATCCAAGAGCTGCTTTCTTCAGCATTACTAAAGATTCTTATATAACAAAGATATCTCCTAATTGTAGCTTATTTTCTCTTTAATTTGCATAGGAGGGTTATGATCTAGTACATCTCGGTTTCTGTGTTGCCCTTCTGATATTGGTTTCAAGTTCGCTGGTAAGATGACTGCACCCTCTTTATGTTATAAATTTTGCAACACCACAAATGTTTTTATGCAACATTAATATGTACATACATTCATGAAGCCTGATAGAATATGAGCAAGCTATGTATTTCACTATATATGACAATATACATACATACATACACATAAATTACAATGTGTATACAAGGACCTATTTATAGGTCAAAGAGGAAGACAAAAATGGTAAGTGAATAATCTGTACAAGTCAACTGAAATCATATATTTTTTTATATATATATGGTAAATAAATATGTCAAAATAATGAGCATAAACGGTGAGGACTAATATGGTACAAAACTAAATCAAAGCCATTGGTTTGATAGCAATTAGTAAGAAATTGGGTAGATACAGCATCAACCGCACTTGGGTGATTCAAACTGCACTCTTGAATTTAAATTCTCATCCACTTACACTAATCAAAAGCGTTGATATATTTAATAGATATTGGCAAATAAAAATATTAGAATAGGAAGGATTTCTTTATTATTTATGTCTATGTGCATATGTTTTTTAACGACTAATAATCATAGGTTTATATTTGATCGAATAATTATGCAATCAAGAGAGAGTTTTTGCTTTGTTATTTAAACTAAAGACACGTGATAATTAAGGCTAATTAACTTGAGAGATTTACATAATTTGTAAATTAAATAATTTAATTCCTACTGATTCATTTAAGACTAATTTTCTACGGATGGAAATAGTAGAGAAACTTTCTTAGATTTATATTATACCATGGTAGCAAAGTGGCTAATTGATCAAGGACCAGTTTAGTATTGTCATAGTTTTTAAAGTAATCACTATGCTAAAAACAGAGACTAGCATTTGATTAATTCTATTGTTAAAATTGTTATAAACATTAAAAACAGTATACATATGTGTCATAAATTTTATGTTATTGCTATAAATTTATAAAAAAATTAAATTAGACATAAAAATAAATATTTGGCTTAAATATAATTCTATAAGATAATATTTACTATATATATGTTGAATAAATTTAAGTTGGTTACTATGAATTTATAAACTATCTAAGTAAAACATAAAAATGAATACTTTAATTTACTTTTAATATAAATATAATGCTATATGATTATGGTTAGGATATAAATATCTTTTTGTTAAAATTAACGTGGATGATTTTTAACATTTTCACTAAATCCTCTTTGAAGGTAGATTTGGTTGTAAATTTACAAAGCTCAAGTAAGAGGTGAACATCAATATGGCTGAGGTTGCGGTAAACCTTGTTATTGCCAAGTTGGGTCCGTTACTTGTCCAAGAAATCAAATTGCTGGGAGGAGTACGTAAAGAAATTGAAGATATCGAAATCGAACTGAAGAGAATTAAATGGTTTCTCAAGGATGCAGAAGCCAAGGCAGCAGTAGAAGAATTACAAGAAAAGATTAGTAATGAAGGTGTCCAACTATGGGTGGAACAAGTGAGAGAAGTGGCTTATTGCATTGAAGATGTCATTGATGAGTTTGCAATCGCTGTGGCCCAACTTCCTCGTGGCAGGGGTCTATTCGGTGTTCTTCATAAAATCAGTCACTCAATAACAAAGTTGAAACTACGCCTCAATATTGCCAATGATATTCAAGATATCAAGTCCAAACTTGTGAAAATCGAAGAGAGAAAAAAACGCTATGGTTTCAATTTCATAGAGCAAGGATCAAGCTCTGAGAGAAGAAACATTTTGCGACCAGGCGGCTGTGGAGTTGGTTCATATTACACAGAGGAAGATCAAATTGTTGGTTATGACTCTATAAGAAACAAAGTCAGTAAACAGTTGGTGAACAAAATACCCGAATGTAAAGTGATCGCGTTGGTAGGTGCAGGAGGACTAGGCAAGACAACTCTTGCTGCTAATGCTTACAAGAACCAGGAAGTGAGAAGCCACTTTATTTGTCATGCTTGGATCTACGTTGGAAGAACATACATCAAGGAAGATCTACTGAAGAGAATAATACAAAACTTTTATAATAGTTCAATGGAGGAGTCTGCTCCTAGGAACATTGAAGCAATGGATGAGATAGGACTGATTGACATGTTGCAAAAGTATTTAAAGAATAAGAGTTACATGGTTGTCTTCGATGATGTATGGAAAGATGATTTTTGGGCAGATATAGAGCATGCTTTACCTGATAACAATAAAAGCAACAGGTTAATCATCACAGCATGAAACAGGGGTGTTGCTTGTTTCATACCAACCTCAGTTGTTCATATCTCTAAGCTTGAAGGTTTGCCTTCAGATGAGGCATGGCAACTGTTTTGCAAGAAAGCCTTTAATGGGTCTTGTCCACCAGAGTTAGAGGAATTGTCAAAAAATATCATTGAAAAATGTGGAGGTCTACCATTAGCAATAGCAGCAGTAGGTGGTCTCTTATCACATAAGAATAAGATTGTCACAGAATTGGAAAAGTTACTTTATAATTTGGGTTCAAAGTTAGGAAGTGATCCTTATTTAGCAAGTTGTCATAGAGTTTTATCAGAAGGTTATAATGATTTGCCTGCCCACCTCAAGCCTTGTCTTTTGTACTTTGGTCTGTTTCCAGAAAGCTATTCAATTAAGCGTGGGAGACTAATACGCATGTGGATAGCTGAGGGTTTTATTAAAAATCAGTACTATAATTGCAATGGCTTTGAAGAAGTTGGACAAGAATATATCGCTGAACTCTTTCAAAGAAATTTGGTTCATGTTTCGGATATGGCTATCGATGGGAGAGGTAAAACTTGTCGAGTCCATGATCTAATGTACGAAATTATCCTAAAAAAGACGGAGCAACTAAGTTTCAGTCAAATCGTAAGTGAGTCTTGTATGAATCAATGCAAAAAAGTCCATCGCCTTGCCATACAAAAAAGCATCGATAATGTTCTGAAGAGGATTACAGACTCAAAAGTACGTTCTATTATTTTTTCTAATGTAGTTGAGCTACTGCAGTCTCCTATGAGTACATCATTTGTCGACAGTTTGAAGTTAGTGAAAGTCCTAGATTTTAAAGATTCTTCAATAGCTGATCTTCCTAAATGTGTGGGAAACCTTTTTCACTTGTACTACTTAAGCCTGCAAAATACAAAAGTAAAGAATCTGCCTAAGACTATAGGTAAGCTTGTCAACTTGGAGAGTTTGAATTTGAAGAAAACTCTTGTGAGCGAGCTTCCAGTTGAGATCTAGCATCTGAAAAAGTTATGTTATCTAGGGGTAACCCGTCCAGACAGTCCTGAGTTGTCTTATGGAGAATATCCAAAAATTCAAAAAGGGTTTGGGTCTTTAACGGATCTACGAAATCTAGGTTGACTCTAAAGCGGTTAAAGAGCTAAAGCAGATAAGACAGTTGACAAAGTTGGGCATTCAACTGGTTAATGGAAATGATATGAAGGATCTATGGTCTTCCATTTCAAATATGAAAGATCTCAAGTCTTTGGGCATAGAGTTGATAAATAGAGAAGATATGGTTGATATAGAATCCATGGCTTCTCCTCCCATACGCCTCGATCGTTTATATTTGATGGCAAATCTGACGAAGCTGCCAGACTGGATTCCTCGACTTAAAAATTTATTTAGACTGATGTTAGCTGGGTCAGACTTAATCGAGGATCCAATGAAAGTCCTTTATGATCTGCCTAATTTGTTGGAGCTTTATCTTGAGGAGGCATACAATGGATTGCAATTGCATATCAAACAAGATTGGTTTCTGAAACTCCGGGAGTTGTATCTCGATGACTTGAAAGGATTGGAATTTATTATGATAGAAGATGGTGCCATGCCTCTTCTTGAACTCTTAGCGATTTCAAGATGCCCACTGTTGAAGGAGATTCCAACTGGAATTGAGAATCTAAGAAACCTTCAAAAGCTTTTCCTTCGTTATGTGTCAAAGGAATTTCAGTCTCGTATTACACGTGAGACGTTGGAGAAGCTTCAACATATACCGAAAGTCATTGTCAACCTTGAGGATGAAGAAGGAGGAGACATATACATGTCTATCGAAAATATATTGGATTTGCAACCTAAATCAGTTGAGAGAATACCAGAAAAGGAAGCCAGTTCTTAGTCATATTTATAACAGGTCTGTTCCGGTTCCTCTACTGTCTTTCTTTTATCTTAACTTCACGTCTATGTTCTTTTACAATTAGATGACTGATTTTTTTTTTTTTGTTTTTTGGAAAGCACAATTAGATAACCGTAAAGTTATTTGTTAAAATTTTATTTATACACATGTATATACTTTTAAATAAAACTATTAGTTTTCTTTGATACATATTTATATATTATTAATATGGTATGTAGCTATTGTATATTTTCATAATTGTTTTTAGATTTTTTAATATTTTTATTTTTCTATTTTCTTATTTAACAAACTAATTTTATGCTTCAATTAGTCCTTCTGAACAGATGAAGCAATGTGGTCGAAGAGCAAAATTCACCTTCCCAAGATATTGAAAACAGTCGCTGTCCTTATCTTTTCTTTTCGTTTTTTTTTTTTTTTTTGAATCATCAATGTCTGTTGTTAAATTGTATTCTTTTTCTTGGCCAATTTTAGTGTGTATTGTATTATGTACTGTCGCCACTTGTATCTCTCAACATATTATGGTACTATAATTTATGAGAATGCGAAGGTTTTTTTTTTGTTCTTTCTTTTTGGATTTAAGAAAAATAAGATTTGAATATAAGACCTTTACTTTGTGTTATCAAAGCTGATAGCTTGACAAGTTGATTGCATAATATACTTATTCAAATTACTAAATTCATCTAGCGAATCACTAAATTCATTGAATCTGGATGCCCAGATATAAGCTTTGACTTTCATAGAGATTTACGGGGTTGGTAATTGAAGTGTAAGTTTGGGGCTTTGATGTTCTTTTGGGTTTCTTGAGCCTCCGTTGTCAAGTGATAGCTTTTGGGCTCTAGGGGCATCCATCCGATTTTGTTTTTATCTTTCAATCTTTTCTCCTTTTGGTTTTTTCTTTCATTTTGAATTGAGAGTGAGGAAATTGAACTCAATTTAAAATTCTAATTTTACTTGATTCTCCCCACATATGGTGGTGACATGGTTGCGAAATGGCATTATGGAATCTTATAGTTCTAATACAAACATGAAAGGGTAGGTATACACCACTCTGCAATAAGGGTGGATGTACCCACCAATATAATTTTGACATTCCTCTTATTTGATAATTTTTGCTGCAAACATAATTGTACACATGCAAAATAATAGTTTCTTGATTTTAAGAAGCTTATATATTTAAGAAAACTTATAAGAAAAGTCTGTATAAAAAAAATAATAAGAAGAAAATTTATATCTCAAATAATAATAATAATAAAAGGATAGGTCTGTTGCATTTACTCTCTTTAAAATCATGGGTTTTGTTGAAAACTAACCCATTTTTAATAACTCATTTGTAAAATAACATTTATATTTTAAATCTCAACCTCAAAGTAAAGAATCTTAGCCTCTAGGTTTGGAATCTCATCTTTCACATTGTGAGTCATAATATTAATTCAAATCATCTCAATTTTAGGATTGAGATTTTTTCTTCATAAAAAAATAAAAGTTATTTTGGAGATTGACCTTTTCAAATGAGTCTTTTTTGTAATTATTTCTAAAATCATTTCATGCTTCTACTGTGTTTACAATTAAATGCCAGTTTTTTGTTTAAAATTTATATTCTCGTATTCAACAAACTGATTTTATGTTTCAGTTAATCCTTACAAACAGATGAAGCAATGTTCATAGTGTGATTGGAGTGGAGAATTTATTTTCCCAAATAATTGAATATGTTTTTTTTTCTCTCTTCTTTTTTTTTTCTTTTACAATAATTGACATGGTTATTATCCTTTATATATATATATATATTTTTTATTGATTGTGAATATCTACTGTGCGATGTGATTGCTATTGTTAAAGTATTTTCTTTCTCAGTCAACTTAAAGTATTTTTCTTGATAACCGATACAACTGATTCTCCAAGTTCTGCTATTTCTATTAAGCGTTAATATGTAAATTAAAAAGAATAAAAAGTAACCATTGTTCATACGATTTAATGGCATAAAGAACTCATTTAGCTTGATAATGTTCTAGATTTGAATGGCCTAAATACAAGTGGCCTTGAGAGGGTCCCATTGATTTCCGTTGCTTTACTTGCCAAATCTTATACTTAGAAAACAGAGATTACTTATCTATTTATGGAGTCAATTTCATTTTTGATAACTAGTAAATTTAGTGGAGGTTATGGTCTATACATGATATAGGGTTCTTTATGCGCCAATTGTGCTGCTGATTCTAGGCTGCCGCAGTGCAGGTAATGAATTATTACATTTGGAGTAAAGTTGATGAAAGAGCTATATATTGTCCAATCCATGACCTGATGCAAGAAGAGGAAAAAACTAGGTTTTAGTCTAGTATTGAATGGACATATTACGAGTCAATGGAAAAACACATGGCGTCTTACAATGCACGAAAGTGATGATAATATTTTTAAGAGGATTGACGGTCCATATTTCTTTCCAATACAATTGAGCAACCACAGTCTTTGTAAGTAGTTTATTTGTTACACATTTCAAGCTTATGAAAGCTTTCTAGATTATGTCTATCAAAAAAACGAAAGAAAAGAAAAACACTAGAATTTGAAGATGCTCTTTTATATATTATCTTTCCGGAGCAATAAGAAACCTTTTTCATTTGTACTACTTAAGCCTGAAAAATACAAAAGTAAAAAAAATACTTACTAGGTCCATCGGTAAGCTTGTCAGCTTAAGAGACTTTGAACTTCAATAAAACTCTTGTGAGAGAGATTCCAATTAATATTAAGCATCTGAAAACATTGAATTACCTTCTGGTCTACCATTTGGACAGTTCAGTTTCTCTTGTAGAAGAGGAACAATAATCCAGGATAGATTTGGATTTTGGTCCAACTGAATTCTAAAGTAGTTAAAGAGCTCAAGAAGCTAAGGCAGTTGATAACATTGGGCATTTGTCTGGTTAACGGAAATGGGAAAGAGTTGTACCCTGCCTGATCGGTCGGAGCTTTAGCTTGCAGAGACATATGATTGAGAGCAAATTTATAGCAAAAAGGGTTGGTTTTGAAAACTCCAACTGTTGTATCTCTTCGAATTTGAGGACTGAAATTTATCATGACAGACAAACGGACCATAAGATTACGATTCCTCTGTTTATGATTTCAAATATGGTTAGTTATAGAGAGGTGAAGATCAATATCGCAACAATTGCAGTGAGCCTTGTTATTGACAAGTTGGGTCCGTTGCTCATCCAAGAAATCAAATTGCTGAGGGGTGTATGTAAAGAAATTAAAGACATTGGAACCGAACTGAAGAGCATAAGATGCTTTCTTAAGGATGTCGGAGTAAAGACAGCAGTTGAAGAATTACAAGAAACGAAGAGCAACGAAAGTATCCAACTATGGGTGGAACAAGTTAGAGAAATGGCTTATTACATTGAAGATATTATTGATGAGTTCGTATTTACCGTTGCCCAATGTCCTCATGGCAAGGGCCTCATTGGTGTTCTCCAAAAAATCAATTGCTCTATTAGAAAGCTAAAACTGCACCATAATATTGCCAATGATATCCAAAATATCAAATCATTACTTGTCAAAATAGATGAGAGAAGAAAACATTATGGTTTAAATTCCTTAGACGAAGGATCAAACCATGAAACCAAAAATATTCCACAAAATGATGGATATGAAGTAGGTTCGTTTTACATGGAGGAAGATCATATTGTGGGTTATGAATCTGTAAGAAATCAGACTCAATTTAATTCATTTGACATCAATACAACCATGATAAAAAATGCATTCAGATGAAGAAAGAAAAAGCAGAACATAAGCACTCAATTTGCTGCACTCTTTTCGTCTGATTTTTCATTAAGATATATATATAGATACATGAGTCAATCACTGCCATACACTGTCACAAAATGATTTGTCATTGACATTGTCATTAGGTGAACAAATCCTGAAAATCTGGAAACAACCATACTTTGCACCATACACTGCCAACTAAAATAAAAAACTAATACATTACAAATAGCTACATTCTAACAACCACACCTGCAGAGTACCTAGGAAAAGTTTCAATATCTAACACTCCTCCTTGAAACTTTTCTTAGAGACTCCTAGCTTGGATCTTAAATAACTAAACTGACCATAAGTAAGGGCCTTGGTGAGTATGTCTGCTTGCTGCTCATCAGACCTGCAGTGTAGGACCTGAACTTCACCATTTTTCTCAGCATCTCTAATTGCATGAAACTTAACTTTTATATGTTTAGTTCTTCCATGCTGAACTGGATTTTTAGCCATGGAAATTGCAGACTTGTTGTCACACCAAAGGACAGTAGGTTCTTCTTGAGCACATTCAAGGTCTTCCAAAACCTTTCTAATCCAAATAGCTTGATTTGAGGCAGCTGCTGCAGCAATGTATTCAGCTTCAGCTGAAGATTGAGCCACCACTTCTTGCTTCTTTGAATTCCATGAGAACACACCATTTCCAAGAGAGAAGACATAGCCGGTTGTGCTTTTGGAATCATCTACACACCCAGCCCAATCACTGTCCACAAAACCTTCCAGCTTTCCTTCACTGCTACTATACTAGATTCCATAATCAATGGTACCTTTGAGGTACCTTAACACCCTTTTTGCAACACCAAAATGAGTCAAGCTTGGTGAATGCATGAATCTAGAAAGTAAACTTGCAGGAAACATTAAATCAGGTCTAGAGGCTGTCAAATAAAGTAGGCTACCAACCAAACTTCTGTATTGAGTTGCATCAGCTCTCTCATCACCATCTGCCTTTGAAAGCTTTTCATTCACTGCCAATGGAGTTGCTACTGGATTGTAGCTCTCCATTTTGAATTTCCTCAATAAATCTCCTGCATATTTCTTCTGTGAGAGAAAGATTCCATCCTTTAACTGGTTTACTTCCATCCCCAAGAAGTACTTCATCACACCTAAATCTGTCATTTCAAAATTCTGCAGCATGCATTTCTTAAACCTTTCAATCTCAAGCAAATCATCTCCGGTCACTAGTAAGTCATCAACATACAAAGACACCACAAGATTCTTACCATTTCCATTTGATTTCACATAAAGAGTGGCTTCATTTTGGCTCCTCCTTAATCCATTTTCCATAAAATAGCTGTCTATTCTGCTATACCAGGCTCTTGGAGCCTGTTTCAATCCATACAAGGCTTTGTGAAGTTTATAGACCTTGTCCTCATGCCCTGCAACTAAGAAACCAGTAGGTTGCTCAATGTAGATCTCCTCTTCTAAGAGACCATTCAAAAAAGCAGACTTTACATCAAGATGGAAAATATTCCATCCAAATTGAGCTGCTAAAGCAACAAGTAACCTTATTGTTTCATGCCTTGCAACTGGTGCAAAAGTGTCTCCATAGTCCACTCCTGCCATTTGAGAATACCCCTTCACTACAAGTCTAGCCTTATGCTTGTGAATGGTGCCATCTGAGTTCAACTTGGTCCTATAAACCCACTTTACACCAATTGTTTTTCTATCCTCAGGCCTTGGAACCAATTCCCAAGTGCTGTTCTTGTTGATCATGGCTAATTCTTCTCTCATTGCATCATTCCATTCAGCCTTCAATGAAGCTTCTTCAAAACAAGAGGGCTCACTCACTGCAAACTTGCATTTCTCATATATTTCAGTCAAGGATTTGGTTTTGATGATTGGAGAGTCTGATTCTGCTGTTAGTTCTTCCTCTTCAATTTCAGCTTCATTTTGAGTGTTAATTGCTGCAGTATCATAAGCTGAATTTTCTGGCCTTACACTTCTTTTAATTTTGTTGCTCTCAAAATCCCAATAAGCTGCCTCATCCACTTGAATATCCCTACAAATTACCACTTTCTTTGACAGTAAGTTAAACACTCTATACCCCTTTGAGTTCATAGCATACCCCAAGAAAATTCCTATTTCAGCTTTGTCATCAAGTTTACTCCTCTTTGCACTTGCAATGTAAGTGTAACATATAGAGCCAAAAATCTTGAAGTGTTTGACAGTAGGTTTCTCTCCAGACCAAGCTTCAAAGGGAGTCATCCCTTTAACAGCTTTTGTTGGTAATCTATTCAAAAGATATACTGATATATAAACTGCTTTAGCCCAGAATTTCTTTGGTAACTTCTTCTCAGCCATGAGGCACCTTGCCATCTCCATAACAGTCCTATTCTTCCTTTCTGAGACCCCATTTTGCTGTGGATTGTAACTCACTGTCAGCTGGTGTTTAATTCCCATTTCATCACAAAACGCATTGAAATTGTTGGATATAAACTCCTTGCCATTGTCTGACCTAAGCATCTTCAATTTGCATCCACTTTCATTTTCAACCATAGCTTTAAAACTTTTAAACACACCAAAGGCTTGAGCCTTGCTTGATAGAAAATAAACCCAAGTCATCCTAGATAAATCATCAATAAACAAGATGAAATACACATTTTGATTTAAAGAAGGCACACTCATTGGACCACACAAGTCTGTGTGAACAAGCTCAAGCTTGTTTTTGGCTCTCTTTGCTGAACTTGAAGAAAATGGTTTCTTGTGCATCTTTCCAAGTTGACAAGCCTCACATATCTCCTCAAAATAACTTATTTTAGGCATGTCAATAACCACGTCATTTGTTTGTAAATAATTTAATGCATTTACATTAAAATGACCACATCTTTTATGCCATAAAACTGAATCATCATGCTTAGACAATAGTGCTGATTGTTTTACTTGATTCAAGTTCAATGCAAAAGTATTATCACGCATTTCTACATTAACAATTTCAACACCACATGAATCAATTATAATGCAGTAGTTGTCCTTAAATAAGAGCGAATAACCCTTCTTTAATAGCTGAGCAACACTCAAAAGGTTCTGGTCTAGGTCTGGAATCAACAGAACATCAGAAATTAGTTTAGCACCCTCACTAGTTTGAATGGAAATTGTACCTTTTCCAATTGCTTGCACCAGCTCACCATTACCAAGCCTTACTTTTGTCTTTTCAGCTTTGTCTAAGGAAGAGAAAAGGCTTGAGTCCCTTGCCATATGACTTGTGCATCCACTGTCTATGTACCAAACATTTTTAGAGGCTGAGTAGCACGTTTGTGTTGCCATGAACAAGTGATCCTCAGCTTGTTGTTTGTCTTCTGTAAAGTTTGCTTGCTGTGTAGGTTGCTGTTGTAATTGGTTTGATTTTGATCTACAAAACTTCTCCTTGTGACCCCATTTCTTGCAATGATTGCATTGGATTTGTGGCTTGCCTTTATACCAGCAATCCCTCGACAAATGGTTTGTCCTCTTGCAAGTTGAACAAGGCAGAAATTTATTTTTTCCAGCAAATTCTGTTGAGCCTCCATCTGTCTTGCTTTTTCCCTTTTGATCACCACTTTTCTTGTCAGCATTTTGCTTCCTTTGATCTCTTTGACCAGATTGCTTCCATTTCTGTCTTGCTTGAAAAGCTCCCTCAGTCACTTCGTCAGTCCTCATTGAGATCCTCTGTTCTTGTGCTTGGAGCTTGCTTACCATTTCTGAGATTGTCAACTTTTTCAAGTCACATGACTCCTCAATGGCTGCAACTTTAGCTTCAAATTTTTCAGGCAAGCTAATCAACATCTTCTCCACAACCTTGTAGTCTTCCACTACCTCTCCATATAGCCTCATTTGATTCACCAATTCAGACAACTTGCAGGTGTAATCTTTAACAGACTCACCCTCTTTCATTTTCAACATCTCAAACTCTCTTTTGAGAGTCAACATCTTGACATTCCTTACTCTTTCACTACCCTCATATCTTTCCTTCAGCTCATCCCATATCTCCTTTGCATTTTCTAGATGCATGATGGTGGTGAAAACAGCATCTGTCAAAGCTGAATGTAAACATGAAACGGCTCTATCTTTCTTCATTTTTTCCTCCTCATGTTGCTTAATTTGAGCTATGGTAGGATTAGCTCTAAGTGGTGGAATTTGTTTGTCTTGATCAACATACTCCCATAGACCAAGAGACTTCAAATATGATCTCATTTTCACTATCCAAATCTGGAAATTTTCTCCAGAAAATCGAGGAACTAGAATGGCAGCACTGCTTCCAGTTTGCATTTGATCACTCATTGGTGTTTGGACTCTCAATTACCAGTGTTTAAGCTCACAAATCACTCAATATTTCCTACAACTAAACCTCACACTCCCTCAAGAACAATGCTCTGATACCACTGTAAGAAATCAGACTCAATTTAATTCATTTGACATCAATACAACCATGATAAAAAATGCATTCAGATGAAGAAAGAAAAAGCAGAACATAAGCACTCAATTTGCTGCACTCTTTTCGTCTGATTTTTCATTAAGATATATATATAGATACATGAGTCAATCACAGCCATACACTGTCACAAAATGATTTGTCATTGACATTGTCATTAGGTGAACAAATCCTGAAAATCTGGAAACAACCATACTTTGCACCATACACTGCCAACTAAAATAAAAAACTAATACATTACAAATAGCTACATTCTAACAACCACACCTGCAGAGCAGAGTACCTAGGAAAAGTTTCAATATCTAACAGAATCTACAAGAAAAGAACTTAAGTACTGGATGGTGGACAAAAAACCCCAGCATAAAGTAGTTGTGTTGCTTGGAGCTGGAGGACTAGGCAAGACAACTCTTGCTATTAGAGTTTACAAGAACAAGCAAATGAAAGCCATTTCGATTGTCATGCTTGGTCCAAGTTGGGAAACCATATATACAACAAGGAAGATCTAGTGAGGAGAATGATACAAAAATTTTACAGTTCAATGGATGCGTCTGCTCCTTAGAACATAGAGACAATGGATGAGATGGAATTGATTAGCATGCTATGAAAATACTTGGAGAAACAAGAGTTACATGGTTGTGTTTGAGGATGTTTGGAAAGACGAGTTTTTTGAGGATATAGAGCATGCTTTACTTCATAACACCAAAAGCAACAATTTAATTGTCACTATTGCGGAACATTGGTGTTGCTCATTTTATACCAGCCTCAACTATTTGAATCTCTATACTCGAAGGCTTGCTTACAAATAAGGCATGGCAACTCTTTTGCAAGAAGGCCTTTTAACTCTGATGGGTTTTGCCCATTGAAATTAAAGGAATTGTCAAATAAAATTCTTGAAAAATGTGGAGGTCTACACTAGCAATTATAGTTGTAGGTAGTCTCCTATCAAAGAAGAATAAGACTGAAATCGAATGGCAAAAGTTATTTGATAATTTAAGTTCAGAGTTAGGAACCGATCCTTATCTAAAAAATTATAATAGAGTTTAATCTTAAGTTTACAATGATCTTCCTCGTCATCTCAAACCTTATCTCTTATACTATGGCTTGTTTCCATAAAGCCATTCAATTAGTTATAGGAGACTAATTTGTCTGTGGATAGCTGAGGGATTTCTTCAATTTCAAGACGGCAATAGCAGGGGACCTAACGAAATTTGAGAACAATACATAGTTGAGCTCACTCATAGAAGCTTGGTTCTAGTTTCTGCAAAAGATATCATTGGAGGAGCTAAAATATTTTGAGTCCATGATCTGATGCATGACATCATCTTTAAGAAAGTAAAGCAATTGGTTTGGTTGAGTCATTAACGAATATGATATGAATCCATCTAGAAAAGTTCCTTGTCTTACCATACATAAAAATTTTGACATTATTTTGGAGAAGATTGATGACTAAAAAGTTTGTTCCATTATTTGTCTCGATCAAGTGAATCTACCACAATCTTTCACTAAGAGATTAATATTTGTTTCCAATTTTAAGCTAAAGGAGAAACTTCATTTTAATAATTGAAGTTTTGAAAAATATCAGATTTTTAGAACTCTTTTAGAAACAATTCTTTTCATTCCTAACTTTTTCAAAACTTTTCAAAAATTCCAAATCGTCAGTCAAACCAAATAGAAAAATGAAAAAGTCTCAATTGCCCCTCATAACCTAAAATGACTATTTTATCTCTAATAAAATCAAAATATTACATATCTTTAACTAATAAAAGTTTGACATGTGTACAATAACATGATTATTATTATTTTTTTAAAGGGTGAATTCTAAAAATCCCCCAACCATTGCATGAAATTAAAGAAACCACCCCATGATTCTATATGATATATTTTTGATGCATGTACATGTTATATAATTATCCATTCATCTCATAAAATAATTAAATAAACAACATGTGTATGATAGAGTTATTTTGTTTTAACAACTTCAATATAATTTTAAAATTACATAAATTAATCAAGACATTCTTTGGTCTTCACTTGTAGTCTTCAAAGTCTTTATGAGTTTTCTTGAGCTCAAAATTAAATTCAATTTAATTATCAAGAAAATCCATTAAATGGATTGGGTTTTAATTCCATCTTTTGATTTTTGGATTCAAGAAAAATTATTCAAAACAAGTGGACAATTTAATAAAAAAAAATGAACTAAAACAGAAAGAAAAGGAAGCCAAGATTCATTCATGCTCCAAGTGTATTTTGTGCTCTAATATCACACGTACAAGTGTGCAACAATCATTCATGCACAAATAGATACAACAAATGCACTATTTTTATCTTTTGTGCATGACACACAAAACAATTTCAAATTTGTATTCTGCGCGTCAGTGCAACAATTGCACCATTTGTTTATATTTTAAAATAAATTGCACTGTTTTGTGCATATAACCCAGTGCACTAAGCACACATTCTGTGCATTTGACAGTGTGTGCATCGCAAGCACTGTCAGCGCACTGTTTTAAAAAATAAATAATAGCCCCTGGCTACTTCGAATAGCAGTCACGTGCTGTTACAGAACAGCAAAATCGTGCTACTACAAAACAGCACACCAGACGAGTTGCAAACTCGTCGATGCATCTCATGCACCAAGATTGCAGCACTGGCGCGTCTTATGCGCAGAGTCTGGTCCCGCATTTCATGCACCGCTTGAACACGAAACGAGTGCAACTTTTTACACCATCAGCATGTGTAACTCGCTCAAATTAAATATCCGTTTTGAATCACACTTTTCACCTATAGCAGTAAAATTTCAGCCCCATTCCGCATCAATTTATAGAAAATATAAAAACTTAAATCTATAAATTTATAATGAAAAAATTGCCACAAACGGTTTACAAATTTAATCAAATTAATAACCAAATAATCATACAATTAATAATCATGCTATACAATTCCCATTCATCAAACATGAATAAAAATATATTACATCATGATCAAATCAAAAATAATAATAGTGTCTACTCAATAACATACAAATCAATAGAAAATATATTATTTTTAAAAACATTGTTTTATTAGAACTTAGCTTTGATCCCAATTGAAAAAAAAAAAAAGAATTTGTAGAACACTGAATCTTAAAATTTTTTTATAAAACTCAAAAACCCTAGATCCATAAAACAATGAAATAAAATAATATAAAAAAATAAAAATCATAGTTTTACCTTATATAATGATCTCTGTGGATTGCTCACCACCTAACTTTACTTAATATGTTTCTACACCAAGAAACAAGTGAATGAGCAAAATTATATAAAATTATGCTTATTTTCTATTGATTTATTTTCTAAAAAGAATAAAAAATATATATATTAGGTGAATATTAATTTTGGTTATATAGAGAAAAAGATACAGATTATTCTTCTCTGTATTATGCTGTAAAAAAAAAAAAAAATTCTGTTTCAATGGACGTACAGTAAAAACCAAAATAACTTATATATATATATATATAAAAAAAACTATTTCTTTTCTATTTATAGACAACCACTTAGAGTTTTAATTAATCAAAATTAATATTACCCATATTTATTAAAATTAAACTTTTATCTCATATAACATAATTAATTCAAAATTAATTCATATTATATTTTAAAATCAAACTTGTGACCTCTAATTAATTTATACCTAGTCATTGTTGAGAATTGAATTCAAGACCTCTTATAAAATTAATTAAATAATTATTAATTCATAATTCATAATTAACTAATTAATTATTAAATAATTTGAATAATCAATATTATTCAAATACCAAGTGAACATAAATTTTTCTACTTACGTAATAGTTGTAATTGGACGGTCAAATTACAATATTCTATATACAAGTTTCTTATAGTAAAATGAACTATCAAAGGGACCCAATAAACCTACAGTTTTGAGCTCCAATAATATCAGAATTATTAATTAAACTCTTTAATTAATAATTCACTATTATTAATCTCAGAATTACTCCACTAAAAACCTAAGATTGCACTCTCAAAACTGTAGATGTTTTTATATAATCTGAAATTTTCAGTGTCTGTTGATTTAATCACTACATATGATTTGACCCTTCACAAATAGTTCATAATTAGAGATAGGTCAAAATGTCTAGTTTACCCCTCTGATTATTTCTTGAACCTTAAGTATCATTGATTCTTTAATGAATGATATATCTATAATAACTTATGAATTTATCTTTTCGTTTACATATGAACGAAAATTTGAACGCTCTTATTGTTCAAGACCTGAATCAACCCTTAAGGGAACTACTTCTTTATTTCTCATAAGAAGGAGTGGATTCCACTATTGTGTAGAATGTTCCCAGTTATTTACTAAATCATATCCCCAAAGTACGAAGTTATTGACTGGATATCTACACCGATCTCACCCATTCAAATTAAATGATATAACTCAATAAGTAGGAGTTCATAATATACTCATGATTAAGATCAATTCATATATGATCATTTGGTCGATAAATATAAATCTCTAAGTTTAACGGATATTGATAAAAGACTTATATTTATGTTCTATATAATCTTTATTTATATAAGGTGCCTCAATTTTCATGTCACTACATGAATAGTATCGGATAAAAATATTGTACTGAATACGAAATGGATCGCAACTGTAGATTTATCAAAAATAAAATAACCAACTTCGTTTACTTTCTATAGACTCTTTAGATTACTTATCTCAAATTAAATTCACTTGCATATAATACTTATATACTAAATTTGAAACTACTTTAGCAACCAATTATGATTCTTATGATATTTATGATATATATAATTTTTATAAAAATATAAATCGAATAAAATAAATACTTTATTAATACTTATTAAAACCACTTACATAATTACAAGTTTTTAGATACAAATCCCGACATCAATCTCAAGTACCTTTCTAGTCATGATGAGTTCATTATTGTGATCACAAATTCGGAGGTTGAAAACAATTCTGTCCAATTATTTCATAGAAAAATGAGCACAAAAGACTTTGTAAATCCAAATATTCTCATTTTAATCATAATCTCATTTTCAATCCAAAGTCCCCACACTCTTCATTTCATTCACTCACAAATTTCAAAGTTCACAACAAAAACAAGTGCAAACAAAACACCCACAAATACAAAAACATATTTTTAAAAACAGGGGCTCATATCAAGAGTAAAAGAATTTACAAGTATATCGTCGTGAACAAAAAAGACCCAGATCAAAAATGGAAAAAAAAAAAGGCATGCTTCTTCTCCAACAGAATCGAACTGGGAACTTTTTTATACTAACAATTTGATCCCACTCAAGCCTCTCTCTTTGTAATGACAGCCCTCAACCCACAAAACCGAATATATTTATTAAGGTAAAATCAAAACAAACTATAGCACCAAACAAATTACTAAAAGGAAAACAATCAGTGTTTGAAGGTGTGCGCTTGAGATGTGAGAAAAGAGAGACTGTTATGAGCTGCGGTTTCTATGGAAAAGCAGTTATATATATTAAATGGAGAGTTGGAGAGGGTTGGGTGCAGGTGCAGCTGCAAACTTGCAGAACATTGAGACTCTAGACTTGTATCATGATGAAAGTAGATAAAATCTGCAACAATATCTGATATGCTAATTTTTTTTTTTTTTTTTGGCATGAGTAGTTACATGGGGTTCCTTAGAGCTGAGTTCAAAATGCGGTGTGAGAATCAGTTAGGATCTTATTAGACCTGGGTTTCTGTTAATTTTGTCAAATATTATGAGTGCAGGTAATTTGTAATTATTTTGTTTAGCAGTTTGCGAGGCCTTTGGTCTGACATAGCGTAATTGTAAAGAATTTTTAATTTGGAAATCTCTTCAAACTTCTCCTGATGTTCTATCCTAAATCAACCAGTGCCAACGGTTTAATTGCATTTTGACGGCAAAATCATCTTGCTTCAACAAAAGGGTGGAGAAATGAGTGGCAGCAGCCTGAAGAGTATGTTGGCCACAGCAGCAGTGATGACTGGGGTTAATGAGGCTAGGGAAGGATCTTCGGACATGTACTTAACCCAATGGGGCAAAGATCTCCTCACAAGCTTTTACGCAAGAAGCTCATTGGTGACAAAGTTGCAGAATGGTACCCACATGACATAAAACAAGACGACCCCCTTGTTATGGCCCGGCAAGAACAAGAGCGTTTGTCCAAGCTTGAAATGTTGAATCGGCGTGGCAAGGGGCCACCTAAGAAGGGCCAAGGGAAGCGAGCTGCAAAACGAAGCAAGTAGAGGTAATTACATCTGGTGGAACGGTATCAAAAGCACTTTAATGCCTTGATAGAGCTTCCCACATACAGCAGGTAAACGGATTGGATCCGGATTTTCCAAATCTGATTTTTTCGGATTTTGAAAGAGTCTTCCGACTGAATTCATATTGGATTTTCATTTTTTCAAAAGAAAAAACATTTATCAGTTTGGATCTTTTGGGATCAAATTGTGTCATAAAATTTGAACACTGCTTTGTATATAAATTTGGACCGGATTCAGACACTGATTGGATTCAGAGCAAATTTGGATTTTTTAATTTTTCAATTTTTGCTATTGAAGTATTTTAATTCAATTTCATTTTCTTCTAATGATATTACGGTAAATAAAAAAAATGATTGGATTTCATTGTATAATTCACAACATATTTGTATAGATAACTAGTTATATAAATAATGGAAGAAATTATATGTTACCTTGTAGTCAATTTAATTATTCTAGCAAAACATCGCAAATGGGAATCAATTTTTTAGGCCAATGTCCTTATAAATATAGTGAATCAAATAAAGTATTAATGTTTGGCCTGAAATTTAAATACAATTAATTATGCATTTGTTTTAGCTTTTTTAACTAACATATTACTTATAGGATGGTACATCAATAAAAGTGCACGAAAACTGACTATGAGTTAAGAAAACGATATTGAAGCATTCAAATAATTATCTCCTCCATAGATTGAGAAACCGGTGCTTGTGGACCACTTTCTTGCGTGGTGGAATACTCTACACATAATTATTTTAAAACAAAAAATTATCATTAACCACATTAATCAAAAGTCAAAAGTATTGTCATCCCTTTAAAATTTCATTTTATAATACTAGAAAAGCTAGTTGATATAAAAGTAAATTTCACTTTTGGAAGTAAAAACGCACCACGAGGTATAGGGGTGGTGCTCATTTTATACCAGCCTTAATTGTTCGAAACTCTATATCTATGTATTTCTTTTGTTCTTGTAAATGAATACAACTAACTTTTAGGGTGAGAATATAGGTGTTCGAGAATCGAACCGAATCAACCAATGTTCAATTCACAACATGAAGAACCAAACATGGTGAATTACGATCAAAACCGATACCCTTGGTTTGATTCAATTCGGTCCAAGAAGGTTCTCTCAGTTCTGGGCCACCTTTGTTAGTGTGACCAACAACAGTTCGCACTTCTCAATGTGACCAGCAACAACAGTACAACCTTCCATCGGCTTGCACTTCTCCTTCAATAACTGAGCCTTTTTATCATCAACAAAACTCCTAAGAGAATTTTCCACTAAACTAAACACATTGAAAATTTTAATATAAGACCAAATGGTGACAATGACAAGAAATTGTTCATGGGTCAAGTAGAACGAACCCCAAACAACGATGAGAGATGAGAGATTAAAAACCTAGCCAAAATACTTATCCAAAACAGCAAATGGAACGACAAATGATGATGAGGACGATTCATGGCGATGACACAATTGAGATGAGAGATGGGTGAGTCAGGCTGAGTAGGTGGATGGGCGAAGAAAAGTGCTTTAGGGCTCTATTAGAGTTGGATGAATTTATATAGTGCTCTTAAAAGGTCAGTTTCTTTGGTTGGTTTGGTTTTGGATACTCAGAATCAAACCGACTCGAGAAACATTCGATTTTCCTAGGTGGTGACCCAAACACCCTTCAATTTTAACATGGGAACCGAACCAAACACTCTAGGGTCGATTCGGGTTAGGTCATTCGGATCGGTTCCCATGTGTCATGTCCACCTCTATTGATTTATATAGTC
Organism: Dimocarpus longan; assembly: GCA_022984855.1. NCBI lineage: Eukaryota > Viridiplantae > Streptophyta > Magnoliopsida > Sapindales > Sapindaceae > Dimocarpus > Dimocarpus longan. The sequence goes on along the minus strand of CM041023.1, from coordinate 10,700,694 downwards.
AATGAAAAACCCTATTTTCTTTCCTCTTGAATTTGTTTGATTGTTCAAACATTTCACATAATTTTTTTTTTTTGAACTTAAACATTTCACATGATTAAATTAGAAACATATGGAGGAGAACCAAAAGAAAAAACAAGCACGAAACATCCATAAGAGAAAGGTTTGTTGGGGAAAGAAATCAATTTTATAATGTTTGATTGAATTGGAGTTAGCAGTCTTTTAAAAAGGAAGGAATCTTGCAAAAACCAATAAATTTATTTAGAGGTGCACCCTTTTCTATGACAAATCTGCAACAGTATTTAAAGATTTAAAACCCAACCAATAATATTTATAATGCTATGATCGAATTCGAGTAGGTAGTCTTTTAAAAAGGAAGAAATATTGCAAACCTAACCAATATTAAATTTATTTTTAGGTGCATCTTGTTCTATGACAAAGCTGCATTAGTGTTTAAAGATTTAAAAGCCATCAAAATTTTCATATACAGCCAAAATCATGTTTAATATTTAGATGTTTAAGAATCAGGATTGTATTTTATGATTTTTTTTTATTATCCCATATTTTTACAAGTTAAGTTACTTTCAAGATTAATCTAATTGGAATTCTAGGATCTCTACTTCTAAATATCAATAGAGGATTATTCACATAAATAGTAAGACTAATGATATTTGAACCTATCATTTGAATGAAAAATGTCTTACTAACATGTCACTTTGCTTTTCCTCTTAATAATATCCTGCAAGACAGCTCATTTTCTTTTTTTAAAACTTCTGTATGACAGCTCATTGGTTAGGACGCTTCCCCAAATGTCATTGAATAAGATATAGTAACGGACATTTTTCGTTATTCGACTTGCTCATTTTCGTTGACTTATGATGTCCTCGTATAACTTGTTCAAGCAATAACATATGTCAAATGTATGAGAAGAATTAGATGTTGTGAGAAGTAGATGCATCTTTACGATGTTGCTATATGGCAACTGGCAATACGAGAGATCAAGTTGATTTTAACTTCTCAAATTCATCCTCGTATCTAAAAAAAAGGTGATTCTTGAACTCGGAGCTTCTATTCCACTCTTGTTGTTTCCTTCTATACAAAACGATGCACATAGAAGAGTAGATTGCTATCCTCTGCTTCCTCTGAACTCAACAGGTCAGTTCAATCCAAGGTTTAAATTTTCTGTATTTTTTGTTTCATTTTTTAATTTCTTTTTGGCATAAATATTAGTTTACAAAATCTCAAGGCAGATCTGATAACTCAGATCTCTTCTTGGTGCCTTCCTATTAAATCAACCCAAAACTCGATTGTTCAATATAAGTGAGGACCAGATGGTGGTCTTTTCTAATTCAATTGTTCAATATAACCTCCGACCACTAGCCACAAAGAGTATTCGAGTAATTAAAGCCATCTGTTGAATATCATGTCTTTATGACAAAACTTATTTTTAGTTTATTATAAGTTACTTTTCATAAGATTTTTTGTTTTCATCCCTCATATATACTTGACATAACTCATATGTGTTTTTCTTTATTTAATACTACAACTCTGCAAATTATATTTTTAACAATTGTATACATCTCCCAAATACAATTCGTGGTTTGAGGGTTTTTAAATTGGTTCCTCTGCTTCTTAAGCAAAAAGAAGCAATTATTCTTTTAAATTTAGTGCTTCATTCTTCCATTTTGGTTGCTTTTTAAACAAAGATCTTGCAATGTAGGCAAGAATGTGAGGATAAGTCTACAAGATTCTTTTTTTCATCCCTCATATGTGCTTTTTTAATAAGTTTTCATTATTTTAGTTGAAAAAAAGAATTATTCTACTATAATCTACCATCCAAGAGCTGCTTTCTTCAGCATTACTAAAGATTCTTATATAACGTAGGTATCTCCTAATTGTAGCTAATTTTCTCTTTAATTTGCATAGGAGGGTTCGGATCTAGTACATCTCGGTTTCTGTGTTGCCCATCTGATATTGGTTTCAAGTTTGCTGGTAAGATGACTGCACCCTCTAGCTTTACGTTATAAATTCTGCAACACCACAAATGTTTTTATGCAACATTAATATATACATACATTCATGAAACGAAATCAGAGCCACTGCTTTCATAGCAATTAGTAAGAAATTCGGTACGTACGGCATCAACCGTACTTGGGTTATTCAAACTGTACTCTTGAATTTAAATTCTCATCCATTTAGTACTCTAATCAAGAGGGTTGATATATTTAATATAAATTGGCAAATATAAATATTAGAATAGGAAGGATTTTTATTATTATTATTTGTGTCTTTGTGCGTATGTTTTTAATGACTAATAATCATAAGTTTATACTTGATCCAATAATTATGAAATCAAGAGATTGTTTTTGTTTTATTATTTCAACGAAAGACACATGGTAATTAAGGTTAATTAATTTGAGATTTACATAATTAATTAACTTGTAAATTAGACAATTTGAATCCTATTGATTCATTTAAGACTAATTTTCTTATATAAACTGGAAGGAAATAGTAGAGAAACTTTCTTTATCTAGATTATACCATGGTAACTACGTGGCTAATTTGATCAAGGACCAGTTTAGTTTTGTCACAGTTTTTAAAATAATCGCTATGCTAAAAAAAAGGACTAGCATTTTGTTAATTCTAGGGAAAACTTCATTTAGTCCTGAAGTTTTAGAAAATATCAGGTTTTTAAAGTTCTTTTGGAAATAACTCTTTTCATCTCTATTATTTCCAAAATTCTTCGAAAAAGTTCGAGCCGCCAGTTAACTGATGTTTTACGGTGACTTTAAACAATTTAAATTGTAATTTAATAACATAATTTAAAGTCATTTTAGATAAACTTGTAAATTTATTGTTTTATGGGAGTAATTAGATAATTTTCATGCCACTAACAATCATCAAAGTCAAAAATGATTTTTAACACATTTCATTAATGTTGATCATTAGTTGACTGATGACTTGGACTTTTTTTAAGAGTTTGAAAAAGTTAAGGATAAAAAGAACTGTTTCCAAAAGAGTTTTAAAAACTCGATATTTTTAGAAACCTTAGGGATTAAAATAAAAATAGACTAGCATTTGGTTAATTCTATTGTTAAAATTGTTATAAACATAAAAAACAGTATACATACGTTTCACAAATTTTATGTTATAGCTATGAATTTATAAAATATCTAAATTAGACATAAAAATAAATATTTGACGTAAATATAATTCTATAAGATTATATATATGTTGAATGAATTTATGTTGATTACTATGAATTTTTAAAATATCTAAGTAAAACATAAAAATAAATTGTTTAATTTATTTTTGATATAAATACAATTCTATATGATTATGGTTGGGATATAAATATGTTTTTGTTAAAATTAATGAGGATGATTTTAACATTTTCACTAAATTCTCTTTTAAGGTAGATTTGGTTGTAAATTTATAAAGCTCAAGTAAGAGGTGAACATCAATATGGCTGAGATTGCGGTGAACCTTGTTATTGACAACTTCGGTCCATTGCTTGTCCAAGAAATCAAATTGCTGAGAGGTGTACGAAAAGAAATTGAAGATGTCAAAACTGAACTGAAGAGCATAAGATGGTTTCTCAAGGATGCAGAAGCCAAGGCAGCAACAGAAGAATTACAAGGAAAGAATAGTAATGAAGGTGTCCAACTGTGGGTGGAACAAGTGAGAGAAGTGGCTTATTACATTGAAGATGTCATTGATGAGTTTTCATTCACTGTCGCCCAACTTCCTCATGGTAAAGGCCTATTCGGTGTCCTTCATAAAATCAGTCGCTCAATAAAAAAGTTGAAACTATGCCACAATATTGCCAATGATATTCAAGATATCAAGTCAAAACTTGTCAAAATGGAGGAGAGAAGAAAACGCTATGGGTTCGATTCTATAGAGCAAGGATCAAGCTCTGAAAGAAGAAACATTTTTCAACCAGGCGGTTGTGGAGTTGGTTCATATTACACAGAGGAAGATCAAATTGTGGGTTATGACACTATAAGAAACAAAGTCAATAAACAGTTGGTGAGCAGAAAGCCTGAACGTAGAGTGATCGCGTTGGTAGGTGCAGGAGGACTAGGCAAAACAACTCTTGCTGCTAGTGCTTACAAGAACAAGGGTGTGAGAAGCCACTTCAATTGTCATGCTTGGATCTATGTTGGGAAAACATACAACAAGGAAGATCTATTGAGGAGAACAATACAAAATTTTTATAGTTCAATGGAGGAGTCTGCTCCTAGGAACATTGAAACAATGGATGAGATAGGACTAATTAACATGCTACGGAAATATTTAAAGAATAAGAGTTACATGGTTGTATTCGATGATGTATGGAAAGATGAGTTTTGGGCAGATATAGAGCATGCTTTACCTGATGACAACAAAAGCAGCAGGCTAATCATCACAACACGAAACAGGGGTGTTCCTCGTTTCATACAAACCTCAGTTGTTCATGTCTCTATGCTTGAAGGTTTGCCTACAGATAAGGCATGGCAACTTTTTTGCAAGAAAGCCTTCAATGGGTCTTGTCCACCAGAGTTAGAGGAATTGTCAAATAAAATCCTTGAAAAATGTGGAGGTCTACCATTAGCAATAGTAGCAGTAGGTGGTCTCTTATCACACAAGAATAAGATTGTCATTGAATGGGAAAAGTTACTCACTAATTTGGGTTCCGAGTTAGGAAGTGATCCTTGTCTAGCAAGTTGTCATAGAGTTTTATCTGAAGGTTATAATGATTTGCCTGCCCACCTCAAGCCTTGTCTTTTGTACTTCAGTCTGTTTCCAGAAAGCTATTCAATTAGTCGTGGGACACTAATACGTTTGTGGATAGCTGAGGGTTTTGTTCAAAATAAATACTATAATTGCAATTGCCCTGAAGAAGTTGGACGAGAATATATTGCTGAACTCATACAAAGAAATTTGGTTCTTGTTTCAGATGTCTCTATTGATGGAAGACGTAAAACTTTTCGAGTCCATGATCTAATGCATGAGATTATCCTAAAAAAGACTGAACAACAAAGTTTCAGTCAAATCCTAAGTGAGTCTACTATGAATCAATGCAAACAAGTTCGTCGCCTTACCATAGACAAAAGCATTGGTAATGCTCTGAAGAGGATTATAGACTCAAAAATACGTTCCATTATTTTTTCTAACGTAGTCGAGTCACCGCAGTCTCTTATGAGTACATCATTTGTTGGCAATTTAAAGTTAGTGAAAGTGCTTGATTTTAGGGATTCTCCAATAGCCGATCTTCCTGAGGGAGTGGGAAACCTTTTTCACTTGCACTACTTAAGCCTGAAAAATACAAAAATAAAGACTCTTCCTAAGACTATAGGTAGGCTTGTCAACTTGGAGAGTTTGAATTTGAAGAAAACTCTTGTGAGTGAGCTTCCAGTTGAAATCAAGCATCTGAAAAAGTTACGTTACCTAGTGGTAACCCGTTCAGATAGTCCTGCCTTCTTTCATGGAGGTACAAAAATTCAGGAAGGGTTTGGATCTTTAATGGATCTACGAAATCTAGGTGACGGCTTACAATTGAACACTAAAGCGGTTGAAGAGCTAAAAATGCTAAGACAGTTGAGAAAGTTGGCAATTCAACTGGTTAATGGAAATGATATGAAGAATCTATGGCCTTCCATTTCAAATATGAAAGATCTCAGATCTTTGGGGATAGAGTTGATAAACAGAGAAGATATGCTTGATACAGAATCCATGTCTTCTCCTCCCGTACCCCTTGAGTGTTTATATTTGTTGGCAAATCTGACGAAGCTGCCGGACTGGATTCCTCAACTTCAAAATTTATCTACACTGATGTTAGTTCGGTCAGGCTTAATCGAGGATCCAATGAGAGTCCTTCATAACCTGCCTAATTTGTTGGAGCTTAATCTTGTGGAGGCATACAATGGAGTGCAATTGCATATCAAACAAGGTTGGTTTCTGAAACTCCGGCTGTTGCATCTCTCTGACTTGAAAGCATTGGAGTTTATTATGATAGAAGATGGTGCCATGCCTCTTCTTGAACGCTTATGGATTTCAAGATGCCTCTTGAAGGAGATTCCAACCGGAGTTGAGAATCTAAGAAACCTTCAAATGCTTTTCTTTCCTGATATGTCAAAGGAATTTCAGTCTCGTATAATAACAGATGAGACATCGGAGACTTTTCGACGTATTACGAAAGTCACTGCCATCTCTAAGGATGAAGAAGGACGACACATATGGAGGTCTGTCAAAGATATTGGATTTGCTGCCTAAATCAGTTGAGAGAATACCAAAAAAGGAAGCCAGTTCTTAGTTATATTATAACAGGTCTGTTCTTGTTCCTCTACTCTCTTTCTTTATCTGAACTTCATGTCCATGTTCTTTTACAGTTAGATGACTTTTTTTTTTTATCTGTTAAAATTTTCTTTTTACACACGTATATAGTTTTAAATAAAAATATTAATTTTCCTTTGATACATATTTATATAGTATTAATATGATGTGTAGTTATCATATATTTTTATAATTGTTTTAGATTTTTCTTTGTATTTTATTATATTATTTTCTTATTTAACAAACTAATTTTATGTTTCAATTATTCCTTATGAACAGATGAAACAATGTGATCGAAGTGCAAAATTCATCTTCCCAATATATTGAAAACGGTTGTTGTCCCTATCCTTTCTTTTTCTTCTTCTTCTTTTTTTGAATTGTCGATGTCTGCTATGCAATTATTGTTATTAAAGTGTATTCTTCTTGGCCAATTTTAATTATGATTGTCACTACTTAAATCTCTATACAAATTATGCTTCTATAACTTATGATTGAATGTGAAGTTTAAATTTTTTTTTTTTTGTTTTATTTTTATTTTATTGGATTTGAGGAAAATGGAATTTGAATTTAAGACCTTCACTTTGTGTTATCAAAGCTAATAGCTTGACAAGTAGATTGCATAATTTACTTATTCAAATTACTAAATTCAGCCAGCGAAGCACTAAATTATTGAATTTGGATGCTCAGATATAAGTTTTGACATTAATTGAGATTGACCAAGTGATAGCTTTTGGGCTTGTGGGGCATTCATCCTAATGTTGTTTTTATCTTTCAATCTTTTTTCCTTTTTGTTTTTTTCTTTCTTTTTGAATTAAGGGTGAGGAAATTGAACTCAGCACCTGCACTGCAGAAATGTGGTTATCATGGAACTATGTATACCTACAACTATTTCGAATGTATATATATATTTCAAAATAGATATATATATATATATATAACCACAATCTTTTATAAGTCTTATGTTATCCACAATCTAAAATTTTAATTTTACTTAATTCTCCCCGCATATGGTGGTGACATGGTGAAATGGCATTATAGAATCTTATCGTTCTAATCACAAACTCTGCTAAGGGTGGATGTACTCCGCCACTATAATTTTGACATTCCTTTTATTTGATAATTTTTGCTGTAAACATGATTTTACACATGCAAAATAATGGTTTCTTGATTTTAAGAAGCTTATATATTTAAGAAAACTTATATGAAAAGTCTGTATAAATAAATAAATACTAATAAAATTAAAATAAGAAAATTTATATCTCAAATAATAATAATAATAATAATAAAAGGGTAGGTCTGTTCCCTTTACTCTCTTTAAATTCATTTCATGCTTCTGCTGTTTTACAATTAAATGACCCTGTTTTGTTTAAAGGCTAAAGCACAATCAAATAACCCCTGAATTTTTCTTTTGATGTATGTGTATATCTTTAAATGAAAGTACTTGTTTTTGTTTAATATATTCATATATTATTAATATGATTTGTAGTTATCACTTATTTTCGTAATTATTTTTAGATTTTCCTCTTAATTGTTATTATATATTATATTTCTTATTCAACAAACTTATTTTATGCTTCAATTAATCTTCACAAACAGATGAAGCAATGTTCATATAGTGTGACTAGATTGGAGATTTCATCTTCCCAAAAAATTGAACATGTTTTTATTTTTTATTTTTATAATAATTGAACATTGTTATTGTTGTATGTATTTTTGGACGGCAGTAAATGGGCTAGTAAACGCCCATTAGAATGATCCAGTGATCAGCCTAATGGAATAAGGGCTCAGCTTGCCAAGTCTCAGCCCACGGGAGTGATCTCTTGGAGCACTGAACAAGCAGCTCGTATAAGCGAGCTCTCATATGACGAAGCAACTCATTGACTCAAGCCTTCAGCATAGCACGCGACCTCAGTTTGCGCATACAAGTTCTCAGGTTGCTGATCTTAATCAAAACTGTCTAACGAGCTCCAGCTCGCCCAGAACACGATCGAGCTCGCCCAGAACAAGGTCGAGCTCGCCCAGAGCAGAATCAACTTGCGACTTAGAGTGGCGTGCAGTAGAAGACTACCCACAATGGTAGCAACGCAGATTAAGGAACATGCAACTACTAAATCAAGACCCAGATTTTTTGGGATTTAATGGGTGTCGGTATGGGAAAGTGTAATTAATTATTTCCTATTTATATTCAACTATAGTACCACCCATTTCTCTATAAATAAGGGCAAAATTGCTTGTAAGAAGGCTTTTTGGCTAGCTCTCTCACACCAAAAAATGCACATAATAATAGTGACTGCCTCTCTCAATAGAGTATGCGCCATGGACGTAGGCCTTTACCTTGGCCGAACCATATAAAATCTATCCCAATTTCTTCCTCTTTGCCTCTCCTATCTCTTTTCTGCTTGCTTTGTGTGATTATCTGCAGTATTGGGCTTAAGTAACCTGGGTTGACCAATATTTGATGTCGATATTTTGACGCTAAAAGGAGGGCTCAACTGCAGATTTTTCCAGATCTTCAACTGCCATGGCAAGAGGAAGAACCAAGAGTTGCAATGCAGCAGCTGACCAACTTGAAAGGCAAGTAGATCAGCAGCAAGGCATCCAACTGGCAAGAGGTATCATTGCCTCCGTGTACAGTGTGGACTATGTAATACAGCTAGCAGATTAGTGACCTTAACAGTTTCAATAACTAGCACAGCAGCGGTCCAAACGAGCTCTCGGTCAAGAGCATGAATCCAAGGCAAAAGCCATCTTCACAATTCATGGTGACCTTCACCTCACGGATGCATCTTCATACTTGGTGGTAACTTTATTTTTGAGCACATGTCTCCAATGATAGCATGAATATTAATGAATGTGTTAAAATTTCCTTATTGTTGTGTCATGATTATTTATTGTGCTCACTGAAATGCTTTCACCTTGGTCAAAAATGCAAATAATTAAGCTCTATCATCAGGTGACAACCCTCTGGGCATAGCTCGTAACCTATTACACTGTCATTGGGTGACGAACCCCTTAGTAGCCCAACCACTTATATTGACATCGGGTACGACCCCCTGGGCATAGCTTGTAAATAATTGCACTATGTTATCAGGTACGACCTCCTAGATAGCTCGCGAGTTATTATGTTGTATAAGCTCAGGATACGACCCTGTGAGCGCAACCAAGGTCCCACGATCTCAACAACTCTCGCTATACAGCTCGGGTTATGACCTTTTGAGCATCGAGAGGTTATTACATTGTATAAGTTCAGGTTACGACCCTGTGAGTACAGCCAAGGTCCCATGACCTCAACAACTCTCGCTATAGAGCTCGAGTTCCTACCCTTCATATAACGACCCATCCTCTCCCCATGTTAGGCCGGGACCTTCCTGGGTGCATGGGCTCACCCATCCTTCGGTCCAGGTACTGTCCCTTAGCCTTTAGGGATTTCATACGCCTCCCACACCCCTTGAACCCATGACCAAGGCCATATAGTCAAATGGGAAGCAAGATGTGTACCAATTGAGCTACTAGCTCAATTGGTACACATCTTGCTTCCCATTTGACTATATGGCCTTGGTCATGGGTTCAAGGGGTGTGGGAGGCGTATGAAATCCCTAAAGGCTAAGGGACAGTACCTGGACCGAAGGATGGGTGAGCCCATGCACCCAAGAAGGTCCCGGCCTAACATGGGGAGAGGATGGGTCGTTATACTTCAAGCACAACCTACTGCATTAGCTCGGGTTCCTACCTTTTGAACGTAACTTGTTGTATCAACTCTCGCTATAGAGTTCGAGTTCCTACTTTCGCATGTCAGTGGGTTCTAACACCCACTAGGCATAGCTCGAGAGGATTATTATTGCTAATGCATGACATTTTTCGGTCCACAAAAAACTCGAGGACCTGGTGGGACAAAGGCACAAAGCAAATATTTAAATGAAATGAGCAGATGCCAAACAAACCTCACGCAGAGACAAATTAGGCAACATGCTTTCAATGCTTCTCCACTTCACCATCCAGATGAAGCTCGCTCCTCACCTATTTCCTCCTCCCTCTTAAGGAACTCAAGCTTGAAGTCTAACCATGTAGCTGTACGAGCACATTCCTCAAAGTAACAAGGTAAAAATTGAAAGGGGAGCATGATAGATCCAGACGCACTAGCTTTTACCAGCGGGCTCAAGCTCTCAATCCGTAAATACACTGAGAGCTGAGGGGCTTATGTTGTATGTATTTTTGGGCGATAGTAAATAGGCTAGTAAAAGCCCATTGGAATGATCCAATGACCAGCCTAATGGAATAAGGGCCTAGCTTGTCAAGTCTCAGCCCACAGGAGCGACCTCTTGGAGCACTGAACGAGTAGCTCGTATAAGCGAGCTCTTATATGACGAAACAGCTCATTGACTCGAGCCTTCAGCACAGCATGCGACCTTAGCTTGAGCATACAAGCTCTCGGATTTCTTATCTTAATCAGAACTGCCTAATGAGCTCCAGCTTGCTTAGAATAGAATCAGCTCGCGGTTTAGAGTGGCGTACATAATAAGACTTCCCAGAATGGTAGCAGTGTAGATTAAGGAACACGCAATTATCAAATCAAGACCCAGGTTTTTTGGGATTTAATGGGTGTCAGTATGGAAAAGTATAATTAATTATTTCCTATCTGTATTCAACTGTAGCACCACCAATTTTTCTATAAATAGGGGCAAAATTACTTGTAAGAGGGCTTTTTGGCTAGCTTTCTCACATCAGAAAATGCACATAATAATATTGACTGCCTCTCTCAACAGAGTAGGTGTCGTGGATGTAGGCCTTCACCTTGATCGAATCACGTAAAATCTGTCCCAAGTTCTTCCTTTCTACCTCTCCTCTCTATTTTCTACTTGCTTTGTGTGATTATCTGCAGTATTAGGCTTAAGTAACTTGGGTTGACCAATATTTGATGTCGACAGTTATTATCCTTTATTTATTTATTTTTTTATTGATTGTGAATATCTACTACGCAATGTGATTGCTATTGTTAAAATATTTTCTTTCTTGGTCAACTTGAAGTATTTTTCTCGGTAATCAATTCAACTAATTCTCCAAGTCCTACCATTTCTATTAAGTGTTAATATGTAAACTAAAATTAAAGATATAAAAAGCAACCATTATTCTATATGATTTGATGATAGAAAGAACTTATTCGGTCCGAAAATGTCCAAGATTGAAATCACCTCAATGCAAGTGGCCCTGGAAGGACCATTGATTCCTTTTGCTTTACTTGCATCTAGCACTTAGAAAACAGAGATCATATAGCTATTTATGGATTCCATTTCATTTTTTATAACTAGTAAATTTAGTGGAGGTTATGGTCTATACATGATTTACAATTCTTTATACGCGAATTGTGCTGTTGATTCTAGGCTGCAGTACAGGTAATGAATTATTATATTTGGAGTAAAGTTGATGGAAGAGCTATATATTGTCCAGTCTGTGATCTGATGCACGAGATCATCCCCAAAAAGAGGAAAAAACTGGGTTTTAGTCGAGTCTTGAATGGAAATATTATGAGTCAATGGAAAAACACATGGCGTCTTACCATGCATGAAAGTAGTGACAATATTTTTAAGAGGATTAACGATCCATTTTTCTTTCCAATACAGTTGAGCTACCACAGTCTTTGTAAGTAGTTTATTTGTTACACATTTCAAGCTTATGAAACTTTTTTAGACTTTGTATATCGAAAAAAGAAATAAAAGAAAAATACTAGACTTTGAAGATGCTCTTTTGTATATTATCTTTGCTAAGCAATAAGAAGCCTTTTTCATTTGCGCTACTTAAAGCCTGAAAAATGCAAAAAGTGAAAAATACTTACTAGGTCCATCAATATGCTTGTCAACTTAAGAAACGTTGAACTTGAAGAAAACTCTTGTGAGAGAGCTTCCAATTGATATTAAGCATTTGAAAAACATTGATATTACAGTAAGCCTTGTTGTTGACAAGTTGGGTCTATTGCTACGTCAATAAATCAAATTACTGAGAGGTGTATATAAAGAAATTAAAGACATTGAAACTGAAGAGCATAAGATGCTCTTTCAAGGATGCTAAAGTAAAGGCAGCAACTGAAGAATTACAAGAAAAGAAGAGCAACAAAGGTGTCCAACTATGGGTGGAACAAGATAGAGAAATGGTTTATTATATTGAAGATGTTATTAATAAACTCATATTTACCATTGCCTATAAACTTCCTCAAGGCAAGGGCTTCAATGGTGTTCTCCAAAAAATCAATCGCTTTATAAAAAAAAGCTGAAACTGCATCACAATATTGCCAATGAAATCCAATATATCAAATCATTACTTGTTGTTGTGGGTATATTTTGGGTTGTATAAGTGGGCTAGTAAAAACCCAACGAACTCCAATGGATCGACCCAATAGACAAAAGCCCAGTTCGTTAATGTTCAGCTCACAAAAATGAGTTCTCAGTTCGCTGTTACAGTTCTCAAATCGTTGGTCAACCATGGTTAAGACTGCTTTGTGCTCAGCTCTAGGTCACTCAGAGTGAGGTCCTGCTCATAGCTCGAAGTGCGTATTAAAGGAATTTTTCCAGAAAGGCAATAACCTAAGTTAAGGAGAGTCAACTATCCGAATTGGAAGTAAAATCAAATTCATATTTTAGTAGAATCTATCCTTAAATTAATGGACACCAGTTTTAGAAGTATAATTAACATATAATTTCTTTTTATTTTTATTGTACTCAAATTGTAATACCCCACATTATAAATAGGGGTTGAAAATTCATTGTAGAAATAACAATCAATAATATACTGTGACTCTTCCAAAATAACCAAAGAAAGAGTCATGGATGTAAGCATCTTTTTGGACCGAACCACATAAAAGATCTCCTTGTATTCGTTGTTCTTCCTCTTCTCTTTCTTTTGTTTTTACTTTATTTGCAGTATTGGTCAAGATTTTGGGTCAACTGAATTTAAATGTCGATATTTTGGTGCTAGAAGGAGGGTTCATACTGCAATCTTTTGAATTTTCAACTGTCATGATAAGAGGAAGAACCATCAGAAGTTCTAACGCGGCAGCTGATCAACCAGAAAGACAGATGGATCAGCAACAGCGTGACATCCAATCGATGGAGGATATAACTATGCTCATGACAGACGCGTCTCATGTCCCCACAAACGGCGCTACCATGGGTATGCTTCCACTAGCCCTTTGCCAACCAACACTGATGGTCCCTACAGTTGAGAGCCTACAGGTGTGGTACGAGCGGTAGGAGGTGTTGGAAAATACAATGCGACAACTTACAATTGCAGTCAGGGTGCTGGCACATGCCCAAGCACAAAACGCGCCTAGACTTGAGGCTGCTACTCCCAAAGAAATTTACTAACAACAACGAGAGGAAGTACCAGCTCCTGAAAGACCCATCAGAGAGGTGTCGCGACCTGTCGACTCAGTTCGTTCCTCCAACTCATGTTCGAGAGCTGAAGGTCATCGAGCTCATGAAAAAGAGGAAGTTCCACGTCCTATGGGTGAGCCAGGATACGAGCCGCCACGTAGAGGGTGGCCGTTATCGAGTTCAGGCCATACCTTACTATGAAGTGGATAAAGTAGACCATTAGCGACGTGCGGAGTCGCACAGAGCTGACGGCTCATGAAGGGCTAGTTAGGGATATGTACCAGACTGCTGCTCTTCAGGTCATAAGTGCAGGAGAGAACACAGGCCTCAAGACCCAAGGATAGAGGAGCTTTTTCAGAGGGTTCAACAACTTGAGGTACGTCCTGATACCTCAAACCAGCGTGATCAATATGGGGAGAAGACCCCCTTCACTAGAGAGATCGAGACACAACCTCTCCCTCACAGATTCAAGGTTCCCAACATTCCTCAGTATAATAGAGATAACCCTTATGATCACCTGGATGCATTCAATGTCTAAATGGATCTCCAGACAGTCAATCCGTTGGTCAAGTGCCATGTTTTTTTAGCCACCCTAAGGGACATTCCATGGACCTAGCTCGACAATCTCCCAGCTCACAGCATAGATTGCTAAGAGGAATGTAAACGAAAGTTGACTAGTAGGCATAGAGCTCTGATGAGGCAACTCGCGCATTTTATCACCTCGCCACAGTTTTCCAACGATAAAACGAATCATTGAAAGATTACCTTACGAAGTTCAGAGACAAAGTCAACAATGTAGAGAACTCTTTAGACGAGAGCATCCTAACTGCGATCTTAGTTAGGCTTCTCAATGATGGGAAGCTATATGAGAGTATCTATAAATCTTTAGTGAAAGACCTGGGCGAGTTTTACGAGCAAGCTACCAAGAAGATTAGATGAAAAAAGACCTTTAGCCTCAAGCAGTCTAACTAGAAAAGTGAAATAGACAGTTTAAACCAATCAAATAAAAGAAATAATGGTGGGAACAGAAGTGAAGGTTGAAATAACGGTTTGAACAATTAGATCGCTAAAAAGATTAGGAATGAGTTCAAAAATGAACGACCTCAGCGTCAATGTCATCATGATAGCTACAACATCCTGTCAAATACACAGGATAAGATCTTTGCAACGGAAAGGAACAGGAAGGACTTTGGGAAGCCCAATCCCATGAGTTCTCCCCTTAACCTCAGAAATAAGAACAAGTTTTATATTTATCATAATGAGGTCGAGCACAAAACTTCATAATACTGGGCGTTAAATGACACTATTGAGAATCTAATAAAGAGAGCTCGCTTGAGAGACTATGTGGTGCGACCAACAAACTCGCAACCTCAACAACAATGACCTCAACAACCACCACAACCAATACAGCAGCAGCCCCTACGAGTTCTCAAACAAGAATATGAACCCGCAGTGAGGACCATCTTTACCATACATGATGGTCCTCACATCACAGGTACATTTAATAGGTCGCATGAACATTACGTATAAGAAGCGAATCATGTCCTGCTCACAGGTCATAATAGGCTGGAAGGACTCGTGAAGAAGTCAAGAATGGCCTCAGACGAGGTTTATGTTGGCCCCATAATGATGCACTCGTCATTCCAGCAAAGATTATTAACACCGAGGTGCGACGAATCATGATTGGCACACAGAGCTCGGTGAATGTCATGTATAGAGGGTGTTACGACCAATTGGGACTAGGGACAGAACAGTTGAGGCCTTCCTCAGAACCTCTTTATAGCTTCACTAGAGACGCCATCACTCCAGTAGGCCAAATTAGACTTCCGCTTACACTTGGGGATTCAAGTCGTCAAGCTACTGTGCTGGTAGACTTTTTAATAATTGACTACCCCTTAGCATACAATATGGTTCTAGAAAGACCTATGATGAATGATCTAGATGTAGTTACCTCTACCAAGACCTTCACAGTCAAATTTACAAACCTAATGGGATAGGTTGTGTGTGAGGTGAGCAGCACCTGGCTCGAAGCTACTACAAAGACGCAATCAAGATGGGAATCAGAGGAAAGAAGGTAAATGTGGTTTTGGGGGGTAAGCCACATGTTATGAGTGAGAAAGAGATAAATCGCGACCTCGACCCACACGAGGTGAACGCTGACAGAGAGGCTGGGCTTGTAAAAGAGCTTGAGGATGTCCAAGTCAGCCAAGTGGATGCTAAAAGATGCCTCAAGCTAGGATGAGATTTAAATCTAGAAGTGAGATCCCAGATCGCTTACTTTCTCAAAACAAACTTGGACGTTTTTGCTAAGAACCATGAGAATATGGTGGGAATAGATCCCAAAGTCATATCATATAAGCTAAACATTGACCCCCACCATAAACCTGTTCACTAAAAAAAGAGGCCAATGATGGCGGAATGCTAAACCACTTTGAATAATGAGGTAGATAAGTTGTTGCCCAAAAAATTCATCTGTGAAGCCTATTACCCAACCTGGGTAGCCAATCCTGTGCTCGTAAAGAAGAAAAATGGGAAGTGTAGAACCTACATCGACTTTATGGACTTAAATAAGGCATGCCCAAAATACGGTTTCCCTCTACCCAGAATTGACTAGCTTGTGGATGCAACAGTTGGTCATCGGCTCCTAAGTTTCATGGACACCTATTTAAGCTATAATCAGATACCTATGAGCTCAGAGGATGAAGAGCATACCTCGTTAATCACAGATCATGACCTATACTGCTACAAAGTGATGCCCTTTGAACTGAAGAATGCGAGGTCAACCTATCAACACTTAGTGAATATGATGTTTGAGGAACAAATTGGGAAGACAATAAAGGTGTACGTGGATAACATGCTAGTAAAGTTCAAGCAAGTAGCTGACCATGTGTACGACCTGGAGGAAATGTTTCAAATATTGAGGAACTACCAGATGAAGTTGAACCCACTCAAGTGAGCATTTGGGGTGGCCTCCGAAAAATTTCTTGGCTTTATGGTAAACAACAAAGGGATTGAAGCAAATCTCGAAAAGATTAGGGTGCTAATTGAAATGAGGTCCCCTACTCGAGTCAAAGATATGCAAAGCCTCAATGGCTAGGTTGTAGCTCTTAGTAGATTCATCTCAAAGGCCACTAACAAATGCATTCCCTTTTTTGACGTACTAAAGAAAACGAAAAACTTTGAATGGACTTAGCAATGTGAGGTGGCATTTTAGCAACTAAAGGACTATATGGGCTGAGCTCCACTACTATCCAAACCAAAAGAATGAGAGAAGCTCATCTTCTTGGAGGTATCTCAGCATGCCTTGAGCACAGCTTTGGTGCAAGAAAAGGAAATGACACAGCTTTCCGTATACTATGTGAGTAAGAGACTACTCGATGCTAAAACCAGGTACTCGCAGATGGAGAAACTTGCCTATTTCTGGTAGTCACGTCGAGGAAGTTGTGCCCATATTTTCAAGCTTATAGAATTAAAGTTCTCACTTAGTATTCCTTAAAGCAGGTTCTCCAGAAGTCGGACACTTTAGACCGATTACTCAAGTGGGTGATAGAGTTGGCACAGTTCGACATCGAGTTCAAGTCGAGATCGGTAATTAAGGCCCAAGCTCTAGTAGACTTCGTCCCAAAGTTCACGAGGCCTATAAAAAAAGGGGTTGAATCTTCTGAAGGCCCAACTTGCGAGCTATATGTGGATGGATCATCCATTAAACAAAAGGCTGGGGCTAAGGTGCTTCTAATTAGTCCCAAAGAGCATAAGATTCTCTGTGCATTAAGGTTTGGTTTTCAGGCCACCAACAATGAAGCTAAGTATGAAGCGCTGCTAGCAAGTCTACGTCTAGCTAAAGAGATGCGAGCTGAGAAACTAGAGATTTTCAGTGACTCTCAGCTCGTGGTCTGCCACGTCCAAGGGGAATATCAACCAAGGAGTCTAAGATGACAGTTTACCTCCAGAAGGTTCAGAAGCTGCTAAGTACTTTCCAAAAGTTTAAAGTGAACTAGATCCCGCGAGCTCAAAACTCATATGCAAATCACTAGCTTGCCTAGCAACTACCCGGATGCAGACTTTCTGGGACCTATCCCAATAGAGTTCTTGTTGGCCCAAACACAGAAGAGAAGGATTCAATGATGGCCATAGTTGTCCAACCAAACTCATGGTTGAGCCTAATCTTGAACTACTTGCAGAAGGGGAAGTTACCGAGTGACAAGCTGGAGGCATGTCGCCTACGTGTTAGAGTAGCTCGATATTGCATCTACGATGATATGCTATGCAAGAGAGGATTCTCAGCTCCACTCTTGAGATGCATTGATGATTAGGACTGCGAGACCGTGCTAAAGCAGATACATGCTGACCAATGTGGAAATCACGCTAGAGGGCTATCTTTAGCTCATAAAGCACTCCAGCAAGGATTCTATTGACCTATCATGAAGCAAAACACTATCAACTTAGTCAAGAAATGCGATAAGTGTCAAAGGTTTGCCAAGGTTCCACAAGCTCCACTAGTTTATTTCCAATAAATGGTAAGCTCGTGGCCTTTCGGAATATGAGGGATGGACCTGATTGGGCCTCTAACAATAGCTCGCGGGAAGTGCAAACACGCTGTGGTCGTAGTGGACTACTTTACCAAGTGGGCAAAAACCAAAGAGCTAACGGAGATCTCCACTGTAAAGATAAAAAAGTTTGTGTGGAGTAATATTATTTGCAGGTTCGGGGTCTCTCAATAGATTGTAACAGATTATAGGAATCAGTTCAACAATGATCAATTCATCAAGTTCTGCAGCGACTTGAAGATCGTCAAAAGCTTCTCAACTGTAAACCATCCACAGGCCAATAGTCAGGTCGAGGCTATGAACAAAATAATAAAGTAGATCTTGAAAACAAAGTTGGAAGCAAAGAAAGGAGCATGGGTGGATGAGCTATAAAAGGTACTATGGGCCTACAAAACCATAGCTTGTAACACTACCCATAAACTCTATTCTCTGTGATGTATGGATCTGAGGCTATGATCCTGGTAGAATTAGAAGTGACCTCGTAGCATAAAGCGACCTTCATCCAGAAAATGACAACTAGCTAGTTGCACTAACCTCGATCTCTTAGAAGAGGCAAAAGAAACAGCCCGTTTGAAGGTAGCTATTTATCAGCGAAAGGTCGTAAGGTACTACAACAGAAAGGTCCGAGTCCGGCACTACAACGTTTGTGATCTCATACTATGCCTTATCATACTTAGAGCTCGCAAGGCTAGTGACGGGTCATTAGGTCCAAACTGGGAAGGTCTTTATATTATCAAGAAAAACCTGGGAAATAGAGTGTATCACTTGACTAATATGGATAGAGCTGAGGTCCTGCAAGCTTGGAATGTTGAGCACCTTCACCCATACTTTTAGTAACTTTTTGAGCGCATACCTCTAACTTGAAATTCAATCCTTGTGAATAAAAAAAAGCTCCAAATTTCCTATACAGCTTTACTCTGAATAATTTCTCTACTGATTTCTTTATTAAATGTTAAGCATAAAAGTGAAAAGCAATCTCTGCACCAAGTTTCTCTTTGGTAAAAATTTTATTAAACTATATTAGTTGAGGTTCCAACCTACTGGATATAGCTTGATAAATTTTATTAAGTTATACTATTACCTGAGGTTTCAACCTACTGGGCATAACTTGACAAAATTTTATTAAGCTATATTAGCTAAGGATTCAACCTATTGAACATAACTTGACAAATTTTATTAAAGTAAACTATGTTAGCTAAGGTTTCAACCTACTGGATATAGCTTGACAAATTTTATTAAGTTATTCTATGTTAGCTGAGATTCCGACCTACTGGACATATCTTGATAAAATTTTATTAAACTGTATTAGCTGAGGTTTTGACCTACTGGATATAGCTTAACAAATTTCATTAAAGTAAGCTATATTAGCTGAGGTTCTGACCCTATTGGATATAGTTTGACAAATTTTATTAAGTTATGCTATGTTAGCTGAGGTTCCGACCTACTGGACATAGCTTAACAAAATTTTATTAAGCTATATTAGCTGAGGTTCTGATCTACTAGATATAGCTTGACAAATTTTATTAAAGTAAACTGACAAAATTTTATTAAGTTATACTATGTTAGCTGATATTCCGACTTACTGGACATAGCTTGACAAAATTTTATTAAGCGATATTAGCTGAGGTTCTGACCTACTGGATATAACTTGACAAATTTTATTAAAGTAAACTATATTAATTGAGGTTTCGACCTACTAGGTATAACTTGACAATTTTTATTAAATTATGCTATGGTAGCTGAAGTTTCGACCTACTAGCATGGCTTGACAAAATTTTATTAAGTTATATTAGTTGAGGTTCCGACTTACTGGATATAGTTTGACTTAAATTTTTCGAATTAAGCTATAATTTACGAGCTACGACGCATCAAGATCAGCAACCTCCTAAGCTTTCATCATGTTTTATTACCATTGATTTTTACATTGATTATCTTATTTCTCAGTTCAAAGGAAACTCAAAGACTTTAAAAAAAAAAAAAAAGTGGAAAGAAAGCACAAGACAACATTAAAAATAAACCTTACAACGAGGTGAATCAGGCCAACAATAGTAACCTCAAAATGAGATTGAAATATCCATCACAAATGACCTCGTAAAGCGAGGTAAGTGTAACCCAAAGTCATGAAAAATTTTAAAGAAAAAATATTCAAGCTACATGGGGGTTGTATCATGCGAGGTTGCATTTGAAGGCACTACGATCTGAGTTGTCTCATCTTAGAAGGTTGCATCTGGGAGCTCTATATTCTGAGGAGCGCCGTCTAAGATAGCTGAGGATCAGACAGCTTGCTCCTTGTTGTAAAACCTAAAATCCTCATCGTTGATGAGCGAATTATTTTTCTGATTGGATCGTATTTCAATCGGAAAAATATAATTTTCAAGTTCGAAATTATTGGGAATAAGTATTTTCGAGTAATAAAATTAATTTCGAGAGCATGAGGACGGATTCGAAATAATAAATAAATAAGTAATCCAGGAAACGAAATCAAGTCATAAGCGGATTCCCGGACGGACGGACGAAATCGGATTCGAACTTGGAAATGGAATGGGAGAATGCATTGGAAAAGATAAGTGAGACAATTGCATGTGTGCCACGTGTAAGGCATGCAATATATGTTTGAGACAAATGGCAAAGTGGAAAGGAAAGGTGTGACAAGTGGCAGCTTTGAATTATTTAATTAAAATGAAAGCAAACAAAAGGCATTCATGTTTCTTTCGGTCACCATTTGATGTTTTAATCAAAAGATAGAGAGATAGAGAGAAGTGAGAGCTGTCTGGTTGCATGTGAGTGTTTCGACCAGATCTGAGAGCTTGTGTGCATGTGTTGTCCAAGCCATCAGTCCAAGTGAGTAGATCAGAGCTAAGGAAAGGTGGATCTAGGCCGTGAAGTGAAGAGCAGCAAGGAGAGTGAGCTGCTAGCGTGAAGTGAAGCTGTCGCTGCTGGGTATGGGCCGTTGCTGCCGAGCTGGAAGTGTTGTACTGCCAGGAAGTGTTGTCGCTACTGCTGAAATGGTGGATGAAGCTACTGCCGTGATTGGAGCTGCTGTCACGCCTTGAGAGGAGCTGCTGCCAGACCGTGGAGCTGCTGCTGCCGTTGCCGTCGTGAAATGAGCACTGCCGTGACCCTGAGCTGCTGTTGTGAGCCTTTAAGAGCGAGACAGTTTCTAATGCAGTAGCTTTGCAAATGATTGGAGCTATCCTGGAGTGAAAAGCAGCACATGCAGCAAGGAGGAACTGATCGTGAGAGTTGAGTACAGTAACTCGTGGACTGTCTGGTGCGTGAATGTGACCGTGAATTTGTGAGGGCTGTTTGGGGTGTAAATCATCATTCTGAGGTGAGTTTTGGGTGCTTTTGAGATGATTTCAGCTTGTAATTAATTTTAGATGTTGTTAAGAAAGCTGACAGTTTATGCTCGCAAGTGAGGAAGAAGAGTTTACTGCTGCCGTGAGTGTCTTTTGGTATCGTCTCGCCGTCGCGAACATTTGAAAGCTGTTTCGAAGTGGGGAGCGATTCTCACCAAGGTAAGGGCTGTCCTAGCTGGTGTTAATGTGATGTTTTATGTGATTTAAATGCATGAATTAGTGAAAGAAGTTAAGGTTTAGCGGCTGGTACAGATTCGGTTACGCAAAGGATATTGGACAGCTTTCGTGTGAAGTTTTCGAAGAGGTTTCGATTGAGTTTCGTGAGGCATGTTGTAATGTTTATGAATGTTGTGGAAATTATATAAGGTTAAGTTATGAATGAAAAAGCTGACGGTATGATTGGGTTTAGGATTGCGAACCTCATTAGTGCGGAGGTTCGTTCGATTTTGGTTGTTATGTTGACGATTGTTTGTCGATGTTGAAAGTTCGTGATATATTCATTGTATGGGCTATTACGATGTTATAGGGGCTGTCATGTAGTGCTTTTATTTCCAAGTTTGTTATCATGAAAAAGGATGCTTTTTAGTGTATTTTAAAGTGTCGAAATATCGTTCGGGTGTTGATAAATTGTTCTCAAGCGATTCGGTTAAGTTTTCCTCGATTGCAAATGGTTTTAGTTTATGATTTTAGTTGTCGATTAGGCAAGTATGTTTGATGTCAACTCGATGCCTTGAGATGTGTTTAAGCCCATTTTAGTGTTAAGTCGATATTAGGAAAGTTGAGATACGTTTATGTTAGTCGGATAGTTTTAGTTTCGCGCGAAATCGTTAAATTGTCAAATTTGGAGTTGAATCGGAAAAATGTATATTTGTTAAGCTTGCTGCCATATTTTTCTCGTTTACGCTTTATGATGTTTAAATCTTTATTTGCCTTGATCTAAGTTAAGTCGTGAGTAATATGGACGGTAAGTTTATTTGGAAATGAAGGAATCGCGCGAAACGTTAAAGGTGATTAGTCGCGATAGTTAGTTAAAATCGCGTAAATTTTATGTTGTTCGTTTAGGTTCGCTTATTCTCTTCGTTGAATTCATTAGATTATGGTTTCGATGATGTTGCTTTAGATTCGATTGGCGTAGTTCCAGCATGCTTATGTTAAAATGTTATCTTATTTAGGCAGCGATAAGGCGAAGGAAAGCGAAGTTGTAGAAGTAGCGTGAGATAGAAATTTCAGTCGTTTCCGTGAGTTAGAAATTGGTGAGTGTAAATTGTTTTATGAAATGATTATTACACTATGATTTCTATGCTTTCATGAAAGAATTAAACGTTTTAACATTTAAATGAATTTATATGAATGATATACGCTTTACAGGAATGTTATACGCTTCGAATTGTTTATATTTGTATTTAAAGAAATATTGATCGTATAACTTGTTATTGAAATGTGCTTTTATGTTTCGTTTTATAAGCGAAGGAACATGTTTTACAAATATTATTTTAGCATGATAATGGATTTCAAAACCAATGGCTACCCATCCCTATTATGACTGAATTATGATTGTTATGCGGCCGAAGTGCCTTATATCGCGTATGGCATGTCTGTCGGGGGAAAGTCCACTAACTATAGGGGGGGGATCGAGTCTGTCATGTCGCCCTCTACGCGTATATAAGGTACTATCATGAATGATGCCCTATGTGCAGCGAGGTAACATACCGCGGCATAGTGGTTATGACTGAGATTGCACGTCCCCACCACCGGTGACCCAAGACCGGGCGGTGATCATGATTTCCCCGGGTCCCATTGGATATATGTTTTATGACTGAGGATTCATTTATGATTTTTATGAGTTTATTTATGAACTTATGATTATGTTATGAATAAATTTTATGATGCTTATAATCTTGTATATTGTTTTCAAGCAATTGTTTATAAAAATGATTATGTAATATCATGAAATTCACGTTTACATAAATTGTTTCGGAACTTGAATTCTTTCAAAAGATTTTGAAAAGGGTATTAAAGGAAACTTATTTAGAACTGCATAACACTCACTGAGCCTTTTTAGCTCATTCTTTTCTTGTTTATTTTGTTTTAAAAACTCCCCAGGCGCAGGTTCGAGTCCTCCAGGCGGCGGATCTCCAGCTCAAGAGTAGGCAAGCTTATTAAGCGACCGAAACTGTGAAATCAAAGTAAATTTTTGATGAATAACGGATTTAACGTGATGTAAATATTTAAGTTTTATAACTTTGATTATGTTATCATGCAAGTGGAATGTTTTATTTTAAGTTTGAAATGGTTTTATTTAAAATACTTAAATTGTGTTAAACGTTGATTTTGAGATGGACCTGAGGTCCCATTTGGAAGTGGAAATGAACGTATGCATTTTGAAATATTATTAATTGTTTTACAGGTGTTTGATAAAGTTGGAAATGTCGGAGAAACAGCCGTTGTGCTGCCGAAAATTTTTATACCCTCAATTTTTATGAATCAAGAAATGAAACTGTTTTACGGCTTAGCTTCACAGAGTCCTTTTAAGTCACCTGCATAAAGACTGTAAGGATTCTGTGGGGTGCCGGGAGGGCTCCGCTCGGATCTCATCAGGGGAAATCCGGGTCGGGTCCTTTCACTTGTACTTCTCCATCTCTACGATTGCCTCCTCATCAAAGAAGGAGAAGCCCAGTTCGGGATGAACTTTCTCTAAAGTGTAGAGGAACATACTGGAGGTCTCTGATTCTGCTTCCTCCTTAGCTTTGGTGACCTGTACCTCGGCTTCCTTCCTAGCTTTGGTTACCTCCTCCTTGGCAAGAGCGACCTCCTTCTTAGCCTTTTCCATTCCCTTTTCAGCAGCCTCAACTTGCTGCACAACTTTCTCCAGATCACTATTTTCTTTGTTCAATCCTCTTCACTCTTGAGGAGCTTGGTGGTAAAGTTTGTCCTCGCAGCTACATGAGTATTTTCCTCATGAGTCAGAGTATCCTCAACTTCCTTTTTAGCTTCATTAGTATTCTTTAGCCTGGTCTGAAAGAGTTGCTCTAATTTGTTTACCCTCTCAGCCTCCATAGTTATAAACGAGAGATCGTCCTTCAACTTTTTCTTCTCGCTCTCAAACTCCTCTTTTTCCTCCTCAAAAGCCCGAACTTTCTACATTTGCTTCATCGCTCCCATAGGCCTAAAATGCAATAGCTTAATATTTAAACCAAGCAAGAACGTAAGAAAAGCAAAGGTATTGAAGATTACTAGCAGCTGGTGGTGAGCTATGTAACCAAACAAGATATCACCTCTTAAACCCTTTTTGTCTAGGTTTCTAGCGGTGTTCCCTAGGATTGTGAGCAAATTGTCGAGGACGGTGTCAAAGTACATCCCTCTTGGCCTGACTTCAGACTGCGCCTTGGCCTGTGGCTCAACTCTTCTCTCTGCGATCATAAGCTACTTACCCTTATCTACTTATGATCGCTTGACTAGGGGATAGAAACAGCCTTTATTTCACCAGCAGCGTCGAAGGCAGGGGTGAGCTCAAATTCACCCCGAATTTCGATGTCTCTTTTATTGTCTAGAAGGGGGAGCTAGCTGGTGGGTCTTGAGGAGCTCGTCCTCGAATACTTGATTGGTTTTTTCTTCCCCTGAATCCACAAGCATC
The DNA here is from genome assembly GCA_022984855.1 of Dimocarpus longan. Lineage (NCBI taxonomy): Eukaryota > Viridiplantae > Streptophyta > Magnoliopsida > Sapindales > Sapindaceae > Dimocarpus > Dimocarpus longan. The sequence goes on along the minus strand of CM041023.1, from coordinate 10,675,475 downwards.
CTAAGAGATTCGATCTCCTTCCTAATAAGGATTGCCCTATCTTCTGTCACCTCTGCGAGGTGAAACAAAAAGCATAAAAAAAAAAAAAAAAAAATTGTTGTAGCTCACGGAAGTCAGTCCCATCTGCCTATCTGGACTAAGGACGAAATCAAAATGTTGGAACTGTCTAAGAGAAGGGCAAGAAATGTAAAACCAACTCAACCCTCTCCATTCATCTTACCTGAGGTAGAAGGTCCTTAAAGTTAGTTCTCTGAGCTGCGAGATAATAAATCTCATCTCGTATCCCCCATTTTAAGCCGCTGACACTCTTGATAATAAAGAGGTGGCAGCAGATTCTTGGGATTAGAGGTGGAAGGTCGTTCCTTTTGAAGACTAAGGCTTGGATGTGAGCTGAGAGTAAAAGTTAGGGGTTAATTGGAAAGAGCTAAGCTTTAACCTAATTAGAAGGTTGATGAGATAGGTAGGGACTGAAAATCTGAGCCCGTGCATAAGATGATGGGTGCTGACAGCAACAAACTCCCAAGGAAGATAGGCTGCGTGGTCGTTTGGTGAAGGCAGCATGACATGACAACATTTGAGAATGTGATATTCTAAAGCGATTCCCCCCAACTCCTCATATCTCATCCTTGAGGTGTAGCGGAGAAACGTCTCACGAGCTTTTCTTTCCTTAATAACTTTACGAGCTCCCTATTCCTCAACGGTCTGATGGATCATTATAAGGTCAGCTCGAGCTATAAATTCCTCAGTGACCTCACCGCTCAGAAAGGTCGCTTCTTCAATAGTATGAACTTCTTACGAGTCGAGCTCTTCCAAGCTGGGAGAGTCACCATCTCTTACTCTGTATGACCGACGTCTGTGACTTGAAGACATCTATACATAAAAAGGAGTAGTTAGGTCGCTACATACAGACCATGCCTAAAAATATAAGTTTTCTATTTCTAATAAAGGACTTACTAATCTACATGTCACAAATATCATATAGATTACTAAGGTCATGGAGGGCTCGAATGACGATCTAACGACCTACGAGCTAATATCCTACAAATATCTCATCCTACAGCTTGCATACATAGAGTTACAAACAACAAACAGTCCATAAAAGGCCAATCAACAGATTCAAATAGAAAGGAAACGAAAAGTCACAACTACTAACAAGCATACAACACTAAGAACATAAAACATTCAAGCCAATATCAAATCCAGAAAAAATACAATACATACAAAAAATGGAAAGCGAAAAATCAAGAGTTGGTTATAGAGACATACTATAAACGTAGTGAACCTTAATCACCTAAGAACGAAGATGCTAATCTTCAATGGTTTTGAATCCAAAGAGTGCTGGCGTAAGGATGTAAAATAAGAAAAAACAAGAATGACAACGATGGATGTGTGTCAAAAAAAGCAAGAGAAGAATGAGGCTCAGTGGTGTCTTGAGTTTGAAAATGGAAAAATAAAAGGGAAAAGAAAGGGGCCTTTACTTGTATATAGATACAAAACCCTAACCGTTAGATTTGGGGGTTAATCAACAACTTTAGATCTAATGGTGCCACGCGAGTTGAGGGATTTGTCATTATGGGCTATCAGTTAAGAAACATACACATTAAATACGCATAAAACAAGACGTGCAAATGGTGTGGTTACCCAAAGAGTCGCCATGAGTCAAGTGATGGGACAGAATTTGAGAAGGCAACACAACAGGTCATGGCATATCAACTTTTACCAGCGAGCTTGAGCTCCCAGTTCGCAGATCATACTGAGAGCTGGGGGGCTGATATTATGAGTATATTTGGAGCTGCATAAGTGGCTGGTAAAAGTCTAACGAACTGATCCAATAGATAAAAGTCCAATTCGTCAACATCCAGCTCGCAGAAACGAACTCTCAGTTTGCTGTTGTAGTTCTTAGGTAGCTAATCAACCATGGTCAAAGCTACCTTATGCTCAGTTCTAGGTCGTCCAGAGCGAGGTTCTGCTCGTAGCTCAAAGTGCGTATTAAAGGAATTTTTCCAAAAAGGCAACAGTCTAAGTTGAGGAAGACTCAACTACTAGAATTGAAAGTAAAATCAAACTCCTATTTCGGCGGAATTTATCCCTAAATTGATGGACACCGATTTTGGAATATAATTAACGTAGAATTCCTTCCTATTCTTATTATACTCAAATTGTAACACCCTACACTATAAATAGGGGTTGAAAATTCATTATAGAAACAACAATCAATAATATACCGTGACTTTGCCAAAATAACCAAAAAAACAATCGTGGACGTATACATCTTTTTGGACCGAACCACATAAAAGATATTCTTGCATTCGCTGTTCTTCCTCTTCTCTTTCTTTTGTCTTTGCCTTTGTTTTACTTTATTTGCAGTATTGGGTCAAGAACTTGAGTCGATTGAATTTAAATGTCGACACTTGTCAAAATAGATGAGAGAAGAAAATATTATGGTTTAAATTCCTTAGACAAAGGATCAAGCCATGAAACCAAAAATATTTCGCAAAATGGTGGATATGAAGCAGGTTCGTTTTACATAGAGGAAGATCATATTATTGGTTTTGAATCTTTAAGAAAAAAACTTGAGGATTGGATGGTGGACAAAAAACCCCAGCACAAAGTAATTGTATTGCTTAGAGCTGGACGACTAGGCAAGACAACTCTTGCTATTAGTGTTTACAAGAACAAGCAAGCGAAAAGCCATTTCGCTTGTCATGCTTGGATCCAAGTTGGGAAAGCATACAATAAGGAAGATCTAGTGAGGAGAACGATACAAAAATTTTATAGTTCAATGGATGAGTTTGCTTCTAGGAAGATAGAGACAATATAAGAGATGGAATTGACTGGCTTGTTACGAAAATACTTGGAGAAAAAAAAGTTACATGGTTGCGTTTGACGATGTTTGGAAAGGTAAGTTTTGGGAAGATGTAGAGCATGTTTTACTTGATAGCACCAAAAGCAACAGTTTAATTGTCACAATGCGGAATAGGTGTGTTGCTCATTTTGTACCAACCTCAGCTATTCGAATCTCTATACTTGAAGGCTCGCCTACAGATAGGGCATCGTAACTTTTTTGAAGGAAAGCCTTTAACTCTGATGGGTTTTGCCCATCAGAATTAGGGGAATCGTCAAATAATATCCTTGAAAAATGTAGGTCCACCACTAGCAATTACAGTTATAGGTAGTCTCTTATCAAAGAAGAACAAGATTGCAACTGAATGGCAAAAGTTACTTGATAATTTGGGTTCGAAATTAGGAACTAATCCTTTTCTAAAACATTGTCACAAAGTTTAATCTAAAGGTAACAATGATCTTCCTCATCACCTCAAACCTTATCTCTAGTAATTTGGCTTGTTTCCAGAAAGCTATTCAATTAGCTACGGGAGACTAATTCGTCTGTGGATAGTTAAGAGATTTGTTCAATTTCAAGACAACAATAGTAAGGACCAGAAAAAATTGGAAAAGAATACATAGCTGAGCTCACTCATAGAAGCTTGGTTCAAGTTTCTGCAAAAGATTTCATCAGAGCAGTTAAAAGTTTTTGAGTCCATGATCTAATGCATGACATCATCCTTAAGAAGATAAAGGAATTGGGTTTTGGTAGAGCCATTAACGAATATGATATGAGTCCATTTGGAAAAGTTCAACATCCTACCATGCATAAAAATTTCGAGACTATTTCGGAGAAGATTAAGGACTCAAAAGTTTGTTCCCTTATTTTTCTTGATCGAGTGAACCTACCGCAATCTTTCATTAAGAAATTGATGTTTGGTTCCAACTTTAAGCTAATGAAAGTACTAGATTTTGAAGATGTTCTAATAGATTATCTTCTTGAAGAAATGGGAAACTTTTTTCATTTGCACTATCTAAGCTTGAGAAATACAAAAGTAAAAGTACTTCCTAAGACAATAGGTAAGCTTGTCAACTTAGAGACTTTGGATTTGAAGTATACTCATGTGAGTGAGCTTCCAATTGAGATCAAGTATTTGAAAAAGCTACGTTACCTATGGGTTTACCATTCTGACCGTCCCTATTTCTCTTACGGAGAATGTACAAAAATTCCAAAAGGGTTAGTTGATCTGCAAAAGCTAAGTGAGGTGCAAGTGATATGTTAAAGGAAATTGCATTAAACTCTTTGTTTGTAACACATGAGACATCGGAAAAGCTTAAACATGTACCCAAAGTCATTGCCAGTGCTGAAGTGGATGGAGGACTGTTAGTTATGTCTGTCAAAGATATCTTGGATTGGCAGCTTAAATCTAGCAAGGCATTACCAAGGGAGGGGGGGCAAGGACACTACTGCCTGTTAATTAATAGGTCGGTTTCCTTTAGCTCTCTCTTTTAGTTTCATGTTTAAAGTTGTTTTAGAGTTACATGGCTCTTAAATTTGCCCTGTGTTGGGTATATACATATTTTTATATCAAGTGTTTGTTTTCATTTGATGATATGATAGACTTCACATATTTTTATAATTTTCTTAAATTCTTCTCTCAACCTTGCTGATATTATTCCTTTTTATTAACAAACTGATTTTAATGTTTTAATCAATTATGATATGTTAATTATTGTCAATTGCGAGTTTGTAATGTTGTTATTGCTGATGTATTTTCCATAAACTTTTATAAATTTATATTTTTATATTTTGTGGTTCACCGTAAATACATAAAATTTATATTTTAATCTGCATATTGGACCATTTTTTTTTCTTTTTATAATGGGAGTAAAGTAAAATCTCAATTAGACAACGCAGGTAAATCAAATCTAGGTTCAGTTCATAGATTAGGATTCTCTCATATCTTTCTTCATAAAATATATAGGCTGGACCTGGCTGGTATACTTACTGTTTCGACATAACCACATGGAGGCTTTAGTTGTCAAGTGCAGGTGCACATTAAAAAATATGGAGGCTATTGTCTGGTCAACTTCAACTTGATGTAGCAAGACACATGGACTTTAACCACCTATATCTAGCTCAGCAAAACTGGTCAAATGGTTGTTTGGGTTTCTATCCATTGCAGATTTTGGGCTTTTACGTCGGCAGATATCAAATTGTCTAACTTTTTAAAAATTTTAATGTATCACTAAATCTAAATGTTGTTGCTGAAGAAGGTTTTAGTATTGTAATTGTAAGTTATAGCCTGTATCCTCTCTCTTTATATATAAATCATTTTGTTAATAGAGCTTTGCTGCTTTAGCTCTTAGTATAATATTGTTGCTAAATTTCTTTGATTGTATGCAAATTATTTTAAAATTTTTATGCATTTTATAAGCAAATATTTTATTTATTTGAGAGGTACTCTATGGTTGGTTCCATCATGTACAATAAATTGATGGGCAAGTTTTAATAGGAGGCAGTGTCAGAAAGGCGTTAATTGATTGGTCCAAATAGAGCAGTATATCATATGCTGTTACTGTTGTCGTCAACTTCAATTTTGTATATTTATAGAAAAAGGCCCCTATTATGTTCAATAGCGGTATCGCACTGTGTTTCTTTGGCCATCAAAAGATTTATAATGTCTAGAAATTAGAGATGAAAAAGTTCATACATTCTTGGTCTCCTACAAGTGTAGAATGGAACAGAGAAAGGTCACATGGTAATTGTGCAAAAGCCAAAGTTGGAGAGGGCATGCATGTGGCTTGGAAATTGCTATTATAATGGATTATAATCAACATTGAGAAAACAGTGAAAATTACACACAAAAGAAATTGATGTGTCAAGAAAATTGATGACTACGGAAACAATTTATACACCATTTGGACATTGTTGTTTGATCTTATTTGTAATAATTGGAAAATAGAATATAACTTCCTAACATCAGGTTTTACTTCAAAAATTCTTGAAAAAACTAACTGTTGGGCTTCATTGTTATTTGGATCTGGCCCACATAAACCCAAACAAACCAAGTCTGACCTGACAAGAATTTGGATTGGAACCAATAACTGATAGCAGTTATTGGTAGTTATCAGATGATAGTTGCCTCTTAGTTGGCAATTTAAAAACATTTAATTTTAGTTTTACGTTTTAAGTGTTCCAACATACACAGATATTCAAAAGAACAGAGAAAACAGATTGGGCAAAAAGCACTTTACATTATGATCAAAGAATTTGGTTCCAATCTATTGGTGATCAATTTTAACCGGTTTAATAACTCTATTTTAAAAGGACATTAGGGCAAAAACAGTTTCTTTTTAATTACTATTTTGATATACGTACATGTGTTTATTGCGTTCGCTAACAATTTAATTTAATCTACATGGTGATTAAGAATGTATATCCTTCACTTTAATCCAAAACTATATCATCTTCAACCAATGTACCAAAATACTTGGCTAATAAGTCTAAAACTTGTTATATATGTGGTCTCCTACAAGTAAGGGTGGACATAAAAACATGAAACCGACCCGAACGACCCGACCCGAACCGATCAGCGGGTGTTCGGTTCGGTTTTCATGTTTAAGTTAAGGGTGTTTGGATCTCATGGCTAGAAAACACCATGTTTCACGGGTCGGATCGGTTCTGGGTATCTAGAACCGATCCGACCTATGAAACACTAAATATAAGGAGCATGTGCGTCATTTTCCAACTCGCTTATATAAACCCCAACCCTAAAACCTACCCACATTTTCTTGCATGTTCTCTCTCTCATCAACCGCCCATCTTCTCTGTTCTCTCATCTCTCTTCTCAATCTCATTGCTCTCCTTCAACATCTAAAAACCCATTTCATATCTTCTAATCTTTTCTCTCAAGATTAGCCGCCTCCCTTTTCTCTCAATATCAACAAATCCACTTTATCTATCTCGTCCATTCAATTTCTCGTCGGATCAACAATCTACTCTCTCATCTCTATGTTCAAAGATGCGAGCACTTTTTCTCTCTCTGCCCTGTTTGCTCTGCCTATTTTATGAGATATGATTTGGGTGGGTTTTATTGTCTGTATTTGGGTGGGTTTCAGTTATAGAGATTGGTTTTTGGGTTGGTGATTAGGATTTACAGGTGGTAATGTTTAGGTTTTGTAGGTGGTAGTTGTCGAGCGGGTGTTTTGTTTTGCTGCCGATGGTTATTAAGTGATTGTCTGGTTTTGTAGGTGGTGGTTTTCAAAGTGGTAGTTGGATTTGTTTGAATATTTTGGAAACATCCCAAAATGACCCAAACTGAACTGAGCATCGGTTCGATTTTACCCCTCAATTTGTTCATGTTCTATTCCGATTCTGAGAACCGATAAAAACTTGGTTCATGTTCGGTTTCGGTTGGAACCGAACCGAACATGTAAATGCCCACCCCTACCTACAAGTAGGACTGAACCAACCCGAAACCAAATCGATTTCCAGTGTTTGATTTTGGTCGTGTAAAAATAACAAGGGTGCTCATTTTGCATTTTTAGAACCGATAAATTTTTTATTCAGTTTGGATGTAGGTATCCAGACCTGAACCAAATCGAAAACTAATACATATTTTTTAAAATTTTTTATATAGCGAAATTACGTATGTGCCCTTAGGTTTGTTAAAAAATTTGAATAACCATGAGGGCACTTGTATAATTTTGATGCTAATAACCCTATATCAAACTGGACAGGTCATCATTCTAACGCACTTTTTCCTCTCCCTTCTTCACAGATAAAAGATGCCAATTTCCTTTTGTTTCTTCTCTCTTCCTTCTTTCTTCTTCATTTACCTCCATTTTCCTCTTTGTTTCTTCTAGTTTCCTCAACACCCCACCATTTTCCTCTTTCTTTCTTCTCCGAGAGATCTCGACACCCCTATTTCTTTCTTCTTCTTCATTGATCGGTTCGGGTTTGTGTTGTGTTTGATTTTATTTATTGTGTTTGATTTGAATTTATGTTATGTTGCTTTTTTTGTCAATAACATTTTTTTTTTGTGTTATCTGTATTTGTGTTGTGTTTGATTTATATTTGTGTTGTATTTTCGTTAACTGTTTGTGTTGAATTTTTGTTATATGTGTTTGTTTTGTTTTGACTTTTTGTTCAATTTCTTCTTCTAGATTCTTCTTGTTTGAGTTTGCTATGATTTTGAATGATTGATTTCAAAAATTGGTGAAGACCGAACCAACCCGAATAGAATCGATTGTGTTTGGGTCAAGTCAATTTCATTCCTCAAAATTTCCATGTTTGGTTCTCAAAATTGAAAACCAAAAAAATAAAAAAAAAAAAAATTGGTTCAGTTCGGTTATCCACAAGTGTAGAATGGAAGAAAGAGAAAGCTCATATGGTAATTGTGCACGGATAATGAAGCCAAAGTTGGAGAGGGTATGCATGTGGTTTGGAAATTGCTATTGTAATGGATTATAATCAATGTTGAGAATACGGTGAAAATTACACACAAAAGAAATTGATATATTTGGAAAATTAATGACAATGGATACAATGTATAAATCATTGGGACATTGTTTTTTTTTTTTTTTTTTTTTTTTAGTAACATTTGGACATTACTGTTAGATCTTATTTGTAACGATTGGAAGACATAATAGAACTTCCTTTACTAACCAAAATATCGGGTTTTACTTAAAAAATTCTTAATAAAAAAATAATTATTAGGCTTCATTGTTATTTAGGTCTAGTCCACTCGAGACAACCCAAACAAACCAAGTCTAACTTGATAAAATTTGGATCGAAACCAATAACTAATACGAATACACTTTCCATGCAGCAAGATTTCATGAGTTGTATGATCAATACTTTAAAGCAACATTTCATGGAATTTCAAGCATGAGATTTTCAATACCAACCCAAAACTCATTTCTTCGATGCTTTGTTTTTATGCATTAGTCAAAGCTAAAACAACTCGATCGAACTTTTCCGAATAGCACATTGTCAACAATTTTATATCATCAAGAATTTTAACATCAAATATTGCTTCACAAGTATCTCTAAACTGTCAAAATGAAGATCAATTACGTTTTCCTGAAGAAAAACAAGTGATGTTTAGCTATGGTGACTTGGTTAGAGAAGAGATTACAATTGGTGGTTAGACAAGAGGTTAGAGATCAAGGTTAGAGAAGAAAAAGATGAGAGACGAGATTTCAGTTTATAAATGTTAGAATGATAGTTTAGGGTTTACAAAAGAGATTAGGGTTAGAGAATGGAGAAATTGCAGAAAATATTTGAGTTTATAAATGTTGATTTGGGAAGTTGGAAAGTTGCCAGCTAAATTTATTTTTCAAAACAATTTCAATTTTCAGATTCTTAAATGCAACCACTTATTCATTAGGCAAATCAGCAACTGCATGATGGACTAGAAATTTGGAAAACATTATAACAGTTGACATTCATCAAGGTTTGTATTAATTAAAGGATGAATTTTCAAAAAGTGACTGATTTAGCAAGTTAGTAGATTGCCAGCAAATAAAATTTTTAAAGGTGTATCATACCAAACTGCACTCAAAGGGTTTCACACACACACACACATATTTGTGTGTGTATGCGCACGTGTGTGCATGAGTGCATGTGCGTGTGTGCGTACGCATGTGTATGTGTATACATATATATATACATATTTATATGTATGTACATATATATGGGGCCTTGGGACTTTGGGACCCTAGGCTCATAGGCTTGGGCTTGGATTCGTAGCCTAACCATTTAATTACTTTTTAATTTAATTTATTTAGTTTTAATTTAATTTAAATTCAATTTTAAATTTAAAATTGAATGTTTATATATATATATATATATTTATATGGCCCAGGACTTTGGGACTTTGGGCTATTAGGCTTGGGCTTGGATTCTAGCCTAACCATTTAATTAGTTTTTAAATTAATTTATCTAGTTTTAATTTGATTTAAATTAATTTTTAAATTTAAAATTTAATGGAAGTCTGTTGAATGTAAGGTTGCTTGGTAGAGTTGTATTAGTTCTGATAAGCAACTACACAATTTATATAAATAGCAGAGCAACTTCAGTTTGAAATAAATAATTTTTTATTTTATTTTTGCATTCTGTCGACGTTGTTTTTTAGTTGACCTGATTCTTTAAACCCAATACCTGCGAATCATTGAAAACAAAACAAATAATAATAAAATAGAGAAGAAAAACATGATACATACAATAGTTTTTTACGTGATTCGGCCACAACAATGCCTACGTCCACGATTGTCACCCTCAAATTTGGTAGAGTAACAGTGTATATTTTCTATGTCTGCTTTACAATGAATTTGCACCCTTATTTATAGTGAGAGGTGATACAATTTGAATCAATTTGAAATACATACAAATAAGGTAAAAACTATTTACATTAATTATAATTCCAAAATAATTTCTACCGAATTAGCAACTGATCCCGAGAATCTCGAGATTTGATTTGCTTCAAACTAAGAAAGTTAACTTTTTCTCAAATTAGGCTGCTTTAGGCTTCTAGAATGTCAACTGGATCGATCCTGACTAGCTCATAAGCTGGAAAGACAATCTAGCGAGTTGATATGTCGCCCAACAAGCTGAGAGAGAATATCAAAGCACGAACTGATGAATGAAGCAGCACGTTCTAAATAGCGACCTGATTACCGAGCTCACAGGGCTTCTAGCCATTAGGCCCATCATTTGGGCTTTTAGCGGCCTATTTATCCAGATCGTGAAAATACCCATAATACTAGTCCCCTAGCTCTTAGTGCAATTTGAGGACTGAGAGCTGAAACCTGATACCAAATACTGATTTGTTGAAATTTGTCGTGTCGCCTTTTCAAATTTTGTCTTTACTCTTGACATATGGTGGTAGCCTCCTAAACGACAGCATAGTCTATTCACCTTGCGCTGTGCGCATTTAATATGCATGTTTCTCAACCGACTGCGCATAATGATAAAATCCCACGAATCGCGCTACATCGTCAGATCAAAGGTGGTTACACTACTTTTAGATCTAATAGTTAGGGCTCAACAATTATATAAAGGTGGAGCCGCTCCATATTCTTCTCTTACTTGTCACTTTCAAGTCCAGACGCCTCTTGGTTTTCCAGTTTTCTCTCTTTCATCCGAAGCCGTCGCTCAACGTTTTTCCTCAAAACCACCGAATTTTACTACATTCAGGGTGAGTTTCTACATTTGCTTTCGATTTTCAGCCTTCGTTTTGATTTGTATTATGCTTTTCTTGTTTTATGATTCTAGTTTCTATTTTCTGCTTGAATATTTCACGACTCTTCGTATTCTTCGCTTCAGAAAGTTTGAAAAATCTGAATGAAAAGATTTTTTGATCGTACTGGAAGCACGTATGTATATTGTTACTTGTTTGTAGTTTCTTAGCATTCAAACTCTAGAATGTTCGTAGAAGTAGAGTTGAGTTAGAAATCTAACTATTAGTCCCCTGTAGCTTTAGAGACCTGACAGGCTCTCACCTAGAGCTCCCTTGTTCTCAGTAGTTCCCATAAGAGCACGACTTGATACTTAGGAGAATAGACTAGGGAAAACTCTTAGTCTTCTAGGTTCGGTTTGCTATTAGCGACCTAATCCCCTTACTTCTTTTGTAGATGTCTAGTCGTGGGCGCCGTGATCACAGAATAGGGGATGCTAATGAGGATTCTGAGAGGCAGCATGCACAGCAAGTTAAGGACACACAAGGTGCGACCTCTCAAAACGGTGAAGTCGCACCAAAACCTGCAAGGCGAGATGATCCTCCTGGGCGCGAGCCCTTCTACCAATATAAATCCACTGTAACACTTAGCGAGCTCACCTTGATAGCCCAGGACTTTGATTTCCCCTCAGGATGTCGTACAATGGTACCGGCCCTTCACGATTATACGGCTCACCCTTCTCCATGGTTTATAGCGATTAGCCACCAACACTTAGAGTCTGGGTTTAGATTTCCAGTTCCTCGCTACCTCATCAACCTCTTAAATAATCTTGTTGTATCTCTTTTTCAACTTACCCCGAACTCCTATGCCTATATGATCTCTTTAGCCGCCGTTTTCATGAAAAACAAACTTCCACCTTCGACCCTACCCATGATTTAACACCTTTTTCTTTTTAAGACCACCACGAGTTTCAAAGCAGATAAACGGGATGTGTTTTATTATACCGTAGCCCGCAATTCACCCTATAAGGTATCTTTATCCAAAGAGATCGGTAGATCGAATGTGGGTAATTACAAAACCCACAGGTTTTATGCATCCTGCCTGTCTCTTCACGATCTTAAAAACTTTGCATTTTCTCTTTTTCCTGGTGAGCATATCTCTAGCTCGCTGCTTTATAAAATTTTTATTTTCTTTTTTTAATTGATCTTTATTTTGACATGAAGACATCACCAAGAGCTCAATTGAGCTCATAGAAGAGGAGGTAGCAGCCTTACAAAGGTTCTCCGAGATTAAAAGCCCGTTGGATGACCAGTTGCCGAGCGATTACTACCTAGGAGAATACGGGCTCGCACCTAAGCTCGAGATCAAGCGCCTCAGTATCAACCGAGACCTCGAAGTTCGCAGTAAAAGGGAGATCCGTTCAGTTTTTGAAGTGTTTAAAGAAGGGACATCGAGCTCGTCCGGTATAAAACTCGCTACCATGGTGGAGCTTGACCTGGAGATGCCACCATTCTTTCCAAGAGCTGAGCTTCCAGATCCTGATGTCCAAATAACGGGCTCCACTAAACTTCCACCCCCTCAGCCCATAAGACCTAACCAAACCTCGGGAGATCCTAGCTCGCAAGCTACCCCAAAAGCTGCTAAGGGGTCTTCTTCTTAGCCAAAAGCTGCAACGATCTCACAGAAACAAGTGTGAGGTATAAGACCATTAGGAGGAAACCTACGAGCAAAGATGCTCCCCTATAGGGAAAGCCCCTTAGTCAGATGATCCCAGCCCCAGACAGTTCATCAGTTCGGCAACGTAAGGCTGTAGACAAACGTAAAGGGATCGTGGAGCCTCTGTCTAAACATCAAAAGACCAAGGGAAAGGAGCCCGCAGATGGGGGGAGTAGTGAGGAACAGACTCAAGAGTTCGATGCAGGGGAATATTTCAGTAATCTCCTAGATTACCAGCCACAGCTCTTGGGACTAGACAAGCCGCACCTTTACAAAGATTGCATGCGTGATGATAGGCTGATTAGCTACCTCGGTCGTTATAGTCTGTTGGTGAGTTTCGATCTTGGTTATATTCTTTATTATTACTCCCTCGTTCAGTACTAAATCTTCTTTGTTTCAGGCTGCTATGGGAGCAATGAAACTGCTGAAAGTCATCCCCGACTATGAGGAGGAGAAAGCTTCACTTGGGGCAATAATAAAGAAGCTCGAGGGTGATAATGAGAAGCTTAAGGGTGAGAACGAGAAACTTAAGGGTAAGTCGGAGTTCTTGCAGAGGGAATCTGAGAAGGTAAAGAAATCTGTAGTCTACTTCAAACAAAAACTTAAGAGTGCCCAAGAAGAAAAGGTCAAGGCAAAGGAAGCCTTGGTTCACGAGACGCAGCTTCGAGATAGTATAGCCTTCTCGTTCAATGCTCGACTTAACAAGGCCATCGAAGAGAACACAAAGCTAAAGCAGGAGGTGATCTCGCACTAGAAATGAGCTGAGTCTATCGAGAAAAAGGTCGAGCTGGTGTAGTGGGATGGAACCACGATGAAGGAAAAGCTTACTTATGCTCAAAAGACAATCAACCAGACTGAAGCCCGTACTAAGGCCCTGGTTGAACAAGGGTGCAAGGATGCCACTTCGAAGATGGGGAGTTCATTTCTATACACACTATGGAAGCATCATCCAGAAATGGACTTCTCGTTCTTCGGGAAGAACGCGGTGGAGGAGGTCAAAAAATATGTGACTCATACTGCCAAGGCCGCTCAGGCTGAAGCTACAAAGACTACTCAGCATGAGGTTATTCCTCCGGCTCCCCAAAAGAGTTCAACTCCTCCAACCGCTCAAGCTACAATTCTTGGAGCTGATGCTCCTCTAGCTCCTAAGAGCCCCGCGCCTGCAACTGTTCAAGGCGCAGCTCCTCAGAGCACTAATTCCTCGACCTTTACATCGAGCATCATTCCTCCATCTTAGCGAGGACTTTCTCCGAGCTCATCACAGCCAATAACTTCAAGTGCACAAGGCGCAGTTCCATAAGAGGCCCCCAAAGACCAACGCTCCAAAGAAAACCCCTCAAGCATTTAAGAGAATTTTCTTGAGAAATCTTCTTTTAACTTTTGAACATTAATAGTTATGCTTTTGTAGAACATTCTGCTTTGATTACTTGGTTTTTTAAATGATTTACTTCATTCTTCCAAGTTCCAGATACATAGTTGAACAAGAAACTCAATTGTATAATAGATTAAGGATTGAACCATAATCAATCATGGCCAGGTAACAAAGCAGCTAAAAGCTAACCCTGTTGTAATATGATTGATAATAATTAAAACATAGCCAAACACCCACAGGTCGTGAAAAGATTAGTTTGGATGTGCCTTCCAAGGCTTAGGTAAGAGCTCGCAGGCAGCGTGTGATCTTTCCAAAGCTCGATGACTCATAGGTCACACAAATGCCTTCCAGAGCATTAAGATAAGGGTTCACAGGTCGCGAGTATGCCTTCCAAAGCTTGCATGCTCACAGGCAGTACTAGCACCTTCCAAAACAATTAGATAAGGGTTCATAGGTTATGAGTGCGCCTTCCAAAGCTCGCATGCTCACAGGTAGCACTGGCGCATTCCAGAACTTATCAGTTTTGGCTTACAGATAACAATCGCACATTCCAGAGCTTGAGTGCTCATAGGTAGCAACTGTATCTTCCAAAGTTTTAGAACATGAGCTTATAGGTATCAATTACACCTTCCAGAGCCTAAGTGCTTACAGGTAACAATTGTACCTTCCAAAGCTCAAGTAGGATTGTTTTGGTGGAATATATATAAATCCTAAGGAGAAGAATTCACAGCTAACAAACCAATAAATCAGCTCACACAATAAAATAAATCAGCTCGTGCAATAAAGCAAATCACATCGTATAATAAAAACAACAGTAATAATTGCAAAATAATTCATTAATAGTTGGTAAGTAATACAAGGGTTGTGAGCGAGCTTAACTAGTTAAGTGAAATATGGTCGGAGGTATTCTACATTCCAAGCTCGTGAAACCTTGGCAAACCTCTGACACTTGTTACATTTCTTCACCATCTCAAAAGATGGTTCTCACTGCGGGTATATGATCCTGTTCAGCGGTCTGCTAGAACTGCTGTTATGCTGGCTGCTGAGCTGGTTGAGGATGTTGCTGCTGCATTCGCCGATTTGCAGGTCGCACCACATACTCTCTCAAGCGACCTCTTCTAATCAAATCCTCTATAGCATCCCTGAGCTCCCTACAATCTAAAGTAAAATGCTCAGTTTCATTGTGATAGGTACAATGCTTCCTTGAATTCCAAAATTTGTTGGGAAGGTTTATGGGACTTGGCTTCTTAAAATTCTTCCTATTCTTCTTCATCTCAAAAATTCTATCCTGCCTGTCTGACAAGACACTGTAATTCTCATAAAGGCTTTGAAATGGAGGTCGATCTCTTCAGGGCTCACTTCTAATTCGTTTCGTGACCTAGTTATTGGAGCGATTCCTCTGGTTACCATCTTCATTCTTATCATAATTTCTCTTTTTTCCTTAGTGGGAAATGCTTGTCTCGCCCCTCTAATTACTTGGCTTATTTAGCCTAAAGGTTACTTCCCATGTGATCTCCTTAGCAACTCGTTTATAAAACTCTCCCAGATCCTTCACAGGAGACTTGTAAATACTCTCGTAGAGCTTTCCATCTTTTCTAAGCCCCGTCGAGATTGCTGTAATGATGCTTTCATTCGAAGGATTCTCCACATTGTTCACCTCGTTTCTGAATCTGGTGATGTAATCCTTCAACGACTAATTCTGCTACCGAAAAATTGTCACTAAGTGGCAAGGTGGTACGAGTTGCTTTCTCAACACCCTGTACTAGTTTATGAACCTTCTCTGATATTCTTCCCAACTATCGATACTGCGAGCTGGAAGACTCTTCATCCAAGTCCTCAAAATATTCCCTATTGTGGTTAGGAACACACGACACTTCACCAGGGAGATAGATGTCTGTAGGTCCATCTGTACGTTGAATGTATCAAGATGATCGTAGGGGTCACTATCTCCGTTATAGAGTGGGATGCTAGGGAGTTTGAACCTAGGCGGCAGTGGTTCCATCTCGATCTCCCTTATAAAATAGGTCCTCTCCTCTTACTACTCTCTTTGACTCTAAGGCCTGGGTTGTGCCTCCAACTACTGGACCCTCTACAATAACTCCTCAACCATCGGGTCCTGTGGCTCAGTTCTTTTCGTGGGAGATCGTTTGCTTTTTCTGCTCTCTTGGTCGCCCGAAAAGTGATCTCGCAACCTGTGCCTCCTATGCAAGCTCTCTGCTCGTTGCGAAACTCTTCGCGGTACATACTCTTCATCACACTCATAAGCTTGCCATACATACCCTTCATCGCGCTCATAAGCTCGTCGTATATACCCTTCATCGCACTCATGAACTCGCTTATGCTCGCGGTTAGCTTCTACGTGGCGGTTCCCATCGTGGCTCACCCTTATCCTCAGTCCTGCTGAACGAGGTGTCACTTCCCCTTCATGAGCTCATCATCCACCTCTCCTTGAGTGCAAGTTTGAGGAACGGGCCGAACCTTCTGGCAACATTCTCTCTCTGACAGCCCCGTCTCTTCAGGCTAGTGCCTCACAAACTGGCAGATCTTGGATCTTTATATTCCTTAGGGTTGTTTGGATCTGCACCTGTGCCAAAATCCTAACTGAATCCGTCAATTGATCATAGTATTCTCAAGAGCTTCTTGGCGTTGCTGTCAGATCTACATTGCATCTCCTCTAGCACGACGGTAGGTGGTTAATGCGGGGGAAGTGGAAGCAAAGCAGCAGTAGAAGTTCCCATTACATTACCCTCAAACGGCTAGGCATTCTGCTGCTCTAGATGACCTTCAGATTGGTCAGCTGCCACTTTTGAATTCCTGGTTGTTCTTCCTCTAACCATAGCGACAAATCAAAATTACAGAATTTGAATATCGAGAAAGTTGTAGAATCGCAGTTGGGCCCTCCTTCTAACGCCAAAATATCGACGTTATCTTTTAGACCCGGTTTTTCAAGCCCAATACTTGCGAATCACTGAAAACAAAAAAACAATAATAAAAGAGAGAAGAAGAACATGATACACACAATAATTTTGTACGTGGTTCGGCCATAACAATGCCTACGTCCACGACTGTTACCCTCAAATTTGGTAGAGTAACAGTGTATATTTTTTGTATCTGCTTTACAATGAATTTGCACCCTTATTTATAGCGATGGGTGATACAATTTGAATCAATTTAAATTACATACAGATAAGGCAAAAAATATTTACATTAATTATAATTCCAAAATAATCTCCATCGAATAAGCAATTGATCCCGAGAATCTCGAGATTTGATTTGCTTCAAACTAGGAAAGTTGACTTCTTCTCAAATTAGATTACTTCAGACTTTTAGAAGGTCAACTAGATCGATCCTGGCGAGCTCACAAGTTAGAAAGACAATCTTGCAAGCTAATATGTCGCCCAACGAGCTGAGAAAGAATATCAAAGTATGAGCAGATGAATGAAGCAGCGCACTCTATATAGCGACCTGATTACCGGGCTCATAGGGCTTTTGGCCATTGAGTCCATCCTTTGGGCTTTTAGCTGCCCATTTATTTAGATCGTGAAAATACCTATAACACATTCATTACAAACTGAAAAACACACTAGAATTTTACCGAATTCAAAATTATCTACGCTTGATTTCTAAATTGCAACAATAGAATTTTGGGAAACAGTTACTTAAATCCTATATGTACTAGAGTAAAAGGCAATTACTATCTTAAAGCCATTTCAGTTATGCAAGATTCTGTTTTTAGTTTTGATTTCATATTTCTGGTATTTTGTTTCCTTTCCATTGATCTCATTACAATGTATTATTGTACTGTTTGATTTGATTTATTATTACAGTTCCTATTATATATATATTTTTTCCAGTATCTGTTTCCTTCTTTAATTTTCATTGAACTGATGATTGATTCCTAACACTTGGTAGTATGATAGTCTAATATGAATATGTCTTCCAATATCTTTATTCCTAGTTAAACGATTTCATTACATATGGACAAACGTATTTGATAGACATATACGTTTATTTCTAATGTGAAATCCCTTGTAAATGTGCTTATAAGCTTAGCTGATGGTTCAAATCTCCTTCCAAAATTAAATAAATAAATAAAAGAAGTCCCTTTGCAAATGAAGTTGTTTTAAATTGAGTTCGAACAAATAAAAGGATGGGATTGCGTCGTGAAGTTTACGGTTACGTGTATGATTGAAGAAGACTTTAAAGTTATCTATCTCAAATGATGGTGAGTGTATTAATAACAAATATATAGATTCAAAGTTAATAAATAAACTAAAAATGTCACTCTCTATTAGTTTCTCAAACTGTCCGGTAGCTTTATAAACACTTAGATTGGTCTTTGAAAACATAAAGCTACCATTAATGGACATTAACAACATTGGTCAACTTCCAACACCTTCCCATATTATTACTAATGTTATAAAAATCGATACTCGCTAATCGACCAGTGAGGTAACAGTTAGCAGCCTATCGGTTATTCAATGATTAATGGCAAGTATTGCTCATCACGATTAGAGTAGGTCAAATCTGTAAAAGTAAAATAAAATAAAATAAAATAGAAGGTTAATGTCATTATGGTTAGAATTTAGATATTGATGTAATTACATTAATCTTTAGGAGGTCTGTATAATTTTTCCTAATATATATATATACAAACCTAACATACAGACCCTCACTCACCGTCACTTTTCACCTCTCTCTCTCAATCCTTCTCTTTTCTTCACGACATTCTCTCTCTCCACTATCACCACCACTTTCCTTATCCTCTTCCCCCTTACCGCAACCGCCGTCACCGATGACCGCCATGCTTTCTCTTGCCCGGTTGCTCTCCGATCTCCCCTCCCACTGGTCATCGAAGTCTACATATTGCAATTGGAAGGGCATTGGGTTGAAGCTCTTAAGTTCTCTCCTGAACATCATCTCCTCTCTCTCATAGGTGTGAACCCTCTCTCTTCAGTCGACTTTTGGGTGGTGATTAGGGTGTCTTCCGGTGGGTTTTGTGGTCGATTTTATGCTGAGTTGGCTGAGTTTGATCGATTACTCGATCAACTCAACCGATTACTACCTCTGTGAGTAGGACCCCCGATTTGGGGATTAACAGACCGGGATGGTGCCGATCACCAATTATCCGATGAAAAATTGGCTGATTTGGCCAATATTTACAACAATGATTATTACTTCTCAACCCTAACAACTGCCCACACCTTTCTTCCTTTTTCTTTTCATTAAAAAATAGTTGCATCAATGTATATATTAGTAAATAATTAATATATAGTAATATAGACTAGATTATTTAGAAAGTAAATATCTTTAGATATGATCAAAGTCAATTTTTGAGCTGTACATATAACTTAGACATCTATTAGGTTTCGGTAGGTACCTAGTCATTGATGTTTATAATTGTTTTTCAAAAAATATATATATTTTTCAATATTTATGTGTCTGAAATCTATTTACATTGAAAAGCTAAAAATTATTATAAACATATTAGAGGTAAAATGTAACATCATTTCCATATTAAGCGTTCATATTTTCTAATTCTATATTTTAAACTACTACGATAATTCTCACTTATGAAAACCAGATCTACACTTATTGGACATTTCTCAAATAGAAAAACGTGTGTGTCCCTCTTTTCACTTTTTTTATTTATCATCAATTACAACATTTTTTTTTTTGTGTATTTTTGTTCCTTTTTTATTTAATTATCCTATCACTAATCACAATATATATATATATATATTTTTCCAATTTGAATTACAACTCAACAACCATACTGTGTAACATGAATAAGTGTTAAGATTTGTTAGGAAAATGTAACATTTGTAAATTCGTTGGTTTATTTAACTATGCATACAAAATACTGACATTGTTTTAAATACTCCACCAAAACAAGTAAACATCATTAAAACTATATAATTCAACATCACCACTTAAATTAAATTCATCATAAAAAGATGAATGAATACTAAAGTCAGACCATAAGCCAATGAAAAACCTCCCTGCCCTTATATAAGGAATTTTCTCCTCTATTGCCGTCGACCAACAGCAACAAAGCCTCTCTCTCCATCGTCGGCGAGGAACCGGACCTTCATCTTCATCTTCTTTTTATTTTTATTTTTATTTTTATCTGGTTTTGGGTCAAAACCCAGAACACCATGTGTTTTTGGGGTACCCAGAACCATCTCCCCTCTTCTGCATTCTTTATTTTTATTTTTTATTTTTTTGATTTTATTTCATCCGCCTCTTCTAATTTTATTATTATTATTTTTTTGAATGTTGTTGATGGATGTAGTTATTGATATTGCTGGTGATGTTGTGGGAGAATGGATGAAATGGATAAGTGATGATGTTGATGGAAGGGTTTTGACGATGTTGTTTTTGGGGATGTTCTTGATGGAAGAACTATCTGGTTCTAGATTCATTAAAACCTGATGGTTCTGATTTTTGTTTTCTTTGATTTTTTGTTTTTTGATTTTATTTCATCCCCTTTTCTGATTTTATTTTATTTTTTTGTGGATGTTGTTAATGGATGTAGTTGTTGTTGTTGATGTTGTTGTTGTGAGAGAATGGATGAAAGGAAAGAAATGGATGGGTGATGATGTGGTCGAAGAAGATTGATGATGGATAAGTTGTGACAAATATGTTTTTTTTTTTTAGATAAACACATAACATGTTTAACAAAGAACATGGATGAAAATTTAAAAAACAGGAAAAAGAAAAAAAAAAAAAAAAGGATGAAAGAGGACACGAATCACTGAACATGGATGAAAATTTAAAAAACAAAAACAAAAGTTGGATGAAAAAGGATGTGAATCACGTCTTATATTAGGACGTGGGTCAAACGCACTCTAATATTAGGGCATTGTCAAACAACCCGCACCTTATATAGGCGTAAGTTACTCAACCCCCGCCTCATATAAGGTACGGATTATTCGACCTGTGCCTTATAGGGCACAGGTGGTTTGACCCACGTCTTATAGGACGCAAGTTTGACTCTCATTTTTTTTGTTTGTATGGACATGGTTCGTGCAAGTCCTTTTTATTTATTTATTTATTTTTGTGTCCATGCTTTTTATTTTTGGTTTGTGTAGACAACGTTCGTGTCGACATGGATCCTTTTTTTTTTTATACGTGGATACAATCTGCGATATTGCGGACCGTATCCTTTTTTTTTTTTTTAGTCCCGTGCCTTATAGAGTTGGTTAGGGTTGCTATCTGTGCCTTATGGAGCAGGTCAAAGCACGATTGTTGGTTACTTTTCAGTTTCCATTTAGTAATAAAAACTCACAAGTGTACGAATAGTGTATATGTCGTATAGCGGTTGCAGGATCATCTCTCAAAGACATGGGAATCGATTACCAAACTAGTCCTAGATGAAAATAAATAAATAAAAATAAATAAAAGTGTGCTAGGATTCCGGATTCCACTTAGATATAGAAATTAATCATCAAAGCATTAAAGATTTATTGGTTGTTTTTGTCGCTAGTTTATCACTAATCCTCTCAATGCATCTCTTCCGATAATGCATTGAACATATTCTCGTCTACCAGTACCTATCTTCCGATGGCTATTGAATGAACAAAAACTCATTAAGTTCAAGATAATCGACTACCTAAGTTGAATTGGTATTTGTATGAGATATATAGTTATCACTCGAGCAGTCACGGCGACCCAACTGTCACACAAGTGGCCTATTTCCCTTTCTTAAGCTGGGTAGGCATTTCATTGAGCACATTGTGTGCTATTCCTTCTAGTCTCAACACACAAGGTCAAATCATGCATATGATGGTCAATCATATGCAAGCATTAAGTTCTAAAATCCCTACTCAACATCAAGGTTCGTAAATACGTGGTATGGTACGGTACGGGGCACCCCGAAATGGTACAGTACGTTATGGTACGATATGGCCGGTACGCATTATACCGGCGTATTATACGACAAATATTAAAAAAAAAAACAAAAACAGTAGGAAATGTCATGAATTTCTAGAGCAACAATTTGTTTAAATATCAAATCAAGCCAAAAATAATACAAAAGTCATAAAAACAAAAGATGAATAACAATGCATTACTAGTACATACTACGTAGTAACAATACATAAATATCAAACCAAAAACAACACACAAGTCATAAAAACAAAAGATGATCTAATCATCTGATTCTGGTAAAGTCTCTGGTCGAAAATGAGTATTGAAATGAAAACGGAATGTGTCATGATTGTCATCTTCCCCATCATCATCATCACAATCATTCTCCTCCTCAACAGGGATGTCATCCCACTCCGTTTCATTGTCCACTGATTGAACACCTTTTCCTTTCCCTACGTCAAAAGAATTTAAAGTAAGATAATTAAAAATTTCAATCTATATCCAAGTTACTTTATTTACTTAATGATAAATTGACATGTATCTCTAATCCTCTTTCGTCGTTGTGGCCTACTTCCACTCGGTTCCACAACATCTTCTCCTATTAGTCACTCATTATCAGAAGGCAAGTTGGCAGAAACTAAGGGGTCAACATCATCAGGTAAACATTAGAGCTTCTCATATTTCTGCCGCAATTTTCTATTGTACATTATGTACAATAATGAGTTCAACTTTTCTGTGGCCAACCGATTTTTTGTTTTAATATGAATCAATAATAATTAATAATGAAAAAATCAGTATCAATAATAAAAAGTTTCATAGTATATTATAACTAGACTTATATCATATTAAATGCACTTCAATTCCGCTCACAAGTGGAGGATGAGCAAGTAAGGCTTAAAATCTTCATTGCAAAAGATCTCAAATCTGCGGTGCGATCTCCAAATTGCATCCACCATTCAACTACAATGCCAATAAAAATCATTTCCGTAAGAAAACATAAATGATTGAATAACACCTAAAAGAAAACTCCACATATCGTGGGTACGTTTGGTGATAGAAGTTTTTGCTTGGGTTATGCCAAACATCCCTTTCGCCTGCTTGAAATCTTCAACCTGTAAATCTGCATTTTCTCACTCTCTATCATTTGCAATAAGCCTATCCATACACTTATACAAACCCCACTTAATTTCATGATCGGTCATGTCTTGTAAATATTGATATTAAGGATTCAGAAAGTAAGCAGCTGCATGCAAATGGCAGTGCATCTGGAACTCCCATTTGTCATCAATTATATTCCAAATCTCACTATAAACTGCAATATCACCCCCAAGTTTTTGGCTATTTCCTCCTTAGCCGTATCTATTGCTCCATAAATAAATCCCATTGCGGGTACTTTTTCTGAATCCGCAATCCTCAACACATGAACAAGAGATGGGGTTGTCTTCAATGCATAAGAGATACCTTCCCAAAAAGTCAAATCCGCCAATATGATTTTATTGACTTCTTTCCTCTCTGGCTTTTTTGCATATGAACATCCCTCACACTCCACTGAAGTAAACATATGCTGGAAAGATTGCTGTAGTTCAGATATATCTTGCAAAGTCAAATATACAGTAGCAAATCTTGTAGGAGCAGGTCAGACCAATTATTTATTTGTAAACTTTCTCATCAATGCCAATATCCATCCACGATTGTAAATGAAGTTCGTCACCTATTATAGGACATAAATTTTTTTAATTAAACTGTGAGTTAAGTTGAAAAAATATAGAAAGAAATAATAATACTATGATTGTTACGATACCTTTTTTGCCTTTCTCAATGCATTTCTATGTTGAGGCAGTTCTTCAAGTTTTTCAAGCATCAAATCTATGCAATAAGCTACACACAATATCCACCACAACCGTTTCCTCTTCTCCATCAACATTTCCCCAACCTTCTTGTAATTAGAGGCATTATCTGTCACCACTTGTACAACAATATCCTCTCCAATCTCTTCAACCACGTCATCAAGTAAACTGCACAACAATGCTGCATCCTTAACCACATCACTAACATCAACCGAACGAAGGAAAACTGTGCCATATGGATTGTTTACAAGAAAGTTGATCAACTGTCTACCCCTCATATCTTTCCACCTATCTGACAATATCGACACTCTTGTTTTCGCCCATGTCTTCTTCATCGCAGCAACAATAGTTTCGGTATTTTGTTCCTCCCTCCTCAATATGAATGATAGACCCGGATCCTAGTTTTCTTAGAGAATTCATTTTCGACGATCAGATAAAGAATAAAGAGTCTAGAACTAATACAAGAGGTCTGGTTAGAATTCAATTATATTTATAAGGCCCTGAGTATCGTGTTAGGAAGAAATGATAATTTTCAGTGAATAGTATTGGGATCTAGATAAATAGTGATTCTTTTTAAAAAGATCCGAAAGTTTGTGTTTAAGATCGAATTTGGACCCAGTTATATTGTTCAGGGTCATGAATTTAGATTCGATGGGAAATAAAAGTTTTCGGTGAATAGTATTTTTCGGATGGAAATTTTCGAACGAATAGTAAAATTTTTAGAAATTGACCTTAAGGGTCGCAAAGGTCTGAAAATAGTATGAGAGTATAGAGTAACAGAAACGGATCAAAAAGAAGACCATTTGAATCAGTTTTAAGCGATCCGAAGAAAATTACGATATTGCCTTTTTGAGAGATTAATAGGTTTTAATGAGTTTAAATCCAATTGAATTTTTTTCGAAGCATGAGACTGATAGATAAGACACCCAATTAGAGTATTTCATGGTCAATTTGAAGATTAGATGACCATGGAATATTTTCAGAATATTTTTCGATCAAAGTGAAATTATATCATAAAAAAGGCAAAATGGACATTTTAAGTTAAGTATTCATGGATCAAGCATGAGAATGATATGCAGAAGTTTCAAGGAGTGTAACCCAAGTGAATGAGAATGAGTGTAAAAATCGAGTTTTTAAGCTATAGATACGTATAAAAAGATATCGGTTGATTCGATCAGATTTCGGTTAGGAATATTTCCTTTATCAAATATATATGAGAGGTATTAGACCTAAATTGAAGTTTATAAAGTCGAATTGACCATAAGATATGTGTAGAATATTTGTGGAATATTTTTCATAAGGATTAGGTATTGATATTGAAATGAGAATTCACCAAGTATAAGCCCTCACGTAGATTTATTATTTTATGGTATTAGAAATCTTCGAATTGAGTTACGGTCGAATCATATGCCTCCAGTAGTGTTATTTGAGGCTTATTATATTTTCGTATCGCAAGTCGGATGTCATTTGGTTGACCCCGGTACAATTATAAAGTGATTAGGCGAGATTTACGTGTTAATCAAGCGAGGTGAGCTTGCAGAATTCAACCAATGAGAAATTAGATAAGTGATTTAAAAAGTAATGGCTATGGATGTGTCATGTGTCTTCCATGGATTGGTTGGAAAAATAAGTGGATGAAAATAAGACAAGTGGACCAATAGAATATAAAATCATTTATTTTTGGGCACTAGTGAGATTAGTGAAAGTTTGAGGTTATAAAGTGAGATTTTCTTGAGGGATCTTTTAGTAATTGAGCAATAAAATATATATATTTATATGATTTGTCTCATTTGAGACAAAAGTGTGGCCGTAAATTTAAAAGAGAAAAGAGAGAGAGAAGAGAGAAAACAGAGAGTGAGAATTCGGGTGAGAGGGGGAGAGAGGCCAAGAGATGCCGCGAGCGCGCGAGAGAGAGAGAGAGAGAAAGAGAAGGAGATTCGATCCGATTTTCAACACGATTTCTTCACGAAAGTTGTTCCTCGTCATCTCCTCTAGCTAACCCAACAAATTTGAAGCAAAACGGTTGTCTATTTGGTGAGTTATTTCAGTTTAAAGTTTGGTGTTTATATAAAACCCATTTTTTTTCTTTCATTTATTTTCGAATCAGAGATTAGGGATAATAAGAGGGATATGTGAGGATGATTTTGGTATGATTTTGGAGTGATTTGGTGGAAGAAAAACAGATAAAACGAGAGAGGGAAGTCGTAGAGAAAAATGGGTTTTTTATGGAATTTGATTCTGTTTTCGATTCTAAGGCATTAGATTGATATTTTAGAGGTTAGGAAATAATCTTTTGAAGTTAGATTTTGAAAACGAAAAGTTTAGGATCTATTTCGGAGCTAAACGGATGAATTGAAGGGTGGTTTTTGAAAACATTCGAAATGCGTTCGTTTAACGTTCGAAAAAGTTTATTTAATCATAGTTGGGTGTTAGAACACTAGAGGATTGATTTTTGAAGTTGTCGGAAGTCCGGAGCGAAAAGTGGTTTTCGTTAGTAAGCGAATCCGGTTGAATTTGGTTCCGAGTTTCCGATGATGAGATTGAGTATTCTGAGGTATTCCTAGGAAAGAATAAGTAGGATTCACGTAGAGAAAACGGATTTCGAAAACCCAGGTTAAATAGAAATTTATATCCGAAAGTTTAGGTGTTAAAGGATATATATAAAAATAATGAGATTTTTATTGATTTTGAATATTATTTAAATGAGTTAAGTGACCCTAAATGGATATTTGATGTTTTAGGGTAAAAACGGAAAGTTCCGGAGTCATTTGGAGGAGGATCGGATTCTATCCAAGGACGTGTTGTGAGTGGAATTAAAAGTTTTTATTTATATCGTCTTAACGTTTATTTTTAAAGTTAAAAGAATTTATTATAAATAGTTATTTATTTATTAATTGAATTTATATTTTAATTCTAGCATAAAGATTTTAGTTTAATATTTATTTATTTATTTATATGAGAATTTATTGATATGAGAATGTGCTAGAATTAAATATTTTAGGCTTATTGCCTTGAGATTTAAAATATTTTAGTGTATTAAGAAAAAGAAATTTTAATAGCTTATGATTTACCCTAACCCCAGTTTGGTACCCAGCCGAATGTCCTATGCATGATACTGTAGATGAGAGGAAGTCAGTCAGTGAGATTTGAGTCTAGTCGACTCATGTGTGAGCGAGGTATGAGTGATCCGTATGCACGTATAGGGTAGTGTAGTCGGTCCGCAGCGTGGGCCCGCTTTTGGCGACTACACATGGTAAATCCACACTCCTAGTGGTTAGCTAGATTTTATATGTTACCACGCCAGGAGTAGATATTCCCTGGGTTACCATTCAGGCGAGCACCAAAAAAGATTTTAAGAAAAGATTTTTAAGAAAAGAATTTAAGAAAAGATTTTAGAAAATTTTAGAAAGAAATTTAAAACGAGATTTAAAAGCAGTTTTTCCCACTCCTAGTGGTTAGCTAGAGTTTATATGCTACCACGTCAAGAGTAGATATTCCCTGAGTTACCATTCAGGCGAGCACCAGAAAATATTTTAAGAAAATATTTTTAAGAAAAGATTTCAGAAAGTTTTAGAAAGAAATTTAAAACGAGATTTAAAAGTAGTTTTTCCCACTCCTAGTGGTTAGCTAGAGTTTATATGCTACCACGTCAGGAGTAGATATTCCCTGAGTTACCATTCAGGTGAGCACCAGAAAATACTTTTAAGAAAAGAGTTTAAGAAAAGATTTCATAAAGTTTTAAAAAGAAATTTAGAACGAGATTCAAAAGCAGTTTTAAATGAGTTTTAGAAAGTATTTTAGAAAAATACTTTAGTTTTATTAAACTGTTTTTTAGAGAAATTTAAATGTAGAAATGAGTTTTAGTTTAAAAGTTACTACCACTCACTGAGTTATACTCACGTTTTTCTTTAAATGTTTTTCTTAAAAATTTTTTCACAGATGCAGGAGCTAGTCATCCAACCGACGAGGTTCAGTCAGACGTGTAAGCGGACGTATAGGACGATACCTATTACATGTATATATGGGGTTGTTTTGATCATGTATATGTTTATATATATAGTTGTAAGTATTTTAAAGAATTGTGGATGTATTAGTTAAAAATGTTTTATTAAAGTTTTATACGAATCAGTTTTCTGATTTTAATTATTTGATTGTGGTTGTGTTGTGAAAAATGAGCCGGAGGCTCTTAAAGTTGAGAAATGAATTTCATAAAAGTGTTTTTATAAACTGTATTTGAAACTTGCAGGGTGGCATAGTTTAAAAAACAGACGGCATGCTGCCGGATTTTCAATAGAAAAGCGAAAAATTTGTACCCCTGCCACCTAGTAAACGAGTTTAAAAAGAAGTTTAAAGAAAGTTTCGGTGCTCTGACGTGATTTCTTCGAACCAAAGTTAGGGTTCGTTGGAGTTCTGACAGAGTGCTACGGGGTCTTTCTCGGGTCCAGAGAAAGGATTCGGGAAGGGTTCCGTCAATGAAAGTCCTAAACTCATAGTTATTTGGTTGCTTGAAACCTGTCCCATAACGCCCAGTTGCCTGCATCATTGCCACAAAAGATGGACTATCAGCAACATTAAATGCGATGTCGTTTTTAAACAAGAATTGGCCTACCTCATCACATGTTTGATCATGCAACTCCTTATTAATTCCTCCCTTTTTAGTTCCCCTCAATTCTTCAATTTGATCATCTTCCACACTATTAAAAAATCTATCCATAGGTCCTCTGATCGCTCTCTGACTTTCAGTCACATTACCACTACTTAACTATTCCGTAGACTTAGATCGACTATTCAATGTAATACACTTATCAATTCTTTCCTCCTTAATTAATTGATTAAATCTTTTCACTTTCTCTGAATTCTCCATATAACTTTTGATGTCATCTCTAACGTCCGATAGAACACTTCTACACGGGGCAACATTCCCTTTAACACCCATAAGGTGTTCTTTCATCCTATACACTCCCCCTTTTATTATTTATCATATAAAGTGCACCTTATATACTTTTTTCTATCTATTTCAATCTCAACCCCATATTTCCATGCTGGATGCTTTTTATTACTGGTCATTGCAAATGTATAATTCACAAATCACAACAACAAATCACAACCACAATTCACAAATCACAATCACAAGGCTTCAAAGAAAGAGTTTGAAAGTGAGATACTGCTAACAATATTTCAAACAAGCCTGAGAAATAACAATTAAAGAGAAAAGATAGTGAAAAGTATCACCAGATCAAATTGTTGAAGAAAGAGAATAGTTTAACAGCCAAAAAAAATACCCACCGGAAAAAAGAGGAAGATAGCCACATGCAATGTCCATCTTCGCCGGAAATGGACATAGATTGATGCCGGTGATGATAGAGGCTACGATGAAGGGATCTCGCCAGAACTGGATGACT
Organism: Dimocarpus longan; assembly: GCA_022984855.1. Classification (NCBI taxonomy): domain Eukaryota; kingdom Viridiplantae; phylum Streptophyta; class Magnoliopsida; order Sapindales; family Sapindaceae; genus Dimocarpus; species Dimocarpus longan. The sequence goes on along the minus strand of CM041023.1, from coordinate 10,646,259 downwards.
TCAACTATAAAAATGGAGGCTTTTTTGGCGTCGGTGAGTGGGAATGTTGTCGAAAATAGAAGTTGTGGGGCTAGAAATAGAGGTTCTTCACGTCGGTGAACCGATTATGAGAGGGAAGCAGCTGATTGGGGAAGAAATGGATTAAAACTGGGGTAAACAGGCACCGGTGGTGAGTGGAAATGTCGTCGTAAATGGAGCTTTCGTCGTCGAAAATGGAAGTTGTGGCGCCAGAAACAGAGGTTCTTCACATCGGTGAATCGATTGTGGGAGGGAGACAGCTGATCGGGGAAGAAATGGATGAAAACTAGGGTAAACAGCCTGATATACCCCTTTTTACTAGACCGTTTTGCCCCTCATGCAAAGATACGTCCATATATTGCAATATACAAGCGTATCAGTATGGTACGACCATACCGATATGCATTATACGGGAAAAAACAGATACGGGCGAGATACACCCGTATTTGTATGCGCTATGTCCAATACGACCGTATCAGCATATATACGACCTGATACGGTCGTATTTACAAACATTGCTCAACATACATATCATCCTCAAGCAATAATAATAAACTTTATTAAAATTAAAAATCAATATCCATCATCATCCCAACACAACATGGAATTGATGGCTACATACAATGGAAATAATTACAAGAAACACGAGAGAAGTTAAAGAAACAACGAGCCCCTCTCTTCCAAGTTTGAACTGTTGCATCATCTTTTCCGCTCATGCCATGCTTTCTCTCCAAAGTATAGGTGTACAATGCTAGTGGATGGTGTTTTGAAGATGAAATGGAGGCATGTGAGGTGAGAATCAAGGGTGAGAGAAGAGGCATGAGAGCCCCATTCTCAGCCCCTCAAAACTGCCTAAAATGTGTGGTTTGGACCCATATTAAAGCTCCCAAAATTAGGGCATGAAATGAAGGGGGAAAGGTCGAAAATATCCTTGTTGAAAATGTCTTGCACGCTGCTGGAATGGGTTGGCAGTGTGCGGCGCTCCTTGGAGCACTGGCATGCATGGAAGCGGTTGTGGCATCATGCTGGTTTCATGGACGGGCTGGCCTGGGCGCTGCTGGGCAAGACAGCGCGCAGCTGTGCTCGCAAGGTAGGAGGCTGGATATGGTGCGCGCTGTTCTGCGCGCTGTTCTGCGCGCAGCTGGGAGGTAGGCGCTTCAAGAGGCATGCTGTGTGGTAAGAAAGAAGGCTGTTGCACGTTTGGTGGGGGTCTGTCATGTGCAGAAGCTGCTGTGGAGGGGTGCTGGACTGCTTCTGGTGTGTGGGTGCGCTGCCTGGCACGCTGAACGGTGCAGAATCGTGCAGGTAAGCACGCTTGTGTGTGCAGTGTTGTGAAGGCATGCTGGTGTAGGGGCTAGTTGGTGAGGGTGCGTGCAAGTAAGCGCGCTGGACTGGAAGCAATGAGCTGTGCACGCTGTCTTGGATGCTGCTTGGTAATGAAGCACAGCAGGGGGCGCGGAGAGATGCTGGTCTGCTGTGCAGGGTGCGCTGCATGGTGTGCTGCCTGGTGAAGAGGCCTGTGTGGCAGCGCACTGGTGGCAGAATGTTGGGCTGTGTCGTGGGCTGGTTTGGCACGATTTTTGCTCCTATTTCCATGCAAATTCCTCAACGAATATCACATGCTCGATGGTGTTGTTCCCGTTACTTTTGCCTTGAATTCGGACCAAACCTTCAAATTTATCGTGCACACACCACTTCTGGATTTATTTTCCAAAACAAACTAACAAACACATTAAATGAACTAAAATTCACTAGAAAATGAAGCAAAAAACCAGAGTTTTGAGGCGAAAATTAAGTGCTACTTTTGATGTAGAGAATTCAAAATTTGCGCCGGTTTTTTAAAATTTTAAAATAATGATAGTTTTATTATTAAAAGAATTGAACAGTAAAAATATGCTAAAAAACATAAGTTCAATTCTTTAGTATTAGTAAAACATACAACCAGTTTTTTAGTACTAAAACAAAAAAGTGAAAAAACTATATATATATATATATATATATATATATATATGTAAAGTTTATTTAATCAATGCATCTTAACTTTTAAATTATTAGGATCATAAATTAAATTTATCTATTGTATTTGAATTTAGTATAAGAGAAAAAAATTTAAGAGAAAGAAATATAATTAATAAATTTAATTGGTGATTCTAGCAGTTTAAAGATTAAGACGTATTAATCATAGAGTATATATATATATATATATATATATATATATATATGACGTTAGGCCTTTGGGGCCTTGGGCTCTTAGGCTTGGGCTTGGATTCAGAGCCCAACCATTTAATCATATTTTAAATTTAATTTATTTGGTTAATTAAATTAAATTTATTTAATTTCAATTTAATTTAAATTCAATTTTTAAATTTAAAATTGAATGGGTGTCTGACATGCGTCCGCATGTATACATGTATATGTGGCCTTGGGACTTTGGGGCCTTTCTTAGGCTTGGGCTTGGATTCCAGCCCAACCATTTATTTACTTTTTAATTTAATTTATTTAGTTTTAATTTAATTCAAATTCAATTTTTAAATTTAAAATTTAATGGGTGTCTGTTAAATGTAACGTTGCTTGGGAGGGTTGTATTAGTTCTCATAAGCAGTTGTACAACTTATATAAATAGCCAAGCAACTTCAGTCTGAAATACAAGTACATAATTTTTTATTTAATTTTTGCATTCATTACAAATTGAAAAATAGACTAGAATTTGGCAGAATTCAAAATTATCAGTGCTTGATTTCTGAATTATAAGAGAGGATCTTGAGAAACAATTGCTGAAAATCCTAAAAATACCAGAGTAGAGGATAATTATTGTCTTAAAGCCATTGTAATTCTACAAAATTCTATTTTCAGTTTTGATTTCATATTTATGGGTATTTTGTTTCCTTTCTTTTGATTTCATTCCAAAGTATTATTGCACTGTTTGATTTGATTTATTATTATTGTATTTGATTTGATTTTTTTTTTTTTTTTCCAATATCCGATTCCTTCTTTAATTTTCATTGAACTGATGGTTGATTCCTAACACTAGGTAGTATGATAGTCTAATATGGATATGTCTCCCAGTATCTTTGTTCGTAGTTAAAGGATTTCATTACATGTGTACAAACGTATTTGATAGACATCTATACAGTTTATTTCTAATGTGAAATCCCTTGTAAATGTGCTCATAAGCTTAGCTGATGGTTCAAATCCCCTTCCAAAATTAAATAAAAGAAGTCCCTTGCAAATGAAGTTGTTTTAAATTGAGTTTGAACAAGTAAAAGGATGGTATTGCCTCGTGAAGTTTGCTGGTACGTCTGTGACCGAAGAAGACTTTAGAGTTGTCTATCTCAAATGATGGTGAGTTTATTACTAACAAATAGCTTCAAAGTCAATAAATAAACCAAAAATGTCACTCTCCATTAGTTTCTCAAACTGGTCGGTAGTTTTATAAACACTTAGATTGGTCTTTGAAAACAGAAAGCTATCATGATTGGATATTAACAACTTTGGTCAACTTCCAACACCTTCCCATATTACTTCTCCACCCTAACAAACGCCCGCACATTTTCTTTCCTTTCCTTTTTCTTTTCATTAAAAAACAGTTCTGTCAATGTATATATTAGTAAATAATTAATATATAGACTAGATTATTTTGACAGTAAATATCTTTGGATGTGCTCAAAGTAAACTTTTGAACTGTATATATAATTTTTTATATATAAGGTTTTGATAGATTCTTAATTATTAATATCTATAATCGTTCTTTAGAAAAACTATAATTTTCAATATTTAAGTGTCTATTTACATTGAAAGGCTAAAAATTATTGAAAACATATCAGTGGTAAAATGTAACATCATTTCCATGTTAAGCGTTCATATTTTCTAATTCTATATTTTGAACTACTACAATAATTGAGGTTTTGAATATAGATACATAATTAATTGGAATCCACGATTTTATGATATAGAATAAATATATCGATTAAATGCAAAAATCTTGTACATTTTTTCATGCAAGATGCCTAATTCTCACTTATGAGAAGTAGATCTACACTTATAAAATTGGACATCTCTTAAACAGAAAAACGTGCGTCTCTCTTTTCACATTTTTTATTTATCATAATTATATTGTGTGTGTATTTGTGATCCTTTTTTATTTAATTATCCTTTCATTAATCACAATATATATATATATTTTATATTTGAATTACAACTTAACAACCATACTGCGTAAGATGAATGAGTTAAGATTTGTTTAAAAAATGTAACATTAGTAATTTCATTAATTTATTTGACTATGCCTACTGTTGTGCAAAATCAAAAGTGAACGAGCCGAACAAGTAATAAAGTAATGAGAGAAGTATCGTCCCACGAGGATTGTTGTTAATTAATGCCCAAAATTAAAATAACTCAACTTTTATTTGGTAGATGAAATTTGGGTAAATGAGTTGCAAACTATGAGTAAATTTAATTGCAATTGTAAATAAATGAAAATTAATTCAATGAATAAAAATTCTAAGATTATGATTTCACCATAACTAATTTGTTCCCCCCCCCTTGTTCTTTTTAACAAAAATTAACTATCCAGTTGCTAGTCGAGATTCCCTGAATTATTCACATAGCCCCTCCCGAGGTCTAAGGAAAATACCCTATAAAGATTAACTGCTATGTTCCCATGCAAGTCAAAACATTAAAGGATTCATTAAGATTTATGGATCTCTTTTATAGACTACACAAACCATGCAGGTATATTCCTATCCTACATGTAATTTATGACATTAAATACAATGAACTAGACACATAAATCAGCTTCCGCTATCATTATGATTAACAATTCAACTAAATAGTGGCAAATTATTTAGAAGCATTAAGAACAATATTAAATGCATCAACCAAGATAGAAAATCATTAATTGAATTGAACAAAGGTTTGGAACATCAAAGTTAGGCTACATCATAACCTTAGAAAACAAATCTACTCCATAATAGAATTTACAAAAACTAGAAAATTAAACATAACAAGAGATAGGAAAACTTAGTGGATTGAAGCTTCACCGTAGAATTTCTTCCTCTGCTTTGCTCCTCCTCTCCAAGCTCTCTCTCTCTTTCTCTAAACTACTTATTGTTTTGGTTTGTGATGGAATGCTTAGAATGGTGATTCTAAGGCCTATTTATAGGCCAAATTCACCTCCAATTACATCATCAATTGCATCATCGTTTCCTGATTTTCCACCATTTTGCATCATCGCTTGCATCATTTTTCACCTGCCCCATTCAAAGTCAACTTTCAAATTGCATCATTGCTTACATCATCGTTCACCTACCCCATTCAAGTCAACTTCTATTACATCATTGCTTACATCATAATTTTGATTACATCATTTCTTACATCAGCATGACATAATATTTATTTCTAGAATACCCTATCTTTAAACAGCGATAATTTCTTTATGCGATCTCCGACTCGAGTAATTCTTGAGGCGATGAATTTGCTGCGAATGATATTCATTTTGTGGCGATGATCTTGTCTTGAACAATATTACTTGGTGGGGTCCACATGCGCATTTTTAACCAATTTTATTCTGAAAATAAAAATAAAAGAAATATTAAATAATTTACTTAATAATAATAAAAATATTAAGAACTAAGCAAGAATTCAAATTTAAAAAGATAAAATAACTCTATAAATATAAAGTTATCACCTACAAACTATTGACATTGTTTTAAATACTCCACCAAAACAAGTCAACATCATCCAAACTCTATAATTCAGCATCACCACTTAAATTAAATTTATCATAAAAAGATATGTGAATGCTAAAGTCAGACCATAAATGATACCTGCATCCAAAAGTTTAAGTACCTCTGCTCGGACAACCTCCTTCATGTTTGGATTTAAACGTCGTTGGTGCTCGATGGATGGTCGGTACTTATCCTCCATAAGAATTTTGTGTTGGCATATAGATAGGCTGATTCCTTTGATGTCTGCTATCGACCATCCAATAGCCATCTTGTGTTACAACACTCACTGAGCTCGTTTAGCTTATACTGTTTTATGTTTTACAAACAAAACCTCCCCAGGGGCAGATGCAGGTACAGGTATAGGTACATCAGGCTCAGAGACTCCAGTCCAGAACTAGACAGATTGGGTCGAAAGTGCTTTGTACTGCTGTGATTGTATAAATGTAGTTTATTTTGGGAAATACTTAATTAATTGTATATGACATAATATATAAGTTTTTCTTATTTTTGAACATGTATGAGTAAATATAAATGCATGACGTACTGTTTTGTGTTTTAAAATATTTTGAAAATTGATGACATGTTTGTGGTTGCTTGTGAATTGATAAATTGAAGGCCTGAGGCCCAGAAGTTTGGGAAAAACCAATTGATTTTAGAAGTGTTTAAAGTTTTTACCAAATTCATAGGGTGGTAATCTTAGAAAAATAGTCGTTATGCTGCCCAAATTTTTACTAAGTCTATTATATAAATGTGTAATTAAAAAAGTTTTCAATAAAGAAAAACGGCTTAGCTTCATGGAAATCTTTCAGTCGGATTAAATATAGGCTGGAGGGTTACCGTGGGGTTGCCGGCAGGCTGCCGTCTGTACGGAAATAGAAGTGCAGAAACGGGGTCTGTCATCTTGTGTTCTCGTAGTACTCTTAACAGCTTTTCCTCTTGTTCTCTGCTTAGAGAAGATGAAATAATGACAGGTAGCGTAGATGAGGTACCTAAGAATGTGTACTTGAGATGAACCGGAAGTGGCTTGAGCTCCAACTCTGGTGGTTTTTCTGTTGATGGTACTAGTTGTCTCTTACTTGCTCCAAGCTCCTCGAAAGGTCGTCTGAAAAAGATGGGAGGTGAAGCTTCCAGTTGCTTAACACATTCCATGATGTTCGGACTTTCTGAGTTTGGTACTCCATTTAGGCAAGCTTCAAGTGGATCTTTTGGAGTGATGGTTTGATGTATTCCTTTGATACATTCATCCACCACATCTACCCTCAAACAGTTGTCAACATCATGTGGATGTTTGAGAGCTTTCAGCACATTAAATGTCACCTCTTCATCTTGAACTCTGAGTATGAGTTGACCTTTCTGTACATCAATAAAGGTTCTCCCTGTTGCTAGGAATGGTCTTCCCAAGATGATGGGTATTTCTTGATCTTCCTCCATGTCTAGCACAATGAAATCCGCAAGAAATATGAATTTATCTACTTTTACCAGTACATCTTCTATAATTCCCCTTGGATATTTGATTGAACGATCAGCTAGCTACAACGATACTGTAGTGGGTTTTGCTTCTCCAAAGCCGAGTTTCTTGAAAACGGAGAATGGCATTAGGTTGATGCTTGCACCGAGATCACATAATGCTTTATCAAATAATGAATCACCAATGGTGCAAGGAATTGTAAAGCTCCCCGGATCTTTGAGTTTGGGTGGTAGCTTTTTCTACAAGATTGCACTGCATTCTTCGGTCAAAGCTACCGTTTCATGTTCTTCCAGCTTCCTTTTATTTGAGAGGATTTCTTTCATGAACTTTACATAGCTGGGCATTTGTTCTAGAGCATCTGCAAAAGGAATATTAATTTGCAGCTTCTTAAAAACTTCCAGAAATTTAGAAAATTGTTTTTCTAATTTCTGTTTCTGAAATCTCTGAGGGAAGGGTAATGGTGGTTTGTATGGTGGCGGATTGTTTGGGAACAATTTTGACTTTGGCTTCTCTGCTTCTTGTTGTTCAACCATCACTTCTTCTTCTTTCTCGTCTGCTCTTTTGACAGGTTCTTTAAGTATTTTACCACTTCGTAACGTGACAGCCTTCAGGTGCTCCCTAGGATTGGTCTCTGTGTTGCTTGGTAGGGATCCTTTAGGTCTTGCAGTCAACAAATTCGAGATTTGACCCATTTGTACCTCCAGATTTCGAATGGAAGCTGCTTGATTCTAGAGCGTAGTGTCTGTTCTCGTCATAAATTGAGTAGTGCTTACGGTGAGCTGAGCAAGTGCTTCTTCAAGCGACGGTTTGTTGGCCTGCTGCTGTTGAGGTGATGGCGGATATGACTGCCTGGGTTGATCATTGTTTTTCCATGAAAAGTTGGGATGGTTTCTCCATCTTGGATTATATGTGTTGGAGTACGGATTATTTTGTTGTCTGTTGCCCACAAAAAATGCTTGATCTGTCTGGTTTTCATCGCATTGTCCGTTGGAATGATCCCCTCCACAAAAATCACAGGATGCTGACTGAGTATGAATGGCATTAGCTGTCAAGTTTCCAAGTTGCTTGGCTAATGTCTCGACCTGAGTGGAAAGCCTGGTTAACACATCATTTTCTTGTATTTCGAAAACTTTTTTCGGAACTACTCTTTCTGATGGCCACTGATAGGCATTTGCAACCATTTCTTCTAGTAAATCTCAAGCGGCTTGATGGGATTTCCCCAAAAGTGCTCCACCTGCTGCGGCATCTACTAATGTTCTCGTGGAACTCCCCAAACCATTGTAGAATGTGTGTAGTTGCAACCAGTCAGCAATTCCATGATGTGGGCACCGTCTTAGCAGATCCTTGAATCTTTACCACGTTTCGTACAATGATTCTCCCTCGAGCTGTCTGAATGTGGCAATCTTGGTTCGCAGCCTTGCAGTCTTGGCTGGTGAAAAGAATTTGGCCAGAAATTTTTGTGCCAAGATGTCCCATGTAGTAATACTCCCTGATGGCAACGAGTTGAGCCAGCTTTTGGCTTTGTCTCGAAGAGAGAATGGGAACAATCTCAATCGAATGGCGTCATCAGTAACACCATTATGTTTGAAAGTATCACAGATCTCCAAAAAGTTATCAATGTGGACATTTGCATCATCATTCGGAGCCCACTGAACTTGTTGTTTTGCACCATCTGGATAATTACTGGCTTAATCTCAAAGTTGTTAGTAGCAATAGTCGGTCGCCGTATCGTCGAAGTATTACCCACTGTGGGTAGAGCATAATCTCGTAATGCTCGAATTTCAGCATCTATTGGTACAATGTTCTGTGTGTTGTTGGGTCCTTCAGCCATATCCATGAGTGCAGTACTTGCAGCCTTCCTTACTTTTTTCCGGTTCTTATGATAAGTTCTTTCAATTTCTGGGTCAAATGGTAAAACTTCGCCCCCAGACTTTCTCATACACCATAAAATTCACAAGTAATAAAACAAACAAAATAAATAAATAAATAACCAAATTAAAAATTGAGTTACGTAGTATTAGTATTAATTGAAACAAACATTCCCCGGCAACGGCGCCAAAAACTTGTTGTGCAAAATCGCAAGTGAACGAGCCGAACAAGTAATAAAGTAATGAGAGAAGTATCGTCCCACGAGGATTGTTGTTAATTAATGCCCAAAATTAAAATAACTCAACTTTTATTTGGTAGATGAAATTTGGGTAAATGAGTTGCAAACTATGAGTAAATTTAATTGCAATTGTAAATAAATGAAAATTAATTCAATGAATAAAAATTCTAAGATTATGATTTCACCATAACTAATTTGTTCCTCCCCTTTGTTCTTTTAACAAAAATTAACTATCCAGTTGCTAGTCGAGATTCCCTGAATTATTCATATAGCCCCTCCCGAGGTCTAAGGAAAATACCCTATAAAGATTAACTGTTATGTTCCCATGCAAGTCAAAACATTAAAGGATTCATTAAGATTTATGGATCTCTTTTATAGACTACACAAACCATACAGGTATATTCCTATCCTACATGTAATTTATGACATTAAATACAATGAACTAGACACATAAATCAGCTTCCGCTATCATTATGATTAACAATTCAACTAAATAGTGGCCAATTATTTAGAAGCATTAAGAACAATATTAAATGCATCAACCAAGATAGAAAATCATTAATTGAATTGAACAAAGGTTTGAAACATCAAAGTTAGGCTACATCATAACCTTAGAAAACAAATCTACTCCATAATAGAATTTACAAAAACTAGAAGATTAAACATAACAAGAGATAGGAAAACTTAGTGGATTGAAGCTTCACCGTAGAATTTCTTCCTCTGCTTTGCTCCTCCTCTCCAAGCTCTCTCTCTCTTTCTCTAAACTACTTATTGTTTTGGTTTGTGATGGAATGCTTAGAATGGTGATTCTAAGGCCTATTTATAGGCCAAATTCACCTCCAATTACATCATCGATTGCATCATCGTTTCCTGATTTTCCACCATTTTGCATCATCGCTTGCATCATCTTTCACCTACCCCATTCAAAGTCAACTTTCAAATTGCATCATTGCTTACATCATCGTTCACCTACCTCATTCAAGTAAACTTCTATTATATCATTGCTTACATCATAATTTTGATTACATCATTTCTTACATCAGCATGACATAATATTTATTTCTAGAATACCCTATCTTTAAACCGCGATAATTTCTTTATGCGATCTCCGACTCGAGTAATTCTTGAGACGATGAACTTGCTGCGAATGATATTCATTTTGTAGCGATGATCTTGTCTTGAACAATATTACTTGGTGGGGTCCACATACGCATTTTTAACCAATTTTATTCTGAAAATAAAAATAAAAGATATATTAAATAATTTACTTAATAATAATAAAAATATTAAGAACTAAGCAAGAATTCAAATTTAAAAAGATAAAATAACTCTATAAATATAAAGTTATCACCTACAAACTATTGACATTGTTTTAAATACTCCACCAAAACAAGTCAACATCATCCAAACTCTATAATTCAGCATCACCACTTAAATTAAATTCATCATAAAAAGATATGTGAATGTTAAAGTCAGACCATAAGCCAATGAAAAATCTCCCCGCCCTTAAATTAAGGAAGTTTATGTTGAGATTAATACATAAACCAAGCGAAAACAATTAATAAAAATAAGTGGGGTGTGCACTTCATACCAAATATGTCTTTAAAAAAATTACTGGGGTGCACAAACAAAGAAGGGTGTACATACAACTTTTGAGGGGTGGTAACTACTGAATTACTAAATTTACTGAATTTGGATCAGTAAATTTGGATGCCCAGATAAAAGCTTTGACATTCGTTGAGATTAACTAGGCTGCTAATCAAAGTGTATGTTTCGGCTTTGATGTTCTTTTGGGTTTTTTGAGCCCCCATTGTCAAGCGATAGCTTTTGGACTCTTGGGGCATCCATCCGATTGTTGGTTTTATCTTTCAATATTTTTTTGGGTTTTTTTGGAAAAATGACCCATTTTGGATGACTCGTATGGGAAATGAAATTTTTTTTTTTAAAGCATTACACACTATCCTTTTTTGGACGATACTGCCCTTGTCCCACATGTTTTTGTCTGTCGGTGACTCTAACCCTACCAAAATGGTTCTCTGTCTCTCAAATTCCTAACCTTTGAGTGTCTCTCACTGTACCCGTCATCACCGTCGCCTGCCAGCGATTGTAGACTTCAACCCGTGATGCACCCACCGTTGTTCTCTCTATCTGTAAGCCTTGTATGTTATTATTGGTGAAAGAAACCCTAACCTCTCGACCCAACCTCTCCTCCATCCACCACCGTCACAGTCGAAACAAAAGTCGACCCACCGACCGTCGAATGTCCTGTTAGTGACAACTCTGAGGTCAATTCCAGTCACCAACAATCCGAACGAGAAGACGAAGAAGACAGAAGAAGGAAGAAGTCGAGGGAAGAAGAGGCAAAAAGGTGAAGGCAGAAGAGGCAATAAGTTGAAGTTGACTGACAGCCGCAGTAGTTTGAAAGTAAACTCCACAGTAAGAACACATTGCTTGTGGAGTGTTTTTATTGTAGTTTGTTTGTATGTTATTGTAGCATAAAAAGTTTGTTGTTGGTAATATTTAGTGAGTTTTTGTTATGAATTTTGGAAAAAATTGGATTCATGTAGTCTACCCATATTGTAAACAGCTGAAGATTGGGATTCCCAGTGAAAGTTGAAACCAATCTCGAAAATGAGATTCCAAACTTGAAGGTTGGGATTGGCAATCTGCTGGTTGAGGTTCCCAATCTGGTTGGGATTTTCTAACTTGGTTGGGAATTGAGGATGGGAATAAAGTTTGAAACCTAATCTGTACGTTGGGATTTCTAAGTTTTGGTTGAATGAATACATACATATATAAAATTGATTTTGTTTTGGGTTTTATTTATTTTGTGAACTTCATTTGAAAGCTAGCTTCGAGGTTGGTTTGCCAGAATTGGGATTCCCAACTTCGACATTAGGATCAAATGTGGGGTCTCAACCTGGCGATTTGGATTTGCAACCTGTAGATTGGGATTTCGAAGCTACATGTTGGAATCACAACTCGCAGGTAGGGATGCGCAAGCTCTAGGTAGGGATTGACAATTATAGGTTGGGATTTCTAGCTAGGGGGTTGGAATTGCTAACGTCGTGGTTGGGAATCCCAACCTAAGGTTTGCTTCCAACTTTTTCGACAGTGTGAGATATCTTAACCTACCCAACCTGAAGGTTGTGATCCGAACTTTACAGTTGGGAATGCTAACTTGAGGTTGGGATTGTAGCTTCCAAATTGGGACTCACAACCACCGTTTGTCATTTGATTGCGATTCGCAACCTCAATGTAGGAAAATCCCAACGTGTAGGTTGGGATTCCCAACCTTGAGGTTGGGATGACGAATTCTGCAATAGGGATTCGGTTACAAAATCAGTGTTGATTGTGGGATGTTTGAGGTTGAATTCTCAACCCTTTGCTTAAAAGTCAGTGGTTGGTAAAAATGGGTAAATGACATTTTGGTAGTGTTTTTTAATGTGTTATAAGGTGTTATAATGTGTGTTATGAAAAAATGCATTAGTTTTTGATAAAGCACTTTCGTATACACGAAAAATGTACCGGTATAATATATGTTATGTCATAGTTGAATCGTTAAATGTAATAAACAATATTTATTGGGTTTTGGTGTTAATTGTAGGTCATATTGCAGATGGACGCTCCAATAAATTACAAGATAATGGACGTGCAGCATTTTAGTTCAAAAGTGACATGCTTTTCGAAGTTATACGCCATAAAAGTTATAGGGGACAAGTTAAGTTAGCATCAATTGGAGATTTTTAAAAGTTCCTGCTTTGGAAAACTATTGCAAATGAATGACCTTAGGTTCACTGGCCAGTTTGTGCATAATTTGCTCCTTCGATAAGTGGAAAGTGATGTTTCCGAGGAGCTATGGTTTGCACTTCGGAATGGCGCTGTCATTCGGTTCTCTATACAAGAGTTTGCCATTGTGACAGGCCTATATTGTCGGTCGTATCCAAAAGAGGACTCAAGTTATCAACATATATCCGTTGAGACGTTTAGCCACAGAATGTTTTCAGGTTATGGCAAAGTTTCCAACAAACAGTTAGACATCATGTTTAGGGGTGCTTCTTCGGACAATGACGAGGACATCGTCAAACTTGCATTGTTGTACTTTTTAGAGACGGTGTTACTTGGTAAGGATTCGAAGAATCAGATTCAAATGGAGAATATTCGCTTGTTGGATGATATGAATGTATTCAACAATTTCCCATGGGGTCGTCGCTCGTACAAGATGACCTTGCGTGGCATGAAAAAGGATTTCAAGAAAATGGCTGTGAACGTGGGAAATTGAAAAAAAGGCCAGAAGGCAGATGCTGCCTTCTATTCTTTGTCTAGTTTCCCATATGCATTTCAGGTACAAGTCTTTTGTTTGTTGATTTTGTAACAGTCGCTTCATTTGCCGATGAGGCTTATCTCTTTTTTGTGCATTGGTAAATATGGGCATGCGAAGCAATTCCGAGCATTGGGTTGCAAATTGCAGTTAAATCCTGCTATTTGCTGCCCCGTATTCTCAGTTAGAGTTCAACTGCAATCCTAAAATCAGGAGAAATAGTTACATTGTTACATCGGTCCGATGTATGTAAAATCATTACTACCTTTAAACACGCGCGACATTATAGTACATTTGTCATACTTTTGTTTTTCATGTCATTGTAGCTTGAAGTCAACCCGATGTAGGAGCCAACGCTGGAAAAGGGAAAAGAGGAATATTGCATATATTTCGTCAGTAAGGGCGAGGGTGCAGCGCGGATGTCTATTGACAGCGTCGCCTCTGACAGTTATAAGGTCGGGAAAATTCATAAGTTTAGTGATGCTGCCTTTCTGAAGTCGCTGCCTGCTGGAAGAGGACTGTATCGTCAGGTACAATCGTTGATAGTTTTTTTTTTTGGCTATTTTTCTTGTTTTTTTAGTATACAATGTCACTTTAACTAATTAACTTGTCTACAGGCTGGCAAAGATAGCAACAATGCCAAACATAGTGATGATATTAAAGCCATCCATAAATAGTTGGAGCAGGTGAAGGAAGAAATGTCCATCTTACGACAACACACAGACTAGAACCTTCAAGCCACAAGGCTGGAGATCAAGGAAACACACGCTCTACTGCAGCAAACAAACAAGAAAGTTGATATGATTATCGACTTTTTATTTAGAAATAATGCTATTGCTTCACACCAAAACGTACATGCATCGAAGGTAAACTTAACAGACTAATGGTGGTAGTTACGGGTAATATTTTTGAACATGTACTGATTATGGTTGAATTTTGTTATGCAGGATAACTATGACGTTAAAGGTGAAACCCTCGAAGATAGTTCTCGACTGGAAGGCTCCTTGCCGGATGCGGCTGATGCGCGTCCTGAAACCACACATGATGACATTGATAGCTTTGGTGACAAAATGACGTTCGACCCTATCGTCCCACCTGAACCAATTATTGGCTCACCTTTCATTGGTTCAGATGCAAGTGTGAAGATGAGACCACAAACCACTTTTGTTGCCAGAAAGCGAGACAAGGGTGGACAAATTACCTCCGTTTTAACACGGTCTATAGTTGGAGGCAAAAAACGAATGCAAACATCGTCGCCCAATCCAGTAGAGGGGAGTGCGGAAGTTAGACCTGCGATAGTAGACAGATTCAGGGGGAAAATGATTTTAGACCCCATCCTACCACGACAAACAATAGTAGGGTCACCATCGCACGGTTCTAATGTAAGTCTGAAGATCATACCAGAAACAAAATTTTTCAAGCGACTGCATAAAAAGGGTCCACAAATTTCCTCACCATTTCAACAATTCGAAGTGGTTCCAAGAAAGCGCATCAGATTTGAACTATTTCGTAAACCGTCTGATATTGAGATTAACGCATTTAAAGCGTGGCGGGACACAGATGTGCCGAATGAGTTGTATGTTTCAGTCACTCTTACTCCATTCATATTTTCTGTTATACATGTACGTTAAATATGATTATTATATAACATAATGTCACTAAATTGTATGCCATTGTAGACCAATGATCCGGTTGCCAACAGAAGACTGTTCTCAGCAGTGGTTCAGGCATTTGTGTACTGATAATTTCTAGTTGACTGATTCGGTGCATATGAACAAGATGAAAAGTGGTTATGCCATACATATATGTGGTAGTATAAACTGGTAGTATAAACGTATGCATTTTCCCTATGTGTAGCATCTATTGTTTTTTATGATTGGATGTGTTGATATAGAAATTTTTTGAAAAAATTTTCTAGTTTATAAAAACACTGCATGCATTTCTAAGTTAGGTTTTTAGAATCTGTCAACTGGGTTGTGACCAAAAGAGTTTAGTTGTTTTTTTTAAGTTGCTTGTGTTTGATGTTTTGCAGCATATAGATGTTGCTTTATGCTTTTTTCGATGGAAGTCAATGACTTTCCCCACAAATAAGATGGAAGCATTCACAACAACTGACATTTTGTTTGAGGTAACTAATTTTTTACTGTTAAAATAAACTTAGCCATTAAAGTAGGAAACATTTTTTCGATACTAATTATTGTAATTGTTTGAATATATGTAGCAACACCTGCAGAGTAAATGGGAGGCTTATATGAAGAAAAAATGCAATTGGGCAGACGATGACATCTGCATAAGATATGTAAGGGGGGAGGTAGGTGGCAGTTCAAACGCAGTAAGGGAGGTAGCATATCGTCCCTGGGCAGAACTTACGACGATATCATACTTTATTAGTTGATTCGAATTTGTCATTTTGTCTCTGATGTTATATATCGTGACTTACTTGTGGTTCCCTATCTACTTGTGCTGTGCGTAGCTATACATGCCACTGAATTACAAGGGTGCACATTGGGTCCTCGCGAAAGCACATTTCAATGAGTGAACCATAACCCTATATGACTCGCTCCGTACCATACGTAATTACGTAACGTTTTTGCAGCCCATAGCAACACTATTGCCATTGCTCCTTCAGAAGACTGATCACTATGGGAAACATTCAGACATGACATATATGTGGTATAAGAATGAGGGATGGACACTGATACATTGCGACGACACGCCACAACAAGCACCGGTGTAATGCATTGTTGCATATGCAGTAGTTTTTGGTTTTTCAATGTTACTTACATTATGTGCTAACTGCTATCTTATCTTCTGTTATGTAGTAATAGTGATTGTGAGATGTTTGTAATTAAGTTGGTGAAACGCTTGGTGAACGGTATGTTGGTGGACTCATTCAACCAATCGGACATATCATATTTCCGGGAAGAGCTAGCTCTGAACCTTTGGAAATGGTCCAGTTAGTTTTTGGGGGGTAAAATTTTTCTGGTTCCAATGCCTCTGTAACTGTTATACGTCTGTCATATTTACATGAACGTCCGAGTTGTTAGATTAACAACTTCGACGTTAAGCCGACGTCCGAAGTTGTTAAATTTCAACAACTTCGGACGTTTGACGTCAGCATACGTCCAAGTTGTTGGTTTAACAATTTCAACGTTACTGTTAACAACTTGGGTAACGTCAACTTGTTAACATGAACGTCCGAGTTGTTAGATTAACAACTTCGACGTAAAGCCAACGTCCAAAGTTGTTAACTTTTAGCAACTTCGGACGTTTAACATCGGCATACGTCCAAGTTGTTGGTTTAACAATTTTAACGTTACTATTAACAACTTGGGTGACGTCAACTTGTTAACATGAATGTCCGAGTTGTTAAATTAACAACTTCGACGTTAAGCCGACGTCCGAAGTTGTTAAAATTTAACAACTTCGGACGTTTGACGTTGGCATACGTCCAAGTTGTTGGTTTAACAATTTCAACGTTACTGTTAACAACTTGGGTGACGTCAACTTGTTAACATGAACGTCTCAGTTGTTAGATTAACAACTTCGACGTTAAGCCAACGCCCGAAGTTGTTAACTTTCAACAACTTCGGACGTTTGACGTCAGCATACGTCCAAGTTGTTAGTTTAACAATTTCAACGTTTTTGTTAACAACTTGGGTGACGTCAACTTGTTAGCATGAACGTCTGAGTTGTTCGATTAACAACTTCGACGTTAAGCCAACGTTCGAAGTTGTTGACTTTGAAATTTTGTGTAATTTTACATTTTGTGGGTAAAAACTACTAAAAGTGGAATAAGTTAGAATATTTTTAAATTTAATTAATGCAGAGAAAACAGTTGAAATTAAAATCAATACTAGAAAATAACTTTAATTTAATTCTGTTTTAGAAAATAACTTACATTTTATTTTTTAAAATTAGAGAAATATTGAAAAATTGTATCAAGAATTTTTGGTAACATTAATTGAATTGGACTAATTTTTTTATATTATTGAAAAAAATAAGTTTTTTTTATTGTTATCTTCGACTTGCATAAAAATAGGTACACGTATTTTGAATATAATTTCAAGGAAATATTTTGTTTATATTACGATTTAATTTCGTAGGCCCATCTTTAGTCTTATGATGTTGAATCAATACATTAAACATTTAGTTCGTGGAACACTACAAACAGCATTGAGTTCTTCGTCTCGATCATATCTTATTGATCCGTTCATGTTGTTGGGGTTATGACACTATATTTATATTGAAAAAATATAGTGAGTTTATTTAATAACTTATTTGTTAAACAAACTTGACCATCTAAACATTATCATTTCCCAATATGCAACTACACTTGAGGTTTTGCCTATCTGATTAGGTAATAACCCTAAAATCGACCCAAAGACCCAACATCTAATTTATTGGGTCGGCAGATGCAGACCCCCTCGTTTGGCCACCCACAAAGACAACACCATTATGGAAAAGCGTGTCTATGGACCCATACTAGTGCAAACTGTTCATTAGTCATAATGCTGATACACGAGCGCATAAGTGTTTTAATGTGGTCGGGAATGTATACCAATATAAGCTTTCATTGCTCGTAGTGTTTGTTCGCATCTGCATAACTGTTTTAGTATGGTCGAACACCCATATCAGTGTAAGTTGTTCAGTGCTCATGGCTGCGCAGCTACAGTCACATCTTCGTGTGGTCATGCCGCACTTCAGTGTTGGTCTGTATCCGCACCACTGTTTTAGTAGCTCTCCACACCTGTAGCACTACAATCTAATTCAATTTAAATAATATTCAAAATAAATACTAACTTAAGGTTACTTTTCAGTAATGTATATTAACTTATACTAGAATAATATATAATTTAATTGATCCCTTCTTACCATTTTAAGTGCTATTGTTTTATCAACTAGCCACTATCAGTACGTAATAAATCAGTAATATCTCTGTTCATTATGACGTATAAAGTACGATGCATAACCATCTATAATTTTTGGGAATAATCATATCCTCCTTGTGGATACTATTGAAATAACACTGGGTAAATGTAAGTTCGTGATTGACAATTCAATTAAAAAGGCCAAACCATCGTAAAAATATTTCAAATAAGTAAAAAAAAAAAAATTAGCATTAATGAATCTAAGGGGAAGTGAAACGTGTGCATAGTGAGGACGTAAGAGGAATATACATAAGAGGGTTCCAACATTTGACAACACATGACCCGTATCTACCATTTTCATCTAGTCTTTTTCCCTCCACAAACTGTTCATCCTCTCATGTTGACATAAACCAACCCTAACCAAGTCATTGCCAACTCGTTCATCTTTGAAAACTAACAATGGTGTGTGTCTTCCTAAGGAGTACTGCTTGCTTGGCTGTTTCGCGGTGTGCTTGTGGTCGGTCGAATGGGCAGTAACCAGATGTTGACGAGCTGACTGACTGCGTGCATCTGCAAGTTAAGGTTTGGCTCCCCAGTTTTGAAGGCTTTTTAAATCTTTTTTCTCTGACATATGTTGATTGCACGTGTGTGGTTTGCATGGTTGAAGTTTATATTGTGACATTTCACCGTCAGATTAGTGTAAGGGTTATAATGGGAAAAAATTGGGGGTTTTGGGATTGGACAATGGAAATAGTTAATTAACAGTGGAAAGGTGATATGTAAACGCTATTGATGATTGTGTTTATTGGTACAGTTCAGTTGCATGTGTGGTGTTGTTTTGGGGAATGGATGTATTTAAAGGTAATTGACGTTATGATACCTCCACATATGTATTTCTATATAGCATTTCATATAAAACATGATGCAGCAGTTCATATATACTTGTTAGGGTTTGAACATATTTTGGCAACGTATTTGGTAATACACATTAACAAATCATTTATCCACCCATACAGGTTTTTAAAGGCATACCTATATACATTGATGTTGATTTTGCACTGTCAATAAGAGTGTACAATAGGTAACGTTATTACATGGATGTTGATTTAGCATTTTGCAGTTTATTACATACGTAAGTAAATTATTCTCTTGTGGATAATTGCAGACAAGTCATATCAGTTTGACTTGCCCCAGTGTTGGAATACAGTTAAGGTGTAGGAGGGTTGGCAATTTTTTTTTTCAATTATTCACTTGGATTTATCTGTTTTTTATCAACAATTGTGCGGGTCAATGGTATGGCTGTTTGTGATTAGAAACAGTGTGATTTTGGATGAAAATTGTTTTCTGATTCGTTCATAACCGAGGGTTTGCCCAATGTCTCTTAGTTCACAAACGTTTCTGATGCGAATGGTTGTATGTGATGAGAAACAGACTGCATTGTGTGGGTGTCAACATCTATTGAGCTTCTGTATTGGCTTGAGAATATGCATGTTCAAGACAAGTAATGCTGATTGTCTATGTTACCGGTTGGTGTCAAACATGGGATTTGCATGTTCAGCACTATGGCATTGTATACATATTTCAGGGGCATAAGTTGCTATCATATTTGTTTTGGGGTTGGGATACAGTTTTCCCATCATATCAGTAATTACACATTATCGGTTGTTTTCACAAACCAGTCTATTGTTTAATTCATACCCATATCAGAGAACATTGCTTTGATACTATATGTAAGGGTGGTCACATATAGTATTTGCATACTAACGTGTACCTTTATGGTTGCAGCTATAGACCAAATGGGGCGGTCCAAACAAGATGGTGCTGGATCTAGCAAGCATAACAGCAAAATGAATCTTCGGTCACAGAACTTGAGTGTTAGTAAGGGTAAGAAGGTGACTAAATACTAGACCGTCTAACAAGCTAGCAAAAATGACAGTGCTTCAATATCGGCATCAACGTACTGTCGTTTCATATCTGGTGGGGCTCGTTCTAGATACCAAACCTTCTCTGGGCATCCATTCATTTTTGAGAGGATGTCAAATTTGAAGATTTGGAGGACATCGGTGTGACGAAGGTACTACATGATAGAAAGTGGTTGAAATTGGCCTCTACACTAGCAAAGTCCTGTGAAAACTTGGTCCGCGAATTTTATGCAAACTTCATTGCGGAGCAATTTATGGAAGGGAAGAGCATGCCGATTAGGGGTACTCATGTCATCATCACCCCAACTCTGATTAATAAGTACTTCAAAGTCCCTAAAATTGCGGAGTCTGATGATTATACTGATGAACCAATTGCCAAAGCACAAATGGTAAAGGACTTGTATGGGGCAGAAACTGTTGAATGTCGACAAATATTGCATCAGAAGTTCACTATGGAGTATGCATTCTGGTGCACCTTTGCTGCATACAATCTCCTTCCAAGTAAACACTTCACTAAAATCAAGGAAGTCAGAGCCAGACTTGTTTATGCTATTGGCACTAATCGCCCGATAAACGTAGGGAAGTGTATTTTTGGTGCAATATATGATGCCGGTACTGCTACGAGGTATGGATTCCCCTTTCCTGCCCTTATAACTAAATTTTGTTTGAATGTTGGTGATCCAATGGAGATGGGCGATTTGTGGGTATGTCCACCCAAGCCAATAGATGGCATCACATATGATACCTTGCATGATCGGATTATGAAAAGTAGGAATTCTAATGCATAGCGAAAATGTAAGAGAAGTCGTAAGGACAATAGGGCGTCAACATCTAGTAATGGCGTAGAGCCACCTGCATGGGTTTTTGAGATGTTTGGTGCACTTAATGTTGCACAGGAGCGTCAAGAACGGACCATTGCAAACCTTAAGGTAGAGCAGGACAAATTTTTCGCATCACTGTCCTCCCAACTTACAAGTCATGCACAGTCCCTCGCTCATGTTATGCAACTACTGCATGAGGCAAAAACACATGGCACAGAAGACACAACTGTGCAGTAAGATGAGCTATTCGGCGATGGATAAACATGTATAGTGGATGCTGTGTACATGTTAGAGGGACGCAGATTGGTAGGTGCATATAAGGTGACAATATTTAAGTAAGCACAACAAGGGTATTATGTGCATGGTCCACGGGGATATTTTATGCAAGCTGGTTTTGTTATCTCAGTGGCTGTACTATTTTTGTACTTATATTTTGTAACTGTCGGGAGCCGTTGATAGGCATATGCACACAACTAAATGTATCAACAATGTATTTTGTATTGTAAATGGACGTTTAATTGTTCAATGTTTTGCAGATGTATTGTATGCGATGGATCTGCCTATACTTGCAATTTACCATCCCCACACTGACATTCCGATAAGAAGCCTAATTAGAAACTTCATATACATTGGTGGAATACCACTTCTGGGAGTGCAGCATAGACAAATAAATGTATATTTATATATGCGTGTCTGTTATTAATTTAGTGTTCACTGTATAACTATAATGCACAATTTATCAGCATGAACAAGTACATATAGGTAAAAAGTTTAGGTTATGGGATAACATCACACCATGTGACATTTTATTTTGCACGTACATCAAATGTTACAAAGTAAGGACAATGAATTACAAATACGAAAACAATGTTCCCTGCATATACGGTATCATTTGAATTTAATAACAAGAATTGCAGTTCTTGTCAGACATTTTGGCAGTTACGAATGTCTCATTATCTGAACAACCTAATCTTCCAACCACCTCTTAAATTTAAGGTTGCACTATTTAACCAACCACCTGCTGCCTTGGTCATGTCTTAAATTCCTGAACAATGATTTTTTACCCATACCCTTCCACCTCCTGACTTGGTTGCGTCGGCAACTGTCTCATTACACAGTTTTCTATCACTCTGCAACCACCTGAACCAAGCATATATCAGGTTGAAGAGGTCATGAGCAGTGGCCCGACAATGCACAGGTAAGACAAATATGTGCTGAACTGTCTATGATATGCGCTGCAGGTTAACAAAATATGGGTGCACTCTGAAATAAGCACTACCCGCATGAACCACGACATATAAGAACACAATTGTCATCATACACATAGACATATGTACAATTTATATATATATCTATATGTTTGTGTGTATGTGTATATGTGTATTGAAGTACATATACACACATAGACACACATGTATATATTTATTAATGACTTCAACATATAATAATTCATGTACCACCGTAGCTACATTGGTACATTCGACAATAAGTCAACTTGATTTTGTTTGGATAGTGCAGGGATGGATGAAGAAAAGGATGTTTATCATACTCATAAGTGGTTTCCAAATGATAACAATGTACAAGGAGTCCGTCTCATTCCTATACTCGTGGTTGTCTTGATGTTGCTGTGGATGGCTGTACAAGTCCTTCGTACGATCCTAATAATTTATCTCGTTTAAGCACATCCGATGTTATGGGAAAAGAATTCATTTCTGTTGATGATGCTGAAGCATTTTACCAGAAATATTCATTTGTGGTTGGATTTAGCGTTCGTAAGGATATGTTGCGGAAGGATGCAAATGGCTTAACAACATGTTGACGTTGGGTTTGCTCCAAGGAGGGGTATACACAGAAAAAGTACTTGGATAGACGGGATCGACAGCGTGAGTCAAAGGCATAACTCTAGAAGGTTGTGAAGCTGCGCTTCGAATAAAATTCAACCACGATAAAAGTTTGTGGGTTGTCAATGAGTTTATAAAGGAACATTGTCATGCCTTAGCGACACCAAACCAGGTTCAGTTTCTTTGATCGTATCATCAGGTTCTGCCTGCCAACATTGCATAAGCTGAATCATTTAAATATGTTGGTGTTCACACATGTCAAGTGATGGAGCATCTGGTCCACCAAGCAGGAAGTTATGCAGCTGTCTGTCACACTCGTAAAGACTTGCAAAATGGGTTGGATTCCAAGCATAAGTGGACCTCAACCAATGGTGATGCAGACGCAATTATTGCTTACATGACGACAAAACAGCAAGTGGATGGTAATTTTTTTTCAAGTATACTATATGTGAGGATGGGTCATTAGGGAACATTTTTTGGGCAGACTCGTAGTCCCGTATTGATTACCATTATTTTGGCGATGTTGTATCATTCGATTCAACGTATAAGACAAATGCATACAACTGACCTCCAGTAATCTTTGTCGATGTGAACAACCATAACAAAACCACGGTTTTTGACTTCTGTTTGGTGGTAGATGAGACAATATCCACATATACATGGGTGCTAAAAACTTTTCTCCAAGCAATGCAACAGAAGCATCCTATATCTGTTGTAACAAATGGCAATATTGCGATGCATAAAGCACTTAAGATGGTAATGCCTGGGGCAACTAGGCGCTTATGTGCATGGCATCTTGAACGAAATGTACAAACCAATATTTGCAATGTCGCGTTCACAAGGGAGTTCATGAGCTGTATACTTACGTATATGACAGAGCTTGACTTCTAGCAGTATTGGACAATGATGGTTGCAACGTATAAATTAGAGGGCAATGATTGGGTTCAAAAGTTATTTGGCAGACGGCAGCAATGGGCAGAAACGTTTTTGAGAAAAACATTCTTTGGGGGGATGCGAAGCACGCAACGATCTAAGAGCATAAACCGTTTATTCAATAAATATCTGAGCAGTCGTCTGAAGTTATTCAAGCTCGTGAGCCAAACACATAAGGTGATGGAAAGACTTCACCACAACGAGGCAAGAGACAACTTTGACAACATTAATTCGCATCCAATGCTAGAAACTCACTTGTTGCAAATAGAGACGCATGCATCAGAAGTTTATAGTCGGAACTTATTCTTAAAAGTAAGGGATGAAATCAATTCAGAAGCAATGCTAAGCACCATAAACTGTGACTCCGCCATTACGCAAAAGATATTTACATTTAAAAAGTTTGGCAATAGTGAGACAACATGGGATGTGGTATACAAGCCATCTGAACATAGCTTCTTATGCCCTTGCAAATTGTTTCAGACAATTGGTATCCCTTGCTCCCATATATTCAGTGCAATGAAAACTATGAACTTTGACTGTTTACTAGAGTCATTGATATTGTGTCGGTGTACAAAGAATGCAAAGGGTGATGATGACGTCGAAAAGGTGGTGGAGGATGTTGCACCAAATGTTATTCATATGGCACGGTAAACTCAACAACAACTATTTAATTTCCCGTTTATATATATATTTTTTTTTAATACCATCGATAATTTTTATAGGAAGGCAGTGCGGCCGCGTTCACGTAATACTGAGGGCATGGATGAACAAAGCTTAAAACGCCGGCAGCTGCACCGGATTTTAGAGCGGCCCCCACCGCAGGAGAAGTGCTGATAGGCAATCCTCATGGGTGGGCAGCTGCCCTAAAATCAGTGTGCGGCTGCGCTATTACTCCAGTGTCTTAGCGCGACTACACTAGCACTTTCAGGGTGACCGCGCACCCGAACCAAGCAACCCCACTAAAATTGGGAAGCTGCTGCGACGTTGCACCACATCAACGGTGCAACCGCACATAGCCACTGCCATATCTACTTAACCGCACCACTTATGTGAGTGCAACCGCACCCCAATACATTAGACTTGTCGCGCGGGCTCACTCCTAGGTTAATGTCACCACACTCCACAGCCAGTGGACAGCTGTTGAGTGGTTCATGGGTACGCGGCCACACTACCTCATGCCGCGCATTGCTACTGCCAAAACTGTGTGACCGTACTGTGAAATGAGTGCAGCCGCACTGTCAAATGAAGTCCCCTACCCATACCATCAGTACGTAATATCGGAAACAGAGTAAAGCAGAAGTATTACATTTGAAGTCAGATGGCTTCAAATTCAAACTCTATCCATCTGTTTAAAAATCCATGGGCACTTACGACAACTTCAAATTCATACATTATGCAGCTATAACCATACCACATGTTAATGTATGTGTAGACACAAATTTATCAATGTAATAAAGCAGGAACTAAAGTCCACTGTGTGAATTATCTAAGTTAGTAGGGTTTATTATGTTTCAGTAATTGTATAATATAAAAATAATTACTAAAGCATTATAATGATGGTGGTTGGAATGTCAGGTATGCAACATTAACCAGTCATTGTGCAAAGCTATGTTACGTGGCTTCTCAGACAACAGAAGGATTTGCAGAGACAAAAAGCAACATCCACCGGTTAACTGAGAGAATGGACGGAATGTTGGCAAACGAAAAGACAGAAATGAATAATGGTGATGGGCATGATCAAGTGGCCACTGTTGTACAAGTGAAAGATCCAGTAAAAGCTACAACGAAAGGGGGGGGTAAGAAAACTGAAGAAAACCTCTACAAAGACACAACACTGTGGAAAATGTCGACAGGTTGGGCACACGGTTAAGACATGTCTGCATATTCAACTAGAGGATATAAGTTGAGTTGGTAGTAGTAATATGTACCAGGAAACGTTAACTGTGACTCCAATCATAACTGACGCCAACATAAAGGAAACTGAACGATGACTTCCACTTGTAACAGACTAGGTTGCACAGACAAAATGAGTCCCATCCATTTTGCAGATGCTACTTATACGAACACAGCAAACATGTTGTCAAATTAAACGATCAAATAGATAATGTGTACGCACATTATAAACAATGATTGGCATAACAGCCGTTATGGGATAATACATTGAGGTATCAACAAGCTGTCAAACCTATATTGCATAACATTATAATGTTGATACATTATCATACGTAATACTTGCTGTACATTGAGTGAATGAAAAAAAAAAAACTATACGATTGTAATGTGGAAACACGGATGTTAAATGCGATAACAAAGAAGACAAAATAATACAAGAACAATTTATTGTAATCATTGGATTAAACACCAATAAAGAACTGAATTCACAAAAAATAATGTAGCATGTATCTATAGTATGTCTTATGCCCTGTTATATGCTACGGACTATACAAATTGATGGATAGGGTGGTGGACAAAAAGATTACCAACTGCCTGTAACCCATAGTTTCTGGAAATATATACTAAAAATGGTGGAAACATGTATAACAAAACTTGCTGTGCAAACAAAATAAACTGTACTGGTCAGCTGATGCTACAAAATATTCATCTACAAGATGTCCTACACAACTTTCAGAATACTATAGCAGATGCCGCATTGCTTTCTTGCTAATTTTTTTTATTGGAGGCACAGCTCGATTCGGCAGTTTACGCTTCAACTTAGCTGACACCAATTCATAATGACGAGCGGTGGCTTTTTCAGTAATGCCGATTGACATTTTGTTACCGGGAAAGAGAGCAAGATAGCATGCAAAAAGGAGACGCTGACCAGTGGAATCAAACTGTAACGCATGACATAGTTAGGGGCTATACTTCGAGTGATAAAACAACGTCAGAACATGTAATGAAACATCAAGTTATGAAGGTCGTTCAGGTGCAACTCACCAATTCCATTTGTTCCGCAGTAGGAATGACATCATCCATGAACATGCACACAAACATGCCACAATCAAATGCATTTGGCTGCTATGGTGCATTGGCTTCTACCACAGTGAAATTGCTAAAGGAGAATGAATGTCGAAATAAATATGTGATATCCTCCCCTAACATGAAATCAAGTGCAACCAGCTATAAAATAAATGCGAGACCAAGGTGGATGAATAATGTGTCAAAAATAAGTTATTAACTTGAGGTTGGGCAGAAGGTGTTAAAACACTTGCTATTAATGGGATGCAGTGAAGATACCATTCGTTTTAGTTGGGCATGCTAAGGTGCATTAGCCGATTTCCTACGAGGTGCGTAGGAGTCCCAAACTTCCGCCTTTTTCTCTTCAATATGAACGACACCAAGAAACCAATGACCACGTTGATCATTGATAGGAATATATATCTGCCATACATATTACAAAAATGACATAACATTAGACGCAACCAAATCAATAAAATACCTACACGTCGTTTCACAGATTAAAAAGCACCTACAAGCACCTACAATATTAAATCATATACCAAAACAAATTATGTACACACGAGACATACCCGGTCACATCTATCCAGATCGGTCATGTACGTCTCCTTATAGTTGGACAATGATTTCTTTAAAGCGGGCATGTTATCAGCTTTACAGTTCAGAATTGCATACTGTATGAGAATATATTTTTTAGAAAATTTACGCAATACTGATGGAAAAATATGTACAAACGTAGATGCGTCAAGTAAAAACATGTCGTATAAAGAAATACCTGAAAGTACGTAGAAAAGTACCAACAAATCTGCTCCTTCATGTCTTTTGCTCTCATTATGATGTTCTTATACTCCGCTTAGGCGGATATAATCTATCATCAACAAAACTATAACTATAAATACGATTACTACAATATGATAACCAAATCACGAAAAACATAACAGACAAACCTCGCTATTTATGAACCTTTTAGGCTCGAGACTTCTAAAACTTTCACGAGACACTTGTAAGTTGTCAATGTCTATGATATGCTCCCTACAGGTCCAGCAGAAGATGGAAAAAAATGTCAGAATATGCAACTACACTTAGGGGGCCCTGTCAACAATTGATAGCTAACTTTAACGAAAGACAAACAACATGATGCACATGTTGTAACAAATGAGAAGCTAAAGCCATGGAACCACAACTTACGGTGCTGGCAAATCCTTGTCATAGATGTATTCAATGACCAACCGTTCGTTGTCCTGCAACTCATACAAAAGTTTGAAAGGCCCATACCGAAATGGCTTAGCCTTTTCACCGCGGGGGTGTGGCACCATGTATGGAGAAAGCACATGGGTACTAGGCTTTCGCCTCGAAGCCGATCATGTTTTCATGATGGTCAGTTGACTGTCATGGTCTGGTAACTGATCGTACTCATCCTACAAAACATTTAACAATGGTTACAATTTTACAACGTATGCCTTGCCAAGCATATGACGGAAATGTTGCTGAATTCTTTACAAGGCATACATGATGGATCGGAGCATTCAAAATGATAGGCTCATGCACTCGATAAAATGAATCAATAGTTTCCTGTTTAGACTGGTCATTGACATTGCAATTTGACAACGGTAGTAGTGAGTCAAGATGTGGCCACATATCAGAGGAGGAAGTTTTCTTCTTTGCTGTGGATTTTGATTTTGTAAGAGTATTTGTAGATGAAAGTTCACGAACTGGATGTTTGGATGTTTGGGGTGAAAGAGCATGTGGTGGTGGTGGTATATGATCTTCAGGTTCAACGGGTATGGGATCTGTAGTTGCAGTTGTCACATGTCTTCGGGATGATGATGGATCTACTGTAGAAATATGACAAAAAGAGACTTTACCGACTGCTTTATTGCTTTCAAGCATGTTCTCCTCAGCATAATCATCAACATTGGTTTTCACAGGGGAGTTCTTCTCTTTCAAAGAAAACATATGATCCACTAACCTATCCACCTATGTTTTGACATCTTGAATGTCATGCCGCACTAGTTGAGCCTCACTAATAAGTGCTTGGAAATCATTCCGTAGTACTATCACACTTACACTAGAGCATCAAGTTGACAGTCATCAACATGTTTCCTACGACATGATGTGTGTTGTTCAGTACAATCTCATTCATCCGCTGACATCTTCTGCTGCTCTGAATGATGGTATGAGGGACCTTCGTCACGGGAAAGATATAGTCCAATGCGAATCTACATAGAATACAAACAAACTATATTAACATTCAACTATATATGCTGAAACAGAAATTGCATACAGGCAATATATAACAAATACCTTGTCAGAATCAAAACCCACTTCCTTATTCAAACGGGCTAAGCACTTGTTAATGTTTCTCTTAGTCCAATCGATAATAGGTATCATTGACCCATTGACGATAGCAGGAGATAGTTGTACAGAATGTAGATAGAATATCTAGCACATTACCAAATACAGAACCCAAATTAAGACAATATTACATTTACTACACACCATAGAACAACAGCAAACATTACAAAAGCATTGGATAAATATATAACTTCACCTGCAAAAATAGAACACAACCAGAAAGCACTTTCTTCTGCTTTGATTCCTGTGATGTTTTGAATACTCAAATCCCATTATAGAGGGTCCTAAAACACCACCTAGCCCAATTCTTCCTTCCAATACCTCCGACATCAAGTAAGGCATTCAAGTACCCCACAGGCACAAGTTCCACATTGGTAGGTGCAAGGATAGTGCCTAACAAAAATAGGCAAAATGTAATGGCAAACTCATTATCCGATGATGTCAGCTAGTTGATTCGAGAGTTTATCGACTTCCTCCAAAACTTGCCAGGTGACATTTTCATCTTGTCACCCCATGCCTCAATGTTTGGCACCTCCCCAGAGGTTACAACTTCTTCTCCATCAGCACGTATACCCATTACTTGTCCGAATATCGCGCCGTTCAACTATACTGATTGCCCATGAACGTGAAGTGTGAGGGTGTCAACGTCAAAATGATCAACAAGCCACCAACAAAGCCTCAAATGAAGTCGCCCACAGTATAATAATAAGAAATTTCCAAAACCAACCCCTCGTATGGTCTCCTTCTGATCTTCAGTGAAGTTGTTCAGAACCCGACAAAAACGAGTGAGCGAACGGCGTGTTTGCAATGATTCAACGTCCAACTTCGCATCATTTTCTTCCATCTCCAAATCGTCATAATCTTCATTGCATTTCTCTTCCTTTTGATGACCAACTTTTCTAGCCTTTTTACTTGATAAATGCATTTCCCCATACTTTCCCTTCTCTTCGGCCGGCAATTCCCTGAAACGTTGACCTAGTTCCTGTCTTGACTACACAAAACAAATGCAGCCATTAATCATTATCAACTGTTTAACCCCATTGACAATGCCACACACAAGAAATGCATCAATTCATGCAGCCCAACTAATACCTGTTTAGTACCACTGCCTTCTATCTTCTTGCATTCTGAGCTACTGTAACAAAATGAAAAATTACGGTTAACTACTTAAAATTAACATTACAGCATTCTATACAAACAATACATAGTTCGAGGACTTACAAGTAGTTGATCCATCCCATTTGACCAATCTTAACTGTTTCATTTCACGTTGCTGTTGGGTCAACACCCTCCCCAATGTCAGCACTGGTTGCAACCGACTTATCCGCCTTTCTCGCCCGTTTCATAGTGTCTAATCCTACACTATTCTTTCAATTAGTGACAGAAGCTGAAAATTTGATTTGTTGATGTGTACATGTTTTGAATTGTGTTTAAAGCATTTTTGACATTTCACATTTTAGGTATCATTCAAGTTTGAAGAATGCTTTGCCTACATTATGGAAATGAGAATTGACTAAGACAACAACACCAATGATAACGTCACATGACCAATGCTGACACAATTGTTTTTGTAAGTGATTTTCTTATTCCTTGCATGAAAGAAAATGTCAAACTTATTTAAAGAATATGATAAGATTATTGTGATACCACTACAAAGAAAATGTGGGTCAATACGTGTTCAATATATGTTTCTGACACCCTAACATGTTCAATATATGTGTTGAAAAAAATTATGATGTGCACCCTAACATGGACACAACATCCTCAACAGACAATTCTTTCAACGTTAAACAAGAAACACAACTGATTAAATTGTGTCGTATACATGCACAACTGAATCATAACCAAATACATTAAGCCAATACATCAAGCACGTACATCAGTCAGTTTCCACTCAGATTCTTTAAAAACAAATCAACATGGAGTGGCACAAGCTATTGATTCACTAATTGTAAATCATAATTTCAATATTCTTCCAATTAAAAGCACGATTCAACTCAACTAGTATCAAAATTTACAAACAGCAATTTCCAGACCAATCAGATTCCATATCATCATCCATGTTAACTTTCAATATTACTACTATAACATAAAAATCACATGAAAATAACTTTTAAATCACTCTAAAGATACTTATACAAATCTTAACCAACCAAAAATCTAAAACTTCTACTTCAATCTAATATTTGATTTCCACAAAACCATCTACAATTTCAATCTTTTCAATTTTCTCAACTCTAAATCACTAACATCAACAACAACCATGACCTTCAAACTCCAACACTAACTAATCTCCAGCTCACTACAATACCTAAACACAAACCCAAGGCATACCCAGACAAAACAACCACGAACTAGGTATTAATGCAGCCAGACCGTTGCCGCAACTGTATCAATGAAGCAAGCCCGATCATCCAGCCGTTGGATGAGAAAATTACAACCAACCTACATTCATATGGGTTCGACCCAGATGAGAAAATCAACACAACATCACATCAAACCAAAAAGCAACAACAAATCATCATGAAATTGACCCACGTGAGAGTCTGGTTGTGAAATATCAGTTCAATTCAAACACAGATTTTAGAACCTAGTTCAACCGAACTGGGATAATGGGTTCCATTTCAACCCAATTTCTGGGTTGAAATCGAAACCAGTTTTTTGATTTTGATTCCAATGCAAAAAATGGGTTTCATTCTTAACCCAGTTTTTTGTCAGAGTTTGAACATATGAAAAATAAAAGAAGACACAGAAGATAAGAAGAGGAAGAAGCAGAAGAACAGAAACAGAAGATGAGGAAACCACCATGGACGGCAACCATGGATAGTGACCAACATTACACACCCACTCATAGCAACCCATCAAACGCACCCACGACACCCATAAACCATCCACCACCATTAACATCAAACACCCACCACAATAACCCATCAAACACATTCAACCGACCACCAACATCAACCCAAAAACCATCGACCCACCACCAATCCACCATCATATTCAATACAAGAAGAAGAAGCAGAAGTAGAAGAAGAAGAAAATGTTACCAATCTTTTGCTGCGCCAGGTCCTTGACAGAGGTCTATCACGATGTTATCTAGGGATTTTTTGCACTTTCAGGTGACAAAAGAGAAGATTGTGTTTCTTCTTCCTCTGACAGCAGGTTACAAATCGATTAAGTTTTCTTTTTTTTTTTTTTTCCACTTTTCTCTCTTTTGCACTCGCTCAACCGGTAACCTATTCCCATTCTTTTTTATTATGATTATTATTTTTCTAGCCTTCCTAACCGTTGGATGTAAATTTTTTTCATCCAACGGCTACATGACCTATATTCACTTTGTCTGTATGATACGAACACTTTTCCAAGTTTGTATGATAGCCAGTTCCTGTATTTTATAATATTTTTTTTATTGTCTGATGCTTTTTACGATTTAGATTACTTTCAAAACCAATCTAATTAGAATTTTAATAATCCGATTTTGATCTCTTCTTTCAGATATCCATAGAGAATTGTCTATAAAAATAATGAGACTATTAAGATTTGAACCAATCATTTAAATGATGGGACATGTGGACAGTGCGTTAGCCCCATGTCACTCTGCTTTTCCTCTTAATAATATCCTGTAAGATAGCCATTTTTTTTTTTTTAACATTTGTAAGACAGCTCATTGACTAGGACGTTTCACCAAATACCGTTAAATAAGATATAGTTACAGACATTTTTCTTTATTCGAACTTGCTCATATTCGTTGACTCATAATGTGCTCATAGAACTTATTCAAGCAATAACATATGTCAAATGTATCAGAAGAATTGGATGTTGTGAGAAGTAGATGCATCTTTACGATGTTCATATATGGCAACTGGCAATACGAGAGATCAAGTTGATTTTAACTTCTCAAATCATCCTCGTATCTGAAAAACCAAGCGAAAAAAGGTAATTCCTGAACTCGGAGCTTCTGTTCCTTCTATACAAAACGATGCACATAGAAGAGTAGATTGCTCTCCTCTGCTTCCTCTGAACTCAACAGGTCAGTTCAATCCAAAGTTTTAATTTTCTATAGTGTTTGTTTCATTTTTGAATTTCTTTTTGGCGTAAATATTAGTTTACAAAATCTCAAGGCAGATCTGATAACTCAGATCTCTTCTTGGTGCCCTCCTATTAAATCAACTCGATTGTTCAATATAAGTGAGGACCAGATGGTGGTCTTTTCTAATTCAATTGTTCAATATAACCTCCGACCACTAGCCACAAAGAGTATTCGAGTAATTAAAGCCATCTGTTGAATATCATGTCTTTATGACAAAACTTATTTTTAGTTTATAATAAGTTACTTTTTATAAGATTTTTTGTTTTCATCCCTCATATATGCTTGATAAAACTCATATGTGTTTTTCTTTCTTTAATACTACTACTCTGCAAATTATATTTTTAACAATTATATACATCTCCCAAATACAATTCGTGGTTTGAGGGTTTTTAAATTGGTTCCTCTGCTTTTTAAGCAAAAAGAAGCAATTATTCCTTTAAATTTAGTGCTTCATTCTTCCATTTTTGTTGCTTTTTAAACAAAGGTCTTGCAATTTAGGCAAGAATGTGAGGATAAGTCTACAAGATTCTTTCGTTTTCTTCCCTCATATGCTTTTTAAAAAGTTTTCATTATTTTAGTTGAAAAAAAAGAATTATTCTACTATAATCAACCATCCAAGAGCTGTTGGGTTGGGTTCCCTCTTATGTAGAGGCCCAACAAGTCTCAATAGATTAAATTGAGCCCATTTGGAATTCCTAATGGATTTAGGAATCATAACCCTAGTTAAATCTTATTTCCTTGATCAATATAAATAAGAGATGAGAGGGTTTGGTGGCTTGTGAGAGTTTTAGGGTTTTTGGTGGCAGAAAACAACACAAAATCAAGTGTGAAGAGAGAAAATCGTGTGGAAGAGAGGAGGAAAGAAAATAGTGAATTTTCTGCACAGAAATTCACCCGTGCAGTTTCGGATTTGTTGCGATATCGTCTGCGTTAACCGTTGGATCGTGCTGAAATTTGGACAGCACATTCATCTCTTCTGGATCTAGATTCTGAACGGTCGAGATCGGAAACAAAGTTGTCGTGTGTGAGATATACAACCCGTAACAGAGCTGTCACGTTTTGCGGTCACTGTCAGCGCAGCAGTTTTGTAAGACCGATATCTCTTTCGTTCACCGTTGGATCGAGCTCAAATTTGGACAGTATACTCAGCACTCGTGATTATAAATTCTGGACGGTGGAGATCGGATTTTGAGATCCCAGTAGAGAGCGACGAAGTCCAGAACGTTCTGCTGAGTTTGTGATTTTTCTCTTCACTTTGTTATTTAAACTTGAATTTGTGTTATTAGGGAACCTAGATAATTGTTGCTTGGTTTTGGTTCCTATTTGATGTTAAAACAGTTTGTTACTCTCACATTTGATTATTAGTGGAGATTTTTGGGTGGACTACGGTCCCGTGGTTTTTACTCCTCGCATTGGGGAGGTTTTCCACGTAAAAATTGGCTTGTGTTATTGATGCATGTGGTGGTGATTTAATTGCTCATTATTTGATCGTTGGTGATATTTATATTGTGGTGGATTTGTGCATCACTTAGTGGTTTTCCATAGGATTCATTCAGGGGGAGAAAAAGTTCCGCTGTGCAATTTATTTGTATTTGGTTTTTCTCCCATCAAAGTGGTATCAGAGCTTGGTTCCGAATTTTGCAATGATGAATATGGAGAACAATTTGAATCTAAGTAGAATGATTACTCTGAATGGTTCGAACTATCATATTTGGAAGGGAAAGATGGAGGATCTTTTATATGTGAAAGATTTTCACTTACCTGTTTTTGCTACAGAAAAGCCTAGTGATAAATCTGCTGCAGATTGGACTTTACTTCATTGGCAAGTATGTGGTTTCATTAGGCAATGGGTGAGTGATAATGTTTTGAATCATATCAGTGGGGAAACACATGCACGGACTTTGTGGGTCAAGCTTGAGGAGTTGTATGCTAGAAAAACCGGGAATAATAAATTGTTTCTGATGAAGCAATTGATGTATTTGAGATATCATGACGGTGCTCCTCTGACAGATCATTTGAATACATATCAGGGGATTATAAATCAATTGGCTGGCATGGGTATCAAGTTTGATGATGAGGTACAAGCATTATGGTTGCTTGGTACATTACCGGACTCATGGGAGACTTTTAGATCTTCTTTGTCGAACTCTGCTCCGAATGGAACGATGACAATGGATTTGGTCAAGGGTAATATTCTGAATGAAGAGACAAGAAGAAAAGCACAAGGGTCTACTTCATCTTCAGAAGTTCTGGTTACTGAAAGCAGAGGGAGAAGTAAAAGTAGGGGTCCGAAGAATAGAAGTCAACACAGAAGTAAATCCAATAAGTTTGCAAATGTTGAGTGTTTCTACTGCCATAAAAAGGGACACATGAAGAAAAATTGCAAGCAA
The DNA here is from genome assembly GCA_022984855.1 of Dimocarpus longan. NCBI lineage: Eukaryota > Viridiplantae > Streptophyta > Magnoliopsida > Sapindales > Sapindaceae > Dimocarpus > Dimocarpus longan. Next base: position 10,610,438 of record CM041023.1, on the reverse strand, counting down.
TTGGAAAGGAAAAATAAAAATGACACAAGCAAAGAAAAGAAAAATGAAAATAATAGCAATGATGACAGAGTTGCTACCGCCATTCAGGAAGACTTTCTTTTCATGTATGATGCTGATTCCATTAATTTTGCATGCCATGAGACTAGCTGGGTGATTGACAGTGGTGCTTCCATTCATGCTACATCGCGGAAGGATTTCTTTACATCTTACACACATGGTGATTTTGGGAGTGTAAAGATGGGGAATGATGGCACGGCAAAAGTTGTTGGCATTGGAGATGTGAACCTGGAAACAGATAACGGCTCCAGGTTAGTTTTAAAAAATGTAAAACATATTCCTGACATTCGTGTGAATATTATTTCTACAGGTAAACTTGATGATTAGGGATACTGCAACTTCTTTAGTAATGGTCAGTGGAAGCTCACCAGGGGTGCTATGGTTGTGGCCAGAGGTAAAAAGTGTTCTACTTTATACTTGTTGCAGGCAAAAATTTCAAAGTCCATCATCAATGCAATTCAGGATGAAGACAAAGTAGAACTTTGGCACAAGAGGCTTGGACACATTAGCTAAAAAGGCTTGATTGTTTTAACCAAGAAAAAGCAGCTACCTGACATGAAAAATATACAGTTGAAGAGATGTTCTCATTGTTTAGCAGGGAAGCAGAATAGAGTCAGCTTTCACAGCTCTCCACCTACAAGGAAGTCAGGTATACTTGATCTAGTGCATTCAGATCTCTGCGGCCCTATGAAGACGAGATCACTCGGTGGAGCCCTATATTTTGTAACTTTCATAGATGATCACTCAAGAAAGACTTGGGTTTACACCTTGAAGACGAAAGATCAAGTATTAGATGTGTTCAAGAAATTTCAGGCACTGGTTGAGAGACAGACTGGGAAAAAATTGAGATGCATCAGAACTGATAACGGGGGAGAGTATACAGGTCCTTTTGATGAGTATTGCAGACAACAGGGTATTCGACATCAAAAGACACCTCCCAAGACTCCTCAGTTGAATGGTTTAGCTGAGAGGATGAACAGGACACTAGTAGAGAGAGTGAGATGTTTGCTTTCACAGGCACAGTTACCAGGATATTTCTGGGGTGAGGCTTTGAGTACTGCTGTACATGTTTTTAATCTCACACCGTGTGTTCCTTTACAGTTTGATGTACCAGACAGAGCTTGGAGTGGTAGAGATGTTTCCTATGATCACTTACGTGTTTTTGGGTGCAAGGCGTTTGTTCATATTCCCAAAGATGAGAGATCCAAGCTTGATATGAAAACTCGACAGTGCATCTTCATCGGTTATGGTCAGGATGAGTTCGGATATAGATTCTTTGATCCGGTTGAGAAGAAACTTGTGAGAAGTAGAGATGTAGTATTTGTGGAAAACCAGACTATACAGGATATTGAGAATAGGAATTCAGTGTCCGATGACAATAATGGTTTGGTCGATTTGAGTTCAGCTTCTTCAACAAGTTTGCCAACACAGGTTGATGATCAGCAGGTTGCAGTTGATACAGGTGGTTCCTCACAGGCAGAGGAAGATATTGAAACTGATGAACAGGTGCAAATTCCTGATGCTCCATTAGATGTACCACTCAGGAGGTCTACCAGAGACCGACATCCTTCCAATCGATATCCTATAAGTGAGTATGTATTATTGACTGACGGGGGAGAACCCGAGTGTTATACAGAGGCCTTGGAAGATGAGCACAAGAAGGAATGGCTTGAAGCTATGCAAGATGAAATGCAGTCACTTCATCAAAATCATACTTTTGAGTTAGTAAAGCTGCCTAAAGATAGAAGAGCTTTGAAGAACAGATGGGTTTACAGAATTAAGCATGATGAGCTTAGTACTCGACCTCGATACAAAGCCAGATTGGTTGTCAAAGGATTCAACCAGAGGAAAGGCGTTGATTTTGATGAAATTTTCTCTCCAGTTGTTAAGATGTCATCCATCTGTGTTGTGCTTGGTTTAGCAGCCAGTCTTGATTTAGAGATCAAGCAGATGGATGTGAAGACTGCATTCCTCCATGGTGATTTGGAGGAAGAGATTTACATGGAACAGCCAGAAGGTTTCATTGTAAAAGGAAAAGAGAATTATGTGTGCAAGTTGAAGAAAAGTCTTTATGGTTTGAAACAGGCACCGAGACAATGGTATAAGAAGTTTGAGTCAGTTATGGAAGAGCAAGGCTACAAGAAAACAACTTCTGACCATTGTGTATTTGTTCAAAAATTCTCTGATGATGACTTCATTATTTTACTGCTTTATGTTGATGACATATTGATTGTTGGCAGGAATGTTTCAAGAATTGATAGGTTGAAGAAGAAATTGAGTCAGTCTTTTGCTATGAAGGACTTAGGGCCAGCAAAGAAAATTCTTGGCATACAAATTGATCGTGATAGAAAGTCCAAGAAGTTATATATGTCACAGGAGAAGTATGTTGAAAAAGTACTTCAGAGATTCAACATGGACAAAGCTAAAGCAGTTAGTACTCCACTTGGTGCACATTTCAAGTTGAGTATGAAGCAGTGTCCTCCTACAGATGCCCAAGAAAATGACATGGAAAAATTTCCATATGCTTCAGCAGTCGGAAGTTTGATGTATGCAATGGTATGTACTAGACCAGATATAGCTCATGCTGTTGGTGTTGTTAGCCGGTTCATGTCTAATCCTGGAAAAGAGCATTGGAATGCTGTCAAGTGGATCATGAGATATCTTCGAGGTACTTCCAGTTTCAGACTTGGTTTTGGTGGTGAGAAGCCACTGCTAGTTGGCTACACAGATGCAGATATGGCAGGAGATGTGGATTCTCGTAAGTCAACGTCTGGTTACTTGATTATCTTTGCAGGTGGTGCTGTAGCTTGGCAATCGAGATTGCAGAAATGTGTTGCACTTTCTACCACAGAAGCAGAATTCATTGCAGCAACTGAAGCTTGTAAAGAGTTGTTGTGGATGAAAAAGTTTGTAGTAGAGCTTGGTTTCAAGCAACAGAGATATGTGTTATTATGTGATAGTCAGAGTGCAATTCACCTTGGGAAGAATTCAACCTTTCATGCAAGAACGAAGCATATCGACGTGAGATACCATTGGATCAGAGATGTGTTGAATGACAAATTGCTGGAACTTGACAAAGTTCATACAGACGATAATGGATCCGATATGTTTACAAAGGTATTACCAAGGGAGAAGCTTGAGGCCTGTAGGATGATCGCCGGAATGGTGAACCCCTCCACATAATCGGGAAGGGGGAGATTTGTTGGGTTGGGTTCCCTCTTATGTAGAGGCCCAACAAGTCTCAATAGATTAAATTGAGTCCATTTGGAATTCCTAATGGATTTAGGAATCATAACCCTAGTTAAATCTTATTTCCTTGATCAATATAAATAAGAGATGAGAGGGTTTGGTGGCTTGTGAGAGTTTTAGGGTTTTTGGTGGCAGAAAACAACACAAAATCAAGTGTGAAGAGAGAAAATCGTGTGGAAGAGAGGAGGAAAGAAAATAGTGAATTTTCTGCACAGAAATTCACCCGCGCAGTTTCGGATTTGTTGCGATATCTTCTTCGTTAACCGTTGGATCGTGCTGAAATTTGGACAGCACATTCATCTCTTCTGGATCTTGATTCGAATGGTGGAGATCGGAAACAGAGTTGTCGTGTGTGAGATATACAACCCGTAACAGAGCTGTCACGTTTTGCGGTCACTGTCAGCGCAGCTGTTTTGTAAGACCGATATCTCTTTCGTTCACCGTTGGATCGAGCTCAAATTTGGACAGTATACTCAGCACTCGTGATTATAAATTCTGGACGGTGGAGATCGGATTTTGAGATCCCAGTAGAGAGCGACGAAGTCCAGAACGTTCTGCTGAGTTTGTGATTTTTCTCTTCACTTTGTTATTTAAACTTGAATTTGTGTTATTAGGGAACCTAGATAATTGTTGCTTGGTTTTGGTTCCTATTTGATGTTAAAACAGTTTGTTACTCTCACATTTGATTATTAGTGGAGATTTTTGGGTGGACTACGGTCCCGTGGTTTTTACTCCTCGCATTGGGGAGGTTTTCCACGTAAAAATTGGCTTGTGTTATTGATGCATGTGGTGGTGATTTAATTGCTCATTATTTGATCGTTAGTGATATTTATATTGTGGTGGATTTGTGCATCACTTAGTGGTTTTCCATAGGATTCATTCAGGGGGAGAAAAAGTTCCGCTGTCCAATTTATTTGTATTTGGTTTTTCTCCCATCAAGAGCTGCTTTGCTCAGCATTACTAAAGATTCTTATATAACAAAGATATCTCCTAATTATAGCTCATTTCCAATTTAATTTGCATAGGAGGGTTATGTTCTACTACATCTCGGGTTCTGTGTTGCCCAACTGATATTGATTTCAAGTTTGCAGGTAAGATGACTGCACCCTCTAACTTTATGTTATAAATTTTGCAACACCACAAATGTTTTTATGCAACATTAATATGTACATACATTCATGAAACCTGATAGAATATGAGCAAGTTATGTATTTCACTATATATTATAATATACATACATATATATATTACAATGTGTATACAAGGACCTATTTATAGGTCAAAGAGGAAAAACTGAATAATCTATACAAGTTAACTGGAATCATATATTATATATCTATGGTAAATAAATATGTCACAATAATAAACATAAATGGTGAGGACTAATATGGTACCAAAACTAAATCAGAGCCATTGGTTTGATAGCAATTAGTAAGAAATTGGGTAGATACAGCATCAACGGCACTTGGGTTATTCAAACTGCACTCTTGAATTTAAATTCTCATCCATTTGTTACACTAATCAAAAGCGTTGATATATTTAATAGATATTGGCAAATAAAAATATTAGAATAGGAAGGAGTTCTTTATTATTTATGTCTATGTGCATATGTTTTTTAATGACTAATAATCATAGGTTTATATTTGATCGAATAGTTATGCAATCAAGAGAGAGCTTTTGCTTTGTTATTTCAACTAAAGACATGTGATAATTAAGGCTAATTAACTTGAGAGATTTACATAATTTGTAAATTAAATAATTTAATTCCTACTGATTCATTTAAGACTAATTTTCTACGGATGGAAATAGTAGAGAAACTTTCTTGATTTATATTATACCATGGTAACAAAGTGGCTAATTGATCTAGGACCAGTTTAGTATTGTCATAGTTTTTAAAGTAATCACTATGCTAAAAAGAGACTAGCATTTGATTAATTCTATTGTTAAAATTGTTATAAACATCAAAAACAGTATACATATGTTTCATAAATTTTATGTTATTGCTGTAAATTTATAAAAAAATTAAATTAGACATAAAAATAAATATTTGGCTTAAATATAATTCTATAAGATAATATTTACTATATATATGTTGAATAAATTTAAGTTGGTTACTATGAATTTATAAACTATCTAAGTAAAACATAAAAACGAATACTTTAATTTACTTTTAATATAAATATAATGCTATATGATTATGGTTGGGATATAAATATCTTTTTGTTAAAATTAACGTGGATGATTTTAACATTTTCACTATATCCTCTTTGAAGGTAGATTTGGTTGTAAATTTACAAAGCTCAAGTAAGAGGTGAACATCAGTATGGCTGAGATTGCGGTCAACCTTGTTATTGACAAGTTGGGTCCGTTGCTTGTCCAAGAAATCAAATTGCTGAGAGGTGTACATAAAGAAATTGAAGATATCGAAACCGAACTAAAAAGCATTAAATGGTTTCTCAAGGATGCAGAAGCCAAGGCAGTAGCAGAAGAATTACAAGGAAAGAATAGTGATGAAGGTGTCCAACTATGGGTGGAACAAGTGAGAGAAGTGGCTTATTGCATTGAAGATGTCATTGATGAGTTTGCATTCACTGTGGCCCAACTTCCTCATGGCAAGGGCCTATTCGATGTTCTTCAAAAAATCAGTCGCTCAATAAAAAAGTTGAAACTACGCCACAATATTGCCAATGATATTCAAGATATCAAGTCCAAACTTGTGAAAATAGAGGAGAGAAGAAAACGCTATGGGTTCGATTCCATAGAGCAGGGATCAAGCTCTGAAAGAAGAAACATTTTACGACCAAGTGGCTGTGGAGTTGGTTCATATTACACACAGGAAGATCAAATTGTTGGGTATGACTCTATAAGAAACGAAGTCAATAAACAGTTGGTAAATAAAATACCCAAACGTAGAGTGATAGCGTTGGTAGGTGCAGGAGGACTAGGCAAGACAACTCTTGCTGCTAGTGCTTACAGGAACAGGGATGTGAGAAGCCACTTCATTTGTCATGCTTGGATCTACGTTGGAAGAACTTACATCAAGGAAGATCTACTGAAGAGAATGATACAAAACTTTTATAATAGTTCAAATGAGGAGTCTTCTCCTGGGAACATTGAAGCAATGGATGAGATAGGATTGATTAACATGCTGCGGAAATATTTAGAGAATAAGAGTTACATGGTTGTCTTCGATGATGTATGGAATGATGAGTTTTGGGCAGATATAGAGCATGCTTTACTTGATAATAATAAAAGCAGCAGGTTAATCATCACAGCACGAAACAGGGGTGTTGCTTGTTTCATACCAACCTCAGTTGTTCACATCTCTAAGCTTGAAGGTTTACCTTCAGATAAGGCATGGCAACTTTTTTGCAAAAAAGCCTTCAATGGGTCTTGTCCACCAAAGTTAGAGGAATTGTCAAAAAAAATCATTGAAAAATGTAGAGGTCTACCATTAGCAATAGTAGCAGTAAGTGGTCTCTTATCACACAAGAATGAGATTATCACAGAATGGGAAAAGTTACTTCATAATTTGGGTTCAAAGTTAGGAAGTGATCCTTATCTAGCAAGTTGCCATAGAGTTTTATCGGAAGGTTATAATGATTTGCCTATCCACCTCAAGCCTTGTCTTTTGTATTTTGGTCTGTTTCCAGAAGGCTATTCAATTAGTCATGGGAGACTAATACGTTTGTGGATAGCCGAGGGTTTTGTTCAAAATCATGATCAATACTATAATTGCAATGGCCTTGAAGAAGTTGGACAAGAATATATTGCTGAACTCTTTCAAAGAAATTTAGTTCATGTTTCAAATACGTCTATTGATGGAAGAGGTAAAACTTTCCGAGTCCACGATCTAATGCATGAGATTATCCTAAAAAAGATTGAACAACTGAGTTTTAGTCAAATCCTAAGGGACTCTAATATGAATCAATGCAGAAAAGTCCGTCGCCTTACCATACACAAAAGCATTGATAATGTTCTGGAGAGGATTATAGACTCAAAAGTACGTTCTATTATTTTTTCTATTGTAGTTGAGCTACCACAGTCTCCTATGAGTACATCATTTGTTGGCAATTTGAAGTTAGTGAAAGTGCTAGATTTTAAAGATTCTCCAATAGCTGATCTTCCTGAAGGAGTGGGCAACCTTTTTCACTTGCACTACTTAAGCCTAGAAAATACAAAAGTAAAGACTCTTCCTAAGACGATAGGTAAGCTTGTCAACTTAGAGAGTTTGAATTTGAAGAAAACTCTTGTGAGTGAGCTTCCAGTTGAGATCAAGCATCTGAAAAAATTATATTACCTAATGGTAACCCGTTCAGACAGGCCTGAGTTATCCTATGGAGGCACAAAAATTCAGGAAGGGTTTGGGTCTTTAATGGATCTACGAAATCTAGGTGATGGCTTACAATTGAACTCTAAATCGGTTAAAGAGCTAAAAAAGCTAAGGCAGTTGAGAAAGTTGGGCATTCAACTGGTTAATGGAAATGATATGAAGGATCTATGGTCGTCCATTTCAAATATGAAAGATCTCATATCTTTGGGCATAGAGTTGATAAACAGAGAAGATATGCTTGATATAGAATCCATGGCTTCTCCTCCCATACGCCTCGATCGTTTATATTTGTTGGCAAAGCTGACGAAGCTGCCAGACTGGATTCCTCAACTTCAAAATTTATGTAAACTATGGTTAGGTTGGTCGGGCTTAATCGAGAATCCAATGAGAGTCCTTCATAACCTACCCAATTTGTTGCAGCTTTGGCTTGTGGAGGCATACAATGGAGTGCAATTGGATATCAAACAAGGTTGGTTTCTGAAACTCCGGAAGTTGAGTCTCACTGTCTTGAAAGGTTTGGAATTTATTATGATAGAAGATGGCGCCATGCCTCTTCTTGAAAGCTTATGGATTTCAAGATGCCCACTGTTGAAGGAGATTCCTATTGGAATTGAGAATCTAAGAAACCTTCAAAGGCTTGACTTTCATAATATGTCAAAGGAATTTCATTTTCGTATAACACATGAGACGTTGGAGAAGCTTCAACATATACCCAAAGTCTTTGTCAGCTTTAAGGATGAAGAAGGAAGAGACATATGGATGTCTGTCAAAGATATATTGGATTTTCAGCCTAAATCAATTGAGAGAATACCAGAAAAGGAAGCCAGTTCTTAGTTATATTATAACAGGTCTGTTTCCGTTCCTCTGCTCTCTCTCTCTTTTGTCTTGACTTCATGTCTATGTTCTTTTACAATTAGATGACTGATTTATTATTATTTTTTTTCTTTAAAGCACAATTAGATAACTGTTAAATTATTTTTAGATTTTTCTTTGTATTTTTATTATATTATTTTCTTATTTAACAAACTAATTTTATGCTTCTATTAATCCTCATGAACAGAAGAAGCAACGTGATCGAAGAGCAGAACAAATGAAGCAATGTGATCGAAGAACAAAATTCACCTTCCCAATATATTGAAAACGGTTGTTGTCCTTATCTTTTTGTTTTCGTTTTTTTCTTTGAATTGTCAATGTCAATCATGCAATTATTGTTGTTAAACTGTTTTCTTCTTGGCCAAATTTAGTGTGTATTGTATTATGTATTGTCGCCACTCATATCTCTCAACATATTATGGTACAACAACTAATGAGAATGCCAAGTTTATTTATTTTTTTTTTTTTTAAGGATTTGAGGAAAATAAGATTTGAATATAAGACTTTTACTTTGTGTTATCAAAGCTAATAGCTTGACAAGTTGATTGCATAATATACTTATTCAAATTACTATATTCATCTAGCGAATCATTAAATTTATTGAATTTGGCTGTTCAGGTATAAGCTTTGACATTCATAGAGATTTACTGGGTTGCTAATTGAAGTGTAAGTTTGGGCTTTGATGTTCTTTTGGGTTTCTTGAGCCTCCATTGTCAAGTGATAGCTTTTGGGCTCTAGGGGCATCCATCCGATTTTTGTTTTTATCTTTCAATCTTTTGTCTTTCTTTTTGAATTGAGGGCGAGGGAATTGAACTCAACACCTTCACTATAGAGATGAAATTTATCATGAAACTATACCTATAACTATTTATATATGGGATCTTTTTGGGTATACTTAGATATATATACAAACATGAAACGGTAGGTATACACCACGCTGCTATAAGGGTACTCCACCAATATAATTTTCCACCAATATAATTTTGACATTCCTTTTATTTGATAATTTTTGCTGCAAACATAATTGTACATATGCAAAATAATGGTTTCTTGATTTTAAGAAGCCTATATATTTAAGAAAACTTATAAGAAAAGTCTGTATAAAAAAAATAAGAAAATTTATATCTCAAATAATAATAATAATAAAATGGCAGGTCTGTTCCCTTTACTCTCTTTAAAATCATTTCATGCTTCTGCTGTGTTCACAATTAAATGACAGTTATTTGTTTAAAGCATAAGTAGATAACCTCTGAATTGTTCGTTTGATGTATTTATATACTTTTAAATGAAAGTACTTGTTTTGTTTGATATATTCATATATTATTAATATAATTAATAGTTATCACATATTTTTATAATTATTTTTAGATTTTCCTGTGAATTGCTATTATATTATATTCGTATTCAACAAACTGATTTTATGCTTCAATTAATCCTCACAAACAGATGAAGCAATGTTCATAGTGTGATTGGAGTGGAGAATTTATTTCCCAAAATAATTGAACATGTTTTTTTTTTTTTTTTTTTTTACAAAAATTGAACATGGTTATTATCCTTTATATATATTTTTATTTTTTTATTGATTGTGAATATCTACTGCACGATATGATTACTATTGTTAAAGTATTTTCTTTCCTAGTCAACTTAAAATATTTTTCTTGGTAACCGATTCAACTGATTCTCCAGGTTCTGCTATTTCTATTCAACGTTAATAAGTAAACTAAAGGGAATAAAAAGTGACCATCGTTCATACGATTTAAAGAGAAAGAACTCATTCTGCTCTATAATGTCCTAAATTTGAATCGCCTGAATACAAGTGGCCTTCAGAGGGTCCCATTGATTCCCTTTGCTTTACTTGCTAAATCTTGTACTTAGAAAACAGAGATTACCTACCTATTTATGGACTCAATTTCATTTTTGATAACTAGTAAATTTAGTGGAGGTTATGGTCTATAAATGATATAGGGTTCCAATTGTGCTGCTGATTCTACGCTGCAGTGCAGGTAATGAATTATTACATTTGGAGTAAAGTTGATGAAAGAGCTATATATTGTCCAGTTCATGATCTGATGCAAGAAGAGGAAAAAACTGGGTTTTAGTCTAGTCTTGAATGGACATATTACGAGTCAATGAAAAAACACATGGCGTCTTACCATGCACGAAAGTAATGATAATATTTTTAAGAGGATTAACGACCCATCTTTCCTTCCAATACAATTGAGCTACCACAGTCTTTGTAAGTAGTTTATTTGTTACACATTTCAAGCTTATGAAAGTTTTCTAGATTTTGTCTGTCAAAAAAGGAAAGAAAAGAAAAATACCCTTGACTAAGATTCCAAAAAGTGTTCAATCAGACCATCAGGCATTTGTCTAAGGCAGTTGCGAACATTGGGCATTTGTCTGGTTAACGGAAACGGAAAAGAGTTGTATCCTGCCTCATCTGTCGGAGCTTTGGCTTGTGAAGACATGATTGAGGGCAAATTTATATAAAAAAAGGTTGGTTTCAAAAACTCCAACTGTTTTATCTCTTCGAATTTGAGGACCGAAATTTATCATGATAGACGAATGGACCGTAGATTATGATTCCTCTATTTATGATTTCAGATATGGTTGGTTATAGAGCTCAAGTATAAGAGATGAAGATCAATATCGCAACAATTGCAGTGAGCCTTGTTATTGACAAGTTGGGTCCGTTGCTCGTCCAAGAAATCAAATTACTGAGAAGTGTATGTAAAGAAATTAAAGACATTGAAACTGAACTGAAGAGCATAAGATGCTTTCTCAGGGATGCTGAAGTGAAGGCAGCAGCTGAAGAATTACAAGAAAAGAAGGGCAACAAAGGTATCCAACTATGGGTGCAACAAGTTAGAGAAATGTCTTATTACATTGAAGATGTCATTGATGAGTTCGTATTTACCGTTGTCCAACTTCCTCATGGCAAGGGCCTCATTGGTGTTCTCCAAAAAATCAATCTCTTTATAAAAAAGCTGCCACAGTATTGCCAATGATATCCAAGATATCAAATCATTACTTGTCAAAATAGATGAGAGAAGAAAACGTTATGATTTAAACTCCTTATACGAAGGATCAAACAATTGTCAACATTGGATTCTGGTCGATCAAGTTCTTGTAGCCCAATACTTGTAAATAACACAAAATAAAAGAAGAAAAGAGAAAGGGCAAAGAGGAAGAACAATACAAGAAAATTGTTACATAGTTCGGCTCAACGAATACTTACATCCACAACTGTTACTCTCAAATTTGACAGAGTAACAGTATGTTATTTTTTAGTGTGTCTGTTACAATGAATTTAAGCTCCTATTTATAGAGAGGGGAGATACAATTTGAATTACATTCAAATTCGGAAAGAATATTTTACATTAATTATAATACCAAAACAGTTTCCACTATCAATCTAGGCCTTTTGTACAGCCAAATTAGGTCTTTTATACAACTAAATTACTTTATTTCTAGTTTTCTAAATATAAGATAAATGTACAGCTGGGGTATATTGTTCCCATATAGGTTTTTTTAGTAGTAAGGGCTTGGTTTTAATGTCTTATAATAGCCCTTGATTTTCTTACTCTTTCCTTGTATAATTGATTTTGTTTTTCCTATTTAATGAGAAGAGAAAACACAGAAAAGGCATGAAAGCCAATTCTAACATCCACCAAATCAATAACTGATTTTGAGAATCTCAAGATTTGATTTGCTTCAAACTAGATAAGTTGACTTGTTCTCAGATTAGGCTGTTTCAAGCTTCTAGAAGATGTTTCAGGCGAGCTTGGACGAGCTCGACGAGTTAAGGCTGCTCCAGATCACGAATTGAGATGCTGAGCAAGCTAGGAACCACATTGTAAGCTCGTTGGGCTGTGGGCTGGGAGCTTAGATACAATAGCTTAAGCTCGCATGACAACATTTTAACTCTTAGACCTATTATGCTTTTACCCGTTGGGCTGAATCATTGGCTCTTTTCAGCTCATTTTCTTAGGTCACTAAGATATACACAACAACAAAAATATTTCGAAAAATGGTGGATATGAAGTAGATTCGTTTTACATGAAGGAATATCATATTGTGGGTTATGAATCTACAAGAAAATAACTTAAGAATTGGATGGTGGACAGAAAACCCTAGCACAAAATAGTTGTCTTGCTTGGAGCTGGAGGACTAGGCAAGATAACTCTAGCTATTAGTGTTTACAAGAACAAGCAAGTGAAAAGCCATTTCGATTGTCATGCTTGTATTCGAGTTGGGAAAGCATACAATAAGGAAGATCTAGTGAGGACAATGATACGAAAATTTTACAGTTCAATGGATGAGTCTGCTCCTAGGAACATAGAGACAATGGATGAGATAGAATTGATTGACACGTTACAAAAGTACTTGGAGAAACAAGAGTTACTTGGTTGTGTTTGATGATGTTTGGAAAGATGAGTTTTGGGAAGATGTAGAGCATGCTTTACTTGACAACACCAAAAGCAATAGGTTAATTGTCACAATCGTGGAATATAGGAGTTGCTCATTTTACACTAGCCTTAGCTATTCGAATCTTTAAACTCGAAGGCTTGCCTATAGATAAAGCATGGTAACTTTTTTGCAAGAAAGCCTTTAACTGTGATGGGTGCCCATAGAAATCGTCAAACAAAATCATTAAAAAATGTGGAGGTCTACCACTGGCAATTGTAGCTGTAGGTAGTCTCCTATCAAAGAAGAACAAGACAGCAACCGAATGGCAAAAGTTATTTAATAATTTGGGTTCAAAGTTAGGAACCAATCCTTATCTAAAAAATTGTAATAGAGTTTAATCTGATGGTTACAATGATCCTGCTCATCACCTCAAACCTTATCTTTTATATTTTGACTTGTTTCCATAAAGCTATTCAATTAGCTGCAGGAGACTAATTCGTATGTGGATAGCTAAGGGATTTGTTTAATTTCAAGACAGCAATAGCAGTGGACCTGAAGAAATTGGAGAAGAATACATAGTTGAGCTCACTCACAGAAGCTTGGTTCAAGTTTCTACAAAGGATTTCGTCAGAGGAGCTAAAAGATTTTGAGTCCACGATCTTATGCATGACATCATCCTTAAAAAGATAAAGCAATTAGGTTTTGGTGTATCCATTAATGAATATGATATAAATCCATCTGGATTCGACGTCTTACCATACATAAAAATTCTGACACTATTTTGGAGAAGATTAACAACTAAAAATTTGTTCCATTATTTTTTTCAATCGAGTGAACCAACCACAATCTTTCATTAAGAAATTAATGTTTGTTTCCAATTTTAAGCTAAGGAGAAACTTCATTTTAGTCATTGAAGTTTTAGAAAATATCAGATTTTTAAAGCTCTTTTGAAAACAGTTTTTTTCATCCTTAACTTTTCCAAAACTTTTCAAAAAAAGTTCAAACTATCAGTCAAACCAAACAGGAAAATGAAAAAGACTTAATTGTCCCTTATGACCTAAAATGATTGTTTTAACCTTAATAAAATCAAAATATTACATATCTTTGACTAATAAAAAGTTCACATGTGTACAATAATGTGATTATTGTTTTTTTTTTCTTTTAAATATTATTATTACTTTTTTAAAGAGTGAATTCTAAAAACCGCCAACCGTTGCATGAAATTAAAGAAACCACCCCAACTTTTTGAAAATGAAAGTTTTGCACCTTGCCATTAGAATTTTCTTTTCAAAAAGTGCATCAGACCCCTATAGTTAGCAAAAAAAATGTATTTGCCCTTGCATTATAAAAAATGTTGTTGAAGGATGATTTTATCTTCCTTTTATGACCATTGCTTTTGAAACGACTTCTTTTGCACGTGTATAAAATGCCCACTACCGAAAAACAAATGCAACTCCTTAATTTTTCACATAGCTCAATCAATTCCCATTTTTCATTCATTTCACAAGAAAAACATTGCAAAATAGTGTCCCATTTTCCATTCATTTCACAAAAAAAGAAAAAAAAAGTTGCCAAACACACGTAAGCATGTTGTTGGATAGGGAGTCATCAGCAAGCTCAACATATATCATCAATAGTGGAGCAATTAAATTTAATAACAAGAGTTATTTATGCCAAAAAAAAAAAATTATGATAATCATTTCTAAATCCAAAAAGAATCCAAGTAAACCGTTTTTCATTGTGAAACAAGATAACACAAATACTACTCTTTTGTAGATTTTATAGAGCCAACATCAGAAGAAATAAGCACAGCAGCTAACTCATATGATGACAATGAAGGAGAAATGCAAGTCCTACAGCCGAAATGAGCAACCAAGAAAGCTTACAAGCAAGAGTGCAAATACTAGAAGCATGCCTTAATGGTAGAATGCAGAAGATGAGGGCCATCCAGGGAGGGTTAAGGGTGATAATGATAATGAATATCTTTTTCTTTGGTATTACTATGACATTATTTGTAGCTAATGGACTCAATATAAGTAAGAAGAATACTAGGATGATGTAACCACACACAAAAACCATGTATTATATGTAATGACATGTAATCTGGTATTTATACATTCCATGAGTAGTAAAATAACCCAAAAAATCAAAATTCATAATGTCAAACCTATGTTCATGTTGCAAGCAAAAACCACCTAACCGTTTCATCAGTTGAACAACCTTAAACAAAAACCAAACCCATATAAATTGCACCAAAAAAAAAATATCCTGCTAATTTAAAGTTAGATAATAATAATAGAAGTTAATGTGCAACTCATCAATGCATCACTCCAAGCAAACTTTTGATTGAGACTGAAATAGAGTTAATGGTTGTAAAGATGAGGCAACAACTTGTAAGGATGGAACTTGTGTAATAGAGGCAGCGACTAGTGATGAAGGTCATGAAGTGGAGGCACCATTTGTTCCTCTTTCTATGCACAAAGAAAACAAGATTAGAAATGTCAAAAAATTTTCACAAAAAAAAAAAAAAAAAAAAAAAAAGCAATAAAACCAAAGTGGTTCACCTCCATGATTCTACTAGCAAGTGGTTGGGTGCAGGTTTTTTTGTTGTGTCCAGCTATCTTGCATTTGGTGCAAATGACAGTCCCAACCCTTCTAGAAGTTGTCTTCTCTCCAAGTCTCTCTTGCTTTATTTTTTACCAACTCCTTGTTTCATAGGTGGTGGAAACATTGGCTCTACATCAACATCCTAAGTAGAGGGGTTGGTATAGGATGAATCATTGATGTGTAGATTTTCAAAAAGGCCAATATTATCAAGCTTCGATGGTATATTTGGATAATGACTCCTCATAATAGATGAATAAGTAATTGCACATATAGTATGACAACATGGAATGCCACTAATCTACTATTCTCCATATCCAAAAGTAAACAAATGCAATTTAACTATATGAGACCTAGTTGGACCCATAATCTCAAACTCCCCATTTCCTGCATCAAACAAGCTAAGCACCCTACTCACTCTAGTAGCTTTCATAAGCCTTGCGAACTCCTTTGGTGGTGTGTCATGTTTCCATTTAGAATCATCCATCTTCCTTTGTTGGAACCTTTGCATCACTAATCTCCTAATCCACTCCAACAAACTTAGATATGTTTTGGCCCTATGCTCACCTAACATCTTATTAAAGGACTCTGTAATGTTATTAGTGACATGGTCACACTTTATCCTAGGGTCAAAACCAAACCTAGACTACTATTGTTAAGGAAATATGTCTGACAACAGTTTCTTAGCTTTTATATCAACACCACCTATTTTATTCATCACCCTCTTGTAATCATACAAAGTATAACTCCTTTAGGCCTCCCAAAAAATATTTTTCAATTTTTGACTAGGGTATTCAGTTCTAAAGTTGGCATACATTTTCCTTGCACAAAGCCTGTAATATGGAACAATTAATCTAAAGTTAGTATGTGTGTAATTAATTGAACTTGTAAAACAAAATCCAAGAATATTAAAAATTAAACTATTACCTTATACCATATTCAGCCAATATGTTTCATATGCTTTAATCACTCATTTTTGCCTGTCACTCAAGAAACATATTGGTTGATTATCTGGATAGGTCAAAAATTGTTTTAAGTAGGCCATAAACTAGGTCCAACTATATTGTGTCTTTCCTTCATAAATACAAACTACAAATGGGAAGTGACTAGAGTTGGCATCTAATCCTACTGCAAAAAGTAAGACACTTATGTATGGGCCCTTCAAGTGGCAGCTATCAACCCCAATGAAAAGGCAACATCCATCCAAAAGGTTGTTTTTCTATGCTTCAAATGAGAGGAAAAACCTATGGAAAGTTGGCCTAGGTTGTTGCATTCAAATATAAGATGCTGACCTCGAATTAGCATTTGTAACCATGTGGGCATATGGCCTTAGCATCTTCATGCCTTTCACATGCTCTGCAGTAACC
This sequence comes from Dimocarpus longan, assembly GCA_022984855.1. Lineage (NCBI taxonomy): Eukaryota > Viridiplantae > Streptophyta > Magnoliopsida > Sapindales > Sapindaceae > Dimocarpus > Dimocarpus longan. Next base: position 10,593,545 of record CM041023.1, on the reverse strand, counting down.
CCATCAATGCTCTCTTCTTTGCACCATACAACCTAAACCGATCAACACTGACATTAAACTTCTCTATTAACAAATCAATAATGACATCAACTTTAATGTACAGATTACTCTTTACAAGATCTTCAAACTTTGAGGCAATTCACTTCACCTTTTCCTTCTTATTGTCACACACCGAATACATTCATGCTTACCATTATATAACTGAATCTTCATTGACACCTGATCAATCATCCTTCTTGCATATATTCTCCACAGATAACCTTTGGCTTGACATGTGTATATTAGTTTGTCTTTATCATTCTTTACTCTTTTCAAAGCCACCCCTTCATAAATAATATAGTCCTTTAAGGTAGCCCTCAATGTATAGACAGTGTTATGAATCTGGTTTTTCTTAAATTCTATTTCACCATCTACCATATTTTTGAAAGTTTTACCCTTCATCACTCTTACTAAATAAGTGTCATTGTCTTCTATATCTGAATCATTATAAAACTCATTATCTATATGATATTTATACCTCTCAAATGCATCATCTATTCCTTTACATCATCACCCTGCATATCATCTATATGATCTACATCATCTACATAATCTGCGTCATCTACATCATCTAGATCGTCTCTATTATCTATAGCATCTTTAACACCTAATGTTACACCTACCCCTTCACCACTTTCAACATCATCACCTAACATATCTAATATTTTTATGTCACTCCATATTTTACCAACATTTTCATCTCGTAATGGGTTTACATTTGCATTAGGGGTAAAAAAGAAAGCTAGGGCTCCTACAAAGTTAATTGCTTTTCTATAACTTTAAGTACGATTTTCTTGTACTTGTGTATTCTAAACATATCAAACACATCAAATATTTAACTATCCCTAGTTATTACTAGCTTCTCTACACACGATGGTAACACAACACAAATATCATAGTCCTCATTGGGTGTGCGCTAGTTTTTTCCATGGCAACCAGGATTTCACGAAACATACATGATGCTGATATGATCAACATCCCAATACCCTAACTCAACCACATCAGCACCATACTTGACACATATGTCGAATTGTGAGAACACGAGTTGTGGGCTTGAGGTCGCTCTGGGAGCTGCGAGCTGGACCTCATGCTAGGAAATCTAGTACTACGAGTAGTATAGACTTGATGATGGAGGATTAGTGACCTGAGAATTGGAGGTTGGCAACCTGTAAGCTCGTTCTGCGAGATATAAGTTAGTAAGATAGGGGCTCGATCCACGAGCTATAAGTTGGTAAAGTGGAAGTTTGCTCTGCGAGCTAGATATTGGTGAGTTGAGAGTTCGTACTACGAGCATAAATATTAGTGAAACCTAGAACTAGTTATGTGAGCTGAATGATTGATAAAATTGAGAGATCGCTGTAGAGTCCATAATTTTTTTATGAGAAACGAAAATTTTTTAATGAATAGTATTTTTTAGTGAATAATGATTTTGGGGATTAGACCCCAAAAATCAGTAGAAGTGATTTTTCTGATAAATAGTATTTTCGAACGGAAAGTATTCGCATGAATAGTAATTTTTGAAAAATAGATCTTATGAATTAAAAGTTTCAGAATAAGTATTAGAGTTAAAAAAAAAACTAAAATAGATCAAAAATGAGTTCATTTGAATAGATTATAAGTGATCTGAAGTTTATTAGACGAAAATATCATTTTTGAGAATAATAGGTATTAATGGTTTTACATCCATTTGAATTTTTTTAAAAGCATGCAATTAAGAGATCTTATGTTCAATTAGAGTATTACATGGTCAATTTAGAGATTTAACGATCATAGAATATTTTCAAATTTTATTTAATGTAAGACACGTACGAAGGGCATTTTAGGAACTTGAAAAGAATGAAAGAGAGGCATGAAAGTGGGACAAGTGGCATGAGAGGAAGGGAGAGCATGAAGTGGCATGAAAAGAAATGATAAGAATGGCAAATGAAGACCAAATAGAGGAGAAGACAAAAGATTGTGTTGGAATGAAATGGAAATTTTTAGAAATTGAAACTGTTTTTATCGTTCAACAAATCAAAAGTTTCCAACTTAAATCGATAACAAGCTTGTAAATTTAAGGACAATTGAGGGCATTTGTTAGTTCAATCAAAAGCTATATATATTATGTGGTTAGAAGAGAAAAGAAAAAGAGAAGAATTGAGAGATTGAAAGGTGTATGTGGGCAAAAAATAGAACCTAGTGTAGTTGTTGTCCTCCATCAAATTTGAAGAAATTTTAGGTGATTTCTAAGCCATCTAAGGGTTGTGCACAAGCCTTGGAAGGTTATCTTGCAAGGTCAAGTGAGTTTGAAGTGATAAGGTTCAATTTCCATAGACTTTTATATATATATGGATTGTGTGTAAAATGTTTGATTAAAGTTCCAAGTGAGATGTATGTGATTTTTATGAGGTTTTATGCATGAAATCAGAGAATTAAGACTTCAAGTTGGGGTGTGAGCAAAGTTGAGGTTTCAAGGAGAATTGATGAATTTACTAGAGTAGGTGAATTTTTTATTTAAATTCAAATGGATGTTATTTGGAATAGTTGCTATCATGCCATGAAAAGTGATGTAAATTTAGTGTGATTTCACATGAAAAACTTAAAGAATTCTTGGTGTTATGTTGAGTGATGTCCACGGCCAAGCTAGGGTTTTCATTATCCAAATGGTGTTTGATTAGTTTAAGAAAAATTTTGAGCATGTAAAAGGAGTAAAACTATCAAGATTTGATGTTAAAATGAGAAGCAAAAGAGGTGTAATAATATGGTGTATCAAGCTGTCATTTTTCTGCCCTAAATGTATTTATGTGTTATATGATTGTGTTTGAATGTTTTGGAAAGTTTTATAGCTTGTGTGAATTATAGAGTCAATATGGAATTGGAAAGAAATCAATTGGATGCAAAAAGGGGTGTATTCGGTCAAGTCATACTATATTATATGGTTGTGAGTTTTTACGAATCTTACTTGATTTAACATTATTTTTTTTTATGTATTTTAGCATAATCATGATGAGAAAATTTAGTGAAATCGAAGGCATAAATGTGTGAACAAGATTAGGCTAATATGAGTTGGTATGATTCAAAGTTTTGTTTGATTCGTGGATGTGAATTTAAATATCGTATGAAGTACAGTATGAATTTAGGACTCATAAATTTTTAATAGGGAGCTTATACGAACAAATTCAGATGAGATATTGTCTAAATCTAGAATATGAATTTATGTAGGTGAAGTAGAAGACAAGGGAACCCTAAAGTGTATTTTATTGTGAGCCACTACAACTAATAGGTGAGTGTCTTTTAATTAATTTATTTATTAAAAATCATATATTTAATGTATTTTAAAAATTGAGTTGAAATAAATGAATATGAAATGAAATGTCTTTTCATGAATTGGAAATTTATTATGTAAACTATAGATTGCATGGATTGGAAATATGTACTAGTAAACCTATGGTATACTTGGTAAATATTGCTGTTATCTTTGGTTGAGTTTGAGTACCTAAAACAAGCATTGGCAGTGTCAGAGGGGTCTGTCACTATTAGCGGGAGGAAACCATAGGGGGGATTGTGTCATGTCAATTCAGTCATGTGTGTCGCCCAATGCACGTACGTGGTATTTTATTAGCTAGCTTCAACCTAAGCGAGAAAAAATACCGCTCCGTAGCGAGAAAAAAATTCCACTACGTAATATTGGATAGATGGCCTGAACGAGAAAAAATTCTGAGAAGGCCAGAGTGAGGCAAAATTCTGCTCCATACCTAGGATACCATATGATACAGACCGTTAATGGGTGGCTTGATTTATTCAGACATTTTTCAAATTAGTAAATGCCACCACTATTTACATTTTTCATCAGACAATTGAAAGCATATGGTAAATTTGATTTATCATTATGTTTTAAAATAAAAGTGAATAATATTTATGAAAATGATTTATCCATGTAATTAATTGAAATATGGTTTTCAAAGAAAAATCGATTTTACCATTATAGTTTTTAAAACTTAAGGGAGGCATTTTATAAAGTTAGATTGAAATGGGGATTTATAACACTCACTGGGCTCGTGTAGCTCACACTGTTTTATTTTTTTATAAACAAAACCTTCTTAGGGACAGATACAGGTAAAGGTAATCGGTAACAGAGACTCCAACTCAGGACTAGAAAGATCGAGTCGGTGGTGCTGCTATGATTGTATATATATGTATTTGGAACACTTTTAAAATAAATTGTATATAATAGATTGTGTAACTTTTCTTTGTCTTCGAATATGTGTAAGTAAATTTATATGCACGACTTAGATTGGTGGTTGTGTTTTAAATTATTTTGAAATTGGATGACATATTTGTGGTTACTTATGAACTGATAAATTGAGGGCCTGAAGCCCGAAAGTTTGGGGAACAATGTTTGAATTTAGAAATGTATATTTTCTTAAAATTTTGCAACGTGGCATATTCGAGAAAATAGCTATTATGCTATCCAAATTTTTATTAAATAATTTTGTGATCGTATATATATATATATATATATATATATAAATCCACCTATTTCCGTGTTTTTATAGCGATTGTTAAAAGGTTTTTAGAAAGAAAACGGATGGAAATCTTTCAATTGGATCAGATATCGACTGGAAGGCTATCGTGGGGTTGTTGACAGGCTGCTGTCTATACGGAAATAGGTGTGTAGAAATAGGGCCTATAACGAACTCATTGTAATATGTCATCCCTATTCTAGTATTATATACGTATTGTACACGTACATCTCATTTATGGAATAAAATAATAATTTAGAGTGCCCAAAATATAAAATTGGATTATGATGAAATTTATGGATGCGATTTCGAGCTCAAGAAATGGTAAAATAATTGATTTAGAGGTATGAAAATAGTATTAAAAGAAATATTGAAGAAAATGGTGAAAGTGAAAAATTTTATAAAAATTGGACAATAGTGTAAGGACTAAAAAGTTATGTTTTTAAAAGTTTAAGTTAAAATCGTAATTTTCAAAAAGTTGAGGGGGCAAATCGCAATTCGACCGGATTATATCGTCATCTTCTTCCTCCAGCCGAGCCATTCCTCTCTCTCTCCTCAGATTTCCAGCAACTTTCCTCTCCGCGAGCCCAACTTCAATCTCTCGTTCCGACCTCATCCGAGCTCCGTTTTGGCCGATCTTGGTACCGTTGGAAAGCTCGTGCGACGTAGATTCTATAGGTACCAATTTTGTCAATTTTTATCACCGTTTGGGTCTTCGTTTCAGTAGATGAAGTAAGGCGGTTAACCAAATTTTATTTTTCTAGATTCCGGCGAAACAAAGCGATTTCGACGCCGATCGACCTCGTTTTCGTGATTAGTGTGTCGAGGACAACAAAACCCACCTAACCATACCTCCCACCACCGAGGTCGCCGGAACCCGACGCCGGAAAGTCGCCGTCGGCCACCGTTCACGGTGGAGGTAAGATTTTCGACCTCCCGAACTCGAAATTTAGCTCCCGACGTGTCTACGGACTCGTTTTTAAGTGTAGAATTCATTTTTAGGGCGATTTTTCCAATATGGCAGCCGTACTAAAAATTTTATATATTATATTACTTTGTAGATTTAAATTAGGACGGCCATAATTATATTTGGAATCGAGGAAACCCGAAAGCGTGTGATTTTGTAAATCAATAATTGGTGAGTGTTATTTAAAATATTTTGGATATAATGTTTTAAAGTTTATGTTATGATATGTTATAGTTTGATTTTGAAATAAATGAAATTATATGAAAAATATTTTGCATGGACTATAAATGATTATATGAGATGTGGATTTCTTAAATTTGAAAAGTTTATACGAGATAAGTATTTATGGTGAAAAATTATTTGATGGAAATATATATTGAACATATGGTATGCTTGGTAGATCTTATAGTTATTTCCGGTTGAGGTTGAGTACCCGAAGCGTGCATTGGCAGTGTTGGGAGTGTCTGTCACTAACAGCGGGAGGAAACCCGCAGGGGGGATTGTATCGAGTTAATTGTTCAGTTTAGTGTGTCGCCTAATGCACGTATAGGGTATATTATTAGCTAGCTTCCACCTGAGCGAGGAAAAATGCCGCTCCGTAACGAGGGAAAAATTTCGCTACGTAATACCGGTTAGATGGCCTGAACGAGGAAAAATTTCGGGAAGGCCGGAGCGAGGCAAAATTCCGCTCCATACCTAGGATACCATATGGTACGGACCATTAGTGGTTGGCTCGTTTTATTCAGAGACTTTTCAAAAATAATAATGCCACCACTATTTATATTTTATGCAGAAAACTGAAATTATATGATAATTTATCGTATTTTTTAGTTTTATAATGGAATTGAATGATATTTACATAAATAAGTTATCCATGCATTTATCTGAAAAATGGTTTTGAGAGAAAAATTGATTTTTCATATTACAGCGATGAGAGGTTTATAAAGTATTTTAAAACTAAGGGAGAAATTTTTATAAAGATAAAATGAAAATAAAAACTTACAACACTCACTGAGCTCGTTTAGCTTATACTGTTTTATGTTTTACAAACAAAACCTCCCCAGGGGCAGATGCAGGTACAGGTACAGGTACAGGTACATCAGGCTCAGAGACTCCAGTCCAGAACTAGACAGATTGGGTCGAAAGTGCTTTGTACTGCTGTGATTGTATATATCTTATTTTGGGAAATACTTAATTGTATATGACATAATATATAAGTTTTTCTTATATTTGAACATGTATAAATAAATATAAATGCATGACGTACTGTTTTGTGTTTTAAATTATTTTGAAAATTGATGACATGCTTGTGGTTGCTTGTGAATTGATAAATTGAAGGCCTGAGGCCCAGAAGTTTGGGAAAAACCAATTGATTTTAGAAGTGTTTAAAGTTTTTACCAAATTCGCAGGGTGGTAATCTTAGAAAAATAGTCGTTATGCTGCCCAAATTTTTACTAAGTCTATTATATAAATGTGTAATTAAAAAAGTTTTCAATAGGGAAAAACGGCTTAGCTTCACGGGAATCTTTCAGTCCGATTAAATATAGGCTGGAGGATTACCGTGGGGTTGCCGGCAGGATGCCGTCTGTACGGAAATGGAAGTGCAGAAACGGGGTCTGTCATGTTGGTATCAGAACCTGGTTTTGAAATGAGATCTCATGCTTTAGATTTTAATTGATTAAATTATTTATTTTACTTTATTTTATAAATAAAGCAACCCAAACATGTTTCGGTTATTTTATTTGTCATGCATATGATTTTCAAAATTTCAAATGTTTCACTATCTTGTTTTTATGGAAATCACAGCATTATGCACCGACGAGGTCGTAGGGGTCCTCGTAGAGCCACTTCAGAGGCTCCTGTACCTGAGTTACCGTCCGCCCAAGGGGTAGAGCACGAGTCGGGGTCGATAAATGCCCCTATAGATCAGAGCCGTCCGGGACCGTCGGCACCCGTAGAACCAGCCGGCGGGGGTTTTAATGCAGAACAGGTTGCTCAGATACTAATGGCGGCAGTGCGTCAACCGCGGGAGGCCCTCGAAGAACCGAAACGCTCGATAGAACGTGCTTGTAAGTTGGGAGCAAAGCCATTTGATGGAAGTGGCAACCCAGAGAGTGCTTTAGCATGGTTGGATCGGGTTATAGAGATTTACAGAGTAATGGGATGGGATGTACCGATGAGCAAAGAGTTCTGTTCTCCTCTTTCCTCTTAGAAGACAGAGCAAAGGATTGGTGGAAAGCCTTGGAGAGGCGACATCCGGGAGGAGTGACATGGGAGATATTCCAACGAGAGTTTACAGATCGATTTTACCCGAAAAGCTACAAAGATGCCCGAATGGAGGAATTCTTCAGATTGGAGCAGGGCTCGACATCCGTGACCGACTATGAAAAGAAATTTTCCGAATTGGTCCGGATTGTCCCTTTCATCTCAGATGACGAGGAGCAAAGGTGTAAGAGATTTATGGCAGGTCTGAATCCCAGCCTCAGAGTTCATTTGTCATGGGTTCCTCAGACGCATTACGGAGAGCTGGTGGAGGCTGCATTTAAAGTAGAAAAAAATGTAACAGCCGCATCTCAACAGGGAAAACCAGAAGGCAAACGTAGCGGATCCAATCTACCACAGGAAGTGCCTAGCAAGTTTGTCAGAAGACAGAGTGAGTCCAGATGGGTTAGTGGTAGGAAAATGAGCCAAGGAGCATCATCTAGTCAGGGATCAGCTAGACCACCGGCAATGCCTGGAGATTTTCGTTGGTATAATACCAGGAATTTGATACCAGAGTGCAGTACATGTGGGAGGAGACATCCGGGCGAGTGTCGGATGAGGAGTTCTAGCACAGCTTGCTTTCATTGCGGACAGGAAGGTCATTTTAGGAGAGAATGTCCACAACTAATCACCTCAGTCAGTTCAAAGGTTAGACCTTCAACAGCCTCTTCACAAGCCAGTGTGGGCCAGAGACAGGGAGGTAGAGGCTCTCAGACTAGAGGACGTGGCTCTTCAGTTTCAGCTACAGGTGCAGTGGGCAGAGGAGTGTCTTCAGCGGGTCAGCCAGGTAGACCCCGCACCCAGGCTCGAGTGTTTGCTGTCACACAGAAGGAGGCGGACGCCGCTCTAGAAGTTATTACTGGTAAGGTTTCTGTTCTAGATCATGATGCATATGCACTGATAGACCCTGGAGCCACACATTCCTTTGTGTCCGTACCATTTTCAACAAAGGTTAGAGCGGAATTACAGTCCTTGGAGGGTAGTATAGTAGTTTCCATCCCTGCTGGAAATTCCTTATTAGCCGAGAAGGTAATTGTGGATAGTAGAATCGTGATAGAAGATAAAGAGTTTCCAGTTGACCTGATTGTATTAGATATTCGGGACTTTGATGTGATATTGGGGATGGATTAGCTATCGAAATATCGAGCCACAGTTGATTGTTATGGAAAGGAAGTTAGATTGGCCAGACCAGGAGAACCAGAGGTAGTATTCCGTGGAATTCGAAAAGTACTTGCCACTAGTATGGTCACCGCCATAATAGCTAATAGGATGCTTCGTAAAGGATATCAAGGATATTTGGCTTATATGGTTGAACAGAAGAAGGATGAAGTTCGATTGAAAGATATTCCGGTGGTTAGAGAGTTTCCAGATGTATTCCCGGAGGATCTCCCAGATTTGCCACCAGATAGGGAGATAGAATTTGAGATAGATTTGGTCCCGGGAATTGAACCAATCTCAATTACTCCATACAGAATGGCACCAGCTGAGTTGAAAGAACTGAAGGTACAGATGGAAGAGTTATTGGAAAAAGGTTTTGTAAGGCCCAGTCATTCGCCATGGGGGCCTCCAGTTTTGTTTGTGAAAAAGAAAGACGGGAGCTTACGGCTGTGTATTGATTATAGACAGCTGAATAGGGTGACAATACGGAATCAATATCCGCTCCCGAGGATTGATGATTTATTTGACCAGTTACAGGGATCCAAGGTGTATTCGAAGATTGATTTGAGATCGGGTTATCATCAACTAAAGGTTCGGAAGGGAGATGTTTCGAAGACTGCATTCAGAACTCGGTATGGGCATTATGAATTCCTAGTTATGCCATTTGGGTTGACAAATGCCCCAGCTGCATTCATGGACCTAATGAATAGGGTCTTTCGAGCTTATTTGGATAAGTTCGTGATTGTGTTTATTGATGATATTCTGGTATATTCAGGCAGTCATGAAGAGCATGCGGAACATCTTAGGATTGTGTTGCAGACCCTGAGAGAGCACCAGTTGTATGCAAAATTCAGTAAGTGCCAATTTTGGTTGGATAGAGTTGTTTTCCTAGGTCATGTCATTTCAGCTGAAGGGCTTAGTGTGGATCCCCAAAAGATTGAAGCTATCACGAATTGGAGACCACCCACAAATGTGACTGAAGTTAGGAGTTTTCTCGGGTTGGCAGGCTATTATAGAAAGTTCGTTGAGGGTTTTTCCAAGATAGCAACCCCATTAACTAGACTGACGAGAAAGGAAGAAAAGTTCGAGTGGTTAGAAGCTTGCCAGCAAAGCTTTGATGAATTGAAGAGAAGATTAACGTCAGCTCCTGTTTTGACACTACCAACAGGAACAGATGGATTCACGGTATATAGTGATGCCTCGAGACAGGGTTTAGGTTGTGTGTTGATGCAAAACGATAAAGTTGTAGCTTATGCTTCTAGACAGCTAAAGAAGCACGAGCAAAACTACCCTACCCATGATTTAGAATTGGCAGCAGTTGTATTTGCATTGCGGATTTGGAGGCATTACTTATATGGTGTTCCTTGTCGGATCTTTACAGATCATAAGAGTCTACAATACCTATTCACTCAAAAGGAATTGAATATGAGGCAAAGGAGGCGGCTAGAGCTAATTAAAGATTATGATTGTACGATAGAGTACCACCCCGGAAAAGCCAATGTAGTGGCTGATGCTTTGAGCAGGAGGCCTATGAGCTCCCTAGCACTATTAAAGACTGTGTATCTTCCGCTTTTGGTGGAATTAAGATCGTTGAGAGTAAAATTAAATGTAGCAGACTCCGGAGCATTGTTAGCTATTTTCCATGTTCGTCCCATTTTGGTGGATCAGATAAGAGAATTGCAAAAACAGGATCCTCAGTTGGTCAAATTAAAGAAAGAAATCGAAGATAGAAAGAGAACAGATTTCGTTATCAGGGAAGATGGTACAATAATGATGAGACAGCGCTTATGTGTGCCGGATGTAGAGGATCTGAAGAATGAAATTATGGAAGAAGCTCATTCCTCTGCATACGCCATGCATCCGGGCAGCACGAAGATGTACCATACCCTAAAAAAACATTACTGGTGGAAAGGGATGAAGAAAGAAATAGCAGCTTTTGTATCCCGATGCTTCACCTGTCAACAAGTCAAGGCAGAGCACCAGAAGCCGGCAGGACTGTTGCAACCTCTCCCTATTCCTGAGTGGAAATGGGAGAAGATCACCATGGACTTTGTAGTAGGGCTTCCGTGCAGTCAGAGGGGGCATGATGCGATATGGGTGATAGTTGACAGATTAACGAAATCCGCCCATTTTCTGCCCATCGGGAGTGATTACCCCCTTAACAGATTAGCGCAGCTCTACATTGATGAGATAGTAAGACTTCATGGTACACCGGTTTCTATCGTTTCAGATCGTGATCCTAGATTCACATCGGAGTTCTGGCCCAGTCTACAGAAAGCATTAGGAACTCGGCTAAATTTCAGCACAGCCTTTCACCCGCAGACGGATGGTCAGTCAGAGAGAACGATCCAGACACTTGAAGATATGCTCAGGTCATGTGTTCTGGAATTCAAGGGTAGTTGGGATATACACCTACCACTTATGGAGTTCGCTTATAATAACAGTTACCAGACCAGTATAGGTATGGCCCCATATGAGGCACTTTATGGAAGAAAGTGCAGGACTCCAGTGTGTTGGGATGAGGTAGGTAAGAGGAAATTGATAGGTTCCGAGCTCGTTCAGATCACTACAGATAAAGTTAAAGTTATAAGGGACCGACTCAAGATAGCAGGCGATCGGCAAAAGAGTTATGCAGACAATCGCCGTAGAGATCTTGAATTCGAAGTTGGAGATAAAGTATTCCTCAAGATATCTCCCTGGAAAGGCGTACTTAGATTTGGAAAACGTGGTAAGCTGAGTCCGCGTTATATTGGGCTGTATGAGATTATCGACAGAGTAGGATCAGTAGCGTATAGGTTGAAGCTGCCACCACAGTTGGATAAAATTCATGATGTGTTTCATGTGTCCATGCTTCGAAAATATATCCCTGATCCCTCTCATATACTTAGAGAGCAACTTGTGGAGCTTAGGGAAAACTTAGCTTATGAAGAGGAACCGGTTCAGATTTTAGATCGCAGAGAACAGGTTCTACGTAGTAAAGTCATTCCCTTAGTGAAGATATTGTGGAGGAATCACGATATAGAGGAGGCCACATGGGAGCATGAGGATCAAATGAAACATAAATATCCCCAATTATTTCAGTAGACATCGATGAGTTTTGTAAATTTCGAGGACGAAATTTCTTTAAAGGGGGGAAGAAATTGTAATATGTCATCCCTATTCTAGTATTATATACGTATTGTACACGTACGTCTCATTTATGGAATAAAATAATAATTTAGAGTGCCCAAAATATAAAATTGGATTATGATGAAATTTATGGATGCGATTTCGAGCTCAAGAAATGGTAAAATAATTGATTTAGAGGTATGAAAATAGTATTAAAAGAAATATTGAAGAAAATGGTGAAAGTGAAAAATTTTATAAAAATTGGGCAATAGTGTAAGGACTAAAAAGTTATGTTTTTAAAAGTTTAAGTTAAAATCGTAATTTTTAAAAAGTTGAGGGGGCAAATCGCAATTCGACCGGATTATATCGTCATCTTCTTCCTCCAGCCGAGCCATTCCTCTCTCTCTCCTCAGATTTCCAGCAACTTTCCTCTCCACGAGCCCAACTTCAATCTCTCGTTCCGACCTCATCCGAGCTCCGTTTTGGCCGATCTTGGTACCGTTGGAAAGCTCGTGCGACGTAGATTCTATAGGTACCAATTTTGTCAATTTTTATCACCGTTTGGGTCTTCGTTTCAGTAGATGAAGTAAGGCGGTTAACCAACTTTTATTTTTCTAGATTCCGGCGAAACAAAGCGATTTCGACGCCGATCGACCTCGTTTTCGTGATTAGTGTGTCGAGGACAACAAAACCCACCTAACCATACCTCCCACCACCGAGGTCGCCGGAATCCGACGCCGAAAAGTCGCCGTCGGCCACCGTTCACGGTGGAGGTAAGATTTTCGACCTCCCGAACTCGAAATTTAGCTCCCGACGTGTCTACGGACTCGTTTTTAAGTGTAGAATTCATTTTTAGGGCGATTTTTCCAATATGGCAGCCGTACTAAAAATTTTATATATTATATTACTTTGTAGATTTAAATTAGGACGGCGATAATTATATTTGGAATCGAGGAAACCCGAAAGCGTGTGATTTTGTGAATCAATAATTGGTGAGTGTTATTTAAAATATTTTGGATATAATGTTTTAAAGTTTATGTTATGATATGTTATAGTTTGATTTTGAAATAAATGAAATTATATGAAAAATATTTTGCATGGACTATAAATGATTATATGAGATGTGGATTTCTTAAATTTGAAAAGTTTATACGAGATAAGTATTTATGGTGAAAAATTATTTGATGGAAATATATATTGAACATATGGTATGCTTGGTAGATCTTATAGTTATTTCCGGTTGAGGTTGAGTACCCGAAGCGTGCATTGGCAGTGTTGGGAGTGTCTGTCACTAACAGCGGGAGGAAACCCGCAGGGGGGATTGTATCGAGTTAATTGTTCAGTTTAGTGTGTCGCCTAATGCACGTATAGGGTATATTATTAGCTAGCTTCCACCTGAGCGAGGAAAAATGCCGCTCCGTAGCGAGGGAAAAATTCCGCTACGTAATACCGGTTAGATGGCCTGAACGAGAAAAAATTCCGGGAAGGCCGGAGCGAGGCAAAATTCCGCTCCATACCTAGGATACCATATGGTACGGACCATTAGTGGTTGGCTCGTTTTATTCAGAGACTTTTCAAAAATAATAATGCCACCACTATTTATATTTTATGCAGAAAACTGAAATTATATGATAATTTATCGTATTTTTTAGTTTTATAATGGAATTGAATGATATTTACATAAATAAGTTATCCATGCATTTATCTGAAAAATGGTTTTGAGAGAAAAATTGATTTTTCATATTACAGCGATGAGAGGTTTATAAAGTATTTTAAAACTAAGGGAGGAATTTTTATAAAGATAAAATGAAAATAAAAACTTACAACACTCACTGAGCTCGTTTAGCTTATACTGTTTTATGTTTTACAAACAAAACCTCCCCAGGGGCAGATGCAGGTACAGGTACAGGTACATCAGGCTCAGAGACTCCAGTCCAGAACTAGACAGATTGGGTCGAAAGTGCTTTGTACTGCTGTGATTGTATATATCTTATTTTGGGAAATACTTAATTGTATATGACATAATATATAAGTTTTTCTTATATTTGAACATGTATAAATAAATATAAATGCATGACGTACTGTTTTGTGTTTTAAATTATTTTGAAAATTGATGACATGCTTGTGGTTGCTTGTGAATTGATAAATTGAAGGCCTGAGGCCCAGAAGTTTGGGAAAAACCAATTGATTTTAGAAGTGTTTAAAGTTTTTACCAAATTCGCAGGGTGGTAATCTTAAAAAAATAGTCGTTATGCTGCCCAAATTTTTACTAAGTCTATTATATAAATGTGTAATTAAAAAAGTTTTCAATAGGGAAAAACGGCTTAGCTTCACGGGAATCTTTCAGTCGGATTAAATATAGGCTGGAGGATTACCGTGGGGTTGCCGGCAGGCTGCCGTCTGTACGGAAATGGAAGTGCAGAAACGGGGTCTGTCACTCATCCACTTTACACTGTTGATAACAAAAATAAACATCCATGTTCAATCAACAAGAAAAAAAAATTACATGCATGTTCAATCAACATTCATTTTCATTACACTAACATCCGAATAGAACATAACATACATTATAGTAACATATAATGGATTATAGTAACATCAAACATACAACATAAATACATGCATATTCAATTAAAAACACCTAACATGCTGAAAGCACCCTAAACTCATCAATTACATTCTAACATAAAAATACACGTAATATAGATATTATTTTAATAAAAAAGAACATAACATTCAAAAAAAATACCAACATTCATACATGCAATATACTAAACACACCCTTTTATAATAAAGACAACCCAAAAACATGCATTAACAGTATGATTTTTATTAATTTTTTAGACTCACATAAAACTCCCGAATTTTACATAATCTTCAAACCCTAAAATCATCAAATGACAATATTATGTTCCGATTATCAAACATCCACATGTTGTAACACACACTTGAACAAGTTTAAGCAAAAAGTTTTGAAAACAAAATCCAATCCTTTTCCATTTACAAAAACCCTTTTCTTTTGTCAAATGAACCGTTAACAATGGATAAAAAAGTGAGAAAAAATAAACCATCGAAATGCTAGAAGATGCATGTTTAGCCTCCATAAAACCTATACATGGACAAACTATACCAAAAACCTTACCTTGCAAGGCAAGCACCCTTGTTAGTTCGACTTCAAGCTTCATCCTTAAACCTTTTCCACCACACTTTTGAGCACCCTTAACACTGATGATTAACTTGTCACTAGTTTGCCTACATGTAGGAAACGATGGTCGTTCTTAGGGTTGATGTGCTTGGCATGAAGATTGTCAATTGCTTTGTGAAGACAAAGCAAGATAGATGGTCTTGTCTCCCTCTTCAACAATCCATAGGGACCACTACGATGGTATTTCTGGCCCTTTATATATAAATATATATATTATCATTTGCTTATTCATTCACCTTTATTGCACATTTAATTACCGTCTTACCCTTAATCCACTAACGATAGCAACATTTTCAAATGAAAATTCTAACGGTCGGGTGCAAAAGGTCAGGATTGTTTCTTTAATTTCATGCAATGGTTAGGGTTTTTTTTCTTAAGAATTCAACCTTTTATAAATTAAACAATAATTTAAAAAATTTAAAAAAAAAAACATTTTCAACCTAGATAATTTTTAAAAATAAATAAATAAATAAACCATCCTAACAATTTAAAAACAATAAAGATTTAAGAAAAAATTTCAAGAGCAACACCAATTAAATATCAACTAGCATCACCACTTTTCTCTTTCTTACTCCTTTATGTCTCTCTTTCTCTCATTATCTCTTTCAAATTCTTTGTTTTTTCAATTAATGTTGTGGTATCAAACCCAGAACCAGCATTAGTTCTGGGTTCGATGGAACCCCATCAAGCCCCGAGGTTTCGAGCTCCTTCATGTTGTTCATTGCCCTCTTCTCATCGAAGACTGCATTTTTTGGGTTTTCTATTAGCATTGTTGAAAGGTTTATGGGTTTGGAAAAGGATCTATGTTAGGTTTTTCGAGTTTTCTTTCTTAAAACTTCTCTTTCCTTCTCCCTAATTTTTTTTCTTTTATTTTGGATTGATGATTGATGATGTTGGTCTGATAGTTGATAATGGTGGAAGATTGATGGTAGTTTTCATGGAAAATTGATGTTGGTGTGAAATTCTATGTTTCCACTTGTTTGAGTTTCCAATGGAAACCAAGAAATCCCGAGTTTCCATTTGAATGAAAACCTAGAAATAATGGAAACCTAGATTTCTAGGTTTACATTCAAATAAAAACACAAAAGTTGGGGTTCCATTCTATTGGAAACCTAGTTTGGGTTACCAATGAAACCTGTTTTTATTTATTATTTTTTTTTGATAAAGTGTTTTGATGTTGTTATTCTTAATGTTGTTAAAGATGATGTTGTTGTAAGAGATAATGATATTTGTGAAATTGTGACGCTATTGATGATGTTAAAGATTGTGGGATATGATGTTGATGAACTGCATTGTTGAGGTTGAAGATGGTAGAGATCCACTAAATTGGATTTCCACAATCCATCTTTTTTATAAAATTAAGTTTAAGCATATAATAAATTATTTAAATAATTTTTTTAAATTTTGTTAAATGTTTGAATCCTAAAAATCCATGTGTTATTATCTTAGTCTCTAACATGAAAAGACCATTTTACGTTTCCTGCCCAAACAATTTGCTATTATTAATCGTCAATTTACTAATTGTTTGGACTTTTTTGAAAAGTTTTTGAAAAATTAGGGATGAAAAAAGCTATTTCTTAAAAATCTTTTAAAACCTAATATTTTTCAAAATCTCAAGGACTCAAATAAAATTTCCCCAATTATAAATCATCTTTTCGAAGGCTCTCTCCCTTTTTAGAGAGAGAAAGTTACCTCACCTTTAGAGAGAGAAAGCATCATAGAAGGTTGTTCCCAGCTCTATTCGAGCTGTTTTTAGTGTATCCCTATTTCTCTTCTCTCTTGATCTTCACCGATGTTCTTCTTTTCTGGTTTCCCTTTTGAGTTTTTTCTGGTTTGTGGTTTTTAGGGTTGAATCCAGTTGTTAACTAAATCCAACTGTAAAAATCCATTTTGTTTTAGTTATGTTTGTATAGTTTCCAATTGTTAGGTGAAAATCAATGGTTACATACCTACTTAGTTATCAGAAACAAGGATGGTCTTTGAGGGTTTCAGGGGATTTTGGCATTGCAATCAAGGAACTCATGGTGCTTTACGGATGGTTTATTCAAGCTTGAAGATGATTTGATCGCTGTAAGGGTGTTACTGTTTGAAGCACTAAACCCTATCTCCGGGTAGCTGTCTTTGTTAATGTCTTTTGTATTTCAGAGGCAGCATTGTATAGGATCTTTGAGTGCTATAATCTTCAATCATGTTATTAGCTTTGTTTTAATTTGTAATATGGGTTTGGCCAGTTCTATGTTACCTTGCCATTCTCATGATTGGGAACCACATGGTATTCTTTTTAGTCTTCCTCACTTGTTCTTATGATAAGGACAAGCTCTAATTTGATGTATTTGTCCGCGTATGGCAGCCCAAAATTTGGCTAGTTTTAGGGTTGTAGATCTTGGTTCCCAAATTTGAGATTGTTATGATATTTCTAGTATTTCAAAGGAAAAATAAAAATAAAAGGAAGTTTCCCCTTATGCTTATAGAAGTACTAGATTTTGAAGATGCTTTAATAGATTATCTTCCTGAAGGAGTGGGAAACTTTTTTCACTTATACTATCTAAGCTTGTGAAATACAAAAGTAAAAGTACTTTCTAAGACAATAGGTAACCTTATCAACTTAGAGACTTTGGATTTGAGTATACTCATATAAGTGAGCTTCCAATTGAGATCAAGTATTTGAAAAAGTTGCATTACCTATGGGTTTACCGTTCAGACCGTCCCTATTTCTCTTATGGAGAATGTACAAAAATTCAAAAAGGGTTAATAGATCTGCTAAAGCTAAGTGGTGTGCAATTGATATGTTAAAGGAAATTGCATTCAACTCTTTATTTGTAACACATGAGACATTAGAGAAGCTTAAACATGTACCCAAAGACATTGCCAATGCAAAAGTGGATGGAGGACTGTTAGTCATGTCTATCTAAGATATCTCGGATAGGCAACTTAAATCCGACAAGGCATTACCAGAAAAGGGAGGGCAAGGACACTACTGCCTGTTAATTAATATGTTGGTTTCTCTCGACTCTCTATTTTAGTTTCATGTTTAAAGTTGTTTTACAGTTAGATGACTTTTAAATTTGCCTTCTGCTGGTATATACATATTTTGTATCAAGTGCTTGTTTTCATTTGATGATGTGATAGACTTCACAGATTTTTACAATTTTCTTAAATTCTTCTCTCAACCTTGTTGATATGATCTTTTCTCATAAATAAACTGATTTTAATGTTTTAATCAATTATGATATTTTATTTATTGTCAATTGCAAGTTTGTAATTTTGATGTTGCTGAAAAACTTTAAGCAAAAGTGAATAGAAGTCCTCTCACACATATCATTGATATATTTTGAATGATATATATACAACATTGCAATAAAAGTAAAGTCAACTGCATAATTCAAGGAATTGCTTCCAATCTAATTATGGCTTTAATGTAGAAGAAGATTGATTATTCTCTTGACTAGCTGCATGATTTAAGGGATTGTATCCCTTAACATTCCCCTCAAGATGGCGTAAGTCTTGGAAAGAACACCCATCTTGATGCGAAACCTCTAAAAAGTGCCTTTAGAAAGGAGCTTGGTGAAGATGTCTGCAGGTTGAGATGATATTGGAATGTGCAAAGTACGAAGATGACCCATAGCAACCTTCTCACGAACAAAATGATAGTCCAATTCAATGTGTTTAGAGCGGGCATGAAATATTGGGTTTACTTACATATAAAGAGCACTCATATTATCACAAAGGTCGTGGAAGTGAGACTACAATGTCACGTAATAAAAACGTCAACCATGTCAGTTCAACTGTCGTAGATGCCATAGAACGATATTCTGCCTCTGAGCTCGAACAGGCACTTTGAGCATTAAGAAATACAATTAGCTCCAAGAAAAACACAAAAACCAGTTGTACTTCTCCTTGTGGTCAGACATCCAACCCAATCAGCATCACTAAAAGCATAAAAGATATTGGACTTTGAGAGATGAAACGAATTCTAAAATCCTGAGTACCTTAAGATATCGCAAAATCCTCTACACTGCCTTTAAATGAACCATGGTGGGATTACTGAAAAATTGACAAACCTTGTTAACAGCATGAATTATGTCAGGTCTTGTAAACGTAAGGTATTGCAAACAACCCACAATACTTCGAAAAGTCGTGACATCTACCGGATCATTGTCTGAAGGAGTGATTTTTTCCTTTATGGCCACAAGTGTTGCAAAAGATGCACTCTCAAGCATTTGAGTTCAAAGTAGAATATCTTTTGTATATTTTTGTTGAGAAAGAAAAATGCCACCAGGAATGTATTTGATTTCAACACCAAGAAAATAATGTAGTGTCCCAAGATCCTTTATTGCAAACTCTTGACCAAGCTGCATAATTAAATGCTGAATAAAATCATCATTGTTACCAGCAACTAAGATATCATCCACATAAATTAATAAAACGGTAATGATATCGGCAGTTTGAAAAATAAAAAGTGATGAATCTGCTTTATTGCAATAAAATCCAAGCTAAAGTAAGAATTGCGAAAGACGGTCAAACCAAGCAAGAGGAGCTTGTTTGAGACCGTATAGTGATTTCTTCAATAAGCAGACCTGTTTAGGATATTTAGAGTCAATGAACCCAGGTGGCTGCTCCATATATACTCTCTCCTTGAGATGACCATGGAGAAAGGCATTCTTTACATCAAGCTGTCTCATTTTCTAATTGAGAGAAAGAGAGAGAGAAATGATCAACCGAATTGTTGGTTTGATTACCGGACTGAAAGTTTCATCATAGTCAATGCCGGAAACTTGAGTATATCTTCGTGCCACTAATCGAGCTTTGAATCGATCAATAGACTTTGGTTTTAAGACGAAAAACCCATTTAGAGCCAACCACATTCACTTTAGAAGGTCAAGGAACTAACTCCCAAGTGTTGTTGTCATAAAGTGCACGAAGCTCATCTTGCATGGCTTCAACCCAACGATGATCTTTGAAAGCTGTTCTTAAAGTTTTTGGTTCAATTGGTAATGAAGACTCACTATTTGTAGCAATAATAGCGTAATTTTTCAAATATGTGGGTAGTCTGCGATTATGTATTGGACGAGTATCACCTGAGGAATCTTGTACCTGACTTTCAAGGTTTATATTTGAGAACTTTGAAGTCTCACTTTCTATATTTACATTTTTTGAAGTTGGTAGGTCTAGTCTTGCATCATTCGTCGTCAAAGAGGTCATCATTTGATCTTGAGAATCTACATGACTACATTGGTCAACTTCAATTTCAATATGTGTATGATTTTTGGTCATCATGTGGTCCTCAGAGTTTGCATGATTGTCTTGGTCAACTTCAATTGCAGAATGTGAATGATTTTCGATTATCATGTGGTCTTGAGAATCTGCAAGATTTTTGCTGAACATATAATCTTGATTTTGAGGAATCAAAACAATATTTTTGGAAGAATCTACAAGCAAATCACAATAATTAGTAGAAATAGAATTGGAAGTATCACTATTCTTTGCCTTTCAAGGAGCCATATTTGAAGATTTTTCTAATTCTCCAATCAAATTAAACCACTCATCTGTGGAGGGAAGTTCAGATAAGGTCAACTTTGAAGATGTATGAGTTTCTTCTTTTGGTTTGAATGGAAAAACTTCCTTATCAAAGACAACATGCCTTGAAATATAGACTCTTTTTGTTTTAGGCTCCAAACAGCGATATCCTTTGTGGATTGGGCTATATCCAATGAACACACATGGATATGTTTTGGTTGAGAACTTTGAACTCCCTTGATGTCGTAAAGAAGGAAAGCATTGACACCCTAACACCCGTAAGCCAAAATAGTTGGGATGTTTTTTTTATAGCTTAAAGTAAGGAGTTTCATTCTGTAATACTAAAGAAGGCAATCGATTAATGAGATATACAGCAGTGGTAAAAGATTCAACCCAAAGGGATAATGGCAAGTTCGCATGAAATAGTATAGTAAGACCTGTCTCAACCACATGACGATGTTTTCGTTCGACAACTCCATTTTGCTCTGGAGTTCCAGAACAAGAAACTTGTAAAGCAATCCCAGAATCTTTAATTCTATCGAGAAATAAATTCGAACTAAATTCTCCTCCGCCATCACATTGAAAAATCTTTATTTTTCAATCAAATTGATTTTCAACCGACTTTTGAAATTTAATAAAGCATTCGAGGAAATCAAATTTCTTTTTCAAAGGATAAAACCATGTGAATATCGAAAAATCATCAACATAAATCACATGATATCGAAAATGTTGATTCGAGATTAAAGGATCAGGACCCCATAAGTCATAGCAAATCTTATCAAGAGGAAACTTTGACATTTTATTGGAATGATTAAAGGCAGTCTACAACTTTTCCCTAATTGGCAACTGATACATATTTTTGACTTGAATATCCAATGAGTAATATTAATAACTTGTTTTTCTTTCAACAAGGATAATAACCTCAAATTTGGATGTCCAAGTCGTTGATGCCACATAGATGAAGATGAACCACCTTTTCTTATTGCACTCAAAGCTTCATGAAAAATGTCATCCAAAGCATATAATTGTCCCTTTTTATGCCCCCTCGCGATTAGCCTCTGATTTTGTTGATAACAAAACTAAAAGAGGTAAATTCAAAGATACAACAATAATCAGACGTGAATTTGTCAACTAAGAGTAAATTCTTTTTCAATTCTGGAACCACAAGCACATTATTTAATTTAAAATTTCCTTCTTTAGTTCTAATGGTTGCATAGCCAATATGAGAAATATGTAAACCATTTCCATTACCAACATAGATCATATCATTTCCTTGATATGGCTTAACATAAGATAATTTACCTGGGTCATTAGTCATATGTGAAGTGGTACCAGAATCAACATAGAATGAAGGATAATTAGCATCATTGAAAGAGAGAGTAGCAAGTGCTTGTGGAACCTCCTTTGATTGATATGAATAATCAAACCTATACCAACAATCAATGGCAAAATGATTCATTTTCCCACAAATTTGACAAACAACTTTACCAATATCATTTGAAAATTGTTGTAGCTGCCCTTGAGTGTTTCCTTGCCTTTGCTGTTGATTTATGTTGTTGATTGACTGATTTGGATGGTGCTGACAAGTGGCTTGTCCATTGTTACCAATGTTTTGTGCATTATAGCGACCTGTTGGAGTAAAGCCTTTGCCACGAGAATTGAACTGTCTTCAACCACCTTTATCACGCCCATTTCGTCCACCTCCTCACTGGGCAAACAAGGCTTAAGCATGTTCAAGATAAACTTTTTCTTCTTCTTTTTGTGATGCCAAAGTTTGTTCATGGCTTTGTAACGCCGAAACAAACTAGCAAAATGAAGGAATCGGTGGCTTTGATAACATAGCAGTTCGAAAGTCCATGTATTGATTTCCTAATCCTCGAGCAAATTGATAAACTTTATCCAAGTCTGAAACAGGCTTTTTGATAGTAGCAAGGTTGTCACAGATGAATTTAAACTCCTCCAAATAATCTTCAAGTGAACGAATACCTTTTTTTGATACTTATTAGCATGCTTTTCAGATTACCTTTTTTCTCCACAGTAATCAGAAGAAGCTGCTGTTCCAATGAATTCCAAATTTCATAGGCTGTCTCAGCTTCTTCAAATATCATACTAAGGACTTCTTTTTTTATTGATCCCCTTAGCCAAACATTAGGAGCCCAGCATTAGTCATCCACACTTTATATAATGGATTTGGAGTTTTGTTTCCCTTTGCATCATCAAGTTCTTTCGTTGGTTTCTCGTCTCTTGACAAATGGTGATAAATCCGAGACTTCGAACTAATGGGATAATCTGGGAGCGCCATAAAAGGAAGTTGGTGGTGCTCAGTTTGACAGAGACCAAACTAGAGCATTGGTGAAACGTTTGGATGTTTAGTTCAGATTCTTCACTTGGAAGAAAAAGAGAAGAAGATGAAATTGAACTTTTTTTTTTTTTTTTTTTCTGGCTTATAGGTATGGCTCTGATACCATGAAAAACTTTAAGCAAAAGTGAATAGAAGTCCTCTCACACATATCATTGATATATTTTGAATGATATATATACATGTCTATACAACAGTATTTGCAAATCAATATTTGCAATAAAAGTAAAGTCAACTACATAATTCAAGGGATTGTTTCCAATCTAATTATGGCTTTAATGTAGAAGAAGATTGATCATTCGCTTGACTTCCTTCTCTTGACTAGCTGCATGATTCAAGGGATTGTATCCCTTAAGAGTTGCTAATGTATTTTTCATAAACTTCAGTGTGTAACACATATTTTATATATGTGTGTTTGTTGTTGTGTGGATATTAGCACTATTTATATTTGTATATTTTGTGGTTCACCATAAATAGATAAAATTTATATTTTAATCTGCATATTGGACCATAGTTTTTTTTGTTTTTTTTTTTCTCCTTTTATAGTGTGAGTAAAATAAAATTCCAATTAGACAGCACAAATAAATCAAATCTAGGTTCGGTTCACATATTAGGATTCTCTCATATCTTTATTCATAAAATATATAGGCTGGTACACTACTGTTTCAACCTAACATAATCACATAAGGCTTCAGTTGTCAAGTGCAGGTGCAGGGTTAAAAAAATATGGAGGTTATTGTTTGGTCAACTTCAACTTGATGTAGCAAGACACATGGACTTTAACCACCTATATCTAGCCCAACAAAACTGGTCAAATGGTTGGTTTCTATCCATTGCAGGTTTTGGGCTTTTACGTGGGCAGACATCAAATTGTCGAACGTTTTAAAAATTTTAGTGTATCAAATCTAAATGTTGTTGGTGAAGAAGGTTTTAGTATTTTAGTTGTAACCTGTAACTTGTATTATCTCTTTTGATATATAAATCATTTTGTTAATGGAGCTTTGTTGCTTTCACTATTAGTGTAATATTGTTGCTAAATTTCTTTGATGGTATGCAAATTATTTTAAAATTTTTATGCATTTTGTTGGGCTAAATATAGGGTCATGGGTCGGGTCCACTTAAGATGATCCAAACAGCCCACGATCCATTTGGATTGATATAAATAACTGCAGGGGTAGTTGTATTCAGTTGCCAACACAACTGCTAGGAAGTTTTATAAGTTTATAAAGGGGTGAATGAGTGATTTACAAACACTCTAATACACTTACAATAAAACGTACAAAAACTAAATAAATGGACCAACACAGAACAGAGCAAATACATGAGAGAAAATACAGAGAAGACAATTGGCAAAGGCAAATCACACTATGATTTGAGGTTCCTTTCTGTCAATATAATTGGAATCCAATCAGTTCAACCCGGATCCAGAGACATTTCCGTTGTGTGAAATAGGTAAGTTTTCTGTTCAGTTTTATCTCTTTTTATGATTTGTGTATTGCTTTAATTGTTTTCACAATTTATAAGCAAATATGCTATATTTCCTTGAGAGGTACTCTATGCTTGGTTCCATCATCATGTACAATAAATTGACGGACAATTTTTAATAGGAATCAGTGTCGTAAAGGCGTTAATTGATTGGTTCAAAATACAGAGCAGTATATCATATGGTGTTACTGTTGACGTCAACTTTAGTTTTTCATGTTGATAGAAGAAGGCCCCTCTTGAAGTTTCTTTAGCCATCAAAAGATTTATCATGGCCGGAAATTAAAGATGAAGAAGTTCATACATTTTTGGTCTCCTACAATTATAGGATGGAACAGAGAGAAAGGTCACATGGTAATTGTGCACAGACAATGAAGCCAAAGTTGTAGAGGGTATGCATTTGGCTTGGAAATTGATATCATAATAGATTATAATCAACATTGAGAAGACAGTGAAAATTACACACTAAAGAAATTGATGTCCGGAAAATTAATGACTGTGGAAACAATTTATGCATCATTTGGACACTGTTGTTTGATCTTATTTGTAACGATTGGAAAATAGAATACAACTTCCAAACATCAAGTTTTACTTTAAAATTCTTTTAAAAAAAAAAAAAAACTAACTGTTGGGCTTTATTATTATTTGGATCTGGTTCATATAAACCCAAATAAACCGAGTCTGACCTGATAAGAATTTGGATTGGAACCAAAAACTGATAGCAATTATTGGTGGTTATCAGATGATAACAACCTCTTTGTTGGCAGTTTAAAAACACATAATTTTACGTTTTAAGTGTTCTAACATACGCAGACATTCAAAAGAACAGAGAAAATAGGTAGGGCAAAAGGCACTTTACACTGTTATTAGAGAATTTGGTACTAGTCCATTGGTGATTAGTTCTGACTAGTTGAACAACTCTATTTGCAAGGACATTAGGGCGAAAACGGTTTGTTTTTAATTGTTGTTTTGATATACAGTACACGTTTGCTTTTACTAACAATTCGATTTAATTTGCATAGTGATTAAGAATGTATACCCATCACTTCAATCCAAAACTATATCATCTTCAACCAATGTACCAAAATATCTGCCTAATAAGTCCATACTTGTTAGATATATGGTCTCCTATGTAAGGGTAGGCACAAAAACATGACCCAATCAAATTGATACGAAACCGAATCAATTTCATGTGTTCAGTTCGAGTCATGTGAAAATAACAAGGGTGTTGCAAAACTGATAAAATTTTGATTCAGTTCAGGTTTAGGTGTCTAGACCCGAACAAAACTGAAAACCAATTTATTTATTTTAATTTTTTTATATAGCAAAATTACATATGTGCCCTGAGGGTTATTCAAAATTTTTGAATAACTCTAAGGGCACATGTGTAATTTTGATGCTAATAACCCTAAATCAAACTTGACCGGTCATCATTCCAATGCATGTTTTCCATTCTCTTTCCTCTCTCTGCTTCGTGGATAAGAGATACCAATTTCTTTTTCTTAATTCTCCCTTTTTTCTTTCTTCTTCTTCATTTACCTCTATTTTCCTCTTTGCTTCTGTTAGAAAAAAGTTGATAACAAGAACAGGTAATACTATATCAAAATAAAATTTTGGAGACTCTTCAATTTACAATGA
Organism: Dimocarpus longan; assembly: GCA_022984855.1. Taxonomy (NCBI): domain Eukaryota; kingdom Viridiplantae; phylum Streptophyta; class Magnoliopsida; order Sapindales; family Sapindaceae; genus Dimocarpus; species Dimocarpus longan. Next base: position 10,567,308 of record CM041023.1, on the reverse strand, counting down.
ATTTGCAACAAAAAAATTAATAAAATTAAAAAAATCAAAAGTGTTTTGTGTTAAGACCCATAATAACCATAGTGTTCTTAAGATAAATTCGTTGTTCATCCTCTGAGTTGTTCAGCGTTTGTCTTACAGGATATAATAATACCAACCAGACTCGTTTGGCAAACTGAACAATATTTGAACCTTTATTACACTGGACATTTACAACTAGGAATAGTACTTGAGAGAAAATAAATAGAAAGATAAAATGGATTCTCAGTTATCTCTAAATAACCAGAAAATATGCTAATTTATAGTCTTCATGTGGGTAGTTACAAAACTGATTTAAAATCAGCCATTATATTGAATCAACACCTGCACTTGAAAATTCAAATTTATAATTAACACTAACGGTTACAATTTAAATATTCAATTTTTTTATTCATGACAATTAAAACTGCAATTCAATTTTACAGTTAATATTTGAAGTTTACAATTTGAAAAATTAAATCTGTAATTTAGTTGTGCAATTACACTTTTTCAAACTCTTTTTTTTTTTTTTTGTTTAAGAAGTACACTTTTTCAAATTCAATAAATGTATTCATGGCGCTTAATCCATCATTTATATTTTAAAAATTAAATCTTCAATTCAATTTTTATTCATCCAAATTCCGTTTTTTCCATGAATCCATCTTGATCCATCTTAATCAAGATCCTAAACGCAATGAAAAATGGATCCTTAAAATGGCTGTTTATCCCATTTCTCCAACAATCCCCCACATTAATGAAATTGACAAAGAAGACAAAAACTATAACTCAAAAAACGCTTATGAGTGATGATAGAGTTTAATGATCAGATTATATACAAAATGGGTAGGTTTTAGCCTTTGAACCTTCCCTTGTGAAAATATATTTTCTTTACTAGTTGATCAATAAACGTGATGTTCTTGAATTGTTCTGTCATTTGTGTAAATGATTATATACCTCACACAGAAATCTTTTCTAATACAATTCAGTTCTCACTGTAATGTTCATTTTGGCCATGATCATCTCCTTGACTCTACAAGAGTTTATAAATGATTGAGCCCCCATAATTCTCATTAGAAATAACCCTACATTTCCCTCACATGGATGATCTCTTAATTTAGAGTAACCTGCATTACTCTGCTCAGATTCCCGACCCATAAGGATCATTGAAAGCATAGCTTATCTTAACTTTTACAGACATCACTATTTTATCATATGAATGGACAGGAGGATAACCTATAATAGATAAGAAGGAAGATATCCTCTATAGTGATACAACCAAGCCTTTACAGTTAAATTGTCCCATTGAATCTAGATCTTGGGATCTCCAGTCATATAGGTTAGGTTTCCTTTGTAATGACTTATTATTTCATAGGCTTCAGTCTCATTCCTTTTAATGATTTTTCAACTAACTTTCTATTTAACCTTTGCTTAGCTGATCCATAATGTTATCCTTTAACTCTATATAGTCAATGGTGATAACCCTAGTTGAGAGTAATTGTCTCACGATGTTATGTGTATAACACATATGTCTAGACTTATCATTATACATATTACTTTAAGTCATTCCTATTGCAAACTGGCTATCACAATGGATGCAAATTACAAAAATTAGCTTTGACCACATTGGAATATCCTCTAGAACATGGTATAACCATTCGGCTTCTTTAGATTTCACACTTATCCATATAAGCTTTGATGGATATTAATTTTTCTATCAAATTCTTCATATCAAACCACACAAAGTTTGAAAACTTTCACATAATAATCATAAACTGGAATAGTGCTCATAGTCCGTGAATAGTACGTACATTAGGTAAGTTTCTAGGAAAGATAGGTCAGTCACAATAGACACACTTAAATACCAAGTCTTTCCTAAACATGTACTTCCACACCATCACCCTTATTTCTAACAACAAATTCAAATTTCATTGTGGATCTAGTTATACATGTTTGTTTTGAGAATTTCCATAAATCCTTGGTTGTCTTTTTAGACATGTACACATCGTACTACACATCAGTCAAACCATTCATAATATAATTCCTAAAAAGGGAATTTGAATGGTTTCATGTATTAATGGCACTAATAACTTGAATATCTATCTCGTCAATTTTTTTTTTTTTTTTTTTATAAGCATCTTTCATTAAAAACCTTACATGGTTTAAGGTGGTCAAATAGCGCCTCTTGTTGCCACCTCCTTGAAATTCAAACCACTGAATTTCTCCAGTTTTTCCCAATGGTTTATAGAAACCGAAATCGGTATCATTAGATTATCCAGCTGTGTAATAGACAAAGTTATTGTCACATATACACTTATAAAACCAAAAAACAATGGTATTTTAATCTATTATGAATTCTATTGATTTTGCAATTACAAAATATTAATCTAAGAATTAATACTGTAAATTTAATTTAGAGTTAAACACGACTGCATTTACAAAATTTAAAATAATTTTGTAAATTCAATTCAGAATTAATCATATTTGCAGTTGCACAACATAATTGACATTCAAACTTGCAATTATTCAAATTTATTTCATCAATAAATCTTTCAATTACAACTGCAATTCCCACTCAACCTTACAATTATTTCATTCAAATGCAATCAATTGTAAATTTTTGTTACAATTGCAATTCAAAACTTATTCAACTTAAAAAAATCTTTGTTTCATTCAAACTTTAATTAAATAATCAGCTTATTAAACCAACATAATTGCAATGAAATAAAATATACTATTCACTTACAATTGTCATTCAAAAGTTAAATAAAATTATTTATTTAATTCATAACTGAAATGAAATAAATAAGTTATTAATCCAATTCATTATTTTCATAAAATCAATTGCAATTATTTGTTTAATTTGAAAATCATAAATGAAATAATTCAAATGAAATTAATTGCAACCATTTTATCATTATTTCAATCAAATAAAATACTTAGTGGCAACTAATTCAAATTCAAATTAATTTAAATTCCAACGGGTGATGTTTGAGCTTCAATTTCTTATTCACTCAATAACTATTTTGGATTTATGATCACATCAATTCGATGTCCTCACGAAGAAGAACATCATCACCTTGATCTTCCAAAATAGAGATCAAACCTCAATCAAAATAGTTCATAAAATTGGACTTTAATATCTCAATTTTTTAGTAATTGACTTAAACAAACATTTTAAAAGTCAATTATCACAAATGCTTATTAATAAGTTATTTGAAATAAATCTAAAATCCCAAATTCAATATTTCAATGCTTGTATCAAACCCAAAACAGAATTTTAGTATTTGATGCAAACCCGAAACCTAAACAATAATTCAAAAGATTATTTCCAGTGTGTGTATCAAATCTAAAAATAAATATTTCAATGTTTGAAACAAACCTGAAAATGAATAGGATTTTTTAAAAAAAAAAAATTCAAACCACATTTCTTTGAGTTAATTTTGAAACCAACCAAGAATCCCAAATTTCTTCTCTTAAATTCAAATCGAACTAATTAGGATCGAATTTCAATATTCTAGAAATTTTAACCCAATTGGTTTGAGTCAAATTTCCAATACTTTCCATGAATAATCAAGAATATCAATTTATTAAAGTTGAATTCTTTTTCAAATTAAAATCAAGACGAAAAAGAATATCTTATCAATATTTTAAAACAACAGTCACACTATTATCATCTTAGTTTTAATAAAACAAATTAAAATTCAGTTACACTACCTTAGCAAAATGATTTAAATCAAAACCGTCTTAGCAAACTAGTTAAGAGAAATTGATTTTCTTTTAAACTTATTGAACCAAAACCAATCAAATTTGTTGCAAAACAAAATTGCAACACACATTTTTTCTCTTATTCAACAAAATAATTTCACAAAGATAATTTTTTTCTTTAAAAAAAATCCAAATAATATTTTTTTTAAGAAATTGTTTTGAAACCAACTCCATATAGAGTGAAGAATTAGAGATTCAAAAATTGTTAAAACAATTAAAAATTGAATTAACCAATCTCAACTGCTACAATACATATTCTCCATAACAAAGAAGCAAACGATTTGTCTTAAGATTGTGTTAGAAAAAATTGATAATAAGAACAAGTAATACTATATCAAAATAAAATTCTAGAGACTCCCCAGATTACAACAAATTTACAGCAGAAAAAATAATAAAATAAAATAAAAAAATCTAAAATGTTTGTGTGAGGTATGTAATAACTACGACATGCTTAAGATTATTGCTCATCCTTTAAGTTATTTAGCGTTTGTCTTGCAAGATACAACAAAATCAAATAGATTTGTCTAGTGAACTGAATAATATCTAAACCTCTATCACTCTAAACATTTACAACTAAAAATAGTGATTGAGAGAAAATAAACAGAAAGATAAAATAGATTCTCAGTTGTCTCTGAACAACTAAAAATAATACCAATTTATAGTCTTCATGTGAGCGGTTATAAAACTTATTTAAATTTAGCTGTTATACCAAATCAACGGTTATGCTTGAAAATTCAAACTTATAATTAACATCAACGGTTACACTTTGAATACTCAATTTTTCCATTCATGGCAATTAAAACTGAAATTCAATTTTACAGTTAATACTTGTAGTTATAATTTGAAAAATTAATTTGTAATTTAATTTTGCAGCAGTCACACTGTTTCAAATTCTTTTTTTTTTTTTTTTTTTTTTTTTGTAGTAGTAGACTTTTCAAATTCAATAACTATATTCATAGCACTTAATCTATCATTTATATTTTTTAAAATTAAATCTTCAATTCAATTTCCATTTATCCAAATACCATTTTTTTTTCATGAATCCATATTGATCTATCTCAATCGAGATCTCTAACCTAATAAAAAATGGATCTTTAAAATGGGTGTTTATCCCATTTTTCCAACAATTTCTTCTAGTTTTGTCAACACCCCTCCATTTTCCTCTTTCTTTCTTCTTCGTAAAGATGTCGATGCCCTTGTTTCTTTTTTCTTCTTCATTAATCAGTTTGGGTTTGTGTTGAGTTTGATTTTATTTATTGTGTTTTATTTGAGTTTGTGTTACGTTATTTTTTTATCAATAACATATTTTTATTTTTATTTTTTGTGCTACCTATATTTGTGTTTAATTTTTTTGTTGCGTTTGATTTCCATTTATGTTACATTTTTTTGTTGCAGTCTTGTTATCTGTTTGTGTTGTATTTTCGTTTGTGTAATTGTTGTATTTTTGTGTTATTTTTGTTTGTTTTGTTTTTATTTTTTGTTGACTTCTTCTTCTAGATTCTTCTTGTTTGAGTTTGCTATGATGTTGAATGATTGATTTCCAAAACCGACAAGGACCAAAATGACCCGAACCAAATCAATTGTGTTCAAGTCAAGTCAGTTTCAGTCATCAAAATTTTCATATTTTATTCTTAAGATTGAGAACCGAACAAAAAAAAATCGGTTTGGTTCGATTCAATTCCATCAGGAACCGAACTGAACATGAAGTTGTTCACCCCTACCTACAAGTGAAGAATGGAACAGAGAGAAAGGTGACGTTGTAATTATGCACAGACAATGAAGCCAAAGTTGGAGAGAGCATGCATTTGGTTTGGGAATTGTTATTACAATGGATTATAATCTATGTTGAGAATACGATGAAAATTACATGCAAAAGAAATTGATATATTTGAAAAATTAATGACTGTTGATACAATCTATAAACCATTTGGACATTGTTGTTTGATCTTATTTGTAACGATGAAGACAGAATAGAATTTCCTTTATTAACCAAAATATTGGGTTTTACTTAAAAATTCTTAAAAAAACTAACTATTGGGCTTCATTGTAATTTGGATTTGGTCCACTTGAGATAACACAAGCAAACCAAGTCTGATCCGACAAGAATTTGGATTGAAACCAATAACTGATACGAATACACTTTCCATGCACCAAGATTTCATGAGTTGTAGGATCAATACTTTGAAGCAACATTCTGCACAAAGGGCCATAGAATTTCAAGCATGAGACTTTCAAAAACAACCCAAAACTCATTTCCTTAGTGCTTGGTTTTTGTGAATCGGTGAAAGCTGAAACAACTAGATAGAACTTTTTCTGATAGCACATTGTTTGCAGTTTCATATCATCAAGAATTTTGACATTAGTCATTGCTTTACAAATATCTCTAAACTACCAAAATGAAGATTGATGATGTTTTCTTGAACAAAAACAAGTGATGTTTAGCTATGTTGACTAGTTTAGAGAAGAGATTATAGTTGATGGTTAGATAAGAGGTTAGGAATCAAGGATAGAGAAGAAAAAGATGAGAGAAGAGATTTTGGTTTATGAATGTTAGAATGATGGTTTAGGGTTTATAGAAGAGATTAGGGTTAGAAAACAGAGAAATTGCAAAAGAGATTTGAGTTTATGAATGTTGATTTGGGAAGTTGGAAAGTTGCTACCTAAATTTAATTTTCAAAACAATTTCAAAGTTTGGATTCTTGAATGCAACCACTTATTTATTAAGCAAGTCAGCGGCTGCATAATGGACTTGGAATTTGAAAACATGACAGTAGTTGACATTCATCAAGGTTTGTATTAATTAAAGTATTTTAAGTTTTCAAAAAGTGACCAGTTCAATAGGTTAGTAGGTTGCTAATAAGTAAAATTTTTAAAGATGTATCGAAACCTAGGTGCACTCAAAGGGAACTATATGTGTGTGTGTATACGCGTGGGCGCCAGTGTATATACATACATATATACATATGTTTATATTGTTAGCAATTTGCATATATAAATAATTATTAAACGATAAACAACTTGAACTATAATATTGAACGAGTAAATTGCAAGATTAAATAAATAAAAAGACAATTAGATTAACTAAAAAATTACATAATAATGAGATAAACAGTAAAAGCAATAATAATAAAATAGACAACAAAAATAAAATCAAGACAAGAAATAAGCAAATAAAATAACATAGAAGCAATGATGAGAAGATGAATAATAAAATAAAAGTAAAAGACAAAAGTATATAAAATTAAAATAATATAGAAGCAATAATAAATGTAATACCCTCTCTCGAGATTATTACTGTATATGTATACAGAAAGATGTAAAGTACTAATACAACCTCGTTGATAAAATAATAAAAAGAATTTTTAAGTGTTTAGTAGAGAAATTTAATAATTGTAAATTTTTGGAAGAATTGGGAATAAATTCAAATTATTAAAAAAAATATATATTGACGGACATATGAGAAAAATATAAGATTTTTAGAATGAGTGGTAAGATGGTAAATAAAAGGAAAGGACAAGAACATTTGGAAAAAATAGAGAATTCTTTAGAATGTGGCAAATTTATGATTTTAAGAAAGTTTAAAGGTTAAAGACGAGCTTGACCCACGCCTATAAATAGGCATGTGTGGTGAGCAAATTATCGAGAGAATGAGAGAGTGAAAGCGAGAGAAGAAAAATCTAGAGAGGAGAATGAAAAACTATCAATAGAGTAAAGGAATAGAGCTGTCGCCGCTGATCCAAAACTAGATTTTCGCTATTGTGAAAGGCGAGCTGGCTACCAGAAGGTAAAGAACAGACTTGTGAACCAGATTTGGTAAGATTCAAGTGGTAAGAACTAAGTTTTCATGGATTTATTTTAGTGGGAAACCTGTCGAGCAGTCTATGAACTCCATCTAATATTTGGGAGATTCTGTGCGTAGATCTGGTGATATTGAAGCAGTAAGTGAGCTAGAAAGCAAGGCTAAGACTAAGGAATCTGGTAAGTAAAGTAGCTGTGAAATAATGTTGATCTGTAGGAATTTGATGGTTGTGTTGAATAATTGAGTTCTGTCGTGGAACCTATTGAGGTCAGAGGAGTGTTAATGCTTGTGTGTGAGCTAGGGCGGGAGTTTACGAGGTGCAAGTTGGATGAATACCTACAGCTCTTTTAGCACTAGTCGAGTTGGCCTAAGCGCGAGCTCACAGGGAACGAGCTGAATGATGCTGTCCCAGCCCACCATACTACCTGTCCAAGCTGGACTAAGGTAGAAGCTTATAAAGACGAGTTAGTTAAAGGTAGCAGTCGCAGGGTGCGAGCTGGACAGTGTTGGGGACTTAAGCCGAGCTATAGGGGTAGCAGCTCGCTAAAAGGGTGAGTTGAGAGAGCTCGCTGAGTTGGGAAATGTCCTCAATTCGAGCTGAGCTGGGTAATGTAAGAGCTCACATGGATTGAGCTGAATACTAGTTGGAGCTCGCAGCTCGAGCTGAAAAGGATAGTACAGTCCTTTGCAACTCAGGTGAGATAGAGAAAATAGAACCGATTTAAGTGACCTACAAACTAAGTTAAGATTTCTTGTGTGACAAAGTGTAGGTGGTGTAGTGAGCTGTAAAAGAGGTCATTCAGCAAGAGTGACTCAAGTTTGGGAAGTAAGCTGTGAGTGTAAAAATATTTTAAATATTTTTAGTTTATTTAACAAAAATCTTATTTTCATTCATTATTCTTTTAGCTTATAAATAATTTATGTTTTAGCATGAAATGAAATAATTATTTATATGTTGGTATGTAATATATATATTTATGATTTCTTTTTATAGCATGAAAAAAAATAGATTTAAATTATAGAAAAAGAGAAAAAGGTTTTCAAACATAGTGGACGACCCAAGCTTTTATAGATAGACATTTTAGCATTAAACCCGGTCGATATACCCCACGATGTATGACAAGTGTTAGGAGGGCTAGTCATGCTAACATCGAAGGGATAAAGTCTACCGTGTCTGTCAGTCGCCCTCTACGCTTGTGGGGTATTATCTCGACGCACGATGTGCGATGATAGTTTCACTCCGTGGTTACGGGATGTCTTTGTAGCTTTGTCACGGTGAGTGATATTAGTCTTTGTGCCATATAACCCCCCACACTAAGCAGAACTGGTCTGGTCGCTCATGTGATTCTAGCTTCCCTTAAGTTTCCATTAGAGTATTTCTAGAAAGGAAAACATACCATTAAAAAGTAGATTTTAGAAAAAAAATGTTTTTAGAATACTAAACATTTTAGCCTATTTAAATGAGCTTTTACAACTTTATAGAAATTTTATAAAAAAAAAACTCAAACTTTTAGAATTAAAAAAATATATATATTTCTAAAGAAAAAAAAAATATTTTCAAAATGTTTTTGGGAGGAAATTTTAAATATAAACGTATCCATACTTACTGAGCTTTATAGCTCATAACGTTTTTGTTTTCAAAAACCTCTCCAGGTGCAGGAACAGGTCATCCAGGTGTCAGAGCGCCACGTTCAGACTTGGTGGGTCTATGACTGACGACGTTGCTTAATCTTTTTGTATAAAGCCTACGATTTAAATTTTAATAATGTAATTTGCATATTTCCAGATTTATTAACAAATATTGTAAAACTTTTATATGATGCATGCACGTTTTAGTTACTTGACGACTTATGACGATGCTTTTGGATTATGTTTTGAGAAATCTATTTCGTTATTTGAAATGAGATTTTAAAATATATGTTTTATATGTTTAGAAATTGATAAATAGCTAATCATCGGTATCCTTTTAGGTTTTATTAGTTAGACTTTAGAAGGATTTCGTGGGGTGCCCGACAGAATCGCTGAATTCGTTAGTAGGAATCCAATCGGATCTTGTCAATAAGAGGATGAACAATTAAATAAAATTAAAAGACAAAATATAAAACAAATAAAAAAAATTGGAATCAAGGTTTTTTTTTTTTTTCTTAGTTTTCAATTGGTGCATGATGAGTTTCAATTTCTCATTCATCCAAGCACCTTCTACTACAATCAATATTTCTAACCCAAAAAAAAAAAAAAAAAAAATTGGTCCTTTAAATGGGATTTTATACCTATTTTCTAACAACACCCCCAACATGTGTGCTTCTTTATTTTTCTTCTTCTTCGGCATCTTGCACTTTGAAGATTTGCAACCCACCTTGTCACAATTGAAGCATTTTCCAATGAAATTTCTTCTTAGAAACTCCACCCTTAGGTCCTAACTTGGCCTTGTTCTTATTTGATTTGGAGCTTTTGCCTTGCTTTACAATATTTTTCTTCATCGTTGAAGGGAAGCCTTTCTTTTCGAAATCCCTATTGTCTTCTTTTATATAAAGCCTAACAATAAGCTCCTCAATATTCATCTTTTTTCACTTATGCTTAAGGTAGCTCTTGAAATCTTTCCATGCAAGGGGCAATTTCTCAATAATTGCAACCACCTGGAAAGACTCACTAGACCATCCATTCAGAATGTATTTCATGCAAAATCACCTAGATTTCCTACACTTGATTAACCACCTTTTTAGAATCCACCATTTTATAATCTAAGAATTTACCAACAAAAAATTTCTTAGCATCAGCATTTCAGTTTTATATTTTTTGTCTAGTGAATTCCAAACTCCTTAGCCATTTTCTTATTAGCATAACCAAAGAAAGTCTAGCCAAACCATTCATGATATAATTCCTACAAAGAAAGTCTGAATGGTTCCATGCATCAATTACAGTGCTGACTTGCAAATCTAGCTCATCACCATCTTGCTTAGGAGCTTCCTCAATCAAGAATCTCGCAAGAATCAAGGTGGTTAGACAAAATAGCATCTTTTGCTATCACCTCTTGAAATTCAATCCATCGAATTTCTCCGGTTTCTCCAGATGATTCATAGGAGCCGAAACTAGTACATTCAAGTTAGGCAATTGAGCCACAAACAATGGAGCCACAGGCATTAGTGCCATAGGCACATTCTATTTGATTAAGTCCAATAAATATTCAAGCTACAGAAATATTAGTGCAAACAAAACAAATAATGCAAGAAATCGGTATCTGTTTTAAGATTGTTAGCAATTTGCATGTATAAATGATTATTAAACGATAAACAACTTAAACTATAATATTGAACTAGTAAATTGCAAGATTTAATAAATAAAAAGACAATCAGATTAAATAATAAATTACAAAATAATAAGATGAACAATAAAAGCAATAATAATAAAATAGACAAAAAAATAAAATCAAAATAAGAAATAAGCAAATAAAATAATATAGAAGCAATGATAAGAAGATGAATAATAAAATAAAAGTAAAAGACAAAAGCATAAAAAATTAAAATAATACAAAAGCAATCATAAGAGGATGAACAATCAAATAAAATTAAAAGACAAAATATAAAACAAATAAAAGAAAATTGGAATCAAGGCCTTTGTTTAACTTACTGTCCTTAAAACAGATTTCACCTCACACCCAAATGTCAGCGTCTCTCTCAAGATACAACGATTTAAAATCAAATAAAATTTAACGAAGTAAACGGTACCTTAAATCAATCACACCTAAACTAGAATAGCAAGAACAAAGAGTATTTGAGAGAAAATATGAAAGAATTGTGATGTTTGCTCAAGTGTATTCTCTCAACACATTTGGAGTCAATTTATATGCTCAAGTGAGGGTTCAAAATAGAATTAACCCTTGATTTTAATTTGATGGTTACAAACCAATTAAATCAAAGAATTAATTCAATTCAATTTGGTGGTTACACAAGATTGAATCAACCATTAAACTAATGAACCTAGCCATTATTTGAAATCCAATTCAACATTTACAAGACAACATGCAAATTCGGTTTTACATAATTAATATGTGATTAATTCTATCATAAATCACAATGTTAATGAATAAAAATCAAAACCAAAATTTAAACTTAATTCAATATTTGATTTTCAAATTGAATCTTTCAATTCAATTAATCAATTTTCTTTTTTTTTTTTTTTAATTTCCAATTGGTGCACAATGAGTCTAAATTTTTCATTTATCCATGCACCTTTCACCACAATCAATATTTCTAACCCAAAACAATGGGTCCTTAAAATGAGAATTTATGCTCATTTTCTAACATATATATACATATATACGTACGTATACACACATATAAATATATATACAGATATATACATATATATGTATATATATACATGTATGTATATGTATATGTGTCTGTGCATATGTAAATATATACAAATATATATGTATATATACATATATATGTATGTATATATACATATATATGTATGTATATATACATATATATGTATATATATATACATGTGTATATATATACATTCAATTTTAAATTTAAAAACTGAATTTAAATTAAATTAAAACTAAATAAATTAAATTAAAAAGTAATTAAATGGTTGGGTTATGAATCAACGCCTAAGCCAAAGAGCCCAAGCCCAAAGGCCCAAGGCCATATATACATATATACATATGTGCATATATATGTATGTGTGTGTGTATATATATATACATGGCCTAGTGCCTTTGTTTTATATATATATACACACACATATGTGTATATATATATATGTATATTTATATATATAAATATATATATATGTGTATATGGCCTTGGGCCTTTGGGGCTTGGGCTCTTCGGCTTAGGCTTTGATTCATAGCCCAACCATTTAATTACTTTTTAATTTAATTTGTTAAGTTTTAATTTAATAAAATTCAATTTTTAAATTTAAAATTGAATATGTGTGTGTGTCTCTCTCTCTCTATATATATACATATTTATATGGCCTTGGGACTTCGGGGCTTTGGGCTCTTTTGCTTGCGCTTGGATTCTAGCCCAACCATTTAATTACTTTTTAAATTAATTTATATAGTTTTAATTTGATTCAAATTCAATTTTTAAATTTAAAATTGAATGGGTGTCTGTTAAATGTGACGTTGCGTGGTAGGGTTGTATTAGTTCTCATAAGCAGTTATCCAGGTTATATAAATAGCAGAGCAACTTAGATTTTAAATACATAATTTTTTATTTTGTCTTTGCATTCATTACAAACTAAGAAATACATTAGAATTTGACCAAATTCAAAATTATTTGTGCTTGATTTCTAAATTGCAACAAGAGGATTTTGGAAACAATTGCGCAAAGTCCTATATTTACTAAAGTAGAAGGCAATTACTGTCTTAAAGCTATTGCAGTTCTACGATATTCTGTTTTCAGTTTTGATTTCATATTTTTGGTATTTTGTTTCCTTTCTCTTGATCTCATTCCAAAGTATTATTATACTCTTTGATTTGATTTATTATTATTGTATTGTTATAATATATAGTTTCTATTATAAAATAATTTTTTCCAATATCTGTTTCCTTATGTAATTTTCATTGAACTAATGGTTGATTCTAACACGTGGAAGTATGATAGTCTAGAATATGGATTTGTCTTCCAATATTTTATTCCTAGATAAACGATGCCATTACATATGGACAGATGTATTTGATAGACATATACGTTTATTTCTAATGTGAAATCCCTTGAAAATGTGCTTATTAACTTAGGTGATGGTTCAAATTCCCTTCCAAAATTAAATAAATAAATAAAAGAAGTCCCTTGCAAATGAAGGGTTTTTTTTAAAAAAAAAAAATCATTAGAACCGGTCACAAGAACCACCGAGATCGTATTAGATGATCGTGTTAGATGGCCACCTATGGTATGGCGCGAAGAGTCACTCCTATACAAGAAAAATTAACCCATAACAGTGGGAGAATGACCCACACAAGATGGGAAAGTAGCCATACAGTAAATCAGTCTAGAATATGGATTTGTCTTCCAATATTTTATTCCTAGTTAAACGATACTATTACATATGGACAAATGTATTTGATAGACATATACGTTTATTTCTAATGTGAAATCCCTTGAAAATGTGCTTATTAACTTAGGTGATGGTTCAAATCCCCTTCCAAAATTAAATAAATAAATAAAAGAAGTCCCTTGCAAATGAAGGGTTTTTTTTAAAAAAAAAAAAAAAATCATTAGAACCGGTCACAAGAACCACCAAGATCGTATTAGATGATCGTGTTAGATGGACACTTATGGTATGACGCGAAGAGTCACTCTTATACAAGAAAAATTAACCCATAACAGTGGGAGAATAGCCCACATAAGATGGGAAAGTAGCCATGCAGTAAATCACAAGCAGCTCTAGTACATCAAGTTGTTTTAAATTGAGTTTGGACAAGTAGAAGGATGGGAATGCCTCGTGAAGTTTACGGCTTACGTGTGTGCCTGAAGAAGACTTTCGAGTCGTCTATCTCAAATGATGGTGAGTGTATTGATAACAAATAGATTCAAAGTTAATAAATAAACTAAAAATGTCACTCTCGAATACTTTCTCAAACTGGTCAGCAGCTTCATAAGCTGTACAGTTGAATGCTTATAACTGTGAAATTGATGTAGAAGTTGCTATGTCTGCACAAAATGATGTTGACTGTTTGCACCTGAAAAGAAGTATATTAAATGAATTATATTGAAGGAATTGCTGATAAATCTCTTAATATATACTTTATTACAATCAAAAATTATTTTTATTTTTTTATAACAATGACCTCCTATGTACTAACAATTTGACTATATTAACAATTTGAAATAATTAAAAAATAACAAAATATAGTAAAAAGATGAAAATACCTCTGACTAATTAATTTATGGTCTTACTTTTGTGGGAAAAAAATATATATATATTTAAAAAATCTCAACCGTCCATCTCAAAAATAAACAATTAAGATCTAGATTAAAAAAATTTTAATTCTAAAAATAATTAAAAAATTAAAAATAATTTTTAAATTATAAAATAATTAAAATTTAAAAAATAAAAAAGTAAAAAAAATAAATATGTACCATCCATCATGTTGATGGACGATGGTGATTACTTTTCGAAAACTAAAATTTGAAAAAAAAAAACAAATCTTTAATATTTTAAAAAATTTAAAATAAATAAAAAATAAAAAATGTGGAAATTCAATCTGCAGAGGTTAGATCTCCATTCATAAAATCCAACCATCATCCACTGTCTCTCTCGTCCCTCTCTCTCTCTTTCTCTCTTCTTCTTCTTCTCTTTTTTCTCTTCTTTTTCTTCATCTTCTTCACCAATATACCCTTCTCTTTCTCTCTCTTCTCTTTCTTCTCTTCTTTTTCTTCGTCTTCATCTTCTTCTTCTCTTGCCCGAATACCAAGAGAATACCTAGATCGACGTTTGGGTTTCGATTTGGAAACCCAAGGGCGTTTGGGTTTCCAAGTACCGGACTTCTGGGTTTTCATTTGGAAACCCATATATAGACCTAGTTCCATATTGGAATCAGACCATCGTCCATCACCTATCTGGGTTTCCAATCTAGACCCGTATCAGTATCTAGGTTTCCAGATCGGAATCCTTCTCCCGACTTCGTTCAATGACAACAAACCCACCCAGGTTGGTTCGATGATGAACCCAAGTGGGTTCATACCAGAAGATGATCTAGGTTTCAAACCTAGATCGTAGAACTCAATATAAGTGATTGATTTTGATTTGAGTAGATTTTGTGGAATATTTGTGTTGATTTTGTAGGTTTTGATTTTGATTGAAGTTGGTTGAAGATGAAGGGTTGATTTTGATTTGTATTGATTTTGTTGATTTTTTATTTTGATTTTGTGTGAGATGTTGGTTGGGTGATGAACTACATGTTAGTTTGGTGATGAGATGTTTATTTATTTATTTATTTTATCATTTTTCAATTTTTTTGAAATATTATTTTTTTTTTTAAATTGATCTAGATCGTCCATATTTGAGATGGATGGTTTAGATCTATTTGATAAATTTTTAAATTATTTTTTATTAATTAATATAATTTTTGGAAGAAAAATAAAAGTAAGAGAAATTGTCTAAAATACCCTTACTACAGTTAACTCTAACAGTTAATTATGATCAAACTGTTAGTACAAGGAAGATTATTATTACAAAAAGTAAAAATAGTTTTCGATTATAATAAAGCATATATCTGGAGGCTTTTCAGTAATTCTCTCATTATTATACGGCCGCTAGAATTCTATAGCATGATAGACTGCAACCGAATGTTTAACTATTATCCTACAGTCCCAACATTTGTGCTTGGAAAGTTGTGAAATTTTGTTGTCTTATAATCACTCTTGGAATCTTTCGCTCTGTTAAATAAATTGTAGTCCATAAGAGGATTATATACTTTACTTTACCTGCAGTGTACAATTTAGGTCTGTGTACTCAATCCATGAATTGGATATTTGGATCAACACGGAACCATAATAAAATACGTGGAGCAAAGGTTATTTGTATGAAAGATATGATGCCATGACTTGTTGTCTTTTATGATTGTTCAATAGTTATACTTGCATGACGTCATCTAAATTTACATTCATATCACAGACATTCAAATTGACTGAAGTGATCTTGAATTTGTAGGCCATGGACATGGAACATGAGCTTCGAGCATTGAGAATTCAACTTGCAGAGAAATCTAAGTACTCTCTTCTGCTTCAGAAACTGGTTCAATTGCCATTCTATGCTCCTAATTTTAAGTTTTGACAGGTGTCTTACTTGGCCCATTTTGCTAGTTCAGGGTGTTCAATGCATGTTTATATGTGCTAAGGTTATTGTTGGCCCCATATCCTCTTTTCTAGTATTATCCCAGGATGGGTTGTTTCCAATAAGCCTAATGAATTTTTGACATAGTTCATTTGGCAGATAAGGTTCACTTCAGAATATTGTTTTAGATTTTAAGTGAGTTTTGAGTTTTAATTCAATTTTCATGCCATTGGTGAACCACCATTTGGCCCATATTATCGTTGAGGGATGAGAAGAAAGAAAAGTACCACATTTTATATGGTTCGGATCATGGGTAGAAACCACATATGTTACTGCTGTGTCCAATTTATTGGATGATTTGGGGACAGTGGAATCAGAGGATAATTAGTGTCTACTTATAATTTGGTCTATAAGCTGACATGTGCTGTTTATCCACCATGTTTCTCTCTCTCCGTCTGTCTTTTTTCTTTGAGCTTAAAAATCATAAACAAAAGAGCATAAAAAAATATAGAGGCTGGTTGACTTAAAACTACTGAAAATTATCTCTTATCTGCTGTAAGAATGCCCAAATAAAAAACTGACATTTTCATTAGCTAGTCTGTATATGACAATCATACTTTCTGCCAATGTGAAAGTGTTCATGTAGTTTGACTGATAATTAAAACGTCAGGGCGTGCGTGGTATCGTCTTAAATTGATGTTTTTGAAAGTTATATTACAAAATGAATATCATGTTTTAAAAATGTTGTTTTTAAAATTGCAATGCATTTGGTAGCGTTTGTTAATTGTTGTTTTCAAAAATAGAAAATGATGTAAAGTGTTTGGTTTTATTTATAAAATGGTTAAAATAGTTATTTGGAAGGAAAAGTATTATTTTGAAAACCTGTTTTAAAAAAAATGAAGGACCTTTTTTTTTTTTCAACTTTTTAATTATAGTTTTAAAAAAGTACGTTGCTCTTCATTTTCGAATACAACTTTTGTAAAACAGACATCCAAACAGCTTTTAGCTGCCTTTTGTTTTTAAAAATAAAAAATAGTTTTTAAAAACATATCCAAACACCAACTTAATATGTCGTGAATTACATTTCTCTTTGGTTTAAAAATATGAAGCTTTTTGAACTATTGTTAAGTAGTAATTCATATACGTGCCCTATTTTTTGTGCAAATTCTTTAAAGCACCATAAGGGCATGCTGAAAGTCTTGGAGTTTAGGGAACATATCTTCTTAATTGTATTTTGAAAAGATGAGGTGTAGTGGAGAGATGCTGGTGAAGAATGAATTTTTAAAACTTCAATGCTTGACATCTTCCACAAGGAAAAAAAAAATCACTTTTGGAAAAAGTATAGTATGCTAGCTTTGATGATGAAAGGTGTTAAGAGTAAATCTGATGAAAAGTAAATTTCGAAACATGTGATAGTGCCTAAATGTGATTTTTCTTGTGTCTGACAAGTAATAGTAACACGATCAATATAATAATTATCTTTGGGCATGTTCTTCTCCTAGTTTTATTGTTTTGTTGCTATTTTTGTTCCTGACATATATATTATTAAATTTCTCTTGTAGAATATATCGTATCAAGTCATGGGTGATGCTTTAAAATTAACTTCCTGATTACTTTCCAGCTGGCAATGAGCAAGAGGACCGAGTGAAAGATACCTGATTTTTATGAATTAGATGGCTCTGAAGCTTTAGGTTCATATTTACAGATTAAACCTAGCTCTAATTATGCTCCGGAGCTTTCCAGTTGTTCCATTCAATGGTCTCGTGTATCGCCTGAAGATGGAAAAATAGGAGCTTATTGCAGGCATGTATACTCTTTAACAATTTTGGATGCTTCACATGCTTTCCCTCATAGTGAATATATGGGCTGTAACATAGTGATGTTTAAATCTTTGACATACTAATGACAATTAAATAGATACCATTTTCAGTCTTCTACTCCTGTCACTTTCAGAAATTATGTTTCGTCCCATTGGTATCTCTTTGTAACCATGTTTGGGGTTGTTTATGGCGTGGGGTGGAAGAAGGGAGAGGACACCAAATAAGACTGCTAAAATCATGATGCTATGATGTCTGAGTAGTCAATGTGACCTTCATAAACATAAGTTCTCAGTGCGACCAGCAACAACAGCACAACCTTCCAACGGTTTGCACTTCTCTTTCAATAACTTAGCCTTCTTATCATCAACAAATCTCCCAAGAGATTTTTCCATTAAACTGAACGCAATATAAAATTTATTAGCAGACCAAGTAGAACAAACCCCGAACAGTGATAAGAGATGAGAGATAAAAACTTAACCAAAAAACTTACACTAAACGGCAAATGAAAGGATAAACAACGACGGCAATGAGCACAATTCACGGCGACGATGATAGGGTGGAGATGAGAGATGGGTAAGTCGGGCTGGGTGGGTTGTTGCGCAAAGAAGAGTGCTACGTGAAGAAGAAGACTCTAGATCTTTGTTAGGGTTGGACAAATTTATAAAGTGCCCTTAAAGGGTTGGTTTATTGACTCGAAATGCATTAGATTTTCCTAGGTGGTGACCCGAACGCCCTTCAATTAAATATGGGAATTAAACCAAATACCCTCGAGCCAGTCTGGGTTAGATCTTTCGGGTCGCTTTTAATGTTTCATGCCAACCCCTACTGATTTTCGTCTTAAATGAGAAATCATATTTTCTCTAAATTTGTTTGATTGTTCATAAATTAGAAACATATTGAAGAGAACCAAAAGAAAAAACAAATGTGAATCATGCAACAGAGAAAGATTTGTTGGGGAAAAAAAAATCAATGTTATAATGTTTTGATTGAATTGGAGTAGGTTGTCTTTTTTTTTTTTTTTTTTTTAAAGCTAGAATTAATCCAGATGGCTATCGGACCAATCAGGATAAAAACACTGTGGTACAGTCCGAAAAATAACTCCCAATTGAGATAAATCTACCCATACGAATATGAAAGATGGATTCACACGAATATGGGAGGTTAACTCACACTGAATTATGAGAGATTATGAGTATATTTATATTATTTTTATTTTTATTATTATTATATACATATATATTTGGATTAGGTGGGGGGGTGTCGAACCCATGCCACTCACAATGGGAGGTATAGGAGTTGCTGGTGGCCAACCAATGAAGAAATATTGCAACCCTAACCAGTAAATTTATTTGTGGGTGCATAATTTTCTTTGCCAAAGTTGAAGTAGTGTTTAAAGATTTAAAACCTAACCAATAGTATTTATAATGCTTTGATTGAATGGGCGTTGGCTGTCTTCTAGAAAGGAAGAAATATTTCAAACCTCACCTCTAAATTTATATATAGGTGCATATTTTTCTACGACAAAGCTACAATAGTGTTTAAAGATTTAAAAGCCATCAAATTTTTCATATATAGTCAAAATCATTTTAATATTTACATGTTTGAGAATCAAGATTGTTATTTTATAATTTTTTTTATTATTTGACATATTTTACTAGTTAAGTTGCTTTCGAGATCAATCTAACGTAGAATTATAATAGTACGATTTAGATCTTTATTCCTATATATCAAAAGAAAACTATCCATATAATTAATAAAATTGTTGAGGTTTGAGCTTATCATTTGAGTAGTGGATCGGGATAGGCCCATCATATAGAGCCAGGAGGGACACGTGTCCCTCCTAGAAGTGGCAAAAAAATTGATAAGTGTAAGAAGCTTTCGGATTGCAGTGCACACAAAATTTGTGCCTTTCGTGTGTATATCCGACTGATACTTTATTTTGTGTGTATTGTACCATTGAGAAGTAGGGGTGGCAATATGGGTTCCAACACGACGGGTCGACACGAATTCGCGAAAAATAAATGGGTATGGGTTTGCGTTAAACGAATTCGTGTCGTAATCGTGTCAACCCGTTCAACCCGTTTATTAAACGAATCGAATTGGGTTTACTTAAACGAATCGCGGGTTGACACGATTAAAATGAAAATAAACTATATTAGAGGGGTTTATGTGTAATTATACATTGATATATATACACATATTCATCCAAAACCTAAACCATCTAACACATTCAACCTCATTTCGACAGCACACCCACACGGCCACACCACAACCCTTTGCGCCGACTCACCCTCTGCTCCCTCAAGGTCGCCGTCCGGTCGCCGTCTTCTCCCTACGGTCGTCGACCGTTCTCCTATCGTCCTTCACGCTCACCGTCCGATCTTCAATCTTGCCTCACGCTCGCCGTCC
The DNA here is from genome assembly GCA_022984855.1 of Dimocarpus longan. Classification (NCBI taxonomy): domain Eukaryota; kingdom Viridiplantae; phylum Streptophyta; class Magnoliopsida; order Sapindales; family Sapindaceae; genus Dimocarpus; species Dimocarpus longan. The sequence continues at coordinate 10,546,716 of CM041023.1, read as the reverse complement.
GATCTTCCCTTTTCCTCACGCTGGCCGTCCGATCTTTACTCCTGCCTCACGCTCGCCGTCCGATCTTCACTCCTGCCTCACGCTCGTCGTCTGATCTTCACTCCTACCTCACGCTCGTCGTTCGATCTTCCCTCCTGCCTCCCGCTCGCCGTTCGATCTTCCCTCCTCCCTCCCGCTCGCCCTTCGATCTTCCCTCCTCCCTCCCGCTCGCCGTCCGATCTTGCCTCCTCCCTCACGGTCGCTGGCCGTTCTCTCCTCCTCCCTCACGGTCGCTGGCCGTTCTCTCCTCCTCCTCCCAAACGGTCGCAACCCGTTCTCCATTTCTCTTCAAGATCGCCGCCTCTTCTCCACGGTCCACCACAGATCGACGGCTCCACCACGACACCACCAGATCCACGGCTCCACGGACCACCACGATAATGTTATGACACAATAATGTTATGAAATTTTAATTATCATGGATTTGCATTAAGTTTGAGCATGGTTTGATTTTATTTTATTGTTGATTTATTTTATTGGGATTTTTTTTTTTTCTGAAAATTAATGTATTGGTTTTTACGTGTTGACTATGTTAAATTTGATGTGTGGTTTTTGTGTTGATTTTGTTGAATTTGATATTTGAATTTTATCTGTTGAATCTGTTGTTTAATCTGGTGTTTGGATCCTGTGATGTTTATGTTGATTTGGTTTTTTATTTTTATCTGTGATGATTTGGTTTTTTATTTTTATTTGTGAATTTGTTGGTTAAATATTTAATTATGAATGATTTATTATATATATGTTTAAAATATTATAAAATTAAACGAGTTAAACGAATTCAACTTGTTAAACGAATTCAATGGGTTAAACGGGTTAAACGAATTAACGGGTTAAACGAATTAGAATTCTTAATGGTTCAAATATTAAACGAATTAATCGTGTCGTGTCGGGTCAACCCGTTTGTAAACGAATTCGTGTCGAATTCAAAAATGTCAACCCGTTTCTTAAATGAATTTGTGTCGGGTTGAACGAATTCATAAACGAATCGAATCGAATTCGACTCAACCCGACACGCCAACCCTTTTTGCCACCCCTATTGAGAAGGCTACTGCTTCTATAATTGTTATTACTTTTTATTTTAAAAATTGCTCCCCATTATGATTCTTTAAAAGTTGCTCACCTGTTATGATTTTTCGGAAGCTGCTCCCTTAAATTGGTGCCGCCTACTTTTTCCCTTTTTTTTTTTTCCCAATTATTCATTATTTTTTTAAAACTATAATCTATTCTTCCTAATTTTAATATAATTAACTTCTTTATTTTTTATTACTTCTATTATACTTAGTTTTTCTGCCTTTAATATTTTTCCTACTGCTAATTAATTTGTATTTTCCTTTTTTTATTAATTTTTTCATTTTAATTAGATATATGTTCTCCCTTATATGGAGAAAGATATATTGATAAAATTGATAAAAAAAACCTATCATAAAATGATGTCAAAGTATGAAGTTTTGACAAGGAAAACTATAACTTTATGTAGTTTTTTTTTTTTTAATTAATAATTTCATTAGGATTTTTAAGCATAAAAGTATTTGTTTTGCTTAAATATTATGTGTGTGTTTCATTTTATTTAAATTACATAATGTTATCAAATATTATTTTATATAAAAACATTATATATTTAGTATCTGTCGACGTTGGAATTTGGTCGACTAGGTTCTTGAAACCTAATACCTACAAATAATCAACAAACACAACAAAAGCAAAGAAAGAGGCAGGGAAGAAGAGCAACGCACACAAGTTTTTACGTTGTTTGGCTAAAATAAGGTCTACGTCCATAACTATCACCCTCGATTTTGATAAAGTAACAGTATATATTTTTTCTCTTATATATTTTACAATAAATTTGCATCCCTATTTGTAGTGAGGGGTGATATAATTTAAGTTACATTCAAACTGGAAATGAATATTTTATATTAATTATGATACCAAAACAGTCTCCACTAAATTAGCAACTGATTCCGAGAATCTCAAGATTAGATTTGCTTCAAAATAAAAAAGTTGACTACTTCTCAAATTAAACTGTTTCAAGCTTCTAGAATGTCAACTGAATCAATCATGGCGAGCTCACCAGCTGGAAGGATAATCTGACGAGCTAATACGTCAGTCAATGAGCTGAAGGAGAGTTTCAAAGTACGAGCTGATAAAAGAAACAGCAAGCTCTATACAACGACTTGAGTACCGGGCTTACGGAGCTTCTGACCATTGGACCCATCCCTTAGACTTTTAGCAACTCATTTATTTAGGTCATGAAAATACTTATAATAGTATCTTTTTAATTTTTAATGTTTTTATTATTTTATTCATGTGCCCCCTAATAAATTTTTTGGATTCATCACTGAGTTCATCGTAAACATAAAAGGGTATGTGTGCCTTAATAGTAGGAGATGAAGTGTTTGTAGACATATATGCTAATATGTTAAAAACTGTTGTGATTATCATAATATCAAAACCTTTTTTTTTTTTTTTTAATAATCATAATATTAAAACTTAAACTTGAGAAAACCAACCATTCTTTGATACCTTCCATACACTCTATATGTCAGTTAATGTTATAAAACCCTTAGCTGATATATATATATATATATATATATATATATATATATATATATAGAAAACAATAATACTAATAATACTATATTTAACGTGATTTTTGAATACCTTGAAATCATAATATAAAATTAATTAACACCATATTTAACACAAATAAATTTGAATACTAATATTAAATTTGTGAAACATGATTGTTTGGGAATGCAATTAAACATGATGGCAAAAAGCAATATTTAGTATGTAATTTTCGGATTTGGCTAATGTTAGCTCGTTAATTGTTATTTTTTCATGCTCCATTTACCTATTATTTATATTATGTTTTTTTAGTGGAAGTGGTACTTTTATTTTGTTTTGTATTTCTATGTTTAATTTTAGGTTTTGAGAGAAGATGGAATTGAAGGAATTTTCTAAATTAATTGCATCATAAGAAAATAAGAGATTAGGTCCAAAGAACGCTCAAAAGGTAAAAATCAAGATGTCAATTAACAAGGGGTCAAATTGTTAAAATTCATAACTTATTAGGCTTCAGTGCAAAATAGAAGAAGTCAAGGGTCATATGCAATTTTTTTAGGTCAATCCACATGAAACGGCAGCCAAGCCTGCGATTTGGAGAAGTAGATCCACAAGTCAATAGTCATGCAAGAGGGTTCAGATCTCCTGGCATGCGTAAGGATCTGTGTGTTTTTTAAAAAGAGAAGTTGTCGTTATTTCAAATCTGGCTTCTAGATTTGGGTCAAGCAAGGTTAGATCCGCTTGTTTTTGCGTCTTCTAGTCGTCGTTTCGGGTCAGATTCAACCCACGCCCTGGCCCATGGGTCACGTTGACCCACATGTTTTGACTTGGTTGCGACCTTTAGTCGTAGAATGCACAAGTCGCGATAGATCAGGAAGTCTCTGAGTTAACAGCGAAAATCAAATCTTTTCTAAATTAGAATTTCCTATTTCCTTGTCATGGCCTTCAAGTATTTTTGCCTATAAGTAGGTACTTTCTTGAACACAATTGACACATGAGAGAAGAGGGGGAGAAGTAGAAGAACAAGACTAAAGGCTTTGGTTTTATCTTTTTTTCTTAGTTTTATTTTTATTTTTATGTAGTTATTTTATTAGTTAGTGTAACTTAAAGCTCTAAATATAAACTCAATTTGTTTATCTTTTCAATAAAGTTTAGTGTTTCACATGATGAAATTAATATCTCTATTTTAATTTTATTATATTTATTATGTTTATTTAACTGATCACCTTAGAAATATATTTTTAGGATTATGTATATTGTAAGGATATAAACCCAACAACAAACGGGCATATTATTAGTTGGCAATAATCAATTGCTTACTAACCAATTAAGAGGTATTAATTCATAGATACTCAGGATAGACATTATGTTATAGGATTTATGTGACAGTTATATTCTTCAAATACTTAATGCGTTCATGTTATTAAACTTAAGTAGACACTATGCTAGGTTATAATTAAAAGTACACGCAATTACATAGACACTATACGATTTGCATACTAATTAAGGAAGAATCAGTACGAGATACAATATGAATATTACTTGTCGTGAGTGTCTTCATTATGCATTATCGTGGATTTGCTTTATTCATCTTTACAACAAATTGAGGGATTGTCTAATGGTGGATAGGATGTCTTAACTAAACTTTCATTATTGATTTTCTTTATTTTAATTTTATGCATTAATTTAATTTAGAAGTCATTTATTTTTATCACTTTTTACTTAATGAATTTGAATTACACATATTGAGTGATTTTTTTTATAATTTTTTTAAGTAGTCAAATCATTTAAAATCACACAAAAATCACTAAAAAAAAAAAATTATAATTTTAACTTTTATCTTAATATCAAATCATTTAATTATTGAAAAACTATAATTTTAACTTTTATCTGAATGTCAAATCATTTAATAATTGTTTAAATATATTATTCTAAAGAAGTAATTGCACAAAACCCCTCTGAGGTTTGTCAAAAAACATATGAAAACATATTTACCCTTTTATTACACCAAACCCCCATACCATCAGTTGACTTCCTTAAACTTTAACGATTTGACCAAAATTTTAGACTAATGACTATATTACCCTCAACATCAATTTGAAGATCTGGATTCCAGATATTTAATTTGAAGATCTATGCAGATCTTAAAAAAACAATGAAAAAACTTCAAATAAAAAAATAAACAAAATTGAAGATTTGGGTGTTACGGTCTAGCATTTGGCATGAGTAATGACCATGGTTGATATTTAATTTCAACATATGATATGAGTAATGTTGTATCACTGGGTTGATCTTCGAGTTGACAATCTGGGACCTAGGTCCAGATCTTCAACTTAAGATCTACCCAGATCTTAAAAAAAAAATTAAAAAAAAAAAACAAAACAAAACTTAAGTTGAAGATATTTCAATTCTCTTCAAAACCGTGACTTGCAAAAAACCCAAATATTCAACAAATCATCAAGAACCAGAAAATCAACATAGTTTCATCAACACATCTGAATCAATATCATCAAATACATCAACACTTCTTCACCAACATCATCAAAACTAGCAAATCAACACAATCAAATCTCAAAATCTGATATGGATATAAAAAGAAGCATAACATATTTAAAAGTTCAAAAAAAAAAAAAAAAAAACCAAATCTAAGATGGAGCTGATCAATTCCATCTCCATCTAAGATGGAGCCGAACAGCTCCATCCAAGATGGAGATAGAGTAGATCATTCCATCTCCAACGGTGGCAGCGACAAGGAATGTAACGACAAGCGATGGCAACAATGACCACAGGATTTCAAGAGGTGAGAAAAGTGGAACCAACTGCGGCTACAACGAAGGAAGTAACGGATCGCTGACGGAGGGGAAAGAGAGTGAGAGAAATAAGAAAGAGAAGAGAAATGGGTCTAGGTGATGAGTTGTAGGTCTGGTCGTGCATGACAGCTCACTGGGGGCCTTGTGTGGTGGACGTGATGCTATCGCTGTACAGGTGGTGGAGCTTGACGGATTGAAGGAACAAGAAACCAGATCTGCGCGATGATGGAGAGGAAAGAGAGGAAAGCTAGAGTTGTGCAATGGTGGAGACCAACAGATTGGAGGAACGAACTGGAGGAAGAGAGGGAAGAGAGAAGAGAGAAGAGAGATGTGCGATGGGAGACCAACAGATTGGAGGAAGAGAGGGTAGAGGGAAGAGAGATGTGCGACGAGAGAGAGAAGAGAGATGTACGACGAGAAAGAAGAGAGAAGAGAGAAAAGAGGGAAGAAAAAAGAGAGTGAAAGGACCAAAATGCCTTTCACTTAACTAACGTTGACAGAAGGTCAACGTTGAGCATGAGAGTTTTATGTAATAAAAGTAAAACTATATTTTCATCTGTTTTTAGACAAACCTCGAGGGAGTATTGTGCAATTCATTCTATTCTAAATCTATTCTTTTCAAAATAATATATTTTCAAATTTATCTTAATTTTACGTTATATAGATTCCTTTTAAATGTAATTAATGAAATATTATAATGACTAAGATATATATTATTTTACAATTTTAACTTTTATTGCAATAGTAATTCAACTTAAAAATATTTTGTTTATTTTTATTTAAATATATAAATGTAATTTACTTTACTATAATAATTTATTTATGTATATATAATTTTCAAAAAAAAAATACTTTACTATAATAATTAATCATATTTTAATTATGAATAAAGATATTATTAATATATATGTAAAAGTGTTTTAGTATTTGTTAAATAATTTATTATAATTATTTGTATTATATTAAATGAAGTTACAAAAAAATTAATTGTAAATAAATATAAATTTTAAATTACTAGTTTTTAGATAATTTTAATTTTAAAAAACAAATACAATTATTATACATTCAAATGTAAGGAAAAAAAAAAGCCACAAATATGACATTCAGATTTCAGGTTTCAATCACCATTTAGTTTTCAAACAAAAAAACAAGAAACCTCTTAGTTTTAATTCAATTCCAAAACCCCGTTTATTTAATTTACTTGTTTTTAGTTTAGGATTTAAATAAACTTGAAAATGAATTAAGTTGAAACTCCTTATGGGATCAACCTTTGCTTGTCGTTATACTTGATAAATGATTTGTGCATTTGTAAGGTTTAAAATTTGGTTTATTAGAAAATTAACTAATAGCTAACACACTGGTTTAAATAAATTTACCTAAGAATATTCTTCAATAACAATTTTTGGATTAATTGTTAGATTTTTCAATAACTACTCTTGAAACTAATTTAAGCGTTATCATTAAAAAATATGGTTTGGGTGACCTTACCTAGATTAGTAGGTTGTCCAAATCTATAATTTTGTGCTGATGGTAAAATTTGGACCTCATAAAGGAGAAGAAAATCTTCCATAAAATTATTTTACAACTGATGAGACGGAGTAATGAAACGAACTAATAAAAGAGTATCACTTTTTTCCTCTAATATTTTGGGAAAAGTTTATTATAGTCTTTGAGGTTTCGAAATATTATGTTTTAAAAATAACTTTTTTCATTCCTAATTTTTTCAAAACTCTTCAAAAAAGTCTAAAGTATTAGTCAATTGACGATCAACGGTAACTTTAGGTAATTTAAATTCTAATTTAACAACTTAAGTTCAACTATATTTTAGATAATTTAACTTATTAATTCATTATTTATAAGCGTAATCCTATAATTTATATACCATTAACAATAATTAAGGACAAAAGTTTTTTTTATGTATTTTATTAATGTTAACCATCAGTTAGCTAATGATTTTGACATTTTTAAAAATTTTTAAAAAAATTAAGGTGAAAATAATTATTTTCAAAAAAACTTTAAAAATATGATATTTTTTAAAACCTCATATACTCATGACATTCATGATATTGGCAGAAGACACTAGGTCGCCTAATTTACTCTAGGCCACCCTTGTGATAATTGTCGGAAGACATTCATGACAATCGCAGAAATGGAACCAAATATGAGTTGTTTTCATATACTTTTACATTGTGTAATGAATAATTCTATACATTCAATGTTTTTATATATTGTTTTCATTTAATTTTTTGTTCAAATTGAAATGTTAAAAAATTAAAGTTCGAGATTAAAAACTATGAGTTCTAATTTTTTGACATACCACTTATTACATAAAATTGAGTAAAAAGATTTTACAAAAATGTTTGACGTATACCATTATTTTCTATCCAGTACATGTCTTCCGTTTGTTGCTTTACCATTGGGAAGCAATGCATAGTGGGTTACTATTTTTATTCTTTGATTCTTTCCTTTGCTTCTCTTCTTGGGTTGTGTTGTGTAGGCCTTATTAATAATTTCTCTGATCAAAGGTAGCTCATTCATTAACACATGTCATCTTCTTATTGGTTTCATGTGTTCTACTATTATTGGACATAAGCAATACCCGTACACTAATAATTATATTCAAATTAAAAATAGAATTATACTATAATTAAATGTGCTTTCGACATGGATATGAAGTTTGAAAGAAATCTAACCATTTTACATGTTTTAGAGGATACAAGTGTTTTTAGAAATTATGTATTATAAAAAAAAATGGTTCTTTTCTTTCCTTGTAAAGTAGATAATATATTGGTTTTTGATAAAAGGAAAACAAAAGAGTGATATTCATTTGAAGTTTTTCAAATCTTCATGAGGAAGTATATTTAATCACCAATCTTCATCCTTATTATGCAAATATTTCTTCTTTTTAATCTGCTTCAAATGTATGACATGTCTCTTAGAAAAAAATGAAAAAACGTAGATGGCATTTGAAGTATGATCGGATGAATATTCTTTAGCTAAGGATTTTTGGTTTTTTTTGGATAGGTCCGGAGACAAAACTGAGTTGGAGCTTTAAAAAAAAAAAAAACATATAGTTAAAGTAATCATAATGTTTAGGGTCAGTTTGTATATTTTAAAAGATGAGTAAAACCTTATATTTAAAAATTTCATATGGGAAATGGATGTGGAGTGAACTCTTGGGTGTTTTAAAAATCTAATTATTTATTTAATTTTATTTTAATGTGAATAGATGTCTCTTCATTTGTCTTAATTCATTATATAACTTGTTCTCTATTTTAATAAATCTTTAAATGGTGGCATTTTTTTTGCTTTTAAATAAAAATGCTATGACTTTTAAAGATTTTAATATGTTTAACTGATCAGTATATTAATACCCATGCAAACAATATATTTAGTAGGCTAAAGATGAATGAAATTTATTTCAATAAGAATAGGAAAAAAAAGGGTCCAATTCCATAGTCTGCACAAGCCATGCTTTGTTTTTGGTTTGACGTTCGCCGTAGCGTTGGGAGTTGAGACATTTTATTTTTTTGCAGTGGTCCCCTCTTTTTAGATGTAGAATGGTCGTTCTCAGGCAAGTTCGATCACTTCTGATGCAAGTCCAATCATTTCTCAACTTGCATGAGAAGTTAACAAGTATACATTTCTATTAACTGTATATAAAAAATGGAAAGTGCGTTGATAAACAGTGACAGACTTCCTATCCCCTGCAATTTGTTTGAAACTGAAACACACTGTTACCCATGATAAATATAAAAGGACCTTACAGTGAAAAAGTTAAAAATATAATTAAAATATATCTATAAATATAAAGGTACATGAAAAGTGATAGAATTTCACGTCCATAGATTTTATTTAAAATTAAAATAATATAGTTGTCCCTTATAGTGTGAAGTGTGAAAAAAAATAATGAACACTTTAAAATCCTTATATTTATTTAAAACTATAATTACATTTTTATCAAAGAGTAAGATTTGATATTGTTATTTCAATAGTTAGTTTAGTTGAAACTTATTAATTTTTGTTAAACTATTTTAAAAGAATACAATTATAGATTTTTAAACAAAGATTATTTTTATAACTTTTATACTTCATAAGCATTTATATTGATTGTTCTAATTATGAATTTATATTTTTTAGGTTCAAACCAATCATCTTAACTATATCGGATCAATTTGTTGGTAATGAAACTACTGCAATTTTGAATCTTATCGAAACCAAACCAATCATTATTGTAGCACGTCTCAAAGTTGTATCATATAATGATATGATTTCTATTTATTCAAATAATTATATTATATTTATTTTAACACTATAAATAAAATTAACTTTGAATTCTTCTTCGGCATGTCTTTGTCAACAAATAAATCAAGTTCTTTCATTGTAAATCCTAATATATCTGAAGCAGTGACATTACATTCTTGGTAAGTCATAGGCTTAAATAATCACTATATTCCTCACTATATTTTATATGTTCTAAAAATATTAATATTAATGTATGATATTAAATATTCTATTTAAAACTTTGCATATTTTTTAATTATCCCATGTGTGAGTACCTTTCGAGTTTTATTACTCAACTTATTTTCAAACTTATTAAGTGCTTCATATCACTTAAATTAGATTAATTGTTTGTGATATATATCTAACAATAATGAAAATGTGAACAAAAAAATTATTATCACTAAACAATCATATATTTCCAAATTATTTTTATCTAAACCTAATTAAATTATTGTTGGTTTCGACATTATGAGTTTAAAATACAACAATATCTATTGACTAAATATAATAGAAGTAAGTTTTCCAAAATTTTCAACTATTTAAATGTCATAAGGCATCTACTATTGAGCTATTTTTTCATTATCCTGATTATGTCAAGTTAAACTCAAATATAATATATGTGCTAGGTTCAAAGATAGTGAATCTGAAGTAAAAGATATTATCAATAAAAAATCATACCTGGACTCTACATCTAGCATAATAATCCCACCAATTGAAGATGTAATAGAGATTGCCAAAATTGAAAGTTTAATGATGAAGGTATGAGTTTTTTCTTTTTTCACTTTTTCCTTTATCTACTTAGAATTTAACTCATTTTTTGTGCAATAAACTATGTTAAAATAATAAATTTAACTTTTTAAATGCAGCAAACAAGTTTTTGGGTCAAAGTGTCAGCACTCGACATAGATTCCTCTAATGAATCCAGCGATCCCGCTTGGTACCGCACGATACCCTTATGTAATCTAACTAGCAAGATCCAAAAGGATGTCGCGAAGCGAACCCTTAACTTTTTAATCTTTCCAAATTCCAATATAAATTTTCGCAGAATCTATATTATGCATGTAAACGATCCTTAAATACTTATATATATAAAATAATTTAACACATCATCATAAATATGACAGAACCCGACCCGGATTTCTTCTAACGAATCCAACGATCCTCTAGGCACCCCACAAGACCCTTCTGAAGTCTAGCTAATAAGACCCAAAATGATACCGTGAAGTGAACCCTTAACTATTTATCAAATCCTAAATAAATAAATCATACATATTAAAATCTCATTTCAAATTTTATCGGATGAATAAACATATGATTTTAAAATATTATCATAAACATGTGAGTATCTAAAGCATGTATACATCGTATTAATAAAAATTCTACAATATTTGTTTATATACAGTATCTACAAAATTCTACAAAATTCTACAGTATCTAAAAGCTTGTTTTTATAACATTTCTACAAAGTATTAAAAGCTCGTTCTAAATTTAAGTTAATAAAAGACTAAAATGTTCGTATTTCAAAAATATTTTCTTTCTAAAACTTACTTTTAGTGGTATACTTTTTTTTTTCTAAAAATGCTCTAATGGAAATCCAAGAGAAACTACAACCACATAAGTGGCCAAACTAGCCCTGCTCAGTGTAAGAGGTCACGTGGCGTAAAAACTAGCATCATTCACCATGACAAAGCTACAAAAATATCTCGTTACCATGTGGCGGAACTATCATCGCATACCAGATAACAAGATAATATCCCACAAGTGTAGAGGACGACTCGACAGACACGACAGACTTGATTTTCCCTCGATGTTAGTAGGACATGCCCACTCAATACTTGCCATACACTGCGGGGTATACCGGTCTGGTCTAATGCTATAAGGTCTATCTATAAATGCTCAGGCCGTCCACTAGCTCTGAAAACTTTTTCTTTTTTCTATAATTCAAATCGGTTTCTCTTTCATGTTATAAAAAGAAATGCTATTTTACATACCATCTATAAAAAAAACTATTCATTATTATGCTTAAATATGAATTTATTGATAGACTAAAAAGAATAAATAAAATAAAAATATATAAAATTTTGCAATATAAGTATAAATTATTTTCACACTCACTGCTTGCTCCCTAATTTCACTTGAGTTACTCTTACTTTAGCGACCCCCTATTCAGCTCCCTATACCACCTACACCTGGTCACAAAAGAGATCTTGACTTAGCTCGCAGATCACTTCAAACCCAATTTAGTTTTATCACCTCTATTTCACCCAAACTGCAACAGATTGCTCTGCTCCATTCAGCTCTAGCTACGAGCTCCTCCCAACTTGTATTCAGCTTGTCCCATGCGAGCTCCTACTTCATTCCTCTCAGCTTGGATTAAGGGCATTTCCTATCTCAACGAGTTTGCTCAGCTCATCCATTTTTAATGAGTTGCTACCTCCTTAGCTTAGTCCGATTCACGGGCCTTGCTCAGCTCGCAAAGCCTTAGTCCAGCCCGACCTGGTTATATTCACCGCCAGCTTGCTAAGCTCGCCCTTACAAGCTACTGGCTACTACCTTAGCCCAGTTTGGCCAAGCCTTATGGCGGGCTGGAACATTACTTAGCTCGCTTCTTATGAGCTCGCGCTTCTGGTCAACTCAACCAGTGCTAAAAAAAGGCTGCGAGTATTCAACCAGCTCGCACCTCGGGAGCTCCAACCTTAGCTCACACACACAAGCATTAGCACATCTCCGATCTCAACTAAATTCACCAACATATACTTACACAATACACCATCAGTTCTCTATCTTAACCCAGGTCGCGACCTCAAAGGTTTCACGATAGAAACTCAATCATCATAAACAAACTTCTTCAAATTAACTTATTTTCCTAGCTACTTCACTTATCGATCTCTTTTGTCTTGCTTTTTCACTCACGAGCTGCTTTAAATCTCTAGATCTATGCACCAAAATCTCAGTAACATCAGATGCAGTTCAAAGACTGTTTCGACATACTTTTTTCTAAAAAAAAAACCATAGAAATGGGCTTTCACAAATTTATTCTTACCATATTTGACTTGATACTCCTCTTAACCCTATTCTCCACCTTTCTATAGCTTGACCTCCCTTCCAAAACTGCAGAAACAAGCTTGGATTGGCAGCTGCTCGTCTGCCTCTTCTGATCTGCCGATAGTCTCTCTCTTTCTCCTCTCTAGATTTTTTTTTTCTCTCTTCACTCTCTCTTTCTTTCACGGTAACTCTTACCATACATACCTATTTATAAACATAGATCAAACTTTACCTTTACCCTTCAACTTCTTTAAATTTAATATTATGCCACGTTCTAGAGAATTCTTCAATTTTTCTCAATGTCCTTGTCATTTCCCTTTATTTATAATTTTACCACTCTTTCTAGAAACATTTTTATTTACTCAATTGACCCTCAACTTTTATAATTTAAATTTATTTTCGATTCTTTTAAAAATTCTACAAATATTTAATTTTTTATTATTTCACCAACGAGGGTATATTAGTACATTACATCTTTCTGTACATATATATAGTAATAACCTCATACAGTAATCATCTCGGGAGAAGGTATTACAAAATATAACAAGTATTACAGTCCAAAATATGCATATGCTAATGATCCAAATATACATAAGCGATCTCGCCGGGAACCCTACGATATACTTCTGTAATCTAACTAGTAAGATCCAAAAGAATGCTGTAGAGCGAACCTTTAACTTTTAATCTTTTAAAATTTCAATATAAATTTTCGCATAATCTATATTATGCATGTAAACGATCCTTAAATACTTATATATATAAAATAATTTAACACATCACCATAAATATAACTAGTATTACAGTCCAAAATATGCACATTTTCATGATCCAAACATAAATAAGATTGATTTCACAACAATGTTGATTGTCTTCGACCCATCTAATCTGAAAGAGGAGAACGGATACTCTAATCGGGTAATATGACATAAAATAAGAATATAATGAGCTAAAGAAGCTCAATGAGTATTTAAGTTTTTCTATTTAAACTAATCTTTAGAAAATTTACCTCTCGAAAACATTTGAAAAACATTTTTATGAAAAATGTTTTCATATTTAAAAACTTGTATTTTCTAAACTTAGTATAAAGTTTTAAAAGCTCGTATTAAATTACATGCATAAAATGTTAAAATATTTCATAAATGTTTAAAGTATAGTTAAAACATTTTCTTAGTAGTATATTTTTCTTTATAAAAATGCACTAATGGGAACCCAAATGAAGCTATAATCACATGGTGATTAATCTAGTGCCGCTTAATGTGAGATCACTTGGCGTAAAGCTAGTATCGCATACCGTGAAAAAACTATAAAGATATTTCATTACTACGCAATGGAACTATACATCGCACACACATAGTAAGATAATATCTCACGCGTGTAGAAGGCGACACGACAAACACAATGGACTCAATCCCCCTAATGTTAGTGACATGCCCTCCCAACACTTGTCATACATTGCGAGGCATATCGGTTAGGTCTGAATCTACAAAGTCTATAAACTTGGGTAGTCCATTAGCCTTTGAAACTATTTTTTTTTTTCATAATTCAAATTGAATATTTTTTCTCCTTTATAAACATAAACATGTACTAACATATAATATATCATTTCATATATAAACTATTTCTTTTTATGCTAGAATATAAACCCATTGATAAACTAAAAAGAATTAATGAAAATTCATAAAATACTTGCAATGTGAAGTAAAATGTATTTAATATTAATAAATTATTTTCACACTCATAACTTGCTTCTCAATTTGCTAATAACCGTTCTTTCGTGCCCTTCGCTAGGTTGATGTGTCATCTACATTTAAACCCAAATGCAATTTTCCGCTTAGAATGTCCATGCATATAAAACACTTTAATTCCAAGACAATTCTATTATTGACATAGCTTATAATTTCACTCAGGCTGAAACGAACTGCAACACTGCCTAGTCTAGCCCGAGCTGCGAGCTCCGGCCAGCTCGCCCAGCTCTCATTTTCTGCAGGTTGCTGCCTTCGAGTAGCTCAGCTAGATTTACAGGCACTGCCCAGCTTGCCCTTTGCGAGCTGTTACCTTCATTCAGCTCACCTTTTACGAGCTACTACCTTAGTCCAACTTAGACAGACACTATAACAAGCTACGACGTCACCCAGCTATCTCAGCAAGCTACCTTTTTGGCCTAGTTCGGACACGTACTACAAAAAGGCTACGAGCATCGCCTAGTTTGCTATTTGGGAGCTCCTACTCTAACTCATGCAAACTAAATTATAACATTTCTTTTCCAAACTTTACACTTACACATGGATCAACACATCCCGATCTCAACATTTTCACAGTATACGCGCATCGAAATTTCATCAATTTCTTTACATAAAACCAGATCACAAACACAATAGATTTTGTAGCAAAACTTAACATCTTACACAACAATCCAAACACTTCAAATCTCTAGATCTACGCAAGAAAATCTCATTAATATCAGATGCAGATCATGGACTGTTTTGACAGATCATTCTCTAAAAAATAACCATAAAAACTCAATCTTATCACTTGATTCTTACTTAATCTTACTTGATAATCTTCTTAAACTGGTTTTTCACCTCTTTATAGCTTGATTTCTTTTCAAAAATGGTGGAAGGACCCCTTGGATCTGCTGCTGCTCCCAGATCTGTTTTCTGCTCTTGTTTGCCGACAGCTTTCTCTTTCTCTACATTTTTCTCCCAACTTCACTTTATATAAATCATCTCTCTTTTACATAATTGCCCCTCAAGTTTATTATAATTTACTTATTGTCATTTTCTAGAGAATTTCTCACTTTTCCAAAATGTCAATGACATTTCACTTTATTTATAGTTTTGACACTTTTTAAATAAAATCTTTTATTTCCATAAATAAGAGTATCTTTTATACATTTTGCCCACAATACTAGGTTCGGAAAAAGGGTATTACACAAAGCATTAATTATGGTCACAAACTTGAATCAAAACTTTTGGTATATGTCCTGTGACCATGCCATAAAGTTACAGGTGCAGAATATGGAGAATCATTTTTATGCATCCATTACAAGCGAATAGAAGTTAAAGCTACACTAAGGTATTTATTTATTCATTATTTATTGCTATAAAAAATGACAAAACACTAACTAAGAATAACCAACCCAATTAGGTTGGCACCCTGCTCCAAAACCTTATAAAATAAATAATTATATTCTAATGTTACACAAAATCTCACCACATTATAATTTAATTTGATTATATTATATGATTGAAATGATGATTAAGTTCATTATTGTTTTTTATAGATGTGGTCTTGAAGTAGAGTTACATGATGCATCTAGATCAATTATTGTAACTTTATTTGGACAAAATGCTGAGACATTTTCATCTTGTTCAGCTAAACGATTGATGGATCAAACAACTAAGGTATGTTACATCTTACTTATTTAATATATTAACTACTAAATCTTTTGTATATGCCATGAAATTCACCATCCTTATGTGGATCTCTTACAATGGGTATACTAATTTCAGAATCTCATTTATTGTCAATTTGTTTGGTTGCTATGGAGTAGTTTATAAAAGCTAGAATCTGTTTGGTAAGAGTTGATAAAATTTATACATTATTATTACTTTATTTACCCTATCATTGAGAATAATAATAATACATCATCTTCTCACAAATGATAATCAAGACTTATTTTGAAAAAAAAAATAATGATAATCAGGGCTTGGGTCTTTCTTGGGATAAACTCAACTCATTTCCTACTTTGACATGTCTTATTTTGGTGTTAGGAGATATCAGAGACTTGTTCCTTCTTTTACTTGAATAAGAATGCAATTTATGCTCTAAATTTTTTTCTTTCACTAAACACCATCTGTATCGAGGTAAAAGACTATTAACCTTAAGATTTGCTAATTATTACAAACTATGGTCTCAGTAGTTCTTGATTTGCGTTCCATAGATAAATTCCATTTAGACAAGTTTGGGATTAACGTAAAAATATAGATAACTCAATTTCATTGATTAAAAAAAATTCAATGTTTATATTTTGAATAGAATAGTATCAAAATGACTTACTATTCTTAACTATGTGAAAAATTTAATTAATTTTGACTATGTAGGGTTGATATAATATATGTGAATGTATCTTCAAATATCTTATCAATAATTATAATTTTATTGTATGGTATATCTTTGCGAGAAGAAGCTTGAAACAAGAATAACATGATAACTCTCATACTAGATAATTATATAATCAAGTATTATGTTAATGCTAAACTATTGTTAAATACAAATTATAGTCAATTAATAGATTATTTTACTCATTTTTATGATCTTGAATCAAATTGTATAAATTATTTTATATATTGCAATGTGACATGAAAGAATCAAAGGAATTGAAACTTTTACCACACTTCATAACCCAAAGATATTTTACATCCATGTCAAAGCCTCTCTATTTAAAAAATGTGGAGAAATCAAAAACATGTTCAATATAGTTGCAATCAATGATATCAAAACTTAATGTTTGTTGTTTAGAGGGTAAATATATATGATGGGTTTACAAATATTGTTTTTGTTAAAGTGTGCCTACCATAACTTCTAAGAAAAAAAAAAAGGGTGGGATTAAAAGCATTTCATTTTGTTTGCATGTAAGTAAAACATATCCTCTAACAATAGATATTTGAACTTTTGTTTTGAATATTTTAAATACTCTTTTTGAAGCTTAAGAACCAAAAAGCTGTTATGTATGTATAAAAACTTTAAACATTATAAATGTTGACTATACGTATAATCTTTCTTTTATATATAATATGTTGTACAGAAGTTTCATTTTTATCATATTTATTTATTTAATTACTCTCTTCTAAATAAGAAATATTTGATGTAATTTTTATAATCATTTGAAATTTTATTAATTTATAAAAATGTATTAAATCATCATTTTTTTATCTTTTAATTAAATTAAACATATTATAATTATAGTTAAATTTATAATTATTATCTATGACTTTATATATATATGATAGTAATCTATGGGAAAAAATATAATTAATTTAATAGTTAAATTTAAACATCCAATCAATATATATTATTATTAATAATATTTAATTATTTTAATCTTTAAACTTGTTAGATAAATAAAATGAACATAGAGTTAAGCAAGGCACGTGTGATCACACCTAGTAGTACTTTTAAAAAGTATCTACATAAAATTACATCTATATCCTAACTTTTAAAAGAATAGGCACCCATATTGTTCATTTGTTTTCCAAAGTCGGGTTAAATACTTTTCCAAATAACCTTATATATCTATTAACGATACATAAAAAGAGGGAAGAGGGTTGGTAAACAGTGATATAATTTCACACCCCTAAAATTTGTTTGAAATTGAAACGATAATTCTGGCCCTGATAAAATATAAACAGACCATCACAGCAAACAGATAGAAATATAAATAAACTATTAAATATTTACTTGAGACCGTCAAGCGTACAGCATGGCTGAGAGAGTACGGTGATGAATACTGAGACTAGTGCGGTGATGAGACAAGATTTAATTTATTGTAATTGAATATTTTTTAAAGTT
Organism: Dimocarpus longan; assembly: GCA_022984855.1. Classification (NCBI taxonomy): domain Eukaryota; kingdom Viridiplantae; phylum Streptophyta; class Magnoliopsida; order Sapindales; family Sapindaceae; genus Dimocarpus; species Dimocarpus longan. The sequence goes on along the minus strand of CM041023.1, from coordinate 10,528,405 downwards.
AATCTTGGTGAGCAAAGTGAAATGATACCTATCTCTAGCCAGTAAAATTAGGCACGAAGTGGAAGACAGTTCACGGGGTCTGTCATAATTGATAAATAAGTGATTGGTGGGAGGGAAGAGAATAATTGATAGTACGAGACAAGAAAAGTTAACTGTTTCTCACCTCCAATCTTTTTATTTTATTTTATCTTATCTTTTCAAAGGCAGTGGTCTCCTCTTTTTAGATTCATGGTCACGGGCGGACTGACGTAGGGCCAGTAGGGATACGTGCTTTCCTGAGATTTGAAAAAAATTTAAACAGTAAGAGGCTTTTGGACTGTAATGCACAGAAAAGTTATGCCTTCCATGTATGTATGTGGCTGATATTTTATTTTAAAAGTTGCTCACTGTTATGATTGTTTAAAAGCTCCTCCCTGTTGATTTTTTGAAAGCTACCTCTTTCCCTTTTTATTTATTTCTTTCAATTGTTTATTATTTTCGAACACTATTATTCATTCATCCAATTTTTGTCTTCAAAAAAAATCTTTTTTTTGACATTATTTATTCTTCTTAATTTTAATATAATTAACTTTATTTTTTTATTATATCAATTTATATTCAGATCTTATCAATAAGATTCTTGAAGCCCAGAACTATAATGAAGTAAGTAATAAGAGAAGCAAGGCAAAGAGAAAAAATTGAAGATGATTTTTTACGTGGTTCGATCAAGAATGGGCCTACGTTTACGGTGTCTCTTTCAATTTAGAGAGACGATTACTGTTACCATGTGTTCTCTGGTTACAGCGAGAGAGAGAAGAGCATCCCCTTTACAATAATTTTCATCCCTATTTATAGAGATGGTAGGTACTTAAATTGTAATACAATAGAAAATAATTAATTATACTTTTTCAAAACTGACAACCATTAATTGTAGGGTCAAATTTCATGAAATCAAGGTCTTAATTTGGTAGTTGAGATCTTCGTAAATCTTGCAGCTACCATTCTAAAAAAGATTTGACGTGTACGCCATGTTATGTCATGAGTTGGTTTTGCTTTGGGCGAACTGGAGCTCGTGATACAGCTCTAATCGTGACCAACGACCTGATAGCTTGTCTAAGTGAGTTGGGATCAAGTTTGAGTATACGTGTGTATGCGAGCTGCTTGGGTGTCCTGAGAGCTTGCCTCTACGAACTGATACTTGGCAAGCTGGACCCTTGTCTACTGGGTCTATCATTTGGATCATTTTATTGAGTTTTTATCAATCTATATGCGTAGCTCAAAAATACAAACAATAATATCTATTTTTTTAGAATTCTTTTATTTTTAATTGATTAATATTTTTATTTAATTATTTTTTTTAACTACGTATATATTCTCTCCTATACGGAGAAAATTATTTTTAACAAAATGAATAAAGATATCGATTGAAGTAGGACCAATCATATCATCAATATTTAATTATTAATTGATTCGATTGGAAGATTTGAAGTTTTGACGATGAAAATTATAACTTTAAGAAGTTTTTGTTTTATTTTTATTTTTATTTATTTTAATAATTTTATTAGAATTTTTAAATATATGATCATTTTTTAAAAAAATTAATACAAAACTATTTACTTTATTTAAGATCACCTATTTTACTTTAAAAATATTTTATATTTAATATATTTTTAATTTTTAATATTTTGTTTATGTACCCCTTAATCAGGTTTCTGATTCGAACGACGGGATAGATGAGAAATGACCGATAATCGCACCACTCCGATTTCTCTCTTATTTTCTCGCAAGACAAGGAAGTTTCACCAAATGCAAGCCACTCCGCTTTTCTTTTAATAATATCTTGTAAGACAACTCATTGATAAGGATGTTTCACCAATTGCCACTAAGAATGAACGATAACCCGCACCACTCCGATAGATAAGACAAGGAAGTTTCACCAAATACAAGCCACTCCGCTTTTCTTTTAATAATATCTTGTAAGACAGCTCATTGATAAGGATGTTTCACAACTCCCACTAAATAAGATACAGTATCGATTAGGATGTTACAGACATTTTTCTTTACTCCACGTGCTCATATTTGTTGACTAAGAATGTCCTCATAGAACTTATTCTATCAATAACATATGTCAAATGTATGAGAAGAATTGGATGCTCTGAGAAGAATACACATCTTCAATTACCGTCTTGCTATATGGCAACTCGCAACACGAGAGATCAAATTGATTTTAACTCCTCAAATTCATCCTCGTGTCTGAAAAACGATGCACATCGAAGAGTAGATTGCTCTCCTCTGCTTCCTCTGAACTCAACCGGTCAGTTCAATCTAAGGTTTTAATTTTCTATATGAGAATACTTATTATAAGTTTATTTATCTTTATTTTTAAGTATCAGTTATAATTTATATTTGATCAAACAAGAAAGCAGTTAAGGGGTACTTCTTGTCGTAATGTTGCAGTGATAGACACATGATGATAAGGGTTGACAACTTGAAAGAAATAATACTCAAATTTCAAAATTTGGGAACCTAAATACTTTGGATCCTATTGATACTTTTATTTATTTATTTCTTTTTTGAAAATATTGAATCCTGTTTATTTGTTAAGGATAGATCAAAATAAAATTCAACCGATCAGAGAGAATTTCCTACTTAGAAAGTAAAGAGAACCTTCAAGAATTGAATAAAATTAGTACCTTATGCATAACCTTTTAACTATCATCAACATTATTTTAGTAGTTTCAAGAGTATATTTGATACATCCATAAGTCATAGTTGTTAGTGTTTATATATGTGTGTACCCCTAGTTCACAATCACATATACTTTTCTTACTTTGTTACGTTTTTAATAAGTCTTCTTTAATTTTACTTTTTGGAAGAGTTGTACTTCAAAAAAGAATTATTCTACTCATGTCTACCATTCAAGAGTTTGAAAAAAAGAATTATTTTACTAATATATATCTACCATCCAAGAGCTGCTTTTTTCTGCATTACTAAAGATTCTTGTATAACAAAGATATTTCTTAATTGTAGCAAATTTTCAATTTAATTTGCATAGGAGGGTTATGGTCTACTACATCTGGGGTTCTGTTTTGCCCAACTGATATTGGTTTCAAGTCTGCAGGTAAGAGGACTGCACCTCTAGCATTATGTTATAAATTTTGCAACACCACAAATGTTTTTATGCAACATTAATATGCACATACATTCATGAAACCTGATAGAATATGAGCAAGTTATGTATTTCACTATATATTACAATGTATCTACAAGGATCTATTTATAGGTCAAAGAGGAAAACAAAAGCTGCAAGTAAATAATCAACACAGGTCAACTGGAATAATATATTATATGTCTAGTAACTAAATAAATATGTCACAATAATGAGCATGAATGGTGAGGACTAATATGGTAACAAAACCAAATCGGAGCCATTGGTTTGATAGCAATTAGTAAGAAATTGGATAGATACAGCATCAACTGCACTTGGGTTCTTCAAACAGCACTCTTGAATTTAAATTCTCATCCATTTGTTACACTAATCAAAAGGGTTGATATATTTGATATACATTGGCAAATAAAAATATTAGAATAGGAAGGATTTCTTTATTATTTATGTCTGTGTGCATATGTTTTTTAACGACTAATAATCGTAAGTTTATATTTGATCGAATAATTATGCAATCAAGAGAGATTTTTTGCCTTGTTATTTCAACTAAAGACATATGATAATTAAGGTTCATTAACTTGAGAGATTTACATGATTTGTAAATTAAATAATTTGATTCCTATTGATTCATTTAAGACTAATTTTCTCATATAAACCATATGGAAATAGCAGAGAAACTTTCTTGATCTATATTATGCCATGGTAACAAAGTGGCTAATTGATCAAGGACCAGTTTAGTATTGTCATAGTTTTTAAAGTAATCACTATACTAAAAAAATAGACTAGCATTTGATTAATTCTATTGTTAAAATTGTTATAAACATCAAAAACAGTATGCATACATTTCATAAATTTTATGTTGTTGCTGTAAATTTATAAAAAATTTAAATTAGACATAGAAATAAATATTTGGCATAAATATAATTCTATAAGATTATATTTACTATATATATGTTGAATAAATTTAAGTTGGTTACTATGAATTTATAAAATATCTAAGTAAAACATAAAAATAAATACTTTAATTTACTTTTGATATAAATATAATGCTATATGATTATGGTTGGGATATAAATATCTTTTTGTTAAAATTAACGTGGATGATTTTAACATTTTCACTAAATCCTCTTTGAAGGTAGATTTGGTTGTAAATTTACAAAGTTCAAGTAAGAGGTGAACATCAATATGGCTGAGATTGCGGTAAACCTTGTTATTGACAAGTTGGGTCCGTTACTTGTCCAAGAAATCAAATTGCTGAGAGGAGTACGTAAAGAAATTAAAGATATCGAAACCGAACTGAAGTGCATGAAATGGTTTCTCAAGGATGCAGAAGCCAAGGCGGCAGCAGAAGAATTACAAGGAAGGAATAGTAATGAAGGTGTCCAACTATGGGTGGAACAAGTGAGAGAAGTGGCTTATTGCATTGAAGATGTCATTGATGAGTTTGCAATCACTATGGCTCAACTTCCTCGTGGCAAGGGTTTATTCGATGTTCTTCATAAAATCAGTCACTCAATAAAAAAGTTGAAACTACGTCACAATATTGCCAATGATATTCAAGATATTAAGTCCAAACTTGTGAAAATAGAGGAGAGAAGAAAACGCTATGGGTTCGATTCCATAGAGCAAGAATCAAGCTCTGAAAGAAGAAACATCTTACGATCGGGTAGCTGTGGAGTTGGTGCATATTACATTGAGGAAGATCAAATTGTTGGTTATGACTCTATAAGAATCGAAGTCAATAAACAGTTGGTAAGCAAAGGACTCGAACGTAGTGTGATCGCGTTGGTAGGTGCAGGAGGACTAGGCAAGACAACTCTTGCTGCTAGTGCTTACAAGAACAAGGATGTGAGAAGCCACTTCATTTGTCATGCTTGGATCTATGTTGGAAGAACATACATCAAGGAAGATCTACTGAAGAGAATGATACAAAACTTTTATAATAGTTCAATGGAGGAGTCTGCTCCTAGGAACATTGAAGCAATGGACGTGATAGGACTGATTGACATACTGCGGAAATATTTAGAAAATAAAAGTTACATGGTTGTCTTCGATGATGTATGGAAAGATGAGTTTTGGGCAGATATAGAGCATGCTTTACCTGATAATAATAAAAGCAGCAGGTTAATCATCACAACACGAAACAGGGGTGTTGCTCGTTTCATGCCAGCCCCAGTTGTTCATATCCTTAAGCTTGAAGGTTTGCCTTTAGATGTGGCATGGCAACTTTTTTGCAAGAAAGCCTTCAATGGGTCTTGTCCAGCAGAGTTAGAAGAATTGTCAAAAAAGATCATTGAAAAATGTGGAGGTCTACCACTAGCAATAGCAGCAGTAAGTGGTCTCTTATCACAGAAAAATAAGATTGTCACAGAATGGGAGAAATTACTTCATAATTTGGGTTCAGAGTTAGGAAGTGATCCTTATTTAGCAAGTTGCCATAGAGTTTTATCGGAAGGTTATAATGATTTGCCTGCCCACCTCAAGCCTTGTCTTTTGTACTTTGGTCTATTTCCAGAAAGCTATTCAATTATGCGTGGGCGACTAATACGCTTGTGGATAGCTGAGGGTTTTGTACAAAATCAATACCATAATTGCAATGGCTTTGACGAAGTTGGACAAGAATACATCGCTGAACTCTTTCAAAGAAATTTGGTTCATGAGAAATTTGGTTCATGTTTCAGATATTTCTATCGATGGGAGAAGTAAAACTTTTCGAGTCCATGATCTAATGCACGAGATTATCCTAAAAAAGACGGAACAACTAAGTTTTAGTCAAATTGTAAGTGAGTCTAATATGAATCAATGCAAAAAAGTCCGTCGCCTTGCCATACAAAAAAACATCGATGATGTTCTGAAGAGGATTATAGACTCAAAAGCACGTTCCATTATTTTTTCTAATGTAGTTGAGCCATCGCAGTCTCCTATGTGTACATCATTTGTTAGCAATTTGAAGTTAGTCAAAGTGTTAGATTTTAAAGATTCTTCAATAGCTGATCTTCCTGAAGGAGTGGGAAACTTTTTTCACTTGCACTACTTAAGCCTGAAAAATACAAAAGTAAAGACTCTTCCTAAGACAATAGGTAAGCTTGTCAACTTGGAGAGTTTGAATTTGAAGGAAACTCTTTTGAGCGAGCTTCCAGTTGAGATCAAGCATCTGAAAAAGTTACGTTACCTAGGGGTAACCCGTTCAGACAGTCCTGAGTCGTCTTATGGAGAATGTGCAAAAATTCAAGAAGGCTTTGGGTCTTTAATGGAACTACGAAATCTAGGTGTCCTGCAAATGAACTCTAAAGTTGTTAAAGAGCTGAAGCAGATAAGACAGTTGATAAAGTTGGGCATTCAACTGGTTAATGGAAATGATATGAATGATCTATGGTCTTCCATTTCAAATATGAAAGATCTCAAGTCTTTGGACATAGAGTTGATAAACAGAGAAGATATGCTTGATGTAGAATCCATGGCTCCTCCTTCCATATGCCTCAATCGTTTATGTTTGATGGCAAATCTGACGCAGCTGCCTGATTGGATTCCTCTACTTAAAAATTTATTTAGTCTGTTGTTAGCTAGGTCAGGCTTAATCGAGGATCCAATGAGAGTCCTTTATGATCTGCCTAATTTGTTGGAGCTTTTTCTTGTGGAGGCATACAATGGAGTGCAATTGCATATCAAACAAGGTTGGTTTCTGAAACTCCGGGAGTTGTATCTCTATGACTTGAAAGGATTGGAATTTATTATGATAGAAGATGGTGCCATGCCTCTTCTTGAACACTTAGTGATTTTAGGATGCCCACTGTTGAAGGAGATTCCAAATGGAATTGAGAATCTAAAAAACCTTCAAAAGCTTTACTTTCGTTATATGTCAAAGGAATTTCAGTCTCGTATTACAGATGAGACGTTGGAGAAGCTTCAACATATACCGAAAGTCTTTGTCATCCTTAAGGATGAAGGAGGACGAGACATATGGATGTCTTTCAAAGATATATTGGATTTGCAACACCAGAAAAGGAAGCCAGTTCTTAGTTAGGTCTGTTCCGGTTCCTCTACTCTCTCGCTTTTATCTCAACTTCACGTCTATGCTCTTTTATGCTTAGATGACCGATTTTTTTTTTTTTTTTTTTTTTAAAGCAGAATTAGATAACCGTTAAATTATTTGTTAAAATTTCCTTTACTTTTAAATAAAAGTATTAGTTTTCCTTCTATATATATTTATATATTATTAATATGATATATAGTTATCGTTTATTTTCATAATTATTTTTAGATTTTTCTTTGTATTTTTATTATATTATTTTCTTATTTAACAAACTAATTTTATGTTTCAATTAATCCTTATGAACAGATGAAGCAATGCGATCGAAGAGCAAAATTCACCTTCCCAATATATTGAAAACGGTTGTTGTCCTTATCTTTCTTATCCTTCTGTTTTTTTTGAATCATGGATGTCTGTTGTTAAACTGTATTTTTCTTGGCCAATTTTAGTGTGTATTGTATTATGTATTGTCGCCACTTATATCTTTCAACATATTATGGTACTATAACTTATGAGAATGTGAAGTTTATTTAATTATTTATTTATTTTCAGATTTGAGGAAAACAAGATTTGAATATAAGACCATTACTTGGTGTTATCAAAGCTAATAGCTTGATAAGTTGATTGCATAATATACTTATTCAAATTACTAAATTCATTCAGCGAATCACTAAATTTATTGAATTTGGATGCCTAGATATAAGCTCTGACATTTATTGAGATTTACTGGGTTGCAAATCGAAGTGTAAGTTTGGGCTTTGATGTTCTTTTGGGTTTCTTGAGCCTCCATTGTCAAGTGATAGCTTTTGGGCTCTAGGGTAGCCTTCCGATTTTTGTTTTTAACCTTCTATCTTTTTTCCTTTTTGTTTTTTCTTTCTTTTGGAATTGAGGGTTAGGGAATTGAACTTAACACCTTCACTATAGAAATGCGGTTATCATGAAACTATACCTATAACTATTTATACATGGGGTTTTTTGGGGACAAAATTACTGAACAACCTCTAGACATTTGTCTTATTATAATCGGAAATCACTTTTACATTTTAGAACAATAATCTTCCTTGTACTAACGGTTTGATCATAATTAACCGTGAGAGTTAACTGTAATAAGGGTATTTTGATCAAATTTTTTAAATTTTATTTTTTTAAAAAATTATATTAATTAATAAATAATTTAAAATTTTAAAAACTTAAAAATATTTAAAAATTAAATAATTTTAAAATTAAAAAAAATAAATTTTAACTATAAAAGATAATTTAAAAATTTTTCTAATGTATCTAAATCGTTCATCTCAAAGATGGACGGTCTAGATCAATTTGAAAAAAAAAAAATAACATTTCAAAAAATAGAAAAATGATAAAAAAAAATAAAAATTGATGATGGTTCGGTTCATTAGCATTTCATTCAATAGATGTTTGGGTTTCTAAATTTATCAACAGAGACAAGGTTCATCAACAATGATCCAACATCATTAATCATCAACACAAACAAAAATCACTGTCATCTTCAAACAAAAACCACTACCATCATCATCAACATCATCTACAATAAACACAATCATCAACACCATCTGTACAATCATCAACATATAGAATCAATCAATCGCATACACAACAACAACAACAATAATAACACTCGATACTCAGACGTCTAGGTTTCCAGATCAGAACCCAAATGTCGATCTGGGTTTCCAATAACCCAGATCGACGTCTGAGTTTTGATCTGAAAACCCAAATGCCCAATACCTAAACGTTGATCTAAGTATTGACTAGTGAAGAAGATGAAGAAAAAGAAAAAGAAGAGAAGAAGGAGAAAAATGAGAAGAGAGAGAGAGAGTGAAGGAGAAGAGAGACGATGAACAGACACCCAGGCGCCTGGTACTCAGACATCTAGGTTTTTATTTGGAAACCGAGCATTTTTATTTGGAAACCCAAACGCTCGGACGCCCAATACCTAGACATGGATCTGGATATCGACTAGTGAAGAAGATGAAGAAAAATGAGAAGAGAAAGAGAGAGAGAGAGAGAGGGAGGAGAGAGACGATGGACAGTGGTTGGCGATCTAGGTATCGATTGGTGAAAAAGATGAAGAAAAAGAAGAGAAGAAGGAGAAGAATAAGAAGAGAGAGAGAGAGAGCAAGGGAGGAAAGAGATGAGGGGGACGGTGGGTGGCTTTTATAAATGGGGATCCAATATCTCCAGATTGGATCTCCACGAATCTCCACCGTTCATCTCATCAGATAGACAGTAGAGATTCAATCTAGAGATTGAATCTCTATCATTTTTTCCTTTAATTTTTTTTTTTAAATATTAAAGATTTTTTTTTTTATTTTGGTATTTGAAAATTAATCATCATTGTCCATCAACATGATGGACGGTGTAGATCTCATTTCATTATTTTATTTTCCTTTTTTTAAAATTTAATTATTTTATAATTAAAAAATTATTTTATAATTTTTAAATTATTTTTAAAATTTAAGTTTTTTTTTTTTTTTTTTTTTTTTTTTTTTTTTTTAACTAGATCTCAGCTGTTTATTTTAGAGATAGACGGTTGAGATTCTTTAAAAATTTAATTTTTGTCCCACAAAAGTAAGACTAAAAATTAATTAATCAGAAGTATCTCGTCTTTTTGCTTTATTTTGTCATTTTTCAATTATCTCAAACAGTTAACATAGTCAAACAGTTAGTATAGGAGATGTCATTATTACAAAAAGTAAAATTGATTTTCGATTGTAATAAAGTAAATGTCTGAAGGCTGTTAAATAATTTTCTCCTTTTTTTGGGTATACCTAGGTATATATACACTTGACAAAAAAAAAATGCATAATTGCATTGTAAAATGTATTATTATAATTTGTTTTATAATTAAACATGTTTGATTACAATTAGTAAATATTATTACAATAAAAAAATCAGTAAATATGATTACATTTATTAATTATAATTACATATGTTCAATTGTAATCACATATAATAAATTACAATCACATATTTTATAATACAATCATACGTTTTTTTTTTTTTTTTTTTGTCAAGTGTACGTATATTCAGGTGTATATATATATGTCTTATATGTTATCCACAATCTAAAATTCTGATTTTACTTGATTGACCCCACATATGGTGGTGACATGGTGGTGAAATGGCATTATTGAATCTCATAGTTCTGATACAAACATGAAAGGGTAGGTATACGCCACTCTGCTATAAGGGTGGATGCACTTCACCAATATAATTTTGACATTCCTTTTATTTTATAATTTTTGCTGCAAACATCAAAATAATAGTTTCTTGATTTTAAGAAGCTTATATATTTAAGAAAAATTACAAGAAAAGTCTGTATAACAAAAAAAAAAAAGAAAATTTATATCTCCAATAATAAAAATAATAATAATAAAAGGGTAGGTCTGTTCCTTTTACTCTCTTTAAAATCATTTCATGCAATTCTGCTGTGTTACGATTAAATGACTGTTTTTTGTTTAAAGCACAAGTAGATAACCTCTGAATTTTTCTTTTGATGTATTTATATACTTTTAAATTAAAGTACTTGTTTTTGTTTGATATTTCATATATTATTAATATAATTTGTAGTTATCACATATTTTTGTTTTTAGATTTTCCTCTGAATTGCTATTATATTATATTCTTATTCAGCAAACTAATTTTATACTTAAATTAATCCTCAGAAACAGATGCAGTGTTCGTAGTGTGATTGGAGTGGAGAATTTATTTTCCCAAATAATTGAACATGTTTTTTGTTTCTCTCTTTTTATTTATTCTTTTTTTTTTTTACAATAATTGAACATGGTTATTATCCTCTATATATATATATATTTATTTTTTATTGATTGTGAATTTCTACTATGTGATATGATTGCTATTGTTAAAGTATTTTCTTTCTTGGCCAACTTAAAGTATTTTTCTTGATACCTGATTAATCGGATTCTCTAGGTTCTGCTATTTCTACGGAGTATTAATATGTAAATTAAAAAGAATAAAAAGTGATCATTTTTTATACCATTTATAATAGAAAGAAATCATTCAGCCCGTTAATATCCTAGATTTAAATCGCCTAAATGCAAGTGGTCTTGAGAGGGTCCCACTAATTCCCTTTGCTTTACTTGCCAAATCTTGTACTTAGAAAACAGCGATTACCTAGCTATTTATGGATTCAATTTCATTTTTGATAACGAGTAAATTTAGTGGACGTTATGGTCTATACGTGACATAGGGTTCTTTATGCGCTAATTGTCTTGCTGATTCTAGGCTGTAGTGCATGTAATGAATTATTACAGTTGGAGTAAAGTTGATGAAAGAGCTATATATAGTCCTTCTGGTCTACCATTTAGACCGTTTAGTTTCTCTTGTGGAGGAGGAACAAAAATCCAGGATAGACTTGGATTTGGGTCCAACTGAATTCTAAAGTACTTAAAGAGCTCAAGAAGAACATTGGGCATTTGTCTGGTTAACGGAAATGAGAAAGAGTTGTACCTTGCCTGATCTGTCGGAGCTTTGGCTTGTGGAGACCTATGATTGAGAGCAAATTTATATAAAAAAAGGTTGGTTTCGAAAACTCCAACTGTTGTATCTCTTCGAATTTGAGGACTGAAATTTGTCATGATAGACGAATGGACCATAAGATTATGATTCCTCTATTTATGATTTCAGATATGGTTGGCTATAGAAGAGGTGACGATCAATATCGCAACAATTGCAATGAGCCTTTGCTATTGACAAGTTGGGTCCGTTGATCGTCCAAGAAATCAAATTGAAACCGAACTGAATAGTATAAGATGCTTTCTCAAAGATGCCAAAGTGAAGGTAGCAACTAAAGAATTACAAGAAAAGAAGAGCAACGAAGGTATCCAACTATGGGTGGAACTAGTTAGAGAAATGGCTTATTAAATTGAAGATGTTATTGAGGCCCAACTTCTTCATGACAAGGGCCTCATTGGTGTTCTCCAAAAAATCAATCGCTTTATAAAAATGCTGAAATTGCATCACAATATAGCCAATGATATCCAAGATATCAAATCATTACTTGTCAAAATATATGAGAGTAAAACGTTATGGTTTAAATTCCTTGGACGGAGGATCAAACCATGAAACCAAAAATATTCTGCAAAATGGTGGATATGAAGCAGGTTCATTTTGCATGGAGGAAGATCATATTGTGGGTTATGAATCTAAAAGAAAAGAACTTAAGGATTGGTTGGTGGATAGAAAACCCCAGCACAAAGTAGTTGTGTTGCTAGGAGCAGGAGGACTAGACAAGACAACTCTTGCTATTAGTGTTTACAAGAACAAGCAAGTGAAAAGCCATTTCGATTGTCATGCTTGGATCCAAGTTGGGAAAGCATACAACAAGGAAGATCTAGTGAGAAAAATGATACAAAAATTTTACAATTCAATGGATGAATCTTCTCCTCGGAACATAGAGACAATAGATGAGATGGAATTGACTGGCATGTTACGAAAATACGTGGAGAAACAAGAGTTACTTGGTTGTGTTTAACAATGTTTGGAAAGATGAGTTTTGGGAAGATGTAAAGCATGCTTTACTTGATAACACCAAAAGCAACAAGTTAATTGTCACAATCATGGAATATGGGAGTTGTTCATTTTATACTAGCCTCAGCTATTCGAATCTCTAAACTCGAAGGCTTGCCTACAGATAAGGCATGGCAACTTTTTGCCAAGAAGGCCTTTAACTCTTATGGCCACCCATCAGAATTAAAGGAATTGTCAAATAAAATCCTTAAAAAATGTGGAAGTTTACCACTGACAATTCTAGTTGTAGGTAGTCTCCTATCAAAAAAGAACAATTGCAATCGAATGGCAAAAGTTATTTGATAATTTGGGTTCAAAGTTAGGAACTGATCCTTATCTAAAAAATTGTAACAGAGTTTAATTTGAAGGTTACAATGATCTTCCTCATCACCTCAAACCTTATCTCTTATACTTTGGCTTGTTTCCATAAAGCTATATTCAAATAGCTGCAAGAGACTAATTAGTCTGTGGATAGCGAAGGGATTTGTTCAATGTCAAGACAGCAATAGCAGGGACCTGAAGAAATTGGAGAAGTACACGTAGTTGAGCTCACTCACGGAAGCTTGGTTCAAGTTTCTACAAATGATTTCATCAGAGGAGCTAAAAGATTTTGAGTCCATGGTCTGATGCATGACATCATCCTTAAGAAAATAAAGCAGTTGGGTTTTGTTGTAGCCAATAATGAACATGATATAAATCCATCTGGATTCGACATCTTACCATACATAAAAATTCTGACACTATTTTGGAGAAGATTAACGACTAAAAAATTCGTTCCATTATTTTTTTTGATCGAGTGAACCTACCACAATCTTTCAATAAGAAATTAATGTTTGTTTCCAACTTTAAGCTAAGGAGAAACTTCATTTTAGTCATTGGAGTTTTAGAAAATATCAAAATTTTAAAACTCTTTTGAAAACAATTTTTTTCATCCTTAACTTTTCCAAAACTTTTAAAAAAAAAAATTCAAATCGTCAGTCAAACCAAATAGAAAAATGAAAAAGACTCAATTGTCTATTATCATGTAAAATGATCATTTTACCCGTAATAAAATCAAAATATTACATATCTTTGACCAATAAAAAGTTCACATGTGTGCAATAATATAATTATTGTTTCTTTTTTTTCTTTTAAATATGATTATTACATTTTTAAAGGGTGAATTCTAAGAACCCCCAACTATTGCATGAAATTAAAGAAACCACCATGACTTTTTGAAAATGAAAGTTTAGCACCCTACCATTAGAATTTCCGTTTCAAAAAGTGCATCTGGCCCCTACAGGTAGAAAAAAGATGTATTTGCCCCTGCATTATACAAAATGTTGTTGAAGGATGATTTTATCCTCCTTTTATGACCATTGCTTTTGCACTGGCTCCTCTTGCACGTGTATAAAATGCCCACTACAAAAAACAAATGCAACTCCCTAATTTTTTACACAACTCAATCAACTCCCATTTTCCATTCATTTCACAAGAAAAAAAATAGCAAAATAGTGTCCCATTTTCCATTCATTTCACCAAAAAAAAATTGCCAAACACACACAAGCATGTTGTTGGATAGGGAGTCATCAGCAAGGTCAATATACAACATCAATAGTGGAGAAATTAAATTTAATAACAAAAGGTATTTATGCTAAAAAAAAAAACAGTGATAAAGATTTCTAAATCCGAAAAGAACCTAAGCAAACTGTTTTTCTATTGTGAAACAAGATAATGCAAATACTAATCTTTTAAGGGCTCAACATAAGAAGAAATAAGCACAACAACTAAATCATTCAAGTATGATAAAAATGAAGGAGAAATGCAAGTCCCACAAGCCAAAACGAGCAACCAAGAAAGCTTACAAGCAAGAGTACAAATACTAGAAGCATGTTTTAATGGTAGAATGCAAAAGATGGGGGCCATCCAGGGAGGGTTACGGGTGATGATGATAATGAATATCTTTTTCTTTGGTATTGCTACGTCATTATTTGCAGTTAATGTACTCAACATAAGTAAGTAGCATATTAGCATAATGTAACCACAGAAAAAAACCATGTATTATATGTAATGACATGTACTTTGATATTTATACATTCCATGAGTAGCAAAATAACCCAAAGAATCAAAGTTCATAATGTCAAACCTATGTTCATGTTACTAGCAAATGCAAGCAAAAGCTGTCTAACTGTTTCATCAGTTGAACAACCCCAAACAAAAACCAAACCCACATAAATTGCTAGCAAATATGAACATAGTGATGATGATAAACACCAAATAAAAATATCCTACTAATTTAAAGTTAGATAATAATAACAGAAGTTGAAGTGAAACTCATCGATGCATCACTCCAAGCAAACTTTTGATTGAGGCTAAAACAGAGTTGGTGGTTGTAAAGACGAGGCAGCAGTTTGTAAGGATGGAACTTGTGCAATGGAGGCAACAGCCGGCGATGAAGGTTGTGAAGTGGAGGCTCAATTTGTTCCTCTTTCTATGCACAAAGAAAACAAGATTAGAAATGTCAAAAATTTTTCACAAAAAATAAAAGCAATAAAACCGAAGTGGTTCACCTCTGACAAGTGGTCGGGTGCAGTTTTTTGGTTGTGTCCAACTATCTTGCCTTTGGTGCAAATGATAGTCCCACCTCTTCTAGAATCTATCTTCTCTCCAAGGTCTCTCTTTCTTTATTTTTTCACCAACTCCTTGTTTCACAGGTGATGGAAGCATTGGCTCTACATCAACAGCCCAAATAGAGGGGTTTGGTATAGGATGAATCATTGATGTGTAGGTTTTCAAAGAGACAGATTTTGTCAAGCTTGGATGGTATATTTGGATAATGAATCCTTATAATAAATGAATAGGTAATTACACATATAGTATGACAACGTGGAATGCCACTAATCTGCCATTTTCCACATCCAAAAGTAAACAAATGCAATTTAACTATATGAGACCTAGTTGGACCCATAATCTCAAACTCCCAATTTCCTGCATCAAACAACCTAAGCACCCTACTCACTCTACTAGCTTTCATAAGCCTTGCAAACTCCTTTGGTGGTGTGTCATTTTTCCATTTAGAATCATCTACCTTTCTTTGTTGGAAACTTTGCATCACTAATCTCCTAATCCACTCCAACAAACTTTGATATGTTTTGGCCTTATGCTCAACTAACATCTTATTGAACGACTCCATCATGTTATTAGTGACATGGTCACACTTTATCCTAGGGTCAAACCAAGCCTAGACTAATATCGTTGAGGAAACATGTCTGACAACCATTTCTTAGCTTTTATATCAACACCACCTATCTTATTCATCACCTTTTTGTAATCCTGCAAAGTATAACTCCTTCAGGCCTCTCGAAAAACGTTTTTCAACTTTTGACTAGGGTATTTGGTCCTAAAGTTGGCATATATATTGCTTGCACAAAACCTATAATATGGAACAATTAACATAAAGTTATTATATGTGTAATCAATTGAACTTATAAAACAAAATCCAAGAATATTAGGAATTAAACTATTACCTTATACCACATTTAGCCAATATGTTCTCAATGCTTTAATCACTCATTTTTACCTATCGCTCATGAAACATATTGGTTGATCATTTGGATAGGTCAAAAATTGTTTTAAGTAGGCCATAAACTAGGTTCAATTATATTATCTCTTCTTCATAAAAACAAATTGTAAGTGGGAAGAGACTGGAGTTGGCATCTAATCCCACTGCAAAAAGTAAGACACTTATGTATGGGCTTTTCAAGTGGCAACTATCAACCCCAATGAAAGGGCAACATCTATCCAAAAAGTTGTTTTTCTATGCTTCAAATGAGAGGAAAAACCTATGAAAGGTTGGCCTAGGTTGTCGCATTCAAATATAGGATGCTGGCCCTAGATTAGTATTTGCAACCATATGGGCATATGGCCTTAGCATCTTCATGCCTTCCACATGCTCTACAGCAACCCCATCAATGCTTTCTTCTTTGCACCATACAACTTAAACCGGTCAACATTGACACTAAACTTCTCTATTATCAAATCAGCGATGACATCAACTTTAATGTAAAGATTACTCTTCATAAGATCTTCAAACTTTGAGACAATTCACTTCACCTTTGCCTTCTTATTCTTACAAAACAAATACACTCACGTTTATCATTATATGACCGAATCTTCATTGACACTTTATCAATCATCCTTCTTGCATATATTCTCCACAGATAACCCTTGGCTTGACATGTGTATAATAGTTTGTCTTTATCATTCTTCACTCTTTTCAAAGCCACCCCTTTATAAATAGTATAATCCTTCAAGGTAGCCCTTAATGTATGGATAGTGTCATGAATTTATTTTTTCTTAAATTTTATTTCACCATCTACCATCTTTTTGAAAGCTTCACCCTTCATCACTCTTACTAAATAAGTGTCATTATCTTCCATATTTGAATCACTACAAAACTCATCATCTGTATGAGATTCATATCTCTCAAATGCATCATCTAATTCCCCTACATCATCACCCTGCACATCATCTATATGATCTGCATCATCTACATCATCTAGATCATCTCTTTTATCTATAGCATCTTCAGCATCTAAAGTTACACCTGCCTCTTCACCACTTTCAACATCATCACCTAACATATCAATATTTTTGTGTTACTCCATATTTTACCAACATTTTCATCTCCTAATAGGTTTATATTTGCATTAGGGTAGAAAAGAAAGCTAGGGTTCCTACCAGGGTTTATGGCTTTTCTGTAACTTCAAGTGCAATTTCTCTGCTATTGTGTATTCTAGACATATCCAACACATCAAATATCTGACTATCCCTAGTTATTGCTAGCTTCTCTACACACGATGGTAACACAACCCAAATATCATAGTTCTTATTGGGTGTACGCTAGTTTTTTCTATGACAACCAAGATTTCACATAGCATACATATGATGCTGATATGATCAGCATCCCAATACCTTAGCTCAACCACATCAGCACCATACTTGACACATATGTTGAACTCATCCACTTTACACTGTTGACAACAAAAATAAACATCCATGTTCAATCAACAAGAAAAAAAATTACATACATGTTCAATCAACATTCATTTTCATTACACTAACATTTGAATAAAACATAACATGCATTATAGTAACATCAAACATACAACATAAATACATGCATGTTCCATTAAAAACACCAAACATGCTGGAAGCACCCTAAACTCATCAATTACATTCTAACATAAAAATACACGTAATATACATTTTATTTCAATAAAAAAAAAAGAACATAACATTCAAAGAAAAATACCAACATTCATACATGCAATACACTAAACACACCCTTTTATAATAATCACAACCCAAAAACATGCATTAACTAAGATTTTTATTAATTTTTTAGTCTCACATAAAACCCTCAAATTTTATATAATCTTCAAACCCTAAAATCATCAAATGACAATATTGTGTTTCGATTATCAAACATCCACATGCTATAACACACACTTGAGCAAGTTTAAGTAAAAAATTTTGAAAACAAAACCCAATCCTTTTCCATTTACAAAAACCCTTTTCTTTTGTCAAATGAACCGTCAACAATGGATAAAAAAATGAGAAAAAATGAACCATTGAAACACAGAAGATGCATGTTTAGGCTCCATAAAACCCCATACATGGACAAACTATACCAAAAACCTTACCTTGCAAGGCAAGCACCCTTGTTGGTTTGACTTCAAGCTTTCGTCCTCAAACCCTTTCCACCACAGTTTTAAGCACCCTTAACACTGATGATTAACTTGTCACTAGTTTGCGTACATGCAAGGAACGATGGTGGTTCTTAGGGTTGATGTGCTTGGCACGAAGATTGTCAATTGCTTCGTGAAGACAAAGCAAGTTGGATGGTCTTGTCTCCCTCTTCAACAATCTATAAGGACCATCACGATGGCATTTTTGGTCCCTTATATATATATATATATATATATATATATATATATTATCATTTGCTTATTCATTCACATTTATTTGAACATTTAATTACCATCTTATCCTTAACCCACTAACGATAGCAACATTTTCAAATGAAAATTCTAACCGTAGGGTGCAAAACCTTTCTTTTTGAAAGGTCGGGGTGGTTTCTTTAATTTCATGCAATGGTTAGGGGATTTTTTTTTTTTTTAAGAATTCAACCTTTTTTAAATTAAACAATAATTTTAAAAAATAAAGAAAAATAAAAATAAAAAATAATTTCAACTTAGATAATTTTTTTTTTAAAAAAAAATTAAACCATCCTAACAATTTAAAAACAACAAAGATTTGAGAAAAAATTTAAAGAACAACACCAATGAAATATCAACTAGTATCACCATTTCTCTCTCTCTTACTCCTTCATGTCTCTCTTTCTCTTGTTGTCTCCTTCAATTTTTTTTTTTTTTTTGTTAATTAATGTTATGGTATCAAACCTAGAACCAGTTCTAATTCTAAGTTCGATTGAACCCCATCGAAACCAGAATTGAGGTTTCGGGCTCATTCCCCATTGCTCGTCGACCTTTTCTCATCAAATATTGCATTTTTTTGGGTCTTCTGTTAGCGTTGTTGGAAGTTTTGGTGGGATTGGAAGAGGATCCATGGTAAGCTTTCTGGTTTTATTTCTCGAAACTTCTCCCTAATTTTTTTTTTTTTTTAATTTTGGATTGATGATTGATGATGTTGGTTTGATAGTTGATGATGGTGGGAGACTGATGACAGTTTTCATGGGAAATTGATGTTGGTGTGGAATTCTATATTTCCACTTATTTATGTTTTCGGTGGAAACCAAGAAATCCGAGTTTCCATTTGAATGAAAACCCAGAAATAATGAAAACCTAGATTTCTGGGTTTCCATTCAAATGAAAACCCAAAAGTTGGGGTTCCATTTGATTCGAAAACCAGTTCGAGTTATCGATGAAGCCTATTTTGATTTTTTTTTTCTTTATAAACTGTTTTGATGTTGTTGTTCTTAATGTTGTTGATGATGATGTTGTTGTAGGAGATAATGATATTGATGAAATTATGACACTATTAATGATATTGAAGATTGTGGGAGATGATGTTGATGAACTGAATTGTTGATGATGTACAATGAACTATGTTATTGAGGTTGAAGATGGTGGAGATCCACTAAACTGGATTTTCACCGTCCACCTTTTTTATAAAATTAATTTTAAGTATGTAATAAATTATTTAAATTATTTTTAAAATTTTGTTATATGTTTAAAATCCTAGAAATGCATCTGTCATGATCTTAGTCTCTCACATGAAAAAACCATTTTACGTTTCCTATCCAAATAATTTGCTATCGTTAACTTTCAATTGACTAACTGTTTGGACTTTTTTGAAGAGGTTTTTAAAAGTTAGGGATGAAAAAAACTATTTCTAAAATGACTTTTAAAACCTAATATTTTTTAAAATCTCAAGAACTAAAATAAAATTTCCCCAATCATAAACTGTCTTCTCGAAGGCTCTCTCCCTCTTTGGAGAGAGAAAGTTATCTCACTTTTAGAGAGAGAAAGCACCATTGAAGGTTGTTCCTAGCTCGATCAGGGCCGTTTTTAACGTATCCCTGCTTATGTTCTCTCTTAATCTTCACCGATGTTCTTCTTTTTTGGTTTCCCTTTAGAGTTTTTTCTGGTTTGGGGTTTTTAGGGTTGAATCCAGTTGTTAACTGGATCCAACTCTAAAAACTCATTTTGTTCTAGTTCTGTTTGTATAGTTTATAACTGTTAGGTGAAAATTAGTGGTTACATACCTGCTTAGTAGTCAGAAACAAGGACGGTCTTCGAGGGTTTTAGGGGATTTTGGTGTTACAATCAAGAACTCATGGTGCTTTATGGACGATTTATTTAAGCTTGAAGATGATTTGATTGCTGTGAGGGTGTTACTATTTGAAGCGCCAGACCCTATCTCCGAGTAGCTGTCTTTGTTAAAGTGTTTTGGATTTCAGAGGCAGTATTGTATAGGATCTTTGAGTGTTACTAATCTTCAGTCATGTTATTAGCTTTGTTTTAATTTGTATTTAGTTGTATGGGTTTGGCCAGTTCTATTTTACCTTGCCATTCCCATGATTGGGAACCGCATGGTATTCCTTTTAGTATTCCTCACTTGTTTCTATGATGAGGACAAGCTTTGGTTTGATGCATTTGTGCATGTATAGTAGCCCCAAATTTGGCTGGTTTTAAGGTTGTAGATCTTGGTTCCCAAATTTGGGATTGTTGTGATATTTCTAGTATTTCAAAGGAAAAAATAAATTGAAGTTTCCCCTTAAGCTTATAGAAGTACTAGATTTTGAAGATGCTCTAATAGATTATCTTCCTGAAGGAGTGGGAAACCTTTTTCACTTGCACTACCTAAGCTTGTCAAATACAAAAGTAAAAGTACTTTCTAAGACAATAGGTAAGCTTGTCAACTTATAGACTTTGGATTTGAGTATACTCATACGAGTGAGCTTCCAATTGAGATCAAGTATTTGAAAAAGCTGCGTTACCTATGTGCTTACCGTTCAGACCATCCCTATAAGAATGTACAAAAATTCAAAAAAGGGTTAATAGATCTGCGAAAGCTAAGTGGTGTGCAAGTGATATCTTAAAGGAAATTGCATTAAACTCTTTATTTGTAACACATGAGACATTAGAGAAGCTTAAACATGTACCCAAAGTCATTGCCAATGCTGAAGTGGATCGAGGACTGTTAGTCATGTCTATCAAAGATATCTTGGATAGGCAACTTAAATGTGGCAAGGCAATACCAGAGAAGGGAGGGCAAGGGCACTACTGCCTGTTAATTAATAGGTTGGTTTCTCTAAGCTCTCTCTTTTAGTTTCATATTTAAAGTTGTTTTACAGTTAGATGACTCTTAAATTTGCCTTCTGCTGGGTATATACATATTTTTATGTCAAGTGTTTGTTTTCATTTGATGATGTGATAGACTTCACATATTTTTACAATTTTCTTAAATTCTTCTCTCAACCTTGTTGATATTATCTTTTCTTACAAACAAACCGATTTTAATGTTTTAATCAATTATGATATTTTATTTATTGTCAATTGCAAGTTTGTAATATTGCTGTTGCTAATGTATTTTTCATAAACTTCAGTGTGTAATACACATTTTATAAATGTGTGTTTGTTGTTGTGTGGATATTAGCACTATTTATATTTGTATATTTTGTGGTTCACCCATAAATAGATAAAATTTATATTTTAATCTGCATATTAGACCATATTTTCTTTTGTTTTTTTTTTTCTCTTTTTATAGTGCAAGTAAAATAAAATCTCAGTTAGACAGCACAGATAGATCAAATCTAGGTTCATTTCACAGATTAGGATTCTCTCATATCTTTTTTCATAAAATATAGAGGCTGATACACTACTGTTTCAACCTAACATAATCACATAAGGCTTCAATTGTCAAGTGCAGGCACGGTTAAAAAAATATGGAGGTTATTGTTTGGTCAAGATCAACTTGATGTAGCAAGAAACATGGACTTTAACCACCTATTTCTAGCTCAACAAAACTGGTCAAATGGTTGGTTTCTGTCCATTGCAGGTTTTGGGCTTTCACGTGGGCGGATATCAAATTGTCTAACGTTTTAAAAATTTTAGTGTATCAAATCTAAATGTTGTTGGTGAAAAAGGTTTTAGTATTGTAGTTGTAACTTGTAACTTGTATGATCTCTTTTTATATATAAATCATTTTGTTAATGGAGCTTTGTTGCTTTCACTATTAGTGTAATATTGTTGCTAAATTTCTTTGATGGTATGCAAATTATTTTAAAATTTTTATGCATTTTGTTGGGGTAAATATAGGGTCATGATTCGGGTCCTCCCAAGATGACCCAAACAGCCCAAGATCCATTTGGATTGATATAAATAACTGCAGGGGCAGTTATATTCAGTTGCCAACACAACTGCTAGGAAGTTTTATAAGTTTATAAAGGGGTGAATGAGTGATTTACAAACACTCTAATACTTACAATAAAACGTACAAAAACTAAATAAATGGCACAACACATAATAGAGCAAATACATGAGAGAAAATACAGAGAAGACAATTGGCAAAAGCAAATCACACTATGATTTGAGATTCCTTTTTGTCAATGTAATTAGAATCCAATCAGTTGAATAACCTGGATCCAGAGGCATTTCCGCTGTGCGAAATAGGTAAGTTTTCTGTTCAGTTTTATCTCTTTTTATGATTCGTGTATTGTTTTAATTGTTTTCACAATTTATAAGCAAATATGTTATATTTCTTTGAGAGGTACTCTATGCTTGGTTCCATCATCATGAACAAGAAATTGATGGACAATTTTTAATAGGAAGCAGTGTCGTAAAGGCGTTAATTGATTGGCTCAAAATAGAGAGCAGTATATCATATGTGTTACTGTTGACGTCAACTTTAGTTTTTCATGTTGATAGAAGAAGGACCCTCTGGATGTTTAATAGCAGTATAGCATTGTGTTTCTTTAGCCATCAAAGATTTATCATGGCCATAAATCAAAGATGATCAAGTTCATGCATTTTTGGCCTGCTTCAAGTGTAGAATGGAACAGAGAGAAAGGTCACATGGTAATTGTGTACAGACAATGAAGCCAAAGAGGAGAGGGCATGCATTTGGCTTGGAAATTGATATTATAATGGATTATAATCAACATCGAGAAGACAGTGAAAATTACACACTAAAGAAATTGATATGTTTGGAAAATTAATGATTGTGGAAACAATGTATGGATCATTTGGACACTGTTGTTTGATCTTGTTTGTAATGATTGGAAAATATTCCTAACATCTAGTTTTACTTTGAAATTCTAAAAAGAAAAAAGTCGTTGGGCCGCTTCATTATTATTTGGATTTGATCCATATAAACCCAAACAAACCAAGTCTGACCTGACAAGAATTTGGATTGTAACCAATAACCTGATAGCAATTATTGGTGGTTATCCGATGATAACAGCCTCTTGGTTTGCAGTTTAAAAACACATAATTTTAGTTTTACGTTTTAAGTTTTCTAACATATACAGACATTCTAAAAAACAGAGAAAATAGGTTAGGCAAAAGGCACTTTGTGATTAGAGAATTTGGTTCCAGTCCATTGGTGATCAGTTCTGACTGGTTGTTTTTGGTTTTTAGTGGATTGATAGATCTATCCATTTGTTATCTGATTGAATTGATTGGTGTTATTTTGATTCGTTTTTTGGATTTGGTTTGTTTTGTTTTCTGTTGAATTGTTTAAAAATTTGATTAGTTTATATTGTTCCAGTAGTGTTTAATCTTATTAATATGGTTGTTATAATCTTTTTTCTCAGCCATAGTATTTCATAGATTTGATTGTTGCATGTTTGTGGGCTGTTTTGGACGTTGTTTTGGTGATTTATGAGTCTAATTTCATGGTTGTTGTCCTAGTTCGTTTTGGACTGTGTTTTATGCTGGGAAACAGTGATTTATGTGTTTTTGATAATTTTTAATAAGTCTTAAACCATTGGTTGTACTTTTATTAGAGTTTGATTACCATTGGAATGGCTTGGTTGAAATTATGTGTCCTTGAATTGTTGTTTGGATCTTTGCTGTGCTGGTTCTATATTGGGTGGTTTAGGACTGTTTTGGTAGATGATATTGTTTCAATTATATTTGATCATATAGATATAGAGAGAGATTAATTTTACTATTAATGTCTCATAACTTTTTAAAATTAGGATAAACCAATCAAATTTATCTATTATATTTGCATTAAATAAAAGAAAGAATTTGTTTTAGGAAGCTAATGTAATAAATGAATTTGATTGATTCGTCATAACGTTTTAAAACTAGAAGATATTGATGGTAATATATATATATATATATGAGAGGCAAATCTCATTTAGATAAATATTTTATTGATGATTTTATGATTGGGCTGTTAATGCAGATTTGGTTTGTTAATGCAGGTGATTGGGCTGTTTTTTAGGCTTATATTTGGGAATTTATGGGCTGTTTGGACTTGTTAATGCAGGTTTTGTCTGTTCATGTAGGTGATTGGGCTGCTTATGGCTGGTTTGGACTTTTGGGAATTTTTTGGCCAGTGCAAAAGTGTTTATTAAAAAGTCTTAAATTAGATTAAGTTTGCAAGTTTCAACCCAATTGAAGCTTAAATTGGTCTGTTACATGCATTGAAATCAGGCCCAAACCAGCCAAATTGAATAAAAATGAAAGTTTAGAAAAAGACAAATAGGTTTAATTGGAGGGGCAATTGAAGGCCTAAATCGACATGGACTGTTTCGAACTAGCTCAACCTAATAACAGTCAATCCATGTCGGTTTCCACCATCAATTCAAGTCGGATCGGTTTTTAAAACGAAAAATCAATCTATGTCAGTTTCGGGTTGGTTTTGATGAAAACCGACCATATCCTACTTGTACCCACCCCTAAACCCACCATTATGGGTTACAAAGCTACTATCGGGATTGGTTAACGTATTGGATTCAACATTGGACTGGTTCAATAAAATACTATGACATTGGTTGAATATACACAAACACCTACCATCGTAATAATTTTTTTTTTTTTTTTTTTTTTTAAAAAAATGGTTGATTGAAAGGTGATTATTAATTTAGTTTCTACTTGAAGATATTAAGGCTTAATTTTTAAAACTCTTGAAATGCGTTTTTTGTTTTTAGAAAATGAAAACCAATGAAAACGTGTTCATCAACTTGATAAACATCTGGCAACCCAAGGTATTACGAAAATCATATTCGTCAAACGAAAAAAAAAAAAAAATCTCAATGTATATTTATTGACAAATGGAATCAGTAATAAACTAGTTATACGAATAATTTATAAGTCTAATACAAATAAACTTCATTTAAATGTCCAAAGTCTAACTCAATTCTTAGTTTGAATAAATGGATTTAAACACCTGATAAATAATTCCTCAGCTGATACGTATCCCTCATGTGCTTAAGTAAACCAATCACTTTATTATTTTCAAGACCTACATAAGAAGTCGAAACAAAAACCTTCCGGTGCTTACAGCACTTTTCAAAGTCACAGCCTACAGGTTAACCGAATACTAGGGGTGGCAATATGGGTCACGACACGATGGGTCGACACGAATTCGCGAAAAATAAATGGGTATGGGTTGGAGTTAAACGAATTCGTGTCATAATCGTGTCAACCCGTCTAACCCTTTTATTAAACGAATCGAATCGGGTTTCATTAAACGAATCGCGGGTTGACACGATTAAAATGGGGGTCAAATTATAATTTAACATATTATAAGGATTAAAATGTAATTATGCAAATATATATATACCTACTTAACAAACCCTAACACATTTACTAAAAATTTTGAAAGTTGAACTTGAAACCCTCTGTGTCGGCAGCCTCCACCTTCCCTATACACACCACCATCGTCCTCTTTCTTCCTCAAAAACGACGACACGACGGCAATAAACCGATGGCGACACGACCACACCAACGCTGACGGCGAAACGACGGCACCAACAGCGATGACAACACGGTGACCTGACGACAACGCGACGACGACACGGACGACGACCTCGACGACACTCACGACCTTGTTCCATCACGGCTCACAGTCACTACCACCCTTTCTCCCTTACAGCTCACGGTCACCACCGTCCCTTTTCCATCATGGCTCACGGTCACCACCGTCTCTTTTCCATCACGGCTCACGGTCACGACCACCCCTTCTCCCTCACAGCTCACGGTCACTGTCCTGCCTTCGTCACAACATCTTCGTCCCGCCTCTGCCAGCGGCTTGCACTCCATCAGGTGTTAGATCTGATTGTCCTGAACCTCGCGTGACTATCTACTTCAGATCGCAGTAGATCTACCTGGGTTCTTTTTTCCTTTTAATTGTTGCTGCTGTTATTATTATTTTTTTAATTTGTGTAAAATTATTTTGTTCCATTTGTGAAACTATTACGCTCATATCTGTGATTGAAATTGGCTTGTGTTGGATGACTGTGAAACATGGTTCCTGGCTTGTGTTGGATGAGTTCTCGATCTCAGCTTTTATTTATTTATTTATTTTTTGGATTGTATGTTTGTTTTCCTGTGTTGTAATTTTTTTTTTCATTTTTTTGAGTTCATTTTGTTTAATTTTTGTAACATGATGAAGGAGAAGGAGAAGATTATGGGATTTGATTGCTTTAATCGAAGTGTGATTTGGCTAATTTAATTGAATTTAAACAAAAGGTGGATTTTATGTTGATGAAGATTTTAAATTGATTTAAAATTAAAGAACAATATTGAAGAACAAAGCCTTTTAATCGGTTAATTTGTTTAATGAATTAGCGAATTCGTTTAAACGAATTAAATGGGTTAAACGAGTTAAACGGGTTAAACGAATTAATGGGTTAATGGATAATAAACGAATTAAACGAATCGTGTCGTGTCATTCATTTATAAACGAATTCGTGTCGAATCCAAAAGTGTTGACCCGTTTATTAAACGAATTCGTGTCGGGTTGGTCGAATTCATAAACGAATCGAATCGAATTCGACTCAACCCGACACGCCAACCCGTTTTGCCACCCCTACCGAATACCGAATCAACCAATGTTCAATTCACAACCTGAAAAAACAAACTTGGTGAATTTAGGGGGCAGAAATGATTGGAGCCCAATACCCTCGATTCGATTTAGTTCAAGTTAGTTCCCTCAGTTTTGGGCCACCTTTGTCAGTGTGACCAACAACGGTTCGCACTTCTCAATGTGATCAAAAACAACAGCACAACCTTCCCTCGGTTTGCACTTCTCCTTTAATAATTGAGTCTTTTTATCATCAACAAAACTCCTAAGAGATTTTTCCACTAAACTGAACACATTAAAAGATTTAATATATTACCAAACGACGACGGTAATGAGAAATCTTTCATGGATCAAGTAGAACAAACCTCAAAAGGCACTGAGAGATGAAAAACCTAACCAAAATACTTACCCAAAACTGCAAATGGAACGACAAACAATGATGAGTACGATTCATGGCAATGACGTGATTGAGATGAGAGATGAGAGATGAGAGATGGGTGAGTCAAGTGAGTGAGTGGCTAGGCGAAGAAAAGTGCTCTAGATCTCTATTAGGTTAGACAAATTTATACAGTGCCCTTAAAATGGTTGATTGGTTGGGTTTTGGATAATTGGAATCTAACTAACTTGAGAAACATTCGGTTTTCTTAGGTGGCAACCCAAGCACCCTTCAATTAAACATGGGAACCGAACCAAATGCCTTGAGGTCGGTTTGGGTCAAGTCGTTTGAGTCGGTTCTCATGTTTCATGCCCACCCCTATTGATTTTTATCTTCAATGAGAAACCCTATTTTCTCTCCTCTTGAACTTGTTTGATTGCTCCAACATTTGAGATAATTAAATTACAAACATATGGAAGAGAACCAAAAGAAAAAACAAGGATGAAACATGCATAAGAGAAAGGTTTGTTGGGGAAAAAAAATCGATTTTATAATATTTGATTGAATTGATGTCTTTTAAAAAGGAAGGATTCTTGCAAACCTAACCAATAAATTTATTTATAGGTGCATATTTTTCTATGACAAAGCTGCAATAGTGTTTAAAGATTTAAAACCTAACCAATAATATTTATAATGCTTTGATTGAATTGGAGTAGGTAGTCTTTTAAAAAGGAAGAAATATTGCAAACCTAACCAATAAATTTATTTATAAGTGCATCTTTTTCTATGACAAAGCTGCAATCACGTTTAAAGATTTAAAGCCTAACCAATAGTATTTATAATGCTTTGATTGAATTGGGCTAGGTAGTCTTTTAAAAAGGAAGAAATATTGCAAACCTAACCAATATTAAATTTATTTATTGGTGCATCTTGTGCTATGACAAAGCTGCAATAGTGTTTAAAAATTTAAAAGCCATCAAATTTTTCGTATACAGCCAAAATCATGTTTAATATTTAATGTTTAAGAATCAAGATTGTATTTTATAATATATATTTTTTATCTGATACCTTTTACGAGTTAGACTACTTTTAAGATCAATTTAATTTAAATTTTAGTAACATAGTTCGGATCTCCACTTTCAGACGTAGATAAAGAATTGTTCATAGAAATTATGGGACTATTGGGATTTCATCCAATCACTTTAGTGATGGGACATATGGGTAGTGATTTAGCACCATGCCAATCTGCTTTTTCTCTTAATAATATCCTGTAAGACTCACTCCAGTGTAGCACCAAAATGGTGTTACCATTTTGGTGCCAAAACCAGCTGCAACGTGGACACCATTTTGGTGTCCAGCAGCTGGCCCAATGCAACATTTGGTGTTGTTGCTACAGTAGGACACCAAATTTGGTGTTTTATTGTAGCTAACACTATTTGTAAAAATGGTGCGTCCGGTACTTTTTGATTTTTTCAAAATTTCAATATCACCCCCAATCTAATAAATACAACAAATCTAATTCTTTTTATATCCTTTAATATATTTAATATATTCATATAATTTGATTAATAATTATAAATAAAAATTAAATTATTATAAAAAATATATACCGTTAGAAATATTTCATTAAGATCTTTAAAATGAGTATAATATTGAAGATATTTTAATATATTTTTAAGTTTTTAATATATATTATAAGTAATGAAAATATAATGAAAATAATATTTTGTAAATTTTTTTTTTAAAAAAAAACTATATAAGTATTTAATAATTTTGTAATATATTGTGAATAATTATTTGAGAATAAAATTCTATACTAAATAAATTAATTAATATTGATTAAGGAATTATGTATGGAATATTCTGTGAATATACCTTTTACACAAATTTGACGTTATGTACATTGGAGTGTCAAAAAATTTGGTGTTAACACCAAAATGGTGTCAAATTTGGTGTTGTACATTGGAGTTGGTCTAAGACAGTTTTTTTTTTTGTAAGACAGCTCATTGATTAGGACGTTTCACCAAATACCGTTAAATAAGATACAGTTACAGACATTTTTCTTTACTCGAACTTGCTCATATTCGTTGACTGATAATGTCCTCATAGAACTTATTCAAGCAATAACATATGTCAAATGTATGAGGAGAATTGGATGTTGTGAGAAGTACATGCATCTTTACGATGTTGCTATAGATCAAGTTGATTTTAACTTCTCAAATTCATCCTCGTGTCTAAAAAACCAAGTGAAAAAAGGTGATTCCTGGATTCGGAGCTTCAGTTCCACTCTTGTTGTTTCCTTCTAGACAAAACGATGCACATAGAAGAATAGATTGCAATCCTCTGCTTCCTCTGAACTCAACAGGTCAGTTCAATCCAAGGTTTAAATTTTCTATATTTTTTGTTTCATTTTTTAATTTCTTTTTGGCATAAATATTAGTTTACAAAATCTCAAGGCAAGTCTGATAACTCAGAACTCTTCTTGGTGCCTTCCTATTAAATCAACCCAAAACTCAATTGTTCAATATAAGTGAGGACCAGATGGTGGTCTTTTCTAATTCAATTGTTCAATATAACCTCCGACCACTAGCCACAAAGAGTATTCGAGTAATTAAAGCCATCTATTGAATATCATGTCTTTATGACAAAACTTATTTTTAGTTTATAATAAGTTACTTTTTATAAGATTTTTTGTTTTCATCCCTCATATATGCTTGACAAAACTCATATGTGTTTTTCTTTCTTTAATACTACTACTCTGCAAATTATATTTTTAACAATTATATACATCTCCCAAATACAATTCGTGGTTTGAGGGTTTTTAAATTGGTTCCTCTGCTTTTTAAGCAAAAAGAAGCAATTATTCCTTTAAATTTAGTGCTTCATTCTTCCATTTTTGTTTGCTTTTTAAACAAAGGTCTTGCAATTTAGGCAAGAATGTGAGGATAAGTCTACAAGATTCTTTATTTTCTTCTCTCATATGCACTTTTTTAAAAAGTTTTCATTATTTTAGTTGAAAAAAAAGAATTATTCTACTATAATCAACCATCTAAGAGCCGCTTTCCTCAGCATTACTAAAGATTCTTATATAACAAAGATATCTCCTAATTATAGCTCATTTCCAATTTAATTTGCATAGGAGGGTTATGGTCTACTACATCTCGGGTTCTGTGTTGCCCAACTGATATTGGTTTCAAGTTTGCAGGTAAGATGATTGCACCCTCTAGCTTTTATGTTATAAATTTTGCAACACCACAAATGTTTTTATGCAACATTAATATGTACATACATTCATGTAACCTGATAGAATATGAGCAAATTATGTATTTCACTATATATTACAATATACATACATAAATATATATATATATATATTACAAGGTGTATACAAGCACCTATTTATAGGTCAAAGAGGAAAACAAAAGTGGTAAATGAATAATCTATACAAGTCAACTGAAATAATATATTATATATATGGTAAATAAATATGTCACAATAATGAGCATAAATTGATGAGGACTAATATGGTAACAAAACTAAATCAGAGCGATTGGTTTGATAGATACAGCATCAACCGCACTTGGGTTATTCAAACTGCGCTCTTGAATTTAAATTCTCATCCATTTGTTACACTAATCAAAAGGGTTGATATATTTAATATATATTGGCAAATAAAAATATTAGAATAGGAAGGATTTCTTTATTATTTATGTCTATGTGCATATCTTTTTTAAGGACTACTAATCATAGCTTTATATTTGATCGAATAATTATGCAATCAAGAGAGAGTTTTTGCTTTGTTATTTCAACTGAAGACATGTGATAATTAAGGTTAATTAACTTGAGATATTTACATAATTTGTAAATTAAATAATTTGATTCCTACTTATTCATTTAAGACTAATTTTCTCATATAAACCGGATGGAAATAGTAGAGAAACTTTCTTGATTTATATTATACCATGGTAACAAAGTGGCTAATTGATCAAGGACTAGTTTAGTATTGTCATAGTTTTTAAAGTAATCACTATGCTAAAAAAATAGACTAGCATTTGATTAATTCTATTGTTAAAATTGTTATAAACATCAAAAACAGTATACATATGTTTCATAAATTTTATGTTGTTGCTGTAAATTTATAAAAAATTTAAATTACACATAAAAATAAATATTTGGCATAAATATAATTCTATAAGATAATATTTACTATATATATGTTGAATAAATTTAAGTTGGTTGCTATGAATTTATAAAATATCTAAGTAAAGCATAAAAATGAATACTTTAATTTACTTTTGATATAAATATAATGCTATATGATCATGGTTGGGATATAAATATCTTTTTGTTAAAATTAACGTGGATGATTTTAACATTTTCACTAAATCCTCTTTGAAGGTAGATTTGGTTGTAAATTTACAAAGCTCAAGTAAGAGGTGAACATCAATATGGCTGAGATTGCGGTCAACCTTGTTATTGACAAGTTGGGTCCGTTGCTTGTCCAAGAAATCAAATTGCTGAGAGATGTACGTAAAGAAATTGAAGATATCGAAACCGAACTGAAAAGCATTAAATGGTTTCTCAAGGATGCAGAAGCCAAGGCAGCAGCAGAAGAATTACAAGGAAAGAATAGTGATGAAGGTGTCCAACTATGGGTGGAACAAGTGAGAGAAGTGGCTTATTGCATTGAAGATGTCATTGATGAGTTTGCATTCACTGTGGCCTAACTTCCTCATGGCAAGGGCCTATTCGGTGTTCTTAAAAAAATCAATCGCTCAATAAAAAAGTTGAAACTATGCCATAATATTGCCAATGATATTCAAGATATCAAGTCCAAACTTGTGAAAATAGAGGAGAGAAGAAAACGCTATGGGTTCGATTCCATAGAGCAGGGATCAAGCTCTGAAAGAAGAAACATTTTGCGACTAGGTGGCTGTGGAGTTGGTTCATATTACACACAGGAGGATCAAATTGTTGGTTATGACTCTATAAGAAATGAAGTCAATAAACAGTTGGTAAATAAAATACCCAAACGTAGAGTGATAGCGTTGGTAGGTGCAGGAGGACTAGGCAAGACAACTCTTGCTGCTAGTGCTTACAGGAACAGGGATGTGAGAAGCCACTTCATTTGTCATGCTTGGATCTACATTGGAAGAACTTACATCAAGGAAGATCTACTGAAGAGAATGAAACAAAACTTTTATAATAGTTCAAATGAGGAGTCTTCTCCTAGGAACATCGAAGCAATGGATGAGATAAGATTGATTAACATGCTGCGGATATATTTAGAGAATAAGAGTTACATGGTTGTCTTTGATGATGTATGGAATGATGAGTTTTGGGCAGATATAGAGCATGCTTTACCTGATAATAATAAAAGCAACAGGTTAATCATCACAGCACGAAACAAGGGTGTTGCTTGTTTCACACCAACCTCACTTGTTCACATCTCTAAGCTTGAAGGTTTACCTTCAAATAAGGCATGGCAACTTTTTTGCTAAAAAGCCTTCAATGGGTCTTGTCCACCAAAATTAGAGGAATTGTCAAAAAAAATCATTGAAAAATGTAGTGGTCTACCATTAGCAATAGTAGCAGTAAGTGGTCTCTTATCACACAAGAATAAGATTGTCACAGAATGGGAAAAGTTACTTCATAATTTGGGTTCAGAGTTAGGAAGTGATCCTTATCTAGCAAGTTGCCATAGAGTTTTATCGGAAGGTTATAATGATTTGCCTGCCCACCTCAAGCCTTGTCTTTTGTACTTTGGTCTGTTTCCAGAAGGCTATTCAATTAGTCATGGGAGACTAATACGTTTGTGGATAGCTGAGGGTTTTGTTCGAAATCATGATCAATACTATAATTGCAATGGCCTTGAAGAAGTTGGACAAGAATATATTGCTGAACTCTTTCAAAGAAATTTAGTTCATGTTTCAGATACGTCTATTGATGGAAGAGGTAAAACTTTTCGAGTCCACGATCTAATGCATGAGATTATCCTAAAAAAGATTGAACAACTGAGTTTTAGTCAAATCCTAAGGGACTCTAATATGAATCAATGCAGAAAAGTCCGTCACCTTACCATACACAAAAGCATTGATGATGTTCTGGAGACAATTATAGACTCAAAAGTACGTTCTATTATTTTTTCTATTGTAGTTGAGCTACCACAGTCTCTTATGAGTACATCATTTGTTGGCAATTTGAAGTTAGTGAAAGTGCTAGATTTTAAAGATTCTCCAATAGCTGATCTTCCTGAAGGAGTGGGCAACCTTTTTCACTTGCACTACATAAGCCTAGGAAATACAAAAGTAAAGACTCTTCTTAAGACGATAGGTAAGCTTGTCAACTTAGAGAGTTTGAATTTGAAGAAAACTCTTGTGAGTGAGCTTCCAGTTGAGATCAAGCATCTGAAAAAATTATATTACCTAATGGTAACCCGTTCAGACGGGCCTGAGTTATCCTATGGAGGCACAAAAATTCAGGAAGGGTTTGGGTCTTTAATGGATCTACGAAATCTAGGTGATGGCTTACAGTTGAACTCTAAATCGGTTAAAGAGCTAAAAAGGCTAAGGCAGTTGAGAAAGTTGGGCATTCAACTGGTTAATGGAAATGATGCGAAGGATCTATGGTCGTCCATTTCAAATATGAAAGATCTCATATCTTTGGGCATAGAGTTGATAAACAGAGAAGATACGCTTGATATAGAATCCATGGCTTCTCCTCCCATACGCCTTGATAGTTTATATTTGTTGGCAAAGCTGACGAAGCTGCCAGACTGGATTCCTCAACTTCAAAATTTATGTGAACTATGGTTAGGTTGGTCGGGCTTAATCGAGAATCCAATGAGAGTCCTTCATAACCTACCCAATTTGTTGCAGCTTTGGCTTGTGGAGGCATACAATGGAGTGCAATTGGATATCAAACAAGGTTGGTTTCTGAAACTCCGGAAGTTGAATCTCACTGTCTTGAAAGGTTTGGAATTTATTATGATAGAAGATGGTGCCATGCCTCTTCTTGAAAGGTTATGGATTTCAAGATGCCCACTGTTGAAGGAGATTCCTATTGGAATTGAGAATCTAAGAAACCTTCAAAGGCTTGACTTTGATGATATGCCAATGGAATTTCATTTTCGTATAACACATGAGACGTTGGAGAAGCTTCAACATATACCCAAAGTCTTTGTCACCTTTAAGGATGAAGACATATGGATGTCTATCAAAGATATGGTGGATTTTGAGCTTGAATTCATTGAGTGAATACCAGAAAAGGAAGCCAGTTCTTAGTTATATCATAACAGGTTCTCTTCTCTCTTTCTTTTATCTTAACTTCATGTCTATGTTCTTTTACAATTAGATGACTGATTTATTTATTTATTTTTTCTTTAAAGCACAATTAGATAACTGTAAAATTATCTGTTAAAATTTTCTTTATACACATGTATATACTTTTAAATAAAAGTATTAGTTTTTCTTTGTATTTTTATTATATTATTTTCTTATTTAACAGACTAATTTTATGCTTCGATTAATCCTCACGAACAGATGAAGCAACGTGATCGAAGAGCAGAACAGATGAAGCAATGTGATCGAAGAGCAAATTCACCTTCCCAATTTATTGAAAACGGCTGTTGTCCTTATCTTTTGTCTTCCTTTTTTTCTTTGAATTGTCGATGTCTATCATGCAATTATTGATGTTAAACTGTATTCTTCTTGGCCAATTTTAGCGTGTATTAATATTGTATTATGTATTGTCGCCACTTATATCTCTCAACATATTATGGTACAATAACGTTTGAGAATGCGAAGTTAAATTAGTATTATTATTATTTTTTAGAATTTGAGGAAAATAAGATTTGAATATAAGATCTATACTTTGTGTGACAAATTGATTGCCTAATATACTTATTCAAATTACTAAATTCATCTAGCGAATCATTAAATTTATTGAATTTGGTTGCTCAGATATAAGCTTTGACATTCATTGAGATTTACTGGGTTGCTAATCGAAGTGCAAGTTTGGGCTTTGATGTTCTTTTGGGTTTCTTGAGCCTACGGTATCAATTGATAGCCTTTGGGCTCTAGGGGCATCCATCCAATTTTTGTTTTTATCTTTCAATCTTTTGTCCTTTTTATTTTTCTTTTCTTTGAGGGCAAGGGAATTGAACTAACACCTTCACTATAGAAATGCAGTTGTCATGAAACTATACCTATAACTATTTATATATGGGATCTTTTTGGATATATTTAGATATATATAAATATATACTTGATAAAAAAAATGTATAATTATATTCTAAAATGTATGATTGTAATTTGTTATATATGATTATAATTAAACATGTTTGATTACAATCAATAAATATAATCACAATCAAAAAATTAATAAATATGATCATATTTAGTAATTATAATCACATATAATAAATTATAATAATATATTTAATTATACAATCACATGTTTTTTTGTTCAAGTGTATACATATTCAGATACATGCTAGAATGTGTATATATATATATATATATATATATATGTCTTATATGTTATCCAATCTAAAATTCTAATTTTCCTTGATTCTCCCCACATATGGTGGTGACATGGTGGTGAAATGACATTATCGAATCTTATAGTTCTAATACAGACGTGAAAGGGTAGGTATACACCACTCTGCTGTAAGGGTACTCCACAAATATAATTTTGAAATTCCTTTTGTTTGATAATATTTGCTGCAAACATAATTGTACACATGCAAACTAATGGTTTCTTGATTTTAAGAAGCCTATATATTTAAGAAAACTTATAAGAAAAGTCTGTATAAAAAAAATAAGAAAATTTATATCTCAAATAATAATAATAGTAATAATAATAAAAGGGTAGGCCTGTTCCCTTTACTCTCTTTAAAATCATTTCACGCTTCTGCTGTGTTTACAATTAAA
Organism: Dimocarpus longan; assembly: GCA_022984855.1. NCBI lineage: Eukaryota > Viridiplantae > Streptophyta > Magnoliopsida > Sapindales > Sapindaceae > Dimocarpus > Dimocarpus longan. The sequence goes on along the minus strand of CM041023.1, from coordinate 10,491,827 downwards.
TGACAGTTTTTTGTTTAAAGCACAAGTAGATAACCTCTGAATTTTTCGTTTGATGTAAATATGTACTTTTAAATGAAAGTACATATACTTGTTTTGTTTGATATATTCATATATTATTAATATAATTTGTAGTTATCACATATTTTTATAATTGTTTTTAGATTTTCCTGTGAATTGCTATTATATTATATTGGTATTCAACGAACTGATTTTATGCTTCAATTAATCCTCACAAACGGATGAAGCAATGTTCATAGTGTGATTGGAGTGGAGAATTTATCTTCATTGAACATGTTTTTTGTCTTTTTTATTTTATAATAATTGAACATGGTTATTATCCTTTTTATATTTTTTTTATTTTTTTACTTATTGTGAATATCTACTGCACGATATGATTGCTATTGTTAAAGTATTTTCTTTCTTGGTCAACTTGAAGTATTTTTCTTGGTAACCGATTCAACTGATTTTCCAGGTTCTGCTATTTCTATTAAGCCTTAAAAGTAAATTAAAACGAATAAAAATTGACCATTATTGTTCATACGATTTAAAGAGAAAGAACTCATTCAGTTCGATAATGTCCTAAATTTGAATAGCCTGAATACAAGTGGCCTTCAGAGGGTGCCATTGATTCCCTTTGCTTTACTTGCTAAATCTTGTACTTAGAAAACAGAGATTACCTACCTATTTATGGATTCAATTTCATTTTTGATAACTAGTAAATTTAGTGGAGGTTATGGTCTATACATGATATAGGGTTCCAATTGTGCTGCTGATTCTAGGCTGCAGTGCAGGTAATGAATTATTACATTTGGAGTAAAGTTGATGAAAGAGCTATATATTGTCCAGTTCGTGATCTGATGCAAGAAGAGGAAAAAACTGGGTTTTAGTCTAGTCTTGAATGGACATATTACGAGTCAATGGAAAAACACATGGCGTCTTACCATGCACGAAAGTAATGATAATATTTTTAAGAGGATTAATGATCCATCTTTCTTTCCAATACAATTGAGCTACCAGAGTCTTTGTAAATAGTTTGTTTGTTACACATTTCAAGCTTATGAAAGTTTTATAGATTTTGTCTATCAAAAAAGGAAAGAAAAGAAAGATACCCTTGACTAAGATTCAAAAAAGTGTTCAATCAGACCATTGGGCATTTGTCTAAGGCAGTTGCGAACATTGGGCATTTGTCTGGTTAAAGGAAATGGAAAGAGTTGTACCCTGCCTCATCTGTCGGAGCTTTGGCTTGTGAAGACATGATTGAGGGCAAATTTATATCAAAAAAGGTTGGTTTCAAAAACTACAACTGTTTTATCTCTTCGAATTTGAGGACCGAAATCTATCATGATAGACGAATGGACAGTAAGATTACGATTCCTCTATTTATGATTTCAGATATGGTTGGTTATAGAGCTCAAGTATAAGAGGTGAAGATCAATATCGCAACAATTGCAGTGAGCCTTGTTATTGACAAGTTAGGTCCGTTGCTCGTCCAAGAAATCAAATTGTTGAGAGGAGTATCTAAAGAAATTAAAGACATTGAAACTGAACTGAAGAGCATAAGATGCTTTCTCAGGGATGCCGAAGCGAAGGCAGCAGCTGAAGAATTACAAGAAAAGAAGGGCAACAAAGGTATCCAACTATGGGTGCAACAAGTTAGAGAAATGTCTTATTACATTGAAGATGTCATTGATGAGTTCGTATTTACCGTTGTCCAACTTCCTCATGGCAAGGGCCTCATTGGCAGTGGCGGACCCAGAAAATTTATTCAGGGGGGACACATAAATAAAATAATAAAAATATAAAAATTAATAATATACTAAATATGTAATGTTTTTATGTAAAATAATATTCAATAACGCTATATATTTTAAATAAAATAAAACATATATATTTAGGCAAAAAAAATAGTCATATGCTTAAAAATCATAATGAAATCATTAAAATAAATAAAAATAAATAAATTACATAAAATTATAATCTTCTTCGACGAGGCTTCATATCTTGAAATCGTTTCATGATAACTTCTTTATCAATTTTGTCAAACATATATTTCTCCACATACGCAAGCAAACTATCATTTAACCATTGATCTCCATTCGATTACTTAATTCAATCTTCACAATATTCATAGCAGAAAATACTCTTTCAACGGTAACAGTTGCAACAGGTAGCAATAATGTCAATATCAAGAGCAAGTAAACTAATAAGAAAACTTTATCTTGTTTTTTCTCAACCATCTTTTGTGCTAAATCTGTAAGACCATTTAATTCTGAAAATTCAATATTAGTGCGTATGACTGTAATATAATTCTCAAGTTGATCTTCAAGTGCCAAAAGTTCAGTAGAGGAGAAGTCTTTTGGATAAAATTGAGCAAGTTGAATCAATTTTTGTTTGTCAAATGCACGAAATTGATCTCTTGGACTAAGACATACAACACAAAGAAGCAACTTAGTATTTGTCTCCAAAAACTGATTATTTAGTTCTTGAAGTTGTAAATCTAACACAGCATAAAACAAGTCTACTCGATAATGATGTATATTGTTTATCTCCTGAGTTTTACGCTTTGATCTCCCTCGAAACATAAATAAATCATCCATGTTAACAACTTGGATTTTATGTTTTTCACAAAAAGTGAAAACCTGTTTCAAGAAAAATCTCATCCATTTTCTCTCATTGTCTGAAGTCGTTCTTTATATGCTTTTACTAAGGTCATGACATTGACAATATCTTGACCTTTTTTCTATAATATAAGTGACAACTTATGTGTAACTCTCAATATTGTTCTCATCAAATGAAGATTAAAAATAAAATCAAATATTTCTATTGCATCCAATAAAAGCTTTGATTCATATTTTTGCTCCTGATTCAATCCATCATCTACTAACATATCAAATATCTCTACAATAGAAGAGAACATGAAAATTATTCTAATTATAGTATTGTAATGTGAGCTCTAACATGTATCACATGATCTCTTAAGATTAGTTTCTTGATTTAAATCTCGTCCACTTGAAAGTTCATCATTCTCTAATGATTCAAAGACTTTAGCTGCTTGTTTTTCTCGAAGAATATCGCAACGTTTAGTAGATGCTCTAATAATATTTATCACCTGAGTAATCCAATAAAAAAGACCAATGATATCTATATGACTTTTCGCTACAGCAATAAGAGCTAATTGAAGTTGATGGGCAAAATAATACACATAAAAAGCATTCTCATTCTCTTGTTGATAAGATTTTAAGGTTTATTGATAAGATATATATTAAATTTAAATTATTAAAAAATAAATAAATTAAAAAAGTAATTAATTTAAGAAACTAACTTGATAAGTCACAAGATGTCAAAGTAAAAATAAAGAGATGTCAAATGAAGATGAGGAGAAAAAGAAAAAAAAAAAAAGCAATTCGTTAAAATTATAAATTGCCAATGTAAATAGTATTTATATAGAAGAGAATTAAAAAGTTAAAATTGAAAAAAGAAAACATTAATTAATTAGGAGTAGGAAAAATATTAGAAGTTGGAAAATTAAATCTTATAAGAGTAAGAAATGGGAAAGTAAGTTAATTCTATTAGAAATAGAAAAATGAATAATTAAATAAAAAAGTAATAAATAATTAAAAAAAGAAAAAAAAAAAAAGGAGAGAAATGGGCTGTTATATTATGCTGACTGTAACAGTGCGCATGTATACAGTGCAGCCTAGATGTCTTCTCTTGTACTGTACCGCTTCCTTCCATGTAGTCCTTGTTACTCACGCTCAACAGCGCATATACACAACGCTGGCTGTTATGTTTTGAAAAAAAATCTTTGTTTTTTTTTGTTGTTTTTTTGGATTTATACAATAAATATATTAATTTTTTTTTTTAAAATTTCAGGGGGGGCACGTGCCCCCCCTGGCCCCATGGTGGGTCCGCCGTTGCTCATTGGTGTTCTCCAAAAAATCAATCTCTTTATAAAAAATTTGCCACAATATTGCCAATGATATCCAAGATATCAAATCATTACTTGTCAAAATAGATGAGAGAAGAAAATGTTATGATTTAAATTCCTTATACGAAGGATCAAACAATTGTCAACATTGGATTCTGGTCAATCAGGTTCTTGTAGCCCAATACCTGCAAATAACACAAAATAAAAGAAGAAAAGAGAAAAGGCAAAGAGGAAGAACAATACAAGAAGATTTTTACATGGTTCGGCTCAATAAATACTTACATCCACGACTGTTACTCTCAAATTTGGCAGAGTAACAGTATGTTATTTTTTAGTGTCTCTGTTACAATGAATTTCAACTCCTGTTTATAGAGATGGGAGATACAAGTTGAATCACATTCAAACTCGAAAAGAATATTTTACATTAGTTATAATACCAAAACAGTCTCCACTATCAATCTAGGCCTTTTGTACAGCCAAATTAGGTTTTTTGTACAACTAATTACTTTATTTCTAGTTGTCTAAATATAGGATAAATGTACAGCTGGTATAGATTGTTCCCATATAGGTTTTTTTAGTAGTAAGGGCTTGGTTTTAATATCTTATAATAGCCCCTAATTTTCTTACTCTTTCCTTGTATAATTGATTTTGTTTTTCCTATTTAATAAGAAAAGAAAACACAGAAAAGGCATGAAAGCCAATTCTGACATCCACCAAATCAACAATTGATTTTGAGAATCTCGAGATTTGATTTGCTTCAAACTAGATAAGTTGACTTGTTCTCAGATTAGGCTGTTTCAGGCTTCTAAAAGATGTTTCAGGCGAGCTTGGACGAGCTCGACGAGTTAAGGCTACTCCAGATCACAAACTGAGATGTTGAGCCCGCTAAACCACATTGTAAGCTCGTTGGGCTGTGGGCTGTGAGCTTAGATACAATAGCTTGAGCTCGCATGACAACATTTTAACTCATAGACCTATTATGCTTTTACCCGTTGGGCTGAATCATTGGCTCTTTTCAGCCCATTTTCTTAGGTCACTAAGATATACACAACAACAAAAATATTTCGAAAAATGATGGATGTGAAGTAGATTCGTTTTACACGAAGGAATATCATATTGTGGGTTATGAATCTACAAGAAAATAACTTAAGAATTGGATGGTGGACAGAAAACCCTAGCACAAAATAGTTGTCTTGCTTGGAGCTGGAGGACCAGGCAAGACAACTCTAGCTATTAGTGTTTACAAGAACAAGCAAGTGAAAAGCCATTTCGATTGTCATGCTTGTATTCGAGTTGGGAAAGCATATAATAAGGAAGATCTAGTGAGGACAATGATACAAAAATTTTACAGTTCAATGGATGAGTCTACTCCTAGGAACATAGAGACAATGAATGAGATGGAATTGATTGACATGTTACAAAAGTACTTGGAGAAACAAGAGTTACTTGGTTGTGTTTGATGATGTTTGGAAAGATGAGTTTTGGGAAGATGTAGAGCATACTTTACTTGATAACACCAAAAGCAATAGGTAAATTGTCACAATCATGGAATATAGGAGTTGCTCATTTTATACCAGCCTTAGCTGTTTGAATCTTTAAACTCGAAGGCTTGCCTATAGATAAAGCATGGTAACTTTTTTGCAAGAAGGCCTTTAACTGTGATGGGTGCCCATAAAATTAGAGGAATCGTCAAACAAAATCGTTAAAAAATGTGGAGGTCTACCACTGGTAATTGTAGCTGTAGGTAGTCTCCTATCAAAGAAGAACAAGACAGCAACCGAATGGCAAAAGTTATTTAATAATTTGGGTTCAAAGTTAGGAACCAATCCTTATCTAAAAAATTGTAATATAGTTTAATCTGATGGTTACAATGATCCTCTTCATCACCTCAAACCTTATCTTTTATATTTTGACTTGTTTCCATAAAGCTATTCAATTAGCTACAGCAGACTAATTCGTATGTGGATAGCTAAGGGATTTGTTTAATTTCAAGACAGCAATAGCAGGGGACCTGAAGAAATTGGAGAAGAATACATAGTTGAGCTCACTCACAGAAGCTTGGTTCAAGTTTCTACAAAGGATTTCGTCAGAGGAGCTAAAAGATTTTGAGTCCACGATCTTATGCATGACATCATCCTTAAGAAGATAGTGTAATTGGGTTTTGGTGTAGCCATTAATGAATATGATATAAATCCATCTGGATTCGACGTCTTACCATACATAAAAATTCTGACACTATTTTGGAGAAGATTAACAACTAAAAATTTGTTCCATTATTTTTTTCGATCGAGTAAACCAACCACAATCTTTCATTAAGAAATTAATGTTTGTTTCCAATTTCAAGCTAATGAGAAACTTCATTTTAGTCATTGAAGTTTCATAAAAAATCAGATTTTTAAAGCTCTTTTGAAAACAGTTTTTTTCATCCCTAACTTTTCCAAAACTTTTCAAAAAAAGTTCAAACTATCAGTTAAACCAAACAGAAAAAGGAAAAAGACTCAATTGTCCCTCATCACCTAAAATGATTGTTTTACCCTTAATAAAATCAAAATATTACATCTCTTTGACTAATAAAAAGTTCACATGTGTACAATAATGTGATTATTGTTTTTTTTTCTTTTAAATATGATTATTACTTTTTTAAAGAGTGAATTCTAAAAACCGCCAACCATTGCATGAAATTAAAGAAACCACCCTAACTTTTTGAAAATGAAAGTTTTGCACCTTGCCATTAGAATTTTCGTTTCAAAAAGTGCATCAGACCCCTATAGTTAGCAAAAAGATGTATTTGCCCCTGCATTATAAAAAATGTTGTTGAAGGATGATTTTATCTTCCTTTTATGACGATTGCTTTTGAAACGGCTTCTTTTGCACGTGTATAAAATGCCCACTACGGAAAAACAAATGCAACTCCCTAATTTTTCACATAGCTCAATCAATTCCCATTTTTCATTCATTTCACAAGAAAAACATTGCAAAATAGTGTCCCATTTTCCATTAATTTCACAAAAAAAAAAAAAAAAAAATTGCCAAACACAGATAAGCATGTTGTTGGATAGGGAGTCATTAGCAAGCTCACCATACATCATCAATAGTGGAGCAATTAAATTTAATAACAAGAGTTATTTATGCCAAAAAAAAAAAAAAGGTAGCGATAAAGATTTCTAAATCCAAAAAGAATCCAAGTAAACTGTTTTTCCATTGTGAAACAAGATAATGCAAATACTACTCTTTTGTAGATTTTGTAGAGCCGACATAAGAAAAAATAACCACAACAGCTAATTCATATAATGAAAATGAAGGAGAAATGCAAGTCCTACAGCCGAAATGAGCAACCAAGAAAGCTTACAAGCAAGAGTGCAAATACTAGAAGCATGCCTTAACGGTAGAATGCAGAAGATAAGGGCCATCCAAGGAGGGTTAAGGGCGATAATGATAGTGAATATCTTTTTCTTTGGTATTACTATGTCATTATTTGTAGCTAATGGACTCAACATAAGTAAGAAGCATACTAGGATGATGTAACCACAGACAAAAACCATGTATTATATGTAATGACATGTAATATGGTATTTATACATTCCATGAGTAGTAAAATAACCCAAAAAATAAAAATTCATAATGTCAAACTTATGTTCACGTTGCAAGCAAAAACCACCTAATTGTTTCATCAGTTGAACAACCCTAAACAAAATCCAAACCCATATAAATTGCACCAAATAAAAATATCCTACTAATTTAAAGTTAGATAATAATAATAGAAGTTAATGTGCAACTCATCAATGCATCACTCCAAGCAAACTTTTGATTGAGACTGAAATAGAGTTAATGGTTGTAAAGATGAGGCAATAGCTTGTAAGGATGGAACTTGTGTAATGGAGGCAGCGGCTAGTGATGAAGGTCATGAAGTGGAGGCACCATTTGTTCCTCTTTCTATACAAAGAAAACAAGATTAGAAATGTCAAAAAAATTTCACAAAAAAAAAAAAAAAAAAAGCAATAAAACCAAAGTGGTTCACCTTTATGGTTCTACCAGCAAGTGGTTGGGTGCAGGTTTTTTTGTTGTGTCCAGCTATCTTGCATTTGGTGCAAACGATAGTCCCACCCCTTTTAGAAGTTGTCTTCTCTCCAAGTCTCTCTTGCTTTATTTTTTACCAACTCCTTGTTTCACAGGTGGTGGAAACATTGGCTCTACATCAACATCCTAAGTAGAGGGGTTGGTATAGGATGAATCATTGAGGTGTAGATTTTCAAAAAGGCAAATATTATCAAGCTTCGATGGTATATTTGGATAATGACTCCTTAAAATAGATGAATAGGTAATTGCACATATAGTATGACAACATGGAATGCCACTAATCTTCTATTCTCCATATCCAAAAGTAAACAAATGCAATTTAACTATATGAGACCTAGTTGGACCCATAATCTCAAACTCCCCATTTCCTACATCAAACAAGCTAAGCACCCTACTCACTCTAGTAGCTTTCATAAGCCTTGCGAACTCCTTTGGTGGTGTGTCATGTTTCCATTTAGAATCATCCACCTTCCTTTGTTGGAACCTTTGAATCACTAATCTCCTAATCCACTCCAACAAACTTAGAAATGTTTTGGCCCTATGCTCACCTAACATCTTATTAAAGGACTCTGTAATGTTATTAGTGACATGGTCACACTTTATCCTAGGGTCAAAACCAAACATAGACTACTATTGTTGAGGAAATATGTCTGACAACAGTTTCTTAGCTTTTATATCAACACCACCTATTTTATTCATCACCCTCTTGTTATCATACAAAGTATAACTCCTTCAGGCCTCCCAAAAAATATTTTTCAATTTTTGACTAGGGTATTTAGTTCTAAAGTTGGCATACATATGCCTTGCACAAAGCCTGTAATATGGAACAATTAATATAAAGTTAGTATGTGTGTAATTAATTGAACTTGTAAAACAAAATCCAAGAATATTAAAAATTAAACTATTACCTTATACCATATTCAGCCAATATGTTTCATATGCTTTAATCACTCATTTTTGCCTGTCACTCATGAAACATATTGGTTGATTATCTGGATAGGTCAAAAATTGTTTTAAGTAGGCCATAAACTAGGTCCAATTATATTGTGTCTTTCCTTTATAAATACAAACTACAAATGGGAAGTGACTAGAGTTGGCATCAAATCCTACTGCAAAAGGTAAGACACTTATGTATGGGCCCTTCAAGTGGCAGCTATCAACCCCAATGAAAAGGCAACATTCATCCAAAAGGTTGTTTTTCTATGCTTCAAATGAGAGGAAAAACCTATGGAAAGTTGGCCTAGGTTGTTGCATTCAAATATAAGATGCTGACCCCGAATTAGTATTTGCAACCATGTAGGCATATATGGCCTTAGCATCTTCATGCCTTCCACATGCTCTGCAGTAACCCCATCGATGCTCTCTTCTTTGCACCATACAACCTAAACCAATCAATACTAACATTAAACTTCTCTATTAACAAATCAGTAATGACATCAACTTTAATGTACAGATTACTCTTTACAAGATCTTCAAACTTTGAGGCAATTCACTTCACCTTTGCTTTCTTATTCTCACACATCGAATACATTCATGCTTACCATTATATGACTGAATCTTCATTGACACCTGATCAATCATCCTTCTTGCATATATTCTCCACAGATAACCTTTGGCTTGACATGTGTATATTAGTTTGTCATTATCATTCTTCACTCTTTTCAAAGCCACCCCTTCATAAATAATATAGTCCTTTAAGGTAGCCCTCAATGTATAGACAGTGTCATGAATCTGGTTTTTCTTAAATTCTATTTCACCATCTACCATATTTTTGAAAGTTTTACCCTTCATCACTCTTACTAAATAAGTGTCATTGTCTTCTATATCTGAATCATTATAAAACTCATTATCTATATGATATTTATACCTCTCAAATGCATCATCTAATTCCTCTACATCATCACCCTGCACATCATCTATATGATCTACATCATCTACTTGATCTACGTCATCTACATCATCTAGATCATCTTTATTATCTATAGCATCTTTAGCACCTAATGTTACACCTACCCCTTCACCACTTTCAATATCATCACCTAACATATATAATATTTTTATGTCACTCCATATTTTACTAACATTTTCATCTTGTAATAGGTTTACATTTGCATTAGGGGTAAAAAAGAAAGCTAGGGTTCCTACCAGAGTTAATCGCTTTTCTGTAACTTCAAGTGCGATTTTCTTGTACTTGTGTATCCTAAACATATCAAACACATCAAATATTTAACTATCCCTAGTTATTACTAGCTTCTCTACACACGATGGTAACACAACACAAATATCATAATCCTCATTGGGTGTGCGCTAGTTTTTTCCATGGCAACCAAGATTTCATGAAACGTACATGATGCTGATATGATCAACATCCCAATACCCTAACTCAACCACATCAGCACCATACTTGACACATATGTCGAATTGTAAGAACACGAGCTGTGGGCTTGAGGTCGCTCTGGGAGCTACAAGCTGGACCTCATGCTAGGAAATCTAGTACTGCGAGTAATATAGACTTGATGATGGAGGATCAGTGACCTGAGAATTGGAGGTTGGCAACCTGAAAGCTCATTCTACGAGCTATAAGTTAGTAAGATAGGGGCTTGATCCACGAGCTATAAGTTGGTAAAATGGAAGTTTGCTCTGCGAGCTATAAGCTAGTGAACTAAGAGCTCGCTCTGCGAGCTAGATATTGGTGAGTTGAGAGTTCATACTGCAAGCATAAATATTAGTGAAACCTAGAACTAGTTATGTGAGCTAAATGATTGATAAAATTGAGAGCTCGCTGTAGAGTCCAAAATTTTTTTATGAGAAACGAAAATTTTTCAATGAATAGTATTTCATGTGAGTAGTATTTTTGATTGAATAATATTTCTGAGTGAATAATGATTTTAGGGATTAGACCCCAAAAATCAATAGAAGTGATTTTTCTGATAAATAGTATTTTCGAACGGAAAGTATTCGTATGAATAGTAATTTTTGAAAAATAGATCTTATGAATTAAAAGTTTCAGGATAAGTATTAAAGTTGAAAAAAAAAACTAAAATAGATCGAAAATGAGTTCATTTGAATAGGTTATAAGTGATCTGAAGTTTATTAGACGAAAATATCATTTTTAGAGAATAATAGGTATTAATGGTTTTACATCCATTTGAATTTTTTTAAAAGCATGCAATTAAGAGATCTTATGTTCAATTAGAGTATTACATGGTCAATTTAGAGATTTAACGACCATAGAATATTTTCAAAATTTATTTAATGTAAGACACGTACAAAGGGCATTTTAGGAACTTGAAAAGAATGAAAGAGAGGCATGAAAGTGGGACAAGTGGCGTGAGAGGAAGGGAGTGCATGAAGTGGCGTGAAAGAAAAGAATTGAGGCATGAAAAGAAATGATAAGAATGGCAAATGAAGACCAAATAGAGGAGAAGATAAAAGATTGTGTTGGAACGAAATGGAAATTTTTAGAAATTGAAACTGTTTTTATTATTCAACCAATCAAAAGTTTCCAACTTAAATCGATGACAAGCTTGTAAATTTAAGGACAATTGAGGGCATTTGTTAGTTCAATCAAAAGCTATATATATTATGTGGTTAGAAGAGAAAAGAAAAAGAGAAGAATTGAGAGATTGAAAGGTGTATGTCAGCAAAAAGCAGAACCTGGTGTAGTTGTTGTCCTCCATCAAATTTGAAGCTATTTTAGGTGATTTCTAAGCCATCTAAGGGTTGTGCACAAGCCTTGGAAGGTTATCTTGCAAGGTCAAGTGAGTTTGAAGTGATAAGGTTCAATTTCCATAGACTTTTATATATATGGATTGTGTGTAAAATGTTTGATTAAAGTTCCAAGTGAGATGTATGTGATTTTTATGAGGTTTTTATGTATGAAATTAGAGAATTCAAGTTGGGGTATGAGCAAAGTTGAGATTTCAAGGAGAATTGATGAATTTACTAGTGTAGGTGAATTTTTTATTTAAATTCAAATGGATGTTATTTGGAATAGTTGCTATCATGCCATGAAAAGTGATGTAAATTTAGTGTGATTTCACATGAAAAATTTAAAGAATTCTTGGTGTTATGTTGAGTGATGTCCACGGCCAAGCTAGGGTTTTCATGATCCAAATGGTGTTTGATTAGTTTAAGAAAAATTTTGAGCATGTAAAAGGAGTAAAACTATCAAGATTTGATGTTAAAATGAGAAGCAAAAAAGGTGTAATAATATGGTGTATCAAGCAGTCATTTTTCTGCCCTAAATGTATTTATGTGTTATATGATTGTGTTTGAATGTTTTGGAAAGTTTTATAGCTTGTGTGAATTATAGAGTCAACATGGAATTGGAAAGAAATCAATTGGATGCAAAAAGGGGTGTATTTGGTCAAGTCATACTATATTATATGGTTGTGAGTTTTTATGAATCTTACTTGATTTAACATTTTTTTTTTTATGTATTTTAGCATAATCATGATGAGAAAATTTAGTGAAATCGAAGGCATTAAATGTGTGAACAAGATTCGGCTAATATGAGTTGGTATGATTCAAAGTTTTGTTTGATTCGTGGATGTGAATTTAAATATCGTAAGAAGTACAGTATGAATTTAGGACTCATGAATTTTTAATAGGAAGCTTATACGAACAAATTCAGATGAGATATCGTCTAAATCTAGAATATGAATTTATGTAGGTGAAGTAGAAGACGAGGGAACCCTAAAGTGTATTTTATTGTGAGCCACTACAACTAATAGGTGAGTGTCTTTTAATTAATTAATTTATTAAAAATCATATATTTGATGTATTTTAAAAATTGAGTTGAAATAAATGAATGCGAAATGAAATGTCTTTTCATGAATTGGAAATTTATAATGTAAACTATAGATTGCACGAATTGGAAATATGTACTTGTAAACCTATGGTATACTTGGTAAATATTGCAGTTATCTTCGATTGAGTTTGAGTACCTAAAACGAGCATTGGCAATGTCAGGGGGGTCTGTCACTATTAGCGAGAGGAAACCGCAGGGCGGATTGTGTCATGTCAATTCAGTCATGTGTGTCGCCCAATGCACGTACGTGGTATATTATTAGCTAGCTTCCACCTAAGTGAGAAAAAATGTCGCTCTGTAGCGAGAAAAAAATTCCACTACGTAATACTGGATAGATGGCCTGAACGAGAAAAAATTCTAGGAAGGCCGAAGTGAGGCAAAATTCCGCTCCATACCTAGGATACCATGTGATACAGACCGTTAATGGGTGGCTTGATTTATTCAGACATTTTTCAAATTAGTAAATGCCACCACTATTTGCATTTTTCATCAGACAATTGAAAGCATATGGTAAATTTGATTTATCATTATGTTTTAAAATAAAAGTGAATAATATTTATGAAAATGATTTATCTATGTAATTAATTGAAATATGGTTTTCAAAGAAAAACCGATTTTACCATTATAGTTTTTAAAACTTAAGGGAGGCATTTTATAAAGTTAGACTGAAATGGGGATTTATAACACTCACTGGGCTCGTGTAGCTTACAGTGTTTTATTTTTTTATAAACAAAACCTTCTTAGGGACAGATACAGGTAAAGGTAATCGGTAACAGAGACTCCAACCCAGGACTAGAAAGATCGAGTCGGTGGTGCTGCTATGATTGTATATATATGTATTTGGAACATTTTTAAAATAAATTGTATATAATTGATTGTATAACTTTTTTTTTTCTTTGAATATGTGTAAGTAAATTTATATGCACGACTTAGATTGGTGGTTGTGTTTTAAATTATTTTGAAATTGGATGACATATTTGTGGTTACTTATGAATTGATAAATTGAGGGCCTGAGGCCCAGAAGTTTGAGGAATAATGTTTGAATTTAGAAATGTATATTTTCTTAAAATTTTGCAAGGTGACATATTCGAGAAAACAGCTATTATGCTGCCCAAATTTTTATTAAATAGTTTTGTGATCGTGTATATATATGTATATATATATATATATATATCCACCTATTTCTGTGTTTTTATAGCGATTGTTAAAAAGGTTTTTAGAAAGAAAACGGATGGAAATCTTTCAATTGGATCAGATATCGGTTGGAAGGCTATCGTGGGGTTGTTGACAGGCTGCTGTCTATACGGAAATAGGTGTGTAGAAATAGGGCCTATCACGAACTCATCCACTTTACACTATTGACAACAAAAATAAACATCCATGTTCAATCAACAAGAAAAAAAAAAATTACGTGCATGTTCAATCAACATTCATTTTCATTACACTAACATCTGAATAGAACATAACATGCATTATAATAACATCAAACATACAACATAAATACATGCATGTTCAATTAAAAACACCTAACATGCTGGAAGCACCCTAAACTCATCAATTACATTCTAACATAAAAAGACACGTAATATACATATTATTTCAATAAAAAAGAACATAACATTCAAAGAAAAATACTAACATTCATACATGCAATATACTAAAGACACCCTTTTATAATAAAGACAACCCAAAAACATGCATTAACAGTATGATTTTTATTAATTTTTTAGACTCACATAAAACTCCCGAATTTTACATAATCTTCAAACCCTAAAATCATCAAATGACAATATTATGTTTCGATTATCAAACATCCACATGTTGTAACACACACTTGAACAAGTTTAAACAAAAAGTTTTGAAAACAAAACCCAATCCTTTTCCATTTACAAAAACCCTTTTCTTTTGTCAAATGAACCGTTAACAATGGATAAAAAAGTGAGAAAAAATAAACCATCGAAACACAGAAGATGCATGTTTAGCCTCCGTAAAACCTATACATGGACAAACTATACCAAAAACCATACCTTGCAAGGCAAGCACCCTTGTTAGTTAGACTTCAAGCTTCGTCCTCAAACCTTTTCCACCACACTTTTGAGCACCCTTAACACTGATGATTAACTTGTCACTAGTTTGCCTATATGCAGGGAACGATGGTCGTTCTTAAGGTTAATGTGCTTGGCATGAAGATTGTCAATTGCTTTGTGAAGACAAAGCAAGATAGATGGTCTTGTCTCCCTCTTCAACATTCCATAGGGACCACTACGATGGTATTTCTAGCCCTTTTTATATAAATATATATATATATATATATATTATCATTTGCTTATTCATTCACCTTTATTGCACATTTAATTACCGTCTTACCCTTAATCCACTAACAACAACAACATTTTCAAATGAAAATTCTAACGGTAGGGTGCTAAAGGTCAGGATTGTTTCTTTAATTTCATGCAATGGTTAGGGGTTTTTTTCTTAAGAATTCAACCTTTTATAAATTAAACAATAATTTAAAAAATTAAAAAAAAAACAATTTCAACCTAGATAATTTAAAAAAATAAATAAATAAATAAACCATCCTAACAATTTAAAAACAATAAAGATTTAAGAAAAAATTTCAAGAGCAACACCAATTAAATATCAACTAGCATCACCACTTTTCTCTTTCTTTCTCCTTTATGTCTCTCTTTCTCTCGTTGTCTCTTTCAAATTCTTTTTTTTTTCTCAATTAATGTTGTGGTATCAAACCTAGAACCAGCACTAGTTCTAGGTTCGATGGAACCCCATCAAGCCCCGAGGTTTTGAGCTCATTCATGTTGTTCATCGCCCTCTTCTCATCGAAGATTGCATTTTTTGGGTTTTCTATTAGCATTGTTGGAAGGTTTAGTGGGTTTGGAAAAGGATCTATGTTAGGTTTCTCAAGTTTTCTTTCTCAAAACTTCTCTTTTGTTCTCCCTAATTTTTTTTCTTTTATTTTGGATTGATGATTGATGATGTTGGTCTGATAGTTGATGATGGTGGAAGATTGATGGTAGTTTTCATGGAAAATTAATGTTGGTGTGGAATTCTATGTTTTCATTTGTTTGAGTGTCCAATGGAAACCAAGAAATCCAAGTTTCCATTTGAATGAAAACCTAGAAATAATGGAAACCTAGATTTCTAGGTTTCCATTCAAATAAAAACACAAAAGTTGGGGTTCCATTCTATTGGAAACCTAGTTCGGGTTACCAATGAAACTTGTTTTTATTTTATTTTTTTTTGATAAAGTGTTTTGATGTTGTTGTTCTTAATGTTGTTAAAGATGATGTTGTTGTAAGAGATAATGATATTTGTGAAATTGTGATGCTATTGATGATGTTAAAGATTGTGGGATATGATGTTGATGAACTGCATTGTTGAGGTTGAAAATGGTAGAGATCCACTAAATTGGATTTCCATAGTTCATCTTTTTTATAAAATTAAGTTTAAGCAGATAACAAATTATTTAAATAATTTTTTTAAATTTTGTTAAATGTTTGAATCCTAAAAATCCATGTGTTATTATCTTAGTCTCTCACATGAAAAGACCATTTTACGTTTCCTGCCCAAACAATTTGCTATTATTAATTGTCAATTTACTAACTGTTTGGACTTTTTTGAAGAGTTTTTGAAAAATTAGGGATGAAAAAAGCTATTTCTAAAAAATCTTTTAAAACCTAATATTTTTTAAAATCTCAAGGACTAAAATAAAATTTCCCCAATTATAAATCGTCTTCTCGAAGGCTCTCTCCCTTTTTAGAGAGAGAAAGTTATCTCACCTTTAGAGAGAGAAAGCATCATAGAAGGTTGTTCCCAGCTCAATCCGGGCTGTTTTTAGTGTATCCCTGTTTTTTTATCTCTATCGATGTTCTTCTTTTCTGGTTTCCCTTTTGAGTTTTTTCTGGTTTGTGGTTTTTAAGGTTGAATCCAATTGTTAACTAGATCCAACTCTAAAAACCCCATTTTGTTTTAGTTATGTTTGTATAGTTTCCAATTGTTAGGTGAAAATCAATGGTTACATACCTACTTAGTTGTCAGAAACATGTATGGTCTTTAAGGGTTTCAGGGGATTTTAGCGTTGCAATCAAGGAACTCATGGTGCTTTACGGATGGTTTATTCAAGCTTGAAGATGATTTGATCGCTGTAAGGGTGTTACTGTTTGAAGCACCAAACCCTATCTTCAGGTAGCTGCCTTTGTTAATGTCTTTTGGATTTCAGAGGCAGCATTGTATAGGATCTCTGAGTGCTATAATCTTCAATAATGTTATTAGCTTTGTTTTAATTTGTATTTAGTTGTATGGGTTTGGCCAGTTCTATGTTACCTTGCCACTCTCATGATTGGGAACCACATGGTATTCTTTTTAGTCTTCCTCACTTGTTCTTATGATAAAGACAAGCTCTGGTTTGATGTATTTGTGCGTGTATGGCAACCCCAAATTTGGCAGGTTTTAGGGTTGTAGATCTTGGTTCCCAAATTTGAGATTGTTATGATATTTCTAGTATTTCAAAGGAAAAAAAAATGAAAGGAAGTTTCCCCTTATGCTTATAGAAGTACTAGATTTTGAAGATGCTTTAATAGATTATCTTCCTGAAGGAGTGGGAAACCTTTTTCACTTACACTATCTAAGCTTGAGAAATACAAAAGTAAAAGTACTTTCTAAAACAATAGGTAAGCTTGTCAACTTAGAGACTTTGGATTTGAGTATACTCATATAAGTGAGCTTCCAATTGAGATCAAGTATTTGAAAAAGTTGCGTTACCTATGGGTTTACCGTTCAGACCGTCCCTATTTCTCTTATGGAGAATGTACAAAAATTCAAAAAAGGTTAATAGATCTGCTAAAGCTAAGTGGTGTGCAATTGATATGTTAAATGAAATTGCATTAAACTCTTTATTTGTAAAACATGAGACATTGCCAATGCGAAAGTGGATGGAGGACTGTTAGTCATGTCTATCTAAGATATCTTGGATAGGCAACTTAAATTCGGCAAGGCATTACCAGAGAAGGGAGGGCAAGGACACTACTGCCTGTTAATTAATATGTTGGTTTCTCTCAGCTCTCTATTTTAGTTTCATGTTTAAAGTTGTTTTACAGTTAGATGACTTTTAAATTTGCCTTCTGCTGGTATATACATATTTTTGTATCAAGTGCATGTTTTCATTTGATGATGTGATAGACTTCACATATTTTTATAATTTTCTTAAATTCTTCTCTCAACCTTGTTGATATGATCTTTTCTCATAAACAAACTGATTTTAATGTTTTAATCAATTATGATATTTTATTTATTGTCAATTGCAAGTTTGTAATATTGATGTTGCTGAAAAACTTTAAGCAAAAGTAGAAGTCCTCTTACACATATCATTGATATATTTTGAATTATACATGTCTATACAACAGTATTTGCAAATCAATAGTTGCAATAAAAGTAAAGTCAACTGCATAATTCAAGGGATTGCTTCCAATCTAATTATGGCTTTAATGTAGAAGAAGATTGATCATTCTCTTGACTAGCTGCATGATTTAAGGGATTGTATCCCTTAACATTGCCCCTCAAGATGGCGTAAGTCTTGGAAAGTGTGTTTAGAAAGGAGCTTGGTGAAGATGTCTGTAGGTTGAAATGATATTGGAATGTGCAAAGTACGAAGATGACCCATAGCAACCTTCTCATGAACAAAATGATAGTCCAATTCAATGTGTTTAGACCGGGCATGAAACATTGGGTTTACTGACATATAAAGAGCATTCATATTATCACAAAGGTCGTGGAAGTGAGACTCTAATGTCACGTAATAAAAACGTCAACCATGTCAGTTCAACTGTCGTAGATGCCATAGAATGATATTCTACCTCTGATCGAACAGGCTATAGTTGGTTGTTTCTTTGAGCACCAAGAAATACAATTAGCTCCAAGAAAAACACAAAAACCAGTTGTGCTTCTCCTTGTGGTTGGACATCCAGCCCAATCAGCATCACTAAAAGCATAAAGAGATATTGGACTTTGAGAGATGTAACGAATTCCAAAATCCTGAGTACCCTTAAGATATCGCGAAATCCTCTTCACTACCTTTAAATGAACCATGGTAGGATTACTGAAAAATTGACAAACCTTGTTAACAACATGAATTATTTCAGGTCTTGTAAAGGTAAAGTATTGCAAACAACCCACAATACTTCGAAAAGTCGTGACATTTACTGGATCATTGTCTGAATGAGTGACTTTTTCCTTTATGGCCATAGGTGTTGCAAAAGATGTACTCTCAAGCATTTGAGTTCAAAGTAGAATATCTTTTGTATATTTTTGTTGAGAAAGAAAAATGCCACCAGGAATGTATTTGATTTCAACACCAAGAAAATAATATAGTGTCCCAAGATCCTTTATTGCAAACTCTTGATCAAGCTGCATAATTAAATGTTGAATAAAATCATCATTGTTACCAGCAACTAAGACATCATCCACATAAATTAATAAAACAGTAATGATATCGGCAGTTTGAAAAATAAAAAGTGATGAATCTGCTTTACTGCAATAAAATCCAAGCTAAAGTAAGAATTGCGAGAGACGATCAAACCAAGCACGAGGAGCATGTTTGAGACCGTATAGTGATTTCTTCAATAAGCAGACCTGTTTAGGACATTTAGAGTCAATGAACCCAGGTGGCTGCTCCATATATACTCTCTCCTTGAGATAACCGTGGGGAAAAGCATTCTTCACATCAAGCTGTCTCATTTTCCAATTGAGAGAAAGAGAGAGAGAAATGATCAACCAAATTGTTGTTGGTTTGACTACTGGACTGAAAGTTTCATCATAGTCAATGCCGAAAACTTGAGTTTATCCTCGTGCCACTAATCGAGCTTTGAATCGATCGATAGACCTATCTTCTTTGGTTTTAAGACGAAAAACCCATTTAGAGCCAACCACATTCACTTTAGAAGGTCGAGGAACTAACTCCCAAGTGTTGTTGTCATGAAGTGCACGAAGCTCATCTTGCATGGCTTCAACCCAACGATGGTCTTTGAAAGCTGTTCTTAAAGTTTTTGGTTCAATCGATAATGAAGACTTACCATTTGTAGCAATAATAGCGTAATCTTTCAAATATGTGGGTAGTCTACAATTACGTATTGGACAAGTATCACCTGAGGAATCTTATACCTAACTTTCAAGGTTTATATTTGAGAACTTTGAAGTCTCACTTTCTATATTTACATTTTCTGAAGTCGATAGGTCTGGTCTTGCATCATTCGTCGTCAAAGAGGTCATCATTTGATCTTGAGAATCTACATGACTACATTGGTCAACTTCAATTTCAATATGTGTATGATTTTTGGTCATCATGTGGTCCTTAGAGTTTGCATGATTGTCTTGGTCAACTTCAATTGTAGAATGTGAATGATTTTCAATTATCATGTGGTCTTGAGAATCTGCAAGATTTTTGCTGAACATACAATCTTGATTTTGAGGAATCAAAACAATATTTTTGGAAGAATTTGCAAGCAAATCACAATAATTAGTAGAAATAGAATTGGAAGTATCACTATTCTTTGCCTTTAAAGGAGCCATATTTGAAGATTTTTCTGATTCTCCAATCAAATTAAACCACTCATCTATGGTGGGAAATTCAGATAAGGTCAACTTTGAAGATGTACAAGTTTCTTCTTTTGGTTTGAATGGAAAAACTTCCTTATCAAAGACAACATGCCTTGAAATATAGACCCTTTTTTGTTTTAGGCTCCAAACAACGATATCCTTTGTGGATTGGGCTATATCCAATGAACACACATGGATATGTTTTGGTTGAGAACTTTGAACTCCCTTGATGTCGTAAAGAAGGAAAGCATTGACACCCTAACACCCGTAAGCCGGAATAGTTGGGATGTCTTTTTTATAGCTTAAAGTAAGGAGTTTCATTCTATAATTGACGGGACCCTTCCCGAATCTCTATTCTGGATCCGTGAAGTATCCCGTAGCACTCCGACAGAACTCCAACGAGCCCTAACTTTGACTCGAGGAAACTCCATCGGAGCACCGTGACTTATTTAAAACTGATTTACTAAATTTCTAATAAAAATCCGGCAGCATGCTGACTGTATATTCGACAATGCCACCCTGTAGATTTAAAAGCAATTTTAAAAAAAATACTTCTATAGCACACAAATCTCAACTCCTAGGGGCCTCCGGCCCTTACTCAAATCAACTCCAACACACAATAATTATATTTGCAAAAATTATGGAGAACTAGGATTTTCTTTCAAACACTTTCGTAAAATGTGCATCCAACATCTGGTATTTATATTTACAAATATTTATATTATAATTTATATACAACACATGCATGTGACAAAAGATGAGCTATACAATGGAATGTAGTCGTCCGTCAGTCTGAGCCTCGCCAGCTGGACGACTCGCTCCTGCACCTGAGAGAAAATTTTTAAGAAATACATAGCACACAAACGGTGAGTATAACTCAGTGAGATAAATAAATAACAGATTTATAAACTAAAGTATTTTTCTAAAATACTTCTTTTATTCTTTTCAATTAAAACTATTTCTGAAATTCATTTTGAATTTCTTTCTAAAACTTTATCATTTCTCGCTTTGATGGTAACCCAGGGAAACTACTCCTGTCGTGGCCGCATAAATCTCTAGCTAAACCACTAGGAATTAAGGAATCTACCCTGTGTAGTTACCGATGTGCGACTCTGGGCACGCGTTACCCCTACACAATCGGTTTAAACTACACTACCCTATACGTGCAGAGGGTCGCTCAATTGACTCTTTTTCTCTCAGTTAGTAACTCTCTCACATCTACCATACACGCATAGGGCATTCTATTGGGTACTCAACTGGGGCTAGGGTAAACCATCGGCGTAAGAAATTATGTTTTTCTTGGTATTCTCAAATAATCTAGTTTTTAAGGCAAAGAGCCTAAAAACTTTAAAATCTCATAATTTCTTTACATGAATATATATTTACTTTAACAATTCATATAATAGGATCCAACTATATTAAAATATATAAATAATAATGAACTAAATGCATATAAGATTAAAATAAGCTTTAAACAAACTAAACTTGAGGAAAAGTAGATTTCTACTCACAAAGCACTTCCCGATCGCTAACTTCCAATTTGAGGAACTCTCTTCACCTCTTACACGTCTCGATGTCCAATAAAGAAACTTCCAATTCACCTAACGTTTAAATCACCAACTTATTTACTACGTCATTCCAATATAAACTCTAATGGAATTCTTTAAAACTAAATAAGTCATAACTCAACCCATTTCTAAGCCCTTATTTTATACCATTCATTTCTATAAAGTTTTCATGTTCCAACACATTTAATTACACACTTGGAACCACCAAAACAAAATAAAATATAAATGGGACAGCTTGCACGTAAAACGTCCGCGTGGTTACCTTTGAGTATTAAATGTGTTCCATACAATGAAATTTGTTATCTATGACTTAATCATCCTCAAATATACATTCAAGCACATATTTAGGACCTTAAATTCAACTTAAAATCACACAAATTCCTACTTATATGCAGCTGTCTTTACTTTTGTCGAAAATCACACGAATTACTCAATACGCGATTTTCTTTCGGTTTCAACGCGTAATCACATTCTATCATGCATTTATACACTTAAAATCAATTAATCTCCATTTTATTTAAACAAAATACAGCCCATACACACACCCATACATACTGCCGACAGAACATCACACAAATACCCATTCTTTTCACTCATTCACGGCACACACACCCATCACAAAATCTCTACACCATCACCTATTTCATTTCAGTTTTTCATGAGGCAAAATCACTAAAACCCAAGCTAACTTACTGGTCTGAGAGTTTAGCAGCTGGTCATGAACTCCCACAGCAGTCCAAAGCTTCCATTTTTTTTGAATCTAACTTGAGCTACAACAAAAACCCAACAATAACACGAAAGGGACAACACAGCTCAAGAAAAACATCACACAAACTCAAGTTATTTCTCTTACCTACTGAGCATCATCTCCTTCACGCCAACCCCTGCATTTTTCCTCCATCTGCTGGCTTCATCCAGCTCCTTTTAGCTCATCCATTGCTTGCTTCAGTTGACCCGAAATCTGGCTTCTTCACTCACGGTCTGCCGAGCTTCATCCACGCCAATCGCGACTTCAGCTTCTTCCCGATTCCAAGCTGTCTTCCTCACTTCCAGATCTGGTTTTCTGGGCTGAAATCAAAGGTTCATCTTGCTTCTTCAAGCCTCCATCTGACCGTGAAGAAACCCCTTGGGTGATCGGTTTGGTGGCTGCACTTGGTGGCCGAGAGGGATGATCGCGCGAGAGAGATTTTGGGCTGTCTTCAGTTCTGCTATTTGGTGTTTTCGGGTCTGATTTGTGTCTGGTTGCCGTGCCAGATCTGAGCTGGAAGAAACACTCTAATATTGCTTAACATATTGCTCAAAAGCCCCTCTATTATTCTCAATTATGCCAGCTTAACTTTCACTCCAATTTTGGCACTTACACCCCTCTTTTATTACTATTTTTATGTACTTTACTTATTTATTTTCACTCATGTCCATACTCATTTTTAATCTATAATTTACACTTCCTAATGACCTCTTTTAATCCTCATCACTTATATTTCTCAAAAAAAATATTTTATCCCATAAAAATAAATACGTTAAATCCGTCAATTTCTATAACGATTTTAATATCGATTAAATTAACTATTATTCCTCTCAATAATATTTCTAAAATATTCCACACTTATCAATTCATCAAATTAACCTCATAAACATCCAATTGAACTTATAATTGTTCACTTTCATCACATAAGAAAATTTTCTCACAACGGTGGAATATTTGAAAAATACATTCACATTTAATGTATTTATCGATATTTATATATATTCGTAAGTATGAAGGACTTGGTCCTAACAATTTCTCCCCTCCTTAAAATAAATTTCGTCCTCGAAATTTAAATATGCATACCTTGAATAAACAAGTGCGGATACTGAGTCTGTATTTGGTCCTCTCGCTCCCATGTAGCTTCTTCAACTCCATGATTCATCCATAACACCTTAACCAAAGGAATTCTTTTATTGCGGAGAACTTGCTCTTTCTTGTCTAAGATCTGAACCGGTCTTTCCTCGTAAGTCAAGTTCTCTTTCAATTCTATCAGTTGATCCCTTAAAATATGTGAAGAATCCGGAATGTATTTACGAAGCATAGACACGTGAAAAACATCATGAATCCTGGCCAATTCTATAGGTAGCTTTAATCTGTAAGCCACTGCTCCAATTCTTTCTATAATTTCATAAGGTCCAATGTACCTGGGACTCAATTTTCCTCTTTTTCCAAACCTCAATACTCCTTTCCAAGGTGATATCCTCAGGAATACTCTGTCCCCTACCTGAAATTCTAGATCTCGTCTTCTATTATCTGTATAACTTTTCTGACGATCTTGGGCAATCTTTAACTTGTCCCGAATAATCTTGATCTTATCTGTAGTCATCTGTACCAATTCAGGACCTAAAAGTTTTCTTTCACCCACTTCATCCCAGCACACTGGCGTCCTACACCGCCTCCCATAAAGAGCCTCATAAGGTGCCATGCCGATACTGGCCTGATAACTATTATTATAGGCAAACTCGATCAAAGGTAAATAAGAATCCCAACTACCTCCAAACTCCATCACACAAGATCTCAACATATCCTCAAGAGTCTGAATAGTACGCTCGGACTGTCCGTCCGTCTGAGGATGAAATGCTGTGCTGAAGTGTAACCGAGTGCCTAAAGTTTTCTGTAAACTAGGCCAGAATCTGGATGTAAATCTGGGATCTCTGTCAGATACAATCGAAACTGGAGCTCCATGCAGCTTGACAATCTCGTCAACATATAGACTGGCCAACTTGTCTAGGGAGTAAGTATTACGAACCGGTAGAAAATGAGCTGACTTCGTGAGCCGATCTACAATCACCCAAATACTATTATATCCACTCCGACTACGGGGAAAACCAACCACGAAATCCATTGTGATATGCTCCCATTTCCACTCTGGAATAGGGAGAGACTGAGATAATCCTACTGGCCTCTGATGTTCTGTTTTAACCTGCTGGCATATCAAACATCTGGATACATACTCAGCTATCTCCCTCTTCATACCTTTCCACCAATAGTGCTTTCTCAAGGTATGATACATTTTTGTACGTCCCAGATGCATTGCATATTCAGAAGAATGAGTTTCATCTAGAATTTTTTTCTTTAGATCTGGCAGGTCTGGCACACATAATCCTTGACCCATCATTAAAGTACCATCCTCCCTCACAGAGAAGCCCTGTCCTCTACCTAACTGAGTCTCCTGACGAATTTTGATCAATTGAGGATCCTGACCCTATAACTCTCGGATCTGATCTACAAGTACAGGTCGGACCTGAAATGAGGTTAACAGTGCATCTGACTCTGTAGTCTCCAAATGAACACTTAGGGATCTCATATCTCTCAACAACAAAAAGTACCCTACCCTCAAATGAGCCACGGAACTACTGGGCTGTCTACTCAAAGCATCAGCCACCACATTAGCTTTCCCTGGATGACATTGAATAGCACAGTCATAGTCTTTAATGAGCTCTAACCATCTCCTTTGCCCCATATTCAATTCCTTCTGAGAGGATAAATACTGGAGACTTTTGTGATCTGTGAATATTTGGCAGGAAACCCCATACAGGTAATGTCTCCAGATCTTCAGTGCAAACACAACCGCAGCTAGCTCTAAATCATGAGTAGAGTAATTCTGTTCGTGCTTCTTCAATTGTCTGGATGCATAAGCTATGACTTTTCCATGCTGCATTAAAACACACCCCAGACCCTGCCTGGATGCATCACTGTACACCACAAAGCCCTCTGGAGCTGATCAAATAGATCATCAATGTGAGGAAGTGGATACTGGTTCCGTATAGTCACTTTATTCAACTCCCTATAATCAATACACAACCGCATACTACCATCTTTTTTTTTTTTACAAATAACACAGGTGCTCCCCAGGGAGAAACACTTGGCCGAACAAAACCCTTATCCACTAACTCCTCTAACTGCACCTTCAGCTCTCTCAACTCAGTAGGTGCCATCCTGTAGGGTGCTCTGGCTATAGGTGCTGTCCCCGGAATCAGATTAATCTCGAACTCTATCTCCCTGTCTGGAGGTAACTCAGGAAGATCATCCGGGAATACATCCGGAAACTCCCTAACCACAGGAATATCCTCTAATCTAGCTTCCCTCTCAAAAGTACCCATAACATAAGCCAGATAACCTTCACACTGCTTTCGCAACATCTTTCGGGCTGTCATAGCTGATATTATACAAGAAGAAAGCATCCGACGCTCACCCTTGAAAACTACATCTGGCTCCCTTGCACAACTGAATCGGACTTCCTTTCGGAAACAGTCAACTATGGCATGGTGAGTAGCTAACCAATCCATCCCCATAATCACATCAAGATCCTGAATATCCATCACTACTAGACTGACCAGGAATGCTTTACCTCCCACCGTAACCTCACCACCTCTGTATACTCTCTCTGCCACTAGTACACCCCCTGTAGGAGTAGTCACTACCATCTCACACTCTAATGGCTCTACCGACAATCCGGCTCGATCAACAAAACCCTCAGAAATAAAGGAGTGAGTAGCTCCCGGATCAATTAATGCATGACTATTAAAACCAGAGAGTGAAACTGCACCTGTAACAACCTCGGGCGTCGCCTCTGCCTCCTGCTGCGTGACAGCAAATACCCTGGCTTGAACTGGAGGTCTCCCTGGCTGACCTCTGAATGAGGCACCTCGACCTGAACCTCTGACCGGCTGATTAGGGGTCCCTGGTCCTCTCCCCTGTGGACCTCCCCTGCCTCTCGACTACCCTCCACTAGGCTGAACCGGAGTCGCTGGTCTTGCCTCACTACTCTCTGCAGTAGTCCTCTGCGGGCAATCCTTCTTCATATGTCCCTCCTGACAACAATAATAGCACCCAGTACGACCAAAATGACACTCTCCTCGATGAAATCTCCCACATGTCGCACAGCGGGGTACCCTACTCTGATTGCTACCTCGGCCCTGAGAACCCGATGGCTGCCTCACCGAACCCTGACTGGAGGTGGCTCCCTGACTCTGTGGTCTCATCGACGGTCCTCCAGACTTGCTTCCAGTCTTGGGGGTTTTACTGGGCCCCCCTGTCTGCCATCCTTGACTCGGTCCCCTCTTCTGTTGCGGTGGCCCTCTCTCTGCCTGAACAATCCTCTCGACCCTCAACGCTGCCTCTACCAGTCTCTCATACTCTCTATACTCTGTAGCAGCTACATATGCTTTGATTTTAAAATTCAGGCCCTGAAGGAATTTATGGCATTTATTGGCTTCGTCATCGACGATAAATGGTGCTACTCTGGATAACTCTGTGAATTTCTTTTCATACTCTTCCACCGTCATATTACCCTAGACCAGACGATAGAATTCCTCAATTTTTGCATCTCTGTAGGCTTTGGGGTAAAACCTCTCATTGAAATATTCTTTAAATTGTTCCCATGATAGCGGAGTGGTCACTCTCCTCCTTATCGAATCCCACCAGTCTTTAGCAGAAGCTCGCAGGAGGAATGATGCAATAGATACTCTCTGCTGGTCCTCGCACTCCATCTGCTCTAAAATCCTCTCTGTAGTCTCTAACCTCTCTAAAACTACCTCAAGACCCCCTGATCCATCAAAACCCTCAGCGCCTAGCTTCCGTGCTCTCTCTACGGTAACGCCTGGTGCGCGAGGTCTCATACCCTGCAAAATCTGGGCCAGTCTCTCAATAGGATCAACTGCTGGCCCTACCACTGCTGGCTCTGGCTGCACCCCAGGCTGAGGCTCATTTACGGACTCATGAATAGGCTCCTCGGCCTCAGATGGACCAGAAGGAACAGGTGGAGTCACAGCGGCGGCTCTGCGCGTACGAGGACGACCAACCCGATGCATAGCTCTATGACAAGCACAACAATAAATGTCATGCAAAGTTTTATAAATCAATGCAGTAAAATGCATAAATAACTATTGGATGCACGAATTTCTCAAAACTTTATAAACATTTTCGAACCAAAGGCTCTGATACCAAATTGACGGGACCCTTCCCGAATCTTTATTCTGGATCCGTGAAGTATCCCGTAGCACTCCGATAGAACTCCAACCAGCCCTAACTTTGACTCGAGGAAACTCCATCGGAGCACCGTGACTTATTTAAAACTGATTTACTAAATTTCTAATAAAAATCCGGCAGCATGCTGACTGTATATTCGACAATGCCACCCTGTAGATTTAAAAGCAATTTTAAAAAAAATACTTCTATAGCACACAAATCTCAACTCCTAGGGGCCTCCGGCCCTTACTCAAATCAACTCCAACACACAATAATTATATTTGCAAAAATTATGGAGAACTAGGATTTTCTTTCAAACACTTTCGTAAAATGTGCATCCAACATCTGGTATTTATATTTACAAATATTTATATTATAATTTATATACAACACATGCATGTGACAAAAGATGAGCTATACAATGGAATGTAGTCGTCCGTCAGTCTGAGCCTCGCCAGCTGGACGACTCGCTCCTGCACCTGAGAGAAAATTTTTAAGAAATACATAGCACACAAACGGTGAGTATAACTCAGTGAGATAAATAAATAACAGATTTATAAACTAAAGTATTTTTCTAAAATACTTCTTTTATTCTTTTCAATTAAAACTATTTCTGAAATTCATTTTGAATTTCTTTCTAAAACTTTATCATTTCTCGCTTTGATGGTAACCCAGGGAAACTACTCCTGTCGTGGCCGCATAAATCTCTAGCTAAACCACTAGGAATTAAGGAATCTACCCTGTGTAGTTACCGATGTGCGACTCTGGGCACGCGTTACCCCTACACAATCGGTTTAAACTACACTACCCTATACGTGCAGAGGGTCGCTCAATTGACTCTTTTTCTCTCAGTTAGTAACTCTCTCACATCTACCATACACGCATAGGGCATTCTATTGGGTACTCAACTGGGGCTAGGGTAAACCATCGGCGTAAGAAATTATGTTTTTCTTGGTATTCTCAAATAATCTAGTTTTTAAGGCAAAGAGCCTAAAAACTTTAAAATCTCATAATTTCTTTACATGAATATATATTTACTTTAACAATTCATATAATAGGATCCAACTATATTAAAATATATAAATAATAATGAACTAAATGCATATAAGATTAAAATAAGCTTTAAACAAACTAAACTTGAGGAAAAGTAGATTTCTACTCACAAAGCACTTCCCGATCGCTAACTTCCAATTTGAGGAACTCTCTTCACCTCTTACACGTCTCGATGTCCAATAAAGAAACTTCCAATTCACCTAACGTTTAAATCACCAACTTATTTACTACGTCATTCCAATATAAACTCTAATGGAATTCTTTAAAACTAAATAAGTCATAACTCAACCCATTTCTAAGCCCTTATTTTATACCATTCATTTCTATAAAGTTTTCATGTTCCAACACATTTAATTACACACTTGGAACCACCAAAACAAAATAAAATATAAATGGGACAGCTTGCACGTAAAACGTCCGCGTGGTTACCTTTGAGTATTAAATGTGTTCCATACAATGAAATTTGTTATCTATGACTTAATCATCCTCAAATATACATTCAAGCACATATTTAGGACCTTAAATTCAACTTAAAATCACACAAATTCCTACTTATATGCAGCTGTCTTTACTTTTGTCGAAAATCACACGAATTACTCAATACGCGATTTTCTTTCGGTTTCAACGCGTAATCACATTCTATCATGCATTTATACACTTAAAATCAATTAATCTCCATTTTATTTAAACAAAATACAGCCCATACACACACCCATACATACTGCCGACAGAACATCACACAAATACCCATTCTTTTCACTCATTCACGGCACACACACCCATCACAAAATCTCTACACCATCACCTATTTCATTTCAGTTTTTCATGAGGCAAAATCACTAAAACCCAAGCTAACTTACTGGTCTGAGAGTTTAGCAGCTGGTCATGAACTCCCACAGCAGTCCAAAGCTTCCATTTTTTTTGAATCTAACTTGAGCTACAACAAAAACCCAACAATAACACGAAAGGGACAACACAGCTCAAGAAAAACATCACACAAACTCAAGTTATTTCTCTTACCTACTGAGCATCATCTCCTTCACGCCAACCCCTGCATTTTTCCTCCATCTGCTGGCTTCATCCAGCTCCTTTTAGCTCATCCATTGCTTGCTTCAGTTGACCCGAAATCTGGCTTCTTCACTCACGGTCTGCCGAGCTTCATCCACGCCAATCGCGACTTCAGCTTCTTCCCGATTCCAAGCTGTCTTCCTCACTTCCAGATCTGGTTTTCTGGGCTGAAATCAAAGGTTCATCTTGCTTCTTCAAGCCTCCATCTGACCGTGAAGAAACCCCTTGGGTGATCGGTTTGGTGGCTGCACTTGGTGGCCGAGAGGGATGATCGCGCGAGAGAGATTTTGGGCTGTCTTCAGTTCTGCTATTTGGTGTTTTCGGGTCTGATTTGTGTCTGGTTGCTGTGCCAGATCTGAGCTGGAAGAAACACTCTAATATTGCTTAACATATTGCTCAAAAGCCCCTCTATTATTCTCAATTATGCCAGCTTAACTTTCACTCCAATTTTGGCACTTACACCCCTCTTTTATTACTATTTTTATGTACTTTACTTATTTATTTTCACTCATGTCCATACTCATTTTTAATCTATAATTTACACTTCCTAATGACCTCTTTTAATCCTCATCACTTATATTTCTCAAAAAAAATATTTTATCCCATAAAAATAAATACGTTAAATCCGTCAATTTCTATAACGATTTTAATATCGATTAAATTAACTATTATTCCTCTCAATAATATTTCTAAAATATTCCACACTTATCAATTCATCAAATTAACCTCATAAACATCCAATTGAACTTATAATTGTTCACTTTCATCACATAAGAAAATTTTCTCACAACGGTGGAATATTTGAAAAATACATTCACATTTAATGTATTTATCGATATTTATATATATTCGTAAGTATGAAGGACTTGGTCCTAACAATAATACTAAAGAAGGCAATCGATTAATGAGATATACAGCAGTGGCAAAAGATTCAACCCAAAGGGATAATGGCAAGTTCGCATGAAATAGCATAGTAAGACCTGTCTCAACCACATGACAATGTTTTCATTCGACAACTCCATTTTGCTCTGGAGTTCCAGGACAAGAAACTTGTAAAGCAATCCTAGAATCTTTAATTCTATCGAGAAATAAATTCGAACTAAATTCTCCTCCGCCATCACATTGAAAAATCTTTATTTTTTGATCAAATTGATTTTCAACCAACTTTTGAAATTTAATAAAGCATTCGAGGAATCAGATTTCTTTTTCAAAGGATAAAACCATGTGAATCTCGAAAAATCATCAAGATAAATCACATAATATCGAAAATGTTGATTTGAGGTTAAAGGATCAGGACCATAAGTCATAGTGAATCTTATCAAGAGGAAACTTTGACTTTTTATTGGAATGATTAAAAGGTAGTTTACAACTTTTCCCTAATTGGCAACTAATACATATTTTTGGCTTGAATATCCAATGAGTAATATTAATAACTTGTTTTTCTTTCAACAAGGATAATAACCTCAAATTTGGATGTCCAAGTCGTTGATGCCACATAGATGAAGATGAACCACCTTTTCTTATTGCACTCAAAGCTACATGAAAAATGCCATCCAAAGCATATAATTGTCCCTTTTTATGCCCCCTCGCGATTAGCCTCTGATTTTGTTGATAACAAAACCAGAAGAGGTAAATTCAAAGATACAATAATTATCCAGAGATGAATTTGCCAACTGAGAGTAAATTCTTTTTCAATTCTAGAACCATAAGCACATTATTTAATTTAAAATTTCCTTCTTTAGTTCTAATGGTTGCATTACCAATATGAGAAATATGTAAACCATTTCCATTACCAACATAGATCATATCATTTCCTTGATATGGCTTAACATAAGAAAATTTACCTGGGTCATTAGTCATATGTTAAGTGGTACCAAAATCAACATAGAATGAAGGATAATTAACATCATTGAAAGAGAGAGTAGCAAGTGCTTGTGGAACCTCCTTTGATTGATATGAATAATCAAACCTATACCAACAATCAATGGCAAAATGATTCATTTTCCCACAAATTTGACAAACAACTTTACCAATATCATTTGAAAATTGTTGTAGCTAACCTTGAGTGTTTCCTTGCCTTTGCTGTTGATTTATGTTGTTTATTGACTGATTTGGATGGTACTGACAAGTGGCTTGTCCATTGTTACCAATGTTTTGTGCATTATAGCGACCTGTTGGAGTAAAGCCCTTGCCACGAGAATTGAACTGTCTTTAACCACCTTAATCACGCCCATTTCGTCCACCTCGTTACTGGGCAAACAAGGCTTAAGCATGTTCAAGATAAACATTTTCTTCTTCTTTTTGTGATGCCAAAGTTTGTTCATGGCTTTGTAACGCCAAAACAAACTGGCAAAATGAAGGAATCGGTGGCTTTGATAACATAGCAGTTCGAAAGTCCATGTATTAATTTCCTAATCCTCGAGCAAATTGATAAACTTTATCCAAGTCTGAAACAGGCTTTTTGATAGTAGCAAGGTTGTCGCAGATGAATTTAAACTCCTTCAAATAATCTTCAAGTGAACGAATACCTTTTTTTTATACTTATTAGCATGCTTTTCATATTACCTTTTTTCTCCACAGTAATCGGAAGAAGCTGCTGTTCCAATGAATTCCAAATTTCATAGGCTGTCTCAGCTTCTTCAAATATCATACTAAGGACTTCTTCTTTGATTGATCCCCTTAGCCAAACATTAGGAGCCCATCATTAGTCATCCACACTTTATATAATGGATTTGGAGTTTTGTTTCCCTTTGCATCATCAAGTTCTTTCGCTGGTTTCTCGTCTCTTGACAGATGGTGATAAATCCCGAGACTTCAAACTAATGGGATAATCTGGGAGCGCCATAAAAGGAAGTTGGTGGTGCTCAGTTTGACAGAGACCAAATTAGAGCATTGGTGAAACGTTTGGATGTTTAGTTCAGATTCTTCACTTGGAAGAAAAAGAGAAGAAGATGAACTTGAACTCTTTCTTTTTTTTTTTTTTTTTTTTTCTGGCTTATAGGTATGGCTCTGATACCATGAAAAACTTTAAGCAAAAGTGAATAGAAGTCCTCTCACACATATCATTGATATATTTTGAATGATATATATACATGCCTATACAACAGTATTTGCAAATCAATATTTGCAATAAAAGTAAAGTCAACTGCATAATTCAAGAGATTGTTTCCAATCTAATTATGGCTTTAATGTAGAAGAAGATTGATCATTCGCTTAACTAGTTGCATGATCAAAGGGAACCTTCTCTTGACTAGCTGCATGATTCAAGGGATTGTATCCCTTAACAGTTGCTAATGTATTTTTCATAAACTTCAGTGTGTAATACATATTTTATATATGTGTGTTTGTTGTTGTGTGGATATTAGCACTATTGATATTTGTATATTCTGTGGTTCACCATAAATAGATAAAATTTATATTTTAATCTGCATATTGGACCATAGTTTTTTTTTGTTTTTTTTCCTCCTTTTATAGTGTGAGTAAAATAAAATTCCAATTAGACAGCACAAATAAATCAAATCTAGGTTCGGTTCACATATTAGGATTCTCTCATATCTTTATTCATAAAATATATAGGCTGGTACACTACTGTTTCAACCTAACACAATCACATAAGGCTTCAGTTGTCAAGTGCAGGTGCACGGTTAAAAAAATATGGAGGTTATTGTTTGGTCAACTTCAACTTGATGTAGCAAGACACATGGACTTTAACCACCTATATCTAGCTCAACAAAACTGGTCAAATGGTTGGTTTCTATCCATTGCCGGTTTTGGGCTTTTACGTGGGCAGACATCAAATTGTCGAACGTTTTAAAAATTTTAGTGTATCAAATCTAAATGTTGTTGGTGAAGAAGGTTTTAGTATTTTAGTTGTAACCTGTAACTTGTATTATCTCTTTTGATATATAAATCATTTTGTTAATGGAGCTTTGTTGCTTTCACTATTAGTGTAATATTGTTGCTAAATTTCTTTGATGGTATGCAAATTATTTTAAAATTTTTATGCATTTTGTTGGGCTAAATATAGGGTCATGGGTAGGGTCCACTTAAGATGATCCAAACAGCCCAAGATCCATTTGGATTGATATAAATAACTGCAGGGGTAGTTATATTCAGTTGCCAACACAACTGCTAGGAAGTTTTATAAGTTTATAAAGGGGTGAATGAGTGATTTACAAACACTCTAATACACTTACAATAAAACGTACAAAAACTAAATAAATGGAACAACACAGAACAGAGCAAATACATGAGAGAAAATACGGAGAAGACAATTTGCAAAGGCAAATCACACTATGATTTGAGGTTCCTTTCTGTCAATATAATTGGAATCCAATCAGTTCAACCCGGATCCAGAGACATTTCCGTTGTGTGAAATAGGTAAGTTTTCTGTTCAGTTTTATCTCTTTTTATGATTTGTGTATTGCTTTAATTGTTTTCACAATTTATAAGCAAATATGCTATATTTCCTTGAGAGGTACTCTATGCTTGGTTCCATCATCATGTACAATAAATTGACGGACAATTTTTAATAGGAATCAGTGTCGTAAAGGCGTTAATTGATTGGTTCAAAATACAGAGCAGTATATCATATGGTGTTACTGTTGACGTCAACTTTAGTTTTTCATGTTGATAGAAGAAGGCCCCTCTTGATGTTTCTTTAGCCATCAAAAGATTTATCATGGCCGGAAATTAACGATGAAGAAGTTCATACATTTTTGGTCTCCTACAATTATAGGATGGAACAGAGAGAAAGGTCACATGGTAATTGTGCACAGACAATGAAGCCAAAGTTGTAGAGGGTATGCATTTGGCTTGGAAATTGATATCATAATAGATTATAATCAACATTGAGAAGACAGTGAAAATTACACACTAAAGAAATTGATGTCCGGAAAATTAATGACTGTGGAAACAATTTATGCATCATTTGGACACTGTTGTTTGATCTTATTTGTAACGATTGGAAAATAGAATACAACTTCCAAACATCAAGTTTTACTTTAAAATTCTTTTAAAAAAAAAAAAAAAACTAACTGTTGGGCTTTATTATTATTTGGATCTGGTCCATATAAACCCAAATAAACCGAGTCTGACCTGATAAGAATTTGGTTGGAACCAAAAACTGATAGCAATTATTGGTGGTTATCAGATGATAACAGCCTCTTTGTTGGCAGTTTAAAAACACATAATTTTACGTTTTAAGTGTTCTAACATACGCAGACATTCAAAAGAACAGAGAAAATAGGTAGGGCAAAAGGCACTTTACACTGTTATTAGAGAATTTGGTACTAGTCCATTGGTGATTAGTTCTGACTAGTTGAACAACTCTATTTGCAAGGACATTAGGGCGAAAACGGTTTGTTTTTAATTGTTGTTTTGATATACAGTACACGTTTGCTTTTACTAACAATTCGATTTAATTTGCATAGTGATTAAGAATATATACCCATCACTTCAATCCAAAACTATATCATCTTCAACCAATGTACCAAAATATCTGCCTAATAAGTCCATACTTGTTATATATATGGTCTCCTATGTAAGGGTAGGCACAAAAACATGACCCAACCAAATCGATTCGAAACCGAATCAATTTCATGTGTTCAATTCGAGTCATGTGAAAATAACAAGGGTGTTAGCAAACTGATAAAATTTTGATTCAGTTCAGGTTTAGGTGTCTAGACCCGGACAAAACCGAAAACCAATATATTTATTTTAATTTTTTTATCTAGCAAATTACATATGTGCCCTGAGGGTTATTCAAAATTTTTGAATAACTCTAAGGGCACATGTGTAATTTTGATGCTAATAACCCTAAATCAAACTTGACCGGTCATCATTCCAATGCATGTTTTCCATTCTCTTTCCTCTCTCTGCTTCATGGATAAGATACGCCAATTTCTTTTTCTTAATTCTCCCTTTTTTTCTTTCTTCTTCTTCATTTACCTCCATTTTCCTCTTTGCTTCTGATAGAAAAAAGTTGATAACAAGAACAGGTAATACTATATCAAAATAAAATTTTGGAGACTCTTCAATTTACAATGAATTTGCAACAAAAAAAATAATAAAATTAAAAAAATCAAAAGTGTTTTGTGTTGAGACCCATAATAACCATAGTGTTCTTAAGATAAATTCGTTGCTCATCCGCTGAGTTGTTCAGCGTTTGTCTTACAGGATATAATAATACCAACTAGACTCGTCTGGCAAAATGAACAATATTTGAACCTTTATTACTCTGGACATTTATAACTAGAAATAGTACTTGAAAGAAAATAAACAGAAAGACAAAATGGATTCTCAATTATCTCTAAATAACCAGAAAATATGCTAATTTATAGTCTTCATGTGGGTAGTTACAAAACTGATTTAAAATCAGCCATTTTATTGAATCGACAACTGCACTTGAGAATTCAAATTTATAATTAATACTAACGGTTACAATTTGAATATTCAATTTTTTTATTCATGACAATTAAAACTGCAATTCAATTTTACAGTTAATATTTGAAGTTTACAATTTGAAAAATTAAATCTGTAATTTAGTTGTGCAATTACACTTTTTCAAACTCTTTTTTTTTTTTTTTTAGAAGTACACTTTTGCAAATTCAATAAATGTATTCATGGCACTTAATTCATCGGTTATATTTTAAAAATTAAATCTTCAATTCAATTTTTATTCATCCAAATTCCATTTTTTCCATGAATCCATCTTAATCAAGATCTTTAACGCAATAAAAAAATGAATCCTTAAAATGGGTGTTTATCCCATTTCTCCAACAATCCCCCACATTAATGAAATTGACAAATAAGACAAAAACTATAACTCGAAAAACGCTTATGAGTGATGATAGAGTTTAATGATTAGATTATATACAAAATAGGTAGGTTTTAGCCTTTGAACTTTCCCTTGTGAAAATATATTTTCTTTACTAGTTGATCAATAGACGTGATGTCCTTGAACTGTTCTATCATTTGTGTAAACGATTATATACCTCACACAGAAATCTTTTCTAATACAATTCAGTTCTCACTGTTATGTTCATTTTGGCCATGATCATCTCCTTGACTCTACAAGAGTTTATAAATGATTGAGCCCCCATAATTCTCATTAGAAATGACCCTACATTTCCCTCACATGGGTGATCTCTTAATTTAAAGTAACTTGTATTACTCTGCTCAAATTCCCAACCCATAAGGATCATTGAAAGCATAGCTTATCCTAACTCTTATAGACATCACTATTTTATTATATGAATGGACAGGAGGATAACCTATAATAGATACGAAGGAAGATATCCTCTATAGTGATACAACCAAGCATTTACAGTTAGATTGTCCCATTGAACCTAGATCTTAGGATCTCTAGTCACATAGGTTGGGTTTCCTTTGTAATGACTTATTATTTCATAGGCTTCAGTCTCATTCCCTTTAATGATTTTTCAACTAACTTTTTATTTAACCTTTGGTTGGCTGATCCGTAATGTTATCTTTTAACTCTATATAGTCAATGGTGATAACCCCAGTTGAGAGTAATTATCTCATGGTGTCATGTCTATAACATATATGTCTAGATTTATCATTATACATATTACTTTAAGCCATTCCTATTGCAAACTAGCTATCACAATGGATGCAAATTACAAAAATTAACTTTGACCACATTGGAATATCCTCTAGAACATGATGTAACCATTCAGCCTCTTTAGATTTCACACTTATCCATATAAGCTTTGATGGATATTAATTTTTCTATCAAATTTCTTCATATCAAACCTCATAAAGTTTGAAAACTTTCACATAATAATCATATACTGGAATAGTGATCATAGTCCGTGAATAGTACGTACATCAGGTAAGTTTCCAGGAAAGAGAGGTCGGTCACAATAGACACACTTAAATATCAAGTCTTTCCTAAACATGTACTTCCACACCATCACCCTTATTTCTAACAACAAATTCAAATTTCATTGTGGATCTAGTTATACATGTTTGTTTTGAGAATTTCCATAAATCCTTAGTTGTCTTTTTAGACATGTACACATCGTACTACACATCAGCCAAACCATTCATAATATAATTCCTAAAAAGGGAATTTGAATGGTTTCATGCCTTGATGGTACTAATGACTTGAATATCTATCTCGTCATTTTTTTTTATTTTTTATATAAGCATCTTTCATTAAAAACCTTACATGGTTTAAGGTGGTCAAATAGCGTCTCTTGCTGCCACCTCCTTGAAATTCAAACCACTGAATTTCTCCAGTTTTTCCCAATGGTTTATAGAAACCGAAATCGGTATCATTAGATTATCCAGCTGTGTAATAGACAAAGTTATTATCACATATACACTTATAAAACCAAAAAATAATGGTATTTTAATCTATTATGAATTCTATTGATTTTGCAATTACAAAATATTAATCTAAAAATTAATATTGTAAATTCAATTTAGAGTTAAACACGACTACATTTACAAAATTTAAAATAATTTTGTAAATTCAATTCAGAATTAATCATATTTGCAGTTACACAACATAATTGGCATTCAAACTTGCAATTATTCAAATTTATTTCATCAATAAATCTTTCAATTACAACTGCAATTCCCACTCAACCTTGCAATTATTTCATTCAAATGCAATCAATTGTAAATTTTTGTTACAATTGCAATTCAAAACTTATTCAACTTAAAAAAATCTTTATTTCATTCAAACTTTAATTAAATAATTAGCTTATTAAACGAACATAATTGCAATGAAATCAAATATACTATTCACTTACAATTGTCATTCAAAATTTAAATAAAATTATTTATTTAATTCATAACTGAAATGAAATAAATAAGTTATTAATCCAATTCATTATTTTCATAAAATCAATTGCAATTATTTGTTTAATTCGAAAATCGTAAATGAAATAATTCAAATGAAATTAATTGCAACCATTTTATCATTATTTCAATCAAATAAAATACTTAGTGGCACCTAATTCAAATTCAGATTAATTTAAATTCCAACGGGTGATGTTTGAGCTTCAATTTCTTATTCATTTAATAACTATTTTGGATTTATGATCACATCAATTCGATGTCCTCACGAAGAAGAACATCATCACCTTGATCTTACAAAACAGAAATCAAACCTCAATCAAAATAGTTCATAAAATTAGACTTTAATGTCTCAATTTTTCAGTAATTGACTTAAACAAACATTTTAAAAGTCAATTATCACAATTGCTTATTAATAAGTTATTTGAAATAAATCTAAAATCCCAAATTCAATATTTCAATGCTTGTATCAAACCCAAAACAGAATTTTAGTATTTGATGCAAACCCGAAACCTAAACAATAATTCAAAAGATTATTTCCAGTGTGTGTATCAAATCTAAAAACAAATATTTCAGTGTTTGAAACAAACCTGAAAATGAATAGGATTTTTTTTTTTTTCAAAATTCAAACCACATTTCTTTGAGTTAATTTTGAAACCAACCAAGAATCCCAAATTTCTTCTCTTAAATTCAAATCGAACTAATTAGGATCGAATTTCAATATTCTAGAAATTTTAACCCAATTGGTTTGAGTCAAATTTCCAATACTTTCCATGATTAATTAAGAATATCAATTTATTAAAGATGAATTCTTTTTCAAATCAAAATCAAGATGAAAAAGAATATTTTATCAATATTTTAAAACAACAGTCACACTGTTATCACCTCAGTTTTAATAAAACAAATTAAAATTCAGTTACACTAGCTTAGCAAAATGATTTAAATCAAAACCGTCTTAGCAAACTAGTTAAGAGAAATTGATTTTCTTTTAAACTTATTGAACCAAAACCAATCAAATTTGTTGCAAAACAAAATTGCAACACACATTTTCCCTCTTATTCAACAAAATAATTCCACAAAGATAATTTTTTTTCTTTTAAAAAAATCCAAATAATATATTTTTTAAGAAATTGTTTTGAAACCAACTCCATATAGAGTGAAGAATTAGAGATTCAAAAATTGTTAAAACAATTAAAAATTGAATTAACCAATCTCAACTGCTACAATACATATTCTCCATAACAAAGAAGAAAACGATTTGTCTTAAGATTGTGTTAGAAAAAATTGATAATAAGAACAAGTAATATTATATCAAAATAAAATTCTAGAGACTCCCCGGATTACAACAAATTTATAGCAGAAAAAATAATAAAATAAAATAAAAAATCTAAAATGTTTGTGTTGAGGTATGTAATAACTACGACATGCTTAAGATAAATTTATTGCTCATCCTTTAAGTTATTTAGCGTTTGTCTTGCAGGATACAACAAAATCAAATAGACTTGTCTAGCGAACTGAATAATATCTGAACCTCTATCACTCTGGACATTTACAACTAAAAATAGTGATTGAGAGAAAATAAACCAAAAGATAAAATAGATTCCCAGTTGTCTCTAAACAACTAAAAATGATACTAATTTATAGTCTTCATGTGAGTGGTTATAAAACTGATTTAAATTTAGCGGTTATACCAAATCAACGGTTATGCTTGAAAATTCAAACTTATAATTAACATCAACGGTTACACTTTGAATACTCAATTTTTCCATTCATGGCAATTAAAACTAAAATTCAATTTTACAGTTAATACTTGTAGTTATAATTTGAAAAATTAATTTGCAATTTAATTTTGCAGCAGTCACACTGTTTCAAATTCTTTTTTTTTTTTTTTTTTTTTTGTAGTAGACTTTTCAAATTCAATAACTATATTCATAGCACTTAATCTATCATTTATATTTTTTAAATTAAATCGTCAATTCAATTTCCATTTATCCAAATACCATTTTTTTCATGAATCCATATTGATCTATCTCAATAGAGATCTCTAACCTAATAAAAAATGGATCTTTAAAATGGGTGTTTATCCCATTTTTCCAACAGTTTCTTCTAGTTTCGTCAACACCCCTCCATTTTCCTCTTTCTTTCTTCTTCGTAGAGATGTCGACGCCCTTGTTTCTTTTTTCTTCTTCATTAATCAGTTTGGGTTTGTGTTGAGTTTGATTTTATTTATTGTGTTTTATTTGAGTTTGTGTTACGTTATTTTTTTATCAATAACATATTTTTATTTTTATTTTTTGTGCTATCTATATTTGTGTTTAATTTTTTTGTTGCGTTTGATTTCCATTTATGTTACATTTTTTTGTTGCAGTCTTGTTATCTGTTTGTGTTGTATTTTCGTTTGTGTAATTGTTGTATTTTTGTGTTATCTTTGTTTGTTTTGTTTTTATTTTTTGTTCACTTCTTCTTCTAGATTCTTCTTGTTTGAGTTTGCTATGATGTTGAATGATTGATTTCCAAAACCGACAAGGACCAAAACGACCCGGACCAAATCAATTGTGTTCAACTCAAGTCAGTTTCATTCATCAAAATTTTCATATTTTATTCTTAAGATTGAGAATCGAACAAAAAAAAATCGGTTTGGTTCGATTCAATTCCATCAAGAACCAAGCTGAACATGAAGTTGTTCACCCCTACCTACAAGTGAAGAATGGAACAGAGAGAAAGGTGACATTGTAATTGTGCACAGACAATGAAGCCAAAGTTGGAGAGAGCATGCATTTGGTTTGGGAATTGTTATTACGATGGATTACAATCTATGTTGAGAATACGGTGCAAATTACATGCAAAAGAAATTGATATATTTGGAAAATTAATGACTGTGGATACAATCTATAAACCATTTGGACATTGTTGTTTGATCTTATTTGTAACGATTGGAAGACATAATAGAATTTCCTTTATTAACCAAAATATCGGGTTTTACTTAAAAATTCTTAAGAAAACTAACTATTGGGCTTCATTGTAATTTGGATTTGGTCCACTTGAGATAACACAAACAAACCAAGTCCGACCCGACAAGAATTTGGATTGAAACCAATAACTGATACAAATACACTTTCCATGCACCAAGATTTCATGAGATGTAGGATCAATACTTTGGTTCGATTCAATTCCATCAAGAACCAAACTGAACATGAAGTTGTTCACCCCTACCTACAAGTGAAGAATGGAACAGAGAGAAAGGTGACATTGTAATTGTGCACAGACAATGAAGCCAAAGTTGGAGAGAGCATGCATTTGGTTTGGGAATTGTTATTACGATGGATTACAATCTATGTTGAGAATACGGTGCAAATTACATGCAAAAGAAATTGATATATTTGGAAAATTAATGACTGTGGATACAATCTATAAACCATTTGGACATTGTTGTTTGATCCTATTTGTAACGATTAGAAGACAGAATAGAATTTTCTTTATTAACCAAAATATCGGGTTTTACTTAAAAATTCTTAAGAAAACTAACTATTGGGCTTCATTGTAATTTGGATTTGGTCCACTTGAGATAACACAAACAAACCAAGTCCGACCCGACAAGAATTTGGATTGAAACCAATAACTGATACAAATACACTTTCCATGCACCAAGATTTCATGAGATGTAGGATCAATACTTTGAAGCAACATTCTGCACAAAGGGCCATAGAATTTCAAGCATGAGACTTTCAAAAACAACCCAAAACTCATTTCCTCAATGCTTTGTTTTTGTGAATCGGTGAAAGCTGACACAACCAGATAGAACTTTTTCGGATAGCACATTGTTGGCAATTTCATATCATCAAGAATTTTGACATTAGTCATTGCTTTACAAATATCTCTAAACTACCAAAATGAAGATTGATGATGTTTTCTTGAACAAAAACAAGTGATGTTTAGCTATGTTGACTAGTTTAGAGAAGAGATTACGGTTGATGGTTAGATAAGAGGTTAGGGATCAAGTTTAGAGAAGAAAAAGATGAGAGAAGAGATTTTGGTTTATGAATGTTAGAATGATGGTTTAGGGTTTATAGAAGAGATTAGGGTTAGAAAACAGAGAAATTGCAAAAGAGATTTGAGTTTATGAATGTTGATTTGGGAAGTTGGAAAGTTGCTACCTAAATTTAATTTTCAAAACAATTTCAAATTTCAGATTCTTGAATGCAACTACTTATTTATTAAGCAAATCACCGGCTGCATAATGGACTTGGAATTTGAAAACATGACAGTAGTTGACATTCATCAAGATTTGTATTAATTAAAGTATTTTGAATTTTCAAAAAGTGACCAGTTCAACAGGTTAGTAGGTTGCTAATAAGTAAAATTTTTAAAGATGTATTGAAACCTAGGTGCACTCAAAGGGAACTATATGTGTGCAGCGCGCGTGGGCACATGTGTATATACATACATATATACATATGTTTATATTGTTAGCAATTTGCATATATAAATAATTATTAAACGATAAACAACTTGAACTATAATATTGAACGAGTAAATTGCAAGATTAAATAAATAAAAAGACAATTAGATTAACTAAAAAATTACATAATAATGAGATAAACAGTAAAAACAATAATAATAAAATAGACAACAAAAATAAAATCAAGACAAGAAATAAGCAAATAAAATAACATAGAAGCAATGATGAGAAGATGAATAATAAAATAAAAGTAAAAGACAAAAGTATATAAAATTAAAATAATATAGAAGCAATAATAAGTGTAATACCCTCTCTCGAGATTATTACTGTA
Organism: Dimocarpus longan; assembly: GCA_022984855.1. Lineage (NCBI taxonomy): Eukaryota > Viridiplantae > Streptophyta > Magnoliopsida > Sapindales > Sapindaceae > Dimocarpus > Dimocarpus longan. The sequence continues at coordinate 10,448,095 of CM041023.1, read as the reverse complement.
TATGTGTACAGAAAGATGTAAAGTACTAATATAGCCTCGTTGATAAAATAATAAAAAGAATTTTTAAGTGTTTAGTAAAGAAATTTAATAATTGTAAATTTTTGGAAGAATTGGGAATAAATTCAAATTATTAAAAAAAAAAAAAAATTGACGGACATATGAGAAAAATATCAGATTTTTAGAATGAGTGGCAAGATGGTAAATAAAGGGAAAGGATAAGGACATTTGGAAAAAATAGAGAATTCTTTAGAATGTGGCAAATTTGTGATTTTAAGGAAGTTTAAGGGTTAAAGACGAGCTTGACCCACGCCTATAAATAGGCATGTGTGGTGAGCAAATTGTCGAGAGAATAAGAGAGTGAAAGCGAGAGAAGAAAAATCTAGAGAGGAGAGTGAAAAACTATCGGTAGAGTAAAGGAACAAAGCTGCCTCCGCTGATCCAAAACTAGATTTCTGCTGTTGTGAAGGGCAAGCTAGCTACTGGAAGGTGAAGAACAGACTTGTGAACCAGATCTGGTAAGGTTCAAGTGGTAAGAACTAAGTTTTCATGGATTTATTTTAGTGGGAAACCTGTCGAGCAGTCTATGAACTCCATATAAAATTTGGGAGATTCTGTGCATAGATCTGGTGATATTGAAGTAGTAAGTGAGCTAGAAAGCAAGGCTAAAACTGAGGAATCTAGTAAGTAAAGTAGCTGTGAAATAATGTTGATTTGTAGGAATTTGATGGTTTTGTTGAATAATTGAGTTCTGTCATGGAACCTATTAAGTTCAGAAGAGTGTTAATGCTTGTGTGTGAGCTAGGGCGGGAGCTTGCGAGATGCAAGTTGGATGAATACCTATAGCTCTTTTAGCGCTAGTCGAGTTGGCCTAAGCGCGAGCTCGTAGGGAACGAGTTGAGTGATGCTATCCCAGCCCACCATACTACCTGTCGAAGCTGGACTAAGGTAAAAGCTTATAAAGACGAGCTAGTTAAAAGTAGTAGTCGTAAGGTGCGAGCTGGACAGTGTTAGGGAGTTAAGCCGAGCTATAGGGGTAGCAGCTAGCTAAAAGGGTGAGTTGAGCAAGCTCCCTGAGTTGGGAAATGTCCTCAATTCGAGCTGAGCTGGGTAATGTAAGAGCTCACATGGATTGAGCTGAATACTAGCCGGAGCTCGCAGCTCTAGTTGAAAGGGACAGTACAGTCCTTTGCAACTCGGGTGAGATAGAGAAAATAGAACCGATTTAAGTGACCTGCAAACTAAGTTAAGATTTCTAGTGTGACCAAGTGTAGGTGGTGTAGTGAGCTATAAAGGAGGTCGTTCAGCAAGAGTGACTCAAGTTTAGGAAGTAAGCTCTGAGTGTAAAAATATTTTAAATATTTTTAGTTTATTTAACAAAAATCTTATTTTCATTCATTATTATTTTAGCTTATAAATAATTTATGTTTTAGCATGAAAGGAAATAATTATTTATATATTGGTATGTAATTTATATATTTATGATTTCTTTTTGTAGGATGAAAAAAAAAATAGATTTAAATGACAGAAAAAGAGAAAAAGGTTTTTAAACCTAGTGGACGACCCAAGCTTTTATAGATAGACATTTTAGCATTAAACCCGGCCGATATACCCCACAATGTATGACAAGTGTTTGGAGGGCTAGTCATGCTAACATCGAGGGGATAAAGTCTATCGTGTCTATCAGTCGCCTTCTACGTTTGTGGGATATTATCTCGATGCACGATGTGCAATGATAGTTTCGCTCCGTGGTTACGAGATGTCTTTGTAGCTTTGTCATGGTGAGTGATACTAGCCTTTGCGCCATATAACCCCTCACACTAAGCAGAACTGGTCTGGTCGCTCATGTGGTTCTAGCTTCCCTCAAGTTTCCATTAGTGTATTTCTAGAAAGGAAAACATACCTTTAAAAAGTAGATTTTAGAAAAAAAAAATGTTTTTAGAATACTAAACGTTTTAGCCTTTTTAAATGAGCTTTTACAACTTTATAGAAATTTTATATAAAAAAAAAAAAAAAAACTCGAACTTTTAGAATTCAAAAAAAAAAAATTATTTCTAAAGAAAAAAAAATGTTTTCAAAATGTTTTTTGGAGGAAATTTTAAATATAAACGTATCCACACTCACTGAGCTTTGTAGCTCATAACGTTTTTGTTTTCAAAAACCTCTCTAGGTGCAGGAACAGGTAATCCAGGTGTCAGAGTGCCACGTTCAGACTAGGTGGGCCTACGACCGACGACGTTGCTTAATCTTTTTGTATAAAGCCTACGATTTAAATTTTAATAATGTAATTTGTATATTTCTAGATTTATTAACAAATATTGTAAAACTTTTATATGATGCATTCACTTTTAGTTACTTGACGACTTATGACGATGCTTTTGGGTTATGTTTTGAGAAATCTGTTTCGTTATTTGAAATGAGATTTTAAAATATATGTTTTATATGTTTAGAAATTGATAAATAGTTAATCCACAGTATCCTTTTAGGCTTTATTAGTTAGACTTTAAAAGGATTTCGTGGGGTACCCGGCAGGATCGCTGGATTCGTTAGTAGGAATCCAGTCGGGTCTTGTCAATAAGAGGATGAACAATTAAATAAAATTAAAAGACAAAATATAAAACAAATAAAAAAAATTGGAATCGAGGTTTGTATTTAACATAGTATTCTTAAAACAGATTTTGTCTCACACCCGAAGGTTAGTGTTTATCTCCCAGAATACAACAATTTAAAGTCAAATAAAATTTGGTGAACCAAAGCGTACCTTAAATTGAGCACTAAGAACACCTAAAGTAGAAGAGAAAGAACAAAGAGTATTTGAGAGAAAATATGAGAGAATTGTGATGTTTGCTCAAGTATATTCTCTTAACATATTTGGAGTCAAATTTATAGGCTAAAGTGAGGGTTCAAATTAGAATTAACCTTTGATTTTAATTTGATGGTTACAAACCAATTAAATCAAAGAATTAATTCAATTCAATTTGGCGGTTACACAAGATTGAATAACCATTAAACCAATGAACCTAGCCATTATTTGAATTCCAATTCAACATTTACAAGACAACATGCAAATTTAATTTTGCATAATTAACATGTGATTAATTCTATCATAAATCACAATGTTAATGACTAAAAATCAAAACCAAAATTTAAACTTAATTCAATTTTTTATTTTCAATTTTAAAATGGCTACATTGAATCTTTCAATTCAATTCATCAGTTTTTTTTTTTCTTAGTTTTCAATTGGTGCATGATGAGTTTCAATTTCTCATTCATCCAAGCACCTTCCACTACAATCAATATTTCTAACCCAAAAAAAAAAATGGGTCCTTTTAATGGGATTTTATGCCTATTTTCTAACAACACCCCCAACATGTGTGCTTCTTTATTTTTCTTCTTCTTCGACATCTTGCACTTTGAAGATTTGCAACCCATCTTGTCACAATTGAAGCATTTTCCAATGAAATTTCTTCTTAGAAACTCCACCCTTAGGTCCTAGCTTGGCCTTGTTCTTATTTGATTTGGAGCTTTTGCCTTGCTTTACAATATTTTTCTTCATCGTTGAAGGGAAGCCTTTCTTTTCGAAATCCCTATTGTCTTCTTTTATATAAAGCCTAACAATTAGCTCCTCAATATTCATCTTTTTTCACTTATGCTTAAGGTAGCTCTTGAAATCTTTCCATACAAGGGGCAATTTCTCAATAATTGCAACCACCTGGAAAGACTCACTGGACCATCCATTCAGAATGTATTTCATGCAAAATCACCTAGATTTCCTACACTTGATTAACCACCTTTTTAGAATCCACCATTTTATAATCTAAGAATTTACCAACAAAAAATTTCTTAGCATCAGAATTTCAGTTTTATATTTTTTGTCTAGTGAATTCCAAACTCCTTAGCCGTTTTCTTATTAGCATAACCAAAGAAAGTCTAGCCAAACCATTCATGATCTAATTCCTACAAAGAAAGTCTGAATGGTTCCATGCATCAATTGCAGTGTTGACTTGCAAATCTAGCTCATCACCATCTTGCTTAGGAGCTTCCTCAATCAAGAATCTCGCAAGAATCAAGGTGGTTAGATAAAATAGCATCTTTTGTTGTCACCTCTTGAAATTCAATCCATCGAATTTCTCCGGTTTCTCTAGATGATTCATAGGAGCCGAAACTAGTACATTCAAGTTAGGCAATTGAGCCACAAACAATGGAGCCACAGGCATTAGAGCCATAGGCACATTCTATTTGATTAAGTCCAATAAATATTCAAGCTACAGAAACATTAGTGCAAACAAAACAAATAATGCAAGAAATCGATATCTGTTTTAAGATTGTTAGCAATTTGCATGTATAAATGATTATTAAACGATAAACAACTTAAACTATAATATTGAACTAGTAAATTGCAAGATTAAATAAATAAAAAGACAATAAGATTAAATAATAAATTACAAAATAATAAGATGAACAATAAAAGCAATAATAATAAAATAGACAAAAAAAATAAAATCAAAATAAGAAATAAGCAAATAAAATAATATAGAAGCAATGATAAGAAGATGAATAATAAAATAAAAGTAAAAGACAAAAGCATATAAAATTAAAATAATACAATAGCAATCATAAGAGGATGAACAATAAAATAAAATTAAAAGACAAAATATAAAACAAATAAAAGAAAACTGGAATCGAGGCCTTTGTTTAACTTACTATCCTTAAAACAGATTTCACCTCACACCTGAATGTCAGCGTCTTTCTCAAAATACAACGATTTAAAACCAAATAAAATTTAACGAAGCAAACGGTACCTTATATCAATCACACCTAAACTAGAATAGCAAGAACAAAAAGTATTTGAGAGAATATATGAAAGAATTGTGATGTTTGCTCAAGTGTATTCTCTCAACACATTTGGAGTCAATTTATATGCTCAAGTGAGGGTTCAAAATAGAATTAACCCTTGATTTTAATTTGATGGTTACAAACCAATTAAATCAAAGAATTAATTCAATTCAATTTGATGGTTACACAAGATTGAATCAACCATTAAACTAATGAACCTAGCCATTATTTGAAATCCAATTCAACATTTACAAGACAACATGCAAATTCGGTTTTACATAATTAATATGTGATTAATTCTATCATAAATCACAATGTTAATGAATAAAAATCAAAACCAAAATTTAAACTTAATTCAATATTTGATTTTCAAATTGAATCTTTCAATTCAATTCATCAATTTTCTTTTTCTTTTTTTTTTTTTAATTTCCAATTGGTGCACAATGAGTCTAAATTTTTCATTTATCCAAGCACCTTTCACCACCATCAATATTTCTAACCCAAAACAATGGGTCCTTAAAATGGGAATTTATGCTCATTTTCTAACATATATATGTACATATATATTTATATATATACACATATATACGTACGTACACACATATATAAATATATATATACAGATATATACATATATACATATATACATATATATCATATATATGTATATACATGTATATATCATATATATGTATATATATATGTATGTATATATATACATGTATATGTATATGTGTCTGTGCATATGTAAATATATACAAATATATTGTATATATACATGTGTATATATATACATTCAATTTTAAATTTAAAAATTGAATTTAAATTAAATTAAAACTAAATAAATTAAATTAAAAAAGTAATTAAATGATTGGGTTATGAATCAACGCCTAAGCCAAAGAGCCCAAGCCCAAAGGCCCGAGGCCATATATACATATATACATATGCACATATATATGTATGTGTGTGTGTATATATATATATATATATACATGACCTAGTGCCTTTGTTTTATATATATATATATATATATATATACACACATGTATATATATATATGTACATTTATATATATATATATATGTATATATGGCCTTGGGCTTTGGGGCTTGGGCTCTTCGGCTTAGGCTTTGATTCATAGCCTAACCATTTAATTACTTTTTAATTTAATTTGTTAAGTTTTAATTTAATAAATTTCAATTTTTAAATTTAAAATTGAATATGTGTGTCTCTCTATATATATATACATATCTATATGGCCTTGGGACTTTGGGGCTTTGGGCTCTTTTGCTTGCGTTCTAGGCCAACCATTTAATTACTTTTTAAATTAATTTATCTAGTTTTAATTTGATTCAAATTCAATTTTTAAATTTAAAATTGAATGGGTATCTGTTAAATGTGACGTTGCTTGATAGGGTTGTATTAGTTCTCATAAGCAGTTATCCAGCTTTTATAAATAGCAGAGCAACTTCGATTTTAAATACATAATTTTTTATTTTATCTTTGCATTCATTACAAACTAAGAAATACATTAGAATTTGACCGCATTCAAAATTATTTGTGCTTGATTTCTAAATTGCAACAAGAGGATTTTGGAAACAATTGCGCAAAGTCCTATATTTACTAAAGTAGAAGGCAATTACTGTCTTAAAGCTATTACAGTTCTACAACATTCTGTTTTCAGTTTTGATTTCATATTTTTGGTATTTTGTTTCCTTTCTCTTGATCTCATTCCAAAGTATTATTATACTCTTTGATTTCATTTATTATTATTGTATTGTTATAATATATAGTTTCTATTATAAAATAATTTTTTCCATTATCTGTTTCCTTCTTTAAGTTTCATTGAACTGATGGTTGATTCTAACACGTGGTAGTATGATAGTCTAATATGGATTTGTCTTCCAATATTTTATTCGTAGTTAAATGATGCCATTACATATGGACAAATGTATTTGATAGACATATACGTTTATTTCTAATGTGAAATCCCTTGAAAATGTGCTCATAAACTTAGGTGATGGTTCAAATCCCCTTCCAAAATTAAATAAATAAATAAAAGAAGTCCCTTGCAAATGAAGGGTTTTTTTAAATATATATATATATCATTAGAACCGGTCATTAGAACTACCAAGATTATGTTAGATGGACACTGATGATACGACGCGAAGAATAACTCCTATACGAAAAAAATTAACCCACAATAATGGAAGAATGACTCACATAATATGGAAACGTAGCCATATAGTAAATCAGAAGCGGCTCTAGCATATCAAGTTATTTTAAATTGAGCTTGGACAAGTAAAAGGATGGGAATGCCTCGTGAAGTTTACGGGTTACGTGTGTGACTGAAGAAGACTTTAGAGTCGTCTATCTCAAATGATGGTGAGTGTATTGATAACAAATAGATTCAAAGTTAATAAATAAACTAAAAATGTCACTCTCGAATAGTTTCTCAAACGGGTCAGCAGCTTTAGAAGCTGTACAGTTGAATGCTTTTAACTGTGAAATTGATGTAGAAGTTGCTATGTCTGCACAAAATGATGTTGACTGTTTTCCACCTGAAAAGAAGTATGTTAAATGAATTATATTGAGGCAATTGCTGATAAACGTCTTAATATATACTTTATTACAATAAAAAATTATTTTATTTTTTATAAGAGCAAATTACAATTTAACTATCCGGTTTAAACGCTTTCACAGGCGGAGCAAATGTTTTCATATTATTACAATTTACCCCCCTCCCGTTAGTAAGATTCGTTATATTTGACGGTAAACGGTGAACAGACGAAATTATCCTTTGACTAAAGTTGACCAGTTGACCAAATATATATCTGGTCAACTCCTCACTCACTCAGCTGTTCTCTCTCTCTTCCTTTCATCCTTCTTCTTCCGCTTCTCATCTTCTTCCGCTTCTTCTTCTTCTTTCCTTCTTCTTCTTCTTCTTCTTCTTTCCTTCTTCTTCTTCTTCTTCTTCTGTTGTTCTTCTTCCTCGGATCGTCTGGGTTCGTCGCCCAGATGGGTTCATCAGGAACCTAGTCTGGGTTCCTGACGAACCCATCTGGGTTGGTCAGGAACCCAACTGGGTTCGCTGACGAACCCAGCTGGGTTCGCTGACGAACCCAGATGGGTTCCTCAGCGAACCCAGCTGGGTTCTCAGGAACCCAGATCTGGGTTCCTGACGAACCCAGAACCTGGGTTCATCAGTGAACCCAGTCTGGGTTCGTTTGTGAACCCTGACTGGGTTCACTGATGAACCCAGGTTCTGGGTTCCTGAGAACCCAGCTGGGTTCGCTGAGGAACCCATCTGGGTTCGTCAGGAACCCAGCTGGGTTTGCTGACGAACCCAGATGGGTTCCTCAGCGAACCCAGATCTGGGTTCCTGACGAACCCAGCTGGGTTCGTCTGGGTTCACGAACGAACCCAGCTGGGTTCGTCAGTGAACCCAGTCTGGGTTCGTCCGATGAACCCAGAATCTGGGTTTATCGTATGTATTTTTTTCAGTTTGATGGTTTTGATTTCAGATGATATTGGGTTTGATGCTTTTTGAGATTGATAATGTTGGGTTTGATGGATACATTTGAGGTCATTTTTTGGGTTTTCAGAAGTTGTGACGTTGGCTAGTTGATTGAAGATGTTTGGAATCATTTTATGGTTGCTGGTTGACAATGGTTGCTGGTGATGATTTGCTGGGTGATGTTGCTGGTTGACAATGGTTGCTGGTGATGATTTGCTGGGTGATGTTGCTGGACAATGGTTGCTGGTGATGATTTGCTGGGTGATGTCGCTGGTTGACAATGGTTGCTGGTGATGATTTGCTGGGTGATGTTGCTGGTCTGGGTGATGAACTTTGAATTGATGATAGATTGCATATTTTGGGATAAAATTTAAAATTAAAAAAAAAATTAATATGAAAAGACAATTTTACCCCTGGCTTAGTTAAATATAACTGAATTCATTAACGGTAGGGGGGTAAATTGTAATAAAATGGAAACATTTGCTCCGCCTGTGAAAGCGTTTAAACCGGGTAGCTAAATTGTAATTTGCTCTTTTTATAATAATGAACTTTCATATACTAACAGTTTGACGATATTAACCATTTAAAGTAATTAAAAAATGATAAAATATGGTAAAAAGATGAAAATACCTCTGACTAATTAATTTATGATCTTACTTTTGTGGGGGAAAAAATTAAACTTTTAAAAAATCTCAATCGTCCATCTCAAAAGTAAACAGTTAAGATCTAGATAAAAAAAAAAAAAAAAATTAATTCTAAAATTAATTAAAAAATTAAAAATATTTTAAATTATAAAATAATTAAAATTTAAAAAATAAAAAATAAAAAATAAATAAATATTTACCATCCATCGTGTTGATGGATTGTGGTGATTACTTTTGAAAGCTAAAATTAAAAAAAAAAAAAAAAAAAATCTTTAATATTTTTAAAAAATTAAAAAAAAAAATGTGGAGATCCAATCTGCAGAGGTTATATCTCCATTCATAAAATCCAACCACCATCCATTATCTCTCTTGTCCTTCTCTCTCTTCTCCTTCTTCTCCTTTTTCTCTACTTTTTCTTCATCTTCTTCACCAATTGATATCCTTCTCTTTCTCTCTTTTCTCCTTCTTTTCGTCTTCATCTTCTTCTTCTCTTGCCCGAATACCTAGATCGACATCTGTGTATCAGCCGTTTAGGTTTCTAAATCGAAACCCAAACGTTAATTTGGGTTTTGCAAACCCAGATCAACATTTGGGTTTCGATCTAAAAACACAGTGGCGTTTGGGTTTCCAAGTACCGAGCTTCTAGGTTTCTATTTGGAAACCCAGATGTAGATCTAATTTCATCTTGGAATCATATCGTCGCCAATCGTCGATTTAGGTTTCCAATCAAGACCCGCATCAGTGTCTGGGTTTCGAGATCAGAATCCTTCTCCCGGCTTCGTTCAATGACGAAGAACCCACCCAGGTTGGTTCGATGATGAACCTAGGTGGGTTCATACCAGAAGATGATCTAGATTTCAAACCTAGATCGTAGAACTCAATATAAGTGATTGATTTTGATTTGAGTAGATTTTGTGGAATATTTGTGTTGATTTTGTAGGTTTTGATTTTGATTGAAGTTGGTTGAAGATGAAGTGTTGATTTTGATTTGTGTTGATTTTTTATTTTGATTTTGTTGTGAGATGTTGGTTGGGTGATAAACTACATGTTGGTTTGGTGATGAGATGTTTATTTATTTATTTATTTTATCATTTTTCTATTTTTTTGAAATATTATTTTTTTTCAAATTGATCTAGATCGTCCATCTTTGAGATGGATGGTTTAGATCTATTTGATAAATTTCTAAATTATTTTTTTATTAATTAATATAATTTTTAAAAGAGAAATAAAAATAAGAGAAATTGACAAAAATACCCTTACTACAGTTAACTCTAACAGTTAATTATGATTAAACCATTAATACAAGGGAGGTCATTATTATAAAAAGTAAAAATAGTTTTCGATTGTAATAAAACATATATCTGGAGGCTTTTCAGTAATTCTCTCGTTATACGCCCGCTAGAATTCTATAGCATGCTAGACTGCAACCGAATGTTTAAGTATTATTCTACAGCCCCTACATTTGTGCTTGGAAAGTTGTGAAATTTTGTTGTCTTATAATCACTCTTGAAATCTTTCGTTCTGTTAAATAAATTGTAGTCCATAAGAGGATTATATACTTTACTTTACCTGCAGTGTACAATTTAGGTCTGTGTACTCAATCCATGAATTGGATATTTGGATCAACACGGAACCATAATAAAATACGTGGAGCAAAGGTTATTTGTATGAAAGATATGATGCCATGACTTCTTGTCTTTTGTGATTGTTCAATAGTTATACTTGCATGACGTCATCTAAATTTACAGTCATATCACAGACATTCAAATTGACTGAAGTGATCTTGAATTTGTAGGCCATGGACATGGAACATGAGCTTCGAGCATTGAGAATTCAACTTGCAGAGAAATCTAAGTGCTCTCTTCTGCTTCAGAAACTGGTTCAATTGCCATTCTATGCTCCTAATTTTGAGTTTTGATAAGTGTCTTACTTGGCCCATTTTGCATGTTTATATGTGCTAAGGTTATTGTTGGCCCCATATCCTCCTTTCTAGTATTATCCTAGGATGGGTTGTTTCCAATAAGTTTAATGAATTTTTGACATAGTTCATTTGGCAGATAAGGTTCACTTCAGAATATTGTTTTAGATTTTAAGTGAGTTTTGAGTTTTAATTCAATTTTCATGCCATTGGTGAACCACCATTTGGCCCATATTATCGTTGAGGGATGAGAAGAAAGAAAAGTACCACATTTTATATGGTTCGGATCATGGGTAGAAACCACATATGTTACTGCTGTGTCCAATTTATTGGATGATTTGGGGACAGTGGAATCAGAGGATAATTAGTGTCTACTTATAATTTGGTCTATAAGCTGACATGTGCTGTTTATCCACCATGTTTCTCTCTCTCCGTCTGTCTTTTTTCTTTGAGCTTAAAAATCATAAACAAAAGAGCATAAAAAAATATAAAGGCTGGTTGACTTAAAACTACTGAAAATTATCTCTTATCTGCTGTAAGAATGCCCAAATAAAAAACTGACATATTCATTAGCGAGTCTGTATATGACAATCATACTTTCTGCCAATATGAAAGTGTTCATGTAGTTTGACTGATAATTAAAAAGTCAGGGCGTGCGTGGTATCGTCTTAAATTGATGTTTTTGAAAGTTATATTACAAAATGAATATCATATTTTAAAAATGCTGTTTTTAAAATTGCAATGCATTTGATAGGGTTTGTTAATTGTTGTTTTTAAAAATAGAAAATGGTGTAAAGTGTTTGGTTTTATTTATAAATGGTTAAAATAGTTATTTGGAAGGAAAAGTATTATTTTGAAAACCTGTTTTAAAAAAATGAAGGATTTTTTTTTTTTTTCAACTTTTTAATTATATTTTTAAAAAAGTACGTTGCTCTTCATTTTCGAAAACAACTTTTGTAAAACAGACATCCAAACAGCTTTTAGCTGCCTTCTGTTTTTAAAAATAAAAAATAGTCTTTAAAAACATTTCCAAACACCACCTTAATATGTCGTGAATTACATTTCTCTTTGGGTTAAAAATATGAAGCTTTTTGAACCATTGTTAAGTAGTAATTCATATACGTGCCCTATTTTTTCTGCAAATTCTTTAAGGCACCATAAGGCATAAGGGCATGCTGAAAGTCTTGGGGTTTAGGGAACATCACTTCTTAGTTGTATTTTGAAAAGATGAGGTGTAACGGAGAGATGCTGGTGAAGAATGAATTTTTAAAACTTCAATGCTTGACATCTTCCACAAGGAAAAAAAAAATCACTTTTGGAAAAAGTCTCGTATGCTAGCTTTGATGACGAAAGGTGTTACAGTAAATCTGATGAATGGTAAATTTCGAAACATGTGATAGTGCCTAAATGTAATTTTTCTTGTGTCTGACAAGCAATAGTAACACGATCAATATAATAATTATCTTTGGGTATGTTCTTCTCCTAGTTTTGTTGTTTTGTTGCTATTTTTGTTCCTGACATATATATTATTAAATTTCTCTTGTAGAATATATCGTATCAAGTCATGGGTGATGCTTTAAAATTAACTTCCTGATTACTTTCCAGCTGGCAATGAGCAAGAGGAGCGAGGAAAAGATACTTGATTTTTATGAATCAGATGGCTCTGAAGCTTTAGATTCATATTTACAGATTAAACCTAGCTCTAATTATGCTCCGGAGCTTTCCAGATTAAAGCTTTAGGTTTCGTGTATCGCCTGAAGATGGAAAAATAGGAGCTTATTGCAGGCATATATACTCAACAATTTTGGATGCTTCACATGCTTTCCCTTATAGTGAATATATGGGCTGTAACATAGTGATGTTTAAATCTTTGACATACTAATGACAATTAAATGGATACCATTTTCAGTCTTCTACTTCCTATCACTTTCAGAAATATTGTTTCGTCCCATTGGTATCTCTTTGTAACCATGTTTGGGGTTGTTTATGGCGTGGGGTGGAAGAAGGGAGAGGACACCAAATAAGACTGCTAAAATCATGATGCTGTGCTGTCTGAGTAGTCAATGTGACCTTCATAAACATAAGTTCTCAGTGCGACCAGCAACAACAGCACAACCTTCCAACGGTTTCCACTTCTCTTTCAATAACTTAGCCTTCTTATCATCAACAAAACTCCCAAAAGATTTTTCCATTAAACTGAACACAATATAAAATTTATTAGCAGACCAAGTAGAACAAACCCCGAACAGTGATAAGAGATGAGAGATAAAAACTTAACCAAAAAACTTACCCTAAACGGCAAATGAAAGGATAAACAACGACGGCAATGAGCACAATTCACGGCGACGATGATAGGGTGGAGATGAGAGATGGGTAAGTCGGGCTGGGTGGGTTGTTGCGCAAAGAAGAGTGCTACGTGAAGAAGAAGACTCTAGATCTTTGTTAGGGTTGGACAAATTTATAAAGTGCCCTTAAATTGACTCGAAAAACATTAGATTTTCCTAGGTGGTGACCCGAACACCCTTCAATTAAACGTGGGAATTAAACCGAATACCCTCGAGCCAGTCTGGGTTAGATCTTTCGGTTCGCTTTTAATGTTTCATGCCAACCCCTATTGATTTTCGTCTTAAATGTGAAATCATATTTTCTCTAAATTTGTTTGATTGTTCATACATTTCACATAATTAGATTAGAAACATATTGAAGAGAACCAAAAGAAAAAACAAATGTGAATCATGCATTAGAGAAAGATTTGTTGGGGAAAAAAATCAATTTTATAATGTTTTGATTGAATTGGAGTAGGTTGTCTATTTTTTTTTTTTTTTTTTTTTGAGAGCTAGGATTAATCCAGATGGCTATCGGACCAATCAGGATAAGAATACTGTGGCACGATCCGAAAAATAACTCTCAATTGAAAGAAATCCATTCACACGGAGATGAAAGAGGGATTCACACGAAGATGGGAGGTCAACTCACACTGAATTATGAGAGATTGCGAGTATATTTATATTATTTTTATTATTATTATTAGGGACAAGGATAAAAATAGCATTATAAAATATTGAGTTAACATTTGAGTTACTTAATAAAACAATTGGGTCTCAAATTACATATAAAAATACTAAAATGTCATTCTCATAAAAAATGGTTGAAGAGATATTTTGCAAACATCAAACACATCAAACCCTCTACTACTCATACTGCAGTCTTGATACCGGTCACCATTGGTGTGAATCATATTGATCACCATTGGTGTGAGTAGTGATACCATGTCTTGATATATCGAAATCAGAATGCAAAACACTACTCACACCAGGTGTGACAAATGTGAATCATACTGGTCACCATTGGTATGAATAGTGGTGTCATGTCTTGATGGAACAAAACCAGAAGGCAAAAACATTACTCACACCAAGTGTGACGAGTGTGAATCATACTTGTCAACATTGATGTGAGTAGGTAAAACACTACTCACACCAGGTATGACAAGTGTGAATCATACTGGTCACCATTGGTGTGAGTAGTATTTTGCCATATCAAGATATGACATCATTACTTACACCAATGGTGACCAGTATAATTCACACTCGTCACACCTAGTGTGAGTAGTGTTTTGCTTTCTAGTTTTGTTCCATCAAGATTGAAAATCAATTGAAAAAGTAATAACTATCAGCAGAATAACAATTGTTCAAAAGTTAAGATACATTACCGGTAGTGTAAAAGATGAAGATGGATGATATAAAGAAGAAAATGAAGATGGATGGTGGCTAGTGTAGAAGCAAATAAAGATGGATGGTGGATGGTGTCACGAAAATGATAAGAGAGACCAAAAGAGAAAGGACAGAAAAGTAGATTTGTAAAATAAATAAATGATGAAGGAGGAGAAAGTGAAGAAGAAGCAAGGGCTGTTGGCAGGAAAATAGAGAGAAAGAGGAAAGATAATGAAAATGTTATTAAGGGTATTTGTGTCAAAAAAAAAAACTAGGACACAGTTGTTAATTTTATTTAAATGGGATAAGAATGTTAGTTCAATATTCTAAAAGGACACCAGCTGATATTTCCTTTTATTATTATTATACACATATATATTTGGATTAGGTGGGGGGGGGGGGGGTGTCAAACCCATGCCACTCACAATTGGAGGTATAGGGGTTGCTAGTGGCCAACCAATGAAGAAATATTGCAACCCTAACCAGTAAATTTATTTGTAGGAGCATAATTTTCTATGTCAAAGTTGAAACCTAACCAACCAATAGTATTTATAATGCTTTGATTGAATGTGCGTTGGCTGTCTTCTAGAAAGAAAGAAATATTTCAAACCTCATCACTAAATTTACATATAGGTGCATATTTTTCAATGACAAAGCTACAATAGTGTTTAAAGATTTAAAAGCCATCAAAATTTTCATATATAGCCAAAATCATTTTAATAATTACATGTTTGAGAATCAAGATTGTTATTTTATAATTTTTTTTATTATTTGACATATTTTACTAATCAAGTTACTTTCGAGATCAATCTAAGTTAGACATGACCACAGTTCGGTTCGAACCGTCCGGTTGGAACCGAACCGGGTCTTCAGAATCGAAACCAGAACAAAGGTTCTGGTTCCTGTTCAAAATTGGAACCGGAACCGCTACTATAGCAGTTTCGGTTTCGGTTCTTTAAATAATGGAACTGGAACCGCCGGTTCAAAGAACCAGTGGAACCGGAACTACTTTGAACTGGCGGTTCCAGTTCTAACAAAAAAAAAAACTACATCACTTTAAAAAAAAAAAAAAAAAATTAAATTAAAAGTGGCCGTTGGTCACATTTTTTTTACATTTTATCTCATCCTCTTAATTTCTCTTTTAACCCCTCCCTTTCCTCTATAAATACCCTTCTCATTCTTAATTTCTTCTCACACTATCTCCCTCAATCTCAACTCTCTTTCTCTCCATTAATCTCAACTCTCTCTCAATTTTAACTCTTAGTTTCAATATTCTCTTAATTCTCAATCTTAATTTCCTTTAATTTTTTTTAATTATATCTATAAATTATAATTTTCAATTTATTGTTTGAAGTTTCAAATTCTTAATTTATTATTTTTAAATTTCAAAATCTTATTTTATTATTTTTAAATTTCAAATTGTCAATTTATTTTTAAATTCAATCAAAGTTCAAATAATTAAATTTCTTATTTCTTTTGTGTATAGATTTATTTTTTTAATATCAAAATATAATTTAATATTAATTTTTAATTTTATTTTTATTTAAAAAAAGGTTTCGGAATTGGAACCAAAACCGTTATAGAACCGGAACCTGAACAATTACAGAACCGTCGGTTCCAGAATCGAATCGGAACCGTTTTATCTCGGTTAAGGTTCCAGTTCTAGCTTTTTCAGAATCGGAACCGTCGGTTTGGAATCGAAACCGGAATCGAACCAAACCGTGATCATGTCTAATCTAAGTAGAACTATAATAATACAATTTAGATCTTTATTTCTATATATCAAAAGAAAACTATCCATATAAATAATAAAATTGTTGAGGTTTGATCTTATCATTAGAGTAGTGGATAGGCACTGGCCCATCATAGAGTCAAGGGGACACGTGTCCCTCCTAGAAGTGGCAAAAAAATTGGTAAGTGTAAGAAGCTTTCGGATTGCAGTGCACACAAAATTTGTGCCTTTCGTGTGTATATCCGACTGATACTTTATTTTGTGTGCATTGTATTTGTACCATTGAGAAGGCTACTGCTTTTTATTTTAAAAATTACTCCCTATTATGATTCTTTAAAAGCTGCTCACCTGTTATGATTTTTCGGAAGCTGCTCTCTTATATTGGTGCCGCCTACTTTTTCCCCCCCTTTTTTTTTCCCAATTATTCATTATTTTTTTAAAACTATAATCTATTCTTCCTAATTTTAATATAATTAACTTTTTTATTTTTTATTACTTCTATTATACTTAATTTTTCTGCCTTTAATATTTTTCCTAGTGCTAATTAATTTATATTTTCCTTTTTTTTTGTTAATGTTTTTCATTTTAATTAGATATATGTTCTCCCTTATATGGAGGAAGATATATTGATAAAATTGATAAAAAAAACCCTATCATAAAATGATGTCAAGGTATGAAGTTTTGACAAGGAAAACTATAACTTTATGTATTTTTTTTATTAATAATTTCATTAGGATTTTTAAGCATAAAAGTATTTGTTTTGCTTAAATATTATGTGTGTTTCATTTTATTTAAATTACATAATATTATCAAATATTATTTTATATAAAAACATTATATATTTAGTATCTGTCGACGTTGGAATTTAGTCAACTAGGTTCTTGAAACTTAATACCTGCAAATAATCAACAAACACAACAAAAGTAAAGAAAGAGATAGGGAGGAAGAGCAACACACACAAGTTTTTACGTTGTTCGGCTAAAACAAGGCCTATATCCACAACTATCACCCTCGATTTTGACAAAATAACAGTATATATTTTTTCTCTTATATATTTTATAATGAATTTGTATCCCTATTTATAGTAAGGGGTGATACAATTTGAGTTACATTCAAACTTGAAAAGAATATTTTACATTAATTGTGATACCAAAATAATCTCCACTAAATCAGTAACTGATTCCTAGAATCTCGAGATTAAATTTGTTTCAAAATAAGAAAGTTGACTTCTTCTCAAATTAGGCTATTTCAAACTTTTAGAAAGTCAACTGGATCAATCATGGTGAGCTTACCAACTGGAAGGAGCTTACCAACTGGAAGGATAATCTGACGAGCTAATATGTCACCCAACGAGCTGAATGAGAGTTTCAAAGTACGAGCTGATGAAAGAAACAGCGAGCCCTATACAGCCATCTGAGTATCGAGCTTACGAAGCTTTTGGCCATTAGGCCCATCCTTTGGACTTTTAGCAACCCATTTATCTAGGTCATAAAAATACTTATAACAGTATCTTTTTAATTTTTAATGTTTTTATTATTTTATTCATGTGCCCCCTAATAATTTTTTTGGATTCGTCATTGAGTTCATCGTAAACATAAAAGGGTAGGTGTGCCTTAATAGTGGGAGATGAAGTGTTTGTAGACATATACGCTAATAAGTTAAAAACTGTTGTGATTATCATAATATTAAAACCTTTTTTTTTTTTTTTAAACAATCATAATATTAAAACTTAAACTTGAGAAAACCAACCATTCTTTGATACCTTCCATGCACTCTATATGTCAGTTAATGTTATAAAACCCTTAGCTGATATATATAGAAAACAATAATACTATATTTAACGTGATTTTTGAATACCTTGAAATCATAATATAAAATTAATTAACACCATATTTAACACAAATAAATTTGAATACTAATGTTAACTTTGTGAAACATGATTGTTTAGGAATGCAATTAAACATGATGGCAAAAAGCAATATTTAATATGTAATTTTCGCATTTGGCTAATGTTAGCTCGTTAATTGTTATTTTTTCATGCTCCATTTACCTATTATTTATATTATGTTTTTTAGTGGAAGTGGTACTTTTATTTTGTTTTGTATTTCTATGTTTAATTTTAGGTTTTGAGAGAAGATGGAATTAAAGGAATTTTCTGAATTAATTGCATCATAAGAAAATAAGAGATTAGGTCCGAAGAACGCTCAAAAGGTAAAAATCAAGATGTCAATTAACAAGGGGTCAAATTGTTAAAATTCATAACTTGTTGGGCTTCAGTACAAAATAGAAGAAGTCAAGGGTCATATGCAATTTTTTTAGGTCAATCCACATGAAACCGCAGCCAAGCCCGCGATTTGGAGAAGTAGATCCACAAGTCATGCAAGAGGGTTCAGATCGCCTGGCGTGCGTAAGGATCTGTGTGTTTTTTAAAAAGAGGAGTTGTCGCTATTTCAGATCTGGCTTCCAGCTTTGGGTCAAGCAAGGTTAGATCCGCTTGTTTTTGTGTCCTCTAGTCGTCGTCGTTGTTTCGAGTCAAATTCGACCCATGCCTTGGCCCATGGGTCACGTTGACCCACGTGTTTTGACTTGATTGCGACCTTTAGTCGTAGAATGCACAAGTCGCGGTAGATTAGGAAGTCTCTGAGTTAACAACGAAAATCAAATCTTTTCTAAATTAGAATTTCCTATTTCCTTGTCATGGCCTTCAAGTATTTTTGCCTATAAATAGGTACTTTCTTGAACACAATTGACACATGAGAGAAGAGGGGGAGAAGTAGAAGAACAAGAATAAAGGCTTTGGTTTTATCTTTTTTTCTTAGTTTTATTTTTATTTTTATGTAGTTATTTTATTAGTTAGTGTAACTTAAAGCTCTAAACATAAACTCAATTTGTTTATCTTTTCAATAAAGTTTAGTGTTTCACATGATGAAATTGATATCTCTATTTTAATTTCATTATATTTATTATGTTTATTTAACTGATCACCTTAGAAATATATTCTTAGGATTACGTATATTGTGAGGATATAAACCCAACAACAAACGGGCATATTATTAGTTGGCAATAATCAATTACTTACGAACCAATTAAGAGGTATTAATTCATAGATACTCAGGATAGACATTATGTTATAAGATTTATGTGACAGTTATATTCTTCAAATACTTAATGCGTTCATGTTATTAAACTTAAGTAGACACTATGCTAGGTTATAATTAAATGTACACGCAATTACGTAGATACTATGCAATTTGCATACTAATTAAGGAAGAATCAGTACGAGATACAATATGAATATTACTTGTCGTGAGTGTCTTCATTATGCATTATCGTGGATTTGCTTTATTCATCTTTACAACAAATTGAGGGATTGTCTAATGGTGGATAGGATGTCTTAACTAAACTTTTATTATTGATTTTCTTTATTTTAATTTTATGCATTAATTTAATTTAGAAGTCATTTATTTTTATCACTTTTTACTTAATGAATTTGAATTACACCTATTGAGTGATTTTTTTTTAACTTTTCTTAAGTAGTCAAATCATTTAAAATCACACAAAAATCACTGAAAGAAAAAAAATTATAATTTTAACTTTTATCTAAATATCAAATTATTTAATGATTGAAAAACTATAATTTTAACTTTTATCTGAATGTCAAATCATTTAATGATTGTTTAAATATATTATTTGTTAGGACCAAGTTCTTTATGCTTAAGAATATATATAAATATCGATAAATACGTCAAATGTGATTGTATTTTTAAAATATTTCACCATTGTGAGGAATTTTTTATTTGATGCAAGTGAACAATTATGAGTCTAATTGAATGTTTATGAGATTAATTTGATGAATTGATAAGGTGGAATATTTTAGAAATACTCTTGAGATAAATAACGGTTAATTTTATCGATATTAAAATTGTTATGAAAATTTATGGATTGGACGTATTTATTTTTATGGAATAATTTTTTTTTTTTAATGAAAAATATAAGTGATAAGGATTAAAAGAGGTCATTAGGAAGTGTTAATTATAGATTAAAAACGAGTATGGACATGAGTGCAAAATTTGGATTGAAATTTTAACTATCATAATTGAGAAAAGTTGAGGGGTGTTTTGGCACTTTGTGAAGCTATACATATATGTTTCTCTCAGCTGAAATTTCAGATTCAGAAACCTCACCCTCTCACCCGAAAATTTAGATCTCTCTGCACCTCTCTCTCTCGACGATCTCAAGCTATCTCGCACGGCAGGTGTGTGTTTAAATGTATTAGGACATGGAAACATCATGAAAATGAATAGTAATGGTTAATTAAGATAAGGGCATGTAACAGAAAGAATATTACTTAATTAGTTTGAGAGATTGTTAAGAAAATTCTATTGTCATTAGAGTTGTATTTGAAGAGAATTTTGAATAAGTTGGTGATTTAAATGTTAGGTGAATTGAAAGTTTTTCTAATGGACACCTAGACATGTAAGAGGTGAAGAGGGTTCATCGAATTGGAAGTTAGCGAACGAAAGTGAAACCGTGAGTGTAAAACTATATATATATATATATATATGTTTTGTTTAAATATATATTTGTATATATATGTTTCTTTTAAATATATATTTGTATATGCATATCTTATATATGTTTATGATTTGAATATAATTGTTTTGATTATAGAAATGATTTAAGTTTCGATATGAGGGAAAAAGATTCAAGAGTTAAGGTTTTGATTTTAAGAAAAATCTTGACAATCAAATGTTTATGGAAAGTATAAAAGAAATAGTTTTAGTTTTCAAATGAAATGTTGTTTATAAAAGGATTTTTAGCCAATGGTTACCCTAAACCCTATTATGACGGAAATGACGGATATCGGCCGAGATACTTTAAATGTGTAAAGGTACAGGTAAAGAAATAGGTTACTAACTAAGGGAAGACATAGAAATTATAGGATTGCCTTTACATATTATAAAGTATTATTATGACGGTTACCCTACGCAAGGTCTGATTTATCCGCAGCGTAGTGGTTTTATGACTGGAAATGGATCGTCCCGCCACCGTCGCTTTTAGGGCAGTTGGTGAATTATTCCCTGGATTCCATTGGTAGTGACTAAAATATTAAAAAATTGTTTCAAATGTATATTTATGATTTTTATAATTGATAAATGAAATGAAATGTTTTATTTATTTATGTAAATGTTATGATTTTACTGAAATATGTTGAAAATGTATTTTGTTATTAAACTGCACACTCACTGAGCTATTTTTAGCTCACTCTTCCAAATGTTTTAATAAAATTTTCAGGAACTGAGACTAGGGAGCAGTCTGAGCATCCTCCTGGGCAGTCGTAGGTAGCCTCTTTGCAGACGACGACGACTGGAAATTATGTATAAAATTTTGGGCTATAAATATGTCATGTTTTATGGTTTTGAAAATACATTATTCTTTTGTATTGTATATACGTATATGCATATTTAAACTCTGAACTACGAGGGCTTTGATCCTCTGTAGATAATTGAGGTATGTCGGTGTTTAGGAGTGCCCAAACTCAAGCCCAAAATATTTCATAAAATATTTTAAATTGTACATAATGTATATGTTTTGTTTTATGGATAAAAATGATTCTATTGAAAGTTTTTAAATGTTCTTGTGGTTAAATTGTGTGGACCTGAGGTCCTGAAAATGGTAGTGGAGAAAATGAATGAATTTTAGAAGTATTTATGATTTTATTTGTAGGTTTTGCAAAAATTAGAATGTTCGAAAAATAGAGGAAACTCTGTCCGTTTTTTTTTACAAAATTTTTAATGGAATAAATGGTTTATTGGTTTTCATAGAAAAAAAAAATTTCCCACCACATTTTTCGGTAGTTGATGAAAAGAATAAATGTTTTAATCGGGTTCGCTCCACGGATTCCTAAGTTAATTGTTTAAAGAAAAGGTTTTCGGAGTCCGTTGGAATGCCGGGAGGGCTTCCCACGGATTCAAGAGGTTAAATCCGGGTTGAGTCCCTTCATTATTCTAAAGAAGTAATTGCACAAAACCCTCCTGAGGTTTGTCAAAAAACAGATGAAAACATATTTACCATTTTGTTACATCAAACTCCCGTACCATCAGTTGACTTCCTTCAACTTTAACGATTTGACCAAAATTTTAGACTAATGACTATACTACCATCAACATCAATCTGAAGATCTGGATTCCAGATATTTAATTTGAAGATCTATGTAGATCTTAAAAAAACAATGAAAAAACTTCAAATAAAAAAATAAACAAAATTGAAAATCTAGGTGTTACGGTCTAGCATTTGGCATGAGTAATGACCATGGTTGATATTTAATTTCAACATATGATATGAGTAATGTTGTATCACTGGGTTGATCTTTGAGTTGACAATCTGGGACCTAGGTCTAGATCTTCAACTTAAGATCTACCCAGATCTTAAAAAAAAAAAAAAATTTAAAAACAAAAACAAAACTTAAGTTGAAGATATTTCAATTCTCTTCAAAATCGTGACTTGCAAAAAACCTAAATATTCAACAAATCATCAAGAACTAGAAAATCAACATAGTTTCATAACACATCTGAATCAATATCATCAAATACATCAACACTTTTTCACCAACATCATCAAAACTAGCAAATCAACACAATCAAATCTCAAAATCTGAGATGGATATAAGAAGAAGCATAACATATTTAAAAGTTCAAAAAAAAAAAAAAAACCCAAATCTAAGATGGAGCTGATCAATTCCATCTCCATCTAAGATGGAGCCGAATAGCTCCATCTGAGATGGAGATAGAGTAGATCGTTCCATCTCCGGCAGCGGCAGCGGTAAGGATTGTAACGATAAGCAATGGCAGCAACGACCATAGGATTTCAAGAGGTGAGAAAAGTGGAACCGACCGTGGCTACAACGAAAGAAGTAGCGAATTGCTAACGGAAGGGAGAGAGAGTGAGAGAAACAAGAGAGAGAAGAGAAGTGGGTCTAGGTGATGAGTTGTGGGTCTGGTCATGCATGACAGCTCATTGGGGGCCTTGTGTGGTGGACGTGATGCTATCGCTGTACAGGTGGTGGAGCTTGACGGACTGAAGGAACAAAAAGCCAGATTTGCACGACGATAGAGAGGAAAGAGAGGGAAGCTAGAGTTGTGCGACAGTGGAGACCAACAGATTGGAGGAACGAACTGAAGAAAGAGAGGGAAGAGAGAAGAGAGAAGAGAGATGTACGACGGAAGACCAACAGATTGGAGGAAGAACTGGAGGAAGAGTGGGAAGAGAGGGTAGAGAGAAGAGAGATGTGTGACGAGAGAGAGAAAAGAGATGTACGATGAGAAAAAAGAGAGAAGAGAGAAAAAAGGGAAGAAAAAAGAGAGTGAAATGACCAAAATGCCCTTCACTTAACTAACGTTGACAGAAGATCAACGTTAAGCATGAGAGTTTTATATAATAAAAGTAAAACTATATTTTCATCTGCTTTAGACAAACCTTGGTGGAGTATTGTGCAATTCATTCCTATCTAAATATATTCTTTCCAAAATAATATATTTTCAAATTTATCTTAATGTTACATTATATATATTTCTTTTAAATGTAATTAATGAAATATTATAATGATTAAGATATATATTATTTTACAATTTTAACTTTTATTGCAATAGTAATTCAACTTAAAAATATTTTGTTTATTTTTATTTAAATATATAAATGTAATTTACTTTACTATAATAATTTATTTATGTATATATAATTTAAAAAAAAATTACTTTACTAAAATAATTAATCATATTTTAATTATGAATAAAGATATTATTAATATATATGTAAAAGTGTTTTAGTATTTGTTAAATAATTTATTATAATTATTTGTATTATATTAAATGAAGTTACAAAATAATTAATTGTAAATAAATATAAATTTTAAATTACTAGTTTTTAGATAATTTTAATTTTAAAAAACAAATACGATTATTATGCATTCAGATATAAGAAAAAAAAAAAACACAAATATGATATTCAGATTTCAGGTTTCAATCACTATTTAGTTTTCAAACAAAAAAACAAGAAACCTCTTAGTTTTAATTCAATTCCAAAACCCCATTTATTTAATTTACTTGTTTTGACTTTAGGATTTAAATAAACTTGAAAATGAATTAAGTTGAAACTCCTTATGGGATCAACCTTTGCTTGTCGTTATACTTGATAAATGATTTGTGCATTTGTAAGGTTTAAAATTTGGTTTATTAAAAAATTAACTAATAGCTAACACACTGGTTTAAGTAAATTTACCTAAGAATATTCTTCAATAACAATTTTTTGATTAATTATTAGATTTTTCAATAACTACTCTTGAAACTAATTTAAGCATTATCATTAAAAAATATGGTTTGGGTAACCTTACCTAGATTAGTAGGTTGTCCAAATCTATAATTTTGTGCTGATGATAAAATTTGGACATCATAAAGGAGAAGAAAATCTTCCATAAAATTATTTCACAACTGATGAGACGGAGTAATGAAACAAACTAATAGAAGAGTATCACTTTTTTTCCTCTAATATTTTGGGAAAACTTCATTTTAGTCTTTGAGGTTTCGAAAAATATTATGTTTTAAAAATAACTTTTCATCTCTAATTTTTTCAAAACTCTTCAAAAAAGTCTAAAGTATTAGTCAATTGACGGTCAATGGTAACTTTAGGTAATTTAAATTCTAATTTACCAACTTAAGTTCAGTGGTATTTTAGATAATTTAACTTATAAATTCATTATTTATAAGCGTAATCATATAATTTATATACCACTAACAACCATTAAGGACAAAAGTTTTTTTTATGCATTTTGTTAATATTAACCATCAGGTGACTAATGGTTTGAACATTTTGAAAATTTTCGAAAAAATTAGGATGAAAATAACTATTTTCAAAGAAACTTTGAAAATATGATATTTTTCAAAACCTCATATATTCATGACATTCATGATATTGGCAGAAGACACTAGGTTGCGTAATTTACTCTAGGCCACCCTTGTGATAATTGTCAGAAGACATTCATGACAATAGCAGAAATGGAACCAAATATGAGTTGTTTTCATATACTTTTACGTTGTGTAATGAATAATTCTATACATTCAATGTTTTTATATATTTTTTTCATTTAATTTTATGTTCAAATTGAAATGTCAAAAAATTAAAGTTCGAGATTAAAAATTATGAATTATACCACTTATTACATAAAATTGAATAAAAAAATTTTACAAAAATGTTTGATGTATACCATTATTTTCTATCGAGTACATGTCTTCCATTTGTTGCTTTACCATTGGGAAGCAATGCATAGTGGGTTACTATTTTTATTCTTTGATTCTTTCCTTTCTCTTCTTGGGTTGTGTTGTGTAGGCCTTATTAATAATTTCTATGATCAAAGGTAGCTAATTCATTAACACGTGTCATCTTTTTACTGGTTTCATGTGTTCTACTATTATTGGACATAAGCAATACCCGTACACTAATAATTATATTCAAATTAAAAATAGAATTATACTATAATTAAATGTGCTTTTGACATGAATATGAAGTATGAAAGAAATCTAACCATTTTACATGTCTTAAAGGATACAAGTGTTTTTAGAAATTATGTATTAAAAAAAAAAAATTGGTTCTTTTCTCTCTTTGTAAAGTAGATAATTAGGTTTTATTGTTCTAATTTATTGGTTTTTGATAAAAGGAAAACAAAAGAGTGATATTCATTTGAAGTCTTTCAAATCTTCATGAGGAAGTATATTTAATCACCAATCTTCATCCTTATTATGCAAATATTTCTTCTTTTCAATCTGCTTCAAATGTATGACATGTCTCTTATAAAAAAATGAAAAAACGTAGATGGCATTTGAATTATGATCGGATGAATATTCTTTAGCTAAGGATTTTTGGTTTTTTTTTGGATAGGTCCGGAGACAAAACTGAGTTGGAGCTTTAAAAAAAAAAAAAAAACATATAGTTAAAGTAATCATAATGTTTAGGGTCAGTTTTTCTCTATTTTAATAAATCTTAAATGGTGGTATTTTTTTTTGTTTTTAAATAAAAATGCTATAACTTTTAAAGATTTTAATATGCTTAACTAATCAGTATATTAATACCCATGCAAACAATAAATTTAGTAGGTTAAAGATGAATGAAATTTATTTCAATAAGAATAGGAAAAAAAAAAGGTCCAATTCCATAGTCTGCACAAGCCATGCTTTGTTTTTGATTTGACGTTCGCCGTAGCGTTGGGAGTTGAGACATTTTATTTTTTTGCAGTGGTCGCCTCTTTTTAGATCTAGAATAGTCGTTCTCAGGCAAGTTCGATCACTTCTGATCAGTGTTCTAAAACTTGCTACTCACGACTCGACCAGCGAGACAGCGAGCAGCGAGTGCTCTATAACTCAGAGAGTACTCAGCAAGTAGTCAATTTGACTATTGATCATCGGTCAAACCGTTGACCCACGGTCAAACCAGGTCAAATTTATAAAAAATAAAATTTAAAAATTTTCTATACGATTAAAATATAATCATATGACCGTAAAAACCCATTAAATCTATTTCATGTAACCTCCAAAACCACTTTAGCACAATTATGTAATTACAATTTCAAAAATTTCTGTAATATAACTATTATTTTTTCAACAATTCCACTTGTAATATATAAAAATAACAACATTTCAAAAATCTATCACATCAAAACTACTTAAAATCTCTCATTCTTTTTTCATTCTCAAACACAAGTATACAACCAATAAGATGAATTGAAACACATAGCATAAGAATTTAAATCTTTATGTAACAAATGTATAAAACCCTAAACAAATACAGTTTGTATAATCTATTAATCCATTAATATTCAATCATTAATTCATCATCCGGCCCTAAACAAATATATATAAAAAACATAAATGAGTGGTGAAACTTGAAAGCGAAAAAAAAAAAAAACAAAATGAAGAAAAAAAAAACTGAGTCTGAGTTAGGTTGAGTCGGTCCGAGTTGAGCCGATTTTACGCAGACCAAAACGACTCCGTTTTAGCAAGAAAAATTTGAAAAAAAAAAAAAAAAAGATAGAGTCCGAGTCATGTCGAATTGGGTCGAGTTGGCCCGAGTCGGGCCCAAATTGGGCCGAGTTTGCACAGAAACCGAGTTTAGTCATCGATCTGAAGAATCTCGGATCGAGAACCGGTTGAACGACAATTTCTCAAATAGAACTCGACTGAGATTTTAAACAATGCTTCTAATGCAAGTTCAATCATTTCTCAACTTGCATGAGGAGTTAACAAGTATACATTTCTATTTACTGTATATAAAAAATGGAAAGTGTGTTAGTAAACAGTGACAGACTTCCATTCCCCTACAATTTGTTTGAAACTAAAATACACTGTTACCCTTGATAAATATAAAGGGACCCTTACAGTGAAAAAGTTAAAAATATCAATAAAATATATCTATAAAAAATGGGGAGAGGGTACATGAAAAGTGATAGAATTCCACGTCCATAGATTTTATTTGAAATTAAAATAACATATTTGCCCTTTATAGTGTGAAGTGTGAAAAAAAATGGTGAACACTCTAAAATCCTGATATTTATTTAAAACTACAATTACATTTTTACCCAATAATAAAATTTGATAATATTGTTTCAATAGTTAGTTTAGTTGAAACTTATTAATTTTTGTTAAACTATTTTAAAAAATTACAATTATATATTTTTAAACAAAGATTATTTTTATAGCTCTTATACTTTATAAACAATTATATTGATTGTTCTAATTATGAATTTATATTTTTTAGGTTCAAACCAATCATCTTAACTATATGGGATCAATTTGTTGGTAATAAAGCTACTGCAATTTCGAATCTTATCGAAACCAAACCAGTCATTATTGTTGCATGTCTCAAAGTTGTATCATATAATGGTATGATTTCTATTTATTCAAACAATTATATTATATTTATTTTAACACTATAAATAAAATTAATCTTTCATTGTAAATCCTAATATATCCGAAGCAGTGACATTACATTCTTGGTAAGTTATAAGCTTAAATAATCAATATATTCCTCACTATATTTTATATGTTCTAAAAATATTAATATTAATGTATGATATTAAATATTCTATTTAAAACTTTGTATATTTTTTTAATTTTCCCATGTGTGAATACCTTTTGAGTTTTATTACTCAACTTATTTTCAAACTTATTAAGTGCTTCATATCACTTAAATTAGATTAATTGTTTGTGATATATATCCAACAATAATAAAAATGTGAACAAAAAAATTATTATCACTAAACAATCATATATTTCCAAATTATTTTTATCTAAACCTAATTAAATTATTCTTAGTTTCGACATTATAAGTTTAAAATACATCAATATCTATTGACTAAATATAATAGAAGTAAGTTTTCCAAAATTTTCAACTATTTAAAATGTCATAAGGCTTTACTATTGAGCTATTTTTCATTATCCTGATTATGTAAAGTTAAACTTAAATATAATATATGTGTTAGGTTCAAAGATAGTGAATCTGAAGTAAAAGATATTATCAACAAAAAGTCATACCTGGACTCTACATCTAGCACAATAATCCCACCAATTGAAGATATAATAGAGATTGTCAAAATTGAAAGTTCAATGATGAGGGTATAAATTTTTTCTTTTTTCACTTTTTCCTTTATCTACTTAGAATTCAACTCATTCTTTGTGTAATAAACTATGTTAAAATAATAAATTTAACTTTTTAAATGCAACAAACAAGTTTCTAGGTCAAAGTGTCAAGACTCGACCTAGATTCTTCTAATGAATGCAGCGATCTCGTCGGGCATCCCACGATACCCTTTTGTAATCTAACTAGCAAAATCCAAAATAATGTCGCGGAGCGAACCCTTAACTTTTTAATCTTTCCAAATTCCAATATAAATTTTCATAGAATCTATATTATGCATGTAAACGATTCTTAAATACTTATATATAAAAAATAATTTAACACATCACCATAAATATGACAGGACCCGACTCGGATTCTCTCTAACGAATCCAGTGATCGTCTAGGCATCCCACAAGACCCTTCTGAAGTCTAACTAATAAGACCCAAAATGATACCGTTAAATGAACCCTTAACTATTTATCAAATTCTAAATAAATAAATCATACATATTAAAATCTCATTTCAAATTTTATCGGATGAATAAACATATAATTTAAAAATATTATTGTAAACATGTGAGTATCTAAAGCATGTATACATCGTATTAATAAAAGTTCTACAATATTTATTCACAATCTGAAAATATATAAATTACATGATTAAAATTTAAATCATAATTTTACATAAAAGGTCGATCGTAGAGCCCACCTAATTTGAATGAGATGCACTATTACTTGGATCATTTGTTTCTGCACCTGGAAGGTTTTTTAAAACAAAAACATTATGAACTACAAAAACTCAGTGAGTGTGGTTGCGTTTATATTTAAAATAATCTTTATAAAATTACCTCCCAAAAAACATTTTTGAAAACATTTTTCTTTAAAATATTTTTATTTCTAAAAGCTTGCTTTTACAACATTCCTACAAAGTATCAAAAGCTCGTTCTAAATTTAAGTTCATAAAATACTAAAATGTTCATATTTCAAAAGCATTTTCTTTCTAAAACTTACTTTTAGTGGTATGCTTTCTTTTTTAAAAATGCTCTAATGGAAACCCAAGAGAAGCTACAACCACATGAGCAACCAAATCAGCTCCGCTCAGTGTAGGGGTCACGTGGCGTAAAAGCTAACATCGCTCACCATGACAACGCTACAAAGACATCCCGTTACCATGTGACGGAACTATCATAGCATACCAAGTAACGAGATAATACCTCACAAGTGTAGAGGGTGACTCGACAGACTCGATTTTCCCTTGATGTTAGCAGGACACGCTCACTCAATACTTGCCATACACTATAGGGTATACCAGCTGGGTCTAATGCTACAAGGTCTATCTATAAATGCTCAGGCCGTCCATTAGCTTTGAAAATTTTTTCTTTTTTCTATAATTCAAATCGGTTTCTCTTTTATGCTATAAAAAGAAATGCTATTTTACATACCATATATAAATAAACTATTCATTCTCATGCTAAAATATGAATTTATTGATAGACTAAAAAGAATTAATAAAATAAAAATATATAAAATTTTGCAATGTAAGTATAAATTATTTTCACACTCACTGCTTGCTCCCCAATTCCACTTGAGTTACTCCTGCTTTAGCGACCTCCTATTCAGCTCGCTATACCACCTATACCCAGTCACAAAAGAGATCTCGACTTAGCTCGCAGATCACTTCAAACCCAATTTAGTTCTATCACCTCTATTTCACCCAAGCTGCAACGGAT
Organism: Dimocarpus longan; assembly: GCA_022984855.1. NCBI lineage: Eukaryota > Viridiplantae > Streptophyta > Magnoliopsida > Sapindales > Sapindaceae > Dimocarpus > Dimocarpus longan. The sequence continues at coordinate 10,417,349 of CM041023.1, read as the reverse complement.
TGCATTGTTCCATTCAGCTCCAGCTGCGAGCTCCTCCCAACTTATATTCAGCTCGTCTCATGTCAACTCCTACTTCATTCATCTCAGCCTGGATTGAGGGCATTTCTTATCTCATCAAGCTTGCTCAGCTCACTCCTTTTTAGCGAGTTGCTACCTCCTTAGCTCAGTCAGATTCATGGGCCTTGCTCAGCTCGCAAAGCCTTAGTCCAGTCCAACTTGGTTGTAATCACCGCCAGCTCGCTAAGCTCGCCCTTACAAGCTACTATCTTAGCCCAGCTTGGTCAGGCCTTATGGCGAGCTATAACATTACTTAGCTCATTTCCTACGAGCTCACGCTTCTGGTCAACTCAACCAGCACTGAAAAAGGGCTGCGAGTATTCAACCAACTCGTACCTCACAAGCTCCAACCTTAGCTCACACACACAAGCATTAGCACATCTCCGATCTCAACTAAATTCACCAACATATACTTAACAATACACCATCAGTTTTCCATCTTAACCCAGGTTGCGACCTCAAAGGTTTCACGATAAAAACTTAATCATCATAAACAAACTTCTTCAAATTAACTTTTTTTCTTAGCTACTTCACTTATTGATCTCCTTTGCTTTGCTTTTTCTCTTGCGAGCTACTTCAAATCTCCAGATCTATGCACAAAAATCTCAATAACATCAAATGCAGTTCAATGACTGTTTCGACATACTTCTTTCTCAAAGAAAAACCATAGAAATAGGCTTTCACAAATTTATTCTTACCAAATCTGACTTGATACTCCTCCTAACCCTATTCTCCACCTTTCTACAGCTTGACCTCCCTTCTAAAATTGCAGAAACAAGCTTGGATTGGCAGCTGCTCGTCTGCCTCTTCTGATCTACCGATAGTCTCTCTCTTTCTCCTCTTTAGATTTTTTTTTTTCTTTCTCTCTTCACTCTCTTTTTCTTTCACGGTAACTCTCACCATACACACCTATTTATAGGCATGGATCAAACTCTACCTTTACCCTTCAACTTCTTTAAATTTATGATTCTGCCACGTTCTAGAGAATTCTTCACTTTTCCCCAATGTCCTTATCATTTCCCTTTATTTACAATTTTGCCACTCTTTCTAGAAAAATTTTTATTTACTCAATTAACCCTCAACTTTTATAATTTAAATTTATTTTTTATTCTTTTGAAAATTCTACAAATATTTAATTTCGCTACTAAACACTTAAAAATCCTTTTATTATTTCACCAACGAAGGTATATTAGTACATTACATTATTCTGTACATATGTACAGTAATAACCTCGAAAGAGTATTACAAAATATAACAAGTATTACAGTCCAAAATATGCATATGCTCATGATCCAAATATACACAAGCGATATCGCTAGGAACCCCACAATACCCTTTTGTAATCTAACTAGCAAGATCTAAAAGGATGCTGCGGAGCGAACCCTTAACTTTTAATCTTTCCAAATTTCAATATAAATTTTTGCATAATCTATATTATGCATGTAAACAATCCTTAAATACTTATATATATAAAATAATTTAACACATCACCATAAATATAATTAGTATTACAGTCCAAAATATGCACATGCTCATGATCCAAATATACATAAGATTGATTTCAAAGCAATGTTGATCATCTTCGACCCACCTAATTTGAAAGAAGAGAACGGATACTCTAATCGCTTACTCCTATACTTGGGGAGGTTTTTGTAACATAAAACCAAAAATATAGTGAGCTAAAGAAGCTTAATGAGTGTGTAAGTTTTTCTATTTAAACTAATCTTTAAAAAATTTACCTCTCGAAAACATTTGAAAAACATTTTTATGAAAAATGTTTTCATATTTAAAAACTTGTATTTTATAAACTTACTATAAAGTTTTAAAAGCTCGTATTAAATTAAATTCATAAAATGTTAAAATATTTCATAAATTTTTAAAGTATAGTTAAAACATTTTCTTTCTAAAATCCACTTTTAGTGGTATATTTTTCTTTGTAAAAATGTACTAATGAGAACCCAAATGAAGCTATAATCACATGACGATTAATCTAGCGCCGCTTAATGTGAGATTACTTGGCGTAAAGCTAGTATCGCACATCGTGAGAAAACTACAAAGACATTTCACTACTACGCAGTGGAACTATACATCGCACACACATAGTCAGATAATACCCTATGCGTGTAAAGGGCGATACGACAGACACAATGGACTCAATCACCCTAATGATAGTGACACGCCCTCCCAACACTTGTCATACACTGCAAGGCATACTGGTCAAGTCTGAATCTACAAAGTCTATAAACTTGGGTAGTCCACTAGCCTTTGAAACTATTTTTTTTCATAATTCAAATTGAATATTTTTTCTCCTTTATAAACATTAAAATACACTAACATATAACATATCATTTCATACATAAACTATTTCTTTTCATGCTAGAATATAAACTCATTGATAAACTAAAAAGAATTAATGAAAATCTATAAAATACTTGCTTGCTTCTCACTCATAGCTTGCTTCTCAATTTGCTAATAACCATTCTTTCGCACCCTCCGCTAGGTCGATGCGTCACCTACATTTAAACCCAAATGTAATTTTCCGCTTAGAACATCCATACACATAAAACACTTCAATTCCAAGCCAGTTCTATTATTAACATAGCTTATAATTTCACTCAAGCTAAAACAGACTGCAACACTGCCTAATCCAGCCCAAGCTGCGAGCTCCGGTCAACTCGCCCAGCTCCCATTTTCTATTGGCTACTGCCTTCGAGTACCTTAGCTAGATTTACAGGCACCGCCTAGCTTGTCCTTTGCGAGCTGTTGCCTTCATTCAAATCACCTTTTGCGAGCTACTGCCTTAGTCCAACTCGGATAGGCACTATAACGAGCTACGGTATCACCCAGCTATCTTAGCAAGCTACTGCTTTGGCCTAGCTCGGACAGGCATTGTAAAAGGGCTACGAGCATCACCTAGCTCGCTATTTGCGAGCTCTTGCTCTAACTCACGCGAACTAAATTATAACATTTCTTTTCCAGACTTTACACTTACACATGGATCAACACATCTCGATCTCAACATTTTCACAATATATGTGCACCAGAATTTCATCAATTTCTTTAAATAAAATCATATCACAAACACAACAGATTTTGTAGTAGAACTTAACATCTTACACAACAATCCAAGCACTTCAAATCTCTAGATCTATGCAAGAAAATCTCATTAATATCAGATGCAGATCATGGACTGTTTTGACAGATATTTCTCTAAAAGAAAACCATAAAAACTCAATCTTACCACTTGATTTTTTACTTAATCTTACTTGATAATCTTCCTAAACTGGTTTTTCATCTCTTTATGGTTTGATTTCTCTTCAAAAATGGTGGAAGGACCCCTTGGATCTGTTGCTACTCCCAGATCTGTTTTTTACTCTTGTTTGCCGACAGCTTTCTCTCTCTCTAGATGTTTTCTCCCAACTTCACTTTATATGAACCATCTCTCTTTTACAAAATTGCCCCTCAAGTTTATTATAATTTACTTATTGTCATTTTCTAGAGAATTTCTCACTTTTCCAAAATGTCTTTGACATTTTACTTTATTTATAGTTTTGTCACTTTTTAAGTAAAATCTTTTATTTTCATAAATAAGAGTATCTTTTGTACATTTTGCCCACAATACTAGGTTCAGAAAAAGGGTATTACACAAACCATCAATTATGGTCACAAACTTAAATCAAAGCTTTTGGTATATATCCTGTGAACATGCCATAAAGTTATAGGTACAGAATATGGAGAATCGTTTTTATGCATCCATTATAAGCGAATAGAAGTTAAAGCTACATTGAGGTATTTATTTATTCATTATTTATTGCTATAAAAAAATGTCAAAACACTAACTAAGAATAACCAACCCAATTAGGTTGGCACCCCGCTATAAAACCTTATTAAATAAATAATTATATTCTAATGTTACACAAAATCTCACCACGTTATAATTTAGTTTGATTATATTATATGATTGAAATAATGATTAAGTTCATTATTGTTTTTTATAGATGTCGTCTTGAAGTAGAGTTACATGATGCATCTAGATCAATTGTTGTAACTTTATTTGGACAAAATGCTTAGACATTTTCATCCTGTTCAGCTAAACGATTGATGGATCAAACAACTAAGGTACATTACATCTTACTTATTTAATATATAAACTACTAAATCTTTTGTATATGCCCTGAAATTCACTATCCTTATGTGGATCTCGTACAATGGGTATACTAATTTTAGAATCCCCTTTGTTGTCAATTTGTTTGGTTGGTATGAAGTAGTTTATAAAAACTAGAATATGTTTGGTAAGAGTTGGTAAAATTTATGCATTATTATTACTTTATTTTCCCTATCATTGAGAATAATAATAATACATCATATTCTCACAAATGATAATCAGGACTTCTTTAAAAAAAACAATAATGATAATCAAGGCTTGGGTCTTTCTTGGGATATATAAACTCAACTCATTTCCTATTTTGACATGTCTTATTTTGGTGTTAGGAGATATCAGAAACTTGTTCCTTCTTTTACTTGAATAAGGATGCAATTTATGCTATAATTTTTTTTCTTCACTAAACACCATCTATATCGAGGTAAAAGACTATTAACCTTAAGATTTGCTAATTATTACAAACTATGGTCTCAGTAGTTCTTGATTTGTGTTCTTAGATAAATTACATTTAGACAAATTTGGGATTAACGTAAAAATATAGATAACTCAATTTCATTGATTAAAAAAATTCAATGTTTATGTTTTAAATAGAATAGTACCAAAATGACTTACTATTCTTAACTATGTGAAAATTTTAATTAATTTTGACTATGTAGGATTGTTATAATATATGTGAATGTATCTTCAAATGTCTTATCAATAATTATAATTTTATTATATGACATGTCTTTGTGAGAAGAAGCTTGAAACGAGAGTAACATGATAACTCTTATACTAGATAATAATATAATCAAGTATCATGTTAATGCTAAACTATTGTTAAATACAAATTATAGTTCATTAATAGATTATTTTACTCATTTTTATGATCTTAAATCAAATTGTATAAATTATTTTATATATTGTAATGTGACATGAAGGAATCCAAGGAATTAAAATTTTTGCCACACTTCATGACCCAGAGATATTTTACATTCATGTCAAAGGATCTCTATTTCAAAAACGTGGAGAAATGAGAAACATGTTCAATATAGTTACAATCCATGATGTCAAAACTTAATGTTTGATGTTTAGAGGGTAAATATATATGATGGGTTTACAAACATTATTTTTGTTAAAGTGTGTTTACCATAACTTCTGAGGAAAAAAAAAGGGTAGGATTAAAAGCATTTCATTTTGTTTGCATGTAAGTAAAACATGTCCTCTAACAATAAATATTTGAACTTTTGTTTTGAATCTTTTAAATACTCTTTTTGAAGCCTAAGATTCAAAAAGCTGTGATGTATGTATAAAAACTTTAAACATTATAAATGTTGACTATATGTATAATCTCCCTTTTATATATAATATGTTGTACAGAAGTTTCCTCTTTATCATATTTATTTATTTAATTACTCTCTTCTATATAAGAAATGTTTGATGTAATTTTTATAATCATTTAAAATTTTATTAATTTATAAAAATATATTAAATCTTTATTTTTTATCTTTTAATTAAATTAAACATATTATAATTACAATTAAACTTAGAATTATTATCTGACTTTATATATATATGTATATGATAGTAATTTATGTGAAAGAATATAATTAATTTAATAGTTAAATTTAAACATCCAATCAATATATATTATTAATCTTTAAACTTGTTAGATAAATAAAATGAACCTAGAGTTAAGCACGTACCTTGCACGTGTGACCACACCTAGTAGTACTTTTAAAAGGTATTGTTGACGTCGGAAAATGATTTCCCTTAGTCAACGAGGTTGTTTTCGGGCCCAAGCTCCAGTTTTGGACAGTCAATGGGATGCATGCAAAACAATGAGGATCAGAAACGGAGGTTAGAGGTGATGAGGAGGAAACACAGGAGATTTTTAGAGTGGTTCGGCTCAAAAAGATGCCTACGTCCACTGTTCACTCTCTCACTATTTCGACAGAGTAACGACACTCAAAAATTTTCCATCCTTTTTACAGTGAAAATCGTCCCCTTTTATAGAGGAAGGGGACATGCTACAGTAAACAGAATAAGACAAAGGTAAACAGTTAACTACAGTTACACTGACAAATAGCATTTAATGCGTCGAAATCTCAATTAATGCGGCTGTCAGTGCATTAAATGCGGTCGAATCCGTCACATCTGAGGTCTGCCCAAGGGAGATTTCTACTGACCGGGTCGGATACGCCATGATGGGTTGTCGAGGGCGAGGTCACAGCTTCTGTCGGATGTAGCGTGCATGGCAAGCCTCGGAACTGTACTCTGCATGGTGCTGTTGACTTCTACTGACTTGAGACTTCCAGAAGCGTGGCGGAGACGGACCTTCCAGCAGGCTGAGAATTGAGTCGGTTGGGGGAAACAAGAGAATCTCTGATAAGTCTGACTTCCTGGAGAGTCGATGAGGCAGATTTTGGGTTGGCACGTTCGCAGCTAGTTATGGCGATGAGGTGGACAACATCATGAGTGAAGGAGTCGGTAAGCGGCCACTCTCAGAGGTTAGCGGTCAGCTCAGTCACATTGTCTTGGACGAGGAGGATTTGTCGGACATCTCTGATTGGTGGCTCCTCTCGGCGGATACCCTGATCGGACAGGGATGGCGGACAGACAGGCAGTCAATCATGGCGGATAATCTGGCGAGCAGGCTCAGCTGTTGCGGATGGCGGATATTCTATCGAGCAGGTCTGAGGGGCGAGAGCCAACGACCAACGATAAGGACCAACGGTCCCCCTCAACAAATAAAGCTGATGGGGAACATGGCGATCTGAATGACGGAGAATATAGCGGTCACAGCCAGCTTGCGAAATAGGCGGTCTACGGTCAGAATGAGCAGTCAAGCTGAACGATAGCGGTCAACGACCACAACAAGCGCCCACTAATGGGCCCCTTTTCTAGGAGTGATGGCGAATAATTGGGCTTCTGGACCACTAGGCCTATACTGTAGATCCGTCTGGGCTTGAATATTCTGATCGCTATTTTATCCATAACATAAAGCCCCCTGGCTCTTGGTGCTTAAAAAGGACCAGGAGACATATATTCCAGAGTGAGCAGAATAGGCGGGAGCAGTTACAGAAAGAGGGCGGTTGCAGTACCTTTTGAATTCCACTTTATTGCCAGGCCACGTGGCGCTTCCCCAGATGACGGTTATTGGCCACTACGCGCGCCGTGCACATTTAATGCACGTCACTCAACTGACACACTGCATGATGACAAAATCCCGGGAATTGCGCCACGTCGTCAGATTGGGGGCGGTTGCACAGCTGTCTTCATCTAACGGTTGGGGCTGAATCGTTTTAAAAAGAAGAAACACCCCTCCATATTCTTCTTCTGGCATTTTCAAGATTCACAGGCATTTTCATCGTCTTCTTCCTCTGTTCCGATTCTTCAACCCTGTTCAAAAGTTACTGTCTGCGACTTCCGGCGACCACCATACTCAAGGTAAGGCTATTTTTCCCTGTCCATATTGTTCTCGTCACTGCCATTTTTCATTTTCTGCATGGCATTTTCTCTTCCGAGATTCTGGACTAGTTGGGGCGGACAACCTCCACACTGCTTCTGGTCCGGTATAGTCTGGTAGCAGCATAGGGTAACTGGTTCATTTCTTCTTCTTCCTTTTTTCAATCCTGGGGGGAAAATCTATAGAATGAGGCCTTTATCTCTTCCACTTCATGACTTCCTAGGTGCACGGCTTGACGTTAGGTTTAATCTCCTTAGGCTTTTCTTGTTTGGTTTTAGACTGGGTGGCTGTCAGCGGCCTAACTGGTTGTTCCTTTTGTAGATGTCAAGCCGTGGACTCCGTTATCGCCAAGTCATGTCCAGTGACGAAAGCTCCGAGGGGAGGTCTCCTCAGCACGATAGGGGTTCCTCAAGTGCCACTGCTCAGGGCAGCGAGGACACGCCGAGTTCTTCTCGGCGAGGGGAGACCTTTGCCTACCAGACCTTTTACCAACACGACTCCCAGATGACCGTTAGGGAACTTAAAACCGTGGCCGATGCATATAATCTCCCTTCTACTTGTCGCGTCATGGTTTCCGTCCATCGCGACCATGCGGCTGATCCTCTTGATGGATTCATAGCGATCAGCCGCCAACATGTGAAGATGGGGTTTAGGTTCCCGGTCCCCCCATATTTAATAAATTTGTTAAATGATCTGGAGATAGCCCCTTTCCAGCTCACACCGAATTCTTACAGCCAAATAACCACCCTGGCCTATATCCTCCTCAAGAACGGCCTTCCGCCACCGACCGCAAATATAATTCAAAGCCTCTATTTCTTTAAGTCCACCACACATCCTCTTGACACTAAACGAGACGGTATTTATTGCATCACCGCTCGTAAATCCCCCTATAAGGTGCTTCTGCCATTGAAGGCTGGTAAATCGAATGTGGGGGATTACAAATCCAAGTGGTTTTATGCCACATGTCGGTCTCTGCAGGAACTAGTCTATTTCGACTTCAACAATGGCCTCGGTAGGTTTATTTCAGTCCGCTACTGGAGCGCCCGCACATTTGTATCGATGACTTGTTATCACTAATACTCTTTACTTTTGCATGCAGCTTTTGTCAAAGGAACAGTCAGTCTCACAGACGAGAAGACGAGGACGCTGAAGAGATTTATCGAGGTGAAAGATCCCGAGAACGATTACTTTCCAGAGAACTCCTTGCTGAGGAAATACGAGCTTGCACCTGGGACAGAGATCGTGCTTCTGAAGTTGGCCTTCGACGTTGGTGTGCGGAAAAGTCGGGAAGTCAAATCTGCTCTCACAGAACCTGTTGGAGGAACTTTTGCTCTAACCTCGAAGAAGCGCAAAACAATGGTGGATCTTGATATGGTCACACCCCTTTCCTCGCTGGCAGCTGAGACAGGGGAGCTGGAGGTAGAGATAACCGGCTCCAAAGAGCCCCCAGCTCCGTCAGCTGATCCGTCAGACACAGCTGATGTTCCATTCGCCAAACAGCCCGAGCTGAGGTACAAAAACGTGGCAAAGAAGACTGTGAAGCAGACAAGGGCTGTCGTCGGAAAAGGGATTTCAACTTCGGAGGCTGAAGAGGAGGATGAGGGGGCCTTGGAGCCCCCTGCCAAGTGCCTGAGATCCAAAGGAAAGGGCAAGGAGAAGGTGACCGTGACAGGGGGAGCTGACGAGGGACCAATCCCTGAGGCCAATGCGAGGGAATATTTGGATGACTTGTTGGACCGGCTGCCTATTGTACTGGGTCCCAACAAGCCGGATCTTTACCAGAAGCACATCCGCGGTGATCAGTTGGTCGACTATGCTACACGCTGCAACGTGCTCGTAAGTTTAGTTTATTGCTTTATAACCATACTTCATACCTATAAACGTCGTTAATACGCTGCTTCTTTTCAGGCTTCGCTGGCCATGATGAAGATTTGTCGGGATCACCCTGACATGATAGGGGAGAAGGTTGCTCTTGAGGAGGCGAACAGGGAACTGGCGGCAGAGATCCAGAGTCTCAAAGAGGGGTCCGCGACTGTTGAGAAGAGTATCTCCAAGCTGGAACGGAAGCTTAAGGAAGCGGAGAAGACCGCGGACAAGGAGAAAAAGCTTCGGCTTGCTGCCTCCAACTCACTCGCGAAAGCCACCGAGGACGTAGATAAGATTACCGAGGAGGCTACCCTTTATAAGAAACAGGCTGATGATGCTGAGAAGAGTAACAAAGCAACGCTGAAGGACCTGACCGTGGCGAGAGACGAACTTGCTAGGGCGCAGGAGGCGCATCGCAGAGCGGATCTCCGGGCCAGACAAGCTGGGGAAGAGGCCACCAAAAAGACGAGCAGCAAGTTCCTATATACTTCGTGGCTACACCATTCTACGCTGGATTATTCATATCTTGGGAAGGATGCGGTGGCGGAGGTGAAGAAGTATGAGGCCCGTGTTGCCGCAAACGCCCAGAAGAAAGCCGCGCAAGCTGCTCAGAAGGCTTCTGACCCGCCACTCACCCAGACTGGCGCCTCATCAGCTTAGGGTGGTTCTTCCTCAGCTCCTTAGGGGTTGGCAAAAGATACGGGGCAGGGCACATCTTCTCAGGGAGCCTCCAGCAGCAAAGATCCTAAGGACATCCCCTCCAACTCTTCTAAGATTGCTGCGGACACTCCGGTCAGCTCCTCCAAGGCCCCTTGAAGCATATTATTTTGATATTTTTCTTTTGTAGACAAGACCCGTCCCCGAACATTGATGCCTTCACAATTTTAATTCTTGTTTTGTGTTTTGGAACAATTTGTAATTATTGTCTAATCATTATCTTAGTAGGATTTCTTCCACTTTGTTTTGTTGCTTTCTTATTTTCATATGCATGCAGTCATAGTAAATCGCGAACAGACATATCTTGCAAGATAGACAACAATTTATGAGGGATAAAGGAGGTGACCGCACCCATGATTACCTTCAGGGAGGCATAAATAATAAAAGCGATCCTTTGGGTTGTGGATGATATCCAACAGATAACCCTTAACACGTATAATGATCTGAGGGGCAGAAAAGAAATCCTTGAAGATGAATAAATAATTTCGATCCCACAGTAATTTCACTTCCAATATATATGTTCGGGCACGATAAAAGGCAAGGTAGACAATAATGATCGTGCTAAATAAGAGAAGGAACCAGACGGATAACAAATAGGTTGTCGTCGCGTTTTTCCTGATCGCTGTCCGGATTAATGACGGATCGCGTTCAGACTAAAGGAGCTTGGGACATATGATGCGATAATCCTCTCCAGCTGCGTTCACAATGATATGTCTAAGCAGATACAGCGAGAGTTGTACATGTTGAGGCCCTGGCTGCGCTCACAAGGCCGTAGCCTGAGCATCTACAGCATAATGGAGTAAACCTCTCCAGCTGCGCTCACAAGGATATACCTGAGCAGATACAGCGAGAGTTGTGGAGGCTGAGGCCTCGGCTGCGCTCATAAGGCCGTAGCTTGAGCATCTACAGCATAATGGAGTAAACCTCTCCAGCTGCGCTCACAAGGATATACCTGAGCAGATACAGCGAGAGTTGTGGAGGCTGAGGCCTCAACTGCGCTCACAAGGCCGTAGCCTAAGCATCTACATCATAATTTGGGCCGAGTGTCACTTCGATCGGACCCTTCATTTTACGAAAGCAGGGCTGAGTGTTATTTCGATCGAGCCCTTTATTTTTTGTTCGCGCGCGAATGTGAAGGGGGAGGCCAGTCAGTGAGCGGCGATTAGGTGCGTGGGCTCGTGGCCGTTTTAACCCCTCCTGCCCCTTAGGGCTGTCAGATGTTGGAGCTTTGAGCTGGCGCTTTGTTGTTTTGTGGTGGCGTACCTTAAATAGGGACACACGTAGGCATTTGATGTTAGCAATAATTTATCACGGATGATAGATAGTTCTCATTTTATTTGTACATGGCTCATTTTACATATGTGATGGAGTGACAATAAAAATACAATTGTTCAGATGTAGTATGTCCTTAGGTGAATGGCGTTCCAAGCTCTTGGTAGAATTGCCCCATTCATGTCTGCCAAATGGTAGGCTCCGTTCTTCAGATCTTCATGGATCACGTAAGGGCCTTCCCAGTTCGGCCCCAGCACTCCTTCACTTGCTTTGCGAGCACCGGGTAGGACTTCCCGTAGGACAAAGTCACCTGGTCTGAATTGACGTACCCGGACTTTTTTGTCGTAGTGTTTGGCCATCCTCTACTGGTAGACAGCCACCCTGAGACGAGCGGCTTCCCTTGACTCCTCGAGCAAGTCCGAGCCGGCGGCCACGAGCTGGTTGTTATCGTCAAGGTTGAAACTCGCCCTGCGGTGACTGTAGACTTTGAATTCAGCTGGAATCATGGCCTCGGACCCATAGACCATCAAGAAGGGGGTCTCTCCGGTAGTACTGCGGGCGGTAGTGCGGTAGGCCCACAACACTTTCTGTAGTTCGTCAACCTATGCTCCATTCCTGGCTTCAAGTTTAGTCTTTAGGATCTGCTTGACGATTTTATTGACTGCTTCCACCTGACCGTTGGCTTACGGGTGGTCGACTGCAGAGAAGCTTTTGACGATGCCGAGGCTGCTGCAAAACTCCTAAAACTGCTCACTTGTGAACTGGGTTTCGTTGTCTGTCACCAGTTGCTGGGGGACGCCGAACCTGCAGATTATATGATCCCACACAAACTTCTCAATCTCCGTCGAGGAGATCTCAGCCAGCTCCTTTGCTTCTGCCCATTTGGTGAAGTAATCGACGGCCACAACAGCATATTTGCACCTGGCACGACCCACTGGAAGAGGTCCAATCAGGTCTATGCCCCAGATGGGGAAGGGCCATGGACTGATCATCTAACGGAGATAAGCTGGCGGAGCCCGGGGGATCTTAGAAAATCTCTGGCACTTGTCACACTTCCTCACCAGGTCAATGGCGTCCTTTTTAATCGTCGGCCAGTAGAAACCTTGTCTGAGTGCCTTCTGAGCTAAGGAGAGTCCTCCAACATGGTTGCCGCAGTGTCCTTCATGTATATCCCTCATTAAAGCAATGCACCTGAGAAGAGGGGCTGAGAGGCCCTTTTTATAGAGGACATCACCATAGATACAATACCTGGCCGCTCTTATACGCAGACGGCGCGCCTCCATCTTGACTTCTGGCAGTGTACCTTCTTGCAAGTAATTGACCAGCGGGCACATCCATGATCCATCCGCCACTGTTAGAATCATCACTTCCATGCCAGGCTTGGTACTTGGTTTGAGCAGGAACTCCACAGGTATGCTTTCGGTGCAGTCCGTATCTTGAGCGGATGCCAGATGAGCCAGAGCGTCTGCGTGGGAGTTTTGGGCGCGTGGGATCTGGTTCAACTCGAATGCTTCGAAAGCCCCTAGTAACTTTTGAACCTCCTGCAGATAAGCAACCATCTTCGATCCCTTGGCCTAATATTCCCCTTTTATCTGGCAGACAACCAATTGGGAATCGCTGAAAATCCTGAGTCGTTCAACCAGTATTCTTCTAGCCAGACGGAGTCCCGCCAGCAGCGCTTCGTACTCCACCTTATTGTTAGTTGCCCTGAAGCCGAATTTAAGGGCACAAAGGAACTTACCCCTGTCTGGATTGATCAACAGGATTCCGACTCCAACGCTCCTTTGGCAAGAGGATCCGTTCACAAAGAGCTCCCAGTATGGTCCTTCAGAAGTTTCAGCTTGATCGTCCGCCGGTGCTGTAAACTCAGCAATGAAGTCTGCCAGTGCTTGACCCTTGATCGCCGGCCTTGGTTTGAACTCGATGTCATATTGGGCGAGCTTGATGGCCCACTTGATGAGTCGGCCAGAGGTATCTGGCTTCTGGAGGATTTGCTTCAAAGGGTACCTGGTTAGGACTTCGATCTTGTGTGCCTGAAAGTATGGACGCAACTTCCTGGATGCCATCACCAGACAGTAAGCTAGCAGTTCCATTGGGGTGTATCTGGCTTTCGCCTCAATCAGCTTCTTGCTCACATAGTATACAAGGACCTGAGCTCCGTTTCCTTTTTGTCTTATCAGTGCCGCGCTTAGGGCGTGTGTGGGGATATGCCCAGTTAGACGGTTAGGATCTCCCCCTCTTTTGGTTTAGTCAGCAGCGGAGCGCACCCTATGTATTCTTTAAGTTGCAGGAAAGCAGATTCGCATTCGTCAGTCCATTTGAAGTTTCTGGCTCTCTTCAATACTTCAAAGAACGGGGCATACCTATCGGAGGCCTTTGACACGAACCTGCTTAGGGCCGCTATTTGGTCGTTCAAGCTCTAGATCTCCTTTATGCTGCGCGGTGACCTCATGTCCAACAGGGCCTGAATTTTCTCAGGGTTGGCTTCTATCCCCCTGTCATTCACAATGAAACCTAGGAATTTACCTGAGGAAACCCCGAAGGCGCACTTGAGAGGGTTGAGCTTCATTTGATACTTCCTTAGGATCCGGAACATCCCTTCAAGATCGTGGACGTGATCGGCAGCTTTCTCCGACTTTACAAGCATGTCGTCCACGGAGACCTCCATACTCTTTCCAATCAATTCTTCGAACATTCTGTTCACCAGTCTCTGATAGGTAGCACCTGCATTCTTCAGACCGAAAGGCATTACCTTATAGCAGTAGAGCCCCCGGTCAATGGTGAACGATGTGCATTCCTCGTCTTTAGGGTCCATGGGGATCTGGTTGTAACTCGAGTAAGCATCCATGAAGCTAAGGAGTTCATGTTCCGCTATTGCGTCCACCAGCTGATCAATTCTGGGTAGAGGGAAACTGTCTTTCGGACAGGCTTTGTTAAGATCCGTGAAGTTTATGCAGGTTCTCCACTTCCCGTTTTTCTTCTTTACCAGCACGGGGTTAGCTACCCATTCCGGATATTGGACCTCTCGGATGAACTTGTTGGCCAGGAGCTTGTCCACTTCTTCCTTCAGGGCTTCACTGCGTTCTTGATTCATTTGCCTCCTCTTCTGGCAGACCGGCCGATGGCGGGGGTCGACGTTCAGCTTGTGAGTCATCACGTTCGGGTCAATCCCCACCATATCCCCATGGTTCCAGGCGAATATATCTGCATTTTTCTTGAGGCAGTTAATTAGTTGGTACTTTACCTCCGGGACCAGACTTCTACCTAACTTAAGACATCTTGACGCGTAATCTTCAGCAACCCAGACGTCCTCAAGCTCTTCTACCGGACCAGTATTTTGATATACGTCGAGTCCCTAGGATCCAAATCATGACTGACCCCTGACGAAGTGATTACCTGCAACTCCCGCTCCGGAATCGCCTCCGCCTTCTTCCCCTAGGACCCCTTTCTGATTGCATTAATGTAGCAACGACGAGCCATGGATTGCTCGCCCTGCACATACCCCACGTCATTGGGAGTTGGGAACTTCACCGCGAGAGCCTCGGTGGAGACAACCATATCAAGATCGTTCATCGCGGGCCTCCCCATCACCACATTATACGTCGAGGGAGAGTTGATGATGAGGAAGTCCGCTAGTATCGTGGATTGTCAGGTGGCGTCACCGAGGGTCAGGGGCAACTTGATCTGTCCAGCCGGAATGACCGTGTCCCCAATGAATCCGTAGAGGGGTTTAGGGGATGGTTTCAGCTGATCATCACCGATCCCCATCTGGTCGTAGCAGTCATTGTACATAACATTCACGAAACTGCCAGTGTCGATCATGATTCTCTTCACCACTGAGTTGCCGATGCGCGCCCTAATGACCAGAGCATCGTTGTGAGGGAGGCGAACATCCCGCGCGTCTTTATCAGTAAACACAATGTCCTCCGCCACCTTCTTGGCTTTCTTGGCAGGTCTTCCTGGCTCTCCCTACTTCCCAGGCTGGACGCGTCTTGCTTCCCGTACAAATCGTTCCTAAGACCGATTAGATTCTCCTGCTTGCGAGGGTCCCCCATGGATTGTATGGATAGTCCTGACGGAGGGCCCTTGGGTAGAATTCGGCTATGGCTGGTTTTGAGCTGGAGGGTCTTTTGAATGCTGGCTCGGCCGTCGCTGTTGAGATGGTCGCCTTGGGGGTCTTATGACATAATCCTTCAAACGACCATTTCTGATTAATTCCTCGATGGCATCTTTGAGCGCTCAACAATCGGAGGTATTATGTCCAATGTCGTTGTGGTAAGCACAGAATTTGTTCCTGTCTCTCCGCCCTTCTAGACCCTGAAGGGGAGCCGGCCGCCCAAAATTTTTCCTGTTCTTCTCAATCTCATATATTCGGTCTTGGGTATCCGACAGGGCGTTGTACGTATTGTAACGACTTCGATACCGTGGTCGCTCCGGTCCCCGACTGCTGTCCGGTCTCCAACAGTCCCTGGCTTTCTTGGCAACCTACTGATTTTCTCTTCGCCCCCTCTGGTTGCTTCCCCCGTTGCTTCTTTTTCTTCCATGATTGAAAGTACCAGCTTCGTCCCTCTGAGCACTGGTCTTCCTAGGATTGGTCACTTCCTCCCACCGGATCTCCTTTTCCACTCGCTCGTAGAACTCTCCCAGGTCCCTGACGGGGGACCTATATATGCTCTCGTACAATTTTCCATCTTTCCTTAGACCAGACGAGATAGCTGACAAAACCCCTTCATCCGTAGGGCTCTCCACGTTCGTCACCTCACGCCTGAACCTGTTGATATATTCTTTTAGAGGCTCACCTGGGCGTTGGCAGATGGTAGAGAGGTGACAGGGTGGCGCAAGCCGCCTCTTTAGCGCCTTATACTGGTTTAGGAATTTCTGCTGGCACTCCTCCCAGTTATTGATGCTGTGCGGGGGGAGGCTTCTGAACCACGTCAGCGGGATGTCCCCGAGAGTAGTTGGGAACACTCTACACTTCACGAGCGGACTTGTTGTCTGGAGGTCCATCTGAATGTTGAAAACGTCCAGATGATCATAGGGATCGGAGTTTCCTTTATACTGGGGGATGTTAGGGACTTTGAACCTCGGAGGGAGCGGCTCCAGTTCAATCTCCGAAGCGAATGAGGTCCTTTCTCTAGTTTGGGCCCTCTGTTCCTATACCGCAGGTCGCGCTTCCAGCTGCCGGACCCTTTGGAGGAGTTCTGCTACCAATGTACCCCGTGTTTCAGTTCTTCCAACAGCGGAATGTCCATCTCTTCTGCTCGGGGATCGGTTGTTTCTACTAGCTTGCCTCTCAACATCAGGTCCTGGCCCCGCTCTATCTACATGGGCCAGGATTTGGTCACGATTGCGGCCAACCTGCTCCGATCGATGTCTATCGTGGACTTGTGGAGGTCGAGCACTAGAATGCACGCTGGAGGAATGGACAGACCCTTCTCGTTCAAACTCTCTAGCACCCCTTCTATCCACATTGGGGTTTTTCGCGTGCCTCCTACGAAGAACATTTCTTTCTGGAACGGCCTGGTGAGGAGCTTGGGGAGGTTATGCTTGATTCCGGAATAGAGTTCTGACCTCACCCATAAACTCCGCGACGGTATTCTCCAGCCTCTCTTGTCGTCGTTGCATCGCCTGCATTGCGTCTCCTCCTGCAGTATTACATGTAGGTTGGCGAGTTGGGAGAGAGGGTATACCTTGAGCGTCCCCCGTCATGGGCACATTAGACGTACCCGCACTAGCATTGGACACTCCTCCAGCAGACGTGGCTTGTTGATGGTCTGAAGCTTCCGCACGGTTTTCTGTTGCATTAAGATCTCTAGGAATCCTCCCTCTAACCATGGCTAATAAAGGAAAAAGCTGTGAAAGCTAATGGGTGGAAAGGTGACGAAAACTGAAGATGAGCCCCTCCTTCTAGCGCCAAAAATATTGAGGTCGAAAAATAGTTTTCTTTAGTCAACGAGGTTGTTTTCGGGCCCAAGCTCCAGTTTTGGACAGTCAATGGGATGCATGCAAAACAATGAGGATCAGAAACGGAGGTTAGAGGTGAGTAGGAGGAAACACAGGAGATTTTTAGAGTGGTTCAGCCCAAAAAGATGCCTACGTCCACTGTTCACTCTTTCACTATTTTGGCAGAGTAACGACACTCAAAAATTTTCAATCATTTTTACAGTGAAAATCGTCCCCTTTTATAGAGGAAGGGGACACGCTACAGTAAACAGAATAAGACAAAGGTAAACAGTTAACTACAGTTACACTGACAAACAGCATTTAATGCGCCGGAATGTCAATTAATGCTGCTGTCAGTGCATTAAGTGCGGCCAAAAATATATTAAATGCGGTTGAATCTGTCGCATCCGAGGTCTGCCCAAGGGAGATTTCTGCTGACCGGGTCGGATACGCCATGATGGGTTATCAAGGTCGAGGTCGAGGTCACAGCTTCTGTCGGATGTAGCGTGCATGGCAAGCCTCGGAACTGTACTCTGCATGGTGCTGTTGACTTCTGCTGACTTGAGACTTCCAGAAGCGTGGCGGAGATGGACCTTCCAGCAGGCTGAGAATTGAGTCGGTTGGGAGAAACAAGAGAATCTCTTATAAGTCTGACTTCCTGGAGAGTCGATGAGGCGGATTCTGGGTCGGCACGTCCGCAGCTGGTTATGGCGATGAGGTGGACAACATCATGAGTGAATGAGTCGGTAAGCGGCCGCGCTCAGAGGTTAGCGGTCAGCTCAGTCACATTGTCTTGGACGAGGAGGATTTGTCGAACATCTCTGATTGGTGGCTCCTCTTGGCGGATACCCCGATCGGACAGGGATGGCGGACAGATAGGCGGTCAATCATGGCGGATAATCTGGCGAGCAGGCTCAGCTGTCGTGGATGGCGGATATTCTGTCGAGCAGGTCTGAGGGGCGAGAGCCAACGGCCAACGATAAGGACCAACGGTCCCCTTCAGCAAATAAAGCTGACGGGGAACATGAAGATCTGAATGACGGAGAATATAACGGTCACAGCCAGCTTGCGAAATAGGCGGTCAGCGGTCAGAATGAGTGGTCAGGCTGAGCGATAACGGTCAACGACCACAACAAGCGCCCACTAATGGGCCCCTTTTCTAGGAGAATGGACCGGAGTGATGACGAATAATTGGGCTTCTGGACCATTGGGCCTGTACTGTAGATCCGTCTGGGTTTGAATATTCTGATCGTTATTTTATCCATAACAGGTATCTATATAAAATTACATCTATATCCTTACTTTTAAAAGAATACACACCCATATTGTTCACTTGTTTTCCAAAGTCGGGTTAAATACTTTTTCAAATAACCTTATATTTCTATTAACGGTACATAAAGAGGGGGAAGAGGGTTGGTAAACAGTGATATAATTTCACACCCATAAAATTTATTTGAAATTGAAATGATAATTTTGGCTCTGATAAAATATAAACAGACCATCACAGCAAACAGATAGAAATATAAATAAACTATTAAATATTCACATGAGACCGTCGAGCGTACAGCATGGTTGAGACTGAGTATGGCTGAGAGTACGTTGATGAATACTGAGAGTAGTGTGGTGATGAGATAAGATGTAATATATTGTAATTGAATATTTTTTAAAGTTAATCTTGGTAAGCAAAGTGACATGATACCTATCTCTAACCAGTAAAATTGGGCATGGAGTGGAAGACAGTTCACGTGGTCTGTCATAATTGATAATTAAGTGATTGATGGGAGGGAGGAGAATAATTGATAGTATAAGACAAGAAAAGTTAACTGTTTCCCATTCTTTTTATTTTATTTTATCTTATCTTTTCAAAGGCAGTGGTCTCCTCTTTTTGGATTCATGGTCAAGGGCGGACCGACATAGAGGCAGTGGGGACACGTGCTTTTCTGAGATTTCCAAAAACTTTAAACAGTAAGAAGCTTTTGGACTGTAATGCACAGAAAAGTTAGGCGTTCTATGTATGTATGTGACTGATATTTTATTTTGTATGCATCGCACCGTTGAAAAAGCTGCCATTTCTATTAATTGTTATTGTTTATCATTATTTTTTATTTTAAAAGTTGCTCGCTGTTATGATTGTTTAAAAGCTCATCCCTGTTGATTTTTTGAAAGCTACCTCTTCCCCTTTTTTTATTTATTTTTTCAATTGTTTATTATTTTCGAACACTATTATTCATTCAACCTAGTTTTTTTCTTCAAAAAAATCTTTTTTTTGACATTATTTATTCTTCTTATTTTAATATAATTAACTTATTTTTTTTATTACTTTTATTATATAAGTTGATGTACGGATCTGATCAATAAGATTCTTAAAGCCTAGAACTATAATGAAATAAGTAATAAGAGAAGTAAGGCAAAGAGGAAAAATTGAAGATGATTTTTTATGTGATTCGATTAAAAATGGGCCTACGTCCACGGTATCTCTTTCAATTTGGAGGGACAGTCACTGTTACTATATGTTCTCTGGTTACAGCGAGAGAGAAGAGAGCATCTCCTTTACAATAATTTTTAACCCTATTTATAAAGAGGAGAAGTGTTTCAGTTATAATACAATAAAAAATAATTAATTACACTTTTCCAAAATTGACAACAATTAATTATAGGATCAAATTCGGCGAAATCATGGTCTTAATTTGGTCATTGAGATCTTCATAAATCTTGCTGCTATTATTCTAGAAAAGATTTGACCTATACGCCACGCTATGCCATGAGCTGGTTATGCTCTGGGTGAACTGGAGCTCGTAAGACAGCTCTGATCGTGATCAATGACCTGATAGCTTGTCTAAGTGAGCTGGGAGCAAGTTTGAGTATGCGTGTGTATGCGAGCTGCTTGAGTGTCCCAAGAGCTTGCCTCTGCGAACTGATACTTAGTTAGCTAGACCCTCGTCTATTGGGTCTGTCATTTGAATTATTTCATTAAGTTTTTATTAGTCCATATACGTAGCTCAAAAATATATATAATAATATCTATTTTTTAAAATTTTTTTATTTTTAATTGATTAATATTTTTATTTAATTATTTCTTTTTAACTATATATATATTCTCTTCTATACGGAGAAAATTATTTTTAACAAAATGAATAAAGATATCCATTGAAGTAGGACCAATCATATCATCAATATTTAATTATTAATTTATTCGATTTGAAGATACAAAGTTTTATCGATGAAAATTATAACTTTAAGAAGTTTTTGTTTTATTTTTATATTTATTTATTTAAACTATTTTATTAGAATTTTTAAATATATGATATTTTTTTAAAAAAAATAACACAAAACTATTTACTTTGTTTAAGATCATGTATATTTTACTTTAAAATATTTTTAATTTTTAATATTTTATTTATGTACCCCTAATCAGGTTTTTGATTCGAATGACGGGATAGTTGAGAAATGACTGACAACCGCACCACTCCGATTTCTGTCTTATTTTCTTGCAAGACAAGGAAGTTTCATCAAATGCAAGCCACTCCGCTTTTCTTTTAATAATATACACTATCGATTAGGATGTTACAGACATTTTTCTTTACTCCACGTGCTCATATTCGTTGACTAAGAATGTCCTCATAGAATTTATTCGATCAATAACATATGTCAAATGTATGAGAAGAACTGGATGCTATGAGAAGTATATACATCTTCAATTACCGTCTTGCTATATGGCAACTCGCAACACGAGAGATCAAATTGATTTTAACTCCTCAAATTCATCCTCGTGTCTGAAAAACCAAGCGCAAAAAGGTGAATCCTGAATTCGGAGCTTTAGTTCCACTCTTGTTGTTTCCTTCCAGACACAACGATGCACATTGAAGAGTAGATTGCTCTCCTCTGCTTCCTCTGAACTCAACCGGTCAGTTCAATCTAAGGTTTTAATTTTCTATATGACAATACTTATTATAAGTTTATTTTTCTTTATTTTTAAGCTATCAGTTATAATTTATATTTGATCAAACAAGAAAGCAGTTAAGAGGTAATTCTTGTCGTAATGTTGCAGTGATAGACACATGATGATAAGGGTTGACAACTTGAAAGAAATAATACTCAAATTTCAAAATTTGGGAACCTAAATACTTTGGATCCTATTGATACTTTTATTTATTTATTTATTTTTTGAAAATATTGAATCCTGTTTATTTGTTAAGGATAAATCAAAATAAAATTCAACCGATCAGAGAGAATTTCCTACTTAGAAAGTAAAGAGAACCTTCAAGAATTGAATAAAATTAGTACCTTATGCATAACCTTTTAACTATCATCAACATTATTTTAGTAGTTTCAAGAGTATATTTGATACATCCATAAGTCATAGTTGTTAGTGTTTATATATGTATGTACCCCCTAGTTCACAATCACATATACTTTTCTTACTTTGTTACGTTTTTAATAAGTCTTCTTTAATTTTACTTTTTGGAAGACTTGTACTTCAAAAAAGAATTATTCTACTAATGTCTACCATTCAAGAGCTTGAAAAAAAGAATTATTTTACTAATATATATCTACCATCCAAGAGCTGCTTTTTTCTGCATTACTAAAGATTCTTGTATAACAAAGATATTTCTTAATTGTAGCAAATTTTCAATTTGATTTGCATAGGAGGGTTATGGTCTACTACATCTGGGGTTCTGTTTTGCCCAACTGATATTGGTTTCAAGTCTGCAGGTAAGATGACTGCACCCTCTAGCATTATGTTATAAATTTTGCAACACCACAAATGTTTTTATGCAACATTAATATGCACATACATTCATGAAACCTGATAGAATATGAGCAAGTTATGTATTTCACTGTATATTACAATGTATCTACAAGGACCTATTTATAGGTCAAAGAGGAAAACAAAAGCGGCAAGTGAATAATCTACACAGGTCAACTGGAATCATATATTATATTTATAGTAACTAAATAAATATGTCACAATATGAGCGTGAATGGTGAGGCCTAATATGGTAACAAAACTAAATCAGAACCATTGGTTTGACAGCAATTAGTAAGAAATTGGGTAGATACAGCATCAACTACACTTGGGTTATTCAAACTGCACTCTTGAATTTAAATTCTCATCCATTTGTTACACTAATCAAAAGGGTTGATATATTTAATATATATTGGCAAATAAAAATATTAGAATGGGAAGGATTTCTTTATTATTTATGTCTATGTGCATATGTCTTTTAACGACTAATAATCATAGGTTTATATTTGATCGAATAATTATGCAATCAAGGGAGAGTTTTTGCTTTGTTATTTCAACTAAAGACACGTGATAATTAAGGTTAATTAACTTGAGAGATTTACATAATTTGTAAATTAAATAATTTAATTCCTACTGATTCATTTAAGACTAATTTTCTCATATAAACCGGATGGAAATAGTAGAGAAACTTTCTTGATTTATATTATACCATGGTAACAAAGTGGCTAATTGATCAAGGACCAGTTTAGTATTGTCATAGTTTTTAAAGTAATCACTATGCTAAAAAAGTAGACTAGCATTTGATTAATTCTATTGTTAAAATTGTTATTAACATCAAAACCAGTATACATATGTTTCGTAAATTTTATGTTATTGCTGTAAATTCATAAAAAATTTAAATTAGACATAAAAATAAATATTTGGCATAAATATAATTCTATAAGG
The DNA here is from genome assembly GCA_022984855.1 of Dimocarpus longan. Taxonomy (NCBI): domain Eukaryota; kingdom Viridiplantae; phylum Streptophyta; class Magnoliopsida; order Sapindales; family Sapindaceae; genus Dimocarpus; species Dimocarpus longan. The sequence goes on along the minus strand of CM041023.1, from coordinate 10,394,192 downwards.
TAATATTTACTATACATATGTTTAATAAATTTAAGTTGGTTACTATGAATTTATAAAATATCTAAGTAAAACATAAAAATGAATACTTTAATTTACTCGATATAAATATAATGCTATATGATTATGGTTGGGATATAAATATCTTTTTGTTAAAATTAACGTGGATGATTTTAATATTTTCACTAAATCCTCTTTGAAGGTAGATTTGGTTGTAAATTTACTAAGCTCAAGTAAGAGGTGAACATCAATATGGCTGAGATTGCGGTAAACCTTGTTATTGACAAGTTGGGTCCGTTGCTTGTCCAAGAAATCAAATTGCTGAGAGGAGTACGTAAAGAAATTGAAGATATCGAAGCCGAACTAAAGAGCATTAAATGGTTTCTCAAGGATGCAGAAGCCAAGGCAGCAGCAGAAGAATTACAAGGAAAGAATAGTAATGAAGGTGTCCAACTATGGGTGGAACAAGTGAGAGAAGTGGCTTATTGCATTGAAGATGTCATTGATGAGTTTGCAAGTGCTATGGCTCAACTTCCTCGTGACAGGGGTTATTCGGTGTTCTTCATAAAATCAGTCACTCAATAAAAAAGTTGAAACTACGTCACAATATTGCCAATGATATTCAAGATATTAAGTCCAAACTTGTGAAAATAGAGGAGAGAAGAAAACGCTATGGGTTCGATTCCATAGAGCAAGAATCAAGCTCTGAAAGAAGAAACATCTTGCGACTGGGTGGCTGTGGAGTTGGTTCATATTACATTGAGGAAGATCAAATTGTTGGTTATGACTCTATAAGAATCAAAGTCAATAAACAGTTGGTAAGCAAAAGACCCGAACGTAGAGTGATCGCGTTGGTAGGTGCAGGAGGACTAGGCAAGACAACTCTTGCTGCTAGTGCTTACAAGAACAAGGATGTGATAAGCCACTTCATTTGTCATGCTTGGATCTACGTTGGAAGAACATACATCAAGGAAGATCTATTGAAGAGAATGATACAAAACTTTTATAATAGTTCAATGGAGGAGTCTGCTCCTAGGAACATTGAAGCAATGGATGAGATAGGACTGATTGACATGTTGCGGAAATATTTAGAGAATAAGAGTTACATGGTTGTCTTTGATGATGTATGGAAAGATGATTTTTGGGCAGATATAGAGCATGCTTTACCTGATAACAATAAAAGCAGTAGGTTAATCATCACAGCACGAAACAGCGGTGTTGCTCGTTTCATACCAACCTCAGTTGTTCATATCTCTAAGCTTGAAGGTTTGCCTTCAGACAAGGCATGGCAACTTTTTTGCAAGAAAGCCTTCAATGGGTCTTGTCCACCAGAGTTAGAGGAATTGTCAAAAAAGATCATTGAAAAATGTGGAGGTCTACCATTAGCGATAGCAGCAGTAGGTGGTCTCTTATCACACAAGAATAAGATTATCACAGCATGGGAAAAGTTACTTCATAATTTGGGTTTAGAGTTAGGAAGTGATCCTTATTTAGCAAGTTGCCATAGAGTTTTATCGGAAGGTTATAATGATTTGCCTGCCCACCTCAAGCCTTGTCTTTTGTACTTTGGTCTGTTTCCAGAAAGCTATTCAATTAAGCGTGGGAGACTAATACGCATGTGGATAGCTGAGGGTTTTGTTCAAAATCAGTACTATAATTGCAATGGCTTTGAAGAAGTTGGACAAGAATATATCACTGAACTCTTTCAAAGAAATTTGGTTCATATTTCAGATATGGGTATCGATGGGAGAGGTAAAACTTATCGAGTCCATGATCTAATGCACGAGATTATCCTAAAAAAGACGGAGCAACTGAGTTTCTGTCAAATCGTAAGCGAGTCTTGTATGAATCAACGCAAAAAAGTCCGTCGCCTTGCCATACAAAAAAGCATCAATAATGTTTTGAAGAGGATTGCAGACTCAAAAGTACGTTCTATTATTTTTTCTAATGTAGTTGAGCTGCCGCAGTCTCCTATGAGTACATCATTTGTCGGCAATTTGAAGTTAGTGCAAGTGCTAGATTTTAAAGATTAGCTGATCTTCATGAAGGAGTGGAAAACCTTTTTCACTTGCCTACTTAAGCCTGCAAAATATGAAGGTGAAGACTCTTCCTAAGACTATAGGTAAGCTTGTCAACTTGGAGAGTTTGAATTTGAAGGAAACTCTTGTGAGCGAGCTTCCAGTTGAGATCAAGCATCTGAAAAAGTTACGTTACCTTGGAGTAACCCGTTCAGACCGTCCAGCATATTCTCACGGAGAATATGCAAAAATATAAGAAGGGTTTGGGTCTTTAATGGATCTACGAAATCTAGGTAACCTGCGAATCAACTCTGAAGCGGTTAAAGAGCTAAAGCAGATAAGACAGTTGACAAAGTTGGGCATTCAATTGGTTAATGGAAATGATATGAAGGATCTATGGTCTTCCATTTCAAATATGAAAGATCTCGTGTCTTTGGGCATAGAGTTGATAAACAGAGAAGATATGGTTGATATAGAATCCATGGCTTGTCCTCCCATACGCCTGGATCGTTTACATTTGGGGGCAAAGCTGATGAAGCTGCCAAACTGGATTCCTCAACTTCAAAATTTATTTATACTGAGTTTAGCTGGGTCAGGCTTAATCGAGGATCCAATGAGAGTCCTTCATAACCTGCCCAATTTGTTGAAGCTTAGACTTAATGATGCATACGATGGAGGGCAATTGCATATCAAACAGGGTTGGTTTCTGAAACTTCGGCAGTTGGTTGTCCATGACTTGAAAGGATTGGAATTTATTATGATAGAAGATGGTGCCATGCCTTTTCTTGAAAACTTATTTATTTCAAGTTGCCCACTGTTGAAGGAGATTCCAACTGGAATTGAGAATCTAAGAAGCCTTCAAATGCTTATGCTTCGTCATGTGTCATTTGAATTTCAGTTTCGTATTACACGTGAGACATGGGAGAAGCTTCAACATATAAGGAAAGTCATTGTCGTCCTTAAGGATGAAGAAGGAGGAGACAAATATATATCTATCGAAGATTAAATTGGATTTCCAGCCTAAATCAGTTGAGGAAGACAGCTCTTAGTTATATTATAACAGGTCTGTTCCTGTGCCTCTGCTCTCTTTCTTTTATCTCAACTTCATGTCTATGTTCTTTTACAATTAGATGACTGATTTTTTTTTTTAAAGCACAATTAGATAACCGTTAAATTATCTGTTAAAATTTTCTTTATCCACATGTATATGCTTTTAAGTAAAAGTATTAGTTTTCCTTTGATACATATTTATATATTATTAATATGACATGTAGTTATCGTATATTTTCATAATTACTTTTAGATTTTTCTTTGTATTTTTATTATATTATTTTCTTATTTAACAAATTAATTTTATGCTTCAATTGATCCTCATGAACAGGTGAAGCGACATGATTGAAGAGCAAAATTCACCTTCCCAATATATTAAAAACGGTTGTTGTTGTTGTCTTTTCTTCCCGTTTTTTTTGAATCGTGACCATGCAATTATGGTTGTTAAACTGTATTCTTCTTGGCCAATTTTAGCGTGTATTGTAATATGTATTGTCGCTATTTATATCTCTCAACATATTATGGTACTATAACTTATGAGAATGTGAAGTTTAGTTATTTATTTATTTTTTTGCTCCTTTTGGATTTGAGGAAAATAGAATTTGAATATGAGACCTTTACTTTGTGTTATAAAAGCTAATATCTTGACAAGTTGATTGCATAATATACTTATTCAAATTACTGAATTCATCTAGCGAATCACTAAATTTATTGACTTTGGATGCCCAGATATAAACTTTCACGTTCATTGAGATATAGTGGGTTGCTAATGGAAGTGCAAGTTTGGGCTTTGATGTTCTTTTGGGTCTCTTGAGCCTCCCTTGTCGAGCGATAGCTTTTCGGCTGTAGGGTTATCCATCCAATTTTTGTTTTAATTTTTCAATTATTTTTCCTTTTTGTTTTTTCTTTCTTTTTGAATTGAGGGTGAGGGAATTGAACTCAACACCTTCACTATAGAAATGCGGTTTTCATGAAACCATACCTACAACTCTATATATATACGGGGTCTCTTTGGGTATGTTTAGATATGCAAATACTTTATTAAAACAATACGTAATTACATTCTAAAATATACGATTATAATTTGTTATATGTAATTATGATTAAACATATTTGATTACAATCAGTAAATATGATCATAATTAAAAAATTAATAAATATAATCATATTTACCGGTTGTAATAACATATATTTAGTTATACTTATATATAATAAATTATAATCACATATTTCTAATATAATCACGTTTTTTTGTCAAATACATATATATCTAGGTGTATACGAGAATATGCCTTTATTTATATATATATTCACACATATATAAGACTTATATGTTATACACAATCTAAAATTCTAATTTTACTTGAGTCTCCCCACATATGGTGGTGAAATGGCATTCTGGAATCTTATGGTTCTAATACAAACATGAAAGGGTAGGTATACACCACTCTGCTATAAGGGTGGATGTACTCCACCAATGTAATTTTGATGTTCCTTTTATTTGATAATTTTTGCTGCAAACATAATTGTCCACGCAAAATAACGGTTTCTTGATTTTAAGAAGCTTATATATTTAAGAAAACTTATAAGAAAAGTCTGTATAAAAAATAAAAAATAAAAAAAAAGAAAAAAAGAAAATTTATATCTCAAATAATAATAATAATAAAAGGGTAGGCCTGTTCCCTTTACTCTCTTTAAAATCATTTCATGCATCTGCTGTGTTTACAATTAAATGACTGTTTTTTGTTTAAAGCACAAGTAGATAACCTCTGAATTTTTCTTTTGATGTATTATATACTTTAAATGAAAGTACTTGTTTGATATATTCATATATTATTAATATAATTTGTAGTTATCACATATTTTTATAATTGTTTTAGATTTTCCTATGAATTGCTATTATATTATATTCTCATTCAACAAAACTGATTTTATGCTTCAATTAATCCTCACAAACAGATGAAGCAATGTTCATAGTGTGATTGGAGTGGAGAATTTATTTTCCCAAATAATTGAACATTTTTTTTTTCTTACAATAATTGAACATGGTTATTATCATTTATATATTTATTTATTTTTTATTTATTGTGAATACCTACTATGCTATATGATTGCTATTGTTAGGGTATTTTCTTTATGAGAAAATGCATAAAATAGCCCATTTTAGAGAGCACACTTGATAACTAACTCTTTTTTTTCTCTCCTTACAAAAAAGACTTTGAATGGACAAAAATGCCCTTAATGAAAATGCCCAAACCTACCCAAAAGCTCTGCACTTCTCACTTCCCACACCTCATTTTCTTCTTATTTTCCACTTCTCACTCTCTTATCACTTCCCACATTGAAACTACTGTTGTCTTTTAACGCCCAACAACAAAAGGAGGTTTCTAGACTATAAAAGAACTACATATGGCTACGCTGAACCTGCTACTCTCTTTCGACGCGGAACAATAGAATCAGTTTTTTGGACTATGGAAGAACTGCGCCCATAGATGCCACTCATCTTCTCTGCGGGTGGGTAGTATATTTGACTAGTTTTAGTTGCTTTGGGTATGTGAATATGGTATCACAAACCAAGGTTGGCGTAGTGAAAGTAGGTTATGGCTGTTTGGTGTATTTTGTGGATATGATTAAAATGTGAAAGTTATATTATATTAGTAGTTGTTATTAGTGAATCTTACTTTAACGGTGGGATTTGTAATGGAGGCTGATAGTCAGAGTTTAGAGGCGAAGTCTTCATATGAAAGTTGGAAATTCCAACCTCGAGATTGAGAATAATTGAACATCTAAGGTTGGGATTCTCAATCGCCAGTTGCGGTTGAGAATCCCAACCTTGAATGTTTAATTAAAGTTGAGATTTTCCACCAATCCCAACCTCGTTTAAAAATTCAGGTCGGGATTCTCAACCTAAAGGTTGAGATTCCCAATCTGGAGGTTGAGAATCCCAACTTGGATATTCATTCAAGGTTGGTATTCCTAACCTCGAGGTTGGGATTCCCCACCAATCCCAACCTTTATGTTGGGAATCCCAACGTATTCCCAACCTAACGTTGGGATTCCCAACCTTAATTGAAAATTCAGGTTGAGATTTTCAATCTGGAGGTTAGGATTCCTAACCTGAAGGTTAAAAATCTTATCCTAGAGGTTGAGAATCCTAACCTCGATGTTCGATAAAGGTTAGGATTCCCAACTTCGAGGTTAGGAATCCCAACCTTAATTGAACATTTTCAACCTGGAGGTTGGGATGCCCATCCTCCCAACCTCCAGATAGAGAATCATAACCTGGATGTTCAATTAGGTTGGGATTCCCAACCTATATTGTCAATCACGGTTGGGTTTTTCAGCCTTGAGTTTGGGGTAAAGTTAGAAATCCCAACCTCCAGGTTGGGATTCTCAATTAGAGATATTGAGAAAAAGATCTCTTCCATTCTCAAGCCCAAACACTTAATTAGGTGGGTTTGGGATTTGAAATCTCATCCCACCCGCCAAATCCGATGAAACAAACATGGCCTAATTGAACTAAGGATTGATTTATGGACTTCAGCATTAAAAATTTATATGGATTTTTAGAATTGTCAAGGAAATGCATTATACAGTTGATACAAGAAAAGATAAAGTAATATTGAAATTTTCTTTGAGAGAAATTTGATAGTTAACAATTCAAGTTATTTTTAGGGTATTAGTGGGTGTACAATGCAATACACCCTCCTCATTGTAGTATTATAAATGTATTGTATACTATTGTCTTCAATTATAGAATAAAAAAATAATTCAAAGTATTCAAAAATGTAATTAGAGTTCGGTAGAATTTTCAAATATGGAATTGGATTCTGACGAAATTTTTGGATAGACCGGAAACAATTTCGAACACAAGTAACGACATAATAATCAATATGAGATTTAGTATGAGATAGTTATTAAAAGAAATTTTCCTGAAAGGATATAATGAATTAAACTAAAATTGAATACATGTGACGGCATTAGAGGGAATTCAATTAAATTAGGGAATGCATGGAATAAGTAGAGAAAAGGACGGTTGTGTTGTAAAAATGAAGTGGATGGCATGCATGTAATTGTATTTCAAAATTTAGGGGCAAATTTTATAAAATAAAAGCAATGGCATGGATTGTAATTTTGTGTCTGACTTGGAGGGCATTTTGTCAAGATCCAAGATATATATATATATATATATATATCTGTGTGTGTGTGTGTGTGTGTGTTTTAGAATGAGCTAGAAAATGTAAGAAAAATGGAGAGAAAGAGAGAATAAGGGATGGCAAAAAGAAGCAGAACAGAACCAATGGTTGCAAGCTTTCTTCCACCTATTCAAGGCATTTTCAAGTTGATTTCAAGCTATAAAAATGTCACAAACAAGTCTAGGAAGGTTATCAAGCAAGGGTAAGTAATTTTGAAGTGAAAATAGTTGAATTTCTATAAAGTTTTTAAGTGAAAAATTGGTTTAAAACAGTCCATGGACTGCTCATGATGTTGATGATGTTTTTGTGTATTGATTTAGAGTTTTGAAGCCTTGATCTCGAGGGAAAGCAAGGCAAAGGACCAAGAAACCATTTGGTGAGTATATTATTAATGATGATTTGATTTAAATTTGGATTGATGATGTTTAGGAGGTTGAATTTATTACCATGATAGTTAAGGTGATTTTGCATGAAATTTAAGTGGAAAACTTGAAGAGAAATTGGTGTAGGCATGGGTATATCTCAAGGCCAAGCAAGGGTTTTGATGATGAAGTTGGTGTTTGATGTGGTTGAGTGATTTCTTGCTTGAAATCATGCTAAAATAAATAGATTGAATGTTGAAACAAAAATCAAAAGCATGGTGAATAAAATTTCTCATATTCGGCCATATGGAGTTTGATGTATTAGATGATTGTTTTGATGATTTTAGATGGATTTAGGGGTTGTTTTGATAATGAATTTATTATGAAATCTAAAAGAATTCAATTGGTTAACAAAGGATGCGTATTCGGTCCAACTATGTAACATTATCTAATTGTGATGTTTTATGTATTTAATTAAATTCTATGATATATTTTCTACTTAGGAATGTAATTTTGGAAAGAAAATCAAATTAAATGGTAGCTTGGAAAATGGGTTACATTCGGCCAAGAGGGGGTATAATGGTCAAAAATTTCACTGATTGCATTGATAAGAACATTGAGCTTCTATAGTGATGTTTTGAATGTTTAAAAGTTAAGAAATTCAAACGAAAAGTAAACGTGAATAATTGGAGTCGTAAAAGTGTAAATATGGAAATTTAATTTCATGGATAGTTAAAGGTTAATTAGTATGTTTATATGTCAATGGAAATAGTTATATCGAATCGATTTTAGTTTCGATATTTTTCTAAAAGTAAAACGCGAAATTATGTAGGTAATCTGAATTGAGGGAGCCCCAAAAGCGTGCTATCATGGGTTAATACTAAGTGAGTGTCCTTAAATTATTTTGATATGTTGAATTAAAAATTTTGTTGTAACATGTTATAGTTGCTTTTGAAATAAATGGATCGTATGTGAAACGTATTTTGTATGAATCATAAAATTATTATACGAAATATGGATTTCACAAATTTGAAAAGTTTATATGAAATGAGAATTTTTAATGGTGAAAAATTATTGATGGAAACATATTTACGAGCCTATGGTATGCCTGATAGATATTATAGATATCTCCGATTGAGATTGCGTACCCGAAATATATATTGGCAGTATCAGAGGTGTCTGTCACTAACAGCGGGAGGAAACCTATAGGGGGGATTGTGTCATGTCAATGGTTCAGTTCAATGTGTCGCCCAATGCACGTGTAGGGTATATTATTAGCTAGCTTTCACTTGAGCGAGGAAAAATGCCGCTCCGTAGTGAGGGAAAAATTTCGCTCCATACTTAGGATACCATGTGGTACGGACCGTAGTAGTTAACTTGTTTTATTCAGACATTCTCTGAAAACCAAACTGCCACCACTATTTATATTTTTCATCAGAAAACACAAAACATGTGTTATTTTGTTTTATTATTCAGTTTTATAATGTAATCGAATGGTATTTATGGAAATTGTTTATCCATGCAATTAAGTAAAACATAATTTCCAGTGAAAACTGATTTTAAATATTATAGTAGTTAAAGCTTTATAAAGCGTTTCAAAACAAAAAGATAGACCATTTTATAAAATTAAATTTGATATGAAATCGTACTACACTCACTGAGCTCGAGTAGCTCATATTATTTTATGTTTTACAAACAAAACCTTCACAAGGGAAAATGCAGGTACAGGTACATCAAGATTAGAGACTTCAGCCTAGGATTAGGCAGACTAAGTTAGGGATGTCGCTATGATTGTATAAATGTATTTTGAACTTTTTTAAGAAATTGTATATAAATAATTGTATAACTTTTCTCTGGATTTGAAAATATGTAAATAAAAATATGCATGACTTGTGATTGTATTACTCTTTATATTTTAAAATTTGATGGCATGTTTATGATTGCTTGTGATTTGATAAGATTGAGAGCTTGAGACCCGGTAGTTTAGGGGAAACGAGTTGATTTTAGAAGTGTTTTAAATATTTTAAAACTTCCAAGGTGGCTAACTAAAAAAAAAACAGCTGTTATGTTACTCAGATTTTTATTAAATTTATTAAATAATTACATAATTAAAAGCTAAAACAAAGTTTTCAAATTGAGGGCAAAAGGTTTACCTTCACGGGAACCTTCTAGTCGAATTCGAGATTGGCTAGAGGGTTATCGTGGAGTTACCAGTAGGCTATCATTCGTATGAAAAATGATGTACAGAAACGGGGTATATCATACAAAGTAAAATTGATAATGTTTATATTCAAAATTGAGCAGCAAATGGATGCCATAAGAGCTTTTTTTTTTTACTTGCATTGGCTGTCTGACCTTTATATACCTCATACCATTGTTTAAAAACTCGATCGAGTACTCACCGCTTGGCCCGGTGCCGAGCCGAGAACCCCCAGATCGTGGGGTTCAACTCGGCTACTGTAGAAAATCGACCCAACTCGGGCCGACTCTGCCCAGCTCGGATCGACCGAGTCGGGCTTTTTTTTTTTTTAATTTTCTTTTTGCCAAAACGGCGTCGTTTTGGCACACCAAAACTACGCCGTTTTGGCATCATGTATTTCACTCAAAAGTTAGAAGTCAGATCTGGCTGCTTCTTCTTTCACTTAGATTTGGCTGCTTCTGCGTTCTACACTTCTACTTTAACTCGCTGTTCTGCTACCGCCGGTTGGTGTGCTCAATTCTAGTCCTGCTGTCGCCAGTTGGTGTGCGACTTCTACTGCCACTGTCGTCCTTTGGGTGTATATCTTCTGTTGCGTTGTTGCCGCTGTCGTCCGTTGATGTGTGACGTCTGCTGCATTGCTGTCGCTTTCGCCGACGCCGAGTGGGGTGCGACTTCTACTGCCGATGTCGTCTGTCGCTCCTCCTGCTGCAGTTGCAGTCGCTGTGAGTCCACTCAGTTTGTTTGTTTTCAATTTTTTTTTTTTTGTTTTTTCATTTTGTTTTTTTCTTTCATCAGTGATTTTATTTTATTTTTTTTCCACATATATTTTTTTAGGATTGATGATTGATGGATTGTATAAATTATATTTGTTTGGAGTTTTGTACATTTGTGATTTATTTGTTGCATTGATGGAAATGAGATTATAACATAGGATTGGAAATATATTGTGTGACTAATGTTATGTTATGTGGCAGTGACATATATACAAAGGTGATATGATAATATAATACATATACATATAACACCTTATACAGGTTTGACCTGGTTTGACCATGGGTCCGATGGTCAAACCAAGTACTCCCCGAATACTCGCCGAGTTGCCGAGTACTCGCTGCTCGCTACCTCGCCGGTCGAGTCGCGAGTAGCGAGTTTTGGAACACTACCTCATACTATTATAGGGAGTACATTAAGAATAATATTTGTTGCAATCTAAATCAATTAAAATGAATTCACTTACACTTATAGGCTAAGGAAAATAGTGATTTAATCACCCCCACTTACTACTTCAAGCAACAAGTTCGAGTCTCCTTAACCCCATTCTTTGTGAAAATATTTATAAAGTTATGGGTAGATTTCTTCCAATGTCGTGGAAGCAATTATTTAAGCTATAGTTTCTTTTTCTATTGCTATTGATTGCATATGAAAGAAAAGAAAGAAGCAAAAAAACAAAGGAGAAAATTAAAATGTAAACCAATTCCTCTTAATCATAATCATACTTTTACACCATTGATATTACACACCACTACTATTTTGAGCAATCAATAACCTATAATTTTAACTCAAAATTCATTTGTAATATCATCTGTTCTCGATTGGCTTTTCAAAATGTAAACAATAATCGTTGCAATTAGCAACAATTTTCTTCCATTTTATGTGCATTCCTATTTCGGATCACATCCAGTGCTATGACATTACATAGCTTACTGCTTGTTACTTTCTGCATATCAAAAGAAAACAGAAGTAAGAAAAATGTCACCAAAAAGGCTTGGAAGACATATAAAGTGTTGATACACTGCCTTAAAAAAATGCATTCCAAAGATAGCAATTTACTTTGCAAGGATCCAGATAGGAAATAATGATCAACCAGCTACTGAACCGACGTCTTCTCCTAATCTTATGACAACTGGTTGCTTTGTTTGCTTCCTGACATGTGTATTTTATGTGTATGTACTTGCTATTGAAATTTGTTTAGAACTCATCATCATTTTCCTCAGCAATGTGTTTTGCGAGCTCTTGCTCTTGTTGTTGAACCTTCTCAGCAACAAAGGTAAAGAGCTACAAATCCCCAGTGTGCACAACTTTCAAAATAATTACTGCCATGAAGTTAGATTAATGCGCAAATCAACTAAAGAGAGAATGATGCAATGGCAAGATGCCATCTTTCAATAATAGCAAATCACAATCCATGACGTTAGATTAATTATGGGTTAAAAACTTTAAGTAATTATGGAGAAAGGGGAAAATATCAGCACTCGCATAAACCGAGTTCACCCGACATGGAGATTGTTAAGAATATGTGAAAAAATATTAATAAAATACATGAACAAATAACTATATTTAAGGGTAATAGCCACAATACAAGTAATTTTACCTTCTTTTCGTAGTCCATTTAAGCCAACTTTGTATAACAATATATATTTAACCATGCTATTAACTAAAGAATTAAAATCCATGGTTAAACAACGAAAAACTGAAACTTACATTTGTTAGATCAAAATATGGTCTCAAAGCCTTTTCCATGCCCTTCTACATGAAACAGTCCTCTGACAAATTTGTATAACACTAGAAATCTCAGTGAGGTTGAAAGAAGAACCAAGAAGCAAACCCAACAGGATAAATTTTAAAGGCTGCCAAAGCAACTTTTGTCTTGATACTATCAAGAAAATGAATATCTAGCCTGTCCAGCAACATAAGGAAGATCCATGGATGGGTATTTGACTTTGTCAAGTTTCTCAAATGTTAGAGAACCAAGCCTATGTAATACCATTTGAATTTTTAGTAACTAATCAAACAAAAATTGACAACAAAAATTCAAAACTTTAACCAATTTCGAATTATATATAAAGGACTCTTGGTATAAAGACACAATTCATCTTGAGACATAATTTGAATATCACAACTAAAAGAAAGGCTTAAAAAAAAGTTTTCTTTGAAATTATTATTGTGTGATGTAGTGGCCTATAAATTACCTATCGTCGATGATAACTCTATTTTTATAGAGTTATTTTATCTTTTTAAACTTGAATTCTTGCTTAGTTCTTGATATTTTTATTATTATTAAGTAAATTATTTCATATTTTTGTATTTTTATTTTCAAAATAAAATTGGTAAAAAAGTGCATGTGGACCCCACCAAGTGCTATCGTTCGAGACAAGATCATCGTTACAAAATGAATATCATTCGAAGTAGTTCATCGCCTCAAGAATTACTTGAATCAGAGATCGCATAAAAAAGTTATCACAGTTTAAAGATCGAGTATTCTAAAAATAAATATTATGTCATGTTGATGTAAGGAACGATGTAATGAAAATTATGATGTAAGCAATGATGTAATATGAAAGTTGACTTGCACGGGGTAAGTGAACCATGATATAAGCAATGATATAATATGAAAGTTGACTTGCATGAGGTAGGTGAACCATGATATAAGCTATGATGTAATATGAAAGTTGACTTGAATGAGGTAGGTGAACCATGATGTAAGCGATGATGCAGAAGGGTGAAAAACTAGGAAAAGATGATGCATACGATGATATAATTGGAGGTGAACTTTGCCTATAAATAGGCCTTAGAATCACCATTCCAAGCATCTCATCAAAAACCAAAACAATAAGTAGTTTAGAGAAAGAGAGAGAGAGCTTGGAAAGGAGGAGCAAAGCAGAGGAAGAAATTCTACGGTGAAGCTTCAATCCACTAAGTTTTCCTATCTTTTGTCATGTTTAATCTTCTAGTTTTTGTAAATTTTAATTGAAGCATGGAGTAATTTATTTTTCTAAGGTTATGATGTAGCCTAACTTTGATGTTCCAACCCTTTGTTTAATTCAATTAAGGATTTTCTATCTTGGTTGATGCATTTAATACTGTTCTTAATGCTTCTAAATAACTGGCCACTATTTAGTTGAATTGTTAATCATAATGATAGCGGAAGCTGATTTATGTGTCTAGTTCATTGTATTTAATGTCATAAATTATATGTAGGATAGGAATATACTTGCACGGTTTGTGTAGTCTATAAAAGAGATCCATAAATCTTAATGAATCCTTTAATGTTTTGACTTACATGGGAATATAGCAGTTAAACTTTATAGGGTATTTTTTTTAGACCTCAGGAGGGGCTATGTGAATAATTCTGGGAATCTCGACTAGTAACTGGATAGTTAATTTTTGTTAAAAAGAACAAAGGAGAGGAACAGATTAGTTATGGTGAAATTAGAACCTTAGAGGTTTTTATTCATTGAATTAGTTTATATTTGTAATTAAATTTAGTTGTAGTTTTCAACTCATTTACTCAAATTTCATCTACCAAATAAAAATTGAGTTACTTTAATTTTGGGTATTAATTAACACTAATCCTCGTGGGACGATACTTCTCTCATCATTATATTACTTGTCTGGCTCGTCCACTTACGATTTTGCACGATAGTCGATAGAAAGCTTAACAAAATGGATGCTAAATTCCACCAGATCTTTTATGTAAGCACAAATTCTCAAAAGAGGATGTGCACCTTGATCCTAAAGTAATATATCAATCTTAAGAAGCATTATCAACTTCATAGAAATCAATGTGGGGACAATTCTTAAAAAGGAAAACACAGCACAAGGTTATCAAACATTACTTTGGATCTTCTGATCCATCAAAAACAAGTGGACTTATATATATATACATCATATATATATATATATAAAGAGCTTAAGATTTAGACACTATATGTAAATACAGGAAACTTAAAAATAGAAAAGAAAAGACTACAGAAAACTATATTTTATCTAATGAATTTTAGTACCATCTTCAGGGGAAGTAGAGTGAAAAATGGACGAAACTAAAAAAATGAAAGAGACCTGTTTCAGTGCCATTATAAATGGGTCATTCTTCGAGAGAAATGGTGCCACTCGAGGTGTTCGTGACAACAGATCTAACCAGGATCGTATGTAAGAAGGATTGACAGCCAAGCTACTATTGTTTGAAAAAATGTTAATATTCTTACCTTGGTAACCATAGATATGCCTCTGGACAAACGAAAAAATTATATCACAAATTAAATGTTACATGCAAAAGAATGAAAATTTTATGCATCATTGCTGCAAATTAATGACAATGAACTTAATATGATTTTAAAATAGATTAAGGTACAACAATCATGAGATTACAGAATAAATTTGTAGAAATGTTTTTCTTCAAAAACAACAGAAGCTTTCTTCATCTTGCTGCCATAACAAAGTTCTATCTCCAGTAAGCTACTTTCTATAGAAAAGTTTAATAACATTTTGCACCACCACTAGAATTATGTCAAACCACAAAATTCAAAAAATGTGGAAATTTACCATACCAATTATTCACGTGCAACTAGAATAGAGATCAACATTCATGTGAATGCAAGACACTTGGAAGCATTAATTCATACATTCAACCACAACAATACTAATATTATATTTTACGATTGGGTCATAAACTCAAAATTTTTTGTAAAATCCAAAACCTCATTTGTCAAAAAACGAATTATTTTTCTATAGATCACGTTTTCGAACGAAAAGAATCCGCAGGAATCAAAATTTTTTTGAAATGTGAAATAAGTGATTGGAAAATTTCGAAATTTATTTTCGAGTTGAATAAAAGTGAATTGGATAGAAAGTGAATCCATTCGGATGGATTCTGAGTGATTTGAAAATTTATCGGACGGAAATATATTTTTGGATTTCGAATCGTACGGAATATTATTTTTAGAAAAATAAATAATTCAAAGTACGTGGAGATGAATCCGAAATTTAAAAATAGTTCCGAAGGTGAAATCAAGTTATAAGCAGATTTTCGGACGGACGAAAACGGATTAGAATTCGAAAGCGGAATGGAAAGCGCATGGAAAAACAAGTGGCAAGCGGAATCCATGCATGAGGGACACGTGTCGCTCATGTAAGGAAGGAAGCAAGACAAGTGGTGTTTGGGTCCATGCATGCATGCCAAGTGCCCATGATTCACCAACCATATTTATACCAAATTGAAAGTGCATTTTCAAACCGTGAGAGAGAGAACAGCCACCATCATTCTCGGTCTCCCATTTGCAAAGCAAAACCGAGAGAGAACCAATTGAAGAGAGAAGGAAATCATCTCAAAGCTCAGTCATGCAATTCCATCCAAATCGAGAGTGAAAATCGTGAAAGAGAGAGCTTGAGAGTCCGTGAGAGAGAACTCATGAGGAAGAGGAGCACTAGCAGTCTAAGCAAAATCCAAGACCATCACCAGGCTTGGACTAAGAGCTCGTGCATGCAAAGAGAGGTTTGAAATCGTGAGCTGGTGTCTATACGTATGTGCAACTTGTGAAGTTGAGAGAAAGAGAAGGAGCTGTCTGTGAAGATAAGTGAGCTTGCTGCTGTGAATTTCAGGTTAGTGTTAGCTTGCTGTCAATGATGGTTTAGTGCTGTCTGTGAGTTCGTGAGTTCTAAGGGACTGTCTTGGGCGTGAATTAGTAGCTTAAGGTGAGTTTTTTAGTGCTATTTTTGTGTGAAATTGGAAACTGATTGTGTGAGGTTCTTTCATGCATGCAGCAAGTTGGTTGGCAAAAGAAGGAAGGCATCAAGTTACCGTGAGAAGTCAAGAAGGATAGCAACTTCCGTGAGCGAATTCAAGGCTGGTTTGAAGTGAAAAACAGCTTGCGCAAAGGTAAGTGCTATTCCATGTGGTTTTGTTATGACGTTTCGAGTAATTTTTAAAGGTTGCATGTGTCATTTGGATTGAAGGAAGCTCTTAAAAAGGAAAGAGGTTTAAGCAGCACCTTCGCGCAAGTGTTTCAAAGTTTCAAAGTGAGTTTCGAAAGATATATTGAGTTTTATTAATTTTGTTTTGATAGAAGGTATTTAGGATGAGTTGTAGATGAAAATTGATGATGAGATGATTGAGTTTTAGGATTTAGAACCTCGTTAGTATGGAGGTTCGTACGAATGTGTTTCGTTGTGATTGTGAATGATTTTCGATGTTGAAATTGTGTAAAGATTTGATGTAGGGGCTGTTATATAGTGCTTTTAAATTTGAGTTTATCGCCTTGAAAAATGATTCTTGTCGAGATATTTTAAAGTATCAAAAAGTCGTCCAATTATCGAAAAATAGTTTCCGAGCGATTCGGATAAGTTTTCCGCAAATTTGAGTTAGATTTTGATGGTATTGATTGAGAATGAATGACGTTATTGTCGGTTTCGAAGTAGTTGAAAATCTAGTGAAATCGTGAAGTTTCGAAGGGATTGTTTTGCGATAATAATTTGGTTTCGAAATAGTTTCCGCGTGTGAATATTAGTGTTTCCATGTTGTTGTTGTGTAAGGATGATCAAAGTTGTTTGGGCTAGAAAAGTATTAATTCGAAATCCCGTTTAAGTCAAGTTTAGTATTTATGCGAGCCTCGTTGTTAATGAAAACTCGATCGAATCATTGTAGGTGAACCGGCGAGCGGATGAGATCCGTAGCGAGAGTGGGTTAAGTTAATTGGAAGCAAGTTGTGAGTGTGGATTTTATAAAGTTTTCATGCATTTT
This sequence comes from Dimocarpus longan, assembly GCA_022984855.1. Lineage (NCBI taxonomy): Eukaryota > Viridiplantae > Streptophyta > Magnoliopsida > Sapindales > Sapindaceae > Dimocarpus > Dimocarpus longan. Next base: position 10,376,853 of record CM041023.1, on the reverse strand, counting down.
ATTATATGAATATTCATAAATGTGATTTCATTTCTAGCAAGTGATTTAATTTGATATTCAAGTAAGATTTTATAATATCATTATATTTCATACAATGCATGTATAGTTTTAAATATATCACATTGTGAATGTATATATTCTTCTAGTAAAGCAAATTAGTAAGTTTAAATGATATACATGCATAGAAATATTATTATCGAGATTTTGTATATATATATATGCTTTTGGTTTACCTTAACCCCTAGTTTACACCCGACCGAAGTATTTTATATGTGTAAGGTAAGTTGGGGGGAGTTACTAACTTTGGCGGGATCGAGCCTATCAGTCGCCCTCTGCACGTATGGAATAGTGTAGCTCTGCCTGATGTTAGAGGGAATCGCGATCCCAGAGTTGTTTCCACATCTGCGACTACATATGGTGAGAGTTTCCCTAATCCTAGTGGCGTGTCTTCGCACGTTCATGAAGGATAAGTTTCACTGGGTTACTAAATAGGCTAGTAATGAAATGAGACACATCGATAGACATGAGTTTAAAAAAAAAAACAAGAAAAGCAATTAAGAAAATTTTAATAAAGTATCTTTCGCATTTAAAATCTATTTTGAAAATGAATTTTATTTTGAGCAAAAGTGTGGTTTTAATTAAACTACTCACTCACTGAGTTATTCTTACCACTAGTTTTTCTGTTTTATTAAAATCCTCCCCAGGTGCAGGTACGAGCAAGGTAGCGGAAGCATCTCCGTCGGACGTACAAGCGAGCTAGAGACGTGACCCTGCTGCACTAGTTTTCAGTAGTTAGACCATGTATTGCATTTATTTTTGTTTTCAGACTCATCTCATGTTTGTAAATATTCTTTTGGATAATCGATTATATGATAAGTCTCATGCAATGATTTTTTAATATTTTTCTTAAGTATGATTTTCACATGATTTAAGTTAGAATGTATACTTGCGATTGTTTGTGTATTTGAAAGAAGGCTTGAGGCCCATTAGATTGTGAAAACGTATTAAATTGAATTACAAAGATTTTTGTTAAAGTTTATAGGGTGGAAATCTTCGAAAAACAATCGTTGTGCTGTCGAATTTTCATATAAACTAGTTTTTGTAAAGTTAATTTCAACGAACAAAATTTTCACCCATTTTCATAACTAAAAGAGTTTATAAAGTTTTTAAGAAAAGAAAGAGGCTTAGCTCTACGAAAACTTTCCAGTCAGGGTAAATCTCAACTGGAAGACTATCGTAGGGTGCCAGACAAGTCGCCTAGCTAGTATAGTTAGAGAATGGCCTGTCATTTTTAATTAGGATATGTCCAGTCAATGTGTTGGCAGCAAAACATCATCATAACTTATTTCAAAGAAAATGCTAGTCCTATTGGAAATTATCATGTTCGATACTCGTTTCTGTCATTGATGCCATGTAAATGTCTTTGTAGATCATAGTACAAGTGATTATTGTTCAGACAAAGAACTATTCAATGTAGCTCAAAGAAACATGACAAGAGTCATAAAGTAGCAATATCAAGATATTGGCAGCAGAAATTACAACACATTAACATTGCTTTTCTTTTGTGTCACTCAAATAGGTTAGCTGAAAACACTCGATGCACACTCGCTGCCACCCCTCTGTTTATATTGATATGTAAATATTAGATCAATCTTACTTCTGATCTTAGGGCATAATACATTATCCACACCACAATTCAACATCATTTCGACATCCAGTGTTCTACATGCAAACTTAGCATTCATTCATGAAATTAATGTACCATAGTAAAATATCATTTAGTTTCATCAACTATAATACATGGAATAGAACCAACCTTTCAAAATACAGAAAATCTAATGTACAAATGATTGTACAAGCTCAATTGCAATCTCTCATATTGGTTACATTTCTCAAAATGCAATGGAAGTATTGAAAAATACTTCATTATATCCCCACCATTGGCCCCTATGTAATCACTGAAGACTGAACTTACTAAAAATTCCAACACTAATTTCTACTTTAGAGCTTCTTATATTTAAAAACAAAAGTAAAAGAATAACATAGGAATAACATTTTTAGCTTTGAATAACACAGTAAAGAAACATTTTCTTTTTCAAGCTCCAAGACCCTCTCTCTTAATGAAATCATTTTAGCTTCTAAAGATTTCTTCAAATTCTCCACCTAACAAATATTTTTAAATAACAAATTTTAGAGAAGATTAATTGAAATATTTCCTAAACTTAGTATTGAGAGCTTATAACATAGAAAGTACCTCAGTCTTGAAGTTTTTGTGAGAAAATTTTAGTTGCTTCAATGTGTCTTCATTTACCTGAGATATGCTCTTATACTACAAAATTGAAGAGAATTTCATATCATTATTCCAGTACACAAGAATAGTAAGCATCTCATTATGTAAGATAAGCACTTGAAGCATGTGAACCTTGTTGGCCAACAATTATTCCCTCAATTTTTCCAGCTCATACTATTGGTAACAACAGGAGATTAAATATCAAAAGCATATCAAGTGTTTACCAAAAAACTTGAATAACAACTCAACCTATCAACCCAAAAATTCTCAATTTTCATGCAAAAAACCCAAGTCATTATTTAAGTCCAAACCCAAATCATGTTCAAATGCAAATGTCCACTAAAATAAATTATATGTCATAATCCAAACCTAAACTCACATAATCTTATACCAAACAATCAAAATAACACTCGATCATACCAAACCTAAGTCATTATTCACTGAATTTTCTCCTTCAACCAGCAAAACACCAAAATAAATGCACCTGAACACTGATTATCCTAATAAGGAAACAAAAACATATCCATCATCCGTAATCAAGTCAACAATGAATAAATTGCTCACAAATTCATAAAATAAATTTAGTTGTCAATGCGAAGCTTACTCTCCATCACTCTCATTTCAAATATTTCAATCAAATACAACAAAGCAAACAAAACAAAACACTATAATTCAAATCCCATGTCACCAAATTTGATCATAAAGCCATTGACAATCCTAAACAAAATCATACCCAGTTGCTCAAATCCTATCAGAAACAGAAACGTAATAGAGACTTACTGGTTGAAATGGGCAACATTGAGAGAGAGGTTATCAATCTACAAGCTGCAAAGAAACTTACGAATTGAGAATTGATGTTAGAGAGAAGTCAAAGTTAACAGAAAACAAGTAAACATAGTCAATCAAACTAGAGTGAGAGAGGGGCAATCAAGCATATCAGAGTTAACACGACGGCAATGGAGAGAGAGGCGCACAATTGAGCAAACCAGATGGTGATACATGACGGTGATGGAGAGAGAGAGAGAGAGATGCAGTCGAGTAAACCAAATGGTGATACATAGCGACAATGGAGAAAATAAGGTGTAAAGGAGAGACGAAAAGGGGGTTGTAAGGGAGAAGAAAATGGTGATATGAAAAGAGAAGAAAAGGTGATGCTAGGGTTTGTAAGAGACAATGAAAAAAAAATGGTACCTGTTCTTCGTCGGAGTTAGTTTAGCAAACTAGGCAATCGAACGGTGGTAGGTAGAGGTGGACTATTGGTGAGATACGACGGTTAGAAGGTGCGAAAATTAAACAAAAAGGTTGGCTACTCAGATAATTAACACTGGTGGTTGGAGGTCCGACAGTGAGGTGTAATGGTGATGGGTGCATGTGTGACAGTAAGGGGGTACGAGGGTTAAAGAAAATTGTTGGATGGTGAAAGAGTGACCGACAGAGGGTGAAAGTGAGGTGTGATGGTGGTGGGTGGACGTACGCGATGGTGAGGGACAATGGTGAGGACTTCAGACGATAGGGGTTCCTAAAGCAAGAATGAGAGAAAAAAGTTAGGAATAGAGAAAGAGAGTGACAAGTTTTGTAGATAAAGAGTGATGTCACACACAAAAGAGTTGGGTTAGTTGTAATTGGATTGAGTAATCAAGGGTATTCTTATCCAAAAAAAGTCACGTTACAAAGATTTATGAAAAAAAAAGGTCATTTCTCAAATGGGCTTCACAAAAAGGTTAGTTTTCAACTAGACCCCTTTCTTTCTTGGTCAACTTAAAGTATTTTTCTTGGTAACTGATTTAATTGATTCTCCAAGTTCTGCTATTTCTATTAAGCATTAATATGTAAATTAAAAGAATAAAAAGTGATCATTGTTCATACAATTTAATGACATAAAGAACTCATTCAGCTTGATATTGTCCTAGATTTGAATCACCTTAATACAAGTGGCCTTGAGAGGGTCCCATTGATTCCCTTTGCTTTACTTGCCAAATCTTGTACTTAGAAAATAGAGATTACCTATCTATTTATGGATTCAATTTCATTTTTGATAACTAGTAAATTTAGTGGAGGTTATGGTCTATACATAATATAGGGTTCTTTATGCTCCAATTGTGCTATTCAAGGCTGCAGCAGTGCAGGTAATGAATTATTACATTTGGAGTAAAGTTGATGAAAGAGCTATATATTGGCTAGTCCATGATCTGATGCAAGAAGAGGAAAAAAATGGGTTTTAGTCGAGTCTTGAATGGACATATTATGAGTCAATGGAAAAACGCATGGCGTCTTACCATGCAAGATAGTGATAATATTTTTAAGAGGATTAATGATCCATTTTTCTTTCCAATACAATTGAGCTACCACAGTCTTTGTAAGTAGTTTATTTGTCACATGTTTCAAGCTTATGAAAGTTTTCTAGACTTTGTCTATCGAAAAAAGAAAGAAAAGAAAAATACTAGAATTTGAAGATGATCTTTTATAGATTATCTTTCCGAAGCAATAAGAAACCTTTTTCATTTGCTAGGTCCATCAATAAGCTTGTCAACTTAAGAGACTTTGAACTTAAATAAAACTCTTATGAGAGAGCTTCTAATTGATATTAAGCGTCTGAAAACATTGCATTACCTTCTAGTCACCATTTGGACAGTTCAGTTTCCCTTGTGGAGGAGGAACAAAAATCTAGGATAAATTTGGAGTTGGGTCCAACTGAATTCTAAAGTAGTTAAAGAGCTCAAGAAGTTTGAGAACATTGGGCATTTGTCTGGTTAACGGAAATGGGAAAGAGTTGTACCCTACCTGATCTATCGGAGTTTTGGCTTGTGGAGACATATGATTGAGAGCAAATTTATATCAAAAAAAGGTTGGTTTTGAAAACTCCAACTGTTGTATCTCTTCGAATTTGAGGACTGAAATTTATTATGATAGACGAATGGAACATAAGATTACGATTCCTCTATTTATAATTTCAGATATGGTTGGTTATAGAGAGGCGAAGATCAATATAGCAACAATTGCGGTGAGCCTTATTATTGACAAGTTGGGTCCGTTGCTCGTCCAAGAAATGAAATTGCTGAAAGGTGTATGTAAAGAAATTAAAGACATTGAAACCAAACTGAAGAGCATAAGATGCTTTCTCATGGATGCCGAAATGAAGGCAGCAGTTGAAGAATTATAAGAAAATAAGAGCAACAAAGGTATCCAACTACGGGTGGAACAAGTCAGAGAAATGGCTTATTACATTGAAGATGTTGTTGATGAGTTAGTATTTACTGTTGCCCAACTTCGTCATGACAAGTGCCTCATTAGTGTTCTCCAAAAAATCAATCGCTCTATAAAAAAGCTGAAACTGCACCACAATATTACTAGTGATATCCAAGATATCAAATCATTACTTGTTAGAATAGATGAGAGAAGAAAACATTATGGTTTAAATTCGTTAGACGAAGGATCAAACCATGAAACCAAAAATATTCCACAAAATGGTGGATATGAAGTGGGTTCGTTTTACATGGAGGAAGATCATATTGTGGGTTATGAATCTACAAGAAAAGAACTTAAGGATTGGATATTGCACAAAAAACCCCAGCACAAAGTAGTTGTGTTGCTTGGAGCTGGAGGACTAGGCAAGACAACTCTTGCTATTAGTATTTACAAGAACAAGCAAGTGAAAAGCCATTTCGATTGTCATGCTTGGATCCAAGTTGGGAAAGCATACAACAAGGAAGATCTAGTGAGAAGAATATAACAAAATTTTACAGTTCAATGGATGAGTCTGCTCCTAGGAACATAGAGACAATGGATGAGATCGAATTGATTGGCATGTTACGAAAATACTTGGAGAAATAAGAGTTACTTGGTTGTGTTTGACAACGTTTGGAAAGATGAGTTTTGGGAAGATGTAGAGCATGCTTTAATTGATAACACCAAAAGCAATAGGTTAATTGTCACAATTATGGAATATGAGAGTTGCTCATTTTATACCAACCTCAGCTGTTCGAATCTCTAAACTCGAAGGCTTGCCTATAGATAAGGCATGGCAACTTTATGGAAGAAGGCCTTTAACTCTAATGGGTGTCAGAATTAGAGGAATTGTCAAATAAAATCCTTGAAAAATGTGGAGGTTTACCATTGGCAATTCTAGCTGTAGGTACTCTCTTATCAAAGAAGAATAAGACTGCGACTGAATGGCAAAAGTTATTTGATAAATTTGGGTTCAGAGTTAGGAATTGATCTTTATATAAAAAATTGTAATAGAGTTTTATCTGAAGGTTGCAATGATCTTCCTCATCACCTCAAACCTTATCTCTTATACTTTTGGCTTGTTTCCATAAAGCTATTCAATTAGCTGCAGAAGACTAATTCATCTGTGGATAGCTGAGGGATTCGTTCAATTTCAAGATAGTAATAGCAAGGGACCTAAAGAAATTGGAGAAGAATACATAGTTGAGCTCACTCACAGAAGCTTGGTTCAAGTTTCGACAAAAGATTTCGTCAGAGGAGCTAAAAGATTTTAAGTCCATGATTTAATGCATGACATCATCCTTAAGAAGATAAAGCAATTGGATTTTGGTGCAGCCATTAATGAATATGATATAAATCCATCTGGATTCAACATCTTACCATACATAAAAATTCTGACACTATTTTGGAGAAGATTACCGACTAATAAGTTTGTTCCATTATTTTTGTCGATCGAGTGAACCTAGCTTCCACAATCTTTCATTAAGAAATTAATGTTTGTTTCCAACTTTAAGCTAAGGAGAAACTTCATTTTAGTCATTGAAGTTTCGAAAAATATCAGCTTTTTAAAGCTCTTTTCAAAACAATTCTTTTCATCTCTAACTTTTCCAAAACTCTTCAAAAAAATCCAAATCGTCAGTCAAACCAAATAGAAAAATGAAAAAGACTCAATTATCCCTCATCACCTAAAATGATCGTTTTACCCTTAATAAAATCAAAATATCACATATCTTTTATTATTTTTTTTTTTTGAAGGCCAAAAGTATTATAACCCAGCAAACCCCGAAGGGAAAATATCACATATCTTTGACCGATAAAAAGTTCACATGTGTACAATAATATGATTATTGTCTTTTTCTTTTAAATATGATTATTACTTTTTTAAAGGGTGAATTCTAAAAACCCCCATCCATTGCATGAAATTAAAGAAACCACCTTGACTTTTTGAAAATGAAAGTTTTGCACTTTGCTGTTAGAATTTTCGTTTCAAAAAGTGCATCTGACCCTACAGATAATAAAAATATGTATTTGCCCCTGCATTATAAAAAATGTTATTGAAGGATGATTTTATCCTCCTTTTATGACCATCGCTTTTGCAACGGCTCCTTTTGCATGTGTATAAAACGCCCAGTACAGAAAAATAAATGCAACTCCCCAATTTTTCACACAACTCAATCAACTCTCATTTTTCATTCATTTCACAATAAAAACATAGCAAAATAGTGTCTCATTTTCCATTCATTTCGTTCAAAATAAAATAAAATAAAAAATTGCCAGACACACATAAATATGCTATTGGATAGGGAGTCATCAGCAAGCTCAACATACAACATCAATAATAGAGCAATTAAATTAAATAACAAGAGGTATTTATGCCAAAAAAAAAAAAAAGTAGCGATAAAGACTTCTAAATCCCAAAAGAACTGAAGCAAACCGTTTTTCCATTGTGAAACAAGATAATACAAATATTGCTCTTTTGGGGAGCCAATATCAGAAGAAATAAGCATAGCAGCTAATTCATTCAAGTATGATGAAAATGAAGGAGAAATGCAAGTCCTACAAGCCAAAATGAGAAATCAAGAAAGCCTACAATCAAGAGTGCAAATACTAGAGGCATGCTTTAATGTTATAATGCAAAAGATGGGGGCCATCCAGGGAGGGTTAAGGGTGATGATGATATTGAATATCTTTTTCTTTGGTATTGCTATGTCATTATTTGCAGCTAATAAACTAGGATGATGTAAGCATAGACAAAAACCATGTATTATATGTAATGACATGTGCTTTGGTATTTATGCATTCCATGAGCAGCAAAATAACCCAAAAATCAAAGTTCATAATGTCAAACCTACGTTCATGTTGCTAGCAAATGCAATCAAAAACCACCTGATTGTTTCATCGGTTGAACAACCCTAAACAAAAACCAAACCCTATATAAACTGCTAGCAAATATGAACATAGTGATGATGATAAACACCAAATAAAAATATCCTACTAATTTAAAGTTAGATAATAATAATAGAAGCTGAAGTGAAACTCATCAATGCATCACTCCAAGCAAACTTTTGATTGAGGTTGAAATAGAGTTGGTGGTTGTAAAGACGAGGTAGCAGCTTGTACGGATGGAACTTGTGCAATTGAGGCAGCAGCTAGTGACGAAGGTTGTGAAGTGGAGGCACCATTTATTCATCTTTCTGTTCACAAAGAAAACAAGTCTAGAAATGTCAAAAATTTTTCAAAAGAAAGCAATGAAATCGAAGTGGTTCACCTCTGTGGTTCTACCAGCAAGTGGTTGGGTGCAGGTTTTTTTGTTGTGTTCAAATATCTTGCATTTGGTGCAAATGATAGTCCCACCCCTTCTAGAAGTAGTCTTCTCTCCAAGTCTCTCTTGCTTTATTTTTTACCAACTCCTTGTTTCACAAGTGGTGGAAGCATTGGCTCTATATCAACAGCCCAAATAGAGGGGTTTGGCATAGGATGAATTGTTTATGTGTAGGTTTTCAAAAAGGCAGATTTTGTCAAGCTTGGATGGTATATTTGGATAATGACTCCTCATAATAGATGAATAGGTAATTGCACACGTAGCATGACAACATGGAATGCCACTAATCTGCCATTCTCCACATCCAGAAGTAAACAAATGCAATTTAACTATATGAGACCTTGTTGGACCCATAATCTCAAACTCCCCAATTCCTGCATGAAACAACCTAAGCACCCTACTCACTCTACTAGCTTTCATAAGCCTTGTGAACTCCTTTAGTGCTATGTCATTTTTCTATTTAGAATCATCCACCTTCCTTTGTTGGAACCTTTGTATCACTAATCTCCTAATCCACTCCAACAAACTTAGATATGTTTTGGCCCTATGCTCACCTAACATCTTATTGAAGGACTCTATCATGTTATTAATGATATGGTCACATTTTATCCTAGGGTCAAAACCAAACCTAGACTAATATTGTTGAGGAAATATGTTTGACAACCATTTCTTAGCTTTTATATCAACACCATCTATCTTATTCATTACCCTTTTGTAATCATGCAAAGTATAACTCCTTCAGGCCTCCCAAAAAACGTTTTTCAATTTTTGACTAGGGTATTTAGTCTTAAAGTTGGCATATATATGCCTTGCACAAAACCTGTAATATTAAAAAATTAACATAAAGTTAGTATATGTGTAATTATTGAACTTGTAAAACAAAATCCAAGAATATTAAGAATTAGACTATTACCTTATGCCACATTCAGCCAATATGTTTCTAATGCTTTAATCACTTTTTTTCCTGTCGCTCATGAAACATATTGGTTGATCATCTGGATAAGTCAAAAACTGTTTTAAGTAGGCCATAAACTAGCTCCAACTATACTATGTCTCTCCTTCATAAATAAAAATTGCAAGTAGGAAGAGACTGGAGTTGGCATCTAATCCTACTGCGAAAAGTAAGACACTTATGTATGGCCCTTAAAGTGGAAGCTATCAACCCCAATGAAATGGCAACATCTATCCAAAAAGTTGTTTTCTATGCTTCAAATGAGAGGAAAAACCTATGAAAGGTTGGCTCAGGTTATTGCATTCGAATATAGGATGCTGACCCCGAGTTAGTATTTGCAACCATATAGGCATATGGCCTTAGCATCTTCATGCCTTCCACATGCTCTGCAACAACCCCATCAATGCTTTCTTCTTTGCAGCATACAACCTAAACCGGTCAACACTGACATTAAACTTCTCTATTAACAAATTAGCAATGACATCAACTTTAATGTAAAGATTACTCTTCACAAGATCTTCAAACTTTGAGGCAATTCACTCATCTTTGCCTTCTTACTCTTACACACCGAATACACTCACGCTTACCATTATATGACCGAATCTTCATTGACACCCGATCAATTATCCTTCTTGCATATATTCTTCACGAATAACTCTTAGCTTGACATGTGTATTGACAGGCCCCTTTCTAACTATACTAGCTAGGCGATCTGCCCGGTACCCCACGGTGACTTCCCAATCAAGATTTGCTCCGACTGGAAAGTTCCCGTGGACCTAAGCCTTTTTTCTTTCTGAAATTACTTGAAAACCTTTTTAATTCTGAAAACGGGTAGGAATTTTGTTCGTTGGGAATAACTTTATGAAATTAGAATTTTTCGAAAATCCGACAGCACAACGGTTGTTTTTCTCAAATTTCCATCCTGTAAAAACTTCATAAAACCTGTATAAATTCATTCAATATCCTTATCAAACTAATAGGCTTCAATCCCTTTTTCAGATACGTAATCATTCGTAACATGCTTAAGATATTCAATAATATAGAAAACAACTTAATTAAAATCTTAAACATCATGCATGATATTCACATAAAATCCTTTATCCAAAACAATATTTACAAAACTTGAGAAATCTGAAAACGATAGTAAATGCAGTACATGATAACTTGTCTAAAACTAGTGCAGCGTGGTCGTGTCTGAGTTCGCCTGTACGTCCGATGAAGATATTACCACCGCGCTGCCCGTTCCTGCATCTGGGGAGGATTTTAAATAAAACAGAAAATGATGGTGAGAATAATTCAGTAAGTGTATATAATAATAAATTTTGCTTTCATTAATATTTTGAAAACGATATGGCTTATTTAAGCAAAAGATAGTTTTAGTAAACTCTTTATAATTAAATTTTTCTTATTATTCTAAACTACTGTCTATTGACGTATTTCATTTCTTTACTAACTTAGAATGATAACTCTAGAAAAACTCATTCTCTTAAGCTCTAAAGTTCAATATCTATATGACATGAAATACTATAACTTTTCTCTTTGCGTGTGCTCAGATGTGGAAACTTGGGATTACGATTCTCCCCAGCATCTGGAAATACGGGAACTTGGGATTACGATTCCCCCCGAATATTAAGCCGTACAAGAACTTGAGATTATGATTCCGCCCGTTTATTAGGAGTACGGGAACTTGGGATTATGATTCCCCCTGAATATTAAGCCGTACGAGAACTTGGGATTATGATTCCCCCAGAATATTAAGCCGTACGGAAACTTGGGATTACGATTCCCCCCATCTATTAGGCATACGGGCACTTAGGATTACGATTCCTCCCGTATTTTAACATACACGTATAGGGTACCTCGGTCGAGTTATGCTAAAGATTAAGATAACGCTTAACTTATATTTACTTAGCATTCAAGCATATTAATCACTTTTAAAATTATCTCATAAGCATTTCGTTTTCTAGTTACGGTTTAAAACCGAACAACTTGCTTTCTAGAGCAAAAACTTGATTATTTGAAATAACGTTCTCATGTGTCTTCAAGACTAAATACATATATATACCACTATACATGCATTATAAGGAAAGCGATAATATTTTAAAATATTACTTGAATAACATAATAATCATAAACTAAAATAGTATCGCATTAATAATTTCATATAACAAAATTTGTGAAAGTTTTATAAAAATGCACACTCACGACTTGCTTCCAATAACTGATCAACCACTCTTGATATAGCTCTCGTCCGCTCGTTGGTTCACCTACAATTGGTTTCGATCAAAATTTCGTTAAAATATAACTCGTGTGCAAACTTGACTTTAAGCCACATGAGGATTTCTAATCACAACAATTCAAACGACTATCCTCATGATAACACGATAACAATACAGAAAAACTATCGTACGCGGAGACTATCTCAACATAAACTACTCGAAACTCTACGTTTACAAAACCGATACTATGCCATTCGAAACCAAAGTAACATCATCGATATCACATTCTGAAGGGATTCAATAACAAGAAGATTCAAAACCAAATGACTAACATAAAACTTATGCGATTTCAATTAGTTATCGCGAATTATCGATTTTAGCGTTTCGCGCGATTCCTTCGTTTCCAATTAAACTTATCGTTAATTACTACTTGTGACTTTACTTAAAACATGACAAACGAATATTCAAACACTTTAAAGCATAAACATGAAAAATATGGCAGCAAGCTTAACGAATATCCATTTTCGGTTGAACTCCAAAATTTCAATAATTTAACGATTTCACGCGAAATAAATACTATCCGATTAACTTTATTGTAACTCAAACTATCCTAACATCAACTTTAACACTTTAACGGACTTAATAACGACTCGAGGCAACGAGATAACATCATAAATATTTTCATCATCGACAATGAAAATCACAAACAAAAAACATTCACGTTCGTGGAAAACTCAACCGAATGGCCCGGAAACAAATTCTCAATATCCGAACGACTATCCGATACTTTAAAACACACTAAAATGCATCATTTTCCACGACGACGAACTTGAATTTAAAAGCATACTCTAACAGCCCCTAACTCATCTTCTAACAGCTCGTAGTAGATTTCACAACGGAAACAACCATTTACAATATCATTCAAAACACAACCGAAACAACAACGAGTGAACCTCTGCACCAACGAGGTTCTCAATCCTAAACCCAATCATATCATCATCAAAATTCATCCTCAACTCAATCTGAATCATTATTCAACGAAACGAATTCAATAAAATCACAACGTACCTTTCGAAACTCACTTCGAAAGCTTCGAAACTTTGAAAAACACTCGTGAACAATCGCGACGGCGACGACGCTCTCACAACAGCAAGCTGTCTTCCTTGATACTGTTTCACTTCAGGTCTGAATGATGCACTCGGACAGACTTGACAGCAGCTGCTCGGCAGCAACTCACGATGATAGCACACGGTAGAAATCAGCAGCAACGGCGACAGCAACTGGTTCACTGTAGCACCTCAACAGCGACAGCAGCTCCTCCAGGCTTGACAGGTCCTCACACCAGCAGCTCCTTACTGTCCTCCTCATGCCAACAGCTCCTCCGCCAGCAACTCGTTAAGGCAACAGCTTACGACAGTAGGACACGGCAGCAAGTCAACAGCGGCGACAGCAACTCACCACGGCAGCGGGACACGGCGACAGTAGCAGCACGGCCTCCTCTTGCTTGCATGCACTGTTTTTTGGTTCAGATCTGCTCCTGGGTGGTTTAGATGCTACATGCAGCTGTTGGCCTTGAAGGATTCCTCTCCGATTTGGTCTTCCCCTCCTCTCAATCACTCTCTCGAGTTCTCTCTCACGAGCAGCAGCTCTCTTCCTTCTCTATCTCTCCCTCTCGGCTCTTGGATGATGAATGTTGAGTGTCTCATGCCTTGGTTTTGGGATATGGTGACCGAGATTGGGATTTGCTTCTCTCTCAAATTTCTCTCTAAGAAAGCTTTCGGTTTTTGTTTTGCTAGAAATGACGACCCAATATGTTATTGTTTCCAATCTTTGCTTTTCAATAATCTTATTATAACTATTTGCTTTTTCACTAACTTATATAAACATGTAATCTACAATGATGCCATTTGTCTTGGTCCTCATTTGCATGTGTGACATGTGTCACTTCATGCATAAATTTACTTTTATTTTATTCCATGCATTCCCACTTTAATTCCAAGCTCGGCTTTCGATTCCGTCCGTCCATCCGGAAATCCGCTTTTAATTTAATCTCGACTTCGCACTCTTGGAATTATTTTAAAATTTTCGAATCCGTCTCCACGAACTCGAATTTATTTTATTATTCTACAATAATTATTCCGAGTATTTTCGGACTCGAGCATTATATTTTTCTAATCGAATGCGATCCCTCGGAAAAATATTTCGCTCTCCGACGAACGAGATTTTGGGTTTTACATGTATATTAGTTTGTCTTTATCATTCTTCATTTTTTTCAAAGCCACCCCTTTATAAATAGTATAATCCTTCAAGGTAGCCCTCAATGTATAAACAGTGTTATGAATTTGGTTTTTCTTAAATTCTACTTCACCATTTACCATCTTTGTCAAAGCTTCACCCTTCATCACTCTTACTAAATAAGTGTCATTATCTTTCATATCTAAATCACTACAACACTCATCATCTGTATGAGAGTCATACCTCTCAAATGCATCATCTAATTTCTCTACATCATCACCCTACACATCATCTATATGATCTACATTATCTACATAATTTGCGTCATTTACATCATCTAGATCATCTATTTTATCTATAGCATCTTCAGTACCAAAAGTTACACCTACCCCTTTACCACATTCAACATCATCACCTAACATTTCTAATATTTTTGTGTCACTTTATATTTTACCAACATTTTCATCTCCTAATAGGTTTACCTTTGCATTAAGCGTAGAAAAGAAATCTGGGGTTCCTACAAGGATTGATGTCTTTTCTGTAACTTTAAGTGCGATTTTCCTACACTTGTGTATTCTAAACATATCAAACACATCAAATATTTGACTACTCTTAGTTATTACTGGCTTTTCTACACACGATGGTAAAACAACCCAAATATCATAGTCCTCATTAGGTGTGTGCTAGCTTTTCCTATGGCAACTGGGATTTCATATAGCACACATATGATGCTCATATGATTAGCATCCCAATACCCTAGCTCAACTATATCAGCATCATACTTGACACATATGTCGAACTCATCCACTTTGTACTATTGACAACAAAAATAAACATCCATGTTGTTGACATCTAAATTCGGTTGACCCATGTTCTGACCTAATACTGTAAGTAAAGTGAAACAAAAGCAAAAATAAAAGAAAGAGAATGAGGAAGAATAATGAATGCAAAGATGGTTTTTTACGTGGTTCGGTCTAAAAAGATACATATGTTCATGACTATTTCTCTGGTTATTTTGACAGAGTCACAGTATATTATTGATTGTTTCATCTTTCTACAATAAACTTTCAACCCCTATTTATAGTATGAGGTGTTATAATTTGAATACAATAAAAATAGGGAATAATCCTACATTAATTACACTTCTAAAACCGATGTCCATCAATTAAGGGATAGATCCCATCGAAATAGGAGTTTGATTTTACTTCCAATTCTAGTAGTTAACTTTACCTCAAATTAGGTTATTACCTTTTTGAAAAAATTCCTTTAATGAGTACTTCGAGCTACAAGTTGGACCTCACTCTGGGTGACCTAGAGCTGAGCATAAAACAGCTTTGACCATGGTCAACTAGCAACCTAAGAACTATAATTGCGAGTTGAGAGCTCATTTCTCGATCCATTAGATCAGTTCATTGGGCTTTTACTAGCCTACTTATACAGTCCCAAATATATTCACAACATCAGCTCCCTAACTCTCAGTGCGATTTGCAGACTGGGAGCTCAAGCTTGCTGGTAAAAGCTTATGTGTGACAACCTATCGCGCTGCCTTTTTAAATTTTGTCCCATCACTTGACTTGTGGCGACTCTTCGGGTAACCACACCAGTTGCATGTCTAGATTTATGTGCATTTAATGCGCACATTTCTCGACTGTAAGCCCATAATGACAAGTCCCTAAACTCGTGCAGCACCGTTGGATCTAAGGCGGTTAAGTAGCCTTTAAATCTAACGGTTAGGGCCTTGCACCTATATATAGGTGGCGGCCCCTTCCTTTTCCTTCTTACCCTACCATTCTCAAACTCTAAGATACCATTGAGCCTCTTGCTTTCTTTTATTTTTCATCCTTATGCCAGCACTTTTTGGATTCAAGACCATTGCAGATCGGTGTCTTCGTTCTTAAGTCTACTATGTTCACAAAAAGCCTCTATAGCCAACTCTTGGTTTTTTATTTCCATTTTCCATATGCATTGCATTTTTTCTTAATTCGATGTTGGCTTGAATATTTCATATTCTTAATGTTGCGTGCTTGTTAGTAATTATGACTTTTCATTTCCTTTTGATTTGATCTCGTTAATTGGCCCTTTGTGGGTTGTTTGTTATTTGTAACACTATGTATATAAGCTATACGATGAGATATTTATAGGTTATTAGCTCGTAAGTCGTTAGGTCGTCAGTCGAGCCCCCTATGGCCTCAGTGATCTATATGGCATTTGTGACCTGTAGATTAGGAAGTCCCTTATTAGAGAATCGGAAACTTATATTTTTAGGCATGGTTCGCATGTAGTGACTAGACTTCTCCCTTTTATATGTAGACGTCTTCAGGTAGCAGACGTTAGTCATACAAAATAGGAGATGGTGACTCGTAAATTTTTAAGTTCGGAACCATAACGCCCTTCGCCTCGAATCTCGATCCGACGGGAAATCGAGGTGAAGGGTGTTACAATTAGCGGTATCAGAGCTATGGTTTAGGCGTTCCTAGACCTAGGAGTTTTTGAAAAAAAAGAAGGATGCTTTTGAGTGTATTGCATATTTATGTAAGTGTTACGTACATGCATTGCATATAGAAATCAAACTTGGAGGATATGACTCCGATGCGCAAATTTTTACGGTAGGAAAGATGAGTATCTAATGCGACAATAATACACACCCCCCTAGGCTGTTCGAATAAGGTAAATTTCAATGACGAAATTTCTTAAGAATGAAAGAATTGTAACGTCCCGAATTTTTTCTATTTAAAAGAAATAAAAATATATCCAGAAGAATAGTATTTTTTGAAATTAATAGTGTTTTGGAGGAATAGTGATTTTCGGATGAATAATGATGAGTGAATAGTATTTTTGATAAATGAATCCCGAAAATCAGTGAAAGTGAAAATTCTGATGAATAGTATATTCGAATAGAAAGTGTCCATATAAATAGTAACCTTCGAAAAACGGATATCACAAATCAAAAGATTTTGAAATGAATATTAGAGACTAAAAAAAAAAAAAAGAAACAAATTATTATTTGGAAGATTATAAATATTTATTATTCAGAATAATTGTAAGTGTGATTGTTCTGAATTATTTGAATATAATTGTTGTTAAGGATTCTAATTAAATAATTTTGTTTAATGATGGTCTATTTAGATGTTATTATAGTTATGAATATTTTATATAAATAAATTTATGAAACGTTCTATAAAGGTACAATTGTAATTCTTGGGGAAGTTTGGTTAATAGAATATATGATCTTATTTATGTGGAAAGAAATTAAAAATTGATTTAGTATTGAATTATTATAGTTATTGATAATTCAATGAAAGTAATGACTTTAGAAGAAGATATTTTGAGATGAGATGGTCATATATTTTGAGGACGATATTTTATAAAGAGAGATGAATTGTAAGGTCCTAATTTTACTGGACCTAAGAGATTAATTGAAATTTAATTTATTATTATTAAAATTGGTCCAGTTCAAGTCTTAGAAGTATAGAAATTGGTGAATAAATATCTCATTGAAGGATATTTTTAAAAAAAAATTAAGAAAATTGGATTAAAAGGAAAAAGGTTGGAGGGGTTAAAAATGAAAATGTACAAACATTGAAGTCAAAATTGGTGGCGTTTTGTTTTTCAAAATAATAATTATAAAAAATATAATAATATATATATATATATATACAAGTGTCAGTTAGTTATAAGGAAAAATAAAAGAAAATAATAAAAAAAAAATGTTTTTTTGAGAAGATTAGCATGGCAGTAAGGCGGTGATTATGTGAGTATCTATATGTTTGATTGGAAATCGACAAAGAAGAGAAGAGTGGTGGCAGTAGAAGGAAAAGAAGAGAAGCAAGAAGCAGAGATCTGAGCAGCAGCGGCGAAAAGGAATAAAAATGGAAGAAAAACAGGAGGAGCCGAGAGAGAGGATGCTAAGAACAATAATTTGGGTGCTCGATTTTTCAGATAAGTAAATTTATTTTAATATGGTTTGGATCCCAGAAAAGTAGTTTATTTTTGTATAGTTTTAAATTCAATTTTATATGATTTTTGGATAAATATAGGATGATGAGGAAATAAGAGGAAAACGTGTTTTAGATTCAGAAATAGATAAATAAGTTATGTTAATTGATCATTTTATAATTAACTTAAATTATTTGAGTTATATTTATTTTTATTTCAGATTTTATTATTGATTTTAAGTAAATAATTAGTTGAATAAATTAATTTTATAGATTCTATTATTTTGATTGAAATAAAAGTTTATAGATATTATAAATTCTATTTATGTAAGTGTTACTAGAAAATAATTAATTGATTAGTTTATTAACTTAATAATTATATAATATGATTTATGATTTGATTATAAAATATGTATTTTGATAATTATGTTATATTTAGAAATCGAGTTATACAAATTTTGCATGTAAAAATGATTTAAGATTTGAAAATGAATAAAATGAGATTTTTAGTATGTTTACGTATATTTCAGTTTTTATTATGTATTGAAAATAAATAAATTAATTAGTAAATTGTGTGATATTGTTATTTTTAATTGATTTGATGTCAAATTTATGTAAAAATCGCTGTATAAATAATTTTGTGATATTATGAAATGAAAAATAAAAAGTAAAAAAAAAAAATTATATATACAGATTAGTCAAAAAATATATATATAGAGATTGAGTGTATTATGAATTATATTGATAAATTATAATAATAATAGTTTGTTGAACTACGAGGGCTTTGATCCCAATAATGAAATGGGTACGTAGGCGTTTGAGATAATATCTCAAACTCAAGCCCAATTAAACTATAATAATAATTTAGTTTCCTAGACTGTATGCACAGTGAAAAATAATCTAATGGTATTTCTATCATTTCCATCTTATTATATTGATGTGTTAAATCAATGGTTTTTGAATGCTTTATATGATGAAGTAATGAAAAAATATATATAATTAAAAAAAAAATTTGAGGTCAAATGAATGTTAATTTGGAAATTTAAGGGTATTCGTGTCATTTTATGTTTATTTATGTAATGATTAAACGATAATAGAATGATTTTGAATGATAATTGAAAGGAAACGGAAAGAAATAGATAAGTTCAGTGCTTTGACCGAGCATATATCGGAAGAAGGGCACGGACGCTATGAAAAAGATTAGATGAGTTAACTAAATGTAAAATAGTATTTTATGATGTTTATATGATAATTTGAATATCTATGAAAATTTGTGACTGAAATTGTATTTATCGCTTTCCGAATGAAATCCTTATATAGAAATAAAAGTTATCAAAAATATGAAATTTTCAGTAATTAATTAAAATTGAGAAAGGGCTCTAGTAAACCTAAACATTGGTAGGTGGGGACTGGTAGTTGACATGCCAATAGGATAATATAGCAGTATTGCGCCGTTACACCAATACCGATATACTGGGTTCGACGGATGGATTATGAGAGGCACTAGGTGTCCGGTCTTGAAGTCGAAACCGACTGAGATATGTGATATGTGATATGCTACCCGGTGGGTGGTCCCCGAGTGACCGATGCTGGGAACGCTGTTTATTTTGTCTGACACCCGAATTTCGGTCTATGGTATCGTGTCAGAGTTTACGAAGGGCACTGAAAATTATTAAATGAAATTGTGTTATTATGTTTAAATAATTAGTAAAGAAAATCATGTTATTATGTTTTGAATATTATTAAACGAAATTGTATTATTGAATGATTGTTGATGAAATAGATATGTGAAATCCTTAATTAAGTGTTTTCATTATAATTGCTTTGAAATTTTTAAGAAAATCGGATTAATATGAACAACAATAAGTTTTCTGTATTTTATATGTGTAATTATTAGTAACTTCATGTTATTTGTGAATTCTAATAAAAGTTTAAGAATTTTGGAAATATATATATATATATATATATATGGAAAATGATTGTAATGATATTTGAATAATATAAAAAGGAAATTGTGTTAATATTGTTGAAAACAATAATTGTTGAGTTTATGAAGTTGTAAACTGAATTCTTTGAAAAAAAAAATTAAGAATGATTAATAATAAAAATAAATAATAATAATAATTTCATGCTATCATGTGTTTTTTATTAATAAGTTTTATTATGAGTTATTATAAATGTTTGTGTGGTGAAGTGGATTGGAAACGGACGAGAGGTCCGAAACAGGAAGTTGAGAAATTAATTGATTTAGAATTGTGTTTTTTCTACAGGTTTAAATTTTGGATTTTCAGAAAAACATAAGAGATTCTACCGAATTTTCTAAAATTATTAAAGAAAAAATGATATTAAATTTTTTTTTTTCGTAAAACTTTTAGTGGTAATTCTATTTTTTTTAGCAAGAAATTTTTAAATAAAGGAATAAATAAATTTTTAAGTTTGTAACCGTAACGCCCTTCGCCTCGAATCTTGATCCGACGGGAAATCGAGGTGAGGGGTGTTACATTAACCCTTTCTAATTAACTCCTAACTCCTACTTCTACTCACATCTATGGCTTTAGTCTTTAAAATGAACGGTTTTCCACCTCCGATCCCAAGAATCTACTACCACCTTTTTAGTATCAAGAGTGTCAACAACCTAAAAGGGGGAATACGAGATAGGATTTATTATCTCACAGCTCCGAGAACGAGCTTTAAAGACCTTCGACCTTAGAGCGATACGAAGGGCAAATCCAACGTAGGAGATTACAAATCGAGCTAGTTTTACATTTCTTGCCCTTCCCTTAGATAGCTTATAAACTTCAATTTCGTCTTTAGCCTAGATAGATAGGTAGGATTAACTTTTGAGAGCTACCATAGAATTTTTTTTTTTTTTTTTTTTTAATGCCTTTTGTTTCACCTCACAAACATGACAAGAGATAGAACGATCTTTATTAAGGAGGAGATCGAAATTTTTAGGACACTTACGAACTCGCAGGAAGAGAGAACCAATTACGCGTTCGATGATGAGCTCCTCATGACCCACTAGCTAGCTCTTGCTCTTAATAGCAAGCTTCTTGATAATACAAGGGACATCGAAATTTAGGGCAACAACATTGCTGGTAAAATGGAGGCAGTTCTTATCCTTCAAGGAACTTAAAAGACGGTGAAGCTCGCCCTCCGTAAGTCCCTTTTAACTCAATCTGTCCAGTCAATCCCTTTAGCTGCTGCTCCTAATAAGGTGACAATCTAGGCACCGGTATCAGGACCTCCCTAAGCCCAGGTCCCCACCTCACAACTAGAGGTGGTTGAAGTTCGAAATGAGTAGGTGGGAGCTTCGACTCATGAGGTTTAATCTATTTCAAGCAGTAGAGCAAAAAGGAAGTCAACGTCCAAGCCTCCTTCTGCTAAGCGATCATAAGTAGATAAAGGTAAACAGCCTGTGGTCGCAGAAAAAAGAGTTAGGCCATAGGCCAAGACACAGCATGAAGTCAAGCCAAAAGGGATGTACTTTGATGCAGTCCTTGACAATTTGCTTGAGATCCTGGGAAACACCACTAGGAACCTGGACAGAGAGGGCTTAAGAGGCGATACCTTATCTGGTTACATAGCTCGTCATGGGCTACTGGTAATCTCTAATACTTTTGCCTTTCTTGCTTTCTTGCTTGGTTTGAATATTAAATTATCGCATTTCAGGCCGCTATGGGGGCGATGAAGCAAATAGAGGAGGTCCGGGCTTTTAAAGAGGAAAAAAAGGAGTTTGAGAGCGAAAAGAAAAAGTTGAAGGATGAGCTCTCGTTTATGATCATGGAGGCTAAGAAAGCAAAGAGATCAGAGCAACTCCTTCTTATCAAGCTGGGGAATGTTGAGGAAGTTAAAAAGGAAGCCAAGGATGCTCTGGCTTATAAGGAAACTACTCATACATGTGTAAGTTCAGACTTTATGATCAAGCTCCTCAAGAGTGAGGATGAACTGAACAAAGTGAAAAGTGATCTGGAGAAGGCTATGTAGCGAGATGAGGCTGCTAAGAAAAGACTAGAGGAGCTTGAAAGGGAAGCTCATCCCAAACCGAACTTCTCCTTTTTTGGTGAGAAGGCAGTCGCAGAGGTAGAGAAGTACAAGAAGTAGGCTGCCCAATCCGCAGTTATACAAGACACAGTTCCTCGGGATATAGAGTTCCCAGGTGCGACCTTTTAAGATGGGATAACTCAGGTCACAGTGTCTCCATATGCAACCTCGCATGAACCAGCCTCCATGTAGTTTGAACCGCTTTTTTCCTTTAAAATTTTTCATGACTGTGTTACACTTACCTCGTTTTATGAGGTCATTTGTAATAGATATTTCGACCTCATTTTGATGTTTTTATTATTGACTTGATTCACCTCGTTGCGAGGTTTATTTGGAATTAATTTGCTTTACTTCAATGTCGCCTTGTGCTTTTATTCCACTTTCTTTTCTTTACGTTTCTCGCGAACTAAGAAATAAGATAGTCGATGTATGAATCAATGGTAATAAAATCTGGCGAGAGCTCAGGTGGTCATTGATCTTGATGCACTGCAGCTCATAAATTATAGCTTAATTCGAAAAATATAAATCAAACTATATCCGGTAGGTCGAAACCTCAACTAACATAGCATAATAATATTTGTCAAGCTATATCCAGTACGTCGAACCTTAACTAATATAGCATAATAAAATTTTTACGAGCTATGTCTAGTAGGTCGAAACCTCAGCTAACATAGTATAATAAAATTTTTGCAAGTTATGTCCAGTAAGTCAAAACCTTAACTAACATAATATAATAAAATCTTTGTAAATTATGTCCGGTAGGTCGAAACCTCAGCTAATATGGCATAATAAAATTTGTCAAACCATATCCAGTAGGTCGGAACCTCAGCTAATATAGCTTCATAAAATCTTTACAAGCTATGTCCAGTATGTCGGAACCTTAGCTAACATCGCGTAATAAAATCTTTGCAAGCCATGTCCAGTAGGTCGGAACCTCAGCTAACATAGCATAATAAAATCTTTGTGAGCTATGTCCAGTAGGTCGGAACCTTAGCTAACATAGCGTAATAAAATCTTTGAGAGCTATGTCCAGTAGGTCGGAACCTCAGCTAACATAGCGTAATAAAATCTTTACGAGCTATGTCCAGTAGGTCGGAACCTCAGCTAACATAGCATAATAAGATTTTGCCGAGCTATATCCAGTAGGTTGAAACCTCAGCTAACATAGCATAATAAAATTTGTTATGTCCAGTAGGTCGAAACCTCAGCTAACATAGTATAATAACATTTTTACGAGCTATATTCAGTAAGTCGAAACCTCAGCTAACATAGTATAATAAAATCTTTACGAGCTATGTCCAGTAGGCTGGAACCTCAGCTAATATAGCATAACTTAATAAAGCTTCATCCAGTAGGTCAGAACCTTAGCTAATATAGCTTAATAAAATATTATCGAGCTATGTCCAGTAGATTGAAACTTCAGCCAACAAAGCATAATAAAATTTGTCAAGCTATATCCGATAGATCGGAATCTCCGCTAATATAGCATGACTTAATAAAATTTGTCGGGAGCTCGTTAGGCTGCAGTTATGTTGGCTGTGGTGGTTATTGAGGTCATTGCTATTGAGGTTGCAGGTTCGTTAGTCATACCATATAGTCTCTCAAGCGACCTCTCTTAATTAGATCCTTAATGGCATCATTTAACGCTCAGTATTCTCTTAGCGACCTGATTGTTTATGCCGTTATTTCGACCTTCGCTTTTCTCACCATTATTTCTTTTATTTGATTGGTTTGAACTGACCACTTCACCCTTCTGGTTAGTTTGCTTGAAGTTGAAGGTCTCATCTCATCTGATTTTCTTAGCAGCTCGTTCGTAGAACTCACCCAAGTCCTTCACTGGAGATTTGTATATGCTTTCATATAGCTTCCCATCCTTGCAAAGCCCAACTGAGATCGTAGTTAGAATGCTTTCATCTGAAACGTTCTCTACATTGTTAAATTCGCGTCCGAACCTAGTAAGGTAATCTTTCAATGATTTGTTCTGTTGTTGGAAAACCGTGGCGAGATGACAAAATGGCGCGAGTTGCCTCCTCAGAGCTTTGTACTAGTTGGTGAACTTTCGTTAACATTCCTCCCAATTATCTATGCTATAGGCTAGGAAACTCTTGAACCAGGTTCATGGAACATCCCCTAAGGTGGCTGAAAAAACGCAGCACTTGACCAACAAATTAGTCGTCTGGATATCCATTTAAATATTGAACGCATCTAGGTGATCATAAGGATCGTTATCTCCATTGTACTAAAGAATATTGAAGACCTTAAATCTAAGAATGAGAGGCTATGTCTCGACCTCCTTAGTAAGTGGGGTCCTCTCCCCATATTGATCATGCTGATTTGAGATATCAGGGCATGCCTTAAATTGTTAAACTGATGGGCCCCATTCCTATACTTCTATTTTCACACTATCGACGACCCGTCGGTAACCCCACGGTAGTCTCCTAAAGGATATCTGATCCAACTAGAAAATCCCTGTGAAGTTAAGCCATTTACTTTACTGTAAATCTTTTTATAAAACTTTTTTACAATCATAAACGCTTGGGAAATTTTTTTTTTTTTTTTGTTTAGTAAAATAGATTTAGTAAAAATTTGGACAACATAACGTTTGTTTTTCTGACAATGCCACCCTGCAAAATTTCAAAGAAAGTTCAAACACTTCTAATGCACATATTTTCTCAACTTCCTAGGTCTCAGGCCCTTCTCAATTCAATCCATAAGCAAACCCAAACATACATTAGATTTCAAAGCAAATTTAAAATATACAAGTCATGCATATATTTACATTTATACAATTTCCAAAATATATACATACGAGTGAGTGAATATATAAATTTACAAAATATTCTATAACAATTATATACAACATACATAGTAACTTGGTCTCTACTCCTGACTCGAAGCCCCTATCCCCGATGCACTAGCTTCTGTACCTAGGGGGTTTTATTTATAAAACATAAAATAACGGGTGAGCTAGAAAGCTTAGTAAGTGTCATAAAATATATATATATATATATATATATTATGATTTTTCTCTTTATAAAAACAAACCTCCCTAAAATTTCTTTTAAAAAAATAATTTATGAACTTTTTCTTTAAAACTATAATTGATTTGTTATAAAACTCTTTTCCGGAAAATCATTTTAAAATTCTTTTTCTATGCTTTGCTGTAAAATAATAATAGTGGCGGTAATAGCTTTAAGAGAAAATCTCTACATAAAAGTAATTAGCCACTGTGTCTGTAGCACATGTTACCCTAGGTACGAGCGGAATAAACTATCGCTCAGGCCTTTACGGCCCCTTATCCGATAAGGCGCTAGCTATAATATACTCTAATTCATGCATGGATGACAAACCAACAAGACTCACTAACTCAATCCCTCTCGCTATTAGTGATAGAGTCTCCTTGACACTGCCATGCATGGTTTCAGGTACTTTAACTGGAAATCACTGTAGGTGGGACAATCCTTTTTATATAACGAGTCCGATCCATCCCCACTCTTGGGTCGCGACCTCGACCCTCATGGATTCGAATGCGACCAATGCGGCTACCCTCTCTCTTGAGCTTTCGTGGGCCCGCCTTCAAGGATTCGAGTAGCAGGTATCGTCCCCTATAATTGTATCCTATCTGGAATACCTCTTCGGAATATCATAGGTATCATTGGAATTTCAATAAATTCTTTTAGGAGGTTTCGATTTAATCAATTTGCTTAAAAATCAATATTAAATATTCCCATACATAATCTTTAAGCATAAAATATAAAATCAATTGAATAGAGATAAAATCATTTCATTTCAAATGGACACTCATCTAATGGAAATTCACGAAATCGTACACTTTTGGGGTTCCCTCAATTTCCAGATTACCTATATAATTTCGCATTCTATATTTAGAAAACTTCGAATCTAAAATCGATTCGATACAATAGTTTCATTGGCATGCAAACATTCTAATGAATATTCAACCAAATAACATTTTAAACTCCCGTATTCACACCATAACCACTTCGATTATTCACTTATTTATTCCGTTTGAATTTCTTAACTTTTACACATTCAAAACATCATAATAAAAATTCAATTTCCTTATCAATGCGTTAAGTAGACTTTTGAATAATTTTACCCCCATATTAGCTTAATACTAACCATCTTCCAAGCTACTAAAAATCACATTCCTAAGCATAAAACATAACATAGAATTTAATCAAATCACAAAACTTTACAATTTCATGAAATAACACCGATTGACCGAATACTTTTCCTTAATTAACCAATTGAGCTCCTTTCGGTTTTTATGATAAATCTCTCATTAAAACAACCCCTAAATCCACCTAAATTCATTAGAACAACCACCCATTCCACCCACTCTTTATAGCCGAATACATCACACACATACAACTTATATTTTAAATTTTTCCTTCAACAATTTAACATATCATTCCTACATTCTTTTCATGCATAATTCTCATTCAAACACGTCAGTACAATTTGAATCATACACTTTCTATCTTAGCCGGGCATCATACCTCATGTACATCAAACACAACTCAAGTTTCTCACTTGGAAATTCAATCAACACCACACCAAATAAACATGGCAGCAATTCATCATTAAAACTCACATCAATCACACTTTAACACCACAAAATTAGCTTGATTATTTGCTTACCAAGCTACCCAAACGTTGTCTTGAAGTATTTGCTTTGGTTTCCCATAAGTTTAAAGCTCCAAACATTAAATCCATGCAACAAAACTTCCATTAAAATTACATACTGTAGTGGATAGCTTTGCATCCATTTTTCTACACAAAATGTTCATGAAATCTAACACTTGAAAATCACTTACCCAAGTTGTATAACATCCCTAGGCTTGTTTCCCACCTTTTATTGGCTTGAAATCACTTGAAATTAGGGAAAAAATGGGCTGGGATTAGCAACTTCGAACTGCTTTGCAACTTCTCAATTTTCTGTTTTCTCTATTACCTTCTGGTAGCTTCGTCACCTTTTTATAGCTGCCAAAGACTTGAATAATTGCCCCTCAACTTTGAAACTACAATTCATGTCATTGATGAAATTTGAAAGTTTGCTCCCCTTTGTTGCCATAATTTCCATGTACACCACACTAGTTTTAATGAAATTTTACCATTCATGCAAATAAATTATTCTTATCACTTTTAGCTCTTTTTTGATGTCCCTTGATCATGAATTTCATCCCATATCGTTAATAAATTATCATGTCATTTGTCGGATTCGAATCCATTTCCGATCCATTCGAAAATTCTATTAAAATCCGTTTACGCGCTTTCCAAAAAAATTAAATAACTTTATTAATCATCAATAAGGGCATTACTATACAATATATTTACATTAATTTTACAAACCATCTCCATAGTATAGAATTTAAGTGAAGGATATTACATGAACCCTCTAAAGGAGCTCTTCTATCCTTGGGTCCTAAGACCTGTGTTCTCTCCTGTGCTCGTGACCTAGAGAGCGGTAGTCTGGTACGTATCCTTGACTAGCCCTTCACAAGCTGTTAGCTCGGTGTGACTCCACATGTCATTGATGGTCTACTTCATCCTCTTCATACCGAGATACGACTGGAATTCGATCGCAGTCACCCTCAACATGGCGGCTCCCATCCTGGCTCACCCTCACTCTTAAGCTCACAGGAGGTGAGATTTCCTCCTCTTCATGAGCTTAGCATCCTTCAGCTCTCAAATGCAAGTTGGAGGAATGAATTGATTTGGTAGGTCGTGACACCTCTCTGATGGGTCTTTCAGGAGCTGGCAGTTCCTCTCTTTGCTGCTGGTAAATTCCTCTTAGAGCAGTAGCCTCAGGTCTGGGTACGTTTTATGCATGGGCTTGTGCCAATGCCTTAACCGCATCTGTAAGTTATCATATTGTATTTTCCAACACCTCCTGCAGCTGGTGCCACACTTATAACCTCTCGACTGTAGGAACCATCAATGTTGGTTGGCCACATGGAGGCATACCCAGCGTAGCGTCGTTTGTGAGGACATGAGACACACATGCCATGGGCGTAGTTATATCCTCCATTTGGATGTCATACTGTTGCTATCCATCTGCTTTTCTGGTTGATCAGCCGCCACGTCAGAACTTCTGGTGGTTCTTCTTCTTGCCATGACAGTTGAAAATTCAAAAGATTATAGTCTAAGCCCTCCTTTTAATGCCAAAATGTCTATATGTAAGTTTGATCGACCAAAGTTCTGACTCAATACTGCAAGTAAAATGAAACAAAAGAAAGGGAAGAGGAAAAACAAGAATGCAAAGAGGGTTTTTTATATGATTCAGCCTAAAAAAATGTCTATGTCCATGATTGTTTCTCTGGTTATTTTAGTAGAGTCACAGTATATTATTGATTGTTTCATCTTTTTACAATGAACTTTCAACCCTTATTTATATATAATGTGGTGTGTAACAATTTGAGTACAATAAGAATAGGAAAGAATCCTACATTAATTACACTTCCAAAACCAGTATCTATTAATTAAGGGATAGATCCCACCGAAATAGGAGTTTGACTTTACTTCCAATTCTGGTAGTTGACTTTTCCTCAATATAGGTTGTTGCCTTTCTAGAAAAATTCCTTTAATGAGTACTTCGAACTACGAGCTGAACCTCGCTCTGGGCGACCTAAAGTTGAGTATAAAGCAGCCTTGACCATGGTCAACCAGCGACTTGAGAACTGTAATAGCGAGTTGAGAGCTCGTTTCTATAAACTGAATGTTAACGAACTAGACTTTTGTCTATTGGATTGATCCATTGGATTAGTTCATTAGGCTTTTACTAGTTCATTTTTGCAACCTCAAATATACCAACAATACATGTTTAATCAATAAGAAAAAAAAAAAATACACGCATGTTCAATCAACATTCATTTTCATTACACTAACATTTGAATAAAACATAACATGCATTATAGTAACATCAAACATACAGCATGAATACATGCACGTTCCATTAAAAACATTCAACATGCTGAAAGCACCCTAAATTATCACTTACATTTTAACATAAAAATACACGTAATATACATACTATTTCAATAAAAAAGAACATAACATTCAAAGAAAAATACCAACATTCATACATGCAATATACTAAACACACCCTTTTATAATAAACACAACCCAAAAACATGTGTTAACAATATGATTTTTATTAATTTTTTAGACTCACATAAAACCCTCAAATTTTACATAATCTTCAAACCCTAAAATCATCAAAAATGACAATATTATGTTTCGATTATCAAACATCCACATGTTGTCACACACACTTGAACAAGTTTAAGCAAAAAAATTTGAACACAAAACCCAATCCTTTTCCATTTACAAAAACTCTTTTCTTTTATCGAATGAACCATCAACAATGGATAAAAAAGTGAGAAAAAATAAACCATCGAAACACAGAAGATGCATGTTTAGCCTCCATAAAACCTCATACATGGACAAACTATACCAAAAACCTTATCTTGCAAGGCAAGCACCCTTTTTGGTTCGACATCAAGCTTTCATCCTCAAACCTTTTCCACCACACTTTCGAGCACCCTTAACACCGATGATTAACTTGTCACTAGTTTGCCTACATGCAGGGAATGATGGTGGCTCTTAGGTTGATGTGCTTGGCACGAAGTTTGTCAATTGCTTCGTGAAGATGAAGCAAGTTGGATGGTCTCGTCTCTCTTTTCAACCATCCACAGGGACCACCACGATGGCATTTCTGGTCCCTTATATATATATACGTATATATATATTATCATTTGCTTATTCATTCACATTTATTTGCACATTTAATTATCATCTTACCTTTAACCCACTAACGGCAGCAACATTTTCAAATGAAAATTCTAAGGACAGAGTTCAAAACCTTTATTTTTGAAAGGTTGGGGTGGTTTCTTTAATTTCATGCAAGGGTTAGGGTTTTTTTTTTCAGAATTCAACCTTTTTTAAATTAAACAACAATTTAAAAAAATTAAAAAAATAAAAAACAATTTCAACCTAGATAATTTTTTAAAAAAAATAAAAATTAAACCATCATAATAATTTAAAAACAACAAAGATTTAAGAAAAAATTTAAAGAACAACACCAATGAAATATCAACTAGCATCACCATTTTTCTCTCTCTTACTCCTTTATGTCTCTCTTTTTTTTGTTGTCTCCTTCAATTTTTTTTTCTTAATTAATGTTGTGGTATCCAACCCAGAACCAACTCTAGTTCTGGGTTTAATGGACCCCATTGAACCCATAACCTAGGTTTCGGGCTAATTCCCGTTATTCGTCACCCTCTTCTCACGGGAGACTGCATTTTTTGGGTTTTCTGTTAGCGTTGTTAGAAGGTTTGGTGGGTTTGGAAGATGATCCATGGTAGGTTTTCTGGGTTTTCTTTCTCAAAACTTCTCTCTCCTTCTCCCTATTTTTTTTTCTTTTATTTTGGATTGATGATTGATGATGTTGGTCTGATAGTTGATAATGGTGGGAGATCGATGATGGTTTTCATGGGAAATTGATGTTGGTTTGGAATTCTATGTTTCCACTGGTTTAAGTTTCTAGTGGAAACCAAGAAATCCGAGTTTCCATTTGAATGAAAACCTAGAAATAATGGAAACATAGATTTCCAGGTTTCCATTCAAATGAAAACCCAAAAGTTGGGGTTCCATTCGATTGGAAACCCAGTTCAGGTTACAGATGAAGCCGGTTTTGATTTTTTTTTTTTTTTCGATAAACTGTTTTAATGTTGTTGCTCTTAATGTTATTGATGATGATGTTGTTATAGAAGATAATGATATTGATGAAATTATAATGTTATTAATGATGTTAAAGATTGTAGGAGATGATGTTGATGAACTGAATTGTTAATGATGTCGATGAACTACATTGTTGAGGTTGAAGATGGTAGAGATCCACAAAATTGAATTTCCACCGTCCATCTTTTTTATAAAATTAATTTTAAGTATATAATAAATTATTCAAATTATTTTTAAAATTTTGTTATATGTTTAAAATCCTAGAAATCCATGTGTCATGATCTTAGTCTCTCACATGAAAAGGCTATTTTATGTTTCTTGCCCAAATAATTTGCTTTCGTTAACTGGCAATTGACTAACTGTTTGGCCTGTTTTGCGAAGTTTTTGAAAAGTTAGAAATGAAAAAACTGTTTCTTAAAAATCTTTTAAAACCTAATATTTTTTAAAATCTCAAGGACTAAAATAAAGTTTCTTCAATCATAAATCGTCTCCTTGAAGGCTCTCTCCCGCTTTAGAGAGAGAAAGTTATCTCACCTTTAGAGAGAGAAAACACCATAGAAGGTTGTTCCTAGCTCGATCCAGGTCGTTTTTAGCATATCCCCACTTCTCTTCTCTCTTGATCTTCACCAATGTTCTTCTTTTTTGGTTTCCCTTTAGAGTTTTTTTTGGTTTGGGGTTTTTAGGGTTGAATCCAATTGTTAACTGAATCCAACTCTTAAAACCCATTTTGTTCTAGTTCTGTTTGTATAGTTTCCAATTGTTGGATGAAAATTAGTGGTTGCATGCCTACTTAGTAGTCAGAAACAGGGATGGTCTTCGAGGGTTTTAGGGGATTTTGGTGTTGCAATCAAAGAACTCATGGTCCTTTACAGATGGTTTATTCAAGCTTGAAGATGATTTGATTGTTGTAAGGGTGTTACTATTTGAAACATCATACCCTATCTCCAGGTAGCTGTCTATGTTAATGTCTTTTGGATTTCAAAGGTAGTATTGTATAGGATCTTTGAGTGCTACTAATCTTCAGTCATATTATTAGCTTTGTTTTAATTTGTATTTAGTTGTATGGGTTTGGCCAGTTCTATGTTACCTTATCATTCTTATGATTGGGAACTGCATGATATTCCCTTTAGTCTTCCTCACTTGTTCCTATGATGAGGACAAACTCTAGTTTAATGTATTTGTGTGTGTATGGCAGGCCCAAATTTGGCTGGTTTTAGGGTTACAGATCATGGTTCCCAAATTTGGGATTGTTATGATATTTCTAATATTTCAAAGGAAAAAAAAAAATTTGAAGTTTCCCCTTAAGCTTATAGAAGTACTAGATTTTGAAGATGCTCTAATGGATTATCTTCCTGAAGGAGTGGGAAACCTTTTTCCCTTGCACTATCTAAACTTGTGAAATACAAAAGTAAAAGTACTTTCTAAGACAATAGGTAAGCTTGTCAACTTAGAGACTTTGGATTTGAGTCTACTCATATGAGTGAGCTTCCAATTGAGATCAAGTATTTGAAAAATTAGTGTTACCTATGGGTTTACCGTTCAAACCGTCCCTATTTGTCTTATGGAGAATGTACAAAAATTTAAAAAGGGTTAATAGATCTGTGAAAGCTAAGTGGTGTGCAAGTGATATGTTAAAGGAAATTGCATTAAACTCTTTATTTGTAACACATGAGACATTAGAGAAGCTTAAACATGTACCCAAAGTCATTGCCAATGCTGAAGTGGATGGAGGATTGTTAGTCATGTCTTTCAAAGATGTCTTGGATGGGCAACTTAAATCCGGCAAAGCATTACCAGAGAAGGGAGAGCAAGGACACTACTGCCTGTTAATTAATAGGTTGGTTTCTCTCAGCTCTCTATTTTAGTTTCATGTTTAAAGTTGTTTTACAGTTAGACGACTCTTAAATTTGCCTTCTACCGGGTATATACATATTTTTATATCAAGTGTTTGTTTTCATTTCATGATGTGATAGACTTCACACATTTTTACAATTTTCTTAAATTCTTCTCTCAACCTTGTTGACATTATCTTTTCTTATAAACAAACCGATTTTAATGTTTTAATCAATTATGATATTTTATTTATTGTCAATTGCAAGTTTGTAAAATTGCTCTTGCTAATGTATTTTTCATAAACTTCAGTGTGTAATACATATTTTATAAATGTGTGTTTGTTGTTGTGTGGATATTAGCACTATTTATATTTGTATATTTTGTGGTTCACCATAAATAGATAAAATTTATATTTTAATCTGCATATTGGACCATATTTTCTTTTGTTTTTTTTTTTTTTTTTCTCTCTTTTTATAGTGCAAGTAAAATAAAATCTCAATTAGACAGCACAGATAGATCAAATCTAGGTTCATTTCACAGATTAGGATTCTCTCATATCTTTCTTCATAAAATATAGAGGCTGATACACTACTGTTTCAACCTAACATAATCACATAAGGCTTCAATTGTCAAGTGCAGGCACGGTTGAAAAAATATGGAGGTTATTGTTTGGTCAACATCAACTTGATGTAGCAAGACCCATGGACTTTAACCACCTATTTCTAGCTCAACAAAACTGGTCAAATGGTTGGTTTCTATCCATTGCAGGTTTTGGGCTTTCACGTGGGCGGATATCAAATTGTCTAACGTTTTAAAAATTTTAGTGTTTCAAATCTATATGTTGTTGGTGAAGAAGGTTTTAGTATTGTAGTTGTAAGTTGTAACTCTTATTATCTCTTTTTATATATAAATCATTTTGTTACTGGAGCTTTGTTGCTTTCACTATTAGTGTAATATTGTTGCTAAATTTCTTTGATGGTATGCAAATTATTTTAAATTTTTTATGCATTTTGTTGGGGTAAATATAGGGTCATGAGTCGGGTCCTCCCAAGATGACCCAAACAGCCCAAGGTCCATTTGGATTGATATAAATAACTGCAGGGGCAGTTATATTCAGTTGCCAACACAACTGCTAGGAAGTTTTATAAGTTTATAAAGGGGTGAACGAGTGATTTACAAACACTCTAATACACTTACAATAAAACGTACAAAAACTAAATAAATGGCACAACACATAATAGAGCAAATACATGAGAGAAAATACAGAGAAGACGATTGGCAAAAAGCAAATCACACTATGATTTAAGGTTCCTTTTTGTCAATGTAATTGGAATCCAATCAGTTGAACAACCTGGATCTAGAGACATTTCCGCTGTGCGAAATAGGTAAGTTTTCTGTTCAGTTTTATCTCTTTTTATGATTCGTGTATTGCTTTAATTGTTTTCACAATTTATAAGCAAATATATTATATTTCTTTGAGAGGTACTCTATGCTTGGCTCCATCATCATGAACAAGAAATTGATAGACAATTTTTAATAGGAAGCAGTGTCGTAAAGGCGTTAATTGATTGGCTCAAAATAAAGAGCAGTATATCATATGGTGTTACTGTTGACGTCAACTTTAGTTTTTCATGTTGATAGAAGAAGGACCCTCTGGATGTTTAATAGCAGTACAGCATTGTGTTTCTTTAGCCATCAAAGATTGATCATGGCCATAATTTAAAGATGATCAAGTTCATGCATTTTTGGTCTCCTACAAGTGTAGAATGGAACAGAGAGAAAGGTCACATGATAATTGTGCACAGACAATGAAGCCAAAGAGGAAAGGGCATGCATTTGGCTTGGAAATTGACATTATAATGGATTATAATCAACATCGAGAAGACAGTGAAAATTACACACTAAAGAAATTGATATGTTTGGAAAATTAATGATTGTGGAAATAATTTATGCATCATTTGGACGCTGTTGTTTGATCTTATTTGTAATGATTGGAAAATATTCCTAACATCAAGTTTTACTTTAAAATTCTAAAAAGAAAAAAGTCGTTGGGCTTCATTATTATTTGGATCTGATCCATATAAACCCATACAAACCAAGTCTGACCTGATAAGAATTTGGATTGGAACCAATAACCTGATAGCAATTATTGGAGGTTATCAGATGATAACAGCCTCTTGGTTGGCAGTTTAAAAACACATAATTTTAGTTTTACGTTTTAAGTGTTCTAACACATACAGACATTCAAAAGAACAGAGAAAATAGGTTGGGCAAAAGACACTTTACATTGTGATTAGAGAATTTGGTTCCAGTCCATTGGTGATCAGTTCTGACTGGTTGTTTTTGGTTTTTAGTGGATTGATAGATCTATCAATTTGTTATCTGATTGAACTGATTGGTGTTATTTTGATTCATTTTTTGGATTTGGTTTGTTTTGTTTTCTGTTGAATTGTTTAAAAAATTGATTAGTTTATATTGTTCCAGTAGTGTTTAATCTTATTAATATGGTTGTTATAATCTTTTTTCTCAGCCATAGTATTTCATAGATTTGATTGTTGCATGTTTGTGGGCTGTTTTGGCCGTTGTTTTGGTGATTTATGAGTCTAATTTCATGGTTGTTGTCCTAGTTCGTTTTGGACTGTGTTTTATGCTGGGAAACAGTTATTTATGTGTTTTTGATAATTTTTAATAAGTCTTAAACCATTGGTTGTACTTTTATTAGAGTTTGATTACCATTGGAATGGCTTGGTTGAAATTATGTGTCCTTGAATTGTTGTTTAGATCTTTGCTCTGCTGGTTCTATACTGGGTGGTTTAGGACTGTTTTAGTACATGATATTGTTTCAATTGTATTTGATCATATACATATATATATATATAAATATAGAGTAATTTTACTATTAATGTCTCCTAACTTTTTGAAATTAGGATAAACCAATCAAATTCATCCATTACATTTGAATTAAATAAAAAAAAGAATTTGTTTTAGAAAAAGAATACAATAAATGAATTTGATTGATTCGTCATAATATTTTAAAATTAGAAGATACTGATGGTAATATATATATATATATATATATATGAGAGGCAAATCTGGTTTGGACAAATATTTTGTTGATGATTGGATGATTGGGCTGTTAATGCAGATTTGGTTTGTTAATGCAGGTGATTGGGCTGTTTTTTAGGCTTATATTTGGGAATTTTTGGGCTGTTTGGACTTGCTAATGTAGGTTTTGTCTGTTCATGTAGGTGATTGGGCTGCTAATGGCTGGTTTGGACTTTTGGAAATTTTTTGGCCAGTGCAAAAGTGTTTATTAAAAAGTCTCAAATTAGATTAAATTTGCAAGTTTCAACCCAATTGAAGTTTAAATTGGTCTGTTAATGCATTGAAATCAGCCCAAAACCAGCCAAATTGAATAAAAATGGAAGTTTAGAAAAGGACAAATAGGTTTAATTGGAGGGCCAATTGAAGGCCTAAATCGACATGGACTGTTTCGAACTAGCTCAACTTGATAACAGTCAATCCATGTCGGTTTCCACCATCAATTCAGGTCGAATCGGTTTTTAAAAACGGAAAATCAATCTATGTCAGTTTCGGGTTGGTTTTGATGAAAACCGACCATATCCTACTTGCACCCACCCCTAAACCCACCATTATGGGTTACAAAGCTACTATCGGGATTGGTTAACGCATTGGATTCAACATTGGACTGGTTCAATAAAATACTATGACATTGGTTGAATATACACAAACACTTACCATCGTAATAATTTTTTTTTTTTTTTAAAAAAAAAAATCGTTGATTAAAAGGTGATTATTAATTTAGTTTCTACTTGAAAATATTAGGCTTAATTTTTAAAACTCTTGAAATGAGTTTTTTGTTTTTAGAAAATGAAAACCAATGAACGTGTTCATCAACTTGATAAACATCTGGCAACCCAAGGTATTATGAAAATCATATCCGTGAAACGAAAATTAAAAAAAAAAAAAAAAAAATCTCAATGTATATTTATTGACAAGTGGAATCATTAATAAATTAGTTATACGAATAATTTATAAATCTAATACAAATAAACTTCATTTAAATGTCCAAAGTCTAACTCAATTCTTAGTTTGAATAAATGGATTTAAACACCTGATAAATAATTCCTCAGCTGATACGTATCCCTCATGTGCTAAAGTAAACCAATCACTTTATTATTTTCAAGACCTACATAAGAAGTCGAAACAAAAACCTTCCGGTGCTTACAGCACTTTTCAAAGCCACAGCCTACCTCTCTTTGTAGATACCTGCAAATTTACCCAACCAAACATTAGATTCGATTTTCATATAATTAACAACATATTTGTATGTATAACTAGTTATATAAATAATGGAAGAAATTATATGTTACGTTGTAGTCAATTTATTTATTTAATTTTTTTTTTAAATATTACTATTATATTTACAACTACACGGACCACTTTAATATGAACTTCATACTATAACCTGGAATTCAACTTTAATTTACTTTAATTCCTAATAGGTAGGAGAGAGGAAAAACTGCTCTCCAACTGAAGAGACTTAACAGTAATTTACTCATATATAAGTGGATTAGGAGGTAAATATTCACATTTGGTGAATATGGCACTCAAACCCTATCAACACTTGTGAAAGCGGGTAGGGTGGGCTTTGGCCAACACATCAAACCACTTGGGAGTTGTAGTCAATTTATTCTAGCAAGACACTGCAAATGGGGATTAATTGGTAGACCAATGTTCTCATATATATAAATAGTGAATCATATAAGGTATTCATGTTTGCCCTGAAATTCAAATACAATTATGTATTTATTTCAGTTTTTTTAACTAACATATTATTTACAGCATGATACATAAATAAAAGGGTCAAGGACAAAAATAACACAGTAAAATAGTGAGTTAACATTCATGTCACTTTTCAATAAATGTAACAATTGGGTCCTAAATTAGATATGAAAATACTAAACTATCCTTATAATAAAAAAAAGTTAAAGAGGTATTTTGCAAACATGTAACCCTCAACATTCTTACTACAACTGCTCCCTCACTCTCTACCGTCATTCAACCCTTCATCTCCTTCTATTCTTTTTATCTGCTTTGGCAGACTGGCACACCACCCCTTTCTCTCTGTCAGTGTCCGCGACCTTCATCTTCTTCCTCCGCACGACCAGACCAGGTATACTGCTTCTCTTTCCCTCATTCTTCTTCTTATTTTTCTCATTTTTTTTCCCTCTATTCAGATCTGTTATCGTTCAAATCACTAGTCACACCAAGATAATGAGTATTAATAACGCTTGTTATATCGGTGTGACTAGTGGTGCTATAAGTGTAGAAAAAAATCAGTAACCAAAACACTAGTTACACCAATATACTCGAGTGTTAATAATGTTAGTTACTTCGGTGTGACTGGTAGTGTCATTGCTTGATTGAAAAACTAAAAATAAAACCAGTAGTCAAAACACTAGTCACACTAAGGTGAAGAGAGTTAATAATATAAGCTATCTTGATGTGACTATTGGTTGGGGAGCTGTTTTGAAATAACGCCTTTATATAGTTACTCTATTTAATAGAAAGATCATTGAACACATGTTTACAAACAGGTATAATAAAACGATAAGTATGAAGATAGTTTTACAAGTGTTACAAATAAAAACAACGGTACTTCAACAAATAAAATAGAAGGTTATATTTGAGATTGTTCTGGTATAGTGGGTCGGGGAGTATTGTTACAAGTCTTGCTATTGTGTCCTGGTTGGTGGCAGGTTTGACACTTTCGTCGTCTTCTTACTTGGGTAACAGAGTCTTTACTATTTATCGTAGGAAGACATTGAGACGAATATAGATTACGACACTTTTGTCGATAGTGGCCTCTTTGCCCACAGTGGAAGCATTTCAAAACCCTTTCGATATTCTCTCCAGCAGATGGAATTCTTTTCTTTCTAAGCTTGCCAACCTGCGGACACCATGGTGATGATAAAACAATAATGTTTCGGATATGTTCTGGAACTGTCCATTCATTCAGGTCGAGAACCAGGAAGATAACACCATCATATACAGTCAATAAATTGGGTGTTTTATAACACTCGGATATGTAAGGGATGAATGACCTACAATGTTTACATCACCGAAAACAGTATTAAACTTTTATTTTACAGTTAGACCAAAACTTTGCAAATATTTGTCTTACCTTAACACTGTAAGTGCATGCGAACATGGTAAAAGATTCATCTAAAATGCTACACAAGTACATGTACTTTCTGTTAGATTAACAATGGTCTTCCTACTCCCATTTGTTATTGTATACTTGGTATCATCAATTGGTGTGACTGTGTAAGTTTGTGAGTCTATATTAATCTCTGCAATTTTCTTCATTGCCCATTCTATTATCTCTGGTGACATTTTTTCTTTATTCTTTCATCTGTCATAAAACCATCTTTGCATCATACGCTTAATATACTCGATCAAAGTCGTTATTGGATATTGGCAGGCTTTAACCAAGCATGCGTTCATGCATTTAACAATATTGGAAGTCAAAATCTTGTAATGCCTTGCTGAAGACATTGACAGTGCCCATCTATGTGGTCCAAGTTCGATTAATTCTTTATGCGCTGTTGGGTGTATTTTTCTAAGGTCTTCCATCATGGCCCAAAACTTAGATTGACGATAACACTTTGATGCATGATGAAATAATCCGGTGACAATCTTATTTTTGTATGAATTTTTCACATTTTTGTGTCATATGATACATGCAAAGGCCATGATGTGTATCAGAATACACTTTTTCCATGGCTACTTTAATTCCAAGATGCCGATTAGATATGAACATGTAATTCTCTAGACATCCAATTACATTTCTTAACTTTAACAAAATCCATGACTATGATTTATCATCTTCAACATCTTCAAACCCAAATGTTAATGGATATATTTGCTTATTAACATCTTTACATGCCACAACGAATATAATCCCACCAAATTTCCCTTTTAAATGTGTTCCATTGATGACAATAACTAGTCTAATCACTCTACGAAACTAGAAATACTAACACCATAAGCAATAAACATGTACATAAACTATTCGTCTCAATGCTTGTGATTATACCTGGGTTAGCTAACTCCAATTGATAAAAATATGCAGGTAACTGTTCAAATGACAACTCTGCAGACCTAAAAATATTTTCTTCAGCATGATATTTAGCTCTTCGACATTGATTATATGACAAGTTAACTCCATAATTAATTTGCATTTCTTCTATGATTTCTTTAAGTTTCATGCTTTGACCACTGACTTGCAATTTTAGAGTGATAAAGTCGCTGATTAATTTTGCACTCACTTTCCTGCATGGTCGATGTATACTATCAAGTGAACAACAATGTTATTTTTTAAATTTTCGCACCTCCCATTGGTCTCCAATC
Source organism: Dimocarpus longan (assembly GCA_022984855.1). Classification (NCBI taxonomy): domain Eukaryota; kingdom Viridiplantae; phylum Streptophyta; class Magnoliopsida; order Sapindales; family Sapindaceae; genus Dimocarpus; species Dimocarpus longan. Next base: position 10,336,598 of record CM041023.1, on the reverse strand, counting down.
TTGGTTTTGATTGCTACAAGCTTAAATTTACAGTTCTCATCCTTGCACCTAACGTCATAACGGATGTTGTTCGATTTCTTGACTTTTCTACGAAAACCCTTATTCAATGCATACATCTTTATAGCTTTACCCATATCACGCTTTGAAGGGAATATTTTCCCTCTGAAGAAATGATGGTCTTCTGTTTTTGACTCTTCAGTGGCGATTGTACGAAATGCGGAAAGATCTATTCCAGGGATGCGTCATTCTCTAGTTACTCTTTGTTGCGTATTGTTATCATCATTGGCTTGATAGGAACACCTGGCACTATCATCTATAACATGGCCATGTTGAACATTATTATTGTCTATATTACAATCCTCATCACGAACATCATGAATAAATTCACCACCACTGTCACCATTGCCACGTAAATCTTCTGCCATAACTGCATGTCGACTTCCTCCATCTCCTATGAAAATATTAGTGGCTACGAGAATACTTTTAGCTAGATGATAGTATTCAGAAAACTCGTCTGAATTAATGTCATCCAACCAATGTTCTGTAGAAGGATTATACTAGTTGTCATTTAAGTTATACTCACCGTGTGAATCAACATTATTTTCTTTTTCTTTATCATCACCATCATTGTCATCGTCATCATCATCATCATCATCATCATCATCATCATCTTCATCTATGTCTTCACATTCATATTCAATGTTACGGTCCCCATGGAGTGGAACTTCGTTGCTTGACGAAACATACTTGAATTGAGAAACTAATTGAACAAAACTTTGGCATTGTGGTTGGTTTATTGATTGGATTGGTGGTTGGCTTGGTAATTGGATTTGTGGTTGAATTTGTAGTTGAAATTATGGTAGGATTGGTAACTGTAAATGGGTTGGTGGTTAAATTTATTGTTGGATTGGTAATTGAACATTTCCCTTATCTCTCACATAGTCATTTATTTTTTTTGGAACAATAGTTATATAAACTTCAGGATTTTTCTCCTTTAACCAGAAAGACAGTTTTATTAGTTGTTAATTTTGGTATGGCAGGCCTACTGGAAGTCTTCACCAATATGTGTAAGTCAAATGTTCTTTTTGTTGTGTCAACTCGAACAATATCCTCAATGGTCTTTTTTAAGTCATCAAGCGTCGCTTTCGTCGAAATAAAAGCTATTTCTGATTCACCACCCTCGTATTTATAACTAATCCATTGTGCACCATGGGTGACTATAATTCTAGTTTTGTCCATATTACTGTACACAAATAAATTATCAAATTTAGTAATTAAGCTACAAATCAAGATTAGCAATATATTATTACTCATATTTTGATAAAATTAAGTAATTAAACTACCCAATATTTGCTCATAATATAGCACTAATAGTTATACTAAGGTGATATGTATCAATAACGCAAGTCACTATAGTGTGACTAGTGTTTTGGCTACTGTTTTTTTTCCATAAATGTATGGCACCACTAGTCATACCAAGGTAACTAGCATTGTTAACACTCGTCATCTTAGTATGACTAATGTTTTAGCTACTAGTTGTTTTATTAAGTCATGGCACCACTAGTCATACCGAGGTAACTAACATTATTAACACTCATCATCTTAGTGTGACTAATGTTTTCGCTACTGGGTTTTTTATCAAGTCATTACGCTATTAGTCACATCGACGTAACTAGTAATATTAACACTCGTCACCTTGGTGTGACTAGTGTTTTCACTACTGATTTTTTTCCATCAAGTCATGACACCACTAGTTACACCGAGTTGAGTTGTGTTAATATTGTAAGTCATCTTGGCATAACTAGTGTTTTCATATTTGATTTTTTTACTAAGTCATGTCATCACTAATCACACCAAGATAACTTGCATTAATAATGTCATACAGTATGGCGTTTGCAATAATATACATAGAAATACTAAGTTCATAAACCCTAAAGCTAATTCCTACAGTTCAATATCAACATAGCTAACCACAATAACTAATAACAACTGAAAAATAAGTATTCAAAAGTTAAGATACTTTACCCGTAGTGGAGAATAAGATTATGGATGGTGGATGTGAAGAAGAAAATGAAGATGGATGGTGGCGATTATATGAATGGAAGTTGTTGGATAGTGAGGGATAAATTGATTCGTAGTGCAGAAGATAATGAAGATGGATGGTGGATGGTGGCTATGAAAAAAAAAAAAAATGAAATGAAGATGGACAATGAATGCATAAGAACAAGAAAAGAGAGCAAAGAATGTCGAAAGAGAAAAGAGCCAAAGAGAGAAAAGAAGAAAGAGGAAATGAGTTAACATAATTCAAAGGTATTTGTGTCCAAAAAAAAAAAAAAGGTTGGGACTCAATTGTTAATTTTATTCAAATGGGATAAAAATGTTAATTCAACATTTGAAAATACTATCCACTAACATTTCCTCCAAATAATAAAAGTGCATTGAAACTGACTATATGAGTTAAGAAAACAACTATGAAGCATTCAAATAATTATCTACTCCATCCTCTTTAGATCGCGAAACCGGTGCTTGTGGACCACTTTCTTGTGTAGTGGAACCCCTTTATACATAATTATTTTTAAATAAAAAATTATTATTAACTACACAAATTAATCAAAAGTCAAAATATATATATATATATATATATATTTTCTTTACGATTTCATTTTGTAATACAAGAAATGCTAGTTGATGGAAAGGTAAATTCACTTAGATATGTAAAAGTTGATACCCTAGCACATTTAGGCGCTAAAGAGGGTTCCTGAACTTCATATGGGCTTATTGAAATAAGTCAATCATAGTAAGCAATACTTAATACTTGGGTCGGATAAACAATATTTTGTAATGATATACTAGAGAATTGAACTTGTAACAACTGAACAATGATCCTAGAGCCCCTAATTAAATGTTGAATGAATTTAACCAAAGAACAACAATAAAATCCTTTTTGTAACTTGCAAACATTTTAGGAAAGGGCAAGCTGGTTCAACTAAGATTTGAATTGAAATTATGACATGTTGGCACCATGAATGAAATTGATTATCATGACTAAATGGATTTCTTTTATTATTATCATTATTAGTATGATATTGGCTCTTTTTTATTGCGCATTTGCTGCCTGTTACAACCGTAGTCATAGTTGTTAGTGTTTATAAATGTATGTACCACCTAGTTCACATGTATAATCACATGTATTTTTGTTTTTCTAATACTGCTACTCTGCAAATTATATTTTTAACAATTATATAAATCACCTAAATACAATTCGTGGTTTGAGGGTTTTTAAATTGGTTCCTCTACTTGTTAGGCAAAAAGAAGCAATTATTCCTTTAAATTTAATGATTCGTTCTTCCATTTTGGTCACTTTTGAAACAAAGGACTTGCAATGTACGCAAGAATGTGAGGATAAGTCTACAAGATTCTTTGGTTTCATCCGTCATATAAACTTTAATTTCTTTCTTTGTTACTTTTTTAAAGTCTTCCTTAATTTTATTATTTGAAAGACTTTTTCCATATTAATCAGATTTCTATTTTCATATCATATTCTTTCTTTTTTTTTTTTTTAGGAAATATCATAATTATTCTTGTTTAGGAGATTTGATTATCTTTTGTTGTCTATAAATAGGTTATATTTTGTGCATTGTAAATCACAATAAAATATACTATTTATTCATATTTACCATAGTTTCAGAGTCTATGGTTCTTGTTCAGCTGCTACCTCTATTCCACTCTGCTGCATCTGTTCTCTGCCGCTCTATTGCCTCTGCTCTTAGCCATAGTTTCTGTCTCATTGCGTGCATCTCTGTTCCGCTGCTGCATTGTGTGCAGTCTCTGTTATGATGTCGTGGCCTCAGTCTCTGTTTTCAACAATTGCTTGTGAGCTTGTTTTATTGGACCAAAACTTATTTGTTGGGCTTGTTGATACTATTTGGTTCGCTACACCGTACTACACCATGCTCTGTTCTCTTCGCACAGCTGTATCTTGGTTGCTCGGCTATTGTTTCCCTTGCCGTTGGTTTGATTGGGTATAATTAAACTTCGCTTGATCTCTTTCGCTAATCAACCTGTTGATATTTTCACAAAAGCTCATCATCTTGGACGTTTTCGTGACTTGGTTTCTAAACTCATGTTTGCATCAATCTTGTCATCTTGAGTTTGCATGGGATTGTTACTATATTAATCAGATTCTTATTTTCATATCATATTCTTTTATATTTATATTATTTTCATATTGTATTATTTTCTATTTTTATTATTTCCATATTGTGTTCTTTTCTGTTTCTTATTTAGGAGATTTAATTCTTTTTTCTGTTCAAGAAATTTGATTCTCTTTTATAGCCTATAAAGCTTTACTTTGTACATTGTAAATCACACTGAAATAGAATTATTCTACTATAATCTACCACCCAAGAGGTGCTTTCTTCTGCATTACTAAAGATTCTTATTTAACAAAGATATCTCCTAATCGTAGTCATAGCTAATTTTCAATTTAATTTGCATTGGAGGTTTATGGTCTGCCACATCTCCGGTTCTGTGTTGCCCAACTGATATTGGTTTCAAGTTTGCAGGTAAGACGACTGCACTCTCTAGCTTTATGTTATAAATTTTGCAAAACCACAAATGTTTTTATGCAACATTTAATATGTACATATATTCGTGAAACCAAATCAGAGCCATTGGTTTGATAGCAATTAGTAAGAAATTGAGTAGATACAGCATCAACCGTACTTGGGTTATTAAAACTGCACTCTTGAATTTAAATTCTCATCCATTTATTACACTAATCAAAAGGTTGATATATTTAATATAAATTGGCAAATAAAAATATTAGAATAAGAAGGATTTTTTTATTATTTATGTCTACGTGCGTATGTTTTTTAACTACTAATAATCATAAGTTTATATATGATCGAATAATTATCCAATCAAGAGAATGTTTTGCTTTGTTATTTCATCAAAAGACACTTGATAATTAAGGTTAATTAACTTGAGAGACTTACATAATTTGTAAATTAGATAATTTGATTACTACTTATTCATTTAAGACTATTTTTCTTATATAAACTAGATGGAAATAGTTGAGAACCTTTCTTTATCTATGTTATACCACGGTAACAAAGTGGCTAATTGATCAAGGATCAGTATAGTATTGTCATAATTTTTTAAATAATCACTATGGTAAAAAAATAGAATAGCGCGCATTTGGTTAATTCTATTGTTAAAATTGTTATAAATATTAAAAACAGTACAAATACGTTTCATAAATTTTATGTTACTGCTCTAAATTTAAATTACACATAAAAATAAATATTTGGCATAAATATAATGCTATAAGATTATATTTATTATATATATATGTAGAATAAATTTATACTGGTTATTATGAATTTTTAAAATATCTAAGTAAAACATAAAAATAAATTGTTTAATTTATTTTTGCTATAAATACAATTCTATATAGTTATGGTTGGGATATAAATATGTTTTTGTTAAAATTAATGAGGATGATTTTAACATTTTCACTAAATCCTCCTTGAAGGCAGATTTGGTTGTAAATTTACAAATCTCAAGTAAGAGGTGAACATCAATATGGCTTAGACTGCAGTGAACCTTGTTATTGACAAGTTGGGTCCATTGCTTTTCCAAGAAATCAAATTGTTGAGAGGTGTACATAAAGAAATTGAAGATATCAAAACCGAACTGAACTTCATAAGATGGTTTCTCAAGGATGCAGAAGCCAAGGCAGCAGCACAAGAATTACAGGAAAAGGAGAGTAATGAAGGTGTCCAACTACGAGTGGAACAAGTGAGAGAAGTGGCTCATTGCATTGAAGATGTCATTGATGAGTTTGCAATCACTGTGGCCCAACTTCCTCATGGCAAGGGTTTATTCGGTGTTCTTCATAAATCAATCACTCAATAAAAAAGTTGAAACTATGCCATGATATTACCAATGATATTCAAGATATCAAGTCAAAACTTGTCGATATAAAGAGAAGAAGAGAAAACTGTGGGCTCGATTCCATAGAGCGAGGATCAAGCACTGATATAGGAGGTCATGGAGTTGGTGCATATTGCACAGAGGAAGATCAAATTGTGGGTTATGACTTTATAAGAAACAAAGTCAATGAACAGTTGGTGAACATAATACCCGAGCGTAGAGTGATCGGGTTGGTTGGTGCAGGAGGACAAGGCAAGACAACTCTTGCTGCTAGTGCCTACAAGAACAAGGATGTGAGAAGCCACTTCAATTGTCATGCTTGGATCTATGTTGGGAAAACATACATGAAGAAAGATCTATTGAGGAGAACAATACAAAAGTTTTATAGTTCAATGGATAAGTCTGCTCCTAGGGACATTGAAACAATGGATGAGATGGGACTCATTGACGTGCTGCGAAAATACTTAGATAATAAGGGTTACATTGTTGTATTTGATGATGTATGGAAAAGTTGCATTTTGGGAAGATGCAGAGTATGCTTTACCTAATAACAACAAAAGCAGCAGGTTAATCATCACAACACGAATCGTAGGTGTTGTTGATTTCATACCAACCTTTGTTGTTCATAGCTCTATGCTTGAAGGTTTGCCTTCAAATATGGCATGACAACTTTTTTGCAAGAAAGGCTTCAATGGGTCTTGTCCACCAGAGTTACAGGAATTGTCAAATAGGATCCTTAAAAAATATGGAGGTCTACCACTAGCAATAATAGTAGTAGGCGGTCTCTTATCACTGAAGAATAAGATTGTCACAGAATGGGAGAAGTTACTTCACAATTTGGGTTCAGAGTTAGGAAGGAATCCATTTCTAACAAGTTGCCATAGAGTTCTACGTGAAGGTTATAATGATTTGCCTACCCAGCTCAAGTCTTGTCTTTTGTACTTTGGTCTGTTTCCATAAAGCTATTCAATTAGGCGTGGGAGACTAATACGTTTGTGGATAGCTGAGGGTTTTGTTCAAAATCAATACAATAATTGCAATGGCCTTGAAGAAGTTGGACAAGAATATATTACTGAATTCCTTTGAAGAAATTTAGTTCATGTTTCAGATACTTCTATTAATGGAAGAGGTAAAACTTTTCAAGTCCAAGATTTAATGCATGAGGTTATCCTAAAAAAGACTGAACAACTAAGTTTTAGTCACATCCTAAGCGAGTCAAATATGAATCAATGCAGAACAGTCCGTCGCCTTGCCATACACAAAAGCATTGATAATGTTTAGAAGGGGATTAAAGACTCAAAGTATGTTCTATTATTTTTTCCAATGGAGCTAAGCTATTGCAGTCTCTTATGAGTACATCATTTGTTGGCAATTTGAAGTTAGTGAAAGTGCTAGACTTTAAAGATTCTCCCATAGATGATCTTCCTGAAGCAGTGGAAAACCTTTATCACTTGCACAACTTAAGCTTGGAAAACACGAAAGTAAAGACTCTTCCTAAGACTATATAAGCTTGTCAACTTGGAGAGTTTGAATTTGAAGAACACTCTTGTGATTGAGCTTCCAATTGAGATCAAGCATTTGAAAAAGTTACATTACCTATTGGTATCACGTTCGGGCGGTCTTGATGAGTCATCTTATGGAGAAGGTACAAAAATTCAAGAAGGGTTTGGGTCTTTAATGCATCTACAAAATCTAGGTAATGGCTTACGATTAAACTCTAAAGCGGTTCAAGAGCTAAAAAAGCTAAGGCAGTTGAGAAAGTTGGCAATTCAACTAGTTAATGGAAATGATACGAAGGATTGTGGTCTTCCATTTCAAATATGAAAGATCTCATATCTTTGACCATAGAGTTGGTGAACAAAGAAGATATGCTTCATGTAGAATCCGTGGCTACTCCTCCCATAAGCCTCGAGCGTTTATATTTTGTCGCAAATCTGACGAAGCTGCCGGACTGGATTCCTCAACTTCAAAATTTATTTACTCTGGGGTTAGGTCGGTCAGGCTTAATCGATGATCCAATGAGAGTCCTTCATAACCTGCCTAATTTGTTGAAGCTTTATCTTGTGGAGGCATACGATGGACTGCAATTGCATATCAGACAAGGTTGGCTTCCGAAACTCCGGCAGTTGTATGTCCATGAATTGAAAGGATTGGAATTTATTATGATAGAAGGGGGTGCCATGCCTCTTCTTGAACACTTATTGATTTCAAGATGCCCAATGTTGAAGGAGATTCCAATTGGAATTGAGAATCTAAGAAACCTTCAAATCCTTGTCTTTTGTTATATGTCAAAGGTATTTCAATCTCGTATTGCACATGAGACGTGGGAGAAGCTTCAACATATACCGAAAGTCTTTGTCATCCTTAGGGATGAAAAAGGAGGAAGAGACATAAGGATGTCTGTCGAAGATATATAGGATTTGCAGCCTAAGTCAGTTGAGAGAATACCAGAAAAGGAAGTCAGTTCTTAGTTATATTATAACAAGTCTGTCCTTGTTCCTCTACTCTCTTTCTTTATCTTAACTTCATGTCTCCGTTCTTTTACAATTAGATGACTGATTTTTTTTTTTTGGCAAAGCAATATTAGATAACCACCAAATTATCTTTTAAAATTGTATTTTTACACATGTATGTACTTTTAAATAAAGGTATCAGTTTTCCTTTCATATATATTTATATATTATTAATATGATGAGCAGTTATCGTATATGAATTAATTTTATGATTCAATTATTCCTCATGAACAGATGAAGCAACGTGATCGAAGTGCAAAATTCACCTTCCCAATATATTGAAAATGGTTGTTGTCCTTATCTTATCTTTTTTCTTTTTCTTTTTTTTTTTTTTCCTTTGAATTGTTGATGTATACTGTACAATTATTGTTGTTAAAGTGTATTGTTCTTGGTCAATTTTAGGGTGTATTATGCATTGTCGCTACTCATATGTCTATACAAATTATGATTCTATAACTTATGAATGAATGTGAAGTTTAATTTTTTTTCCTTTCTTTTTTTTTTTGGGGATTTGAGGGACATGGGATTTGAATTTAAGAACTTCGCTTTGTGCTATCATAGTTAATATCTTGACAAGTAGATTGTATAATTTACTCATTCAAATTGCTGAATTCATCTAGCGAAGCACTAAATTTATTGAATTTGGATGCCCAGATTTAAGCTTTGACATTCATTGAGATTTACTGGGCTGCTAATCGAAGTGTAAATTTGGGCTTTGATGTTCTTTTGGGTTTCTTGAGCCCCCATTATCAACTCAAGCTTTTGGGCTCTCGGGGCATCCATCCGAATTTTGTTTTTATTTTTCAATCTTTTTTTCCTTTTGTTAAATTGAGGGTGGGGGAATTGAACTCAGCATCTTGACTATAGAAATGCGGTTATCACGAAACTATAATTAAACTATTAGAAAAGAAAATACAAAAAAGAAAAATTTTTCAAGTAATATTGATTTTATTTAAGAAAATTGAAGTTTGGCTGCAATTTTTTGTAATTTTTTATTTGTATTTTGGGCGATTTTCACTACCGATTTTGATTGAGTTTGACCATCTTTTCATAGGATCGTTCAATGAATAGTTTAGTAATTCTATTATTTTGTTTTTTGAAGTTGTTTTAGTCATTTAACATTCGATGCCAATATTTGGTTGCTATCTCTGAATGATATGTCTCCTTCTATTTGAATAAAGGGTGGCGTGTGCAAACATTGAAATGGTAATTTATCAAAGCTAAGCCATTTTTTTATAATTATTTTATTATTTTTTATAGACGACCCTATTCATGTGGACAATTGAATTTAATCAGTAATGTTATAGTAGAAGAATTTTCGCCTTATTGTTTCTGATTCTGAATTGAGAATTTTACATTTTCTTACTAAATAAGTATTCAATCTCAGGTACCTTTCTGATCATGATGAGTTCATTATTTTGATCATAATTTTGGAGGCTGAAAACAGTTATGTCCAATTATTTCATAGAAAAATGAGCACAACAAACTTGTCCTTCCAAATGTTCTCATTTTAATCATAATCTTATTTCCACTCCAAAGTCCCCACACTCTTCATTTCTGTCACTCACAAATTTCAAATTTCATTCGCTACTATTAAGTTATAATTGCCAGAATGAATGCCGAATGTTTGATGAAATGTTTCTGCTGTTACTTCTCAACACTCATTTCCTCGAACACTTCAAAAAACTGTTTAAAACAAAAAGAAAAACACGAAAACAGTGCACTTCAGCACGACCTCTTACTAACAAATTTTTTCTCTCCTCCAAAACTCCTTATTGCAAATTATATCGTGGTAATAGAAATTTGTAGCATCAACATCCACTTTGTTGAGGTATAGAAATTTGTAGCATCAGCACCCATTTTGTTGAGGTAAGCATAAACGCATTATAGCTTTGAAGTTTTCAAGAATTCTTTCTGGATTTTGTTATAACAAATTGTGGGTTATGTTTGTTGAATGTTTGTTTTATGTGGGATTTTAAGATCATACATTTTAATGTATACTGCTAATGGATAGATTGAACATGTACTGTAAGTTTAACATTGCGATGCAGGCTAACTGTAACACCCCAATTTACTATAAAAATCAACGTAATGTGGTTATGTCCAAAATATCACTTTCGACTAAACAGTTGTCATAGCATAGCTTTAAGGTATCGATCCCACAGAGAAGTAAATAACAAGAAGAATTCAAAATAGTAAAAGAAATAAAATAAAATAATAAACAATAAATAATAGAGAACAATTGAAGGGAGAATTATTTGAGAGTGTTCAATTCGAGAATGAAAGAAACAAATTAAAAAGAAAACTAATTGATAATAACCAATAGAGAAAATAGTAAGGCTTTGAGGGTCACTTAACTGTTTAATTTTCTGTTATTAAGTTTGATTTTAAATTACTACTCAATTGCATGTTTCACATCCCAAACAGACAATTGGAAAATAAAAATTTAGAGATCAAATAAAAACACCAATAAAATTTGGCAAAACTCTTTCGATTTAATAACAATCTCGGATATAACTTATAAGTTATCTAAGAACGACAATATATCAAATTGACAATATTGTAGTCGAAAATTAACTTATAAATTTATCAATTCAGAAACTATATTTTTAATATGAACCACATAAAAAAAGTCTGACTGAATTTATATGAAACTGTAAAATATAATTTCTGAATCAAAACTTCAAAAAAGAGTTTAACATAGACATTGAAGAACTTGAATAGAAACAAACTTGAATAACAGTAATCTTACAGTTAAGATCACCCCTCAACCTCATTCTAATTTAGCCTAACTTGCTCATTATTTCACAAATTCTATAGAGAAAATGTGAAAATAAAATAGTAAGATTTTTTTCTCTCAAAGACTTTGATATTTCTTTTTCTGAACTAGTTCCCCTTGTTGTGCTGCCAAACACCCTATTTATAGAAGCCAAAAGCCTCTCCATAAAATCTTCACTTCACTGAAAAAGGAAGGCTTCCAAAATTCAAATTCAAATGAATACAATTTGCTTAAAATCTTCTCATCTTGTTCATAAATTTGTCTCAATCCATCACCATAAATCACTATTACCTCCAAAATTTGAGAGACAAATCAAATTTAATTCATCTCCATAAATCACTACTACTTCTAAAATTTGAGAGACAAATCAAATTCAATTCATCTCTACAAATCACTCCATCAATCATATTTCATCTAACTTTTCTTTCAAATTTTGAAAGTCAAATTTTATCCCCCATCATCTCCACAAATTGCTTGATCATTTTAAATTTGAAAATCAAATCTGGTGAGAGTGTATGGGCCATGAAACTTGGAAATAGAGAAATTTGAGGTCTGGTCATGCTTATGTTTAACTGCTGAACCTTGGTAATGTTTAGACTTTGCGCACTTGAGCTGATGTTCTTTAAATTGGGTTTCTTGATTTTATTTCTGAAAAATACCACAAACCCAAAATAAGTTCTCATAAATTATGTCAAAATTATCAATTTTATGAGCATAAAAATACATTAAATCAAATGATCAAATCAAATGCATTCGTAAAAATAATAAAATAAAAATTTTCAATTAAATAATATATTTTGACAAATGCAATCAATTAAAATTGTATTTTTATGCTCTAATCATAATGTAATCTCCAATTAATCATCTAAATCTCCAAAACTAAAATTCAATTAATGAAAAATTCTATAAAGTATTTAATTCAATAACATAAATTTATCACAACAACTCAATAAAAGTTTTAAACAACTTAAATTTATTATCATTTAAAATCAATCCTTACATTTAAGTCCTAACCAATAAAACAAACTTAAATGATTCTTTAATGATAGGAAGAGATATAATCACAATAATAGAATTGAAATCCTCCTCCAAATGATATCAATAACTCGAAGTCGTCCCTCAAGACAAATCAAATCTACGAATATGTAAAAATAATAGAGATGAGAGATAAGCCGTCAACTCAATATGTAAATATTATACGTTATGATGCAATATATAATCAAAAAGAGATATTGTAATTTTATAAAGTAACTTTACAGTAAAAATAAAATCGTAATGTCATGGCAATTGTAATGATTACAAATATATTAAAACCAATAAAATATTTAACAATACCATATAGAATTATGATACGATATGAAAAATGTTCAATTTTCGAAACCCAAGTAAAAAATAACGAAAAACTTTTCATATACGAATTTTTATACAAATAGAAGTGGCTCTCGTTATACAATATCATTCACAATTCCAGTGACCCACACAATAGGATACAATCGTAGCACTTGTAATCCCGATGCGAAGCCAATACAATTTACACTTATAATCCCGGTACGGGGCTAATATAATTAGCACATATAATCTCGGTACAATGCCAATACAATTAACGCCTGTAATCCTTGTGTAGGGACAATATAATTAATGTAGTGCAACAATAGATATTCTAGTTAGACCAATACAATATAATTATGACACCTGTAATCTCGGTGCTTAGGCTACTACAATTAAATGAACTACAGACAGATCAGTCAAAATGTTTTCATTATAATTATGATTACAATACATATTATACTTTTCAAATACGAATGAATACTTTTGATAAAATATATCACATTTTCTAAATAAGAAGATGTTGGCTAGTTTCTAAGCGCATGCCATGTTCACACGATACACACACAAAAAAAACCTCGTGTACGTATATACGGTCCACAAGTAATATAGTGATAAATAAGATATTGTTCCCACAAGGATTGGCCAACTTACTAAGTACTAAACTTATATCAATTCTAACCCTATCCAAACTATTGAAAATGAAAAATAAACTTACAAACACTAAACTAAAATTAACAACTAAAAATAAAGAACTAAACTAATAAGGTAGGAGCTCTAGGATTGCAACTTTACCTCACTAATTCACCCAACCTAATCATCCACCATTTTTATTCTATCTCCATGTAATCCTCAATCGAGTAATGCCTAATAGAAAAAGTGGTTTTTTTTTTTTTTTTCTTTTAGTGTCTTTGTGACTTCTTTGGGTTTAAATGATGTTTCCTTAGACCTAAGTTCAAAATGTGGTGAGAATTAGTTAGGATCTAATTAGTAATGCAGTACAAGTATGGTTTCTGTTAGTTTCGTCAAATATTATGAGTACAGGTAATTTGTAATTATTTTGTTTAGTAGTTTGCGTGGCCTTTGGTCTGACATATCACAATTGTAAAGAATTTTTAATTTGGAAGTCTCTTCAAACTTCTCCTGATGTTCTATCCTAAATCAACCAGTGACAACTGTTTAATTGTATTTTGAAGGTAAAATCATCTTCAACATACGGGTGGAGAAATAAGTGGCAGCATCTTGACGAGTATGTTGGCCTCAACAGTAGTCATGACTGAGGTTAATGAGATTGCGCTTCAAATGTTGATACGGGGTGGCAAAGGGCCACCTAAGAAGGGCCAAGGGAAGCGAGCTGCAAAATGAAGCAAGTAAAGGTAATTACATCATTTGACTTTTGTGTCTTAAAGTTTAAGGAAATTCTTATCTTCGTTGCAAAGTCAGTAAACATATTTTAGAAGTTATAAATTTCTAATCCTTTGTGGGTATTTTTGAGACCACACATATGAGCTGGTAAAAGTCCAATGAACTGATCCAATGGACCAGCTCAACGAATAAAGATCTAGCTTGCTAGCATCCAACTTGCAGATATGAGCCTTTAGTATACCAAAAGCTCAACCATAGCCATGACCTCAACTCGCATAGAAAAGCTCCCAAGTTGCTGACCTCAAGTCACCCAGTGTATAGAAAAGAACTCTCTCAGGTCTCTGCTCAGTCAGGATCAAAGCTGCTCAGCACCCAGCTCCAGCTTGCCCAGAGTAGGACTTAACTCGTGACGTGGTGTGCATATTGAATATTTTCCAGAATGGAATGGTGGCAACATAATTTAAAGAAAATTCAACCACCCAGCATGAAAATAATATCAGATCCTATTTTTATGGGATTTGATTGGTGTCAGTCTTGGAAAGTGCAATTAATACTTAATTATTTCCTGTTTTAATTGTATTCAAACTGTAGTTCTCCCCTTTATAAAAAAGGACCGTAATTCATTGTTAAAAAAAAAGACCACAAATAAAAAATACTGCTACTCTACCCATAAACATTCAGAGACAGCAGTCGTGGACGTAGATCTTTTTTTCGACCGAACCACGTAAAAATTCTTGCCTTCTGTTCTTCTTTTCTGTCTCTCCTCTTGTTCTTGCTTTGCTTTTCTCATTGATTGCAGTTTTAGGCTTCAAGAACCTTAGTTGACTAAATTCGAACGTCAATATGATCTTACTTTGGAACCTGTATTCTCAATGGAGTAAACCAAGAATTTTTCATGAGCTCATTTTCGCTTAATGAGCTGGGATGCCTTATTTTTATTGTTAGCAGATGTCTATAACAAACATTAAGTTACAAGTGTAAAAAACAAACAACCTCTTAAATTCTTTGAATCCTATTGATACTTTTTATTTATTTATTTTTTGAAAATATTGAATCTTGTTTATTTGTTAAGGATAAACCAAAATAAAATTCAACATTATTTTAGTTGTTTCAAAAGTATATTTGATACATCCATCAATCATAGTTGTTACTGCTTATACATGTATGTACCACCTAGTTCACAATCACGTGTTTTTGTTTTTTTAATACTACTACTCTGCAAATTATATTTTCGTTTATATAAATCTCCTAAATATGATTCGTGGTTTGAGGGTTTTTAAAGTGGTTGCTCTGCTTTTTAAGGAAAAAGAAGCAATTATTCTTTTAAATTTAGTGCTTCATTCTTCCATTTTGGTTTCTTTTCAAACAAAGGACTTGCAACGTAGGCAAGAATGTGAGGATGAGTCTACAAGATTCTTTTTTTTCATCTCTCATTTATACTTTTCTTTCTTTGTTACTTTTTTATTAGGTCTTCTTCAATTTTATTCTTTGAAAGACTTGTAGTTGGAAAAAAGAATTATTCTATTATAATTTACCATCCAAGAGCTGCTTTCTTCTGCATTACTAAAGATTCTTATATAACAAAGATATCTCCTGATTGTAGCTAATTTTCAGTTTAATTTGCATTGGAGGGTTATGGTCTACTACATCTTGGGTTCTGTGTTGCGCAACTGATATTGGTTTCAAGTTTGCAGGTAAGATGACTGCACCCTCTAGCTTTATGTTATAAATTTTGCAAAACCATCAATGTTTTTATGCAACACTAACATGTACGTACATTCCATGAAACCAAATCAGAGCCATGGTTTGATAGCAATTAGTAAGAAATTGGGTAGTTAGAGCATCAACCGTACTTGGGTTATTTAAACTGTGCTCTTGAATTTAGGTTCTCATCCATTTATTACACTAATCAAAAGGGTTGATATATTTAATATAAATTGGCAAATAAAAATATTAGAATAGGAAGGATTTCTTTATTACTTATGTCTATGTGCATATGTTTTTTTATGACTAATAATCATAGGTTTATATTTGATTGAATAATTATGCTATTTTCTCTCCTCTTGAACTTGTTGGATTGCTCAAACATTTGACATAATTAAATTAGAAACATATGGAAGAGAACCAAAAGAAAAAACAAGGATGAAACATGCATCAGAGAAAGGTTTGTTGGGGAAAAAATCGATTTTATAATGTTTGATTGAATTGGGGTTTGATGTCTTTTAAAAAGGAAGGAATCTTGCAAACCTAACCAATGAATTTATTCGAACTTGCTCATATTCGTTGACTGATAATGTCCTCATTGAACTTATTCAGGCAATAACATATGTCAAATGTATGAGGAGAACTGGATGTTGTGAGAAGTACATGCATCTTTACTATGTTGCTATATGGCAACTGGCAACACGAGAGATCAAGTTGATTTTAACTTCTCAAATTCATCCTCGTGTGTAAAAAACCAAGTGAAAAAAGGTGATTCCTGGATTCGGAGCTTCAGTTCCACTCTTGTTGTTTCCTTCTAGACAAAACGATGCACATAGAAGAGTAGATTGCTCTCCTCTGCTTCCTCTGAACTCAACCGGTCAGTCCAATCTAAGGTTTTAATTTTCTACATGACAATACTTGTTATAAGTTTATTTATTTTTATTTTTAAGCTGTCAGTTATAATTTATATTTGATCAAACAAGAAAGCAGTTAAGGGGTAATTCTTGTCGTAATGTTGCAGTGATAGACACATGATGATAAGGGTTGACAACTTGAAAGAAATAATACTCAAATTTCAAAATTTCGGAACCTAAATACTTTGGATCCTATTGATACTTTTATTTATTATTTTTTTTTTTTTGAAAATATTGAATTCTGTTTATTTGTTAAGGATAAATCAAAATAAAATTCAACTGATCAGAGAGAATTTCCTACTTAGAAAGTAAAGAGAACCTTCAAAAATTGAATAAAATTAGTACCTTATGCATAACCTTTTAACCATCATCAACATTATTTTAGTAGTTTCAAAAGTATATTTGATACATCCATAAGTCATAGTTGTTAGTGTTTATATATGTATGTACCCGCTAGTTCACAATCACATATACTTTTCTTACTTTGTTACGTTTTTGGTAAGTCTTCTTTAATTTTACTTTTTGGAAGACTTGTACTTCAAAAAAAGAATTATTCTAGCTACTACTGTCTACCATCCAAGAGCTTGAAAAAAAAAAATTATTTTACTAATACATATCTACCATCCAAGAGCTGCTTTCTTCTGCATTACTAAAGATTCTTATATAGCAAAGATATCTCTTAATTGTAGCAAATATTCAATTTAATTTGCATAGGAGGGTTATGGTCTACTACATCTCGGGTTCTATCTTGCCCAATTGATATTGGTTTCAAGTTTGCAGGTAAGATCACTGCACCCTCTAGCTTTATGTTATAAATTTTGCAACACCACAAATGTCTTTATGCAACATTAATATGTGCATACATTCATGAAACCTGATAGAATATGATCAAGTTATGTATTTCACTATATATTACAATGTACATATACATTACAATGTATATACAATGACCTATTTATAGGTCATAAAGGAAAACAAAAGCGGCAAGTGAATAATCTACACAAATAAACTAGAATCATATATTATATATATGGTAACTAAATATGTCACAATAATGAGCATAAATGGTGAGGACTAATATGGTAACAAAACCAAATCGGAGCCATTGGTTTGATAGCAATTAGTAAGAAATTGGATAGATACAGCATCAACTGCACTTGGGTTCTTCAAACAACACTGTTGAATTTAAATTCTTATCCATTTGTTACACTAATCAAAAGGGTTGATATATTTAATATACATTGGCAAATAAAAATATTAGAATAGGATGGATTTCTTTATTATTTATGTATGTGTGCATATGTTTTTTAATGACTGATAATCGTAAGTTTATATTTGATCGAATAATTATGCAATCAAGAGAGATTTTTTGCTTTGTTATTTCAACTAAAGACATATGATAATTAAGGTTCATTAACTTGAGAGATTTACATGATTTGTAAATTAAATAATTTGATTCCTACTGATTCATTTAAGACTAATTTTCTCATATAAACCATATGGAAATAGCAGAGAAACTTTCTTGATCTATATTATGCCATGGTAACAAAGTGGCTAATTGATCAAGGACCAGTTTAGTATTGTCATAGTTTTAAAAGTAATCACTATACTAAAAAAATAGACTAGCATTTGATTAATTCTATTGTTTAAATTGTTATAAACATCAAAAACAGTATGCATACATTTCATAAATTTTATGTTATTGCTGTAAATTTATAAAAAATTTAAATTAGACATAGAAATAAATATTTGGCATAAATATAATTCTATAAGATTATATTTACTATATATATGTTGAATAAATTTAAGTTGGTTACTATGAATTTATAAAATATCTAAGTAAAACATAAAAATAAATACTTTAATTTACTTTTGATATAAATATAATGCTATATGATTATGGTTGGCATATAAATATCTTTTTGTTAAAATTAACGTGGATGATTTTAACATTTTCACTAAATCCTCTTTGAAGGTAGATTTGGTTGTAAATTTACAAAGCTCAAATAAGAGGTGAACATCAATATGGCTGAGATTGTGGTAAACCTTGTTATTGACAAGTTGGGTCCATTACTTGTCCAAGAAATCAAATTGCTGAGAGGAGTACGTAAAGAAATCGAAGATCTCGAAACCGAACTAAAGAGCATTAAACGGTTTCTCAAGGATGCAGAAGCCAAGGCAGCAGCAGAAGAATTACAAGGAAAGAATAGTAATGAAGATTTCCAACTATGGGTGGAACAAGTGAGAGAAGTGGCTTATTGCATTGAAGATGTCATTGATGAGTTTGCAATCACTATGGCTGAACTTCCTCGTGGCAGGGGTTTATTCGGTGTTCTTCATAAAATCAGTCATTCAATAAAAAAGTTGAAACTACGTCACAATATTGCCAATGATATTCAAGATATTAAGTCCAAACTTGTGAAAATAGAGGAGAGAAGAAAACGCTATGGGTTCGATTCCATAGAGCAAGAATCAAGCTCTGAAAGAAGAAACATCTTGCCACCGAGTAGCTATGGAGTTAGTGCATATTACATTGAGGAAGATCAAATTGTTGGTTATGACTCTATAAGAATCGAAGTCAATAAACAATTGGTAAGCAAAGGACTCGAACGTAGTGTGATCGCGTTGGTAGGTGCAGGAGGACTAGGCAAGACAACTCTTGCTGCTAGTGCTTACAAGAACAAGGATGTGACAAGCCACTTCAGTTGTCGTGCTTGGATCTACGTTGGAAGAACATACATCAAGGAAGATCTACTGAAGAGCATAATACAAAACTTTTATATTAGTTCAATGGAGGAGTCTGCTCCTAGTAACATTAGAGCAATGGATGTGATAGGATTGATTGACATACTGCGGAAATATTTAGAAAATAAAAGTTACATGGTTGTCTTCGATGATGTATGGAAAGATGAGTTTTGGGCAGATATAAAGCATGCTTTACCTGATAATAAGAACGGCAGCAGGTTGATCATCACAACACGAAACAGGGGTGTTGCTCATTTCATGCCAGCCTCAGTTGTTCATATCTTTAAGCTTGAAGGTTTGCCTTTAGATACGGCATGGCAACTTTTTTGCAAGAGAGCCTTCAATGGGTCTTGTCCACCAGAGTTAGAAGAATTGTCAAAAAAGATCATTGAAAAATGTGGAGGTCTACCACTAGCAATAGCAGCAGTAGGTGGTCTCTTATCACAGAAAAATAAGATTGTCACAGAATGGGAGAAATTACTTCATAATTTGGGTTCAAAGTTAGGAAGTGATCCTTCTTTAGCAAAATGCCATAGTGTTTTATCAGAAGGTTATAATGATTTGCCTGCCCACCTCAAGCCTTGTCTTTTGTACTTTGGTCTATTTCCAGAAAGCTATTCAATTAGGCGTGGGCGACTAATACGCTTATGGATAGCTGAGGGTTTTGTACAAAATCAATACTATAATTGCAATGGCTTTGAAGAAGTTGGACAAGAATACATCACTGAACTCTTTCAAAGAAATTTGGTTCATGTTTCAGATATTTCTATCGATGGGAGAAGTAAAACTTTTCGAGTCCATGATCTAATGCACAAGATTATCCTAAAAAAGACGGAACAACTAAGTTTTAGTCAAATTGTAAGTGAATCTAATATGAATCAATGCAAAAAAGTCCGTCGCCTTGCCATACAAAAAAGCATCGATGATGTTCTGAAGAGGATTATAGACTCAAAAGCACGTTCCATTATTTTTTTCTAATGTAGTTGAGCCACCGCAGTCTCCTATGTGTACATCATTTGTTGGTAATTTGAAGTTAGTCAAAGTGTTAGATTTTAAAGATTCTTCAATAGCTGATCTTCCTAAAGGAGTGGGAAACTTTTTTCACTTGTACTACTTAAGCCTGGAAAATACAAAAGTAAAGACTCTTCCTAAGACTATAGGTAAGCTTGTCAACTTGGAGAGTTTGAATTTGAAGGAAACTCTTTTGAGCGAGCTTCCAGTTGAGATCAAGCATCTGAAAAAGTTACGTTACCTTAGGGTAACCCGTTCAGATAGACCTGAGTTTTCTTATGGAGAATGTTCAAAAATTCAAGAAGGGTTTGGGTCTTTAATGGATCTACGAAATCTAGGTGTCCTGCAAATGAACTCTAAAGTGGTTAAAGAGCTAAAACAGATAAGACAGTTGACAAAGTTGGGCATTCAACTGGTTAATGAAAATGATATGAAGGATCTATGGTCTTCCATTACAACTATGAAAGATCTCACATCTTTGGGCATCGAGTTGATAAACAGAGAAAATATGGTTGATCTAGAATCCATGGCTTCTCCTCCCATGCGCCTCGATCGTTTATATTTGGCGGCAAAGCTGACGAAGCTGCCAGACTGGATTCCTCGACTTCAAAATTTATTTAGACTGATGTTAGCTGGGTCAGGCTTAATTGAGGATCCAATGAGAGTCCTTCATAATTTGGCTAATTTGTTGGAGCTTTGTCTTGCGGAGGCATACAATGGAGTGCAATTGCATATCAAACAAGGTTGGTTTCTGAAACTTCGAGAGTTGGATCTCTGTGACTTGAAAGGATTGGAATTTATTATGATAGAAGATGGTGCCATGCCTCTTCTTGAACGCTTAGCGATTTCAGGATGCCCACTGTTGAAGGAGATTCCAAATGGAATTGAGAATCTAAAAAACCTTCAAAAGCTTTACTTTCGTTATATGTCAAAGGAATTTCAGTCTCGTATTACAGATGAGACGTTGGCGAAGCTTCAACATATACCGAAAGTCTTTGTCATCCTTAAGGATGAAGGAGGACGAGACATATGGATGTCTTTCAAAGATATATTGGATTTGCAACACCAGAAAAGGAAGCCAGTTCTTAGTTAGGTCTGTTCCGGTTCCTCTACTCTCTCTCTTTTATCTCAACTTCACGTCTATGCTCTTTTATGCTTAGATGACCGATTTTTTTTGTTTTTTTTTTTTGAAAGCACAATTAGATAACCGTTAAATTATTTGTTAAAATTTCCTTTATGCACATGTATATACTTTCAAATAAAAGTATTAGTTTTCCTTCTATATATATTTATATATTATTAATATGATATATAGTTATCGTTTATTTTCATAATTATTTTTAGATTTTTCTTTGTATTTTTATTATATTATTTTCTTATTTAACAAACTAATTTTATGTTTCAATTAATCCTTATGAACAGATGAAGCAATGTGATCGAAGAGCAAAATTCACCTTCCCAATATATTGAAAACGGTTGTTGTCCTTATCTTTTCTTATCCTTCTGTTTTTTTTGAATCATGGATGTCTGTTGTTAAACTGTATTTTTCTTGGCCAATTTTAGTGTGTATTGTATTATGTATTGTCGCCACTTATATCTCTCAACATATTAGGGTACTATAACTTATGAGAATGTGAAGTTTATTTAATTATTTATTTATTTTCGTATTTGAGGAAAACAAGATTTGAATATAAGACCATTACTTGGTGTTATCAAAGCTAATAGCTTGATAAGTTGATTGCATAATATACTTATTCAAATTACTAAATTCATTCAGCGAATCACTAAATTTATTGAATTTGGATGCCTATAGCTCTGACATTTATTGAGATTTACTGGGTTGCAAATCGAAGTGTAAGTTTGGGCTTTGATGTTCTTTTGGGTTTCTTGAGCCTCCATTGTCAAGTGATAGCTTTTGGGCTCTAGGGTAGCCTTCCGATTTTTGTTTTTAACCTTCTATCTTTTTTCCTTTTTGTTTTTTCTTTCTTTTGGAATTGAGGGTTAGGGAATTGAACTCAACACCTTCACTATAGAAATGCGGTTATCATGAAACTATACCTATAACTATTTATACATGGGGTTTTTTGGGGACAAAATTACTGAACAACCTCTAGATATTTGTCTTATTATAATCGAAAATCACTTTTACATTTTAGAACAATAATCTTCTTTGTACTAACGGTTTGATCATAATTAATCGTGAGAGTTAACTGTAATAAGGGTATTTTGATCAAATTTTTTGAATTTTATTTTTTTAAAAAATTATATTAATTAATAAATAATTTAAAATTTTAAAAACTTAAAAATATTTAAAAATTAAATAATTTTAAAATTTTAAAAAATAAATTTTAACTATAAAAGATAATTTAAAAATTTTTCTAATGTATCTAAATCGTCCATCTCAAAGATGGACGGTCTAGATCAATTTGAAAAAAAAATAATAATATTTCAAAAAATAGAAAAATGATAAAAAAAAAAATTGATGATGGTTCGGTTCATTAGCATTTCATTCAATAGATGTTTGGGTTTCTAAATTTATCAACAGAGACAAGGTTCATCAACAATGATCCAGTATCATCAATCATCAACACAAATAAAAATCATTGTCATCTTCAAACAAAAACCACTACCATCATCATCAACACCATCTACAATAAACACAATCATCAACACCATCTGTACAATCATCAACATATAGAATCAATCAATCGCATGCACAACAACAACAACAATAATAACACTCGATACTCAGACGTTTAGGTTTCCAGATCAGAACCCAAATGTCGATCTAGGTTTCCAATAACCCAGATCGATGTCTGAGTTTTGATCTGGAAACCCAAATGCCCAATACCTAAACGTTGATCTAAGTATTGACTAGTGAAGAAGATGAAGAAAAAGAAGAGAAGAAGGAGAAAAATGAGAAGAGAGAGAGAGAGAAGGAGAAGAGAGACGATGAACAGACACCCAAGCACCCGGTACTCAGACATCTAGGTTTTTATTTGGAAACCCAGACGCTCGGACGCCCAATACCTAGGCATCGATCTGGATATCGACTAGTGAAGAAGATGAAGAAAAATGAGAGAAGAATGAAAAGAGAAAGAGAGAGAGAGAGAGAGAGAGAGAGACGATGGACAGTGGTTGGCGATCTAGGTATTAATTGGTAAAAAAGATGAAGAAAAAGAAGAGAAGAATGAGAAGAATGAGAAAAAAGAGAGAGAGAGCAAGGGAGGAAAGAGACGAGGGGGACGGTGGGTGGCTTTTATAAATAGGGATCCAATATCTCCATATTGGATCTCCACGAATCTCCACCATTCATCTCATCAGATAGACAGTAGAGATTCAATCTAGAGATTGAATCTCTATCCTTTTTTCCTTTAATTTTTTTTTTTTTTTTAAATATTAAAGATTTTTTTTTTTAATTTTGGTATTTGAAAATTAATCACCATTGTCCATCAACATGATGGACGGTGTAGATCTCATTTCATTATTTTATTTTCATTTTTTTAAAATTTAATTATTTTATAATTAAAAAAATATTTTTTAATTTTTAAATTATTTTTAAAATTTAAGGTTTTTTTTTTTTTTTTTTAACTAGATCTCAGCTGTTTATTTTAGAGATGGATGGTTGAGATTTTTTAAAAATTTAATTTTTGTCCCACAAAAGTAAGACTAAAAATTAATTAGTCAGAAGTATCTCGTCTTTTTCTTTTATTTTGTCATTTTTCAATTATCTCAAACAGTTAACATAGTCAAACAGTTAGTACAGGAGAGATCATTATTACAAAAAGTAAAACTGATTTTCGATTGTAATAAAGTAAATGTCTGGAGGCTGTTAAGTAATTTTCTCCTTTTTTTGGGTATACCAAGGTATATATACACTTGACAAAAAAAATGCATAATTGCATTTGTAAAATGTATTATTATAATTTGTTTTATAATTAAACATGTTTTATCACAATCAGTAAATATTATTACAATCAGAAAATCAGTAAATATAATTACATTTATTAATTATAATTACATATGTTCAATTGTAATCACATATAATAAATTACAATCACATATTTTATAATACAATCATACTTTTTTTTTTTTGTCAAGTATACGTATATTCAGGTGTATATATATATATATATATATATATATATGTCTTATATGTTATCCACAATCTAAAATTCTGATTTTACTTGATTGACCCCACATATGGTGGTGACATGGTGGTGAAATGGCATTATTTAATCTCATAGTTTTGATACAAACATGAAAGGGTAGGTATACGCCACTCTGCTATAAGGGTGGATGCACTTCACCAATATAATTTTGACATTCCTTTTATTTTATAATTTTTGCTGCAAACATCAAAATAATAGTTTCTTGATTTTAAGAAGCTTATATATTTAAGAAAAATTACAAGAAAAGTCTGTATAAAAAAAAAAAAAAAAAATTATATCTTCAATAATAAAAATAATAATAATAAAAGGGTAGGTCTGTTCCTTTTACTCTTTTTAAAATCATTTCATGCAATTCTGCTACGTTTACGATTAAATGACTGTTTTTTGTTTAAAGCATAAGTAGATAACCTCTGAATTTTTCTTTTGATGTATTTATATACTTTTAAATTAAAGTACTTGTTTTTGTTTGATATTTCATATATTATTAATAAAATTTGTAGTTATCACATATTTTCATAATTGTTTTTAGATTTTCCTCTGAATTGCTATTATATTATATTCTTATTCAGCAAACTAATTTTATACTTCAATTAATCCTCAGAAACCGATGCAGTGTTCATAGTGTGATTGGAGTGGAGAATTTATTTTCCCAAATAATTGAACATATTTTTTGTTTCTCTCTTTTTATTTATTCTTTTTTTTTTACAATAATTGAACATGGTTATTATCCTCTCTCTCTCTCTCTCTATATATATATTTTATTGATTGTGAATTTCTACTATGTGATATGATTGCTATTGTTAAAGTATTTTCTTTCTTGGCCAACTTAAAGTATTTTTCTTGATACCTGATTAATCCGATTCTCTAGGTTCTGCAATTTCTACAGAGTATTAATATGTAAATTAAAAAGAATAAAAAGTGATCATTTTTTATACTATTTATAATAGAAAGAAGTCATTCAGCCCGTTAATATCCTAGATTTAAATCGCCTAAATGCAAGTGGTCTTGAGAGGGTCCCACTAATTTCCTTTGCTTTACTTGCCAAATCTTGTACTTAGAAAACAGTGATTACCTAGCTATTTATGGATTCAATTTCATTTTTGATAACGAGTAAATTTAGTGGAGGTTATGGTCTATACGTGATATAGGGTTCTTTATGCGCTAATTGTGTTGCTGATTCTAGGCTGCAGTGCAGGTAATGAATTATTACATTTGGAGTAAAGTTGATGAAAAAGCTATATATAGTCCTCCTGGTCTACCATTTAGACCGTTTAGTTTCTCTTGTGGAGGAGGAACAAAAATCCAGGATAGATTTGGATTTGGGTCCAACTGAATTCTAAAGTACATAAAGAGCTCAAGAAGCTAAGGCAGTGAAGAACAATGGGTATTTGTTTGATTAACGAAAATGAGAAAGAGTTGTACCCTGCCTGATCTGTCGGAGCTTTGGCTTGTGGAGACATATGATTGAGAGCAAATTTATATCAAAAAAGGTTAGTTTCGAAAACTCCAACTGTTGTATCTCTTCGAATTTGAGGACTGAAATTTGTTATGATAGACAAATGGACCATAAGATTATGATTCCTCTATTTATGATTTCAGATATGGTTGGCTATAGAGCTCAAGTATAAGAGGTGACGATCAATATCACAACAATTGCGGTGAGCCTTCGCTATTGACAAGTTGGGTTCGTTGCTCATCCAAGAAATCAAATTGAAACGGAACTTAATAGTATAAGATGCTTTCTCAAAGATGCCAAAGCGAAGGCAGCAGCTGCAGAATTACAAGAAAAGAAGAGCAACGAAGGTATCCAACTATGGGTGGAACTAGTTAGAGAAATGGCTTATTAAATTGAAGATGTTATTGAGGCCCAACTTCTTCATGACAAGGGCCTCATTGGTGTTCTCCAAAAAATCAATCGCTTTATAAAAATGTTGAAACTGCATCACAATATAGCCAATGATATCTAATATATCAAATCATTACTTGTCAAAATAGATGAGAGAATAAAATGTTATGGTTTAAATTCCTTGGACGAAGAATCAAACCATGAAACCAAAAATATTCTGCAAAATGGTGGATATGAAGTAGGTTCATTTTGCATGGAGGAAGATCATATTGTGGGTTATGAATCTACAAGAAAAGAACTTAAGGATTGGATAGTGGATAGAAAACCCCAGCACAAAGTAGTTGTGTTACTGGGAGCTGGAGGACTAGGCAAGACAACTCTTGCTATTAATGTTTACAAGAACAAGCAAGTGAAAAGCCATTTCGATTGTCATGCTTGGATCCAAGTTGGGAAAGCATACAACAAGGAAGATCTAGTGAGAAGAATGATAGAAAAATTTTACAATTCAATGGATGAATCTTCTCCTAGGAACGTAGAGACAATGGACGAGATGGAATTGACTGGCATGTTACGAAAATACTTGGAGAAACAAGAGTTACTTGGTTGTGTTTGACAATGTTTGGAAAGATGAGTTTTGGGAAGATGTGGAGCATGCTTTACTTGATAACACCAAAAGCAACAGGTTAATTGTCACAATCATGGAATATGGGAGTTGTTCATTTTATACTAGCCTCAACTGTTCGAATCTCTAAACTCGAAGGTTTGCCTATAGATAAGACATGGCAACTTTTTGCTAAGAAGGCCTTTAACTCTGATGGCCGCCCATCAGAATTAAAGGAATTTTCAAATAAAATCCTTAAAAATTGTGGAAGTTTACCACTGGCAATTCTAGTTGTAGGTAGTCTCCTATCAAAAAAGAACAAATTGCAATCGAATGGCAAAAGTTATCTGATAATTTGGGTTCAAAGTTAGGAACCGATCCTTATCTAAAAAATTGGAACAGAGTTTAATTTGAAGGTTACAATGATCTTCCTCATCACCTCAAACCTTATCTCTTATACTTTGGCTTGTTTCCATAAAGCTATTCGATTAGCTGCAAGAGACTAATTAGTCTGTGGATAGTTGAGAGATTTGTTCAATGTCAAGACAGCAACAGCAGAGGACCTAAAGAAATTGGAGAAGTATACGTAGTTGATCTCACTCACGGAAGCTTGGTTCAAGTTTCTACAAAAGATTTCATCAGAGGAGCTAAAAGATTTTGAGTCCATGGTCTGATGCATGACATCATCCTTAAGAAGATAAAGCAATTGGGTTTTGTTGCAGCCATTAATGAACATGATATAAATCCATTTGGATTCGACATCTTACCATACATAAAAATTCTGACACTATTTTGGAGAAGATTAACGACTAAAAAGTTCGTTCCATTATTTTTTTTGATTGAGTGAACCTACCACAATCTTTCATTAAGAAATTAATGTTTGTTTCCAATTTTAAGTAAAAGAGAAACTTCATTTTAGTTATTGGAGTTTTGGAAAATATTACATTTTTAAAACTCTTTTGAAAACAATTCTTTTCATCCTTAACTTTTCCAAAACTCTTTAAAAAAAAAAAAAAATTCAAACCGTCAGTCAAATCAACCAAACAGAAAAATGAAAAAGAGTCAATTGTCTATTATCATGTAAAATGATCGTTTTACCCCTAATAAAATCAAAATATTACATATCTTTGACCAATAAAAAGTTCATATGTGTGCAATAATATGATTATTGTTTTTTTTTTCCTTTTAAATATGATTATTACATTTTTAAAGGGTGAATTCTAAGAACCCCCAACTATTGGATGAAATTAAAGAAACCACCATGACTTTTTGAAAATGAAAGTTTAGCACCCTACCATTAGAATTTCCGTTTCAAAAAATGCATCTGACCCCTACAAATAGAAAAAAGACGTATTTGCCCCTGCATTATAAAAAATGTTGTTGAAGGATGATTTTATCCTCCTTTTAGGACCATTGTTTTTGCAACAACTCCTTTTGCACGTGTATAAAACGTCCACTACAAAAAAACAAATGCAACTCCCTAATTTTTCAAACAACTCAATCAACTCCCTTTTTTCATTCATTTCACAAGAAAAACATAGCAAAATAGTGTCCCATTTTCCATTCATTTCACCAAAAAAAAAAAAAAAATTGCCAAACACGCACAAGCATGTTGTTGGATAGGGAGTCATCAGCAAGCTCAATATACAACATCAATAGTGGAGCAATTAAATTTAATAACAAGAGGTATTTATGCCCAAAAAAAAAAAAAACAGTGATAAAGATTTCTAAATTCGAAAAGAACCCAAGCAAACTGTTTTTCCATTGTGAAACAAGATAATGCAAATAATCTTTTGGGGGGCCTACATAAGAAGAAATATGCACAACAACTAATTCATTCAAGTATGATAAAAATGAAGGAGAAATGCAAGTCCCACAAGCCAAAATGAGCAACCAAGAAAGCTTACAAGCAAGAGTACAAATACTAGAAGCATGCTTTAATGGTAGAATGCAGAAGATAGGGGCCATCCAGGGAGGGTTAAGGGTGATGATGATAGTGAACATATTTTTCTTTGGTATTGCTACATCATTATTTGCAGTTAATGTACTCAACATAAGTAAGTAGCATACTAGCATAATGTAACCACAGAAAAAATCCATGAATTATATGTAATGACATGTACTTTGATATTTATATATTCCATGAGCAGCAAAATAACCCAAAAAATCAAAGTTCATAATGTCAAACCTATGTTCATGTTACTAGCAAATGCAAGCAAAAGCCACCTAACTGTTTCATCAGTTGAACAACCCTAAACAAAAACCAAACCCACATAAACTCCTAGCAAATATGAACATAGTGATGATGATAAACACCAAATAAAAATATCCTACTAATTTAAAGCTAGATAATAATAACATAAGTTGAAGTGAAACTCATCGATGCATCACTCCAAGCAAACTTTTGATTGAGGCTAAAACAGAGTTGGTGGTTGTAAAGACCAGGTAGCAGTTTGTAAGGATGGAACTTGTGCAATGGAGGTGGCAACCGGTTACGAAGGTTGTGAAGTGGAGGCACAATTTGTTCCTTTTTCTATGCACAAAGAAAAGAAGATTAGAAATGTCAAAAAATTTTCACAAAAAATAAAAGCAATAAAACCGAAGTGGTTCACCTCTGTCAAGTGGTCGGGTGCAGTTTTTTTGTTGTGTCCAGCTATCTTGCCTTTGGTGCAAATGATAGTCCCACCCCTTCTAGAAGCTATCTTCTCTCCAAGGTCTCTCTTTCTTTATTTTTTACCAACTCCTTGTTTCACAAGTTATAAAAGCATTGGCTCTACATCAACAGCCCAAATGGAGGGGTTTGGTATAAGATGAATCATTGATGTTTAGGTTTTCAAAAAGATAGATTTTGTCAAGCTTGGATGGTATATTTGGATAATGATTCATTATAATAGATGAATAGGTAATTACACATATAGTATGACAACATGGAATGCCACTAATCTGCCATTTTCCACATCCAAAAGTAGACAAATGCAATTTAACTATATGAGACCTAGTTGGACCCATAATCTCAAACTCTCAATTTCCTGCATCAAACAACCTAAGCACTGATAGACCCCGAACCTGATTTTCCATTATATTCTATGTACCTGAGTAGTATAGCGAATATTGATCCAGAAATAGGGCCAAAGAATGATTTAAGACCCGATTAGGGTATAGAAAATATTTAGAGTTGTTTCGATGAAAAACGAAAACTCTCGGTGAATAGTATTTTCGAACGGAAATATTTTTGGATGAATAGTAATTTTTGAAAAAGAGTCATAAGAACCAAAAATGTCCGAAATAGGTCATGGACCTTAAGGGAACTGAAACGAAATGAAACAGAATCTGTTTGATTTAGTTTCAGGAGATCCGAAAGATTCCAGTTAAATTGTACTATTTTTCGAATATTGAGTTTTCGTGACCTAAACTCTATTCAAAAATTTCGCGAAGCATAGGATTGATAGGTAAGGGACCCAATTAGAGTGTTTCATGGTCAATTTGAAGTTTAGATAACCGTGAAATATTTTCAGAATATTTTTCGGATTGAATAGTATATTAAATTGTGTTTAGATTAAATTTTCACCCAGATTTATTCTTTTATGGTAATAGAAATATTCAAATTGAATTACGGTCGAATCGTAGGCCTCCAGTAGTGTTATTTGAAGTTTATTATATTTTTGTATCGTAAGTCGGATATCGTTTGGCTGACCCCGGTACGATTACAAACTCATTAGGCGTGAATTATGTGTTAATCAAGCGAGATGAGCCTGCGGAATTCAACCAATGAAAAATGAGATAACTGATTTAAAAAGTAGTGGTTATGGATGTGCCACGTGTCATCCATGGATTGGTTGGAAAAATAAGTGGATTAGAACGTGTCAAGTGGACCAATAGAATTGATTTTGGGGTATTAGTATAATTAGTAAAAGTTTGAGGTTATAAAGTGAGATTTTCTTGAGGGATCTTTTAGTAATTGAATAATAAAATATAAATATATATTAATTTGTCTCATTTGCATCATTTGGCCGTGAAATTAAAAGGGAAAAGGGAGAGAGAAAAGAGAGAGAGTCGGGCAGAGAGTGAGAGCCGAGAGAAAAGAGAGAAAAAAAAAAGTGTTGTGCGCCGAGAGAGAGAGAGAAGAAGAAAAAGATCCAGTCCGAATTTCGTCGTGGTTTCTTCACGAAAGTTGTTCCTCATCATCCCCTCTAGCTAACCTAACAAATTTGAAGTAAAACGGTTGCCTATTTGGTGAGTTATCTCAGTTTTAAGCTTGATGCTTCGTATGAAACCTATTTTTTTTCTTTCGTTTATTTTCGAATCAGAGATTAGGGATGATAAGAGGGTTATGTGAGGATGATTTTGGTATTATTTTGGAGTGATTTGATGGAAGAAAAATAGATAAAATGAGAGAATGAAATCGTGGAGAAAAATGGGTATTTTATGGAATTTGATCCCGTTTTCGATTATAAGATATTAGATAGATGTTTTAAAGATTAGAAAATAATCTTTTAAAGTTAGATTTCGAAAACGAAAAGTTTAGAATCTATTTCGGAGCTAAACGGACAAGTTGAAGGGCAGTTTCTGAAACCCTTCGAAACGCATTCATTTAACATTTGAAACGGTTTATTTAATCATAGTTGGGTGTTAGAACACTAGAGGATTGATTTTTGAAGTTGTCAAAAATTCGAAGCGAAAAGTGATTTTCGTTAGTAAGCGAATCCAATTGATTTTCATTTCGAGTTTCCGTCGATAAAATTGAGTATACTGAGATATTCCTAAGAAAGAATAAGTAGGATTCATGTAGAGAAAACGGATTTCAAAAACCCCGGTTGAATAGAAATTTAAAATCCGAAAGTTTAGGCGTTAAAGGATATATATAGAGATAATTAGATTTTTGTTGATTTTGAATGTTAATTGAATGAGTTAAGTGACCTTAAATGGATATTTGATGTTTTAGGGTAAAAGCGGAGACTTCCGGAGGCATACAAAGGAGGCTCGAATTTTATCCGAGGACGTGTAGTGAGTGGAACTACAAATTTTTATTTATATCGTCTTAAAGTTTATTTTAAAGTGAAAAGAATTTATTAATTGCATTTATATTTTAATTGAATTTATATTTTAATTATAGCATAAAGATTTTAGTTTATTATTTATGTATATGAGAATGTGCTAGAATTAAATATTTTAGGCTTATTGCCTTAAGATTTAGAATATTTTAGTGTATTAAGAAAAATAAATTTTAATAGCCTATGGTTTACCTTAGCCCCAGTTTAGTACCCGACCGAATGCCCTATGCGTGATACGGTAGATGAGAGGAAGTCAGTCAATGAGATTTGAGTCTAATCGACTCTTGTGTGAGCGAGGCATGAGTGATCCGTATGCACGTAGAGGGGAGTGTAGTCAGTCCGCAGCGTGGGCCCGCTTACGGCGACTACACATGGTAAATATCCACTCCTAGTGGTTAGCTAGATTTTATATGCTATCACGCCAGGAGTAGATATTCCCTGAGTTACCATTTAGGCGAGAACTAGAAAACATTTCAGAAAGTTTTAGAAAGAAATTTAGAACGAGATTCAAAAGCAATTTTAAATAATTTTTAGAAAGTATTGTTCTAAAATGCTTTCGTTTTATTAAACTGTTTTGGGAGAAGTTTAAGTGAAGAAATGAGTTTTAGTTTAAAAAGTTACTACCACTCACTGAGTATAAACTCACGTTTTTCTTTAAATGTTTTTCTTAAAAATTCTCCCACAAGTGCAGGAACTAGTCGTCCAGCTGACGAGGTTCAGTCAGGCGTGCAAGCGGACGTATAAGACGACACCTACTACATGTATATATTTTGTTATTTTGATCATGTATATATATATGTTGATGTACATAGTTGTAAATATTTTGAAGAAATAGTTGATGTATTAGTTAAAATGTTTTATTACGTTTTATGAAATCCAGTTTTCAAATTTTATTGATTTGTTTGTGATTGTTTGTGAGAAAGGAGCCGGAGGCTCCAGAAGTTGAGAAATTGACTTCATAAAAGTGTTTTTATAAATTGTATTTGAAACTTGCAGGGTGGCAAAATGTAGAAAACAGACGGCATGCTGCCGAAATTTTTATTTAAAAAGCGAAAAAATTTTATCACTGTCACCTTGTAAAGGAAGTTAAAATCTCTAGTTAATTGATTTTCAGTGCCTTGACGGGGTTCCTTCGAGCTAAGTGTAGGGTTCGTGGGAATTCTTTCGGGGTGTTACAGGGTCTTTTTCGGGTTCAGAGGAGGGATTCGGGAAGGGTCCCGTCAAGCAAGGTACTCACTCTACTAGCTTTCATAAGCCTTGCGAACTCCTTTGGTGGTGTGTCATTTTTCCATTTAGAATTATCTACCTTTCTTTATTGGAAACTTTGCATCACTAATCTCCTAATCCACTCCAACAAACTTAGATATATTTTGGCCTTATGCTCACCTAACATCTTATTGAAGGACTCTGTCATGTTATTAGTGACATGGTCACACTTTATCCTAGGGTCAAACCAAGCCTAGACTAATATCATTGAGAAACATGTCTGACAACCATTTCTTAGCTTTTATATCAACACGACCTATCTTATTCATCACCCTTTTGTAATCCTGCAAAGTATAACTCCTTCAGGCCTCCCGAAAAACGTTTTTCAACTTTTGACTAGGGTATTTAGTCCTAACGTTGGCATATATATTGCTTGCACAAAGCCTATAATATGGAACAATTAACATAAAGTTAGTATATGTGTAATCAATTGAACTTATAAAACAAAATCCAAGAATATTAAGAATTAAACTATTACCTTATACCACATTCAGCCAATATGTTCTCAATGCTTTAGTCACTCATTTTTACTTGTCGCTCATGAAACATATTGGTTGATCATTTGGATAGGTCAAAAATTGTTTTAAGTAGGCCATAAAGTAGCTGATTATATTGTCTCTTCTTCATAAAAACAAACTGCAAGTGGGAAGAGACTGGAGTTGGCATCTAATCCCACTGCAAAAAGTAAGACACTTATGTATGGGCTCTTCAAGTGGCAACTATCAACCCCAATGAAAAGGCAACATCATCCAAAAAGTTGTTTTTCTATGCTTCAAATGAGAGGAAAAACCTATGAAAGGTTGGCCTAGGTTGTCGCATTTGAATATAGATAGCTGACCCCAGATTAGTATTTGCAACCATGTAGGCATATGGCCTTAGCATCTTCATGCCTTCCACATGCTCTAAAGCAACCCCATCAATGCTTTCTTCTTTGCACCATACAACCTAAACTGGTCAACATTGACACTAAACTTCTCTATTATCAAATCAGCGATGACATCAACTTTAATGTAAAGATTATTCTTCATAAGATCTTCAAACTTTGAGACCATTCACTTCACCTTTGCCTTCTTATTCTTACATATCAAATACACTCATGTTCACCATTATATGATCGAATCTTTATTGACACCTGATCAATCATCCTTCTTGCATATATTCTCCACAGATAACCCTTGGCTTGACATGTGTATATTAGTTTGTCTTTATCATTCTTGACTCTTTTCAAAACCACCCCTTCATAAATAGCATAATCCTTCAAGGTAGCCTTTAATGTATGGACAGTGTCATGAATTTATTTTTTCTTAAATTCTATTTCATCATCTACCATCTTTTTGAAGGCTTCACCCTTCATCACTCTTACTAAATAAGTGTTATTGTCTTCCATATTTGAATCACTACAAAACTCATCATTTGTATGAGATTCATACCTCTCAAATGCATAATCTAATTCCCCTACATCATCACCCTACACATCATCTATATGATCTAAATCATCTACATGATCTGCATCATCTACATCATCTAGATCATCTTTTTTATTTATAGCATCTTCAGCATCTAGAGTTACACCTGCGTCTTCACCACCTTCAACATCATCACCTAACATATCTAATATTTTTGTGTTACTCCATATTTTACCAACATTTTCATCTCCTAATAGGTTTACATTTGCATTAGGGTAGAAAAGAAAGCTAGGGTTCCTACCATAGTTTATGGCTTTTCTGTAACTTCAAGTGCAATTTCCCTGCTGTTGTGTATTCTAAACATATCAAACACATCAACTATCTGACCATCCCTAGTTATTGTTAGCTTCTCTACACACGATGGTAACACAACCCAAATATCATAGTTCTTATTGGGTGTGCGCTAGTTTTTTCTATGACAACCAAGATTTCACATAGCATACATATGATGCTGATATGATCAACATCCCAATACCCTAGCTCAACCATATCAGCACCATACTTGACACATATGTCGAACCCATCCACTTTACACTATTGACAACAAAATAAACATCCATGTTCAATCAACAAGAAAAAAAAAATACATACATGTTCAATCAACATTCATTTTCATTACACTAACATTTGAATAAAACATAACATGCATTATAGTAACATCAAACATACAACATAAATACATGCATGTTCCATTAAAAACACCCAACATACTAGAAGCACCCTAAACTCATCAATTACATTCTAACATAAAAATACACGTAATATACATATTATTTCAATAAAAAAAAAAGAACATAACATTCAAAGAAAAATACCAACATTCATACATGCAATATACTAAACACACCCTTTTATAATAATCACAACCCAAAAACATGCATTAACTATGATTTTTATTAATTTTTTAGCCTCACATAAAACTCTCAAATTTTACATAATCTTCAAACCCTAAAATCATCAAATGACAATATTATGTTTCGATTATCAAACATTCATATGCTATAACACACACTTGAGCAAGTTTAAGCAAAAAATTTTGAAAACAAAACCCAATCCTTTTCCATCTACACAAACCCTTTTCTTTTGTCAAATGAACCGTCAACAATGGATAAAAACGTGAGAAAAAATAAACCATTGAAACATAGAAGATGCATGTTTAGGCTCGATCAAACCCCATACATGGACAAACTATACCAGAAACCTTACCTTACAAGGCAAGCACCCTTGTTGGTTTGACTTCAAGCTTTCGTCCTCAAACTTTTTCCACCACACTTTTGAGCACCCTTAACACTGATGATTAACTTGTCACTAGTTTGCCTACATGCAGGGAATGATGGTGGTTCTTAGGGTTGATGTGCTTAGCACGAAGATTGTCAATTGCTCCATGAAGACGTAGCAAGTTGGATGGTCTGGTCTCCCTCTTCAACAATCTATAGGGACCATCACGATGGCATTTCTGGTCTCTTTTATATATATATATTATCATTTGCTCATTCATTCACATTTATTTGAACATTTAATTACCATCTTATCCTTAACCCACTAATAATAGCAACATTTTCAAATGAAAATTCTAACAGCAGGGTGCAAAACATTTCTTTTCGAAAGGTCGAGGTGGTTTCTTTAATTTCATGCAATGGTTAGGGTTTTTTTTTTTTTTTTTTTTTTTTTTTTTAAGAATTCAACCTTTTTTAAATTAAACAATCATTTAAAAAAAAAAAACAATTTCAACTTAGATAATTTAAAAAATAAATAAATAAATAAACCGTCCTAATAATTTTAAAACAATAAAGATTTTAAAAAAATTTAAAGAACAACACCAATGAAATATCAACTAGTATCACCATTTTTCTCTCTCTTACTCCTTCATGTCTCTCTTTCTCTTGTTGTCTCCTTCAATTTTTTTTTTTTTTTTTGTTAATTAATGTTATGGTATCAAACCCAAAACCAGCTCTAGTTCTTAGTTCGAGTGAACCCCATCAAACCCAGAATCGAGGTTTTGGGCTCATTCCCCATTGCTCGTCACCCTTTTCTCATCGAAGATTGCATTTTTTTGGGTTTTCTGTTAGCGTTGTTGGAAGTTTTGGTGGGTTTGAAAGAGGATCCATGGCAGGTTTTCTGGGTTTTATTTCTCAAAAATTCTCCCTAATTTTTTTTTTTGGATTGATGATTGATGATGTTGGTCTGATAGTTGATGATGGTGGGAGATTGATGACAATTTTCATGGGAAATTGATGTTGGTGTGGAATTCTATGTTTCCACTTATTTGTGTTTCCGGTGGAAACCAAGAAATCCGAGTTTCCATTTGAATGAAAACCCAAAAATAATGAAAACCTAGATTTTTGGGTTTCCATTCAAATGAAAACCCAAAAGTTGGGGTTCCATTTGATTGGAAAACCAGTTCGGGTTATCGATGAAGCCTGTTTTGATTTTTTTTTTCTCTTTATAAACTGTTTTGATGTTGTTGTTCTTAATGTTGTTGATGATGATGTTGTTGTAGGAGATAATGATATTGATGAAATTATGACACTATTAATGATGTTGAAGATTGTGGGAGATGATGTTGATGAACTGAATTATTGTTGATGAACTGAATTATTGATGATGTTGATGAACTATGTTGTTGAGGTTGAAGATGGTAGAGATCCACTAAACTGGATTTTTACCGTTCACCTTTTTTATAAAATTAATTTTAAGTATGTAATAAATTATTTAAATTATTTTTTAAAATTTTGTTATATGTTTAAAATCCTAGAAATGCATCTGTCATGATCTTAGTCTCTTACATGAAAAAACCATTTTACGTTTCCTATCCAAATAATTTGTTATCATTAACTTTCAATTGACTGATTGTTTGGACTTTTTTGAAGAGGTTTTGAAAGGTTAGGGATGAAAAAAAACTATTTCTAAAAAGGTTTTTAAAACCTAATATTTTTTAAAATCTCAAGGACTAAAATAAAATTTCCCCAATCATAAACCGTCTTCTCGAAGGTCTCTCCCTCTTTGGAGAGAGAAAGTTATCTCACCTTTAGAGAGAGAAAGCACCATTGAAGGTTGTTCCCAGCTCGATTCGGGCCGTTTTTAGCGTATCCCTGCTTCTGTTCTCTCTTAATCTTTACCGATGTTCTTCTTTTCTAGTTTCCCTTTAGAGTTTTTTTTGGTTTGGGGTTTTTAGGGTTGAATCCAGTTGTTAACTGGATCCAACTCTAACTAGTTCTGTTTGTATAGTTTATAACTGTTAGGTGAAAATTAGTGGTTACATGCTTACTTAGTAGTCAGAAACAGGGATGGTCTTCAAGGGTTTCAGGGGATTTTGACGTTACAATCAAGGAACTCATGGTGCTTTATGGACGATTTATTTAAGCTTGAAGATGATTTGATTGTTGTAAGGGTGTTACTGTTTGAAGCGCCAGACCCTATCTCCGGGTTGCTGTCTTTGTTAAAGTCATTTGGATTTCAGAGGCAGTATTGTATAGGATCTTTGAGTGCTACTAATCTTCAGTCATGTTATTAGCTTTGTTTTAATTTGTATTTAGTTGTATGGGTTTGGCCAGTTCTATGTTACCTTGCCATTCCCATGATTGGGAACCACATGGTATTCCTTTTAGTCTTCCTCACTTGTTCCTATGATGAGGACAAGCTCTGGTTTGATGCATTTGTGCGTGTATGGCAGCCCCAAATTTGGTTGGTTTTAAGGTTGTAGTTCTTGGTTCCCAAATTTGGGATTGTTATGATATTTCTAGTATTTCAAAGGAAAAAAAAATTGAAGTTTCCCCTTAAGCTTATAGAAGTACTAGATTTTGAAGATGCGCTAATAGATTATCTTCCTGAAGGAGTGGGAAACCTTGAAATACAAAAGTAAAAGTACTTTCGAAGACAATAGGCAAGCTTGTCAACTTAGAGACTTTGGATTTGAGTATACTCATATGAGTGAGCTTCCAATTTTGATCAAGTATTTGAAAAAGCTGCGTTACCTATGTGCTTACCGTTCAGAATGTCCCTATTCCTCTTATGGAGAATGTACAAAAATTCAAAAAAGGGTTAATAGATCTGTGAAAGCTAAGTGGTGTGCAAGTGATATGTTAAAGGAAATTGCATTAAACTCTTTATTTGTAACACATGAGACATTAGAGAAGCTTAAAAATGTACCCAAAGTCATTGCCAACGCTGAAATGGATGGAGGACTATTAGTCATGTCTGTTAAAGATATCTTGGATAGGCAACTTAAATGTGGCAAGGCATTACCAGAGAAGGGAGGGCAAGGAGACTACTGCCTGTTAATTAATAGGTTGGTTTCTCTAAGCTCTCTCTTTTAGTTTCATATTTAAAGTTGTTTTACAGTTAGATGACTCTTAAATTTGCCTTCTGCTGGGTATATACATATTTTTCTATCAAGTGTTTGTTTTCATTTGATGATGTGATAGACTTCACATATTTTTACAATTTTCTTAAATTCTTCTCTCAACCTTGTTGATATTATCTTTTTTTTACAAACAAACCGATTTTAATGTTTTAATCAATTATGATATTTTATTTATTATCAATTGCAAGTTTGTAATATTGCTGTTGCTAATGTATTTTTCATAAACTTCAGTGTGTAATACACATTTTATAAATGTGTGTTTGTTGTTGTGTGGATATTAGCACTATTTATATTTGTATATTTTGTGGTTCACCATAAATAGATAAAATTTATGTTTTAATCTGCATATTGGACCATATTTTCTTTTGTTTTTTTTTTTTTTCTCTTTTTATAGTGTAAGTAAAATAAAATCTCAATTAGATAGCACAGATAAATCAAATCTAGGTTCGGTTCACAGATTAGGATTCTCTCATACCTTTCTTCACAAAATGTATAGGCTGGCACACGACTGTTTCAACCTAACATAATCACATAAGGCTTCAGTTGTCAAGTGCAGTGCATGGTTAAAAAAATATGGAGTTTATTGTTTGGTCAACATCAACTTGATGTAGCAAGACACATGGACTTTAACCACCTCTATCTAGCTCAACAAAACTGGTCAAATTGTTGGTTTCTATCCATTGCAAGTTTTGGGCTTTTACGTGGGCGGATATCAAATTGTCTAACGTTTTAAAAATTTTAGTGTATCAAATCTAAATGTTGTTGGTGAAGAAGGTTTTAGTATTGTAGTTGTAAGTTGTAACTTGTATGATCTCTTTTTATATATAAATCATTTTGTTTGCTTTCACTATTAGTGTAATATTGTTGCTAAATTTCTTTGATGGTATGCAAATTATTTTAAAATTTTTATGCATTTTGTTGGGCTAAATATAGGGTCATGGGTCGGGTCCACTTAAGATGACCCAAACAGCCCAAGATCCATTTGGATTGATATAAATAACTGCAGGGGCAGTTATATTCAGTTGCCAACACAACTGCTAGGAAGTTTTATAAGTTTATACAGGGGTGAATGAGTGATTTACAAACACTCTAATACACTTACAATAAAACGTACAAAAACTAAATAAACGGCACAACACAGAACAGAGCAAATACATGAGAGAAAATACAGAGAAGACAATTGGCAAAGGCAAATCACACTATGATTTGAGGTTCCTTTCTGTCAATGTAATTGGAATCCAATCAGTTGAACAACCAGGATCCAGAGACATTTTCGCTCTGTGAAATTGGTAAGTTTTCTGTTCGGTTTTATCTCATTTTATGATTTGTGTATTGCTTTAATTGTTTTCACAATTTATAAGCAAATATGCTATATTTCTTTGAGAGGTACTCTATGCTTGGTTCCATCATCATGTACAAGAAATTGATGGACAATTTTTAATAGGAAGCAGTGTCGTAAAGGCATTAATTGATTGGTTCAAAATACAGAGCAATATATCATATGGTGTTACTGTTGACGTCAACTTTAGTTTTTCATGTTGATAGAAGAAGGCCCCTCTTGATGTTTAATAGCAGTATAGAATTGTGTTTCTTTAGCCATCAAAAGATTTATCATGGCCGGAAATTAAAGATGAAGAAGTTCATACATTTTTGGTCTCCTACAAGTGTAGGATGGAACAGAGAGAAAGGTCACATGGTAATTGTGCACAGACAATGAAGCCAAAGTTGGAGAGGGCATGCATTTGGCTTGGAAATTGATATCATAATAGATTATAATCAACATTGAGAAGACAGTGAAAATTACACACTAAAGAAATTGATATGTCTGGAAAATTAATGATTGTTGAAACAATTTATGCATCATTTGGACGCTGTTGTTTGATCTTATTTGTAATGACTGGAAAATAGAATAAAACTTCCTAACATCAAGTTTTACTTTAAAATTCTTTTTTTAAAAAAAAAAAAAAAACTAACTGTTGGGCTTCATTATTATTTGGATCTGGTCCATATAAACCCAAATAAACCGAGTCTGACCTGATAAGAATTTGGATTGGAACCAAAAACTGATAGCAATTATTGGTGGTTATCAGATGATAACAGCCTCTTTGTTGGCAGTTTAAAAACACACAATTTTACGTTTTAACTGTTCTAACATACACAAACATTCAAAAGAACAGAGAAAATAGGTTGGGCAAAAGGCACTTTACACTGTGATCAGAGAATTTGGTACTAGACCATTGGTGATTAGTTCTGACTAGTTGAACAACTCTATTTGCAGGGACATTAAGGCAAAAACGGTTTGTTTTTAGTTGTTGTTTTGATATACAGTACACGTTTGCTTTCACTAACAATTCAATTTAATTTGCATAGTGATTAAGAATGTATACCCATCACTTCAATCCAAAACTATATCATCTTCAACCAATGTACCAAAATATCTGCCTAATAAGTCCATACTTGTTATATATATGGTCTCCTATGTAAGGGTAGGCACAAAAACATGACCCAACCAAATCAATTCGAAACCGAATCGATTTCATGTGTTCAATTCGAGTCATGTGGAAATAACAAGGGTGTTGCAAAACTGATAAAATTTTGATTCAATTCAGGTTTAGGTGTTTAGACCCGAACAAAACCGAAAACCAATATATTTATTTTAATTTTTTTATATAGCAAAATTACATATGTGCCCCGAGGGTTATTCAAAATTTTTGAATAACTCTAAGGGCACATGTGTAATTTTGATGGTAATAACCCTAAATCAAACTTGACCGGTCATGATTCCAATACATGTTTTCCATTCTCTTTCCTCTAGGATGGCAAAATGAACAGGGTCCTCAGACCCGACCCTTACCCGTAATAATGCGGTTCGGATATAGACCCGCACCATTTTTTTAAAAACTCTTAAAAGAATCGGGTCTGAAAAAACCCGTATATTACGGGTAGGATATGGTTCTGGTGCGGGTCTCTATCAAACCCTCAAAAGACCCATTGTTTGTATACCTCCTACCCGGTTCGTTTTTGAAAGAAACCTAACCTCTCAACTTATTCAACTCTCCCGACGCTCTCTCTGTCCAATTTCCATCGCCGCCGTGTCATCGCCGACCACCAGAACATCTCCGTCTCTCCCTCTCCATCGCCGACCAATGAAACCCAGGTTTGTTTTCAAAAAAACGGAGGTCTTTTAAATTTTTCTGGGTCTTTCGCATCTGGGTTTTACTTCGATTCATCTATGCCTCCCAAGTCCTTCATAGCTTGTTGTTTCGCATCTGGGTTTTGTGTCTTTTGTATCTTCTATGATATATTATCTGGTTATTTATGTGTTATTGATGTTATTGATGTTTGGATATTTAGAACTCCATTGAAGATCAAGTTCAACTTGAAGCTATTACTTACTTTGCTTTCAAACAGTTTATATGGGTCTTTGTATTGCATTTTCAAAGTCTAGATTTAGATTTGAAACTGCGATCTGTTACTGGGCATGGAATCACAAAATTTTTGTTCTTGTTTGTGGTAGTGTTATGTTGAATCTAGATGGGCTCTGTTTGGTAAAGCTTGGGATATGGATCTGACTTGCCACTTTTATCTATTGTTCACCATTTGAGGTTGGATTCAGGTAATTCTAGCTGTTGTTCGTTAACAAATTATGAACTAACTGCTTGTAGCTGGAAATTGGTTTCTTTTACTAAGCCTGTGATGTTAAAAATGGACTTGGAATGTGTTTTGGCTTTACATGATTGCTTGTCAGTTTTGTGGTTACTTTATAATTGAGATAGTGCCAACATATGAAGGAGCATCTGCTGAAAATGCAATGAGTTATAATTTTAGTCGCTTGTAGCCTGTTTGTAAGGGGTATTTGTTCACCATTTGATGTGACACATGAAAAGGCTTACATTGATGAATGAGGAGAATGATTCTGTTATTGCTAAGTTGGAATCAAGTATCGATTTACTTAATGAAGACATTCAAAATGTTGAGCATAATTTTGCAAGTCTAGCTGTTGCCCCATCCCCGGAGGTGACTGACTTGTGACCATTTTGCTTGTTCGTGTTCTAAATCATTGACTCATCATGGAGATGAACATATGGAACTTAATTGGCTTGTGTGATAGTGTGGGTCTGTTTGGTCACCTACTGATTGTGTATAGTCATACTAGTGCACATGCTGTACTGAAAGTTGGTTTTTTATGATTAATACTCATATACGGTGGATTAACAGTAAAGTAAAAAGTACTTTTTGTTTTTGCTATAATTATACTTTCATGGGAAATATTCTTAGGGTGACAATGATTCAAGTCCTAGCAGTGCTTTTTATTAATCTTGTAGCTGCACTAATTTGATGTTCATGATGTTTTCTCTTGAATTTGTATTACTTGATTTCAGTTAATCCAATAAGAAAAGTTTCAAGTATTGAATATGGGGATATGTTTCATTTCCTATCCATCTGGATCCCTTTATTTGTTATATTTTTTTTATTATTAATTGAATTGTTATATACGATAGTGAGAGGGAGAATACATTGAAGTTGTTAGATAGTTTGGATGGTAGAGTTGCAATTACTACGGATATGTGGACATCAAACACAAAAATGGGATATATGGTTGTGACTATGCATTTTATTGACAAATCATGAGTGTTATATAGTCGAAATTATGTATATTATTCGTATAAATTTAATATACATTATATATTATTCGTAATTTTTAACTTAATTTTAAAGTTTTTACTTGATTTGTTCTATTAGGTGGCGTTTCAGAGGAAGAAATATATCATAAACAAGATGAAGAAGAGACATTATTATCTTGATTTTATTTTTTTATATTTATATTTATAAATTCTTTTGTTATTTTGTGATGTAAATTAAAGATAAATTTTTACTTTAATGTTATTTTTTGTTTAATTTTAATTGTGGCAAATTTTTGTAAAAATTGTCAAGAATAATTATGGAATGAATTATGTGATGTAAAATTAGTTTAATTTATTTTGTGAGAAAAAATTGATTTAAAAAAAAAAAAATGGTTGAAATCTTAGATCCATTCAATTTGGTAGTCCATAAAAAAATTTTAGAAAAATTTTGGGATTTTTTTTTTTTAAAAAAAAAAAAATGGGGTCAACCAGAATTTGATCAGGTTGACCCAGTCAATTCGGATTTGATCCGGGTCAGATCTAGGTCTGGTGTGGGTCTGCAGCGAACCCGCAAAATGAGTGGGTCGGTTCTGGAGATAAGATCTGGATCCTCAAATAAAAAAGAGGGTCCAATGCAGGTTTAGGCTTGGTGCGGGTTCAGACCCGCATTTTGCCATCTTTACTTTCCTCTCTCTGCTTCATAGATAAGAGACGCCAATTTCTTTTTCTTAATTCTCCCTTCTTTCTTTCTTCTTCTTCATTTACCTCCATTTTCCTCTTTGCTTCTGTTAGAAAAAAATTGATAACAAGAACAGGTAATACTATATCAAAATAAAATTCTGGAGACTCTTAAGTTTACAATGAATTTGCAACAAAATAAAAAATTAAAAA
Source organism: Dimocarpus longan (assembly GCA_022984855.1). Lineage (NCBI taxonomy): Eukaryota > Viridiplantae > Streptophyta > Magnoliopsida > Sapindales > Sapindaceae > Dimocarpus > Dimocarpus longan. The sequence goes on along the minus strand of CM041023.1, from coordinate 10,292,023 downwards.
ATTAAAAAAATCAAAAGCTTTTTGTGTTGAGACCCATAATAACCATAGTGTTTTTAAGATAAATTCGTTATTTATCTCTGAGTTGTTCAGTGTTTGTCTTATAGGATATAATAATACCAACCAGACTCGTCCGGCAAACTAAACAATATTTGAACCTTTATTACTCTAGGCATTTACAATTAGGAATAGTACTTGAGAAAAAATAAACAGAAAGACAAAATGGATTCTCAGTTATCTCTAAACAACCAGAAAATATGTTAATTTATAGTCTTCATGTGGGCAATTACAAAACTGATTTAAAATCAGCCATTATATTGAATCAATAGCTACACTTGAAAATTCAAATTTATAATTAACACTAACGGTTACAATTTGAATATTCAATTTTTTTTATTCATGGCAATTAAAACTGCTATTCAATTTTATAGTTAATATTTGAAGTTTACAATTTGAAAAATTAAATCTATAATTTAGTTGTGCAATTACACTTTTTCAAATTCTTGTTTTTTTTTTAGAAGTACATTTTTTTCAAATTCAATAAATGTATTCATGGCACTTAATCTATCAGTTATATTTTAAAAATTAAATCTTCAATTCAATTTTTATTCATCCAAATTCCATTTTTTCTATGAATCCATCTTGATCCATCTTAATCAAGATCTTTAACCCAACAAAAAATGGATCCTTAAAATGGGTGTTTATCCCATTTCTCCAACAATCCCCCACATTAATGAAATTGACAAAGAAGACAAAAACTATAACTCAAAAAACGCTTATAAATGGTGATAGAGTTTAATGATCAGATTATATATAGACTAGGTAGGTTTTAGCCTTTGAATCTTCCCTTGTGAAAATATATTTTCTTTATTAGTTGATCAATAGACGTGATGTCCTTGAACTGTTCTATCATTTGTGTAACCGATTATACGTCTCACACATAAATCTTTTCTAATACAATTAGTTCTCACTGTTATGTTCATTTTGGCCATGATCATCTCCCTGACTTTGCAAGAGTTTATAAATGATTGAGCCCCCATAATTCTCATTAGAAATGACCCTACATTTCCCTCATATGGGTGATCTCTTAATTTAGAGTAACCTGCATTACTCTGCTCATATTCCCGATCCATAAGGATCATTGAAAGCATAGCTTATTCTAACTTTTACAGACATCACTATTTTATTATATGAATGGACAGAAGGATAACCTATAATAGATAAGAAGGAAGATATCCTCTATACTGATACAACCAAGCCTTTACAGTTAAATTGTCCTATTGAACCTAGATCTTGGGATCTCCAGTCACATAGGTTGGGTTTCCTTTGTAATGACTTATTATTTCATGGGCTTTAGTCTCATTCCCCTTAATGATTTTTCAACTAACTTTCTATTTAACCTTTGGTTAGCTGATCTGTAATGTTACCCTTTAACTTTATATAGTCAATGGTGATACCCCCAGTTGAGAGTAATTGTCTCACGGTATTATGTCTATAACATATATGTTTAGACTTATCATTATACATATTATTTTAAGTCATTCCTATTGCAAACTGGCTATCATAATGGATGCAAATTACAAAAATTAGCTTTGACCACATTGGAATATCCTCTAGAACATGGTGTAACCATTCAACCTCTTTAGATTTCACACTTATCCATATAAGCTTTGATGGATATTAATTTTTCTATCAAATTTCTTCATATCAAACCTCACAAAGTTTGAAGACTTTCACATAATAATCATATACTGGAATAGTGCTCATAGTCTGTGAATAGTATGTAAATCAGGTAAGTTTTCAGAAAAGAGAAGTCGGTTACAATAGACATACTTAAATACCAAGTCTTTCCTAGATATGCACTTACACACCATCACACTTATTTCTAACAACAAATTCAAATTTCATTGTGGATCTAGTTATACATGTTTGTTTTGAGAATTTCCATAAATCCATGGTTGTCTTTTTAGACATGTACATATTGTACTAAACATCAGCCAAACCATTCATAATATAATTCCTAAAAAGGGAATTTGAATGGTTTCATGCATTAATGGCACTAATGACTTGAATATCTATCTCGTCATTTTTTTTTTTTTATAAGCATCTTTCATTAAAAACCTTACATGGTTTAAGGTGGTCAAATAGCGTCTCTTGCTGCCACCTCCTTGAAATTCAAACCACTGAACTTCTCCAGTTTTTCCCAATGGTTTATAGAAACCGAAATCAATATTATTAGATTATCCAGTTGTATAACAGACAAAGTTATTATCATATATACACTTATAAAACCAAAAAATAATGGTATTTTAATCTATTATGAATTCTATTGATTTTGCAATTACAAAATATTAATCTAAGAATTAAATTGTAAATTCAATTTAGAGTTAAACACGACTGCATTTACAAAATTTAAAATAATTTTGTAAATTCAATTCAGAATTAATCATATTTGTAGTTACACAATATAATTGACATTCAAACTTGCAATTATTCTAATTTATTTCATCAATAAATCTTTCAATTACAACTGCACTTCCCACTCAACCTTGCAATTATTTCATTCAAATGCAATCAATTGTAAATTTTTGTTACAATTGCAATTCAAAACTTATTCAACTTAAAAAAATCTTTATTTCATTCAAACTTTAATGAAATAATTAACTTATTAAACCAACATAATTGCAATGAAATCAATTGTACTATTCACTTACAATTGTCATTCAAAATTTAAATAAAATTATTTATTTAATTCATAACTGAAATGAAATAAATAAGTTATTAATCCAATTCATTATTTTCATAAAATCAATCGCAATTATTTGTTTAATTCGAAAACCGTAAATGAAATAATTCAAATGAAATTAATTGCAACCATTTTATCATTATTTCAATCAAATAAAATATTTAGTGGCAACTAATTCAAATTCAGATTAATTTAAATTCCAACGGGTGATGTTTCAACTTCAATTTCTTATTCACTCAATAACTATTTTGGATTTATGATCACATCAATTTGATGTCCTCACAAAGAAGAAAATCATCACCTTGATCTTCCAAAACAGAGATCAAACCTCAATCAAAATAGTTCATAAAATTGGACTTTAATGTCTCAATTTTTAATAATTGACTTAAACAAACATTTTAAAAGTCAATTATCACAATTGTTTATTAATAAGTTATTTGAAATAAATCTAAAATGCCAAATTCAATATTTCAATGCTTGTATCAAACCCAAAACAGAATTTTAGTATTTGATACAAACCCGAAACCTAAACAATAATTCAGAAGATTATTTCCAGTGTGTGTATCAAATCTGAAAATAAATATTTCAGTGTTTGAAACAAACCTGAAAACGAATAGGATTTTTTTTTTTTTTCAAAATTCAAACCACATTTCTTTGAGTTAATTTTGAAACCAACCAATAATCCCAAATTTCTTCTCTTAAATTCAAATCGAACTAATTAAGATCGAATTTCAATATTCTAGAAATTTTAACCCAATTGGTTTGAGTCAAATTTCCAATACTTTCCTTGATTAATTAAGAATATCAATTTATTAAAGTTGAATTCTTTTTCAAAATCAAAATCAAGATGAAAAAGAATATCTTATCAATATTTTAAAACAACAGTCACACTGTTATCACCTCAGTTTTAATAAAACAAATTAAAATTCAATTACACTACCTTAGCAAAATGATTTAAATCAAAACCGTCTTAGCAAACTAGTTAAGAGAAATTGATTTTCTTTTAAACTTATTGAACCAAAACCAATCAAATTTGTTGCAAAACAAAATTGCAACACACATTTTCTCTCTTATTCAACAAAATAATTTCACAAAGATAATTTTTTTCTTTAAAAAAAATCCAAATAATATTTTTTTAAGAAATTGTTTTGAAACCAACTCCATATAGAGTGAAGAATTAGAGATTCAAAAATTGTTAAAACAATGAAAAATTGAATTAACCAATCTCAACTGCTACAATACATATTCTCCATAACAAAGAAGCAGACGATTAAGTGGAATTTGGATAAGTGGAAATTGAATTGAAGATTTGGAAAATTACATATAGATTGAATCCTTATTGATCTATCTCAATCAAGATCTCTAACCTAATAGAAAATGGATCTTTAAAATGGGTGTTTATCCCATTTTTCCAACAGTTTCTTCTAGTTTCGTCAACACCCCTCCATTTTCCTCTTTCTTTCTTCTTCGTAGAGATGTTAACGCCCTTGTTTCTTTTTTCTTCTTCATTAATCAGTTTGGGTTTGTGTTAAGTTTCATTTTATTTATTGTGTTTTATTTGAGTTTGTGTTATGTTATTTTTTTATCAATAACATATTTTTATTTTTATTTTTTTGTGCTATCTATATTTGTGTTTAATTTTTTTGTTGCGTTTGATTTCCATTTATGTTACATTTTTTTGTTGTAGTCTTGTTATCTGTTTGTGTTGTATTTTCGTTTGTGTTATTGTTGTATTTTTGTGTTATCTGTGTTTGTTTTGTTTTTATTTTTTGTTCACTTCTTCTTCTAGATTCTTCTTGTTTGAGTTTGCTATGATGTTGAATGATTGATTTCCAAAACCGACAAGGACCAAACCGACCCGGACCAAATTAATTGTGTTCAACTCAAGTCAGTTTCATTCCTCAAAATTTTCATATTTTATTCTTAAGATTGAGAACCGAACAAAAAAAAATCGGTTTGGTTCGGTTCGGTTCGATTCAATTCCATCAGGAACTGAACTGAACATGAAGTTGTTCACCCCTACCTACAAGTGAAGAATGGAACAGAGAGAAAGGTGACATTGTAATTGTGCACAGACAATGAAGCCAAAGTTGGAGAGAGCATGCATTTGGTTTGGGAATTGTTATTACAATGGATTATAATCTATGTTGAGAATACGATGAAAATTACATGCAAAAGAAATTGATATATTTGGAAAATTAATGACTGTGGATACAATCTATAAACCATTTGGACATTGTTGTTTGATCTTATTTGTAACGATTGGAAGACAGAATAGAATTTCCTTTATTAACCAAAAGATCGGGTTTTACTTAAAAATTCTTTAGAAAACTAACTGTTGGGCTTCATTGTAATTTGGATTTGGTCCACTTGAGATAACACAAACAACCAAGTCCGACCCGACAAGAATTTGGATTGAAACCAATAACTGATACAAATACACTTTTCGTGCACCAAGATTTCATGAGTTGTAGGATCAACACTTTGAAGCAACATTATGCACAAAGGGCCATTGAATTTCAATCATGAGACTTTCAAAAACAACCTAAAACTCATTTCCTCAATGCTTTGTTTTTGTGAATCGGTGAAAGCTGAAACAACTGGATAGAACTTTTTTGGATAGCAGATTGTTTGCAATTTCATGTCATCAAGAATTTTAACATTAGTCATTGCTTTACAAATATCTCTAAACTACCAAAATGAAGATTGATGATGTTTTCTTGAACAAAAACAAGTGATGTTTAGCTATGTTGACTAGTTTAAAGAAGAGATTATAGTTGATGGTTAGATAAGAGGTTAGGGATCAAGGTTAGAGAAGAAAAAGATGAGAGAAGAGATTTTGGTTTATGAATGTTAGAATGATGGTTTAGGGTTTATAGAAGAGATTAGGGTTAGAGAACAGAGAAATTGCAAAAGAGATTTGAGTTTATGAATGTTGATTTGGGAAGTTGGAAAGTTGCTACCTAAATTTAATTTTCAAAACAATTTCAAATTTCAGATTCTTGAATGCAACCACTTATTTATTAAGCAAATCAGTGACCGCATAATGGACTTGGAATTTGAAAATATCACAGTAGTTGACATTCATCAAGGTTTGTATTAATTAAAGTATTTTGAATTTTCAAAAAGTGACTAGTTCAACAGGTTAGTAGGTTGCTAATAGGTAAAATTTTTAAAGATGTATCGAAACCTAGGTGCACTCAAAGGGAACTATGTGTGTGTGTGTGTGTGTGTGTGTGTGTGTGTGTGCGCGCGCGCGCATGTGTATATACATATATATATACATATTTATATATTGTTAGCAATTTGCATATATAAATAATTATTAAACAATAAACAACTTGAACTATAATATTGAACGAGTAAATTGCAAGATTAAATAAATAAAAAGACAATTAGATTAATTAAAAAATTACATAATAATGAGATAAACAGTAAAAGCAATAATAATAAAATAGACAACAAAAATAAAATTAAGACAAGAAATAAGCAAATAAAATAACATAGAAGCAATGATGAGAAGATGAATAATAAAATAAAAGTAAAAGACAAAAGTATATAAAATTAAAATAATATAGAAGCAATAATAAGTGTAATACCCTCTCTCGAGGTTATTACTGTATATGTGTACGGAAAGATGTAAAGTACTAATATACCCTCGTTGATAAACTAATAAAAAGAATTTTTAAGTGTTTAGTAGAGAAATTTAATAATTGTAAATTTTTGGAAGAATTGGGAATAAATTCAAATTTTTTTTAAAAAAAAATTGGACATATAAGAAAAATATCAGATTTTTAGAATGAGTGGCAAGATGGTAAATAAAGGGAAAGGACAAGAACATTTGGAAAAAATAGAGAATTCTTTAGAATGTGGCAAATTTGTGATTTTAAGGAAGTTTAAGGGTTAAAGACGAGCTTGACCCACACCTATAAATAAGCATGTGTGGTGAGCAAATTGTCGAGAGAAGGAGAGAGTGAAAGCGGAAGAAGAAATATCTAGAGAGGAGAGTGAAAGACTATTGGCAGAGTAGAGGAGCAGAGCTGTCGTCGTTGATCCAAGACTAGATTTTCGCTGTTGTGAGGGGCGAGCTAGCTGCTGGAAGGTGAAGAACAGACTTGTGAACCAGATCTGGTAAGATTCAAGTGGTAAGAACTAAGTTTTCATGGATTTATTTTAGTGGGAAACCTATCCAACAGTCTATGAACTCCATCTAATATTTGGGAGATTCTGTGCGTAGATCTGGTGATATTGAAGTAGTAAGTGAGCTAGAAAGCAAGGCTAAGACTGAGGAATCTAGTAAGTAAAGTAGTTGTGAAATAATGTTGATTTGTAGGAATTTGATGGTTGTGTTGGATGACTGAGTTCTATCGTGGAACCTATTGAGGTCAGAGGAGTGTTAATGCTTGTGTGTGAGCTTGGGCAGGAGCTTGCGAGGTGCGAGCTGGATGAATACCTATAACTTTTTTAACGCTAGTCAAGTTGGCCTAAGCGTGAGCTCGCAAAGAACGAGCTGAATGATGTTGTCCCAGCCCACTGTACTGCCTGTCCAAGCTAGACTAAGGCAGAAGCTTGTAAGGACGAGCTAGTTAAAAGTAGCAGTCGCAGGGTGCGAGCTGGACATTGTTGGGGAATTAAGCCAAGCTATAGGGGTAGCAGCTCACTAAAAGGGTGAGCTGAGCGAGCTCACTAAGTTGGGAAATATCCTCAATTCGAGCTGAGCTAGGTAATGTAAGAGCTCACATGGGTTGAACTGAATACGAGTTGGAGCTCACAGCTCTAGCTGAAAGGGACAGTACAGTCCTTTGCAACTCGGGTGAGATAGAGAAAATAGAACCGATTTAAGTGACTTGCAAACTAAGTTAAGATTTCTTGTGTGACCAAGTGTAGGTGGTGTAGCGAGCTGTAAAAGAGGTTGTTGAGCAAGAGTGACTCAAGTTTGGAAAGCAAGCTGTGAGTGTGAAAATATTTTAAATATTTTTAGTTTATTTAACAAGAATCTTATTTTCATTCATTGTTCTTTTAGCTTATAAATAATTTATGTTTTAGCATGAAAGGAAATAATTATTTATATGTTGGTATGCAATATATATATTTATGATTTCTTTTTATAGTATAAAAAAGAAATAGATTTAAATTACAGAAAAAGAGAAAAAAGTTTTCAAACCTAGTGGGCAACTCAAGCTTTTATAGATAGACATTTTAGCATTAAACCTGGCCAATATACCCCACAATATATGACAAGTATTATGAGGGTTAGTCCTGCTAACATCGAGGCGATAGAGTCTATCGTGTCTGTCAGTCGCCCTCTACACTTGTGGGGTATTATCTCGACGCACGGTGTGCGATGATAGTTTCACTCCGTGGTTACGAGATGTCTTTGTAGCTTTGTCACGATGAGCGATGCTAGTCTTTGCGTCATATGACCCCCCCCCCCCCCCCCCCCCCCAAAGCTAAATGGAACTAGTTTGGTCGCTCATATGGTTCTAGTTTCTCTTGAGTTTCCATTAGAGTATTTCTAGAAAGGAAAGCATACCATTAAAAAGCAGATTTTAGAAAAAAAAAATTGTTTTTAGAATACTAAACGTTTTAGCCTTTTTAAATGAGCTTTTACAACTTTATAGAAATTTTATTAAAAAAAAAAAAAAAACCCAAAACTTTTAGAATTAAAAAATATATATATTTCTAAAGAAAAAAAAATGTTTTCAAAATGTTTTTGGGAGGAAATTTTAAATATAAACGTATCCACACTTACTAAGCTTTGTAGCTCATAACGTTTTTGTTTTCAAAAACCTCTCTAGGTGCAGGAACAGATAATCTAGGTGCCAGAGCGCCACGTTCAGACTAGGTGGGCCTACGATCGACGACGTTGCTTAATCTTTTTGTATAAAGCCTACGATTTAAATTTTAATCATGTAATTTGCATATTTCCAGATTTATTAACAAATATTGTAAAACTTTTATATGATGCATGCACGTTTTAGTTACTTGACAACTTATGACGATGCTTTTGGATTATGTTTTGAGAAATCTGTTTTGTTATTTGAAATGAGATTTTAAAATATATGTTTTATATGTTTAGAAATTGATAAATAGTTAATCCACGGTATCCTTTTAGATTTTATTAGTTAGACTTTAGAAGGATTTCGTGGGATACCCGACAGGATCGCTAGATTTGTTAGTAGGAATGCAGGTCGAATCTTGTCAATAAGAGGATGAACAATTAAATAAAATTAAAAGACAAAATATAAAACAAATAAAAAAAAATTGGAATCGAGGTTTGTATTTAACATAGTATTCTTAAAATAGATTTCACCTCACACTCGAAGGTTAGTGTTTATCTCCCAGGATACAACAATTTAAAGTCAAATAAAATTTGGTGAACCAAAGCGTACCTTAAATTGAGCACTAAGAACACCTAAACTAGAATAGCAAGAATAGAGAGTATTTGAGAGAAAATATGAAAGAATTGTGATGTTTGCTCAAGTGCATTCTCTCGACACATTTGGAGTCAATTTATAGGCTCAAGTGAGGGTTCAAAATAGAATTAACCCTTGATTTTAATTTGATGGTTACAAATCAAAGAATTAATTCAATTCAATTTGGCGGTTACACAAGATTGAATCAACCATTAAACCAATGAACCTAGCCATTATTTGAATTCCAATTCAACATTTACAAGACAACATGCAAATTTAATTTTGCATAATTAACTTGTGATTAATTCTATCATAAATCACAATGTTAATGACTAAAAATCAAAACCAAAATTTAAACTTAATTCAGTTTTTTTATTTTCAATTTTAAAATGGCTACATTGAATCTTTCAATTCAATTCATCAATTTTTTTTTTCATAGTTTTCAATTGGTGCTTGATGAGTTTCAATTTCTCATTCATCTAAGCACCTTCCACTACAATCAACATTTCTAACCCAAAAAAAAAAAATGGGTCCTTTAAATGGGATTTTATTCCGATTTTCTAACAGCACCCCCAACATGTGTGCTTCTTTATTTTTTTTCTTCTTCGGCATCTTGCACTTTGAAGATTTGCAACCCACCTTGTCACAATTGAAGCCTTTTCCAGTGAAATTTCTTCTTGGAAACTCCACCCTTAGGTCCTAACTTGGCCTTGTTCTTATTTGATTTGGAGCTTTTGCCTTGCTTTACAGTATTTTCCTTCATCATTGAAGGGAATCCTTTCTTTTCGAAACCCCTATTGTCTTCTTTTATATAAAGCTTGACAATTAGCTCCTCAATATTCATCTTTTTTCACTTATGCTTAAAGTAGTTCTTGAAATCTTTCCATGCAAGGGGCAATTTCTCAATAATTGCAATCACTTGGAAAGACTCACTGGACCATCCATTCAGAATGTATTTCATGCAAAATCACCTAGATTTCCTACACTTGATTAACCACCTTTTTAGAATCCACTATTTTATAATCTAAGAATTTACCAATAAAAAATTTCTTAGCATCAGCATTTCAGTTTTATATTTTTTGTCTAGTGAATTCCAAACTCCTTAGCCATTTTCTTATAAGCATAACCAAAGAAAGTCTAGCCAAACCATTCATGATATAATTCCTACAAAGAAAGTCTGAATGGTTCCATGCATCAATTGCAATGCTGACTTGCAAATCTAGCTCATCACCATCTTGCTTAGGAGCTTCCTCAATCAAGAATCTCACAAGAATCAAGGTGGTAAGATAAAATAGTATCTTTTGCTGTCACCTCTTGCAATTCAATCCATCGAATTTCTCCAGTTTCTCCAGATGATTCATAGGAGCCGAAACTAGTACATTCAAGTTAGGCAATTGAGCCACAGACAATGGAGCCACAGGCATTAGAGCCATAGGCACATTCTATTTGATTAAGTCCAATAAATATTCAAGCTATAGAAACATTAGTGCAAACAAAACAAATAATGCAAGAAATCGATATCTGTTTTAATATTGTTAGCAATTTGCATGTATAAATGATTATTAAACGATAAACAACTTAAACTATAATATTGAACTAGTAAATTGCAAGATTAAATAAATAAGAAGACAATTAGATTAAATAATAAATTACATAATAATAAGATGAACAATAAAAGCAATAATAATAAAATAGACAAAAAAAAAATCAAAATAAGAAATAAGCAAATAAAATAATATAGAAGCAATGATAAGAAGATGAATAATAAAATAAAAGTAAAAGACAAAAGCATATAAAATTAAAATAACACAAAAGCAATCATAAGAGGATGAACAATAAAATAAAATTAAAAGACAAAATATAAAACAAATAAAAGAAAACTGGAATCGAGGCCTTTGTTTAACTTAGTGTCCTTAAAACAGATTTCACCTCACACCCGAATGTCAGCGTCTCTCTCAAAATACAACGATTTAAAATCAAAGGTACCTTAAATCAATCACACCTAAACTGAAATAGCAAGAACAAAGAGTATTTGAGAGAAAATATGAAACAATTGTGATGTTTGCTCAAGTGCATTCTCTCAACACATTTGGAGTCAATTTATAGGCTCAAGTGAGGGTTCAAAATAGAATTAACCCTTGATTTTAATTTGATGGTTACAAACCAATTAAATCAAAGAATTAATTCAATTCAATTTGGTGGTTACACAATATTGAATCAACCATTAAACTAATGAACCTAGCCATTATTTGAAATCCAATTCAACATTTACAAGACAACATGCAAATTCGGTTTTACATAATTAATATGTGATTAATTATATCATAAATCACAATGTTAATGAATAAAAATCAAAACCAAAATTTAAACTTAATTCAATATTTGATTTTCAAATTGAATCTTTCAATTCAATTCATCAATTTTTTTTTTTTTTTTTTTAATTTCCAATTGGTGCACAATGAGTCTAAAATTTTCATTTATCCAAGCACCTTTCACCACAATCAATATTTCTAACCCAAAACAATGGGTCCTTAAAATGGGATTTTATGCTCATTTTCTAACATATATATGTACATATATATTTATATATATACAGATATATACGTACATACACACACACATAAATATGTATATACAGATATATACATATATACATATATATGTATATATATATGTATGTATATATATACGTGTATGTATATGTATATGCGTGTGTGCATATGTACATATATACATATATATGTATATATGTATATATATACATGTGTATACATATATACATTCAATTTTAAATTTAAAAATTGAATTTAAATTAAATTAAAACTAAATAAATTAAATTAAAAAGTAATTAAATGGTTGGGTTATGAATCAACGCCTAAGCCAAAGAGCTCAAGCCCAAAGGCCCAAGGCCATATATACATATATACATATGTGCATATATGTGTGTGTGTGTGTGTGTGTATATATATATATATATATATATATATATATATTTACATACATGGCCTAGTGCCTTTGTTTTATATATATATACACACACATATGTATATATATATATATATATATATATGCATATTTATATATATATGTATTTATGGCCTTGGGCCTTTGGGGCTTGGGCTCTTCAGCTTAGGCTTGGATTCATAGCCCAACCATTTAATTACTTTTTAATTTAATTTGTTAAGTTTTAATTTAATAAAATTCAATTTTTAAATTTAAAATTGAATATGTGTGTGTCTCTCTCTCTCTATATATATATATACATATCTATATGGCCTTGGGACTTTGGGGCTTTGGGCTCTTTTGCTTGCGCTTGGACTCTAGCCCAACCATTTAATTACTTTTTAAATTAATGAGAAAATGCAGAAAATAGCTCATTTTTTAGAGTCCACTTGAAAACTAACCTCTTTTTTTTAGGTTGAAAAAATTTCAATCCTGAAGTTGAGATTGATTTGAATTAACACTATGACTCACAACCTGGAAGTTGGGATTCCGAACCTAGAGATTGAGATTCTCTACCTTAAGGTTGAGATTTAAAAATAAAAATGTTATTTTTCAAATAGGTTATAAAAAAATGATTAGATTTCAATAAAACCCTAAATTAATTTATCTAGTTTTAATTTGATTCAAATTCGATTTTTAAATTTAAAATTGAATGGGTGTCTGTTAAATGTGACGTTGCTTGGTAGGGTTGTATTAGTTCTCATAAGCAGTTATCCAGCTTATATAAATAGCAGAGCAACTTAGATTTTAAATACATAATTTTTTATTTTATCTTTGCATTCATTACAAACTAAGAAATACATTAGAATTTGACCGAATTCAAAATTATTTGTGCTTGATTTCTAAATTGCAACAAGAGGATTTTGGAAACAATTGCGCAAAGTCCTATATTTACTAAAGTAGAAGGCAATTACTGTCTTAAAGCTATTGCAGTTCTACAATATTCTGTTTTCAGTTTTGATTTCATATTTTTGGTATTTTGTTTCCTTTCTCTTGATCTCATTCCAAAGTATTATTATACTCTTTGATTTGATTTATTATTATTGTATTGTTATAATATATAGTTTCTATTATAAAATAATTTTTTCCAATATCTGTTTACTTCTTTAATTTTCATTGAACTGATAGTTGATTCTAAGAGGTGGTAGTATGATAGTCTAATATGAATTTGTCTTCCAATATTTTATTCCTAGTTAAACGATGCCATTACATATGGACAAATGTATTTGATAGACATATAGGTTTATTTCTAATGTGAAATCCCTTGAAAATGTGCTGATAAACTTAGGTGATGGTTAAAATCCCCTTCCAAAAATAAATAAATAAATAAAAGAAGTCCCTTGCAAATGAAGGGTTTTTTTTTAAAAAAAAAAAAAAATCATTAGAACCGGTCACAAGAACTACCGAGATTGTGTTCGATGGACACTGGTGGTACGGCACGAAGAATAACTCCTATACGAGAAAATTAACCCACAATAGTGGGAGAATGACCCACACAAAATGGAAAAGTAGTCATATAATAAAAGTAGCCATATAGTAAATCACAAGATGGAAAAGTAGGCATATAGTAAATCACAAGCGGCTCTAGCATATCAAGTTATTTTAAATTGAGTTTGGACAAGTAAAAGGATGGGAATGCCTCGTGAAGTTTACGGGTTACGTGTGTGACTGAAGAAGACTGTAGGGTCGTCTATCTCAAATGATGGTGAGTGTATTGATAACAAATAGATTCAAAGTTAATAAATAAACTAAAAATGTCACTCTCGAATAGTTTCTCAAACTGGTCAGCAGCTTTAGAAGCTCTACGGTTGAATGCTTTTAACTGTGAAATTGATGTAGAAGTTGCTATGTCTGCACAAAATGATGTTGACTGTTTGCACCTGAAAAGAAGTATATTAAATGAATTATACTGAGGGAATTGCTGATAAATCTCTTAATATATATTTATTATAATAAAAAATCATTTTTATTTTTTTATAACAATGACCTCAATATACTAATAGTTTGACTATATTAACAGTTTGAAATAATTAAAAAATGACAAAATATAGTAAAAAGATGAAAATGCCCCTGACTAATTAATTTATGATCTTACTTTTGTGGGAAAAAAAAATTAAACATTTAAAAAATCTCAACCGTCCATCTCAAAAATAAACAATTAAGATCTAGATTAAAAATATTTTAATTCTAAAAATAATTTTTAAATTATAAAATAATTAAAATTTAAAAAATAAAAAATAAAAAAAATAAATATGTACCGTCCATCATGTTGATGGATGGTGGTGATTACTTTTCGAAAACCAAAATTAAAAAAATATATATTTAATATTTTAAAAAATTTAAAAAAAAAAAAAGTGAAAATCCAATCTGCATAGGTTAGATCTCCATTCATAAAATCCAACCATCATCCATTGTCTCTCTCGTCCCTCTCTCTCTCTCTCTTCTCCTTCTTCCCTTTTTTCTCTTCTTTTTCTTCATCTTTTTCACCAATTGATATCCCTCTCTTTCTCTCTCTTCTCCTTCTTCTCTTCTTTTTCTTCGTCTTCATCTTCTTTTTCTCTTGCCCGAATATCAAGAGAATACCTAAATCGACGTTTGGGTTTCAATCTTAAAACCCAGGGGCATCTGGGTTTCCAAGTACCGGGCTTCTATGTTTCCATTTGGAAACCCAGATGTAGATCTAGTTCCATCTTTGAATCAGACCGTCGCCCGTCATTGATCTGGGTTTCCAATCCAGACCCGCATCAGTGTCTGGATTTTCATATCGGAATCCTTCTCCCAGCTTCGTTCAATGACGAAGAACCCACCCAGGTTGGTTCGATGATAAACCCGAGTGGGTTCATACCAGAAGATGATCTAGGTTTCAAATCCAGATCGTAGAACTCAATATAAGTGATTGATTTTGATTTGAGTAGATTTTGTGGAATATTTGTGTTGATTTTGTAGGTTTTGATTTTGATTGAAGTTGGTTGAAGATGAAAGGTTGATTTTGATTTGTGTTGATTTTGTTGATTTTTTATTTTGATTTTGTGTGAGATGTTGGTTGGATGATGAACTACATGTTGGTTTGGTGATGAGATGTTTATTTATTTATTTATTTTACCATTTTTCTATTTTTTTGAAATATTATTTCTTTTCAAATTGATCTAAATCATCCATCTTTGAGATTGATGGTTTAGATATATATGATAAATTTTTAAATTATTTTTTATTAATTAATATAATTTTTAACAAAAAATTAAAAATAAGAGAAATTGATCAAAATACCTTTACTACAGTTAACTCTAACAGTTAATTATGATCAAACTGTTAGTACAAGGGAGATCATTATTATAAAAAGTAAAAATAATTTTCGATTATAATAAAGCATATATATATGGAGGATTTCCAGTAATTCTCTCGTTATTATACCGCCGGCTAGAATTCTGTAGCATGCTAGACTGCAACCGAATGTTTAACTATTATTCTACAGTACCTACATTTGTGCTTGGAAAGTTGTGAAATTTTGTTGTCTTATAATCACTCTTGAAATCTTTCGCTCTGTTAAATAAATTGTAGTCCATAAGAGGATTATATCCTTTACTTTACCTGCAGTGTACAATTTAGGTCTGTGTACTCAATCCATGAATTGGATATTTGTATCAACACGGAACCATAATAAAATACGTGGAGCAAAGGTTATTTGTATGAAAGATATGATGCCATGACTTGTTGTCTTTTGTGATTGTTCAATAGTTATACTTGCATGACATCATCTAAATTTACAGTCATATCACAGACATTCAAATTGACTGAAGTGATCTTGAATTTGTAGGCCATGGACATGGAACATGAGCTTCGAGCATTGAGAATTCAACTTGCAGAGAAATCTAAGTACTCTCTTCTGCTTCAGAAACTGGTTCAATTGCCATTCTATGCTCCTAATTTTGAGTTTTGATAGGTGTCTTACTTGGCCCATTTTGCTAGTTCAGGGTGTTCAATGCATGTTTATATGTGCTAAGGTTATTGTTGGCCCCATAACCTCTTTTCTAGTATTATCCCAGGATGGGTTGTTTCCAATAAGCTTAATGAATTTTTGACATGGTTCATTTGGCAGATAAGGTTCACTTCAGAATATTGTTTTAGATTTTAAGTGAGTTTTGAGTTTTAATTCAATTTCATGTTATTGGTGAACCACCATTTGGCCCATATTATCGTTGAGGGATGAGAAGAAAGAAAAGTACCACATTTTATATGGTTCGGATCATGGGTAGAAACCACATATGTTACTGCTGTGTCCAATATATTGGATGATTTGGGGACAGTGGAATCAGAGGATAATTAGTGTCTGCTTATAATTTGGTCTATAAGCTGACATGTGCTGTTTATCCACCATGTTTCTCTCTCTCCGTCTGTCTTTTTTCTATGAGCTTAAAAATCATAAACAAAAAAGCATAAAAAAAAATAATGGCTGGTTGACTTTAAACTGCCGAAAATTATCTCTTATCTGCTGTAAGAATGCCCAAATAAAAGACTGACATATTCATTAGCGAGTCTGTATATGACAATCATACTTTCTGCCAATGTGAAAGTGTTCATGTAGTTTGACTGATAATTAAAACGTCAGGGCGTGCGTGGTATCGTCTTAAATTGATGTTTTTGAAAGTTATATTACAAAATGAATATCATGTTTTAAAAATGTTGTTTTTAAAATTGCAATGCATTTGGTAGCGTTTGTTAATTTTGTTAATTGTTGTTTTCAAAAATAGAAAATGATGTAAAGTGTTTGGTTTTATTTATAAAATGGTTAAAATAGTTATTTGGAAGGAAAAGTATTATTTTGAAAACCTGTTTTAAAAAAAAATGAAGGACTTTTTTTTTCAACTTTTTAATTATATTTTTAAAAAAATACGTTGCTCTTCATTTTCGAAAACAACTTTTGTAAAACAGACATCCAAACAGCTTTTAGCTGCCTTTTGTTTTTAAAAATAGATAATAGTTTTTAAAAACATATCCAAACACCACCTTAATATGTCGTGAATTACATTTCTCTTTGGGTTAAAAATACGAACCTTTTTGAACCATTGTTGAGTAGTAATTCATAAACGTGCCCTATTTTTTCTGCAAATTCTTTAAAGCACCATAAGGGCATGCTGGAAGTCTTGGGGTTTAGGGAACATCACTTCTTAATTGTATTTTGAAAAGATGAGGTGTAATGGAGAGATGCTGGTGAAGAATGAATTTTTAAAACTTCAATGCTTGACATCTTCCACAAGGAAAAAAAAATCACTTTTGGAAAAAGTCTAGTATGCTAGCTTTGATGACGAAAGGTGTTAAGAGTGAATCTGATGAAAAGTAAATTTCGAAACATGTGATAGCGCCTAAATGTGATTTTTCTTGTGTCTGACAAGTAATACTAACACGATCAATATAATAATTATCTTTGGGTATGTTCTTCTCCTAGTTTTGTTGTTTTGTTGCTATTTTTGTTCCCGACATATATATTATTAAATTTCTCTTGTAGAATATATCGTATCAAGTCACGGGTGATGCTTTAAAATTAACTTCCTGATTACTTTCCAGCTGGCAATGAGCAAGAGAAGCGAGGAAAAGATACCTGATTTTTATGAATTAGATGGCTCTGAAGCTTTAGGTTCATATTTACAGATTAAACCTAGCTCTCATTATGCTCCGGAACTTTCCAGTTGTTCCATTTAATGGTTTCGTGTATCGCCTGAAGATGGAAAAAAAAGGAGCTTATTGCAGGCATATATACTCAACAATTTTGGATGCTTCACATACTTTCCCTTATAGTGAATATATGGGCTGTAACATAGTGATTTTTAAATCTTTGACATACTAATGACAATTAAATGGATACCATTTTCAGTCTTCTACTTCCTGTCACTTTCAGAAATTATGTTTCGTCCCATTGGTATCTCTTTGTAACCATGTTTGGGGTTGTTTATGGCGTGGGGTGGAAGAAGGGAGAGGACACCAAATAAGACTGCTAAAATCATGATGCTATTATGTCTGAGTAGTCAATGTGACCTTCATAAACATAAGTTCTCAGTGCGACCAGCAACAACAGCACAACCTTCCAACGGTTTGCACTTCTCTCTCAATAACTTAGCCTTCTTATCATCACAAAACTCCCAAGAGATTTTTCCATTAAACTGAACACAATAAAAAATTTATTAGCAGACCAAGTAGAACAAACCCCGAACAGTGATAAGAGATGAGAGATAAAAACTTAACCAAAAAACTTACCCTAAACGGCAAATGAAAGGATAAACGACGACGGCAATGAGCACAATTCACCGCGACGATGATAGGGTGGAGATGAGAGATTGGTAAGCCGGGCTGGGCGGGTGGCTGCGCAAAGAAGAGTGCTACGTGAAGAAGAAGACTCTAGATCTTTGTTAGGGTTGGACAAATTTATAAAGTGCCCTTAAATTGACTCGAAAAACATTAGATTTTCCTAGGTGGTGACCCGAACACCCTTCAATTAAACGTGGGAATTAAACCGAATACCCTCAAGCCAGTCTGAGTTAGATCTTTCGGGTCGCTTTTAATGTTTCATGCCACTATTGATTTTCGTCTTAAATGAGAAGTCATATTTTCTCTAAATTTGTTTGATTGTTCATACATTTCACATAATTAAATCAGAAACATATTGAAGAGAACCAAAAGAAAAAACAAATGTGAATCATGCAATAGAGAAAGATTTGTTGGGGAAAAAAAATCAATGTTATAATGTTTTGATTGAATTGAAGTAGGTTGTCTCTTTTTTTTTTTTTTTTTTTTTGAGAGCTAGGATTAATCCAGGTGGCTATCAGACCAATCAGAATAAGAACACTGTGACACGGTTCGAAAAACAACTCCTAATTGAGAGAAATCTACCCACACAAAGATGAAAGAGGGATTCACACGAAGATGAGAGGTTAACTTACACTAAATTATGAGAGATTATGAGTATATTTATATTATTTTTATTATTATTATTATTATTATTATATACATATATATTTGGATTAGGTGGGAGGTGTCAAACCCATATCACTCACAATGGGAGGTATAAGAGTTACTGGTGGCCAACCAATGAAGAAATATTGCAACCCTAACCAGTAAATTTATTTATAGGAGCATAATTTTCTATGTCAAAGTTGAAGTAGTGTTTAAAGATTTAAAACCTAACTAACCAATAGTATTTATAATGCTTTGATTGAATGTGCGTTGGCTGTCTTCTAGAAAGGAAGAAATATTTCAAACCTCACCACTAAATTTATATATAGGTGCATATTTTTCTAGGACAAAGCTACAATAGTGTTTAAAGATTTAAAAGCCATCAAAATTTTCATATATAGCCAAAATCATTTTAATATTTACATGTTTGAGAATCAAGATTGTTATTTTATAATATTTTTTATTATTTGACATATTTTACTAACCAAGTTGCTTTCGAGATCAGAATTATAACAGTATAATTTAGATCTTTATTTCTATATATCAAAAGAAAACTATCCTTATAATTAATTAAATTGTTGAGGTTTGATCTTATCATTTGAGTAGTGGATAGGAATAGACCCATCACATAGAGCCAGAAGGGACACGTGTCCCTCCTAGAAGGGGCAAAAAAATTGATACGTGTAAGAAGCTTTCGGATTGCAGTGCACACAAAATTTGTGCCTTTCGTGTGTATATCCGACATTCCGACTGATACTTTATTTTGTGTGCATTGTACCATTGAGACGGCTACTGCTTCTATAATTGTTATTACTTTTTATTTTAAAAAATTACTCCCTATTATGATTCTTTAAAAGTTGCTCACCTGTTATGATTTTTCGGAAGCCGCTCCCTTATATTGGTGCCGCCTACTTTTTCCCTTTTTTTTTTTTTTCCCAATTATTCATTATTTTTTTAAAACTATAATCTATTCTTCCTAATTTTAATATAATTAACTTCTTTATTTTTTATTACTTCTATTATACTTAGTTTTTCTGCCTTTAATATTTTTCCTACTGCTAATTAATTTATATTTTCCTTTTTTTATTAATTTTTTTCATTTTAATTAGATATATGTTCTCCCTTATATGGAGAAAGATATATTGATAAAATTGATAAAAAAAACCTATCATAAAATGATGTCAAAGTATGAAGTTTTGACAAGGAAAACTATAACTTTATGTAGTTTTTTTTTTTAATTAATAATTTCATTAGGATTTTTAAGCATAAAAGTATTTGTTTTGCTTAAATATTATGTGTGTGTTTCATTTTATTTAAATTACATAATGTTATCAAATATTATTTTATATAAAAACATTATATATTTAGTATCTGTCGACGTTGGAATTTGGTCGACTAGGTTCTTGAAACCTAATACCTACAAATAATCAACAAACACAACCAAAGCAAAGAAAGAGGCAGGGAAGAAGAGCAACGCACACAAGTTTTTACGTTGTTTGGCTAAAATAAGGTCTACGTCCACAACTATCACCCTCGATTTTGATAAAGTAACAGTATATATTTTTTCTCTTATATATTTTACAATAAATTTGCATCCCTATTTATAGTGAGGGGTGATACAATTTAAGTTACATTCAAACTGGAAATGAATATTTTACATTAATTGTGATACCAAAACAGTCTCCACTAAATCAGCAACTGATTCTGAGAATCTCGAGATTAGATTTGCTTCAAAATAAAAAAGTTGACTACTTCTCAAATTAAATTGTTTCAAGCTTCTAGAATGTCAACTGAATCAATCATGGCGAGCTCACCAGCTGGAAGGATAATCTGACGAGCTAATACGTCACTCAATGAGCTGAAGGAGAGTTTCAAAGTACGAGCTGATAAAAGAAACAGCAAGCTCTATACAATGATTTGAGTACCGAGCTTACAGAGCTTCTGACCATTGGGCTCATCCCTTAGACTTTTAGCAACTCATTTATTTAGGTCATGAAAATACTTATAATAGTATCTTTTTAATTTTTAATGTTTTTATTATTTTATTCATGTGCCCCCTAATAAATTTTTTGGATTCATCACTGAGTTCATCGTAAACATAAAAGGGTATGTGTGCCTTAATAGTAGGAGATGAAATGTTTGTAGACATATATGCTAATATGTTAAAAACTGTTGTGATTATCATAATATCAAAACCTTTTTTTTTTTTTTTAATAATCATAATATTAAAACTTAAACTTGAGAAAACCAACCATTCTTTGATACCTTCCATACACTCTATATGTCAGTTAATGTTATAAAACCCTTAGCTGATATATATATATAGAAAACAATAATACTAATAATACTATATTTAACGTGATTTTTGAATACCTTGAAATCATAATATAAAATTAATTAACACCATATTTAACACAAATAAATTTGAATACTAATATTAAATTTGTGAAACATGATTGTTTGGGAATGCAATTAAACATGATGGCAAAAAGCAATATTTAGCATGTAATTTTCGAATTTGGCTAATGTTAGCTCGTTAATTGTTATTTTTTCATGCTCCATTTACCTATTATTTATATTATGTTTTTTTAGTGGAAGTGGTACTTTTATTTTGTTTTGTATTTCTATGTTTAATTTTAGGTTTTGAGAGAAGATGGAATTGAAGGAATTTTTTGAATTAATTGCATCATAAGAAAATCAGAGATTAGGTCCAAAGAATGCTCAAAAGTCAAAAGTCAAGATGTCAATTAACAAGGGGTTAAATTGTTAAAATTCATAACTTATTAGGCTTCAGCGCAAAATAGAAGAAGTCAAGGGTCATATGCAATTTTTTTAGGTCAATCCACATGAAACGGCAGCCAAGCCCGCGATTTGGAGAAGTAGATCCACAAGTCAATAGTCATGCAAGAGGGTTCAGATCGCCTGGCATGCGTAAGGATCTGTGTGTTTTTTAAAAAGAGAAGTTGTCGCTATTTCAGATCTGGCTTCTAGATTTGGGTCAAGCAAGGTTAGATCCGCTTGTTTTTGCGTCTTCTAGTCGTCGTTTCGGGTCAGATTCGACCCATGCCCTGGCCCATGGGTCACGTTGACCCACGTGTTTTGACTTGGTTGCGACCTTTAGTCGTGGTATGCACAAGTCGCGATAGATCAGGAAGTCTCTGAGTTAACAGCGAAAATCAAATCTTTTCTAAATTAGAATTTCCTATTTCCTTGTCATGGCCTTCAAGTATTTTTGCCTATAAGTAGGTACTTTCTTGAACACAATTGACACATGAGAGAAGAG
The DNA here is from genome assembly GCA_022984855.1 of Dimocarpus longan. Lineage (NCBI taxonomy): Eukaryota > Viridiplantae > Streptophyta > Magnoliopsida > Sapindales > Sapindaceae > Dimocarpus > Dimocarpus longan. Next base: position 10,269,633 of record CM041023.1, on the reverse strand, counting down.
GGGGAGAAGTAGAAGAACAAGACTAAAGGCTTTGGTTTTATCTTTTTTTCTTAGTTTTATTTTTATTTTTATGTAGTTATTTTATTAGTTAGTGTAACTTAAAGCTCTAAATATAAACTCAATTTGTTTATCTTTTCAATAAAGTTTAGTGTTTCACATGATGAAATTAATATCTGTATTTTAATTTTATTATATTTATTATGTTTATTTAACTGATCACCTTAGAAATATATTTTTAGGATTATGTATATTGTAAGGATATAAACCCAACAACAAACGGGCATATTATTAGTTGGCAATAATCAATTGCTTACGAACCAATTAAGAGGTATTAATTCATAGATACTCAGGATAGACATTATGTTATAGGATTTATGTGACAGTTATATTCTTCAAATACTTAATGCGTTCATGTTATTAAACTTAAGTAGACACTATGCTAGGTTATAATTAAAAGTACACGCAATTACATAGACACTATACGATTTGCATACTAATTAAGGAAGAATAAGTACAAGATACAATATGAATATTACTTGTCGTGAGTGTCTTCATTATGCATTATCGTGGATTTGCTTTATTCATCTTTACAACAAATTGAGGGATTGTCTAATGGTGGATAGGATGTCTTAACTAAACTTTCATTATTGATTTTCTTTATTTTAATTTTATGCATTAATTTAATTTAAAAGTCATTTATTTTTATCACTTTTTACTTAATGAATTTGAATTACACCTATTGAGTGATTTTTTTTTTAATTTTTTTTAAGTAATCAAATCATTTAAAATCACATAAAAATCACTGAAAGAAAAAAAATTATAATTTTAACTTTTATCTTAATATCAAATCATTTAATGATTGAAAAACTATAATTTTAACTTTTATCTGAATGTCAAATCATTTAATGATTGTTTAAATATATTATTCTAAAGAAGTAATTGCACAAAACCCCTCTGAGGTTTGTCAAAAAACATATGAAAACATATTTACCCTTTTATTACATCAAACCCCCATACCATCAGTTGACTTCCTTCAACTTTAACGATTTGACCAAAATTTTAGACTAATGACTATATTACCCTCAACATCAATTTAAAGATCTGGATTCCAGATATTTAATTTGAAGATCTATGCAGATCTTAAAAAAACAATGAAAAAACTTCAAATAAAAAAATAAATAAAATTGAAAATTTGGGTGTTACAATCTAGTATTTGGCATGAGTAATGACCATGGTTGATATTTAATTTCAACATATGATATGAGTAATGTTGTATCACTGGGTTGATCTTCGAGTTGACAATCTGGGACCTAGGTTCAGATCTTCAACTTAAGATCTACCCAGATCTTAAAAAAAAAAAAAAAACAAAACAAAACTTTAGTTGAAGATATTTCAATTCTCTTCAAAACCGTGACTTGCAAAAAACCCAAATATTCAACAAATCATCAAGAATCAGAAAATCAACATAGTTTCATCAACACATCTGAATCAATATCATCAAATACATCAACACTTCTTCACCAACATCATCAAACTAGCAAATCAACACAATCAAATCTCAAAATCTGAGATGGATATAAGAAGAAGCATAACATATTTAAAAGTTCAAAAAGAAAAAAAAAAAACCCAAATCTAAGATGGAGCTGATCAATTCCATCTCCATCTAAGATGGAGCCGAACAGCTCCATCTGAGATGGAGATAAAGTAGATCGTTCCATCTCCAACGGTGGCAACGACAAGGAATGTAACGACAAGCGATGGCAACAATGACCACAGGATTTCAAGAGGTGAGAAAAGTGGAACCGACTGCGGCTACAACGAAGGAAGTAGCGGATCGCTGACGGAGGGGAAAGAGAGTGAGAGAAATAAGAAAGAGAAGAGAAATGGGTCTAGGTGATGAGTTGTAGGTCTGATCGTGCATGACAGCTCACCGGGGGCCTTGTATGGTGGACGTGATGCTATCGCTGTACAGGTGGTGGAGCTTGACGGATTGAAGGAACAAGAAACTAGATCTGCGCGATGATGGAGAGGAAAGCTAGAGTTGTGTGATGGTGGAGACCAACAGATTGGAGGAACGAACTGGAGGAAGAGAGGGAAGAGAGAAGAGAGAAGAGAGATGTGCGATGGGAGACCAACAGATTGGATGAAGAACTGGAGGAAGAGAGGGTAAAGAGAAGAGAGATGTGCGACGAGAGAGAGAAGAGAGATGTACGACGAGAGAGAGAAGAGAGATGTACGACGAGAGAGAAGAGAGAAGAGAGAAGAGAGGGAAGAGAAAAGAGAGTGAAAGGACCAAAATGTCCTTCACTTAACTAACGTTGACAGAAGGTCAACGTTGAGCATGAGAGTTTTATGTAATAAAAGTAAAACTATATTTTCATCTATTTTTAGACAAACCTCGAGGAAGTATTGTGCAATTCATTCTATTCTAAATCTATTCTTTCCAAAATAATATATTTTCAAATTTATCTTAATTTTACGTTATATAGATTCCTTTTAAATGTAATTAATGAAATATTATAATGACTAAGATATATATTATTTTACAATTTTAACTTTTATTGCAATAGTAATTCAACTTAAAAATATTTTGTTTATTTTTATTTAAATATATAAATGTAATTTACTTTACTATAATAATTTATTTATGTATATATAATTTTTCAAAAAAAAATATTTTACTATAATAATTAATCATATTTTAATTATGAATAAAGATATTATTAATATATATGTAAAAGTGTTTTAGTATTTGTTAAATAATTTATTATAATTATTTGTATTATATTAAATGAAGTTACAAAAAAATTAATTGTAAATAAATATAAATTTTAAATTACTAGTTTTTAGATAATTTTAATTTTAAAAAACAAATACAATTATTATACATTCAGATGTAAGGAAAAAAAAGCCACAAATATGACATTCAGATTTCAGGTTTCAATCACTATTTAATTTTCAAACAAAAAAACAAGAAACCTCTTAGTTTTAATTCAATTCCAAAACCCCGTTTATTTAATTTACTTGTTTTTAGTTTAGGATTTAAATAAACTTGAAAATGAATTAAGTTGAAACTCCTTATGGGATCAACCTTTGCTTGTCGTTATACTTGATAAATGATTTGTGCATTTGTAAGGTTTAAAATTTGGTTTATTAGAAAATTAACTAATAGCTAACACACTAGTTTAAGTAAATTTACCTAAGAATATTCTTCAATAACAATTTTTGGATTAATTGTTAAATTTTTCAATAACTACTCTTGAAACTAATTTAAGCGTTATCATTAAAAAATATGGTTTGGGTGACCTTACCTAGATTAGTAGATTGTCCAAATCTATAATTTTGTGCTGATGATAAAATTTGGACCTCATAAAGGAGAAGAAAATCTTCCATAAAATTATTTTACAACTGATGAGACGGAGTAATGAAACGAACTAATAAAAGAGTATCACTTTTTTCCTCTAATATTTTGGGAAAACTTCATTATAGTCTTTGAGGTTTCGAAATATTATGTTTTAAAAATAATTTTTTTCATTCCTAATTTTTTTCAAAACTCTTTCAAAAAGTCTAAAGTATTAGTCAATTGACGGTCAACGGTAATTTTAGGTAATTTAAATTCTAATTTAACAACTTAAGTTCAACTATATTTTAGATAATTTAACTTATTAATTCATTATTTATAAGTGTAATCCTATAATTTATATACCATTAACAATCATTAAGGACAAAAGTTTTTTTTATGTATTTTGTTAATGTTAACCATGAGTTAACTAATGATTTGACATTTTTAAAAATTTAAAAAAAAATTAAGGTGAAAATAATTATTTTCAAAGAAACTTTAAAAATATGATATTTTTTAAAACCTCCTATACTCATGACATTCATGATATTGGCAGAAGACACTAGGTCGTCTAATTTACTCTAGGCCACCCTTGTGATAATTGTCGGAAGACATTCATGACAATCGCAGAAATGGAACCAAATATGAGTTGTTTTCATATACTTTTACGTTGTGTAATGAATAATTCTATACATTCAATGTTTTTATATATTGTTTTCATTTAATTTTTTGTTCAAATTGAAATGTAAAAAAATTAAAGTTCGAGATTAAAAACTATGAATTCTAATTTTTTGACAAACCACTTATTACATAAAATTGAGTAAAAAGATTTTACAAAAATGTTTGATGTATACCATTATTTTCTATCGAGTACATGTCTTCCGTTTGTTGCTTTACCATTGGGAAGCAATGCATAGTGGGTTACTATTTTTATTCTTTGATTCTTTCCTTTGCTTCTCTTCTTGGGTTGTGTTGCGTAGGCCTTATTAATAATTTCTCTGATCAAAGGTAGCTCATTCATTAACACATGTCATCTTTTTATTGGTTTCATGTGTTCTACTATTATTAGACATAAGCAATACCCGTACACTAATAATTATATTCAAATTAAAAATAGAATTATACTATAATTAAATGTGCTTTTGACACGAATATGAAGTATGAAAGAAATCTAACCATTTTACATGTTTTAGAGGATACAAGTGTTTTTAGAAATTATGTATTATAAAAAAAAAAATGGTTCTTTTCTTTCCTTGTAAAGTAGATAATATATTGGTTTTTGATAAAAGGAAAACAAAAGAGTGATATTCATTTGAAGTTTTTCAAATCTTCATGAGGAAGTATATTTAATCACCAACTTTCATTCTTATTATGCAAATATTTCTTCTTTTTAATTTGCTTCAAGTGGATGACATGCCTCTTAGCAAAAAAAAAAAAAGTAGATGATATATGAATTATGATCGAATGAATATTCTTTAGCTAAGGATTTTTAGTTTTTTTTGGATGCGTCCGGAGACAAAACTGAGTTGGAGCTTTAAAAAAAAAAAACATATAGTTAAAGTAATCATAATGTTTAGGGTCAGTTTGTATATTTTAAAAGATGAGTAAAACCTTATATTTAAAAATTTCATATGGGAAATGGATGTGGAGTGAACTCTTGGGTGTTTTAAAAATCTAATTATTTATTTAATTTTATTTTAATGTGAATAGATGTCTCTTCATTTGTCTTAATTCATTATATAACTTGTTCTCTATTTTAATAAATCTTTAAATGGTGGCATTTTTTTTGCTTTTAAATAAAAATGCTATGACTTTTAAAGATTTTAATATGTTTAACTGATCAGTATATTAATACCCATGCAAACAATATATTTAGTAGGCTAAAGATGAATGAAATTTATTTCAATAAGAATAGGAAAAAAAAGGGTCCAATTCCATAGTCTGCACAAGCCATGCTTTGTTTTTGGTTTGACGTTCGCCGTAGCGTTGGGAGTTGAGACATTTTATTTTTTTGCAGTGGTCCCCTCTTTTTAGATGTAGAATGGTCGTTCTCAGGCAAGTTCGATCACTTCTGATGCAAGTCCAATCATTTCTCAACTTGCATGAGAAGTTAACAAGTATACATTTCTATTAACTGTATATAAAAAATGGAAAGTGCGTTGATAAACAGTGACAGACTTCCTATCCCCTGCAATTTGTTTGAAACTGAAACACACTGTTACCCATGATAAATATAAAAGGACCTTACAGTGAAAAAGTTAAAAATATAATTAAAATATATCTATAAATATAAAGGTACATGAAAAGTGATAGAATTTCACGTCCATAGATTTTATTTAAAATTAAAATAATATAGTTGTCCCTTATAGTGTGAAGTGTGAAAAAAAATAATGAACACTTTAAAATCCTTATATTTATTTAAAACTATAATTACATTTTTATCAAAGAGTAAGATTTGATATTGTTATTTCAATAGTTAGTTTAGTTGAAACTTATTAATTTTTGTTAAACTATTTTAAAAGAATACAATTATAGATTTTTAAACAAAGATTATTTTTATAACTTTTATACTTCATAAGCATTTATATTGATTGTTCTAATTATGAATTTATATTTTTTAGGTTCAAACCAATCATCTTAACTATATCGGATCAATTTGTTGGTAATGAAACTACTGCAATTTTGAATCTTATCGAAACCAAACCAATCATTATTGTAGCACGTCTCAAAGTTGTATCATATAATGATATGATTTCTATTTATTCAAATAATTATATTATATTTATTTTAACACTATAAATAAAATTAACTTTGAATTATTCTTAGGCATGTCCTTGTCAACAAAAAAATCCAGTTCTTTCATTGTAAATCCTAATATATCTGAAGCAGTGACATTACATTCTTGGTAAGTCATAGGCTTAAATAATCACTATATTCCTCACTATATTTTATATGTTCTAAAAATATTAATATTAATGTATGATATTAAATATTCTATTTAAAACTTTGCATATTTTTTAATTATCCCATGTGTGAGTACCTTTCGAGTTTTATTACTCAACTTATTTTCAAACTTATTAAGTGCTTCATATCACTTAAATTAGATTAATTGTTTGTGATATATATCTAACAATAATGAAAATGTGAACAAAAAAATTATTATCACTAAACAATCATATATTTCCAAATTATTTTTATCTAAACCTAATTAAATTATTGTTGGTTTCGACATTATGAGTTTAAAATACAACAATATCTATTGACTAAATATAATAGAAGTAAGTTTTCCAAAATTTTCAACTATTTAAATGTCATAAGGCATCTACTATTGAGCTATTTTTTCATTATACTGATTATGTGAAGTTAAACTCAAATATAATATATGTGCTAGGTTCAAAGATAGTGAATCTGAAGTAAAAGATATTATCAATAAAAAATCATACCTGGACTCTACATCTAGCATAATAATCCCACCAATTGAAGATGTAATAGAGATTGCCAAAATTGAAAGTTTAATGATGAAGGTATGAGTTTTTTCTTTTTTCACTTTTTCCTTTATCTACTTAGAATTTAACTCATTTTTTGTGCAATAAACTATGTTAAAATAATAAATTTAACTTTTTAAATGCAGCAAACAAGTTTTTGGGTCAAAGTGTCAGCACTCGACATAGATTCCTCTAATGAATCCAGCGATCCCGCTTGGTACCGCACGATACCCTTATGTAATCTAACTAGCAAGATCCAAAAGGATGTCGCGAAGCGAACCCTTAACTTTTTAATCTTTCCAAATTCCAATATAAATTTTCGCAGAATCTATATTATGCATGTAAACGATCCTTAAATACTTATATATATAAAATAATTTAACACATCATCATAAATATGACAGAACCCGACCCGGATTTCTTCTAACGAATCCAACGATCCTCTAGGCACCCCACAAGACCCTTCTGAAGTCTAGCTAATAAGACCCAAAATGATACCGTGAAGTGAACCCTTAACTATTTATCAAATCCTAAATAAATAAATCATACATATTAAAATCTCATTTCAAATTTTATCGGATGAATAAACATATGATTTAAAAATATTATCATAAACATGTGAGTATCTAAAGCATGTATACATCGTATTAATAAAAATTCTACAATGTTTGTTTATAATCTAAAAATATATAAATTACATGATTAAAATTTAAATCATAATTTTACATGAAAGGCTATGCGATGTCGTCGATCGTAGGGCCCACTTAATTTGAATGAGGTGTACTATTACTGGGATCACTTGTTCCTGCATCTAGGAGATTTTTGAAAACAAAAACATTATGTGCTACAAAAGCTCAGTGAATGTGGATGTGTTTATATTTAAAATGATTTTTATAAAATTACATTCCAAAATAACATTTTTGAAAACATTTTTCTTTAAAATATTTTTATTTCTAAAAGCTTGTTTTTATAACTGTTATGGGTATTTTTAGATTCCTCAAATGGGCTGGCAAAAGCCCACGGAGATGATGGCCCAAGTCACCAAGGGCCCGTGAGAGGTACTGTGTATCAGATCGCGAGATCGAGCTCGGGAGGGGCACGGACAGGTTCACCTGCTATGATGGTAGCGACGTCAAGGTCGCTAGACCGTTGCAGCGATGTCAAGATCGCCAGATCGTTGCTGAGTCCAGATCGTCCCGTCGAAGCTCTAGTTCGTTTTCTACCCAGTTCGCCCAGGTTCAATGCAAGACAGTAAAATGACGTGTCTTGCACGATAAGTAAGGGTTTTTCACCTAATGGTAGCCTAATTTCCGGAAATCTCACCAAACCAGCATGGGCTTGCAGTCGGCCCACGTTTTGTCAGAGTTAACATGTCAGAAGTCAGAAGCATTTAAAGCTCTCCAGCAGTATTTATTACGACAAGATCAGCCATTTTTGTCCGTTTGTTCTCTTTGTAGCCTCTTCTTCTCTATAAATAGAGAGAGGCATTTATTGTAAACGGATGCAGAGATTGAGAGTTGGAGAGGCTGTTACTCTGTAAAAACGTAGGAAGAGCAATCATTTTTGTGAGAGATCAACAGTAATAACAGAACAAGTGGACGTAGGCCCTTCCAAATCGGGCCGAACCACTTCAAACCTCCTGTGTTCTTTCTTCTTTCTTCTTCTCTTCTTCGCCATTATTCGGTCTGTTTGTTGCAGGTCTCCTTATCAGCGCGGCATTGGGCTCAAGAATCTGGTTGGCTGGTTTACCACGTCAACATTTTGGCGCTAGAAGGAGGGCCCAACTGCGAAGTGGAGCTCTATAATCGCCATGGCTAAGGGGAGAACGACCAGAAACTTAGTAGACGACAGAGCCGAAGAGATCGAGTTGCGGCGTCAGCCTCAGATGACGGATATGGGTGCAGGACCGTCTCAGGGAGGACAGGACGTCGTGCATGACTTGGCCCGACGTCAGGAGAGGATAGAGGCTACAATGGCTCAGATGGCGGATACGTTGAGGGCGATGGCACGAGGTCATGATCAGAACGTGCCAAGGACGACGGTGATTCCACCTCCTGTAGCAGAGGTCGCAAGGGGAGTGCATGTGCCAGAAGGATCTCTTCATTCGTCGAATAGGCGATCTGAAGCCCGGGGTCAGCGAGCTCGGGAGAATGGAGATGCAGCTCGACCTTCAGATGTGAGAGTCAGAATCAGCCGGGATGGTGGCAGAAGGGTCGAGGTAAGCAATGGAATTCCCCGTATTTCAGATCGCAGAAATGAAGACGAGCTGCGGCGAGGCCAGAACGACCTGCGTAGAGATAACGATAACTACGAGGTGGGCCGAGAACGCCGAAGGTGCGACCAGCATTCTATCACCGGGGTAAGTCAAAGAAGTAGGAGGTCCCCCGTGAGGCAGCTCGGGGCTCAAGACCCGATTATTCAGCAGCTCCTGGAGCGAATGCAGCAGCTCGAAGAGCGACCTGGGGCTCAGGTGGTGGCGGAGCGAAGTGAAGACAGAAGCCCTCTCGTGGCGGAGATAGATCGAGAGCCGCTTCCTGCCAGGTTTAAGCTCCCTGACATTCCGAAGTATAATGGAGATTCGGACCCCTATGACCATCTGGATGCCTTCAACGTCCAAATGAATTTGCAAACCTCCAGTTCGCTGGTAAAGTGTCGCGTGTTCCCTGCGACGTTCGGAGAAATACCGCGAACATGGTTCAGGAATCTGCCACCTCGCAGTATCAATAGTTGGGAGGAGTGCCAGCAAAAGTTCCTCGACCAATATAAAGCGTTGAAGAGGCAGCTCGCTCCGGCCTGTCACCTCGCAACCATTTTTCAGCGGTCAGGGGAATCGCTAAAGGAATATATCAGCCGCTTCAGAAGCGAGATTAATAATGTGGAGAGCCCGTCTGATGAGGGCGTTTTGTCAACAATATCAGCTGGACTTCAGAAGGATGGAAAATTGTACGAAAGCATTTACAAAATGCCTGTCAAAGACCTGGGGGAGTTTTATGAGCGAGCTAATAGGGAGATTAGATGGGAAGAATCCTTTAGTTCGAGGAAGGCCAGCCAGCCGAAAAATGAGGCAAGCGGATCCCATCAAGGCAAGAAGAGGGATCAGGTCGGTAATAAAGATAGAAGAAACCGATCTAATAATCAGGTGGCGAAGCGAGCTAAGAAGGAGCCCAGGAGGAACCGTTCGCCACCTCGAAACCGCTTCCACCGCTACAGTACGTTATCCGACAGGCAAGACAGGATCTTTCAGACAGAAAAGCACAGAGTCAACTTCGGGAGGCCGAGCCCTACTGGTTTCCCGGGTAAGTTCAAAAATCCTCGCAAGTATTGTGCTTATCATCAGGAGAACGGGCACAATACGTCTGAATGCTGGGACCTTAAGGACGCCATAGAAGATTTGATAAGAAATGGCCGTCTGAAGGAGTATGTGGTACAGCCCGACCATAGGAAGCCCCAGAATCAGCGTCCTCGTCAAGATCACCAGCCCGCGCAGACGAGTCAGCAGGGCCAGGAGCAGGGGGTTGGTTTGACGGTGAAAACTATTTATACCATCCATGGCGGTCCCCACATCGCCGGATCCTCTGGTAAGTCTCATGAAAGATATGTGCGAGAGGCAAATCACGTCCATCTTACAGGACGGGGTGATCAGGAGGGGCCAGCGAAGAAGGCTAGAATGACTTCGGAGGAGATTGTTTTCACAAAGGAAGACGAGGGCAAGGTAAAATTTCCCCATAATGACGCCCTTGTTATCAAGGCGAGAATCAGCAACGCCGAGGTCCTGAGGATCATGATAGATACAGGCAGCTCGGTCAATGTTATGTACAAGGATTGTTATGATCAGCTCGGGTTAGGAGCTAATCAGCTGAAGCCGTCTCCAGAGCCTCTCTATGGTTTCACTGGGGACGCCGTCATCCCAATAGGCCAGGTAAGGCTTCCGCTTTCAATAGGAGATCCAGCTCGTTAGGCGACTACCCTAGCGGACTTCCTCATCGTTAATGGGGCATCTGCTTACAATGTGGTTTTGGGGAGGCCCGCGATGAACGATCTGGATATGGTCGTGTCGACCAAAGCTCTCACAATCAAGTTTCCAACAGCCAGCGGAGTGGGAGTAATACGAGGTGAACAATATACAGCGAGACGCTGTTATGTAAAGGCTATGAAGATCGGGGTGACGTATAAGCAAGTAGATATGGTGACTGGAGGAAAGCCGGACGGAGTCAGCAAAGAGGGCTTTGATCGCGATCTTGATCCTCGCGAGGTGGATGAGTTTTTGACATCGGGTCCAGTAGACGAGCTTGAATCTATTCAGGTCAGCAAGGAAGATCCAAGAAGATGCCTGAGTGTGGGGCGAGGTCTGGCCCCGGAAGTGAAGGCTCAGCTCGTTAATTTCCTCGAAGAAAATGTGGACGTCTTCGCATGGAGTCACGAAGACATGGTTGGTATCGATCCGGAGGTTATGTCGCATAGACTGAATATTGATCCCCGAGTCAGACCGGTTCGCCAAAAGAGGAGACCGTTAACAAAAGAGCGATCTGATGCCATCAAAGAGGAGGTTGATAGACTGCTCGCTAATAATTTCATCAGGACCGTCCAGTATCCACTTTGGCTCGCTAACCCTGTGCTCGTAAAAAAGAAGAATGGCAAGTGGAGGACGTGCATTGATTTCACCGATCTCAATAAGGCGTGCCCTAAGGACAGCTTCCCTCTTCCAAGGATCGATCAGTTGGTGGACGCGACTGCCGGTCACTAACTGTTGAGTTTTATGGATGCTTATTCAGGATATAACCAAATTCCTATGAGTCCGCTAGACGAAGAGCATACCTCGTTCATTACGGATAGAGGCCTTTATTGCTACAAGGTTATGCCCTTCGGTCTGAAGAATGCTGGCGCGACCTACCAGAGGCTCGTCAATAAGATGTTTGAGAAGCAGATCGGCAGGTCGATGGAAGTGTATGTAGACGACATGCTGGTCAAATCGAAGCAAGCCAAGTCCCATGTCGACGATCTAGCGGAGACATTCCAGATTCTGAGAAATTACAGGATGAAGCTCAACCCGCTGAAATGCGCTTTCGGGGTTACATCTGGAAAGTTCCTGGGGTTCATGGTGAATGAGAGGGGGATCGAAGCCAATTCAGAGAAGATTCTGGCCTTGATGAATATGAGGTCACCCAGGACGGTCAAAGAGGTTCAAAGTCTGACGGGACAGGTCGCGGCGCTTAGCAGATTCATCTCGAAAGCGACTGACAAGTGTATTCCATTCTTCGACGTGCTGAAAAGGGTGAAAGACTTCGAATGGACGGAGCAGTGCGAGCAGGCCTTCCAGCAGCTGAAAGAGTACATGGGCCGGGCTCCACTTTTGTCAAAACCTGTAGAAGGAGAGAAGCTCATTCTTTATTTGGGGGTATCAGATAGCGCCCTCAGTGCGGCTTTGGTTCGAGAGGAAGACAGGACGCAGCTCCCTGTGTATTACGTCAGCAAGAGGCTTTCGGATGCGGAGACCAGGTATTCCCAGATTGAGAAGCTCGCTGATTGTTTGGTAACCGCATCCAGAAAGCTCCGACCTTATTTCCAGGCTCATAAGATCGAGGTCCCGACGCGGTATCCTTTGAAGCAGATTTTTCAGACTTCGGATACCTCAGGTCGCCTATTGAAGTGGGCAGTCGAGCTGGCCCAGTTCGACATCGAGTACATCCCCAGACCGTCCATCAAGGCTCAGGCCCTAGCAGATTTTATTGCTGAATTTACCGGGACAGCAGAGGAAGGAGCTGGGCCATCTGAGGAGCCTATGTGGGAACTGTATGTTGACGGCTCGTCGAGCGAGCTAAGAGCCGGGGCAGGTATTTTACTCATCAGTCCGGAGGGGCACAAGATCTTCTATGCATTAAAGTTCGGATTCAAAGCAACAAACAACGAAGCAGAGTACGAAGCACTCATAGCAGGGCTTAAGCTCGCTCGGGAGATGCGATCTGACTGGGTAAGAATATTCAGCGACTCTCAGCTCGTTGTGTTCCAAGTAAAAGGGGAGTACCGGACTCGGACATCAAGTACAGCTGCCTATCTTGAGAAGGTGCAAGAGTTGCTCAGGGCGTTTCAGAAGTACGAAGTGAACCAGATCCCGCGAGCTCAAAATGCGCATGCTGATGCTCTAGCTCGCTTAGCCACTACTCAGATAGCAGAAGATCTGAAGCCCGTGCCTGTTGAGCTCCTGCCAGTTCCAAGTATTCAGAAGGGGGAAGTGATGATGGCCCTGGTGGTGGCAGAGAATTCATGGATGAGACCGTTGGTTGACTACCTGCAAAACGGGGTTCTCCCCGAAGAAAAGAACGAAGCTCGCCAATTGAAAGCGCGATCCGCGCGCTACTGCATCTACGACGATCTATTATATAAAAGGGGTTTCTCAGCTCCTCTTTTGCGGTGTATAGATGGGGCAGACTGCGAGAAGGTATTAAATGACATGCATTCAGGTCATTGTGGAAATCACTCCGGCGGCCTCGCTCTGGCTCAGAGGGCGTTAAGGCAGGGTTTCTATTGGCCAACGATGAAAAAGGACGCTATCGCCTTAGTAAGGAAGTGTAACAAGTGTCAGAGGTTCGCGAAGGTACCTCGAGCTCCCCCTGCACTTCTGCAGCAGATGATTAGCCCGTGGCCATTCGCGATTTGGGGTATGGATCTGATCGGGCCCCTGCCAACGGCTCGGGGAAATTGCAAGCACGCCGTGGTCGCGGTTGATTATTTTACAAAGTGGGCAGAAGCAAGAGAGCTAGCTGACATCTCAACATCGAAGATCGTCAAGTTTATGTGGAGTAATATCGTCAGCAGATTTGGTATTCCGCAGCAGGTAATCACAGACAACGGGACTCAGTTCAGCAGTGAGCAGTTCGTCGACTTTTGTGACGAGCTCGGGATCACCAAGAGTTTCTCTGCAGTAGATCATCCTCAAGCCAATGGACAGGTCGAAGCCGTGAACAAAATCATCAAGCAGATCTTAAAAACGAAGCTAGAGGCAAGAAAGGGGGCATGGGTGGACGAGCTCCCAAAGGTGTTATGGGCCTACCGGACTACAGCTCGCAGCACGACTCAGGAAACGCCCTTCTCGATGGTCTACGGGTGTGAAGCCATGATTCCAGCCGAGTTCGAAGTAACGACGCACCGAAGAGCCACTTTCAACGTTGAAGATAATCAGCAGCTGCTCGCGCGCAATCTCGACCTCGTGGACGAACTACGGGATGAAGCTCAACTAAGGTTGGCAGTCTACCAGCAGAGAGTTGCCAGATATTACAACAAAAAAGTGCGAGTTCGTCATTACAACGTCGGAGATCTGGTACTGAGACTTATTCTGCCCGCAGCTCGAAATTCCAGCGAAGGCACTCTAGGACCGAGCTGGGAAGGTCCTTATATCATTCAGAAGAATTTGGGGAATGGAGCGTATCACTTAAGCAATATGGACGGAACGGAGCTCCCGCGAGCATGGAACGCTGAGAAGCTCCAACCTTACTTCGTATGATTCAGTCAGACCGGATTATCTATCTCAAATGTAATTTATTTGATCAAGTCATTTGCTGCAATTGTAATACCTTTGGCAGTTCGCCAGTGCATATATGAATATATTCAAGCAAAATCTATCCTCTTACATCTGTCTTCGTTTTTACTTGTATTTGTCGGCCTCAACAAAGTCTTGGACGGAATCGCGCGCCCTGTGAGCCCGCAACGCTCTGGACGGGCCCGTGATCTCCTGTGGACTTAAAATTATTCAAGTCTTGGACGGAGACGCCGCGCCCTGTGAGCTCGCAACGCTCTGGACGGGCCGACGTCCTCCTGTGGACTTGTCACCAATCAACAGTCTTGGACGGAATCGCGCGCCCTGTGAGCCCGCAACGCTCTGGACGGGCCCGCGATCTCCTGTGGACTTAAAATTATTCAAGTCTTGGACGGAGACGCCGCGCCCTGTGAGCTCGCAACGCTCTGGACGGGCCGACGTCCTCCTGTGGACTTGTCACCAATCAACAGTCTTGGACGGAATCGCGCGCCCTGTGAGCCCGCAACGCTCTGGACGGGCCCGCGATCTCCTGTGGACTTAAAATTATTCAAGTCTTGGACGGAGACGCCGCGCCCTGTGAGCTCGCAACGCTCTGGACGGGCCGACGTCCTCCTGTGGACTTGTCACCAATCAACAGTCTTGGACGGAATCGCGCGCCCTGTGAGCCCGCAACGCTCTGGACGGGCCCGCGATCTCCTGTGGACTTAAAATTATTCAAGTCTTGGACGGAGACGCCGCGCCCTGTGAGCTCGCAACGCTCTGGACGGGCCGACGTCCTCCTGTGGACTTGTCACCAATCAACAGTCTTGGACGGAATCGCGCGCCCTGTGAGCCCGCAACGCTCTGGACGGGCCCGCGATCTCCTGTGGACTTAAAATTATTCAAGTCTTGGACGGAGACGCCGCGCCCTGTGAGCTCGCAACGCTCTGGACGGGCCGACGTCCTCCTGTGGACTAAAAAAAAAATCAGCACATTCAAAATAACAACTTACAATCGTTATTTACGTCGTCCAATAAAGGCATTACGCGAATTAAAGCGGAACGAGATAAAGCATATATTGAGTTATAAAGTTATTATTACAAAACAAAAACCTCAGAAGAGGTGAGTTCGAAAGACAAAAATAAACCAAGTACAAAACAAAATAAAAGGACTAATGTTGCGAGCTGGAGGGGTCCTGAGGGACTTGGGGGGCTGAGCTGGCAGTCGCTTGGTCATCGGCGGCCTCTGGAGGGACGGTCTCAGCAGGCGTCCAGGGAGTTTCTTGTGGTTGGCCCTGCTCTGCTTCCGCTGCGGCTTGAACGTCCTCAGCATAGAACTCAACGTCCTTCACAGCGTCATCTCCAAAGATGGAATAATCTATCTTAGGATGATGCGTCCATAGGGTGTAAACCATGCTTTGCTCCGTTTCCACCCTAACCTCTTCTATTCGAGCTCGAGCAGCAGTCAGCTCGTTCATGAGCCTGCTGATCTTTATCGCGTGCTGCGCCTCTGCATCCTTCAGCTCCCTCTCCCGGTCATCCGTGACTGTCCTGGCCGTTTCGACCTGAGAACTGAGGCTGTTGATCGCCAATTCCATCTTGCTTTTTTCTTCAGCCCAAGTGGTATCGGACTGAAGTCGGGCAGCCTCAGCATCGAGCATCTTCTTCTGGAAAATCTCACGATCACTCCTTGCCACCGCGAGCTCGATGTCACGTTCTGACAAGGTCGCCTCAAGCTCCTTCTTCGCAGCCTTGAGCTTCTTCTCTTCTTCCTCCCTCTTCAGTTCGCTATCTATCGCCTTCGCCGTCGCCATAGCGCTCTGAACAACTTAAATCAGCAGGAGGGAAGCAGGGAAAATATAAGACAAAAGGAAAAAGGGGAAAATCTCACCTTAGCGGCTTCCCGGAGTGAATAGTTAAGCAAGTTCACCCCGTAGCTCTCTTTACCATCCAGGAACTTGGCAGAGTTCCCTAGAAGACCGGGCACTTGCTCGAATGCGAGCTTGAGGTAAGATAGCCCGGGAATTTCCTCAGCAGCCCGTCCCAGGGCACCCTCCTGAGATTGCTGAGACGCAACCTTGGTCTGTTTCCCTATGACCAGCGTGGTCCTCTTGGTGGAAGGAAGCTCGGTGGGCGCCCCTTGATCTTTCTTCTTCGACCCTTGCTGGGTCGCGACCTGCTTGCCCTTGTCCACGGCAGTAGCAGTCCTGGCCGGGGGAGCCCTCTGAGAAACGGGCTGAACAGCTTGAGGGGCTGGAGGTTCGGCCGCACTCGCGGCCTGAGTCCCCATCGCGCTAGATGAGCCCGGGGCCACCGGTGACGTTGCAGCCTGACCTCCGGTCTGGCGAGCTCTCTTCCTGGGTGGCGGGACTAGCTGTAAGGGCGCCATTTCAACCTCTTCGACGCTGTCTGAACCCGAGCTGGTATCAACGACCTCGTCGAAAACGGACCTTACAGGTTTTGTACGCCTAGATCCGATGTGTTTAGAACGTACCAATCCCTCTGCAGAGTCGGAAGCGAGCTGGTATTGGCGAAGCAGTTCGTCCGTCAGTTTGACGTCGTCTTCGTCCGATCTACGGGCACCGAGGATCTCGAGATCGGCTGTTTCGCCCGGAGTCAAGCCGAGGACTGGAGCGGAAAGATCTGCAAAAAAGGAAAAATCTTTAGATCGAGATCGTAAATATAAGCTGGAAAGCAACTTGAAGAACACCCTACCTGGTTCAGCCCGGAAGCTGAAGTTCAAAAGATTGAACAATGAAGGGCAAGACGCATAGAACCAGTTCGTTTTATAATGTCCTACGTTGGACTTGCCCTTGGCATCGCCTTTCGGTACCACGTCCTTGTAAATGGACGCCGTGCGAGGAGAAGCATAGTAAATGCCATCCCGAGGTTGTCCCCTGCTAGTGGCCTTAAAAGTGTATAAGTGCCTTATAATTCCCGGATTCGGGAAGGGTAGGCCGTACTTCCTAAAAAAGATCGCTAGCGAGGAAAACTGGGTGTACGAATTCGGGGTCAGCTGGAAGGGAGCGAGCTTCAGGACGTTCAGAAGCTCGATTAAATACGACGGAACCGGAAACTGTAGACCGGCCTCCAGATGCTGGACGCTAATGGCCACAAATCCTCTGGGGGGTGTAGCCGCGTGGTCCGTCGGAGCGGGCTCCATGAGACGACAACCCCGGGGGAAGCGATATTGAACCCCCAGTCCGACGAGGTCCTGATATGTTATCCGTGAGGGATAATGATTAAACATCTCGCGGCCTCGCCTGATCTCCGCAGGATCAAGCTCCCCGGTCTGGGAAGGCTGATTCCCTTCCGAGCTTTCTCGAGCTGAGAACTCCTTAGCGACGTCCTCGCTATATAAGGATGCCTGGGGGACCTCTCTCACTTGATCCTCCGAGCTGGAGGAGTCATCCTCTCCTACGACATGTTATGGGCGCGTGCGACCTGAAGACATCTACAAACAAAAGGAGCAGTTAGGTCGCTTAACGCAGACCGTTCCTATCAGACTAGAGCTCCAAGTTTGCTATCTATCTATTTCTTAACAGGTCGCGTACGCCGCGCAAAGACTATAAGCGACCTAAAGATCGGTCTTCTACTACTTATGCGCGATCTGGAGATCGCTGAAACTCACAAACAACAAATCCTACAATCTATAGCAACCTAACGGATCAAACTAAGGGAATACGAAAAGATGCACACATTCAAACACAAATATAAGAACAAAATGCCAGAAACCAAGCAGCAAGCAAATCATCACCAGAAGTAAAAAAAGCAGTAAAGTGCTGAAAAGCGAAGAAACGACGAAGATAAAGAACTCACCGGTGACCGGAAAGCAGAAACGTCGCCTGAATGATGGACGCCGGAGAACCAAAAGATCGAAGACTGATGGCAGGCGGAAGCGAGAGGACGAAGATGAAACCTGAAGCGTGAAAATGACAAGCAAAAGGCAAAAAGAATAGACTGGCCCTCCTTTATATAGCCGGTCCCGAGGTCATATCCCTGACCGTTGGATCTGGTGGCAAGCCAACCGCCTCAGATCCAACGGTGCAGCGCGATCTAGGGTGCGTGATCCGAAGAGACGCCGTCAGACGAAGAGACGTGCATTTAATGCCTGCTGCAGAAATCGAACCGCCTCAGGGGGTGCTGACACGTGTCCAAGAAAAAGGAGGGAAAAACTTGGCTTTTCAAGATCTCAGATCGATGATAGGATTGCAGTCCGCTTCAGATATCAGTGCGCTGATCGAAATTCTCAGTACGCTGAGAATTCTCCAGTTCGGATAGATCTCCAGTTCAACAATCAAACCGATGAAGCATCTCAAGGGCAGCATGAAGATTTCAGTTCGCTCCAGAAGTCAGATCGCCGTGTAAAGTCTCAGTTCGTCACAAAGATTTTGGCTGACTATTAAGTTCTCAGGCCGCAGGAAACGACCTAAGAACTGGGGGGTTGATGTTATGGGTATTTTTAGATTCCTCAAATGGGCTGGCAAAAGCCCACGGAGATGATGGCCCAAGTCACCAAGGGCCCGTGAGAGGTACTGTGTATCAGATCGCGAGATCGAGCTCGGGAGGGGCACGGACAGGTTCACCTGCTATGATGGTAGCGACGTCAAGGTCGCTAGACCGTTGCAGCGATGTTAAGATCGCCAGATCGTTGCTGAGTCCAGATCGTCCCGTCGAAGCTCTAGTTCGTTTTCTACCTAGTTCGCCCAGGTTCAATGCAAGACAGTAAAATGACGTGTCTTGCACGATAAGTAAGGGTTTTTCACCTAATGGCAGCCTAATTTCCGGAAATCTCACCAAACCAGCATGGGCTTGCAGTCGGCCCACGTTTTGTCAGAGTTAACATGTCAGAAGTCAGAAGCATTTAAAGCTCTCCAGCAGCATTTATTACGACAAGATCAGCCATTTTTGTCCGTTTGTTCTCTTTGTAGCCTCTTCTTCTCTATAAATAGAGAGAGGCATTTATTGTAAACGGATGCAGAGATTGAGAGTTGGAGAGGCTGTTACTCTGTAAAAACGTAGGAAGAGCAATCATTTTTGTGAGAGATCAACAGTAATAACAGAACAAGTGGACGTAGGCCCTTCCAAATCGGGCCGAACCACTTCAAACCTCCTGTATTCTTTCTTCTTTCTTCTTTCTTCTTCTCTTCTTCGCCATTATTCGGTCTGTTTGTTGCAGGTCTCCTTATCAGCGCGGCATTGGGCTCAAGAATCTGGTTGGCTGGTTTACCACGTCAACAATAACATTTCTACAAAGTATTAAAAGCTCGTTCTAAATTTAAGTTAATAAAAGACTAAAATGTTCGTATTTCAAAAATATTTTCTTTCTAAAACTTACTTTTAGTGGTATACTTTTTTTTTTTTTTTCTAAAAATGCTCTAATGGAAATCCAAGAGAAACTACAACCACATAAGCGGCCAAACTAGCCCTGCTCAGTGTAAGAGATCACGTGGCGTAAAAACTAGCATCATTCGCCATGACAAAGCTACAAAAATATCTCGTTACCATGTGGCGGAACTATCATCGCATACCAGATAACAAGATAATATCCCACAAGTGTAGAGGACGACTCGACAGAAACGACAGACTCGATTTTCCCTCGATGTTAGTAGGACATGCCCACTCAATACTTGTCATATTCTACGGGGTATACCGGTCTGGTCTAATGCTATAAGGTCTATCTATAAATGCTCAGGCCGTCCACTAGCTCTGAAAACTTTTTCTTTTTTCTATAATTCAAATCGGTTTCTCTTTCATGTTGTAAAAAGAAATGCTATTTTACATACCATCTATAAAAAAAAAACTATTCATTCTTATGCTTAAATATGAATTTATTGATAGACTAAAAAGAATAAATAAAATAAAAATATATAAAATTTTGCAATATAAGTATAAATTATTTTCACACTCACTACTTGCTCCCTAATTTCACTTGAGTTACTCCTACTTTAGCGACCCCCTATTCAGCTCGCTATACCACCTACACCTGGTCACAAAAGAGATCTTGACTTAGCTCGCAGATCACTTCAAACCCAATTTAGTTTTATCACCTCTATTTCACCCAAGCTGCAACAGATTGCTCTGCTCCATTCAGCTCTAGACGAGCTCCTCCCAACTTGTATTCAGCTTGTCCCATGCGAGCTACTACTTCATTCCTCTCAGCTTGGATTAAGGGCATTTCCTATCTCAACGAGTTTGCTCAGCTCATCCATTTTTAATGAGTTGCTACCTCCTTAGCTTAGTCCGATTCACGGGCCTTGCTCAGCTCGCAAAGCCTTAGTCCAGCCCGACCTGGTTATAGTCACCGCCAGCTTGCTAAGCTCGCCCTTACAAGCTACTAGCTACTACCTTAGCCTAGTTTGGCCAAGCCTTATGGCGGGCTGGAACATTACTTAGCTCGCTTCTTATGAGCTCGCGCTTCTGGTCAACTCAACCAGTGCTAAAAAAGGGCTGCAAGTATTCAACCAGCTCGCACCTTGGGAGCTCCAACCTTAGCTCACACACACAAGCATTAGCACATCTCCGATCTCAACTAAATTCACCAACATATACCTAACAATACACCATTAGTTCTCTATCTTAACCCAGGTCGCGACCTCAAAGGTTTAACGATAGAAACTCAATCATCATAAACAAACTTCTTCAAATTAACTTATTTTCCTAGCTACTTCACTTATCGATCTCTTTTGTCTTGCTTTTTCACTCACGAGCTGCTTTAAATCTCTAGATCTATACACCAAAATCTCAGTAACATCAGATGTAGTTCAAAGACTGTTTCGACATACTTTTTTCTAAAAAAAAAAATCATAGAAATGGGCTTTCACAAATTTATTCTTACCAGATTTGACTTGATACTCCTCTTAACCCTGTTCTTCACCTTTCTATAGCTTGACCTCCCTTCCAAAACTGCAGAAACAAGCTTGGATTGGCAGCTGCTCGTTTGCCTCTTCTGATTTGTCGATAGTCTCTCTCTTTCTCCTCTCTAGATTTTTTTTTTCTCTCTTCACTCTCTCTTTCTTTCACGGTAACTCTTACCATACATACCTATTTATAAACATGAATCAAACTTTACCTTTACCCTTCAACTTCTTTAAATTTAATATTCTGCCACGTTCTAGAGAATTCTTCAATTTTTCTCAATGTCCTTGTCATTTCCTTTTATTTATAATTTTGCCACTCTTTCTAGAAACATTTTTATTTACTCAATTGACCCTCAACTTTTATAATTTAAATTTATTTTCGATTCTTTTAAAAATTCTACAAATATTTAATTTCACTACTAAACACTTAAAAATCCTTTTATTATTTCACCAATGAGGGTATATTAGTACATTACATCTTTCTGTACATATATATAGTAATAACCTCATACAGTAATCATCTCGGGAGAAGGTATTACAAAATATAACAAGTATTACAGTCCAAAATATGCATATGCTAATGATCCAAATATACATAAGCGATCTCGCCGGGAACCCTACGATATACTTCTGTAATCTAACTAGTAAGATCCAAAAGAATGTTGCAGAGCGAACCTTTAACTTTTAATCTTTTCAAATTTCAATATAAATTTTCGCATAATCTATATTATGCATGTAAACGATCCTTAAATACTTATATATATAAAATAATTTAACACATCACCATAAATATAACTAGTATTACAGTCCAAAATATGCACATTTTCATGATCCAAACATAAATAAGATTGATTTCACAACAATGTTGATTGTCTTCGACCCATCTAATCTGAAAGAGGAGAACGGATACTCTGATCGGGTAATATGACATAAAATAAGAATATAATGAGCTAAAGAAGCTCAATGAGTATTTAAGTTTTTCTATTTAAACTAATCTTTAGAAAATTTACCTCTTGAAAACATTTGAAAAACATTTTTATGAAAAATGTTTTCATATTTAAAAACTTGTATTTTATAAACTTAGTATAAAGTTTTAAAAGCTCGTATTAAATTACATGCATAAAATGTTAAAATATTTCATAAATTTTTAAAGTATAGTTAAAACATTTTCTTAGTAGTATATTTTTCTTTATAAAAATGCACTAATGGGAACCCAAATGAAGCTATAATCACATGGTGATTAATCTAGCGCCGCTTAATGTGAGATCACTTGGCGTAAAGCTAGTATCGCATACCGTGAAAAAAAACTATAAAGATATTTCATTACTATGCAGTGGAACTATACATCGCACACACATAGTGAGATAATACCCCACGCGTGTAGAGGGCGACACGACAAACACAATGGACTCAATCCCCCTAATGTTAGTGACATGCCCTCCCAACACTTGTCATACACTACGAGGCATACCGGTTAGGTCTGAATCTACAAAGTCTATAAACTTGGGTAGTCCATTAGCCTTTGAAACTATTTTTTTTTTTCATAATTCAAATTGAATATTTTTTTCTCCTTTATAAACATAAACATGTACTAACATATAATATATCATTTCATACATAAACTATTTCTTTTTATGCTAGAATATAAACCCATTGATAAACTAAAAAGAATTAATGAAAATTCATAAAATACTTGCAATGTGAAGTAAAATGTATTTAATATTAATAAATTATTTTCACACTCATAACTTGCTTCTTAATTTGCTAATAACCGTTCTTTCGTGCCCTTCGCTAGGTTGATGTGTCATCTACATTTAAACCCAAATGCAATTTTCCGCTTAGAATGTCCATGCATATAAAACACTTTAATTCCAAGCCAATTCTATTATTGACATAGCTTATAATTTCACTCAGGCTGAAACGAACTGCAACACTGCCTAGTCTAGCCCGAGCTGCGAGCTCCAGCCAGCTCGCCCAGCTCTCATTTTCTGCAGGTTGCTGCCTTCGAGTAGCTCAGCTAGATTTACAGGCACTGCCCAGCTTGCCCTTTGCAAGCTGTTACCTTCATTCAGCTCACCTTTTACGAGCTACTGCCTTAGTCCAACTTGGACAGACACTATAACAAGCTACGACGTCACCTAACTATCTCAGCAAGCTACCTTTTTGGCCTAGTTCGGACAGGTACTGCAAAAAGGCTACGAGCATCTTCTAGTTTGCTATTTGGGAGCTCCTACTCTAACTCATGCAAACTAAATTATAACATTTCTTTTCCAAACTTTACACTTACACATGGATCAACACATCCCGATCTCAACATTTTCACAGTATACGCGCATCGAAATTTCATCAATTTCTTTACATAAAACCATATCACAAACACAATAGATTTTGTAGCAAAACTTAACATCTTACACAACAATCCAAACACTTCAAATCTCTAGATCTATGCAAGAAAATCTCATTAATATCAGATGCAGATCATGGACTGTTTTGACAGATCATTCTCTAAAAAATAACCATAAAAACTCAATCTTATCACTTGATTCTTACTTAATCTTACTTGATAATCTTCTTAAACTAGTTTTTCACCTCTTTATAGCTTGATTTCTTTTCAAAAATGGTGGAAGGACCCCTTGGATCTGCTGCTGCTCCCAGATCTGTTTTCTGCTCTTGTTTGCCGACAGCTTTCTCTTTCTCTACATTTTTCTCCCAACTTCACTTTATATAAATCATCTCTCTTTTACATAATTTCCCCTCAAGTTTATTATAATTTACTTATTGTCATTTTCTAGAGAATTTCTCACTTTTCCAAAATGTCAATGACATTTCACTTTATTTATAGTTTTGACACTTTTTAAATAAAATCTTTTATTTCCATAAATAAGAGTATCTTTTATACATTTTGCCCACAATACTAGGTTCGGAAAAAGGGTATTACACAAAACATTAATTATGGTCACAAACTTGAATCAAAACTTTTGGTATATGTCCTGTGACCATGCCATAAAGTTACAGGTGCAGAATATGGAGAATCATTTTTATGCATCCATTACAAGCGAATAGAAGTTAAAGCTACACTAAGGTATTTATTTATTCATTATTTATTGCTATAAAAAATGACAAAACACTAACTAAGAATAACCAACCCAATTAGGTTGGCACCTTGCTCCAAAACCTTATAAAATAAATAATTATATTCTAATGTTACACAAAATCTCACCACATTATAATTTAATTTGATTATATTATATGATTGAAATGATGATTAAGTTCATTATTGTTTTTTATAGATGTGGTCTTGAAGTAGAGTTATATGATGCATCTAGATCAATTATTGTAACTTTATTTGGACAAAATGCTGAGACATTTTCATCCTGTTCAGCTAAACGATTGATGGATCAAACAACTAAGGTATGTTACATCTGTAGGAAGTCAGTTACAGATTATAAGATTATGTTTCTGCACATACGCAGAGTAAAGGAAAAAGAAACAAACAATACAAAAGAAAAAACTAAACAACAAATTACATCAAAGATACAATAAGCTTCTGAATATATCTTGAAGCAGCCGAGGCCTGTAAGAATTACAGTGTCCTTAAAACGAATTCGCGGTGTATTACTTGCGTTCGTCTCCTAGGATACAGCGGTTGAAACCGTCCGGCGAACCGAGTTGAATCTGATCTCTATCACACTGGAAGCCTAAACTAGAGTTGAAAGTGTAAGAAAACAAAGAAGATTATTTCTCAAAAAATCACTCCCTTTCTTCAACTTGGATGCCAATATAAATCATTAAGCTTTTGGGGAATTAAAACTCTCAATTATGGTCATTATTTTGACTGTTACAATTCTGATTTAAAATCAGAATTTAATCACCTTAAATTAGAATTATATTCTAACAATTATGGTCATTACTCATGGCTGTTACAATTCTGATTTAAAATCAGAATTTAAATGCCTTAAATTAGAATTATATTCTAACAATTATGGTCATTACTCATGGCTATTACAATTCTGATTTAAAATCAGAATTTAAATGCCTCCATTCAATTCCATCCATCATTTTATTAATGGTTACAAAATTTATTTAAATTAATTTGCCATTAAAATTGATTTGTTAACTGAAAATCATTAAAACATGATTGTTACAATTTTAATTTAAAATCAAAATTTAAATACATCCATTAACTCATAATTCAGTTACAAAATCATTAAAATTTGATTTATCAACTAAAAATTATTAAAATCAATTAATGACAATTTAATTTAAATTGAAACAAAGAATTTGAATGGAAAACAACCCAAATCCCTTTTCATCTTCCAATATGGGATTAATGACCATTCCTTACATCAAAGAGTGCAATTTGATATTCAATTTCTCATTCATTTAAACAACCATGAAAATGATTATTTATGACTATTTTCTAACAACATCTTACTTATTTAATATATTAACTACTAAATCTTTTGTATATGCCATGAAATTCACTATCCTTATGTGGATCTCTTACAATGGGTATACTAATTTCAGAATCCCCTTTATTGTCAATTTGTTTGGTTGGTATGAAGTAGTTTATAAAAGCTAGAGTCTGTTTGGTAAGAGTTGGTAAAATTTATACATTATTATTACTTTATTTACCCTATCATTGAGAATAATAATAATACATCATATTCTCACAAATGATAATCAAGACTTATTTTGAAAAAAAAATAATGATAATCAGGGCTTGGGTCTTTCTTGGGATATATAAACTCAACTCGTTTCCTATTTTGACATGTCTTATTTTGGTGTTAGGAGATATCAGAGATTTGTTCCTTCTTTTACTTGAATAAGAATGCAATTTATGCTCTAAATTTTTTCTTTACTAAACACCATCTGTATCGAGGTAAAAGACTATTAACCTTAAGATTTGCTAATTATTACAAACTATGGTCTCAGTAGTTCTTGATTTACGTTCTATAGATAAATTCCATTTAGACAAATTTGGGATTAACGTAAAAATATAGATAACTCAATTTCATTGATTAAAAAAATTCAATGTTTATATTTTGAATAGAATAGTACCAAAATGACTTACTATTCTTAACTATGTGAAAAATTTAATTAATTTTGACTATGTAGGATTGATATAATATATGTGAATGTATCTTTAAATGTCTTATCAATAATTATAATTTTATTGTATGGTATGTCCTTACGAGAAGAAGCTTGAAACAAGAATAACATGATAACTCTCATACTAGATAATTATATAATCAAGTATTATGTTAATGCTAAACTATTGTTAAATACAAATTATAGTCAATTAATAGATTATTTTACTCATTTTTATGATCTTGAATCAAATTGTATAAATTATTTTATATATTGCAATGTGACATGAAAGAATCAAAGGAATTGAAACTTTTACCACACTTCATAACCCAAAGATATTTTACATCCATGTCAAAGCCTCTCTATTTAAAAAATGTGGAGAAATCAAAAACATGTTCAATATAGTTGCAATCCATGATATCAAAACTTAATGTTTGTTGTTTAGAGGGTAAATATATATGATGGGTTTACAAATATTGTTTTTGTTAAAGTGTGCCTACCATAACTTCTAAAAAAAAAAAAAGGGTAGGATTAAAAGCATTTCATTTTGTTTGCATGTAAGTAAAACATATCCTCTAACAATAGATATTTGAACTTTTGTTTTGAATATTTTAAATACTCTTTTTGAAGCTTAAGAATCAAAAAGCTGTTATGTATGTATAAAAACTTTAAACATTATAAATGTTGACTATACGTGTAATCTTTCTTTTATATATAATATGTTGTACAGAAGTTTCATTTTTATCATATTTATTTATTTAATTACTCTCTTTTAAATAAGAAATATATGATGTAATTTTTATAATCATTTGAAATTTTATTAATTTATAAAAATGTATTAAATCATCATTTTTTTATCTTTTAATTAAATTAAACATATTATAATTATAGTTAAATTTATAATTATTATCTATGACTTTATATATATATGATAGTAATTTATGTGAAAGAATATAATTAATTTAATAGTTAAATTTAAACATCCAATCAATATATATTATTAATAATAATATTTAATTATTTTAATCTTTAAACTTGTTAGATAAATAAAATGAACATAGAGTTAAGCAAGGCACGTGTGATCACACCTAGTAGTACTTTTAAAAAGTATCTACATAAAATTACATCTATATCCTAACTTTTAAAAGAATACGCACCCATATTGTTCATTTGTTTTCCAAAGTCGGGTTAAATACTTTTCCAAATAACCTTATATATCTATTAACGATACATAAAAAGAGGGAAGAGGGTTGGTAAACAGTGATATAATTTCACACCCCTGAAATTTGTTTGAAATTGAAATGATAATTCTGGCCCTGATAAAATATAAACAGACCATCACAGCAAACAGATAGAAATATAAATAAACTATTAAATATTTACTTGAGACCGTCAAGCGTACAGCATGGTTGAGAGAGTACGGTGATGAATACTGAGAGTAGTGTGGTGATGAGACAAGATTTAATTTATTGTAATTGAATATTTTTTAAAGTTAATCTTGGTAAGCAAAGTGACATGATACCTATCTGTAGCCAGTAAAATTAGGCACGAAGTGGAAGACAGTTCACGTGGTCTGTCATGATTGATAATTAAGTGATTGGTGGGAGGGAAGAGAATAATTGATAGTACGAGACAAGAAAAGTTAACTGTTTCTCACCTCCAATCTTTTTATTTTATTTTATCTTATCTTTTCAAAGGCAGTGGTCTCCTCTTTTTAGATTCATGGTCACGGGCGGACTGACGTAGGGCCAGTAGGGATACGTGCTTTCCTGAGATTTGAAAAAAATTTAAACAGTAAGAGGCTTTTGGACTGTAATGCACAGAAAAGTTATGCCTTCTATGTATGTATGTGGCTGATATTTTATTTTGTATGCATTGCACCGTTGAAAAAGCTGCCATTTCTATTAATTGTTATTGTTTATCATTATTTTTTATTTTAAAAGTTGCTCGCTATTATGATTGTTTAAAAGCTCCTCCCCGTTGATTTTTTGAAAGCTACCTCTTCCCCTTTTTATTTATTTCTTTCAATTGTTTATTATTTTCGAACACTATTATTCATTCATCCTTTTTTTTTTTTTCTTCAAATTTTTTTTTTGACATTATTTATTCTTCTTAATTTTAATATAATTAACTTTATTTTTTTATTACTTTTATTATATCAATTTATGTTCGGATCTGATCAATAAGATTCTTAAAGCCCAAAACTATAATGAAGTAAGTAATAAGAGAAGCAAGGAAAAGAGAAAAAATTGAAGATGATTTTTTACGTGGTTCGGTCAAGAATGAACCTACGTCCACGATGTTTCTTTCAATTTAGAGAGACAATTACTGTTACTATGTGTTCTCTGGTTACAGCAAGAGAGAGAAGAGCATCCCTTTTACAATAATTTTCATCGCTATTTATAGAGATAAGAGGTACTTCAGTTGTAATACAATAAAAAATAATTAATTATACTTTCCCAAAACTGATAGCCATTAATTGTAGGGTCAAATCTCGTGAAATCAGGGTTTTAATTTGGTAGTTGAGATCTCCGCAAATCTTGCTGCTACCATTCTGAAAAAGATTTGACGTGTACGTCACGTTATGCCATGAGTTGGTTCTGCTTTGGACGAGCTGGAGCTCGTGAGACAGCTCTAATCGTGACCAACGACCTGATAGCTTGTCTAAGTGAGCTGGGATCAAGTCTGAGTATGCGTGTGTATGTGAGCTGCTTCAGTGTCCTGAGAGCTTGCCTCTACGATCTGATACTTGGCAAGTTTGACCCTTATCTACTGGGTTTATCATTTGGATCATCTCATTGAACTTTTATCAACTCATGTGCGTAGCTTAAAAATAAATATAATAATATCTATTTTTTTAAAATTCTTTTATTTTTAATTGATTAATATCTTTATTTAATTATTTTTTTTAACTATGTATATATCCTCTCCTATACGAAGAAAATTACTTTAACAAAATGAATAAAGATCTTACCAATCATATCATCAATATTTAATTATTAATTG
Organism: Dimocarpus longan; assembly: GCA_022984855.1. NCBI lineage: Eukaryota > Viridiplantae > Streptophyta > Magnoliopsida > Sapindales > Sapindaceae > Dimocarpus > Dimocarpus longan. Next base: position 10,240,342 of record CM041023.1, on the reverse strand, counting down.
ATTCGATTGAAAGATCTGAAGTTTTGACGATGGAAATTATAACTTTACGAAGTTTTTGTTTTATTTTTATTTTTATTTATTTTAACGATATTATTAGAATTTTTAAATATATGATTATTTTTAAAAAAAAATAACACAAAACTATTTACTTTGTTTAAGATCACGTATATTTTACTTTAAAAATATTTTATATTTAATATATTTTTAATTTTTTAATATTTTATTTATGTACCCCTTAATCAGGTTTTTGATTCGAATGACGGGAACGATGAGAAATGACCGATAATCGCACCACTCCGATTTCTCTCTTATTTTCTTGCAAGACAAGGAAGTTTCACCAAATGCAAGCCACTCCGCTTTTCTTTTAATAATATCTTGTAAGACAGCTCATTGAGAAGTATATACATCTTCAATTACCGTCTTGCTATATGGCAACTCGCAACACGAGAGATCAAATTGATTTTGACTCCTCAAATTCATCCTCGTGTCTGAAAAACCAAGCGCAAAAAGGTGATTCCTGAATTCGGAGCTTTAGTTCCACTCTTGTTGTTTCCTTCTAGACAAAACGATGCACATTGAAGAGTAGATTGCTCTCCTCTGCTTCCTCTGAACTCAACCGGTCAGTTCAATCTAAGGTTTTAATTTTCTGTATGACAATACTTATTATAAGTTTATTTATCTTTATTTTTAAGCTATCAGTTATAATTTATATTTGATCAAACAAGAAAGCAGTTAAGGGGTAATTGTTGTCGTAATGTTGCAGTGATAGACACATGATGATAAGGGTTGACAACTTGAAAGAAATAATACTCAAATTTCAAAATTTGGGAACCTAAATACTTTGGATCCTATTTATTTATTTATTTTTTGAAAATATTGAATCCTGTTTATTTGTTAAGGATAGATCAAAATAAAATTCAACCGATCAGAGAGAATTTCCTACTTAGAAAGTAAAGAGAACCTTCAAGAATTGAATAAAATTAGTACCTTATGCATAACCTTTTAACTATCATCAACATTATTTTAGTAGTTTCAAGAGTATATTTGATACATCCATAAGTCATAGTTGTTAGTGTTTATATATGTATGTACCCCCTAGTTCACAATCACATATACTTTTCTTACTTTGTTACGTTTTTAATAAGTCTTCTTTAATTTTACTTTTTGGAAGACTTGTACTTCAAAAAAGAATTATTCTACTAATGTCTACCATCCAAGAGCTTTAAAAAAAGAATTATTTTACTAATATATATCTACCATCCAAGAGCTGCTTTCTTCTGCATTACTAAAGATTCTTGTGTAACAAAGATATTTCTTAATTGTAGCAAATTTTTAATTTAATTTGCATAGGAGGGTTATGGTCTACTACATCTGGGGTTCTGTTTTGCCCAACTGATATTGGTTTCAAGTCTGCAGGTAAGATGACTGCACCCTCTAGCATTATGTTATAAATTTTGCAACACCACAAATGTTTTTATGCAACATTAATATGTACATACATTCATGAAACCTGATAGAATATGAGCAAGTTATGTATTTCACTATATATTACAATGTATCTACAAGGACCTATTTATAGGTCAAAGAGGAAAACAAAAGCGGCAAGTGAATAATCTACACAGGTTAACTGAAATCATATATTATATGTATAGTAACAAAATATGTTACAATAATGAGCATGAATGGTGAGGACAAATATGGTAACAAAACTAAATCAGAGCCATTGGTTTGACAGCAATTAGTAAGAAATTGGGTAGATACAGCATCAACCGCACTTGGGTTATTCAAACTGCACTCTTGAATTTAAATTCTCATCCATTTGTTACACTAATCAAAAGGGTTGATATATTTAATATATATTGGCAAATAAAAATATTAGAATAGGAATCTTTTCTTTATTATTTATGTCTATGTGCATATGTTTTTTAACGACTAATAATCATAGATTTATATTTGATCGAATAATTATGCAATCAAGAGAGAGTTTTTGCTTTGTTATTTCAAATAAAGACGCATGATAATTAAGGTTAATTAACTTGAGAGATTTACATAATTTGTAAATTAAATAATTTGATTCCTACTGATTCATTTAAGATTAATTTTCTCATATAAACCGGATGGAAATAGTAGAGAAACTTTCTTGATTTATATTATACCATGGTAACAAAGTGGCTAATTGATCAAGGACCAGTTTAGTATTGTCATCGCTTTTAAAGTAATCACTATGCTAAAAAAATAGACTAGCATTTTATTAATTCTATTGTTAAAATTATTATAAACATCAAAAACAGTGTGCATATGTTTCATAAATTTTACGTTATTGTTGTAAATTTATAAAAAATTTAAATTAGACATAAAAATAAATGTTTGGCATAAATATAATTCTATAAGATTATATTTACTATATATATGTTGAATAAATTTAAGTTGGTTACTATGAATTTATAAAATATCTAAGTAAACCATAAAAATGAATACTTAAATTTACCTTTGATATAAATATAATGCTATATATATGATTATGGTTGGGATATAAATATCTTTTTGTTAAAATTAAAGTGGACGATTTTAACATTTTCACTAAATCCTCTTTGAAGGTAGATTTGGTTGTAAATTTACAAAGCTCAAGTAAGAGGTGAACATCAATATGGCTGAGGTTGCGATAAACCTTGTTATTGACAAGTTGGGTCCGTTGCTTGTCCAAGAAATCAAATTGCTGAGAGGAGTACGTAAAGAAATTGAAGATATCGAAGCCGAACTAAAGGGCATTAAATGGTTTCTCAAGGATGCAGAAGCCAAGGCAGCAGCAGAAGAATTACAAGGAAAGAATAGGAATGAAGGTGTCCAACTATGGGTGGAACAAGTGAGAGAAGTGGCTTATTGCATTGAAGATGTCATTGATGAGTTTGCAAGCGCTATGGCTCAACTTCCTCGTGGCAGCGGTTTATTCGGTGTTCTTCATAAAATCAGTCACTCAATAAAAAAGTTGAAACTACGTCACAATATTGCCAGTGATATTCAAGATATTAAGTCCAAACTTGTGAAAATAGAGGAGAGAAGAAAACGCTATGGGTTCAATGCCATAGAGCAAGAATCAAGCTCTGAAAGAAAAAACATCTTGCGACCGGGTGGCTGTGGAGTTGGTTCATATTACATTGAGGAAGATCAAATTGTTGGTTATGACTCTATAAGAATCAAAGTCAATAAACAGTTGGTAAGCAAAAGACCAGAACGTAGAGTGATCGCGTTGGTAGGTGCAGGAGGACTAGGCAAGACAACTCTTGCAGCTAGTGCTTACAAGAATAAGGATGTGAGAAGCCACTTCATTTGTCATGCTTGGATCTACGTTGGAAGAACATATATCAAGGGAGATCTATTGAAGAGAATGATACAAAACTTTTATAATAGTTCAATGGAGGAGTCTGCTCCTAGGAACATTGAAGCAATGGATAAGATAGGACTGATTGACATGCTGCGGAAATATTTAGAGAATAAGAGTTACATGGTTGTCTTTGATGATGTATGGAAAGATGATTTTTGGGCAGATATAGAGCATGCTTTACCTGATAACAATAAAAGCAGTAGGTTAATCATCACAGCACGAAACAGCGGTGTTGCTCGTTTCATACCAACCTCAGTTGTTCATATCTCTAAGCTTGAAGGTTTGCCTTCAGACAAGGCATGGCAACTTTTTTGCAAGAAAGCCTTCAATGGGTCTTGTCCACCAGAGTTCGAGGAATTGTCAAAAAAGATTATTGAAAAATGTGGAGGTCTACCATTAGCGATAGCAGCAGTAGGTGGTCTCTTATCACACAAGAATAAGATTGTCACAGAATGGGAAAAGTTACTTCATAATTTGGGTTCAGAGTTAGGAAGTGATCCTTATTTAGCAAGTTGCCATAGAGTTTTATCGGAAGGTTATAATGATTTGCCTCCCCACCTGAAGCCTTGTCTTTTGTACTTTGGTCTGTTTCCGGAAAGCTATTCAATTAAGCGTGGGAGACTAATACGCATGTGGATAGCTGAGGGTTTTGTTCAAAATCAGTACTATAATTGCAATGGCTTTGAAGAAGTTGGACAAGAATATATCACTGAACTCTTTCAAAGAAATTTGGTTCATATTTCAGATATGGGTATCGATGGGAGAGGTAAAACTTGTCGAGTCCATGATCTAATGCACGAGATTATCCTAAAAAAGACGGAGCAACTGAGTTTCTGTCAAATCGTAAGCGAGTCTTGTATGAATCAACGCAAAAAAGTCCGTCGCCTTGCCATACAAAAAAGCATCGATAATGTTTTGAAGAGGATTACAGACTCAAAAGTACGTTCTATTATTTTTTCTAATGTAGTTGAGCTGCCGCAGTCTCCTATGAGTACATCATTTGTCGGCAATTTGAAGTTAGTGCAAGTGCTAGATTTTAAAGATTCTTCAATAGCTGATCTTCATGAAGGAGTGGGAAACCTTTTTCACTTGTCCTACTTAAGCCTGCAAAATACGAAAGTGAAGACTCTTCCTAAGACTATAGGTAAGCTTGTCAACTTGGAGAGTTTGAATTTGAAGGAAACTCTTGTGAGCGAGCTTCCAGTTGAGATCAAGCATCTGAAAAAGTTACGTTACCTTGGAGTAACCCGTTCAGACCGTCCTGATTGTTCTTATGGAGAATGTACAAAAATTCAAGAAGGGTTTGGGTCTTTAATGGATCTACGAAATGTAGGTAACCTGCGAATCAACTCTAAAGCGGTTAAAGAGCTAAAGCAGATAAGACAGTTGAGAAAGTTGGGCATTCAATTGGTTAATGGAAATGATATGAAGGATCTATGGTCTTCCATTTCAAATATGAAAGATCTCGTGTCTTTGGGCATAGAGTTGATAAACAGAGAAGATATGGTTGATATAGAATCCATGGCTTCTCCTCCCATACGCCTTGGTAATTTATATTTGGCGGCAAAGCTGACGAAGCTGCCAAACTGGATTCCTCAACTTCAAAATTTATTTAGACTGAATTTAGCTGGGTCAGGCTTAATCGAGGATCCAATGAGAGTCCTTCATAACCTGCCCAATTTGTTGGAGCTTTATCTTGAGGATGCATATGATGGAGTACAATTGCATATCAAACAAGGTTGGTTTCTGAAACTTCGGGAGTTGGTTGTCCATGACTTGAAAGGATTGGAATTTATTATGATAGAAGACGGTGCCATGCCTTTTCTTGAAAGCTTATTTATTTCAAGTTGCCCACTGTTGAAGGAGATTCCAACTGGAATTGAGAATCTAAGAAGCCTTCAAATGCTTATCCTTCGTTATATGTTAAAGGAATTTCAGTCTCGTATTACACGTGAGACATTGGAGAAGCTTCAACATATATGGAAAGTCGTTGTCATCCTTAAGGATGAAGAAGGAGGAGACATATATATGTCTATCGAAGATATATTGGATTTCCAGCCTAAATCAGTTGAGAGAATACCAGAAAAGGAAGACAGTTCTTAGTTATATTATAACAGGTCTGTTCCTGTGCCTCTGCTCTCTTTCTTTTATCTCAACTTCATGTCTATGTTCTTTTACAATTAGATGACTGATTTTTTTTTTTTTTTAAAGCACAATTAGATAACCGTTAAATTATCTGTTAAAATTTTCTTTATACACATGTATATGCTTTTAAGTAAAAGTATTAGTTTTCCTTTGATACATATTTATATATTATTAATATGACATGTAGTTATCGTATATTTTCATAATTACTTTTAGATTTTTCTTTGTATTTTTATTATATTATTTTCTTATTTAACAAATTAATTTTATGCTTCAATTGATCCTCATGAACAGGTGAAGCGACATGATTGAAGAGCAAAATTCACCTTCCCAATATATTAAAAACGGTTGTTGTTGTTGTCTTTTCTTTTCGTTTTTTTTTTGAATCGTGACCATGCAATTATGGTTGTTAAACTGTATTCTTCTTGGCCAATTTTAGCGTGTATTGTAATATGTATTGTCGCTATTTATATCTCTCAACATATTATGGTACTATAACTTATGAGAATGTGAAGTTTATTTATTTATTTATTTTTTTGCTCCTTTTGGATTTGAGGAAAATAGGATTTGAATACGAGACCTTTACTTTGTGTTATAAAAGCTAATATCTTGACAAGTTGATTGCATAATATAGTTATTCAAATTACTAAATTCATCTAGTGAATCACTAAATTTATTGACTTTGGATGCCCAGATATAAACCTTCACATTCATTGAGATATAGTGGGTTGCTAATGGAAGTGCAAGTTTGGGCTTTGATGTTCTTTTGGGTCTCTTGAGCCTCCCTGGTCGAGCGATAGCTTTTAGGCTGTAGGGCTATCCATCCAATTTTTGTTTTAATTTTTCAATTATTTTTCCTTTTTGTTTTTTCTTTCTTTTTGAATTGAGGGTGAGGGAATTGAACTCAACACCTTCACTATAGAAATGCGGTTTTCATGAAACCATACCTACAACTCTATATATATATATATACGGGGTCTCTTTGGGTATGTTTAGATATGCAAATACTTTATTAAAACAATACGTAATTACATTCTAAAATGTACGATTATAATTTGTTATATGTAATTATGATTAAATATATTTGATTACAATCAGTAAATATGATCACAATTAAAAAATCAATAAATATGATCATATTTACTGGTTGTAATAACACATGTTTAGTTATAGTTATATATAATAAATTATAATCACACATTTTATAATATAATCACGCGTTTTTTTGTCAAGTATATATATATCTAGGTGTATACGAGAATATGCCTTTATATATATATATATATATATATACACACACATATATAAGACTTATATGTTATACACAATCTAAAATTCTAATTTTACTTGAGTCTCCCCACATATGGTGGTGAAATGGCATTCTGGAATCTTATGGTTCTAATACAAACATGAAAGGGTAGGTATACACCACTCTGCTATAAGGGTGGATGTACTCCACCAATGTAATTTTGATGTTCCTTTTATTTGATAATTTTTGCTGCAAACATAATTGTCCACGCAAAATAACGGTTTCTTGATTTTAAGAAGCTTATATATTTAAGAAAACTTATAAGAAAAGTCTGTATAAAAAATAAAAAATAAAAAAAAAAGAAAAAAAGAAAATTTATATGTCAAATAATAATAATAATAATAAAAGGGTAGGCCAGTTCCCTTTACTCTCTTTAAAATCATTTCATGCATCTGCTGTGTTTACAATTAAATGACTGTTTTTTGTTTAAAGCACAAGTAGATAACCTCTGAATTTTTCTTTTGATGTATTTATATACTTTAAATGAAAGTACTTGTTTGATATATTCATATATTATTAATATAATTTGTAGTTATCACATATTTTTATAATTGTTTTAGATTTTCCTATGAATTGCTATTATATTATATTCTCATTCAACAAAACTGATTTTATGCATCAATTAATCCTCACAAACAGATGAAGCAATGTTCATAGTGTGATTGGAGTGCAGAATTTATTTTCCCAAGTAATTGAACATTTTTTTTTCTTACAATAATGAACATGGTTATTATCATTTATATATTTATTTATTTTTTATTTATTGTGAATACCTACTATGCTATATGATTGCTATTGTTAGGGTATTTTCTTTATGAGAAAATGCATAAAATAACTCCTTTTAGAGCGCATACTTGATAACTAACTCTTTTTTTCTCTCCTTACAAAAAAGACTTTGAATGGACAAAAATGCCCTTAATGAAAATGCCCAAACCTACCCAAAAGCTCTGCACTTCTCACTTCCCACACCTCATTTTCTTCTTATTTTCCACTTCTCACTCTCTTATCACTTCCCACGTTGAAACAACTGTTGTCTTTTAATGCCCAACAACAAAGGAGGTTTCTAGACTATAAAAGAACTACATATGGCTACGCTGAACCTGCTACTCTCTTGCGACGCCGAACAATAGAATCAGTTTTTTGGACTATGGAAGAACTGCGCCCATAGATGCCACTCATCTTCTCTGCGGGTGGGTAGTATATTTGACTAGTTTTAGTTGCTTTGGGTATGTGAATATGGTATCACAAACCAAGGTTGGCGTAGTGAAAGTAGGTTGTGGCTGTTTGGTGTATTTTGTGTGTGGTTTTGTGGGTATGATTAGAATGTGAAAGTTATATTGTATTAGTAGTTGTTATTAGTGAATCTGTACTTTAACGGTGGGATTTGTAATGGAGGCTGATAGTCAGAGTTTAGAGGCGAAGTCTTCATATGAAAGTTGGAAATTCCAACCTCGAGATTGAGAATAATTGAACATCTAAGGTTGAAATTCTCAACCTGAAGGTTGAGATTCTCAACCGTCAATTGCGGTTGAGAATCCTAATCTGGAGATTGAGAATCCCAACTTGGATATTCATTTCAAGGTTGGTATTCCTAACCTCGAGGTTGGGATTCCCCACCAATCTCAACCTTTATGTTGAGAATCCCAGCGTATTCCCAACCAAACGTTGAGATTCCCAACCTTAATTGAAAATTCAGGTTGGGATTTTCAATATGGAAGTTAGGATTCCTAATCTGAAGGTTAAAAATCTTATCCTAGAGCAGCGGCAGACCCACTATAGGGCAAGGGGGGGTATGTGCCCCACCCCGAAATTTTTTTTTAAAAAACAATTGATAAAATACTATAGAATTTCAAAAAAGCAAAACAAAAAACAAAAAGCAAACAAAATCTGATATACGTTGCACTACAACAGTGAATTCACTGTTGCAGTCAGCATAACAACCCATTTTTCTTTTTTTTTTCTTTTTTTATTACCTTTTTATTTAATTATTTATTTTTGAGCAAATTACAATTTAGTTACCCAGTTGAAGCGCATTCTCAGGCGGAGCAACTGTTTCTCTTTTATTACAATTGACCCCCTACCGTTAGTGAACTTCAGTTAGTTTTAACTGGTATGGGGGTAAGATTGTCTTTTGATGTTTTATTATTTAAAAAAATAAATTTTAAAAATACTCTCTCTCTCTCTCTTCCCTCAGCCATTTGCTGTCTCTGTCTCTTCTTCTTATTTTATTCTTCTACTTCTTCTTCTTCTCTTGTTCTTCTTCTCTTTTTCTACTTTTTCTTCTTCTCGAACCCAATCTGGGTTCATCATCATATGATGAATCCAGATCTGGGTTCGAGATGAACCCAGAAATCTGGGTTCATCATGAACCCAGAATCTAGGTTCTTCAAGAACCCAGACCTGGGCTCGCGAAGAACCCAGACTCTAGGTTCGGGAAGAACCCAGATCTGGGTTCTTCGACGAACCCAGATTCTGGGTTCGTTCGCGAGGACCTAGAATCTGGGTCCGTCGCGAACCCGAATCTGGGTTCCCAGTGAACCCAGATCTGGGTTCGATAATGAGGTTGATTTCTGATTTTTCTTTTCTCCAGTTTGATTGACAGTTTTGTGGGTGATTGTGAGGTTGATTACAGTGATGATGTTGGATTTGATGGTTTTGTGGGAGATTGATTATGTTAAGTTTAATTGATGATGTTTGAGGTCATTATTTGGGTTTCCAGGAGTGAATTGATGATGTTGGGTGATTGTTGATGATGTTTAAGATTATTTTTTGGATGTTTGGGATCATTTTTGGAAACCCAAATAGAATCTAGGTTTACTAGAAACCCAGAATCTGGGTTTCCAGATAATTGGAAACCCAAAATCTAGGTTTCTAGTTTTGGAAACCTAAATTCTGCTGGCAATCGAAAATCTGGTTTCCAGTTTTTGGAAACCTAGATTCTTAAAAAAAAAAAAAATCCCAACAGATCAGCATAGAAATTTTAACAGCAATTGCACAAAAATTTAAAAGATTTTTTAATTTTTTACGATCAATTCGGTCAACTTTAACAACTAAGGGTATTTTCGTCTTTTACTCATTTTACATTATTTTCAGTTATATATAACAGAAATTTGCTAACAGGAGAGGGTAAATTATAATTATATCAAAACAATTACTCCGCTTGTAAAAGCGTTTCAACCGGGTAGTCTTTTTGTAATTTGCTCTTTATTTTTTCTATTCCTAATAGGATTTACTTACTTTCCTATTTCTTACTCCTATTAAACTTAGTTTTCCTACTTCTAATTAATTAATATTTTTTTTCAATTTTATTATTTTAATTCTCTTCTATATAAATGCTATTTACATTGACAATTTATAATTTTAGCAAATTACTTTTTTTTTTCTTGTTCTCCTCATCTTCATCTGGCATCTCTTTATTTTTGCTTTGACATATTGTGACTTATCAGGTTAGTCTCCTAAATTAATTACTTTTTTAATTTATTTTTTTAATAATTTAAATTTAATATGTATCTTATCAATAAATCCTAAAATCTTAAACTTTAAATTATTGCATTAAAATTATCCATGTATAATGTATTGTCATGATTCAATTATATATATATAATCAATATAGCTTTATTTTATTTAGAATCAATCAATTATTATTAATTTTTTTTTTTAAATTTGTTATTATGATTTTATTTGTTATGAAATAGTTATGGAGAGATATATAAAAAGAAAATCATCACTTGAGTTGGAATCATCTTCTTCAAAGAAAAATTGTGTTGAAGTCGATTTTTCAGATCTTCCTACTGATCCAGGGCTTCAAACTAAAATATGGGATTATGATCCTAATATCCGTAAGCAAGTTCGAAGAGCATATCTACTAAAAGGTCTTTGTCAACCTTGAGAACACAATTTTCCTATGAGACCTTTTGGACAAAAGTCTAGGAGATTCAACACTGTTTGGTTTATTGAATATTCGACTTGGTTAGAGTACAGTATAGCAAAAGATGCAGCATATTGTCTAAATTGTTATCTTTTTAAATAAGATATTGGAAAACAAGCGGGTGGTAACTCTTTTGTTAGTGAAGGGTTTACAAATTGGAAGAAGATAGATTTGTTAAGGTAGCATGCTAAAAGTAGTGCTCATAAAGATGCTTGGAGCAAATGTAAAGATTTATTAAATCAGAATCAACATATTGAGTCAACTATAAACAAACAGTCAGATCAAGCTCGAATTGAGTATCGAACTCACTTACTTGCTTCAATTGATTGTAGTTGTTTTCTTTTACGGTAGGGGCTTCCATTTCGAGGACACGATGAATCAGAAAATTCTAGCAATAAAGACAATTTTCTTGAACTTTTATATTGGCTATATGCTCAAAATGAGAACGTAAAAGCTGTGACACTCAAAAGTGCTCCTGAAAACTTAAAAATGCCGGCACCTAAGATTCAGAAGGATATAGTAAGTGTTATTTCAACTGAAATTATTAATGCAATTATTAGAGATATTGACAATTCATTGTTTTCACTTATTGTGGATGAATCTCGTGATATATCTTCGAAAGAGCAGATGACTATTATATTGAGATATGTGGACAAGAATGGTAATGTAATTGAGCGTTTTGTTGGCATTGAGCATGTTACCGATACTTCTGCACTCTCACTTAAAACGGCTATTGATTCTTTTTTTTTTCTAGATATGGATAAAGTATTTCTAAATTACGAGGACAAGGTTATGACGAAGTAAGTAATATGCGAGGTGAATTTAATAGACTTAAAGCACTTATTTTAAAAGAGAATGAGAGTGTTTTTTACGTGCATTATTTTGCCCATCAACTTCAATTAGCTCTTGTTGCTGTGGCGAAAAGTCATATAGATATTACTGGTCTTTTTTATTGGATTACTCAGGTGGTAAATATTATTGGGGCATCTGCTAAACGTTGTGATATTCTTCGAGAAAAACAAGCAACTAATGTCTTTAAAGCACTAGAGAATGATGAACTTTCAAGTGGACGAGGTTTAAATCAAGAAACTAGTCTTAAGAGACCAAGTGATACACGTTGGGGCTCACATTATAATACTATAATCAAAATAATTTTCATGTTTTCTTCTATTGTAGAGATACTTGATATGTTAGTTGATGATGGATCGAATCAGGAGCAAAAATATGAATCAAAGCTTTTATTGGATGCAATAAAAACATTTGATTTTATTTTTAATCTTCATTTGATGAGAACAATATTGGGAGTTATACACGAGTTGTGACTTATATTATAGAAAAAAAGATCAAGATATTGTCAATGCCATGATTTTAGTAAAAACATGTAAAGAACGACTTCAGACAATGAGAAAAAATGGATGAGATTCTTTCTTAAAGCAGATTTTAACTTTTTGTGAAAAAACATAAAATCCAAGTTGTTAATATGAATGATTTGTTTATGCCTCGAGGGAGATCAAAGCGTAAAACTCAGGAGATGAATAATATACATCATTATCGAGTAGACTTGTTTTATGTTACGTTAGATTTGCAACTTCAAGAACTAAATAATCGGTTTCCGGAGACAAATACCGAGTTACTTCTTTGTGTTGTATGTCTTAGTCCAAGAGATCAATTTCGTGCATTTGACAAACAAAAACTGATTCAATTTGCTCAATTTTATCCAAAAGACTTCTCCTCTATTGAACTTTTGGCACTTGAAGATCAACTTGAGAATTATATTGCAGTTATGCACTCTAATATTGAATTTTCAGAATTAAATGGTCTTACAGTTTTGGCACAAAAGATGATTGAGAAAAAATAAGATAAGGTTTTCCTATTAGTTTACTTGCTTTTGACATTGGTATTATTACTATCTGTTACAACTGCTACCGTTGAAAGAGTATTTTTTGCTATGAATATTGTGAAGACTGAATTACGTAATCGAATGGGAGATCAATGGTTGAATGATAGCTTGCTTGCAAATGTGGAGAAAGATATTTTTGACAAAATTGATAAAGAAGTTATCATGAAATGATTTCAAGATATGAAGCCTCGTCGAGGAAGATTATAATTGTATATAATTTATTTTTTTCTTTTATATTTATTTTAATGATTTCATTATGATTTTTAAGTATATGACTATTTGTTTTGCCTAAATATAATGTATGTTTTATTTTATTTAAACTATATAATATTATTGAATATTGTTTTATATAAAAACATTATACATTTAGTATATTCTTAAGTTTTGATATCTTTAATATTTTATTTATGTGCCCCCCCTGAATAAATTTTCTGGGTACTCCACTGTCCTAGAGGTTGAGAATCCTAACCTCGATGTTCGTTAAAGGTTAGGATTCCCAACTTCGAGGTTAGGAATCCCAACCTTAATTGAACATTTTCAACCTGGAGGTTGGGATGCCCATCCTCCCAACCTCCATATAGAGAATCATAACCTGGATGTTCAATTAGGTTGGGATTTCCAACCTGTATTGTCAATCACGGATGGGTTTTTCAGCCTTGAGTTTGGGGTAAAGTTGGAAATCCCAACCTCCAGGTTGGGATTTTCAGTATGGGATTCTCAATTAGAGATAATAAGAAAAAGATCTCTTCCATTCTCAAGCCCAAACACTTAATTAGTTGGGTTTGGGACTTGAAATCTCATCCCACCCGCCAAATCCAATGAAACAAACATGGCCTAATTGAACTAAGGATTGATTTATGGACTTTAGCATTAAAAATTTATATGGATTTTTAGAATTGTCAAGGAAATGCATTATACAGTTGATACAAGAAAAGATAAAGTAATATTGAAATTTTCTTTGAGAGAAATTTGATAGTTAACAATTCAAGTTATTTTTAGGGTATTAGTGGGTGTACAATGCAATACACCCTCCTCATTGTAGTATTATAAATGTATTGTATACTATTGTCTTCAATTATAGAATAAAGAAATAATTCAAAGTACTCGAAAATGTAATTAGAGTTCGGTAGAATTTTCAAATACGGAATTGGATTCCGACGAAATTTTTGGATAGACCGGAAACAATTTCGAACACAAGTAACGACATAATAATCAATATGAGATTTAGTATGAGATAGTTATTAAAAGAAATTTTCCTGAAAGGATATAATGAATTAAACTAAAATTGAATACATGTGAGGGCATTAGAGGGAATTCAATTAAATAAGGGAATGCATGGAATAAGTAGAGAAAAGGACGGTTGTGTTGTAAAAATGAAGTGGATGGCATGCATGTAATTGTATTTCAAACTTTAGGGGCAAATTTTATAAAATAAAAGCAATGGCATGGATTGTAATTTTGTGTCTAACTTGGAGGGCATTTTGTCAAGATCCAAGATATATATATATATATATATATATATGTGTGTGTGTGTGTGTGTGTGTGTGTGTGTGTGTGTGTGTGTGTGTGTGTGTGTTTTAGAATGAGCTAGAAAATGTAAGAAAAATGGAGAGAAAGAGAGAATAAGGGACGGCAAAAAGAAGTAGAACAGAACCAGTGGTTGCAAGCTTTCTTCCACCTATTCAAGGCATTTTCAAGTTGATTTCAAGCTATAAAAAGGTCACAAACAAGTCTAGGAAGGTTATCAAGCAAGGGTAAGTAATTTTGAAGTGAAAATAGTTGAATTTCTATAAAGTTTTTAAGTGAAAAATTGGTTTAAAACAGTCCATGGACTGCTCATGATGTTGATGATGTTTTTGTGTATTGATTTAGAGTTTTGAAGCCTTGATCTTGAGGGAAAGCAAGGCAAAGGACCAAGAAACCATTTGGTGAGTATATTATTAATGATGATTTGATTTAAATTTGGATTGATGATGTTTAGGAGGTTGATTTTATTACCATGATAGTTAAGGTGATTTTTGCATGAAATTTAAGTGGAAAACTTGAAGAGAAATTGGTGTAGGCATGGGTATATCTCAAGGCCAAGCAAGGGTTTTGATGATTAAGGTGGTGTTTGATGTGGTTGAGTGATTTCTTGCTTGAAATCATGCTAAAATAAATAGATTGAATGTTGAAACAAAAATCAAAAGCATGGTGAATAAAATTTCTCATATTCGGCCATATGGAGTTTGATGTATTGGATGATTGTTTTGATGATTTTAGATGGATTTAGGGGTTGTTTTGATAATGAATTTATTATGAAATCTAAAAGAATTCAATTGGTTAACAAAGGATGCATATTCGGTCCAACTATGTAACGTTATCTAATTGTGACGTTTTATGTATTTAATTAAATTCTATGATATATTTTCTACTTAGGAATGTAATTTTGGAAAGAAAATCAAATTAAATGGATAGCTTGGAAAATGGGTTACATTCGGCCAAGAGGGGGTATAATGGTCAAAAATTTCACTGATTGCATTGATAAGAAAATTGAGCTTCTATGGTGATGTTTTGAATGTTTAAAAGTTAAGAAATTCAAACGAAAAGTAAACGTGAATAATCGGAGTCGTAAAAGTGTAAATATGGAAATTTAATTTCATGGATAGTTAAAGGTTAATTAGTATGTTTATATGTCAATGGAAATGGTTATATCGAATCATTTTAGTTTCGATATTTTTCTAAAAGTAAAACATGAAATTATGTAGGTAATCTAAAATTGAGGGAGCCCCAAAAGCGTGCTATCATGGGTTAATACTAAGTGAGTGTCTTTAAATTATTTTGATATGTTGAATTAAAAATTTTGTTGTAACATGTTATAGTTGCTTTTGAAATAAATGGATCGTATGTGAAACGTATTTTGTATGAATCATAAAATTATTATACGAAATATGGATTTCACAAATTTGAAAAGTTTATATGAAATGAGAATTTTTAATGGTGAAAAATTTTTGATGGAAACATGTTTACGAGCCTATGGTATGCCTGATAGATATTATAGATATCTCCGATTGAGATTGCGTACCCGAAATATGTATTGGCAGTGTCAGAGGTGTCTGTCACTAACAGCGGGAGGAAACCTACAGGGGGGATTGTGTCATGTCAATGGTTCAGTTCAATGTGTCGCCCAATGCACGTGTAGGGTATATTATTAGCTAGCTTTCACTTGAGCGAGGAAAAATGCCGCTCCGTAGTGAGGGAAAAATTTCGCTCCATACTTAGGATACCATGTGGTACGGACCGTAGTAGTTAACTTGTTTTATTCAGACATTCTCCGAAAACCAAAGTGCCACCACTATTTATATTTTTCATCAGAAAACACAAAACATGCGTTATTTTGTTTTATTATTCAGTTTTATAATGTAATCGAATGGTATTTATGGAAATTGTTTATCCATGCAATTAAGTAAAACATAATTTCCAGTGAAAACTGATTTTAAATATTACAGTAGTTAAAGCTTTATGAAGCGTTTTAAAACAAAAAGAGAGACCATTTTATAAAATTAAATTTGATATGAAATCGTACTACACTCACTGAGCTCGAGTAGCTCATATTATTTTATGTTTTACAAACAAAACCTTCACAAGAGAAAATGCAAGTACAGGTACATCAAGATTAGAGACTTCAGCCTAAGATTAGGCAGACTAAGTTAGGGATGTCACTATGATTGTATAAATGTATTTTGAACTTTTTTAAGAAATTGTATATAAATAATTGTATAACTTTTCTCTGGATTTGAAAATATGTAAATAAAAATATGCATGACTTGTGATTGTATTACTCTTTATATTTTAAAATTTGATGGCATGTTTATGATTGCTTGTGATTTGATAAGATTGAGGGCCTGAGGCCCGGTAGTTTAGGGGAAACGAGTTGATTTTAGAAGTGTTTTAAATATTTTAAAACTTCCAAGGTGGCTAACTCAAGAAAAACAACCGTTATGTTACTCAAATTTTTATTAAATTTATTAAATAATTACATAATTAAAAGCTAAAACAAAGTTTTCAAATTGAGGGCAAAAGGTTTACCTTCACGGGAACCTTCTAGTCGGATTCGAGATTGGCTGGAGGGTTATCGTGGGGTTACCGGTAGGCTATCATTCGTACGAAAAATGATGTATAGAAACGGGGTCTATCATACAAAGTAAAATTGATAATGTTTATATTCAAAATTGAGCAGCAAATGGATGCCATAAGAGCTTTTTTTTTACTTGCATTGGCTGCCTGACCTTTATATACCTCATACTATTACAGGGAGTACATTAAGAATAATATTTGTTGCAATCTAAATCAATTAAAATGAATTCACTTACACTCATAGGCTAAGGAAAATAGTGATTTAATCACCCCCACTTACTACTTCAAGCAACAAGTTCGAGTCTCCTTAACCCCATTCTTTGTGAAAATATTTATAAAGTTATGGGTAGATTTCTTCCAATGTCATGGAACCAATTATTTAAGCTATAGTTTCTTTTTCTATTGCTATTGATTGCCTATGAAAGAAAAGAAAGAAGCAAAAAAACAAAGGAGAAAATTAAAATGTAAACAAATTCCTCTTAATCGTAATCATACTTTTACACCATTGATATTACACGCCACTACTATTTTGAGCAATCAATAACCTATAATTTTAACTCAAAATTCATTTGTAATATCATCTATTCTCGATTGGCTTTTCAAAATGTAAATAATAATCGTTGCAATTAGCAACAATTTTCTTCCATTTTATATGCATTCCTATTTTAGATCACATCCAGTGCTATGACATTTCATAGCTTACTGCTTGTTACTTTCTGCATATAAAAAGAAAACAGAAGTAAGAAAAATGTCACCAAAAAGGCTTGGAAGACATATAAAATGTTGATATACTGCCTTAAAAAGATAGCAATTTACTTTGCAAGGATTCAGATAGGAAATAATGATCAACTAGCTACTGAACCGACGTCTTCTCCTAATATTATGACAACTGGTTGCTTTGTTTGCTTCTTGACATGTGTATTTTATGTGTATGTACTTGCTATTGAAATTTGTTTAGAACTCATCATCATTTTCCTCAGCAATGTGTTTTGCGAGCTCTTGCTCTTGTTGTTGAACCTTCTCAGCAACAAAGGTAAAGAGCTACAAATCCCCAATGTGCACAACTTTCAAAATAATTACTGCCATGAAGTTAGATTAATGCAAATCAACTAAAGAGAGAATGATGCAATGGCAAGATGCCATCTTTCAGCAATAGCAAATCACAATCCATGACGTTAGATTAATTATGGGTTAAAAACTTTAAGTAATTATGGAGAAAGAGGAAAATATCAGCACTCGCATAAACCGAGTTCACCCGACATGGAGATTGTTAAGAATATGTGAAAAAATATTAATAAAATACATGAACAAATAACTATATTTAAGGGTAATAGCCACAATACAAGTAATTTTACCTTCTTTTCGTAGTCCATTTAAGCCAACTTTGTATAACAATATATATTTAACCATGCTATTAACTAAAGAATTAAAATCCATGGTTAAACAACGAAAAACTGAAACTTACATTTGTTAGATCAAAATATGGTCTCAAAGCCTTTTCCATGCCCTTCTACATGAAACAGTCCTCTGACAAATTTGTATAACACTAGAAATCTCAGTGAGGTTGAAAGAAGAACCAAGAAACAAACCCAACAAGATAAATCTTGAAGGCTGCCAAAGCAACTTTTGTCTTGATACTATCAAGAAAATGAATATACATACTGTTCATTGATGAACATCTCTACTGCTTTCTCATTTGCTGCACTAAGAACTGGTGCCTCCAGCCTATCCAGCAGCATAAGGAAGATCCATGGACGGGTATTTGACTTTGTCAAGTTTCTCAAATGTTAGAGAACCAAGCCTGTGTAATACCATTTCAATTTTTAGTAACTAATCAAACAAAAATTGACAACAAAAATTCAAAACTTTAACCAATTTCGAATTATATATAAAGGACTCCTGGTATAAAGACACAATTCATCTCGAGACATAATTCGAATATCACAACTAAAAGAAAGGCTTCAAAAAAAAGTTTTCTTTGAAATTATTGTTGTGTGATGTAGTGGCCTATAAATTACCTATCGTCGATGATAACTCTATTTTTATAGAGTTATTTTATCTTTTTAAACTTGAATTCTTACTTAGTTCTTGGTATTTTTATTATTATTAAATAAATTATTTCATATTTTTTATTTTTATTTTCAGAATAAAATTGGTGAAAAAATGCATGTGGACCCCATCATGTGCTATCGTTCGAGACAAGATCATCGTTACAAAATAAATATCATTCGAAGCAGTTTATCGCCTCAAGAATTACTCGAATCAGAGATCGCATAAAGAAATTATCGCAGTTTAAAGATCGAATATTTTAAAAATAAATATTATGTCATATTGATGTAAGGAACGATGTAATGAAAATTATGATGTAAGCAATAATGTAATATGAAAGTTGACTTGTATGAGGTAGGTGAACCATGATATAAGCAATGATGTAATATGAAAGTTGACTTACATGGGGTAGGTGAACCATGATATAAGCTATGATGTGATATGAAAGTTGACTTGAATGAGGTAGATGAACCATGATGTAAGCGATGATGCAGAAGGGTGGAAAACTAGGAAAAGATGATGCATGCGATAATGTAATTGGAGGTGAACTTTGCCTATAAATAGGCCTTAGAATCACCATTCCAAGCATCTCATCAAAAACCAAAACAATAAGTAGTTTAGAGAAAGAGAGAGGGAGCTTGGAGAGGAAGAGTAAAGCAGAGAAAGAAATTCTACGGTGAAGCTTCAATCCATTAAGTTTTTCCATCTTTTGTCATGTTTAATCTTCTAGTTTTTGTAAATTTTAATTGAAGCATAGAGTAATTTATTTTTCTAAGGTTATGATGTAGCCTAATTTTGATGTTCCAACCCTTTGTTTAATTCAATTAAGGATTTTCTATCTTGGTTGATGTATTTAATATTGTTCTTAATGCTTCTAAATAACTTACCACTATTTAGTTGAATTGTTAATCATAATGATAGCGGAAGCTGATTTATGTGTCTAGTTTATTGTATTTAATGTCATAAATTACATGTAGAATAGGAATATACTTGCACGATTTGTGTAGTCTATAAAAGAGATCCATAAATCTTAATAATCCTTTAATGTTTTGACTTACATGGGAATATAACAGTTAAACTTTATACGATATTTTCTTTAGATCTCAGGAGAGGCTATGTAAATAATTCTGGGAATCTCGATCAGTAACTGGATAGTTAATTTTTGTTAAAAAGAACAAATGGGAGGAACAGATTAGTTATGGTGAAATTAGAACCTTAGAGTTTTTATTCATTGAATTAGTTTATATTTGTAATTAAATTTAATTGTAGTTTTCAACTCATTTACTGAAATTTCATCTACTAAATAAAAATTGAGTTACTTTAATATTGGGCATTAATTAACACTAATCCTCGTGGGACGATACTTCTCTTATCATTATATTACTTGTCTAGCTCGTCCACTTACGATTTTGCACGATAGTCGATAGAAAGCTTAACAAAATGGATGCTAAAGTCCACCAGATCTTTTATGTAAGCACAAATTCTCAAAAGAGGATGTGCACCTTGATCCTAAAGTAATATATCAATCTTAAGAAGCATTATCAACTTCATAGAAATCAATGTGGGGACAATTCTTAAAAAGGAAAACACAGCACAAGGTTATCAAACATTACTTTGGATCTTCTGATCCACCAAAAACAAGTGGACTTATATATATATATACATCATATATATATATAAAGAGCTTAAGATTTAGACACTATATGTAAATACAGGAAACTTAAAAATAGAAAAGAAAAGACTACAAAAAATTATCTTTTATCTAATGAATTTTAGTACCATTTTCAGGGGAAGTAGAGTGAAAAATGGACGAAACTGAAAAAATGAAAGAGACCTATTTTAGTGCCATTATAAATGGGTCATTCTTCGAGAGAAATGGTGCCACTCGAGGTGTTCGTGACAACAGATCTAACCAGGATCGTATGTAAGAAGGATTGACAGCCAAGCTACTATTGTTTGCAAAAATGTTAATATTCTTACCTTGGTAACCATAGATATGCCTCTGGACAAACGAAAAAATTATATCACAAATTAAATGTTACATGCAAAAGAATGAAAATTTTATGCATCATCACTGCAAATTAATGACAATGAACTTAATATGATTTTAAAAATAGATTAAGGTACAACAATCATGAGATTATAGAATAAATTTGTAGAAATGTTTTTCTTCAAAAACAACAAAAGCTTTCTTCATCTTGCTGCCATAACAAAGTTCTATCTCCAGTAAGCTACTTTCTATAGAAAAGTTTAATAACATTTTGCACCACCACTAGAATTATGTCAAACCACAAAATTCAAAAAATGTGGAAATTTACCATACCAATTATTCACATGCAACTTGAATAGAGGTCAACATTCATGTGAATGCAAGACACTTGGAAGCATTAATTCATACATTCAACCACAACAATACTAATATTATATTTTACGATTGGGTCATAAACTCAAAATTTTTTGTAAAACCCAAAACCTCATTCGTCGAAAAATGAATTATTTTTCTATAGATCACGTTTTCGAACGAAAAGAATCCGCAGGAATCAAAATTTTTTTGAAATGTGAAATAAGTGATTGAAAAATTTTGAAATTTATTTTCGAGTTGAATAAAAGTGAATCGGATCGAAAGTGAATCCATTCGGATGGATTCTGAGTGATTTGAAAATTTATCGAACGGAAATATATTTTTGGATTTCGAATCATACAGAATATAATTTTAGAAAAATAAATAATTCAGAGTACATGGAAATGAATTCGAAATTTAAAAATAGTTTCGAACGTGAAATCAAGTTATAAGCAGATTTTCGGACGGACGAAAACGAATTAGAATTTGAAAACGAAATGGAAAGCTCATGGAAAAACAAGTGGGAAGCGGAATTCATGCATGAGGGACACGTGTCGCTCATGTAAGGAAAGAAGCAAGACAAGTGGTGTTTGGGTCCATGCATGCATGCTAAGTGCCCATGATTCACCAACCATATTTATACCAAATTGAAAGTGCATTTTCAAATCGTGAGAGAGAGAACAGCCACCATCATTCTCGGTCTCCCATTTGCAAAGCAAAACCGAGAGAGAACCAATTGAAGAGAGAAGGAAATCATCTCAAAGCTCAGTCATGCAATTCCATCCAAATCGAGAGTGAAAATCGTGAAAGAGAGAGCTTGAGAGTTCGTGAGAGAGAACTCGTGAGGAAGAGGAGCACTAGCAGTCCAAGCAAAACCCAAGACCATCACCAAGCTTAGACCAAGAGCTCATGCATGCAAGGAGAGGTTTGAAATCATGAGCTGGTGTGTGTGCGTATGTGCAGCTCGTGAAGTTGAGAGAAAGAGAAGGAGCTGTCCGTGAAGAAAAGTGAGCTTGCTGCCGTGAATTTCAGGTTAGTGTTAGCTTGCTGTCAAGGATGGTTTAGTGCTGTCCGTGAGTTCGTGAGTTCTAAGGGATTGTCTTGGGCGTGAATCAGTAGCTTAAGGTGAGTTTTTTAGTGCTATTTTTGTGTGAAATTGGAAGCTGATTGTGTGAGGTCCTTTCATGCATGCAGCAAGTTGGTTGGCAAAAGAAGGAAGGCATCAAGTTGCCGTGAGAAGTCAAGAAGGATAGCAACTTCCATGAGCGAATTCAAGGCTGTTTTGAAGTGAAAAACAGCTCGCGCAAAGGTAAGTGCTATTCCGTGTGGTTTTGTTATGACGTTTCGAGTAGTTTTTAAAGGTTGCATGTGTCATTTGGATTGAAGGAAGCTCTTAAAAAGGAAAGAGGTTTAGGCAGCACCTTCGCGCAAGTGTTTCAAAGTTTCGAAGTGAGTTTCGAAAGGTATGTTGAGTTTTATTGATTTTGTTTTGATAGAAGGTATTTAGGATGAGTTGTAGATGAAAATTGATGATGAGATGATTGAGTTTTAGGATTTAGAACCTCGTTAGTACGGAGGTTCGTACGAATGTGTTTCGTTGTGATTGTGAATGATTTTCGATGTTGAAATTGTGTAAAGATTTGATGTAGGGGCTGTTATATAGTGCTTTTAAATTTGAGTTTATCGCCTTGAAAAATGATTCTTGTCGAGATATTTTAAAGTATCAAAAAGTCGTCCAATTATCGAAAAATAGTTTCCGAGCGATTCGGATAAGTTTTCCGCAAATTTGAGTTAGATTTTGATGGTATTGATTGAGAATGAATGACGTTATTGTCGGTTTCGAAGTAGTCGAAAATCTAGTGAAATCGTGAAGTTTCGAAGGGATTGTTTTGCGATAATAATTTGGTTTCGAAATAGTTTCCGCGTGTGAATATTAGTGTTTCCATGTTGTTGTTGTGTAAGGATGATCAAAGTTGTTTAGTAGATAAGTATTAATTCGAAATCCCGTTTAAGTCAAGTTTAGTATTTATGCGAGCCTCGTTATTAATGAAACTCGATCGAATCCAATTGTAGGTGAACCGGCGAGCGGACGAGATCCGTAGCGAGAGTGGGTTAAGTTAATTGGAAGCAAGTTGTGAGTGTGGATTTTATAAAGTTTTCATGCATTTTATTATATGAATATTCATAAATGTGATTTCATTTCTAGCAAGTGATTTAATTTGATATTCAAGTAAGATTTTATAATATCATTATATTTCATACAATGCATGTATAGTTTTAAATATATCACATTGTGAATGTATATATTCTTCGAGTAAAGCAAATTAGTAAGTTTAAATGATATACATGCATAGAAATATTATTTGCGAAAGTTATATTGCAATGTTACAGCATATTACCGAGATTTTGTATATATATATGCTTTTGGTTTACCCTAACCCCTAGTTTACACCCGACCGAAGTATTCCATATGTGTAAGGTAAGTTGGGGGGAGTTACTAACTTTGGCGGGATCGAGCCTATCAGTCGCCCTCTGCACGTATGGAATAGTGTAGCTCTGCTTGATGTTGGAGGGAATCGCGATCCCAGAGTTGTTTCCACATCTGCGACTACATATGGTGAGAGTTTCCCTAATCCTAGTGGCGTGTCTTCGCACGTTCATGAAGGATAAGTTTCCCTGGGTTGCCAAATAGGCTAGTAATGAAATGAGACACGTCGATAGACATGAGTTTAAGAAAAATAAGAAAAGCAATTAAGAAAAGTTTAATAAAGTATCTTTCGCATTTAAAATCTATTTTGAAGATGAATATTATTTTGAGCAAAAGTGTGGTTTTAATTAAACTACTCACTCACTGAGTTATCACTGAGTTATTCTTACCACTAGTTTTTCTGTTTTATTAAAATCCTCCCCAGGTACAGGTATGAGCAAAGTAGCGGAAGCATCTCCATCGGACGTACAAGCGAGCTAGAGACGCGACCTTGTTGCACTAGTTTTCAGTAGTTAGACCATGTATTGCATTTATTTTTGTTTTCAGACTCATCTCATGTTTGTAAATATTCTTTTGGATAATCGATTATATGATAAGTCTCATGCAATGATTTTTTAAGATTTTTCTTAAGTAAGTATGATTTTCGCATGATTTAAGTTAGAATGTATACTTGCGATTGTTTGTGTATTTGAAAGAAGGCCTGAGGCCCATTAGATTGAGAAAATGTATTAAATTGAATTACAGAGATTTTCGTTAAAGTTTACAGGGTGGAAATCTTTGAAAAACAATCGTTGTGCTGTCGAATTTCCATATAAACTAGTTTTTGTAAAGTTAATTTCAACGAACAAAATTTTCACCCATTTTCATAACTAAAAGAGTTTATAAAGTTTTTAAGAAAAGAAAGAGGCTTAGCTCTACGAAAACTTTCCAGTCAGGGTAGATCTCGACTGGAAGGCTATCGTAGGGTGCCAGACAGGTCGCCTAGCTAGTATAGTTAGAGAATGGCCTGTCATTTTTAATTAGGATATGTCCAGTCAATGTGTTGGCAGCAAAACATCATCATAACTTATTTCAAAGAAAATGCTAGTCCTATTGGAAATTATCATGTTCGATACTCGTTTCTGTCATTGATGCCATGTAAATGTCTTTGTAGATCATAGTACAAGTGATTATTGTTCAGACAAAGAACTATTCAATGTAGCTCAAAGAAACATGACAAGAGTCATAAAGTAGCAATATCAAGATATTGGCAGCAGAAATTACAACACAGTAACATTGCTTTTCTTTTATGTCACTCCAATAGGCTAGCTGAAAACACTCGACGCACACTCGCTGCCACCCCTCTGTTTATATTGATATGTAAATATTAGATCAATCTTACTTCTGATCTTAGGGCATAATACATTATCCACACCACAATTCAACATCATTTCGACATCCAGTGTTCTACATGCAAACTTAGCATTCATTCATGAAATTAATGTACCATAGTAATACATCATTTAGTTTCATCAACTATCATACATGGAATAGAACCAACCTTTCAAAATACAGAAAATCTAATGTACAAATGATTGTACAAGCTCAATTGCAATCTCTCATATTGGTTACATTTCTCAAAATGCAATGGAAGTATTGAAAAATACTTCATTATGTCCCCACCATTGGCCGCTATGTAATCACTGAAGACAGAACTTACCAAAAATTCCAACACTAGTTTCTACTTTAGAGCTTCTCATATTTAAAAACAAAAGTAAAAGAATAACATAGGAATAACATTTTTAGCTTTGAATAACACAGTAAAGAAACATTTTCTTTTTCATGCTCCAAGACCCTCTCTCTTAATGAAATCAGTTTTAGCTTCTAAAGATTTTTTCAAATTCTCCACCTAACAAATATTTTTAAATAAAAAATTTTAGAGAAGATTAATTGAAATATTTCCTAAACTTAGTATTGAGAGCTTGTAACATAGAAAGTACCTCAGTCTTGAAGCTTTTGTGAGAAAATTTCAGTTGCTTCAATGTGTCTTCATTTACCTGAGATATGCTATTATACTACAAAATTGAAGAGAAATTCATATCATTATTCCAGTACACAAGAATAATAAGCATCTCATTATGTAAGATGAGCACTTAAAGCATGTGAACCTTGTTGGCCAATAATTATTCCCTCAATTTTTCCGGCTCATACTATTGGTAGCAACAGGAGATTAAATATCAAAATCATATCAAGTGTTTACCAAAAAACTTGAATAACAACTCAACCTATCAACCCAAAGATTCTCAATTTTCATGCAAAAAACCCAAGTCATTATTTAAGTCCAAACCCAAATCATGTTCAAATGCAAATGTCCACTAAAATAAATTATATGTCATAATCCAAACCTAAACTCACATAATCTTATACCAAACAATAAAAACAACACTCGATCATACCAAACCTAAGTCATTATTCACTGAATTTTCTCCTTGAACCAGCAAAACACCAAAATAAATGCACCTAAACACTGATTATCCTAATAAGGAAACAAAAACATATCCATCATCCGTAATCAAGTCAACAATGAATAAATTACTCACAAATTCATAAAATAAATTTAGTTGTCTATGCGAAGCTTACTCTCTATCACTCTCATTTCAAATATTTCAATCAAATACAACAAAGCAAACAAAACAAAACACTATAATTCAAATCCCATGTCACCAAATTTGATCATAAAGCCATTGACAATCCTAAACAAAATCATAGCCAATTGCTCAAATCCTATCAGAAATAGAAACGTAATAGAGACTTACTGGTTGAAATGGGCAACATTGAGAGAGAGGTTGTCGATCTGCAAGCTGCAAAGAAACTTACGAATTAAGAATTGATGTTAGAGAGAAGTCAAATTTAACAGAAAACAAGTAAACATAGTCAATCAAACTAGAGTGAGAGAGGGGCAATCAAGCATATCAGAGTTAACATGACGGCAATGGAGAGAGAGGCGCACAATTGAGCAGACCAGATGGTGATACATGACGGTGATGGAGAGAGAGAGAGAGAGAGAGAGATGCAGTCGAGTAAACCAAATGGTGATACATAGCGACGATGGAGAAAATAAGGTGTAAAGGAGAGACGAAAAAGGGGTTGTAAGGGAGAAGAAAAGGGTGACATGAAAAGAGAAGAAAAGGTGATGCTAGGGTTTGTAAGAGACAATGAAAAAAAAATGGTACCTGTTCTTCGTCGGAGTTAAAAGTTTAGCAAACCAGGCAATCGAACGGTGGCGGGTAGAGGTGGACGATCGGTGAGATACGACGGTTAGAAGGTGCGACGATTAAACAAAAAGGTTGGCTACTCAGATAATTAACACTGGTGGTTGGAGGTCCGACGGTGAGGTGCAATGGTGATGGGTGCAGGTGCGACAGTAAAGGGGTGCGAGGGTCAAAGAAAATTGTTGGATGGTGAAAGAGTGACCGACAGTGGGTGAAAGTGAGGTGTGACGGTGGTGGGTGGACGTACGCGATGGTGAGGGACAATGGTGAGGACTTCGGACGATGGGGGTTCCTAAAGCAAGAATGAGAGAAAAAAGTTAGGAATAGAGAAAGAGAGTGACAAGTTTTATAGACAGAGAGTGACGTCACACACAAAAGGGGTGGGTCAGTTGTAATTGGATTGAGTAATCAAGGGTATTCTTATCCAAAAAAAGTCACGTTACAAAGATTTACAAAAAAAAAAAGGTCATTTCTCAAATGGGCTTCACAAAAAGGTTAGTTTTCAACTAGACCCCTTTCTTTCTTGGTCAACTTAAAGTATTTTTCTTGGTAACTGATTTAATTGATTCTCCAAGTTCTGCTATTTCTATTAAGCATTAATACGTAAATTAAAAGAATAAAAAGTGATCATTGTTCATACAATTTAATGACATAAAGAACTCATTCAACTTGATATTATCCTATATTTGAATCGCCTTAATACAAGTGGCCTTGAGAGGGTCCCATTGATTCCCTTTGCTTTACTTGCCAAATCTTATACTTAGAAAATAGAGATTTCCTATCTATTTATGGATTCAATTTCATTTTTGATAACTAGTAAATTTAGTGGAGGTTATGGGCTATACATAATATAGGGTTCTTTATGCTCCAATTGTGCTGCTGATTCTAGGCTGCTGCAGTGCAGGTAATGAATTATTACATTTGGAGTAAAGTTGATGAAAGAGCTATATATTGTCCAGTCCATGATCTGATGCAAGAAGAGGAAAAAAATGGGTCGAGTCTTGAATGGACATATTATGAGTCAATGGAAAAACGCATGGCATCTTACCATGCAAGATAGTGATAATATTTTTAAGAGGATTAACGATCCATTTTTCTTTCCAATACAATTGAGCTACCACAGTCTTTGTAAGTAGTTTATTTGTCACATGTTTCAAGCTTATGAAAGTTTTCTAGACTTTGTCTATCAAAAAAAGAAAGAAACGAAAAATGCTAGAATTTGAAGATGATCTTTTATAGATTATCTTTCCGAAGCAATAAGAAACCTTTTTCATTTGCAAGGTCCATCAATAAGCTTGTCAACTTAAGAGACTTCGAACTTAAATAAAACTCTTATGAGAGAGGTTCTAATTGATATTAAGCGTCTGAAAACATTGCATTACCTTCTAGTCACCATTTCGACAGTTCAGTTTCCCTTGTGGAGGAGGAACAAAAATCTAGGATAAATTTAGAGTTGGGTCCAACTGAATTCTAAAGTAGTTAAAGAGCTTAATAAGTTTGAGAACATTGGGCATTTGTCTGGTTAACGAAAATGGGAAAGAGTTGTACCCTACCTGATCTATCGGAGTTTTGGCTTGTGGAGACATATGATTGAGACCAAATTTATATCAAAAAAAGGTTGGTTTTGAAAACTCCAACTGTTATATCTCTTCGAATTTGAGGACTGAAATTTATTATGATAGACGAATGGAACATAAGATTATGATTCCTCTATTTATAATTTCAGATGTGGTTGGTTATAGAGAGGTGAAGATCAATATAGCAACAATTGTAGTGAGCCTTATTATTGACAAGTTGGGTCCGTTGCTCATCTAAGAAATGAAATTGTTGAAAGGTGTATGTAAAGAAATTAAAGACATTGAAACCAAACTGAAGAGCAGAAGATGCTTTCTCATAGATGCTGAAATGAAGGCAGTAGTTGAAGAATTATAAGAAAATAAGAGCAACGAAGGTATCCAACTACGGGTGGAACAAGTTAGAGAAATGGCTTATTACATTGAAGATGTTGTTGATGAGTTAGTATTTACTGTTGCCCAACTTCGTCATGACAAGTGCCTCATTAGTGTTCTCCAAAAAATCAATCGCTCTATAAAAAAGCTGAAACTGCACCACAATATTACCAGTGATATCCAAGATATCAAATCATTACTTGTTAGAATAGATGAGAGAAGAAAACATTATGGTTTAAATTCGTTAGACGAAGGATCAAACCATGAAACCAAAAATATTCCACAAAATGGTGGATATGAAGTGGGTTCGTTTTACATGGAGGAAGATCATATTGTGGGTTATGAATCTACAAGAAAAGAACTTAAGGATTGGATATTGCACAAAAAACCCCAGCACAAAGTAGTTGTGTTGCTTGGAGCTGGAGGACTAAGCAAGAAAACTCTTGCTATTAGTATTTACAAGAACAAGCAAGTGAAAAGCCATTTCGATTGTCATGCTTGGATCCAAGTTAGGAAAGCATACAACAAGGAAGATCTAGTGAGAAGAATATGACAAAATTTTACAGTTCAATGGATGAGTCTGCTCTTAGGAACATAGAGACAATGGATGAGATCGAATTGATTGGCATGTTACGAAAATACTTGGAGAAATAAGAGTTACTTGGTTGTGTTTGACAACGTTTGGAAAGATGAGTTTTGGGAAGATGTAGAGCATGCTTTAATTGATAACACCAAAAGCAATAGGTTAATTGTCACAATTATGGAATATGAGAGTTGCTCATTTTATACCAACCTCAGCTGTTCGAATCTCTAAACTCGAAGGCTTGCCTATAGATAAGGCATGGCAACTTTTATGCAAGAAGGCCTTTAACTCTTATGGGTGTCGGAATTAGAGGAATTGTCAAATAAAATCCTTGAAAAATGTGGAGGTTTACCATTGGCAATTCTAGCTGTAGGTACTCTCTTATCAAAGAAGAATAAGACTGCGACTGAATGGCAAAAGTTATTTGATAAATTTGGGTTCAGAGTTAGGAATTGATCCTTATATAAAAAATTGTAATAGAGTTTAATCTGAAGGTTGCAATGATCTTCCTCATCACCTCAAACCTTATCTCTTATACTTTGGCTTGTTTCCATAAAGCTATTCAATTAGCTGCAGAAGACTAATTTGTCTATGGATAGCTGAGGGATTTGTTCGATAGTAATAGCAAGGGACCTGAAGAAATTGGAGAAGAATACATAGTTGAGCTCACTCACAGAAGCTTGGTTCAAGTTTCTACAAAAGATTTCGTCAGAGGAGCTAAAAGATTTTAAGTCCATGATTTAATGCATGACATCATACTTAAGAAGATAAAGCAATTGGATTTGGGTGCAGCCATGAATGAATATGATATGAATCCATCTGGATTCAACATCTTACCATACATAAAAATTCTGACACTATTTTGGAGAAGATTGCCAACTAATAAGTTTGTTCCATTATTTTTGTCGATTGAGTGAACCTAGCTTCCACAATCTTTCATTAAGAAATTAATGTTTGTTTCCAACTTTAAGCTAAGGAGAAACTTCATTTTAGTCATTGAAGTTTCGAAAAATATCAGCTTTTTAAAGCTCTTTTCAAAACAATTCTTTTCATCTCTAACTTTTCCAAAACTCTTCAAAAAAATCCAAATCGTCAGTCAAACCAAATAGAAAAATGAAAAAGACTCAATTATCCCTCATCACCTAAAATGATCGTTTTACCCTTAATAAAATCAAAATATCACATATCTTTGACCGATAAAAAGTTCACATGTGTACAATAATATGATTATTGTCTTTTTCTTTTAAATATGATCATTACTTTTTTAAAGTGTGAATTCTAAAAACCTCCATCCATTGCATGAAATTAAAGAAACCACCTTGACTTTTTGAAAATAAAAGTTTTGCACGTTGCTGTTAGAATTTTCGTTTCAAAAAGTGCATCTGACCCTACAGATAATAAAAATATGTATTTGCCCCTGCATTATAAAAAATGTTGTTGAAGGATGATTTTATCCTCCTTTTATGACCATCGCTTTTGCAACGGCTCCTTTTGCACGTGTATAAAACGCCCACTACAGAAAAACAAATGCAACTCCCCAATTTTTCACACAGCTCAATCAACTCCCATTTTTCATTCATTTCACAAGAAAAACATAGCAAAATAGTGTCTCATTTTCCATTCATTTCATTAAAAAAAATAAAAAATAAAAAATTGCTAGACACACATAAATATGTTATTGGATAGGGAGTCATCAGCAAGCTCAACATACAACATCAATAATAGAGCAATTAAATTAAATAACAAGAGGTATTTATGCCAAAAAAAAAGTAGCGATAAAGACTTCTAAATCCCAAAAGAACCGAAGCAAACTATTTTTCCATTGTGAAACAAGATAATGCAAATACTGCTCTTTTGGGGAGCCAACATCAGAAGAAATAAGCATAGCAGCTAATTCATTCAAGTATGATGAAAATGAAGGAGAAATGCAAGTCCTACAAGCCAAAATGAGAAACCAAGAAAGCCTACAATCAAGAGTGCAAATACTAGAAGCATGCTTTAATGGTATAATGCAAAAGATGGGGGCCATCCAGGGAGGGTTAAGGGTGATGATGATAGTGAATATCTTTTTCTTTGGTATTGCTATGTCATTATTTGCAGCTAATAAACTAGGATGATGTAAGCACAGACAAAAACCATGTATTATATGTAATGACATGTACTTTGGTATTTATGCATTCCATGAGCAGCAAAATAACCCAAAAATCAAAGTTCATAATGTCAAACCTACGTTCATGTTGCTAGCAAATGCAATCAAAAACCACCTAATTGTTTCATCAGTTGAACAACCCTAAACAAAAACCAAACCCCATATAAACTGCTAGCAAATATGAACATAGTGATGATGATAAACACCAAATAAAAATATCCTACTAATTTAAAGTTAGATAATAATAATAGAAGCTGAAGTGAAACTCATCAATGCATCACTCCAAGCAAACTTTTGATTGAGGTTGAAATAGAGTTGGTGGTTGTAAAGACGAGGTAGCAGCTTGTGAGGATGGAACTTGTGCAATTGAGGCAGCAGCTGGTGACGAAGGTTGTGAAGTGGAGGCACCATTTATTCATCTTTCTGTTCACAAAGAAAACAAGACTAGAAATGTCAAAAATTTTTCAAAAAAAAAAAAAGCAATGAAATCGAAGTGGTTCACCTCTGTGGTTCTACCAGCAAGTGGTTGGGTGCAGGTTTTTTTGTTGTGTTCAAATATCTTGCATTTGGTGCAAATGATAGTCCCACCCCTTCTAGAAGTAGTCTTCTCTCCAAGTCTCTCTTGCTTTATTTTTTACCAACTCCTTGTTTCACAAGTGGTGGAAGCATTAGCTCTATAGCAATAGCCCAAATAGAGGGGTTTGGCATAGGATGAATCGTTTATATGTAGGTTTTCAAAAAGGCAAATTTTGTCAAGCTTGGATGGTATATTTGGATAATGACTCCTCATAATAGATGAATAGGTAATTGCACATGTAGCATGACAACATGGAATGCCACTAATCTGCCATTCTCCACATCCAGAAGTAAACAAATGCAATTTAACTATATGAGACCTTGTTGGACCCATAATCTCAAACTCCCCATTTCCTGCATGAAACAACCTACTCACTCTACTAGCTTTCATAAGCCTTGTGAACTCCTTTAGTGCTATGTCATTTTTCTATTTAGAATCATCCACCTTCCTTTGTTGGAACCTTTGTATCACTAATCTCCTAATCCACTCCAACAAACTTAGATATGTTTTGGCCCTATGCTCACCTAACATCTTATTGAAGGACTCTATCATGTTATTAATGATATGGTCACATTTTATCCTAGGGTCAAAACCAAACCTAGACTAATATTGTTGAGGAAATATGTTTGACAACCATTTCTTAGCTTTTATATCAACACCATCTATCTTATTCATTACCCTTTTGTAATCATGCAAAGTATAACTCCTTTAGGCCTCCCAAAAAACGTTTTTCAACTTTTGACTAGGGTATTTAGTCTTAAAGTTGGCATATATATGCCTTGCACAAAACCTGTAATATTAAACAATTAACATAAAGTTAGTATATGTGTAATTATTGAACTTGTAAAACAAAATCCAAGAATATTAAGAATTAAACTATTACCTTATGCCACATTCAGCCAATATGTTTCCAATGCTTTAATCACTTTTTTTCCTATCGCTCATGAAACATATTGGTTGATCATCTGGATAAGTCAAAAACTGTTTTAAGTAGGCCATAAACTAGCTCCAACTATACTATGTCTCTCCTTCATAAATACAAATTGCAAGTAGGAAGAGACTGGAGTTGGCATCTAATCCCACTGCAAAAAGTAAGACACTTATGTATGGGCCCTTCAAGTGGAAGCTATCAACCCCAATGAAAGGGCAACATCTATCCAAAAAGTTGTTTTTCTATGCTTCAAATGAGAGGAAAAACCTATGAAAGGTTGGCTCAGGTTATTGCATTCGAATATAGGATGCTGACCCCGAGTTGGTATTTGTAACCATGTAGGCATATGGCCTTAGCATCTTCATGCCTTCCACATGCTCTGCAACAACCCCCTCAGTGCCTTCTTCTTTGCAGTATACAACCTAAACCGGTCAACACTGACATTAAACTTGTCTGTTAACAAATTAGCAATGACATCAACTTTAATGTAAAGATTACTCTTCACAAGATCTTCAAACTTTAAGGCAATTCACTCATCTTTGCCTTCTTACTCTTACACACCGAATACACTCACGCTTACCATTATATGACCGAATCTTCATTGACACCTGATCAATCATCCTTCTTGCATATATTCTTCACGGATAACTCTTAGCTTGACATGTGTATATTAGTTTGTCTTTATCATTCTTCACTTTTTTCAAAGCCACCCCTTTATAAATAGTATAATCCTTCAAGGTAGCCCTCAATGTATAAACAGTGTTATGAATTTGGTTTTTCTTAAATTCTACTTCACCATTTACCATCTTTTTGAAAGCTTCACCCTTCATCACTCTTACTAAATAAGTGTCATTATCTTTCATATCTAAATCACTACAACACTCATCATCTGTATGAGAGTCATACCTCTCAAATGCATCATCTAATTCCTCTACATCATCACCTTACACATCATCTATATGATCTACATTATCTATATAATTTGCGTCATTTACATCATCTAGATCATCTATTTTATCTATAGCATCTTCAGTACCAAAAGTTACACCTACCCCTTCACCACATTCAACATCATCACCTAACATTTCTAATATTTTTGTGTCACTTTATATTTTACCAACATTTTCATCTCCTAATAGGTTTACCTTTGCATTAAGCGTAGAAAAGAAATCTGGGGTTCCTACAAGGATTGATGTCTTTTCTGTAACTTTAAGTGCGATTTTCCTACACTTGTGTATTCTAAACATATCAAACACATCAAATATTTGACTACTCTTAGTTATTGCTAGCTTTTCTACACACGATGGTAAAATAACCCAAATATCATAGTCCTCATTAGGTGTGTGCTAGCTTTTCCTATGGCAACCAGGATTTCATATAGCACACATATGATGCTCATATGATTAGCATCCCAATACCCTAGCTCAACTATATCAGCATCATACTTGACACATATGTCGAACTCATCCACTTTACACTATTGACAACAAAAATAAACATCCATGTTGTTGACATCTAAATTCGGTTGACCCAAGTTCTGACCTAATACTGCAAGTAAAGTGAAACAAAAGCAAAAATAAAAGAAAGAGAAGAGGAAGAATAGTGAATGCAAAGAGGGTTTTTTACGTGGTTCGACCCAAAAAGATGCATATGTTCACGACTATTTCTCTGGTTATTTTGACAGAGTCACAGTATATTATTGATTGTTTCATCTTTCTACAATAAACTTTCAACCCCTATTTATAGTATGAGGTGTTATAATTTGAATACAATAAAAATAGGAAATAATCCTACATTAATTATGACAGACCCCGTTTCTGCACTTCCATTTCCGTACAGACGGTAGCTTGTCGGCAACCCCACGGTAACCCTCCAGTCTATATGTAATCCGGCTGAAAGATTCCCGTGAAGCTAAGCCGTTTTTCCCTATTGAAAACTTTTTATTACACATTTATATAATAGACTTAGTAAAAATTTGGGCAGCATAATAGCTATTTTTCTGAGATTACCACCCTACGAATTTGGTAAAAACTTTAAACACTTCTAAAATCAATTAGTTTCCCCCAAACTTCTGGGCCTCAGGCCCTCAATTCATCAATTCAAAAGCTACCACAAGCATGTCATCAATTTTCAAAATAAATTAAAACACAAAACGGTATGTCATGCATCTATATTTATTTATACATGTTTAAATATAAGTTCCCAAAATAAACTATATTTATACAATCACAGCAGTACAAAGCACTCCCGACTCAATTTGCCTAGTCCTGGGCTGGAGTCTCTGATCCTGATGTACCTGTACCTGTACCTGTACCTGTACCTGCATCTGCCCCTGAGGAGGTTTTGTTTGTAAAACATAAAACAGTATAAGCTACACGAGCTCAGTGAGTGTTGTAAGTTTTTATTTTCATTTTATCTTTATAAAAATTCCTCCCTTAGTTTTAAAATACTTTATAAACCTCTCATCGCTGAAATATGAAAAATCAATTTTTCTCTCAAAACCATTTTGCAGATAAATGCATGGATAACTTATTTATGTAAATATCATTCAATTCCATTATAAACTAAAGGATACTATAAATTATCGTATAATTTCAATTCTCTGCATAAAATATAAATAGTGGTGGCATTATTATTTTTGAAAAATCTCTTAATAAAACGAGCCAACCACTAATGGTCCGTACCACATGGCATCCTAGGTATGGAGCGAAATTTTGCCTCACTCCGGCCTTCCCGAAATTTTTTCTCGTTCAGGCCATCTATCCGGTATCACGTAGCGGAATTTTTTCCTCGCTATAGAGCGGTATTTTTCCTCGCTCAGGTGGAAGCTAGCTAATAATATACCCTATACGTGCATTAGGTGACACACTAAACTGAACCAATGACTCGACACAATCCTCCCCTGCGAGTTTCCTCCCGCTGTTAGTGACAGACACTCTCAACACTGCCAATGCACGTTTTGGATACTCAACCTCAACCGGAAATAACTGTAGTATCTACCAAGCATACCATATGTTCAATATATATTTCCATAAATAATTTTTTCACCATAAATACTTATCTCGTATAAACTTTTCAAATTTAGGAAATCCACATCTCATATAATCATTTATAGTTCATGCAAAATATTTTTCATATAATTTTATTTATTTCAAAATCAAACTATAACATATCATAACAAAAATTTTAAAACATTATATCCAAAACATTTTGAATAACACTCACCAATTATTAATTCACGAAATCGCACGATTTCGGGTTCCCTCGATTTTTAATATAGTGATTGTCGTCCTAAATTAAATATACAAAATAATATAATATATAAAATTTTAGTACAGCTGCCATATTGGAAAAATAGCCCTAAAAATGAATTCTACACTTAAAAATGAGTCCGTAGACACATCAAGAGCTAAATTTCGAGTTCGGGAGGTCGGAAAACTTACCTCCGCCGTCAATGGTGGCCGACAGCGACTTTCCGGCGTCGGATTCCGGCGACCTCGGTGGTGGGAGGTGTGGCTAGGTGGGTTTTGTTGTCCTCGACACACTGGTCACAAAAACGAGGTCGATCGGCGTCGAAATTGCTTTGTTTCGCCGGAATCTAGAAAAATCAAAGTTGGTTAACCGCCTTACTTCATCTACTAAAACGAAGACCCAAACGGTGATACAAATTGACAAAATTGGTACCTATAGAATCTACGTCGCACGAGCTTTCCAACGGTACCAAGATCGGCCAAAACGGAGCTCGGACGAGGTCGGAACGAGAGGTCGAAGTTGGGCTCTCGAAGATGAAAGCTGCTGGAAATCTGAGGAGAGAGAGAGAAATGACTCGGCTGGAGGAAGAAGATGACGATATAATCCGGCCGAATTGCGATTTGTGCCCTCAACGTTTTAAAAATTACGATTTTAACCTACACTTTTAAAACTATAACGTTTTAGTCCTTACACTATTGCCCAATTTTTATAAATTTTTCAATTTCACCCTTTTCTTCAATATTTCTTTTAATACTATTTTCATACCTTTAAATCAATTATTTTACCATTTCTTGAGCTCGAAATCGCATCCGTAAATTTCATCATAATCCAAATTTTATATTTGGATAATCTAAATTATTATTATTAGTATTATTATTATTATTATTATTATTATTTTTCATAAATGAGATATACGTGTACAATACGTATATAATACTAAAATAGGGATGACATATTACAAATTACACTTCTGACATATTACAAATTACACTTCTAAAACCGATGTCCATCAATTAAGGGACAAATCCCACCGAAATAGGAGTTTGATTTTACTTCCAATTCTAGTAGTTAACTTTACCTCAAATTAGGTTATTACCTTTTTGGAAAAATTCCTTTAATTAGTACTTCTAGCTACAAGTTGGACCTCATTCTGGGTGACCTAGAGCTGAGCATAAAACAGCTTTGACCATGGTCAACTAGCAACCTAAGAACTATAATAACAAATTGAGAGCTCATTTCTCGATCCATTAGATCAGTTCATTGGGCTTTTACAAGCCTACTTATACAGTCCCAAATATATTCACAACATCAGCTCCCTAACTATCAGTGCGATTTGCAGACCGAGAGCTCAAGCTTGCTAATAAAAGCTTATGTGTGACAACCTATCATGCAGCCCTTTTAAATTTTGTCCCATCACTTGACTTGTGGCGACTCTTCGGGTAACCACACCAATTGCATGTCTAGATTTATGTGCATTTAATGTGCACATTTCTCGACTGTAAGCCCATAATGACAAGTCCCCAAACTCGTGTAGCACCATTGGATCTAAGGCGGTTAAGTAGCCTTTAAATCTAACGGTTAGGGCCTTGCACCTATATATAGGTGGCGGCCCTTTCCTTTTCCTTCTTACCCTACCATTCTCAAACTCTAAGATACCATTGAGCCTCTTGCTTTCTTTTATTTTTCATCCTTATGCCAGCACTTTTTGGATTCAAGACCATTGAAGATCAGTGTCTTCGTTCTTAAGTCTACTATGTTCACAGTAAGCCTCCATAGCCAACTCTTGGTTTTTTTATTTCCATTTTCCATATGCATTGCGTTTTTTCTGGATTCGATGTTGGCTTGAATATTTCATATTCTTAATGTTGCGTGCTTGTTAGTAATTATGACTTTTCATTTCCTTTTGATTTGATCTCGTTAATTGGCCCTTTGTGGGTTGTTTGTTATTTGTAACACTATGTATATAAGCTATACGATGAGATATTTATAGGTTATTAGCTCGTAAGTCGTTAGGTCGTCAGTCGAGCCCCCTATGGCCTCAGTGATCTATATGGCATTTGTGACCTGTAGATTAGGAAGTCCCTTATTAGAGAATAGGAAACTTATATTTTTAGGCATGGTCCGCATGTAGCGACTAGACTGCTCCCTTTTATATGTAGACGTCTTCAGGTCGCAGACGTCAGTCATACAAAATAGGAGATGGTGACTCTCTCATCTCGGAGGAGCTCAGCTCAGGGGAAGTCCACATTGTTAAAGAAGCAACCTCTTAAGGCGGTGAGGTCGTAGAAGAATTCGTAGTTCGAGCTGACCCTGTAGTGATCCGTCAGACCGCTGAGGAACGGCGAGCTCGTAAAAATGAGAGAAGAGCTAGTGAGGCGTTTACTCGCTACGCCTCGAAGATAAAATATGAGGATATTGCCTTCCCAAAGGTTGTCGTGTCATGCTGCCATCATCTAATGATCATGCAGTCTATCCTTCCCGGGGATTTGTTGCCGTTAACACCCATCATCTTAGGCACGGGCTCAGATTTTCAGTCCCTGCCAATCATATCAACCTTCTCAATAGGATAAAGCTCAACCCTTTCTAATTAACTCCTACTCCCACTCACATCTATGGCTTTAGTCTTTAAAAGGAACGGTCTTCCACCTCCGATCCTAAGAATCTACTACCACCTCTTTAGTATCAAGAGTGTCAACAACCTAAAAGGGGGAATACGAGATAGGATTTATTATCTCACAGCTCTAAGAACGAGCTTTAAAGACCTCCGACCTTAGGGCGATATGAAGGGCAAATCCAACATAGGAGATTACAAATCGAGCTAGTTTTACATTTCTTGCCCTTCCCTTAGATAGCTCCTAAACTTCAATTTCGTCTTTAGCCTAGATAGATAGGTAGGATTAACTTTTGAGAGCTACCATAGAATTTTTTTTTTTTAATGCCTTTTGTTTCACCTCACAAACATGACAAGAGATAGAATGATCTTTATTAAGGAGGAGATCGAAATTTTTAGGACACTTACGAACTCGCAGGAAGAGAGAACCAATTACGCGTTCGATGATGAGCTCCTCATGACCCACTAGCTAGCTCTTGCTCTGAACAACAAGCTTTTTGATAATACGAGGGACATCGAAATTTAGGGCAAACTAGAGCTTGCCCCTGCCTTCGACGTTGCTGGTGAAATGGAGGCAGTTCTTATCCTTCAAGGAACTTCAGAGACAGTGAAGCTCGCCCTCCGCAAGCCCCCTTTAACTCAATCTGTCGAGTCAGTCCCTTCAGTTGCTGCTCCTATTAAGGTGACCATCTAGGCACCAGTATCAGGACCTCCCCAAGCCCAGGTCCCCACCTCGCAGCTAGAGGTGGTTGAAGTTCGAAATGAGTAGGTGGGAGCTTCGACTCATGAGGTTTAATCTATTTCAAGCAGTAGAGCAAAAAGGAAGTCAACGTCCAAGCCTCCTTCTGCCAAGCGATCATAAGTAGATAAAGGTAAACAGCCTGTGGTCGCAGAAAAAAGAGTTAGGCCATAGGCCAAGAAACAACATGAAGTCGAGCCAAAAGAGATGTACTTTGATAAAGTCCTTAACAATTTGCTTGAGATGTTGGGAAACACCACTAGGAACCTAGACAGAGAGGGCTTAAGAGGCGATACCTTATCTGGTTACATAGCCCATCATGGGCGACTGGTAATCTCTAATACTTTTGCCTTTCTTGCTTTCTTGCTTGGTTTGAATATTAAATTATCGCATTTCAGGCCGCTACAGGGGCGATGAAGCAAATAGAGGAGGTACAAGCTTTTAAAGAGGAAAAAAAGGAGTTTGAGAGCGAAAAGAAAAAGTTGAAGGACGAGCTCTCATTTATGATCATGGAGGCTAAGAAAGCAAAGAGATCAGAGCAACTCTTTCATATCAAGCTGGGGAATGTTGAGGAAGTTAAAAAGGAAGCCAAGGATGCTCTGGCTTATAAGGAAACTACTCATACATGTGTAAGTTCAGACTTTATGATCAAGCTCCTCAAGAGTGAGGATGAACTGAACAAAGTGAAAAGTGATCTGGAGAAGGCTATATAACGAGATGAGGCTGCTAAGAAAAGACTAGAGAAGCTTGAAAGGAAAGCTCATCCCAAACCAGACTTCTCCTTTTTTGGGGAGAAGGCAGTCGCAGAGGTAGAGAAGTACAAGAAGTAGGCTGCCTAATCCACAGTTACACAAGACACAGTTCCTCGGGATACAGAGTTCCCAGGTGCAACCTTTTAAGATGGGATAACTCAGGTCACAGTGTCTCCATATGCAACCTCGCATGAACCAGCCCCCATGTAGCTTGAACTGCTTTTTTCCTTTAAAATTTTTCATGACTGTGTTACACTTACCTCATTTTATGAGGTCATTTGTAATAGATATTTCGACCTCATTTTGATGTTTTTATTATTGACTTGATTCACCTCGTTGCGAGGTTTATTTGGAATTAATTTGTTTTACTTCAATGTTGCCTTCAATGTTGCCTTGTGCTTTTATTCCACTTTCTTTTCTTTATGTTTCTCGCGAACTAAGAAATAAGATAGTCGATGTATGAATCAATGGTAATAAAATCTAGCGAGAGCTCAGGAGGTCATTGATCTTGATGCACTACAGCTCACAAATTATAGCTTAATTCGAAAAATTTAAATCAAACTATATCCAGTAAGTCGGAACCTCAACTAACATAACATAATAATATTTGTCAAGCTATATCCATTACGTGGAACCTCAACTAATATAGCATGATAAAATTTTTACGAGCTATGTCTAGTACGTCGGAACCTCAGCTAACATAGTATAATAAAATCTTAGCAAGCTATGTCTAGTAGGTCGGAATCGTAACTAACATAATATAATAAAATCTTTGTAAATTATGTTTGGTAGGTCGAAACCTCATATAATATGACATGATAATAAGTCGAAAAATTTAAATCAAACTATATCCAGTAAGTCGGAACCTCAACTAACATAACATAATAATATTTGTCAAGCTATATCCATTACGTGGAACCTCAACTAATATAGCATGATAAAAATTTTACGAGCTATGTCTAGTAGGTCGGAACCTCAGCTAACATAGTATAATAAAATCTTTGCAAGCTATGTCCAGTAGGTCGGAACCTTAACTAACATAATATAATAAAATCTTTGTAAATTATGTCCGGTAGGTCGAAACCTCAGCTAATATGGCATAATAAAATTTGTCAAACTATATCCAGTAGGTCGGAACCTCAGCTAATATAGCTTCATAAAATCTTTACAAGCTATGTCCAGTATGTCGGAACCTTAGCTAACATCGCGTAATAAAATCTTTGCAAGCCATGTCCAGTAGGTCGGAACCTCAGCTAACATAGCATAATAAGATTTTGCCGAGCTATATCCAGTAGGTTGAAACCTCAGCTAACATAGCATAATAAAATTTGTTATGTCCAGTAGGTAGAAACCTCAGCTAACACAGTACAATAACATTTTTGCGAGCTATGTTTAGTAAGTCGGAACCTCAGCTAACATAGTATAATAAAATCTTTACGAGCTATGTCCAGTAGGCTGGAACCTCAGCTAATATAGCATAACTTAATAAAGCTTCATCCAGTAGGTCAGAACCTTAGCTAATATAGCTTAATAAAATATTATCGAGCTATGTCCAGTAGATTGAAACCTCAGCTAACAAAGCATAATAAAATTTGTCAAGCTATATCTGATAGGTCGGAACCTCCACTAATATAGCATGACTTAATAAAATTTATCGGGAGCTCGTTGGGCTGCTGTTATGTTGGCTGTGGTGGTTGTTGAGGTCGTTGCTATTGAGGTTGCAGGTTCGCTGGTCATACCATATAGTCTCTCAAGAGACCTCTCTTAATTAGATCCTTAATGGCATCATTTAACGCTCAGCATTCTGAAGTGTTATGCTCGACCTCATTATGATAGGCACAAAACTGTTCTTGTTTCTGAAGTTAACGGAAGACCTCATAGGATTGGGCTTCCTAAAGTCTTCCTTATTCCTCTCCGTTGCAAAGATCCTGTCCTGTGTATCTGATAGGGTGTTGTGGCTATCATGACGAAATTGACGCTGAGGTTGTTCATTTCTGGGCTCTTTTCTGACCTTCTTAGCGACCTGATTGTTTGAGCCGTTATTTCGACCTTCGCTTTCGTTCTCACCATTATTTCTTTTCTTTGATTGGTTTGAACTGACCACTTCACCCTTCTGGTTAGTTTGCTTGAAGTCGAAGGTCTCATCTCATCTGATTTTCTTGGCAGCTCGCTCGTAGAACTCACCCAAGTCCTTCACTGGAGATTTGTATATGCTCTCATATAGCTTCCCATCCTTGCAAAGCCTAACTGAGATCGTAGTTAGAATGCTTTCGTCTGAAGGGTTCTCTACATTGTTAACTTCGCGTCCGAACCTGGTAAGGTAATCTTTCAATGATTTGTTCTGTTGTTGGAAAACCGTGGCGAGATGACAAGATGGCACGAGCTGCCTCCTCAGAGCTCTATACTAGTTGGTAAACTTTCATTGACATTCCTCCCAATTATCTATGCTATAGGCTGGGAAACTCTTGAACCAGGTTCATGGAACGTCCCCTAAGGTGGCTGGAAAAACGTAGCACTTGACCAACAGATTGGCCGTCTAGATATCCATTTAAATATTGAACGCATCCAGGTGATCATAAGGATCGCTATCTCCATTGTACTAAAGAATGTTGAAGACCTTAAATCTAGGAATGAGAGGCTATGTCTCAACCTCCTTAGTGAATGGGGTCCTCTCCCCATATTGATCACGCTGATTTGAGATATCGGGGTATGCCTTAAATTGTTAAACTGACGAGCCCCATTCCTATACCTCTATTTTCATACTATCGACGACCCGTCGGTAACCCCACGGTAGTCTCCTAAAGGATATCTAATCCAACTAGAAAATCCCCGTGAAGTTAAGCCATTTACTTTACTATAAATCTTTTTATAAAACTCTTTTACAATCATAAACGCTTGGGATTTTTTTTTTTTTTTGGTAAAATAGATTTAGTAAAAATTTGGACAACATAACGTTTGTTTTTCTGACAATGCCACCCTGCAAAATTTCAAAGAAAGTTCAAACACTTCTAATGCACATATTTTCTCAACTTCCTAGGCCTCAGGCCCTTCTCAATTCAATCCACAAGCAAACCCAAACATACATTAGATTTCAAAGCAAATTTAAAATAATTCACAAGTCATGCATATATTTACATTTATACAATTTCCAAAATATATACATACGAGTGAGTGAATATATAAATTTACAAAATATTCTATAACAATTATATACAACACACATAGTAACTTGGTCTCTACTCCTGAGCTTCTGTACCTAGGGGGTTTTATTTATAAAACATAAAATAACGGGTGAGCTAGAAAGCTCAGTAAGTGTCATAAAAAAAAAATTATTATGATTTTTCTCTTTATAAAAACAAACCTCCCTAAAATTTCTTTTAAAAAAAATAATTTATGAACTTTTTCTTTAAAACTATAATTGATTCGTTATAAAACTCTTTTCGGGAAAATAATTTTAAAATTCTTTTTCTATGCTTTGCTGTAAAATAGTAATAGTGGCGGTAATAGCTTTAAGAAAAAATCTCTGCATAAAAGTAATTAGCCACTGTGTCTGTAGCACATGTTACCCTAGGTACGAGCGGAATAAACTGTCGCTCAGGCCTCTACGGCCCCTTATTCGATAAGGCGCTAGCTATAATATACTCTAATTCATGTATGGACGACAAACCAACAAGACTCACTAACTCAATCCCTCTCGCTATTAGTGATAGACTCTCCTTGACACTGCCATGCATGGTTTCGGGTACTCTAACTGGAAATCACTGTAGGTGGGACAATCCTTTTTATATAACGAGTCCGATCCATCCCCACTCTTGGGTCGCGACCTCGACCCTCATGGATTCGAATGTGACCAATGCGGCTACCCTCTCTCTTGGGCTTTTGTGGGCTCGCTTTCAAGGATTCGAGTAGCAGGTATCGTCCCCTATAATTGTATCCTATCTGGAATATCATAGGTCTATAAAATAATTCCATTTCAATTATTTTACTTTATAACATCTTTTGCAAATCATTGGAATTTCAATAAATTCTTTTAGGAGGTTTCAATTTAATCAATTTGATTAAATATCAATATTAAATATTCCCATACATAATCTTTAAGCATAAAATATTAAATCAATTGAATAGAGATAAAATCATTTCATTTCAAATGGACACTCATCTAATGGAAATTCACAAAATCGTACACTCTTGGGTTCCCTCAATTTCTGGATTACCTACATAATTTCGCATTCTATATTTAGAAAACTTCAAATCTAAAATCGATTCGATACAATAGTTTCATTGGCATGCAAACATTCTAATGAATATTCAGCCAAATAACATTTTAAACTCTCGTATTCACACCATAACCACTTCAATTATTCGCTTATTTATTCCGTTTGAATTTCTTAACTTCTACAAATTCAAAACATCATAATAAAAATTCAATTTCCTTATCAATGCGTTAAGTAGACTTTTGAATAATTTTACCCCCATATTAGCTTAATACTAACCATCTTCCAAGCTACCCATTCAATTAGATTTTTCTTACTAAAAATC
The DNA here is from genome assembly GCA_022984855.1 of Dimocarpus longan. NCBI lineage: Eukaryota > Viridiplantae > Streptophyta > Magnoliopsida > Sapindales > Sapindaceae > Dimocarpus > Dimocarpus longan. The sequence continues at coordinate 10,195,351 of CM041023.1, read as the reverse complement.
ACATTCCTAAGTATAAAACATAACATAGAATTTAACCAAATCACAAAACTTTACAATTTCATGAAATAACACCGATTGACCGAATACTTTTCCTTAATTGTGAGCTCCTTTCGGTTTTTATGATAAATCTCTCATTAAAACAGCCCCTAAATCCACCTAAATTCATTAGAACAACCACCCATTCCACCCATTCTTTATAGCCGAATACATCACACACATACAACTTATATTTTAAATTTTTCCTTCAACAATTTAACATATCATTCCTACATTCTTTTCATGCATAATTCTCATTCAAACACGTCAGTACAATTTGAATCATACACTTTCTATCTTAGCCGGGCATCATACCTCATGTACATCAAACACAACTCAAGTTTCTCACTTGGAAATTCAATCAACACCACACCAAATAAACATGGCAGCAATTCATCATTAAAACTCACATCAATCACACTTTAACACCACAAAATTAGCTTGATTATTTGCTTACCAAGCTACCCAAACGTTGTCTTGAAGTATTTGCTTTGGTTTCCCACAAGTTTAAAGCTCCAAACATTAAATCCATGCAACAAAACTTCCATTAAAATTACATACTGTAGTGGATAGCTTTGCATCCATTTTTCTACACAAAATGTTCATGAAAACTAACACTTGAAAATCACTTACCCAAGTTGTATAACATCCTTAGGCTTGTTTCCCACCTTTTATTGGCTTGAAATCACTTAAAATTAGGGAAAATGTGGGCTGGGATTAGCAACTTCGAACTACTTTGCAACTTCTCAATTTTCTGTTTTCTCTATCATCTTCTGGTAGCTTCGTCACCTTTTTATAGCTACCAAATACTTGAATCATTGCCCCTTAACTTTGAAACTACAATTCATGTCATTGATGAAATTTGAAAGTTTGTTCCCCTTTGTTGCCATAATTTTCATGTACACCACACTAGTTTTAATGAAATTTTATCATTCATGCAAATAAATTATTCTTATCACTTTTAGCTCTTTTTTGATGTCCCTTGATCATGAATTTCATCCCATATCGTTAATAAATTATCAAGTCATTTGTCGGATTTGAATCCATTTCCGATCCATTCGAAAATTCTACTAAAATCCATTTACGCGCTTTCCCAAAAAATTAAATAACTTTATTAATCATCAATAAGAGCATTACTATAAAATATATTTACATTAATTTTACAAACCATCTCCATAGTATAGAATTTAAGTGAAGGATATTACATGAACCCTCTAAAGGAGCTCCTTTATCCTTAGGTCCTAAGACCTGTGTTCTCTCCTATGCTTGTGACCTAGAGAGCGGTAGTCTGGTACGTATCCTTGACCAGCCCTTCACAAGCTGTTAGCTCGGTGTGACTCCACATGTCATTGATGGTCTACTTCATCCTCTTCATACCGAGATACGACCGGAATTCAATCGCGATCACCCTCAATGTGGCGACTCCAATCCTAGCTCACCCTCACTCTTAAGCTGGCAGGAGGTGAGATTTCCTCCTCTTTACGAGCTTAGCATCCTTCAGCTCTCAAATGCAAGTTGGAGGAATGAACTAAGTTGGTAGGTCGTGACACCTCTCTAATGGGTCTTTCAAAAGCTGGCAGTTCCTCTCTTTGCTACTGGTAAATTCCTCTTAGAGCAGCAGCCTCAGGTCTGGGTACGTTTTATGCATGGGCTTGTGCCAATGCCCTAACCGCATCCGCAAGTTATCATACTGTATTTTTCAACACCTCCTGCCGCTGGTGCCATACCTATAGCCTCTCAACTGTAGGAACCATCAGTGTTGGTTGGCCACATGGAGGCATACCCACCGTAGCGTCGTTTGTGAGGACATGAGACACACATGCCATGGGAGCAGTTATGTCCTCCATCATTTGGATGTCATACTGTTGCTGATCCATCTGCTTTTTTGGTTGATCAGCCACCATGTCAGAACTTCTGGTGGTTCTTCCTCTTGCCATGGCAGTTGAAAATTCAACAGATTGTAGTCTAGGCCCTCCTTTTAGCGCTAAAATGTCGATAACTAAATTTGGTCGACCAAAGTTCTGACTCAATACTGCAAGTAAAATGAAACAAAAGCAAAAACAAAAGAAAGGGAAGAGGAAAAACAACGAATGCAAAGAGGGTTTTTTATATGGTTCGGCCCAAAAAAATGTCTATGTCCACGATTGTTTCTCTGGTTATTTTAGCAGAGTCACAGTATATTATTGATTATTTCATCTCTTTACAATGAACTTTCAACCCTTATTTATAATGTGGGGTGTGACAATTTGAGTACAATAAGAATAGGAAAGAATCCTACATTAATTACACTTCCAAAACTAGTATCTATTAATTAAGGGATAGATCCCACCGAAATAGGAGTTTGATTTTACTTCCAATTCTGGTAGTTGACTTTTCCTCAAATTAGGTTGTTGCCTTTCTGGAAAAATTCCTTTAATGAGTATTTCGAGCTACGAGCTGGACCTCGCTCTGGGCGACCTAAAGTTGAGCATAAAGCAGCCTTGACCATGGTCAACCAGCAACTTGGGAACTGTAATAGCGAGCTGAGAGCTCGTTTCTATAAACTGAATGTTAACGAACTAGACTTTTGTCTATTGGATTGATCCATTGGATTAGTTCATTAGGCTTTTACCAGTTCACTTATGCAGCCTCAAATATACCCACAACACATGTTTAATCAACAAGAAAAAAAAAATAAAAACATGCATGTTCAATCAACATTCATTTTCATTACACTAACATTTGAATAAAACATAACATGCATTATAGTAACATCAAACATGCAACATGAACACATGCACGTTCCATTAAAAACATTCAACATGCTGAAAGCACCCTAAATTATCACTTACATTCTAACATAAAAATACACGTAATATACATACTATTTCAATAAAAAAGAACATAACATTCAAACAAAAATACCAACATTCATACATGCAATATACTAGCCAAACCGTTTTATAATAAACACAACCCAAAAACATGTGTTAACAATATGATTTTTATTAATTTTTTAGACTCACATAAAACCCTCAAATTTTACATAATCTTCAAACCTTAAAATCATCAAAAATGACAATATTATGTTTCGATTATCAAACATCCACATGTTGTCACACACACTTGAACAAGTTTAAGCAAAAAAATTTGAACACAAAACCCAATCCTTTTCCATTTACAAAAACTCTTTTCTTTTATTGAATGAACCATCAGCAATGGATAAAAAAGGGAGAAAAAATAAACCATCAAAATACAGAAAATGCATGTTTAGCCTCCATAAAACCTCATACATGGACAAACTATACCAAAAACCTTATGTTGCAAGGCAAGCACCCTTTTTGGTTTGACATCAAGCTTTCATCCTCAAACCTTTTCCACCACACTTTTGAGCACCCTTAACACCGATGATTAACTTGTCACGAGTTTGCCTACATGCAGGGAATGATGGTGGCTCTTAGGTTGATGTGCTTGGCACGAAGTTTGTCAATTGCTTCGTGAAGACGAAGCAAGTTGGATGGTCTCGTCTCTCTTTTCAACAATCCACAGGGACCACCACGATGGCATTTCTGGTCCCTTATATATATATATATATATATATATATATATTATCATTTGCTTATTCATTCACATTTATTTGCACATTTAATTATCATCTTACCTTTAACCCACTAACGGCAGCAACATTTTCAAATGAAAATTCTAACGGTAGAGTGCAAAACCTTTATTTTTGAAAGGTTGGGGTGGTTTCTTTAATTTCATGCAAGGGTTAGGGGGTTTTTTTTCAGAATTCAACCTTTTTTAAATTAAACAACAATTTAAAAAAATTTAAAAAAAAAAAAAAAAACAATTTCAACCTAGAGAATTTAAAAAAAAAAAAAATTAACCATCATAATAATTTAAAAACAATAAAGATTTAAGAAAAAATTTAAAGAACAACACCAATGAAATATCAACTAGCATCACCATGTTTCTCTCTCTTACTCCTTTATGTCTCTCTTTTTTTTTTTTTGTCTCCTTCAATTTTTTTTTCTTAATTAATGTTGTGGTATCCAACCTAGAACCAACTCTAGTTCTGGGTTTAATGGACCCCATCGAACCCATAACCTAGGTTTCGGGCTAATTCCCGTTATTCGTCACCCTTTTCTCATGGGAGACTGCATTTTTTGGGTTTTCTATTAGCGTTGATAGAAAGTTTGGTGGGTTTGGAAGATGATCCATGGTAGGTTTTCTGGGTTTTCTTTCTCAAAACTTCCCTCTCCTTGTCCCTATTTTTTTTTCTTTTATTTTGGATTGATGATTGATGATGTTGGTCTGATAGTTGATAATGGTGGGAGATCGATGATGGTTTTCATGGGAAATTGATGTTGGTTTGGAATTCTATGTTTTCACTGGTTTGAGTTTCTAGTGGAAACCAAGAAATCCGAGTTTCCATTTTAATGAAAACCTAGAAATAATGGAAACATAGATTTCCAGGTTTCCATTCAAATGAAAACCCAAAAGTTGGGGTTCCCTTCGATTGAAAACCCAGTTCAGCTTACAGATAAAGTCGGTTTTGATTTTTTTTTTTTTTTCGATAAACTGTTTTAATGTTGTTGCTCTTAATGTTATTGATGATGATGTTGTTATAGAAGATAATGATATTGATGATGTTAAAGATTGTAGGAGATGATGTTGATAAACTGAATTGTTGATGATGTTGATGAACTGCATTGTTGAGGTTGAAGATGGTAGAGATCCACAAAATTAAATTTCCACTATCCATCTTTTTTATAAAATTAATTTTAAGTATAAAATAAATTATTCAAATTATTTTTAAAATTTTGTTATATGTTTAAAATCCTAGAAATCCATGTGTCATGATCTTAGTCTCTCACATGAAAATGCTATTTTATGTTTCCAGCCCAAATAATTTGCTTTCGGTAACTGTCAATTGACTAACTGTTTGGACTGTTTTGCGAAGTTTTTGAAAAGTTAGAAATGAAAAAACTGTTTCTAAAAAATCTTTTAAAACCTAATATTTTTCAAAATCTCAAGGACTAAAATAAAGTTTCTCCTATCATAAATCGTCTCCTTGAAGGCTCTCTCCCGCTTTAGAGAGAGAAAATTATCTCACCTTTAGAGAGAGAAAACACCATAGAAGGTTGTTCCTAGCTGGATCCAGGCCGTTTTTAGCATATCCCCACTTCTCTTCTCTCTTGATCTTCACCAATGTTCTTCTTTTCTAGTTTCCCTTTAGAGTTTTTTCTGGTTTGGGCTTTTTAGGGTTGAATCCAGTTGTTAACTAAATCCAACTCTTAAAACCCATTTTGTTCTAGTTCTATTTGTATAGTTTCCAATTGTTGGATGAAAATTAGTGGTTGCATGCCTACTTAGTAGTCAGAACAGGGATGGTCTTCAAGGGTTTTAGGGGATTTTGGTGTTGCAATCAAAGAACTCATGGTCCTTTACAGATGGTTTATTCAAGCTTGAAGATGATTTGATTATTGTAAGGGTGTTACTGTTTGAAACGCCATACCCTATCTCCGGGTAGCTGTCTATGTTAATGTTTTTTGGATTTCAAAGGTAGTATTGTATAGGATCTTTGAGTGCTACTAATCTTTAGTCATATTATTAGCTTTGTTTTAATTTGTATTTAGTTGTATGGGTTTGGCCAGTTCTATGTTACCTTATCATTCCTATGATTGGGAACTGCATGATATTCCTTTTAGTCTTCCTCACTTGTTCCTATGATGAGGACAAGCTCTAGTTTAATGTATTTGTGTGTGTATGGCAGCCCCAAATTTGGCTGGTTTTAGGGTTGTAGATCATGGCTCCCAAATTTGGGATTGTTATGATATTTCTAGTATTTCAAAGGAAAAAAAAAATTGAAGTTTCCCCTTAAGCTTATAGAAGTACTAGATTTTGAAGATGCTCTAATGGATTATCTTCCTGAAGGAATGGGAAACCTTTTTCACTTGTACTATCTAAGCTTGTGAAATACAAAAGTAAAAGTACTTTCTAAGACAATAGGTAAGCTTGTCAACTTAGAGACTTTGGATTTGAGTCTACTCATATGAGTGAGCTTCCAATTGAGATCAAGTATTTGAAAAAGTAGTGTTACCTATGGGTTTACCGTTCAGACCGTCCCTATTTGTCTTATGGAGAATGTACAAAAATTTAAAAAGGGTTAATAGATCTGTGAAAGCTAAGTGGTGTGCAAGTGATATGTTAAAGGAAATTGCATTAAACTCTTTATTTGTAACACATGAGACATTGAGAGGCTAAAACATGTACCCAAAGTCATTGCCAATGCTGAAGTGGATGGAGGATTGTTAGTCATGTCTGTCAAAGATATCTTGGATGGGCAACTTAAATCTGGCAAAGCATTACCAGAGAAGGGAGAGCAAGGACACTACTGCCTGTTAATTAATAGGTTGGTTTCTCTCAGCTCTCTATTTTAGTTTCATGTTTAAAGTTGTTTTACAGTTAGACGACTCTTAAATTTGCCTTCTACTGGGTATATACATATTTTTATATCAAGTGTCTGTTTTCATTTCATGATGTGATAGACTTCTCACATTTTTACAATTTTCTTAAATTCTTCTCTCAACCTTGTTGATATTATCTTTTCTTATAAACAAACCGATTTTAATGTTTTAATCAATTATGATATTTTATTTATTGTCAATTGCAAGTTTGTAATATTGCTGTTGCTAATGTATTTTTCATAAACTTCAGTGTGTAATACATATTTTATAAATGTGTGTTTGTTGTTGTGTGGATATTAGCACTATTTATATTTGTATATTTTGTGGTTCACCATAAATAGATAAAATTTATATTTTAATCTGCATATTGGACCATATTTTCTTTTGTTTTTTTTTTCTCTTTTTATAGTGCAAGTAAAATAAAATCTCAATTAGACAGCACAGATAGATCAAATCTAGGTTCATTTCACAGATTAGGATTCTCTCATATCTTTCTTCATAAAATATAGAGGCTGATACACTACTGTTTCAACCTAACATAATCACATAAGGCTTCAATTGTCAAGTGCAGGCACGGTTAAAAAAATATGGAGGTTATTGTTTGATCAACATCAACTTGATGTAGCAAGAAACATGGACTTTAACCACCTATTTCTAGCTCAACAAAACTGGTCAAATGGTTGGTTTCTGTCCATTGCAGGTTTTGGGCTTTCACGTGGGCGGATATCAAATTGTCCAACGTTGTAAAAATTTTAGTGTATCAAATCTAAATGTTGTTGGTGAAGAAGGTTTTAGTATTGTAGTTGTAACTTGTAACTTGTATTATCTCTTTTTATATATAAATCATTTTGTTAATGGAGCTTTGTTGCTTTCACTATTAGTGTAATATTTTTGGTAAATTTCTTTAATGGTATGCAAATTATTTTAAAATTTTTATGCATTTTGTTGGGGCAAAAATAGGGTCATGAGTCGGGTCCTCCAGAGATGACCTAAACAGCCCAAGATCCATTTGGATTGATATAAATAACTGCAGGGGCAGTTATATTTAGTTGCCAACACAACTGCTAGGAAGTTTTATAAGTTTATAAAGGGGTGAATGAGTGATTTACAAACACTCTAATACACTTACAATAAAACGTACAAAAACTAAATAAATTGCACAACACAGAACAAAGCAAATACATGAGAGAAAATTCAGAGAAGACAATTGGCAAAGGCAAATCACACTATGATTTGAGGTTCCTTTCTGTCAATGTAATTGGAATCCGATTAGTTGAACAACCCGGATCCAGAGGCATTTCCGCTATGCGAAATAGGTAAATTTTCTGTTCAATTTTATCTTTTTTTATGATTCATGTATTGCTTTAATTGTTTTCACTATTTATGAGCAAATATGCTGTATTTCTGTGAGAGTTACTCTATGCTTGGTTCCATCATCATGTACAAGAAATTGATGGACAATTTTTAATAGGAAGCAGTGTCGTAAAGGCGTTAATTGATTGGTTCAAAATACAGAGCAGTATATCATATGGTGTTAGTGTTGACATCAACTTTAGTTTTTCATGTTGATAGAAGAAGGACCTTCTAGATGTTTAATAGCAGTATAGCATTGTGTTTCTTTAGCCATCAAAGATTTATCATGGCCATAAATCAAAGATGATCAAGTTCATGCATTTTTGGTCTGCTACAAGTGTAGAATGGAACAGAGAGAAAGGTCACATGGTAATTGTGCACAGACAATGAAGCCAAAGTGGAGAGGGCATGCATTTGGCTTGGAAATTGATATTATAATGGATTACAATCAACACTGAGAAGACAGTGAAAATTACACACTAAAGAAATTGATATGTTTGGAAAATTAATGATTGTGGAAACAATTTATGCATCATTTGGACGCTGTTGTTTGATCTTATTTGTAATGATTGGAAAATATTCCTAACATCAAGTTTTACTTTAAAATTCTAAAAAGAAAAAAGTCGTTGGGCTTCATTATTATTTGGATCTGATCCATATAAACCCAAACAAACCAAGTCTGACCTGATAAGAATTTGGATTGGAACCAATAACCTGATGGCAATTATTGGTGGTTATCAGATGACAACAGCCTCTTGGTTGGCAGTTTAAAACACATAATTTTAGTTTTACGTTTTAAGTTTTAAGTTTTCTAACATATACAGACATTCAAAAGAACAGATAAAATAGGTTAGGCAAAAGGCACTTTACATTGTGATTAGAGAATTTGGTTCCAGTCCGTTGGTGATCAGTTTTGACTGGTTGTTTTTAGTTTTTAGCGGATTGATAGATCTATCAATTTGTTATCTGATTGAACTGATTGGTGTTATTTTGATTCATTTTTTGGATTTGGTTTGTTTTGTTTTCTGTTGAATTGTTTAAAAAATTGATTAGTTTATATTGTTCCAGTAGCGTTTAATCTTATTAATATGGTTGTTATAATCTTTTTTCTTAGCCATAGTATTTCATAGATTTGATTGTTGCATGTTTGTGGGCTGTTTTGGACGTTGTTTTGGTGATTTATGAGTCTAATTTCATGGTCGTTGTCCTAGTTCGTTTTGGACTGTGTTTTATGCTGGGAAACAGTGATTTATGTGTTTTTGATAATTTTTAATAAGTCTTAAACCATTGGTTGTACTTTTATTAGAGTTTGATTACCATTGGAATGGTTTAGTTGAAATTATGTGTCCTTGAATTGTTGTTTGGATCTTTGCTCTGCTGGTTCTATACTGGGTGGTTTAGGACTGTTTTGGTAGATGATATTGTTTCAATTATATTTGATCATACATAAATATAGAGAGAGTAATTTTACTATTAATGCCTCATAACTTTTTAAAATTGGGATAAACCAATCAAATTCATCATTTACATTTGAATTAAATAAAAGAAAGAATTTGTTTTAGGAAAAGAATGCAATAAATGAATTTGATTGATTCGTCTTAACGTTTTAAAACTAGAAGATACTGATGGTAATATATATATATATATGAGAGGCAAATCTTGTTTGGATAAATATTTTATTGATGATTTGATGATTGGGCTGTTAATGCAGATTTGGTTTGTTAGTGCAGGTGATTGGGCTGTTTTTTAGGCTTATATTTGGGAATTTTTGGGCTGTTTGGACTTGTTAATGCAGGTTTTGTCTGTTCATGTAGGTGATTGGGCTGCTTATGGCTGGTTTGGACTTCTGGGAATTTTTTGGCCAGTGCAAAAGTGTTTGTTAAAAAGTCTTAAATTAGATTAAATTTGCAAGTTTCAACCCAATTGAAGTTTAAATTGGTATGTTACTGCATTGAAATCAGCCCAAAACCAGCCAAATTGAATAAAAATGGAAGTTTAGAAAAAGACAAATAGGTTTAATTGGAGGGCCAATTGAAGGCCTAAATCGACATGGACTGTTTCGAACTAGCTCAACATGATAACAATCAATCCATGTCGGTTTCCACCATCAATTCAGGTCGGATCAGTTTTTAAAACGGAAAATCAATCTATGTCGGTTTCGGATTGGTTTTGATGAAAACCGACCATATCCTACTTGTACCCACCCCTAAACCCACCATTATGGGTTACAAAGCTACTATCGGGATTGGTTAACGTATTGGATTCAACATTGGACTGGTTCAATAAAATACTATGACATTGGTTGAATATACACAAACACCTACCATTTAACGCATTGGATTCAACATTGGACTGGTTCAATAAAATACTATGACATTGGTTGAATATACACAAACACTTACCATCGTAATAATTTAAAAAAAAAAAAAATCGTTGATTAAAAGGTGATTATTAATTTAGTTTCTACTTGAAAATATTAAGGCTTAATTTTTAAAATTCTTGAAATGCGTTTTTTGTTTTTAGAAAATGAAAACCAATGAAAACGTGTTCATCAAGTTGATAAACATCTGGCAACCCAAGGTATTGTGAAAATCATATCCGTGAAACGATAAAAAAAAAAAAAAAATCTCCATGTATATTTATTGACAAATGGAATCATTAACAAACTAGTTATACGAATAATTTATAAATCTAATACAAATAAACTTCATTTAAATGTCCAAAGTCTAACTCAATTCTTAGTTTGAATAAATGGATTTAAACACCTGATAAATAATTCCTCAGCTGATACGTATCCCTCATGTGCTAAAGTAAACCAATCACTTTATTATATTCAAGACCTACATAAGAAGTCAGAAACAAAAACCTTCCGGTGCTTACAGCACTTTTCAAAGCCACAGCCTACCTCTCTTTGTAGATGCCTGCAAATTTACCCAACAAAACATTAGATTCGATTTCATATAATTAACAACATATTTGTATGTATAACTAGTTATATAAATAATGGAAGAAATTACATGTTACGTTGTAGTCAATTTATTTATTTATTTTTAAATATTACTACTATTATATTTACAACTACACGGACCACTTTAATAAGAACTTTATAATATAACTTGGAACTCAACTTTAATTTAATTTAATTTCTAATAGGTAGGAGAGATGAACTTACATTAAATGGAAAAACTACTCTTCAACTGAAGAGACTTAACAGTAATTTACTCATATATAAGTGGGTTAGGAGGTAAATATTCACATTTGATGAATATGACACTCAAACCCTATCAACACTTGTGAAAGCGAGTAGGGTGGGCTTAGGCCAACATGTCAAACCACTTGGGAGTTGTAGTCAAATTACTCTAGTAAGACAGTGCAAATGGGGATTAATTGGTAGACCAATGTCCTCATATATATAAATAGTGAATCATATAAGGTATTCATGTTTGCCCTGAAATTCAAATACAATTATGTATTTATTTCAGTTTTTTTAACTAACATATTATTTACAGCATGATACATAAATAAAAGCGTCAAGGACAAAAATAGCACAGTAAAATAGTGAGTTAACATTCATGTCACTTTTCAATAAATGTAACAATTAGGTCCTAAATTAGATATGAAAATACCAAACTATCCTTATAATAAAAAAAAGTTAAAGAGGTATTTTGCAAACATGTAACCCTCAACATTCTTACTACAACTACTACCTCACTTTCTACCGCCATTCAATCCTTCATCTTATTCTTTTTCTTCTTCTCCTCCTATTCTTTTTATCTGCTATGGTAGACTGGCACACCACCTCTCTTTCTTCGTGAGTGTCCGTGACCTTCATCTTCTTCCTCCACGACCATTATCTTCTTCCTCCGCATGACCAGACCAGGTATGCTACTCCTCTTTTCCTTCTTCTTCTTCATATTTTTCTCTTTTTTGTTTCCTTCTATTCAGATTTGTTATCGTTCAAATCACTAGTCACCCCAAGGTGACGAGTGTTAATAACGTCTGTTACATCAGTGTGACTAGTGATGCTATAGGTGTAGAAAAAAACCAGTAGCCAAAACACTAGTTACACCAATATACTCGAGTGTTAATAATGTTAGTTACATCGGTGCGACTAGTGGTGTCATGGGTTGATTGAAAAACTAAAAACAAAACTAGTAGCCAAAACACTAGTCACACCAAGGTAAAATAATACTAGCTATCTTGGTTTGACTATTAGTTGGGGAGCTGTTTTGAAACAACACCTTTATATAGTTACTCTATTTAATAAAAAGATCATTGAACACATGTCTACAAACAAGTATAATAATACAGTAAGTATAAAGATAGTTTTGCAAGTGTTACAAATGAAAGCAACGGTACTTCAACAAACAAAATAGAAGATTATGTTTGAGATTGTTCTGGTACAGTGGGTCAGGGAGCATTGTTACAAGTCTTGTTATTTTGTCCTGGTTAGTGGCAAATTCGACACTTTCATTGTCTTCTTTCTTAGGTAATGGAGACTATTGATCGCAAGGGGGCATTGAGATAGATGTGGATTACGACACTTTTGTCGATAGTGGCCTCTTTGCCCATAGTGGGAGCATTTCAAAACTCTTTCAGTATTCTTGCCAGCAGATGAAATTATTTTCTTTTTAGGCTTACCAACCTGCAGACGCCGTGGTGGTGGTAGAACAATAATGTTCTGGATGTGTTCTGGAACTATCCATTCATCCGGGTCAGAAACCGGAAAGATAACACCAGCATATGCAATCAATAAATTAGATGTTTTATAACACTCGGATATGTAATGGATGAATGACCTACAATGTCTATATCACCGAAAACAGTATTAAACTTTTATTTTACAGTTAGACCAAAACCTCACAAATATTTGTCTTACCTTAACATTGTAAGTGCATGCGAACATGGTAAAAGATCCATCTGAAATGTCACACAAGTACATGTACTTTTTGTTAAATTAAAACGGTCTTCCTACTCCCATTCGTAAACGTATACTTGGTATCATCAATTGGTATGACTGTGTAAGTTTGTGAGTTTATATTATACTCTGCAATTTTCCTCTCTGCCCATTCTGTTATCTCTAGTGACATTTTTTCTACATTCTTCCGTTAGTCATAAAACCATCTTTGCATTATATTCCTAATATACTCGACCAAAGTCGTTATTGGATATTGGCAGGCTTTAACCAAACATGCGTTCATGCATTCAACAATGTTGGAAGTCAAAATCCTGTAATGCTTTACTGAAGTCATTGCCAGTGCTCATTTATGTGGTCCAAGTTCGATTAATTCTTTAATGCATTCAACAATGTTGGAAGTCAAAATCCTGTAATGCTTTACTGAAGTCATTGCCAGTGCTCATTTATGTGGTCCAAGTTCGATTAATTCTTTATGCGTTTTTGGTGTATTTTTCTAAGGTCTTCCATTATGGCCCAAAACTTAGATTGACGATAACACTTTGATGCGCGATGGAATAATCCGGTGACAGTCTTATTTTTGTATGAATTTTTCATATTTTTGTGTCATGTGATACATGCAAAGGCCTATGATGTGCATCGGGGTATACTTTAATTCCAAGATGCCAATTAGATATGAACATGCAATTCTCTGGACATCCAATTACATTTCTCAACTTTGACAAAAACCATGACCATGATTTATCATCTTCAACATCTTCGAACCCAAATACTAATGGATATACTTGCTCATTAATATCTTTACATGCCGCAATGAACATAATCCCACCAAATTTCTTTTTTAAATATGTTCCATCGATGGCAATAACTGGTCTAATCACTCTATGAAACCAGAAATACTAACACCATAAGTAGTAAACATGTACATAAATTATTCATTTCAATGCTTGTGATTGTACCTAGGTTAGCTAACTCCAACTGATAACAACATGCAGGTAACTGTTCAAATGACAACTCTGCAGACCCAAAAATGTTTTCTTCAGCATGATCTTTAGCTCTTCGACATTGATTATATGACAAATTAACTCCATAATTAAGTTGCATTTCTGCCATGATTTCTTTAAGTTTCATGCTTTGACCACTAACTTGCAATTTCAGAGTGATAAGGTCACCGATTAATTTTGCACTCACTTTCCTGCACCGTCGATGTATACTATCAAGTGAACAACAATGTTGTTTTTCAAATTTTTGCACCTCCCATTGGTCTCCAATCTTGGTTTTAATTGCTACAAGCTTAAATTTACAGTTCTCATCCTTGCACCTAATGTCATAACGGATGTTCGATTTCTTGACTTTTCTACGAAAACCCTCCTTTAATGAATACATCTTTACAACTTTACCCATATCACGCTTTGAAGAAAATATTTTCCCTCCGAAGAAATGATGGTCTTTTGTTTTTGACCCTTCAGTGGCGACTGTTCGAAATGCGGAAAGATCTATTCCAAGGATGCGCCATTCACTAGTTACTTTTTGTTGCGTGTTATTATCATCATTGGCTTGACAGGAACACCCAACACCATCATCCCCAACATGGCCATGTCGAACATTATCATTATCTATATTACAATCCTCATCACGAACATCATGAATAAATCCACCACCACCATCACCATTGCCACCTAAATCTTCTGCCATAACTATATGTCGACTTCCTCCATCTTCTGTGAAAATATTAGTGGCTACGGGAATACTTTTAGCTAGATGATAGTATTCAGAAAACTCGTCTGAATTAATGTCATCCAACCAATGTTCTGTAGAAGGATTATACTAGTTGTCATTTAAGTTATACTCACCGTGTGAATCAACATTATCTTCTTTTTCTTTATCATCATCATCATCGTCATCGTCATCATCATCTATGTCTTCACATTCATATTCAATGTTACGGTCCCCATGGAGTGGAATTTCGTTGCTTGACAAAACATACTTGAATTGAGAAATTAATTAAACAAAACTTTGGCATTGTGGCTGGTTTATTGATTGGATTGGTGGTTGGCTTAGTAATTGGATTTGCGGTTGGATTGGTAGTTGGAATTGTGGTAGGATTGGTAATTGTAAATGGGTTGGTGGTTGAATTTGTTGTTAGATTGGTAATTGAACATTTCCCTTATCTCTCACACAATCATTTATGTTTTTTGGAACAACAGTTATGTAAATTTCGGGATTTTTCTCCTTTAGCCAAAAAAACACAGTTTTATCAGTTGTTAATTTTGGTATGACAGGCCTACCGGAAGTCTGCACCAATATGTGTAAGTCAAATGTACTTTTTGTTGTATTAATTCAAACAATATCCTCAATGGTCTTTTTTAAGTCATCAAGCGTTACCTTCATCGAAATAAAAGCTATTTCTGATTCACCACTCTCGTACTTATAACTAATCTATTGTCCACCATGGGTGACTATAATTATAGTTTTATCCATATCACTGTACACAAATAAATGATCAAATTTAGTAATTAAGCTACAAATCAAAATTAGCAATACATCATTACTCATATTTTGATAAAATTACGTAATTAAACTACCAAATATTTGCTCATAATATAATACTAATAGTCACGCCAAGGTAATATGCATTAATAACGCAAGTCACCATAACGTGACTAGTGTTTTAACTACTGATTTTTTTTCCATAAACGTATGACACCACTAGTCACACCAAGATAACTAGCATTGTTAACACTCATCACCTTGGTATGATTAATGTTTTAGCTACTGGTTTTTTTATTAAGTCATGACACTACTGGTCATACCGAGATAACTAGCATTATTAACACTCGTCACCTTAGTATGACTAATGTTTTCACTTATCAAGTCATAACGCTACTAGTCACACCGACGTAACTAATATTATTAACACTCGTCACCTTAGTATGACTAGTGTTTTCATTACTGATTTTTTTTCATCAAGTTATGACGCCACTAGTTATACCAAGTTGATTTGTGTTAATATTGTAAGTCATCTTGACATGACTAGTGTTTTCATTTTTGGTTTTTCTACGAAGTCATGCCATCACTAATCACACCGAGATAACTTCCATTAATAATGCCATACAGTGTGGCGTTTGCAATAGCATATAGAGAAATACTAAGTTCATAATCCCTAAAGTCAATTCCTACAACTCAATATCAGCATAGCTAACCACAATAACTAATAACAACTGAAAAATAAGTGTTCAAAAGTTAAGATACTTTACCCGTAGTGGAGAATAAGATTATGGATGGTGGATGTGAAGAAGAAAATGAAGATGGATGGTGGATGGTGGATGGTGGATGGTGGCTATGAAAAAAAAATGAAGATGGACAATGAACGCAGAAGAAAAAGAAAGAGAAAAGAGAGCAAAGAATGTCGAAAGAGGAAATAGCCGATGAGAGAAAAGAAGAAAGAGAAAGAGAAAGAAGAAAGAGGAAATGAGTTAACATAATTCAAAGGTATTTGTGTCCAAAAAAAAAAAAGAGGTTGGGACTCAATTGTTAATTTTATTCAAATACGATAAGAATGTTAATTCAACATTTGAAAATGCTATCCACTGGCATTTCCTCTAAATAATACAAGTGCACCGAAACTGATTATTTGAGTTAAGAAAACAACTATGAAGCATTCAAATAATTATCTCCTCCATCCTCTTTAGATTGAGAAACCGGTGCTTGTGGACCACTTTCTTATGTAGTGGAACCTCTTTATGCATAATTATTTTTAAATAAAAAATTATTATTAACTACACAAATTAATCAAAAGTCAAAATATAAATATATATATTTTTCTTTACGATTTCATTTTGTAATACAAGAAATGCTAGTTGATGGAAAGGTAAATTCACTTAGGTATGTAAAAGTTGATACCCTAGCACATTTAGGCGCTAAAGAGGGTTCCTGAACTTCATATGGGCTTATTGAAATAAGTCAATCATAGTAAGCAATACTTAATACTTGGGTCGGATAAACAATATTTTGTAATGATATACTAGAGAATTGAACTTGTAACAACTGAACAATGATCCTAGAGCCCGTAATTAAATGTTGAATGAATTTAACCAAAGAACAACAATAAAATCCTTTTTGTAACTTGCAAACATTTTAGGAAAGGGCAAGCTGGTTCAACTAAGATTTGAATTGAAATTATGACATGTTGGCACCATGAATGAAATTGATTATCATGACTAAATGGATTTCTTTTATTATTATCATTATTAGTATGATATTGGCTCTTTTTTATTGCGCATTTGCTGCCTGTTACAACCGTAGTCATAGTTGTTAGTGTTTGTTAAAATTAATGAGGATGATTTTAACATTTTCACTAAATCCTCCTTGAAGGCAGATTTGGTTGTAAATTTACAAATCTCAAGTAAGAGGTGAACATCAATATGGCTTAGACTGCAGTGAACCTTGTTATTGACAAGTTGGGTCCATTGCTTTTCCAAGAAATCAAATTGTTGAGAGGTGTACATAAAGAAATTGAAGATATCAAAACCGAACTGAACTTCATAAGATGGTTTCTCAAGGATGCAGAAGCCAAGGCAGCAGCACAAGAATTACAGGAAAAGGAGAGTAATGAAGGTGTCCAACTACGAGTGGAACAAGTGAGAGAAGTGGCTCATTGCATTGAAGATGTCATTGATGAGTTTGCAATCACTGTGGCCCAACTTCCTCATGGCAAGGGTTTATTCGGTGTTCTTCATAAATCAATCACTCAATAAAAAAGTTGAAACTACGCCACGATATTACCAATGATATTCAAGATATCAAGTCAAAACTTGTCGATATAAAGAGAAGAAGAGAAAACTGTGGGCTCGATTCCATAGAGCGAGGATCAAGCACTGATATAGGAGGTCATGGAGTTGGTGCATATTGCACAGAGGAAGATCAAATTGTGGGTTATGACTTTATAAGAAACGAAGTCAATGAACAGTTGGTGAACATAATACCCGAGCGTAGAGTGATTGGGTTGGTTGGTGCAGGAGGACAAGGCAAGACAACTCTTGCTGCTAGTGCCTACAAGAACAAGGATGTGAGAAGCCACTTCAATTGTCATGCTTGGATCTATGTTGGGAAAACATACATGAAGAAAGATCTATTGAGGAGAACAATACAAAAGTTTTATAGTTCAATGGATAAGTCTGCTCCTAGGGACATTGAAACAATGGATGAGATGGGACTCATTGACGTGCTGCGAAAATACTTAGATAATAAGGGTTACATTGTTGTATTTGATGATGTATGGAAAAGTTGCATTTTGGGAAGATGCAGAGTATGCTTTACCTAATAACAACAAAAGCAGCAGGTTAATCATCACAACACGAATCGTAGGTGTTGTTGATTTCATACCAACCTTTGTTGTTCATAGCTCTATGCTTGAAGGTTTGCCTTCAAATATGGCATGACAACTTTTTTGCAAGAAAGGCTTCAATGGGTCTTGTCCACCAGAGTTACAGGAATTGTCAAATAGGATCCTTAAAAAATATGGAGGTCTACCACTAGCAATAATAGTAGTAGGCGGTCTCTTATCACTGAAGAATAAGATTGTCACAGAATGGGAGAAGTTACTTCACAATTTGGGTTCAGAGTTAGGAAGGAATCCATTTCTAACAAGTTGCCATAGAGTTCTACGTGAAGGTTATAATGATTTGCCTACCCAGCTCAAGTCTTGTCTTTTGTACTTTGGTCTGTTTCCATAAAGCTATTCAATTAGGCGTGGGAGACTAATACGTTTGTGGATAGCTGAGGGTTTTGTTCAAAATCAATACAATAATTGCAATGGCCTTGAAGAAGTTGGACAAGAATATATTACTGAATTCCTTTGAAGAAATTTAGTTCATGTTTCAGATACTTCTATTAATGGAAGAGGTAAAACTTTTCAAGTCCAAGATTTAATGCATGAGGTTATCCTAAAAAAGACTGAACAACTAAGTTTTAGTCACATCCTAAGCGAGTCAAATATGAATCAATGCAGAACAGTCCGTCGCCTTGCCATACACAAAAGCATTGATAATGTTTAGAAGGGGATTAAAGACTCAAAGTATGTTCTATTATTTTTTCCAATGGAGCTCAGCTATTGCAGTCTCTTATGAGTACATCATTTGTTGGCAATTTGAAGTTAGTGAAAGTGCTAGACTTTAAAGATTCTCCCATAGATGATCTTCCTGAAGCAGTGGAAAACCTTTATCACTTGCACAACTTAAGCTTGGAAAACACGAAAGTAAAGACTCTTCCTAAGACTATATAAGCTTGTCAACTTGGAGAGTTTGAATTTGAAGAACACTCTTGTGATTGAGCTTCCAATTGAGATCAAGCATTTGAAAAAGTTACATTACCTATTGGTATCACGTTCGGGCGGTCTTGATGAGTCATCTTATGGAGAAGGTACAAAAATTCAAGAAGGGTTTGGGTCTTTAATGCATCTACAAAATCTAGGTAATGGCTTACGATTAAACTCTAAAGCGGTTCAAGAGCTAAAAAAGCTAAGGCAGTTGAGAAAGTTGGCAATTCAACTAGTTAATGGAAATGATACGAAGGATTGTGGTCTTCCATTTCAAATATGAAAGATCTCATATCTTTGACCATAGAGTTGGTGAACAAAGAAGATATGCTTCATGTAGAATCCGTGGCTACTCCTCCCATAAGCCTCGAGCGTTTATATTTTGTCGCAAATCTGACGAAGCTGCCGGACTGGATTCCTCAACTTCAAAATTTATTTACTCTGGGATTAGGTCGGTCAGGCTTAATCGATGATCCAATGAGAGTCCTTCATAACCTGCCTAATTTGTTGAAGCTTTATCTTGTGGAGGCATACGATGGACTGCAATTGCATATCAGACAAGGTTGGCTTCCGAAACTCTGGCAGTTGTATGTCCATGAATTGAAAGGATTGGAATTTATTATGATAGAAGGGGGTGCTCTTGAACACTTATTGATTTCAAGATGCCCAATGTTGAAGGAGATTCCAATTGGAATTGAGAATCTAAGAAACCTTCAAATCCTTGTCTTTTGTTATATGTCAAAGGTATTTCAATCTCGTATTGCACATGAGACGTGGGAGAAGCTTCAACATATACCGAAAGTCTTTGTCATCCTTAGGGATGAAAAAGGAGGAAGAGACATAAGGATGTCTGTCGAAGATATATAGGATTTGCAGCCTAAGTCAGTTGAGAGAATACCAGAAAAGGAAGTCAGTTCTTAGTTATATTATAACAAGTCTGTCCTTGTTCCTCTACTCTCTTTCTTTATCTTAACTTCATGTCTCCGTTCTTTTACAATTAGATGACTGATTTTTTTTTTTTGGCAAAGCAATATTAGATAACCACCAAATTATCTTTTAAAATTGTATTTTTACACATGTATGTACTTTTAAATAAAGGTATCAGTTTTCCTTTCATATATATTTATATATTATTAATATGATGAGCAGTTATCGTATATGAATTAATTTTATGATTCAATTATTCCTCATGAACAAATGAAGCAACGTGATCGAAGTGCAAAATTCACCTTCCCAATATATTGAAAATGGTTGTTGTCCTTATCTTATCTTTTTTCTTTTTCTTTTTTTTTTTTTTCCTTTGAATTGTTGATGTATACTGTACAATTATTGTTGTTAAAGTGTATTGTTCTTGGTCAATTTTAGGGTGTATTATGCATTGTCGCTACTCATATGTCTATACAAATTATGATTCTATAACTTATGAATGAATGTGAAGTTTAATTTTTTTTCCTTTCTTTTTTTTTTTGGGGATTTGAGGGACATGGGATTTGAATTTAAGAACTTCGCTTTGTGCTATCATAGTTAATATCTTGACAAGTAGATTGTATAATTTACTCATTCAAATTGCTGAATTCATCTAGCGAAGCACTAAATTTATTGAATTTGGATGCCCAGATTTAAGCTTTGACATTCATTGAGATTTACTGGGCTGCTAATCGAAGTGTAAATTTGGGCTTTGATGTTCTTTTGGGTTTCTTGAGCCCCCATTATCAACTCAAGCTTTTGGGCTCTCGGGGCATCCATCCGAATTTTGTTTTTATTTTTCAATCTTTTTTTCCTTTTGTTAAATTGAGGGTGGGGGAATTGAACTCAGCATCTTGACTATAGAAATGCGGTTATCACGAAACTATAATTAAACTATTAGAAAAGAAAATACAAAAAAGAAAAATTTTTCAAGCAATATTGATTTTATTTAAGAAAATTGAAGTTTGGCTGCAATTTTTTGTAATTTTTTATTTGTATTTTGGGCGATTTTCACTACCGATTTTGATTGAGTTTGACCATCTTTTCATAGGATCGTTCAATGAATAGTTTAGTAATTCTATTATTTTGTTTTTTGAAGTTGTTTTAGTCATTTAACATTCGATGCCAATATTTGGTTGCTATCTCTGAATGATATGTCTCCTTCTATTTGAATAAAGGGTGGCGTGTGCAAACATTGAAATGGTAATTTATCAAAGCTAAGCCATTTTTTTATAATTATTTTATTATTTTTTATAGACGACCCTATTCATGTGGACAATTGAATTTAATCAGTAATGTTATAGTAGAAGAATTTTCGCCTTATTGTTTCTGATTCTGAATTGAGAATTTTACATTTTCTTACTAAATAAGTATTCAATCTCAGGTACCTTTCTGATCATGATGAGTTCATTATTTTGATCATAATTTTGGAGGCTGAAAACAGTTATGTCCAATTATTTCATAGAAAAATGAGCACAACAAACTTGTCCTTCCAAATGTTCTCATTTTAATCATAATCTTATTTCCACTCCAAAGTCCCCACACTCTTCATTTCTGTCACTCACAAATTTCAAATTTCATTCGCTACTATTAAGTTATAATTGCCAGAATGAATGCCGAATGTTTGATGAAATGTTTCTGCTGTTACTTCTCAACACTCATTTCCTCGAACACTTCAAAAAACTGTTTAAAACAAAAAGAAAAACACGAAAACAGTGCACTTCAGCACGACCTCTTACTAACAAATTTTTTCTCTCCTCCAAAACTCCTTATTGCAAATTATATCGTGGTAATAGAAATTTGTAGCATCAACATCCACTTTGTTGAGGTATAGAAATTTGTAGCATCAGCACCCATTTTGTTGAGGTAAGCATAAACGCATTATAGCTTTGAAGTTTTCAAGAATTCTTTCTGGATTTTGTTATAACAAATTGTGGGTTATGTTTGTTGAATGTTTGTTTTATGTGGGATTTTAAGATCATACATTTTAATGTATACTGCTAATGGATAGATTGAACATGTACTGTAAGTTTAACATTGCGATGCAGGCTAACTGTAACACCCCAATTTACTATAAAAATCAACGTAATGTGGTTATGTCCAAAATATCACTTTCGACTAAACAGTTATTATAGCATAGCTTTAAGGTATCGATCCCACAGAGAAGTAAATAACAAGAAGAATTCAAAATAGTAAAAGAAATAAAATAAAATAATAAACAATAAATAATAGAGAACAATTGAAGGGAGAATTATTTGAGAGTGTTCAATTCGAGAATGAAAGAAACAAATTAAAAAGAAAACTAATTGATAATAACCAATAGAGAAAATAGTAAGGCTTTGAGGGTCACTTAACTGTTTAATTTTCTGTTATTAAGTTTGATTTTAAATTACTACTCAATTGCATGTTTCACATCCCAAACAGACAATTGGAAAATAAAAATTTAGAGATCAAATAAAAACACCTATAAAATTTGGCAAAACTCTTTCGATTTAATAACAATCTCGGATATAACTTATAAGTTATCTAAGAACGACAATATATCAAATTGACAATATTGTAGTCGAAAATTAACTTATAAATTTATCAATTCAAAAACTATATTTTTAATATGAACCACATAAAAAAAGTCTGACTGAATTTATATGAAACTGTAAAATATAATTTCTGAATCAAAACTTCAAAAAAGAGTTTAACATAGACATTGAAGAACTTGAATAGAAACAAACTTGAATAACAGTAATCTTACAGTTAAGATCACCCCTCAACCTCACTCTAATTTAGCCTAACTTGCTCATTATTTCACAAATTCTATAGAGAAAATGTGAAAATAAAATAGCAAGATTTTTTTCTCTCAAAGACTTTGATATTTCTTTTTCTGAACTGGTTCCCCTTGTTGTGCTGCCAAACACCCTATTTATAGAAGCCAAAAGCCTCTCCATAAAATCTTCACTTCACTGAAAAAGGAAGGCTTCCAAAATTCAAATTCAAATGAATACAATTTGCTTAAAATCTTCTCATCTTGTTCATAAATTTGTCTCAATCCATCACCATAAATCACTATTATCTCCAAAATTTGAGAGACAAATCAAATTTAATTCATCTCCATAAATCACTACTACTTCTAAAATTTGAGAGACAAATCAAATTCAATTCATCTCTACAAATCACTCCATCAATCATATTTCATCTAACTTTTCTTTCAAATTTTGAAAGTCAAATTTTATCCCCCATCATCTCCACAAATTGCTTGATCATTTTAAATTTGAAAATCAAATCTGGTGAGAGTGTATGGGCCATGAAACTTGGAAATAGAGAAATTTGAGGTCTGGTCATGCTTATGTTTAACTACTGAACCTTGGTAATGTTTAGACTTTGCGCACTTGAGCTGATGTTCTTTAAATTGGGTTTCTTGATTTTATTTCTGAAAAATACCACAAACCCAAAATAAGTTCTCATAAATTATGTCAAAATTATCAATTTTATGAGCATAAAAATACATTAAATCAAATGATCAAATCAAATGCATTCGTAAAAATAATAAAATAAAAATTTTCAATTAAATAATATATTTTGACAAATGCAATCAATTAAAATTGTATTTTTATGCTCTAATCATAATGTAATCTCCAATTAATCATCTAAATCTCCAAAACTAAAATTCAATTAATGAAAAATTCTATAAAGTATTTAATTCAATAACATAAATTTATCACAACAACTCAATAAAAGTTTTAAACAACTTAAATTTATTATCATTTAAAATCAATCCTTACATTTAAGTCCTAACCAATAAAACAAACTTAAATGATTCTTTAATGATAGGAAGAGATATAATCACAATAATAGAATTGAAATCCTCCTCCAAATGATATCAATAACTCGAAGTCGTCCCTCAAGACAAATCAAATCTACGAATATGTAAAAATAATAGAGATGAGAGATAAGCCGTCAACTCAATATGTAAATATTATACGTTATGATGCAATATATAATCAAAAAGAGATATTGTAATTTTATAAAGTAACTTTACAGTAAAAATAAAATCGTAATGTCATGGCAATTGTAATGATTACAAATATATTAAAACCAATAAAATATTTAACAATACCATATAGAATTATGATACGATATGAAAAATGTTCAATTTTCGAAACCCAAGTAAAAAATAACGAAAAACTTTCCATATACGAATTTTTATACAAATAGAAGTGGCTCTTGTTATACAATATCATTCACAATTCCAGTGACCCACACAATAGGATACAATCGTAGCACTTGTAATCCCGATGCGAAACCAATACAATTTACACTTGTAATCTCGATACGGGGCTAATATAATTAGCACATATAATCTCGGTACAATGCCAATACAATTAACGCCTGTAATCCTTGTGTAGGGACAATATAATTAATGTAGCGCAACAATAGATATTCTAGTTAGACCAATACAATATAATTATGACACCTGTAATCTCGGTGCTTAGGCTACTACAATTAAATGAACTACAGACAGGTCAGTCAAAATGTTTTCATTACAATTATGATTACAATACATATTATACTTTTCAAATACGAATGAATACTTTTGATAAAATATATCACATTTTCTAAATAAGAAGATGTTGGCTAGTTTCTAAGCGCATGCCATGTTCACACGATACACACACAAAAAAAACCTCGTGTACGTATATACGGTCCACAAGTAATATAGTGATAAATAAGATATTGTTCCCACAAGGATTGGCCAACTTGCTAAGTACTAAACTTATATCAATTCTAACCCTATCCAAACTATTGAAAATGAAAAATAAACTTACAAACACTAAACTAAAATTAACAACTAAAAATAAAGAACTAAACTAATAAGGTAGGAGCTCTAGGATTGCAACTTTACCTCACTAATTCACCCAACCTAATCATCCACCATTTTTATTCTATCTCCATGTAATCCTCAATCGAGTAATGCCTAATAGAAAAAGTGGTTTTTTTTTTTTTTCTTTTAGTGTCTTTGTGACTTCTTTGGGTTTAAATGATGTTTCCTTAGACCTAAGTTCAAAATGTGGTGAGAATTAGTTAGGATCTAATTAGTAATGCAGTACAAGTATGGTTTCTGTTAGTTTCGTCAAATATTATGAGTACAGGTAATTTGTAATTATTTTGTTTAGTAGTTTGCGTGGCCTTTGGTCTGACATATCACAATTGTAAAGAATTTTTAATTTGGAAGTCTCTTCAAACTTCTCCTGATGTTCTATCCTAAATCAACCAGTGACAACTGTTTAATTGTATTTTGAAGGTAAAATCATCTTCAACATAAGGGTGGAGAAATAAGTGGCAGCATCTTGACGAGTATGTTGGCCTCAACAGTAGTCATGACTGAGGTTAATGAGATTGCGCTTCAAATGTTGATACGGGGTGGCAAAGGGCCACCTAAGAAGGGCCAAGGGAAGCGAGCTGCAAAATGAAGCAAGTAAAGGTAATTACATCATTTGACTTTTGTGTCTTAAAGTTTAAGGAAATTCTTATCTTCGTTGCAAAGTCAGTAAACATATTTTAGAAGTTATAAATTTCTAATCCTTTGTGGGCATTTTTGAGACCACACATATGAGCTGGTAAAAGTCCAATGAACTGATCCAATGGACCAGCTCAACGAATAAAGATCTAGCTTGCTAGCATCCAACTTGCAGATATGAGCCTTTAGTATACCAAAAGCTCAACCATAGCCATGACCTCAACTCGCATAGAAAAGCTCCCAAGTTGCTGACCTCAAGTCACCCAGTGTATAGAAAAGAACTCTCTCAGGTCTCTGCTCAGTCAGGATCAAAGCTGCTCAGCACCCAGCTCCAGCTTGCCCAGAGTAGGACTTAACTCGTGACGTGGTGTGCATGTTGAATATTTTCCAGAATGGAATGGTGGCAACATAATTTAAAGAAAATTCAACCACCCAGCATGAAAATAATATCAGATCCTATTTTTATGGGATTTGATTGGTGTCAGTCTTGGAAAGTGCAATTAATACTTAATTATTTCCTGTTTTAATTGTATTCAAACTGTAGTTCTCCCCTTTATAAAAAAGGACCGTAATTCATTGTTAAAAAAAAAAAAAAAAGACCACAAATAAAAAATACTGCTACTCTACCCATAAACATTCAGAGACAGCAGTCGTGGACGTAGATCTTTTTTTCGACCGAACCACGTAAAAATTCTTGCCTTCTGTTCTTCTTTTCTGTCTCTCCTCTTGTTCTTGCTTTTCTTTTCTCATTGATTGCAGTTTTAGGCTTCAAGAACCTTAGTTGACTGAATTCGAACGTCAATATGATCTTACTTTGGAACCTGTATTCTCAATGGAGTAAACCAAGAATTTTTCATGAGCTCATTTTCGCTTAATGAGCTGGGATGCCTTATTTTTATTGTTAGCAGATGTTTATAACAAACATTAAGTTACAAGTGTAAAAAACAAACAACCTCTTAAATTCTTTGAATCCTATTGATACTTTTTATTTATTTATTTTTTTGAAAATATTGAATCTTGTTTATTTGTTAAGGATAAACCAAAATAAAATTCAACATTATTTTAGTTGTTTCAAAAGTATATTTGATACATCCATCAATCATAGTTGTTACTGCTTATACATGTATGTACCACCTAGTTCACAATCACGTGTTTTTGTTTTTTTAATACTACTACTCTGCAAATTATATTTTCGTTTATATAAATCTCCTAAATATGATTCGTGGTTTGAGGGTTTTTAAAGTGGTTGCTCTCCTTTTTAAGGAAAAAGAAGCAATTATTCTTTTAAATTTAGTGCTTCATTCTTCCATTTTGGTTTCTTTTCAAACAAAGGACTTGCAACGTAGGCAAGAATGTGAGGATGAGTCTACAAGATTCTTTTTTTTCATCTCTCATTTATACTTTTCTTTCTTTGTTACTTTTTTATTAGGTCTTCTTCAATTTTATTCTTTGAAAGACTTGTAGTTGGAAAAAAGAATTATTCTATTATAATTTACCATCCAAGAGCTGCTTTCTTCTGCATTACTAAAGATTCTTATATAACAAAGATATCTCCTGATTGTAGCTAATTTTCAGTTTAATTTGCATTGGAGGGTTATGGTCTACTACATCTTGGGTTCTGTGTTGCGCAACTGATATTGGTTTCAAGTTTGCAGGTAAGATCACTGCACCCTCTAGCTTTATGTTATAAATTTTGCAACACCACAAATGTCTTTATGCAACATTAATATGTGCATACATTCATGAAACCTGATAGAATATGATCAAGTTATGTATTTCACTATATATTACAATGTACATATACATTACAATGTATATACAATGACCTATTTATAGGTCATAAAGGAAAACAAAAGCGGCAAGTGAATAATCTACACAAATAAACTAGAATCATATATTATATATATGGTAACTAAATATGTCACAATAATGAGCATAAATGGTGAGGACTAATATGGTAACAAAACCAAATCGGAGCCATTGGTTTGATAGCAATTAGTAAGAAATTGGATAGATACAGCATCAACTGCACTTGGGTTCTTCAAACAACACTGTTGAATTTAAATTCTTATCCATTTGTTACACTAATCAAAAGGGTTGATATATTTAATATACATTGGCAAATAAAAATATTAGAATAGGATGGATTTCTTTATTATTTATGTATGTGTGCATATGTTTTTTAATGACTGATAATCGTAAGTTTATATTTGATCGAATAATTATGCAATCAAGAGAGATTTTTTGCTTTGTTATTTCAACTAAAGACATATGATAATTAAGGTTCATTAACTTGAGAGATTTACATGATTTGTAAATTAAATAATTTGATTCCTACTGATTCATTTAAGACTAATTTTCTCATATAAACCATATGGAAATAGCAGAGAAACTTTCTTGATCTATATTATGCCATGGTAACAAAGTGGCTAATTGATCAAGGACCAGTTTAGTATTGTCATAGTTTTAAAAGTAATCACTATACTAAAAAAATAGACTAGCATTTGATTAATTCTATTGTTTAAATTGTTATAAACATCAAAAACAGTATGCATACATTTCATAAATTTTATGTTATTGCTGTAAATTTATAAAAAATTTAAAGTAGACATAGAAATAAATATTTGGCATAAATATAATTCTATAAGATTATATTTACTATATATATGTTGAATAAATTTAAGTTGGTTACTATGAATTTATAAAATATCTAAGTAAAACATAAAAATAAATACTTTAATTTACTTTTGATATAAATATAATGCTATATGATTATGGTTGGCATATAAATATCTTTTTGTTAAAATTAACGTGGATGATTTTAACATTTTCACTAAATCCTCTTTGAAGGTAGATTTGGTTGTAAATTTACAAAGCTCAAATAAGAGGTGAACATCAATATGGCTGAGATTGTGGTAAACCTTGTTATTGACAAGTTGGGTCCATTACTTGTCCAAGAAATCAAATTGCTGAGAGGAGTACGTAAAGAAATTAAAGATATCGAAACCGAACTGAAGAGCATTAAACGGTTTCTCAAGGATGCAGAAGCCAAGGCAGCAGCAGAAGAATTACAAGGAAAGAATAGTAATGAAGATTTCCAACTATGGGTGGAACAAGTGAGAGAAGTGGCTTATTGCATTGAAGATGTCATTGATGAGTTTGCAATCACTATGGCTGAACTTCCTCGTGGCAGGGGTTTATTCGGTGTTCTTCATAAAATCAGTCATTCAATAAAAAAGTTGAAACTACGTCACAATATTGCCAATGATATTCAAGATATTAAGTCCAAACTTGTGAAAATAGAGGAGAGAAGAAAACGCTATGGGTTCGATTCCATAGAGCAAGAATCAAGCTCTGAAAGAAGAAACATCTTGCCACCGAGTAGCTATGGAGTTAGTGCATATTACATTGAGGAAGATCAAATTGTTGGTTATGACTCTATAAGAATCGAAGTCAATAAACAATTGGTAAGCAAAGGACTCGAACGTAGTGTGATCGCGTTGGTAGGTGCAGGAGGACTAGGCAAGACAACTCTTGCTGCTAGTGCTTACAAGAACAAGGATGTGACAAGCCACTTCAGTTGTCGTGCTTGGATCTACGTTGGAAGAACATACATCAAGGAAGATCTACTGAAGAGCATAATACAAAACTTTTATATTAGTTCAATGGAGGAGTCTGCTCCTAGTAACATTAGAGCAATGGATGTGATAGGATTGATTGACATACTGCGGAAATATTTAGAAAATAAAAGTTACATGGTTGTCTTCGATGATGTATGGAAAGATGAGTTTTGGGCAGATATAAAGCATGCTTTACCTGATAATAAGAACGGCAGCAGGTTGATCATCACAACACGAAACAGGGGTGTTGCTCATTTCATGCCAGCCTCAGTTGTTCATATCTTTAAGCTTGAAGGTTTGCCTTTAGATACGGCATGGCAACTTTTTTGCAAGAGAGCCTTCAATGGGTCTTGTCCACCAGAGTTAGAAGAATTGTCAAAAAAGATCATTGAAAAATGTGGAGGTCTACCACTAGCAATAGCAGCAGTAGGTGGTCTCTTATCACAGAAAAATAAGATTGTCACAGAATGGGAGAAATTACTTCATAATTTGGGTTCAAAGTTAGGAAGTGATCCTTCTTTAGCAAAATGCCATAGTGTTTTATCGGAAGGTTATAATGATTTGCCTGCCCACCTCAAGCCTTGTCTTTTGTACTTTGGTCTATTTCCAGAAAGCTATTCAATTAGGCGTGGGCGACTAATACGCTTATGGATAGCTGAGGGTTTTGTACAAAATCAATACTATAATTGCAATGGCTTTGAAGAAGTTGGACAAGAATACATCACTGAACTCTTTCAAAGAAATTTGGTTCATGTTTCAGATATTTCTATCGATGGGAGAAGTAAAACTTTTCGAGTCCATGATCTAATGCACAAGATTATCCTAAAAAAGACGGAACAACTAAGTTTTAGTCAAATTGTAAGTGAGTCTAATATGAATCAATGCAAAAAAGTCCGTCGCCTTGCCATACAAAAAAGCATCGATGATGTTCTGAAGAGGATTATAGACTCAAAAGCACGTTCCATTATTTTTTTCTAATGTAGTTGAGCCACCGCAGTCTCCTATGTGTACATCATTTGTTGGTAATTTGAAGTTAGTCAAAGTGTTAGATTTTAAAGATTCTTCAATAGCTGATCTTCCTAAAGGAGTGGGAAACTTTTTTCACTTGTACTACTTAAGCCTGGAAAATACAAAAGTAAAGACTCTTCCTAAGACTATAGGTAAGCTTGTCAACTTGGAGAGTTTGAATTTGAAGGAAACTCTTTTGAGCGAGCTTCCAGTTGAGATCAAGCATCTGAAAAAGTAACGTTACCTTGGGGTAACCCGTTCAGATAGACCTGAGTTTTCTTATGGAGAATGTTCAAAAATTCAAGAAGGGTTTGGGTCTTTAATGGATCTACGAAATCTAGGTGTCCTGCAAATGAACTCTAAAGTGGTTAAAGAGCTAAAACAGATAAGACAGTTGACAAAGTTGGGCATTCAACTGGTTAATGAAAATGATATGAAGGATCTATGGTCTTCCATTACAACTATGAAAGATCTCACATCTTTGGGCATCGAGTTGATAAACAGAGAAAATATGGTTGATCTAGAATCCATGGCTTCTCCTCCCATGCGCCTCGATCGTTTATATTTGGCGGCAAAGCTGACGAAGCTGCCAGACTGGATTCCTCGACTTCAAAATTTATTTAGACTGATGTTAGCTGGGTCAGGCTTAATTGAGGATCCAATGAGAGTCCTTCATAATTTGGCTAATTTGTTGGAGCTTTGTCTTGCGGAGGCATACAATGGAGTGCAATTGCATATCAAACAAGGTTGGTTTCTGAAACTTCGAGAGTTGGATCTCTGTGACTTGAAAGGATTGGAATTTATTATGATAGAAGATGGTGCCATGCCTCTTCTTGAACGCTTAGCGATTTCAGGATGCCCACTGTTGAAGGAGATTCCAAATGGAATTGAGAATCTAAAAAACCTTCAAAAGCTTTACTTTCGTTATATGTCAAAGGAATTTCAGTCTCGTATTACAGATGAGACGTTGGCGAAGCTTCAACATATACCGAAAGTCTTTGTCATCCTTAAGGATGAAGGAGGACGAGACATATGGATGTCTTTCAAAGATATATTGGATTTGCAACACCAGAAAAGGAAGCCAGTTCTTAGTTAGGTCTGTTCCGGTTCCTCTACTCTCTCTCTTTTATCTCAACTTCACGTCTATGCTCTTTTATGCTTAGATGACCGATTTTTTTTGTTTTTTTTTTTTGAAAGCACAATTAGATAACCGTTAAATTATTTGTTAAAATTTCCTTTATGCACATGTATATACTTTCAAATAAAAGTATTAGTTTTCCTTCTATATATATTTATATATTATTAATATGATATATAGTTATCGTTTATTTTCATAATTATTTTTAGATTTTTCTTTGTATTTTTATTATATTATTTTCTTATTTAACAAACTAATTTTATGTTTCAATTAATCCTCATGAACAGATGAAGCAATGTGATCGAAGAGCAAAATTCACCTTCCCAATATATTGAAAACGGTTGTTGTCCTTATCTTTTCTTATCCTTCTGTTTTTTTTGAATCATGGATGTCTGTTGTTAAACTGTATTTTTCTTGGCCAATTTTAGTGTGTATTGTATTATGTATTGTCGCCACTTATATCTCTCAACATATTAGGGTACTATAACTTATGAGAATGTGAAGTTTATTTAATTATTTATTTATTTTCGTATTTGAGGAAAACAAGATTTGAATATAAGACCATTACTTGGTGTTATCAAAGCTAATAGCTTGATAAGTTGATTGCATAATATACTTATTCAAATTACTAAATTCATTCAGCGAATCACTAAATTTATTGAATTTGGATGCCTATAGCTCTGACATTTATTGAGATTTACTGGGTTGCAAATCGAAGTGTAAGTTTGGGCTTTGATGTTCTTTTGGGTTTCTTGAGCCTCCATTGTCAAGTGATAGCTTTTGGGCTCTAGGGTAGCCTTCCGATTTTTGTTTTTAACCTTCTATCTTTTTTCCTTTTTGTTTTTTCTTTCTTTTGGAATTGAGGGTTAGGGAATTGAACTCAACACCTTCACTATAGAAATGCGGTTATCATGAAACTATACCTATAACTATTTATACATGGGGTTTTTTGGGGACAAAATTACTGAACAACCTCTAGATATTTGTCTTATTATAATCGGAAATCACTTTTACATTTTAGAACAATAATCTTCTTTGTACTAACGGTTTGATCATAATTAATCGTGAGAGTTAACTGTAATAAGGGTATTTTGATCAAATTTTTTGAATTTTATTTTTTAAAAAAATTATATTAATTAATAAATAATTTAAAATTTTAAAAACTTAAAAATATTTAAAAATTAAATAATTTTAAAATTTTAAAAAATAAATTTTAACTATAAAAGATAATTTAAAAATTTTTCTAATGTATCTAAATCGTCCATCTCAAAGATGGACAGTCTAGATCAATTTGAAAAAAAAAATAATATTTCAAAAAATAGAAAAATGATAAAAAAAAAAATTGATGATGGTTCGGTTCATTAGCATTTCATTCAATAGATGTTTGGGTTTCTAAATTTATCAACAGAGACAAGGTTCATCAACAATGATCCAGTATCATCAATCATCAACACAAATAAAAATCATTGTCATCTTCAAACAAAAACCACTACCATCATCATCAACACCATCTACAATAAACACAATCATCAACACCATCTGTACAATCATCAACATATAGAATCAATCAATCGCATGCACAACAACAACAACAATAATAACACTCGATACTCAGACGTTTAGGTTTCCAGATCAGAACCCAAATGTCGATCTAGGTTTCCAATAACCCAGATCGATGTCTGAGTTTTGATCTGGAAACCCAAATGCCCAATACCTAAACGTTGATCTAAGTATTGACTAGTGAAGAAGATGAAGAAAAAGAAGAGAAGAAGGAGAAAAATGAGAAGAGAGAGAGAGAGAAGGAGAAGAGAGACGATGAACAGACACCCAAGCACCCGGTACTCAGACATCTAGGTTTTTATTTGGAAACCCAGACGCTCGGACGCCCAATACCTAGGCATCGATCTGGATATCGACTAGTGAAGAAGATGAAGAAAAATGAGAGAAGAATGAGAAGAGAAAGAGAGAGAGAGAGAGAGAGAGAGAGAGAGAGAGAGAGAGACGATGGACAGTGGTTGGCGATCTAGGTATTAATTGGTGAAAAAGATGAAGAAAAAGAAGAGAAGAAGGAGAAGAATGAGAAAAGAGAGAGAGAGAGAGAGAGAGAGAGAGAGAGCAAGGGAGGAAAGAGACGAGGGGGACGGTGGGTGGCTTTTATAAATAGGGATCCAATATCTCTATATTGGATCTCCACGAATCTCCACCATTCATCTCATCAGATAGACAGTAGAGATTCAATCTAGAGATTGAATCTCTATCCTTTTTTCCTTTAATTTTTTTTTTTTTAATATTAAAGATTTTTTTTTTTTAATTTTGGTATTTGAAAATTAATCACCATTGTCCATCAACATGATGGACGGTGTAGATCTCATTTCATTATTTTATTTTCATTTTTTTAAAATTTAATTATTTTATAATTAAAAAAATATTTTTTAATTTTTAAATTATTTTTAAAATTTAAGGTTTTTTTTTTTTTTTTTAACTAGATCTCAGCTGTTTATTTTAGAGATGGATGGTTGAGATTTTTTAAAAATTTAATTTTTGTCCCACAAAAGTAAGACTAAAAATTAATTAGTCAGAAGTATCTCGTCTTTTTCTTTTATTTTGTCATTTTTCAATTATCTCAAACAGTTAACATAGTCAAACAGTTAGTACAGGAGAGATCATTATTACAAAAAGTAAAACTGATTTTCGATTGTAATAAAGTAAATGTCTGGAGGCTGTTAAGTAATTTTCTCCTTTTTTTGGGTATACCAAGGTATATATACACTTGACAAAAAAAATGCATAATTGCATTTGTAAAATGTATTATTATAATTTGTTTTATAATTAAACATGTTTTATCACAATCAGTAAATATTATTACAATCAGAAAATCAGTAAATATAATTACATTTATTAATTATAATTACATATGTTCAATTGTAATCACATATAATAAATTACAATCACATATTTTATAATACAATCATACTTTTTTTTTTTTGTCAAGTATACGTATATTCAGGTGTATATATATATATATATGTCTTATATGTTATCCACAATCTAAAATTCTGATTTTACTTGATTGACCCCACATATGGTGGTGACATGGTGGTGAAATGGCATTATTTAATCTCATAGTTTTGATACAAACATGAAAGGGTAGGTATACGCCACTCTGCTATAAGGGTGGATGCACTTCACCAATATAATTTTGACATTCCTTTTATTTTATAATTTTTGCTGCAAACATCAAAATAATAGTTTCTTGATTTTAAGAAGCTTATATATTTAAGAAAAATTACAAGAAAAGTCTGTATAAAAAAAAAAAAAAAAATTATATCTTCAATAATAAAAATAATAATAATAAAAGGGTAGGTCTGTTCCTTTTACTCTTTTTAAAATCATTTCATGCAATTCTGCTACGTTTACGATTAAATGACTGTTTTTTGTTTAAAGCATAAGTAGATAACCTCTGAATTTTTCTTTTGATGTATTTATATACTTTTAAATTAAAGTACTTGTTTTTGTTTGATATTTCATATATTATTAATAAAATTTGTAGTTATCACATATTTTCATAATTGTTTTTAGATTTTCCTCTGAATTGCTATTATATTATATTCTTATTCAGCAAACTAATTTTATACTTCAATTAATCCTCAGAAACCGATGCAGTGTTCATAGTGTGATTGGAGTGGAGAATTTATTTTCCCAAATAATTGAACATATTTTTTGTTTCTCTCTTTTTATTTATTCTTTTTTTTTTACAATAATTGAACATGGTTATTATCCTCTCTCTCTCTCTCTCTATATATATATTTTATTGATTGTGAATTTCTACTATGTGATATGATTGCTATTGTTAAAGTATTTTCTTTCTTGGCCAACTTAAAGTATTTTTCTTGATACCTGATTAATCCGATTCTCTAGGTTCTGCAATTTCTACAGAGTATTAATATGTAAATTAAAAAGAATAAAAAGTGATCATTTTTTATACTATTTATAATAGAAAGAAGTCATTCAGCCCGTTAATATCCTAGATTTAAATCGCCTAAATGCAAGTGGTCTTGAGAGGGTCCCACTAATTTCCTTTGCTTTACTTGCCAAATCTTGTACTTAGAAAACAGTGATTACCTAGCTATTTATGGATTCAATTTCATTTTTGATAACGAGTAAATTTAGTGGAGGTTATGGTCTATACGTGATATAGGGTTCTTTATGCGCTAATTGTGTTGCTGATTCTAGGCTGCAGTGCAGGTAATGAATTATTACATTTGGAGTAAAGTTGATGAAAAAGCTATATATAGTCCTCCTGGTCTACCATTTAGACCGTTTAGTTTCTCTTGTGGAGGAGGAACAAAAATCCAGGATAGATTTGGATTTGGGTCCAACTGAATTCTAAAGTACATAAAGAGCTCAAGAAGCTAAGGCAGTGAAGAACAATGGGTATTTGTTTGATTAACGAAAATGAGAAAGAGTTGTACCCTGCCTGATCTGTCGGAGCTTTGGCTTGTGGAGACATATGATTGAGAGCAAATTTATATCAAAAAAGGTTAGTTTCGAAAACTCCAACTGTTGTATCTCTTCGAATTTGAGGACTGAAATTTGTTATGATAGACAAATGGACCATAAGATTATGATTCCTCTATTTATGATTTCAGATATGGTTGGCTATAGAGCTCAAGTATAAGAGGTGACGATCAATATCACAACAATTGCGGTGAGCCTTCGCTATTGACAAGTTGGGTTCGTTGCTCATCCAAGAAATCAAATTGAAACGGAACTTAATAGTATAAGATGCTTTCTCAAAGATGCCAAAGCGAAGGCAGCAGCTGAAGAATTACAAGAAAAGAAGAGCAACGAAGGTATCCAACTATGGGTGGAACTAGTTAGAGAAATGGCTTATTAAATTGAAGATGTTATTGAGGCCCAACTTCTTCATGACAAGGGCCTCATTGGTGTTCTCCAAAAAAATCAATCGCTTTATAAAAATGTTGAAACTGCATCACAATATAGCCAATGATATCTAATATATCAAATCATTACTTGTCAAAATAGATGAGAGAATAAAATGTTATGGTTTAAATTCCTTGGACGAAGAATCAAACCATGAAACCAAAAATATTCTGCAAAATGGTGGATATGAAGTAGGTTCATTTTGCATGGAGGAAGATCATATTGTGGGTTATGAATCTACAAGAAAAGAACTTAAGGATTGGATAGTGGATAGAAAACCCCAGCACAAAGTAGTTGTGTTACTGGGAGCTGGAGGACTAGGCAAGACAACTCTTGCTATTAATGTTTACAAGAACAAGCAAGTGAAAAGCCATTTCGATTGTCATGCTTGGATCCAAGTTGGGAAAGCATACAACAAGGAAGATCTAGTGAGAAGAATGATAGAAAAATTTTACAATTCAATGGATGAATCTTCTCCTAGGAACGTAGAGACAATGGACGAGATGGAATTGACTGGCATGTTACGAAAATACTTGGAGAAACAAGAGTTACTTGGTTGTGTTTGACAATGTTTGGAAAGATGAGTTTTGGGAAGATGTGGAGCATGCTTTACTTGATAACACCAAAAGCAACAGGTTAATTGTCACAATCATGGAATATGGGAGTTGTTCATTTTATACTAGCCTCAACTGTTCGAATCTCTAAACTCGAAGGTTTGCCTATAGATAAGACATGGCAACTTTTTGCTAAGAAGGCCTTTAACTCTGATGGCCGCCCATCAGAATTAAAGGAATTGGCAAATAAAATCCTGAAAAAATGTGGAAGTTTACCACTGGCAATTCTAGTTATAGGTAGTCTCCTATAAAAAAAGAACAAATTGCAATCGAATGGCAAAAGTTATTTGATAATTTGGGTTCAAAGTTAGGAACCGATCCTTATCTAAAAAATTGGAACAGAGTTTAATTTGAAGGTTACAATGATCTTCCTCATCACCTCAAACCTTATCTCTTATACTTTGGCTTGTTTCCATAAAGCTATTCGATTAGCTGCAAGAGACTAATTAGTCTGTGGATAATTGAGAGATTTGTTCAATGTCAAGACAGCAACAGTAGAGGACCTAAAGAAATTGGAGAAGTATACGTAGTTGATCTCACTCACGGAAGCTTGGTTCAAGTTTCTACAAAAGATTTCATCAGAGGAGCTAAAAGATTTTGAGTCCATGGTCTGATGCATGACATCATCCTTAAGAAGATAAAGCAATTGGGTTTTGTTGCAGCCATTAATGAACATGATATAAATCCATTTGGATTCGACATCTTACCATACATAAAAATTCTGACACTATTTTGGAGAAGATTAACGACTAAAAAGTTCATTCCATTATTTTTTTTGATTGAGTGAACCTACCACAATCTTTCATTAAGAAATTAATGTTTGTTTCCAATTTTAAGTAAAAGAGAAACTTCATTTTAGTCATTGGAGTTTTGGAAAATATCAAATTTTTAAAACTCTTTTGAAAACAATTCTTTTCATCCTTAACTTTTCCAAAACTCTTTAAAAAAAAAAAAAAAATTCAAATCGTCAGTCAAACCAACCAAACAGAAAAATGAAAAAGACTCAATTGTTAATTATCATGTAAAATGATCGTTTTACCCCTAATAAAATCAAAATATTACATATCTTTGACCAATAAAAAGTTCATATGTGTGCAATAATATGATTATTGTTTTTTTTTTTCCTTTTAAATATGATTATTACATTTTTAAAGGGTGAATTCTAAGAACCCCCAACTATTGCATGAAATTAAAGAAACCACCATGACTTTTTGAAAATGAAAGTTTAGCACCCTACCATTAGAATTTCCGTTTCAAAAAATGCATCTGACCCCTACAAATAGAAAAAAGACGTATTTGCCCCTGCATTATAAAAAATGTTGTTGAAGGATGATTTTATCCTCCTTTTAGGACCATTGTTTTTGCAACAACTCCTTTTGCACGTGTATAAAACGTCCACTACAAAAAAACAAATGCAACTCCCTAATTTTTCAAACAACTCAATCAACTCCCTTTTTTCATTCATTTCACAAGAAAAACATAGCAAAATAGTGTCCCATTTTCCATTCATTTCACCAAAAAAAAAAAAAAAATTGCCAAACACGCACAAGCATGTTGTTGGATAGGGAGTCATCAGCAAGCTCAATATACAACATCAATAGTGGAGCAATTAAATTTAATAACAAGAGGTATTTATGCCCAAAAAAAAAAAAACAGTGATAAAGATTTCTAAATTCGAAAAGAACCCAAGCAAACTGTTTTTCCATTGTGAAACAAGATAATGCAAATAATCTTTTGGGGGGCCTACATAAGAAGAAATATGCACAACAACTAATTCATTCAAGTATGATAAAAATGAAGGAGAAATGCAAGTCCCACAAGCCAAAATGAGCAACCAAGAAAGCTTACAAGCAAGAGTACAAATACTAGAAGCATGCTTTAATGGTAGAATGCAGAAGATAGGGGCCATCCAGGGAGGGTTAAGGGTGATGATGATAGTGAACATATTTTTCTTTGGTATTGCTACATCATTATTTGCAGTTAATGTACTCAACATAAGTAAGTAGCATACTAGCATAATGTAACCACAGAAAAAATCCATGAATTATATGTAATGACATGTACTTTGATATTTATATATTCCATGAGCAGCAAAATAACCCAAAAAATCAAAGTTCATAATGTCAAACCTATGTTCATGTTACTAGCAAATGCAAGCAAAAGCCACCTAACTGTTTCATCAGTTGAACAACCCTAAACAAAAACCAAACCCACATAAACTCCTAGCAAATATGAACATAGTGATGATGATAAACACCAAATAAAAATATCCTACTAATTTAAAGCTAGATAATAATAACATAAGTTGAAGTGAAACTCATCGATGCATCACTCCAAGCAAACTTTTGATTGAGGCTAAAACAGAGTTGGTGGTTGTAAAGACCAGGTAGCAGTTTGTAAGGATGGAACTTGTGCAATGGAGGTGGCAACCGGTTACGAAGGTTGTGAAGTGGAGGCACAATTTGTTCCTTTTTCTATGCACAAAGAAAAGAAGATTAGAAATGTCAAAAAATTTTCACAAAAAATAAAAGCAATAAAACCGAAGTGGTTCACCTCTGTCAAGTGGTCGGGTGCAGTTTTTTTGTTGTGTCCAGCTATCTTGCCTTTGGTGCAAATGATAGTCCCACCCCTTCTAGAAGCTATCTTCTCTCCAAGGTCTCTCTTTCTTTATTTTTTACCAACTCCTTGTTTCACAAGTTATAAAAGCATTGGCTCTACATCAACAGCCCAAATGGAGGGGTTTGGTATAAGATGAATCATTGATGTTTAGGTTTTCAAAAAGATAGATTTTGTCAAGCTTGGATGGTATATTTGGATAATGATTCATTATAATAGATGAATAGGTAATTACACATATAGTATGACAACATGGAATGCCACTAATCTGCCATTTTCCACATCCAAAAGTAGACAAATGCAATTTAACTATATGAGACCTAGTTGGACCCATAATCTCAAACTCTCAATTTCCTGCATCAAACAACCTAAGCACTGATAGACCCCGAACCTGATTTTTCATTATATTCTATGTACCTGAGTAGTATAGGGAATATTGATCCAGAAATAGGACCAAAGAATGATTTAAGACCCGATTAGGGTATAGAAAATATTTAGAGTTGTTTCGATGAAAAACGAAAACTCTCGGTGAATAGTATTTTCGAACGAAAATATTTTTGGATGAATAGTAATCTTTAAAAAAGAGTCTTAAGAACCAAAAATGTCCGAAATAGGTCATGGACCTTGAAGGAACTGAAACGAAATGAAACAGAATCTGTTTGATTTAGTTTCAGGAGATCCGAAAGATTCCAGTTAAATTGTACTATTTTTCGAATATTGAGTTTTCGTGACCTAAACTCTATTCAAAAATTTCGCGAAGCATAGGATTGATAGGTAAGGGACCCAATTAGAGTGTTTCATGGTCAATTTAAAGTTTAAATAACCGTGAAATATTTTCAGAATATTTTTCGGATTGAATAGTATATTAAATTGTGTTTAGATTAAATTTTCACCCAGATTTATTCTTTTATGGTAATAGAAATATTCAAATTGAATTACGGTCGAATCGTAGGCCTCCAGTAGTGTTATTTGAAGTTTATTATATTTTTGTATCGTAAGTCGAATATCGTTTGGCTGACCCCGGTACGATTACAAACTCATTAGGCGTGAATTATGTGTTAATCAAGCGAGATGAGCCTGCGGAATTCAACCAATGAAAAATGAGATAACTGATTTAAAAAGTAGTGGTTATGGATGTGCCACGTGTCATCCATGGATTGGTTGGAAAAATAAGTGGATTAGAACGTGTCAAGTGGACCAATAGAATTGATTTTGGGGTATTAGTATAATTAGTAAAAGTTTGAGGTTATAAAGTGAGATTTTCTTGAGGGATCTTTTAGTAATTGAATAATAAAATATAAATATATATTAATTTGTCTCATTTGCATCATTTGGCCGTGAAATTAAAAGGGAAAAAGGAGACAGAAAAGAGAGAGAGTCGGGCAGAGAGTGAGAGCCGAGAGAAAAGAGAGAGAAAAAAAAAGTGTCGTGCGCCGAGAGAGAGAGAGAAGAAGAAAAAGATCCAATCCGAATTTCGTCGTGATTTCTTCACGAAAGTTGTTCCTCATCATCCCCTCTAGCTAACCCAACAAATTTGAAGTAAAACGGTTGCCTATTTGGTGAGTTATCTCAGTTTTAACCTTGATGCTTAGTATGAAACCTATTTTTTTGCTTTCGTTTATTTTCGAATCAGAGATTAGGGATGATAAGAGGGTTATGTGAGGATGATTTTGGTATGATTTTGGAGTGATTTGATGGAAGAAAAATAGATAAAATGAGAGAATGAAATCATGGAGAAAAATGGGTATTTTATGGAATTTGATCCCGTTTTCGATTATAAGATATTAGATAGATGTTTTAAAGATTAGAAAATAATCTTTTAAAGTTAGATTTCGAAAACGAAAAGTTTAGAATCTATTTCGGAGCTAAACGGATAAGTTGAAGGGCAGTTTCTGAAACCCTTCGAAACGCATTCATTTAACATTTGAAACGGTTTATTTAATCATAGTTGGGTGTTAGAACACTAGAGGATTGATTTTTGAAGTTGTCAAAAATTCGGAGCGAAAAGTGATTTTCGTTAGTAAGCGAATCCAATTGATTTTCATTCCGAGTTTCCGTCGATAAAATTGAGTATACTGAGGTATTCCTAAGAAAGAATAAGTAGGATTTATGTAGAAAAAATGGATTTCAAAAACCCCGGTTGAATAGAAATTTAAAATCCGAAAGTTTAGGCGTTAAAAGATATATATAGATATAATTAGATTTTTGTTGATTTTGAATGTTAATTGAATGAGTTAAGTGACCCTAAATGGATATTTGATGTTTTAGGGTAAAAGCGGAGACTTCCGGAGGCATACAGAGGAGGCTCAGATTTTATCTGAGGACGTGTAGTGAGTGGAACTACAAATTTTTATTTATATCGTCTTAAAGTTTATTTTGAAGTTAAAAGAATTTATTAATTGCATTTATATTTTAATTGAATTTATATTTTAATTATAGCATAAAGATTTTAGTTTATTATTTATGTATATGAGAATATGCTAGAATTAAATATTTTAGGCTTATTGCCTTAAGATTTAGAATATTTTAGTGTATTAAGAAAAATAAATTTTAATAGCCTATGGTTTACCTTAGCCCCAGTTTAGTACCCGACCGAATGCCCTATGCGTGATACGGTAGATGAGAGGAAGTCAGTCAATGAGATTTGAGTCTAATCGACTCTTGTGTGAGCGAGGCATGAGTGATCCGTATGCACGTAGAGGGGAGTGTAGTCAGTCCGCAGCGTGGGCCCGCTTACGGCGACTACACATGGTAAATATCCACTCCTAGTGGTTAGCTAGATTTTATATGCTATCACGCCAGGAGTAGATATTCCCTGAGTTACCATTTAGGCGAGAACTAGAAAACATTTCAGAAAGTTTTAGAAAGAAATTTAGAACGAGATTCAAAAGCAATTTTAAATAATTTTTAGAAAGTATTGTTCTAAAATGCTTTCGTTTTATTAAACTGTTTTGGGAGAAGTTTAAGTGAAGAAATGAGTTTTAGTTTAAAAAGTTACTACCACTCACTGAGTATAAACTCACGTTTTTCTTTAAATGTTTTTCTTAAAAATTCTCCCACAAGTGCAGGAACTAGTCGTCCAGCTGACGAGGTTCAGTCAGGCGTGCAAGCGGACGTATAAGACGACACCTACTACATGTATATATTTTGTTATTTTGATCATGTATATATATATGTTGATGTACATAGTTGTAAATATTTTGAAGAAATAGTTGATGTATTAGTTAAAATGTTTTATTACGTTTTATGAAATCCAGTTTTCAAATTTTATTGATTTGTTTGTGATTGTTTGTGAGAAAGGAGCCGGAGGCTCCAGAAGTTGAGAAATTGACTTCATAAAAGTGTTTTTATAAATTGTATTTGAAACTTGCAGGGTGGCAAAATGTAGAAAACAGACGGCATGCTGCCGAAATTTTTATTTAAAAAGAGAAAAATTTTTATCACTGTCACCTTGTAAAGGAAGTTAAAATCTCTAGTTAATTGATTTTCAGTGCCTTGACGGGGTTCCTTCGAGCTAAGTGTAGGGTTCGTGGGAATTCTTTCGGGGTGTTACAGGGTCTTTTTCGGGTTCAGAGGAGGGATTCGGGAAGGGTCCCGTCAAGCAAGGTACTCACTCTACTAGCTTTCATAAGCCTTGCGAACTCCTTTGGTGGTGTGTCATTTTTCCATTTAGAATTATCTACCTTTCTTTATTGGAAACTTTGCATCACTAATCTCCTAATCCACTCCAACAAACTTAGATATATTTTGGCCTTATGCTCACCTAACATCTTATTGAAGGACTCTGTCATGTTATTAGTGACATGGTCACACTTTATCCTAGGGTCAAACCAAGCCTAGACTAATATCGTTAAGAAACATGTCTGACAACCATTTCTTAGCTTTTATATCAACACGACCTATCTTATTCATCACCCTTTTGTAATCCTGCAAAGTATAACTCCTTCAGGCCTCCCGAAAAACGTTTTTCAACTTTTGACTAGGGTATTTAGTCCTAACGTTGGCATATATATTGCTTGCACAAAGCCTATAATATGGAACAATTAACATAAAGTTAGTATATGTGTAATCAATTGAACTTATAAAACAAAATCCAAGAATATTAAGAATTAAACTATTACCTTATACCACATTCAGCCAATATGTTCTCAATGCTTTAGTCACTCATTTTTACTTGTCGCTCATGAAACATATTGGTTGATCATTTGGATAGGTCAAAAATTGTTTTAAGTAGGCCATAAAGTAGCTGATTATATTGTCTCTTCTTCATAAAAACAAACTGCAAGTGGGAAGAGACTGGAGTTGGCATCTAATCCCACTGCAAAAAGTAAGACACTTATGTATGGGCTGTTCAAGTGGCAACTATCAACCCCAATGAAAGGGCAACATCTATCCAAAAAGTTGTTTTTCTATGCTTCAAATGAGAGGAAAAACCTATGAAAGGTTGGCCTAGGTTGTCGCATTTGAATATAGATAGCTGACCCCAGATTAGTATTTGCAACCATGTAGGCATATGGCCTTAGCATCTTCATGCCTTCCACATGCTCTAAAGCAACCCCATCAATGCTTTCTTCTTTGCACCATACAACCTAAACTGGTCAACATTGACACTAAACTTCTCTATTATCAAATCAGCGATGACATCAACTTTAATGTAAAGATTATTCTTCATAAGATCTTCAAACTTTGAGACCAT
The DNA here is from genome assembly GCA_022984855.1 of Dimocarpus longan. Lineage (NCBI taxonomy): Eukaryota > Viridiplantae > Streptophyta > Magnoliopsida > Sapindales > Sapindaceae > Dimocarpus > Dimocarpus longan. The sequence goes on along the minus strand of CM041023.1, from coordinate 10,151,168 downwards.
TCACTTCACCTTTGCCTTCTTATTCTTACATATCAAATACACTCATGTTCACCATTATATGATCGAATCTTTATTGACACCTGATCAATCATCCTTCTTGCATATATTCTCCACAGATAACCCTTGGCTTGACATGTGTATATTAGTTTGTCTTTATCATTCTTCACTCTTTTCAAAACCACCCCTTCATAAATAGTATAATCCTTCAAGGTAGCCTTTAATGTATGGACAGTGTCATGAATTTATTTTTTCTTAAATTCTATTTCATCATCTACCATCTTTTTGAAAGCTTCACCCTTCATCACTCTTACTAAATAAGTGTTATTGTCTTCCATATTTGAATCACTACAAAACTCATCATTTGTATGAGATTCATACCTCTCAAATGCATAATCTAATTCCCCTACATCATCACCCTACACATCATCTATATGATCTAAATCATCTACATGATCTGCATCATCTACATCATCTAGATCATCTTTTTTATTTATAGCATCTTCAGCATCTAGAGTTACACCTGCGTCTTCACCACCTTCAACATCATCACCTAACATATCTAATATTTTTGTGTTACTCCATATTTTACCAACATTTTCATCTCCTAATAGGTTTACATTTGCATTAGGGTAGAAAAGAAAGCTAGGGTTCCTACCATAGTTTATGGCTTTTCTGTAACTTCAAGTGCAATTTCCCTGCTGTTGTGTATTCTAAACATATCAAACACATCAACTATCTGACCATCCCTAGTTATTGTTAGCTTCTCTACACACGATGGTAACACAACCCAAATATCATAGTTCTTATTGGGTGTGCGCTAGTTTTTTCTATGACAACCAAGATTTCACATAGCATACATATGATGCTGATATGATCAACATCCCAATACCCTAGCTCAACCATATCAGCACCATACTTGACACATATGTCGAACCCATCCACTTTACACTATTGACAACAAAATAAACATCCATGTTCAATCAACAAGAAAAAAAAAATACATACATGTTCAATCAACATTCATTTTCATTACACTAACATTTGAATAAAACATAACATGCATTATAGTAACATCAAACATACAACATAAATACATGCATGTTCCATTAAAAACACCCAACATACTAGAAGCACCCTAAACTCATCAATTACATTCTAACATAAAAATACACGTAATATACATATTATTTCAATAAAAAAAAAAGAACATAACATTCAAAGAAAAATACCAACATTCATACATGCAATATACTAAACACACCCTTTTATAATAATCACAACCCAAAAACATGCATTAACTATGATTTTTATTAATTTTTTAGCCTCACATAAAACTCTCAAATTTTACATAATCTTCAAACCCTAAAATCATCAAATGACAATATTATGTTTCGATTATCAAACATTCATATGCTATAACACACACTTGAGCAAGTTTAAGCAAAAAATTTTGAAAACAAAACCCAATCCTTTTCCATCTACACAAACCCTTTTCTTTTGTCAAATGAACCGTCAACAATGGATAAAAACGTGAGAAAAAATAAACCATTGAAACATAGAAGATGCATGTTTAGGCTCCATCAAACCCCATACATGGACAAACTATACCAGAAACCTTACCTTGCAAGGCAAGCACCCTTGTTGGTTTGACTTCAAGCTTTCGTCCTCAAACTTTTTCCACCACACTTTTGAGCACCCTTAACACTGATGATTAACTTGTCACTAGTTTGCCTACATGCAAGGAATGATGGTGGTTCTTAGGGTTGATGTGCTTAGCACGAAGATTGTCAATTGCTCCATGAAGACGTAGCAAGTTGGATGGTCTGGTCTCCCTCTTCAACAATCTATAGGGACCATCACGATGGCATTTCTGGTCTCTTTTATATATATATATTATCATTTGCTCATTCATTCACATTTATTTGAACATTTAATTACCATCTTATCCTTAACCCACTAATAATAGAAACATTTTCAAATGAAAATTCTAACAGCAGGGTGCAAAACATTTCTTTTCGAAAGGTCGAGGTGGTTTCTTTAATTTCATGCAATGGTTAGGGTTTCTTTTTTTTTTTTTTTTTTTTTTTTTTTTTTTTTTAAGAATTCAACCTTTTTTAAATTAAACAATCATTTAAAAAAAAAAACAATTTCAACTTAGATAATTTAAAAAATAAATAAATAAATAAACCGTCCTAATAATTTTAAAACAATAAAGATTTTAAAAAAATTTAAAGAACAACACCAATGAAATATCAACTAGTATCACCATTTTTCTCTCTCTTACTCCTTCATGTCTCTCTTTCTCTTGTTGTCTCCTTCAATTTTTTTTTTTTTTTTTGTTAATTAATGTTATGGTATCAAACCCAAAACCAGCTCTAGTTCTTAGTTCGAGTGAACCCCATCAAACCCAGAATCGAGGTTTTGGGCTCATTCCCCATTGCTCGTCACCCTTTTCTCATCGAAGATTGCATTTTTTTGGGTTTTCTGTTAGCGTTGTTGGAAGTTTTGGTGGGTTTGAAAGAGGATCCATGGCAGGTTTTCTGGGTTTTATTTCTCAAAAATTCTCCCTAATTTTTTTTTTTGGATTGATGATTGATGATGTTGGTCTGATAGTTGATGATGGTGGGAGATTGATGACAATTTTCATGGGAAATTGATGTTGGTGTGGAATTCTATGTTTCCACTTATTTGTGTTTCCGGTGGAAACCAAGAAATCCGAGTTTCCATTTGAATGAAAACCCAAAAATAATGAAAACCTAGATTTTTGGGTTTCCATTCAAATGAAAACCCAAAAGTTGGGGTTCCATTTGATTGGAAAACCAGTTCGGGTTATCGATGAAGCCTATTTTGATTTTTTTTTTCCTTTATAAACTATTTTGATGTTGTTGTTCTTAATGTTGTTGATGATGATGTTGTTGTAGGAGATAATGATATTGATGAAATTATGACATTATTAATGATGTTGAAGATTGTGGGAGATGATGTTGATGAACTGAATTATTGTTGATGAACTGAATTATTGATGATGTTGATGAACTATGTTGTTGAGGTTGAAGATGGTAGAGATCCACTAAACTGGATTTTTACCGTTCACCTTTTTTATAAAATTAATTTTAAGTATGTAATAAATTATTTAAATTATTTTTTAAAATTTTGTTATATGTTTAAAATCCTAGAAATGCATCTGTCATGATCTTAGTCTCTTACATGAAAAAACCATTTTACGTTTCCTATCCAAATAATTTGTTATCATTAACTTTCAATTGACTGATTGTTTGGACTTTTTTGAAGAGGTTTTGAAAGGTTAGGGATGAAAAAAAACTATTTCTAAAAAGGTTTTTAAAACCTAATATTTTTTAAAATCTCAAGGACTAAAATAAAATTTCCCCAATCATAAACCGTCTTCTCGAAGGTCTCTCCCTCTTTGGAGAGAGAAAGTTATCTCACCTTTAGAGAGAGAAAGCACCATTGAAGGTTGTTCCCAGCTCGATTCGGGCCGTTTTTAGCGTATCCCTGCTTCTGTTCTCTCTTAATCTTTACCGATGTTCTTCTTTTCTAGTTTCCCTTTAGAGTTTTTTTTGGTTTGGGGTTTTTAGGGTTGAATCCAGTTGTTAACTGGATCCAACTCTAACTAGTTCTGTTTGTATAGTTTATAACTGTTAGGTGAAAATTAGTGGTTACATGCTTACTTAGTAGTCAGAAACAGGGATGGTCTTCAAGGGTTTCAGGGGATTTTGACGTTACAATCAAGGAACTCATGGTGCTTTATGGACGATTTATTTAAGCTTGAAGATGATTTGATTGTTGTAAGGGTGTTACTGTTTGAAGCGCCAGACCCTATCTCCGGGTTGCTGTCTTTGTTAAAGTCATTTGGATTTCAGAGGCAGTATTGTATAGGATCTTTGAGTGCTACTAATCTTCAGTCATGTTATTAGCTTTGTTTTAATTTGTATTTAGTTGTATGGGTTTGGCCAGTTCTATGTTACCTTGCCATTCCCATGATTGGGAACCACATGGTATTCCTTTTAGTCTTCCTCACTTGTTCCTATGATGAGGACAAGCTCTGGTTTGATGCATTTGTGCGTGTATGGCAGCCCCAAATTTGGTTGGTTTTAAGGTTGTAGTTCTTGGTTCCCAAATTTGGGATTGTTATGATATTTCTAGTATTTCAAAGGAAAAAAAAAATTGAAGTTTCCCCTTAAGCTTATAGAAGTACTAGATTTTGAAGATGCGCTAATAGATTATCTTCCTGAAGGAGTGGGAAACCTTGAAATACAAAAGTAAAAGTACTTTCGAAGACAATAGGCAAGCTTGTCAACTTAGAGACTTTGGATTTGAGTATACTCATATGAGTGAGCTTCCAATTTTGATCAAGTATTTGAAAAAGCTGCGTTACCTATGTGCTTACCGTTCAGAATGTCCCTATTCCTCTTATGGAGAATGTACAAAAATTCAAAAAAGGGTTAATAGATCTGTGAAAGCTAAGTGGTGTGCAAGTGATATGTTAAAGGAAATTGCATTAAACTCTTTATTTGTAACACATGAGACATTAGAGAAGCTTAAAAATGTACCCAAAGTCATTGCCAACGCTGAAATGGATGGAGGACTATTAGTCATGTCTGTTAAAGATATCTTGGATAGGCAACTTAAATGTGGCAAGGCATTACCAGAGAAGGGAGGGCAAGGAGACTACTGCCTGTTAATTAATAGGTTGGTTTCTCTAAGCTCTCTCTTTTAGTTTCATATTTAAAGTTGTTTTACAGTTAGATGACTCTTAAATTTGCCTTCTGCTGGGTATATACATATTTTTCTATCAAGTGTTTGTTTTCATTTGATGATGTGATAGACTTCACATATTTTTACAATTTTCTTAAATTCTTCTCTCAACCTTGTTGATATTATCTTTTTTTTACAAACAAACCGATTTTAATGTTTTAATCAATTATGATATTTTATTTATTATCAATTGCAAGTTTGTAATATTGCTGTTGCTAATGTATTTTTCATAAACTTCAGTGTGTAATACACATTTTATAAATGTGTGTTTGTTGTTGTGTGGATATTAGCACTATTTATATTTGTATATTTTGTGGTTCACCATAAATAGATAAAATTTATGTTTTAATCTGCATATTGGACCATATTTTCTTTTGTTTTTTTTTTTTTTCTCTTTTTATAGTGTAAGTAAAATAAAATCTCAATTAGATAGCACAGATAAATCAAATCTAGGTTCGGTTCACAGATTAGGATTCTCTCATACCTTTCTTCACAAAATGTATAGGCTGGCACACGACTGTTTCAACCTAACATAATCACATAAGGCTTCAGTTGTCAAGTGCAGTGCATGGTTAAAAAAATATGGAGTTTATTGTTTGGTCAACATCAACTTGATGTAGCAAGACACATGGACTTTAACCACCTCTATCTAGCTCAACAAAACTGGTCAAATTGTTGGTTTCTATCCATTGCAAGTTTTGGGCTTTTACGTGGGCGGATATCAAATTGTCTAACGTTTTAAAAATTTTAGTGTATCAAATCTAAATGTTGTTGGTGAAGAAGGTTTTAGTATTGTAGTTGTAAGTTGTAACTTGTATGATCTCTTTTTATATATAAATCATTTTGTTTGCTTTCACTATTAGTGTAATATTGTTGCTAAATTTCTTTGATGGTATGCAAATTATTTTAAAATTTTTATGCATTTTGTTGGGCTAAATATAGGGTCATGGGTCGGGTCCACTTAAGATGACCCAAACAGCCCAAGATCCATTTGGATTGATATAAATAACTGCAGGGGCAGTTATATTCAGTTGCCAACACAACTGCTAGGAAGTTTTATAAGTTTATACAGGGGTGAATGAGTGATTTACAAACACTCTAATACACTTACAATAAAACGTACAAAAACTAAATAAACGGCACAACACAGAACAGAGCAAATACATGAGAGAAAATACAGAGAAGACAATTGGCAAAGGCAAATCACACTATGATTTGAGGTTCCTTTCTGTCAATGTAATTGGAATCCAATCAGTTGAACAACCAGGATCCAGAGACATTTTCGCTCTGTGAAATTGGTAAGTTTTCTGTTCGGTTTTATCTTATTTTATGATTTGTGTATTGCTTTAATTGTTTTCACAATTTATAAGCAAATATGCTATATTTCTTTGAGAGGTACTCTATGCTTGGTTCCATCATCATGTACAAGAAATTGATGGACAATTTTTAATAGGAAGCAGTGTCGTAAAGGCATTAATTGATTGGTTCAAAATACAGAGCAATATATCATATGGTGTTACTGTTGACGTCAACTTTAGTTTTTCATGTTGATAGAAGAAGGCCCCTCTTGATGTTTAATAGCAGTATAGAATTGTGTTTCTTTAGCCATCAAAAGATTTATCATGGCCGGAAATTAAAGATGAAGAAGTTCATACATTTTTGGTCTCCTACAAGTGTAGGATGGAACAGAGAGAAAGGTCACATGGTAATTGTGCACAGACAATGAAGCCAAAGTTGGAGAGGGCATGCATTTGGCTTGGAAATTGATATCATAATAGATTATAATCAACATTGAGAAGACAGTGAAAATTACACACTAAAGAAATTGATATGTCTGGAAAATTAATGATTGTTGAAACAATTTATGCATCATTTGGACGCTGTTGTTTGATCTTATTTGTAATGACTGGAAAATAGAATAAAACTTCCTAACATCAAGTTTTACTTTAAAATTCTTTTTTTTTTTAAAAAAAAAAAAACTAACTGTTGGGCTTCATTATTATTTGGATCTGGTCCATATAAACCCAAATAAACCGAGTCTGACCTGATAAGAATTTGGATTGGAACCAAAAACTGATAGCAATTATTGGTGGTTATCAGATGATAACAGCCTCTTTGTTGGCAGTTTAAAAACACACAATTTTACGTTTTAACTGTTCTAACATACACAGACATTCAAAAGAACAGAGAAAATAGGTTGGGCAAAAGGCACTTTACACTGTGATCAGAGAATTTGGTACTAGACCATTGGTGATTAGTTCTGACTAGTTGAACAACTCTATTTGCAGGGACATTAAGGCAAAAACGGTTTGTTTTTAGTTGTTGTTTTGATATACAGTACACGTTTGCTTTCACTAACAATTCAATTTAATTTGCATAGTGATTAAGAATGTATACCCATCACTTCAATCCAAAACTATATCATCTTCAACCAATGTACCAAAATATCTGCCTAATAAGTCCATACTTGTTATATATATGGTCTCCTATGTAAGGGTAGGCACAAAAACATGACCCAACCAAATCAATTCGAAACCGAATCGATTTCATGTGTTCAATTCGAGTCATGTGGAAATAACAAGGGTGTTGCAAAACTGATAAAATTTTGATTCAATTCAGGTTTAGGTGTTTAGACCCGAACAAAACCGAAAACCAATATATTTATTTTAATTTTTTTATATAGCAAAATTACATATGTGCCCCGAGGGTTATTCAAAATTTTTGAATAACTCTAAGGGCACATGTGTAATTTTGATGGTAATAACCCTAAATCAAACTTGACCGGTCATGATTCCAATACATGTTTTCCATTCTCTTTCCTCTAGGATGGCAAAATGAACAGGGTCCTCAGACCCGACCCTTACCCGTAATAATGCGGTTCGGATATAGACCCGCACCATTTTTTTAAAAACTCTTAAAAGAATCGGGTCTGAAAAAACCCGTATATTACGGGTAGGATATGGTTCTGGTGCGGGTCTCTATCAAACCCTCAAAAGACCCATTGTTTGTATACCTCCTACCCGGTTCGTTTTTGAAAGAAACCTAACCTTTCAACTTATTCAACTCTCCCGACGCTCTCTCTGTCCAATTTCCATCGCCGCCGTGTCATCGCCGACCACCAGAACATCTCCGTCTCTCCCTCTCCATCGCCGACCAATGAAACCCAGGTTTGTTTTCAAAAAAACGGAGGTCTTTTAAATTTTTCTGGGTCTTTCGCATCTGGGTTTTACTTCGATTCATCTATGCCTCCCAAGTCCTTCATAGCTTGTTGTTTCGCATCTGGGTTTTGTGTCTTTTGTATCTTCTATGATATATTATCTGGTTATTTATGTGTTATTGATGTTATTGATGTTTGGATATTTAGAACTCCATTGAAGATCAAGTTCAACTTGAAGCTATTACTTACTTTGCTTTCAAACAGTTTATATGGGTCTTTGTATTGCATTTTCAAAGTCTAGATTTAGATTTGAAACTGCGATCTGTTACTGGGCATGGAATCACAAAATTTTTGTTCTTGTTTGTGGTAGTGTTATGTTGAATCTAGATGGGCTCTGTTTGGTAAAGCTTGGGATATGGATCTGACTTGCCACTTTTATCTATTGTTCACCATTTGAGGTTGGATTCAGGTAATTCTAGCTGTTGTTCGTTAACAAATTATGAACTAACTGCTTGTAGCTGGAAATTGGTTTCTTTTACTAAGCCTGTGATGTTAAAAATGGACTTGGAATGTGTTTTGGCTTTACATGATTGCTTGTCAGTTTTGTGGTTACTTTATAATTGAGATAGTGCCAGCATATGAAGGAGCATCTGCTGAAAATGCAATGAGTTATAATTTTAGTCGCTTGTAGCCTGTTTGTAAGGGGTATTTGTTCACCATTTGATGTGACACATGAAAAGGCTTACATTGATGAATGAGGAGAATGATTCTGTTATTGCTAAGTTGGAATCAAGTATCGATTTACTTAATGAAGACATTCAAAATGTTGAGCATAATTTTGCAAGTCTAGCTATTGCCCCATCCCCGGAGGTGACTGACTTGTGACCATTTTGCTTGTTCGTGTTCTAAATCATTGACTCATCATGGAGATGAACATATGGAACTTAATTGGCTTGTGTGATAGTGTGGGTCTGTTTGGTCACCTACTGATTGTGTATAGTCATACTAGTGCACATGCTGTACTGAAAGTTGGTTTTTTATGATTAATACTCATATACGGTGGATTAACAGTAAAGTAAAAAGTACTTTTTGTTTTTGCTATAATTATACTTTCATGGGAAATATTCTTAGGGTGACAATGATTCAAGTCCTAGCAGTGCTTTTTATTAATCTTGTAGCTGCACTAATTTGATGTTCATGATGTTTTCTCTTGAATTTGTATTACTTGATTTCAGTTAATCCAATAAGAAAAGTTTCAAGTATTGAATATGGGGATATGTTTCATTTCCTATCCATCTGGATCCCTTTATTTGTTATATTTTTTTTATTATTAATTGAATTGTTATATACGATAGTGAGAGGGAGAATACATTGAAGTTGTTAGATAGTTTGGATGGTAGAGTTGCAATTACTACGGATATGTGGACATCAAACACAAAAATGGGATATATGGTTGTGACTATGCATTTTATTGACAAATCATGAGTGTTATATAGTCGAAATTATGTATATTATTCGTATAAATTTAATATACATTATATATTATTCGTAATTTTTAACTTAATTTTAAAGTTTTTACTTGATTTGTTCTATTAGGTGGCGTTTCAGAGGAAGAAATATATCATAAACAAGATGAAGAAGAGACATTATTATCTTGATTTTATTTTTTTATATTTATATTTATAAATTCTTTTGTTATTTTGTGATGTAAATTAAAGATAAATTTTTACTTTAATGTTATTTTTTGTTTAATTTTAATTGTGGCAAATTTTTGTAAAAATTGTCAAGAATAATTATGGAATGAATTATGTGATGTAAAATTAGTTTAATTTATTTTGTGAGAAAAAATTGATTTAAAAAAAAAAATGGTTGAAATCTTAGATCCATTCAATTTGGTAGTCCATAAAAAAATTTTAGAAAAATTTTGGGATTTTTTTTTTAAAAAAAAAAAAAATGGGGTCAACCAGAATTTGATCAGGTTGACCCAGTCAATTCGGATTTGATCCGGGTCAGATCTAGGTCTGGTGTGGGTCTGCAGCGAACCCGCAAAATGAGTGGGTCGGGTCTGGATCAGACCCTTAAATTTATTTGAGGGTACGGATAAGATCTGGATCCTCAAATAAAAAAGAGGGTCCAATGCAGGTTTAGGCTTGGTGCGGGTTCAGACCCGCATTTTGCCATCTTTACTTTCCTCTCTCTGCTTCATAGATAAGAGACGCCAATTTCTTTTTCTTAATTCTCCCTTCTTTCTTTCTTCTTCTTCATTTACCTCCATTTTCCTCTTTGCTTCTGTTAGAAAAAAATTGATAACAAGAATAGGTAATACTATATCAAAATAAAATTCTGGAGACTCTTAAGTTTACAATGAATTTGCAACAAAATAAAAAATTAAAAAATTAAAAAAAATCAAAAGCTTTTTGTGTTGAGACCCATAATAACCATAGTGTTTTTAAGATAAATTCGTTATTTATCTCTGAGTTGTTCAGTGTTTGTCTTATAGGATATAATAATACCAACCAGACTCGTCCGGCAAACTAAACAATATTTGAACCTTTATTACTCTAGGCATTTACAATTAGGAATAGTACTTGAGAAAAAATAAACAGAAAGACAAAATGGATTCTCAGTTATCTCTAAACAACCAGAAAATATGTTAATTTATAGTCTTCATGTGGGCAATTACAAAACTGATTTAAAATCAGCCATTATATTGAATCAATAGCTACACTTGAAAATTCAAATTTATAATTAACACTAACGGTTACAATTTGAATATTCAATTTTTTTTATTCATGGCAATTAAAACTGCTATTCAATTTTATAGTTAATATTTGAAGTTTACAATTTGAAAAATTAAATCTATAATTTAGTTGTGCAATTACACTTTTTCAAATTCTTGTTTTTTTTTTAGAAGTACATTTTTTTCAAATTCAATAAATGTATTCATGGCACTTAATCTATCAGTTATATTTTAAAAATTAAATCTTCAATTCAATTTTTATTCATCCAAATTCCATTTTTTCCATGAATCCATCTTGATCCATCTTAATCAAGATCTTTAACCCAACAAAAAATAGATCCTTAAAATGGGTGTTTATCCCATTTCTCCAACAATCCCCCACATTAATGAAATTGACAAAGAAGACAAAAACTATAACTCAAAAAACGCTTATAAATGGTGATAGAGTTTAATGATCAGATTATATATAGACTAGGTAGGTTTTAGCCTTTGAATCTTCCCTTGTGAAAATATATTTTCTTTATTAGTTGATCAATAGACGTGATGTCCTTGAACTGTTCTATCATTTGTGTAACCGATTATACGTCTCACACATAAATCTTTTCTAATACAATTTAGTTCTCACTGTTATGTTCATTTTGGCCATGATCATCTCCCTGACTTTGCAAGAGTTTATAAATGATTGAGCCCCCATAATTCTCATTAGAAATGACCCTACATTTCCCTCATATGGGTGATCTCTTAATTTAGAGTAACCTGCATTACTCTGCTCATATTCCCGATCCATAAGGATCATTGAAAGCATAGCTTATTCTAACTCTTACAGACATCACTATTTTATTATATGAATGAACAGGAGGATAACCTATAATAGATAAGAAGGAAGATATCCTCTATACTGATACAACCAAGCCTTTACAGTTAAATTGTCCTATTGAACCTAGATCTTGGGATCTCCAGTCACATAGGTTGGGTATCCTTTGTAATGACTTATTATTTCATGGGCTTTAGTCTCATTCCCCTTAATGATTTTTCAACTAACTTTCTATTTAACCTTTGGTTAGCTGATCTGTAATGTTATCCTTTAACTTTATATAGTCAATGGTGATACCCCCAGTTGAGAGTAATTGTCTCACGGTATTATGTCTATAACATATATGTTTAGACTTATCATTATACATATTATTTTAAGTCATTCCTATTGCAAACTGGCTATCATAATGGATGCAAATTACAAAAATTAGCTTTGACCACATTGGAATATCCTCTAGAACATGGTGTAACCATTCAACCTCTTTAGATTTCACACTTATCCATATAAGCTTTGATGGATATTAATTTTTCTATCAAATTTCTTCATATCAAACCTCACAAAGTTTGAAGACTTTCACATAATAATCATATACTGGAATAGTGCTCATAGTCTGTGAATAGTATGTAAATCAGGTAAGTTTTCAGAAAAGAGAAGTCGGTTACAATAGACATACTTAAATACCAAGTCTTTCCTAGATATGCACTTACACACCATCACACTTATTTCTAACAACAAATTCAAATTTCATTGTGGATCTAGTTATACATGTTTGTTTTGAGAATTTCCATAAATCCGTGGTTGTCTTTTTAGACATGTACATATTGTACTAAACATCAGCCAAACCATTCATAATATAATTCCTAAAAAGGGAATTTGAATGGTTTCATGCATTAATGGCACTAATGACTTGAATATCTATCTCGTCATTTTTTTTTATTTTTTTATAAGCATCTTTCATTAAAAACCTCACATGGTTTAAGGTGGTCAAATAGCGTCTCTTGCTGCCACCTCCTTGAAATTCAAACCACTGAACTTCTCTAGTTTTTCCCAATGGTTTATAGAAACCGAAATCAATATTATTAGATTATCCAGTTGTATAACAGACAAAGTTATTATCATATATACACTTATAAAACCAAAAAATAATGGTATTTTAATCTATTATGAATTCTATTGATTTTGCAATTACAAAATATTAATCTAAGAATTAAATTGTAAATTCAATTTAGAGTTAAACACGACTGTATTTACAAAATTTAAAATAATTTTGTAAATTCAATTCAGAATTAATCATATTTGTAGTTACACAATATAATTGACATTCAAACTTGCAATTATTCTAATTTATTTCATCAATAAATCTTTCAATTACAACTGCACTTCCCACTCAACCTTGCAATTATTTCATTCAAATGCAATCAATTGTAAATTTTTGTTACAATTGCAATTCAAAACTTATTCAACTTAAAAAAATCTTTATTTCATTCAAACTTTAATGAAATAATTAACTTATTAAACCAACATAATTGCAATGAAATCAATTGTACTATTCACTTACAATTGTCATTCAAAATTTAAATAAAATTATTTATTTAATTCATAACTGAAATGAAATAAATAAGTTATTAATCCAATTCATTATTTTCATAAAATCAATCGCAATTATTTGTTTAATTCGAAAACCGTAAATGAAATAATTCAAATGAAATTAATTGCAACCATTTTATCATTATTTCAATCAAATAAAATATTTAGTGGCAACTAATTCAAATTCAGATTAATTTAAATTCCAACGGGTGATGTTTCAACTTCAATTTCTTATTCACTCAATAACTATTTTGGATTTATGATCACATCAATTTGATGTCCTCACAAAGAAGAAAATCATCACCTTGATCTTCCAAAACAGAGATCAAACCTCAATCAAAATAGTTCATAAAATTGGACTTTAATGTCTCAATTTTTAATAATTGACTTAAACAAACATTTTAAAAGTCAATTATCACAATTGTTTATTAATAAGTTATTTGAAATAAATCTAAAATGCCAAATTCAATATTTCAATGCTTGTATCAAACCCAAAACAGAATTTTAGTATTTGATACAAACCCGAAACCTAAACAATAATTCAGAAGATTATTTCCAGTGTGTGTATCAAATCTGAAAATAAATATTTCAGTGTTTGAAACAAACCTGAAAACGAATAGGATATATTTTTTTTTTTTTCAAAATTCAAACCACATTTCTTTGAGTTAATTTTGAAACCAACCAATAATCCCAAATTTCTTCTCTTAAATTCAAATCGAACTAATTAAGATCGAATTTCAATATTCTAGAAATTTTAACCCAATTGGTTTGAGTCAAATTTCCAATACTTTCCTTGATTAATTAAGAATATCAATTTATTAAAGTTGAATTCTTTTTCAAAATCAAAATCAAGATGAAAAAGAATATCTTATCAATATTTTAAAACAACAGTCACACTGTTATCACCTCAGTTTTAATAAAACAAATTAAAATTCAATTACACTACCTTAGCAAAATGATTTAAATCAAAACCGTCTTAGCAAACTAGTTAAGAGAAATTGATTTTCTTTTAAACTTGTTGAACCAAAACCAATCAAATTTGTTGCAAAACAAAATTGCAACACACATTTTCTCTCTTATTCAACAAAATAATTTCACAAAGATAATTTTTTTCTTTAAAAAAAATCCAAATAATATTTTTTTAAGAAATTGTTTTGAAACCAACTCCATATGGAGTGAAGAATTAGAGATTCAAAAATTGTTAAAACAATGAAAAATTGAATTAACCAATCTCAACTGCTACAATACATATTCTCCATAACAAAGAAGCAGACGATTAAGTGGAATTTGGATAAGTGGAAATTGAATTGAAGATTTGGAAAATTACATATAGATTGAATCCTTATTGATCTATCTCAATCAAGATCTCTAACCTAATAGAAAATGGATCTTTAAAATGGGTGTTTATCCCATTTTTCCAACAGTTTCTTCTAGTTTCGTCAACACCCCTCCATTTTCCTCTTTCTTTCTTCTTCGTAGAGATGTTAACGCCCTTGTTTCTTTTTTCTTCTTCATTAATCAGTTTGGGTTTGTGTTAAGTTTCATTTTATTTATTGTGTTTTATTTGAGTTTGTGTTATGTTATTTTTTTATCAATAACATATTTTTATTTTTATTTTTTTGTGCTATCTATATTTGTGTTTAATTTTTTTGTTGCGTTTGATTTCCATTTATGTTACATTTTTTTGTTGTAGTCTTGTTATCTGTTTGTGTTGTATTTTCGTTTGTGTTATTGTTGTATTTTTGTGTTATCTGTGTTTGTTTTGTTTTTATTTTTTGTTCACTTCTTCTTCTAGATTCTTCTTGTTTGAGTTTGCTATGATGTTGAATGATTGATTTCCAAAACCGACAAGGACCAAACCGACCCGGACCAAATTAATTGTGTTCAACTCAAGTCAGTTTCATTCCTCAAAATTTTCATATTTTATTCTTAAGATTGAGAACCGAACAAAAAAAAATCGGTTTGGTTCGGTTCGATTCAATTCCATCAGGAACTGAACTGAACATGAAGTTGTTCACCCCTACCTACAAGTGAAGAATGGAACAGAGAGAAAGGTGACATTGTAATTGTGCACAGACAATGAAGCCAAAGTTGGAGAGAGCATGCATTTGGTTTGGGAATTGTTATTACAATGGATTATAATCTATGTTGAGAATACGATGAAAATTACATGCAAAAGAAATTGATATATTTGGAAAATTAATGACTGTGGATACAATCTATAAACCATTTGGACATTGTTGTTTGATCTTATTTGTAACGATTGGAAGACAGAATAGAATTTCCTTTATTAACCAAAAGATCGGGTTTTACTTAAAAATTCTTTAGAAAACTAACTGTTGGGCTTCATTGTAATTTGGATTTGGTCCACTTGAGATAACACAAACAACCAAGTCCGACCCGACAAGAATTTGGATTGAAACCAATAACTGATACAAATACACTTTTCGTGCACCAAGATTTCATGAGTTGTAGGATCAACACTTTGAAGCAACATTATGCACAAAGGGCCATTGAATTTCAATCATGAGACTTTCAAAAACAACCTAAAACTCATTTCCTCAATGCTTTGTTTTTGTGAATCGGTGAAAGCTGAAACAACTGGATAGAACTTTTATGGATAGCAGATTGTTTGCAATTTCATGTCATCAAGAATTTTAACATTAGTCATTGCTTTACAAATATCTCTAAACTACCAAAATGAAGATTGATGATGTTTTCTTGAACAAAAACAAGTGATGTTTAGCTATGTTGACTAGTTTAAAGAAGAGATTATAGTTGATGGTTAGATAAGAGGTTAGGGATCAAGGTTAGAGAAGAAAAAGATGAGAGAAGAGATTTTGGTTTATGAATGTTAGAATGATGGTTTAGGGTTTATAGAAGAGATTAGGGTTAGAGAACAGAGAAATTGCAAAAGAGATTTGAGTTTATGAATGTTGATTTGGGAAGTTGGAAAGTTGCTACCTAAATTTAATTTTCAAAACAATTTCAAATTTCAGATTCTTGAATGCAACCACTTATTTATTAAGCAAATCAGTGACCGCATAATGGACTTGGAATTTGAAAATATCACAGTAGTTGACATTCATCAAGGTTTGTATTAATTAAAGTATTTTGAATTTTCAAAAAGTGACTAGTTCAACAGGTTAGTAGGTTGCTAATAGGTAAAATTTTTAAAGATGTATCGAAACCTAGGTGCACTCAAAGGGAACTATATGTGTGTGTGTGTGTGTGTGTGTGTGTGTGTGTGTGTGCGCGCGCGCATGTGTATATACATATATATATACATATGTATATATTGTTAGCAATTTGCATATATAAATAATTATTAAACAATAAACAACTTGAACTATAATATTGAACGAGTAAATTGCAAGATTAAATAAATAAAAAGACAATTAGATTAATTAAAAAATTACATAATAATGAGATAAACAGTAAAAACAATAATAATAAAATAGACAACAAAAATAAAATTAAGACAAGAAATAAGCAAATAAAATAACATAGAAGCAATGATGAGAAGATGAATAATAAAATAAAAGTAAAAGACAAAAGTATATAAAATTAAAATAATATAGAAGCAATAATAAGTGTAATACCCTCTTTCGAGGTTATTACTGTATATGTGTACGGAAAGATGTAAAGTACTAATATACCCTCGTTGATAAACTAATAAAAAGAATTTTTAAGTGTTTAGTAGAGAAATTTAATAATTGTAAATTTTTGGAAGAATTGGGAATAAATTCAAATTTTTTTTAAAAAAAAAATTGATGGACATATAAGAAAAATATCAGATTTTTAGAATGAGTGGCAAGATGGTAAATAAAGGGAAAGGACAAGAACATTTGGAAAAAATAGAGAATTCTTTAGAATGTGGCAAATTTGTGATTTTAAGGAAGTTTAAGGGTTAAAGACGAGCTTGACCCACACCTATAAATAAGCATGTGTGGTGAGCAAATTGTCGAGAGAAGGAGAGAGTGAAAGCGGAAGAAGAAATATCTAGAGAGGAGAGTGAAAGACTATTGGCAGAGTAGAGGAGCAGAGCTGTCGTCGTTGATCCAAGACTAGATTTTCGCTGTTGTGAGGGGCGAGCTAGCTGCTGGAAGGTGAAGAACAGACTTGTGAACCAGATCTGGTAAGATTCAAGTGGTAAGAACTAAGTTTTCATGGATTTATTTTAGTGGGAAACCTATCCAACAGTCTATGAACTCCATCTAATATTTGGGAGATTCTGTGCGTAGATCTGGTGATATTGAAGTAGTAAGTGAGCTAGAAAGCAAGGCTAAGACTGAGGAATCTAGTAAGTAAAGTAGTTGTGAAATAATGTTGATTTGTAGGAATTTGATGGTTGTGTTGGATGACTGAGTTCTATCGTGGAACCTATTGAGGTCAGAGGAGTGTTAATGCTTGTGTGTGAGCTTGGGCAGGAGCTTGCGAGGTGCGAGCTGGATGAATACCTATAGCTTTTTTAACGCTAGTCAAGTTGGCCTAAGCGTGAGCTCGCAAAGAACGAGCTGAATGATGTTGTCCCAGCCCACTGTACTGCCTGTCCAAGCTAGACTAAGGCAGAAGCTTGTAAGGACGAGCTAGTTAAAAGTAGCAGTCGCAGGGTGCGAGCTGGACATTGTTGGGGAATTAAGCCAAGCTATAGGGGTAGCAGCTCACTAAAAGGGTGAGCTGAGCGAGCTCACTAAAAGGGTGAGCTGAGCGAGCTCACTAAGTTGGGAAATATCCTCAATTCGAGCTGAGCTAGGTAATGTAAGAGCTCACATGGGTTGAACTGAATACGAGTTGGAGCTCACAGCTCTAGCTGAAAGGGACAGTACAGTCCTTTGCAACTCGGGTGAGATAGAGAAAATAGAACCGATTTAAGTGACTTGCAAACTAAGTTAAGATTTCTTGTGTGACCAAGTGTAGGTGGTGTAGCGAGCTGTAAAGGAGGTTGTTGAGCAAGAGTGACTCAAGTTTGGAAAGCAAGCTGTGAGTGTGAAAATATTTTAAATATTTTTAGTTTATTTAACAAGAATCTTATTTTCATTCATTGTTCTTTTAGCTTATAAATCATTTATGTTTTAGCATGAAAGGAAATAATTATTTATATGTTGGTATGCAATATATATATTTATGATTTCTTTTTATAGTATAAAAAAGAAATAGATTTAAATTACAGAAAAAGAGAAAAAAGTTTTCAAACCTAGTGGGCAACTCAAGCTTTTATAGATAGACATTTTAGCATTAAACCTGGCCGATATACCCCACAATATATGACAAGTATTATGAGGGTTAGTCCTGCTAACATCGAGGCGATAGAGTCTATCGTGTCTGTCAGTCGCCCTCTACACTTGTGGGGTATTATCTCGACGCACGGTGTGCGATGATAGTTTCACTCCGTGGTTACGAGATGTCTTTGTAGCTTTGTCACGATGAGCGATGTTAGTCTTTGCGTCATATGACCCCCTCCCCCCCCCCAAAGCTAAATGGAACTAGTTTGGTCGCTCATATGGTTCTAGTTTCTCTTGAGTTTCCATTAGAGTATTTCTAGAAAGGAAAGCATACCATTAAAAAGCAGATTTTAGAAAAAAAAAAAAAAATTGTTTTTAGAATACTAAACGTTTTAGCCTTTTTAAATGAGCTTTTACAACTTTATAGAAATTTTATTAAAAAAAAAAAAAAAACCCAAAACTTTTAGAATTAAAAAATATATATATTTCTAAAGAAAAAAAAAATGTTTTCAAAATGTTTTTGGGAGGAAATTTTAAATATAAACGTATCCACACTTACTAAGCTTTGTAGCTCATAACGTTTTTGTTTTCAAAAACCTCTCTAGGTGCAGGAACAAATAATCTAGGTGCCAGAGCGCCACGTTCAGACTAGGTGGGCCTACGATCGACGACGTTGCTTAATCTTTTTGTATAAAGCCTACGATTTAAATTTTAATCATGTAATTTGCATATTTCCAGATTTATTAACAAATATTGTAAAACTTTTATATGATGCATGCACGTTTTAGTTACTTGACAACTTATGACGATGCTTTTGGATTATGTTTTGAGAAATCTGTTTTGTTATTTGAAATGAGATTTTAAAATATATGTTTTATATGTTTAGAAATTGATAAATAGTTAATCCACGGTATCCTTTTAGATTTTATTAGTTAGACTTTAGAAGGATTTCGTGGGATACCCGACAGGATCGCTAGATTTGTTAGTAGGAATGCAGGTCGAATCTTGTCAATAAGAGGATGAACAATTAAATAAAATTAAAAGACAAAATATAAAACAAATAAAAAAAAATTGGAATCGAGGTTTGTATTTAACATAGTATTCTTAAAATAGATTTCACCTCACACTCGAAGGTTAGTGTTTATCTCCCAGGATACAACAATTTAAAGTCAAATAAAATTTGGTGAACCAAAGCGTACCTTAAATTGAGCACTAAGAACACCTAAACTAGAATAGCAAGAATAGAGAGTATTTGAGAGAAAATATGAAAGAATTGTGATGTTTGCTCAAGTGCATTCTCTTGACACATTTGGAGTCAATTTATAGGCTCAAGTGAGGGTTCAAAATAGAATTAACCCTTGATTTTAATTTTATGGTTACAAACCAATTAAATCAAAGAATTAATTCAATTCAATTTGGCGGTTACACAAGATTGAATCAACCATTAAACCAATGAACCTAGCCATTATTTGAATTCCAATTCAACATTTACAAGACAACATGCAAATTTAATTTTGCATAATTAACTTGTGATTAATTCTATCATAAATCACAATGTTAATGACTAAAAATCAAAACCAAAATTTAAACTTAATTCAGTTTTTTATTTTCAATTTTAAAATGGCTACATTGAATCTTTCAATTCAATTCATCAATTTTTTTTTTCATAGTTTTCAATTGGTGCTTGATGAGTTTCAATTTCTCATTCATCTAAGCACCTTCCACTACAATCAACATTTCTAACCCAAAAAAAAAAATGGGTCCTTTAAATGGGATTTTATTCCGATTTTCTAACAGCACCCCCAACATGTGTGCTTCTTTATTTTTTTTCTTCTTCGGCATCTTGCACTTTGAAGATTTGCAACCCACCTTGTCACAATTGAAGCCTTTTCCAGTGAAATTTCTTCTTGGAAACTCCACCCTTAGGTCCTAACTTGGCCTTGTTCTTATTTGATTTGGAGCTTTTGCCTTGCTTTACAATATTTTCCTTCATCATTGAAGGGAATCCTTTCTTTTCGAAACCCCTATTGTCTTCTTTTATATAAAGCTTGACAATTAGCTCCTCAATATTCATCTTTTTTCACTTATGCTTAAAGTAGTTCTTGAAATCTTTCCATGCAAGGGGCAATTTCTCAATAATTGCAATCACTTGGAAAGACTCACTGGACCATCCATTCAGAATGTATTTCATGCAAAATCACCTAGATTTCCTACACTTGATTAACCACCTTTTTAGAATCCACTATTTTATAATCTAAGAATTTACCAATAAAAAATTTCTTAGCATCAGCATTTCAGTTTTATATTTTTTGTCTAGTGAATTCCAAACTCCTTAGCCATTTTCTTATAAGCATAACCAAAGAAAGTCTAGCCAAACCATTCATGATATAATTCCTACAAAGAAAGTCTGAATGGTTCCATGCATCAATTGCAATGCTGACTTGCAAATCTAGCTCATCACCATCTTGCTTAGGAGCTTCCTCAATCAAGAATCTCACAAGAATCAAGGTGGTAAGATAAAATAGTATCTTTTGCTGTCACCTCTTGCAATTCAATCCATCGAATTTCTCCAGTTTCTCCAGATGATTCATAGGAGCCGAAACTAGTACATTCAAGTTAGGCAATTGAGCCACAGACAATGGAGCCACAGGCATTAGAGCCATAGGCACATTCTATTTGATTAAGTCCAATAAATATTCAAGCTATAGAAACATTAGTGCAAACAAAACAAATAATGCAAGAAATCGGTATCTGTTTTAAGATTGTTAGCAATTTGCATGTATAAATGATTATTAAACGATAAACAACTTAAACTATAATATTGAACTAGTAAATTGCAAGATTAAATAAATAAGAAGACAATTAGATTAAATAATAAATTACATAATAATAAGATGAACAATAAAAGC
The DNA here is from genome assembly GCA_022984855.1 of Dimocarpus longan. NCBI lineage: Eukaryota > Viridiplantae > Streptophyta > Magnoliopsida > Sapindales > Sapindaceae > Dimocarpus > Dimocarpus longan. Next base: position 10,129,960 of record CM041023.1, on the reverse strand, counting down.
AATAATAATAAAATAGACAAAAAAAAAATCAAAATAAGAAATAAGCAAATAAAATAATATAGAAGCAATGATAAGAAGATGAATAATAAAATAAAAGTAAAAGACAAAAGCATATAAAATTAAAATAACACAAAAGCAATCATAAGAGGATGAACAATAAAATAAAATTAAAAGACAAAATATAAAACAAATAAAAGAAAACTGGAATCGAGGCCTTTGTTTAACTTAGTGTCCTTAAAACAGATTTCACCTCACACCCGAATGTCAGCGTCTCTCTCAAAATACAACGATTTAAAATCAAAGGTACCTTAAATCAATCACACCTAAACTGAAATAGCAAGAACAAAGAGTATTTGAGAGAAAATATGAAAGAATTGTGATGTTTGCTCAAGTGCATTCTCTTGACACATTTGGAGTCAATTTATAGGCTCAAGTGAGGGTTCAAAATAGAATTAACCCTTGATTTTAATTTGATGGTTACAAACCAATTAAATCAAAGAATTAATTCAATTCAATTTGGCGGTTACACAAGATTGAATCAACCATTAAACCAATGAACCTAGCCATTATTTGAATTCCAATTCAACATTTACAAGACAACATGCAAATTCGGTTTTACATAATTAATATGTGATTAATTATATCATAAATCACAATGTTAATGAATAAAAATCAAAACCAAAATTTAAACTTAATTCAATATTTGATTTTCAAATTGAATCTTTCAATTCAATTCATCAATTTTCTTTTTTTTTTTTTTTTAATTTCCAATTGGTGCACAATGAGTCTAAAATTTTCATTTATCCAAGCACCTTTCACCACAATCAATATTTCTAACCCAAAACAATGGGTCCTTAAAATGGGATTTTATGCTCATTTTCTAACATATATATGTACATATATATTTATATATATACAGATATATACGTACATACACACACACATAAATATGTATATACAGATATATACATATATACATATATATGTATATATATATGTATGTATATATATACGTGTATGTATATGTATATGCGTGTGTGCATATGTACATATATACATATATATGTATATATGTATATATATACATGTGTATACATATATACATTCAATTTTAAATTTAAAAATTGAATTTAAATTAAATTAAAACTAAATAAATTAAATTAAAAAGTAATTAAATGGTTGGGTTATGAATCAACGCCTAAGCCAAAGAGCTCAAGCCCAAAGGCCCAAGGCCATATATACATATATACATATGTGCATATATGTGTGTATGTGTGTGTGTGTATATATATATATATATATATATATATATATTTACATACATGGCCTAGTGCCTTTGTTTTATATATATATACACACACATATGTATATATATATATATATATGCATATTTATATATATGTATTTATGGCCTTGGGCCTTTGGGGATTGGGCTCTTCAGCTTAGGCTTGGATTCATAGCCCAACCATTTAATTACTTTTTAATTTAATTTGTTAAGTTTTAATTTAATAAAATTCAATTTTTAAATTTAAAATTGAATATGTGTGTGTGTCTCTCTCTCTCTATATATATACATATCTATATGGCCTTGGGACTTTGGGGCTTTGGGCTCTTTTGCTTGCGCTTGGACTCTAGCCCAACCATTTAATTACTTTTTAAATTAATGAGAAAATACATAAAATAGCTCATTTTTTAGAGTCCACTTGAAAACTAACCTCTTTTTTTTAGGTTGAAAAAATCTCAATCCTGAAGTTGAGATTGATTTGAATTAACACTATGACTCACAACCTGGAAGTTGGGATTCCGAACCTAGAGATTGAGATTCTCTACCTTAAGGTTGAGATTTAAAAATAAAAATGTTATTTTTCAAATAGGTTATCAAAAAATGATTAGATTTCAATAAAACCCTAAATTAATTTATCTAGTTTTAATTTGATTCAAATTCGATTTTTAAATTTAAAATTGAATGGGTGTCTGTTAAATGTGACGTTGCTTGGTAGGGTTGTATTAGTTCTCATAAGCAGTTATCCAGCTTATATAAATAGCAAAGCAACTTAGATTTTAAATACATAATTTTTTATTTTATCTTTGCATTCATTACAAACTAAGAAATACATTAGAATTTGACCGAATTCAAAATTATTTGTGCTTGATTTCTAAATTGCAACAAGAGGATTTTGGAAACAATTGCGCAAAGTCCTATATTTACTAAAGTAGAAGGCAATTACTGTCTTAAAGCTATTGCAGTTCTACAATATTCTGTTTTCAGTTTTGATTTCATATTTTTGGTATTTTGTTTCCTTTCTCTTGATCTCATTCCAAAGTATTATTATACTCTTTGATTTGATTTATTATTATTGTATTGTTATAATATATAGTTTCTATTATAAAATAATTTTTTCCAATATCTGTTTACTTCTTTAATTTTCATTGAACTGATAGTTGATTCTAAGAGGTGGTAGTATGATAGTCTAATATGAATTTGTCTTCCAATATTTTATTCCTAGTTAAACGATGCCATTACATATGGACAAATGTATTTGATAGACATATAGGTTTATTTCTAATGTGAAATCCCTTGAAAATGTGCTGATAAACTTAGGTGATGGTTAAAATCCCCTTCCAAAAATAAATAAATAAATAAAAGAAGTCCCTTGCAAATGAAGGGTTTTTTTTTTTTAAAAAAAAAAATCATTAGAACCGGTCACAAGAACTACCGAGATTGTGTTCGATGGACACTGGTGGTACGGCACGAAGAATAACTCCTATACGAGAAAAATTAACCCACAATAGTGGGAGAATGACCCACACAAAATGGAAAAGTAGTCATATAATAAAAGTAGCCATATAGTAAATCACAAGATGGAAAAGTAGGCATATAGTAAATCACAAGCGGCTCTAGCATATCAAGTTATTTTAAATTGAGTTTGGACAAGTAAAAGGATGGGAATGCCTCGTGAAGTTTACGGGTTACGTGTGTGACTGAAGAAGACTGTAGGGTCGTCTATCTCAAATGATGGTGAGTGTATTGATAACAAATAGATTCAAAGTTAATAAATAAACTAAAAATGTCACTCTCGAATAGTTTCTCAAACTGGTCAGCAGCTTTAGAAGCTCTACGGTTGAATGCTTTTAACTGTGAAATTGATGTAGAAGTTGCTATGTCTGCACAAAATGATGTTGACTGTTTGCACCTGAAAAGAAGTATATTAAATGAATTATACTGAGGGAATTGCTGATAAATCTCTTAATATATATTTTATTATAATAAAAAATCATTTTTATTTTTTTATAACAATGACCTCAATATACTAATAGTTTGACTATATTAACAGTTTGAAATAATTAAAAAATGACAAAATATAGTAAAAAGATGAAAATGCCCCTGACTAATTAATTTATAATCTTACTTTTGTGGGGAAAAAAAAAATTAAACATTTAAAAAATCTCAACCGTCCATCTCAAAAATAAACAATTAAGATCTAGATTAAAAATATTTTAATTCTAAAAATAATTTTTAAATTATAAAATAATTAAAATTTAAAAAATAAAAAATAAAAAAAACAAATATGTACCGTCCATCATGTTGATGGATGGTGGTGATTACTTTTCGAAAACCAAAATTAAAAAAATATATATTTAATATTTTAAAAAATTAAAAAAAAAAAAAAGTGAAAATCCAATCTGCATAGGTTAGATCTCCATTCATAAAATCCAACCATCATCCATTGTCTCTCTCGTCCCTCTCTCTCTCTCTCTTCTCCTTCTTCCCTTTTTTCTCTTCTTTTTCTTCATCTTTTTCACCAATTGATATCCCTCTCTTTCTCTCTCTTCTCCTTCTTCTCTTCTTTTTCTTCGTCTTCATCTTCTTTTTCTCTTGCCCGAATATCAAGAGAATACCTAAATCGACGTTTGGGTTTCAATCTTAAAACCCAGGGGCATCTGGGTTTCCAAGTACCGGGCTTCTAGGTTTCCATTTGGAAACTCAGATGTAGATCTAGTTCCATCTTTGAATCAGATCGTCGCCCGTCATCGATCTGGGTTTCCAATCCAGACCCGCATCAGTGTCTGGATTTTCATATCGGAATCCTTCTCCCAACTTCGTTCAATGACGAAGAACCCACCCAGGTTGGTTCGATGATAAACCCAAGTGGGTTCATACCAGAAGATGATCTAGGTTTCAAATCCAGATCGTAGAACTCAATATAAGTGATTGATTTTGATTTGAGTAGATTTTGTGGAATATTTGTGTTGATTTTGTAGGTTTTGATTTTGATTGAAGTTGGTTGAAGATGAAAGGTTGATTTTGATTTGTGTTGATTTTGTTGATTTTTTATTTTGATTTTGTGTGAGATGTTGGTTGGATGATGAACTACATGTTGGTTTGGTGATGAGATGTTTATTTATTTATTTATTTTACCATTTTTCTATTTTTTTGAAATATTATTTCTTTTCAAATTGATCTAAATCATCCATCTTTGAGATTGATGGTTTAGATATATATGATAAATTTTTAAATTATTTTTTATTAATTAATATAATTTTTAAAAAAAAAATTAAAAATAAGAGAAATTGATCAAAATACATTTACTACAGTTAACTCTAACAGTTAATTATGATCAAACTGTTAGTACAAGGGAGATCATTATTATAAAAAGTAAAAATAATTTTCGATTATAATAAAGCATATATATATGGAGGATTTCCAGTAATTCTCTCGTTATTATACCGCCGGCTAGAATTCTGTAGCATGCTAGACTGCAACCGAATGTTTAACTATTATTCTACAGTACCTACATTTGTGCTTGGAAAGTTGTGAAATTTTGTTGTCTTATAATCACTCTTGAAATCTTTCGCTCTGTTAAATAAATTGTAGTCCATAAGAGGATTATATCCTTTACTTTACCTGCAGTGTACAATTTAGGTCTGTGTACTCAATCCATGAATTGGATATTTGTATCAACACGGAACCATAATAAAATACGTGGAGCAAAGGTTATTTGTATGAAAGATATGATGCCATGACTTGTTGTCTTTTGTGATTGTTCAATAGTTATACTTGCATGACATCATCTAAATTTACAGTCATATCACAGACATTCAAATTGACTGAAGTGATCTTGAATTTGTAGGCCATGGACATGGAACATGAGCTTCGAGCATTGAGAATTCAACTTGCAGAGAAATCTAAGTACTCTCTTCTGCTTCAGAAACTGGTTCAATTGCCATTCTATGCTCCTAATTTTGAGTTTTGATAGGTGTCTTACTTGGCCCATTTTGCTAGTTCAGGGTGTTCAATGCATGTTTATATGTGCTAAGGTTATTGTTGGCCCCATAACCTCTTTTCTAGTATTATCCCAGGATGGGTTGTTTCCAATAAGCTTAATGAATTTTTGACATGGTTCATTTGGCAGATAAGGTTCACTTCAGAATATTGTTTTAGATTTTAAGTGAGTTTTGAGTTTTAATTCAATTTCATGTTATTGGTGAACCACCATTTGGCCCATATTATCGTTGAGGGATGAGAAGAAAGAAAAGTACCACATTTTATATGGTTCGGATCATGGGTAGAAACCACATATGTTACTGCTGTGTCCAATATATTGGATGATTTGGGGACAGTGGAATCAGAGGATAATTAGTGTCTGCTTATAATTTGGTCTATAAGCTGACATGTGCTGTTTATCCACCATGTTTCTCTCTCTCCGTCTGTCTTTTTTCTATGAGCTTAAAAATCATAAACAAAAAAGCATAAAAAAAAATAATGGCTGGTTGACTTTAAACTGCCGAAAATTATCTCTTATCTGCTGTAAGAATGCCCAAATAAAAGACTGACATATTCATTAGCGAGTCTGTATATGACAATCATACTTTCTGCCAATGTGAAAGTGTTCATGTAGTTTGACTGATAATTAAAACGTCAGGGCGTGCGTGGTATCGTCTTAAATTGATGTTTTTGAAAGTTATATTACAAAATGAATATCATGTTTTAAAAATGTTGTTTTTAAAATTGCAATGCATTTGGTAGCGTTTGTTAATTTTGTTAATTGTTGTTTTCAAAAATAGAAAATGATGTAAAGTGTTTGGTTTTATTTATAAAATGGTTAAAATAGTTATTTGGAAGGAAAAGTATTATTTTGAAAACCTGTTTTAAAAAAAAATGAAGGACTTTTTTTTTCAACTTTTTAATTATATTTTTAAAAAAATACGTTGCTCTTCATTTTCGAAAACAACTTTTGTAAAACAGACATCCAAACAGCTTTTAGCTGCCTTTTGTTTTTAAAAATAGATAATAGTTTTTAAAAACATATCCAAACACCACCTTAATATGTCGTGAATTACATTTCTCTTTGGGTTAAAAATACGAACCTTTTTGAACCATTGTTGAGTAGTAATTCATAAACGTGCCCTATTTTTTCTGCAAATTCTTTAAAGCACCATAAGGGCATGCTGAAAGTCTTGGGGTTTAGGGAACATCACTTCTTAATTGTATTTTGAAAAGATGAGGTGTAATGGAGAGATGCTGGTGAAGAATGAATTTTTAAAACTTCAATGCTTGACATCTTCCACAAGGAAAAAAAAATCACTTTTGGAAAAAGTCTAGTATGCTAGCTTTGATGACGAAAGGTGTTAAGAGTGAATCTGATGAAAAGTAAATTTCGAAACATGTGATAGCGCCTAAATGTGATTTTTCTTGTGTCTGACAAGTAATACTAACACGATCAATATAATAATTATCTTTGGGTATGTTCTTCTCCTAGTTTTGTTGTTTTGTTGCTATTTTTGTTCCCGACATATATATTATTAAATTTCTCTTGTAGAATATATCGTATCAAGTCACGGGTGATGCTTTAAAATTAACTTCCTGATTACTTTCCAGCTGGCAATGAGCAAGAGAAGCGAGGAAAAGATACCTGATTTTTATGAATCAGATGGCTCTGAAGCTTTAGGTTCATATTTACAGATTAAACCTAGCTCTCATTATGCTCCGGAACTTTCCAGTTGTTCCATTTAATGGTTTCGTGTATCGCCTGAAGATGGAAAAAAAAGGAGCTTATTGCAGGCATATATACTCAACAATTTTGGATGCTTCACATACTTTCCCTTATAGTGAATATATGGGCTGTAACATAGTGATGTTTAAATCTTTGACATACTAATGACAATTAAATGGATACCATTTTCAGTCTTCTACTTCCTATCACTTTCAGAAATATTGTTTCGTCCCATTGGTATCTCTTTGTAACCATGTTTGGGGTTGTTTATGGCGTGGGGTGGAAGAAGGGAGAGGACACCAAATAAGACTGCTAAAATCATGATGCTATTATGTCTGAGTAGTCAATGTGACCTTCATAAACATAAGTTCTCAGTGCGACCAGCAACAACAGCACAACCTTCCAACGGTTTGCACTTCTCTCTCAATAACTTAGCCTTCTTATCATCACAAAACTCCCAAGAGATTTTTCCATTAAACTGAACACAATAAAAAATTTATTAGCAGACCAAGTAGAACAAACCCCGAACAGTGATAAGAGATGAGAGATAAAAACTTAACCAAAAAACTTACCCTAAACGGCAAATGAAAGGATAAACGACGACGGCAATGAGCACAATTCACCGCGACGATGATAGGGTGGAGATGAGAGATTGGTAAGCCGGGCTGGGCGGGTGGCTGCGCAAAGAAGAGTGCTACGTGAAGAAGAAGACTCTAGATCTTTGTTAGGGTTGGACAAATTTATAAAGTGCCCTTAAAGGGTTGGTTTATTGACTCGAAATGCATTAGATTTTCCTAGGTGGTGACCCGAATGCCCTTCAATTAAATATGGGAATTAAACCAAATACCGTCAAGCCAGTCTGGGTTAGATCTTTCGGGTCGCTTTTAATGTTTCATGCCAACCCCTACTGATTTTCGTCTTAAATGAGAAATCATATTTTCTCTAAATTTGTTTGATTGTTCGTACATTTCACATAATTAAATTAGAAACATACTGAAGAGCACCAAGAGAAAAAACAAATGTGAATCATGCAACAGAGAAAGATTTGTTGGGGGAAAAAAAAAATCAATGTTATAATGTTTTGATTGAATTGGAGTAGGTTGTTTTTTTTTTTTTTTTCTTTGTTTGAGAGCTAGGAATAATCCAGGTGGCTATCGGACTAATCAGGGTAAGAACACTGTAGCACGATTCCAAAAACAACTCCCAATTAAGAGAAATCTACCCACACGAATGTGAAAGAGGGATTCACACGAAGATGGGAGGTTAACTCACACTGAATTATGAGAGATTGTGAGTATATTTATATTATTTTTATTTTTATTATTATTATATACATATATATATTTGGATTAGGTGGGGGGTGTCGAACCCATGTCACTCACAATAGGAGGTATAGGAGTTGCTGGTGGCCAACCAATAAAGAAATATTGCAACCCTAACCAGTAAATTTATTTGTAGGCGCATAATTTTTTATGACAAAGTTGAAGTAGTGTTTAAAGATTTAAAACCTAACCAATAGTATTTATAATGCTTTGATTGAATGGGCGTTGGCTGTCTTCTAGAAAGGAAGAAATATTTCAAACCTCAACTCTAAATTTATATATAGGTGCATATTTTTCTACCACAAAGCTACAATAGTGTTTAAAGATTTAAAAGCCGTTAAATTTTTCATATATAGCCAAAATCATTTTAATATTTGCATGTTTGAGAATCAAGATTGTTATTTTATAGTATTTTTTATTATTTGACATATTTTACTAGTCAAGATGCTTTCGAGATCAATATAGGTAGAATTATAATAGTACAATTTAGATCATTATTCCTATATATCAAAAGAAAACTATCCATATAATTAATAAAATTGTTGAGGTTTGATCTTATCATTTGAGTAGTGGATAGGGATAGGCCCATCATAGAGCCAGGAGAGACACGTGTCCCTCCTAGAAGTGGCAAAAAAATTGATAAGTGTAAGAAGCTTTCGGATTGCAGTGCACACAAAATCTGTGCCTTTCGTGTATATATCCGACTGATACTTTATTTTGTGTGCATTGTACCATTGAGAAGGCTACTGCTTCTATAATTGTTATTACTTTTTATTTTAAAAAATTACTCCCTATTATGATTCTTTAAAAGTTGCTCACCTGTTATGATTTTTCGGAAGCTGCTCCCTATATTGGTGCCGCCTGTTATAAAATTAAAATAAATAAATAAATAAAATCAAGGGCTTAAAGAGAAATTTACCAGGGACTTGATATCAAATTTGAATTAAAATATTATTAGTAGGAGACAGAGGCGAGACAAATTCAACAAAAGCAAAGTGAGAGCAGGATAGAGAGAGGTAGAATAGGAAAGAAAGAATATAAAATAACAAAAGAAAATAAGAGCAAAAGTATCTGTATATAATTTTGTTCAGTGCAAGCCTTACATATATATAGGCAATAGGGTCGGTTATAAAACTGACTTAAACTTTTATATTATTATAATATAATCGTCCAGAAGTTTCACAATACTCCCCCTTGGATGATTATATTATAATATATTTAAAATTCCTATCAGTAAAAACTCAAAATCTAAATAAAAGATATTTTATGATCTGCTGGATCAAAAATATTATAATCTTCTGGATTTAATAATATTTGGATGTGCTTAAAATGACTGCCTCATTAAAAACCTTATCAGGAAAACCCAGTGGGACAAAACCTGATTAAAGGAAAAAAGAGTGCAGTGCACATATGTCCACAGTGATTTAATATACTCCCCCCTGAAAAATACATCAAAATTAATTATGTAATTTACATACTCGACGCATCCCAATGCCATAAATCAATTTTTCGAATGTTGATGTTGGTAATGTTTTGGTGAATAAATCTGCGAGATTATCTGGGGAGCGGACTTGCTTAACATCAATCTGCCGGGTTTGTTGAAGCTCATAAGTATAAAAGAACTTTGGTGAGATATGTTTGGTTCTATCTCCTTTGATGTATCCTCCTTTGATTTGAGCAATACATGCAGCATTATCTTCATATATGATTATGGGAGAACTTGAAGCAGTAGATAGTTCGCATGTACTCTGGATATGGTGAATAACAGATCTCAACCATATACATTCTCGACTTGTTTCATGAAGTGCAAGAATTTCAGAATGGTTGGAGGATGTGGCAACCAAAGTCTGTTTTGTTGAGCGCCATGAAATTGCTGTATCATTATAAGTAAAAACATACCCGGTTTGTGAACGAGCCTTATGAGGATCTGAAAGATATCCAGCATCAGCATAACCAATCAAACCTGCACCACTATTAGATTTTGAATAGAATAACCCCAAATCTGTTGTTCCACGAAGATAACGAAAAATATGTTTGATACCATTCCAATGACGCCGTGTTGGTTCAGAACTGAACCTGGCCAACAAATTCACTGAAAAAGAAATATCATGCCTAGTACATTGTGCTAAATATAATAAAGCACCAATTACACTTAGATATGGTACTTCTGGACCAAGTATTTGTTCATCATCTTCTTTAGGTCGAAATGGATCCTTTTTAGGATCAAGAGATCGAACAACCATAGGGGTACTCAAAGAGTGAGCTTTATCCATATTGAACCGTTTTAGGATTTTTTCAATATATGCTGATTGATGGATAAGTACTCCGTATGATTTATGCTCGATTTCCAAGCCGAGACAATATTTCGTTTGTCCCAAATCTTTCATCTCAAATTCTCTTTTTAAATAGTCAGCAGTTTTTCGGAGCTCTTCAGGTGTTCCGATCAAATTCATATCATCAACATAAACTGCAACAATAGCAAATCCAGATTCTGTTTTCTTTATGAAAACACATGGGCATATAGGATTATTAATATATCCTTCATTTGTCAGGTATTTGCTAAGACGATTATACCACATTCGCCCAGATTGTTTTAATCCATACAAGGATCGTTGCAATTTAATCGAATAAACATTTTTGGCTTTTGATTTGTATGCTTCAGGCATTTTAAATCCTTCAGGAATTTTCATATAGATATCAGTATCAAGTGATCCATATAAATATGCTGTCACTACGTCCATAAGCCGCATTTCGAGCCCTTCTGAGACTGCTAAACTGATTAAGAATCTAAAAGTAATTATATCCATCACTGGTGAATACGTCTCATCATAATCAATCTCTGGTCTCTGCGAGAAACCTTGTGCAACAAGCCTTGCTTTATGTCTTACAATTTCATTCTTTTCATTACGTTTCCGTACAAATACCCATTTGTATCTAACAGGTTTGACATTTTCAGGCGTTTGGACTACAGGTCAAAAGACTTTACGTTTGGCTAAGGAACTTAATTCTGCTTGAATTGCATTTTTCCATTCAAGCCAATCGTGTCTTTGTCTACATTCATTAACAGTATGTGGTTCATAATCATCGTTCATAACTGTCAAAGCTACTGTATATGAAAATATATCATCGATGATTATTTCATTACGATTCCACATACCTTCAGCACAATTGATTGAAATTTCTTGATTTCCAGAATTTTGTGACTCATCAATTGTTTGTACCTCTTTGGAGGTTTTAGTCTCTTCAGGGATTGACAACTCTTCTGGAGTTGATCTTTCAGAGATAATGGATTTTGTAGCTTGAGTATTATTTTCAAAAGAATCAGAATTTTTCATTCTCCGTTTTCGGGGAATACTATCTTTTGAGCCCATTGGTCTACCACGCTTCTGGCGTGCAGTAGATGATTCATTTGCTACGTTCTGATTACATTGTTCTACAGGAACAATTATTCTAGCTGGTGTATTGACAGCTGGTATGTGTGATTTTGTCACTTTAGCAGCATCAGTAAATGCATCTGGCAACTGATTCGCAATCATCTGAAGATTAACTATTCTTCGTACCTCACTTTCACATTGGGTAGTACGAGGATCCAAATGAGATATTGTTGTCACATTCCATGATAGCTCATTTTTCTCTCCAATAGTGACATTTTTCTTGTGCTTCTCTTCAGGAGAAATTTTTCCTCCCCCTAATGGTGGGAAAGTTGTCTCGTCGAAATGACAATCTGCAAAACGGGCAGTAAAAAGATCACCTGTCAATGGTTCAAGATATCTGATAATTGAAGGTGAATTAAAACCAACATATATTCCCAAACGACGTTGGGGTCCCATTTTGGTTCTTTGAGGAGGAGCAATAGGGACCTGTACGGCACAACCAAAAATACGTAAATGAGAAATATCAGGTTGGTGCCCAAGTACAAGTTGTAATGGAGAGTACTGGTGATAAGCTGCAGGCCTAAGTCGAATCAATGTTGCTGCATGTAAAACAGCATGTCCCCAAGCAGAAACCGGTAATTTGGTTTGTAACAATAAAGTTCTAGCAATCACCTGGATACGTTTGATGAATGATTCTGCTAGACCATTCTGGGTATGTACATGTGGGACTGGATGTTCAACATCAATTCCGATTGATGTGCAATAATCATCAAATGTTTTTGATGTAAACTCACCAGCATTATCTAGTCGTATGCTCTTGATTGGATATTCTGGAAATTGTGCTCGGAGTCTAATGATTTGAGCAAGCAATCTAGCAAAAGCAATGTTACGACTGGATAATAAACATACATGTGACCACCTTGCTGATGCATCAATTAATACCATAAAATAACGGAATGGTCCACTGGGTGGATGAATGGGTCCACATATATCTCCTTGTATTCTTTGCAGGAAAGATGGAGATTCAAAACCAACCTTAGAAATAGATGGTTTAATTACCAATTTTCCTTGTGAACAGACAGTGCATATATTGTCATTGGATAATAGAATCTTCAGGTTCTTTAATGGGTGCCCATGAGAATTTTCAATGATTCTACGCATCATCGTAGATCCTGGATGACCAAGACGGTCATGCCAAAGTCAAAATATTATTGGTTTAAACAGCTTCTGGCTTGAAACTACATAAGTTTCAATTGATCTCATAATTGTATAATACAACCCAGATGAGAAAGCTCTGAGTTTTTCTACAATTAGCTTCTGGTCTGAGATAATTTTAGTAATGCATAAATATTCAACATTCTTCTCATTTGTAGTTTCAATATGATATCCGTTACTACGTATATCTTTGAAACTAAGTAGATTTCTTCTAGATCTACTTGAGTATAATGCATCATTTATACATAATTTAGTACCATTTGTTAATAAGATTATGGCTCTTCCAGAACCTTCAACCAGATCTGCAGGACCTGATATAGTATTTACCTTGGCTTTGGCTACTGTCAAATTTGAGAAATATTTCTTATTATGAAGAATAGTATGTGTTGTTGCACTATCGACAATACATATATCTGCACCTTCCTTTTTGAGAATAGATAATTCATCCATATCCGTCTTTCATCATATAAACCATATGTTAGTACATCATTGATAACAAAATATAAAGCAAAATAAGTTATCTTACTTCTGGAAGATTACAAAAATATGTACTAATATAACAAAAGTTAATATGACTATATTAACTAGGCAACTTTCTAATTGGTATGGATATCTCCATCACCAATTGAGTAATCCACTTTTCCATCCGCATTATCAAGAAAATCCGATAATTCCAGGCTTGTGATATCTACAGGATCATCACTTTGATCTGCAAAATTTGTATCAATTTTCTTTTCTTTCCCCTTTACAGAGGCTTGATACAGATCAACCAAATGCTTAGTCGTACAACAGGTACGAGACCAGTGTCCAGACATACCACATCTGAAACAAACATCTTCATAATGTTTAGGGGTATGTTTCTCTACATTTTTGCCCTTGTTATGTTTAGCATTATAAACATTCCACTTATGAGAGATGTTTTTCTGGTTTCGATTACTTGAAAATTTATACCCACCACGACCATGATTACCACGTTCGCGTCCATGTCCACGTCCACGGCCTTTACTTGTGCTAGCATTTGCTTCTGGAAGTGCAACTGCGCCAGCAGGGCGAAGTTCATGATTTTTTATCAGAAGCTCATTATTTTGTTCTGCCACTAAGAGACATGAGATTAATTCAGAGTATTTTGTAAACCTGCGTTCCCTATATTACTGCAGGAGCACATTAGATGCATGGAAAGTAGTATATGTCTTTTCCAACAGATCTGCATCAGTCAGTATTTCACCACACAAGTTCAGCTGTAAGGTTATCTTAAACAGGGCAGAATTATAATCAGCAACTGATTTGAAATCTTGGAGTCTTAAAGTACTCCACTCATGCCGGGCTCTGGGGAGGACGACAGTTTTCTGATGGTCATACCTGTCTTTTAAATTTTTCCACAGAGTCAGTGGATCTTTAATTGTGAGGTATTGAGTCTTCAGGCTCTCATGTAAATGACGGCGGATAAAGATCATTGCAGTTGCTTTATCCTGTAGAGATGTTTCATTATTATCTCTAATTGTATCAGCTAAGCCCTTGGACTGCAGATACAGCTCTACATCAAGGATCCATGAAAGATAATTATTTCCTGAGATATCCAGTAGAGCAAATTCTGGTTTTGCGATATTTGACATGACTATACACATAAAATATCACAATTAGTGACATAATCAAAATGATATATTTAAAACTTCAGGTTGCCAAAAATTTCATTTATATTTTTAGAACTTCAGGTCAAAAATAATGACTTCAGGTTTTAGTAATATATATTTAGAACTTCATGTTCTATTGATTCAGATCCAGAACTTCAGGTTCTAGTACATTATAAATTAAAGAGAATAGAAAAACATAAAATAGAAAAGAAATAACTAAGCAATTAGTTAATATAAATGCTATATTGAGCCGGCATAGCCGTGCATGGGATATGCAATAAAACCAGTAAATAATAGAGGTAAGATTGTACATATAGTATATAACAATAATGCATGATAATAATAATAATGAATTATCAATAAGGTTAGTATAATAATTGAGTCGGTAGAGCCGTACATATATTGAGTCGGCAGAGCCGTACATTGATTGAGTCGGCAGAGCCGTACATTGATTGAGTCGGCAGAGCCGTACATTTATTGAGTCGGCAGAGCCGTACATTTATTGAGTCAGAATATCAAGAACTTCAGGTTCAAGATCGTGCTGATAACGTGTTATAAAATTAAAATAAATAAATAAATAAAATCAAGGGGTTAAAGAGAAATTTACCAGGGACTTGATATCAAATTTGAATTAAAATATTGTTAGCAGGAGATAGAGGCGAGACAAATTCAACAAAAGCAAAGTGAGAGCAGGATAGAGAGAGGTAGAATAGGAAAGAAAGAATATAAAATAACAAAAGAAAACAAGAGCAAAAGTATCTATATATAATTTTGTTCAGTGCAAGCCTTACATATATATAGGCAATAGGGTCGGTTATAAAACCGACTTAAACTTTTATATTATTATAATATTATTATAATATAATCGTCCAGAAGTTTCACAATACCGCCTACTTTTTCTCTTTTTTTTTTTTCCCAATTATTAATTATTTTTTTAAAACTATAATCTATTCTTCCTAATTTTAATATAATTAACTTCTTTATTTTTTATTACTTCTATTATACTTAGTTTTTCTGCCTTTAATATTTTTCCTACTGCTAATTAATTTATATTTTCCTTTTTTTATTAATTTTTTTTCATTTTAATTAGAGATATGTTCTCCCTTATATGGAGAAAGATATATTGATAAAATTGATAAAAAAACCTATCATAAAATGATGTCAAAGTATGAGGTTTTGACAAGGAAAACTATAACTTTATGTAGTTTTTTTTTAATTAATAATTTCATTAGGATTTTTAAGCATAAAAGTATTTGTTTTGCTTAAATATTATGTGTGTTTCATTTTATTTAAATTATATAATTTTATCAAATATTAGTTTATATAAAAACATTATATATTTAGTATCTGTCGACGTTGGAATTTGGTCGACTAGGTTCTTGAAACCTAATACCTATAAATAATCAACAAAGACAACAAAAGCAAAGAAAGAGGCAGAGAAGAAGAGCAACGCACACAAGTTTTTACGTTGTTCGGCTAAAACAAGGTCTACGTACACGACTATCACCCTCGATTTTGGCAAAGTAACAGTATATATTTTTCTCTTATATATTTTACAATAAATTTGCATCCCTATTTATAGTGAGAGGTGATACTTTAAGTTACATTCAAACTGGAAATGAATATTTTACATTAATTGTGATACCAAAATAGTCTCCACTAAATCAGCAATTGATTCCGAAAATCTCGAGATTAGATTTGTTTCAAAATAAGAAAGTTGACTACTTCTCAAATTAAACTATTTCAAGCTTCTAGAATGTCAACTGAATCAATCATGGCGAGCTCACCAGCTGGAAGGATAATCTAACGAGCTAATACGTCACTCAATAAGCTGAAGGAGAGTTTCAAAGTACGAGCTGATAAAAGAAACAGCAAGCTCTATACAGCGACTTGAGTACCGGGCTTACGGAGCCTCTAACCATTGGACCCATCCCTTAGACTTTTAGCAACTCATTTATTTAGGTCATGAAAATACTTATAATAGTATCTGTTTAATTTTTAATGTTTTTATTATTTTATTCATGTGCCCCTAATAAATTTTTTGGATTCATCACTGAGTTCATCGTAAACATAAAAGGGTATGTGTGCCTTAATAGTAGGAGATGAAGTGTTTGTAGACATATATGCTAATATGTTAAAAACTGTTGTGATTATCATAATATCAAAACCTTTTTTTTTTTTTTTAATAATCATAATATTAAAACTTAAACTTGAGAAAACCAACCATTCTCTAATACCTTCCATACACTCTATATGTCAGTTAATGTTATAAAACCCTTACTGATATATATATATATGTATAGAAAACAATAATACTAATAATACTATATTTAACGTGATTTTTGAATACCTTGAAATCATAATATAAAATTAATTAACACCATATTTAACACAAATAAATTTGAATACTAATATTAAATTTGTGAAACATGATTGTTTGGGAATGCAATTAAACATGATGGCAAAAAGCAATATTTAGTATGTAATTTTCGAATTTGGCTAATGTTAGCTCGTTAATTGTTATTTTTTCATGCTCCATTTACCTATTATTTATATTATGTTTTTTTAGTGGAAGTGGTACTTTTATTTTGTTTTGTATTTCTATGTTTAATTTTAGGTTTTGAGAGAAGATGGAATTGAAGGAATTTTCTAAATTAATTGCATCATAAGAAAATAAGAGATTAGGTCCGAAGAACGCTCAAAAGGTAAAAGTCAAGATATCAATTAACAAGGGGTCAAATTGTTAAAATTCATAACTTGTTGGGCTTCAGTGCAAAATAGAAGAAGTCAAGGGTCATATGCAATTTTTTTAGGTCAATCCACATGAAACGGCAGCCAAGCCCGCGATTTGGAGAAGTAGATTCACAAGTCATGCAAGAGGGTTCAGATCGCCTGGCGTGCGTGAGGATCTGTGTGTTTTTTAAAAAGAGGAGTTGTCGCTATTTCAGATCTGGCTTCCAGATTTGGGTCGAGCAAGGTTAGATCCGCTTGTTTTTGTGTCTTCTAGTCATCGTCGTTTCGAGTCAGATTCAACCCATGCCCTGGCCCATGGGTCACGTTGACCCACGTGTTTTGACTTGGTTGTGATCTTTAGTCGTAGAATGCACAAGTCGCGATAGATTAGGAAGTCTCTGAGTTAACAGCGAAAATCAAATCTTTTCTAAATTAGAATTTCCTATTTCCTTATCATGGCCTTCAAGTATTTTTGCCTATAAGTAGGTACTTTCTTGAACACAATTGACACATGAGAGAAGAGGGGGAGAAGTAGAAGAACAAGAATAAAGGCTTTGGTTTTATCTTTTTTTCTTAGTTTTATTTTTATTTTTATGTAGTTATTTTATTAGTTAGTGTAACTTAAAGCTCTAAACATAAACTCAATTTGTTTATCTTTTCAATAAAGTTTAGTGTTTCACATGATGAAATTAATCTCTATTTCAAGCCCACGAGCCGACTCAGAGAGTAGATATTCGGAGGGAAGGACCAAAAGAGTACATGAGTTTAGACGAGGCGAGGATCAGCACGATGACACTACAGTCCCACGTGGTCCCCGCATGGTCGCTGGACCCTCTCAAAGTCAGGTGCGAACTTTGTATGATTATACTACTGTATATATTTTATTCTTACATGACAATTGATTTAATTTATAATGTTATTTAAATAATTTTACAGGAGCCTCAGACGAAGGTGGGGAAGATTATGGCCTTGTTGGAGTCTATTTTGAAGACACAACAAGAGCAAAATCAGAGGTTAAGTAGGATCGAGAGGATACTGGAAATCCGTATGCCTCCAGATGCCGGGAATGACCCGAATGACGGTGATGATGATGATGATGATGATACTGATAGCTATATTCGTGATGAGCACATCTATGGGTCTTTAGCAGGAAAAAGAGCATCATCAGCGAAAATATCTCCATCGAAAAAAACACATCAGTCAGTAGACGCTTTACCACCGCATCTTGATCCACAGCAGCACGATGGGAGTGAGCCGGTAAATTTAAAATTTATTTTGTATTTTAGTTTAGTTTTTAAAATCATTATAACTTTTGATGTTCTGTAACTTGTGAAGGTCCAAGACATAATATCGCAGCTGCTTGGGAAGGTCAAAGGCCTACATCCCCATGAGGACCTACCACCCCATCAGGATCCTGGACATCAGGCTGAGAGTGACCAGGTAAATTTGTAATTTATTTTGTATTTTAGAATATTTTATCAAATTATTATAAATTTGTAAATTACAACTTTTGATTTTCTGTAAATTGTGAAGGTCTAAGACATAATATCTCAGCTGCTTGGGGAGGTCGAGGGCCCACATCCCCATGAGGACCTACCACCCCATCAGGATCCCGGACATCAGGCTGAGAGTGACCAGGTAAATTTGTAATTTATTTTGTGTTTTAGAATATTTTGTCAAATTATTATAAATTTGTAAATTACAACTTTTGATTTTCTATAAATTGTGAAGGTCCAAGATATAGTATCGCAGCTGCTTGGGGAGATCGAGAGCCCACATCCCCATGAGGACCTACCACACCATCAAGATCCCGGACATCAGGATGAGAGTGACCAAGTAAATTTGTAATTTATTTTATGTTTTAGATTAGTTATTCAAACAATTACAACTTTCGCTTTTTCGCAGATTGTGGAGATTCTGGACATCAGATCGCAGTTGCAGGGGGAGATCATTGTCTCACTTCCCCATGAGGACCTACCACCCCACCAGTATCCATCATTCCAGTGTGATATTGATCAGGTAACTTTTTATTTATTTTGTGGTTTATGTTAATTTTTCATATCATTACAACTGCGTACTTACAAATTTGATTTTCATTTACTTTATAGGGAAAAATGTCAAGGCCTAAATGAAATATTAAACCGTCGGTATCTCTATTCACCATACACAGATCCTGATCGTACAAAAAAGAAAACAAAAGTTTCAAAGGAGCAGGTGGCGGAAACTCTACCAGTGCTGGATGATATGATTGAAAATGTGTATAAGCAGTTTAAAGCTTCATCTTCTTTAGACCTCAGGTATTGATAAATTATTTACCTTTGTTTAATCCGATTACTAATCTAATATGACTAACTTTGACACTTTTGATTTGATTTTAGGCGTTACGTTAACGGTTATCCGATGACATTCACCCCTGAAGAGTTTCATACCATTGAGGGTGAGGATAGTTGGTTGACATCAGCGCATATCGACGGTTATTTACAGTGCCTGCGAATTAAAGAAAGCGGGTGGTGGGATGAGACTCATGATGATAGATACACAGTGTATGGATCGACCATTTTTGTTAGTGTCAATATGTAATAATTGCGAAATCAACACTTTTTCATCTTTGTCATGTATGTTAAGTAGTAAATAATTTTATTTTATCACTTGTAGGCGAATATAATAATAGTTATGAATAACGAATACATCAAGCAAGGAAAGACATTTGATCCCACTACTGCTGTGATCCCACCCCCCCCCCCCCCGGGAGTAGGTTTGCTAGCGGATTTGAAGACGCTAAAACCCCTTGGTGGTCTGTTCACAATGTAAGTATTGTCTATGTGAAAAATTATTATCTAATTGTTCAAGGTAGAACGATATCACATTCTCAACATGCAGCTATTGATCCTGTGTAGTCTACATCAGACCCATTGGATAGTCTGTAAGGTGTGCCTAAGAGAGCAGAAGATTGTCATATATGATTCACGTGCGGAAATAGAGTTTGAACACAGGAGAAATGCTATTGAGCCTTTGGTGCGCTATATACCGTTGATCTTACGATCGATTGATTACTACAAGAAGACCAATACAGAGATGCCACCTATAGAAAAAATATAGGATGTGGAGCGCGTTGATATACGGAATGTGCCTCAACAACCTGATGGGTAAATGTCATTTTTTTTAATCATATATAAATGTATTATTTAATGAAATAGCTGACCCAACTCTTTGTGTAATATAGGAGCAGTTGCGAGGCATATTGTGCAATATTTATTCATGACCTATTATGCTCTCTAGAGGGTGATTGGAAGTCTATCCAAACGAAGGATAATGCTCATAAAAAAAGGGCGCAGATAGCATCCGATTTATATAGATATTCCACCCCAATGTATAGGACAGACGAATGGGGGCAATGGACATTAGATGAGGATGGTAAAGTTGTATATGATTGATGTAAATATTCATTAACAATAGATTGATTCATTAATTCATTACTTAGCAAAATATTTCACAAAAATTATAAACAAAAAAAAAGACAATAATCGGGTTAACATTGCTCAGAAAGACTCAAAAACTATAAATTTTTAGTCCAACAAAGCCTTCGAAATGTGTAAAAAAAAGAAAAATTTAAATCGGTTTTAGTGTGATAGTTAAACCCAGAATCGGGTTTAATAGTAGCATTAAAACCGACGTCGATTTTCGTTATAACTTAAAAATCGAAGTCGGGTTCAGAAGGTAGACACACACCGATTTCGGTGTTTGTAGTCTTTTGTATATCGATTTTCTCTTGCTTTAATATTAAAAATTCATAATTTTTCCCTATTATCTTTGTTTACATTGCTCAGAAGGCCCAAAAACTAAAAATTTCATATTATTATACACACCCAGAAGATACAAACATGAGGCATGACATCTCCAGTTATAATGTGTATATATAACCTTATGACATAGAATAGTTCAATGTAATGAATATACCTATATATGCAATATGTTTTTTTCATTCAAGTAAATTGACATAATTTAATGTCAATTGGATAATTTTTAATCCACTAAAGCCTCGGAAATGTGTAAAAAAACAAAAAAAAAAAAAAATTCAATTTGGTTTTAGTGAATACATTAAAATCGGATCGGGTTTTATATACCCTTTAAAATCGGCGTCGGGTTTCGTTGCCCAATGTAAACCGACGTTGGGTTTGGATATCTACTAAATATATTTAGCTATACTTAAATCGGCGTCGGTTTTTGTTATACATTAAAAACCGACGTCGGGCTTATAGTATTCATAAATCCCGACGTCGGTTTTGCTTTTTTTTTCCTCAAGTTTCTGATTTTTTTTTTTGTTTTTATTTTTTTTTTCCCACTTTTTAGTTTCCAATTAAAAACAGATATCGGATTTTACTATTTTGACCATAACCAAAACTAATTTTTTACCCAAAAATTTTCAAAATTTAACATAACCTCATATTTTTTATTTATGTTACCGATAATATTACACAACATACGACGATATCACATATCATATAATGAATATTAATGTACCATTACGAGTACTACAAAATCAGAAATTGACTTTGTATATATGCTGCTGTGCTCCTCAAACGTGATAATGATTAAATAAATTAATGAAACTGATTTCAATAATAAGTGCTCATCATTTATAAAGAGGATAAACCATAAACATTAAGTTTATTCATTACAAATTTTCATGATTGCCACCATTTTCATCATCTTCTGCGGCTGAAAGTGGGAATTGTTGATCGTATCGACATCGCATGTGTCCTGTCACACCACAAAGGCTACATTTTCGGGAGGTTCTGGATCATCCAGTACTGTGTGTGGCAATGGAGCTATTTCCAACCTCTCCACCAATTTCTATGCTAGTTCTAGTAACTTCAACAGGCTCCGCACTTGTCCCAGCATGACCTACATTTATCTTTTCGAATGTAGAAATGAGAGGGTTAGGATAACGGAGACGGTTGTGTCCCATTTCACCACATTTTTCACATTTTTTCTTTCGACGATTTTCCTCGGCTGACGGAATTCATGCCTCTTTCAGTCTACCTGCTTGTCGTCTTCCTTCGGATGGTAGTACAATCATACTTTTGACTTCCGAGGGAACATTCCAATCTTTCGGGCCAGGAATAGGATTGATTGGACGTACATATGTAGCTTTCAACCATTCCTTGCTATAATAATCGTGATAGAGTATATAATAATGAACGCCGTTGACCGTGATATATATGACAAAGGTAGAAAGTTACCAAATGACATAAAATAAGGAAAAATAATAATAAAATATAAGTATAATTACTATACCTAGCAACAGCAATGGCATAATGACATGGTAACTGATCTAAATCCCAATATCGACAAGAGCATGTCCGCTTAAAAAGCTGAACGAAGCCATAACCTAGTTCATGTGTAACTCCAAACTTGATCGGTTGTTGAATGGGAGATACCATAGCACTCGTCGATTGATTAGCCATCGAGTTCACATGATCCTCTACAGTTTTGGTAACCAAAGTTCTGAGTTTCTCGGCATGAACACGTCTATCATTATGCCATTTCTGCAGCATATGTCGTAGATATTCATGAGCAGTTGTTATTGGAAGCCGTCATGCTTTCATCATGCATTTGTTCAGTGACTCTGCAATGTTAGTGGTCATCATGGCATATCTTCTTTTTGGAGCATATGCACGTGACCATTTCATCACTCCGATGTTAACCAATTTTTCATGCATTTGAGGACATGTTTCTTGAATTTGTTCTAAATATCTATCACAATCTGGCCTTGTATAACAATATGATGCAAGGTAAAACATATTCTCCACATCTTTTACCTTTCTATAGTGTTTCTTCAAGTTTTGCTTCAAGTGGAAGAAACAGAATACGTATGGAACTTCAAGAAAAACATTACTCATCGCATTCGTAATGCTTTTATGACGATCGGATACAATAATCAAATCCGATTGCAAATGTTGTCTCCCATCGATAATCTCTCTCAAGCTACTTAGGAACCAGGTCCATGAATTGTCCGACTCTCCATCAACAAAACCAAAGACAAGAGGATAAATCATCTCCTCTCCATCTTTGCATGCAGCAACAAAAATCATCCCTTTATATTCACATTTCAAATGAGTGGCATCAACTGCAATAATCGATCTTACATAAGATCGAAAACCCTCAATTGAGGCTCCAAGTGCAAGGAACGAATATAAGAACCGTTGTTTTCATCCGTCTCAATTGCAGTCACTGTACCGGGGTTTGTTTCCTTTAACATGTGAAAGTACGAAGGAAGCTGCTGAAATGACTCATCCGCTTTTCCATATGCTAGTTTCTTTGCATATTGTAAAGATCTCCAAGCTTGAGTGTGCATTATCTACACACCATATTGCTCCAACATTTCTACAATCAAAAGTTGAGGTGTTATACTATCAAGACTCACTTTTTTCTGATACAACGTTGTTATCACAACAGTCTTCACACTCCGTCTATGTGACTCGTAAGCGTCCTGAAAGCATGTGTGCTCCGGTACATATTTATACACATACCACATCGAACCACCCTTTATGCATCTTGCACGAACCTCAAAGTTGCAGCTTACATCCTTACAACCAGCCTCATATCTGACCGTGCATGAACGTCTAACTTTATGTTGATGCCCAGAATTAAGAACACACTTTCCAACAACAACATTCAGTTCATATTTACTATAAAAAAATGCACCTTTATACAATGTATCATGTCAGATGAAGGTCGACATAACAGTTGACGTAGCCTCAATTTCACACTGATCTACATCAGGAACAATCCAGTATGGTTGTAAAGGGTTGGTTTCAAATTGTGAACCCGAAAATCTAATTTCTGGATACTCTACAGTCTCTGCATCAACTCCAATTTCAATGTCATCACTTATAGTTTCCTTATTATCATCTCCACTGTTCGATATCTCATCACCATCACTATCTGCGTCCTGATCTTCATCATCATAATCATTTTTACTAAAATCAAAGTCACGTATTGGACTTTCTATGGATGTGAATGCGGCGGCAATAGAAGTTGAAACTTGATTGCTGCCACTAGATAAAATAAAACAATTTTGACCTTCACCTATAATGGATTTACAATTCTCTCCACAGGTGTTTCTACATCCCTTGGATATGATGACATTGTATTGATGGTAAATTGAGGGACAGTAGAGTTAATACCTCCAGAATCTCTCACAATCTTATCAACATAAATCTCTCTATAATTTACTTTTTCATCTGAAATCACACCCCGGACACTAAGATCTATAGTGATAGGTATCTTGACTGAGGGCATCCCCATATCTCAAAGCAAATAATGCAAACGAATATCCCATATTCTTCTATCAATGTCAGTAACTGTGTAAACAAATTCAACTAATCGAGAAAAATTGACATCTCTAGGAGCCCCCATCATGAATGTCTCACCCCCAACATAGTTATTCCCATTTCATTTTCTGTTATATTTAACTATTATCAGCACTTCACTCATTCCTATCAAATTTAAAGTATAAACAAATTAGTCTAACATATATTGGACTCATAATATCTAATTAATTTTGTCAAATTCATAAAAATCTAATAAAATCACATCTGATCAAACATACACAATAAAAGAAATCATAAATAAAAAAAATAAAAATAAAAAAACCCTTCTCGACTTATGTCTCATATGTAACCCGAATCGGATTTTGTATATACACATAACCTAAGTCGGGTTTTGTAAGTATACATAAACCGATTGCATAACTACATAACCCGAATCAGAATATATATATCCATATAACTCAATGCGGGATACGATACTACATAACCCGACGAATTGCAGAAAACTCAGAAAATCTGATTACTCACATCCCACATAACCTGAGTCGGTTTTCATTAGTATACGTAACCCGATTCGGTTTATGTATACTCACATACCCCGATCTGGTATACATATCCACATAATCCGATCGATTAACCACATAACCCGAATCGGATTATATATATCCATATAACCCGATTCCGGTTACGTTATACTACGTAACCCGACAACTTACAGAAATCGCAGAAAATCACAAACTTCCCAGAAAATACAGATCTCACTCACATAAGGTTAGATTACAAGCAAAAGTCACTCTTACGGTCCAAAACTAAGTAATGTGAATAAAATAAATTGAAAATAACCAACAACAATCACATACCTCAAAATTTGAACAAAAACTTCAATGTGGAGTTTGTTGGAGACGAAGAGAATGTGTATTCTTAGGAGTCAAATAATGTTTAATGGGTGCACAAATGGACGTCAATGGATGACAACAAAATTTGTAGAGAATGGAGAGGTCATAAAATGGTAGAGAAAATAGAAGAAGAATATAGAAGAAGAATATAGAGTCCGTGACATAACAAGTAGAACATGGAAGAGGAAGAAGAAGAAGGGTAATTACGTAATTTCTGATAAGGTTATAAAAGGAAATTTAAACTGAAAACTAGTAAGGGGTAATTTAGGTAACTTGGGTATGGATAGTAATTAATTTGTTAGAGATGTGAAAATAGAATTTTTATAAAAAGATGGACAAAAACAAACTTTTATTTTGAAAAAAGGTGAAAAGTGAAAAGCACTCATTTTATTTTAATGTGAATAGATGTCTCTTCATTTGCCTAAATTCATTATATAACTTTTTCTCTATTTTAATAAATCTTAAATGGTGGTATTTTTTTTTGTTTTTAAATACAAATGCTATGACTTTTAAAGATTTTAATATGTTTAACTAATCAGTATATTAATACCCATGCAAACAATAAATTTAGTAGGTTAAAGATGAATGAAATTTATTTCAATAAGAATAGGAAAAAAAAAGGTCCAATTCCATAGTCTGCACAAGCCATGTTTTGTTTTTGATTTGACGTTCGCCGTAGCGTTGGGAGTTGAGACATTTTATATTTTTGCAGTGGTCCCCTCTTTTTAGATCTAGAATAGTCGTTCTCGGGCAAGTTCGATCACTTCTGATCAGTGTTCTAAAACTTGCTACTCACGACTTGACTAGCGAGATAGCGAGCAGCGAGTACTCTGTAACTCAGAGAGTACTCAGCGAGTAGTCGATTTGACCATCGATCATCGGTCAAACCGTTGACCCACGGTCAAACCAAGTTAAATTTATAAAAAAAATAAAATTTAAAAATTTTCTATACGATTAAAATATAATCATATAACCATAAAAACCCATTAAATCTATTTCATGCAACCTCCAAAGCCACTTTAGCACAATTATGTAATTACAACTTCAAAAATTTCTATAATATAACTACTATTTTTTCAACAATTTCACTTGTAATATATAAAAATAACAATATTTCAAAAATCTATCACATCAAAACAACTTAAAATCTTTCATTCTTCTTTCATTCTCAAACACAAGTGCACAACCAATAAGATGAATTGAAACATATAGCACAAGAATTTAAATCTCTATGTAACAAATATATAAAACCCTAAACAAATATAGTTTGTATAATCTATTAATCTATTAATATTCAATCATTAATTCATCATCCGGCCCTAAATAAATATATATGAAAAATATAAAAGAGTGGTGAAACTTGAAAGCGAAAAAAAAAAAATGAAGAAAAAAAAAATTGAGTCCGAGTTAGGCCGATTTTACACAAACCAAAACGACTCCGTTTTAGCAAAAAAAAAATTGAAAAAAAAAAAAGACCGAGTTCGAGTCATGTCGAATTGGGTCGAGTTGGCCCGAGTCGGGCCCGAATTGGGCCAAGTTTGCACAGAAACCGAGTTTAGTCATCGATCTGAAGAATCTCGGATCAAGAACCGGTTAAACGACAATTTCTCAAATAGAACTCGACCGAGTTTTTAAACAATGCTTCTAATGCAAGTTTAATCATTTCTCAACTTGCATGAGGAGTTAACAAGTATACATTTCTATTTACTGTATATAAAAAATGAAAAGTGGGTTGGTAAACAGTGACAGACTTCCACTCCCCTACAATTTGTTTGAAACTAAAATAACACTTTTACCCTTGATAAATATTAGGGGACTCTTACAGTGAAACGGTTAAAAATATAAATAAAATATATCTATAAAAAATGGGGAGAGGGTACATGAAAAGTGACAGAATTTCACATCCATAGATTTTGTTTGAAATTGAAATGACATATTTGCCCTTTATAGTGTGAAGTGTGAAAAAAAATGGTGAACACTCTAAAATCCTGATATTTATTTAAAACTACAATTACATTTTTACCCAATAATAAAATTTGATATTATTGTTTCAATAGTTAGTTTAGTTGAAACTTATTAATTTTTGTTAAACTATTTTAAAAGAATACAATTATAGATTTTTAAACAAAGATTATTTTTATAGCTCTTATACTTTATAAACAATTATATTGATTGTTCTAATTATGAATTTATATTTTTTAGGTTCAAACCAATCATCTTAACTATGTGGGAACAATTTGTTGGTAATGAAGCTACTGCAATTTTGAATCTTATCAAAACCAAACCAGTCATTATTGTTGCACATCTCAAAGTTGTATCATATAATGGTATGATTTCTATTTATTCAAACAATTATATTATATTTATTTTAACACTATAAATAAAATTAATCTTTCATTGTAAATCTTAATATATCCGAAGCAGTGACATTACATTCTTGGTAAGTCATAGGCTTAAATAATCAATATATTCCTCACTATATTTTATATGTTCTAAAAATATTAATATTAATATATGATATTAAAGATTCTATTTAAAACTTTGCACATTTTTTAATTTTCCCATGTGTGAATACCTTTCAAGTTTTATTACTCAACTTATTTTCAAACTTATTAAGTGCTTCATATCACTTAAATTAGATTAATTGTTTGTGATATATATCTAACAATAATGAAAATGTGAACAAAAAAATTATTATCACTAAACAATCATATATTTCCAAATTATTTTTATCTAAACCTAATTAAATTATTCTTAGTTTCGACATTATGAGTTTAAAATACATCAATATCTATTGACTAAATATAATAGAAGTAAGTTTTCCAAAATTTTCAACTATCTAAAATGTCATAAGGCTTTACTATTGCGCTATTTTTCATTATCCTGATTATGTAAAGTTAACTCAAATATAATATATGTGTTAGGTTCAAAGATAGTGAATCTGAAGTAAAAGATATTATCAACAAAAAGTCATACTTGGACTCTACATCTAACACAATAATCCCACCAATTGAAGATATAATAGAGATTGTCAAAATTGAAAGTCCAACGATGAGGGTATAAATTTTTTCTTTTTTCACTTTTTCCTTTATCTACTTAGAATTCAACTCATTCTTTATGTAATAAACTATGTTAAAATAATAAATTTAACTTTTTAAATGCAGCAAACAAGTTTCTAGGTCAAAGTGTCAGGACTTGACCTAGATTCTTCTAATGTGATCTCGTCGGGCACCCCACGATACCCTTTTGTAATCTAACTAGCAAAATCCAAAAGGATGTCGCGGAGCGAACCATTAACTTTTTAATCTTTCCAAATTCCAATATAAATTTTCACAGAATCTATATTATGCATGTAAACGATCCTTAAATACTTATATATAAAAAATAATTTAACACATTACCATAAATATGACAGGACCCGACTCGGATTCCCTCTAACGAATCCAGTGATCCTTTGGGCATCCCACAAAACCCTTCTGAAGTCTAACTAATAAGACCCAAAATGATACCGTTAAACGAACCCTTAACTATTTATCAAATTCTAAATAAATAAATCATACATATTAAAATCTCATTTCAAATTTTATCAGATGAATAAATATATAATTTAAAAATATTATTGTAAACATGTGAGTATCTAAAGCATGTATACATCATATTAATAAAAGTTCTACAATATTTATTCACAATCTGAAAATATATAAATTACATGATTAAAATTTAAATCATAATTTTACATAAAAGGCTATGTGATGTCGTCGATCGTAGAGCCCACCTAATTTGAATGAGATGCACCATTACTTGGATCACTTGTTTCTGCACCTGTGAGGTTTTTTAAAACAAAAACATTATGAACTACAAAAGCTCAGTGAGTGTGGATGCGTTTATATTTAAATGATCTTTATAAAATTACCTCCCAAAAAACATTTTTGAAAATATTTTTCTTTAAAATATTCTTATTTCTAAAAGCTTGCTTTTATAACATTTCTACAAAGTATCAAAAGCTCGTTCTAAATTTAAGTTCATAAAAGACTAAAATGTTCATATTTCAAAAGCATTTTCTTTCTAAAACTTACTTTTAGTGGTATGCTTTCTTTTTTAAAAATGCTCTAATGGAAACCCAAGAGAAGCTACAACCACATGAGCGACCAAATCAACTCCGCTCAGTGTAGGGGTCACGTGGCGTAAAAGCTAACATCGCTCACCTTGACAACGTTACAAAGAAATCCCGTTACCATGTAACGGAACTATCATAGCATACCGAGTAACGAGATAATACCTCACAAGCGTAAAGGGCGACTCGACAGACACGACAGACTCGATTTCCCCTTGATGTTAGCAGGACATGCTCACTCAATACTTGCCATACACTGCAGGGCATACCGGCCGGGTCTAATGCTACAAGGTCTATCTATAAATGCTCAGGCCATCCATTAGCTTTGAAAACTTTTTCTTTTTTCTATAATTCAAATCGGTTTCTCTTTTATGCTATAAAAAGAAATGCTATTTTACATACCATCTATAAATAAACTATTCATTCTCATGCTAAAGTATGAATTTATTGATAGACTAAAAAGACTTAATAAAATAAAAATATATAAAATTTTGCAATGTAAGTATAAATTATTTTCACACTCACTGCTTGCTCCCCAATTTCACTTGAGTTACTCCTGCTTTAGCGACCTCTTATTCTGCTCGCTATACCACCTATACCTAGTCACAAAAGAGATCTCGACTTAGCTCACAGATCACTTCAAACCCAATTTAGTTCTATCACCTCTATTTCACCCAAGCTACAACGGATTGCACTGCTCCATTCAGCTCGAGCTGTGAGCTCCTCCCAACTTATATTCAGCTCGTCCCATGTGAGCTTCTACTTCATTCATCTCAGCCCGGATTGAGGGCATTTCCTATCTCATCAAGCTTACTCAGCTCACTCCTTTTTAACGAGTTGCTACCTCCTTAGCGCAGTTAGATTCATGGGCCTTGCTCAGCTCGTAAAGCCTTAGTCTAGTTCGACTTGGTTATAATCACCATCAGCTCGCTAAGCTCGCCCTTACAAGCTACTATCTTAGCCTAGCTTGGTTAGGCCTTATGGCGGGCTATAACATTACTTGGCTCGTTTCCTACGAGCTTGCATTTTTGGTCAACTCAACCAGCACTGAAAAAGAGTTGCGAGTATTCAACCAGCTCGCACCTCACGAGCTCCAACCCTAGCTCACACACACAAGCATTACCACATCTCCGATCTCAACTAAATTCACCAACATATACTTAACAATACACCATCAGTTCTCCATCTTAACCTAGGTTGCGACCTCAAAGGTTTCACAACAAAAACTTAATCATCATAAACAAACTTCTTCAAACTAACTTTTTTTCCTAGCTACTTCTGTAAAACCCAAAATCCTCATCGTTGATGAGCGAATTATTTTTCTGATTGGATCGTATTTCAATCGGAAAAATATAATTTTCAAGTCCGAAATTATTGGGAATAAGTATTTTCGAGTAATAAAATTAATTTCGAGAGCATGAGGACGGATTCGAAATAATAAATAAATAAGTAATCCAGGAAACGAAATCAAGTCATTAGCGGATTCCCGGACGGACGGACGAAATCGGATTCGAACTTGGAAATGGAATGGGAGAATGCATTGGGAAAGATAAGTGAGACAATTGCATGTGTGCCACGTGTAAGGCATGCAATATATGTTTGAGACAAATGGCAAAGTGGAAAGGAAAGGTGTGACAAGTGGCAGCTTTGAATTATTTAATTAAAATGAAAGCAAACAAAAGGCATTCATGTTTCTTTCGGTCACCATTTGATGTTTTAATCAAAAGATAGAGAGATAGAGAGAAGTGAGAGCTGTCTGGTTGCATGTGAGTGTTTCGACCAGATCTGAGAGCTTGTGTGCATGTGCTGTCCAAGCCATCAGTCCAAGTGAGTAGATCAGAGCTAAGGAAAGGTGGATCTAGGCCATGAAGTGAAGAGCAGCAAGGAGAGTGAGTTGCTGGCGTGAAGTGAAGCTGTCGCTGCTGGGTATGGGCCGTTGCTGCCGAGCTGGAAGTGTTGTGCTGCCAGGAAGTGTTGTCACTACTGCTGAAATGGTGGATGAAGCTACTGCCGTGATTGGAGCTGCTGTCACGCCTTGAGAGGAGCTGCTGCCAGACCGTGGAGCTGCTGCTGCCGTTGCCGTCGTGAAATGAGCACTGCCGTGACCCTGAGCTGCTGTTGTGAGCCTTTGAGAGCGAGACAGTTTCTAATGCAGTAGCTTTGCAAATGATTGGAGCTATCCTGGAGTGAAAAGCAGCACATGCAGTAAGGAGGAACTGATCGTGAGAGTTGAGTACAGTAACTCGTGGACTGTCTGGTGCGTGAATGTGACCGTGAATTTGTGAGGGCTGTTTGGGGTGTAAATCATCATTCTGAGGTGAGTTTTGGGTGCTTTTGAGATGATTTCAGCTTGTAATTAATTTTAGATGTTGTTAAGAAAGCTGACAGTTTATGCTCGCAAGTGAGGAAGAAGAGTTTACTGCTGCCGTGAGTGTCTTTTGGTATCGTCTCGCCGTCGCGAACATTTGAAAGCTGTTTCGAAGCGGGGAGCGATTCTCACCAAGGTAAGGGCTGTCCTAGCTGGTGTTAATGTGATGTTTTATGTGATTTAAATGCATGAATTAGTGAAAGAAGTTAAGGTTTAGCGGCTGGTACAGATTCGGTTACGCAAAGGATATTGGACAGCTTTCGTGTGAAGTTTTCGAAGAGGTTTCGATTGAGTTTCGTGAGGTATGTTGTAATGTTTATGAATGTTGTGGAAATTATATAAGGTTAAGTTATGAATGAAAAAGCTGACGGTATGATTGGGTTTAGGATTGCGAACCTCATTAGTGCGGAGGTTCGTTCGATTTTGGTTGTTATGTTGACGATTGTTTGTCGATGTTGAAAGTTCGTGATATATTCATTGTATGGGCTGTTACGATGTTATAGGGGCTGTCATGTAGTGCTTTTATTTCCAAGTTTGTTATCATGAAAGAGGATGCTTTTTAGTGTATTTTAAAGTGTCGAAATATCGTTCGGGTGTTGATAAATTGTTCTCAAGCGATTCGGTTAAGTTTTCCTCGATTGCAAATGGTTTTAGTTTATGATTTTAGTTGTCGATTAGGCAAGTATGTTTGATGTCAACTCGATGCCTTGAGATGTGTTTAAGCCCATTTTAGTGTTAAGTCGATATTAGGAAAGTTGAGATACGTTTATGTTAGTCGGATAGTTTTAGTTTCGCGCGAAATCGTTAAATTGTCAAATTTGGAGTTGAATCGGAAAAATGTATATTTGTTAAGCTTGCTGCCATATTTTTCTCGTTTACGCTTTATGATGTTTAAATCTTTATTTGCCTTGATCTAAGTTAAGTCGTGAGTAATATGGACGGTAAGTTTATTTGGAAATGAAGGAATCGCGCGAAACGTTAAAGGTGATTAGTCGCGATAGTTAGTTAAAATCGCGTAAATTTTATGTTGTTCGTTTAGGTTCGCTTATTCTCTTCGTTGAATTCATTAGATTATGGTTTCGATGATGTTGCTTTAGATTCGATTGGCGTAGTTCCAGCATGCTTATGTTAAAATGTTATCTTATTTAGGCAGCGATAAGGCGAAGGAAAGCGAAGTTGTAGAAGTAGCGCGAGATAGAAATTTCAGTCGTTTCCGTGAGTTAGAAATTGGTGAGTGTAAATTGTTTTATGAAATGATTATTACACTATGATTTCTATATGATTTCTATGCTTTCATGAAAGAATTAAACGTTTTAACATTTAAATGAATTTATATGAATGATATACGCTTTACAGGAATGTTATACGCTTCGAATTGTTTATATTTGTATTTAAAGAAATATTGATCGTATAACTTGTTATTGAAATGTGCTTTTATGTTTCGTTTTATAAGCGAAGGAACATGTTTTACAAATATTATTTTAGCATGATAATGGATTTCAAAACCAATGGCTACCCATCCCTATTATGACTGAATTATGATTGTTATGCGGCCGAAGTGCCTTATATCGCGTATGGCATGTCTGTCGGGGGAAAGTCCACTAACTATAGGGGGGGATCGAGTCTGTCATGTCGCCCTCTACGCGTATATAAGGTACTATCATGAATGATGCCCTATGTGCAGCGAGGTAACATACCGCGGCATAGTGGTTATGACTGAGATTGCACGTCCCCACCACCGGTGACCCAAGACCGGGCGGTGATCATGATTTCCCCGGGTCCCATTGGATATATGTTTTATGACTGAGGATTCATTTATGATTTTTATGAGTTTATTTATGAACTTATGATTATGTTATGAACGAATTTTATGATGCTTATAATCTTGTATATTGTTTTCAAGCAATTGTTTATAAAAATGATTATGTAATATCATGAAATTCACGTTTACATAAATTGTTTCGGAACTTGAATTCTTTCAAAAGATTTTGAAAAGGGTATTAAAGGAAACTTATTTAGAACTGCATAACACTCACTGAGCCTTTTTAGCTCATTCTTTTCTTGTTTATTTTGTTTTAAAAACTCCCCAGGCGCAGGTTCGAGTCCTCCAGGCGGCGGATCTCCAGCTCAAGAGTAGGCAAGCTTATTAAGCGACCGAAACTGTGAAATCAAAGTAAATTTTTGATGAACAACGGATTTAACGTGATGTAAATATTTAAGTTTTATAACTTTGATTATGTTATCATGCAAGTGGAATGTTTTATTTTAAGTTTGAAATGGTTTTATTTAAAATACTTAAATTGTGTTAAACGTTGATTTTGAGATGGACCTGAGGTCCCATTTGGAAGTGGAAATGAACGTATGCATTTTGAAATATTATTAATTGTTTTACAGGTGTTTGATAAAGTTGGAAATGTCGGAGAAACAGCCGTTGTGCTGCCGAAAATTTTTATACCCTCAATTTTTATGAATCAAGAAATGAAACTGTTTTACGGCTTAGCTTCACAGAGTCCTTTTAAGTCACCTGCATAAAGACTGTAAGGATTCTGTGGGGTGCCAGGAGGGCTCCGCTCGGATCTCATCAGGGGAAATCCGGGTCGGGTCCTTTCAACTTCACTTATTGATCTCCTTTGCTTTGCTTTTTCTCTCGCAAGTTGCTTCAAATCTCCAGATCTATGCACAAAAATCTCAATAACATTAGATGCAGTTCAATGACTGTTTCGACATACTTCTTTCTCAAAGAAAAACCATAGAAATGGGCTTTCACAAATTTATTCTTACCAAATCTGACTTGATACTCCTCCTCACCCTATTCTCCACCTTTCTACAGCTTGACCTCCCTTCTAAAATTGCATAAACAAGTTTGGATTGGCAGCTGCTCGTCTGCTTCTTCTGATCTACCGATGTCTCTCTCTTTCTCCTCGTTAGATTTTTTTTTTCTTTCTCTCTTCACTCTCTATTTCTTTCACAGTAACTCCCACCATACACACCTATTTATAGGCATAGATCAAACTCTACCTTTATCCTTCAACTTCTTTAAATTTACGATTATGTCGCGTTCTAGAGAATTCTTCACTTTTCCCCAATGTCCTTATCAGTTCCCTTTATTTATAATTTTGCCACTCTTTCTAGAAAAATTTTTATTTATTCAATTAACCCTAAACTTTTATAATTTAAATTTATTTTCGATTCTTTCAAAAATTCTACAAATATTTAATTTCACTACTAAACACTTAAAAATCATTTTATTATTTCACCAACAAGAATATATTAGTACATTACATTATTCTGTACATATGTATAGTAATAACCTCGAGAGAGAGTATTACAAAATATAACAAGTATTACAATCCAAAATATGCATATGCTCATGATCCAAATATACACAAGCGATCTCGTTGGAAACCCCACAATACCCTTCTGTAATCTAACTAGCAAGATCCAAAAGGATGCTACAGAGCGAACCCTTAACTTTTAATCTTTCCAAATTCCAATATAAATTTTCGCATAATCTATATTATGCATGTAAACGATCCTTAAATACTTATATATATATATATATATATATATAAAATAATTTAACACATCACCATAAATATAATTAGTATTACAGTCCAAAATATGCACATGTTCATGATCCAAATATACATAAGATTGATTTCATAGCAATGTTGATCATCTTCGACCCACCTAATTTGAAAGAAGAGAACGGGTACTTTGATCGCTTACTCCTATACTTGGGGAGGTTTTTGTAACATAAAACCAAAATTATAGTGAGCTAAAGAAGCTTAACAAGTGTGTAAATTTTTCTATTTAAACTAATCTTTATAAAATTTACCTCTTGAAAACATTTGAAAAACATTTTTATGAAAAATGTCTTCATATTTAAAAACTTGTATTTTATAAACTTACTATAAAGTTTAAAAGCTCATATTAAATTTAATTCATAAAATGTTAAAATATTTCATAAATTTTTAAAGTATAGTTAAAACATTTTCTTTCTAAAATCCATTTTTAGTGGTATATTTTTCTTTGTAAAAATGTACTAATGGGAACCCAAATGAAGCTATAATCACATAACGATTAATCTAGCGCCGCTTAATGTGAGATTACTTGGCATAAAGCTAGTATCGCACATTGTGAGAAAATTACAAAGACATTTCACTACTACGCAGTGGAACTATACATCGCACACACATAGTCAGATAATACCCTACGCGTGTAGAGGGCGATATGACAGACACAATGGACTCAATCACCCTAATGATAGTGACACGCCCTCCCAACACTTGTCATACACTGCGAGGCATATTGGTCAGGTCTGAATCTACAAAGTCTATAAACTTGGGTAGTCCACTAGCCTTTGAAACTATTTTTTTCATAATTCAAATTGAATATTTTTTCTCCTTTATAAACATTAAAATGTACTAACATATAACATATCATTTCATACATAAACTATTTCTTTTCATGCTAGAATATAAACTCATTGATAAACTAAAAAGAATTAATGAAAATCTATAAAATACTTGCTTGCTTCTCACTCATAACTTGCTTCTCAATTTGCTAATAACCATTCTTTCGTGCCCTCCGCTAGGTCGATGCGTCACCTACATTTAAACTCAAATGTAATTTTTCGCTTAGAACGTCCATACACATAAAACACTTCAATTCCAAACCAGTTCTATTATTAATATAGCTTATAATTTCACTCAGGCTAAAACGGACTGCAACACTGCCTAATCCAGCCCGAGCTGCGAGCTCCGATCAACTCGCCCAGAACCCATTTTCTACTGGCTACTGCCTTCGAGTACCTTAGCTATATTTACACGCACCGCCCAGCTTGTCCTTTGCGAGCTGTTGCCTTCACTCAACTCACGTTTTGCGAGCTACTGCCTTAGTCTAACTCGGATAGGCACTATAACAAGCTATGGTATCACCCAACTATCTTAACAAGCTACTGCTTTGGCCTAGCTCGAACAGGCACTGTAAAAGGGCTACGAGCATCACCTAGCTCGTTATTTGCGAGCTCTTGCTCTAACTCACGCGAACTAAATTATAACATTTCTTTTCCAGACTTTACACTTACACATGGATCAACACATCTCGATCTCAACATTTTCACAATATATATGCACCAGAATTTCATCAATTTCTTTACATAAAACCAGATCACAAACACAACAGATTTTGTAGCAAAACTTAACATCTTACACAACAATCCAAGCACTTCAAATCTCTAGATCTATGCAAGAAAATCTCATTAATATCAGATGCAGATCATGGACTGTTTTGACAGATTTTTCTTTAAAAGAAAACCATAAAAACTCAATCTTACCACTTGATTCTTACTTAATCTTACTTGATAATCTTCCTAAACTGGTTTTTCATCTCTTTATGGTTTGATTTCTCTTCAAAATGGTGGAAGGACCCCTTGGATCTGCTGCTGCTCCCAGATCTGTTTTCTACTCTTATTTGCCGACAACTTTCTCTCTCTCTAGATTTTTCTCCCAACTTCACTTTATATAAACCATCTCTCTTTTACAAAATTGCACCTCAAGTTTATTATAATTTACTTATTGTCATTTTCTAGAGAATTTCTCACTTTTTCAAAATGTCTTTGGCATTTTACTTTATTTATAGTTTTGCCACTTTTTAAATAAAATCTTTTATTTCCATAAATAAGAGTATCTTTTGTACATTTTGCCCACAATACTAGGTTCAGAAAAAGGTATTACACAAAGCATCAATTATGGTCACAAACTTGAATCAATGCTTTTGGTATATATCATGTGAACATGCCATAAAGTTACAGGTACAGAATATGGAGAATCGTTTTTATGCATCCATTACAAGCGAATAGAAGTTAAAGCTACATTGAGGTATTTATTTATTCATTATTTATTGCTATAAAAAAATGACAAAACACTAACTAAGAATAACCAACCCAATTAGGTTGGCACCCCGCTACAAAACCTTATAAAATAAATAATTATATTCTAATGTTACACAAAATCTCACCACGTTATAATTTAGTTTGATTATATTATATGATTGAAATAATGATTAAGTTCATTATTGTTTTTTATAGATGTCGTCTTGAAGTAGAGTTACATGATACATCTAGATCAATTGTTGTAACTTTGTTTGGACAAAATGCTTAGACATTTTCATCCTGTTAAGCTAAACGATTGATGGATCAAACAACTAAGGTACGCTACATCTTACTTATTTAATATATAAACTACTAAATCTTTTGTATATGCCCTGAAATTCACTATCCTTATGTGGATCTCGTACAATGGGTACACTAATTTTAGAATCCCCTTTGTTGTCAATTTGTTTGGTTGGTATGAAGTAGTTTATAAAAGCTAGAATATGTTTGGTAAGAGTTGGTAAAATTTATGCATTATTATTACTCTATTTGCCCTATCATTGAGAATAATAATAATACATCATATTCTCATAAATGATAATCAGGACTTCTTTAAAAAAATAATAATAATAATGATAATCAAGGCTTGGGTCTTTCTTGGGATATATAAACTCAACTCATTTCCTATTTTGACATGTCTTATTTTGGTGTTAGGAGATATCAGAAACTTGTTCCTTCTTTTACTTGAATAAGGATGCAATTTATGCTATAATTTTTTTTCTTCACTAAACACCATCTATATCGAGGTAAAAGACTATTAACCTTAAGATTTGCTAATTATTACAAACTATGGTCTCAGTAGTTCTTGATTTGTGTTCTATAGATAAATTACATTTAGACAAATTTGGGATTAACGTAAAAATATAGATAACTCAATTTCATTGATTAAAAAAATTCAATGTTTATGTTTTAAATAGAATAGTACCAAAATCACTGACTATTCTTAACTATGTGAAAAATTTAATTAATTTTGACTATGTAGGATTGTTATAATATATGTGAATGTATCTTCAAATGTCTTATCAATAATTATAATTTTATTATATGACATGTCTTTGTGAGAAGAAGCTTGAAACAAGAATAACATGATAACTCTCATAGTAGATAATAATATAATCAAGTATCATGTTAATGCTAAACTATTGTCAAATACAAATTATAGTCCATTAATAGATTATTTTACTCATTTTTATGATATTGAATCAAATTGTATAAATTATTTTATATATTGCAATGTGACAAGAAGGAATCCAAGGAATTAAAATTTTTTCCACACTCCATGACTCAAAGATATTTTACATCCATGTCAACGTCTCTCCATTTCAAAAACGTGGAGAAATGAGAAACATGTTCAATATAGTTGCAATTCATGATGTCAAAACTTAATGTTTGATGTTTAGAGGGTAAATATATATGATAGGTTTACAAACATTATTTTTGTTAAAGTGTGTTTACCATAACTTCTGAGGAAAAAAAAAAGGTAGGATTAAAAGCATTTCATTTTGTTTGCATGTAAGTAAAACATGTCATCTAACAATAGATATTTGAACTTTTGTTTTGAATCTTTTAAATACTCTTTTTGAAGCTTAAGATCCAAAATGCTGTGATGTATGTATAAAAACTTTAAACATTATAAATGTTGACTATATGTATAATCTCCCTTTTATATATAATATGTTGTACAGAAGTTTTCTCTTTATCATATTTATTTATTTAATTACTCTCGTCCAAATAAGAAATGTTTGATGTAACTTTTATAATCATTTAAAATTTTATTAATTTATAAAAATATATTAAATCTTTATTTTTTATCTTTTAATTAAATTAAACATATTATAATTACAATTAAACTTAGATTATTATCTGACTTTATATATATATATGTATATGATAGTAATTTATGTGAAAGAATATAATTAATTTAATAGTTAAATTTAAACATCCAATCAATATATATTATTAATAATAATATTTAATTATTTTAATCTTTAAACTTGTTAGATAAATAAAATGAACATAGAGTTAAGCACATGCTTTGCACGTGTGATCACACCTAGTAGTACTTTTAAAATGTATCTATATAAAATTACATCTATATCCTTACTTTTAAAAGAATACGCACCCATAATGTTCACTTGTTTTCCAAAGTCAGGTTAAATACTTTTCCAAATAACCTTATTTTTCTATTAACGATACATAAAAAGGGGGAAGAGCGTTGGTAAACAGTGATATAATTTCACACCCTTAAACTTTGTTTGAAGTTGAAATGATAATTTTGGTCTTGATAAAATATAAACAGACCATCACAGCAAACAGATAGAAATATAAATAAACTATTAAATATTTACTTGAGACCGTCAAGCGTACAGCATGGTTGAGACTGAGTATGGCTGAGAGTACGGTGATGAATGCTGAGAATAGTGTGGTGATGAGATAAGATTTAATATATTGTAATTGAATATTTTTTAAAGTTAATCTTGGTAAGCAAAGTGATATGATACCTATCTCTAGCCAATAAAATAAGGCATGAAATGGAAGACAGTTCTAATTGATAATTAAGTGATTAGTGGGAGGGAGGAGAATAATTGATAGTATGAGACAAGAAAAGTTAACTGTTTCCCACTCCCATTCTTTTTATTTTATTTTATCTTATCTTTTCAAAGGCAGTGGTCTCCTCTTTTTAGATTCATGGTCAAGGGCGGACCGACCTAGGGCCAGTAGCGACACGTGCTTTTCTGAGATTTCAAAAAATTTTAGACAGTAAGAAGCTTTTGGACTGTAATGCACAGAAAAGTTATGCCTTCTATGTATGAATGTGAATGATATTTTATTTTGTATGCATTGCACCGTTGAAAAAGCTGCCATTTCTATTTTTTATTTTAAAAGTTGCTCGCTGTTATGATTGTTTAAAAGCCCCTCCCTGTTGATTTTTTGAAAGCTACCTCTGCCCTTTTTTATTTATTTTTTTCAATTGTTTATTATTTTCGAACACTATTATTAATTCATCCTAATTTTTTTCTTCAAAAAAATCTATTT
The DNA here is from genome assembly GCA_022984855.1 of Dimocarpus longan. Lineage (NCBI taxonomy): Eukaryota > Viridiplantae > Streptophyta > Magnoliopsida > Sapindales > Sapindaceae > Dimocarpus > Dimocarpus longan. The sequence continues at coordinate 10,089,007 of CM041023.1, read as the reverse complement.
TTCGACATTATTTATTCTTCTTAATTTTAATATAATTAACTTTATTTTTTTATTATTTTCATTATATCTATTGATGTTCGAATCTGATCAATAAGATTCTTGAAATCCAAAATTATAATAAAATAAGTAATAAGAGGAGCAAGGCAATGAGAAAGAATTGAAGATGATTTTTTACGTGGTTCGGTCAAGAATGGGCCTACGTCCACGGTGTCTCTTTCAATTTGGAGAGACAATCACTATTACTATATGTTCTCTGGTTATAGCGAAAGAGAGGAGAGCATCCCCTTTACAATAACTTTCACCTCTATTTATAGAGATGAAAGGTACTTCAGTTGTAATACAATAGAAAATAATTAATTACACTTTCCTAAAATTGACAGTCATTAATTGTATGATCAAATTCCGTGAAATCAGGATCTTGATTTGGTAGTTGAGATTTCCGTAAATCTTATTGTTACCATTCTGGGAAAGATTTGGCATGTACGCCACACTATGTCATGAGCTGGTTCTGCTCTGGGCAAACTGGAGCTCATGAGGCAGCTTTGATCGTAACCAACGACTTGATAGCTTGTCTAAGTGAGCTGGGATCAAGTCTGAGTATGTATGTGTATGCGAGTTGCTTGAGTGTCCCGACAGCTTGCCTCTGCGAACTAATACTTGGCAAGCTGGACCCTTGTCTATTAGGTCTATCATTTGAAACATTTCATTGAGCTTTTACCGATCCATGTGCGTAGCTCAAAAATATAAACAGTAATATCTATTTTTTTAGAATTCTTTTATTTTTAATTGATTAATATTTTTATTTAATTATTTTTTTAACTATGTATATATCCTCTCCTATACGGAGAAAATTATTTTTAACAAAATGAATAAAGATATCGATTGAAGTAGGACCAATCATATCATCAATATTTAATTATTAATTGATTCGATTGGAAGATCTGAAGTTTTGACGATGGAAATTATAATTTTACGAAGTTTTTGTTTTATTTTTATTTTTATTTATTTTAATAATTTTATTAGAATTTTTAAATATATGATCATTTTTTAAAAAAATTAACACAAAACTATTTACTTTGTTTAAGATCACGTATATTTTACTTTAAAAATATTTTATATTTAATATATTTTTAATTTTTAATATTTTATTTATGTACCCCTTAATCAGGTTTTTGATTCGAATAACGGGATAGATTAGAAATGACCGATAATCGCACCACTCCGATTTCTCTCTTATTTTCTTGCAAGACAAGGAAGTTTCACCAAATGCAAGCCACTCCGCTTTTCTTTTAATAATATCTTGTAAGACAGCTCATTGAGAAGTATATACATCTTCAATTACCGTCTTGCTATATGGCAACTCGCAACACGAGAGATCAAATTGATTTTAACTCCTCAAATTCATCCTCGTGTCTGAAAAACCAAGCGCAAAAAGGTGATTCCTGAATTCGGAGCTTTAGTTCCACTCTTGTTGTTTCCTTCTAGACACAACGATGCACATTGAAGAGTAGATTGCTCTCCTCTGCTTCCTCTGAACTCAACCGGTCAGTTCAATCTAAGGTTTTAATTTTCTATATGACAATACTTATTATAAGTTTATTTATCTTTATTTTTAAGCTATCAGTTATAATTTATATTTGATCAAACAAGAAAGCAGTTAAGGGGTAATTCTTGTCGCAATGTTGCAGTGATAGACACATGATGATAAGGGTTGACAACTTGAAAGAAATAATACTCAAATTTCAAAATTTGGGAACCTAAATACTTTGGATCCTATTGATACTTTTGTTGATTTATTTATTTTTTGAAAATATTGAATCCTGTTTATTTGTTAAGGATAAATCAAAATAAAATTCAACCGATCAGAGAGAATTTCCTACTTAGAAAGTAAAGAGAAACATCAAGAATTGAATAAAATTAGTACCTTAAGCATAACCTTGTAACTATCATCAACATTATTTTAGTAGTTTCAAGAGTATATTTGATACATTCATAAGTCATAGTTGTTAGTGTTTATATATGTGTGTACCCCCTAGTTCACAATCACATATACTTTTCTTACTTTGTTACGTTTTTAATAAGTCTTCTTTAATTTTACTTTTTGGAAGAGTTGTACTTCAAAAAAGAATTATTCTACTCATGTCTACCATTCAAGAGCTTGAAAAAAAGAATTATTTTACTAATATATATCTACCATCCAAGAGCTACTTTTTTCTGCATTACTAAAGATTCTTGTATAACAAAGATATTTCTTAATTGTAGGAAATTTTCAATTTAATTTGCATAGAAGGGTTATGGTCTACTACATCTGGGGTTCTGTTCTGCCCAACTGATATTGGTTTCAAGTCTGCAGGTAAGATGACTGCACCCTCTAGCATTATGTTATAAATTTTGCAACACCATAAATGTTTTTATGCAACATTAATATGCACATACATTCATGAAACCTGATAGAATATGAGCAAGTTATGTATTTCACTGTATATTACAATGTATCTACAAGGACCTATTTATAGGTCAAAGAGGAAAACAAAAGCGGCAAGTGAATAATCTACACAGGTCAACTGGAATCATATATTATATGTATAGTAACTAAATAAATATGTCACAATAATGAGCATGAATGGTGAGGACTAATATGGTAACAAAACTAAATCAGAACCATTGGTTTGATAGCAATTAGTAAGAAATTGGGTAGATACACTTGAATTTAAATTCTCATCCATTTGTTACACTAATCAAAAGGGTTGATATATTTAATATATATTGGCAAATAAAAATATTAGAATGGGAAGGATTTCTTTATTATTTATGTCTATGTGCATATGTCTTTTAACGACTAATAATCATAGGTTTATATTTGATCGAATAATTATGAAATCAAGGGAGAGTTTTTGCTTTGTTATTTCAACTAAAGACACGTGATGATTAAGGTTAATTAACTTGAAAGATTTGCATAATTTGCAAATTAAATAATTGATTCCTATTGATTCATTTTAGACTAATTTTCTCATATAAACCGGATGGAAATAGTAGAGAAACTTTCTTGATTTATATTATACCATGGTAACAAAGTGGCTAATTGATCAAGGACCAGTTTAGTATTGTCATAGTTTTTAAAGTAATCACTATGCTAATAAAATAGACTAGCATTTGATTAATTCTATTGTTAAAATTGTTATAAATATCAAAAACAGTATACATATGTTTCATAAATTTTATGTTATTGCTGTAAATTTATAAATAATTTAAATTAGACATAAAAATAAATATTTGGCATAAATATAATACTATAGGATAATATTTACTGTATATATGTTGAATAAATTTAAGTTGGTTACTATGAATTTATAAACTATCTAAGTAAAACATGAAAATGAATACTTTAATTTACTTTTAATATAAATATAATGCTATATGATTATGGCTGGGATATAAATATCTTTTTGTTAAAATTAACGTGGATGATTTTAACATTTTCACTAAATCCTCTTTGAAGGTAGATTTGGTTGTAAATTTACAAAGCTCAAGTAAGAGGTGAACATCAATATGGCTGAGATTGCAGTCAACCTTGTTATTGACAAGTTGGGTCCGTTGCTTGTCCAAGAAATCAAATTGTTGAGAGGTGTACATAAAGAAATTGAAGATATCGAAACCGAACTGAAAAGCATTAAATGGTTTCTCAAGGATGCAGAAGCCAAGGCAGCAGCAGAAGAATTACAAGGAAAGAATAGTGATGAAGGTGTCCAACTATGGGTGGAACAAGTGAGAGAAGTGGCTTATTGCATTGAAGATGTCATTGATGAGTTTGCAATCGCTGTGGCCCAACTTCCTCGTGGCAAGGGTCTATTCGGTGTTCTTCATAAAATCAATCACTCAATAAAAAAGTTGAAACTACGCATCAATATTGCCAATGATATTCAAGATATCAAGTCCAAACTTGTGAAAATCGAAGAGAGAAAAAAACGCTATGGGTTCAATTCCATAGAGCAAGGATCAAGCTCTGAAAGAAGAAACATTTTGCGACCAGGCGGCTGTGGAGTTGGTTCATATTACACAGAGGAAGATCAAATTGTTGGTTACGACTCTATAAGAAACAAAGTCAATAAACAGTTGGTAGACAAAATACCCGAACGTAGAGTGATCGCATTGGTAGGCGCAGGAGGATTAGGCAAGACAACTCTTGCTGCTAGTGCTTACAAGAACAAGGATGTGAGAAGCCACTTCATTTGTCATGCTTGGATCTACGTTGGAAGAACATACATCAAGGAAGATCTACTGAAGAGAATGATACAAAACTTTTATAATAGTTCAAAGGAGGAGTCTGCTCCTAGGAACATTGAAGCAATGGACGAGATAGGACTGATTGACATGTTGCGAAAATATTTAGAGAATAAGAGTTACATGGTTGTCTTCGATGATGTATGGAAAGATGAGTTTTGGGCAGATATAGAGCATGCTTTACCTGATAACAATAAAAGCAGCAGGTTAATCATCACAGCACGAAACAGGGGTGTTGCTCGTTTCATACCAACCTCGGTTGTTCATGTCTCTCAGCTTGAAGGTTTGCCTTCAGATGAGGCATGGCAACTGTTTTGTAAGAAAGCCTTCAATGGGTCTTGTCCACCAGAGTTAGAGAAATTGTCAGAAAAGATCATTGAAAAATGTGGAGGTCTACCATTAGCAATAGCAGCAGTAGGTGGTCTCTTATCACAGAAGAATATGATTGTCACGGAATGGGAAAAGTTACTTCATAATTTGGGTTCAGAGTTAGGAAGTGATCCTTATTTAGCAAGTTGCCATAGAGTTTTATCGGAAGGTTATAATGATTTGCCTGCCCATCTCAAGCCTTGTCTTTTGTACTTTGGTTTATTTCCAGAAAGCTATTCAATTAAGCGTGGGAGACTAATACGCATGTGGATAGCTGAGGGTTTTGTTCAAAATCAGTACTATAATTGCAATGACTTTGAAGAAGTTGGACAAGAATATATTGCTGAACTCTTTCAAAGAAATTTGGTTCATGTTTCAGATATGGCTGTCGATGGGAGAGGTAAAACTTGTCGAGTCCATGATCTAATGCATGAGATTATCCTAAAAAAGACGAAGCAACTAAGTTTTAGTCAAATCGTAAGCGAGTCTTGTATGAATCAATGCAAAAAGGTCCGTCGCCTTGCTATACAAAAAAGCATCGATAATGTTCTGAAGAGGATTAGAGACTCAAAAGTACGTTCTATTATTTTTTCTAATATAGTTGAGCTACCGCAGTCTCCTATGAGTACATCATTTGTCGGCAGTTTGAAGTTAGTGAAAATGCTAGATTTTAAAGATTCTTCAATAGTTGATCTTCCTGAAGGAGTGGGAAACCTTTTTCACTTGTGCTACTTAAGCCTGCAAAATACGGAAGTAATGACTCTTCCTAAGACCATAGGTAAGCTTGTCAACTTGGAGAGTTTGAATTTGAAGGAAACTCTTGTGAGTGAGCTTCCAGTTGAGATCATGCATCTGAAAAAGTTATATTACCTAGGGGTAACCCGTTCAGACTGCCCTGATTTTTCTTATGGAGAATGTACAAAAATTCAAGAAGGGTTTGGGTCTTTAATGGATCTACGAATTCTAGGTAACTTGCAATTTAACTCTAAAGCGGTTGAAGAGCTAAAAAAGCTAAGGCAGTTGAGAAAGTTGGGCATTCAACTGGTTAATGGAAATGATATGAAGGATCTATGTTCTTCCATTTCAAATATGAAAGATCTCAAGTCTTTGGCCATAGAATTGATAAACAGAGAAGATATGCTTGATGTAGAATCCATGGCTTCTCCTCCCATGTGCCTCGATCGTTTATATTTGATGGCAAATCTGACGAAGCTGCCGGATTGGATTCCTCAACTTAAAAATTTATTTCGACTGAGTTTAACTCGGTCAGGCTTAATCGAGGACCCAATGAGAGTCCTTCATAACCTGCCTAATTTGTTGGACCTTTTTCTTATAGATGGATACAATGGATTGCAATTGCATATCAAACAAGGTTGGTTTCTGAAACTCAGGAAGTTGCATCTCTATGACTTGAAAGGATTGGAATTTATTATGATAGAAGATGGTGCCATGCCTCTTCTTGAACGCTTATTGATTTTAAGATGCCCACTGTTGAAGGAGATTCCAACTGGAATTGAGAATCTAAGAAACCTTCAAATGCTTGGCTTTCGTTATATGTCAAAGGAATTTCGGTCTCGTATTACACATGAGACGTTGGAGAAGCTTCAACATATACCGAAAGTCATTGTCATCCTTAAGGATGAAGAAGGAGGAGACATATGGATGTCTATCGAAGATATATTGGATTTGCAGCCTAAATCAGTTGAGAGAATACCAGAAAAGGAAGCCAGTTCTTAGTGATGTTAGTAACAGGTCTGTTCCGGTTCCTCTACTCTCTTTTATCTTATCTTCACGTCTATGTTCTTTTACAATTACGTGACTGAATTTTTTTTTTTTTTTTTAAAAGCACAACTAGATAACCGTTAAATTATTTGTTAAAATTTTCTTTATACACATGTATATACTTTAAAATAAAAGTATTAGTTTTCTTTGATACATATTTATATATTATTAATATGATATGTAGTCATCGAATATTTTCATAATTATTTTTAGATTTTTCTTTGTATTTTTATTATATTATCTTCTTATTTAACAAACTAATTTTATGCTTCAATTAATCCTTATGAACAGATGAAGCAATGTGACAGAAGAGCAAAATTCACCCTCCCAATGTATTGAAAACGGTCGCTGTACTTACCTTTTCTTTTCGTTTTTTTTTTAATCGTCGATGTCCGTTGTTAAACTGTATTCTTCTTCTTGGCCGATTTTAGTGTGTATTGTATTATGTATTGTCGCCGCTTATATCTCTCAATATATTATGGTGCTATAACTTATGAGAAAGCGAAGTTTTTTTTTTTTTTCTTGTCCTTTTTGGATTTGAGGAAGATAAGATTTGAATATAAGATCTTTACTTTGTGTAATCAAAGCTAATAGCTTGACAAGTTGATTGCATAATATACTTATTCAAATTACTAAATTCATCTAGCGAATCACTAAATTTATTGAATCTGAATGCCCAGATATAAGCTTTGACATTCATTGAGATTTACGGGGTTGGTAATTTAAGTGTAAGTTTGGGGCTTTGATGATCTTTTGGGTTTCTTAAGCCTCCATTGTCAAGTGATAGCTTTTGGGCTCTAGGGGCATCCATCCGATTTTGTTTTTATCTTTCAATCTTTTTTCCTTTTTGTTTTTTCTTTCCTTTTTTAATTGAGAGTGAGGGAATTCAACTCAATCTAAAATTCTAATTTTACTTGATTCTCCCCGCATATGGTGGTGACATGGTGGTGAAATGGCATTCTGGAATCTTATAGTTCTAATACAAGCATGAAAGGGTAGGTATACACTACTCCACTATTTGGGTGGATGTACTCCACGAATATAATTTTGACATTCCTTTTATTTGATAATTTTTGCTGCAAACATGATTCTCACATGCAAAATAATGGTTGCTTGATTTTCAGAAGCTTATATATTTAAGAAAACTTATAAGAAAAGCTTGTATAAAAAAAAAAAAAAATTTATATCTCAAATAATAATAATAATAATAAAAGGGTAGGTCTGTTCCCTTTACTCTCTTTAAAATCATTTCATGCTTCTGCTGTGTTTACAATTAAATGACAGTTTTTTGTTTAAAGCACGAGTAGATAACCTCTGAATTTTTCTTTTGATGTATTCATATACTTTTAAATGAAAGTACTTGTTTTTGTTTGATATATTCATATATTATTATCATAATTTGTAGTTATCACATATTTTTATAATTGTTTCCAGATTTTCCTCTGAATTGCTATTATATTATATTCTCATATTCAACAAACTGATTTTATGCTTCAGTTAATCCTTACAAACAGATGAAGCAATGTTCATAGTGTGATTGGAGTGGAGAATTTATTTTCCCAAATAATTGAACATGATTTTTTTCTCCCTCTTTTTTTTTTTTTTTTTTTTTTACAATAATTGAACACGGTTATTATCCTTTATATATATATATATATATATATATATATATATATATATTTTTTATTGATTGTGAATATCTACTGTGCGATATGATTGCTATTGTTAAAGTATTTTCTTTCTCAGTCAACTTAAAGTATTTTTTTTTTATAACTGATTCAACTGATTCTCCAAGTTCTGCTATTTCTATTGAGCGTTAATATGTAAATTAAAAAGAATAAAAAGTGATCATTGTTCATATGATTTGATGACATAAAGAACTCATTCAGCTCAATACTGTCCTAGATTTGAATCGCCTGAGTATAAGTGGCCATGAGAGTGTCCCATTGATTCCCTTTGCTTGCCAAATCTTGTACCTAGAAAACAGAGATTACCTATCTATTTATGGATTCAATTTCATTTTTGATAACTAGTAAATTTAGTGGAGGTTATGGTCTATACATAATATAGGGTTCTTTATGCGCCAATTGTGCTATTCTAGGCTGCAGGAGTGCAGGTAATGAATTTTATTACATTTGGAGTAAAGTTGATGAAAGAGCTATATATTGTCTAGTCCATGATCTGATGCAAGAAGAGGAAAAACTGGGTTTTAGTCGAGTCTTGAATGGACAGTCAATGGAAAAACGCATGGCGTCTTACCATGCACGATAGTGATAAAATTTTTAAGAGGATTAACAATCCATTTTTCTTTCCGATACAATTAAGTTACCACAGTCTTTGTAAGTAGTTTATTTGTCACACATTTCAAGCTTATGAAAGTTTTCTAGACTTTGTCTATCAAAAAAAGAAAGAAAAGAAAAATACTAGAATTTGAAGATGCTTTTTTATAGATTATCTTTCCGTAGCAATGAGGAACCTTTTTCATTTGCTCTACTAAAGCCTGAAAAATACATAAGTAAAAATCACTTACTAGGTCCATCATTAAGCTTGTCAACTTAAGAGACTTTGAACTTCAATTAAACTCTTGTGAGAGAGCTTCCAATTGATATTAAGCATCTGAAAACATTGCATTACCTTCTGGTCTACCATTTGGACCGGTCAGTTTCTCTTGTGGAGGAGGAACAAAATTCCAGGATAGATTTGGATTTGGGTCCAACTGAATTCTAAAGTACTTAAGGAGCTCAAGAAGCTTGAGAACATTGGGCATTTGTCTGGTTAACGGAAATGGGAAAGAGTTGTACCCTGCCTGATCTGTCGGAGCTTTGGCTTGTGGAGACATATGATTGAGAGCAAATTTATATAAAAAAAGGTTGGTTTCAAAAACTCCAACTGTTGTATCTCTTCGAATTTGAGGACTGAAATTTATCATGATAGACGAATGGACCATAAGATTACGATTCCTCTGTTTATGATTTCAGATATGGTTAGTTATAGAGAGGTGAAGATCAATATCGCAACAATTGCAGTGAGCCTTGTTATTGACAAGTTGGGTCCGTTGCTCATCCAAGAAATCAAATTGCTGAGAGGTGTATGTAAAGAAATTAAAGACATTGAAATCGAACTGAAGAGCAAAAGATGTTTTCTCAAGGATGCCGAAGTGAAGGCAGCAGCTGAAGAATTATAAGAAAAGAAGAGCAACAAAGGTATCCAACTATGGGTGGAACAAGTTAGAGAAATGGCTTATTACAATGAAGATGTCATTGATGAGTTCGTATTTACCATTGCCCAACTTCCTCATGGCAAGGGCCTCATTGGTGTTCTCCAAAAAATCAATTGCTCTATAAAAAAGCTGAAACTGCACCACAATATTGCCAATGATATCCAAGATATCAAATCATTACTTGTCAAAATAAATGAGAGAAGAAAACGTTAAGGTTTAAATTCCTTAGACAAATGATCAAACCATGAAACCAAAAATATTCTGCAAAATGGTGGATATGAAGTAGGTTCGTTTTACATGGAGGAAGATCATATTGTGGGTTATGAATCTACAAGAAAAGAACTTAAGGATTGGATGGTGGACAGAAAACCCCTGCACAAAGTAGTTGTGTTGCTTGGAGCTGGAGGAATAGGCAAGACAACTCTTGCTATTAGTGTTTACAAGAACAAGCAAGTGAAAAGCCATTTCGATTGTCATGCTTGGATCCAAGTTGGGAAAGCATACAACAAGGAAGATCTAGTGAGGAGAATGATACAAAAATTTTACAGTTCAATGGATGAGTCTGCTCCTAGGAACATAGGGACAATGGATGAGATGGAATTGATTGACATGTTATGAAAATACTTGGAGAAACAAGAGTTACTTGGTTGCGTTTGACAATGTTTGGAAAGATGAGTTTTGGGAAGATGTAGAGCATGCTTTAATTGATAACACCAAAAGCAACAGGTTAATTGTCACAATTGTGGAATAAGGGAGTTGCTCATTTTATACCAGCCTCAGCTGTTCGAATCTCTAAACTCGAAGGCTTGCCTACAGATAAAGCATGGCAACTTTTTTGCAAGAAGGCCTTTTAACTCTAATGGGTGATCATCCAAATTAAAGGAATTATCAAATAAAATCTTTGAAAAATGTAGAGGTTTACCACTAGCTATTATAGCTGTAGGTAGTCTCCTATCAAAGAAGAACAAGACTGCAATCAAATGGCAAATGTTATTTGATAATTTGGGTTCAGAGTTAGGAACCGATACTTATCTAAAAAGTTGTAACAGAGTTTAATCTGAAGGTTACAATGATCTTCCTCATTACCTCAAACCTTATCTCTTTTACTTTGGCTTGTTTCCATAAAGCTATTCAATTAGCTGCAGAAGGCTAATTCATCTATTGATAGCTAAGGGATTTGTTCAATTTCAAGACAGCAATAGCAAGGACCTGAAGAAATTAGAGAAGTATACATAGTTGAGCTCACTCACATAAGCTTGATTCAAGTTTCTACAAAAGATTTCGTCAGAGAAGCTAAAAGATTTTAAGTCCATGATCTGATGCATGACATCATCCTTAAAAAGATAAAACAATTGGGTTTTGGTGCACCCATTAACTAATAAGATATGAATCCATCAGGAAAAGTTCGGCGTCATACCATACATAAAAATTCTGACACTATTTTGGAGAAGCTTAACGACTAAAAAGTTCGTTCCATTATTTTTCTTGATCGAGTGAACCTACCACAATCTTTCATTAAGAAATTAACGTTTGCTTCCAACTTTAAGCTAAGAAGAAACTTCATTCGGTCATTAAAGTTTCAAAAAATATCAGATTTTTAAAACTCTTTTGAAAACAATTTTTTTCATCCATAACTTTTCCAAAACTCTTTAAAAAAAAAAAAATCTAAACCGTCAGTCAAACCAAATAGAAAATTGAAAAAGACGCAATTGTCCCTCCTCATCTAAAATGACCGTTTTACCCCTAATAAAATAAAATATTATAAATGTTAGAATAAAAAGTTGACATGTGTACAATAATATGATTATTGTTTTTTTTTTTTAAAAAATATGATTATTATTTTTTTAAAGGGTGAATTCTAAAACCCCCCAACCATTACATGAAAATAAAGAAACCACCCCGACTTTTTGAAAATGAAAGTTTTGCACCTTGCCGTTAGAATTTTCGTTTGAAAAAGTGCTTCTAACCCCTGCAGACAACAAAAAGATGAATTTGCCCTTGTTTTATAAAAAATGTTGTTGAAGGACGATTTGTGTCCTCCTTTTATGACCATTGCTTTCGCAACGACTCTTTTTGCACATGTATAAAATGTCCACTACATAAAAACAAATGCAACTCCCTCATTTTTCACACAGCTCAAACAACTCCTATTTTTCATTCATTTCACAAGAAAAACATAGCAAAACAATGTCCCATTTTCCATTCATTTCACAGGAAAAAAAAATTGCTAAACACAAACAAGCATGCTACTGAATAGGGAGTCATCAGCAAGCTCAACATACAACATCAATAGTGGAGCAATTAAATTTAATAACAAGAGGTGTTTGTGCACAAAAAAAAAAAAAAAAAAAAAAAAGCAGCGATAAAAATTTCTGAATCCGAAAAAACCCCAAGCAAATTGTTTTTTCATTGTGAAATAAGACAATGCAAATACTACTCTTTTTGGGAGTCAATATCAAAAGAAATAAGCACAATAGCTAATTCATTCAGGTATGATTAAAATGAAGGAGAAATGCAAGTCCTAGAAGCCAAAATGAGCAACCTAGAAAGCTTACAAGCAAGAGTGCAAATACTATAAACATGCTTTAATCATAGAATACAGAAGATGAGGGCCATCCAGGGAAGGCTAAGGGTGATGATGATAGTGAATATCTTTTTCTTCGGTATTGCAAAAATGTACTCAACATAAGTAAGTAGCATACTAGCATGATGTAACCATAGACAAAAACTATGTATTTGATGTAATGACATGTACTTTGGTATTTATATATTCCATCAGCAACAAAATAACCCAAAAAATCAAAGTTCATGATGTCAAACCTATGTTCATGTTGCTAGCAAATGCAACCAAAAGCCACGCAATTGTTTTATTAGTTGAATAATCGTAAACAAAAACCAAACCTATATAAACTGCTAGCAAATATCAACATAGTGATGATGATAAGCATCAAATAAAAATATCTTGTGAATTTAAAGTTAGATAATAATAACAGAAGCTTAACTGAAACTCATCACTGCATCACTCCTAGCAAACTTCTGATTGAGACCAAAACAGAGTTGGTAGTTGTGAAGATGAGGCAGCAGCTTATGAGGATGGAACTTATGCAGTGGAGGTAGCAGCTGATAATAAAGGTTGTGAAGTGGAGGCACCATTTGTTTCTCTTTTTGTGCACAAAGAAAAAAAGATTAGAAATGTCAACAATTTTTCAAAAAAATGCAATAAAACCGAAGTGGTTCACCTTTGTGGTTCTGCTAGCAAGTGGTTGGGTGTAGGTTCTTTTGTTGTGTCTAGCTGTCTTGCATTTGGTGCAAATGATGGTCCCACCCCTTCTAGAAGCTGTCTTCTTTCCAGGTTCTCTCTTGCTTTGTTTTTTACTAACTCCTTGTTTCACAAGTGGTGGAAGCATTAGCTCTCATCAACAGCTCGAATAGAGAGGTGTGGTGTAGGATGAATAATTGATGTGTAGACTTTCAAAATGGTAGATTTTTTCAAGCTTAGATGTGCATATTTGGATGCTGACTCCCTTATAATGGATGAATAGGTAATTGCATGCATGCATACATGACAACATGGAATATCATTAATCTGCCACTCTCTACATCCACAAGTAAACAAATGCAATTTAAATATATGAGACCTAATTGGACCTATAATCTCAAACTCATTGTTTCCTGCAAAAAACAACCTAAGCACCCAACTCACTCTATTAGCTTCATAAGCCTTGCGAACTCCTTTAGTCGTATATCATTTTTTCATTTAGAAGCATCCACCGTCCTTTGTTGGAGCTTTTGCATCACTAATCTTCTAATCCACTCCAACAAACTTAGATATGTTTTGGCCTATGCTCACCTAATATCTTATTGAAGGACTCCGTAATGTTATTAGTAACATGGTCACACTTTATCCTAGGGTCAAAACCAAACCTAGGCTAAGATTATTGAGGAAATATGTCTGACAACCATTTCTTAGCTTTCATATCAACACCACCTATCTTATTCATCACCCTTTTGTACTCATGCAAAGTATAATTCCTTGAGGCCTCGCAAAAAAGGTTTTTCTACTTTTGACTAGGGTATTTAGTCTTAAAGTTGGCATATATATGTTTTGCACAAAACCTCGATATGAAACAATTAACATAAAGTTAGTATGTGTGTAATAAATTGAACTTGTAAAACAAAATCCAAGAATATTACGAATTAAACTATTACTTTATGCTAGCATTGGGCCAATATGTTTCCAATGCTTTAATCACTCTTTTTGTTCTATCGCTCATGAAACATATTGGTTGATCATCTGGATGGCACAAAAACTATTTTAAGTAGGCCATAAACCAGCTTTAACTATACTATGTCTATCTTTCGTAAATACAAACTACAAGTGGGAAGAGACTGAAGTTGGCATCTAATCCCACTACAAAATGTAAGACACTTATGTATAGGTCGTTCAAGTGGCGGCTATCAACCCTAATGAAAGGGTGACATCCATTCAAAAAGCCATTTTTCTATGCTTCAAATGAGAGGAAAAACCTATGAAAGATTGGCTCAAGTTGTTGCATTCGAATATAAGATGCTGACCTGAATTAGTATTTACAACCATGTAGGCATACGGCCTTAGCATCTTCATACCTTCCATATGCTCTATTGTAGCCTCATCAGTGCTCTCTTCTTTACACCATACAATCTAAACCAGTCAACACTGACATTAAACTTCTCTATTAACAAATCAGTAATGACGTCAACTTTAATGTAAAGATTACTCTTCAAAAGATCTTCAAACTTTGAGGCAATTCACTTCACCTTTGCCTCCTTATTCTTACACACTCAATTACGCTCATGCTGACCATTATATGACTGAATCTTCATTGACATCAATCATCCTTCTTACATATATTCTCCACAAACAACCCTTGGCTTGACATATGTATATTATTTTGTCTTTATATTCTTCAATCTTTTCGAAACCACCCTTTCATGAATAGTATAATCCTTCAAAGTAGCCCTCATGTATAGACAGTTTCATGAATTTGGTTTTTCTTAAATTCTACTTCACCATCTACCATCCTTTTGAAAGCTTTACCCTTCATCACTTTTACTAAATAAGTGTCATTGTCTTCCATATCTGAATCACTACAAAACTCATGATATTCATACCCCTCAAATGCATCATCTAATTCCTTTACATCATCACCCTGCACATTATCTACATGATCTACATCATCTACATAATCTACATGATCTACATCATCTAGATCATCTCCTTTATCTAAAGCATCTTTAGCACCTGAAGTTGCACCTACCCCTTCACCATCTTCAACATCATCACATAAAATATCTAATATTTCTGTGTCACTCCATATTTTACCAACATTTTTATCTCCCAATATGATCACATTTGCATTAGGGGTAGAAAAGGAAGCTAGGGTTCCTATTGGGGTTGATGGCTTTTCTACAACTTCAAATGTGATTTTACTGCACTTGTATATACTAAACATATGAAACACATCAAATATCTGACTATCCCTAGTTATTGCTAGCTTCTCTGCACACCATGGTAACACAACCCAAATATCATAGTCCTTCATTAGGTGTGCATTGGTTTTTTATATGGCAGCCAGGAATTCACGTAGGACAAATGTGATGATATATGATTGGCATCCTAATACCCTGGCTTAACCACATCAGCACCATACTTCACACATATGTTACACTCATCCACTTTCCACCGTTGACAACAAAAAAAAAAACATCCATGTTCAATAAAAAAAAAAAAAAAACATGCATGTTCAATCAACATTAATTTTCATTACACTAACATTTGAATAAAACATAATATGCATTATAGTAACATCAAACATACAACATAAATACATGCATGTTCCATTAAAAACACCTAACATGCTGGAAGCACCCTAAACTAATCAACTACATTCTAACATAAAAATGCACGTAATATACACATTATTTTAATAAAACATGACATAACATTCAAAGAAAAATACCAACATTCATACATACAATAAACTAAACACACCCTTATAAAGACAACCTAAAAACATGCATTGACTGTATGATTTTCATTAATTTTTTAGAGTCAAATAAAACCCCCAAATTTCACATAATCTTCAAACCCTAAAATCATAGCGTGACAAAATTATGTTTCGATTATCATACATCCACATGCTGTAACACACACTTGAACAAGACTAAGCAAAAAATTTTGAAAACAAAACCCAATGCTTTTCCATTTACAAAAACCCTTTCTTTTGTCGAATGTACTGTCAACAATGGATAAAAAAGTAAGAAAAAATAAACTATCGAAACATAGAAGATGCATGTTTGGAATCCATAAAACCTTATACGTAGACAAACTATACCAAAAACCTTACCTTACAAGGCAAGCACCTTCGTTGCTTCGACTTCAAGCTTTCGTCCTCAAACCTTTTCCACCACACCTTTGAGCACCCTTAACACTGATGATTAATTTGTCACTAGTTTGCCTACATGCAGGGAATAATGGGTTCGTTAGGGTTTATGTGAAGATTGTCAATTACTTCATGAAGACGAACCAAGTCGGATGGTCTCGTCTCTCTCTTCAACAATCCACATGGACTACCACGATGGCATTTCTGGTCCTTTATATATATATATATATATTTATATATATTATCATTTGCTTATTCATTCACATTTATTTGCACATTCAATTACCATCTTACCCTTAATCTACTAATGGCAACAACATTTTCAAATGAAAATTATAACGATAGAATGCAAAACCTTTATTTTCGAAAGGTCAGGGTGATTTCTTTAATTTCATGCAATGGTTAAACTGGTTTTTTAGAATTCACCATTTTTTAAATTAAACAATAATTTTAAAAAAAAATCAACCCAAATAATTTTTTAAAAAATAAATAAAACCTTCTCAATAATTAAAAAACAATAAAGATTTAAGAAAAAATTTAAAGAACAACACCAATGAAATCTCAATTGGCATCACCATTTTTCTCTCTCTCAATCTTTCATCTCTCTCTTTCTCTTATTGTCTCCTTCAATTTTTTTTTTAATTAATGTTGTGATATCGAACCCAAAACCAACTCTGATTTTAAGTTCGATGGAACCCTATCAAACCTAGAACCTTAGGTCTCGGGTTCATTCCCATTGTTCACTACCCTTTTCTTGCTGGAGATTGGATTTTTTGGGTTTTCTGTCATCATTGTTGGAAGGTTTGTGGGTTTGGAAAAGGATCCATGGTAGGTTTTATGGGTTTTCTTTCTTGAAACTTCTCTCTCCATCTCCCTAATTTTTTTCCTTTTATTTTGGATTGATGATTGAAGATGTTGGGTTGATAATTGATGATGGTTTGGGAGATTAGTAACTATTTTCATAGGAAATTGATGTTGGTCTGGAAATATGCGTTTAAACTGGTTTGAGTTTCCAATGGAAACTCAAAAATTTGGGTTTCCATTAGAATGAAAACCTAGAAAATAATGAAGACCCAAATTTCTAGGTTTCCATTCGAATGGATACCCAAAAGCTAGGGTTCCATTTGATTGGAAGCCTAGTTCGGGTTATCGATGAAACCTGTTTTTTTTTTTTTTTTTTTTGATAAATTGTTTTGATGTTTTTGTTCTTAATATTGTTGATGATGATATTGTTGTAGGAGATAATGATATTGATGAAATTGTGACACTGTTGATGATGTTGAACATTATGGGAGATGTGTTGATAAATTGAGTTGATGATGTTAATAAACTGAGTTATTTAGGTTGAAAATGATGGAGATCCAACAGATTGGATCTCTATTGTTCATCTTTTTTATAAAATTAATTTTAAGTATATAATAAATTATTTTTTTATTTTTTTTTAAAATTTTGTTATATGTTTAAAATCCTAGAAATCCATGTGTCACGATCTTAGTCTTTCACATAAAAATACCATTTTACCTTTCTCACCTAAACAATTTGTCACCATTAACCGTCAATTGATTAACTGCTTTGATTTTTCTAAACAGTTTTGGAAAAGTTAGGGATGAAAAGAACTATTTCTAAACAAGCCTTAAAAACCTAATATTTTTTGAAACTTTAAGGACTAAAATGAAGTTTCCTTGATCATAAACCGTCTTCTCGAAGGCTTTCTCTCTCTTTAAAGAGAGAAAGTTATCTCAATTTTAGAGAGAGAAAGCATTGTAGAAGGTTGTTCCCTACTCGATCGAGACCATTTTCGGTGTATCTCCACTTCACTTCTCTCTCGATCTTCGTCGATGTTCTTCTTTTCTGATTTCCTTTTAGAGTTTTTTTTTGGTTTGGGGTTTTTAGGGTTGAATCCAGTTGTTAATTGGATCCAACTCTAAAAACCCATTTGTTCTAGTTCCATTTGTGTAGTTTCCAAGTGTTGGGTGAAAATTAGTGATTGCATGTCTACTTAATAGTCAGAAACAAGGACAGTCTTGCAGGGTTTCAGGGGATTTTTGAGCTACAATCGAGGATCTCATAATGCTTTACGGATGGTTTATTTAAGCTTGAAGATGATCTGATTGTTGTAACGATGTTCCTATTTGAAGCGCCAGACTCCTATCTCTGGGTAGCTATCTTTGTCAATGCCTTCTAGATTTTAGAGGTAGTATTGTATAGGATCTTTTGAGTGGTACTAATCTTCAATTATGTTATTAGCTTTGTTTTAATTTGTATTTAGTTGTATGGGTTTGGCCTGTTTTGTGTTACCTTGCCATTCCCATGATTGGGAACTGCATGGTATTCCTTCTGGTCTTCCTCACTTGTTCCTATGATGAGGACAAGCTTTGGTTTGATGTATTTGTGCATGTATGGTAGCCCCAAATTTGGCTGATTTTAGGATTGTAAATCTTGGTTCATAAGTTTGGGATTGTTATGATATTTCTAGTATTTCAAAAGAAACAAATAAAAAAATAAAAGAAGTTTCCCCTTAAGCTCATAGAAGTGCAAGAATTTGAGGATGCTCTAATAGATTATCTTCCAGAAGGAGTGGGAAACCTTTTTCACTTGCACTATCTAAGCTTGAGAAATACAAAAGTAAAAGTACTTTCTAAGACAATAGGTAAGCTTGTCAACTTAGAGACTTTGGATTTGAAGTATACTCATGTGAGTGAGCTTCCAATTGAGATCTAGTATTTGAAAAAGCTACATTGTATGTGGATTTATCGTTCAGACCTTCCCTATTTCTCTTATGGAGAATGTACGAAAATTCAAAAAGGGTTAATAGATCTGCGAAAGCTAAGTGGTGTGCAAGTGATATGTTAAAGGAAATTGCATTAAACTCTTTGTTTGTAACACATGAGACATTAGAGAAGCTTAAACATGTACCCAAAGTCACTGCCAACACTGAAGTGGATGGAGGACTGTTAGTTATGTCTGTCAAAGATATCTTGGATAGGCAACGTAAATCTGGCAAGGCATTACCAGAGAAGGGAGGGCGACACTACTGCCTGTTAATTAATAGGTTGGTTTCTCTCAGCTCTCTCTTTTAGTTGGATGTTTAAATTTGTTTTACAGTTAGATGACTCTTAAATTTGCCTTCTGCTGGGTATATACATATTTTTATATCAAGTGTTTGTTTTCGTTTGATGATGTGATAGACTTCACATATTTTTACAATTTTCTTAAATTCTTCCCTCAACCTTGTTGATATTATCTTTTCTTATAAACAAACCGATTTTAACGTTTTAATCAATTATGATATTTTATTTATTGTCAATTAAAAGTTTGTAATATTGCTGTTGCTAATGTATTTTTCATAAACTTCAGTGTGTAATACATATTTTATAAATATGTGTTTGTTATTATATGGATATTAATTCTATTTATATTTGTACATTTTGTGGTTCACCATAAATAGATAAAATTTATACTTTAATCTACATATTGGACCATATTTTCTTTTGTTTTTTTTTTTTCTTTTTATAGTGGGAGTAAAATAAAATATCAATTAGACAGTACAGATAAACCAAATCTAGGTTCAGTTCACAGATTAGGATTCTCTCATATCTTTCTTCATAAAATATATAGGCTGGTACACTTATTGTTTCAACCTAACATAATCACATAAGGCTTCGGTTGTCAAATGCAGGTGCACAGTTAAAAAATACGGAAGTTATTGTTTGGTCAACTTCTACTTGATGGAGCAAGACAGATGGACTTTAACCACCCATATCTAGCTCAACAAAACTGGTCAAATGGTTGGTTTCTATCCATTGCAGGTTTTGGGCTTTTTCGTGGGCAGATATCAAATTGTCTAACGTTTTAAAAATTTTAGTGCATCAAATCTAAATGTTGTTGGTGAAGAAGGTTTCAGTATTGTAGTTGTAACTTGTAACTTGTATTATCTCTTTTTATATATAAATCATTTTGATAATGGAGCTTTGTTGCTTTCGCTATTAGTGTAATATTGTTGCTTAATTTCTTTGATGGTATGCAAATTATTTTAAAATTTTTATGCATATTGTTGGGCTAAATGTAAGGTCATGGGTGGGGTCCATCCAAGATAACCTATACCTAAGCCCAAGATGCATTTGGATTGATAAAAGGAACTGCAGGGGCAGTTATATTCAGTTGCCAACACAACTGCTAGGAAGTTTTATAAATTTATAAAGGGGTGAATGAGTGATTTACAAACACTCTAATACACTTACAATAAAACCTACCAAAACTAAATAAAAGGCACAACACAGAACAGAGCAAATACATGAGAGAAAATAAAGAGAAGACAATTGGCAAAGGCAAATAGCACTATGATTTGAGGTTCCTTTCTATCAATATGATTGGAATCCGATCAGTTAAACAACCAGGATCTAGAAGAATTTCCGTTGTACGAAATAAGTAAGTTTTCTGTTTAGTTTGATCGTTTTGGATGATTCGTGTATTGCTTGAATTGTTTTCACAATG
Source organism: Dimocarpus longan (assembly GCA_022984855.1). Taxonomy (NCBI): domain Eukaryota; kingdom Viridiplantae; phylum Streptophyta; class Magnoliopsida; order Sapindales; family Sapindaceae; genus Dimocarpus; species Dimocarpus longan. Next base: position 10,068,439 of record CM041023.1, on the reverse strand, counting down.
TATAAGCAAATATGCTATTTCTTTGAGAGGTACTCTATGCTTGGTTCCATCGTCATGTACAAGGGCAGCAGTGTCGTAAAGGCGTTAATTGATTGGTTCAAAATACAGAGCAGTATATCATATGGTGTTACTGTTGTCGTCAACTTTATGTTTATAGAAGAAGGCCCCTCTTGATGTTTAATAGCCAGTATATCATTGTGTTTCTTTAGCCCTCAAAAGATTTATCATGCCCAGAAATTAAAGATAAACAAGTTCACACATTTTTGGTCTCCTACAAGTGTAGAATGGAACAGAGAGAAAGGTCACATGGTAATTGTGCACAGACAATGAAGCCAAAGTGGAGAGGGCATGCATTTGGCTTGGAAATTGATATTATAATGGATTATAATCAACACTGAGAAGACAGTGAAAATTACACACTAAAGAAATTGATATGTTTGGAAAATTAATGATTGTGGAAACAATTTATACATCATTTTTGGAAAATATTCCTAACATCAAGTTTTACTTTAAAATTCTAAAAAAGAAAAAGTTGTTGGGCTTCATTATTATTTGGATCTGATCCATATAAACCCAAACAAGTGTGACCTGATAAGAATTTGGATTGGAACTAGTTATTGGATCTGATAGCAATCATTGGTGGTTGTCAGATGATAACAGCCTCTTGGTTGGCAGTTTAAAAACACATAATTTTAGTTTTACGTTTTAAGTGTCAAAGGGCACTTTACATTGTGATTAGAGAATTTGGTTCCAGTCCATTGGTGATAAGTTCTGACTGATTGAACAACTCTATTTGCCGGGACATTAGGGTGAAAACTGTTTGTTTTTAATTTTTGTTTTGATATACAGTACACGTTTGCTTTCACTAACAATTCAATTTAATTTGCATAGTGATTAAGAACGTATACCTATCACTTCAATCCAAAACTATATCATCTTCAACTAATGTGCCAAAATATCCGCCTAATAAGCCCAAAGTTGTTATATATGTGGTCTTCTACAGGTAGGGGTGGGTACAAAAACATTACCCAATCAAACCGATTCGAAACCGAATCGATTTCATGTGTTCAATTCGAGTCATGTAAAAATAACAAGGGTGTTGCAGAACCGATAATATTTCGATTCAGTTCGGGTTTAGGTGTCCAAACCCAAACCGAACTAAAAACCAATATATATTTTTTAATTTTTTATATAGGAAAATCACGCATGTGCCCTCAGGGTTATTCAAAATTTTGAATAACCCTAAGAGCACGTGCATAATTTTGAAACTAATAACGCAAAATCAAACTTAACCAGTCATCATTCCAATGAGTGTTTTCCATTCTCTTTCCTCTCTCTTCTTCACAGATAAGAGACGCCAATTTCTTTTTCTTTCTTCCCTCTTCTTTGTTTCTTGCTTCTTCATTATTTACCTCCATTTTCCTCTCTGTTTCTGTTAGAAAAAATTGATAATAATAACAGGTAATATTATATCAAAATAAAATTTTGGAGAATCTCCGGATGACAACGAATTTGTAATAGAAAAAATAATAATAATAAAATCAAAAAAATTAAAAGTGTTTGTGTTAAGGCCCATAATAATTATAGTGTCCCTAAGACAAATTAGTTGTTCATCCTTTGAGTTGTTCAGTGTTTGTCTCGCATGATACAACAACACCAACCAGACTTATCTAGTGAACTAAACAATATCTGAACGTCTATCATTTTGAACATTTACACTAGGAATAGTGTCTGAAAGAAAATAAACAGAAAGACAAAATGAATTCTCAGTTGTCTCTAAATAACTAGAAAATATATCAATTTATAGTCTCCATGTGTGTAGTTACAAAATTGATTAGAAATCAGCTATTATACTAAATCGACAGTTACACTTGAAAATTCAAACTTATAATTAATATTAATAGTTACAATTTGAATATTCAATTTTTTCATTCATGACAATTAAAACTGTAGTTCAATTATACAGTTAATACTTGATGTTACAATTTTAAAAATTAAATTTGCAATTTAATTTTTCAATTAAACTTTTTCAAATTTTTTTTTTGGAAGAACACTTTTTCAAATTCAATAAATGCATTTATGACACTTAATCCATCAATTATATTTTAAAATTAAATCTTGAATTCAATTTTCATTCATCCAAGTTCCATTTTTTACATGAATCCATCTTGATCCATTTCAATTAAGATCTTTAACCCAACAAAAAATAGGTCCTTAAAATGGGTGCTTATCCTATTTTTCCAATAATCCCCCACATAAATGAAATTGACAGAGGAGACAAATATTATAACTCAAAAAATGCTTATGATTGGTGATAAAGTTCAACAGTCAGATTATGCATAGAATAGGTAGGTTTTAGCCTTTGAACTTTCCCTTATGAAAATATATTTTCCTTACTAGTTGATCAATAAACGCGATGTCCTTGAGCTGTTCTATCATTTGTGTAAATGATTATATACCTCACATAGAAATCTTTCTTAATACAATTCAGTTCTCACTTATGTTCGCTTTGGCCATGAACATCTCTCTGGTTCTGTAAAAGTTTCTAAAGAATTAATCCCCCACTATTCTTGTTAAAAGTAGCCCCACTTTTCACTCACATAGATGATCTCCTAATTTAGAGTAACCTGCATTACTCCACTTAGATTCCGGCACATAAAGATTATTAAAAACATAGCTTATCCTAACTCTTATGAGCATCACTATTTTGTTATAGAAATGGACAAGATGATAACCTTTAATAGATAGAAAGGAAGATATCTTTTATAGTGATACAACCAACTCTTTACAGTAAGGTTGTCCCATTAAACCTAGATCTTAAGATCTTCAATCATATAGGTTGGGTTTCCGTTATAATGACTTATTATTTCATGAGCTTCAGTGTCATTCCCTTGATGATTTTTTAACTAACTCTTTATTTAACGTTTTGGTTAACGGATCTGTAATGTTATCCTTTGACTTTATATAGTTAACAGTGATAACGTCAGTTGAGGTAGTTGTCTCATGGTATTATGTCTATGATATATATGTCTAGACTAACCATTATACATACTGCTCTAAGCCATTCCTATAGCAAACTGGTTATCATAGTTGATGCAAATTACGGCAATTGACTTTGGTCACATTGGAATATTTTCTAGAACATAATGTAACCATTCAACCTCTTTAAATTTCACACTTATCCACATAGGCTTTGATGGATATTAATTTTACCATAAAATTTCTCCATATCAAACCTCACAAAGTTTGAAAACTTTAACATAATAATCATATACTAGAATAATACTCATAGTCTGTGAATAGTACATACACCAGGTAAATTCATAAGAAAGAGAGATCGGTCATAATGGGCACACTTAAATACGAAGTCCTTCCTAGCCAAAACATTTCTTAGGCATGCACATCTACCCATCACATTTTACCTAACAACAAATTCAAATTTCATTATGGATCCGGTTATACATATTTGTTTTGAGAATTTCCATAAATCCTTGGCTGTCTTTTTAGACATGTACTCATTGTACAAAACATTAGTCAAACCATTCACAATATAAGTCCTAAAAAGGGAATTTGAATGGCTCTATGCATTAATGGCACTAATGGCTTGAATGTTTATCTCGCCATTTTTTTTTTCTTTAGGAGCATCTTCCATTAAGAACCTTGCATGGTTTAGGGTGGTCAAATAGTCTCTTGTTGCCACCTCTTTGAAATTCAAACCTCTGAATTTCGTCAATTTTTTCAAATAGTTCATAGAAACTGAAACCAATATCATTGGATTATCCAACTATGCAATCGACAAAGTTATTGTCACATATGCACTCAAAAAATCAAAAAAAAAATAATAATAGTATTTCAATATATTATTAATTCTATTGATTTCATAGTTACAAAATATTAATCTAAGAATTAATACTGCAAATTCAATTCAAAATTAAACACAACTGCAGTTATAAAATTTAAAATAATTCTATAAATTCAATTCAGAAGTAATCATATCTGCAGTTACACACCATAATTGTCATTCAAACTTGCAATTATTCATATTTATTTCATCAATAAATCTTTCAGTTACAACTACAATTGCCACTCAACCTTGCAATTATTTCATTTAAATGCAATCAATTGTAAATTTCTGTTACAATTGCAATTCAAAACTTATTCAACTTAAAAAAAAAATGTTTTTTTCATTCAAACTTTAATGAAATAATTAGCTTATTAAACTAACATAATTGCAGTGAAATCAATTGTAATATTCACTTACAATTGTCATTCAAAATTTAAATAAAATTACTTATTTCATTCATAACTGAAATGAAATATATAAGTTACTAATCCAATTCATTATTTCATGAAATCAATTGCAATTATTTGTTTAATTCGAAAACCGTAAATGAAATAATTCAAATGAAATTAATTGCAATCATTTTATCATTATTTCAATCAAATGAAATACTTAGTAGCAACTAATTCAAATTCAGATAACTTTAAATTCCAACGGGTGATCTTTGAGCTTCAATTTCTCATTCACCCAATAACCATTTTGGATTTATAATCACATTAATTCGATATCCTCACGAAGAACATGATCACCTTGATCTTCCAAAATAGAGATCAAACCTCAATCAAAATGGTTTATAAAATCAAACTTTAGTGACTTTAGTGTTTCAATTTTCTAACAGTTGACTTAAACTGTTAACATTCATATCAATCATTGTAGTGACCTGACCGATATTTATGGCAATATTTACAGCGTCGAGTAGGACAATGAAGAACGCCATGTCCTGGTAGCTTGCAATAATGACAATGAGATTTCTTGATATCAAATTGCTTAGAATGAGTGGCAAGTACAGTGTCCATACGAGGAGGCTGTAAGGTGGCAAGACGAGTCTTTTCGGAAATGAGTTTAGAGATAGCCTGCTCAAGGGTCGGTAGGGGATGACGATGAAGAAGAGATGCACGAGTGGGCTCAAAAGTATCAATGAGGGCCATCAGAAACTGTATTAAACGTTGGTGATCCCTGTAAGTATTGAATTTCTCAGCATCTCCATTATCAGTCCAGGTGGGCTCGGAAAGTGCCAGTTGATCCCAAAGAAATTGCATCTTTGAGTGAAAATCAGCAATTGATTGACCAGATTCCTGTCGTAATTGATGCAAATTACGTAATATATGATACTGATGAGAGAGATCGGAAGTAGTATACCTGTGAGCCAAGAAGGTCCAAAGAGATTGGGCAGTGTCAAAGCGACCAAACTGAAGATTGATTGATGGAATCGAGGTGTTACGAATCCAAGTGATAATTTGATGATTTTTACTATCCCAATCATCAAGTCGTTCATTATATTTCTCATTAGTCTCATTTTCAAGTTTGATAGGCTTTTTATAACCTCCAGTAACATACCGCCACAATTTCCTGCCTTTGAGAAAACTAGACATTGCCTGAGCCCACAAAATGTAGTTTGGGCCATCTAAAATTATTTGAATGGGCTAAGCCACATCTAATTTCCAAGTATTCTCCATAATAAGAATTAATAAAGTAAGCAAGTCCAAATAAATTGAATAAATGGAGAATCGAGCCCAATGACTAACTAACACCGCAAAGCCCAAAAAATAAAGAATACAGTAGCCGCTAATAATAAGAGGCAGTAAAGAGCCAGTAGCAAAAATAAATCCGAGTAGATAAGAAACAGTACCAAATTGCTATGGAGAGACGAAAAATCAAAACCTGATAACAGTGCGTGATAACAGACCGAAAAATGGTGGTAGCAGCGTGACAAGTGCACAGACCAGTGGGTGTGGCAGTGGTTGTTGTAGCTGTGGGAAAAGTGAACAGATCAAAGAGGAAAGACAGTGCTATACGGCAGTAGCGTGGTGGTGTAGCCGTGGTGCGATGCGGTATGAGGTAGCGATGATGGTGTGATTTGATGCGGCAGAATGACAGACTAGCAGAACCGCAGTGGAAAGACAGAGATAGTCAGCAATGTAATCCCAGCGATGAGATGAAAGCAGACGAAAAGAAAACAGACGGAACAGCGATGAATAGACCAGCAAACAGTGAAGAGGTGCAGCGGTGAAGACAGAGATGAGAGTGCAGCGATGATGACACAGTGATGGATTCAAAAGTGCAGTGATGATGAAACCAGATGCAGGAGCAGATGCGACGGCCTGAATCAGGCAGTGTGTAGCAGCGGTGATGAAGCAGGATCACGATGATCACGATGACAGTGGTGACAGTTGGGCAACTTGATGACAAAACCGAGTAAGAAACATTTTAAAAGTCAATATCACAATTGTTTATTAATAAGTTATTAAGCAACAAATTGTAATTTGATTTTAGTATTTTAAATAATTCTAAAATCCCAAATTCAATATTTCAATGCTTGTATCAAATCCAAAACAGAATTTTAGTGTTTGACACAAACCCAAAACCTAAACAATAATCCAAAAGATTATTTCCAGTGTGTGTATCAAACCCGAAAACAAAATATTTCAGTGTTTGAAACAAACCTGAAAACGAATAGGATTTTTTTTTTTTTTTTCAAAATTCAAACCCAATTTCTTTGAGTTAATTTTGAAACCAACCAAGAATCTCAAATTTCTTCTCTTAAATTCAAATCCAACTAATTAGGATCAAATTTCAATATTCTAGAAATTTTATCCCAATTGGTTTGAGTCAAATTTCCAATACTTTCCTTGATTAATTAAGAATATCAATTTATTGAAGTTGAATTCTTTTTCAAATCAAGTTCAAGACAAAAAAGAATATCTTATCAATGTTTTAAAACGACAATCACACTGTTATCACCTCAATTTTAATAAAACAAATTGAAATTCAATCACACTACCTTAGCAAAATGATTTAAATCAAAACCTTTCAGCAAACTAGTTAAAAGAAAATGATTTTCTTTAAACTTATTGAACCAAAACCAATCAAATTTGTTGCAAAACAAAATTGCAACACACATTTTCTCTCTTATTCAACAAAATAATTTCACAAAGAAATTTCTTTTCTTTAGAAAAAATCCAAACAATTTTTTTTTATAAAGAAATTGTTTTGAAACCAACTCCTCCTTTAGAAAAAATCCAAACAATTTTTTTTAAAAGAAATTGTTTTGAAACCAACTCCATATAGAGTAAAGAATTAGAGATTCAAAAATTGTTAAAACAATTAAAAATTGAATTAACCAATCTCAACTGCTACAATACATGTTCTCCATGACAAAAAAATAGATGATTTGTCTTAAGATTGTTAGAAAAAATTGATAATAAGAACAGGTAATACTATATCAAAATAAAATTCTAAAGACTCTCCAGATTACAACAAATTTGTAACAAAAAAAATAATAAAATAAAAAAGAATCAAAAGTGTTTGTGTTGAGGCCCATAATAACTACAGTGTCCTTAAGATAAGTTCGTTGCTCATCCTATGAGTTGTACAGTGTTTGTCTCGTAGGATACAATGACACCAACCAAACTCGTTTGACAAACTAAACAACATCTGAACGTCTATCACTCTGAACATTTACAACTAGTAATAGTGTTTGAAATAAAATAAATAGAAAGACAAAATGGATTCTCAATTGTCTCTGAACAACTAGAAATTATGCCAATTTATAGTCTTAATGTGGACGGTTACAAAATTGATTTAAAATCAGCTATTATATCGAATCAACGGTTATGCTTAAAAATTCAAACTTATAATTAACATCAATTGTTACAATTTGAATATTCAATTTTTCCTTCATGGCAATTAAAACTGTAATTCAATTTTACAGCTAATACTTTTGAATTTGAAAAATTAATCTGTAATTTAATTTTGCAGTTACACTTTTTCAAATTCTTTTTTTTTCTCCTATAGTACACTTTTTCAAATTCAATAACTGTATTCATGGCACTTAATCCATCAGTCATATTTTGAAAATTAAATCTTCAATTCAATTTTCATTCATCCAAATACCATTTTTTCCATGAATCCATCTTGATTCATCTCAATCAAGATCTCTAACCCAACAAAAAATGGATCCTTAAAATGGTGTTTATCCCATTTTACCAACAATTTCTTCTAGTTTCATCAACACCTCTTCATTTTCCTCTTTCTTTCTTCTTCACAAAGATGTCAACACCCCTGTTTCTTTTTCCTTCTTCATTAATCAATTCGGGTTTGTGTTGTGTTTGATTTTATTTATTGTGTTTTATTTGAGTTTGTGTTATGTTGTTTTTTTTTTTTTTGTCAATAACATATTTTTATTTTTATTTTTTGTGCTATCTGTATTTGTGTTGTGTTTAATTTTTTTGTTGTGTTTGATTTGCATTTGTGTTGTATTTTTTTGTTATATTTTTGTTATTTGTTTGTGTTGTATTTTCATTTGTGTTATTATTGTATTTTTGTGTTATCTATGTTTGTTTTGTTTTGATTTTTTATTCATTTCTTCTTCTAGATTCTTCTTGTTTGAGTTTGCTATGATGTTGAATGATTGATTTTCAAAACCTACGAGGACTGAACCAACTCGAACTGAATCAACTGTGTTCAATTCAAGTCGATTTCATTCCTCAAAATTTTCATGTTTGGTTCTTAAGATTGAGAACCCAAAAAAAAAAAAAAAAAAAATCGGTTCGATTCGGTTCAATTCCAATAGGAACCGAACCGAACATGAAGTTGTCCACCCCTACCTATAAGTGCAAAATGGAACAGAGAGAAGGTGACATTGTAATTATGTACGGACAATGAAGCCAAAGTTGGAGAGAGCATGCATGTGGTTTGGAAATTGCTATTACAATGGATTATAATCAATGCTGAGAATACAGTGAAAATTACACACAAAAGAAATTGATATGTTTGGAAAATTAATGATTATGGATATAATCTATAAACCATTTGGACATTGTTGTTTCATCATATTTGTATCGATTGGAAGACAATAGATTTTCCTTTATTAACCAAAATATCGGGTTTCACTTAAAATTTTAAAAAAAAAAAAAAACTAATTATTGGGTTTCATTGTTATTTGGGTCTGGTCCACTCGAGATAACACAAACAAACCAAGTCCGACCCGACAAGAATTTTGATTGAAACCAATAACTGATACGAATACACTTTCCATGCACCAAGATTTCATGAGTTGTAGGATCAATACTTTGAAGCAACATTCTACATAAAGGGCCATGGAATTTCAAGCATGATATTTTCAATAACAACCCAAAACTCATTTCCTCAATGCTTTGTTTTTGTGTATCGATGAAAGCCGAAACAACTTGATAGAACTTTTCTAGATGGCACATTGTTTGCAATTTCATATCATCAATAATTTTAGCATTAGACATTGCTTTACAAATATCTCTAAACTACCAAAATGAAGATTGATGATGTTTTCTTAAACAAAAACAAGTGATGTTTAGCTATGGTGATTAGGTTAGAGAAGAGATTACAGTTGATGGTTAGATAAGAGGTTAGGCATCAAGGTTAGAGAAGAGATTTCAATTTATGAATGTTAGAATGATGGTTTAGGGTTTATAGAAGAGATTAGGGTTAAAGAACAGAGAAATTGCAAAAGAGATTTGAGTTTATGAATGTTGATTTGGGAAGTTGGAAAGTTGCTACCTAAATTTATTTTTCAAAACAATTTCAATTTTTAGGTTCTTGAATGCAACCACTTATTAATTAAGCAAATCAATGACTGCATGATGGACTTGGAATTTGAAAAACATGACAGCAATTGACATTCATCAAGGTTTGTATTAATTAAAGGATTTTAAATTTTCAAAAAGTGACCAGTTCAGCAGGTTAGTAGGTTGCCAACAGGTAAAATTTTTAAGGTGTATCAAAACCCAAGTGCACTCAAAGGGACCTATATATAAATATATATATACACACACATATATGTACATGCATATATGTGTGTGTTTGTGTATATGTATATAGATACTTATATACATATGTATATATATTTATTATTAGCAATTTGCATAGATAAATAATTATTAAACAATAAACAACTTGAACTTGAATGAGTAAATTGCAAGATTAAATAAATAAAAAGACAATTAGATTAAATAACAAATTACATAATAATAAGATAAAGAGTAAAAGCAATAATAATAAAGTAGACAACAAAAATAAAATCAAGACAAGAAATAAGCAAATAAAATAATATAGAAGTAATGATAAGAAGATGAATAATAAAATAAAAGTAAAAGACAAAAGCATATAAAATTAGAATAATACCGAAGCAATAATAAGAGGATGAACAATAAAATAAAATATATAAAACAAATAAAAGAAAACTGGAATCGAGGCCTGTGTTTAACACAGTGTCCTTAAAACAGATTTCATCTCACACCCGAAGGTCAACATCTGTCTCTCACCCGAAGGTCAACATCTGTCTCTCAGGATATAACGATTTAAAAACAAATAAAATTTGGCGAACCAAACCATACCTTAAACCAATCACTAGGAACACCTAAACTAGAAGAGAAAGAACAAAGAGTATTTGAGAGAAAATATGAGAGAATTGTGATGTTTGCTCAAGTGTATCCTCTCAACACATTTGGAGTCAATTTATAGGCTCAAGTGAGGGTTCAAATTAGAATTAACCTTTGATTTTAATTTGATGGTTAAAACCAATTAAATGAAAGAATTAATTCAATTCAATTTGGTGGTTACACTAGATTGAATCAACCATTAAACCAATGAACCTAGCCATTATTTGAATTCCAATTCAACATTTATAAGACAATATGCAAATTCAATTTTGCATAATTAAATGTGATTAATTCTATCTTAAATCACAATGTTAATGACTAAAAATCAAAACCGAAATTTAAACTTAATTCAGTTTTTTATTTTCAGTTTTAAAATGGCTACATTGAATCTTTCAATTCAATTCATCAATGTTTTTTTTTTTTTTTTCAAATACCCAATTAGTGTACAATAAGTCTCAATTTCTCATTCATCCAAGCACTTTCCACCATAATCAATATTTCTAACCCAAAAAAATGGGGCATTAAAATAGGATTTTATGCCCATTTTCTAACAATCCCCTACATGAATGAAATTGACAGAGGAAACAAGAGGTTATAAGGAAAAACGCTTATAATATTGTGATTGATTTCAACGATCAAAATCTACATAGTATAGGTAGGTTTTGGCCTTTGAACCTTCCCTTATGAAAATATATTTACTTTACTGGTTGATCAGTAGACACGATGTCTTTGAACTATCCTGCCTTTTATGTAAAGGATTATATACCTCACACAGATTTTTACCTAATACATTTAGTTCTCACTATTATGTTCATTTTGGCTATGAACATTAGTCTGGTTCTATGAGAGTTGCTAAAGAATTAAGCCCCCACAATTCTTTTTTAGAAGTGGCCTCACTTCTCTCTCACATAAGTAATCTTTTAGAAGTAACCTGCATTACTCCACTCGGATTCCCGACACATAAGGATCATTAAAAGCATAGTTTATCCTAATTCCTACAGGTATCACTATTTTATCATAGGAATGGACTAGAGGTTAACCTCTATAGTGATATGATCAAGTTTACAATTAGGTTATCCCATTGAACCTATATCTTGGTATCTCCAGTTATCCAGGTTGGGTTTCCATTGTTCAACTTATTCTTTTATGGGCTTTAGTCTCATTCCCCTTAAAGACTTATTAACTAACTCTCTGTTTAACCCTTTGGTTAGCGGATCTGCGATGTTATCCTTTGACTTTATATAGTCAACAAAAATGACTCTAGTTAAGAGTAGTTATTTCACACTGTTATGTCTATGACGTATATATGTAAACTTACTATTATACATATTGTTCTATGCCCTTATATCCACTCAGTCTCTTCACCACACATATCTAAGGTGATAAACTCATATTCCATTGTGGATCTGGTTATAGATGTTTGTTTTGAGGATTTCTATGATACTACTGCACCTCCTAGTGTGAACACATACCCATTAGTAGATTTTGAATCTTTTATATTAGATATCTAGTTTGCATCACTATGTCCTTCTAGAACAACAGGATATCTAGTATAATGTAGCCCATAATTACGAGTAAATCATAAGTATCTGAGTACTCTAACGATTGCTTTCCAATGATTGACTCCTGGATTACTTGTATACCTACTCAGTTTGCTAACTACATATGCAATGTCTGGCCTTGTACAACTTATTAAGTACATCAGACTACCTATCACTCTTGAATATTCTAGTTGAGAAATACTCTCACTTTTATTCTTAGATAGATGTAAACTGACATCTACCGGATTTCTGGATACCCTAAAATCATCTTTGTTGAATTTCTTTAATATTTTGTCAACATAATGTGACTGACTTAGAATAGGTCCTTTTGATGTTCTTGAGATTTTATCCCCAATATTACATCAACTAACCCCATATCTTTTATGTCAAAACTCGAATTCAACATTTTCTTGGTAGCTTTAATCATCTTATCATCACTACCAACAATAAGCATGTCATCATTGTAAACCACCCTCCCTAATAGTAGTAGTACCGTACCTATGTATAGTAAATTAATTTGTAGTGTTGGAGCATGTCAGTTTAGATTCAAATGCTATATGTAAAAGCTAGAATTTTAATTAGTGTGAGAGATAGTCTTAGAATTTGGACTAATTAGAGATGAACACATCACTCAAGGGCATTTTGAAATATTAAAACAAATGGAGGGCAAAGTAATTGAGGCCAACCTTAGATATATATGTATAGATATATATATATAGAGGTATGTTGGGTTTAATTGAAAAGTTATTAAAAGTTAGCATATTTATCCTATTGTTTTATTAAGAGTGGTCACTTTATAATTTTGAAAGGCCAAGGGAACAAGTAGCATTTTCAATTCTCTATATAAAGAAGAGAATATGCTAGAAAAATTGAGAAAAAAAGCAAGTAGAAACCGTGAGACAAGGAAGGCCATTCGGCCAAGTGAGGAAGAAGAAGAGTGAAGGAAAATCAGAAAAGGAGCAAGTGATCTAAGGGTTTTCAAGGTTGAATCCTAAGCTTTTGAACTCAAAAATCAAGTCTCTAGCCTTCCTAGTTTATTCTCTACGAAAATTGGCAAGTTTAAGTATTGATTTCATGAAAAATTTAATTGTTGTGGAGGCTTGAGTTGGGCTCATAGTAATCTAATTAATTGGTGGTGTTCTTGGCGTGTGAAGGACTAGATTTGTAGCTTGAATTGGTGTGGAGGTTGGCTTAGCAATTGAAAGCACAAAGGGGTAAGAAACTAGTAAAATTTTTATGTTAGTATAGAGATTATTTTAAGTGCTCTCCATGTGTTTGGTTTAATGCCTAAGTGAAGTGAATTAATTTTGTGAAGTGTTTTGAGAATTTAATTGAAGCAATATGATGATTAGAGACCATGTAAAAATTCAGCCCTAGCAAGAATTAGAAGAATTCATATTAGTTTGAGTTGTTTTAATGTTGAAAGGCATGGAAACTAGTAAGGAAATCATGGAAATTTAGTAAAGATTAATTAGGATTCATGAGAACTTTGGGTACTATGTCACTTGATAATTTTAGTATATGATGTATTAGTGCCTTGAGAAGGATTTTGCATAAATTAGAGGCATGTGGGAAGGATAACTCATGCATGGAAGTTGTTAGAGTTGAAAAAGAATATTAATGAAGCCATGAGGGGGCTGTTCGGCCATGATGAAACCAAGCTGTCCAGAATTTTTATGTTGTGTGTTTAAGTGATTTTAATGCTTATTTAGATAATATATGAAGATAGAAATTGAAAGAAATTGAATTGGTATTGAAATGACAAAAAAATCGGCAATTAAACTAGTTTAATGCCTAATTGTGTTAATGTATTTCAATGAAATTTAGGAAGCTTTTAAAGTGTGTTTTGAATATGTTTAATATGAGAATTAATATGGGAATGAAAACTTGTAATGTAGACAAGCATGAGATGAGTTAATTAGTATGAGGACTTATAGAGAAACAATAGAAAAATTGGCATGAAGTTGCCGAAATGAGAACTTATTAATTGGTGGGTAGAATGTGTGCAGTAATTAATTTTAATGAGCTCTCTTGAATCATTAGTGTGTAATTAATGTAGGTGAGCCATCGAGTGGTCCATAGACAAATCCGATTAGAGGAAATCACCAAATTTGTGAGTGTCCTTTCAAAAAAATAGAATTTATGAAACAAAAATGTGTTTTGAAAATAGATTTAATTTTAGTTAAATTTCCTTTCATTTAGTAAATTCATTATGCTGAAATTTATTTATTTATGCAAAAGATTTATGTTTGGGTACTTTTTAGGGCATTAGAGATATTACCGATCAGAGTACTCCTATCGTGCATGACATAGTCGGGGCGTATTACTAACAGCGGAAAAATGGGACTTTAGTAGTCAATCAGTCCAGACTCGCCCTCTACACATGTGGAGTATATAGAGTTAGCGCGCCATCTATTTTGTGGTAATGTAGAATCCCACCGCATTTATCGGATTTATGACTTGAGCGATGTAGAATTCCGCCTTGTCACTCTATACGACATTAGTGATGTAGAATTCCACTTTGCCGTGATGCCTAGAGTACCATTAAAGTATGATTGGCTAGTAGAAAAATAGAAAAAAAATGCTATGAATTTGATTATGATTTTAGACAGCAGAAACTGATTTTAGAAATTTATAATTCAGCATTTATCATGAAAGGAATTTTAATTCATAGTTAATGCATTTGAATTCATAGTTATGCATTTTAATAATTATTGCAATTTAAATGAAATCTTATGACACTCATTGGGCTAGTAGCTCATTCCCCATAATTCTCAAAACATTTCAGGTACAGATACTGGTGCATCAGAAGCTGGGATCTTGACTCCAGCAGAATAAAAGTGCTGTGGTGTACATAAATAAATAGTAGTAATAATGTATGATTTAGCAAATTGATAGAAGTTAAAGTTTTGTATAAAGCTTGTGACTTTGTACGTTTATAAACTGGTTAATAGTTATAGATATTATTTTATGAAAATGACTTTAGTTTCAATAGTGAATTGTTGCAATTATATAAACTGTTGTGGCTAATTGTGATTACCGGATTTTAATCCGATGGCAGTAATTAGCGTGTATGAAAATTTAGAAGTGTTTTAAAAGTTTTATTACAGGAATATAATTTTTGAGATTTACAGAAAAATAGTCGTTATATTACCAAAAAAATTTTTCAAACTGCAAATGGGTTTTATTACAGTTATATGACTATTTAGTAGTTAAATCGGCTCAATTTCACGGAAATTCTTCAGTCGATCTAGATACCGACTGGAGGGTGACCATGGGGTGCAGACGGGTTCCCTATTCTACAGAAATAGTAGCTTAGAAGGATAGGGACCCGTCAATCACCGTAAAGACATAAAATGACGGTCATTTTTTGTGTCCTTGACATAAACACATTTGTCACATTTGTTGATTTTAAAACCATTTGACATCATCGATTTGTCAAATTTCTCATGACATTGTTTTGGTGTTTGCTTTAATCCATATAAAGATTTCACTAGTTTACAAACTTTCTGTTCTTGTCCTGGAGCAAAAAAACCCTCAGGTTATTCCGTATAGATTTCTTCATCTAAATCTCCATTTAAGAAAGTTGTTTTCACATCCATATGGTGAACTTCAAGATTTCTTCAAGCAACAATGGCAAGAATCATTCTAATGGATGTTATTCTCATCACAGGAGAATATGTATCAAAGTAATCTAGGTCTTCTCGTTGTTTGTAATCTTTAATTTACAAGTCTAGCCTTATACTTATCAATTGACCCATCTACTTTCATTTTCCTCTTAAAAATCCACTTGTAACCTACAGGTTCCCAAGTGTGATTTTGTAAGATAGAATCAATTTCACTTTGCATGGCGTCCTTCCATAAATGTCCTTTAGAGGAGCTTATAGTTTCTTTAAAGGTTTGAGGCTCATTCTCTAGCAAATAAGTTAAAAAATCAAGACCATATAACTTTTCTATCTTAATCATTTTGCTATGTCGAGGTTCATCCTCTGATTCTTTTTCCTCTTCTTAAGTTTCACGTGTTTGTTTAGACGAATTTGACTCTTCCAAAGATCTATACAGAAATACATGATCAAAAACCGATGCATTTCTAGATTCAATTATTGTATTCTTGTGAATATCAAGATTTTCATATTTATACACAAGGAACCGATAAGCATTACTGTTTTGAGCGTATCCAATAAGATACAGTCAACATTTTTTGGACCTATTTTCACCTTCTTTGGTGTAAGTACAACCACTTTTGCAAGACACACCCACACTCTTAAGAATTTATAGGAAGGCTTTCTTCCTTTCCATAATTCATATAGGGTTTTATCTTGTTTCTTCCGAGGTACCTTATTTAAAAGGTAATTGTTGGATAAAATAGCCTCCCCCCACATGTTCTAAGGCAACCCATAACTAATTAACATCATATTCATCATTTCTTTCAAAGTGTGATTTTTTCTTTTAGCAACACCATTTTGCTGAGGTGAATAAGGTGCTATGGTTTGATGTATAATTCTATGTTGTATACAATGTTCAGTAAATAGAGCTTGATACTCACCACCATGGTCACTTCTTAACACTTTTATTTTCTTGTTGAATTGATTCTCAACTTCATTTTTATAGAGAACAAATTTCTCTATAGTTTCATCTTTACTTTTAAGTAGATACACATAACAATATTTTATGCTATCATCTATATAAGTAATGAAGTATTTATTTCCAACTCTTGTTTGTACAAATTTTAAATCGCACACATCACTGTGAATTAAATCTAGAGATTCAATATTCCTTTCAATTGTTTGAAATGATGACCTCGACATGACCCGACCTGGATTCCTCTAACGAATCCAGTGATCTTGCCGGGCACCCCATGAAATCTCTCTGTAGTCTAACTAACAATACCCCAAAGGGATGCCATGGAGCGAATCCTTAATTTTTAATCTTTTTCTAAACGTTTGTAACATAAATTTTAATATCTCATTGTTCTAAAGTTAAACTTTTCAATCTAAATAAATAAAATATTTTTCAAAAATCTATGTCATATGAGCAAATGATCCATAAATAGTTATATATAAGAGCTTAACACATCACCATAATGTAACAAGTTTTACAGTCCAAAAATATATGCACATGCATATGATCTAAATATACATAAAAGAAATTTCACAATAACGTTGGTCGTCTTCAGCCCACCTAATCTAAAAAAGAAGAACGGATACCCTGATCATTTGCTCTTGCACCTGATGAGGTTTTTATAACATGAAACCAAAAATATAGTGAGCAACAGAAGCTCAGTGAGTGACGACTTTTCTATTTAAACTAATTATTAGAAATTCTACCTCCCGAAAAATAATTGAAAATAATTTATTATATATATATAAAAAAAATATTTTCATTTCTAAAAGTTTGTGTTTGTAAAATTATCATGAAATTTCAAAAGCTCGTATTAAATTAAGTTCATAAAATGCTCAAACGTTTTATAAATTTTCAAGTATAGCTAAAACATTTTCTTTCTAAAATCCACTTTTAGTGGTATATTTTTCTTTCTAAACATACACTAATGGAAACCTAATGGAAGCTATAATTACATGGCGACTAGACTAGAGCCATTTGATATGAGGTCATGTGGCGTAAAGCTAGCATCGCATACTGTAACAGAACTACAAAGATATCTCACTACTACACAGCGGAACTATATGCACACGCGTAGCGAGATAATACCCTACACGTCTAGAGTATGATACAACAAACATGACGAACTTAAACCCCCCCCCCCCCCCCCCCCCCCGATATTATTGACACGCCTTCCCAACACTTACCATACACTGCAGGGTATACCGATCGGATCTAAATCTACAAAGTCTATAAACTTGGATAGTCCACTAGCCTTTGAAAACTATTTCTTTCCATACTTCAAATTGAATACTTTTTCTCTTTATAAGCATAAAAATATACTAACATATCACTTGTCATTTCATACACGAACTATTTCTTTTCATGCTAGAATATAAAATCATTGATAAACTAAAAGAAAGATTAATGAAAATCTATAAAATACTTGCAATGAAAACTAAAATGTATATAATATTAAGAAATTAATTTTACACTCACTACTTACTTCCAAATTTACTATCAACCACTCTTATTCACCCTCTGGTAGCTCGAAGTGTTACCTACATTTACATACAAATGCAATTTCCGTTTAGAATGTCCATGCACATAAAACATTTCAATTCCAAGCTAATTCTATTATCAACGTATCTTATAATTTCACCTAGACTGTAAAGGATTGCACACTGTCCAGTCTAGCCCGAGTTACGAGCTCCAACCAGCTCATCTAGATTGCCCTTTTTGCTGGCTACTACCTTTAACCAGCTCAGGTTGATTTATAGGCACTGCCCAGCTCGCCCTTTACGAGCGGTTGCCTTCATCCAGCTCACCCTTTGCGAGTTACTGCCCTCATCCAACTCAGATAGGTACTATAACGAGTTGTGACATCACCTAGCTATCTTAGCGAGCTATCGCTTTGGCCTAGCTCAGACAGACTGCAAAGGAATGCGGGTATCACCCAGCTCACTCATCGCGATCTCCTAATGTAGCCCAACTCAACGGGTGCTAAAAAAAGGCTGTGGGCATTGCCCAGCTCACTTTTTTCGAGCTCCCGCCCTACTCACGAATACTAAATTTTAACATCTCTTTTCCATATATATTTTTTTTTTTACTTAGATCAACACACCCCGATCTCAACATTTTCACAGCATATAGACACCAAACTTTTATCAATCTCTTTACATAAAACTAGATCATAACACAACAGATTTTGTAGCAAATCTTAACATCTTACTCAACCATTTAATCACTTCAAATCTCTAAATTTATGCACAAAAATCTCATAAATACTAAGTGCAGATCATGGATTGTTTTAACAGATTTTTCACAAAAAGAAATACATAAAAATTAAATCTTACCTCTTGTTTCTTACTTGATCTTGCAATCTTGCTTGATAATCTTCCTCAACTAGTTCTTCACCTTTCTATGGCCTAATTTATCTTCAAAAATGGCAAAAAAATCACTTGAATCGAACGCCACTCCTAAATCTGTTTTCTGCTCTTACTGCTGACTACTCTCTCTTTCTTCCTCTCTAGATTTTCCTCCCAAACTCCACTTTATATAGACCATTTCTCATTTGCAAAATTGCCCCTCAAGATTATCATAATTCACATTTATGTCATTTCCTAAAGAATTCCTCACTTTCCCAAAATGTCCTTGACATATTTATAACTTTGCTGCTTTCTAAATAAAATATTTTATTTCCATAAATAAGAGTATACTTTATACATTTTATCTACAATACTAGGTTCAGAAAAAGGGTGTTACAGACCTTGTTAATTTTGCTTCAATGAAAATTTCACATTTGTGCTTGGAATCAATATTAAAATTGAGTATATTATTCAAATTAATTAATCTATGCAAAGTATCGTAATTAATATATCGAAGTCTACCATGCCATACATTGGAAGACTCAAGCAAGTAAATAAAAGAATTCTTCTTATTCATATCACGTGAAACAGTTGTTACATTAAGCTTGAACAGCCCATCAATCATATAACCCCTACCCATATACATTCCATTTTTGGACAAAACAATCTTGTCCGACTCAAAAACCATTCGAAAATCGTGCTTGCTTAGTAGCAATCCAGATTCTAAGTTTTTGCAGATTTCTGGTACATATAAGATATCATTCAAAGTAAGTTCCTTTCCTGAGGTCATCTTTAAAACCATTTTACCTTGACCTTCAATGGTAGATGTGGTAGAGTTCCCCATGAACAAGTTCTCCCCATCTTCAATAGGTTGAAAGGAAAAGAATAAACCCTTATCTGAACAAACATGTCTGGTGGCACCAGTGTCAATCCACCACTCCTTCGGATTCGACCCTATCAAGTTCACCTCAAACACCACTGCAAAGAGTGCCATTTCACCAACATCTTTAGAGATGTCATCAACCATGTGTGCTTCTTTATTGTTCTTCTTCTTTGGCAGCCTGCACTTTGAAGATTTATGATGAGGCACTTTCTAGTGAATTTCTTCTCAGAAACTCCACCCTTAGGTCCTAACTTGGTCTTGTTCTTATTTGATTTGGAGCTTTTGCCTTGCTTTACAATATTTGCCTTCACCTCTGAAGGGTTGAATCCTTTCTTCTCAGAACCCCTATTGTCTTCTTCTATACGAAGCCTGACAAATAGCTCCTCAATATTCATCTCCTTTCGCTTATGCTTAAGGTAGTTCTTGAAATCTTTCCATGCAAAGGGCAATTTCTCAATAATGGCAGTCACCTGGAAAGACTCACTTAGGACCATCCCTTCATAATGTATTTCATGCAAAATCACCTGGATTTCCTGCACTTGATTAACCACAATTTTAGAATCCACCATTTTATAATCTAAGAATTTACCAACAACAAATTTCTTAGCACCAACATCCTCAGTTTTATATTTTTTTGTCTTGTGAATCCCAAAGCTCCTTTCCCATTTTCTTATTAGTATATACATTATATAAAGAATCGGCCAAACCATTCAGGATATAATTCCTACAAAGGAAGTCTGAATGGTTCCATGCATCAATTGCAGTGATGACTTGCAAATCTAGCTCATCACCATCTTGCTTAGGAGCTTCCTCAATCAAGAATCTCACAAGATTCAAGGTGGCTAGATAAAACAATATCTTTTGGTGTCACCTTTTGAAATTCAATCCATCGAATTTCTTCAGTTTCTCCAGATGATTAATACAAACCGAAACCGGTACATTCAGGTTAGGCAATTGAGCCACAGACAATGGAGCCACAAGCATTAGAGCCATATGCACATTTTGGTTCTCGGCAACAGAATCTGATACTTGAGCAATTTCTGCAAAATAAATCAAGTGTTAAAACACTAATTTATACCACTAGTGCAATTGAAAAATTTTAACTAGTCAATTCTAGTGTCTAATTCAAACCCAAAACAAATATTTGAGTATTTGAACAAACCCAAATACCAACTCAGTGTGTTTATAACACCCGACTACAAAATTTTTCCAGTGTTTGTAAACAAACTCGAAACTAAATTTCAGTGTTTGAGAACAAACCTGAAACCAAGATTTTTAATTATAATTCAAATGTGGCCGAAACCACAATTATCAGTTTAATCCAATTTTATTAATTTAAATCCCGCAAAGGTCTTTTCGATTAAGTCCAATAAACATTCAAGCTGCAGAAACATTAGTAAAAATAAAACAAATAATGCAAGAAATTGGTATCTGTTTTAAGATTGTTAGCAATTTTCATATATAAATAATTATTAAAGGATAAACAACTTGAACTATAATATTGAATGAGTAAATTGCAAGATTAAATAAATAAAAAGACAATTAGATTAAATAACAAATTACTTAATTATAAGATGAACAGTAAAAGCAATAATAATAAAATAGACAACAAAAATAAAATCAAGACAAGAAATAAGCAAATAAAATAATATAGAAGCAATGATAAGAAGATGAATAATAAAATAAAAGTAAAGGACAAAAGCATATAAAATTAAAATAATACAAAAGCAATAATAAGAGGATGAATAATAAAATAAAATTAAAAAATAAAATATGAAACAAATAAAATAAAATTGGAATCGAGGCCTGTGTTTAACATAGTGTCCTTAAAACGGATTTCGCCTCACACCCGAAGGTCAGCGTCTATCGCTTAGGATACAATGATTTAAAAACAAATAAAATTTGGCGAACCAAACCGTACCTTAAATCAATCACTAAGAACACCTAAACTAGAAGAGAAAAAACAAAGAGTATTTGAGAGAAATATGAAAGAATTGTGATGTTTGCTCAAGTGTATTCTCTCAACACCTTTGAAGTCAATTTATAGGCTCAAGTGAGGGTTCAAATTAGAATTAACCTTTGATTTTAATTTGATGGTTACAAACCAATTAAATGAAAGAATTAATTCAATTCAACTTGTGGTTACACAAGATTGAATCAACCATTAAACCAATGAACCTAGCCATTATTTGAATTCCAATTCAACATTTACAAGACAACATGTAAATTCAATTTTGCATAAATAACATGTGATTAATTCTAGCATAAATCACAATGTTAATGAATAAAAATCAAAACCAAAATTTAAACTTAATTCGGTTTTTTATTTTCAATTTTGAAATGACTACATTGAATCTTTCAATTCAATTCATCAGTTTTTTTTTTTCTTCTAAATTTCCAATTGGTGTACAATGAGTCTCACTTTTTTATTCATCCAAGAATCTTTCATCACAATCAATATTTCTAACCAAAAAAAAATGGGTCCTTAAAATGAGATATTATGCCCATTTTCTAACATATATATGTGTGTATATATATATATATGTACACACACATATACATATGCACACACGTACATGTCTGTGTATATATATATACACACACACGCACATACACATATGCACACACACATATACATATATACATACACGTATATATACATATATATGTATATATGTATATATATACATGTGTGTGTATATATGTATATATGACCTTGGGCCTTTGGGGCTGGGCTCTTAGGCTTAGGCTTGGACTCATAGCCTGACGGAACCCTTCCCGAATCCCTCCTCTGGACTCGAGAAAGACCCCGTAGCACCCTGTCAGAACTCCAACGAACCCTAACTTTGATCCGAAGAAGTCCTGTCAGAGCACCGAAACTTTTTTTAAACTTCTTTTTAAACTCATTTACTAGGTGGCAGGGGTACAAATTTTTCGCTTTTCTATTGAAAATCCGGCAGCATGCCGTCTGTTTTCTAAACTATGCCACCCTGCAAGTTTCAAATACAGTTTATAAAAACACTTCTATGAAATTCATTTCTCAACTTCCAGAGCCTCCGGCTCATTTTTCACAACACAACCACAATCAAATAATTAAAATCAGAAAACTGATTCATATAAAACTTTAATAAAATATTTTTTTAACTAATACATCCACAATTCTTTAAAATACTTACAACTATATATATAAACATATACATGATCAAAATAACACCATATATACATGTAGTATGTATCGTCCTATACGTCCACCTGTACATCTGACTGAACCTCGTCGGCTGGATGACTAACTCCTGCATCTGCGGGAGAATTTTTAAGAAAAACATTTAAAGAAAAACGTGAGTATAACTCAGTGAGTGGTAGTAACTTTTAAACTAAAACTCATTTCTACACTTAAATTCCTCCCAAAAACAGTTTAATAAAACTAAAGTATTTTTCTAAAATACTTTCTAAAACTCATTTAAAACTGCTTTTGAATCTCGTTCTAAATTTCATTCTAAAACTTTATGAAATCTTTTCTTAAACTCTTTTCTTAAAAATCTTTTCTTAAAAATCTTTTCTTAAAATCTTTTCTGGTGCTCACCTGAATGGTAACCCAGAAAATATCTACTCCTGACGTGGTAGCATATAAACTCTAACTAACCACTAGGAGTGGGAAAAACTGCTTTTAAATTTCGTTTTAAATTTCTTTCTAAAACTTTCTGAAATCTTTTCTTAAAATCTTTTCTGGTGCTCGCCTGAATGGTAACCCAGGGAATATCTACTCCTGGCGTGGTAGCATATAAACTCTAGCTAACCACTAGGAGTGGGGGATCTACCATGTGTAGTCGCCGAAAGCGAGCCCACGCTGCGGACCGACTACACTACCCTATACGTGCATACGGATCACTTATACCTCGCTCACACATGAGTCGACTAGACTCAAATCTCACTGACTGACTTCCTCTCATCTACCGTATCACGCATAGGGCATTCGGTCGGGTACTAAACTGGGGCTAGGGTAAACCATAGGCTATTAAAATTTTTTTTTCTTAATACACTAAAATATTCTAAATCTTAAGGCAATAAGCCTAAAATCTTCAATTCTAGCATATTCTCATATCAATAAATTCTCATATAAATAAATAAATAAACATTAAACTAAAATCTTTATGCTAGAATTAAAATATAAATTCAATTAATAAAAGAATAACTATTTATAATAAATTCTTTTAACTTTAAAATAAACTTTAAGACAATATAAATTTTAAAAACTTGTAGTTCCACTCACAACACATCCTCGGATAAAATCCGATTCTCCTCCGTATGCCTCCGGAAGTCTCCGCTTTTACCCTAAAACATCAAATATCCATTTAGGGTCACTTAACTCATTCAAATAATATTTAAAATCAATAAAAATCCAATTATCTCTATTTATATCCTTTAGAGCCTAAACTTTTAGATATCAATTTCTATTCAACCAGGGTTTTCGAAATCCGTTTTCTCTACATGAATCTTACTTATTCTTTCCTAGGAATACCTTAGAATACTCAATCTCATCGTCGAAAACTCGGAACCAAATTCAACTGGATTCGCTTACTAACGAAAACCACTTTTCGCTCCGGACTTCCGACAACTTCAAAAATCAATCCATTAGTGTTCTAACATCCAACTATGATTAAATAAACTGTTTCGAACGTTAAACGAACGCGTTTCGAAGGTTTTTACAAACCACCCTTCAACTCGTCCGTTTAGCTCCGAAATCGATCCTAAACTTTTCGTTTTCGAAATATAACTTCAAAAGATTGTTCCCTAACCTCTAAAGCATCAATCTAATGCTTTAGAATCGAAAACGGGATCAAATTCCATAAAAAACCCATTTTTCTCTACGACTTTCCTCTCTCGTTTTATCTGTTTTTCTTCCACCAAATCACTCCAAAATCATACCAAAATCATCCTCACATATCCCTCTTATTATCCCTAATCTCTGATTCGAAAATAAACCAAAGAAAAAAAATGGGTTTCATATAAATACCAATCTTTAAACTGAAATAACTCACCAAATAGGTAACCGTTTTGCTTCAAATTTGTTGGGTTAGCTAGAGGAGATGACGAGGAACAACTTTCGTAAAGAAACCGCATCGAAAATCGGATCAGATCTCTTTCCTCTTCTCTCTCTCTCTCTCGGCGCACACACGGGACATTCTCTCTCTCTCCACTCTCGGCTTTTCTCTTCTTACCCGATTCTCTCTCTTTCCTCTCTGTTTTCTTCAATTCTCACGGCAACAAATTACAAAATCACATTATATATATTTTATTGCTCATTTGCTAAAAAGTCCCTCAAGAAAATTTTATTTAATAACCTCAAACTTTCACTAATTATACTAGTGACCCAAAATCAATTCTATTGGTCCACTTGGCACATTCTAATCCACTTATTTTTCCAACCAATCCATGGATGACACGTGGCACATCCATAACCATTACTTTTTAAATCACTTATCTCATTTCTCATTGGTTGAATTCCGTGAGCTCACCTCGCTTGATTAACACGTAATTCACGCCTAATGACTTTGTAATCGAACCGGGGTCGGCCAAACGATATCCGACTTACGATACGAAAATATAATAAACTTCAAATAACACTACTGGAGGCCTACGATTCGACCGTAACTCAATTCGAATATTTCTAGTACCATAAAATAATAAATCTGGATGAGGGCTTACACTTGGTGAATTCTCATTTCAATATCAATACCTAATCCTTCTGAAAAATATTCCACAAATATTCTACACACATCTTATGGTCAATTCGACTTTATAAACTTCAATTTAGGTCTGATACCTCTCATATATACTTAATAAAAGAAATGTTCCTAACCGAAATCTGATCGAATCAACCGATATCTTTTTATACGTATCTATAGCTTAAAAACTCGATTTTTACACTCATTCTCGTCAACTCATTCTCATTCACTTGGGTTACACTCCTTGAAACTTCTGCATATCATTCTCATGCTTGATCCATGAATACTTAACTTAAAATGTCCATTTTGCCCTTTTTATGATATAATTTCACTTTGATCGAAAAATATTCTGAAAATATTCCATGGTCATCTAATCTTCAAATTGACCATGAAATACTCTAATTGGGTGTCTTATTAATCAATCTCCTGCTTCGAAAAAAATTTAATTGGATTTAAACTCATTAAAACCTATTAATCTCTCAAAAGGGCAATATCGTAATTTTCTTCGGATCGCTTAAAACTGATTCAAATGGTCTTCTTTTTTATCTGTTTCTGTTTCTCTATATTCTCATACTATTTTCAGACCTTTTCGACCCTTAAGGTCAATTTTCAAAAATTTTACTATTCATTCGAAAATTTCCGTCCGAAAAATACTATTTACCGAAAACTTTTGTTTCCCATCAAATCTAAATTCATAACCCTGAACAATATAACCGAGTTAAAATTCAATCTTAAACACAAACTTTCGGATCTTTTCTTGAAAATCACTATTCATCTGGATCCGAATACTATTCACTGAAAATTCTCATTTCTTCCTAACACGATACTCAGGGCCTCATAAATATAATCGAATTCTAATCGGACCTCTTGCATTATTTCTAGACTCTTTATTCTTTATCTGATCGTCGAAAATGAATTCTTTAAGAATACTAGGATCGGGGTCTATCATAGCCCAACCATTTAATTACTTTTTAATTTATTTTATTTAAATTCAATTTTTAAATTTAAAATTGAAAGTGTATATATATATACATACATATAAAAATACTATGTTTTCTAGCTAAACTTCTCTTCTTTGTCTAAACACACTTTAGTGAAAATAGTGATATATCTCAAAATACTGAGATAAGAAAAGAAATCACCTGATTCTTTATCTTCACATATGGCCTTTGGACTTTGCGGCTTTGGGCTCTTTTGCTTGGGCTTGGATTCTAGCCCAACCATTTAGTTACTTTATAAATTAATTTATCTAGTTTTTAATTTGATTAAAATTCAATTTTTAAATTTAAAATTGAATTGGTGTCTGTTAAATGTAACGTTACTTGGTAGGGTTGTATTAGTTCTCATAAGCAGCTAAACAACTTATATAAATAGCAGAGCAACTTTGATTTTAAATATATAATTTTTTATTTTATTTTTACATTCATTACAAACAAAGAAAACACATTAGAATTTGGCCGAATTCAAAATTATTTGTGTTTGATTTCTAAATTACAACAAGAGGATTTTGAGAAACAATTGCTCAAAGTCCTATATGTACTAGACTAGAAGACAATTACTATCTTAAAGTCATTCCAATTCTACAGGATGTTCGATCTCATTGCAGCGCAATTTTGATTTTATTTGTGCTTGTTTCCTTTCCTTTTAAGTGGTTCGGCTAACTTGGCATACATCCACTGTTGGTTTTTTCAGTATTTGGACAGAGTAACAGCCAGTTTTTCGAAATATTTCTCTCCCTTTTGTCACATTGATAGACTTCCCCTATTTATAGAAGGAGAAGTGCTACAATGATATATAATGAGTTAAAACAAAATGATTACCATAGTTAATGCACCTGACTTAATTTTAATGCAGCCGAATTACATTAAATGCACGGGACAAGTGGAAGATTTATATGACTAACCCACGTGGGTTAGGTATTGTTTTCTATAATCCGAACAGTAATCTTTGACAAGGTTGATGTGCAAGGCAAGTTATGTTATGACCTGACACAATCTTGAGGAAAGTGGAGATTCTAAGAATTCTGGGCGGACTGGAGCACTTAGAAGAGATGGATAGTGGCTATTGGCCTCAATCGCTCATCTCAGTCGCTTAATAACAATAACAAAATTCAATAAGAATTGAGATCCATCATGCGAGGTGCGTACTGCGGACTCCACGTCGCGCCTAGTAATGAACGAACTCTACTCTGCTTTTAGCCTTGGATGGATCTTATGCTGAGTTTTACATTGCACGAATTTAACTCCGCACTTCATGCCAGATCCTGAACGTACTCCGGACTGCCGAGTTCATGAGGAATATAATCGTACATTTCTTCAGATGGACTGGTTAAAATTGGGCCTGACCCAGTTGGGCCATTTGCTTGGGTTTTTATCAGCCCCATTGAATTTCTCAGAAAATACATACAACATAAGTCTCCCAATTCTTAGACCGTATTGCGGGTTGAGAACTCCAAGCTTATCTGATAAGAACTGCCTAGGCGGGAATAGTTATCCTTTGATTTTCAAATTTGTCTTATCAGGCCGTTACTCAGAGAAGATGAAAAGACGTGTCTCGTGCAAGGTGTGCATTTAATACACGTCTCTTAACTAACGACGTAATGATAACTGCTCCTGACATCTCGCAAAACTGTCAGATCTGAGGCGATTACTAACTGTCAAGATCTAATGGTTGGGGTGCATTAGGTAAACAATAAAAAAGCAGAGACTTTTCAATTTCTCTTCTTTTGCACCATTCTTCAACAGCAGTCACCAGAGAGTACTTTGTGATTTTCTTTTTACAGTTGCGACAACCACCATCAACCTTCTCCGGCGGCCACCTCTCATTGTCTCATAACACTAAAGCTTTGCATTTTTCAAGTAAGTTATCACGAGTCTTCCTCTGGTCTTTATACTTCTATAGATGATCTCGTAGACATATTTCCCTGGGTTGCACTTTGGTTGAAGATTGTTCTTCATGTTCTTGAGATATTGTATGATTATCTGGACAGAAAATAGGAAAATAGTGAGCTTTTGATCTTGTACACTTAGCGTTTTAGGTTGCTAGTTGTTTCTCATATAGCTGTGAAATCCTTTATAGAGGCATAAATAGACAATCTGGAGGCCGCGAAAGAGTGGCCTGGACTTGACTTCGTGGCAAACCTCTTGTGGTGTCTGTGGTTTGCTGACCATAGGAGAATTAGTTGCTTAGCGAATTTGGAGCCTTTGATGTTTTTAGGTTTGGTCTGCGTACAGCGGACTAACAGCTCCTTTTATATTTTGTAGATGGCTTCAGGTCGCAGACGCCAACAACATATAATAGGAGAGGAGGAATCCTCGAGCTCAGAGGAGCAAATGGATCAAGGACAGGTTCCTCAGGAAGTGATTCCGCCATTCGAGGAGGGTGCCCCGGGTTTCTCTCCTCCTTGGGCTCCGACTCCACTAGCTCAGCGGTTAACTTTAGTTGAACGAGCTGTCGAAGAAAGATTAGCTCGTGAGATGTTCAAGTGCCATCCCTCAAAATTTTCCTCAATAGATCTTATGGGAATAGTGCTTGAATTTCACCTTCCTAGAGGTTGTCGCCTCATGGCAGCCTCTCTAGAGGGTCATGTAGTGTATCCTCCCGAGGGTTTTGTAGTTGTGAGTACGCAGCATCTAGAAGAGTGGCTTAGATTTCCAGTTCCGCCTTTTCTAATCGATCTCCTCAACGAGCTGGGCTTAGCCCCCTTTTAACTTACTCCAAATACATATAATCAGATAACCTCTATAGCTATCCTTTTTAGGAAGAATGGCTCTCTCCTTCCTAGTCCTAAAATAATCAAACACTTGTTTACCTTTAAAGGAACTAGCACGGGTCAGCCACAGGATGGGTTCTATTATTCTTCACCTCGCCAGTCCCATCATAAAAATATATTACCTCAAGGACAGACAAAAGGAAAATCCAATGTGAGTGATTACAAAACACATTGGTTTTATATTTCCTGCCCTTCTCTAGTTAATCTTCAATACTTCACCTTCCGAGTTGAACCAGGTATGAATCCTCACACCGCACCACTAAGGATACTAACTTACATATGATAATCAGATGAGATGTGTACATGCAAATTTAAAAGCCAAGATTGTTTACTTGACTCAAGAAGAAAAGTCTCAGTTGGATGTCCTCTTAGCACGAAAATCGGTGGAGGACGATGTCAAGTTGACCAACAATCTACTTCGATCCTACGAGCTCACTCCAGATCCTGAGAGTAAACTTGTCAGAAGTAGACACGTGGGTGCCCAGGGGATTGCAGAAATTGAATCGGTTTTTGTTGCGGAAGACATTAGTGGAAGTTCTAGCACTCCGAAAAGATTAACTTCTCCTAGCAAAGTAGAAGTTCAAATTGTCTCTGAAGACACTACAGAGATGACAGAGCCAAGGGGTAACCTTACTTTACTACCACTCCCAAAGAAAAAAATCCAAACCTGAGAGTTCTGCAGCTGCTATTTTCGCAGTCTCTGGTTCTTCTACAGCGGCTGCAAAGGAGATTCCTGATACTAGCACTGCAGAGTCCCCTGCTCCATCTACTCCAGAAGAACCTGCAGCAACTGCTGCTCATGCCATTGTCTAGGAAACCACTTCTGGTGCTCCACCCCCAAGCTCCATAGATCTAAAGACCGCTGCCGCTACCAAAGGTAAAAAGGTTGTCACGACCTCCGGGGTGAAAAGAAAAGAACCTGGGGGTGCTAGCAAGCCTCCTCCTGCTAAGAAAACCCAAAAAGAAAAGGGTAAGCAGGTTGCCGGTCAGGCTCCAAAGGCGAGGCCAAAGGTCCCTGTAGAAATACCTCCTAAAGATTTTCCAGGAGGAGTTTATTTGGACATCGCATACGAACAAGCTCTTTCCCTTGTAGGTCTTTCAGCAAAAAGGCTTGAGGAGGAGGACTTTAATGGTGAAAAATTACTCTCCTGGGCACTTCGCCAATCACTCAGGGTAAGATTGCGTGTAGATGCTTGTATTTATTCTCGACATTTCTTGATCATTTTCTACATTCCACAGACTTCTATGGGACTCATGAAGGCTTTCGATGAAGAGTCTTTCCTGAAAAATCAACACAACGGGCTTAAGGCTGCTAACAAGAAACTTAAGGAGGCGGCTAAGAAAAAGGATGAGGAGCTTCTTTCGTTAAAATAGGAGCTCAAGAAATCTTAAGAGGCGACGAGCAAGGCTGAACAGGCAGTGAAGACATTTTAGGAAGCAGTGAGCAAAACTGAACAGTCACTGAAGAAGGCTCAAGAGATGGCCGATAAAGCTAAGGAAAAGGCCACAACGCTCCAATCTAAGCTGGATGTAGCTGATGCCGTGAAGCGCGCACTTGAGCTCGCTCTAGAGAAGGAGAAAGAGCACCATGAGATGATTTCTTCCAAGCTGTACTCCCAACTTAAAAATACTCAAGATACATTGGGGGAACGGGAGAAAGACGTGGAAACTGCTTCTCAAGAGATAGTCAAGCTGAAGGAGCAGCTCGCCATAGCAGAAGCCCGCATAGAGGAGATCAGGATTGAGATAGAGACAAGGATGCTCTATACGCTGTGGAACTCATATCCTGACATTGATTATAACATCTATGGCGAATGAGGAGTCAAGCAAGTACAGCAGTTCATTAAGGACACAGTAGAGTAACAAGATGAAGCATAAGGCTAGGCTCCAAATACATTGCCTGGGAGAACTGCACAAGACCTTCCTACTAATGGTGCAGGAACTCAAGTGCCTTCTTCCTCAACCCTTCCTGACCCTGTTTCATAGATTTTTTTTAATCTCCTCACTGTATTTAGCTTTTTCTTGATACTTTATCGTTTCATTTTTCTGTACTTGGACAAAATTTAATGTCATTTACCTTGTTTATGAGGAAATTTCTTGGTTTAGTACATATTACTCCTGGGCTTTGTTTAGCTTGACTCCTACTCTTAATTTCTTAGTATGCATGGTAAGACCTGAATATAACTTAAACCAATCCTAAGAAGTTGCCTTTATTTGTCCTATGAAAGCTTACTCATAACTTTTTAAACAAAAATCATTTTTTCAATAAGATAATGAGGACGAGGTGAATGTGGTTGGCAGACTAATAATCATGAGCTAAGTAACATATATAAAGATGAGCTTACTTGAGACCTTGGCGGAGATCATCAATATCAGCATAACATATTAGCTCACACATCTTTTCAAAGAAGGATGAGGATATATATTCGTGTGGCCTGTCAACAAAGGTTGACGGTGTGAGCACACGCGGCCTGCCAATGAAGGTTGACAATATGAGCACACGCGGCCTACCAACGAAGGTTGACGATGTGAGCAAACGCGGCCTACCAACGAAGGTTGACGATGAGAGCACACGCGGCCTACCAACGAAGGTTGACGATGTGAGCACATGCGACCCTTATGATTTTTCGCTTTTGCCAAAGCGTCATAGACTTGCTATCCTCAATGCTAGATTCAGGATTTGCTATGAGTTTAGTTGCTATCAAATACAATTAGAAACGAAGTGAGCTAATCATTGAATATGGAAATACTTTTATTAACTTGTAAAAATACAAAATTTACAGAGGAAACCAGTTAATAAATTATTAATAGTAAAGCCTTAAGTGCTCAGCATTCCAGGCTCGTGACAACATAGCTCCTTCCATATTCTTCAAGTGATACGACCCGTTTTCCAAACTTTTCTTAATGATATAAGGCCCTTCCCAGTTTGGACCTAGTGTTCCATCGCTCACCTTTCGAGCCCCAACTAAGATGAGGCAGAGTACGAGGTCATCAGGTTTGTACTTCTGAACTCGGACCTTTTTGTTGTAATATCTGGCCACTTTTTATCGGTAGATGACAGCTTTCATGCAGGCAGTCTCCCTTGATTCTTCAAGAAAATTCAGGCTTGTAGTGAGGAGTTGATCATTTTCTTATGGGTCGAAATTCATCCTCCGTTGACTAGCGACTTCAATTTCAGTAGGAATCATTGCTTCAGAGCCATAAACCAGAGCGAAATGAGTCTCTCCAGTAGTACTGCGGGTTGTGGTTCTGTAGGCCCATAGTACTTTTTGTAGTTCATCAACCCATGCTCCTTTTCTGGCTTCTAACTTTGTCTTCAACATCTGCTTGATTATCTTATTAACAGCTTTCACTTGCCCATTTGATTGAGGATGGTCAACTACTGAGAAGCTTTTCTTGATACCAAGATTATTGTAGAATCTGATGAACTTTTCGCTGCTGAATTGAGTACCATTATCAGTTACAAGCTGATGAGGAACTCCAAACCTGCAAATGATGTTATTCCACACAAACTTCTCTACCTTTGTAGTAGAGATTTGAGCTAATTCTTTTGCTTCAGCCCACTTGCTGAAATAGTCTACTGCCACTATAGCATGTTTGCACCTACCTCGACCTGTGGGAAGTGGCCCTATCAGATCCATGCCCCAAATTGTAAAGGGTCAAGGGCTGACCATTTAATGTAGATAGACAGGTGGGGCTCGTAGGATTTTAGCAAATCTTTGACAAGTATCACACTTCTTCACTAATTCGAGCATGTCCTGCTTCATGGTAGGCTAATAATATCCCTGCCTCAGAGCTTTTTGGCCTAAGGAAAACCCCCCAGCATGATTGGCGCAGTGACCTGCATGAATTTCAGTCAAAATACCTGTACAATCTGGCTCATCAACGCACCTTCATAATGGAGCTAAAAAACCCTTCTTATAGAGCACGTCGTCACATATACAGTATCTGGCCGCTCGAGTCCGTAAGCGACGTGCTTCTAATTTGTCATCAGATAGCTTCCCTTCTTGTAGATAATCAACCAATGAACTCATCCAGGAATTTGCTGCCACAGTCAGAGTCATGACCTCCTTCTGAGATTCAGTGCTAGGCTTGGACAATTACTCTATTGGTATTTTCCCAGAAAAATCAGCATCTTGAGCGGTTGCCAAGCTGGCTAGGGCGTCGGTATAAGAATTCTGAGCTCATGAGATCTGGTTTACTTCATATTTGTTGAATTTCTCTAACAAGTCACATACTTTCTGTAAGTAGACCACCATTTTTGTTCCCCAAGCTTGATACTCTCCTTGGACTTGGCATACCACCAATTGAGAATCATTAAAAATTTTGAGCTGCTCAGCATGTATTTCCTTTGTCTAGCGAAGTCCTACCAACAAAGCTTCGTACTCGGCTTCATTGTTGGTGGCTTTAAACCCGAATCTGAGGGCGCAAAGAATTTTCTGTCCTTCTGGGCTGACTAGTAACATGCCAGCTCTAGCCTTCTGATCACTGAAGGAGCCATTAACATATAATTCCTAATAAGGACCTTCTGAGGTTTCAGCTACAACATCATACCTCCTAGTAATTCTACCTTTTGCCATGATATCAACAACGAAATGATGTAGATGAGCCCCTCCTTCCAGCACCAAAATGTTGACGTATGAAATCAGTCAACTAAGTTCTTCCAAGCTCAACACTGCATAAACAACAGATATAGCATACAAGAGCAAATAATAGGAGTAAAAGAGACAAAGGTAGAATGCAAGACAAGGAAGTGTTTAAGTGGTTCGGCTAACTTGGCCTACGTCCATTGTTGATTTTTTCAGTATTTGGACAGAGTAACAGCCAATTTTTCTAAGTGTTTCTCTCTCTTTTGTCACATTGACAGACTTCCCCTATTTATAGAAGGAGAAGTGCTACAGCGATATGTAATGAGTTAAAAATAAAATGATTGCCACAGTTAATGCACCTGACTTAATTTTAATGCAGCCGGATTACATTAAATGCACGGGACAGGTGGAAGATTTATATGACTAACCCACGTGGGTTAGGTGTGGTTTTCTGTAATCTGAACAGTAATCTTTGACAAGGTTGACGTGCAAAGCAAGTTATGTTATGACCTAGCACAATCTTGAGTGAAGTGGAGATTCTGGGAATTCTGGGCGGACTGGAGCACGTAGAAGAGATGGATAGTGGCTATCAGCCTCAATCGCTCATCTCAGTCGCTTAATAACAATAACAAAATTCAATAAGAATTGAGATCTAACATGCGAGGTGCGTACTGCGGACTCCACGTCGTGCTTGGTAATGAACTGACTCTACTCTACTTTCAGCCTTGGATGGATCCTATGCTGAGTTTTACGTTGCGCAAATTTAACTCCGCACTTCGCGCTAGATCCTGAACGTACTCTGGACTGTCGGGTTCATGAGGAATATAATCGTACATTTCTTCTGATGGGCTGGTTAAAATTGGGCCTAACCCAGTTAGGCCATTTGCTTGGGTTTTTATCAGCCCTATTGAATTTCTCAGAAAATACATACAACAATTGTATTGTTATAATATACAGTTTCTAGTATAAAATATTTTTTTCCAGTATCTGTGTCCTTTAATTTTTGCTGAACTGATGGTTGATTCCTAACACGTGACAGCGTGATAGTCTAATATGGATATGTCTTCCAATATTTTATTCTTAGTTGAACGATTTCATTACATATGGACAAACGTATTTGATAGACATATACGTTTATTTCTAATGTGAAATCCCTGGTAAATATGCTTGTAAACTCAGGTGATGGTTCAAATCCCCTTCCAAAAATAAATAAATAAATAAAAGAAGTCCCTTGCAAATGAAGGGTTTCTTTAAAAAAAAAAAAACTCTTAGAACTAGTTAAAGGGATTACCGAAATCATGCTAGATGGGACATTGATGGTGCCACTCGAAAAATTTTTATATCAGAAAAATCGATCCACAACAGTAAGAGGGCGAGCCACACAATATGAAAAAATAATCACATAGTAATTACATTATTTGGACGTCAAACCCAAGTTCTCAAAGAACTTGGATGTACTGCCTACTACCAAAGCAAAGCACAAGCCATGCTGGCAAATTAAGTTGTTTTAAATTGAGTTTGAACAAGTAAAAGGATGGGATCGCCTCGTGGAGTTTACGGGTTACGTGTGTGACTGAAGAAAACTTTAAAGTTGTCTATTGCAAATGATGGTGAGTGTATTAATAACAAATAGATTCAAAGTTAATAAATAAACTAAAAATGTCGCTCTCCATTAGTTTCTCAAGCTGGTCGGTAGCTTTATAAGGACTTAGATTGGTCTTTGAAAACAGAAGGCTATTATTATTGGACATAAATAACTTTGGTCAACTTCCAACACCTTCCCATGTTACTTCTCTGCCCTAACAACCGCCCACACCTATTCTTTCCTTCGTCTTTTCCTTGAAAAAATAGTTTTTTTTTTTTTTTGAACTTCCTTAAAAAACATAACTGTATCAATGTATATTTTAGTAAATAATTAATATATAGACAAGATTATTTTGAGAGTAAATATCTTTAGATGCGATCAAAGTCAAATTTTAAGTTGTACATATAATCTTTGACATCTATAAGGTTTCGGTAGGTTCCTAGTCATTGACATTTCTAATTGTTTTAAAAAAAAATTATAATTTTCAGTATTTATGTGTCTATTAACATTGAAAAGCTAAAAATTATTATAAACATATTAGAGGTAAAATATAACATCGTTTCCATGTTAAGCGTTCATATTTTCTAATTCTACATTTTTTAACTACTACAATAATTGAGGTTTGAGTATGAAGACATAATCGGAATCCACGATTTTATGATGTTGGATAAATATATTGATTATGTGCAAAAATCCTATACATTTTTTCATGTAAATCGCCTAATTCTCACTTATGGGTACGAGATCTATACTTATAAAATTGGACATCTCTTAAATAGTAAAGCGTGTGTGTTCCCTTTTTTTATTTGTCATCAATCACAGTATTTTTTTTTTTTTTGTGTATTTGTGCTTCTTATTTTATTTAATTATCCTATCAATATTGTTTTTAATTTGAATTACAACTCAACAACCATACTGTGTAAGATGAATAAGTTAAGATTTGGTAGGAAAATGTAACATTAGTAAATTCGTTAGTTTATTTGACTATGCCTACAAAATATTGACATTGTTTTAAATACTCCACCCAAACAAGCCAACATCATCAAAACTCGACAATTCAACATCACCACTTAAATTAAATTCATCATGAAAAGATGCGTGAATACTAAAGTCAGACGATAAGCCAATGAAAAACCTCCCCACCCTTAAATTGAGGGATTTTATTATAAGATTAATACATAAAACGTCTTTTTCTTTTTATTTTTTTCCTACTCCCACAGGCTGCACATATATACCAATAATGTATATGATGAGAACTGAAATTTTATTATTAGGATGAAATAGAAATGCACTAATAACTTATATTATAATTGGATGTGCTAGACGTGTATTCCTTACGTACAAGGGTGTTCAACCAAATTTTGTATCATATTAATGATAAACATTTTCCTTCTTGTAGTTTATGTGATTAGTACAACCTTTTTCTTTTTAAATATGTAATGGTTTGGAGTCCCATCGTATACATTAATTAACATGAGTAACAGGTGTTCTCTATTTATTGTAAGAGTGAACCTTACTGCATGTATTATAAGTGGTCGCATGCATTATGAGTGAGAGTTTTCACCTTTTTTTTTTATGCAAATAGATTTCTTCCGTATTATGAGAGCATGATGCTCTAGTGGATTATGCTTTTTTAAAAAATGTTACGTCATCAATATCAAGAGATTTGTTTCCTATATGATATAAATATCATTGATAGATAATTAAATTAAAAATTGTTCTCCAGTATTTTCTTGTATTTCAATTTGATTCTTCAATTTTTTTATTTTTAATTAGATTTGAAAATTAGAATTAAATAGTTATTGACTTGCTGAAATAACTATTTAACACATTCTTTAAAAATAGATAGTCATATTGACAATGTCATTTTTTTTTAATCACCTCAGCTTGACATTGATAAATGATAATTAGGTTAGTGAAATTTATTGTAACTTAATGTCTATTTATTTTATGTGGCATGTAATTTTTTTCATAATTCATAAGAGCATTGGAGCAATGCTTTCATGAATTGTGTTCTAAAAGAAAGTGTCATGATATTAATATCAAGAAATTTGCTTTCTACATAGCACAATTATTATTTGACAAACAATCAAATTAAAAATCGTTTTCCAATTTTTTATGTGTTTTTATTTAATACTTTCATGTTTTTCTATTAATATTTCTATTTTTTTAATTAGATTTAAAAATTAAAATTAAATAGTTATTGACTTATTGAGATGACTATTTAAACACATTATTTAAAAATAAATAGTTCTGTTGACAATGTGTTTTTTTTTTTTTCACCTCAACTTAATATTAATAAATGATAATTATGTTGAAAAATTTTATTTTTATTCAATGTCTATTTATCATCTGTGACATATAATTATGTTGGAAAAGTTTTTTTTTTTTTTCAACGTCGGATTTACTTATTACATGGTATAAAATATCATTTAACAGACAATCAAATTGAAAATTGTTTTGCAATACTTTCATGTATTTCCATTTAATGTTTTCATATTTTTTTCATTTAATGCTTCAATTTGTTTTAATTATATTTAAAAATTTAAAATTAAATAATTATTAACTTATTGAGATAACTGTCTAACAGATCTTCTTAAAATAAATAGTTATGTTGATAATGTCTATTTTTCTTTCTTGCCACCTCATTTTGATATTGATGGTTCATAATTACAGTAGAAAAATTTATTTTAACTCAATGTTTATATATATTACGTGATTTGTAATTTTTTTATAATCTATGAAAATATTAGATAACTGAGTAAAAAAGTTATAGTTGACTATCAAGAAACTTCTAACTATATTATCATTTTATTACAAAAATATTTTTCCACAATCATACTTAGGCAATAAGATCAATCGTGTGGATATTTATTATTTTTAAAAAAATTTTGTATATAATCCTATACAAATAATTATCTTATTATTTTAAATTAAATCTCACTATAAAGACAATATATTATGGCTATACAAAAACTTATATCTCAAAAAGTCATCAGATTATCTTGATTTCCTCATTATAATATAATCCAGTACCAATAATTATTTATTATTTTAAAATTATATCTTACTATAAAGATAATATCTTATGGCCACACAAAAACTTATATCGCAAAAAATCATCAAATTATCTTGATTTCCTCATTGTAATTTCCATTAATATTTCTACATGTAAAAGAAATTTAAACCATAAATAAATATATTAACTGATGAGATTTTTAATTCTTATAATTTAAAAACAAAAAAAAAAAATTGATAAATCGATTGTGTACACAACAAAAAGAAAATTACCTTAAACAATCATTTATTGTCGATCCCTTAAAGAACGAAAGGGTCAAAAAAATAAAAAGGACAATCGTATTTTCTCCTCTACAGTTTGACATAAAAAAATACTCTAATATTTAAAAAATTATTAATATCTCCTTATTGATTTATGAAATTGACCAAATACTCCCTGTAGGTCTCGTTAGTGCGTGGGATAGAATCGGATAATTTATATGAGATTGAATTGAATTGGATTGACTTTGATGAAATGTTATCTCATATTTGATGAAACGTATGATAGGATTAAAAATAGTAGGTACAAACTTGGATTTTTAAATGATTTTTACGAGTTTTTCACAAATTTTGCATACTAAGATCAAATAAACTTCCCTTCACAACCACCCTACTCCATTAGCGATCTACGACTCCAAAGAAGATGTGGAAGAGGATCAACAATCAACAATCGATGATGTCGAAGAAATTGCTGATAGTGACGAAGATGAAGATGAAGATCGACGAATGTAAAAACTATGACGGAGACAAAACAGAAGGAAAGAGAGGTGAGAGAGAAGGACCAATACTGGTGTGTAGAGGGACAAAGAGAAAGAGGTGAAGAAATGAGAGGAGGCAGCAACGACAAAGGCGATGGTGATGAAAGTGG
Source organism: Dimocarpus longan (assembly GCA_022984855.1). NCBI lineage: Eukaryota > Viridiplantae > Streptophyta > Magnoliopsida > Sapindales > Sapindaceae > Dimocarpus > Dimocarpus longan. Next base: position 10,028,974 of record CM041023.1, on the reverse strand, counting down.
ATGCGAGGTGTCTGTTTGGAGGAGAAAGAGCAAGCAACCAAGATTATTTTAACCTGTCTTATCAATGGGTTAGTTTTATCTCAATCTAATGAGATAAAATTAGTAATGGATTAAATTAGTGAAAGGTCAGTAGAAGCATCAATATATAGGTTTGGACCTAAAAGTAATCCAATTCCAATCCTAATCCGTGCAACGAACACAATTATAGTGTATAAAAATATCTACAAAAATCCGTGAATGTTAAAGTTTATGTTAAAAAAAAAAAAAAAATCAAAGTTTGACCATTAATATGAAATGACAAAATTATATGGACAATGAACACTTTAGTCATTTCAATTATTTCAGTAATATCATAATAATAAGTAATAAAATGAGATTCCTCAAAATTATAAGAGGATAATTGACGATTGTGTTAAATTATAAGGCTATGTTTAAAATATGATATTTGAGATTTAAAATATTCAAAACTCTCAAATCTCATGTTTAGAAAATAATGAGTGAGATTTTAATCTCTTTAATCATTCTCTCATAGGAATGCTCATTCCCAACCAAAATGGTGGGATTTGATGGGTTTTGGAACAGTATTCCATTTTTTTTTTTAATTTTAAAAAAAAAATTTATTCTAATTTATACAAAATATAATATGATATAATTTTAATCCAATCTCAAATTCTTCCAATCCAATCCAATCTAATTTATTGTATTTCAATCTAATTTAATGCATTCTACTTCAATTTAAACTAATCTAATCTAATATAATTCAATCAATTTCATTTCAATCCTGTCTATCAAATGAAAGCGTTGGGATTATCCAAAAATAAATAAAACAAAATATGTGAGAACAACACGTGGGACCCGCCAACAAAATTTAAGTTTTAAGCCTTACCATCATGTAGAAGAAGGTGACATGAGAAGACAGAGAGAGAATCCTAGTTTTTAGTTTTCGAAAAAAATAAACGCAAATACAGAAAATAGAAAGACATTCAAGGGCGGCTTTTCTAACTTGCTTACCTTTTAAAAAGTAAACCAAACAAACATCTACGCTTTTGCTGCTTCTTCTTCTTCTTCTCCTCGTCTTTCTCCTTCTGTCTTTTTTTTCTACATTAAATAAATACTCTCTCTCTTCTCCTTCTGCTATCAATCAAATAATCGCCAGTTGCTCAGATCCAACAAATCTCTTCACTCTTTTGCATTTCCAATTCTCATGATCTGTAAGTCCTCAAACTTTGCTTTTATAACAACACTTAGGGTTTCTATTTCACTTCGAATTTTTTGTTTTTGTCAATATTTTTTTAAATAATATTGTCTTTTTGGGTTAAGAAGTGTTGTTTATAGTGATTGTCTTTGTTTGTTGTTGGTGGTGTTGGTGTTAAATGTTAATGTTTGTTTGTTGGTTGGTTGATGAAATGGACAGATTAGTTAGTTGATAGTGTTGATAATGACGAGGGTTGGTCGTGATTTCGGTAACACGATGATGCAAAGAGAGGCAGTGCCGGCTGTTTCGGCTGATGTGATGTTTGCTTCTAGCCGATTTCCAAACTACAAAATCGGGGCTAATAATCAGATTGTGGATGGGAAAGACGAGCGCAAAGTCTTGTCTATGAAAGAGGTGGTTGCACGCGAAACTGCTCTGTTGTTGGAGCAGCAGAAACGCCTCTCTGTGCGTGATCTCGCGAGCAAGTTTGAGAAGGGATTGGCTGCTGCTGCAAAGTTGTCTGAAGAGGTTGAGTATTTGTTTGATTTATTGGGTTTATGAATTTTTAGTTTTTACATACGTTGTTAATTATGTGGTGTGTGTTTGACATGAATTTAGACTTTTATTTTTTTTTATTTTTTTTTATGTGAGAATGGATGAAATGAGTAGATGGAATTGTAAGTTGGTTTTGTTGCTGAATGCAGGCTAGACTCAGGGAGGCGGCGTCGTTGGAAAAACATGTGCTTTTGAAGAAGCTTAGAGATGCACTTGAATCCTTGAAAGGACGTGTGGCGGGTAGAAACAAAGATGATGTGGTGGAAGCTATTGCTATGGTTTGTATTGTGTATTTTCTTTATTAATGCAAAAATATTGGATTGCTTTCATATTTATTCATGGTTTTTCAAGTCTGTGTTGTTGCCTGCATAATGTTGGGCCATCATAGCATATAACTTGCCTTGATTAAAATAAGCCTAGATTCTATGTAGATGGGGTTGAAAAATTCTGAATTCTATATGTACTGGTATTCATTTTAAATGACAACAATATTTAATTATTTTACTTCACAGTTGAGATTTATTCTAGGATTACTACTAGGGTTGTCAACTGGTCATTTTGGGTTGACGAGGTACCCCACCCCTATTAACACTGATGGAGGTGGGGCTTATCATTCTCAGGAGAGCCAAATGCTGGCAAATACCGGACAATTACAGAAAATGATTTTAGTTTAAATGAGGATGCTACCAGTGATTACTAACATCCTTGACAGAAGAATTCCTCTGTAATTGGGACATGTAAAATGGGTGCTTTCAAATGAAGGAGAAACTGGTTCTCTCTTAACCTAGAAAATTATTATGTTTGATAAAGTGGGATGTAATTGTAGATCAGATGTTGTTTGATCTTAACTCTTCAACTCTTTTGATTGGTATTTTCTTGCCTTTTGAGCTCGTATACTATTTATAATGTGGTATTATTGCATGAGTATGGATCTCAAGAATTTTTTTAATTTTTGTATAGCTTGTCAAATGATGATGTTGGAAATTGCACGGGTTGTCTTCACACAAGACTTACACAAATTCCCTTCCGCCAAATCACTATGGCCTTTTAAAAATCCTTTAAAATGTTATTATTTAATTCCTAATTATATTTCCGTCTTTGTAGAATTTTTTTTTTTTGAATGAATTTTGTCTAGATATATGGCTAATATAGTGCTGCCTATGCCATCTTATAAATGATTATGTTGTCATTTCCTTCAGGTTGAAGCTTTAGCAGTTCAATTGACTCAAAGGGAAGGGGAGTTGATTCAAGAAAAGGCAGAAGTGAAGAAACTAGCAAATTTTCTTAAACAGGTACTCTGAAGTTTTAGTGTTAATTCATGTGGGTTTCTGAAGATGTGTTTATATTTATAATAAAGAAATTTATTGGTGAACAAATCACTGTGTATGTGTTGTCAGTGTTGTTTCCAATGGGTTTTATGATTCACAGTTGCAAGGAAAAAATAAAAAAAAAACACAACAAACTAATTCTGGTGATTTTAGTTGGATGTGTATCACTTATAAAATATCTTTGTAGTTTTATTTTATTTTATTTTTTGGAAACTAAAATATATAGCTTTATCATGAAGAGAATGTCACTACATTACAGCTCTATTTTCACAATAGTTTCCAGTTCTAGAAATGTGTTGCTGATGCTGTTACACTATGCAAACATTACAGCAATAATCTTTAAAATTTGCTTGCAGCTGTTATACAACAAGTATCTTTTTATTATTTGTTCTCATTGACTTCCTCTCAGAATATGTTCTTTTTGAGAAGTCAATATCATAAGGAGACAGTACTTTGTGCTTTTATTTTTGTTATTATGATATTGACCTCTTCTTGTCATGGATGTATTGTAGAAGGAAATTTCTTATTATATTTTTGTTAATACTGAAATTTGAAAGTGGAGAACATTATTGTAGAAGGAAATTTCTTATTATATTTTTGTTAATACTGAAATCTAACACTGAAATTTGAAAGTGGAGAACATTATTGGATAAACAACCAAATTAAGGACAGAAATTGTCGTGGAATGGAGTATTTAATCTTTCTCTTGTAATGGGTTTAGTTTATTATATATTTTTCTTTTTGGTTTTTTTACTTATTATTCCTGATGTTGGTCTATGTTGGGATAGAAATGTGTAGTACTTGCTGCACATTTTTATATGTTAACATGCAACATATATAGCTCGTGTCATTCAGTTACCTAATTTTCTTTTTCTGCACATGTTATTGGTGTTTACTCCTTTTATCTACTTTGATAATTTTCAGTGGACTTATCATTACTCATATATCATCTGCATGATTTGAATGTTTTCTGTCACTAATGAGTACTTGTGTTCATTTGCAGGCTTCAGAAGATGCTAAGAAACTTGTTGATGAGGAAAGAGCTTTCGCTCGTGCTGAAATTGAGAGTGCCAGAGCAGCTGTTCAGAGGGTAGAAGAAGCACTTCAAGAGCAAGAACGAATGTCTCGTGCTTCAGGGAAGCAGGTAGCACAACTCTTAAGGTTTTGATTGATATCCTAAATGTGAAAATTAAGAACTTTACCGGCGCCAGCACTAAAACTAACATCATTAAAGCTTGATACCAATTTGCAATCGGCAACCAAACAGAGCAATCAACTCAACCAAAGTAATTGTTGATACAGAAAGCCAACACAATTGTTTCTTGATCTAATTTTCAACTGCTATCTGTTGTAACAACCCTTGAACTAGGTGATAAGAAAACTTAAAATAGAGTAAATCCGTCAGAAAATTGATTAATCAGCAAGGCTTCCGGTAAGGTTACTGGCATTATAAAAGATATGGTTTGATGAAGAATTGATCTAAACAGTTGAGAAGAATGTATGGGGATGATAGTGCACTTCTGATGTGAGCCAATTAGGTGCAACAAAACAGTCAGTTGAAGCGTGGATCCTTTTTTATTTACTACTATTATTATTATTATTATTATTTGACTCCTAACAGAAAGTGGCAAGAGATATGAGGAAGATTCTGAAATATATAAGCAAAACTAGATACTTACCAGCAAAGAAAAGAGGGAAAATACTGAAGTACATAGTGTGACAGATTTGAGGAAAATGTGAAAGAGAATAGTAATCTACCACTAAAAATTTTCATTTAAATCATTCTAGAAAAATAACCTGTAAATTTAACCCTAACAGTGGTTCCCAAACCAAGTCAATTACATGATGTGGACTCTCTACACATCCTACACAGCGTAAAATCAAATTATAATCAGGTTAAAAAATGTAGGATGATTACATGTTCAACACTAACAGATTGGAAAAATCCTAATAATTAAAGCAACAACAGCAATTTGTTTTATTTGTGAATTTTTATAGTTTTAATCATCAGTGTATAATATTTGGAAGTTGGAGTTTGTTCTGCTGCAAATATAATAACAGACTTTCTCATATACCTTCTTTTTTCAACGGGTTACTGACACACTATCAAAATTTTAGGATTTTAGATTGTAAGGAGAGTTCAAAACGAGTTTAATGTTCTCTCTAGAAGCTTTTTTGTTTTGAACTTCTATGTTAGTAGCTTGTTCTTTTGTTGCTGCATAGTGATTTTAAGTTGCCCTTTGTCAAACAAAATATTTTTATGGATTTTCAGGACTTGGAGGAATTAATGAAGCAGGTTCAAGAGGCTCGGCGTATTAAAATGCTGCATCAACCAAGCAAGGTGTGTATTAGATCTGTCCTCTTATGTTGTTTTTCTTTACAAATGCAGGCAGTTTGCACCATTTTGGCATGGCCAATGCAACAATTGCAATAAACTTTAAAAACATGTGTTAAACTACACATTTATGTTCGGTTCACATGGTGCACTATAAGCTGTACAATTGAATGCTTTAACTGTGAAATTGATGTAGAAGTTGCTATGTCTGCACAAAATGATATTGATTGTTTGCACCTGAAAAGAAGTATATTAAATGAATTATTATACGGCCTGCTAGAATTCTATAGCATGCTAGACTGCAACTGGATGTTTAACTATTATTCTACAGTCCTACATTTGTGCTTGGAAAGTTGTGAAATTTTGTTGTCTTATAATCAAATCTTTCGCTCTGTTAAATAATAATTGTAGTCCATAAGAGGATTATATAACTTTACTTTACCTGCAGTCCATAATTTAGGTCTGTGTGCTAAATCCATGAATTGGATATTTGGATCAACACAGAACAATAATGAAATATGTGGAGTAAAGGTTGTTTGTATGAAAGATATGATGCCATGCTTTGTTGTCTTTTATGATTGTTCGATAGTTATACTTGCATGACATCATCTAAATTTACAATCATATCACAGACATTCAAAATGACTGAAGTGATCTTGAATTTGTAGGTTATGGACATGGAACATGAGCTTCGAGCATTGAGAATTCAACTTGCAGAGAAATCTGAGTGCTTTCTGCAGCTTCAGAAACAGGTTCAATTGCCATTCTATGCTTTTAATTTTGAATTTTGATAAGTGTCTTACTTGGCTCATTTTTCTAGTTCAGGGTGTTGGTGGTCAATGCATGTTTATATGTGCTAAGGTTATTGTTGGTCCCATATCCTCTTTTCTAGCGTAATCCCAAGATTGGTTGTTTCCAATAAATTTTATGAATTTTTGACATAGTTCATTTGGCAGATAAGGTTCACTTCAGAATATTGTTTTAGATTTTAAAGTGAGTTTTGAGTTGTAATTCAATTTCATGCTATTGGTGAATCACCATTTGGCCCATATTATCATTGAGGGATAAGAAGAAAGAAAAGTATCACATGTCTATATGGATCGGATCATCAGTAGAAACCACATATGTTATTGCTGTATCCAATTTACAGGATGATTTGGGGACATTGGAATCAGAGGATGAGTAATGTCTGCTTATAATTTGGTCTGTAAGCTGACACGTGCTGTTTATCCACCACGTTTCTCTCTCTTCCTCTCGTCTTTTTTCTGAGCTTAAATATCGTAAGCAAACAAGCATAAAAAATACAGAAAGGCTGGTTGACTTAAAACTACTGAAAATTATCTCTTATCTACTGTAAGAATGCCCAAATAAAAGACTGACATATTCATTTGCGAGTCTGTATATGACAATCATACTTTCTGCCAATATGAAAGTGTTCATGTAGTTTGACTGATAATTTATTTCTTATGCTAGTAACACGTTACGGTGTGCTTGGTATCATTTTAAATTGATGTTTTTGAAAGTTATATTACAAAGTGAAAATCATGTTTTTAAAATTGCAATGCTTTTGGTAGCATTTGTTAATAGTTGTTTTCAAAAATAGAAAATGATGTAAAGTGTTTGGTTTTATTTATAAAATGGGTAAAATAATTGTTTGGAGGGAAAATTAGTGCTTTATTTTGAAAACCTGTTTTAAAAATAATGAAGGAAATGTTTTTTTTTCAACTTTTTAATTTTATTTTTAAAAAAGTTGCTTTTCATTTTCAAAAACAACTTTTGTAAAATAGACATCCAAACAACTTTTAGCTGCCTTTTGTTTTTGAAAATAGAAAATAGTTTTTGAAAAACACATCCAAACACCACCTTGATATGTCGTGAATTACTTTTTTTTGGGTTAAAAATATGAAGCTTTTTGAACCATTGTTAAGTAGTAATTCATATACGTGCCCTATTTTTTCTGCAAATTCTTTAAAGCACCGTAAGGGCATGCTGCCAAAGTCTTGGGGTTTAGGGGACATCACTTCTTAATTTTAATTTGAAAAGATGAGGTGTAATGGAGAGATGTTGGTGAAGAATGAATTTTTAAAACTTTAATGCTTGACATCTTCCACAAGGAAAAAAAAAAATCACTCTTGGAAAAAGTCTAGTATGCTAGCTTTGATGACGACAGGTGTGAGAATGATTCTGGTGAAAAGTAAATTTTGAAATATGTGATAGTGCCTGAATGTGATTTTTCATACGTTTGACAAGTAAAAGTAACACGATCAAATAGTATAATTATCTTTGGCTATAGTCTTCTCCTATTTTTGTTGTTTTGTTGCTATTTTGTTCCTGGCATAGATATTATTAAATTTCTCTTGTAGAATTAGAATATATCGTATCGAGTCATGGGTGATGCTTTAAAATTAACTTCCTGATTACTTTTTAGCTGGCAACGAGCAAGAGGAGCGAGGAAAAGATACCTGATTTTTATGAATTAGATGGCTCTGAAGCTTTAGGTTCATATTTGCGGATTAAACCTAGCTCTGATTATGTTCCGGAACTTTCCAGCTGTTCTATTCAATGGTTTCGTGTATCACCTGAAGGTGGAAAAAAGGAGCTTATTGCAGGTATATATACTAAACAATTTTGGATGCTTTACATGCTTTCCCTCATAGTGAATATATGGACTGCAACATAACGATGTTTAAATCTTTGACTGTTTGACATATTAATGACAATTAAATAGATACCATTTTTAGTCTTCTACTTCCTATCACCTTCAGAAATTATGTTTTGTCCCATTGGTACCTCTTTGTAACTATGTTTGAGGTTGCTTGTTGCGCGGGGTGGCAGAAGGGAGAGTACACCAAATAAGACTGCTAAAATCATGGTGCTATTATGTCTGAGTGGCTTAAACAGAATTTGTAGTCAATGTGACCTTCATAGACATTACTTTTCAAATTTCAGGAGCTACCAAATCAGTATATGCTCCAGAGCCTTTTGATGTCGGGAGAATACTGCAAGCTGAAATTAGTTATGATAGCCAGAAAATCACATTGACAACCACATGTGCTCTTGATCCCGGTTTGGTTTTGTTCCTATTTGCCAACTTTGATCTTTTTTCCATGTAACATTAATTTGTGGTTACATCTCTTCTCAGTTATGGACACTTCTATCTAATTCCTTATTCGAGAGTTGTGTACACATCAACTGAGTTTTTTTTTTTTTTTTTTTAAATATTATTTAATATTATTTTTTTCTTCCTTTTCTTTTTTTCCAACCAGCTGCTGGTTTGGGAAGCTATGTGGAGGCACTTGTGCGGAAGCATGACATTGAATTCAATGTATGTTTTCTGTCTGTTCAGGATTTTACTGTTAAGTATCTAATAGTCAGATTCAATGAGAGATTGTTATTCTGTATGTCCTGGCTTTTTTGGACTTCTCTTGCATGTTGTCCGTCATTTTGGTTATCATGACATTTACTGTTCTGATATACTGTTGATCGTGGAACAAATTCAGGAATTTTTTCTGTTTTTTAATTTTGGAGATACAAATTCAGGATTAATTGGCCATTGATATTGGTTGGTTACTCTTCGCCTATATCAGCCTGGTACATTTATAAACACAAGTCTCAATTGAAATCCCCAATTGCACACTAGATTATAAAATAGCTTCAGCAGTTGTCTATTTGCTCTCTTCCAAGAGGTTAGAACAAAAAAGGCAATCCTTGAAAGTCAGTTTGGTGGTTCTTGTCTGGGCTAGTTTCTGGGAAGGATTCAAATTATGAAGGGTTTATGAGTCAAGATGTGATAAGGTCCATGCTTCACATAAAAGGAGTTTGTTAAGAAGTGTGAAGGTGAATCTGTTGCACCTTCTAATACAAGAGGTTATCTTTGCCTATTGGGTGGTTTTCATGCCGCTTGATATGCGTATATCCAACTACTTCTGACCATTCTGTACCAATTTATTTGCCTTTTCTATATTTAATCTGTCTTTACCTTCCCTAATAGTTATGTTTCTGACAATTCTTGGTCGTCACCATTATAGCAAGCTCCTATAAAATGGACATTATAAAGTAATTATTCTTCTTACTCTCATCATTGTTTTGTTGTTATTTTTACTTGATTTAAGGGACAGAGGCTTAGGCTCTCTGTTGTGTCGCTTGTTTTGCTAGTCCTATAGCTGTGTTTTTCGTGTAACATCTAAAACCATTATCAGTGAGTTGAAGACATGGAGAAATCTGGTGTTAATGTTATCATATATGGGCCATTCATTGTCCTCTTTAATTTTAATAATATACATTCTTATTTTTTATTTGAACAGGTAGTGGTCACCCAAATGAATGGTGTAGACCATCCATCAGAATCAATTCATGTATTTCATGTGGGAAAGATGAGAATAAAACTTTGTAAAGGAAAGACGGCAATTGCTAAAGAGTACTATTCCACTGCCATGCAGGTACTACTGATTTTAAATCTACTTTAATTATGTTTTCGATTGCGGAAGAGAGTAGGATTCCAGGGGGACCAAGATAGGTTTGTTGCTATTGAGTGCAGAGTAATTGGTCATTCATGTCTGAATGAATTCTATTTTTAAGGACATGCTCGTATGGCTACTCATGCTTTAAAATATATGGTTGATGTGTTAAACTATTCCCACATAGATGATATACTGCCTGTACTCTCAATGAATAATAATATAAATGTCTCATCGCAGTCATTTCTGATGTTGTTATGTCATGCTTTAGCTATGTGGAGTTCGAGGAGGTGGAAATGCAGCAGCTCAGGCAATATTTTGGCAAGCAAAGAAAGGGGTTTCTTTTGTTTTAGCATTTGAATCCGAGAGAGAAAGGAATGCAGCTATAATGCTCGCGAGGAGATTTGCTTTTGACTGCAATGTATGTGCCTACCTGATATCTCAGTTTTCTTATATAGAATTAAACGTTTTGAAAATAACTATTGACGTTTTTGTCTACAGTCCTTTTACTTTTGGTATAAATCATTTTTTATATAAAAAAATTAGCATAAAGATCCTCTCCTCATTTAAGCTTTTTTCATAGCAAATGTACACGCTTGTAATTGATGGTTAAAATTGGAATATATAACATACAAATTTTAACCTTGTATTTAATGGTATTGATGATGTTTCACAAGGTCCTGCAATGCTTATGAAAGCTGAAATGAGGAGAAGATTCTGATTGTTTTATTAAATTGTCATAAGATTTTTTTTTTTTTTTTTCACCTGATCTCCAAACGTTTAAATTCCAGATCACACTTGGTGGCCCCGATGACAGATCCCCATTAGGAACCTAACAGACCTCCACAAATTATGTTACGCCAACTTGTAATTATTGTCTGCGTTTCACCATGTATCATAGGTTTGTAATGTTAGAATGTGGCGTTGTATGATTGTGTCGTGGCCTACGCCATTTTCCTTATTCCTTTTTTCCCCAGCACCAAGGCATTTATTTTTTTCATTTGCCTTTTTGTTTGTGTAACATATTGTCCACTCACATTGGGAAGCTTATCTGCAGCTGTATTTTTCAATTTATAAATGCTGAATGATTGGTATTTTATGAGTCAATAGCATGGAGAAGTTGATTGCTGTAAGAGGTTGATGTACTGTCTTCATTTGTTTGTAGACACAATCAAATCAAATGCTTGTCTGAAAAGAGAGATTCATTTTTCGATCTTTTTGTTGCATTAATACCATGTGTGATGGGTGGTTTTTATTAGTGAATATGCTTTTTTTATTTTTCTCCGAAAGTTAGTGAATATGATGTGTTTTTTAGGGTAAATTGCACTAATTTACCTTGATTATATATTAAATTGGACTAAAATCCAAATAAATGTCATAATTGCACATATTACCCATTGATGTATTGAGAAATGGTTTACTACCATTAGACAGTCATAGGTATAAGTAAAGGGTATGGATACTCTTTTGTCTTTGACTTATGTATATATAAAAGAATATATAAATTCCTGGGAGGAATTAAAAATGGTGTAAAATTGATGACTTTGGGCAATGGTAGAGCTTATCAGAAATCCAGAAGTGATGAAGAAGACACAAGAAGAAATTAGAAATCACATTGGTGGTAAAAAGGAAATAGCTTTTGGAAGTGATATTGACAAGCTTCAATACCTTAAAGCAATGGTGAAGGAAGCTCTTAGACTATATCCACCAGCCATATTAACCCCTAGAGAAGCAATGGTTCACTTCACCATACAAAGCTACACTATTTATAGGATAAGGTCCCCACGTATGGGAAAACCCAGATAAATTCATTCTTGAGAGGTTTATGGATGATTCAATTGATTTTAAGGGGCAACATTTTGAGTCTAATAGCGGCAGCTACTATGGAGCTAGCATTGTCAAGTCTCTTGTATTGTTTTGATTGAAAGTTACCTGATAACATGAAGAAAGAAAACATTAACATGGAAGAACAACATACTGGTGTTGTATTGTAACACATTTGAAATCAGCTCTTAAGCTTGTGCCAATTAAATATGAATGTTAATGACCTCATCAAAATAACATAAGGTGAGGATGATAATTTAGAAGAATTGAATCATTAGAATTTGATTATTGTAACGATTTATTTCTCTTCTCTGCATAATTAATCCTTTACCTCACTTTCCTCTCCTTTCTTTCCTTGATATTTTCTCTATAACTAATTTTATATATTTCTCAAGACTTTTTAATTGGAACATTTCTTCATAAGTTACAGAATGTTTTTATCTTTTTCCGTTCAACCAACATTAAAAATTCTTCTTTTTTCTTTCCTCCACTATTTTCATAGTCTGATTCCCACATTTCCTCTGAAAAAAATTTCATTTTCATTAAATAAAAACTTCATTAGTTACTAAATCTAAGATTTGCTTTGGTTTTTTTCTTGTGGAACTCTATGAATTCGGTTGGTGTATTTTTTATTAATTTTTCGTTTGAATTTTAAGATTGTTTAAATTTTATGGCTTAAAACTTAAAAACAAAGAGAAAAACTTAATAAAGAAACTCAAATTTGGAATGAATATATATAATGTGATATGATAGAAGTTTGACATTTCAGTTGACTGGTTATGTAATGTGAATTGCGGAAAACATGTATTTCCTTTTCCTAAACCTAAAGGGTCACACTGATTTTAGTGTCACTTAAGAGTTTTGTTCCATGTCACAAAGCCGCTTATAGTACCTTTGACATTATAACATCACCCAAAAAAAAAAAAAAATACTTGAACGTATTGAATTTTTGGGTGTTTGGATTGGTTATGTAATTCTCATCAGTTTAATTCGGTTTTTAACAATAAAAACTTATTAAAATCAATTTTGGTTTGGTTTTCAGTTTTGGGTCTCTAAAATCGAGACATGTATCAAACCCAGATACATAATAAAAAAAATTTTCTAAAAATATAATGTAGCAATCCTAATTTATATTTTTGTTTTTATATAGAATTATTTTCATTTTTTTTTCTTTACGATTGATGAATATCTATCGGACCTGTAAAAGATAAAATGTATCTTTAACTTTATAGATTGAAAAATGAAAAAACATTTTTGCTGCAAAAAAGTGACAATTGCTTCTCTAATGGTTACTTATGTTCTTATATGTAGAGACTCTCTCGCACCTGCATTTTATGTAAGAAAACAAATCAAACCATTTTATGCATTTTTTGCTGCTAAGTTGAAAGGAACGAAGAGGAAGTATGATGGACCACGAGTGCCTTTGTTTAATGTATTTGGTCGATTAGGTTTTTACATGCATGTGATGTGGAAAGCACATAACAACACATTTCATTAATTAATTTTTAATATTGTTTTAAACGTTTTAGTGGGTTTCTACAATTACCTTTATACCCTTAATCAAACAGCCCCCACTGGTGGCTTTTTTGACGTTTTTGTAAACGCCAGTGAAAAAAATGATGATTCTTCAGTGGGCAGGACTGAGATGAAAATATCTCTTCTGTATGTTCCGTATCATCAGCTGATCCACCAGTCGACACCGCACACTTGTTCAACTACTCACCTCTCGCGGTCCTTCGACAGCTGCCCATGTCGGCGTCAAACACCCAGTTTGTGTGCTAATAATTCAACTGTAAGTGAAAAATGATTTTGTGTTGATGATTTTGGGTCAGGGTGTGTTGTGGATGCGAATGGATAATTGATTTTTTATTGTTGGATATTGTTGTTTATGTAAATGTATGGATACCCTTTTCCCATATTTTGATGTAGGTAGTGTTGAATAATGATGGGTGTTGATTTGGAGATAGATATATACGTTGAAGAAGAAGCTCTCTGGTTGTTGTTTGTGGACTTTTTAGGTTTGTCTTGCTTCTTTTGTGTTCAGTTTTTGGGTTGTGTTAAAAAGAGAGATGATGATTTTTGTTATGTATTTCTTTTCTCTATATTGTTCTCCATGAGTAGGGATGTTTGTGTCTCTATTATAATGTCAATTTCAGCATATCTGTTCAATTGGCTCCAAAATTGGATGGTTAACCTGCAATCACAGTTACTGAATTGGATGACATGATAGATGATGCTTCACATTTACTGTGAAGTATGCAAACCATGCCAAGAATTGCCTTCGTTGTTTTTTAATAAAACCCAAGGGATCACACTAAACTTGGAAAAAACTTTCATAAAACTGTCTCAAAACTAATATAGTGAACCTCGAGTCTTAAATATTATAGTTTGATTTTTTTTATTGGTTTAAATTTTTGGGTATGATGATAACTAACTTGATATCAGAGCTTGGAGGTCTTTAGTTTAAACTCTCTCTCCACTCTTTATCTTATTGTTAAACATGTTGGACGATAGAGAGCGTTTAACATGTGTCCCTTATCCATCATCTATCCACGTTACATATGAAGAGACTTGTCACGTGTCAACCTCAAGTCTTAAATATTAGAGTTTGATCATTTCCTATCAACTTAAGTTTTTGAGTCCGATGATAACAATAAGAAAGGTAAGAGAAAAAAAAAAATGATACTATTTCATTGATCTGTCTCACTACATTAACTGTGAGAGGATTCCATGAAAGATTTTTTCCTGATCTTGATGTCATTGGAACTGTTTTTGTTCCATGTCAGATAACCGCTTTTGGCACTTTAGGCAAAATAGCATTTACATTATAATTTGGTTTTGTGTGACAATACAAAATTGTTATACTAATACATTTGGTTTTCTTCACTTTATGAGAAAAGGAGTAGGCTTGTTTACAGGCTGCAGAGATATTGAAAGCTAAAAAAGATCATAAAAGATCCAACAAGGATGGCTGAAGAGGAGAGAACTCAGGTTGAAATCTTAGAAGAGAATAACTTGATTGACATAGCCAAGTACATAACCTATGTCAGTGCTCCACAAGCAGGAGGCATAGCAACATTTGCAGGCACAACACGCGATACCTTTGAAGGAAAAGTAGTCGTGGAGCTCAGGTACGAAGCGTATGTATCAATGGCAATTCGCTGCATCAAATCTATCTGTTCATCAGCTAGATCATCCTGGAATCTCCACTCCATTGCAGTTGCCCATCGGCTAGGCCCTGTTCCAGTGGGAGAAACAAGTGTCTTCATTGCTGTATCAGCCGTTCATCGAGCTGATGCACTGGATGCTTGTAAGTTCATAATTGATGAATTAAAGGCAACTGTTCCGATATGGAAGAAGGAGGTTTATGCTAATGGAGAAGTTTGGAAGGAGAATTCAGAGTTCACTGAGAGGAGATCAGAGCTGGGTGAGGACGGCATTTGCTGTGGAAGAAAAGTTGAAGTGAAAACAAGTGATAGAAAGGCCTGTTGTGCTAACAAGGTCAAGGTGGATGGATGATGACTGTGTTATGTTTTTATTTGTATGTTTTACAGTGAAAACAGTTGCTAAGAAGTAAAAACCATTATTTTAAATATCAAAGCGATAGATGATATTATTATGATATCATCCAAATTTTGTAGGGATCGATATAGATATGAGAGAATATCTAATATTCCCCTCTTGTGTATCCATGATAATTTGATATATCTATAAAATATTCTGATATTTTCAAAATATTTCGATATTTTTTTAAATACTCCACTATTTCTAAAATGAAAAATTGAGATTGTTATACTTTGAATTTTTTTTTGCCTTATTAAAATTTGAATTTTAGAGAACAAATTGCTTAATATAATCTTATAACACTATTAATAGGATTAAAATTATCATTTTAAATTTAAAAAGTAAATTTATAATTATAGAAAAATTTTATAATCATTATGACGGTTAAGGATGATAAAGGTCGGATTAAAGTGGATCTCCAAACCAAAACCTATTTTGAGCGAGGTGCTTCGTACCCTATTCATGATCCCAATGAATTTTTTATTTTTTTCACACAATCGATCTATTTTGACTTAAATTATTAAAAAATATATTTTGATTTATATTTAAATATAGACTTAACTTTCACTTGTATAAATAAACATTCAAAGTAATATTATATATATTAATTTTAAATTCAAACAAGAAGAACAAGCGCAAAAATAACCTAAAGAACATAAAATTTATTTAGTATAATATAACAACTATTACAACAAAAATTTAAAAAATCTTTCAAGCATTTCAATTCAGAATAGTTTGTTTCAAATATAAAATCATAATAAAAACATTAAATAAATAAAATAGTACTGTGCATTACTTAAAAATAAATGTTTTTAAAAAAAAAAAATATTATTACTAGAAAAATAATATCAGTGTCCAATAAAAATAATAATAAAGTAAGTAAATATGTCAGTGGTGGGTCAACATATTTGACTCCTCGATCGGATTATAAACCGAGTAAAACTTGCTTGATCTCTGGGGACGGGAGTTGCTGTTAAAGGGGTCTCGATGGATAGTTGGTAATGGTTGCTCGATCCAAGTATTCAAGGACCCTTGGATACCCCGCCCTCCCTCATTTCGTCCGGTTACGACATGTTTCAGTGATGAGTGGTTGAGAAAGTTTCGGATGAAAGAAAGATTGGTAATATGTTCCTGGAAATGGATACTAACAAAATTGTGTCCATTCCTATTAGCTTGTGCGATAGGTTGGACATGGCATTTCCAAAAGCAAGGTGTTTATGAAGTAAGGAGCGGGTATCGGATAGAGCTGCGGAATCGCATCCAGGGCAAGGAAGTGGTGGAAGAAAATGTGGAGTTTGCAACTTCCACCAAAGGTGAAGGGTATTTATTTGGCGAGCATGTAACGATGTTTTCCCATCCCTCTCCAATTTGAATAAACCAACCAGTGTTGGGAGATAGTAGTATGTGGCGTTGCTGACTTGATAACTGACTCAGAATTTGAAATATTTTGCATGGTTCTTTGGGGACTTGACTTTGGGTAAACATGTCCACCAGAGTAGTAGAGTCAGGGATATGCAGATGAGTTGGTGTCCTGGGTGGTGAAGAGTTTATGAATACACAGGGAAAAGTCAACTCTCCTCAACAGCCTTTTCAGGGGCAGCGTTGCAGAAACTCCACTGAAGTTGAACTGCAGATGGGGCATTTTAAGATGAATTCAGATGTAGCAGTGAAAGAGGGAACAGGGATTGCATAGGTATTTTGCAGCAGTGTCCGTGCCTGTCAAAGGAGGTTTTACCCCAGATATGGGTGAGCTCTTGGGGGCTTCAGTTTGCGATATTAATAGATTGCAGGTGAAGGTGGTGGAGGTTAATGCCTCCAATGTGAGTGCAGCAATCAATTTAGAAGCTGAATGGTGCTCAGAAGTTGGCACACGGATAAGTGATGTCAAAGCCTTATGTAAGGAAGTATGCCAGGCAATCAAGGTCCAAGAATGGCGTGGCCCATCTCACCTAGCTTCCATGGCTTTGACTACCACGACAGACGACGGTGTTGGAATTCAGAAACCATGTTTCTGGGTTCCCTGTCGTAATATGGCTGTTCTTGGCTGGTTTGTTTTGTTTAATATATTTACTTAAAAAAAAATTTGAAATAAAAAATGTTGCACTGAATAAGGCAAAAAAAGACAATGTGGTTTGGTAAAACTAAACAAACCAAGCATTTTCACATCATCATTAAAATAGACAATGTGTGGTTTGGTAAACTAAACAAACCAAGCATTTTCACATCATCATTCCGTTTTGTTCCCCCATATACAAAACGTTCAAAGAAACATAAGATCACACCAAACAGGTCTGATTACAAGACATCATCATAATACAAACATGATATCCCTACATATAATCTCCTTTATCAAAGAAACTTGTCCGTTTTGTAAACTAGACAGGGTTTTGGCTGGGCGCAAGAAGAGCCACACCACCGCGATCTGGACTGGAGAATTTCTTGTAAACTGCCTTGAGCTTACTCTCTGCAGCTGCAGAATGATATTTGACCAAGAGCTTTGCACAATCTCTGTTACAAAATCAAGAATATTAGATAGAGCACAATGCACAAGATTATTAAATGAAAAGAAAAAGGTAAAAATCTTCAAAACTTTACCCCAGATGATCTTCAGAATAGCCTGTATGGTGCTTCAAAGTATCAGTCCAAATGGGGCTTTTTCCAAGGGTGCATCTTGCAGCATAAACAGCTGATGCCGCAATTACAGAGGGACTGTACGAAACTATGGTAGGATAATGCATCAGTCCGAGTTCTGCCAAGTAAAAGACCATGTTCTCCATCTGATTTGTTACAAGAGTTATCAGCCCCAGGCTTTTCATAACATTATGGCATAATATTCTATATACTAATATAATCATGATTTATCAGTACCTCCTTGTCTGATGGAATCGAAGCTTTGACATATCTGACCAGAAAAACATATGGTGTAGGAACAGTCAAATACCATTCCAACTCTCCCAAGATTGATTTCTCCATGACCAGGACCTGTTCTCTGGCATATGCATTGTCTGATACGAAAACAAAGTCGTTAACCTGAAAATATGACAACTCAATATCAGGCAAACGGGTGAGTATATAGGAGGACACTGAAGCCATGATTCTAATGGGGAAAATTACTACCTCTGGAGCCCAAATCTCTTCATACTTGCACGCAATAACCATTGCACTGATGCCAACTAACTGAAGTTCCCTCCTTGATACAAATCGTTTTGAAAGGAATCGATCAACAATGTTTATGGTAAGATAAAGGGTCTCTGGCATTAGTTGGAATTTTCTATGAACTTGTGACAGCCAGTCCACCAGGATTGATCTCATCTTAGCATTAATGTCTGGTTGTGCATCCATGTAGTCCTCTACTTGACCCTCATGCTGCATCAAGGAAAAACTCTTGTTAACTTCATAAAGAGAGAAAGAAGGAGACAAAAGAGAGAGAGAGGAAGAATTATAAACATAATGACCTCTGAGAGTTTGTAGTAATTGTAAATATCATCCACATATTCCACAACTGCCAATTCATTATCAACATCAGCTGCATCAATGTTGATTTCTAGGTCCTTTGGCTTGTTGGTGAGTCCACAAGCAGCAAGCTGTGCCACATCAAATTTAGCAAACAAAAACATATACCAAATTCAACACACAATGATATCATTCATAATAACAATCTAAACGACCTTGCTTCGTGCAGAAAGAACCGAAGAGAAGGCCTTCACTTTCACTTCCTTTCTTGTTGCTCTTCGGCTAACAAATTTGCCTTCGTCACTCTCATCATCAGAGCTTATTACGATTACCGTCTCAGGTTTTGGCTTGTCAATCCCCTTCTTCTGATTGGCAACTGCTGCTGCCTTTCTTACTGCATCTCCACCTTTCCCTAACGCAGCAACCCCTTCAGCAGGGAGTGTAGCATTTACAACTTCAGTGTTTGGTTTCTGCAAATTAATTACAACTTCAGTGTTTGGTTTCTGCAAATTAATTACAACTTCAGTGTTTGGTTTCTGCAAATTAATTACAACTTCAGTGTTTGGTTTCTGCAAATTAATTACAACTTGAGTACTATTGTGTGTGTGTGTGTGTGTGTGTGTGTGTATATATATATATATATATAGAGAGAGAGAGAGAGAGAGAGAGAAGGACTTATTGGACTCCACCTTTCCTCCTTGCAGAGCTCGCTCAGTGACTTGATTACCAATATCTTGAAGAACTCTTCTGCTCCTTCCATCTGCTAATACATTTTTCTGCTTCACTTCCCCTTTAAAAGTATACAATAATTTCAGATTTTTAACAACTTTATAGCAACGGTCATGCTACTATACTATTCTTTATAGCAACGGTCATGCTACTATACTATTCTTTAAGGGACAATTATTGATCATAAATTCTATTTCAAAGATCTACAAAAATCAAGTATTTAAAAATTAAAAACATAGTTAACTCTACACCAAGGTAGCATAATCAAAGAATAAATAACCAAAATCAAACCTGTGATTCATTCACTCTGTTACAATTTCCATGATCATTCAAAACATTATAACTCAATTTCTCTAAACATAAATACAAATATATTTCTATACACATAAAATCATAGCTGGAACTATACACACAGACTTCAATTCTACAACCGAAATACAAGCCACCAAAACCAGCCTATAAATCTAAACACATCATCACTAGCAGACTCTGACTAAAATTCAGACTCACAGGAAATCTATTTGTTGGCCCAGAAAATATTCCAGGAGAACCAAACAGATCCCCGCATCGATTACATATTGAACAAATAGTGCATACATGCCACCAAAAACCAACCTATGAACCCAAACATATCATCATTGGCAGACTCTGATCAAAACTCAAACTCACACAAAACCAATTTCTTGGACTAGAAAAATCTCCCCAGCAATGAATTTTCACGGGAACCAAACAGAACCCACAGAGCTTACATGTAAAACAAACAATACACGCCACCAAAAACCAGCTTACAAATTCATACAATATCATCACTGGCAGACTGTGTCAAAATTCAGACTCATATAACCAATTTCTTGGCCTATAAAATTCTCCCTGGACATAAAAATTTCCCGAGAACCAAACAGATTCCAGATAAATTAAATGCTAAACAAACAATGCACATCACTACAATATAAAAAAGCCAGCTGGGTTGACTCTAAGTTAACCCAGCTGAACACAACCACACAACCACCAGAATTAAAAATCATACACATCAGTAAACGAAACAGCAATAAAAATACAAGAAATTCCCAAAAATAACGATTCAATTCAAAATTCAGAGACAAACTAAGGAGGATTGTTGGGTTTTATGTGTGTGTGTATCAAACGAGGAAAGGATATTGAACGAAATTACATTATCTATAACGAACAACCAGAAACCCCGAAAAAGAAAATGAGAAAAAATTCCTCATCTCTATTAAATGTTGTCGATACTTATAATAGACACCATATAACAGGAAACATAAAATTATAGATAAATGATATTAAAAAAACAAGAACAGGTCCAGCTGCAGAGTTAAAAATTCAAGATCCGGAAGAAAATGAGACCCACAAAAGATGATAAAAAATAACAACAGAAAGTGGTAGTGTGTGTAGGAAAGAAGCACCTTTATGGTGTTGTTGATGGTGAGGAAGATGAGGGTTGTTGTTAACAAGTCTAGAAGCCATGATGTCTGGTTCTTGTTGTTGGGGATCTTGGATTTGGCCAAAGACTCCTCCAATGCTTGCAAACAATGACGATATCAACTCTTGGAGACGACGACTACTAGTACGTCTCTCCTCTCCCTCTGCGTTGATGGCCGCCACCCTCTGTCTCTCTCTCTCTCTAAGTCTCTCAATGAATTCGAATTCTCTCTCTCTATCTCTTTCTTGATTTGCTTTGTGTTTGTGAATGAATGAGAATCGACTCTGTTGATTCCTTTTCAAGGAATGGGACGCTCCAACGGTCTAATTTTTTCTGTCCAAATATACACCGTTGGATTGTCTCTCGATCAAACGGCTATAATCTCGTTTTTCAAGTTTTGGATTTTTCTAGCCGTTACAGGTACGGTCCTAGGTGTTTGGGTTGGGTTGACCCGTTTTGGCACTAGCGGGCCCATCAATGCATGAGAGGCCCAAAATGGTTTTCTTTTGGGTCAAAGACCTTTGCTGTTTGGCCTGCGATGTAGCGGCTGACTGTGTGTGCATATATATATATATATATATATATTCACCTTTAATTCCAGGTTAAATACTTTGTATAGTTGAATTTATTTAATTTTAATTTGTTAAAATTTGACATCCCACATAAAAATACGAGATTTCACAAAGATATATATATACATATATAATTTGTGAATATTTTCAAAATATTTTTTCAAATAGTTGTGTTTTTAAATTCACTTTAAAAAAGAAAATGATTTTACTTGAAATATAATATTGATATTTCTATTTTCTAATTCGAGGAAATACTTTTTTATTTCGATAAGTCTTGAAATGTTGTTAAGTGATTAGAAACATCTTTTATTAGAGAAAATGGTGTTTTTCTTCCTATAATTTGAATTAATACTCAAAGTTCTCCTCAATAAATAAGGTGATTTTGAATATTAATTGAAATTAATAAAAAAAAAAATCTAATTTAAATGTTACTTGAAATCCCTCCTCTAATTTGGACCGAAAAACATCACAGAGTTTTGATTTTTTTTTTTTTTTTCCTGTTTTTCCTCCTCCAGTTTCATTGTTTGGCCAAAAACTCGCTCTGGTTTGTACTAATCCCCAAAATCTTCCTCCCTAATACTCTTTCATTAATGGGCTGTCAGTGATCAAGATCCCCTACTCATTTATTTCTCTTTTTTTTTTTTTTTTTTACGGATTTGACACGTGGTATAGCCAAATCTCATGATAAAAATTTGCGAAAAAACTGTTGTTTGAAACAAAAGAAAAGGTTAAAGTCAAAACTTTTTGGATTAGATGAACAGTAAAAAAGATTTTTTAAGAAAAAAATAATGCACTTACTTTATAACTTGGAATTAGTGTTAAATTAAAAACTAAAATTATCCTAACTCGTTCCCTCGACACCTCAATTCACCCACGAGCTATCGCCACTCATATCTAGTTCCAACTCATCCATCGCCATAAGGGTGGTAATATGGGGTTGGTGGGTCGAGTTAGATACAATATGAACTCAATACGATTATTTTTAACATAACACGATTAATAAATAAATTGAACCTTTTCAATACGAGCATGACAGATTATATATAGATCAACATGGAAACGACACGGTTAACTTATTTATTTGTAAGTTATTTATTGACTCGTTTAAACACTAACTTGTTTATGATCCACTTAACCATATTTAATACATTTAAATTTTAATATAAATATAATGAAAACAAAATTAAAATACAATCCATAAATACACAAATACAAGTACACAAATCCACAAACACAAATACACAAATACACTCTAAAGGTGTTTCTTCTGTTATTTAATACATCTTTATTTTCAAAATATATATATACACAAATACACAAATATAAATCTAAAAGGAAACTACCCAATTCTTAGAATGAGAAAAAAGAGAAGAGGAGTTGTTTGGCAACTTGTTCTCTGAGCAGTAGTAAGAGTGAGTGCAACCACCAACGAAGACAACAACGACAGCAACCACCAGCAAAGAGAAGCAAAAACCGCAACCAGGGTGACAAGAACAACAAATGAACGATTGAATTGTGGTGTGAAGGTGAGAGACGATCAATAAGGTTAGGTGTGAGGTGAAGTGGAGATAATGAAGGGTAGAAGGTGGAGATGGTTCGTGAGAGACTGAGAGTGAATAGGTGTGGTATGGCAGCTGAAAGAAAAAAATGAGTTAGAGTTGTCAATCTCCACTATATATACTTAAAGCTTAAATTACATAAGTAACCCTCTAATATAAAATTACATTTTTACACAGTTAAACTGGTCAATCCGTGATACGATTAAGGAAACACAAATACGACATGATTATTAAACGAATTAGACGGGTTGACCTATTTATTTACTCAACTCGTTTATACTTAACTCTAACCTGTAATAATCGTGTTAGATCCATGTTTATCCGTCGTGTTGGGTTCCAAATTACCACCCCGACCACCACTAGTCACCACCACCACTTTCACTATGGCTGAACTACTTCATTCTTATTTTAGTTATTTTTTAACAGTATTTGGCATGGCTTCTGAAAGTCAGTTTTTGGCTTTTGGCTTCTGAAAATGTTTGTTTATATATAACCTCAAAAATATATAGTTTTAGGCTCAAATATATTTTATAATTTTTTTTAAAATACTAATAAATTATATATTTATTTAATTATTCGAATCCACACTTGCATCGAATGTGAATTTTACATCCATACCCATCCACGAATTTATTTAATTAAATCCACACTCGTACCATTATGAGTGAAAATCTGTGAATTCGTGGATGGAATTATCATCTCTACATATAGATTATTTATTCCAATTTGAACATAGTAATAAAAAAAAATTAAAAATCAACTAATCATACTGAAAAGGCTTTTTGGACATAAAAAAGTAACATGAGATCATTCTAATTTCCCTTTATAGTTTGATATAATAGTAAAAAAATCTTCTGACTTCATAAATCACTAAGGATCCCTTGTAATTTCTTGTAATTTATAGAAAAAAAAAAACCAAAAAAAATCTTATCATTCATAAAAATAATTAACAAAACCCAACAAAAAAAAACCTTCTACCGTCAACTTAGAAATTAAAAGTCAATGTTTGACTATTAAACAAGAAGGGCAAAACCATCAATTCATTATAACATAAGTTAAAATAATTTTTTAATTAGATCTTCAGATTAATTTCAAAAAATAAATAAATAAATAAATAAATAAAATTTTCATCAAAATTTTCAATGTCTATCATCTTAAGATGGATGGTAGAGATTAACTGATTAAAAATGTAGATATATATTTTCAGGTTTCCCTTCTCCCACCGGCCACTATTTTCTCTCTCTCTCTCTCTCTTCTTCTTCTCCTTTTCGTCAAACCCTCTCATCTTCCAAGATGCCCAAGTCGAACCCATATGAACATCTAAATTCAATGAACCCAGATTATCTGACACAAACCTAGATTACGTAATGGATCAGCCCGTCTGCCAACCAACCCTCACACTGTAGCCCGGACTGCCAACTGACCCAACTAGTGGCTTGCCCAACTGTGAGTTACGATCTGTCCAGCCTCACGCTGCGATCTGCCCAACCTTGCTCTGCAATCTGCCTAACCTCGAGCTGCGATCTACGCTGGCAAGTACTGTCCCCTCCCTTATGGGGTTTTCTACGCCTCCTACACCTACTTGAACCCATGATCTATGGGCTAAATACATAAGGAAGGTAGGGTGTATACCATTTAAACTAGTTAAGTCGCAGCTCAAGGCTGTACAAATCATAGCGCGAGGCTGGACAGATCACAGCTCACAGTTGGGTAAGCCACTAGCCGGGTCAACTGGCAGTCTAGGCTACAACATGAGGGTTGACTGGTATGCGGGCTAATCCATTACATAAAAAAGGAGTTAGTTCAAATGGTACACACTCTGCATTCCCTATGTATTTAGCTCTTATATCATGGGTTTGAGAGAGTGTGGAAGGCGTAGAAAACCCCATAAGGGAGAGGGAGTACCTGCCAGGATAGGTCACAGCTTGAGGCTGGGCAGATTGCAGTCTGTAGCTAGGTAGGCCACTGGCCGAGTCAATTGGCAGTCCGGGCTACAGCGTGAGGACTGGCTGGCATGCAGGATGATTTGTTACAAATTATCTATATCTAGGTTCGATGTGTTGTTTCTTTTTGGGGTGTTTTTGTTGATTATTAGAGGGTCTTTATTTTGTGTTGGATTTTACAGTTAATTTCTGAGGTTTTAATGGTTATAGGGTATTGTTTTTGGAGATTCAGGAGTTAAATTAACTAACTATTGGCTTTGATTATGACATTTTTGAGTAGTTCATTCTGGGTTTGCAATGGGTGAATGATTGATAATGTTTGTAAATTGGATTGATGAGTTGCAGTTAAGTGTATGAAGACGATATCTAATGGAGTGTTTTTTCTTTAAATTTTCTTTTAATTTCATTTTCTCTTTTATTTTGTTTTGTTAATTTTATTTTTTCAGGGGGAAATTTTGGTTTTTTTGGTGCATTGTCAAGTCAACTTTTCAACTAATAAAGGTAACAAAAAGGGTAAAATGAGATTTATTCAAACTACAGGGAGGTAATTAACGATTAGGTGAAACAACTGAGAGATATTAGAATTATCTCATGTAATATTATAATTATAAGAAAATTTAAAATATTTCAGCTAAATAGTCTCAAAAGCTCTTTTAAAAACCAAAACTTGAAATATATTATCCAAATAGTAGATAAAAGTTTGGGCTATAGCTTCTCTTCTTCTATCAACAATAGCCAAATGTGGAAGTTATCTCAAACAAGGCATTTATGTCTTTTATTACTGAATCTTACCTATGTTGATTAGGTCGAGGAGGCCATTAATGCTTAGGCACAAATAGGGAGGCTTCCATGCTTGGACCATTGTTTTTTTTTTTCTTTATGATTTTTGTTATTTAATTTTTTCAAATGAAAATTAATGGATATGAGGGTGTTTATGTCTTTCGTTATAAATAAGGGAAAACTTCATTTTAGTCCTTGAGATTTCAAAAAATATCAAATTTTTAAAGTTATTTAAAAATAGCTCTTTTATCTCTAACTTTTCCGAACTCTCTGAAAAAATTCAAATCGTTGGTCAACTGACAGTCAACGATGATAAAAAGTTTGGATAGGAAGGGTATTTTTGTCGTTTACCAAAAGAGAGTTGAGATTACAACATGTTGTATTACACAACCATGATTAAAATGAATATATATTCATTAAAACAAAAGTTAAAAAAATAAACAATTAATTAAAATTTATTTATTAATTGATTAAAACTAAAAATATGAAAGATCTCTACCGTCCATCTCTAAGATGAATGGTAGAGATTAAAATTAATTATGAAAAAAGATTAAAAAGAAAAAATTGATTCAAACCCAGATGAAGATCTATCTTCAACATCTGAGTTTTAAGATCTAACCAAAACAATTTTTAGAAAACAAAAAAAAAAAAAAAAAAAAAAAAGAAATACCTAGATGAATAACCAAGATCTGGGCTCACATTTGTCTACATGCTATGTCCATTCTTCTTTTATGAAGATATCTTCTTATCATCACTCACACTTGCAACAACTAAATCTACACAAACACAACCAAATGTGAACTCAAAATAAAAAACCCACATAAAAAACTAAAACATTTCACACTAAAACAAAATACCCACATGGATTTTAAGCCTTTAAATCCAAAAAAAAAAAAAAAAAACATTATAAGCCAAAAAAGAAACAATTTTGCAAAAAAAAAAAAATGTATAAGAGAGCAAGTAAGTCTCATTGGTTTAATTCCACTTGACTAAGTTGCTAAACAACCTAGAGAGGGCGTGTATGTCAAAATACAAGGATCCCCAAGGTCGACAAAGATGTCAAAGAGCCTGATAGTGTTGTCGTTGCTCGCCGCTAGTAAGGCCATCAACAAATCCGCCAAGTTCATTATGTTTTAGACCACTTGATTTAGTTGCTGCAGATCCAGATCTTCCAAAACAAGTGGGTCTTTTTCTTCTGCAAAATCAAACATGGAAACTAGATCTTCTTCTACAAAATCAACAAGAAACCAACTTCTTCGGCAAAATCAAACAAGAAATAAGATCTTCTTCTCCAAAATCAAACAATACACCAATTTTATTTTTCTTCTACAAAATCAAATAAGAGCTTTTGTTCTTGTTCTTCTTATACAAACCGGCCGACAGAGACTAGTTCATGGAAACCAGATCCTGATCTTTATGCAATGAGGACCTTCCATTGATGCTAATCTTTTTTTTTTTTTGTACTTTTTTTTTTTTTAATCTTGATCTCTATCTCGAGATCTAGATTTTATTTTAAACGTTGTTATAAGTTGTTCTTTTTTTTTTAATTTGTTTTTAATATTTAAATTTTTTTTATCTCGATCTCAACTTCTTTATTGTTGAAAATGATTTTTTTATTATTATTTAATTTAAAAAATTAATATTTTTTTAAAATAATTATTATATTATTATACTTTTTTGGTGAAATGATATGTAATATTTTGATTTTATTGAGAGTAAAATGACCATTTCAAGTGATGATAGACAATTGAGTCTTTTTCGTTTTTTTATTTGGTTTAACCGTCAGTTGATTGATGGTTTGGATATTTTTGATGAGTTTCGAAAAATTTAGGGATGAAAAAACCTGTTTTCAAAAAAGTTTTAAAATTTTGATATTTTCTAAATTCTCAAGGATTAAAATGAAGCTTCCCTTATAAATAATGAGGATAATATGGATATTGCCTAAAATCACAAATCTTTACTATTGGATACTGGATATGTCATATGTCAAAATCTCCATTAAAGATGAAATGAATGGGGGTAACTAGGAAATCTTAATAATCTAGCTATCAAAAGAGCAAGGTAAAATTGTAATTTAAAACATTATTAGTATTAGATTATTTTAAATTTCCTCTATTAAAAAAATAAAATTAAATTTTTTAAAAAATATATATCTTCTTTAAACTTTTTCTTCCCTTCTTTCTTCCCTCTCGAGTCTCTTTTATACTTTTTCCTTTCTCTCTCAGGCCTCTCCTCTATTTCTCTTCCTTTCCCTATTATTTTCCTCTTTTTTTTTTTTTTTTTTAATTCAATTTACAAGTATTGTTTATGTTATTGAAAAAAAGTTGAAAAAAAAAGTTAGGTCTAGCATGGCACTAGACTTACTGCCACCAACACTAGGTTTCTTTTGTTTGGTGCTATACTACTTAATTGTAGTCATTAATGCTATTTAAACTATTAGATAAGTTTATGACATAATTAAAGTATAGCCACTTTGACGGTTTAGAAATTCTACTTGAATATCATTCCTATTAAATAAAGTTTAATAACTTTTAATGGTTGAGGGTAATATGGTTTTGTCATTGTTTTTTAATTATATTCCTTTATTTAGAAGGAAAAAAAAATGAAGACAAAATACAATTCCTCCTTTGGAAGCACATTTCTTCATTTAGAAAACAACCAATTCCTCATCAAAATCTTTGATCAAAATAAAATTATAAATATAAATATAAAAAAAGCCTTCTTCTTTAATCAATTCCATATAGCAAAAATCATAAATCAACTGCAACCAGACATAGTTCTTCATTAGGAAAGAAACAAATCTTCATCAAAATCTTTAATCAAATCAAGAAAACAAATTTCAGTTTCAAACAACAAAAACCATAAATCAACTACAACCAAACACAACTCTTCATTTGGAAACAAAAAATTGTGTATCAAAATCAAAAAAATAATTTTCTTCTTCTTTAGTTAGTTTCATTAAAAAAAAAAAAAAATCAACTGGAACCTAAACATTTCCAAAATAAAAACAAAAATGAAATATATATATACATATATATAGATGGATAGATATGATAGAGCTATTACGCTCTATTAAAGATGGCCATCAAAGTAACGGCGGTTGAGGGATCAAGGTTATGTGATAATCTCCCCACTTGAGGAGTTATGTTGATATTCCATTTCTTTTTTTTTTTCTTAAAAAAATTAAAATGATTATTTTAATTATTTTAGTATTATTCTTAATTAAAGTTAAATTAACGAGTATATTTGGTGTTTTACATTTAACCCTTGAAAATAAAATACATTTTCAAAACATGAAATAACTTTTGTATAATTATGGAGGACTACGAGGTGGCTCCAACCTACCTAGTGGCAGGTTCAATTCTCAAATATCTCACCATTTATGTGGACAGATCTCTTCCAATATCTATGAGTAGTAATCCAAATTGTGCGATTAGAGTTCGATCTAAATTGATCTGGATGGTAATCTAACTTATAAATGGTGTCAGATAATAAAAGAAAATAAAGGAAGAATTACCTCCAGCTTGCCTGAAAGTTTAATATTCACAAGCGTGTGCAACTTTTTGGATTATTTGTAGTGTCCTCCCTTAGATTAACGAATTGACTAGTTTGAAAAATATTAAAAGATAAAATTGCCCCTCAATAAATTTATTTTTTAATTTTCTTTTAATTCGATCTCCATTGTTTATCTGAGACCGTCCATTTGAAAATGTTAAGATGGATGGTGGAGATCTTCACCATCCATTTGAATATGGACGATGGAGAATTTAAGAAAAAATTTAAAAATTAAATAAAAATAAACTCTAAGAAATAAAAATAAATTTAAAAAATAATTAAAAAACAAAAAACCTAATCACGTCGTCCACCACCTCTCTTCATTTTCTCTTCTTCTTCTTTTTCTTCCTCTCTTCTTATTCTTATTATTTTTCAAACCAGTCATTGTCTTTCTTCTCTGTCTTTGTCACTTCTCTTCTTCTTCTTCTTTTTCAAACCAGTCTTTCTCTCTCTCTCTCTTTTATTCTTCTCATTCTTCTTTTCTTCTTCTTCTCAAACCTTGCATTCAATTTGAACTCAAAACTGATTCGAATGTTTCAAACCTAGTTCTAGATTTGAATCATTCGAACCCAGTCAATTGAGTTTTTTTTTTCCTCTGTTGATTATTGGTTGTTTTAAAGTATTTTTAGTGATTGAACACTGATTTTTATTGATTAATGATGATAATTTTGAGTTGGTGATTGATGTTCAAACTGTTCTTCATTTCCATCTGGTGGAGATTTGGATTGGATCTCCACCATTTTTTTTTTTAATTTTTCAATTTTTCTTTTTAGTTTGAACTTCATCTTCATCTTCATATTTTATATTTATTTTTTTTTAATTCTTTTAATTTTTTTGTTTTAAATTTTTTTCCTAATTAATCTCCACCATCCATTTTCAGATGGACGGTGGAGATTTGATTAAATTTGTTTTTAATTTATTTAAAGTTTTTAAAATTTATTTTAAAAGAAAATTAAAAAAAAAATATATTAAGGAATAATTATTTTTTTAATATTTTTTATATAATCAACCATACCCGATAACGTTCAAATTAGTTAATCCATTCGTCTAAGGAAGGATGTTGCAAATAAATCAAAAATTTGTTTACAATCGTGAATATTAAACTTGCAGGTAGATTGGGGGTAATTCTCAAAAAAAAAAAAAAAAAAAAAACAAGAAAGGAAAAAGCTTTTGAATAATTATGCCTTAATTTTCATATAATCATGCAATTCCGGCTAACATCAGCATATCTTGGCCAACAGATCTTTTAATTTTCTTTTACTCCCTTGTGACCAAATTGAAGCCTGCCTGTCTTGTTGTTTTATTCAAGGTGATATGTCTGGTCATGAAAATATCAGATCCAAAACACAGCCAACAACAGCAAAAACAAATGTCAGAGAGCTGCAACTCACGCCACTTCTCATGGCTAATGAAATCCTGTTTTCCAAATCAAAACGATGGCAACAACAACAACAACAGCATCATCACCATCCACCATCCGACCACCACCCACAACATCTCTTCTCTCCCCGATGACCTCCTCCTCGAATGCCTCTGCCGAGTCCCCACCTCCTCCCTCCCTTCCCTTCCCCTCGTCTGCCGCCGCTGGTCCCGCCTCCTCCTCTCCCCTTCCTTCCTCCATCTCCGCCGCCACCTCCACCACCCTCTCCATCACTCCCTCTTCGCCCTCTCCTCTTCCTCTATCTACTCCGCCACTCTCCACTTTGTGGAGTCTCTTCCTTCATGGACTCTCCACCCCTTCCCTTCTTCTGCCCTCCCTATCATCAACAACTCCCTTTTCTTCTCCCACTCTCGTCTCGCCTCCATCGGTCCTCGCATCTTCATTATCGGTCCAACCATAACGCTCCGATACGACACCTGGACCCAAACCCTCCTCCCCTGCACGCCCATGCTCTTCCCCAGAAAAAAATTCGCTTCCGCCGTCATCTCCGACAAAATCTACGTCGCCGGCGGCGTTTCCAGACACACCCCAACCGTCGACGAATACGACCCAGATAAAAACACCTGGCGCGTGGTCTGTCACGCGCCCAGAGTTCGCTACGGCTGCATAGGAGCATCAGTGGACGGAGTCTTCTACGTAATCGGCGGATTGAAACTGGGCGGCGGCGGGCCTGCGGCGGGGAGGGAAGCGCACGTGTATGCAAGCTCGATGGATCTATACGACGTGGACACCGGCGCGTGGTTGAGGAGCCGTGCATTGCCAGGTGGAGGGTGCGTGGTGGGGGCTTGCGCCGCGATGGGACACGTGTACGTGCTCGCGAACCACGCTTTGGAGCTGTCGTTCTGGAGATTCGACGCGCGTAGAAGAAACATGGGTGGTGGAGGTGGGTTTGGAGAGTGGAGTAGAATCAAGAGTCCGCCATTGGCTGCGGGCCAGCTGAGAGTTGACAGCAGAGTGCAGTTCAGTTGCGTGGGTGTGGAAGACAAGGTGGTGTTGATTCAAGTGATGGGTTGTATTGATGATTTGTTGAGGAGGAGAAGTGGGAGGTCGTCTTCAAGGGGTTTCAACAAGCAATCTCTCGTTTTGGTCTACAACATCTCCTCCGCTGACTGGACTAGAGGCCCTGATCTTCCCGATGTTATTCGACGCGCCGCCTGTGTCGATTTTCATTGCTAAACAGGTTTTTTGTTTTCGCAATTATTGAAAATTTGAAATGTCCTTTTACTTTTGTGATAATTGTTATTCTCAACCCCTAATTTTTTATATAATATTTATTTTCCCTTGCAAGGCTTATTTTTGGCCAGATAATTTTCTTATTTTTACATTTTTCTCCCTACAAGTGTTTGGGTTTTTAATTTTTCTCTAGGGGATGTGTTTTTAATTTAGATTTTATTGAAATTTTATTAAATTTATTTATAATAATAAGTTTTATTGCAATTCATAAATTTTATAAAAAAAAAAAATCTAATAATCACATTAAAATCATTTAAAATTCGTTAAAATTCATCGTTTAGATGGAATTTGCGAAGTTAATAGTTTTTAAAATATTATTTAAATATTACTTGCTAGTTAGGGGCACGTGGAAAAATATGTAGAAATTAGAGGTTTTTTGTGGGTAAAAGATGAAACTAAAGGGGATATTAGAAAAAAAATTGCAAAGGAGGGAGAGTAATGGAAATTACTGTAAAAATTAGGGTGTGACGATTTTTAACAATTTACTTTTGGTTTCGTGCTAGCGGACACAAATGATTGTCCTAACATGGGATTTTATTTTGCTTTATAACAAAGTGAAAAGCGGCAGTACCTTGGATTTACGGTCACCTTATGTAATTAATACGTTTGACTGCATTCCATTTAAAAGTGTTTCAAATTAAATGAAACACTTAAATTGTTCCTTAAATTTGCATGCAATAGTGGGAAAAGTGGAAGTGAAGTGAAGTTTGCGTTAGTTGTACTTTAAAGATATAGTTTAATTTGGATATGCTTGTATTTGATTTGGAACATGGAGGCTTTGAAGGCCGACGTAACTTAAAATAAACAATGTTTTGAGTCACGTGGTGGGGAAGGGAGATGGACGGACAAAGCAATTTATAATTTAAATTACATAAATTACACCAACTTCGCCTCACTTTATTTATAATTGCATTTAATGCTGAATTATCATTTCAAATTTATCGATTGACAATGGTCGTTGTCAATTAGGGGCAATTCCATCTTTTTCTTTATTATGATTAAATCAATAAAGAAAAGAAAAGTAAATGTCTAATAATATTATATCACATCAATCCTAAACATATAATTAGAGAATAATAGTAGGTTTTTCGAATTTCTTGCTCAGATAACATGTCATGTTATGGTGACCGTTAGTCACTATGAAGACCGTTTATCTATGTGGACTGTGACTTTACTCTCGAAGGAGTGTAGTGAAGATAGGGTATTGTCGTGTTCTTCTTGAATCACAAGTTGAGATGTGGTAAAGGCAGGATCTTGTTATGTCTTTCTTGAATCATAAGTTGGGATACGGTAGAGACGAGATGTTACCTTGTCATACTTGAACCATAAGTCCGTAAGGTGACGTTCACATTATTTGAACCGGTAACATTATAGGTATTTTAGTTATAAACTTGATACTTTTGTGGTTCAAGAAGCACATGACCGCACCTCGCCTCCACCATATTTGGATTTGTGGTTTAAGGAAGATATAACAACACCCAGCCTTCGTCATATGTGGTTTAAGGAGGACACGACAACACTTAGCCTCCACCACATCCCTCCATAAGCAAAGCCAAAGCTCACATGCCACATGACCACCATGATGACTAATAGTCACTACACTTATGAGTTGTTAATATTATATTAATTATCACATCATTTCATGATTTATAAGACGTTAACAATTCACATACCACATCATTTATATATGAATTTAGACAAAAAGTTTGAAAAGTCTAACGTCACTTATAATTAAATATCTTATAAGGTAAGTATAAAAAAAAAAAAAAAAAAAAATCATACTTTTCATCACTGAATATATATATGCATAGAAATATCAATCTCCTTATTGCTTGCCACCACCTTGTCGCAACCAAACCCCTTACGGCCATAATTACTGTGCCTCTCACCTCCACCATCTATTCAAGTTACCCACTTCATTAGTGTCTATATTAGATAAGTAGACAATCTTTCATCTCAGATGCAGATACACCATTAGCTTTATTGGAGATCTTCTCCATTGGAGATAAAGGCGTTTCATCTCAGATAAAGATCAATAAAAAATGTCAAAGTCATCAGCTATTGAGTTGATTTGCTCCTACTCTGTGGAGAGAGATTGAACAGATCTTCATCGTGATGCTCCATCACTTTTTCGATCTTTTTTTTTTCCCTATTTTGTGCAATTGATTTACATAATATTTTGTGCAATATGGACCTTTCATATGGATGGTATGGGTTTTTTCCCCTAAAATTGGCATAATAACAAAGAGTGATGCTATTCACAATTCACTATATATCTTTTGAATTAAATAAAAATTTTGACCTTAATCAAAATTATTAAAGAGGACAAATAGTTCTAACAACACTACAAAACAATATTTTTAGAATTTAATGTTATTTCTTTTCCTCTTTGGTGGTTCACAAACCCTAAAATGTAATTTCTTCTCTTTATAATATTCAAAACTTTTGTTTGAATCCAAAGTGATGGAGTGCAATTGACAACCACTAGTGAATTTTGAAGTGTTAGATCGCAACAAGGGAAAAAAACAACTATGAAAAAGTAAGTTCTGAATTAAATTTGAATTTTTTTTCTTTTTCGTGCTAATTCTCATGAATTTTAAACCATTTTCTTTGGGTTGATAGTTAAAACTTGAGGGTTGCTGACTATTATTTTTTGCAACTCATAGATTGGTTTACTAGTTTGCATTGATTAGTTGTTGAAGTAGAATCATTATTAGTAATATAATACTTTTACAAATTGATTATGCTTAGTTTTAATCATCCAACGAGAGATATGCTTAACCTAATTTTTAGCATAAGTTTGAATGGTTTTGCAGAATGTTGAGTTTAAATTAAACTAGAAAAGAATATATTTTTATCTTTTTTTTTTTTTTTTTAAAAAATAGATAATACACCATATAACAATATAAGATTAAAGATGAGCAAAATAAAAATTTACTATGTTACCAAATCTATTTTTTAAGACTTGTATTATTTTGTTTTTATTTATTTATTTATTTTTTTTGACCTTTTGACATCAGATCAAATAATTGTCAAACCTAACTAGGATATGACTCTATCATATAGTTGAGAAAGCTGCTCTTAGAAGGAGGGAGAGGCTAACCCATAATTCTAATGCGAAAATTGCTACATTCAATGTGGCAAGCCTCAAACCTGCCTCATGCTATTGGGCAAGTGGATCGATGATCATCCCACCGACTCATTTTGGAGCTTAAGATTTGTATTTCATAAAAAAATAAATAAATGAATAGTAGTGAAGACTTGTATGGTAGAGGGCACCATAAAGTCAAAACATTTTACTTTGCAGATCTATATTCTTTTTATCACCAACTTTGCATATTTAACGTTTTTATATCATATGAGATAGCTTACGACTCTTTTTTGTAAATTCATGATTCCAAACAAAATTATATGGACAGTAAATGTTAATATGAGTTCTAGAACTAAATACAATAAAACTTCCAAAATAAAATGTCAAGAGATAAAAGAATAATTTTGTAACAAAATAAATTGATGACTTTAGTGGTGTGTTTATTAGTGGGATCAAGGATGAGATTGAGGAATGTGTATGATTGTATATGTTCACTTACTTTAGAGTGTGTTTATTTTATGGATTAGAGAATAGAAATAAGAAATGAGAATCATTGATAGTGTTTATTTCTCTAAAAATCATTTTATAATGGAAATGAAAATATTGGTCTCACATGGATTTGAGGCTGTAAAATGAGAATTTCATTGCTTTCCATCCACTTGAGAATCTCATTCTTGTTTATTTTTTCAAATTAAAATGACTTTTATACCCTTATTAAGAAAAAAACCCTATTTTGTTATGTCTTATTAAAAAAACCTATTTTATGCCCTTATTAAAAAAATACTTTACAAAAGCAAAACAAATTTAAATAACATTTTATATCCAAAAAAAAAAAAAATCATGATTTGATATATAATATAGATACACAATATGCTTACTGCAATATTATTAAGCAAATTATAATAATTTTTTAGTTAATTATGACAAGTTACATGATAAAAAGTTGGTACATCTTAAACAAAATTTTGTAAAAAGATACATGATGCTTCTTTTGCAATTCACAAAATCTCGATTTGATATAAAAAATAATAATAATAGTAATAACGATTTGATATATAATATAGACATATGATATGCTTATAATAATATTATTAAGCAAATTATAATATTTTTTTAGCCACTTATGGTGAGTTACATGACAAAAAGTTGGCATCACATCTTAAACAAAATTTTACAAAAAGATACACGATGCTCCTTCTGCAATTTGCAAAATCTCAATGGTTAGATATATATATATTAACAAAAAAAATGCCAATAGTGTACATAATTTTAATTAAAAGCATTTTTATAATTTGTAATTAATTTATTCTAATTTTAAAGGAAAGTGAATAACTTAGTAGAAATACTACCGATTCAAATTTCGAGTCTTGTAATTGAAATAAATAACTTATTCTGATTCAGATGCATTATTTTGATCAAAGATTATTTCGATTTCTATTCTGATTCATACAATTGAAGTAAATGCAACCTTAAATTAATCCATGATGGGAATAAAAAACATAGGTCCCACACAAATTTAGGTTTATAGAATGAGATTGCTATTTCCCCACTTCTTTTGGGATTTTCATTAACATATATTTTTAAATATTAAAAAATCTTTTATATTTCTATTTAAAAAAATAAAAATAAAAAAGACAAACTAGAAATAAAAAAAGTGAGAAAAACCTATTTTACATTTATCAATACCATAGTAGATAACATTAAATTATTATTAAAAAATAGTTTAATAAGCATAATATAATAAAAATACATATTTCTTGATGATGAAAAAAAAATACATAATTTTCTTTCAAAATTGCTAAAGTAATACAATTTTTAATCGGGGCACTTTTTGTAACTTGCAAAGAGTACATTCCGATTCCAAACTAAATAAACATGTCAAAAATATGTATTGTTGATTTCGATAACAATTTGTATAATTAAAGTAAACAATTTATTCTGATTTCGATACATTAATTCGATTTCAGATCAATTCAATTCTAAATCATTTGATTTTAAGATATTTTGATTATATGCAAGTAAATGTATAAATTTTGAAGATGTAGTATATTTATAAAAGAAGTGTAAAAGAAAAAAAAAAAGGAACAGTAAGGAGAAAATCGATAACAAATTTGTTGAGTCGGTGGACGTGCAACTTTCATAACATTTATACTTTTTCAGGTTTTGTGCTCTCTATAAGGTTTCTTTTGTTCATATTGTTCATTTTGCAGGATGTCTTAGGTAGCGTAATCCAGCAATATCAGTATGGTTGAACAATGTGGATGAAATGTTCATAATTGATGAGAATCTTCCTCAACTTATAACTTTTACAATTTAATGTGGTGAATAGGGTAAGTTAATCATTGCTCTTTTACTGACTCTTCTTCAGATAACATTTCCTATGGATTCGTTGTCCATATTCGAAACCATAACATGATGATTAAGTTTGAATGGCATTTGACTTGACATGGATTTGAAAAAGGTTGTTCATTATTGCATTGTCTATGTTTATGTGTACAAAATATTCATTCCCTTTTATTTGTGATTCTAAAATGGTTTTTTAGTTTTGATTATTTGACCACGAAAATTACGAATTTCTTCTATAGCAACATGATATTTTCTCTAAGTATGCAGT
Organism: Dimocarpus longan; assembly: GCA_022984855.1. NCBI lineage: Eukaryota > Viridiplantae > Streptophyta > Magnoliopsida > Sapindales > Sapindaceae > Dimocarpus > Dimocarpus longan. The sequence goes on along the minus strand of CM041023.1, from coordinate 9,991,305 downwards.
CTTTAATGAATGAATTTTGTATTTTGGGTTAGGGGTACTTTATTATTAGAACAAAGTATAAAGAAGTGTAAAATTATTTGCATTGAGAATTCGCTTATGGTTTGGTGGTAGATAGAAACCGTCCACTCATGTGGCCTTAATGGTCGTGGGTTCAAACTCATTCTCACATCAAGTCCCATAAATTATGAGCATTTTCCCCACCACTGTAGGTTGCCCTCTCATGTTTTTTGGGAAGTGATCTCTGGTCCATGCTCTAGAGTCATGCTTTTGTTGGTCCCGGTCGACCCATGGGCAAGTACCGGTTATTAAAAAAAAAATAATCTGCACTTGAAAAAATAAATTGTCTATGTTAGTGATAAGTGCTTTAATGAATAATGACGTTACATTTTCGATTGTTTTTGTAATATAAGGTTTCTTCATGCTGTGATTCCACTTGACTACATTTTTCATGTTGCTTATATGAAATTATACTACATAAAGCTTACCAATTAAGTTGTTTTATTGCAGGAATAATGCTTAAGGCTTAATGAGGTAATTACATCTAACCTACATGGAGTTTGATGAATTACTAACGAATACAACTTTTCAATTAAATGACAAATACCTCCCCTCACTTATGGAAAAGTCTATTAGAATCAATAATTCAAAGGATAATTGCATCCATATGCAGAAGTACAATTGTGAATGTGTACTGTACATGTGACTTCAATTCAGTTGTCTTTGTTAAATGATAATTCTAATATTAGTTAAAATTACTGAAGGGAACAAAACGTTTTCAAGACACCACAAAACAATATTTTTAGACTTTTGTGTTATTTCTTTTCCTGTGATGTGGTTCATAAACCATAAAATATATTTTGTTCTCTTATGTATATCAGAACTTTTGTCTGAATCCAAAGTCATGGAGAGCTATGGATAATTAGAAGTAAATTTTGAAGTGAGAGAATGATTTGCAACAAGAAAAAAACAAAAATGAAGAAATAAGTTTTTAATTAAATTTGTTTTTTTTTTTGTTAAATCTTATAAATCTTGAACCTTTTCCTTTATTTTGATGGTTGAAAGCTAAACTTCAATATTATCTTTCACAACTCATAAAATGGTTTAATAGATGGTTTTTTTTTTTTTTAATTGTTTTTGGTTTTTGTTTTTGTTTTAACACTAAAAAATTGGTTGCATGTTTTACTATACTAAAGAACTGAACTTATATTTTTTAAAACCTTTTTACTGTTTAATTTTTTTAATGACAAAACTACCATTGTTTTAAAATTTTAAAACATCCACACAAATTTTTAATTCTCGACACCAAAACTAGATGCGGGTCTCTCCCTGGCGTAGGACCCACTCTATATGGCATGAAGCCACCAATAAGATGTGGATCACACCCTAACCCCTTTTTTAAGGCGTGGATAACATTTTAATATGGCATGGGTCACACCCACCTAAAAATAAGGGTTAAACGTGTGCCTATAAGGGACAGGTCAAACATCCCACACCTTATGTAAGGTGCAGGATGTTTGACCTGCTCCTTATTTAAGGCGTTTGCCTTCTGTTAACATCGAAATCTGGTCAACAAATTCAGATCTCTAGTCAACGAGGTTATTTTCGGGCCCAAGCCATAGTTTCGGATTGTTAGTGGGTTGCATGCAAGGTGACAAGAATATAAAGAAGCGGTTAGAGATGAGGAAGAAGAGACGAGGAAGAAGAGACTCAGAAATTTTTAGAGTGGTTCAGCTTAAAAAGATGCCTACGTCCACTGTTCACTCTCTTACTATTTGGGGCAGAGTAACGACACTCAGAATCGGCCTCTTTACAATTAAAATCCTCCCCTATTTATAGAGAAAGAGGATGAGCTACAGTAAAAATGAATAAGACAAAGATATACAGTAAACTACAGTTACAATGATGGACCATATTTAATACGCCGAGATCTCAATTAATACGGCTGACAGCGCATTAAATGCGATAGAAAATACATTTAATGCGGTTGAATCCGTCACTTCTGAGGTCTACCCAAGGGAGATTTGGGTGACTGATCCGAATATATCATGATAGACTATCGAGATCTTGATCATAGCTTCTGGTTGATAAAGCGTGCATGGCACGTTTTGGGGGCTGTATTCTGCATGGCACCTTTGACTTCTGTTGACCCGCGACTTTGAGGAGCATGGCAGAGATGGATCCTCCAGCAAGTGGAATACCAAGTTCGTCTGGCGGACAGATGAATGCTTGACGAACCCAATTACTAGGAGGATTGAAGAGGCGGACTATGAGTCAAAACCTCTGCAGCTGGCCATGACAATGAGGCAGGTAATATCGCAGGTGGAAGAGCCAGTATACGGCTATGCTCATGGACTAACGATTAGTCTAGGCGGATCATCATGGGCGAAGAGGAATCATGTCTAATGAACGGCTTCTCTTGGCGTATATCTTAAACGGACAGAATTGGCGAACAAACTTAGCAGACACGATCAGCGGACAGCAGTCAGTTTGAGCGGTGAGAGCTAACGGTCAGCGGATCAGGGCCAGCGATCAGACTGAACGGATAGACTGGCGGACAGAGTCAGTGGTCACAACCAGCAGACAGGCTGAGCGGTAGCGATCAGCGATAAAGTCGAGCGATCACAAATGGGCCCCTTTTTCTAGAAGGTGGACTGGAAGAAGGATAGGTCATTGGAGCCTTTGGGCCACTAGGCCTGTATTGTAGATATTTCAGGGTCCGATTATTCTTATTGCTAAATTATCTATGAGCCCCCTAGCTCTTGGTGCTTTTAAGAGGACCAGGAGCTACAGGTTCCAGAGCGAGCAGATTATGTGGGAAAAGTTACAAATAGGAACAGTTATCATACCTTTTTGAATTCCGCTTTATTGCCAGGCCACGTGGAGCTTCTCTAGACAACGGTTATAGGTCACATCACGCACCGTGTGCATTTAATGCACGTCTCTCAACTGACGTGCTGCATGATGATAAAATCCCGGGAATTACGCCACTTCGTCAGATTGGGGACGGTTACACAACTGTCTTGATCCAATGGTTGGGGCTTGATTATTTTAAAAAAAAGATGACGCCTCATTTTCTTCTTCTTCCGGTAGTTTCAAGAAACCACAAACTCCTTCGCTACTCTTCTCCTCTGCTTCAAGTTTTCATCTCCATTCAACAATCTCCCTCCGAAGTCACTGGCCGCTACCGCACTCAGGGTAAGGCTTCTTTTGTTTTTTTTGTTTTTTTTTTTTTTTGCATTGTTCTCGTTGTCATTTTTGTTTTTTGTTTTTTTTTTTTTTTTTTTTTATTTATATGGCGCTCGTTTACTTTGAGAGTCTGAACTGATAGGGGCGAAACGTCTCCCACTACCTCCGGTCCGGTAAGGTTTGAAATAAATACGGGATTATTTTGCTCACTCTTTTTCCTTTCTTTCTTCAATCCTGGGGAAAAATATTACTAGAAGAGGCCCTTATCTCTCCCTTTAATGGCTTCCTAGGCACACGGCTTGACGCTTAGGCATAATAGACTTAGGTCTTCCTTGTCTTTTGAGTCTGGTTGACTGTCAGCGGCCTAACTAGCTGCTTCTTTTGTAGATGTCAAGTCATGGACGCCGATATCATCGAGTCATGTCTAGTGAAGAAAGCTCTGAGGGGGATTCTTCTCAACGAGACGGAGATTCTCCGAGCGTGACCACACAAGGCAGTGGGGACGCGCCGAGCTCCTCTGGGAGAGAGGGGACCTTTGCTAATCAGACCTTTTACCAACACGACTCCCAGATGACCCTTGAGAAGCTTAAGACCGTGGCTGATACATTCCATTTTCCTATTGGGTGCCGCGTCATGGTCCTCGCTCACCGTGACCACGCGGCTGATCCTCCTGAAGGGTTCATAGAGATCAGCCGTCAACATGTTAAATCGGGTTTCAGGTTTCCAGTCCCCTCATATCTGATAGACCTGCTAAATGACTTGAAAATAGCTCCCTTCCAACTAACACCAAATTCTTACGCCCAAATAACCACCCTAGCTTGTATCTTTCTCTAAAATGGCATTTCTCCACCGACTTCGAATATAATCCAAAGCCTCTTCTTTTTTAAGTCCACCACCAGTCCTCAAGCCACAAAACGAGACGGCATTTACTATATGATAGCTCGCAATTCTCCCTACAAGGCGCTTCTGCCACAGAAGGTTGGCAAGTCGAACGTAGGGGATTACAAGTCCCGTTGGTTTTACGTGTCTTGTCTGTCCTTGCTGAAGCTTGTCAATTTTGACTTTAACAACAATCCTGGTGAGCACGTTTCTGCTCGCTGTCGGAGCATACACATACGTCATCACGATGTCCCATTATTACTAATATTTTCTACCCTTGTGTGCAGCTTTCATCAAAGGCTCGATCAATCTTTCAGACGAGGAGACAAGGACACTTAAGAGGTTTTCAGAGGTGAAGGGTCCTGAAGACGACTATTTTCCCACAGGCATTCTCCTGAAGAAGTACGGGCTCGCACCTGGAGCTTAGACCAAGCCCCTGAAATTGGCCTTTAACGTTGGCGTGCGAAAAAGCGGTGAGCTTCAATCTGTTTTTACGGGACCCGACGAAGGAACTTCTGCCCCTGCCCCAAAAGAAATCCAAAACAATGGTGAACCTTGTAATGCTTTCTCCACTGCCTTTGCCAACAGCTAAGACAGGGGAGCCTGAGGTGGAGATAACGGGTTCGAAGGAGCCCCCAATACAGGCTACAGATCCATCAGACACAATGATCGCCCCACCTGCCAAACAACCTGTGATGAAGTACAAAAGTGTGGGGAAGAAGGCCGTGAAGCAGATACCTCCACCCAAGGGTGCCGTTGGAAAGGGAGTCCCAGTTTCTGAGGATGAGTCGACTAGGCCCTCGGGGGCCAAGGGCGAGGAAAAGGAGACCGTGGAGCCCTCTGCTAAGCGTCTGAGGTCCAAGGGCAAGGATAAAGCGGTCATAACAGGAGAAATCGAGGGAGAACAAACCCCTGAGGCTAATGCAGGAGAATATTTTGATGACTTGCTGGACCGGTTGCCAGCATTACTGGGACCCAACAAACCGGATGTCTATCAAAAGTATATCCGCGGCGACCAGCTGGTCAATTATGCCGCTCGCTGCAATGTGCTTGTAAGTCATATTCCTTACTTTGTAATTATATTTCAAGCTCATGCATACTGCTAATACGCTATCTTTTCAGGCTTCGTTGGCTATGATGAAGATACGTCGGGACTTCCCCGACCTAGCAGGAGAGAAGGCTTCTCTTGAGGATGCGAACAGAAATTGGAGACAGAGAACAAGAAGCTCAAAGAAGAGTCTGACGCTGCCAGGAAGACCATATTCTAGCTTGAGCAGAAACTTAAGAGCGCGGAGGAGTCTTCGGAGAACGAGAAGAAGCTTTGACTAATCGCTTCCTCCTCACTCACGAAGGCTACTGAGAATGTGGACAAGGTCACTCGAGAGGCCATCCTTCAGAAGAGACGAGTTGATGACGCCGAGAAAAATAACGAATCGGTGCTGCTGGATTTATCTGTGGTGAAGGACTATCATACCGGTGCAACGGAGATGCTCCGCCAGTCAGAGGCTTGGGCCACACAGGCCTGGAAAGATGCAACTACTAAAACGAGCAGTAATTTTTTGTTCACCTTGTGGAAGCATCATCCTGAGCTGGATTTCTCATTCTTCGGGAAGGAAGCGGTGGAGGAGGTGAAGAAGTACGCGGTCCACGCCGCTAGAGACACCCAAATAAAGGCCGCTTAATCCGCTCAGAAGGGGACAATTCCTTTAGTTCCAAAGAAGGGTTCCGACCCATCGCTCGCTCAAGCCAGTGCCCCATCGGCTCAGGGCGGTCCCTCCTCAGCCCCTCATAAATCAGTTTCGAGTGGAGAACAAGGTTCATCTTCTCAAGGAACCTCCAGTAAGAAAGATCTGAAGGATACTCTCGCCAGCTCTTCAAAGGCCCCTCTGGATAAATAGCTTTAACATTTTCTTTTATTGCCAAAAAGGGCTTATCTTTGAACATTGATGCCATCGTAGTTATTATTTTTGTTTGTTTCTAGAATGCTTTATAATTATTAACTCATCATCATCTTTGTGGGATTTCTATTGATTTGTTCTGCCACCTTTTTATCTTCATATGTGTATGTAATAAAAATAGATTGCGAAAAGGCATATCCTGCAAGATAAACAACAAATAAAAACAGTAGGGGGCTGATTGCCCCTGCATGTACCTTTGAAGAGGTATAATTAGGAGGGTAGTCCTTCAGGCCGTGGATGCTCCCAACAAATGGCTCTCAATACGAATTGCAGCTTGAGGGGCAGAAAAGAATCTCAGAGGGCGAATGAATATCCTGACTTATATTGTTGAATAGATACCACCCAACTAGGGATTATAGGCCGATTGGCTTGCTTGCAGAAATTAACCGACTAATAGATAATTAGATTTGTCTTGTGCCATAATGTGGTCGCGACATATTTGATACAGACATATACACAATATAAGGCAATTATAGATAATGAGAAGTGTGTTGAGGAAAAGAAGGAACCAGACGGAGAACAAATGGGCTATCAACGTGTTTTTCTGACCGTTATTGGAGTTGATGAAAGGTTATGCTCAAAAGGTAGGGGTCCGAGCATATATATGACCGACTGCGTTCATAGGGTTAGACCTGAGCGTTGGCAGCAGGCTGTGTCCACAAGGCCGATACCTGAGCTATACAGCACAATGATCCTCTCCGGTTGCGCTCACAAGGTTAAACCTAAGCATTTACAGCATAATGAAATGAACCTCTTCAGCTGCGCTCACAAGGTTAAACCTGAGCATTTACAACGAGAGTTGTGGAGGTTGGAACCTCGGCTGCGCTCACAAGGTCGGAACTTGAGCATTTACAGCATAATGAAATGAACCTCTCCAACTGCGCTCACAAGGTTAAACCTGAGCATTTACAACGGGAGTTGTGAAGGTTGGAACCTCGGCTGCGCTCACAAGGTCGGAATCTGAGCATTTACAACATAATGAAATGAACCTCTGCAGCTGCGCTCACAAGGTTAAACCAAAGCATTTACAACGAGAGTTGTGGCTGAGTGTCACGTCGATCGAGCCTTTTTATTCTTGTTCACGTGCGAATGTGCGGAGGGGGAGGCCAATCATCAAGCGGCGATTAGGTACACAAGCTCGTGGCCGTTTTAACCCCTCTTGCCTTGTAAGGAAATCGAAAGTTGGAGCTTCAAGCTGACGCTTTGTCTTTTCTAGTTGAGTACCTCACACACAAGAGCACACATAGGCATTTCGTGTTAGTGATATTTCATGATATTCGACAAGTAATTTTTCATTATGTCTGTACATTATTCGCTTTACATAGGCAACAGATTAATGATGAAAGTACAATGATTATGTATAGTAAGGTCTTAGGTGAATGGCGTTCCAAGCTCTCAATAGCATTGCCCCGTTTATGTCAGCCAGATGGTAGGCTCCGTTCTTCAGGTTCTCGTGGATCATGTAAGGCCCTTCCCAGTTAGGTCCCAATACTCCTTCATCAGCTTTGCGAGTACCCGGTAGGACTTCTTGTAGAACAAGATCACCTAGTTTGAACTGACGTACCCGGACCCTCTTGTTATAGTATCTTGCTATCCTTTGCTGGTAAACAGATGCCCTGAGACGTGCTGTTTCCCTCGATTCTTCAAGCAAATCCGAGTTGGTGGCTAGGAGTTAGTCGTTGTCGCTAGGTTTGAAGCTTACCCTTCGGTGACTGAAGACTTCAAATTCTATAGGAATCATGGCTTCGGACCCGTACACCATTGAGAAAAGAGTTTCTCCTGTGGTGCTACGAGCGGTAGTGCGGTAAGCCCATAACACTTTCTGCAATTCACCCACCCATGCTTTTTTTCTAGCTTCAAGTTTGGTCTTTAGGATCTGCTTGATGATTTTATTGATTGCCTCCACCCGACCGTTAGCTTGAGGGTGGTCGACTGCTGAGAAGCTTTTGACGATGCCAAGATTATTGTAGAATTCTTGGAACTGTTAACTTGTGAACTGGGTCTCATTGTCTGTCACAAGCTGTCGGGGAACGCCAAACCTGCAGATTATGTTGTCCCACACAAACTTTTCAATCTTTGTTATGGAGATCTCGGTCAACTCTCTTGCCTCTGCCCATTTTGTAAAGTAGTCGACTGCTACGACAGCGTATTTGCACCTGACATGTCCCACTGGGAGAGGCTCGATCAGATCCATGCCCCACATGGTGAAAGGCCACGGGCTGATCATCTGTTTGAGATATACGGGAGGTGCTCGAGGAATTTTGGAAAATCTCTGACATTTATCACACTTCTTTACCAGGTCAATGGCATCTTGCTTCATGATCGGCCAGTAAAACCCTTGTCTGATCGCCTTCTGGGCCAGGGAGAGTCCCTCAGCATGGTTGTCGCAGTGCCCTTCATGGATGTCCCTCATCAACACGGTGCATTCCGGCTCGTCAATACATCTGAGCAAGGGAGCGGAGAGGCCTTTTTTATAGAGAACGTCCCCGTAGATACAGTACCTTACGGCCCTTATGCGCAGGCGGCGGGCCTTCATCTTGTCCTCTGACAACTTTCTTTCTTACAAGTAATTGATCAGCTGGCTCATCCATGAGTCTGCTGCCACCGTCAAAGCCATCACTTCCATGCTGGATTTCGTACTAGGTTTAGGCAAAAACTCCACAGGAACATTTTCGGTGTGATCTGTGTCTTGAGCGGTCCCTAGACGGGCTAGTGTGTCTGCATAGGAGTTCTGGGCGCGCGGAATCCGATTCAACTCGAATGTCTTGAAAGCCCTCAACAATTCCTGGACCTTCTGCAAATATATTGCCATTTTTGACCCCCTTGCTTGGTATTCTCCTTTTATCTGGCAAACCACAAACTGCGAGTCACTGAAGATCCGGAGTCGTTCAACCTACATCTTTTTGGCTAGACGGAGCCCCGCTAACAGAGCTTCATATTCCGCCTCATTGTTAGTAGTTCTGAAACCGAATTTAAGGGCACAAAGAAACTTACCCCTTTCAGGGTCGATCAAAAGAATCCCAGCCCCCGCACTTTCTCACAAGAGGACTCATCTACGAAAAGCTCATAATACGGATCTTCAGAGGATTCAGCCCGGTCGTCAACAAGTTCGATAAATTCAGGGATGAAATCTGCCAGCGCTTGTCCTTTGATCGTTGGTCTCGATATGAATTCAATGTCATACTGGGCAATTTCAATGGCCTATTTGATGAGTCGACCGGAGGTATCCGGCTTCTGAAGGATTTGCTTTAGCAGATATCTGATCAAGACTTCAATCTTGTGCGCTTGGAAGTATGGACGCAGCTTCCTAGACGCCATTATCAGACAGTAAGTGAGCAGCTCCATTGGGGTGTATCTGGTTTCCGCCTCTACCAGTTTCTTGCTTACATAATAAACTGGGACCTGTGCTCTATTTTCCTCTTGTCTTGTCAGGGCCGCGCTTAGGGCATATTGGGATACCCCTAAGTAGATCGTCAGAGTTTCCCCTTCTTTTGGTTTGCTCAGCAGCGGGGCGCGTCCTATGTATTCTTTCAGTTGTAGGAACGCATCTTCACATTCATCGGTCCACCTGAAATTCTTGGCCCTCTTCAGCACCTCAAAGAATGGAGCACACCTGTCGAAAGCTTTGGACATAAATTTGCTTAAGGCCGCTATCTGACCATTCGAATTCTATATCTCCTTCACGCTGGTCGGCGATCTCATGTCCAGCAGAGCTTGGATTTTCTCTGGGTTGGCTTCTATCCCCCTGTTATTCACAATAAAACCCAGGAATTTACCTGAAGAGACCCCAAAGGCGCATTTGAGCGGGTTTAATTTCATCTGATATCTCTTCAAGATCCCAAACATCTTTTCGAGATTATGGATGTGGTCGGCAGCCTTTTCTGATTTGACGAACATGTCATCCACATATACCTCTATGGTCTTCCCAATCAGATCTTCAAGCATCCTGTTTACTAACCTCTGATAGGTAGCCCCTGCGGTTTTTAGACCGAAGGGCATTACCTTGTAGTATTATAATCCTCGATCGGTCGTGAATGACGTACACTCTTCGTCTTTAGGGTCCATGGGGATCTGGTTGTAGCCTAAGTAAGCATCCATGAAGCTAAGGAGTTCATGCCCTACTGTCGCATCCACCAGCTGATCAATCCTAGGCAGGGGGAAACTATCTTTCGTGCAAGCCTTGTTCAGATCCGTGAAGTCTACACATGTCCTCCACCTCCTGTTTTTCTTTTTCACCAGTACGGGGTTAGCTACCCAGGTTGGGTATTGTACTTCTCGGATGAACTTGTTAGCTAGGAGCTTGTCCACTTCCTTCTTCAAAGCTTTGCTGCATTCTTGGTTTATCTACCTCCTTTTCTGGTAGATTGGCCAATGACGGGGGTCGACATTCAACTTATAGGTCATCACATTCGGATCAATCCCCACCATATCTCCATGGTTCCATGCAAACACATCTGAATTTTTCCTGAGACAGCTTGTTAGTTAGGCCCTTATCTCCGAAGTCAAGCTTTTGCCCAGTTTGAGACACCTTGTCATATCTGCTTCATTGATCTGAATGTCCTCAAGCTCCTCCACTAGGTCGATATTTTGGCATGTATCGAATTCCCTGGGATCTAAGTCATGGCTGATTCCTGATGAAGTGATCGCTTATAGCTCACGCTCTGGGATCTCATCTGCTTTCTTCCCTTGAACTCCCTTTCTTATTGCGTCCACATAACAGCGACGAGCCAGGGATTGCTCGCTCCGTACACATCCTACCCCATTGGGAGTTAGGAACTTCACTGTGAGGGCCTTAGTAGAGACGACCATATCAAGATCATTCAAAGTAGGCCCCCCCATCACGACGTTATATACAGAGAGAGAGTCAATAATGAGGAAGTCTGCTAGCACTGTGGACTGACGGATGGTGTCACCAAGAGTTAGAGGTAATTTTATCTGTCCTGCTGGGATGACTGAGTCTCCAGTGAATCCATAGAGGGGTTCAGGGGACGATTTGAGCTGATCGTTGCTAATCCACATCTGATCATAGCAGTCCTTATATATCACGTTCACCGAGCTCCCAGTATCAATCATGATCCTTTTCACCATTGAGTTGCCGATACGTGCTCTGATTACCAAAGCATCATTGTGAGGGAGGCGGACATCCCGGACATCTTCGTTTGTAAACACGATGTCCTCTGATACCTTTCTGGCCCTCTTGGCAGGGCCTCCTGACTCTCTCTGTCCTGCAGGTTGGACGCGCCTAGCTTCGCGCACAAATCGCTCTTGGGACCTATTGGATGCTCCCGCCCCCGAAGGTCCTCCATGGATGGTATGAATAGTTCTGACAGAAGGTCATGGGACAGAGTCTGGCTCTGGCTGATTCTAGGCTGGCGGGTCTTTTGAATGCTGATGGGGGCATTGTTGTTGGGATGGTCACCTTGAGGGCTTCACAACATAATCCCTCAGACGACCACTTTCGATCATCTCCTCGATGGCGTCTTTAAGCGCCCAGCAGTCTGAAGTGTTGTGCCTTATTTCGTTGTGATAGGTACAAAACTTGCTTCTGTCTCTTCGTCCTTTAGGAGCCCGAATGGGGGCTGGTCGTCCAAAGTTCTCCCTGCTCTTTTCAGTTGCATAGATTCGATCTTGGGTATCTGACAGAGCATTGTATGTATTATACCGGCCTTGGAATTGTGGCCCTTCTCGCCTCTGGTTTCCCTTTGGTCTTCGCCAATCCCTGACTTTTTTAGCAACTTGATGGCTTTCTCTTCGCCCCTCAAGATTACTTCCTCCATTGCTTCTCTTTCTCCCATGGCCAAAGCTGCCAGCTTCATCTCCCTAGGAACTAGTTTTCCTAGGATTGGTTACTTCTTCCCACCTAATTTCCTTCTCCGCTCATTCATAAAATTCTCCTAAATCTTTCACAGGGGACTTATAGATGCTCTCATACAGCTTTCCATCTTTTCTTAAACCTGACGAGATGGTTGACAATACCCCCTCATATGTGGGTAGGCCCTGGGTAGGCCGGGTTTGTGTTCGGATCATGGTCCTCATTTCACCAACTAACTGCGCTACTTTATTCTCCAATCTCTCTTGTCGCCGCTGTAACGCCTGCATAGCGTCTCCTCCTACAGTATCAAACACGGGTTGGCGATTGGGAATAGGAGGTATACCTTGAGCGGCCACGGGCACGCCAGACGTCCCTGTACCAACGTCAAGTATCCTCATAGTAGACATAGCTTGCTGTTGCTGATCTGAAGCTTCTTGGCGATTTTCTGTTGCGTTGAGGTCTTTAGGAATCCTCCCTCTGACCATGGTGAGTGAAGAATGAGCTTCTGAAGGTAAAGGAGTAAGAAAGGTGATGAAACTAAAGATGAGCCCCTCCTTCTAGCGCAAAAAATGTTAACGTCGAAATTTGGTCAACAAATCCAAATCTCTAGTCAACGAGGTTATTTTCAGGCCCAAGCCACAGTTTCGGATTGTTAGTGGGTTGCATGCAAGGTGACAAGAATATAAAGAAGCGATCAGAGATGAGGAAGAAGAGACTCAGAAATTTTTAGAATGGTTCGACCCAAAAAGATGCTTACGTCCATTGTTCACTTTCTCACTATTTGGGTAGAGTAACGACACTCAGAATCAGCCTCTTTACAATGAAAATCCTCCCCTATTTATAGAGAAAGAGGATGAGCTACAGTAAAAATGAATAAGATAAAGATATACAGTAAACTACAGTTACAATGATGGACCATATTTAATGTGCCGGGATCTCAATTAATGCGGCTGACAACGCATTAAATGGGTCAAAAATACATTTAATGCGGCTGAATCCGTCACTTTTGAGGTCTGCCCAAGGGATGTTTGGATGACTGATCCGAATATGTCATGATAGGCTATCGAGATCTTGATCATAGCTTCTGGTTGATAAAGTGTGCATGGCACGTTTTGGGGCTGTATTCTACATGGCACCTTTGACTTCTGTTGACCCGCGACTTTGAGGAGCATGGCAGAGATGGATCCTCCGGCAGGTGGAATACCAAGTTTGTCTGGCGGACAGATGAATGCTTGACGAACCCAATTACTAGGAGGATTGAGGAGGCGGACTATGAGTCAAAACCTCTGCAGCTGGCCATGACAATGAGGCAGACAATATCGCAGGTGAAAGAGCCAGTATACGGCTATGCTCATGGACTAGTGATCAGTCTAGGCGGATCATCATGGGCGAGGAAGACTCGTGAATCATGTCTGATGGACGGCTCCTCTTGGCGTATATCTTAAACGGACAGAATCGACGAACAGACAGGCGGTCAATCGTGGTGGATAAATTGGCGAACAAACTTAGCGGACATGGTCAGCGGACAGCAGTCAGTCTGAGCGGTGAGAGCCAACGGTCAGCGATCAAGGGCAACGATCAGACTGAACGGACAGAACTGACGGATAGACTAGCGGACGGAGTCAGTGGTCACAACCAGCGAACAGGCTGAACGGTAGCGATCAACGATAAAGCCGAGCGATCACAAATGGGCCCCTTTTTCTAGAAGGTGGATTGGAAGAAGGATGGATCATTGGAGCCTTTGGACCACTGGGCTTGCATTGTAGATCTTTCAGGACCCGATTATTCTGATCGCTAAATTATCCACAACACCTTCTTTTTTATCTTTTTTTTTTTTTTCAAAAAAAAATTCATCCATGTTCAGTCAAAAGAAAAAAGGAATGTCCACGCAAAAGGAAAAAACAACTAAAAAAAAAAGGACGTGCGGACCGCTTCCGCACAAACCAAAAAAAGAATGGACCACTCCCGCGCAAACCAAAAGAAAACGCGGACAAACGAAAAAAAGGGATGCCTGTGGACTGCGTCTGTGTAAACCTAAAAAGAAAAGTACGGACTAAACCAAAAAAAAGATGACGTGGATCGTGTCAACACAAACCAAAAAAGCGAAAAAAATTGCCATATTCGTTAATGTTATGTGTTTCTCAAATAAAAAGTTCTTCAACAACATCATTACCCATCCATTTCATCTATTCTCCCATAACATCATTATCAACAACAATAACCATCAACATCCACTAAAAAAAAAAAAAAAAAAATTAGAAGAGAATTCATTTCATCTATTCTCCCATAACATCATCAGTGACAGCAACCATCAACATCTACAAAAAAAAAAAAAAAAATTAGAAGCAAGGATGAAATAAAACAAAAATTAAAAATTAAAAAAAAAAATTAAAACCATTTGGCTCTGGGTTTGAACCCAGAATGATTCTAGGTTCGAGACCTAGAACTAGATTTCAAAACAACAGATGAGAAAAGATAAAAAAAAAAAAAAGAATAAGATGAAAGTTTGGTTCATCGTCGGTGATAGAGAAGAAGACTTTGCTGCTGCTAGTCGCCAACGATAGAGAAGGAAACGACAAAGAGACAACGAGAGAGAGAGAACTAATAGAGAGAGAAAGAGAAATGGTAGAGAGAGGGAGAAGCGGTAGAAAATGAATATGAGAGAGAAAATCTAGGTTACAAGTGTTTTTTTTTTTTTTCAAAGAAGGGTATTATAGTATTTTTATTTAGGGAGATGCTAGAAAAGTTGGTTCCAGTTTTTTCGTGGTAGTTAAACATAACACCAATCATTTGATTCTATTTGTCATCATTTACTCTTTCCTAGTTTGAATCAATTAGTTCTTGAAATAAAATCATTATTAATAATAAATCAATTTTTAGATAGGTTAGATTGGTTTTGCAAAATATATTGTTTAAATTAAACTAGAAAAGAATATTTTTTTATTTTTTATTTTTAAAAAAGGTACAATACATTGTATATCAATATAAGATTAAAGATGATCAAAATAAAAATTTACTAATATTACGGAATGCAATATTTAAGACTTGTTTAACATAAAGTCAAAACTTTAGAGAGAGCTTTTCACATTAAGACAAAACCAAAAGAATAATATTATTTTTAGCATTCCTTTTGCATAAATTTTTTTTTGACATTTCAAACAAACTAATGATATATTATACCCAAATTGCCAATTTTGCCCTTAAGTCAAAGATTCCCTTCAACCAACAATGGAATGACGAAAATACCCTTGTTTCAACCAAAATAAAATCACGAAAATGCCCTTCATCCTCTTATTCTGCTCATTCTCCATGTCTCCTCCTCCTCCTCTATATGATCTTGCGACAACTTTTTCACTCTCTTCAATTTTCTCATCCATTGAAGATTATTTTGCGCACACATTGACTGCTCTTTCACTCCAAAAAGCTCACATTGAAGCTTATTACTCTCCAACAAGTCTCACACTCAAATTTTTCTTTCAAACTTAAAGGTATGTGCATGTTCTTGATTCGTTTTTAAATTTCTTATTGAAACTGTCTTAGTAATTGCTTTAGGAGTGATTTTGGTTATGATTTTATATAATATAAGATTCAATTGAGAAAAAACGAAAGAAATCAAAAAATGGCGGATATTCTGTAGAAACTGGGTTTTGTGGTATATTAAAACCTAGTTTCGGGTTATGTGGGGCAATAAAACATGGTATCGGGTTTAATAGGATATTAAAACCCAGTTTCGGGTTACGTAGGGTAATAAATCACGGTTTCTAGTTTTGTAGGGGATTAACACTGTTTCGGGTTTAGTGGTGCATTAAAACCCGGTTTCGGGTTATGAGGGGCATTAAATCACGGTTTTGTATTTAATGGGGCATTAAAACCCTGTTTCGAGTTATGAGTGACATTATATCACGGTTTCGGGTTATGAGAGGCATTAAATCACGGTTTTGTGTTTAATGGAAGCATTAAACCCTATTTTGGGTTTGAGACAATAAAACCCGGTTTTGGGTTATGAGTAACAATATATCACGGTTTCGGATTTAATGGGGTTTTAAAACCCGGTTTCGATTTTTGTGGTCATTAAAATTCGGTTTTGAGTTTTGTTGGACTTTAACCTGTTTCGGGTTTTGTGGGGCATTAAAATCCGATTTTGGGTTTTAATGTCCCATATAAAACAGTGGAATGGGTAGCACTATTTTTTTTTTTTTTTAGGTTGAAGTTTTATATTAATTTAGATCAAATGAGATTAGATTTGATTGTATTTGTTGGATTTGGTTGGTTGGTTGGTTGGTTATTGAAGATATAGATTTTTGTTTATTTCTTTAAGAAAAAATTTTGGTTTTTTTATCAATGTAACGTGGCACCATGTTTTATTGGGTATTAAAACACGGATCCTTGTTATATTATATATTAAAACCAGGTTTTTTATTTTATTTTAGATAATGTTTATGGTTATTAAATGATATTTATATTTTATAATGCATTGTAATTGGTTATTGAACATTATCAGAGTAAGGATAAGAATAAATTATTTTGCTTTAATTTTACAGGAATGACTGAGGTGACAATAATAATCAAATGCAACGGAGAGTGGAATGGAAATAACTATATTAGAGGTGAGACGTTCATGATAGGAGCCCATAAGGATGTCAATTTATCTCGATTGATGGACTTTATTTACACAGTGACTGGCATCGATAGAAGAATATGAGACATCTGTTTGCATTATTTACTCCGAGCTAGGGGAATGCCCACAGTTAAGATATCTATCTCGAACGATCTTAGTGTTCGTGGCGTGATTTCGGATAAAAAAGTTGATTACAGAGAGATTTATGTTGATAAATATGTAAGAGATTCTGAAGTTGATTATAGAGAGATTAATGTCCCTATCGTCCCTCTAAATACAACCACCTCAATACCAAAGCCAACGCCTGTAGAGATAGATGTGGATAGACTTGTAAGTTCGGCTGTGCATGATGGTCAAAATTGTTTAGGTTCCTATGGTGGTAGTAATCAAGTTTCAACTCCTGTCGTCACATTTACATCCGCAGCAAGTCCAATATGTGACATTGATTATGGTTGTAATGATCGTTATGATGAAGATCAGGACATACATATTGATGATGATGAAACATCGGAAAGTGGAAATGATGATGAGGAAACTAGAGATGATGACATTGAAACTGGAGTAGGTGATGACAATGGAGAGAACATGGAGTATCCAGAAATAAGATTTTTAGGTTCACAATTTGACACCAACCCTTCATAGCCATATTGGATTGTTTTGGGTGTAGATCAGTGCGAAATTGAGAGTACTTCAACGACCATGTCGACTTTCATCCGACATGATACATTGTATAAAGGTGCATTTTTTAATAGTAAACATGAATTGAATGTGGCCGTTGGAAGATGTGTTCTTAATTCCAGATATCAACATAAGGTTAAACATTCCTGCATGGTTCGATATGAAGCTAGTTGTAGGGACTTGACTTGTAGTTTTGAGGTTCGTGTAAGATGTAGAAAGGGTAGTATGTGTGCAAGTATGTGTCGGAACACACATGTTGTCAAGACGCCTTTGAGTCACATAGGTGAAGTGTGAAGACTATTGTCATAGCAACACTATAACAGAAAAAGGTAGGGCTTGATAGTATAACATCTCAGCTTTTGATTGCAGAAATGTTGGAGCAGTATGGCGTGTAAATTATGTACAACAAAGCTTGGAGGTCTTTACAATATGTTAAGAAACTAGCATATGGGAAAGCGGATGAATCATTCCAGCAGCTTTCGTCATATTTGCACATGTTAAAAGAAACAAACCTCAATATAGTGACAGCAATCATGACTGATGAAAACAACCGGTTTTTATATTCGCTTTTTGCAATTGGAGCCTCCATTCAAGGTTTTCGATCCTACATCAGATCGGTTATTACTGTTGATACCACTCATTTGAAAGGTGAATATAAAGGGGTGATTTTTGTTGCTGCATACAAAGATAGAGAGAAGATGATTTATCCGATCGCTTTTGGATTTGGTGATGGAGAGTCGGACAATTCATGGACGTGGTTTTTAAGTAGATTGCGAGAGAGTATTGATGGGATACAAAATTTGCCATCGGATTTGATTATCATATCCAACCGTCATAAAAGCATTGCGAATGCGGTGAAAACTGTTTTTCCTCTTAAAAGCATTACGAATCCCACACGTGTTCTATTTCTTCCACTTAAAGCAAACCTTGAAGCAAAGTTGTAGAAAGCAACCAGATGTGATGAAAATGTTTTACCTTACAGCATATTGTTATACAAGGAACGATTGTGATAAATATTTAGAACAAATTCGAATGGCATGTCCGAATATGCATGAGAAATTGGTTAATATTGGGGTGATAGAGTGGTCACGTGCATATTCTCCAAAAAGAAGATATGGCATGATGACCACTAATATTGCAGAGTCGCTCAACAAATGTATGATGAAAGCACGTCGGTTTGAATAACAACTGCAAATGAATTTTTGAGACATATGCTACAGAAATGGTATAACGATAGACGTTGTTATGCTGAGAAACTCAGATCTTCGATTACCAAAACAGTGGAGGATCATGTGAACTCAATGGCTAATGAATCGACAAGTACAATGGTATCTGCCATCCAACAACCGATCAAGTTCAGAGTCGAACATGAATTAGGCTATGGGTTCGTTCAACCATTTGCGCGATTATGCAGTTGTTGACATTGAGACCTAGATCAGTTATCATGTCATCATGCAATTGCTGTTGCAAGGTATCATTATTGTATTTTGCTAATTTTTATTATTTTTAATGTTATATAATAATAACATTCTACCTTTGTCTTTCATATCAGGTTTAATGGTGTTCAGTATTACATATTTTGTGATGATTATTATAGCAAAGAATGGCTCAAAGGTGCATATGCAAGTCCGATTAATCCTGTCCCTGGCCCACAAGATTGGTTTGTTCCTATAGAAGTTAAAAATATGATTGTACTACCACCCGAAAGAAAAAGACAAGCTGGTAGACCCAAAGAGGTATGGATTCCTTCAGCTGGGGAAAGTCGTCGTAGGAAAAAGTGTAGCAAATATGGTGAAATGAGACACAACCGTCTTCATTGCCCAAACTCCTCTACATCTACCTTTGGAGGGAATAGCACAGGTACTGGTGGAGGTATTGGGACCAACGCGGAAGCCGTTGGAGGAGGTGTTGAAAACAACGTTGAAGCTACTGAAACAAGTGTTAGACGTGCCAGGACGTCGCGAAAATGTCGTCTTTGCAGAGCTACTGGACACAAACGTCACCGATGTGATCAACGGTTCCCTATTCCACCATCAGCTGATGGTGACAACGGTGATAATCAACAATGAATAAAGTATTTCCAAACTCAATATTAGCTTGTGTTATGCTTAAGTACTTTCTTATTATTTTGTGTTATGCTTAAGTATTTTCTTATACCCAATGGTGGAAATGTTATTGGTTGGTAGTGCTTTCTTATTATTTTATGGTGGTGAAAATGTTATTAGTTGACCAAGTGGCTAATTAGTGGTGGTGGAAATGTTATTAGTTTGATAGTGGCATAAGATAAGGATCCAGAAAATGGGAGACGATTAACATCATCAACTCCAGAAACCGGGTTATATGATGTCTTATAATTCGGTTTCATATTATATAATATTATAAAACTCGGTTATATGTTTAAATGGATTTGTTGATAAACTAAAAAAACCGTGTTTTATATTGCAATTAAACACGAATCCGTGTTTTATTTTACCATATAAATCGGTTAATCAAAAATTATCCTTCTGCACCAAATCCAGAAACCAGGCCTTATGATACCATAAAATCCGCGTCCATGTTATATAACATCATATAATCCGGTTTGATATGAAACTCAAAATTTGATAATCTCATAAAACCGAGTTATATGATGTCTTATAACCCGGTTATATGTTTAAATGGAAATGATGATCAACTCAAAAAACCGTGTTTTGTAATGCAATTAAACATGAACTCGTGTTTTATTGCACCATATAACCCGGTTTACCAAAAATTGTCCTGCACCAAATTCGGAAACCGGGCTTTTTGATACCATAAAATACGCGTCCATGTTATATGACACCATATAACCTGATTTAATGTGACTCAAAATTTGATTAACTGAGAAAACCAGATTCTATATGGTATTTAAATACGAAGCAGGTTTTAATTGGTCTATATAACCCGGTTTTTTAAACATTATTTAAAAATAGAATCACTAAAACTGGAACCGGGTTTTATGATGCTTTTAAAATCGGAACCGGGTTTTATGGCATAATATAACCCAGTTTATTGATGGGTAAACCAAATATTATGGACCATTAAAACACGAATTCGTGTTTTATGATATAATATAATCCGGTTTCCTTATTTATTTTTCTTTTTTCTTAATTTGATTTATTGTAATGTTTTCTTATGACATTAAAATGTTTTCAATTATAGTGAATTTAAATTTAACATAATTGGTCATATAGCTTATCATGTCTCATATTATTGCATGGGGGTGAGATTAATATGAATATTTAAGATGTGATTACATAATAACTTTTATTCACAATTAAAGTTGTGAATAATGTTGTAGTAAAATTGTATATAGAGTAAATTTTAGTACTTCTGATTCATTTTTAACAATTACTACAACAAATCAGGCTTTTCACAACATACAAAATGTGTTGCTAAAAGTTTTAGCAACACATATCTGTATGTTGTTGAAGCCTGTGTTGCCAAAAGTGTCACAAGCTTTTGTAACAGTCAATGTATGTTGTCTTAGATATAATCGCAACATACGACATATGTTGTTATTGTTAAATATAACACACGGTGCATGTTGCTTTACATGTTTATAACAACATAACAATGCATGTTGTCATAGATATTTATAACAACATGACTTATGTGTTGCTATAGAAGTGCATGACAACATTTTTTTGCGTGTTGCAATAAACATTTAAGAGAACACCAATTATATGTTACGATAGATAATTGGTGTGTTACAATAAAGATTTTTTGTATGTTGCTATATCCTTGTATGACAATATTTTTTGTCTGTTGCAATAAATATTTAAAACAACATTATTTGTATGTTGTGATAGGTGTTTAAAATGTATTGCAGTAGATGTATTATACATTATTTATTAATTATATAAAAATATTTTTTTATAATTATTTTGTTAAAAAACCAATAGCTGTTTTGAAATGATTGAGACATGTAAAGAATATAATTTACAAAATTATATTAAAAAAATGATACTTTATAATTAGTTAATTAAATAGAACAAAAAAATTAAACATCCACCAAATCTTAATTATCAACCAACCATTCTTATATCATCATAACCATAGTCTCTATTTTATTAATACAAACTACAAGTCATTAAAAAAAAAAAAAAAAAAAAAAACCTGTAAACATCATCTCATATTAAAATAAAGCATACAACTTTTCTGTGTTACATAACAATTAAAACCAAAAATGACAAAAATTGATCGACGTTGCTTTAGTGCTCTTTTCTCTGCCTTTTTTGAAGACTGTGAATGACAAAAATGAATAAACACATTAAAAATATGTCGATATAATTTGAAATTAATAGAAAATTCATATGATTGAGTTTTACTTACTTCTGCCATTGTGATGTTCTTCACCAAGATACGTCCTTCAAAATAATGTATTGCTCAAATGTACATGCAAAATTAAACGGCTAAATTACAATGACCTAACTCCAACAAAAAATACAATACCAGTGGCTGCTAACATGCTAAAGAATTAAAACACTCAATTGAAAAAATAAATAAATAAAAAAAAAGGAATTAAGACACTCAATTGATCTTCTTAATTTCACCAATTCATTATTATTTATCACAGACGTTATTTTGACTAAACAAAACAATAGTCTTTCCACTTTTTTTTACCTTCATTTTGCTTTAGGTTGGATATATATATAATTTGAATTTTGAATATTTCTGAATACTGACTTGGAAAACTAAGCACCATCACTTGGCTTTCTAGGTTCACCTTATAGAGAGGTCATGTCCTGGGTGCATTAAATTGAAGCCTATTATTGCGTTTGATTGTGGTATGACCTTCCTTTCAGAGCTCTTAGAATATTGCTGGTGCATTAAATTCTTATTGTTAAGTTGTTTCATTTGTTTTTAGTTCTTGATGTCTCATATGGATTACGTTCTGGATGATCTCTTATTTCTCTAATTGTAGCTGAAATTGTATTTAGCTGGACTCCATACTTTAATCTTAACTATGTTCTGTTGGATGCATAAATTTTATTTTGCCATTCTGCAATTTCATTGTTTAGAGTTTGTTCTAGTAGAAGGCCATGGTTCTTTTTTGTTTTGCAACAGCTTGATCATGCTTGTATTTACCCTATCAAAATCCCTTTTAGTCCATCCCTTTTACTTGCAATTATTCTGGAAGGCTTTCATTTACACTATGCAAACGAGTTTCTTAAGCTTGGTAATCTTGTAAACAATTGATATTGGCTACAATATTATATTCTTTTTGCACAATTAAAATGTGATTTGCAAAATGAATTAGATGTTTGAGATATTATAACTCTATACTAGTTCATTAAAATTTAGATGCAACTAAACTCCAAATGACACACTCTAAAGTAAGGCTATGGAAAAGCTTTAAACTGAACAGAGCTATACTTAGGGAAATATTTGTGGAAGGGTGTGCCATGCATAGTCTAACTGGAAATTTAATATTTGTGGTTCACCTCACGTAAGCACTAGTGCTTGTGTTAGGCGTGTTTTATGCATATTGTTGTAATACTTGTGTTTATAGTGGTTGGATTCAGTAAACAAACAATCCTTATCTAACAAACCAATAAAAATCCACCAAAAACCAAGCAACAAAATCCATAAAAACACACAATACAAACACATTTCAAACACAAAACAAAACCACAAACTCACATAACACAACGCAAAAACTCTGCAAAAAACCAATAGAACAGACTCCATAAATATTGTGTTCATGGCGAGATGAAAACATACCTGGCAGCGAAGACGGCTTCGTGTTCACGGCAGAGTAGAGGAAGTGTGTCGGTTGTGAATGAGAGTAGACTATTGGAGAGAGTGGTTAATAGTGAGGGGGAGGAGAGAGGCGTACTTACATGTGAGATAGTGGCAGTGAAAAGGGGGAATTGTACTTAGTGGGTTGTTTAATATTTGACCACCTCTCAAATCATTTTTTTAATTTTAAAGTGTTGTTTTTTAGTGTTACAGCTGACTGCCTACATTATTAATTTTTTAAT
This sequence comes from Dimocarpus longan, assembly GCA_022984855.1. Taxonomy (NCBI): domain Eukaryota; kingdom Viridiplantae; phylum Streptophyta; class Magnoliopsida; order Sapindales; family Sapindaceae; genus Dimocarpus; species Dimocarpus longan. Next base: position 9,968,169 of record CM041023.1, on the reverse strand, counting down.
TTTAAAGTATTGTCTTTAGTTTTAAAAATAGTTTTTAAAAATATGAATTAAAAAAATGTGGATGGTCTACCTTGTGTTTCACAAATATCAATTTAATTATATTCTCCTCCAAAACAATTGGTTTCAATAATCTCAAAATAATCTCAAAGTAACATATTTACAAATGTTTTAATTAAACAAATTACTAATAAAAGAATTTCTAATTCACAAAATAAAGCTTGTTTACAAAATTAAATGGAGTATGAATTTTTCTTAAAATGTTGATCTTATATATTTCTTATTTAATTGCATGTATTATTTAAATAATGATTTTATTGCAGTGTGAATAATGTCAACCATTTTATTAGGATCAAATTAAAAATTTATGAGCTTACTAACATGTACAGATTAGAAATATTAATTAAAATATAGGAGATTTCACAAAAGCATGATTAGCTGCAACGTCACGGTATGCTTGAGAGAAGAAGATTTTAATTAGTTAGCTAGCTTCGCTACCTCATGATTATATTTATTATTAATGCAGAGCTTGGTTATTGCAAAAGCTTGTCTTCCTTTGAATCTCAACAGTGTTCATCACGTGATTGATATTTCATCCATTTTTTAATTGAGATTAGTCCAAAAGATAATCAAAATCTATCAGGATAAAAACACTAATGGCATGATTTGAAATACTACTATCATATAAGAGAGATTCATCCACACGAAGATGAGGAAAAGACCCACACGAGGATGTGGGGCAATCCACATATAAAAATAGGAGAGCTATATATTTTTTGCAAATTATAATAGATTTTTTGGGATTATCCTTAGTGTTTATAATATCAATAAACTAAGTTATATGAAATTTTATTTGAATAAGTGACATTTATATTGGAGGAATAATTTATAATAAATTAAAATAAAAAAAAAATTAAGATAAAAATAATTATAGTTCATATAAGTTTTTACAAATTTTATCATGTAAAATAGTTTATGTAAAATAAAAATAATTCACATCAATAATTATGAATAAACAAAACCTATTAAAATTAAATAATATTATATATTTTAGTTTCATAATACTAAAAAATATCTACTCATATAATAAAGAGTATACATAATAAAATTCAAACTCTTATTACGAAAATAAAGTAAAATATATTGACTATTTAAAATAAATAGAATTACAATTCACACATAGTTAAATATATTTTTATTTTAAAAAATTGGTCATTATAACCTTTATTAGTAGTTAAATATATCTTCATTTTAAAAATTTGATCATCATAACATTTATTAGTTTAATAAATAAACTCAATCAACTAGAACTAAAAACAGATGAATTTATATATTAGCACTAATGAACTAAAATAAGTTCACAATCTTTATTAAGTTATGAATGAGACATTAGAGATTCCCAAGACTGAAAAATTAAAGGAAAAGTAATCAGTAGTTTGTCATAATGTGATATAATTGAAAAATTAAAGGAAAAGTAATCAGTAGTTTGTAATAATGTGATATAATTTGAGGTAAGAAAAATAGTTACCCATAATTGTGAAGATAGAAGTAGAAGTTCATAGTTCATAATAAGATATAAAAATTACGTTAAAGCAATGCAAATTTGAAGACTGACATGGTTGGTAAGTAACTATGTTAACTTCTCTTTTCAGCTCAAGTTTCAGGTTCGAACACCCACCAAGCCAACTGCGTGTATTATTTTTCCTTTAAAAAAAAAAACGAAATGAGAGCAAACAAATGTGTAAAACCTTTAAAAGGTTCGAACAAGGGCCTTGTAAGAAATAAAACATGCTTCACACCATTAGTACACTTTGAAGTTTTATGAGCATGCTAGCTTCGAATCTTATATATTAATCAATATATATAACCCCATAAACTTAATAAATTTTCATAAAATTCCGGAGGATCATATATTTTTTTTTCTATTTTTATAAGCTTGAATCAATAAAATTGTTACATATATAATTTTTATTTTTAGCAGGACCTACAATTAAATTGGTGTAAACGATAAAAGTTGGGTCATATAAATGCTTCATCATGGAGGACTATTACTCATGATTTCACATCCCCTACAAGACTGCACATAGCTCAAAGAACCATTATCAACTAATGGAGAAAAAAAAAAAAAGGTGCCATAATCAACAGTCTATATATGTGTGTGTGTGTATATATATATATATATATGTATGCAAACTTCTTGTTACTCGATAATTTGTTGTGTAAAATAATGCATGATTATCCAAAAAGGAACACCATTTGAATATATTTTATTTTGGATCATTTACTTGTAATCATTATATTTTATTTTAGATCAAATCAAATTCTTTATAAAATCATCTTTGTGCCTTCTTAATTAAAAAGACAGTCCTCCATTATCTGAATTATATATATATTGTTATTCAAATCTCTAATTTCTAATAATTAAATCATAGTAACATAATGTGTGCTTAAATCTTAATATAAGTACTTTTATTTATTTATTTTATTTATTTTACTTATACCTTAATTTAAGTTATAAAATATCTTTTTTCAAAAATCAAATTTTCTTACTTATATCTTAATATGAAAAAGTCTTATATTAAAAAAAAATGCATTAATTTCCTAAATTAACCTCTTATTATTATATTTTTATTAAAAAATTTTCAATATGAGGGACAAATTAAGGTCACAAGCCTATATCATTGGTGCAAGAGGAGGCTCTGCCTTTGTCCATTGTTTTTCTTCAAAAAAAATTAAATAAAAATATTATATTATTAACATAAAATAAAATATTTAAAATATTAAATATTAAAAATAAAATTTAATAAATCTTAGATTAATAACAATCTATTTAAAAAATAACATCTTAGTATTTTTTTTTTTTTTTTGGGTGGTGAGTGGGGTGGGGGAAGGAATATCTTAATAATTAAGTTTAGGAATTCTAACAAAAAACAAACAAAATTCGATTTCTTAAACATAAATTCTTGTTATTAATCATTTAAAAAAAGGTTACTTTGTTGTGAAATATAAACTTTTTTACAACATTCAATTTATATGTTGTCGTATGTAACATTTTTAGCGACATACTACTCTGTGTGTTGCAAAATACAAGTTTTTAGCAACATACTAATTTGTGTGTTACTTAAATTAAGTATCCAGTAACACTGAAAAAAGGTGTGTTGCCATATGTAGTATTTTTAACAACATACTACTTTGTGTGTTGTAGAAAATAAGTTGTTTTACCAACACCCTTAAATTATGTGTTATTATATGCATCTCATTCATTGCAACACTAGTGTGCAAGTTGCTGTAAGTTTCTTTCGCAACATGTATTTTTTGTGTGTTATGATTGATAATAATAGGCAACACGCGCCTATTGTGTGTTATCTAATGTGTGTTGCGAAAAATCATTTTTCTTGTAGATATCAAGATGTATAATCATATTATGAACTTGTCAAATGTCCCATATTATTGCATTAAGATGTATGATCACATGATATAAGTATGAATGTTGAAAATCCAATCACATATTAGTTAGATTAACAATTTTAATCAACTACACGACAAAAGAATATGACATAAATTTACCCACGTAATGAAAAGTTTTAAACTACCAAAACAAAAAAGCATCTGAAATTGATTGAAAATTACTTTAGAAATTAAAACCGGGTTTTATACCCCTTTAAAACCCGAAACCGTATTTAATTACCTCTTAAAATTTGGTTTTTAATTTATTAAAAAATCGTGTTTAGTGATATCATTAAACCTGAAACCGTGTTTTATAGTATTATATAACCCGAGTTTTAATTTTTAAGAAACCACATCATTTTATATGTTAAAACACGGTTTCATGTTTTAATATTCCACAAAATCCGGTTTTTGTACTTATTTTTAGGAAAAAAATATATTTTTTTCTTCATTTTTACATGTTGTCGTTTTTTAATGATATCCTCATAATAAAACTTGGTTATGGATTTTCAAAATTTTACTTCCTTTTCTTCCTTAATTAAAACACGAATTCTGATTTTTTAGGGTCATATAACACCGAATTTTTTTATTTGCTTGGAAGATTCTTTCATTTAAATTCATAATGGAATAAAGACTTGCATTTCAATCATATATTACATTGCCATATTTGTCTAATGTCCATCGACGAAAATCATCTGTTCTATATTCTGGTATAGAAAACATATATACATCGTACACCATATCTCTCCTTACTTTGCGGGTGTCTTCTAAACTATGATGAGACTTCCATTCATGGTCCTGCAACTGCAAAAGATCATGGATAAATATCGCGCAATACGCTCCACAACTATTCCTATGTTAATAAGAAAAGAAGTTAGATGATTAAAAATAACTTTTAATGTAAGGAATTTGACACTTTAAACAAATCTGACATTTACCCATAAGTTTGCTAAGGTACATTTTCTATATTGATACGCTCTACGTCCCATATTTTCTCTTCGGGTGGTGTAGATGCTTCGCTTTGCTCATAAAATCCAATTGACCATAAGATAATCGGTATAAAACATGCAAGCGACTGAAGAATCTGTTTCCACTTATTGAAGTCTAATGATTTCATGGAATCATACACCACTATCTTTTCCTCTGTCAGGCACACCTTACAAAGGACCCAATGCAGCTGAGACAAAGAACAGGGGACCAGCACCTGCAAATTGAAAACGTTATTGCTATAATGTTAATGCTCAATTGAAAAAAAATTAATAATTAGGTTTTGAAACTTACATTTTGCGTAGATTTTCAAGGTATTTTTGTGTCTCCCTTACCCGTCGCACAGTTCTTCAAAGCATCTAATACAACAGCTGTAGACGGATCAAACTCAATGTTCGGTGTCGTGTATGTTTCATTGAAAACACACACTATATCTATCTGAAACAACCAAAAAATTAAAAATGTTATAATATAAACATTTAAATAAAGATTCAAACAATGAATACAAAATAGAAAGGTAAACACTTACAAAAAAATTTGTCTCATGGATTGCGTATCTAAAATTATTAACCTCGTCCCACCATCTGTAAACTTTCCCTTTTTTCCGCAAGCAACTCAAGTATCCATCAATATGAATCCCCGTCAACCACTATTTAACATCTTCAATGCTACGAACCATATCCAGAGTGCATGGTATTGGATAACCATTAATAATACCCCTTAAAAAGAAAAAAGAATTATAATGTGCTTTATTAAGTTAGTAATCGGATTAAAAAACGTAATCATTTTGTTTTTCAATCTTACCGAAGATTTAAAGAACAATCTCTATACAGCGTCTACACATCAGGTGCAGTCTCCGTCCTCAGCTCTGCCACAAGCTCTGCCACTTTTTTTGACTCTTTCCTTTTATTTTTCGGCTATAGAGGATCAGTGTATGACGTCCTCCAAGATACCGATGGCTTAATCTTTCGCTTACCTCTTTCATGGATAATTTTTTCCTGAAATTTAAAGAAATTAATAGTTTTAAATTACATTTGTAAATCATTGCGTAAGAGTAAGACATCAAATTAATACAACTTTTACCTGAACATCACCAATGTCACTATCCCCTTCCGACTCTTGGACATGGATGGGCGTGTCTTGCTTTGGGTCAGTAATGTCATGTTCCTTCCCTACTATTGAGTCATGGATATGGATGGGTGGGTCCTTACCCTGCTCAGCAATATCATGATCAACCTCTAACTCATGACGTGCTGACTCATGCATGTGTTCGTCGTGGACCTATTCCTCGTTTTGCTGGAAAATGCGATGATCACTTCACATTCTGTCATCATGGATGTGCAAGTCATCACCCTGATCCGTGGTACAACTCTCATCAACATCATCATCCACAGGCCCACTAATTTTCAGCTGCTCTTCAACTCTTTTCAATCTCTTATCCATATTACGCAACAACCTTTCTTGTGTTTGCTGCATGCCGATAATATTCTTTAATAGCTTTATTATTTTACCAGCATTCGTTTGAGGCTCCTGCAAATAATTAAATCAATATACATATACATGAATATAAATTAATTATATTTAAATTATAATAAATTAAAATAATAAATTTTGTAAAATTAAAAACATAATCTAATTTTTCTACCTGAGGGCGAGATGATCTAGGAGACGATTGTACATCATGTGCAGTTTTTGTCCTCGGCTCTCTCTCTTCATCCTCATCCTCCCCTTCCTCTTCCTCCCAATTCGACTCTCTTTCACTCGCTATTTGCTCATCATCAGCGGCATCACCCTTAACACCAGCATCACCTAAAATGTCATCATTACCATCATAATAATCATTATTATCATCATCTTTACCCTCTCCGCCGCCGTATTTCCACACTTTCTCTCCAACCAAATGTCGGGGGTTAAAAGACCTCCAATAATCTGTCTCCCTCTCATTGTCAGTTGGCATAAGAATCCTCCTCGATGCAATACACTAAAATACATATATATATATATATATATGGTTAATATATTGCACCCAAAGATAGCAAACAAATGAAAACAAATTTAGGTTAGGGTAGAATCGACACTAACAAGGTGAAACTCACTCCTCTATCTTCCTGAATTCTTTCTTATCCTCTTATTACAATGCCAATTCCTAAACCTTGGCATATCAGTATCACCCGCTATTCTGATCCTTACCTTGTTGTCCAAATATTGAAATATTTCAACAAGCCACCACTGTATTGCAAATCAAACAAAAACCAAACATATCATTAAAATATAAATAAGTAAATAAATAAATAAATATTTTTATATTTAAATTAAATAATTTTCCTTAATAATAAAGAGCATAACGTAAGGGTTATACCTGGAACGCCCAAACAAACCCATACACATTAACTGTCCTTCCATTTATAAGTCGTTCCTTAGTAATCACTTGTCGGAGGTGGTTGAGAAGTATGCTATATGACATTGTACCCCAATGCATTCCATGATTCTGTATCCTCTATCATGACCCACAATGCCTTATCTACCCTTGGCGCTCATCTAGGCTGTAAAATAGTTGATAAGCTATTACTAAATTAACCAACTTGAAGGTGTCATCGACATTTAGATTTGCCTGTGACTTCATCATCAGAACAATAGCTTTCACTGTTGGTGGAACTCCTTTAAAAAGTCGCCATAGAAGACTATTCTTATCATTTTATCACGCTTTAATGGTATTTACATCGATATGTGCGAATGGCAACCCTATTACCAATAAGAACTCCTGCTTTCCAAACCTATATGGTTGCCCTCCGATTTCAAACCATATTTCATCAGCCCTAGCACGAGGAATTTCCAACTCTCTTGCAAGAATAGTTATAATCAAGGGGCAAACCAGTAACTGATTGTGGGTTATGTTCATGTAATATCTGAATGGCGTCATGCCTAAAAACTACTTAAGGAGTTCTTTTTTCTCAAGAGCTTCTTTTACACCAACAATCTTTTTGAAGCTACAGTGTGTGCTTAACGTCATCTTAGCGGAAGTAACCTGTGTACTCCACTTATAATTGACCTGCATCTGTACAAAACCAACAAAAATAATTAGAATAATAACATTAACTTAATTGATATCAAACTTAATATTAAATATTAAATATTTTCATTAATTTATAAAACTCATTTTATTTAACAAATTATACTAACATAATACAATTACATTAAATCAAATTTCAAATTTATTTGATTAATTTCATCTTATTTTTTACTTTTAATTTAAATTTCATTTATTTTTAATTTATTATTTTAATCACATTGATTTAATATTTTTATTTTATGCAATAAAATTTAATTTTTCTAACTTAATTAAAATTTAAAATTTAATTCATCTAAGCAAATATTAAACTTAAATAATTTCAATAGAACCGGGTTTTGTGGATCCATAAAACACGGTTTCGGATAAAACGGTTTTCAAACAACCGTGTTTTATTGACATTCAAAACATGATTACTTGTTAAACCGGGTTTTAAGGGTCCATTAACACGGTTATTTGAAAAAACTGTGTTTTATTGACATTCAAAAACGGTCACTGGTTAAACTGGGTTTTAAGGGTCCATTAAACATGGTTATTTGAAAAAAATCGTGTTTTATGTGATATTAAAACCCAGTTTTTTGAGTGCCTCTGTGAAAATTGCCAGCGACAAAACACGATTCATTTCAAAAACTATGTTTTGTGCATCCATAAAAAACGGTTACTGTGGATAATCGGGTTTAATGTTCGCGGCCTTAAAACACGAATCACTTCTGAAAACCATGGTTTGATCACATTCAAAACACGGCTTTTTTAAAGTTGCCATTAAACACTGTTACTTAAAAAACCGTGTTTTATAGATTGATAAAACACGGTTTTGATTATAAACTGTGTTGTATTAGTCCACAAAACACGGTTCTTTATTTAAACTACAAAACTGTGTTTTATTCGCCTTCAAAACACGGTCACTCGTAAAACCGGGTTTTAAGAGTCCATTAAAAATGGTTATTTGAAAAAACGTGTTTTATGAGCAATTAAAATTCGGTTTTTAGAGTGCCTCCGTGAGATTGCCATCGACAAAACACGGTTCATTTCAGAAATCGTGTTTTGTTCATCCATAAAAAACGGTTATTGTGGATAACCGGGTTTAATGTTCACGGCCTTAAAAACACCGAATCTCTTCTGAAAACTGTGGTTTGATCATATTCAAAACATGGTTTCTGTATATTTGTCAAAAAATCATGTTTTATGGGTTGATAAAACACGGTTTTGATTATAAACCGTGTTGTATTAATCCACAAAACACGGTAATTCATTTAAAATACAAAATTGTGTTTTGTGGCCTTACAAAACCCGATTTTTGCCTTCTAGAATCAAAAAACCCGATTCCCTCTTCTTCGTCTTCCTCGACTACAAACATCACTAAAAACATACATTCTCAATCAAATCCACCCAAATACAACCTAAACAAACATAATAAACTATTCCAACATCCAAACACAAGAAAACAAATTCAAAACTCTAAATCTTATAGTTATCAAAGTTCCAATCAAAAGGCCATGAAAGTTGCGTACCTTTGACAATGGAGGTGGGGAACAAACTCATCGGCGGTCTGAGGAGGTTGGCGAACGTCGACAATGATGCGACAAGCCCGGAGCTGAGTGGTCGGTCGTGAGTTCTCTCTGAAGTCAAATCGGTTCGCGAGGGATCAAAAAAACTATGGAAAATTGATTTGGGTGGTTGATCGTCTTTTGTGGCATCCATATATAGGAGGACATTTTAATATTTTCGCGTTTGAGGTTTTAAGGGTATATGAGTCAAATTTCACTTAGGGATAAAATAGGTAATGTGGGTATTTCAGACAATTAGTTTCTTTGAGAGGTCATAAATGAATTTTTAAAATTGAATGGGTATAAACAAATTTTCAGATTTTATAGTTGTTATTTTTGGTATTTTTCACAACTTTTTATTGTAGTACATTACGAACGGTAGATGATGGTCCCAAACCTTTTTTTTTTTTAATTTTTTTAATTTACATTTAATTCCATTTTTAAAATTCATTTTTTATCTTTTAATTCGCTTTTATAAACTAATAATCTTTTTTTCAAACCGTATGCAATTAAGCCAAACATTACAAAATTTTAGTGTCATTTATACATATTATTTTTTTGCTTTAAAGCTAACACCAAACAAGTAAGAGATTTATCAGAATTAATCTAGATCATTCACCATTTACACAACCCTTATATCTACTATAATCAGAAGACATTCTACTACCATAATAAAAGAGGAAAACTCTCCATAAATACTTATAAAAGTACATGATAAAACTTGAATCCCTACCACCAATGGAAAGGCATACAATTAATCAAGCTAGGAAGAGATGCACAACAAGTCACAAATAGTTATGGGCACTGTTCGATTCTAGTCCAAATTGAATTGAAACCGGAAAAAAATCAATTTCTACATAACAAACCAATCCGAATTAGTCATATAAATTGAACTAAACTGAACTGAAATAATAACTTGTGAATGTGAGGCCTTTATATTTTTAGGATTTCTTAATATATTTCTATGAAATTCGGTTTTCAGTTCAAGTCAGTTTTTCCCACTCAAAATCGAAAAAATTTGGTTTTTATCAATCAAAATCGAACTGAAACCAAATAGAAAATCGATTTTTATGGGTCGGTTCAGTTTGATTTGGTTCCGATTATTTTGCGCACCCCTGTTCACAAAAGTTTCTAACCTCAAGAAAACATATAAAATCAAGATGATATTGAAGACAAACCAAACATGGAAGAGAATTAAAAGGATTTGCGTAAATCCAGCCCAATTGAACTAGATAATGGTGGGCTTAGGGTAATGAATGGGGTCCAAAACAAACCACAAAAAAAAAAAAAAAAAATATATATATATATATATATCTATAAAAACCTAATAAATAAAACTGAATCATTAATCAGATTCGGTACAGCAGGGGCTGCTTTTCATAGCGAGCTGCTTTTCATTTTCGAATACAAACACAAAACAAAAGTCACTACATGTACTGTTACTAGTACTACACATCCGTTTCTTTCGTCCTTGTTGAAAGCAGAGATGGATTTCCAAGTGGTGGTGCTGGCCGGTGGCACTTCAAAGAAACTGGTCCCTATCGTCTCCAAGGTTTGTTTTGTTTGTTTGTTTATTTGTTTGCACCCATTAATCACTCTCTTTTTTTATTCAATTTCTTGCGTTTTCTGGGCATTGCAGGAGGTTCCAAAAGCCTTGCTCCCGGTGGCCAACCGCCCCGTTCTCTCTTTCGTTTTGGAGCAATTGGAACTCAGCAATCTTAAGGATCTTATTGTTGTATGCTTTCTTTATTCTTCTTCTATTTTTTATTTTTTTATTTTTTAAATATTTTGTGCTTTTTGGGGTAATGGGGTTATGGTGTTTTAGGTTGTTGAAGGGGAAGATGCGGCTCTTTGTGTTGATGGTTGGATTTCTAGGGCTTATGCTGATCGTCTACACGTTCAGGTTTTTTTTTTTTTTTTTTTAACCTCTTCTTTGATCTTTATCTTTATTTTTATATTAAATGTATAATTCAATGTCATGTGTTTGTTGGTTCCACACCACCCCTAGGGATAGGAGTGGTTCCCTTGACTTGGTCAAGGTTCGAGTCCTACCCTTGTTCTATTAAAAGACAAGGTGTGGGTGGGGCAATCATTGATTGATTTCTGTAGGTTCCAGTAGTCCTTTGTATTGATATATGCACACACAATTAATGTTACTAGAAGAGATGTTTGTTGGTTGTTTTTACTTAGTTTTCTTAGTTTCAGGGTGATGCATTTAGTTTAGATTTTGTGTAAGGATATTAAGGTCAAAGTTTGGATTTGTTTATCTACTGATTCTGTAACAGTAATAGCTCATGGCAATGGTATTAAAAACTTGGTCTTTTATTTTAATCACAGTTTTGCTGCTTTTTCTTTTGATAATGAAAATTATTATGTTGGTAAAGTCATGTTTTTTGGGGATAATGCTTCTTTTTGGTTGTTATTGTAATAACCAATTTCTTGTTGATCAGGTAACTGAAATACTGACTATGAGTTCATAATATAGGCAGAGGCATCTTTTGTACATTAAATCCTCAAAATGATCTTGCCTTTGTGGATTGTTACAGGATTTTGCTATGAGTTTCTGTACTCTTGGTTAGTATTTATTTGAAGCCATTGTGCCTCAGAAAGAAAAAAGAAGACAAAAATCCTCATCTTCTAATCTACATAGAAACTATTACTGTTATGTTTGTGTGAGTTCAAATGAAAATTAATTATTGATTTGATTATGTCTTGAAATGCCTTCCTGTTACGTAGCTTGTGACACTAAGACGGGGTAGTGAGCGGTAGAAGCTTTAATAATAAAGTTAAGGCCAGACTTGTAACTAGAAGAATGCCTTTAGTGCCATTGTTTGTTGTTATGTATGTCGTTATAGGTTTTTTTTGGAATTTGGTGAATGTTTTATGTTTTATTTTTTGTTGTTATATGTGTTGTCTAGGGTATGCCTTTGCTGCCATTTTTATATATGCTAGTGATTAAGTAACTGTTGATGACTTGATATAATGGTAGTTAGTTCTACTATGAGTTAGAAGGATAGTAAAACATTTGGTTATAGAAAGAAGCGAACTTTTCTAACTTTATTTTATTTCATATTTGGGGTAGGGGGTGGTGGGTCTGGTAGGGTTCTACAAGGTTCTTCAAAATTTTGATATAGTTTTACAGTCTTATCACTGTGATAAGCAACACAAGAGGAAGTGATATATCAACTTTCTGTGTTACTTTTGTATCTGTGTGTGCCCCTGAGAAATCAAATGATTAATAGATAGAAAGAGAACAAAATCAATTTGCAACATTAACCTGTCCTCTTTCTTGTTTCCCCTTCTTTCTTGCAACATTAATGGGGCATTTATATTGCATCTGTTAATTTCTTGTTCATATCTTTATTTGACTGAAAAGTAGTTGGAGTCATCTTTTTATTTAGTTGAAGATAATGAATATGATGGCAATGACAATGACATCATCTTCTAACTCACTTCACTTTTAAGCTATGTTTTGAATCTAGGCAATCAAATTAATACTGTTTACCTTTTTTTCTTCCTCCAATTTTTTTCTTCCTTTTGTCTTCCCTTGTATCATGCCAAGATGGAGGTGAAGTCATTTCATTCCATTGGGAGTTCTAATCAATCCTTGTTGTGATTATTGGACAAAAGTCTTGAGAAATAGTAAATAAATGATAGCACTTAGAGTGAATGATATCTTTCTTGTTATCAAGTTCTCTAAAAAAGTGTATGCATCAAATGGAATATTAAATTGGAAAATGAAAGATTAGAACTAGTATATCTTCTAAATGTTTTCACTAATTTTGAATTTCAAACTACATCTCTACAGGTGAAGCAACAATTTCTTTTTCTTTTTTTTTAAAAAATTTAATAAATCAAAATATTCTCTCATAAAAGAATACACCTCATGAAACACACTGATAGAATTGTGTAGTAATATTTATATAGGTAAGGGTCTAGGTGTATGGAGTAGTAAGTTCACTGCATAGTTCCATTTTTTCGGGGTCAAAGCCACCTTGTTATTTATTTTATTTATTTATTTATTTTGAGAATAAGCCATCTTGTTAAATTACTGAATAAATATTACACTTATTGAAGGAAAAATATTTAGGAAGTATTTTACGATGCATATATTATTGTATCAGGTTTTATTCAGTGGTGCCATTTGGTGGGTATAGGGCTATCAAATAAACCTTTGTTGAAGATTTAAATGGAGTTATACAGAAAGTGTGGATCATATATATTTGTTCTAAAGTATTTAGTAGGTCCAACTTTTATGAGACTTAGAAACTTCTTTCTGTATCTCTCGTTTGGCATCTTCATCCTTTCTACTCTTCTTTTATTTGTTTCATTCAATATCAAATTTAGTGTGGAGTTATTTTTCTATTATTGCTTTAGATTGAAGAACTTTAGAAAAAAAAGTCACATTTAACTGTTGGTACAATAAAGCTGTTTGCATTGTGCTTCATTTTCAAGGTTGGTCTTTTACTATTTAGTTTTTATATGGGTTATACCGATTATGCAAGCATAACCCAAAGATTTAAGAGCTCTTGAGTGATGATAATCAATTATGAGAGTAGCTTTGAAATGGGAGATGTCGTGGTAGAGCTAGAGAACTACCAAACTAAACAATGTGAAAAGAGGTTAAAAGTGTGATTACATGATAGCTTGCCATGGCTTATATAATACAACTTGGATTATTACAATAAAAAACTATTTTTTTTGTGGTGGACGATGCAACAGGCTTAGCAAGTCATTGATAACATTATGAGGCTGGAGAAAAAATATGTTAGCTTACAGGAGAAAGGTTCAAGAATTCTTGGGTGTTTCTTGTGTGAAGAGACTTAAAGCTTTAGATTCCTGCACCTGATAGAGTCCACATTGGTTATTGACACCTGATAGAGTTTGAATAATGAGTAACTTTGTAAAGAATTGTCGTTCCTTATGTGTGCATACCCTTTATTTTCATTTATGATATGATTAATTTATGGTTGTTTAAGTAATTGTTGATGATGCTTCTGTACCTAGTGGTATTTATATATAAATTTGTTGCTGCCCTACTTGAAGCATGTTTTTGATGCTGTAGAAAAGAAAGTAATGTGGTGGAACATGTTTCTAAAACTCATACCAGTCTCTTTTGTGCATATATTATCCATTAGCTTTCCTTTTTATCCTCCAAATTCAAGTTAAACAGTATTAATTATGTGCAAATCAGTTAAGTTATATTATTTTATTTTATTTTATTTTTTGTGTTATAAGAGATGCTATCACTGTTACACTTAGCACTAGCCGGAAACATTTATAAACTGCATGATTACTGCATTTGAAAGTAATTACTCTGTTAAATAAGTATATATTTATTTTTACAATATTGCAGGTTGCTGCAGTCACTGAGGATGTCGGCACTGCAGGCGCACTTCGTTCCATTGCACACCACTTGACTGCAAAAGACATTTTGGTTAGTATCAATATCCTTATTGGTGTTTGATTTACACAAAGCCGATTCTTTACTGCCTATGCTACTTCATATTCCTGCAGGTTGTGAGTGGTGATCTTGTTTCTGATGTTCCTCCTGGTGCAGTTGCGGCTGCTCATAGACGACATGATGCAGTGGTGACTGCAATGCTTTGCTCTGCTCCTGTTAGCGGGCCGTCAGATTCGGGGTCCTCCGGTGGAAAAGACAAAACCAAGAAACAAGGGCGCTACAACATAATAGGGATAGATCCCTCCAAGCAATTTTTGTTATATATTGCAACAGGTTAGATCTTTAAAATTTTGTTTAACATAGTGAGATGCTAATCTGGTCCTTATGTAGTATCTTATAACCTTTGTTCAGGAGCTGAAGTTGAAAAAGATACCAGAATCCAGAAGAGCATTCTCCGTGCAGTTGGCCAGGTAAGCTGGCGAGCTTGAGTACTGATAAGTGCATTGCATGTCACCCTGAGATGTTTTTCTCACCTTAGTTGGGAGTATTACTAGTTACTGAAATTTCTCAGTTATTTATATGATTCTCACCAAATCTGTATTAAAAGCTCTGTTTTCAGTGCTTTGTCAGGAAAACATTCTAGGCCAACAATTGTTTTACTAATATGCTTTTTCTTTTCTGTTTTGACCTGCATATATTGTATTAGAATATAATTAATGCGTCTATATTCTATTAAAAATTAATAAAAAAAATATAAATTGTGTACAGGTAATTTACTTTTGATATTATTTTACCTGAGCAATACTGGAATTTTTAAGTTTCTTATCAGATAAAAGACATGCTTGAATTTCCTCAAATGGTAGTTAAGTTGACAATATCTATTTACATTTTAGTTTTATTTACTTATTTATTTTGAGTTTTTTAGATGGAAGTTCGAGCTGATCTAATGGATGCTCATATGTATGCGTTCAAGAGGTTTGGTCTTTTTGCTTCTCATCTGGAAGTCATTTATTTAATTTGTCATTCTTTATGCTTCTATCCTTATTTTCTGCATCTTTCCCAGGTCTGTTCTGCAGGAAGTTCTAGATCAGAAGGATACATTTCAAAGCTTAAGACATGATGTACTGCCTTATCTTGTTCGGAGCCAGCTGGTTAGTTTTGACAGTTTCCTGCAAATTTGGTCGTTGTAGCCTGTAGGAAACATCCCCTCTCTCTGTGGCTCTGTCCCCCTTCCTCTCTTTGTGTTTCTTCGATAGGTGATCTAATTCATATTTTCTGTGTGCATGTTAGAAATCAGAGGTACTGGTAAATAGTGTGCCTCAAGCTTCTCCAGAAGAAAATGGAAATGAGAAAAATAGTGCTGCTCACAACAATTGCAGTATGCTATCTCAAATTCTGGCTAATGCATCTACACCAAGCTTTCATAAACTCAGCACATCATGTCTTAGTGGTTCTGCCCCTGTTAGACAAACTCACAAGTGTTGTGCTTATATTGCTAGCAACAAGTACTGTACACGTTTAAATTCCATTCAAGCATTTATGGACATTAATCGGGATGTAAGTGTATAAAGCTGAAGCTCTCAATTTTTAGTCGACATTGTTGTAGCTGTTAGGTTTTAGCTGTTATGGTTTTTCCTTAAAACCAATGAGCACTTACATTCTAAATATCTCAGGTAATAGGCGAGGCAAATCATCTGTCAGGCTATTCCTTCTCTGCTCATAACAACATTATCCACCCTTCAGCGGAGCTAGGGTCAAAAACTACTGTGCGTTCAAATTAAACTAGTTTGAAAAATTAGTAACTGTAACTGAATGCATTTACATATCAAGAGGTTTGATGATTGTAGGTGGGGCCATATTGTATGTTGGGGGAGGGTTCACAAATGGGTGACAAATGCAGTGTCAAACGATCTGTAATTGGCCGTCACTGCCGGATAGGTTCTAATGTAAAGGTATGGTGATTTCTTACATAGAGGTTGAAAAAAATCATACTCCAAAGCAAGCTAGTAAACTTCTTATTTGTAAAATTGCATAGTCCAATTGCATCACTGTCCTTGTTTTTCATGAAGCTTTGAAGATGCTCAAAACTTATATAAATGTCGTTTTGTTTATCCTGGTTTTTTCATGTGTATGCAGATTGTTAATTCAGTTGTAATGGATCATGTTACCATTGGTGATGGTTGTTCAATACAAGGTTCGATCATTTGCAGCAGTGTACAGCTCCAAGAACGCGTAGTATTGAAAGATTGTCAAGTAATCTCTCTCTCTCTCTCTCTCTCTCTCTCTCTCTCGCTCATGTGTGTGTGTCTGCAGTGGTTAATATAATATTGTTGTATTACCCTTCATTGCAGGTTGGAACAAGTTTTGTGGTTTCTGCAGGCTGTGAGTATAAGGGAGAGTCATTGGCTAGAAGAGAGAGATAATTACAAAGGTGAAATCTGAGGCTATGAAGCGATTTTGATCTCAAAAAGTCATTCCATTCTTGCAGTGTGCCATATCATGTCTTGAAGTTGAATTTTTTGGTAACTGCACTTATTGAGTACAGGGTGATATCCTTTGGCAGCAGGAAAAATGCCGAGTGTCTTTCTGCTCCCATTTGTTTTTTGTATTTATCACCGTGTTGCTTGTATTCTAGTAGAGTCAATTTAATGTGTTTTCATTTCACAGAGTAGTTTTGTACATTAGTGAAATTTTGTTTTTATCACATCATCATTTAAGATGTTTGGATTTTGCTAGGCAGTGAAAAAGAAGGCATTTGTCCTCGATCAATGTTGTTTGCCTGCACTCTTGTTCAAGTGTTTTTTGTTTTTTGTTTTTCCTTTTTTACAGTCCATAGAGACGTGTAATAACACTAATAAACCTGATAATGAAATATAATACTTGGTGGTTTGGTTTGCTGGGAACTGGTATTTGTGATTCACAGAATTGAATTAATGGGATTTGGTTTTGAGCTGGATCCTAGGTACTTCTTCTGCGGAAACTCTTCAATGAAATGCATCACATTATCAATAATTGAGTGACCAAATTCTTATTCTGATTAAATGAATCTAAACAGCCCTTAAAATGAAACAGAAATACAGTTTCAAACATGGAGAGTTGACACCATGATTTTATTATTGTTCCTTGTTATCTATCCTGGCATATTCAATAGTCTTCTTTCCCTCATGAGGCTTACTGAAGAAATATTTGAAGTAATCTGAGTAGACAAGTTGCTTGTATATTGGTGCTTCTCCACTTTCAAGCAGCTCTTGCAAAGGACCAATAACTGCATCAGGAGCTGGATTTACAAAGATTGGAATTGAAACCCTGTTCCTGCTTCCATTAGCAACCACACGATGCTCGACACTTTTGTATCGGTCGTTGCTAACTATCTGTAGCACATCTCCAACATTAACTACAAGGGCTCCGTTGATTGGAGGTACATGAATCCAAGTATCACCCTTGACTCCTCGTACATGGAGTCCGCCAACGTTGTCTTGATGGAGGATGGTGATTGATGATACATCGGCGTGAGGGCCTACTCCGTCTGTTAGATCTGGGTTTGGACACTTGGGATAGTAGTTGAAGTTGATTACGGGTGAACCCAGTAATGCATATTGTTTTGGCTTGTCAAAATGCTTGACATTAAGTCCTTTGAGTAGCACCTCCAATATCCTCTTTATGACAATTTCAGCCTTCTTCATGTATTCTAGCACTTCATTCCTACAACACCACAAAGAATAGCTCTATACTCTAAACACTAACGCTTTTTCTTTTTTCTTGCTACCACTATAGCTGGAAGTTGTTTCAATTTTCAACCAACCAAAGAGTAAAATAAATAAATAACTAAATATATATATATAGTTTATATGATCAGTGCACTTTAACTTTTAAATTATTAAGATCACTAATCTCAATCATTCATAAAAACTCTATATGTACGTGAACTTTTAAATTACTAAGATTGTTAATCTCAATCATTTATAAGAACTTTATAAATATGTGGAGTTTTAAATGTATTTTTTCAATACACTTTCGTAAGATACTTTTTATTCAATGTATGATATGTGTTCAATTTGTAATTTTTAAAAATAAAATTCATCACTATTTTAAGAAAAAAAAAAATTCATCACAAATTTCATTTTTGGGACATCAAACTTACATCATAACAGTATAAATTTTCACATGTAACATGTGCCATACATTGGATAGAGAGTGTATTAAACTGTGTACTGACAAAATGTATTCAACATCTCTAACTCCCTATATATATATATATATCAATTAATTAAAAAATAACTAATTTAAAATGATTAGTGTTTTTCATGACTTAGTATAAGGGAAACTCCCTAAAAGCACCCATAGTTTAGAAAAATCTCATTTTTTCCACACTAGTTTCATTTTTACTAAAAATCCCCTCCACCGTTATCAAGTTAACAAAAAAGTGAGGTCTTACTTGCAAACAGGAGGCCAAAATGCAGAAGCCTGGTCATCTCCGGACACATATTGGAAGCTGAGATAGTCTTTCCACTCAAGAGCCACCTCTGTCTTTGGAGAAAAGCTTGTTGCTAAGAACACTGTTTCACTTGGCGATGACCCTTTTTGATACTTTCTCCTCTCTTCATTTGGTAACCCATAGAACCTATGAGCTGCATCTTTGATGTTCTCGAGAACCTCTGGAGGAATCCCATGATTGATGATCTGGAAAAAACCCCACGTGCTTGCTGCTTCACATATGGATTTTATGACCTTGTCATCATCATGGTTTGAGAAATCGATGACAGGTATGGACTCCTCCTGAGAGACCACTTTGGTTTTGTCGAATCTTTTGTGGGGTGGTAAGATGTATTGGTCAGGAAGGGTTTGAAGGCCAGTATCAGCCAGACCCTTTACTCCATTTCCTTCGTTTACAACAAAATCAGTCACATCTATGGATTTGGCCATTGTTGTTGCTGCTGGGAAGAGGGTGATTGATTTGGAAATTCGGATGACAAACAAAAGATGCCGCAGAACAGTTTGAATGTATTATGCAGTACAATGGAACTTGGAAGACACTACTTGCACGTCACTCATTTTTATAGAATACCAGGTGTGGTCGCACGTCAAGGCACGTGTTTAACTTTATGTTCATTTTATTTACCTAACAAGTTTAAAGATTAAAATAATTAAATATTATTATTTAGAATTTACATTGATTAGATGTTTCAATTTAACTATTAAATTAATTATATTCTTTTACATAAATTACTATCATATATATAAAGTCATAGATAATAATTTTAAGTTTAATTGTAATTATAATATGTTTAATTTAATTAAAAGATAATAAATATTTATAAGAATTACATTAAACATTTCTTATTTACAAGAAAGTAATTAAATAAATAAATATGATAAAAAGGAAACTTCTGTACAATATATCCTATATAAAAGGGAGATTATACATATAATTAACATTCATAGTGTATAAAGTTTTTATACGTACATTACAGTTTTTTAGATCTTAAGTTTCAAAAAGAGTATTTAAAAGATCCAAAACAAAAGTTTAGATATCTATTGTTAGAGGACATGTTTGACTTATATACAAACAAAATGAAATGCTTTTAATCCCACCTTTTTTTTTTTTCTCTGAAGTTATGGTAGGCACACTTTAACAAAATCAATGTTTGTAAAACCATCATATATACTTGCCCTCTAAATAACAAACATTAAGTTTTGACATCAAGGATTGCAACTATATTGAACATGTTTTTTATTTCTTCACGTTTTTTAAATGTAGAGGTTTTGACATGAACGTAAAATATTTTTGGGTTATGGAGTGTGGTAAAAATTTCTATTCCTTGGATTCCTTCCTGTCACATTGCAATAAATAAAATAATTTATACAATTTGATTCAAGATCATAAAAATGAGTAAAATAATCTGTTAATGGACTATAATTTTATTTAACAATAGTTTAGCATTAACATGATACTTAGATTATATAATTATCTAATATGAGATTTATCATGTTATTCTCGTTTCAAGCTTCTTCTCACAAAGACATACCATACAATAAAATTATAATTATTAATAAGACATTTGAAGATACATTCACATATATTATATTAATACTACATAATCAAAATTAAATAAATTTTTCACATAGTTAAGAATAGTAAGTCATTTTGGTATTAAATATAAACATTTAATTTTTTTAATCAATGAAATTGAGTTATCTATATTTCTAAGTTAATTCCAAGTTTATCTTAATGGAATTTATTTATAGAATGTAAATCAAGATAGAGGTGGCATTTAGTAAAGAAAAAAATTTATAGCACAAATTGCATCCTTATTCACGTAAAAGAAGGAACAAATTTATGATATATCCTAACACCAAAATAAGACATGTTAAAATAAGAAATGAGTTGAGTTTATCCCAAGAAAGACCCAAGCCTTGACTATTATTATTATTATTATTTTTTAAAGAAATCCTGATTATCATTTGTGAGAATATGATTTATTATTATTATTCTCAATGATAGGGCAAATAAAGTAATAATGCATAGATTTTACCAACTCTTACCAAACAAATTCTAGCTTTTATAAGCTACTTCAGACTAACCAAACAAATTGACAATAAAGGAGATTTGGAAATTAGTATACTCATTGTAAGAGATCCACATAAGGATAATGAAATTTAGGGCATATACAAAAGATTTAGCGGTTTATATATTAAATAAGTAAGATGTAATGTACCTAAGTTGTTTGGTCCATCAATTGCTTAGCTGAACAGAATAAAAATGTCTCGGCATTTTGTCCAAATAAAGTTACAACAATTGATCCAGATGCATCATGTAACTCTACTTCAAGACGACATCTATAAAAATAACTTATGAACTTAATTGTTATTTGAATCATATAATATAATCAAACTAAAGAATATAATTAGTTATTTTATAAGGTTTCGGAGCGGGGTGCCAACCTAATTGGGTTGGTTATTTTTAGTTAGTGTTTTGTCATTTTTTTTTATAGCAAAAAATAAATGAATAAATAAATACCTTGGTGTAGCTTTAACTTCTTTTCGCTTGCAATAGATGTATGAAAATGATTCTCTATATTCTACACCAGTTACTTTATGACATTGGTCACAGGACATATACCAAAAGTTTTGATTAAAATTTGTGACCATAATTGATGCTTTGACCCGAAAACTTGTTTGGTGCATTTAAAAAGTTAAATTTATTATCTTCACTTAATTTATTGCACAAAGAATGAGTTGAATTCTAAGTAGATAAAGAAAAAAGTAAAAAAAGAAAAAACTTATACCTTCATCATTGAACTTTCAATTTTGGCAATCTCTATTACATCTTCAGTTGGTGGGATTGTTGTGCTAGATGTAAAGGCCAAGTATGACTTTTTGTTGATGATATCTTTTACTTCGGATTCATTATCTTTGAACCTGATACATATATTATATTTGACTTTAACTTTACATAATCAAGATAATGAAAAAATATCAATAGTAGATGTCTTATGACATTTTAAATAGTTGAAAATTTTGAAAAACTTACTTCTAATATATTTAGTCAATAGATATTGCTGTATTTTAAACTCATAATGTTGAAATCAATAATAGTTTAATTAGGTTTAGATAAAATAATTTGGAAATATATGATTGCTTAGCGATAATATTTTTTTGTTCACATTTTCATTATTGTTAGGTATGTATCACAAACAATTAATCTAATTTAAGTGATATGAAGCACTTAATAAGTTTGAAAATAAGTTGAGTAATGAAACTCGAAAGGCATGCACACATGGGAAAATTAAAATATATGCAAAGTTTTAAATAGAATCTTTAATATCATATATTAATATTAATATTTTTAGAACATATAAAATATAGTGAGGAATATATTGATTATTTAAGTCTATGATTTACCAAGAATGTAATGCCACTGCTCTGGATATGTTAGGATTTACAATGAAAGAACTGGATTTCATTGTTGACAAGGACATGCCTAAGAAGAATTCAAAGTTAATTTTATTTATAGTGGTAAAACAAATATAATATAATTGTTTGAATAAACAGAAATTATATCATTATATGATACAACTTTGAGACGTGCTGTAATAATAACTGGTTTGGTTTCCATAAGATCCGAAATTGTAGTAGCTTTATTACCAATAAATTGGTCCCACATAGTTAAGATGATTGGTTTGAACCTAATAAAAATAAATTCTTAATTAAAACAATCAATATAATTGCTTATAAAGTATAAGAGTTATGAAAATAATCTTTGTTTAAAAATTTATAATTGTATTCTTTTAAAATAGTTTAACAAAAATTAATAAATTTTAACTAAGCTAACTATTGAAACAATAATATCAAATCTTACTCTTGGTTAATAAGTATCACTTCTTAAATCATTGATAGGCCATATTTAGTTGTTAATTGTCGAGTAGGATGCACATTAATTACTAGAGCAATCAGCATTGATATAATACATTTGAAATATGAGTTTGTTATCTAATTAATGATATGATAAACATAAAATTGAAAAGCAAAAAAAAAAAAAAAAAAAAAAATTAAACTCTTACCAACATGGGCAATACAATCCATATACTTATGCAAATCAGCAAATGCCACAAAACTAAATGCTGATGAAACCACGAGTTTGTCATTTTCAACTTCTTGGACTAAGGTTCTACGATTGATTGTCCATTGATAATCATTTTGAACAATCTTATGCTCTAGTTTAATTTGTTTAACATAAGCATTTGAGATATAATAATTTTTTAAAATATTCAAATTATCTCAAAAAAGTTCTATATCGTCACCAAAAATGCTAGCATGAATACTTGTAGCCTAAAATCAAATTAACAATAATTTTAGGAAAGATAAAGTTTGACCAAGATTATGATCAACAAATATTTAAACATGTTTAAGAAATAAATTAAAATTGCATAAGTAGTTTTTTTTGTAGCTTTTGTCTAAAAAAGAGTATGATTTTTGAAGATGAATTCAACTATTTATGATTAAGAGTCTAATAAATTTTAGAGCAAATTACAATTTAACTACCCAGTTGAAACACATTTACAGGTGGAGCAACTGTTTCGCTTTTATTACAATTGACCCCCCGTCGTTAGTGGATCTTTGTTAGTTTTAATTGGCTTAGGCGTAAATTGTCATTTGATGATATATTTTATTTTTTTAAAAAATAAATTTTAATTTAAAATAAATCAACTTCTTTGTCTTCCTCTCTCTCTCTCTCTCTCTCTCTTTCATCCCTTAGGCTTCTCTCTTTCTTCGCTTTCATTGTCACCATCCTTGTCTCTCAGTTCTTCTTCTTTTCTCAGTTTATTGCCTCTCTCCACCGCTCTCATCTCCTCACTCCTCCTTCGTCTACCGTGCACATCTACTCTCCTCTTCCCTCTCTACTGTCGCTCTATTTTTTGTCGGTGCTCTTTTCCCTTTTATTTTTCTTGTCTCTCATCTCCTTTCTTCTCGTCGCCGTTCTTTTCTCCTTCATCATCTGGATTCATTATCGAATCTGGGTTCAAATCGACGAACCCAGATGAACCTTCATCTGGGTTCATCGATGAGAACCCAGATGAACCTCCATCTGGGTGCATCGATTTGAACCTAGATGAACCTTCATCTGGGTTCGTATGGATGAACTGAGACGAACCTTGATCTGGGTTTTCATCGATGAACCCAAATAAACCTTCATCTAGGTTCTCATCGATGAACCCAAATGAACTTTCATCTGTGTTTGTCGGTGATTGTGAAGTTGATTTTTTTTTTCTCTAGTTTGATTGACAATTTTGATTTGAGTGATGATGTTGGGTTTGATGGTTTTGTGGGAGATTGATTATGCTGGGTTTGATCGATGATGGTTGATGATGTTTGAGAGTCATTTTTTTGGTTTCCAGGAGTGGATTGATGATGGTTGATGTTGTTTGAGACCATTTTTTAGGTTTTCATGATAGACCCCAAATCTGATTTTCTATTATATTCCGTGTACCTAAGTAGGATAGGGAATATTGATCCAGAAATAGGGCCAAAGAATGCTTTAAGACTCGATTAGGGTATAGAAAATTTTGGAGTTTGTTTCGATGAAAAACGAAAATGTTCGATGAATAGTGATTTTCGAAAAAGAGCCCTAAGAATCGAAAATGTCTGAAATAGGTCATGGACCTTTAAGGAACTGAAACGAAATGAAACGGAATTCATTTGATTGAGTTTCAGGAGATCCAAAAGATTCCGATCAAATTACACTATTTTCCGAATATTGAATTTTCATGACTTAAATTTTATTCAAAAATTCCGCAAAACATAGGATTGATAGGTAAGAGACCCAATTAGAGTATTTCATGGTCAATTTGAAGTTTAGATAACCATGGAATATTTTCAGAATATTTTTCAGATTGAATAGTATATTAAATTGTGTTTAGGTTAAATTTTCACCCAGATTTATTATTTTATGGTACTAAAAATATTTGAATTGAGTTATGATCGAATTGTAGGCCTCTAGTAGTGTTATTTGAAGTTTATTATATTTTCATATCGTAAGCCGGATATTGTTTGGTTGACCCCGATATAATTACAAAGTCATTAGGCGTGAATTATGTGTTAATCAAGCGAGGTGAGCTTACAGAATTCAACCAATAAGAAAATAGGTAAGTGCTTTTGAAAAGTAGTGGTTAGGGTTGTGCCACGTATCATTCATGGATTGGTTAGAAAAATAAGTGGATGAAAATAGGACAAGTGGACCAATAGAATATAAAATGCTTTATTTTTGGGCACTAGTATAATTAGTGAAAGTTTGAGGTGATAAAGTGAGATTTTCTTAAGGAAGCTTTTAGTAATTGAGCAATAAAATATATATAAATATGATTTGTCTCATTTGAATCATTTGAGACCGTGAAAAGCAAAGAAAAAGTGAGAGATATCGGGTGAGGGAGAGAAAAGCCGAGAGTGGAGAGAGAGAGAATTTCACGTGCGCACGTCGAGAGAGAGTGAGAAAGAGAGGAACCACCGATCCTAATTTCACCGTGGTTTCTTCACGAAAGTTGTTCCTCATCATCTCCTCTAGCTAACCCAACAAATTTGAAGCAAAACGATCGCCTATTTGGTGAGTTATCTCAGTTTTAAGCTTGATGCTTCGTATGAAATCCATTTTTTTTCTTTTGTTTATTTTCGAATCAAAAATTAGGGATGATAAGAGGGTTATGTGAGGATGATTTTGGTATGATTTTAGAGTGATTTGATGGAAGAAAAATAGATAAAACGAGAGAGTGAAGTCATGGAGAAAAATGAGTTTTTTATGGAATTTGATCCCGTTTTCGATTCTAAGGCATTATATTGATGTTTTAGAGGTTAAGGAATAATCTTTTGAAGTTAGATTTCGAAAACGAAAAGTTTAGGATCTATTTCGAAGCTAAACGGACGAGTTGAAGGGCGGTTTCTGAAACACTTCGAAACACGTTCGTTTAATATTTGAAACGGTTTATTTAATCATAGTTGGGTGTTAGAACACTAGAGGATTGATTTTTGAAGTTGTCAAAAATTCAGAGCGAAAAGTGACTTTTATTAGTAAGCGAATCCGGTTGATTTTCATTCCGAGTTTCCGTCGATGAAATTGAGTATACTGAGGTATTCCTAAGAAAAAATAAGTAAGATTCATGTAGAGAAAACGAATTTCGAAAACCCCGGTTGAATAGAAATTGAAATCCGAAAGTTTAGGTGTTAAAGGATATATATATAGATAATTAGATTTTTATTGATTTTGAATGTTAATTGAATGAGTTGGTGACCCTAAATGGATATTTGATATTTTAGGGTAAAAACGGAGACTTCCGGAGGCATACGGAGGAGGCTCGGATTTTATCCGAGGACGTGTTGTGAGTGGAACTACAAGTTTTTATTTATATCGTCTTAAAGTTTATTTTAAAGTTAAAAGAATTTATTAATTGCATTTATATTTTAATTGAATTTAAATTTTAATTCTAGCACAAAAATTTTAGTTTATTATTTGTATATATGAAAATGTGCTAGAATTAAATATTTTAGGCTTATTGCCTTAAGATTTAGAATATTTTAGTGTATTCAGAAAAAAAAAAATTTAATAGCCTATGGTTTACCCTAGCCCCAATTTAGTACCTGGCCGAATATCCTATGCGTGATACGGTAGATGAGAGGAAGTCATTCAGTGAGATTTGAGTCTAGTCGACTCATGTGTGAGTGAGGTATGAGTGATTCGTATGCACGTATAAGGTAGTGTAGTCAGTCCACAGCGTGGGCCCGCTTTCGGCGACTACACATGGTAGATCCCTACTCCTATTGGTTAGATTTTATATGCTACCACGCCAGGAGTAGATATTCCCTGGGTTACCATTTAGGCGAGCATCAGAAAAGACTTTAAGAAAAGATTTCATAAAGTTTTAGACAGAAATTTAGAATGAGATTCAAAAGCAGTTTTAAATGAGTTCTAGAAAGTATTTTTCTAAAATACCTTCGTTTTATTAAACTGTTTTTGGGAGAAGTTGAAGTGTAGAAATGAGTTTTAGTTTAAAAGTTACTACCACTCACTGAGTATAAACTCACGTTTTTCTTTAAATGTTTTTCTTAAAAATTCTCTGACAGGTGCAGGAACTAGTCGTCCAGCCGAAGAGGTTCAGTCAGGTGTGCAGGCGGACGTATATGACGACACCTACTACATGTATATATTTTGTTATTTTGATCATATATATATGTGTTGATGTACATAGTTATAAATATTTTGAAAAAATAGTGGATGCATTAGTTAAAATGTTTTATAACGTTTTATGAAATCCAATGTTCAAATTTTAGTGACTTGTTTGTGGTTGATTGTGAGAAAGGAGCCGGAGGCTTCAGAAGTTGAGAAATGGATTTCATAGAAGTGTTTTTATAAATTGTATTTGAAACTTATAAGGTGGCATAGTTTAGAAAACAGACGACATGCTGCCGATATTTTTATTAAAAAACAAAAATTTTTTATCACCGTCACCTTGTAAAAGAAGTTAAAATATCTAGTTAAATGATTTTCAGTGCCTTGACGGGGTTCCTTCGGGCTAAGTATAGGGTTCGTAGGAATTCTTTCGGGGTGCTACGAGGTCTTTCTCGGGTCTAAAGGGAAGGATTCGGGAAGGATCCCGTCATTTCAGTTGTCTGGAAACCCAAATTCTAGGTTTCTAGTCTGGAAACCCAAATTCTAGGTTTCCAGTCTGGAAACCCAGAATTTAGGTTTCTAGAATTTGAGAAAAAAAGGGGAGAGAGATAAGGGGCAAGAAGAGAAAGAAAAGGGGAGAAGGTAAAGATGAGAGGATGTGGAATAAAACTAATGATTTTGAACTGGAAGAAGATTGATGTGGGAGAAGATCGATGATTGATGATTTTGAGGGGGAAGAATATTGATGTTTGAGAAGATTGATGGTTGAATATTTCATTTTTATTTATTTTATTTTATTTTTTTAATATACATTTTTAATTTTTTTTTCTAATTAATTTTTATTTAATTAATTAATTTTAAGGCCATTTTGGTCTTTTCGCTATTTTATATTGTTTGTTGTTAGATTTAACAAAAAATTACTAACGATAAAAGGGTCAATTGTAATAAAAGTGAAACAGTTGCTCCACTTGTAAATGCGTTTCAACTGGATAGCTAAATTATAATTTACTCTAAATTTTATTATATGATCATTGAATTTGATACCATGAATTAAATATTATAATAAAGTAGTAAAGAATAGAAACAAGTCAATTGCCTAATAAATATAATAATTTATTCTTTAACAACGTCATGGTCAAGACAAATAAAAATGATATTAGAAGCTAAATAATATCAAAGAATGTGGGATTGCTTGATTAATTTTGACTAAATCTAATTAAACAACCTAATTATAAGCAACAACAAAACAAACCAGTCATATGGAGATGTAAGGGAGATAAAGTTTGCAAGAATGAAGAAATTATTTATATTTATTGAGATGAAGAAAAGAAAAATTAATATAAAATTAAATGTAAGAAAAATAAGTTCATAGATAAAATTATATGACATAATCAATGAAAAACAACATTGTTGCTGATATATCTAAGAGATAAAAAATTCATCAACATTTTATTTTACTTCACCAAATTTAAAAATATCTACTAGTAGATTGTATGAAATTGCTCTTGATAAATTATTGTATCATCAAAACAAGGGGTATTGGAAAAAAAAAAAAACTAATTCTATACTGAATCAAATATGTCATTTGTATTTAGTAATAATATCTTTTATAATATTGTATTAATCCTAAATTAAGTTATATTAGTTGAAACTTAATTTTCATGACATTAAAAAAAAAAAAATCACTTAGATAATTTATTTGACAATTATTTCGATAATTACCTCTTGATCAAGTAGGATTAGCCTTTGATATTTGCTGGAGCTATGTTGTGATGTACGAGGCATTGTTTTCTCTGCAACAATTACTTTTATCGTCCATTGTTTGGTCGTAGGAACAATTTCTTTTATAAGCTTACACTGTTTCGCCATTTTGCTATCCTACAATAAAATAGGAAACCCAAAACCCACAAAGACAAATTGAGGTTACATTCCGAATCAATGAAAAAGAAATTTAAACATAAAAGAAAGAATTAAAAACAAATAAAAATTAATAAAAAAAAAAGTGCAGTTATACTAAATGATGCTTACAAACTAAAAGAAATTAAGTAAAGTTTGTAAACATTAACTTACAAAAGTTTATAACGAATAATTTGATATTAATGTGTAGCTAATGTTAATAACTCTTGATAAACAATATTTTTAGTCGAGCCATCATCAGATTTATCAACATGAGTAGGTCTAACAAGGATTTTAATTGAATTTGCTGTTTTTGTTCTAGATAAAGCAACATATAATTGTCCATGTGAAAAAACAGGTTGAGGTAAATAAATGCCAACATAATCCAATGTTTGACCTTGAGCTTTATTTATTGTCATAAAAAAACTTAAACGAATTGGAAATTAAATTCTTTTGAATGGAAATGAATGTTTGTCATTCACAATAAGTAAAATTGGAATTCTTGGTAGAATAACTCTTTTTCCACGATAATGACCAATAGCTATTTCTGCATCATTGAGATTTGATTCAAATCGATGACAAACCAATCTAGTACCATTGCATAGTCCCTTAGATGGATTAATATTTTTAAGTAACATAACAGGACAACTCGGTTTTAGCACTAATTCATGAGGAGGAAGACCATTTGGCACAAGTGAATTTAAAAAATCCACTTGAAAGCTTTGTTCTGTCTTATTCAATATTTCATCAAAGCTAAAATATCTAATAGGATCAATAGGAAATTCATGTATGAGCAAGCTATTTATTTCATCAACATAATCATTTGTTGGCGTCAATATTGCTCGATTTATCATGAAATCAAATAATCGTGAATGTTAGGAAAAACAATATTTATTAAAGTATTTAATGAGATTATATCATCTTCATAAGATATAATCATTGTACTCGGAAGTTTGATTCTTTCATCAATATCCATTAGCTCTGTTCCATTACCAATTTGTAATAAATATTTGCTAAAGAATATATCAAATTTAGCTTTCATATTTTCACTTAATCTTATTTTCTCAAACATTGGCCATAAATATGATTTCACCAAACTTGCATTAATTGTTTCTTATCTTGTGGCTTTTGGAACAATTGACAACACTTGACGAAAATCACCACCAAATACAACTACTTTACCACCAAATGGCTATTCAGATTCAGTAATATCTTGCAACATTTTATCCAAAGCCTCTATTGCTTATCTTTTTGACATAGGTGTTTTATCCCAAATAATTAGTTTAGTAACTTGTAATAGTTTAGCTAACCCAGATTGCTTACTGACGCCACACGTACTATTTTCATCCACATTTAGTGGAATTTTGAAGCGTGAGTGTGCTGTTCGACCACCAAGTAAAATAGATACAGCAACTCCAGATGATGCAGTTACAAGTGCAACAAAATTTTTTAATCTAACTGTAGCCAAAATTGCTCTATATAAAAATGTTTTTCTAGTTCCACCAGGACCATCAATAAAAAATGTTCCTGGTTTTCCTGAAAAAACTTTTTCTAAGATCACATCATATGTATATTTCTGTTCTAGGTTTAAGGATGATATTGCAAGAATATTTTGCTCAGGAACAACTACTTATAATTCATCATTAATTTCTCTCAATCCTTTCTCATCTTCATTTGTATAAATATTGTAATCAACTAAACTATAATCATTAATATTTTTTTCCGTAGTCTCTAGGATAGAATTAATACCTTGTAACACTTCGTCTTTAACATTTATCAAAAGATTTTTCATCTTATTATAATCTTTGGACATCGGCTCTTGAAATTTTTCCCGTAACATTCTAGGATTTCTAGGTTTACAATATACTAATATTGTAGCAAAAAGACATCTCAAACTACAAGGTATCCGATATAAACATGCCTCTTGTAAACATTGCTCTAGCCTATTATCTGATTCTAATAGTCCATGTAATAAAACAGCCTCACGAAATGATAAGGTTTGCACACCATTAACAACTTTCAAGTCTTCAAATGATGTTGGACCTCTAATATGATTTAATAATAATCGCAAATAGGATCTTTCACCTTCAGTAGGATTTGTTGTAACTATTCTACTAATAACATGACGGAACCCTTCCCGAATCCCTTCTCTGGACCCGAAAAAGATCCCGTAGCATCCCGTCAGAACTCCAACGAACCTTAACTTTGGTCCGAAGAAATCCCGTCAGAGCACCGAAATTTTCTTTAAACTTCTTTTTAAACTCGTTTACTAGGTGGCATGGGTATAAATTTTTCGCTTTTCTATTGAAAATCTGGCAGCATGCCGTCTGTTTTCTAAACTATACCATCCTGCAAGTTTCAAATACAATTTATAAAAACACTTCTATGAAATTCATTTCTCAACTTCCAGAGCCTTCGGCTCATTTTTCACAACATAACCACAACTAAATAATTAAAATCAGAAAACTGATTCATATAAAACTTTAATAAAATAGTTTTAACTAATGCGTCCACGATTTCATTAAAATACTTACAACTATATATATAAACACATACATTATCAAAATAACACTATATATACATGTATTAGGTATCGTCCTATACGTCCACCTGCACGTCTGACTGAACCTCGTCGGCTGGATGACTAGCTCCTGCATCTGTGGGAAAATTTTTAAGAAAAACATTTAAAGAAAAACGTGAATATAACTCAGTGAGCGGTAGTAACTTTTAAACTAACTTTAATAAAACTAAAGTATTTTTCTAAAATACTTTCGAAAACTCATTTAAAACTGCTTTTGAATCTCGTTCTAAATTTCTTTCTAAAATTTTATGAAATCTTTTCTTAAACTATTTTCTTAAAATCTTTTCTGGTGCTCGCCTGAATGGTAACCCAGAGAATATCTACTCCTGACGTAGTAGCATATAAACTCTAGCTAACCACTAGGAGTGGGAAAAACTGCTTTTGAATCTCGTTTTAAATTTCTTTCTAAAACTTTCTGAAATCTTTTCTTAAACTCTTTTCTTAAAAATCTTTTCTTGTGCTCACCTAAATGGTAACCCAGGGAATATCTAGTCCTGGCGTGGTAGCATATAAAATCTAGCTAACCACTAGGAGTGGGGATCTACCATGTGTAGTCGCTGAAAGCGGGCCCACGCTGCGGACCGACTACACTACCCTATACGTGAATACGGATCACTCATATCTCGCTCACACATGAGTCGACTAGACTCAAATCTCATTGACTGACTGACTTCCTCTCATCTACCGTATCACGCATAGGGCATTCGGCTGGGTACTAAACTGGGGCTAGGGTAAACCATAGGCTATTAAAATTTCTTTTTTCTTAACACACCAAAATATTCTAAATCTTAAGGCAATAAGCCTAAAATATTTAATTCTAGCACATTTCTCATATACAGAAATAATAAACTAAAATCTTTATGCTAGAATTAAAATATAAATTCAATTAATAAATAAATAACTATTGATAATAAATTCTTTTAACTTTAAAAAAGTAAACTTTAAAACGATATAAATAGAAACTTGTAGTTCCACTCACAACACGTCCTTGGATAGAATCCGATCCTCCTCCGAATCACTCCGGAACTTTCCCTTTTTACCCTAAAACATCAAATATCCATTTAGGGTCACTTAACTCATTTAAATAATATTCAAAATCAATAAAAATCTCATTATCTTTATATATATCATTTAACGCCTAAACTTTCGGATCTCAATTTCTATTCAACAAGGGTTTTCGAAATCCGTTTTCTCTATATGAATCTTACTTATTCTTTCCTAGGAATACCTCAGAATACTCAATCTCATCGTCGAAAACTCGGAACCAAATTCAACTGGATTCGCTTACTAACGAAAACCACTTTTCGCTCCGGACTTCCGACAACTTCAAAAATCAATCCTCTAATGTTCTAACACCCAACTATGATTAAATAAACTGTTTCGAACGTTAAACGAACGCATTTCGAAGGTTTTTAGAAACCACCCTTCAACTCGTCCGTTTAGCTCCGAAATAGATCCTAAACTTTTCGTTTTTGAAATCTAACTTCAAAAGATCATTCTTTAACCTCTAAAACATCAATCTAATGCCTTAGATTCGAAAACATGATCAAATTCCATAAAAACCCATTTTTTCTCTACGACTTCACTCTCTCGTTTTATCTATTTTTCTTCCATCAAATCACTCCAAAATCATATCAAAATCATCCTCACATAACCCTCTTATCATCCCTGATCTCTGATTCGAAAATAAACGAAAGAAAAAAAAATGGATTTCATACGAAGCATCAAGCTTAAAACTGAGATAACTCACCAAATAGGCAACTGTTTTGCTTCAAATTTGTTGGGTTAATTAGAGGAGATGACGAGGAACAACTTTCGTGAAGAAACCACGGTGAAACTCGCACCGGATCTTTTTCCTCTTCTCTCTCTCTCTCGGCGCACGACAAATTTTTTTTTTTCTCTCTTTTCTCTCGGCTCTCGCTCTCTGCCCGACTCTCTCTCTTTTCTCTCTTTCTTTCTTTTTAATTCTTACGGTCAAATTGATGCAAATGAGACAAATCAAAATATATATATTTTATTGCTCAATTACTAAAAGATCCCTAAAGAAAATCTCATTTAATCACCTCAAACTTTCACCAATTAAACTAGTGCCCAAAAACAAATCATTTTATATTCTATTGGTCCACTTATCTTATTTTCATCCACTTATTTTTCCAACCAATCCATGGATGACACGTGGCACAACCCTAGCCACTACTTTTCAAAAACACTTATCTATTTTCTTATTGGTTGAATTCTGTGAGCTCACCTCGCTTGATTAACACGTAAATCTCACCTAATCACTTTGTAATTGTACCGGGGTTAGCCAAACGATATCCGACTTGCGATATGAAAATCTAATAAGCCTCAAATAACACTACTGGAGGCATATGATTCGACCGTAGCTCAATTTGAATATTTCTAGTACCATAAAATAATAAATCTGGATGAGGGCTTACACTTGGTGAATTCTCATTTCAATATCAATATCTAATCCTTCTGAAAAATATTCCACAAATATTCTACACACATCTTATGGCCAATTCGACTTTATCCACTTCAATTTAGGTCTAATACCTCTCATATATACTTAATAAAGGAAATGTTCCTAACCGAAATCTGATCGAATCAATCGATATCTTTTTATACGTATCTATAGCTTAAAAACTCGATTTTTACACTCATTCTCGTTAACTCATTCTCATTCACTTGGGTTACACTCCTTGAAACTTCTGCATATCATTCTCATGCTTGATCCATGAATACTTAACTTAAAATGTCCATTTTGCCCTTTTTATGATATAATTTCACTTTGATCGAAAAATATTCTGAAAATATTCCATGGTCATCTAATCTTCAAATTGACCATGAAATACTCTAATTGGGTGTCTTATCTATCAGTCTCATGCTTCGAAAAAAATTCAATTGGATTTAAACTCATTAAAACCTATTAATATCTCAAAAGGGCAATATCATAATTTTCTTCGGATCGCTTAAAACTAATTCAAATGGTCTTCTTTTTTATCCGTTTCTATTTCTCTATACTCTCATACTATTTTCAGACCTTTTCGACCCTTCAGGTCAATTTTCAAAAATTTTACTATTCATTCAAAAATTTCCGTCCGAAAAATACTATTCACCAAAAACTTTTGTTTCCCATCGAATCTAAATTCATGACCCTGAACAATATAACCGGATCCAAATTCGATCTTAAACACAAACTTTCGGATCTTTTAAAAAAAAATACTATTTATCTGGATCCGAATACTATTAACTGAAAATTCTCATTTCTTCCTAACACGATACTCAGGACCTTATAAATATAATCGAATTCTAACCGGACCTCTTGCATTATTTCTAGACTCTTTATTCTTTATCTGATCGTCCAAAATGAATTCTTTGAGAACACTAGGATCGGGGTCTATCATAACATCTCATTTTTTCCTTGAAATCCAAATCTTATCTTGTTGATTCCAAACAAATTGTTTAGGAAATTCTTTATATAACAATTTTCGTGCATTTTCATTATTTTGTTCATAGAGAAAAATTCAGTGAGCATAGATTTTGATTTAAAATCATTATTAATAATATGACTAACATTATCTGACTTTTTGAAAGTAATAAGTTGTTTATCTTCAAGATGCAATTGTAATATTTTCACAGATGGATATATTTCATTTAACACAAAACCATAAATTCTTCACATAGCTTCTGGTGGAGAAATCCAACGTGCAGATTAGAAATTCTCTATTTCATCTACATCTTCAGAACTAGAGATAATAAATGGAAAGTTATATGACCTTGACCTTTATATATATATTTTTACAAATATTTAACAACTTTAATCGTTGAACATATTTCTACATTAATATGACAGTCGAATTTTGCCAACAAATAAGAATTAGAGGGCATAACCCGATGATTATCTAAGTCATGACCCCTCATATTTACTTTTTGACCATCATTGCGTCGTCTATACTTTGGATATGAAATTTTTTCTTGAGTAGTTCTGTTTGAAAATGTTTTGGGATAATGGTTTTTATATCTTCCTTTTTTTGTCATGTAAACATTAGTAAGATTGAGATTACCATAAGGGCCATGCATCATATGTTTAATAACAGCTGAATATAAGTGTAAATTTTTATTCTTAGCTGGAAGCTCAACTGATACAATGTTATCAAAAGTTTCAGGTGCAATAATATTTGAATTTGACTTTAAAATAATTAGGAAGTGGGCATGTGTGAGACCTCTTTTTTGAAATTCTATTACATGTACATATCCAGCTACAGGCTTGAATATTTTTGTTTTGAATAAATCAATTTTAACTCCTCTAATTTTGCTCTAAATACTCTAGCTACTAAATCAGGCCTATTTTGTACTTCATCGGTGAATCTTAACTCTTGCTTAATTTCAACTCAATTAGGATTACATGTCATTGTAAGAAATATATCAGGTTTTCCAAAACATTGGACTAATGCCATTGCATCCATGTATCTTCGTCGCATATCTCTAGGTCCACCTATGAAGGATGACAGCAAAATTATTTTTCATCCAATTTTTGAACCTCGAGTTTCGCCATCTTGAATACTATCAATAATTCCTTGATATAATTAAGCTCGAATCTCATTTTGTCGATTTCGAAAATAATCTAACCTGGAAGTTTCTAATTTGATATACATATACACTACATATTGTGGTAAAAGACAGTTGGAAGTAATATTGAGTTTTCTAATGATCTTATTTGTAACTTATAACAATAATACTCTCGACAAGAGACCATCCCTTATTTTTTACTCCGTTGTAATACTGAAAATAATAATTTACTTTATTAATAAGATCTCAATCCTAAATATTACAACAAATAGAATACTTATTAAGAAATCATATACCTTGTAATTTCTTCTCAATTAATTATGTAGAAAATCTCATTTGATTAGCAAGCAATAACAATTCTCCCTCACATGATGAACTTTTTTTTTTTTCTTTTATCAATCATTTGTATGCCTTGGTGCCAACCAGTATCTCCATGAGGGAATAATAAAGGATATTGCAAAGGGTCATAACACCTAAAATAATATTGGACTTTATGACTATAACCCAAATGGTTAGAAACAACAATATCACGATCTTTATATTCTTCAGTAGGGTTATCTTTTACCCATATTACTGCTACTTGTGAAGCTAATGGAGCATTATAAACTCTTGATCTAATCCAACATTTGATCTTAATGGATTGTATGGTTTTTCAAATCAGATATGTTTTTAAGATTTCGAAAAAAAACACAATAAGGGTTAATTCTTAGTATATCGATTATTTTACTTATAATAGATGGATTCATTTTTTGGGAGCCATATAATATTCGATTTTTTACTTAATGTTCTGTATCATAAAAGTATAGTTGTAGATAAGAAGGATTATTATTTTTCGATAATAGCTCAATGATATAGTGATATACTTGTCCTTGAACACGAAATGTATATATACCTTTGTTTCTTTTACATAAGTTTTTATCATATCTAACTCCAAAAGATGTGAAAACAAAAGTATTATTATAAGTTCGAACATACTTTTGGAATTCTATTGATTCTTCAAAATTTGATGTAAATAATTGATAAAGTTGTTCAGAAATTTTATTAAATTTGAGTGATATCTCTCCGTTAGAACAACAAAATCCTTTAAACTCATGGTGAAATCTTTTTGCTTGGCAATATTTACATATTGGGGTAGGTGGCAAGATACTTACCTCTGTTGCTACATTATGTAGCATATAATATCTTGCTTCGTTTTTATTACTATGAATATCTGCAAAAAATAATATATGTATAAGAATTTTGTATTTCTTGTAATTAATATTTTAGTCAGATAACTTTTGATTTGATAAAAGCAATTAAAGAATTTTTACCTGAAGTTTTAGTACCTTGTTGATGTCATAAAATAGGAGTATGTACTTGATTTGATGTTGATCCTAGTTAAGACAATCATTTTTTTTTAAAAAAAAAAAAAATCATATTAGATGTAATATTCTTTCATCTAATAATCGAAAAGGACCATACCATTTTCAAAAATTGTATGAAAGCTTATTTGATCCTTTCTTCTGCCAACTTGTTCTGGGAGTAAAAACTGATATGCTTGATTTCCTAAATTCCAAATGAATTAAATCCTTAAAACTTACCAAAGTAATTGTCTTTAGTTATTGTTTTGATATTCACTTTACTCTTACCTATTGTATTTTGGGTTACGTCATTGATAACTATAGCTAATTCTCTATTTTGGATATATTTATTATCATTTGTTTCAAGCTTTGATTTTGTTTTCTTCTTAATATATGATTCATTCCTTATTTCATCTATGTTTTGTGAATTATTTTTTGTCCTAAATTTCTTTTTCTGCAAATAATATTTTCTATCATATACTTTTTCATTTCCTTTTTGTATTTTGGTTAAAGTTTTATATTGTTTTTTCTTCCTATACCTTTTGGCCTGTGTATCTTCTTTGCCTGTATTGATTATGACATAAGTTATTATATAATTAAAACTTATTTACACCTAGAAAAAGAAAATACAATCACTCTAACAAAGGACTCAATACCTCTATTATGAAATTGTTTTGTAAACTCAGAAACACTATCATCTTTTGCAACATTAACCGTGCATATCTTTTTCTCTGTATACAAAACATTTCTCACCACAAAAAGAGGGAACAAAGTACTTGGCTAATTGCCATAACAATTTATAATTATATACCTTTTTGGTTTCGTTGATTAGTAATTTCCTTCTCAATAGCTCTTTTCCTAGCATATATTTCTCTCCTTTTTTAACGAACTAATTCTTTTTCTTCCTCAGATAAAAGGGCATACTGACCCTGTTTTTGATCTATATCTTCCATCAAAATTTGTCTACCTAATTGATTAATATGAAAACATATTAGTAATCAAATTCAAAGTTTCCAAATTCTATCAGTATAAACAATGAATGTATTTCATCTACTTGACAATAAGTAAATTAGCTTAGAAATTAACACCAATAATCCATAAGAAATATATACTAACAACTACAATTAAAAAAAAAAAACATAAATAATCATAACAAATATATATCAACGACTAATATTGGCATGAAATAATTGTTTTAGTTAACTAAATTTTAATACATTCAAGACAAATGAGATATATGGAACAATATTATAAGAAAAAAAAAATTGAAACTACAACAAATACCTTCTATGAAAACTATAATCTTGAAGTCCCAAGTTGAAAGTTTTTCCAATCTAAAGGTACTAAAAGAAAAAGGCAAATATTAGATTGTAATGCCCCGATAATTATTTCCGTCCGATTAATATTTGTTGATTTAATAATTAATTTATTAAATGGGAATAAATTTGAATTTAATGAAATTTGCACAATTGTAAAATGTTTTTATCATTAATAGGTCAAATTTAATATTTTCGAAAATGTTTTTCCCCGTAAAGAATTATTTTCGAATTTAAATAAAATAAGTAGCAGAATGAGAATGTTAGGATAGTGAAATTGGATTGTATTGTAGGGGATAATTTTTTAGTTGAATAAATAATTTATTATATAATAATAATAATAATAATAATAATATTATTATTATTATTATTATTATTATTATTATTATTATTCATTAAAATAAATTAATTATTTTTGGATAAAATAAGGTTATGGATAAATTTGAATGAGTTAATGGGATGATATGTTGGCAAAAATGTCCATTGGGATGTTAGTATGTGAGTAGGGGGTGTAAGTGCAGAAAATAAAATCTTTTGGGGTCAATTTGTAAATAACAAAAATTTTGGGGTAATTTTGTAAATATGAGAAGCTTGTGACCATAAAAATCTGTTTTTGCCCAGATTTTTCATTTGCTGCTCTTCATGCTGACGTCAGTTCTGCTCGTGTTCATCTCCTTCTATTCTTCAATGTTTTTTTTATTTGTTTAATTATTAGATCTCTCAAATTTCACTTTTATTTCATCACCTACCAATTTCAAACCTTAACTTCATCAAAACTCATCAATTCCCCAAACTTGATTTCATGTAAAAATGGGTAAAAAAAAAAGGTATGCTTATGGGTTTTGATTTATTGTGATGGATATAGATTAAAAATGATTTAGATAATTTCTAGAACATATATATGTAATTCTTTTCGCATTTGATCAATTATCTGTGACTTTCTTTGTTGAGATCTAATTATTTTGAACCCTAGATGAGGGTTTGAATGCATGAGGTCTTAGGAAAGATTAGAGAAGCGTGAAAACCTCTCATTGGATGTGCAGAAAGCTAGTGGAAAGCCCAAAAAAAGTTAGTGTATACATATTTGAAAAATTTAGTTTTATTAGTTTGATATAAATATGTTAATTCATTGGAAACTTGATTAATTTGTTTTTGTTATGTGTTAAATGAGTTTGTATGATTTGGTGTATTGTTTGAATGTTATTGGAATGAAAAATTGCTTGAAAACTGATTTCGAAAACAAAATACCCCCTAGGCCGAATAATAAGTGGATAAGAATTTGGGGGCATTTTTGTCATTTCTTTGTTATTTTTGTGTTATTTGAATGATATTTAAGTGATTTTTATAATCAAACAATGGTTGGAACGAAAATTTAAGTTTATTAGTTTGATGTCCATGTGTAAATCCCTTTAAAAAATTGTTTAATTTGATTATTTGAGATATCAAATGGTTCTGAGTGTTAATTATATGATAATTGTATGCCATTGGATGAATTTATTTGATGAAAAATGGTTTCGAAAACGATTTTGCAAAATAAAACCCCTTATGGCTTAAGTTGAAATATAGAGTGCCTTAGGGATATTTTCGTCTTTTCGCTTTCGTTGTTGTGTTAATTATATTATGTGTTGATGGTACGTACAACGGATTTGGAATTGAAAATGAAAAAGTTGAGATTCTCATTTTTTGAGATTAAATTAGAATGTGAAAAATGTGATAAATATTGTGTTAAGATGCGATATGAAAACTAGGGCCAAAATGGTCATTTGAAATAGCCATAAGTGGTATCCCGAAGAAATTCAATGAATTGATTTAAATATGCAATAAAAAAAAAATTAAGCGATTAAAATTTTCGTTTTAAATTGAAAATTTTGTAATCTTGAAAACTTAAAGGGTCTGCATAAAACTAGTCACTGATAGATAGGGATTGATAGTTGGCTAGCCAATAGGGTGATTATTAGTAGTACTGCACTGTTACGATTGATTTTAGACATTGTATGACGGACTTTGAGAGGCATTAAGTGCCCGGTCCCGAAACGAAAACAGATAATGATATGCAATCCGGTGGATAGACATCGAGCGGCCGTTGTCGAAGTTGCCATTTAGTGTGGTCGATGCCAGGAAACTCGTTATCGATCCATGGTATCATGACAGAATTTTTACGAAGGGCTCTGATTAAAGAAAAAGGGCAATATTGTAATTAGATGTGATAAATGAGATTTGAAAAGATTAATGTTGATGTGACAAATGAGATTTAAAAAGATTAATGTTGAGATTTTAATTTATTAATTGATATTATGTTATAAACTCTTCGATTGGTTATAATTTTTAACTGATTACTTTATGTATTATAAAAATATTGTTAAAATTCATTTAATGTATTTTGATTTTTATTTGACGATAACGTATTGTTTTAAAAAATGATTAAGATCTGAAATTTAATTGAAAGGATAATAGTGTAAATGTGTTTGATGGATTTCGAAAAAGTTATATGATTGAAGTTTATCTTGAATCATGTTTGATATATGTGTTCTTGAAAAACTAATTATTTATGTATTTTATTTGATCTTATTATTGAAAAATTGACATTGAGTTACCGTGTTAAAAAGTTTGAAACAAAAAAATTGTTAAACGAAATCGTCTTATATATAAATATATATATATAGATATATATACAGGAACAATAAGTACTACATATTTTATAAGAATAATTATTAGTAAAATTCTTAAAAATCGAATTTATATGATTAATCATAAATAGTATGTATATTAAGTATATAATTTAGATAATTAAAACTTAAATAAAGTGCCTTTGATAGGATTGATTTATTTTATGTATTTTATATGTGTAATTATAAATAACATAATTTTATTTGTGAAATTCTAATAAAAGTTTAAGAATCTAGGACAATTTATATATATATATATATGGAAAATGATCGTTATGCGTTTGATAGGTGTGATTATTAGTAATGTGTTTGTATAGAAATTTGAAATAAAGTTTCTTTTGAAATCAAACTTATGTGATAAATAATAAATTATATGTATTTTGAAGGTACATTTATGATTAAACCGATCTAATTATGAAGTTTAGTAAAACAATTGAGAAATGTGCGCATACGGTGAAAATCCTGTAGAGGTAAATGGAAAGAAATGTTTTTACTTATGTTGTATATGAAATTGATAGTAATTTGCGTAATCAACAAACATAAATATAAAATTTATGAATAGATTTTGAGTAAATAGATGAACAATGCGTATTATGTATTTGATATGTATAATCAATAGTAAAGTGTTTTCATAGTAATATATAATAAAATTTTATGAATGAAATTGATCTG
Organism: Dimocarpus longan; assembly: GCA_022984855.1. Classification (NCBI taxonomy): domain Eukaryota; kingdom Viridiplantae; phylum Streptophyta; class Magnoliopsida; order Sapindales; family Sapindaceae; genus Dimocarpus; species Dimocarpus longan. Next base: position 9,926,022 of record CM041023.1, on the reverse strand, counting down.
ATTAATATTAAACTGTGTGCATTTTGTATGTGTCTTTATTAGTAAATAGATTTAATTGTGCAATTTTAGTAAAGAAAAATATTTGGTGAAAATCGTTTCCAAATGTCGTCAAAAGAAATAGTATGATTATATCTATTTATCAGTCAATAAATATCAATGTGTTATATAAGATTTATTTGAAACTGAGAAAAACTGAATTTTATAAAATTATATTTGAAACAAGATTTTTATGCACGTCATGACTTGTGTTTCCTTTTGAAATTTCAAATATTGTTGAAAAGTTTTGTGAAGTTATACTATGAGAAAAGAAAGTTTTATGACTTTTAAATTAAGTGTACACCCACTAAGTATAAATACTTAGCGTGTTGGATTTACCACGCGTAGGTAATTGAATTGGGCTTGTTGCCGAGATGAAGATGAAGCCCCTGTAGATACTTTACGAGTCACATCTGACGTAAATTTTTGAGTAATGATTATTTTGTATCATGTGTATATATATATGTATGGGCACCATCATGTATGTGTGTGAGTTTCTAAATTTAAACGTCTGTAAAATACAATTTGTATTAAGTTTTAAAATATTTATAAGTTATGTATATTATTTTATAAGTATGTAATATAAAGTTTTATGGTGGTGGATTTTGGATTTTGATTAAATATTTATTTTAATTGTTTGAGTGTTAAAGTGATTTTTTGGAATCGGACAGGAGGTCCGAATTGAAGTTGAGAAATAAATTTTATAGAAGTGTTATCATTTTCTTTATAGGTTTTTAAATTTGGGTTTTTAGAAAAACAGGGAAAACTCTGCCGAATTTTCGAAAAACTATAAATGAGAAAATGATATTAAAGTTTTTCAATATCGTAAAACTTTTAGTGGTGATTCCATTTCTTTTAGTAAGAAATTTTCAAATAAATGAATAAATGAATTTTCAGTTCAGAACGTAACATCTTTTGCCTTAAATCTCTATCCGACGGAAAATCGGGGTAAGAGGTGTTACATAGATAATCTAAAATTTAATAGGAGTCTCTTTCAATTAAATTGATGTAAGTAATGCACTTGATTTTAAATTGTTTAAAAATGATTTAGAACAATTTTTTTTCTTTTTTTTATTAAGTTTGATGTGACATTTTTTTTTCTTCACTTGTTAGTTTACTTTTATTTCAAAACAATTTTTTTTTTTTGTGAAGTTAAGAGTATAAATTAGATTATGGGCATTTTCTTCACATTCAATTTCAAGGGGGCAATAAGATAATTTCATAGGTTTATGAGTAATAAAATGGTCTATCTATTTTTTTTTTTTTGCTTAGTTTGACAGTGAAAATTATGGTTAAATGGACGAAATTGATGAATTTACAATACTTTAGGAATATTTGGATAATTTTACGTAACATATTTGTTCAAAAATGGTGTACAACAATTTTTTTTTTCTTTTTTTCTTCTATTAAGTTTAATTCAACAATTTTTTAAAGTTTAATTTTATTTCTAAATAAATTGTTTTTTTTTAAGTTAAAATTGTAAATTAAATTATGAACATTTTGATCATAATCTACTTCATGAGGATATTAAGGTAATTTTATAGGCTCATGAGTAATAAAACGGTTCTAGTACTTCATTTTTTTGTTAAACTTGACCATTAGAATAATGGTCAGATGAAATTGATGGATTTATTATACTTTAAAAATATTTGAATACTATTAACAAGCATATTTGAAATGATTAAATTTTTATTTAATTTTATTATGATGAAATAAGTATGAAAAACAATTAATCACACACATTTGGATAGCTACATATGGCAGACATGCAATTGCCCTTCGATAATAGTGAAATTAACAAAAAGACTGATATGTCTTCAAAAGTTTCAAAATTTACAATTATATCTAAAAATATTTTAAAATTAAATAATAAAATATTAAAATCAATATATAAAATATTGATTTAAAAATAAATGATATAAATAAATTCTTTCTCTCTCTGTCATTCATCCCTTATTGCACGCTCTCTCTGTCTTTTTTTCTTCTTCCCTAGCCTCTAACTTTCTATCTCTTCTTTCTTCTTTTTCTGTCAAATTCCCCATCTCCTCTCCGATTTGTTCTTTTCTTTTCCAATTTTTTCATCTCTTCTGTTAACCTCTAACTTTCTAGAACCCTAATCTCTCTTCTTTCACTTCTCTTGTTTTATCTCTTTCTCTCACTTCTCTCTCTCTCTCTTGTCGTCTCCCTCTCCCCCGTCGATGTCTGTAATAGAGGGGTGCTTAACTCAGTTTGGTTTGGTTTTGATTGGTTTGATTTTGAAACTTTCAGTTGATTTGGGTTGCGATTAGTAATGGAAGAGGTTGTTTGTGGGTTTGTGGGTTTGTGGTTGTGTTAGGTACTGTTGTTGGTTGTTTGTGGCGGTGTAGGTGTTGTGTTGGGTGGTGTTGTTGACTATTAGTGGTGGTACATAGTGTTTTTAGCTATTAATTGTGTTGGGTATTCAATTGGTGGTGTCAACCAGGTTATGGGTATGGAGGAAGGTCACTTTTAGGCAGTCTTTGGTTTTTTTTGTTGCCAAAAGATGAAAAAATAGGACCACTACTAACTCTTCATCGTCACATCATGATTTGCTCCAGCAAGATGCAATCTGTTGATTTCTACAAGTCAGATCTCCTCCCTATTTTATTTTTCTTACATGTTCTACTATTATTTCTATTGAGTGTTGTTGTTGTTGAGTGAGTAAGTATTTGAATTTTGTAATTTTTCCTCTTGTGAGTAAGTATTTGGATTTTGTAATTTTTCCTCTTTTTTTTTTTTTTTGGAAATCTTGATAGTTTTTGCTAAGCAGAGAGTTGAAATAGATTGTCTGTTATTAGATTATATTTTTTAACAATTACAACTATCTATAGATTATGTAATTAAACATAAATAATTACATAATCGAAAACGTTTTTACACAAATGACTTAAGGAAAATAGCTGACCTTTAAAGAAAATCCAGACTCGTCTTTGAAGATGGCGAAACACATGGAACAAAGCTAGCTGGACAGAATAGATCACTTAAGAAGCCTTTTTAAATCTCTATCTCATCACTACAGTTCCGGATAAGCACTATCAAATTATCGACCATATATTGTGTCAGTAGCCATAAATAAGTATTAATGATTTATTTCCCTTTTTATCCTTTTTACTTTTATTACAGAGTTGACATAATTGTAAATTTTTTAGGATTATATGTGTGTTTTTTTTGCTATGAAGTATGTGACAGTGATTTTTTATTTTTTTAGATGTCACTTTGATTTTTTATTTTTCATATCAGATAGAAAGAAGAGATTGATTGAATGCTTAATTTTACTATCTATATTGAGAATAATTAGCAGCTGAATGAATTAAAATTGATTTTTTTTTGAAATATTAAAATTGATTTATTACTTGAGCTAGGTTGTAAATTAATTTAATCTCATATCGTCTGACAAACATGAGTCTAGAAGCACTTCCTCTACTTTGAAACACTTAGTTATAAGTTTTTTTTTTTTTTTTATATTTTCTGTTATGAAGTTTTCTTTTACAATCAAGGGTAAAAATGTAATTATATTTTTGAATAAATATCAGGGTTTTAGATTGTTTACCGTTATTTTTAATTTCTATTGTGAAGTTATCATCCCTAAGCATGTGTAAAAATGTAATTGCATTTTTAAATAAATATCAGGGTTCTGAAGTGTTCACCGTTTATCTTCATGCTTCACACTATAAAAGGCAAACATGTCATTTCAGTTTCAATAAAATCTATGGATGTGGAATTTTGTCAGTTTTCACGTACCCTCTCCCCGATTTTATAATGTTAATATCTCTGCATTTTTGAAATATATATATTTTATTTACATTTTTAACATTTTTACTGTAAGAGTCCCTTTATAATTATCAAGGGCAAAAATGTTATTTTCGTTTCAAACAAATTTTAGGGGAGTGGAAATCTGTCACTGTTTACCAACCCACTTCCTATTTTTTATATATAGTTAATAGATTGTTGGACACAATTTTTTTTTTCCCAAAAATAATCATATTTTGGATGGGAGAATTTCTAAAGAGTAATAAGAGTGGACCATACCAAAAGTGGATTTGTATCCCAATTAATAGTGTGATGATTAGTAAATGTATGCAATTAGCCTAATTTTCTAATATGATGACATATAAACATTAATGGTTTGAGATACAATTATTTTTCATAATTATTTTTTCAACCACCGATTGAATACGTAAAAAAAAATTAGAAAAAATCGATATCAAGAGATCATCTAAATACATTTTCCTTTTTAGACCATGTTTGTTATATGAGTTTGAATAAAATCTAGTCCAAACTTATGTTTGATAAGAGTATGAAATTGGGTTTCACAAATCTCATATCTATTTTTTATCCCCTCGTGGTGGTTAAAATAAACTCACTAGCCACCTCACATTTTCTTAAAAAAATAAAATAAAAACTCATCTCCCATCAATTGTCAATGATGGGATTCAATAGCAAAGCACCACATTGAATTCGATGCCAAAAGGGCCATGATCATCAGAAGTCGATGAGTTGAAGAAACGATGTCGATGAGTGAAAAGATCCGCATGAGAGAAGATTAGATAGGTAGGCAGGGCGACGGACAGATAGTAACGATGAGAGAGACAACAATGGCTAAAGTGGAGGAGAAAGGAGATCGATGAGAGTGGAGGAGAAAGGAGACTAGATTAGAGCAGCGAGAAAGGAGGACACCAAATGGAGACAACGACGAGGGGTCTGATGGGTGTGATGGTGATAGGATTCATCTCGACTCCTATCTCGAGTCCGGAAGGATCCTGTGAAGATTGAAGTCCTTTTGATTAAAATATGTATTTACTAAAAATCTCTTAAAATAATCTTCATAGTTCTGATAATTACTTTAATCGTAACATGAATTGAACAAATCTGAAATCTATAAGTTTCTCGTGCTAAACCCATAAACTGAACATATAAAGTATTGTTCAAATTCTGTAAAATGATTATTAATCTGTAAAACTGTCTTAGAAATACATTTACGAAATTTGGTAAATAAAGAAATAATATACACAATTCAACTGTTTATCATCACATGACTCTTATCACAATGTGCAATAATCTGCATGAACTTACGGCGTATACCTGAGAAAATGGTTTTATAAAAGAATGAGCGTTAATGCCCAGTGAATGGATATAAATTTTCTAAAATATTTCTAAATAATACTTACCAATGTTTCATTGGTAAAAAAAAAAAAAACAATTTCAATTATTTATAGACAATTATATCTAGGAATAACACTGAATATAAATCTCATGTCGTTGTAAAATCGTAAACTTCTATATAAATTGTCTTTATAACTTTAATAATATCAAATAAGAAAATCTATAATTTGTAATTAAATATGATTTTGGATTTGTAATCTACACCAAACTAGTATTTAGGAAAATTTGTCATACATGGTGGAGATACTTAACACACACGTAGAGGGCAAGGGATAACATCTACCATTCACATGCCAGGCGACTTAATGGCTCTCTCTCAAAACCCCAATAACTTTTGACTTCTACTAGCATGTGTTAGGCAACTATCTCGGTTTTATTCACGTGATGCTACTCTGACTGTTAGAGGAAATGATATACTTTGATGTTTTAAAAACATTTTTAATTTCTTGCAAATATAATTCCAAAAGCATTTTGTAAAACTTTCCATATCAAATAATTAATTTCCGACAAGAATCTTATCTATGCATGTATATTAAAATCATAGTTTCTCTTATAATTTATAAAACATTCTATAAACTTTCATAAATCAAATAATTAATTCATAAACCATGTAACATAGTTTACTTTATTAAATTGTAAAAACATATTTTCAAAACCATATAACATAACTTATTTTGTTAAATTATAAAGCATACTTTAGAAACCATGCAACAAAACTAACTTTGTTAAATTGTAAAACATACTTTGAAAATCCAATACATAATATAAAGTTCTAAATTCACTAAACATATTTTCGAATCACCAAAAACATAGTTTCTAATTTCATAGGTATACTTTAAAATCACAAGATATAATTTTAAATCTATAAACTACAAAGTATATTTTAAGATTTCAAAACAAAATCCATGTTTCATAATTCACAAATCATATCTTAAAATTTATAAAACATAATCTAAAGTTTATAGGTTCTAGTATACTTTAAAATTTTTCAAAACATATTCTAAAATTTATCCATTATACAACATATATATTAAACAATATTCATCTTTTTCAATTCATGAAACATGCTTCAAATTCTTAAAACATACTTTAAAATTCATAGATCACAAAACATATTTAAATCTCAGAACTAATAAAAGTTAAAACATAACAAAAATACTTTCATAAATCAAGTTAAGAGAAAATATTCATTCACTAGGTATCTGTTAACGTCAAAATCTGGTTAAGGGACCCAGATCCCTAGTCAACAAGGTTCGTTTTGGGCTTAAGCTGCAGATCCACAGAAGATAAAAGAAAGGAGATGCATAGAGGAAGAAGAAAACGAAAGAAGAGCGAGAAAAGGCACAAAGGATCTACGTGGTTCGACCAAGGGGACGACCTACGTCCACGGTACCGGCTCTGGCAAGGGGCGACAGTCACTATTATTACTGTTCATTTTGTTACATCTGTAGAGAGAGAAAACAGTAGAGAGAGAGAGAAAGAGAGAGCCAGAAAGGCCGGCTTTTTACAGTGAAACTCACCCCTATTTATAGGGAGAGGGAGGAGCTACAGTAATAGTAGAACTCAAATAGGAAAACATTAAATGCATATTACAATTTTCAAAGTCTTCTGTCACAAAGTCTGAGTCATCTGACATCATAGGTGAGATCCCCGAAAATCACGCTGCTAACATTCTGAGAAGGGCTTGGCGTATGCACGTCACGCTGTCCGCGAGTTGGGACTGTTCTGGGCGAACAGATTTGAGTGGTCAGACTGTCAGCGGACAGGATCAACGGTTAGGCGGTTAGCGGACAGGATCAACGGTCAGACTGTCAGCGGACAGGATTGAGCGATCAGCCGGGCGAGCAGATCTGGGTGCCTTGTCGCCGCTAGTTGCCATCAGAACTTTTTGGCAGCAAATGTAAACCTCAAGGACACATCCATTAAAATAACAACTTTGAGGATGTAAACGGCATCAACCGGGAACCCCAGGTTGTCACTAGAGCACGAAAATCATTTTTCGAAACATATTATAATAGGCAATCTGACAACCGAGCACAAAGTTATGCCAGTTTCTTTAGACCAGTAATTTAGGCCTTTATCTGTTAGGACGGTTTTAGCAGGTTATTTTACTGGGCCTTTGGGCTTTTACCAGCCCACTTGCGGTAGCCCAAAAATACATATAACAGTATCTTTAATATTTCAAAACAAAATCTATATTTCATAATTCACAAATCATATCTTAAAATTTATAAAACATAATCTAAAGTTGATAGATTCTAGTATATTTTAAAATTTTCAAAACATATTCTAAAATTTATCTATCATACAACATATATATAAAACAATATCCATTTTTTTCAATTCATGAAACATGCTTCAAATTCTTAAAATATACTTCAAAATCTTAAAACATACTTCAAAATTCATAGATCACAAAACATATTTAAATCTTAGAGTTAATAAAGTTGAAACATAATAAAAATAATTTCATAAATCAAGTTAAGAGAAAATATTCACTCACTAGATAACTTTCAATCCCTATGGAAATCCACATGTACTTGTCATCTCTTTGGAACTCTTTTTACACTACAATTTTTTCTCCAAACTTCATTGATTTCTTTCTCCTCTTCTTCTTTCTCCTTCTTTCTTCTCCCATTTTTCTTTTGGTTTTTCTTTCTCTTTTTAGGGGTGGTTTGGCCAAGATGGGGAAAAATGGATGGAGTGGCTTTCAATCACATAAAATCACACACACACACACACACACACACACACACACACACACATATATATACATATATATGTATATATATATATATTCTCTCATGCATGACCATAATTTCATCCACTTAGCTTTTTCTTCCACCACTTATTTTTCCATCCAATTAAAATCTAATCAAATGTCCTTTTGCATTTCCAATCTTATCTTTTTCATAACATTTTATTTTCATTCTTGTCATTTCTAAAAATTTCTTTCCTTGTTCATAAATTGCCCTTCAAAAATTTCATAATTCATCATCTTTTTGTGGTGGATAATTTTACCTTTCTCATTTTCTCCTTTTTCCATGTTTGACATTAGGTGTGTGTATTTAGAAAAACAATTAGGTGTGCTTAAAAAATAATTGGGCCAAACTAGTTTCTAATTGGACTTACTTGATTTTTTTTTTTTTTTTTTTTTTTTTATGGGCTCTTTAATCTAAGTTTTTAATTGAACCCCTTGTGATTTTATTTGAACCCCACCTAAACTTCATCTAGATATATACCAGTCTAAAAGGTTATATATATATAAAACTTTTTAGATTGGTTCAGATTTGGGATGTTATAATACATATCTCATGTGTTGCCCTTATCACCCAAAATTTATTTCCTTTGTCTTTCCCTTCCATATCATCTGAAATTGCACCTTTTTGTATATCTGTATATGTTTTTCTTTTTAATACCAATGAGTGCATTTAGTAAAAGGAAATAGACTATACTAATTTCAATTTTGAGCTCACTTAAGTTTTGAGTTCCATACTAATTAATTGAGCTATTTTTTTTTTTTTTATCACTCTCATTTGGGCCTCTTAAATTAGAAGTTTCTAATTGAGCCCCTTAACTTATTCATATAAATCTTATTTATACTTATTCAAGGAAATTTTTTTTTTTCTACTAGATGTATTTAGACAGGGGCGTTACATATGATCTATGGGGATGAGTGGCATTGGATTGGCAAGAGTGTGTAGTTATTTAAAATTGATTGTCTTTTAAAAAAGATTTAAAATTGATTTTTTAATTAATGATGCAAAATTGATTTTACCTAATCCAATATTGTACCAAACATATTACAATACTAATTTATCTAATTTCATGCTACACCAAATATATCACAACACTAATTTATTCAATCCAATCTAATTCAGTCAAATTCTCTAAAAATAATCTAATTTAAATTCGCGTGCTAAACAGGGCTTTAGGGTTGGAGAGGAGGATTAAATTTAAAAAAAAAATATTAAACTTTTGACCTTTAGATCAAGACAGATGATCAATCACGGCGTGCAAAAAATATATATATATATATACACATATATCTATATATTTTGGTATTATTTTATTATTATTATTTTTTGCCTAGGCTTGAAGAAAAAATTCCTATAAAAATAATAAAAAAGAAATGACACTGAAATTGCAAACTGCCCTTTAAGGAGGTCAACTCAGCGCTCAAAATCTTAGAGAGTTTAAAAGAACTTGCAAGCTCTAAAGGTCTATAAGGATCATATGGAGGCAGATTCTCAAACCGAAGCGGAAATGGAATCGAAGAATGGCGTCAAAACCCTAATCTCATTCTACTCTAATCTCATACGGGACCGACTCACCGCCATCTTCCCATCTTCCATGCCGAAACTATCAGCTCTCTATCGCCGCAAACGCACCCCTTCCCTCCCTCTTCCATTACCTTCCGACTCTTCTCTGTACAACGACCACCTCTCTCTTAATATTCGCAGAGAGGGAGGTAGGGCATATGATGTGTTGGAGGACATAATGGACCACATCTTTTCCAATTTGCATATCATACAGGAGAATTTGCAGTTCTGGCAGTCCAGAGCAGAGGTGGTTTCTCTATGTTCCATTTTCATTTTTATTTCCATTGTTTAATATTTTGTTGTTTTTTATAAATTCAGTATGTCTATAGGGATCTTGCGCTCGAAAAGTGTATTTCATGGTTTGTGAGAGAGGGCCGAAGGCCTTTGTTAACGGAACAGCTCAGTTGTTCGCGGAGGGGTTTTCCGTGCAGCATTTGTGCCAATCTGCTTCTGCTCACATTTCGGAGAGGATTGCTGTCCTCACTACGTTAAGATGTGAGCTTGCTACGTTTTTGGCGCAGGTTTTGAACTTCATTTGATGTTGTCCTGTATTCAGTAGTAATTCCGCGTTTATGTTATTCGTTTTTTGGTTCTTCGTAATCTTACGTAGGTAATTGTATATTGAATTAATGATGTAGCTTTACATCGAAGTTGAAAAATGTGGCGAGGAGTTAGTGAAGGATCCGGAGAAGTCATTGTCGTCTTTATTAGTCACTATCAATGACCTCTTCTTGAAGTTGGAGGCATCGATTGGCCATCTACATGCAATGCGTCAGGTAAATATGTGATGTATACAAATATCTGACCATTTTTTTCAAGTGCTAACGTTTTGCTGTTACGTTGTTTTTATTTCCTTAGTCGGCCTTAAGTTATGCAATTCTTAAGTTATGCAGCGTGTGGAATGTTAATTATATTTGCTGTTATTGTTTGCTTGTGAATGAAATTTTGAATTCCATTTCTTGTGTGTTGGTTATGCAGAGTGACTCCTCTGTTGATGGGAGCTATTCGTTTCCTTTGGTACTAGAGAAACTGCCGGAAGTTAATCAAGAAGGGTCTCAGTGGACAGATTGTGAAATTAGAGATTCTGTAAACTTGGTTTATCAAAATCTACACAAACTTGATGAATACATAAATCAAGTGGTATTGGAATCTACCATTTTTAAGCTACCTATTAATACCTTATTACGGCTATTCTGTTATGGACTTATGGTTTCACTATAAATTGTTACATCATTTTGATACTTGTTGTGTCCTGCCTGTCTTTTCTTCTCTAGGTAGCCAAACACCGAAAACCAAGGAATATAACCCTATATTGGATGCGCTACACATGTGGAGCCATTGGCTTGTCAGTTTGTTCTATCTGGCTAGTACGGCATAGTAGTCTTACGGGTAGTCCTGATCTTGAGAATTGGATTCGTGAAGCAAAGGACTCAACAATCAGCTTCTTCAGTGATCATGTAGAGCAACCGGTGTGTTCTAAGTTGCTTATATCTATTTTGATTGCTCCACCTTAATGGTTTAATAATTCATGTGATTGAGAATTAAATACAACATACTTGGTTAAAATAATTTACTCAATAACAAGAGAAATGAGTATTCAAATATAACTTTTCATCAAAATGAAAAGGAAATGGTGGCTGTTTACTATTTGCAAATTAGAACTTACATTTATACATAGATGTAAAGCATACTCTAGTTACCAAGGCCTTGCCTCCATTAACTTAATGCTAGGATCACAATAGATCAAAAACCAACCATTGCTGTTGATCAGCTTTGTTCACAGATGCAGAAGCTTAGCCTTCTTACTGCAATTATTGTAACCCTACATGATAAACTTTCCTCATCAGCTTTTAGCTTTGATTAGATATTTGTGTAGGACAACTCATGTTTAAGTTGTTTGGCCCAATCGCTTATTTTTCTCTGACAGATATGAGCATTGGCTTCTCTCATTTTGTTCACTGTTGATTGATTTGTAAACTAAACTAGGTGCTTAGCTGAAAATCCTAATGCAAGGAAGCATATAATAAGCATCAAAAGAGGCATATTTTTTGTGAGGGTTCTAAAATTTATTGTAATTATTTTTTCTGTAAATCTGAATAATTGAAATTTTTTCTCATAAATCTGTTGGTATATTCTTTGATTGCAAATGGTGACAGAGTAGATTTTTTTTCTAAAAATTTATATAATTGTGCAATGTGATATTATATTAATTTTTTTTTTCTGTGGCTTTGTTAACAGTCATTAGGAGTCAATCTAACCTGATTTTTTGTTTAGTAGTTGGGTTAGTATGTAAATTTAAAACACTAAGCATGTGATAATGAATGATAAGGTGGAAATGTAGAAGATTGATCAATTGGAACAGAGGGTCAGTTTGCATGGAAAAGGTGGTCAATTGGGTTAAGGATGAAAAAATTTAAGGTTCTAAACAAATTAAATGCGATTTAATATTGAAATGTTCAATATATTGAGGGTATTCTGTTGCTCTATCTCTAATCTTAACATGACGAATCTCTTTCTCTTTTATTTTCTCTCATCCTTTTAAATGTTTTCTTTCTTTTGATATATTTATATAAAGCTTATTTGCTTAAATTTAAATGATTTGATTTGTATCCTAACTTAATTCACCACCAGCTTTTGTCTATTAGAGATGAACTTTTTGAGACATTCAGGAAGAGGCACAAAGGTATGATGGACATTGAAGAAGTACAGTTGACTGCGAATTCTCTGCATAGGTTAAAAGTCTGACTTCCATCATTTTTTTACCTTAGTCAAATATTTGATAATAAATACTGATTATGCAAACATTTTTTTCTTCTTTAATCACAACAAATGTTTCTTCTTGTAATAAATTATGATAAAAATTAACTTCTTTTTGTTTCCACTGTAAGAACCTGATGTTACAAAATGTATTCTATCCATATGATATGCTTCTCTAAAGACCGAACCCTTTGAAAACCTTTAGCTGTATGAGTTGACCGTCTTCTCCATTCATTTCCTCCCCACTTCTCACCATCAAAGACTGTTTCTCTCCACTGCTATAAAAGTATCAGTTCTTTTAACTTTGACACCATCTTTGTGAATTGAGGACCAAATAATTTTCCATATTATTTATGATATGTAAGTTCATTCCCTGTAACTGCCCACGAAATCCCAATTTAGCTTCTGTTGTCTGTTAGCCTTGGAAGTATAGATAGTAAGGTTAACATGAGATCTGTAAGGTCATTCCATTTCATTTATGATATGTAAGTTCGTTCCCAGTAACTGCCCTCGAAATCCCAATTTAGCTTCTGTTGTCTGTTAGCCTTGGAAGTATAGATAGTAAGATTAACATGATATCTGCTGGCTAGCTCGGAATTGACCTTTATTTTTTAACAAAACAAACCATGTCAGCTGTTTTCCCATCCCCCTTCCAGACATTCATAATCTTAGAGCCAAAGGTGGTAGGCCCAGGCCAGACATAGAATGAGACTGAAATTTTTCAGCCGACCTTTTTTTTTCCCAACATCAGTTTCATCCCATGTTCACCCCAAGACGATGTGCAATGTAGGCAAAGCACACTGGTGTTTGCAAACAATCGGTGTGGTTGTTCAGTTTATCAACCATTGCAGTTTTTCCTCGGAAAACCAGATATCATGCTTTTTGTGAAACCTGATTTATTGAAGCCTTTCATAAATAGAATTTTTAATAGTAGTGTAGCAGAAAACTGTTGATTATTTTGTGTCAATTCCTAATAGTTCTAAACTATATAATTTATTTTGTTAATGATGAATCACAACACAAAGGGCTTTCAAAAGCATTCTTTTGTATAACTATAAGACGACAGAACACAGTAAGGGTTTTGTTGTAAAACAGGGTTTTGATATGATGGTGTCTAAAGTTCTTTATATAAAAGGTTTATTGAATGAAAAAATGTTTTGATATGAAAATGGTATGGTGAAAGTTGGAAAAGTTTTATGGTTAACTCAATCAAATCAATTCAACCATAATCTTAACTAGGTAGCGACTTGCTATTAAATTACTTCTTCCTTTTGCTTTGTCAAATGATGTACTCTTAATTATCTGCTTGGGAAACAGTATAATATTTTTAAGTTTTTATTTTTATTGTATTTAATACAGAACCCATGTAATTTTCAGCATACAATTTCCTCTAAGCCCCCCTTGTGGAGGGGCATGATGAAAAATATTTACTGGTCTTTTTAATTTGACACAATCCTTGGTTTCCCACTTGGAAGTTGTATGATAACAGTTCTCAAGTATTTGTTTCTTGATCTCTATGAAAGCATGTTTGACCTATATTGGGCTTGATATCCATAGAATCTTAAACATCTTTATCTCCATGGTATGCAGGATGTTATTGACTTTTAGCGAGCAAACACAAGGTCAAAAGTTCCCAAAGAATGCATCAGACCAGGAAATGCTTGAAATAGTTATGTCAAGGTGGGCTCTCCCTTTCATTTTTTGGCAGTCAGGTATAATGTTATGCGTAAAGAAATGGTTTGATGTAGTTACGTCTAGCAGCCAAGATGGGGTTTTCCTTGGTTTGTAATTGACAGTCAGGTCAAAAGTCTCCATCACACGTGCACATACAGCACACTTATTTCAAGGATCCTCGACCCTTTGGTTATTCATGAGAAGCAGTAGAAAGAGAAAAAAAAAATAAGAATGTAATAAAATTAAGAAGCATTCAATCTTAAGGCAGTAGAGGTAATGAGTCAGCCTAGAAAATGAAATCCTTGAAACTCTTCCTCCAAGACATGGTTTTGTTACTCAAAACATCTTAGAATGATGATGTCATTTACTCATTCTTTCCCTACTTCATCAATCAGGGTAGTAACCAGTAGTTCACCTTCTGACAGCAAAAACTTCTCCTAAGTCTCCATTTTCACCTTTCTTACACCATCCCCACATGCTGGTCAACATGCAATAGACTAATTTCATGTAAACATAAGATGAAAACTTGACTGAATATGTCAAGCGATTAGTCAGTGCGAAGAAGATCACGGACCAGTCTTGACATAAGCAGCCTTCTTGACAAGATAATGGAAAATATCAAATATTTGGCTAGGTCAAATGACAGATCGGATTTGAAAAGTTTCTAGATTTTTATAGTTGGGCTTATAGCCATAATTTACATGCATTGTTATGAACCTATGTTATATGTGAATAATTAATCCATTGGCAATGAGTCACCTGTTTATATGGAGAAAATGTTTGAAAGATTGGAAGAAGCTGTTCTTCTAGTACCCTAAGTCGAAATCTTTATGGAACAATAGTCCTAAATCTTCGGACTTGAATATACATCTGGGAAGTTTTGTCCCTAATTACTGATAGAACCATGTTGTCATGTCAATACTCGAACATTCCCTGTGTTGCTGTATGAAGCACTCTTGTTCGTTGCTTCTTGTCACCAATGTATGATGTTATCTTATTTTGAATGTAGGTATGAAAAGGAACTTATGCATCCTATTCAAAATCTTTTAAGTGGCGAGCTTGCTCGTGCTTTGCTCATACAGGTAGTATATGCTGCTTTTAATATTTGGTAGTTGCTTCCTGTTTGCTCATGTAATAATTGGTTTTAGCACTGCAGGTTCAGAAGCTGAAATTAGATATTGAGACGTGAGTTCAATGAAATTGTTATTATTAGATAGATATCAAATTTCAATAATATTTTATTAATTCACCTTTCCAGGACCTGATGATTTTAATCTGTGCAGGGCAATGCTTGAACTGAATCAGATTCTCAGAGCAAATGAAATTAACTTTGCTATTTTGGCTGCCTTACCAGCATTTTTTCTTTCTCTTATCTTGCTCATGCTGGTGCGTGCATGGTTTCAGCAGGTAATAAAACAGTAAAACTGATTAATATATTTGAAGATAACTTGTTTAAGTTTATTATATTTAATGCAGAGGAGGTTGCCTGTGCTTTTAGCCGAGTAGGTAAAATCAGTTCCCCAAAATCCGGACGTGTGAATAAAATATATTGGTTAAATAGGAAAGCAGGAAAATCTAGAATTATCCTCTTTTATAAAACATATTACCTATAAAATCATTCTTTACATAAATTCTGGCAGAGTTTCCCTTGTTTTTCAGATCTTCCTTCATTCACTTGCATTTGTAATATTTAAAGTTCACAAACAATATCCATAAAAAATAAAGACTTTGTCTCTTCACAAAACATTTACCAAACATTCCAAATAAAATAGATGCAATGTTAGGTGTATGTCCCCAGATTTACGATATTAATAATTCTAATCTGAAAGAATACATCTATGATTATAATCCTGCACATACATTGAAACAGAAGATCATTTAATATGAAATTTTGTGGTTTGAATCACTGTGCACATTATGTTGCTCCAATTGAGTCACAATCTTTCTTTTATCTACTTATTCTTTTTTTAGAATAATAAATTGCTATCACTTCGTTTTATTTTACTTTCTTCTGCTGCACAATTGGCTTTTCTATATTAAGATGTATGTTCATACAGTTTCTTAAACGACATCATTCATGTGAATGTTGTACTTTGCAACTCACCTAATTGCCAGATTTGTCATCTTGGTTTGGCCTTTTTGTTTGTCTTTTTTCCCTGACCATTTATCTGATTTGTCTGCTTTTAAATCAGGATTCTAAAGCAGACGGAAGGGGAAGAGTTGCTCGGATCCAAAGGAGGCTACTCATTGTTGAAATTGAGAAAAGGATTATCCAACACCAAACTTATGTTGATCAAGGACTGGTAAGAAGTCAAACTTATTCTTTGAAAATTTTCTTTGTTAACTTGTATTTTTTGGATTTTGTTTCCTTTGTCTTTTTTTTTTCTCCTTGTAATTTGTACTGCTTGTGCTAGTATAATAGATAATATTCATATTCAGCTGATCTTGCTTTATTGGGAGATTGCTTGTTATTATGTGCTTGCATTAGAACAATTGTTGCTCAATTCAAACCATAACCCCTCGCTGCCTTGTTCTTTTGTGCATAAACTGTTTAAAATGGATGTGTGATGTCAAAAATGATGCTCTAACTTGAATAATTTATTGATTAATAATTGTAGCTTTACCTTACATGGTGATAAGTATAATTTAGTTACAGTATATCATTTTCTTTTGGTTGTCCATTTATCCATACGCTGATGCCAAAACTAAATTAGTCAACCAAATTAGCTTTGGTTGATGTGCTGGCTTTTTTGTCGGGAATTGTATGAGGATGTTACATCTGTTATACTATATCTGAATGCCCAGTGAGCATACAACAAAGATACCATAGGCTACTTATTGGACTCAATACCTCAGCATGTTTAGGATTTCTTGCCACTTCCACTAGAAGCTCAAGTTAATGACAAACGAGAGCTTGTGCATGTCCAGAAGTCCATGACAGTAGCGGCTACTCTTAATGCTAGTGATGAAACGTATGCCTTGCAGCAAATTGGGATCAAAGGATTTTGATATCAGTGTTATGGTATGTTAGTGCATTCAAGATGTGAGGTTCACTAGAGTGACCTATTACAAATTTAAAGGATGTTTGGGTGGTGAATTGTTAAATTATATGAACTAGAGTGCTTATTTGATTGAACCACCACTGGACTTGCAAATCAAGTAGATCTTTTAAGTTTCTGATTTGTAGTTTTTTGTTGGGCTTGATGGAGAAATAGGAATTGTTGAAAGCAAGTTGATCCACTGTTGAAATAGCAATCAGATGTTACTGAAGCTGTTCCTGACGTCAGATAGGGTGTATTGAGGAGGTTACATTTTAGATGCATTTTGGTGAAGTGGTTGGGTGAGAGAGTTAGTAAAAAAAAGTTACATAGGTTGAGTGCTTGGGAAAATTAATACAGTTGTATATGTTGAGACTGTTAAAGCTCTCTCGATTAGTCTGTGTTTTGTTGAATTGGGATCAGTTGATGCAGGAGCATTATGCTCATGGCCATTGAGCCTTTTGTCGACTTTGCCAATTCACATACTTGCAGAAGCCTGGTATCTTATTTTTCAATTGTGTGTAGGTACCGTCATTTTGCGTTTGGAGCATGTTCCATTAAATTGGGTATATTAAATCATATACCAAAGCTTGTGCAACCCCTATTTGCTTCGATTTTTTTTTCACTGAACTAGCTTATCCGATTGTCTAAGACACCATTCACTGTACTAAGTTATCCCAAGGAGGGAAAGTTTTGGTTTAGGTTGGGCTATATCAGACAATGTAATCTCATCTCTTCCTTAATACATAATAATTATAGGGATAACTACAAAACTACCCTTCTAACTATAGGATTCATTAAATTTGCCATTCTTTAATATTTTTACTGTTTTTCCCCTTCACATGGCAAAAGTATCGCTAAACTAATCTCAAATTACATTCATGCCATTTACACAAAAACTACAAATATTAAAATAAAAAAAAGAAAAAAAAAGTCCACCAGGCTTGTTCATATCAGGCCAAAAACTCCACCGAACTTCTCTATCTCTAACCACTTCCCTATCTCCGGCCACACTTCTTCCTCATCTTCATCTTTTTATCCTTCTTTTTCTTCTTCCTCCCCCTTTTTCTTTCGTCCTCCCTTTTTCTTGCTCTTCCTTCCTCTTCTTCTTGTCTTCTAATGTCTTCTTCTATTCTTCTTTCTAACGTAAGGATCGCTCATGGACAGAAATCCAAATCTATAGAATATGCAAATCTACAGATCCCAACATGAGTAACATTTTGGGATGAGTCATGTTGGTATAATATAACCCAACATAACTCATCTCACGAGTCATGCGGCAATAACTTGGCGTGACTCATTTCACATGAGTCATACTAGTATAGCCCAGTGACCTCTTATATGAGTTATGTTGGTATAACCTAGTGTAATTCTTGTGAGATAAGTCACATTAGGTGTGCAGATCTACATATTCTGCAGATCTTCGTATTCATTTTGTGGACAAGGAGCGGCTTCCTCCTTGGAGAAGGAAGAAGAATAAAAGAGAAGGAAGAGGAAGAATATTGACAAAAAAGGAGAAGGAAGAAGAAGAAGAAGAAGAGGAAGAGGGAAAGGAACAAGGGGAGGAAGAAGATGAAGAGTTGACGAAGATGGAGTGTTATGTCGGCGAGAAGCTTCATTTGGATGAGGTACTTTGTTCAGTGAGGAGCTTCAATCGGAGATGAATTTAAAATAATAATTATTTTTATTTTAAAATGAAAAAGGGGTGTTATGTACGTCACACCAACATTTTGGGCAAAAAACAACCAAAGCATTGGAGGGGCAAAAGTAATAATTGTCCTTTGTATTTTGATCTATTCGTGGGCATTTCCCATGATAATAATAATGATTATAAGTCTAATGTGCCAAAAGAAGCTGTTAGTGTTTTAAAAGGGTTACATTACTGGCATGTATTTGTAATGAACTTGGGTGGTTGAATTAATGTGTAAGGCTGAGATTCTAGAGTTTGTGAAAACTAGTAAAATAATATTTTAAACTCATTGTAAGTTGTTTTTCATGCATCTAGATAAAGCTTCGTATTTATAAATTTCTCTGATCTCTTTGATTCTAAAATTTGTTTTCTTATGGCTGTAACTTCAGTCTTACCTTTATGTTTGTTGTGGTATACTTTCTTTACAAGACACTATTGTTATGGCATACTTCCTTTACAAGGCTGACATTCTAGAGTTTGTGAAAGCTAGTCAAATAATATTTTTAACTCATTGTAAGTTGTTTTTCGTGCATCTAAATAAGGCTTCACATTTATAAATTTCTCTGATCTCTTTGATACTAAAATTTTTTTATTTTTTTTTATTTTTTATTTTTTTAAATTTTTTATGGCTGTACCTTCAGTCTTTCCTTTATGTTTGTTATGGTAAACTTTCTTGACAAGACTGTATTTTGTTCATCGAAACCATTGAGATTCTCTTTTTGTTTTTTCGTTTCTTGTATGTATTTCGTTACCTCTTGGTGATGTAATAATCTACTTTAAGATATATGTTTGCTTACTCTAGTGCAAATTTTTGTAAGCTTGATATACATTATGGTTTCTCCTTAACAAGCTCTTTTCAGGTGCACACTTGCATGTCTCACATCCACACTTGCAAACACTGTCAATGATACATTTTGTCATTTGTCATCTGCCATAGTATTAAAGAAACAAACATGTCAAGTAACCAATTTCAGAAGAAATATAAATTGTTGACCCTAGTTTTATGGAGTTTCAAAATTTTGATGGATATGGTCTTGTTCTGAAGCTCATTCTATTCTTGCTTGATCTTGTATTGCATTACCTTGTTCAAGAACTCTTTTTGAAACCGTATGCATCACCATTCATTTCCAACTGCATTTAACAGGAAAAGGATGCACAATGCATGTTAGGATTGGTGTTGTATAGTCTGGATTGCCTATTTCATTCTGTTGAGAGGCATGCGAAAGCAACTGGAGAATGGCAATGGTGAGTTTAATTTGTCAATGTCACCTTGATTTCCCTCGATTAGTCGAATACGTTTCTATACTGTCAACATCTGCCTCCTTAAGCAGCGCATGTCTGCTTGGTTGTATATTTGCATGTTTGTATGATGTGAGTTGTAAAACCTATCTGCCCGAGCAAATACTAATCAATGATACTATGAACAGTTTGAAACAGGATATTATGGAGTTGGCAAAACCTGGCCTTTCCACTTCCTATAAGCTCAAGGTAACATCACGCATGGAGTGGATGTATGAATGTTTGCTTCCTTCACTTAAGAGGCAATAGCTGTCACTTTCTGTTTATTCACTCCTCAAGTCTTTTTTTTTTTGGGAGGGGGGATGCGGTGGGGGGAGGAAACTCAACTTTGTAAAGGCCACTAATTTTGGTCTTTACATAACTTCCAATTTTGGACCAAAAAAACAAAAAAAAGTGAAGGGATTTTCAATTTTGGTATATCATGACATTTTGCAGATGTTTTGATTGGTGGAAACTGTTAGTTGGTCTTATATGTAATGATCAGATGACAGATGACCAAGTTCAGAAAGTGGATAAACAGTTTTTATTTGCTTGATCTTCAATGAATTGCGTACTTCGGTTTGGTGGGATATTTCTGGTACTATTAATTCTGATGCATGCGAAATCAAGTTGCAATGAACATGTGGCTTGAACAAGATTTTCGAAAGAGTTGCACAACTCGTTTGTTCCTGTTGCATTTTGCCAATTCTGAAATGGAAGGAGATGCTCTTAGTTGGATGATTTGTTCCTCTATGTATGTAAAAACATAAAGACTAAACACAGAGGAAAGTTTGGTCAGTTTATCTTTTACTAATCGTTTGCATTTTGGCAAATAAATCTTCAGATCAGTCCTCATTAACTTTAGAGGAAGATTCAATTTGAGGGTGTGCTGTTGTCGCCCATTCGAAGTACTCTTTGCACTCAATTGCTCTACTTGAAAATTACTGGATTTAATTTACAAGTGTGAATACTATATATGTATATATGTTATAAAATTAATAACATAATATTAAAGGGAAGTAGAAGTAAAGGTACAATAAGTAATAACAAATAAATAAACAAACAAACATAAATTGAGATAGAGATGAATTGATATTTACTTGGACCTTTTGCTGGAATCAATGAGAGAGAAGGAAATTTTCTTTCATTGAAAACTTTGAGATTTTTTTTTTTTTTAATAACACCAAAACAATAGACTAAGCAATCTATTTATAGGCAAAACAAGTTGTCTATACACCACCTCATATATATAATATTATTGTTAAATTGGTGTTTATCTATCTTTCATAATACTCCCCTTTGAATATATATCAATTTAAGATTTACCAGGAAAAATCTAATGGGATAAAAATGTAGGCAAAAGATATTTCATGATCTGTTGAATTAAACACAATCATCTTCTAGATGTAATAGTATTTGGATGTGTTTAAATGGACTATCTTATTAAAAACTTCGTCAGAAAAACTCAATGAGATAAAACCTGATCGAATGAAAAAAGAGTGCAGTGTACATATCCATATTGACTTAATATACTCCCCGGAAGGAATGCTTTATAGTTAATTAGGTAGCTTATATAATCGATGTATTGTAATGCCATAAATCAATTTCTTGAATGTTGAAGTTGGTAATATTTTGACGAATAAATCTACAAGGTTATCCGTGGAGTGGACTTGTTTAACATGAATTTGTTGATTTTGTTAGAGTTCATAACTTTTGTGAGATATGTCTAATTCTATCTCCTTTGATTTATTTTTCTTAGATTTAAGCGATACATACAACATTATCTTCATATATGATTGTGGGGGAATTTGATACAGCAGGTAATTCATATGTACTTTGGATATGATGAATGATAGATCTTAACCATATACATTCTTAATTTGCTTCATGAAACGTAAGAATTTCAAAATAGTTAGACGATGTAGCAATAATAGTCTGTTTTATGGAGTGCCATGAAATTGTTGTACCATTATAAATAAAAAGATATCCAATTTGTGAATGAGCCTTGTGAGGATCTGAAAGATATTCAGCATCAATATAATCAATTAAACTTGTACCATTAGCAAATTTTGAATAGAACAACCCTAAATCTGTTTTTTCACGAAAAAAACAAAAAATATATTTGATCCCATTCCAATGACGTCATGTTAGTTCAAAGCTGAATCTAATTAATAGATTTATTAAAAAAACAATATCAGACCTAATATATTGTACTAAATATAATAAAACACCAATTGCATTTAGATATAGTACTTTTGGACCAAATATTTGTTCATTATCTTTTTTAGATTGAAATGGATCATTTTTAGGATCAAGAGATCGAATAACTATAAGGATATTCAAGGTATGAGCTTTATCCATATTGAAATGTTTTAAGATTTTTTTAATATATGTTTTTGATGGATAAACAGAGAGATGATTTATACTCGATCTTCAGGCCAAAACAATATTTTGATTGCCTTAAGTTTTTAATCTCAAATTCATTTTTCAAATATTCAGCAACTCTTAGAAGCTCTTCAGAAGTTCCAATTAAATTCATGTTATCAAGATATACTACTACAATTACAAATCTGGATTCTGATTTCTTTATGAACATATATGGGTATATAGGATTATTAATATATCCTTCATTTATCAAGTACTCGCTAAGGTGATTATACCACATCCGTCCAAATTGTTTCAAGCCATACAAAGACCACTGCAACTTAATTGAATAAACATTGTTAGTTTTTGATTTATTTACTTCAAGCATTTTAAATCCTTCAGAAATTTTCATGTAGATATCAATATAAAGTAACTTATATAAATATGCTGTCACCACGTTTATAAGACGCATTTGGAACCCTTCTAAGACTGCCAAACTTATTAAAAATCTAATAGTAATTGTATCTATCACGGGTGAATACGTCTCATCATAATTAATTCTTGATTTTTGTGAGAAACCTTATACAACCAGTCTTGCTTTATATTTTACGATTTCATTTTTCTCATTTCATTTTCATACAAATACCCATTTATATCCAATAGATTTGACATCTCCAGAGGTCTAGACTACAGGTCTAAATACTTTACGTTTGGCCAAAGAATTCAATTTTACTTGAATTGCATCTTTCTATTTAGGCTAATCATGTCTTTGTTGACATTCATCAACCATATGTGCCTCACAATCATCGTTCATAATTTGAATAGTAACTATATGTGATAACTTTATTTTTATAGAGTTATTTTATTTTTTTAAACCTAAATTTTTGCTTAGTTTTTTATATTTTTATTATTATTAAGTAAATTATTACATCTTTTTGTATTTTCATTTTCAGAATAAAATTGGTGAAAAAATCACATAAGGACCCCACCAAGTATTATTGTTCAATATAAGATCATCGCTACAAAATGAATGTTATTCGAAACAGTTCATCGCCTTAAGAATTACTCGAATCAGATATCGTATAAAGAAGTTATTACAGTTTAAAGATTGAGTATTCTAAAAATAAATATTATGTCATGCTGATGTAAGGAATGATGTAATGAAAACTATGATGTAATATGAAATTTGACTTGCATGAGGTAGGTGAAATTATGATGTAAGCGATGATGGAGAATGGTGGAAATTTAAGAAGAGGTGATGCATGCGATGATGTAATTGGAGGTGAACTTTGCCTATAAATAGGCTTTAGGATCACCATTCCATTCATCTCATCAAAAACCAAAACAACAAGTAGTTTAGAGAAAGAGAGAGAGAGCTTGGAGAGGAGGAGCAAAGTAGAGGAAGAAATTCTACAGCGAAACTTCAATTTACTAAGTTTTATTACCTTTTATTATATTTAATTTTCTAGTCTTTGTAAATTTTAATATGGAGTAGATTTATTTTTCTAAGGTTATGATGTAGCCTAACTTTAATGTTCCATCCCTTTGTTCAATTTAATTAAGGATTTTCTATCTTGGTTGATGCATTTAATATTGTTCTTAATGCTTCTAAATAATTGGCCACTATTTAGTTGAATTGTTAATCATAATGATAGCGGAAGCTGATTTATGTGTCTTAGTTCATTATATTGAATGTCATAAATCACATACAGAATAGGAATATACTTGC
Source organism: Dimocarpus longan (assembly GCA_022984855.1). Lineage (NCBI taxonomy): Eukaryota > Viridiplantae > Streptophyta > Magnoliopsida > Sapindales > Sapindaceae > Dimocarpus > Dimocarpus longan. The sequence goes on along the minus strand of CM041023.1, from coordinate 9,901,953 downwards.
ATGGTTTGTGTAGTTTATAAAAGAGATCCATAAATCTTAATGAATCCATTAATATTTTAACTTGCATGGAGATATAGCAGTTAAGTTTTATAGGGTATTTTCCTTAGACCTCGAGACGGGCCATGTGAATAATTCAGAGAATCTCGACTAGCAACTGAATAATTAATTTTTGTTAAAAAGAACAAACGGGAGGAACATATTAGTTATGGTGAAATCAGAACTTTAGAATTTTCATTTATTGAATTAATTTTTATTTATTTACATTTGTATTTAAATTTAGTTGTAGTTTTCACTTTTAATTTCGTTTGTCAAATAAAAATTGAGTTATTTTAATCTTGGGCATTAATTAACAACAATCCTCGTTGGACGATACTTCTCTCATCATTATATTACTTGTTTGGCTTGTCCACTTGCGATTTTGCACGATAAGTTTTTTTATTTTTCATTTCAAGTTTTTGGCGCCGTTGCCAGGAATCCCAAGCTAATGAAGCTTCATAAGGTATGACTAACTTATCGTGTAAAATCGTAAGTGGACGAACCGAACAAGTAATATAATGATGAGAGAAGTATCGTCCCACGAGGATTACTGTTAATTAATGTCCAAAATTAAAATAACTCAACTTTTATTTGACAAACGAAATTAGAGGTGAAAATTACAACTAAATTTAAATGCAAATGTAAATAAAAAAAATTAATTCAATAAATAAAAATTCGAATGTTCTGATTTCATCATAATTAATCTGTTCCTCCCTTTTATTCTTTTTAACAAAAATTAATTATTTAGTTACTAGTCGAGATTCCCTGAATTATTGACATAGCCCCTCCCGAGGTCTAAGAAAAATACCCTATAAAGCCTAACTGCTATGTCCTCATGCAAGTTAAAACATTAATGAATTCATTAAGATTTATTGATATATTTTATAGACTACACAAATCATGCAGGTATATTCCTATCATGTATGTAATTTATGACATTCAATATAATAAACTAAGACACATAAATCAGTTTCCGCTATCATTATGATTAACAATTCAACTAAACAGTGGCTAATTATTTAGAAGCATTAAGAACAATATTAAATGTATCAATCAAAATAGAAAATCCTTAATTAAATTGAACAAAATGTTGGAACATCAAAGTTAGGCTACATCATAACTTTAGAAAAATAAATCTATTCTATATTAAAAATTTATAAAGACTAGAAAATTAAACATAATAAAAGATAAAAAAAACTTAGTGGATTGAAGTTTTACAGTAGAATTTATTCTTCTACTTTGCTCCTCCTCTTTAAGTTCTCTTTCTCTTTCTCTAAACTACTTGTTGTTTTGGTTTGTGATGAGATCAATGAAATGGTGATTCTAAAACCTATTTATAAGCAAAGTTCACCTCCAATTACATCATCGCATGCATCACATCTTCCTAAATTTTCACCCTTTTGCATCATTACTTACATCATAATTTCACCTACCTCATGCAAGTCAAATTTCATATTACATCATTGCTTACATTATAGTTTTCATTACATCATTCCTTACATCAGCATGACATAATATTTATTTTTAGAATACTCAATCTTTAAATTGCGATAACTTCTTTATGTGATATCTGATTCTAATAATTCTTGAGGCGATGAACTGCTTCGAATGACATTAATTTATAGAGATGATTTTGTCTCAAACAATAACACTTGGTGGGATCTACATGCGATTTTTTCACCAATTTTATTCTGAAAATAAAAGATACAAAAAGATGCAATAATTTACTTAATAATATTAAAAATATTAAGAACTATGTAAGAATTCGGGTTTAAAAAGATAAAATAACTCTATAAAAATAGAGTTATCAGTATATGCAATATATCATTGATGATTGTTTCATCACGATTCCATATATTTTTTGCAAAATTTAATAAAATTTCCTCATTTTTATAATTTTGTAGCCATGCGGGGGTTTGTACCTCTCTGAGGGTTGTAGTCTTCTTAGAAACTAGTAACTCTTTTGTAGTTGATTTTTCAAAAAATAAGAATTTTGTAGCTTGAGTATTATTTTCAATAGAATCGTGATTTTTCATTACCCGCTTATGAGGAATACTATTTTTCGAACCAACCAATCTATCACGTCTGACGTGTAGTAGATGATTCTTTTGCTACATTTTGATTACATTGTTCTACAGGAACAATTATTTTAGTTGGTGCATTGACAGCTGATATATATGATTTTATTACTTTAGCGGTATTAGTAAATGCATCTAGCAACTAATTCATAATTATTTGAAGATTGACTATTCTTCATATTTTATTTTCACTTTGAATGGTACAAGGATCCAAATAAGATATTGTTGTCACATTCCATGAGAATTTATTTTTCTCTACAATAGTGATATTTTTCTTATGTTTCTTTTCAGGAGAAATTTTCTCTCCCTAATGGTGGGAAAATTGTCTCATTAAAATGACAATTTACAAAACGGACAGTAAAAAGATCACATGCCAATGACTTAAGATATATGATAATTAAAGCTGAATTAAAGCCAATATACACTCCCAAACGACATTGAAGTCCCATTTTAGTTCATTGAAAAGAGCAATAGGAATTTGTACAACATAACCAAAAGTATGTAAATGAAAAATATCAGGTTGGTGTCCAAGCACAAGTTATAATAAAGAGTACTGGTGATAGACTGCGGGCCTAAGATGAATTAATGTTGTTGCATATAACACAACATGTCTCTAGGTAGAAACTGATAGTTTTGTTTACAATAACAAAGTTCTTACAATTATCTGGATGTACTTGATGAATGATTCTGTTAGACCATTCTTGGCATGTACATATGGAACTAGATGTTCAATATCAATTTCAACTGATGTGCAATAATTATCAAATGTCTTTGATGTAAATTCACCAGTTTTATTTAGTTGTACGTTATTAATTAGATAATCTGAAAATTATGCTCAAAGTATAATAATCTGAGCAAACAATCTAGTAAAAGTAATGTTACGACTAAATAACAAACTTACACGTGATCATCTTGTGGATCCATCAATTATTAACTATGAAATAACGAAATGGTCCGCTTGGTGGATGGATACATTCACATATGTCTCTTTGAATTCTTTGTAGAAAAGATGGAGACTTAAAACTAATCTTAGAAATTGATGGTTTAACCACCAATTTTCTTTGTGAACAAATAGTATACATATTCTCATTGGATGATAGAATCTGAGAGTTTTTTAATGAGTGTCCATGAGAATTTTCAATAATTCTACGATCATTGTAGATCTTGGATGATCAAGATGGTCATGCCAAAGTTGAAATATTATTTGTTTTGAAAGTTTCTGACTCAAAACTACCTATATTTCAATTGATCTTATAATTGTATATTACAATCTAAATGAAAAAGTTTTGAGTTTTTCTAAAATAAGTTTCTGGGTTGAAATAATTCTGGTGATACATAAATATTTAATATTCTTCTCATTTATAGTTTTAATATGATATCTGTTACTATGTTTATCTTTGAAACTGAGCAAATTTTTTCTAGATTTACTTAAGTATAATGCACAATTTATACTTAATTTAATACCATTTGTTAACACGATTATGGTTATTCCATAACATTCTATTAAGTCTACAGGATCTGATATAGTATTTATTTTAAATTTAGTCACTAATAGATTTGAGAAATATTTCTTATTTTGAAGAATAGTATGTGTTGTTGCACTATCAACAATACGTATATCTGTACATTCCCTTTTGAAAATAAATAATTCATCCATTTCCGTTTTTCATTAAAAAAATCATATGTTAGTACATAATTGATAACAAAATATAAAACAAAAAGTTATATTCTTTCTAATAGTGTATTAACATAGCAAAAAGTGAGTATTAACATAATTTTTTGAAAAAGACACAAAAGTAACCATAATAATTCTAATTAGGCAATTTTCTAATCTAATGCATCTAGATTTGTGATATTTATTGAGTCATCATCTTGATATGTAAAATTGGTTTTTATTTTCTTTTTCTTCTTCTTTATGGAGGCCTAATACCAATCAACTAGATGCTTGGTCGTGTGACAGGTGTGCGACTAGTGTCCAGGCATATCACATCCGAAACAAACATCTTTATAATTCTTAGGGGCATTTTTCTCCATATTTTTGCCCTTATCATATTAGGCATTATAAACATTCCAATTCTGGAGAATGTTTTTCTAGTTTCGATGACCTGAAAATTCATAACTATCACGATCATGATGACCATGTCCCCGTCCACGGCCTTTACTTGCGTTAGCATCTGCTTTTGAAAATGCTACTGTACCCGTCGAACAGAGTTTATAATTTTTCATCAAAAGCTCATTGTTCTGTTCTACCACTAAAAGATATGATATTAATTCAAAATATTTTGTAAACCCATACTTTCTATATTGCTGCTGTAGGAGCATACTAGAGGCATGTAAAGTAGTATACATTTTTTCATGTAGGTATGCATCAGTCAGTGTTTCACCACTCAATTGCAACCGTGAGGTTATATCAAGTGGGGTAGAATTGTAATCAACAACTAATTTAAAATCTTGTAGTCTTAAATGACTCCATTCATACTAGACTCAAGGAAGGGCGATAGTTTTCTGATGATTATATTTGTTTTTTACATTATTCCACCAAGTTAATAGATCTTTGATAGTGAGGTATTAATTTTTTAGACTTTCTTTAAATAACTACGGATAATTAACATTGCCATAGCTTTAGCTTTCAGAGTTGTTTCATTATTATTTCTAATAGTATCAACTAGGTCTTTGGATTATAGGTATAACTCTATATCAAGAATCTAAGAAAGATAGTTGTTTCCAGAAATATTCAGTAGAGCAAACTGTGGATTTGTTGTATTCAACATAGCTTTATGCATAAAACAACACAATTAATGACATAATCAAAACGGTAAATAATATTAACATTATATTCAAAGGAAATTTGTATATGATAAATTCCTTTATGAATATATTTGTAACTTCAGGTTATCAAAAATTTTATACATACTTTTAGAACTTCATATAAAAAATGATAACTTCAAGTTTTAACAATATGGATTTAGAACTTCAAATTCTATTAATTGAAATTTAAAGCTTTAGGTTCTGGTACATTATAAATTAAAGAGAATAAAAACACAAAAAATAAAGATATAGAGAAATAAGACAATCGGTTATGATTTGTTAATATGAATGATATATTGAGCCAGCATAGCCATGTATGTAATATACAACAAAATGAATAAATAATGGCGGCAAGACCGCACATATAACAACAAATAAAGCCAAATAGTTAGATATGCAATACATGATAATCATAATAAATAAAGTTAGTATAATAATCGAGTCGGTAGAGCCGTATATTGATTAGGTTGATATAACCAAACTTTTCAGTTAGAATTAGAATATCGAGAATTTTAAGTTCTGGTAAATTAAAATGCGAAACTTCAGGTTCTGATTGAATTTGTTTAGAATTTTAGGTTTTGAATTATGTTGATAACGTATTATAAAATTAATAATATAATATTAAAAGGGAAGTTGAAGTAAGGGTACAATAAGTAATAACAAATAAATAAATGGCAACATGAAATAAGATGAAGTTGAATTGATATTTAATTGGAGCTTTTGCTGGAATCAATAAGAGAGAAGGAAATTTCCCTCCAGAAACTTGAGAGAGATTTTTTTTTTTTTTAACACCAAAATGAAAGACTAAGCAATCTATTTACAGGCAAAACAAGTTGTCTATCCACCACCTCATATATATAATATTATTGTTAAATTGGTGTTTATCCACCAATAATATTATATAAATCAGTGTTTGTCTATATATAATATAAAATATATATATACACACACGTTATTGACACCCTATCAGATATTTATTCTCACTTCATTTTAATATTTTTTTTTATCAATGATAAATTCATTCTTAATTAAAATCTTGAAATAAAATAATTTTTTTTTAAAGACAAATACATAAATCTTTAGATGCACAACGGCTTATTTTGTCATCTCTTTAATGTTTTATAAACCTAAAACCACAAAGTTATTGTGAAACTTTTGATGATAATATAATATTATAATAATATATTATTTAAGTCGGTTATAACCGACTCACTTTATCTATATATATGTAAAGCTTCCGTGTTAATAAACATAATTTTCTGTTTCTCCTATTCTCATTTCTCTCTCCACTTTATTGCTTTTGTTATTGTTTCTTTCGTCTCTCTCACACAGCTATCACATTATTTTATTCAAAATTCATATCAAGTCCCTGGTAAACTTCTCTTTAACCCCTTGATTTTATTTATTTATTTTAATTTTATAACACGTTATCAGCACGATCTTGAACCTGAAGTTCTTGATATTCTGACTCAATATATGTACGGCTCTGCCGACTCAATATATGTACGGCTCTGCCGATTCAATATATGTACGGCTCTACCGACTCAATATATGTACGGCTCTGCCGACTCAATCAATGTACGGCTCTGCCGACTCAATCAATGTACGGCTCTGCCGACTCAATTATTATACTAACCTTATTGATAATTCATTATTATTATTATCATGCATTACAGATCTAACTATTTAATTTTATTTATTTATTTATTGTTATATACTATATGTACAATCTTACCTCTATTATTTACTGGTTTTATTGCATATCCCATGCACGGATGCCGGCTCAATATAGCATTTATATTAACTAATTGCTTAGTTATTTCTTTTATATTTTATGTTTTTCTATTCTCTTTAATTTATAATGTACTAGAACCTGAAGTTCTGGATCTGAATCAATAGAACATGAAGTTCTAAATATATATTACTAAACCCTGAAGTTATTATTTTTGACCCGAAGTTCTAAAAATATAAATGAAATTTTTGGCAACCTGAAGTTTCAAATATATCATTTTGATTATGTCACTAATTGTGATATTTTATGTGTATAGTCATGTCAAATATCGCAAAACCAGAATTTGCTCTACTGGATATCTCAGGAAATAATTATCTTTCATGGATCCTTGATGTAGAGCTGTATCTGCAGTCCAAAGGCTTAGCTGATACAATTAGAGATAATAATGAAACATCTCTACAGGATAAAGCAACTGCAATGATCTTTATCCGCCGTCATTTACATGAGAGCCTGAAGACTCAATACCTCACAATTAGAGATCCACTGACTCTGTGGACAAATCTAAAAGATAGGTATGACCATCAGAAAACCGTCGTCCTCCCCAGAGCCCGGCATGAGTGGAGTAATTTAAGACTCCAAGATTTCAAATCAGTCGCTGATTATAATTCTGCCCTGTTTAAGATAACCTCACAGCTGAACTTGTGTGGTGAAATACTGACTGATGCAGATCTGTTGGAAAAGACATATACTACTTTCCATGCATCTAATGTGCTCCTGCAGCAGCAATATAGAGAACGCAGGTTTACAAAATACTCTGAATTAATCTCATGTCTCTTAGTGGCAGAACAAAATAATGAGCTTCTGATGAAAAATCATGAACTTTGCCCTGTTGGCGCAGTTGCACTTCTAGAAGCAAATGCTAGTACAAGTAAAGGCCGTGGACGTGAACGTGGACGCGGACGTAGTAATCATGATCGTGGGGGGTATAAATTTTCAAGTAATCGAAACCAGAAAAACATCTCTCAAAAGTGGAATGTTTATAATGCTAAACATAACAAGGGCAAAAATGTAGAGAAACATGCCCCTAAAAATTATGAAGATGTTTGTTTCAGATGTGGTATGTCTGGACACTGGTCTCGTACCTGTCGTACGACTAAGCATTTGGTTGATCTGTATCAAGCCTCTGTAAAGGGGAAAGAAAAGAAAATTGATACAAATTTTGCAGATCAAGGTGATGATCCTGTAGATATCACAAGCCTGGAATTATCGGATTTTCTTGATAATGCGGATGAAAAAGTGGATTACTCAATTAGTGATGGAGATATCCATACCAATTAGAAAGTTGCCTAGTTAATATAGTCATATTAACTTTTGTTATATTAGTACATATATTTGTAATCTTCCAGAAGTAAGATAACTTATTTTGCTTTATATTTTGTTATCAATGATGTACTAATATATGGTTTATATGATGAAAGACGGATATGGATGAATTATCTATTCTCAAAAAGGAAGGTGCAGATATATGTATTGTCGACAGTGCAACAACACATACTATTCTTCAGAATAAGAAATATTTCTCAAATTTGACAGTAGCCAAAGCCAAGGTAAATACTATATCAGGTCCTGCAGATCTGGTTGAAGGTTCTGGAAGAGCCATAATCTTATTGACAAATGGTACTAAATTATATATAAATGATGCATTATACTCTAGTAGATCTAGAAGAAATCTACTCAGTTTCAAAGATATACGTAGTAACGGATATCATATTGAAACTACAAATGAGAAGAATGTTGAATATTTATGCATTACTAAAATTATCTCAGGCCAGAAGCTAATTGTAGAAAAACTCAGAGCTTTTTCATCTGGGTTGTATTATATAATTATGAGATCAATTGAAACTTATGTAGTTTCAAGCCAGAAGCTGTTTAAACCAATAATATTTCGACTTTGGCATGACCGTCTTGGTCATCTAGGATCTACGATGATGCGTAGAATCATTGAAAATTCTCATGGGCACCCATTAAAGAACCTGAAGATTCTATTATCCAATGACAATATATGCACTGTCTGTTCACAAGGAAAATTGGTAATTAAACCATCTATTTCTAAAGTTGGTTTTGAATTTCCATCTTTCCTGCAAAGAATACAAGGAGATATATGTGGACCCATTCATCCACCCAGTGGACCATTCCGTTATTTTATGGTATTAATTGATGCATCAGCAAGGTGGTCACATGCAGTGGCGGACCCAGAAAATTTATTCAGGGGGGACACATAAATAAAATAATAAAAATATAAAAATTAATAATATACTAAATATGTAATGTTTTTATGTAAAATAATATTCAATAACGCTATATATTTTAAATAAAATAAAACATATATATTTAGGCAAAAAAAATAGTCATATGCTTAAAAATCATAATGAAATCATTAAAATAAATAAAAATAAATAAATTACATAAAATTATAATCTTCTTCGACGAGGCTTCATATCTTGAAATCGTTTCATGATAACTTCTTTATCAATTTTGTCAAACATATCTTTCTCCACATACGCAAGCAAACTATCATTTAACCATTGATCTCCATTCGATTACTTAATTCAATCTTCACAATATTCATAGCAGAAAATACTCTTTCAACGGTAACAGTTGCAACAGGTAGCAATAATGTCAATATCAAGAGCAAGTAAACTAATAAGAAAACTTTATCTTGTTTTTTCTCAACCATCTTTTGTGCTAAATCTGTAAGACCATTTAATTCTGAAAATTCAATATTAGTGCGTATGACTGTAATATAATTCTCAAGTTGATCTTCAAGTGCCAAAAGTTCAGTAGAGGAGAAGTCTTTTGGATAAAATTGAGCAAGTTGAATCAATTTTTGTTTGTCAAATGCACGAAATTGATCTCTTGGACTAAGACATACAACACAAAGAAGCAACTTAGTATTTGTCTCCAAAAACTGATTATTTAGTTCTTGAAGTTGTAAATCTAACACAGCATAAAACAAGTCTACTCGATAATGATGTATATTGTTTATCTCCTGAGTTTTACGCTTTGATCTCCCTCGAAACATAAATAAATCATCCATGTTAACAACTTGGATTTTATGTTTTTCACAAAAAGTGAAAACCTGTTTCAAGAAAAATCTCATCCATTTTCTCTCATTGTCTGAAGTCGTTCTTTATATGCTTTTACTAAGGTCATGACATTGACAATATCTTGACCTTTTTTCTATAATATAAGTGACAACTTATGTGTAACTCTCAATATTGTTCTCATCAAATGAAGATTAAAAATAAAATCAAATATTTCTATTGCATCCAATAAAAGCTTTGATTCATATTTTTGCTCCTGATTCAATCCATCATCTACTAACATATCAAATATCTCTACAATAGAAGAGAACATGAAAATTATTCTAATTATAGTATTGTAATGTGAGCTCTAACATGTATCACATGATCTCTTAAGATTAGTTTCTTGATTTAAATCTCGTCCACTTGAAAGTTCATCATTCTCTAATGATTCAAAGACTTTAGCTGCTTGTTTTTCTCGAAGAATATCGCAACGTTTAGTAGATGCTCTAATAATATTTATCACCTGAGTAATCCAATAAAAAAGACCAATGATATCTATATGACTTTTCGCTACAGCAATAAGAGCTAATTGAAGTTGATGGGCAAAATAATACACATAAAAAGCATTCTCATTCTCTTGTTGATAAGATTTTAAGGTTTATTGATAAGATATATATTAAATTTAAATTATTAAAAAATAAATAAATTAAAAAAGTAATTAATTTAAGAAACTAACTTGATAAGTCACAAGATGTCAAAGTAAAAATAAAGAGATGTCAAATGAAGATGAGGAGAAAAAGAAAAAAAAAAAAAGCAATTCGTTAAAATTATAAATTGCCAATGTAAATAGTATTTATATAGAAGAGAATTAAAAAGTTAAAATTGAAAAAAGAAAACATTAATTAATTAGGAGTAGGAAAAATATTAGAAGTTGGAAAATTAAATCTTATAAGAGTAAGAAATGGGAAAGTAAGTTAATTCTATTAGAAATAGAAAAATGAATAATTAAATAAAAAAGTAATAAATAATTAAAAAAAGAAAAAAAAAAAAAAAGAGAGAAATGGGCTGTTATATTATGCTGACTGTAACAGTGCGCATGTACACAGTGTGCAACAGTGCAGCCTAGATGTCTTCTCTTGTACTGTACCGCTTCCTTCCATGTAGTCCTTGTTACTCACGCTCAACAGCGCATATACACAACGCTGGCTGTTATGTTTTGAAAAAAAATCTTTGTTTTTTTTTGTTGTTTTTTTGGATTTATACAATAAATATATTAATTTTTTTTTTTAAAATTTCAGGGGGGGCACGTGCCCCCCCTGGCCCCATGGTGGGTCCGCCGTTGGTCACATGTATGTTTATTATCCAGTCATAACATTGTTTTTGCTAGATTGCTAGAACTTTATTGTTACAAACCAAATTACCGGTTTCTGCTTGGGGACATGCTGTTTTACATGCAGCAACATTGATTCGACTTAGGCCTGCAGCTTATCACCAGTACTCTCCATTACAACTTGTACTTAGGCACCAACCTGATATTTCTCATTTACGTATTTTTGGTTGTGCCGTACAGGTCCCGATTGCTCCTCCTCAAAGAACCAAAATGGGACCCCAACGTCGTTTGGGAATATATGTTGGTTTTAATTCACCTTCAATTATCAGATATCTTGAACCATTGACAGGTGATCTTTTTACTGCTCGTTTTGCAGATTGTCATTTCGACGAGACAACTTTCCCACCATTAGGGGGAGGAAAAATTTCTCCTGAAGAGAAGCACAAGAAAAATGTAACTATTGGAGAGAAAAATGAGCTGTCATGGAATGTGACAACAATATCTCATTTGGATCCTCGTACTACCCAATGTGAAAGTGAGGTACGAAGAATAGTTAATCTTCAGATGATTGCGAATCAGTTGCCAGATGCATTTACTGATGCTGCTAAAGTGACAAAATCACACATACCAGCTGTCAATACACCAGCTAGAATAATTGTTCCTGTAGAATAATGTAATCAGAACGTAGCAAATGAATCATCTACTGCACGCCAGAAGCGTGGTAGACCAATGGGCTCAAAAGATAGTATTCCCCGAAAACGGAGAATGAAAAATTCTGATTCTTTTGAAAATAATACTCAAGCTACAAAATCCATTATCTCTGAAAGATCAACTCCAGGAGAGTTGTCAATCCCTGAAGAGACTAAAACCTCCAAAGAGGTACAAACAATTGATGAGTCACAAAATTCTGGAAATCAAGAAATTTCAATCAATTGTGCTGAAGGTATGTGGAATCGTAATGAAATAATCATCGATGATATATTTTCATATACAGTAGCTTTGACAGTTATGAACGATGATTATAAACCACATACTGTTAATGAATGTAGACAAAGACACGATTGGCTTGAATGGAAAAATACAATTCAAGTAGAATTAAGTTCCTTAGCCAAACGTAAAGTCTTTGGACCTGTAGTCCAAACGCCTGAAAATGTCAAACCTGTTGGATACAAATGGGTATTTGTACGGAAACGTAATGAAAAGAATGAAATTGTAAGACATAAAGCAAGGCTTGTTGCACAAGGTTTCTCGCAGAGACCAGGGATTGATTATGATGAGACGTATTCACCAGTGATGGATACAATTACTTTTAGATTCTTGATCAGTTTAGCAGTCTCAGAAGGGCTCGAAATGCGGCTTATGGACGTAGTGACAGCATATTTATATGGATCACTTGATACTGATATCTATATGAAAATTTCTGAAGGATTTAAAATGCCTGAAGCATACAAATCAAAAGCCAAAAATGTTTATTCGATTAAATTGCAACGATCCTTGTATGGATTAAAACAATCTGGGCGAATGTGGTATAATCGTCTTAGCAAATACCTGACAAATGAAGGATATATTAATAATCCTATATGCTCATGTGTTTTCATAAAGAAAACAGAATCTGGATTTGCTATTGTTGCAGTTTATGTTGATGATATGAATTTAATTGGAACACCTGAAGAGCTCCGAAAAACTGCTGACTATTTAAAAAGAGAATTTGAGATGAAAGATTTGGGACAAACGAAATATTGTCTCGGCTTGGAAATCGAGCATAAATCATACGGAGTACTTATCCATCAATCAGCATATATTGAAAAAATCCTAAAACGGTTCAATATGGATAAAGCTCACTCTTTGAGTACCCCTATGGTTGTTCGATCTCTTGATCCTAAAAATGATCAATTTCGACCTAAAGAAGATGATGAACAAATACTTGGTCCAGAAGTACCATATCTAAGTGCAATTGGTGCTTTATTATATTTAGCACAATGTACCAGGCCTGATATTGCTTTTTCAGTGAATTTGTTGGCCAGGTTCAGTTCTGAACCAACACGACGTCATTGGAATGGTATCAAATACATTTTTCGATATCATCGTGGAACAACAGATTTGGGGTTATTCTATTCAAAATCTAATAGTGGTGCAGGTTTGATTGGTTATGCTGATGCTGGATATCTTTCAGATCCTCATAAGGCTCGTTCACAAACCGGGTATGTTTTTACTTATAATGATACAGCAATTTCATGGCGCTCAACAAAATAGACTTTGGTTGCCACATCCTCCAACCATTCTGAAATTCTTGCACTTCATGAAACAAGCCGAGAATGTATATGGTTGAGATCTGTTATTCACCATATCCAGAGTACATGCGAACTATCTACTGCTTCAAGTTCTCCCACAATCATATATGAAGATAATGCTGCATGTATTGCTCAAATCAGAGGAGGATACATCAAAGGAGATAGAACCAAACATATCTCACTAAAGTTCTTTTATACTCATGAGCTTCAACAAACCCAGCAGATTAATGTTAAGCAAGTCCGCTCCCCAGATAATCTCGCAGATTTATTCACCAAAACATTACCAACATCAACATTCGAGAAATTGATTTATGGCATTGGGATGCGTCGAGTATGTAAATTATATAATTAATTCTGAAGTATTTTTCAGGGGGAGAATATTAAATGAATGTGGACATATGTGCACTGCACTCTTTTTCCCTTCGATCAGGTTTTATCCCACTGGGTTTTCCTGACAAGGTTTTTAATGAGGTAGTCATTTTAAGCACATCCAAATATTATTAAATCCAGAAGATTATAACATTTTGATCCAGCAGATCATAAAATATTTTTTTTTGAGCTTTTACTGGTAGGAATTTTAAATATATTATAATATAATATAATCATCAAAGGGGGAGTATTGTGAAACTTTTGATGATAATATAATATTATAATAATATATTATTTAAGTCGGTTATAACCGACTCACTTTATCTATATATATGTAAAGCTTCCGTGTTAATAAACATAATTTTCTGTTTCTCCTATTCTCATTTCTCTCTCCACTTTATTGCTTTTGTTATTGTTTCTTTCGTCTCTCTCACACAGCTATCACATTATTTTATTCAAAATTCATATCAAGTCCCTGGTAAACTTCTCTTTAACCCCTTGATTTTATTTATTTATTTTAATTTTATAACAAAAGTGTTATTATTATATTTTTTGATGCTCTATTTGACTAAGAATTGAAGGTTAACATTATTATTATTATTATACCACTCAAATCATGCAACAATTGAAAAGTAAGTTTTGAATTAATTTTAATTTTGTAACAACATAAAATAAAATTTCTTTGAAACGGGCTTATCTTTTTAAAAGAAAACGTTAACGACGGAGAACGCCAAAGTGAGGGGGCGTGGGGTGCCATTGTTGACCAAAACGCCTTACGTTTAACGCGTCGCCGTCTAATCTTATCGATTCCTGATTCCACTGCTTTATAATATAACAAATACGTGAGAGGACTGGGACTCTTCGTTTTTGTATCGAGAGAAAGAGAAAAGCAATCGTGATGGACCCAGAGAAAGCACCGAAAGTGGGTGGTGTTAGTGAGGTTGATGGATCTGCTAACACCTTGGAGATTGATCAGCTGGCTCGCTTTTCTGTTGATGAGTACAACAAGAAACAGGTAACTGACTCGCTCAATGACTCGCACTTTCCAATCCATTTGGTTTCGTTTGTTTGTTTAAGTGGGACTTTTGGGTATTGATTGCAGAATGCGATGCTTCAATTTGGGAGTGTGATTAATGTAAAGCAGCAGGTTGTTTCTGGTACTATTTACTATATTACCCTTGAGGCTAAAGATGGCGATGTCAAGAAAGTTTATGAAGCCAAAGTTTGGGTCAAGCCTTGGATGAATTTCAAGGAATTGCAGGACTTCAAGCTTCTTGATCCTCCACCTTCTACTGCCACTGCTTAGCTTCGTATGTCTTTTAATTGATGTCTATTGTTTGGTTGATTTCTTTTTAGATGAAACTTGATAAGGGTTATAAGGGTTATTTCCATTTATTTGTTTAGTCCATAAAACTTGTGTGCTTTAATCTATAGGTTGATTTATGCCATGAATTTTGGATCATTATACTTAGCTGTACTCCAGTAGTTGTATGTGAAATTTTCACAAAAACTGCTGTCCAATGTGACTTGCTGATAGAGAGCTCTTTCAGGCTTTCAACTTAGCCTGGTATTATCACAATTTTGAGTTTCAAAACAAGTGCTATGAAGTTTACATCTACACTATAAATTTGCATCTTTGATGGGGACATTCAATGGTTACCAATTAGCTGTGCACCCTCCTTTTAATTAAGCTCACATGATTTTGTCATAACTTGTACAATTTCTAGAAAGATATGTAAATGTCCTTGTACTTCCAACTTTAGTGGTTTTGTTTGATTGTTTTTAATATTTTTCGTATATGATAACAATGTCTGCATACTATGAATGATCTGGTAATGGATGGGATTACAAAGATAGTGTACCAGCCGATGAGGATCCTGAATTTAAAAGTCTGTCTCACATATTGGATGTAGTCATTGGTCTCGATTTGATTCGCTCTAACATTTAAATCGTATTCAATTGTTTTCTCTATATTACCTCTAGTTTGTTGTTCTTTTTAACTGTCCATTGTCGTTTTTCCTTCCTTCCTATGATTTGATGCCTTTCTTTTAACATTTCTTCTTTATTTTGGTGCTACCGTTTTTATATCATTTCCCTAAGAGGAATGCTAAATACACTCTTCCAATACATTTTCCCAATCCATTCTCTATTTAATGTATGACGTGTATAAATTTGTACATTCATTGTACGTTTAAAGATAAAACTTACTTCTATAAAATACTAAATAATTCAATTTTTACAGTGATTGAGGATAGTTTACAGGAGTCCACATTACTACAAGATACTGTAATTGAGGATTGATTCCAATTTTAATGTATATACTGTTAGAACGGTGGCTATAGCATCATTAAGAAGATGAAAAGATGTAATAAAGTCTACAATTAAAGCTGGCAAGCTGGATAAATTTACTTTTGATTAGATTTTCAAATAGTAAGGGATTGAATAATAACTTCAAAATGAAAAATAAAATATAAATGAGTTGTGCTTGCACGGCCATCTAATTGGGATTTAACATGAGTGTCTTGACTATTAGGGTTGTAAGGTCTTCTTGTTATGAACTGGTGAGCAAAAAGATGTCTGAAGATTTTTGAGTATCAAGAATCGTAGATAAAAGGTTGTCGTGTAACTCGCAATCCAATGTATTATTTTTGTCCACTAGCCAAAGTAAGACCTGCATACATGATTCATAGTTTGACCGCTAGTATTTGTTCAATTATTATTGGCAACAATGTAATCTAGCTTAAAGATCTACAAATTATTGGATAGGTAGGTGAGCCCATGCCACTGTCAGTCTTTTATTGGGATGCCTAATCTACTGAGATGAGAAAGTTTTGCTTCTTCTGCAATATAATGTTCTTAGAACCAAAAAATCTGGACCGACACTTGTCTTGTCTTAATTTTTTAACAATAAAATGAAGTAGTTAATGTATTTGTCTGAGAACTCACTTTGTTCACCCTGATTATGTATTGAAATGGGTATATACAAAGAACTAATCCCTAGGATGTAAATCAGTTGTGCTTGTGTGGCCACCTAGCTGGGATTTAACGTGAGTTTCTTTACTAGGGATTGTAAGGTCTGGTCTTGCACTACTTCTTGTCGTAACCTGATGACAAAAGAGAGTCCCTGAAGATTTTTGGGTATCAAAAAACAAAGACAAAAAGATTGTTGCATGACATGCAATCCAGTGTATTTGTCAAAAAAAAAAAAAAAAAAAAAAAAAACTGCAATCCAATGTATTATTTTTGTCCGACCAGCCGAGTTGAAGCATAGCATTAACAATGCCTTTTGTTTGATTTCAGGTGACTGAAGATTACATATATATTGCTTGCAGCGTATCAAACTGGAAAGTGGACTATCAGACTACAAATAAGCGGTTTTCCGTTTGAAATAAATGAAAACATATGTATTTGGTACTTCAGAAAAAAAAAAGGATAATGTATTTGGTATTTCAACAATAATTTAATGGACTTCTGTGTATTAATTACCAACCTTATTATATGGTTACAACTAAGTGAAACCTTTCTACAACATGCATGCTGTTGAATTAGTCTGTGAAAACTTAGGGAAAAAACCCTGCACTACTGCAATTCATGATTCAGATATGATGATGGAGAATTGATTAGGGTCTTTAGTTTGATGTAATTTTCTAGGATCTTTAATTTTGTGAATTGATTCATTGACATGATTTGATGTTAATTGATTGATTGATGTAATTGAATTAGTAGGGATATTATTTTGATTGGTTGAGGATTTCTCTTGATTGATTGAGATTAGATTTGGGATTTAAATTTGTATTTGGTCACTACAAATAGTAGCTTAGTTTCTTTTTGTTTCACTGATTATGGTTATGAAACAAAGTGATATTCAATTCTTCTCTTAAATTTCTTCCCTTTGTTATTCTTCTTCTTTTCTCACCTCCCTTCTATAGTTTTCTCCCTTTCCTCCAATTTCTTTCTTCTTCAATCCCTAATTCTCTAATGTATCTGTTTCTTTAGTGTCTGTCCAACTCCTACATCAATTTTAGTATCAGGAACTGGTTCCACCTCACTTGCACAGCCCTATTGGTACTCCAAAAACACATTTTGTATCACAACAATATCTCCAAACCGCCCAAAACACATTTTGCCAAAAAGTAGTCGAAGTCAGCCTCATTGTAAGTTCATGCATTGCTTCTATGGTTTGCCTTCAACAATCGCACCACCAGAACCCAAAAAAAGAAAAAAAAAAAAAAATTCGGCCAACAACTTCCTCTTTAATCAAGAACATTGCTAGAGTGACTTTCACTTGGACTTGGGGATCGAGGATTGCTTTTCCTAAATTTCAACTAGCCAAGAGTCGAGTTTATTTATTAGGAGAGATTGAAGGGAAATTGATTAGTTATATAATTTGATGTAATATTATGGGATCATTAATTTTTGTTAATTGATTGATTGATTGATATGATTTAATATTAATTGATTGATTAATATGATTTGATGTTGATTGATTAATTGTAATATATATTGATTGATTTATTAACATATATATATATATTTTTATTTCCATTAGAATATTTATATTCAGAAAGGTTGATTGTTATCGTTTTTGCTGCTTTTGGCTACCGTAAATAGAGACACATGTTTTCTTTGTGTGGAGACTATGATTATAAGTTCCAATGAATCAAAATTGTCGAAAACCTCCATTACGCACAAAGTTACGTACTCATAATCTAGAATGTTTGTCACGGTTTCAAATACTTACGTGGAGATGAAGCTGAAGGGAGAGACCTACCACAAGTCATTTGTGGCAAAATCTGGAGAAACAACAGGAGGCTCGGGAGTGCCTCGGTAACGAAACAAATCTTCAAACACAATCATCCCAAAAAAAAATAATAATAATAAAAAATCATAACATGGCAAGTATTAATGCAACTTCAACGGCGGACCCACCATGGGGCCAGGGGGGGCACGTGCCCCCCCTGAAATTTTTAAAAAAAAAATTAATATATTTATTGTATAAATCCAAAAAAACAACAAAAAAAAACAAAGATTTTTTTTCAAAACATAACAGCCAGCGTTGTGTATATGCGCTGTTGAGCGTGAGTAACAAGGACTACATGGAAGGAAGCGGTACAGTACAAGAGAAGACATCTAGGCTGCACTGTTGCACACTGTGTACATGCGCACTGTTACAGTCAGCATAATATAACAGCCCATTTCTCTCTTTTTTTTTTTTTTTCTTTTTTTAATTATTTATTACTTTTTTATTTAATTATTCATTTTTCTATTTCTAATAGAATTAACTTACTTTCCCATTTCTTACTCTTATAAGATTTAATTTTCCAACTTCTAATATTTTTCCTACTCCTAATTAATTAATGTTTTCTTTTTTCAATTTTAACTTTTTAATTCTCTTCTATATAAATACTATTTACATTGGCAATTTATAATTTTAACGAATTGCTTTTTTTTTTTTTCTTTTTCTCCTCATCTTCATTTGACATCTCTTTATTTTTACTTTGACATCTTGTGACTTATCAAGTTAGTTTCTTAAATTAATTACTTTTTTAATTTATTTATTTTTTAATAATTTAAATTTAATATATATCTTATCAATAAACCTTAAAATCTTATCAACAAGAGAATGAGAATGCTTTTTATGTGTATTATTTTGCCCATCAACTTCAATTAGCTCTTATTGCTGTAGCGAAAAGTCATATAGATATCATTGGTCTTTTTTATTGGATTACTCAGGTGATAAATATTATTAGAGCATCTACTAAACGTTGCGATATTCTTCGAGAAAAACAAGCAGCTAAAGTCTTTGAATCATTAGAGAATGATGAACTTTCAAGTGGACGAGATTTAAATCAAGAAACTAATCTTAAGAGATCATGTGATACATGTTAGAGCTCACATTACAATACTATAATTAGAATAATTTTCATGTTCTCTTCTATTGTAGAGATATTTGATATGTTAGTAGATGATGGATTGAATCAGGAGCAAAAATATGAATCAAAGCTTTTATTGGATGCAATAGAAATATTTGATTTTATTTTTAATCTTCATTTGATGAGAACAATATTGAGAGTTACACATAAGTTGTCACTTATATTATAGAAAAAAGGTCAAGATATTGTCAATGTCATGACCTTAGTAAAAGCATATAAAGAACGACTTCAGACAATGAGAGAAAATGGATGAGATTTTTCTTGAAACAGGTTTTCACTTTTTGTGAAAAACATAAAATCCAAGTTGTTAACATGGATGATTTATTTATGTTTCGAGGGAGATCAAAGCGTAAAACTCAGGAGATAAACAATATACATCATTATCGAGTAGACTTGTTTTATGCTGTGTTAGATTTACAACTTCAAGAACTAAATAATCAGTTTTTGGAGACAAATACTAAGTTGCTTCTTTGTGTTGTATGTCTTAGTCCAAGAGATCAATTTCGTGCATTTGACAAACAAAAATTGATTCAACTTGCTCAATTTTATCCAAAAGACTTCTCCTCTACTGAACTTTTGGCACTTGAAGATCAACTTGAGAATTATATTACAGTCATACGCACTAATATTGAATTTTCAGAATTAAATGGTCTTACAGATTTAGCACAAAAGATGGTTGAGAAAAAACAAGATAAAGTTTTCTTATTAGTTTACTTGCTCTTGATATTGACATTATTGCTACCTGTTGCAACTGTTACCGTTGAAAGAGTATTTTCTGCTATGAATATTGTGAAGATTGAATTAAGTAATCGAATGGAGATCAATGGTTAAATGATAGTTTGCTTGCGTATGTGGAGAAAGATATGTTTGACAAAATTGATAAAGAAGTTATCATGAAACGATTTCAAGATATGAAGCCTCGTCGAAGAAGATTATAATTTTATGTAATTTATTTATTTTTATTTATTTTAATGATTTCATTATGATTTTTAAGCATATGACTATTTTTTTTGCCTAAATATATATGTTTTATTTTATTTAAAATATATAGCGTTATTGAATATTATTTTACATAAAAACATTACATATTTAGTATATTATTAATTTTTATATTTTTATTATTTTATTTATGTGTCCCCCCTGAATAAATTTTCTGGGTCCGCCACTGATATGCAACAAAACATAAAAAGAACACAAACTTAAGAACGTTAATTTAAAAAATCAAAAATAAAAAACAAAAAACAACAAAAACAAAAATGTGTATTTAAATCACTTTCAAAGGCCCTAAAAAAAATCATGCGCATTTCATGAACAATAAGTAACCAGTTATTTTGTAGCCAAAGCTTGGTCCAAAATGATATTTGTTTATTCTTGGCATTTAGTAATAAGCTATATTCAGTAACAAAATGTTCTTTGGTTATACTTTAAGAGTTTAACTATCTTATCCAACCACTAACCTTATTTATAAATTGTAGTAATTGGATTAGTTATAAGAGTTGTTATTAAAGTCAATCCAAAGACTATAATTTATGGATATGGTTAGTAGTTGAGTAAGGTAATCAAATCGTACAATTTAATTAAATTTTGTATTTAATATTGATACAAGTTTAAAGATTCAAGCATCTATCAAGAGAAAAACAGTTTTTACGGTAAATTTCTACTCATTTACTTCATTAATTTCCATTTCACATGGATTCATTTTTATATATGAAAAATTGGTGTTTTGATTAATTTATAAAAGAATAAATTCGTATGGAATCAAAAAGTTCATGAGGCTGCAATAAAGGAGTTTGCGAATCAGGGGTGATGATGAGCGCTGCATGCATTAACGCCCAAGTGCTGGTATCCGCATGTTCAGTGCCTACACGTCGTGTAGGTATAAGGATGGTAATGGGTTGGATCGAGACAAGGGTGGCCCTCTCCATACCTCATTTATTTTAAAAAATCCATATATTAGATAAAGCGAGATGAGGTGGAATGGGGAAAGTTTTCCCATCCACATCTTGTCTACCTATTTATAATAATTATTTATTAAATGAATAAATATATAACATGATAAATTTGGTATGATATTTAAAGTATTTCTATGAATAATATTGAAAATCGTCTCATAAACATAGATAAATATAAATCTACAGTAAGTAAATTCACTCACATAAACAAAAATATGCAAAGTAACAATATATAAATGTTTAATGCTATGTGTCTAATTGTCACGTTTATTTTTGCAATTGTCTCTTCAAAATCCATCTAACATCTACCCCCGAAAATGTTAACAAACCATCAAAGGGTTTTGCAAATTGCGAAATTGGAAAACCCAAAAAAAAAAAGAAAAAAAAGAAAAAAAAGCTCAATATAAATTCAAAAGGAAAATGCTTGGATAATATAAACATAAAAGTTATATCTTAAGTAGGGCAAGAAGTGCAAAATCCATCTCCACTGTGGATTTTACTATTTGTCCTCATCCTCACCCTAAAATGGCAAGATATTTTGCAATCCCTACAGTGCATGCAAGCACCCTATTTTGCACATATTTTTTGAGTTATAAGTTTTGAATAAAATTTTAATGGACGAAAACCTTTCCAAAATCTAGAAACTCATTAAATTATTAATAATTATTGTAGATATCTAAATCCATATGGATAAACTTCAGAATGATTGAGTCTTCCACAATCAAATCTTCTCAGGATGCTCTATAGATTTTTTGTTTTTGAATGGGGAAAGAGAATAATAGTAAAAATTTTAAGTGTGTTGATTCGACTTGGGGACCATAATTTTCATAATATTATTTATGTACTAACTTAAATTAGGTTTCCATTAACCCTAATTAATTAGTATTGAGTTTTTACACACTAAAATTCATACTTAATGAATATCTCTGGAGCCCAAATTAATAAATCATTTATCTGACCTTATTAAAATAGATAGTTTATAATATAATTGTTATTTAATATATAAGCCCGTAATAAGAGGTTATTAAATATCCCAACAATATTTCTCACTTTGGGCTACATATGTTTCTTGAAACAATTATATTATATATAATTTTGAGTGCGCACTGAAAAATTATCTATTCTAAAATATCTCCTTAATTACAATCTAGTCTATCTAGTATATTAGCATGGGATCAAAAGGACTTTGGTTACATATATTCATAACTAAACTTATCAATAGTCACCATATCAATATATTCAATGATATAGATCGAGTATGCATATGTAGTATGAAAATTACATGCAATGTGATCTCAAACATGCATATTTTCAACCGATCCTATTTTAATATTCAGTGAGATCAAACACAAATAACATTAAGAGTTTATAAATAAACTATATACTTTGTTATGTAGAAAATAAATATAAAACATATACATCATCAAAATACCAACCCCACTAAACATGCATATTGTCAACCAAAACAATGCCCATATAAGCAGTGTGCTCATAAAAGACTTTGAGCGTTAATATTTTCGTAAGTGGATCCACAATCATTGAGTTTATCTCAATTTATTCTATAGCCACCAAATGACTTTGAACTATTTCTTTAACAATAAAAAACTTGATGTTCATGTACTTCGACTTCATGGAGCTTTTGTTATTGTTGGAATATAACATAGCCGAATTATTGTCATAATATATCTTTAATGATCTTTCAATACAATCCAAAACTCACAGTCCCGTGACAAAATTTCGTAACCATATCCCATGATTAGATTATTTATAATAAGCTATAAACTCAGCTGCCATAGTGGAATAAGTTATGAGTGTCTGTTTATTACTCTTCTAAGAAATAGCTCCTTCAGTTAGTAGGTATATAGTCTGATATGATCTTTTACTGTCTTAGCATATAGCAAAATCATAATCAAAATATTCAATGATATTTAAATTATCTGATATTTAATAAGTGAGCATGTGATCTTTTGTTCTCTGTAAATAATGTATAATCCTTTTTGTTGCTTTTCAATGATCCATTCATGGGTTACTTAAATATCTGTCCAACGTTCCCACTATAAATGTAATATCTGGACATGTGAATACTTGAGTATACATTAGACTTCGTTGATGCATAAGGAATTTTTTGCATTTCTTTCTGTTTCAACTCATTATTAGGGCACTGACTAAGATTGAACTTGTCTCTTTTAGTAATCGGGGTATCTCCTGGTACACAACCTTTATTGAAACCCCAGAACACACTATAACCCTAAATCAACAAAATCAAGAGATCAATTTATTGTCACTTTTTTTTTTCCTTTTTTTTTTTTTTAATATGTGCATTATTTGTTAGCTTTTATCAAAATTAATTTGTGATTTTAAATATAAAATAATTTATAGAAAACTATATTGAATTGAGAGGGGAATCGAATTAAAAAAAAAAAGAGTATATTCATACAAAAAAATATTGATAAAGAAAACAATGAAAACAATCAAGCCTGTACTAATGCTATTTTTATAAGTTATATTATAGAATTCATCATACTCGTAGAGAGATATGAAGAAGAGGATGAGTGAAAAAAGTTGCAAATAATAATGATAAGCCAAAGAGTGCGTTATAAAAAGAGATATATATTTGCAAATCCTTTTATTAAAATTGGTAGATGATATTTTAGTAAAACCATATAAATTACCTTTTTGATTAAGAAAGAGAACTTGATACCTTAGGTGGAAGAGAGAAATTAAATTCCTTTTGACATGAACTTAATTCCTAATTTAGATGTGAGGTTTACGTAATTTAATTCTCATAAGTTTTACTAAACATAGAAATTCACAAATCAAAAATTAAGTTTTTTTCCCTTCTCTAAATCCTTGATCAGTAAACATATCATAAAAGTTTAGATAAGGTAATTTTTTTTTTTCACTTTTTATAAATTTTTATTCGTCTATATACTAGAGGACTCTTGCTAAATCTGATATGATAAATGATTCATATATTTCAAATTTCCTTAGCAATAAACTTTACATGAAAATCCAAATGAAAGAGGTTGAAAAAGAAGAAAAAGCAATGATATAAAAGTCGAACGTTTTGCTATTATGCGGCGTGACATTTCATATGCATGTATCGAATACGCATGGGTTTATTGGTTATGCAAAGTGTCTGTAACAGATCATTGGCCACGTGAAGACCAACAAGTAATAGTTGGTTTTGTGGACTCAGATTATGTAGGAGATTTGGACAAGAGGGGATCTTTAATAGGGCATGTGTGTACTCTCTTTGGTTGTATAGTAAATTGGAAAGAAACATTAGAACCTGTAGTAGCTCTTTCAATAACTAAAGGTGAGTATATTGCAGCCCACAAAAGCTGTAAAAGAAGCATCGTGGTTGCAATTTCTCATTGAAGATATGGGAATCAAGCAAGAAAAAGTGGCTGCATATATACTGTGACAACCAAAGCACCGTATATACATTTGACTAGAATATCAAATGTACCATGAGATGACTAAACACATAGATATCAAATTGCGTTTTCATCAGAGAGGCAGTTTCTCAAAGAAAAAGTGTCCATTGAGAAGATGTACATACTAATGAAAATCCAGGTGACATGATAACTAAACGTTTTACAAACATCAAAGTTTCAAGACATGCTTGAACTTGACAAATGTTGGTGTTGTTTGAGAGCTTGCGGAAATTGCTGGTGCAAGATGCCATGAAGAACAAGTCATTCAAGCTTGATCCAAGGTGGAGATTTCGTGATAGATGGCTCAACTTGAGTGGTCCAGCTGTCAACGTTTTAGCTGTGATCACAGTCAAGTTACATTAGCCCATTATATACAAGTTTCCCCAGCAAATTCGTTGGTATCATTTGCTGTAAGAGGATTGGTCGCATGGAGATCAAGAAATAGTATATTAGTTATCACAAGATCCAAAAGTTTAAACCGATAAAAAATTATCCAATTATAATATTTAAGATTAAAGGTTTACACATGATATGTCTTTTCATATATGATAAAATGAATAATGTAGATAGATGATAAAAATTTAAAATATTGATAGGAAAAAATCTAATTATAGTATTTAAAATTTGATATCGACACGTGACATAACAAACCGTATTGGAAGAATTTTCCTTTTCGGGATTTGTGTGAACTGGAGGAGTGAGGGAAAACGGTGCCAAGTTTGTTTGAAATGAAAAAGAAAAAAAAAAAAAAAGCTGGACAACTTGTCCTTAAAAGAAGAAATGGGTGCGTAGAGTTTAGTTTTCTGACCTTTCCTGATAAGCTATTGTTCGATAGTCATGATTTCACAACACTTCAATACACTCATAACACAAATCTTCTTTGATCATGATTCATGATTCATGCTTATTTTAAAGGTTACTTCTTTTTTGAGTCAATTTCTTGAAATCAAACAAAAAGAAAAGGAAAAAAATGGTTGCATGACATGCCATGTTCAAGCTCATCATCTCATAGTTAAATAGTAACATTACATCACAATCGCATAACTATGGGTCATACTACAATTCTATACTATACTGAAATCATATAACCACATTACTGGAGTATAAATTTCAATATTGTAACTTGTGAGAAAAATTGTACAATACATTAAGTATTTGTGTGTGTGTGTGTGTGTGTTTTTTTTTTTTTAACTATTATAATTAAATTAGAGGTATCTATTTGTGTTTTATTACTTTAACTATTATATTATAATTAAATTAAAGTTTGGAAGAAAATAACAAGAATTAATAAGCGTGAGAGGCTTCTGATTAGACCTAACACGATATCTTTTGGCCATCTTGTCAAATGTATTTGAGGTTTTGTGGCATTGCAATTGCAAATATATAAGAGCATATTTACTAATTGAAAATTATTAAGAGAAAAATGAAACTTAATTTCTAGTTTATAATTATACTGCTTATTAAAAATGATTAAAAATCAAATTATGTAGACTTTATTTAAAATTAAGAATTAAGTTACTTTTATCTTCTCAAAACACAAAAAACGTGTTCCATGGTCTTTTTTCAAATTATTTAAAAAAAAAATGAAAAATAAGGAGAACAATTTTAGTGTAAAAAAATTGAAAAACAGGAATTAAAAAAAGTTTATTCCCTTTTTTTTTTCTATGTTCTTTTTCTTCTTCCTTGTTTCTACTTTCTTATTCTGCAGCTTTCACCAAGTTCTTTTTCTTTTCCCTTTTTGTTTTTTGTTTTTTGTTTTTTTTAATTAGCTTATTATTATTATTATTATTTAATTAATAATAAAATACATTTTAACACTAATATTAATTTTAAATGTTAAACATTATTAAAAATTTAATAAAAAAATGTTAGATATTACTACAAAGATAATTAATTATACATAAATGATTTAGATTGATCAAGATTTAATTTAATGAACTATATGAATCAATTTTAAAAATAAAAATGTTAAAATAATATTTTTAAATTTTGCCATCATACACATTTTCCGAAACTTGAAAACAAAATTAGAAAAACATTATTTTCATTTTCATTTTCTTTTTAAAAACGAAAATCGCCTATCAGACATACTCTTAAGAGTCATAACTTCATACTGGGAGTCATAAACTCCAAAGGTTTAGAATTCCATTATTTTATTCCGATATTGAAGATACTGCAACAACCCCTTAACATCACTGAATCACCTAGAAACATTATGGACAAAATTCATTTTTATAATTACATTTGTTCTGATTATAAGTTTATACTGCTACCTATTTGTTTTTGTTATCTTTAATTTGAACTATATGCATAATAAAAGTAACACAAAATTAAAAATTAAAAATAATTGACCAACATAGAAACGAGTATTATAACAGTTGTATTAGTAAAAACCAAACATGTAAAAAAACATAATTCATTTCAATTTCAATTTTCTTTGGGTAAATTGCAGAAACTTCCCTAAGGTTTAATGAAATTACATAAAAATGACGATGTTTTAGATAATTCACACTGATCTCCCCTAAGGTTTTAAAAACTTAGCACATACCTTCCCTACGATTAGTCAACCATTACTCAACCTCTGTTAAGTCAAAAGTATCAATAGTAAAATTATCAATACACATCTTATAAATATTTTAATTTAATATATATTAATTTAATTAAAAAAATTTTATAAAAAATGTCTCCAACAAGGGAGACCAAAAAACTGGTCTCCATCGTTAGAGATCAGGTATCTACCTATAGACACTATCTTTAGCGATGGAGATGATTCCATCGTTGGAGACGATCTCTAGCAATAAAGACCAATAGATCTCCAATGTTAGACAATTTTTTAAATATTTTTTTTTTGCTTTTTTAATTAAATTAGAAAAATATATTATATTAATTTTAAATTTATAAAAAATAAAATGTTGATTTTACATTTGATTTAAAGCGTATTTTAGTATATTTCTATTATTGACCATTGACTATGAGAATTTAACAAGGGTTGACTAACTGTAAGGGAAGTTTGTGCTGAGTTTTTGAAATTTTAGAAGAGATCGATGCAATTGATTTAAACATTGTCATTTTTGTATAATTTCGTCAAACCGCATAATAGTTTATGTAATTTGCCCTTTTTCATTTTTTTCTTATCACAAATACACAAAATAGAAAGGCAACTCAAACACTAGCATTTTGTTAGCTCACATAATTTAATAGTCAAATGAACCTCTGATTCCTTCAAGGCTCTCTCCCAAAGACAACCTGTAAACAATTGAATACAAATACGTTGGATCTCCAATGTTGACAAACGAAGTCAAATAAAAATTTATTAAAGAAAAAACATTATGTGTGAACCAGTAGTCCACAAACTAGGAGATATCAGAAACCAAACAAAAACCTATACAAGATTAAGACAGCTAAAATTTACTAACAAGTATACCTGTCTCCCTCCAATCTCTGTATTACTATGTCAAAAGGTAAACTACTAAGCTAATTTGTTTCTAAAGAGATACCTATGCTAACATAGTCAACTACGTCATAAGACGACTAAATTAAAAGATCGAAACCCCAAGGTGATCTTCAAAGTCACTTGATTTCTTCAAATTTGTATATATTGGGTATTCTTTCATGTTGTGCTAAGAATTAACTGATGTCACAACTTCGCAAACCAAACCATCCAAGAATAGAATGCATGCACCAACATGATTAAAATTTGAAATTAAGGTAGAAGAGAAGGCCGCTAGGAATAAAATCTACTGGACGACTACGAAAGACGTTTCTGAATGGTTGAAGATGAACAAGGAAAAAAGTTGCAAAGCCTGAAGAAATGAACCGCATAATAACAATTGAGAACAATTACACACTGTCAGGGGCTCGCAGCCACCATATTGATCAAAGCAGGCTTACTCATTATGAAATTTGACATACTTCCTATTCTACTACTAAATCAGAAAAGGTTGAGGATGTATCAGTTGCAAAATCGCTCGTATATCAGTACATTCCAGATCAGTTCTAAAACAGCATTACCCAATATGCAAAAAAAAAAAAAATTTGTGCCACATTATGAAAAACCAAAAATAAAGAGCTATAAATTCCACAACGTGTAGCGATGATGTAACATTAGCGACGATACAATAATAAACCACCTGCAACACTCAATCTTGTTAACAATCAATAGAAGTTATATAAACATTCAATTTATGTGAAAGTATCAATTAACTCAAAAGACAAAGTTTGTAAGGGCTTCAATATTAATATTTCAACACTCTAACACACTTCATGTGTAAGACCAATGAGTATGTTATGTAGAGACTTGACCACCAAGTACAAATATGACTTTAGATGATGTATAGCATATTTGCAGATAACATATACAAATATACCAATTCCATCATGTAGGGTATTTGATCGCAGGACCTAGTCTATTTAATTAACCACTAAACTTAAGCTTGTAGGCAAGGGTTCAAATACACAGCAATTTATAATATTATGCAATACTGAGATTAAGCATATCACCCACTCACCAGAGCAACAAGTTTTGCACAGCTCAGTGAGCTACCATGAGCACATTTGAAAAGTGGACCGAGACGACCAGACCAAGTACTAGATTAGATGACCAAGTGATAAACTAAGAGACCAAGTACTAGATTAGATGACCAAGTGATAAACTAAGAGACCAAGTACTAGATTAGATGACCAAGTGATAAACTAAGAGAAGAAATGAAGGCATTGCAAAGACACCAGAAAGCAATCATAATCTTTTACTAAACATGAGTATAATTAAGTGATAGTTCTAAAAGGCACAAGATGCACCGAGACGCAAAAGGGCTATGGAGCCCGAGGTGCAAGACGCAAGGCTCAAGGAGGACCTTTTCGAGGCAAGGCGCACCTCTTATTAAAAAAAAAAAAAACTCAAAATATTATAAAATCATAAAATTAGGGTCTTTTTATATATGTATATATAATTATAGGGGTTTTTTTATTTATTCTTCAAATTAGTGGGTGTAATTGGATATTTTATAATAATTTAAGTAGTTGTTTATAAGTTCCCTATCTCTAATCGGTATTTTGTCATGAGGGAGTTATTTGCAATTTCCTACACATATATATATTTAAAATTTGGACAGCTAAAAAACCTAGTCGTCACTTCTCTCTTCCTCACCCTCTACCTTCCTTCACCGTCTTCTTTCATGCCTTTCTCTCTCTAGCGCTCCTCATCGTCTACAGCCAAGCAACCACCATCTTGGAGTGACGATTTCGATCACTAGAACGCCGACATGAGGAGAGGGGAGTGGATCGATGACAATAAGATTGGTTTCAAGGTTGTTTGGCTAGTTTCAGGGCTGTTCGGCTGGTTTTGGCGGTTGTTCGGTTGGTTTTAGCGATGATTTTGGCAGCCAGGTGGTCGAGGTGACTTTGCTGGTTTTTACCCTTTATTTTGCCTAGTTGTGCCTAGACTCCCCTTGGGCTTCTGTGCCTTGGTGCCCCAGGCGCGCGCCTCTTTGAGGGCGCTATGCCTGGCCGTCGTTTAGGCGTCGGTGGTGCGCCTCGCTATGCCTCTCGCCCAGGCGTGTGCCTAGGAGCGCCTTTTAAAACTATCTAACTAAATCTTAGAATATCGATACCCAATAAAGATTCATCCAAATCAATTAATCTTGAACATATTCAGAAAAAAATATGATGAGACGCTGTCCACAGCCACAATCCACAAACAAAATACCATATCCAGAATGAAAATCTAAATAGTTGATTCCATTTAAAGTTTGTGCACCAGCCCCCTTGGGCATAAGAATAAATACATACCTCTTCTGTATCCAAAAAAATCCTACTTTGCAAGAGGTGTTCGGACTCTTCTCCTCCCATACTTTAGAAGACACAGATATGGAAAACAATCCAACAACCACAACTATGCTGCAGACGACAAACATAAAATGCATGATACGATACACAGTGTCTCAGGATGCTCAAAAAACAAGACAAAAGACACAATCAAGCAACATCTGCACTCATTCTCTCTCAACATTTTAGTCACTTAATGTCGCCATAACCTATACTTCAGAAAGCACGAAAATGAAAGACAATCCACTGACTGCAACTATGCTTCAGAAGGCATAAACAAGAAATGCAAGATACTGTACACACCATGTCTCAGCATACTCTAAAAACAAGACAAAATACACATACATAAGAGCAGCAGAAACCTCTACCACACTTGTTGAGATTCCATTTCCAAAAATAGGATTCATAACAGTCTATTAACATGGTCAAAGCATTTACATTGACAAAATAGTTTGTCAATGTTAATAAGCATTTAACTCAAAAACTTAAGTCATAGGAAATAGCCCAAGCACATGTATTTAAGTACTCTAACATACTAACATAACACATAAACACATAACAAATTCATAAAATAAATAATAGTAATCACACGGCCTACTAATATTCAAGCTCTACTAAAATAAATAAATAATAGTATTCAAGCCCTACGAACATAAACACATAACAAATTCATAAAATAAATAATAGTAATCACACGACAGGATTCAAACCCAAGCACTCCATGTAAAATGAATGTTTTGATACTATGTTAGTAACCAGTCCACCAAAAGGTTAAAGCTGTAAAAATAGGATCTAACAATAGTATTTAAGCACACTAACAGTAAATTTCTAAAATTAAATTAGCGCCCTCCTATATTTTTACCTTTTCCCTCTTGATAAATAAAAGATATAGAATCTCATCCGAACATTCAACAATACTTTTTTAAGAAACTATTTTGTTGTTATATGTGCACTATAAGTTTGACTGCTGCAAGCAGGAGTTTGGATATACTCCTACATTTTCGAAAATTTCATACACATTAAGGTTGAACTTGAGTCAAGTCTTGAGAATATCTTCAAATTTTTTTCTCATATAAACAAGGTCAATAGAAGCAATTTTCACTCCCTAGTACTTAAAAGAAATTCAAATGATGGTTTCAATAATATCACCAGCAGTAAGATTTAGACCACGGTAGAGATTGTGAATGTCTAGTTATTACTAATATATTAGCGTGTTTGATTGGTAACTGGTTTATTAGTTTTGGTGTTCGTTCCCTCATGCTTTGATATCCACAGGTTTAGATTTTTTCTGCACTTAATTTTCAACATATGAAACCTAATTTGAGACGGTTAAGATGAGGTTTTGTGGTCCTAATCACAAATAAAAGAGGATTCCTAATTAGAGTAGCAAAAATTAAAATATTCAACAAGAAACCAAACAAACAAGACACATTTGAAAAGTTGATTAATAAAAATCAGAGCAGTAATATATTCAAGCCTGACAATAACATTAAACAAGTAATGTTCTTAAAAACTATTCATCTACAATAACACAAACATCTATAAAATAATAAAACCAGATTTGATTCAATTCTGATGAGGTTTTGAAATTATAATCACAAATAAAAGAGGATTTTATTTTAGATTAGGACATATCGAAATACACAATACAAGATCAAATAGGACAAGCTCTGATTAAAAGCTGAATAACAAAGTTTTGTTTAAAATTTAATCGGACCTTACGAGAAATAGGAATTTTAAGTTTAGATATAAAACTATATGGTTTAGATTATAGAAAACTAACACTGGTAATATGATTTCTATATGGGTTCAAGTTTCTCAAAACTGTGGTGCATGATGAAAAGCATATATATATATACATATATATATATTTCAGATTCAAAGATGATTTGACCTACTTATATATATATATATGTATGAATATGTATGTGTTTCAGATTCAAAGATGATTTTACTTATGCATACGGTATTTGTATTCTTGGCTTCTAATGTAATCAATTTCTCCTTCTTCAAGCTAAAATCCGATAAAAATACATTAAAACTACATAGCGAAGGAAAATTGCTGAATGTTAGTAAATAATGGTGAATCTGAAATAAACTATCTTACCGGATCACTCTTGTAAACAAGCTCATAACAAGGCGGGGAAAGGCAATGCAAGGCACAATTCTCCTTTGCTATCACCGACGACTTGCATTGCGGATCCCATAATCCACTAATCAAGCACAGGAAAAAGAAAAATGAGGCCAACAAAGGAAAAGGGATAGAGAACGTTGTCGACGCATACATTGTGTGCACAAAATATTATATGCATCCCATTTGAACTATCTTCAAGCTCAAGCAATCCTTATTATCAATTGCTAATTGCAAAAGCTTTATATAAAATAAATACTCGATAAGATTAGGGACTGCATACAGGCGGCCTCGGTATAAATACATACACCTTTTCTCCATACCCATACCTACTGCCCATTTCAAATATCATACCCTATACAAGAACAATTCTACCAGCGAGTCGAACTTGTTCTCATAATTGCTCACGTACGCAGACGTTTTATGGTTTTCGCCAAAACAACATCATTTACACTTCCTATTCTTCTACAAGGTCAAACCAATGTTGCCTTGACAAAATATTGTTAACATACACACACAAAAGAAAATGTTTAAGCACTGCAAATAACCTGTTCTCATAATTGCCCACGTACGCAGACGTTTTATGGTTTTCGCCAAAACAACATCATTTACACTTCCTATTCTTCTACAAGGTCAAACCAATATTGCCTTGACAAAATATTGTTAACATACACACACAAAATAAAATGTTTAAGCACTGCAAATACATATTGCTACGCAGGTTTGAGGTTTTTATCTGAAAGTTACCACCACACTCAAAAACTTAAAATGATACATAACCTCTTGTACCGTGGTAATTAATTATCACCGGATCCAAAAACTTAAAATTGATAGCAAGGGACCTCGCTATGATTTATAAGACCTGACATTATTATACGTTAACATTACCCTCATAGCCATTAACCTATCTAAAGGTCGAATATGGATAGATCATTACCATCACTGAATCCCATTTAAATTATTTTAAAACAATATAATTAAAATTCAGTTACCTGAAAAGCTATCTAAAAAGCATGAAAAAATACATTTGATGAGACTTAGTTCAAATTACACTTGCACATACATCATCAAACCCACTCCATATAGTAACCAAAAAAAGCTATAATGAAAATCAATTAGTGGGTCCCCCTCAATATCATCATAGCAGTCGTTCTTCCTCTGCCTAGTCTCGCTGTCCTTTCGTTTTTCCACAGAAGTTGTAAAATAAATAAACATAAATCAAAATTGAAAACATTAACGTGAATTCAAAGGTTTACACTGATTGGGCAACGAGATTTGATGACCACTGGAGATGAAATGAAAAGGGTAGATGCTAGTAGTAAGTAAATCATTATATATTTCACGCTAATACCCACTTTTCGGATCCCGGCTTTGTCACTATCAGACCTCCCACAGGTGTTTATGTTTCCCTGTGTTTGTGCGTCAAATACATGTTTGTTTTTATTTTCAATTTGGCCCCTGAACACTGTTCTTCCAAAACCCACTAAATTTTTTATTATAATTAAAATGATTATCCTTAATTGACTTTCTATTTTTTGAGCAGATTTTATTTACGTTTTTATTTTTTTAAATTTAAAAGGTAATTTTATAATTATAACAAATGGATGTCTAAAGAAGTTAGGCCAAAGCCATAAGAAGCTTTTCAAAAGCCAGAACCAATAAATTGTGAATAAGTTTTTATTGGTTGTTATTGTTATTTGATTGCCTTTAATTGTAGTTATACAATTATTCATTGTTGTGATTTAATGATATAATTATCAATCAATTGCAAGAATAAATTGTTCTTCTACGTGAACCAGTAAAAAAACAAAAACAAACTCTTTGTTTTAGTGAACAAAATCAAAAATATTGACAAATATCACTTGGGTAACTTTAGATAAAATAGTGTTGATTAATAATTATACATTAACAGTGTATATATATTACATTAAAACATGAAAAATAATGAGAAAAACGTACCCGTCTTTCAGCAAATATTATCAAGATCTCGTATTGTTCAACTGGGTCGGAATTCGATCACAGAATATGAAAAGAAAACTCAATCCACAATGTAAATACCTTGCTCTATTTTCCTTTGTTTTTGCTCTGTATTCTGCTCCTCTGTTTTTCTACCGTGTGTTTTTGTTTTTCACTCACTAACACACACTTTATCATGCACATTAATATATTTGCATAAGTTTATAACTGCCATGTGCAGTTATAATCAAATAACTGCTACAAAAACTGCTAATAGCAGTTACATGATCTGATCCAACCAAATGTTGGATCCGGGTTTGGGTCTTTGGGTCATCTTGGGTGAGCCCGACCCAAGCCCATATAACCCAACATCTCCCACTCACACAAGATAAGCTAAACAGAACTAACAGAGAAAACACTGGTGACTCCTTTATAATAAGAAGTACGGGCATTCATACAGGTAAATACATTGTATGACCTATGAACAACGAAATTTGTAATATGACTTACTTTTTAAATCTCAATTGTATTTCTATACAAGAGACTATCAATTGTTCATTAGTATGTCCTAGATTTAATGGAATTTTATTTGTTCAAGCATATCGATCCCTTTAACACAACATGCTTGATCCTTTAATATTTCATATAATTACAATTGTGATTCCAAATCACAATTTGTCGACATGTAAATATATGAAAAATAAAATTCATTAAATCTTCCTATCTCACTTTTATCTCTTGGTCAACAAAAATGACTAACATCATAAAAATGTCTCATAGATCGCATTATCATAACCATAGAAAACACACTAATGATACAAGCATCACTTCGTTACTTTGAGATAAAGTGAATAGTCACTGAGGACATAGGTAGAAGTTTTATAAACTTCAATGGAACTTACACAATGAGGAATTATGGATAAATTCACTCATTTTCCATGTCGGTCATAATAAGCACACGCGGTATGAAACGCATGTTACAGTGAATCTTGCCCCGTAATAGGGACGCGTATGTCAATTATATTTAGATTATTCACTGTACAGGTTTCAGTTCAGACGCTCTCCTAACATCTAACCTGAGTTTCAAAAAATTGCTTTCTAAGCACCACTTTTTAAGAAACTCATATCTGGCTTAATCAGGTTTTCATGATGGTGGGGATACATCACGAGTGGTTCTATTATCAATGTTTAGTGTAGAACCTTATCTTAGCTATTGTCAAGGCGACATTTCATATATTCTAAGTCCTTGAGAGAATACTCACCAATTTATTCTCTAAAAATATGTGTGTCTCATCTTGGCTTGCCATCTTTGCAACCAAGGCGACTGTACGTGTAAGAATACCAATCTCCAACCTGATGACATACTTTATATAATTTGAGTGAAATGGATATGTGCTAGTATTACGTAATAAATTCAATGTATTTATTCATAAATGGATATAGTTCAAAGTGACAATTACAACATTATAATCTACGCAAACCTAAAGACCTAGCATGTGACTTGAAAACATCTCTCGTCACAGCTTTTGTAAGCGGGTCAGCAACCATCTCATGCGTAGATATATATTTGATTATTACATTTCTTTTTGTCACTATATCTCTGACAAAATTATATTTAGTCTTTATATGCTTTGATTTACTGTGATATTTCGCATATTTGGTATAAGCAATAGCTGCCTGACTATCACAGTAAATTGTAACCGGCTTCTCCGCATTAACTTCTAAAATCAGATATTCTAAAAATCTCTTAAGCGATACTGCTTCTTGAACTGCTGCTGAACACGCTATAAATTCAGCTTCCATGGTGGACAACGCAATACATGACTGTTTCTTACTGCTCCAAGAGATAGCTCCTTGGTTGAGTAAAAATGTATAACCTGAAGTAGATTTTCGCTCATCCAAGTCACCTCCCCAATCTGCGTCTGTAAAACCAACCAGACGCAAGTTACCACCTTGGTAGCAAATGGAGTAGTCTGCAGTCCCTTTGAGATATGCTAATATTCTTTTCACGGCGATCCAATGTTTCTAACCAGGATTTGATTGATATCTACTAACCAGTCCAACTGCATAGCAGATATCAGGTCTTGTACACATCATAGCGTACATAACACTTCCAATAGCACTTGAGTAAGGAACTCTTTGCATTCTTTCGATCTCTTGTGGAGTCTTAGGGCACATTTCAAGATTGAGAGTTTGTCCCTTCGAGGTAGGAGTATCCATAGGTTTACAATCTGCCATATAGAATCATTCAAGGATCTTTTTAATATAACGCTCTTGTGATAGAGTTAGGATTCTCTTTGAACAATCTCTTTTAATCTTAACTCCTAAAATATAGGCAGCTTCTCCCATGTCTTTCATTTCGAAGGTTAAAGATAACCATTCTTTTATAGTTATCATAAACTCCTTATCATTTTCGGCCAATAAAATATCATCCACATATAAAGACAAAATTATGAATTTGTCTTTTACCCATTTGACATACACACAATGGTCCTCTTCAGTCATTTGAAATCCATATGACATTACTGCCTCATGAAAACGAAGGTACCATTGTCTGGAGGATTATTTCAAACCATAAATAGATCTCTTGAGCTTACAAACTTTTTGCACTTGACCTTTTGAAACGAAATTCACTGGCTGTTCCATGTAAATTTCTTCCTTTAGTTCTCCATTGAGAAAAGTTGTCTTTACATCCATCTGATGCAATTCTAAATCCATGTGTGCGACGATAGCTAATATAAGGCGAATTAAAGCAAACCTTACCACAGGTGAGAAGGTTTCTTCATAATCTATACCCTCCTGTTGAGTATATCCTTTCGCTACTAATCTCGCCTTATACCTTTCTATTGAGCCATCTGCCCTACGCTTGATTCGGAGAACCCATTTATTTCCAATGGCTTTCCGATCAGGTGGCAATTCAACCAAGTCCCAGACGTGGTTGTTTTTTATTGACTCCATCTCTTCTTGCATAGCTTTAATCCAAAAATCTTTAGCAGGTGAGTTGAGAGCCTCATTCACATTCTTTGGCTCATCACTATCATGTGAAACAACCATAAAAGCTTCCCCTTCTATCTCAAATCGATGACGAGGAATAGTTTTACGGTCACTTCTACGAATTGATGATTTTGGTGATACTAATTCATTAGTCCCTATGCTCCCACTGGGAAGAAATGAATTATCACTTTCAATAGCTTTATCACTCCCACTAGGGACAGAGTATTCAGGCAACTCTCTTTCTATCTCTAGTTGAGTGTTCGAATGCACAAAATCATGTGATTCACTCAATTCGTAAAATTGAAAAACTTTTTCGACTTCACTTCTGCTAGGAAATTCATTTTCCAAGAAATTCACGTCTCGTGATTCCAATTCAGTTACACTTCCATCTGAATTTTCTCCTATGAATACATATCCTTTAGAGTGCTCAGAGTATCTAATAAAAATACATTTCTTTCCTCTAGCACCTAATTTTCCATATTTGCTGGACAAGTCATGTATATATCCTGCGCACCCCCAAGGTCGCATATGAGTGAGATCAGGTTTCCTACCTATCCATAATTCATAGGGTGTGGAAGATACTGACTTAGTAGGGACCCTGTTCAGAATATAAGTTGCTGTCAGTAGTGCATCTACCCAATAAGATATTGGGAGGTTTGCTTGTGCCATCATAGATTTTATCATCTCTAATAAAGTTCTATTCCTTCTTTCCGCTACACCATTTTGTTGCGGTGTCCTAGGAATGGTCAATTTTCTAACAATACCTTTCTCTTGACACAATATCTCAAATTGTTCTGAGAGGTATTCTCATCCTCGATCAGTTCACAAGACTTTGATAGTTTTATCTAACTGATTCTCCACCATATTTAGATATAATCTAAAGCAATCTAATGCTTCAGATTTATGGGAGATTAGATAAACATGACCATAACGAGTATAATCATCTATGAAAGTTATAAAGTATGAAGCACCACTTCTAGCTCTAATATTCATTGGTCCACAAATATCAGAATGAACTAATTGTAATGGATTCTCAACTCTAATTCCATTTCCAAATGGTTTTCTAGTTGTTTTTTCAGCTAGACAATTTTCACATACAGGCAAATCTATCTGATTGAGGGAACCTAGAAATCCCTCTTTGGCCAATCTATTCATTCGATCCTGACCGATATGCCCTAGTCTAGCATGCCAAGTATTGACATTTGCATTATCAGAAGAAGCAATTATTGAAAAACAACCATTATCATCATAATAACCGTTCATCTCGGTATTCAATACAACAAAACTATCTAGTAAATATCCAGTGCCAATCCTTACAGAATCTAAATAAATATCCATACAATCACCATAAAAATTTAAAACATATCCTAGTTTAAGAAGTACTGGTACAGAAATAAAATTTCGCCGAATATCAGGAGCAAATAATACATCATGAAGATAGAGTACTTGGCCTCTATACAAAACAAGCTTGCAAGTGCCAATACCCTTCACCTCAACACGTGAGTTATTCCCCATATATATCCATCTTGATCCTTGACTTATTCGACGATACTCCACGAATGCTCTTCGATCTCTAGCTACATGATCGGTGGCCCCTGAGTCTACAGTCTACAAAGGACGAGATTCAGTGAGTAATACTGAGCTAAAAACAAAAGCATGATTAAATGTGTCAGAGTAATAATGTACCTTTTCCTTCTTTTGCTCAGTGCATTCACGAGCAAAATGGCCCAACTGACCATAGTTAAAACAGGTCATTTTTGCTTTCTCTTTCTTTGCCCCAGCGCGTTTGCCTTTCTTGCGCTTTCCGGTCTCATCCTTCTTAAATTTGG
Source organism: Dimocarpus longan (assembly GCA_022984855.1). Taxonomy (NCBI): domain Eukaryota; kingdom Viridiplantae; phylum Streptophyta; class Magnoliopsida; order Sapindales; family Sapindaceae; genus Dimocarpus; species Dimocarpus longan. The sequence goes on along the minus strand of CM041023.1, from coordinate 9,862,165 downwards.
AATTACCATTCCACTTCTTGAAATTCTTCTTCCATCCCTTGCGCTTAAAGCCTAAACCTTTGCGCTTGCTAGATTCAGCCATGTAAAGCTGACCGGAAGCTTTAGCCGCTTCTAAGTGCTCGTCTTCCAATTCAACATGACGTGCAATGTCGTCAAACGACTTGATGTTATCATTATGAGTCATGTTGATCTTCATATTCTCCCAACTGGAGGGAAGGGACCGGATCACAGCCTGTACTTGCTGCTCATCAGTAAGATTATGCCCAGCAGACTTGAGCTCACGTATCATGTTTGACATTTCCCTAAGGTGCTGTTTCATTGTATGATTCTGGCGCTTCCTGTATGTGTCAAACTTAATGGTGAGCCTCCTCAGCTTAGTGGTTGAAGTACCACCATACTTGTCTTTTAAGGCTATCCACATGTCCTGGGCAGTCTCATAATTTTCATACATGCACATGAGATCATCATCCATGCTGCTCAGGATCGTAATCCGAGCAATGCTATTCTTCTTTTTTCAAGTCTGATAGATCTCCATGTCTCTTCTACTTTGAGCAGATGTACCTGACTGGGGCAACACCATAGTGTTTGTCAGGGTCTCAAGAGCATCACGCTCTTTGAGAATATACTGAACTTTTCGGTGCCAGATGTCATAATTATCACCGTTCAGTTTTTCTCCCTTGTTTAGTTCAGCAATAATATTCTTTGATGTTGAAGCCATTTTCCTGAAATGATATTCATTTCTATTTAGAGACTTACTATCTATATCCTTCTATATCTATACTAGCACATTTACTATCATTTTACTATAATATTGCAGCAACTGTACACTCATAAATATGAAGAAGGAATCATTGGATAGGAATCGAAAAAATAGTCAAGCCACTCATCATCATCCATTTCCAATTATTCACTAAATCATACTTGTAAGTGTATTTGCACAATACAGTCCTAATCTCATTCCTTAATTGAATTAGGACACCCACATAGATATCATTATTCATAATGCAATACAAATAAAATAACATTTTATAAATGATAAATTAAAAGAAAAATTACAATATCCATTTTCAATGCATCAATAAAATATCCAACATAACAACCTACATTATTTACAAGATAACAACAATAAAATAAATGCAACATCAATCAGGCAGATAAGGGATATGAGGCATAGTCTCCTCATAATACTCTCTCATGTACTGGTCGAAATCAATCGTCATCTCTGGATCCTCTACGTCTGATGAGATGTCTATCACCTCAACTATCTCATCATCAGAAGTATCCATGATATCGACGTCCTCATCATCTGAAATGACTATACCATCAACCGGACAATCAGAAGGCATATAATCCGGTGGCTCAATGTCCTCCTCGTCATCAGATATGACTATCACATCAGCTGGATAATCAGAAGGCACATAATCTGGAGGCTCGATGCCCTCCTCGTCATCAGAAATGACTATGATATCGTCTGGATCATCAGGAATATCAATGATATCAGGACTCTCAATAATCTCAATGACTTCCTCGACCTCCTCATCAAAATCAGTAAAGTAATGGATAACTTGAAATGCCATCTACAAAAATTTATTAGATTAAACATTTTAAATAATTTAGTATATCAAATACTAAATATAATAATTAAACCTTATAAAAATAAAAATTATTTATTTATTTTATTTATTTATTTATTTTTATTTTTTTTTAAGAAAAAAAAAATTTCGGACGCCGGAAACCGCCGTTGACGGCGGCGTGTGGGCCTCACGCGCCAACAACCGTCGGAGTCACGCGCCAGCAGCAGCCACTTGCTGGCCGCGCGTGCTCTGCAGTTTCTCCCACGTGGCAGGCTCTGGTGCTTCCACCTTGGTGACACGTGGCCTAATCACATACTGCCATGTCTTGAACACGTGGCCCAATCAGATTCAGCCATATGGCTGAGCACGTGACACCCTTTGACACATGGCTCTTTCTAATTGGACAACAATGACGACGCGGCACCACCAGGAATCGACACGTGTCAGGTGGACGCGGCCTCTCCCTAGATCGCCACGTGTCCAAATACTGTTCATCTTCAACCTCTGATTCCAGTTTTTTTCTCAGACAAGCAGATTTCAGGGGCAATTTTCAAATTCATTTATCTCACTCATTTCTTATCCAAATTGATCATATAATATACCGTTGGAAAGTTCTTTTCGAGCTCTATCTAATGGTATAATAATTACACAAAAATAAAAACATTTACTAACATTTTAAAGCCATGAACAGTTTCGGGTTATGTTTAACTTTTCTCCAAAAATAATTCTCTAAATGCCTTAAATTCGAAATATAAGCAAGTCTCATGCTATTTAATCATCATTCTACTAGCAAACAGCAAACCATATGCTCTGATACCAATGTTGATTAATAATTATACATTAACAGTGTATATATATTACATTAAAACATGAAAAATAATGAGAAAAACGTACCCGTCTTTCAGCAAATATTATCAAGATCTCGTGTTATTCAACTGGGTCGAAATTCGATCACAGAATATGGAAAGAAAACTCAATCCACAATGTAAATACCTTGCTCTATTTTCCTCTGTTTTTGCTCTGTATTCTGCTCCTCTGTTTTTTTACCGTGTGTTTTTGTTTTTCACTCACTAACACACACTTTATCATGCACATTAATATATTTACATAAGTTTATAACTGCCATGTACAGTTATAATCAAATAACTACTACAAAAACTGCTAATAGCAGTTACATGATCTGATCCAACCAAATGTTGGATCCGGGTTTGGGTCTTTAGGTCATCTTGGGTGAACCCGACCCAAGCCCATATAACCCAACAAATAGAAATATTCTTTTCATAATAATCGATACTTACATAAATATAAACACATTCTATAGAGATAATACAAAGCTCAGGTCTTTCCAAGAGACTACGTAAAATTTAAGAAGTACACACAAATTACATAAATAAATTTTTATTTACTAACCACCCACAAACAGCTTTTTCATCTCAGACGTTAATGCTCCGAATGTATATATCCGAACCACCTGGTTGTCCTACAGCAACCGCTCCATTGTGAGTACAACCTACTTCAAGCGTCAAGCTCCCAATAGTGCTTTTATAACAGAGCTAAGAGTACAACTAAAGAGTAATGACAAAGAGAGCTGTGGTCAATGTAACCCTTAAAAAAAACTAGATATCCATGTTGTCTACTTTGCTGGTTTATTTTTGAAGGGCATAACCAATAGGCCTCAAGGTTTTATAGGATTAGTTTGGGATAGTTTTTACTTTTAATTTTTGATAGTAGGAAAAAAGAAGTAGAAGCCTAAGCTTTTCAAATTCTATATGGTATATTGTTGAAATCTATTTTAATGATGATATAATTTTTATATCCTTCTAAGAGAGTCTTTAAATGTGTTTAGTTGAAATATTTCAAATTATCATTACATATTATATATATATATAGAGCAAATTATAATTTAGCTACCCAGTTAAAACGCTTTCACAGACGGAGCAACTGTTTCAATGTTATTGTAATTTACCCCCTATCGTTAACATTTCTCGGTTAAAATTAATTGTGTAAGGGATAAAATTATCTTTTAACCTTACTTCTAATTTTTTAAGATGAATTTTAAAAATTTCAAATAACATAAATAAAAAAATATTAATCAGATCTCCATCGTCCATCTCAATATGGACGGCAGAGATCAATTTAATAAAATAAAATAAATTAAATTAAATCAAAATTAAATGTTGAATATTAACCAAAAAAACAACTTCAATCCATCAATCCAAAGTCATCAACTTCACCAGTTCACCATAAAAAAATCACCCAAAGTCACTAGTTAAACATAATCATCAACACAAACAATCACTAATTCAATAACAAAATTTAGATCACCAATTCAACTCAAATAATTAGGAGAAAAATTGAAAAAAATAATAATAAAATTTGATAATGAACTCAGATTTTTGGGTTCATGATGAACCCAAAAATCTGGGCTCATGAGAACCAAGTTCTGAGTTCTCACAAACCCAGATTTCTGGGTTCGTCACGAACCCAGATGAGAACCCAGATCTGGTTCTCATGAACCCAAAATTTTTGGGTTCGTGACATACCCAGATTTGGGTTCATTCAGATCGGAGTGAACCCAGATCGAAGAAGAATAGCAGAAGAAGAAGCAGAAGAAGCGGAATAAGGGAAGAAGAAGAAGAAACGGAAGAAGAGAAGAAGAAGAAGAAGAAGCGGAAGAATGAAAGAAAGAGAGAGAGAGACTGGCAGAATGAGAGACTGATGAGAGGGAGAGACACTGATGAGTTGACAAGACTTTATATTTGATCAACTTCAATCAAATGGTAGTTTCGTCTTTTTGCTGTTTTGGTACGGTTTACCGTTAAATGTAACGAATCTTACTAACGGTAGGAGGGTAAATTGCAATAATATTAAAACAATTGCTTCGTCTGTGAAAGCATTTTAACTGGGTAGCTAAATTGTAATTTGCTTTATATATATGTTCTTTCTAAATAATTTACTACATAGACATGTATGTAACCAATTTTTTCGATTATATTTACCTAAACTTTGATTATTAAAATAAATTAAATTAAAATTACACATTCATGCATAACAATGCATACAAATTATGTCAATAATTTTACATAAAATTGTAATGATAAAAGTGAAAAAAGTAATTTATCTAAGCATTGATTCTCTTGCAATTCTATCATAAACAACACCCATTTCACTTTCATCTATTGTTAAATTAATATTTAATTCTTCATCTTTTGGCACAAAATCTTGATTTTCGTCGTATGATTCAAATTCAACATCAACAATAGTCTCCCTTCTTATGAAATTATATAAAGTCATTGAAACCGTAACAATGACTACTTGTTTGTCAAACTTATAATTATACATGTGATGCAAAATTCTCCATTGAGCTTTCCACATACCAAAACTACGTTCAATTACACTACACAATGATGAATGCATATAGTCAAATGTTTTCCGATCGCCTTTTGGTTGACCATTATTACGAAATTCTAGAATATGATATTGTTGTCCTTTATATGGAGCCAAATAACCCTTCATAGTTGGATATCCTAAGTTAACTAAGTAGTACTTATCTACAATTTAAATTTCAACAATGAAACGATATTATTCAAAGTAAAAGAATAATTAAATTTAAAAGTATTACTGATAAAAATAACATACCATTTGGTGGTTTTCGAAATTTTAACTTAGTGTTTCTCAATACCTTTAAAAATATTCGTGTATCATGTGCAAATCCCTTCCATCTGAGCCATGCAGATGTGAAAAGCATGTCAAATCTACATACTGCCATAATATTTTGAATAGAAAATCCTTTCCTACCAATATAAGGAATATGTTCATCCACAGGAAGTGACACACAAATGTGTATTCCATTTATAACTCCAATGCAATCCTATCAATAGCCATAAAAAAAAAAAAAAAGTTTAATTTACTTATAAATAAATTTGTGTACGTATTTACAGTTTGAAAATTAAATATAAATAACATTACCTTAAAATATGGCTAATATTTATTATCACTTCGAATGTAATGTGGAACTTGATTATAATCTTCGGATGGCTTAATTTCATCAAAAGCAAACATGATCATTTTGTTGAGTACATTTCCAAATTGTCTAATCATAGTTTCATCTGAATGTTGAAATTGTTCTTAAATAATTTTATTTTCAACTTCATGCCCTAAAGTCATAAAAAACATACCTACTATCTCTTCAAGACTAACTCCTTTAGTGGAAGTTAATCCATAACTTGTTAATCTATCACATAATCTGGCAAAGACATGTTTCTCCATTCGAAATTGCTCATGACAGTGTCAATCATTTCCCTAAAGCATTTCTGTTATGAACATCCATCCTATATAAATAGAATTTTTGCATGGCTATTTTACTATAAAGTTATTATGTTGATATACAATTGTTCTTGTTGTTGCAAGAACAAATTCATCATACTCCGCACCATCCCTTATAGCTTCATCAAATACTTCTTCCATATCTTCCTCTGAATCTGTATCCATTCTAAATATCAAATAATATTTATGAATTCAAGCTTTAACCAATAAGCTTTGTTTATATCACAATGAATTGGAATCAACAAGTCTATATCAACAACATGTTCCACACTAATATTATTTCTAACATGTAAAAAATCCATAGAATTTACGAATCAAACAAATCATTAAAACCTACACTTTCCTTTACTCAACTACACAGAGCATCATAATGTAATTAGTAACATTATATTTTAATATAATTTGTTCTTACATGTACAAGAAGTGTCAAACCTCTTATAAAGAGAAATTTTTTCATGTATGTCAACATACAAAAAAAGTGACATTTTCTTTTTTTCATGTATGTTAACATACAAAAAGTGATATTTTTCTTCACAAAAGTATGTCAATGTATAAAAAAGTGACATACAAAAAAGACACAATGCACCTGATTTTTCATAAAAGTATGTCAATATACAAAGAAGTGACATTTTTCTTTAACCATTCATTGCCTCTCTCTTTAAGATTGTTGATCTTTCAACCAGTGAACTTGGTATTCAGGTTCCTCTAATGCCACAAACATCTCCCTATGTGCCTTCTTTATAAACAAAATAGTACCTAACTTGAAAAGAGGACTCATAGGTTGACATTTCATAAGAGTTTTCAATTAGCGACAACCTTTTGAACACTACATCCAGGTGGATCAATTTGAATGTATAAAACCCTATTCTTGATATTTTTACAAAGTAAGTCAAGTTGTTTGGATAATTTTAATGCCATATAATTTCTTTTCTTCACTTTTTCGAATTTCTTTTTATTTGGTTCAAGTGATGTTTGTTACGGTTACTACATTCATCTTCCTTATCATGATTACCATAATTAGAATCTAAACTAGTAGCTATATAATCAACATGAACATTTATCGTAGGTGCTTGTGTTTACAAAGGAGGCATCAAACCAGAAGTTAATGCCCAAACCCTAGCTCTTGTTGCTGTAACATCTCGAAACAATTCATCTAACTTGAAAGCATGCTCTAAACCTTTTGTTCGAAATTTTGATGCTTCAGGATATTCCTATTATAATTTTTGAATTAGTATATAAATTATAATTACATAATTAGACTGGACACACATATAAATTATAATTAAATAATATATCCAATGATACCTACTTGTAACTTAGCCGCCTACTATTCATCTAAAGTCTCAACGGTTTGTTTTTCCATAACCCAACCAATTCCAATCTCTTCTCTCAATAAAGAGTCTCATAATTGTCATTCTTTTTTCACATTATCCCAATGATTCTTAAGTTGTTTTCTATCATATTAATTGTTTACCAGTTATCTTGTTAAAATTTTCAATGAAATTCTTCCATGTTTGTTCAAATGTGTTCAATTTCTATTACCTACTCGAACTTATTCGATAGATAAGTCAACCCAAATCTCATGTGTTCTTGGATCCCATATTGCTTTTGTTTTTCCTTGTGTTTCAGCATTTGCCATCTAATAAAAAGTGATAATACAACACATAAATATAACACTTGAATACACCTATTACTTAAAAAGAGAACTAAATTAACATTTCATTGAAAGAAGACACATTGACAAAGATCACACCTTAAACATGTAAAACTAAATTCAATACTAAGTGAAATTGTATCTTAAAATGTTAAAAATTAAAACTATATAATCATTATCTTTTAATATAACTTGAATTTGTAATTTCATTGAGATGGAATTGATTATGTTTATTATAAGTTGGGTTAAATATAATCCGAAAACCTAGTTTAGGGCATGATTTTTCTCTCTCATTGAAAACACAAAGCATATGTAAGTCTTAACAAATGTATGAAGCCAACCAATACTAATAACAATTGTAATTTATCATGTCCACAAGAATGCTATCAAGAGTCCAAACCATTACTATGAAAAATATCTTAACTAGGAATTTACAAAATGCATTGGCCACTGAGAAAGTGTATATGGCACAACGTGATACACAAAATCTATTACAAAAATCGAAAGGTTCAATATATTTTCATCACAACTTAGAAGTAGGGGTCTATAAGTTCAAATATTAGGTAAAGATATTTTCATTGGATAATTCCACCTCAATACAAAATCTTCTTTATATATGCTAAAACATATGTATAAACATACAAAATCAGAATGCCATAGAAGATTTCCCATTGATGTTTTTGGATTAGTTATATATATATATATATATATATCGTTAGCCAACTACCAACCCCAATTGATCGACCACCATATGTTACCTTAATGCTACTATCTTCCTCTTCTTTAGGGTCAGAAGTAAGATGGGTACTTGTAGATATGGTGGGTCTACTAATCTTGGTCAAATAGCCTTCACCTACGTTAAAGCTTCTTCATCAAACTACACAACCGAAGTCCAGATTTGCATATATATACCATAAACACAATTATAAAAGGCTGTTACGATTGCAAAGACCAGTGTGATATTGTAAGACAAAAACAATGAAATCTTGGTCTTTACAAAACTATTAAACAAATATCAATCACAACCTAATAAAAGCTATCTCAAATCAAACAACAAATCAAAATAGAACCATATAAGCAACAACATCAAACATGATATAACAATATTATAAGCTTAAATAAGATTAAAATTTTTGAATAAAGACTGTACCTTGCTTGCTTTTCAGAAGAAGAAGATCAAGTGAAGTTGTTGATGATAATGTCTGTAGAGTTCTCTCGATGTTAAAACTTTTGAAGAAATATTGTATCTGGATGATGATGTTGAAGAGCTTTTAAGAAGAAGAAGAGCGGAGAAAATCACACACTAAAGGAAGAGTAAAATTGTACCTCGTATGACATAGATTGTAAATCACAAACTAAAAACACCAATTTCTTCTATCTTCTGAGTGAACCCATGTCATCAAGTTGATGGTGGATATGGTCTATTTTTTTTATTATTATTTTTTATTCAAAAAGGGAAAATGGTTATAAATCGATGAAGGTAAGGATGTGGATGAGATAGTTTATTTGTTGTTCCATTAAGTAAGGGTAAAATTGGAATTATAAAAGATTTATTAAAAGAAAATGGCTTCGCATGTTTTCAGATAGGAATATCTTTTTGCCAAAGCCAGAAATTATGGCTTCCTTGGGAAGGGCTTCAAAGGCAAAAGCCATTTTCAAATTCAACCCAAACATTTCCCAAAATGACTTCTGACTTTAAGAAGCTAAAATAATGACTCCCACTAACATCCTAAATAGGCACATAATGTAGTGTACTATGGTATATAGTCAAACTTTATGTTAATTTTGTAGTGTGGAAGTAATGAAAGAGATAGAAACTGTCTTGCCAGTGGCAGTTTCCACTCTTTATTTTCTACTTATATCAAACAAATTTGAGAAAAATGGGTTAGAAAACTGGTGTTATAATATTTATTGTGTTACTGAAATTTCGATTCCAAATAATAATAATAATATCAAAATAACATAAGCCTACGGCTAAACATCGCTGGTCAACATGTCACTTTCTAACTACCTCAAATATCACAATATAATCTTTATTTTTTCTTTATACTTTGGGCTCAATTGAGATAACTTTTACTTTTGGCTTTTGATAGTAGAAGAAGAGAAGTAGATGCCTGAGCTTTTCAAATATAGTTTCAATTGTATATTTCAAAAGAACTTTTAGATTTAGAAGAGCATTTGAGACTGTTTGGTTGAAATATTATTGAAATATCTTCTCATAATGATATGATTTTTATCCCCTTCTAGAAAAACTTTTAAAAGTGTTTGGTTGAAATATTTTAAATTATCATTATATATTATTAGTACCATTTGTGAAACAAAAAAAAAAAAAGAGTTTCACAGAGTGTTAGTAATGAAGTTTTAATAGGTGTCTAAGGAAGTTGGTCGAGGCCATGGGAAGCTTTTTGAAAGTCAAAACCAGTAAATTGTGCATCACTTTCCATTGGTTGTTACTATCATTTGATTTCCTTCAATTGTAGTTATACAATTACTTATTGCTATGATTGAATGATATAATTCTCAGTCAATTGCAAGAATAAATTGTTCTTTTGTCTGAACTAGCAAAAAAAAAAAGAACAAAACAAAAACAACTCTCTGTTTTAGTGAATAAAAATAGAAGGATTGACAAATATCGCTTAAGCAACTTTAGATAAAATAGAAATCTTCTTTTTATAACAACAAATACTTACATAAATATAAACACATTCCATGGAAGGAATACAAAATTCAGGTCTTTCCAAGAGACTATATAAAACATAAAAAACACGTGCCTATTACATAAATAAACTTTGATTTACTAACCACCCATTAGCATCTTTTTTTTATCTCAGACATTTGTGCTTCAAATGTATATATTCGAACCACCTAGTTATCCTCTAGCAGCCATTCCATTGTAAGTAAAGCCAACTTCAAGTGTCGAGCTCTCGGTAGTGCTCTTGTGATAGAGCGAACAGTACAAGCAAAGAGCAATGATAAAGAGAATTGTGGTCAATGTAACCTCTAAAAGGAACCAGATATCCATGTTGCCTACTTTGCTAGTTTGTTTTTGAAGCAGTAGGCCACAAGGTCTTATAATGTAGCGTATTATGATGTGCAATCAAACTTCAACTTAATTTGTGGTGTTGGTTCTAATTAATGAAAGTGATAGGAACTGTCTTGCTAGTAGCAGTTCTCACTCTTTATTCTCTACTTATATCAAACAAATTCGATAAAAATGGGTTAAAAAACTGGTGTTATAATGTTTATTGTGTTAATGAAAGCTTGATTAAAAAATAATAATAATAATGATAATAACTATACCAAAGTAAAATAAGCCTACGGTTAAATATCACCAGTCAACATGTCGCTTTTTAACTACCTAAAATATCACAATGCACTTTTTGTTTTTCTCTATATTATGGATCCAATTGAGATAATTTTTTTTTTTTTTCGGCTTTTCATAGTAGAAGAAAAGAAGTAATAGCTTGAGCTTTTTAAATACTATTTAAATTGTATATTTCAGAAAAACTTTTAGATTTAGAAGAATATTTTAGACTATTTGGTTGAAATATTGCCGAAATATCTTTTAATTATGATATGATTTTTATTTCCTTCTAGAAAACCTTTTAAATGTGTTTGGTTGAAATATTTTAAATTATCACTATACATTATTTGTACCATTTGTGAAAAAAAAAAAAAAAAAAAAAAAAAAAAAAAAAGAGCTTCACAGAGTGCTAGTAATGAAGTGTTAATGAGTGTTTAAGGAAATTGATCGTTGCCATGAGAAGCATTTTGAAAGCTAAAACCAGCAAATTGTGAATCACTTTCCATTGGTTGTTATTGTTATCTGATTTTCTTCTATTGTAGTTGTACAGTTATAAACTACTGTGACTGAATGATATAATTCTCAATCAATTGCAAAAATAAATTGTTCTTCTGCTTGAACAAGCCAAAAAAAAAAAAACAAAAAAAAAAAAAAAAAAAAAAAAAAAAACAAAAACAAAAAAAAAAACAAAAACAAGCTTTCTGTTTCAGTGAACAAAACCTAAAGCATTGACAAATATCACTTAAGTAACTTTTATAAAATAGAAATCTTCTTTTTATAATAATAGATACTTAAATAAACATAAACATATTCAATGGAGACAATGCAAAGCTCAAGTCTCTCTAAGAGACTACATAAAATTTTAAAAAACACAAGCATATTATATAAATAAACTTTTATTTACTAACCACCCACTAGCATCTTTTTCATCTCAGACGTTGGTGCTTCGAATGTATATATTCGAACTAACTGGTTGTTCTTCAATAGTCATTCCATTGTGAGTATAGCCAACCTCAAGCATTGAGCTTCCAGTAGTGCTCTTATGATATAACAAACAATACAAGCAAAAAGCAATGATGAAGAGAGTTGTGGTCAATGGAACCCCTAAAAGGAACCAGATATCCATGTTATCTACTTTGTTGGTTTGTTTTTGAAGCAGTAGGCCAGATGGTCTTATAATACAATGTAATGTGGTGTGCAATCAAACTTCATATTAATTTGTGGTGTGTATTCTAAGTAATGAAAGTGATAGGAACTGTCTTGCCAATGACAATTTTCACTCTTTATTCTCTATTTATATCAAGTAATTTTGACAAAAATGGGTTAAAAAACTAGTGTTGTAATGTTTATTGCATTAATAAAAGCTCAATTCCAAAAAAAAAAAAATGATGATAATAATAATAATGATGATGATGATAACTATACCAAAGTAACATAAGCCTACGGTTAAACAACATCGATCAACATGTCGCTTTCGAACTACCTCAAATATCACAACACACTCTTTGTTTTTTCTCTATATTATGAGTTTGATTGAGATAACTTTTAATAGTAGAAGAAAAGAAACAGAAGTTTGAGTTTTTCAAATACTATTTGGATTGTATATTTCAGAAGAACTTTTAGATTTAAAAGAGCATTTGAGGATGTTTGGTTTAAATATTATTGAAATATCTTCTAATCATTATATGATTTTTATATCCTTCTAGAAATGTTTTTAAATGTGTTTGGTTGAAATATTTTAAACTATCACTGTATATTATTTGTACTATTTGTGAAAAAATAAAATAAAATAAAAAGCTTCACAGAGTGCTAGTAACGAAGTGTGAATGAGTGTATAAAGAAGTTGGTTAAGGCCATCGAAAGCCTTTCAAAAGCCAAAACCAGCAAATTGTGATTACTTTTCATTAGTTGTTATTGTTATCTGATTTCCTTTTATTGTAGTTGTATAGTTATTTATTGTCATGACTAAATGATATAATTTTCAATCAACTATAAGAATAAATTATTCTTCTGCTTGAACTAACCAAAAAACAAAAAACAAAAACAAGCTCTCTGTTTTAGTGAACAAAAACAGAAGCATTGACAAATATCACTTAAACAACTTTAGATAAAATAGAAATATTCTTTTTATAACAATTGATACTTATATAAACATAAACACCTTCCATGGATGCAGCACAAAACTTAGGTCTCTCCAAGAGACTATATAAAATTTAAAAAGCAGAAACATATTACATAAGTAAATTTTTATTTACTAACCACCCACTAGTATCTTTTTCATCTCAAACATTGGTGCTTCGAATATATATATTCGAACCACTTAGTTGTCCTTTAGTAGCCATTCCATTATGAGTACAACCAACTTCAAACGTCGAGCTCCTAGTAGTGCTCTTATGATAGAGCCAATAGTACAACCAAAAAGTAATGACAAAGAGAGTTGTAGTCAATGGAACCCATAAAAGGAACCAGATATCCATGTTGTCTACTTTGCTGGTTTGTTTTTGAAGCGGTAGGCCACAAAGTTTTTTAATGTAGAATACTGTGTGTGCAGTCATACTTTACGTCAATTTGTAGTGTGGGTTCAAGGTAATGAAAGTGATAGGAAGAGTCTTACCAATGACAGTTCTCACTCTTTATTCTCTATTTACATCAAGCAAATTTGATAAAAATAGGTTAAAAAATTGGTGTTATAATGTTTATTGTGTTAATAAAAGCTCGATTCCAAATAATAATAATAATAATAATAATAACTATGCCAATATAACATAAGCGTACAGTTAAACATTATCAATCAACATTTCACTTTCCAATTACCTCAAATATCATAATACACTTTTCATTTTTTCTTTATATTATGGGCCCAATTGGAATAACTTTTACTTTCGGTTTTTTATAGTAGAAGAAGAGAAGCAAAAACCTGACATTTTCAAATACTATGTGGATTGTATATTTCAGAAGAACTTTTAAATTTAGAAGAACATTTGAGAATGTTTGGTTGAAATATTGTTGAAATATCTTGTAATCATGATATGATATTTGTGCCCTTCTAAGAAACCATTTAAATGTATTTGGTTGAAACATTTTGAATTATCACTATATATCATTTGTATCAGTTGTGAAAAAAAAAAAAAAAAAGAGTTTCATAGAGTGTAATTAATAAAGTGTTAATGGGTATTTAAGGAAGTTGGTCAGGGCCATGGGAAGCCTTTTGAAACAAGGATTCTCTGTCAATGTTGACATGATGCTAATCTTTTTATAAGAACAATTTAAATTTGAGTGATGTATGAGAGAAAAAAAAAATCTATCTTGATCATTCATTTTTTCAAATGTTGATGTGTCATTAGATTATCAAAAGATTAACAAAAAAAATGATGGTAGAGAATCCTCACTCAGCCTTTTGAAAGCCAAAACCAGCAAATTATGAATAACTTTCCATTTGTTGTTATTGTTATTTAATTTTCTTTTATTGTAGTTGTACAATTATTCATTGTCGTGACTGAATGATATAATTCTCAATCAATTGTAAGAACAAATTGTTCTTCTGCTTGAACTAGCAAATAAAAAAAAAAAAAAAAACACAAAAACAAGCTCTCTATTTTAGTGAACAAGAATAGAAGGATTGACAACTATCACTTAAGATACTTTAGATAAAATAGAAATCTTCTTTTTATAGCAACTGATATTTGCATAAACATAAAACCATTTCATAGAGTTAGTACAAAGATTAGGTCTCTCTAAGAGACTACATAAAATTTAAAAAGTACACGCATATTACATAAATAAACTTTGATTTACTAACTATCGACTAACATCTTTTTCATCTTAGACGTTGGTGCTTCGAATGTATATATTCGAACTATCTGGTTATTCTTTAGCAATCATTCTATTATGAGTACAGCCAACTTCAAACGTCGAGCTCCCAATAGTGCTTTTATAATAAAGCCAACTATACAAGCAAAGAGTAATGACAAAGAGAGCTGTGATCAATGGAACCCCTAAAAGGAACCAGATATCCATGTTGTCTACATTGTTGGTTTGTTTTTCAAGTAATAGGCCACAAGGTCTTATAATGCAATATACTATGGTGTGCAGTCAAACTTCACATTAATTTGTGATATGGGTTCTAAATAATGAAAGTGATAGGAATAATCTGACCAATGATAGTTTTCACTCTTTATTCAGTACTTATATCAAGCAAATTTGACAAAAATGGGTTAGGAAAGTGGTGTTATAATGTTTATTGTGTTAATGAAAGCTCGATTCTTAAAAAAAAAAAAAAGAAATAACAATGATAATAACTATACCAAAGTAACATAAGCCTACGGTTAAACATTACCAGTCAACTTGTCATTTTTCAATTACCTCAAATATCATAATGCCCTTTTTGTTTTTTCTCTATATTATGAGTCCGATTGAGATAACTTTTACTTTTGGTTTTTGACAGTAAAAGAAGAGTAACAAAAGCCTGAGCTTTACAAATACTATTTGGATTGTATATTTTAGAATAACTTTTAAATTTATAAGAGCATTTGAGATTGTTTGACTAAAATACTGCTAAAATATCTTCTAATCATGATATGATTTTTATGCCATTCTAGGAAACCTTTTAAATGTGTATGATTGAAATATTTCGAATTATCACTATATTATTTGTACCATTAGTGAGGAAAAAAAAAAAAAGAGTTTTACAGAGTGCTAGTAATGAAGTGTTAATGGGTGTTTAAGGAAGTGGATCAAGGCCATGAGAAGCCTTTTGAATGCCTAAATTAGCAACTTATGAATCACTTTCCATTGGTAGTTATTGTTATTTGATTTCCTTTTATTGTAGTTGTACAGTTATTCATTGTTGTGACTGAATGATATAATTCTCAATCAATTACAAAAATAAATTGTTCTTCTGCTTGAAGTAGCAAAAAAAAAAACAAAACAAGACAAAACAAAACATAAACAAGCTTTCTGTTTTAGTGAACAAAAACAGAAGTATTGACAAATAACTCTTAAGCAACTTTAGATAAAATAGAAATCTTCTTTTTATAACAATTTATACTTACATAAACATAAACACATTTCATAGAGGTAGTGCAAAGCTTAAGTCTCTCTAAGAGACTACATAAAATTTAAAAAGTACACATATATTACATAAATAAACTTTTATTTACTAACCACTCATTAGCATCTTTTTCATCTTAGACATTAGTGCTTCGAATGTATATATTCAAATCATCTGGTTGTCCTTTAACAACCATTCCATTGCGAGTATAGCCAATTTCAAGCGTCAAGCTCCCAATAGTGCTCTAATGATAAAGCCAACAGTACAAGCAAAGAGCAATGACAAAAAGAGTTGTAGTTAATAAAACCACTAAAAGGAACCAGATATCCATGTTGTCTACTTTGTTAGTTTGTTTTTAAAGTAGTAGGCCACAATGTCTTATAATGCAGTGTACTGTGGTGTGTAGTCAAACTTCGCATTAATTTGTGGTACATGTTCTAAATAACGAAAGTGATAGGAACTGTCTTGCTAATGGTAGTTCTCACTTTTTATTCTCTACTTATATCAAGCAAATTTGATAAAAATGGATTAAAAAATTGGTGTTGTGATATTTATTGTGTTAATGAATGCTCAATTCCCCAAAAAAAAATAATGATAATAACTATACCAAAGTAACATAAGCCTACGGTTAAACATCACTGGCCAACATGTCGCTTTCTAACTATCTCAAATATCACAATACACTCTTTGTTTTTTTGTCTATATTTTAAATTTGATTAGGATAACTTTTATTTTTACTTTTGACAGTAGAAGAAGAGAGACAAAAGCTTGAGCTTTTCAAATATTGTTTAGATTGTATATTTCAAAAGAACTTTTAGATTTAGAAGAGCATTTGAGATTGTTTGGGTGAAATATTGATGAAATATCTTCTAATCATGATGTGATTTTTATGTCCTTCTAGAAAAGCTTTTAAATGTGTTTGGTGGAAATATTTTAAATTGTCACTATATATTGTTTGTACCGTTTGTTAAAGAAACAAAAAAAAAAAAAAAGAGAGAGAGAGAGAGAGATCTTTACAGAGTACTAGTAATGAAGTGTTAATAGATGTTTAAAAAAGTTTGTTGAGGCCATGGGAAGCCTTTCGAAAGCCTAAACCAGCAAATTGTGAATAACTTCTCATTGATTGTTATTGGTATCTGATTTCCTTTTATTGTAATTGTACAGTTATTCATTGTTGTGACTAAATAATATAATTCTCAATCAATTGCAAGAATAAATTGTTCTTCTGCTTTAGCAAGCAAAAAAAAAATCAAAACCAAACAAGCTCTCTATTTTAATGAACAAAAATAGAAGCGTTGACAAATATCACTTAAGCAACTTTAGATAAACTAAAAATCTTCTTTTTATAACAACTGATACTTACATAAACATATACACATTCTATAAAGATAGTACAAAGCTAAAGTCTCTCCAAGAAACTATATAAAATTTAAAAAGCACAAACATATTACATAAATAAACTTTAATTTACTAACCGCCCACTCGTATCTTTTTATCTCAGACGTTGGTGCTTTAAATGCATATATTCGAACCGCCTGGTTGTCCTTCAACAGCCATTCCGTTGCGAGTATAGCTAACTTCAAGCATCGAGGTACCAGTACTACTTTTTTGATAGAGCAAACAACACAAGCAAAAAGCAATGACAAAGAGAGTTATGATTAATGAAACCCCTAAAAGGAACCAGATATCCATGTTATCTACTTTGCTAGTTTGTTTTTGAAACAGTAGGCCACAAAGTTTTATAATGCAGTGTACTGTGATGTGCAGTCAAACTTCATATTAATTTATGGTGTGAGTTCTAAGTAATGAAAGTAATAGGAATTGTCTTACCAATGGTAGTTCTCATTATTTATTCTTTACTTATTTCAAGCAAACTGAACAAAAATGTATTAGAAAACTCATGTTGTAATGTTTATTGTGTTAATGAAAACTCAATTTCAAAAAATAATAAAAATAATAATGATAAGAACTATACCAAAGTAACATAAGCCTACGGCTAGACATCACTGGTCAACATGTCGCTTTCTAATTACCTCTAATATCACAATACACTCTTTGTTTTTTCTCTATATTATGGTTCTAATTGAGATCACTTTTACTTTCGGCTTTTGACAATAGAATAGTAGAAGCAGAAGCCTGAGCTTTTCAAATACTATTTGGATTGTATATTTCTAAAGAACTTTTATATTTAGAGAAACATTTGAGACTGTTTTGTTAAAATATTACTGAAATATCTTTTAATAATGATATGATTTTGTGCCCTTCCGGAAACGCTTTTTAAATGTGTTTAGTTGAAATATTTTAAATTATCACTATATTATTTGTATCATTTGTCAAAAAAAAAAAAAAAAAAACAGAGCTTATAGAATGCTAGTAATGCAGTGTTAATAAGTGTCTAAGGAAGTTGGTCGAGGCCATGGGAAGCCTTTAAAAAGCCAGGACTAGCAAATTGTGAATTCATTTCCATTGGTTGTTATTGTAATTTGATTTTCTTTTATTGTAGTTGTACAATTATTTATTGTTGTTGTACAATTATTTATTGTTATGACTGAATGATATAATTCTCAATCAATTGCAATAATAAATTGTTCTTTTGCTTGAACTAGGATATAAAAAAAAAAATTAAAAAAAAAAGAGGAAAAACTAGCTCTCTATTTTAGTGAACAAAAACAGAAGCATTGACAAATATCTATTAAGCAACTTTAGATAAAATAGAAATCTTTATTTTATAATAACTAATATTTACATAAATATAAACACATTCCATGGAGACAATACAAAACTCAAGTCTCTCCAAGAGACTACATAAAATTTAAAAAGCACACACATATTACATAAATAAATTTTTATTCACTAACAACCTATTAGCATCTTTTTCATCTCAGATGTTGGTGTTTTGAATGTTTATATTCAAACCACCTGGTTGTCATTCAATAGTCATTCCATTGCGAGTACAACCAACTTTAAGTGTCAAACTCCTAGTACTGCTCTTATGATAGAGCCAACAGTACAAACAAAGAGCAATGACAAAGAGAGCTATGGTCAATGGAACCCCTGAAAGGAGCCAGATATTCATGTTGTCTACTTTGCTTGTTTGTTTTTAAAGCAGTAGGCCACAAGGTCATATAATACAGCGTATTGTGGTGTGCAGTCAAACTTTACATTAATTTGTGGTGTGAATTCTAAGTAATGAAAGTGATAAGAACTATCTTGCCAATGACAATTCTTACACTTTATTCTCTACCTATATCTGGCAAATTTGACAGTTTTATCTTGCCAATGACAGTTCTTACTATTTATTCTCTACCTATATCAAGCAAATTTGACAAAAATGGGATAGAAAATTAATTTTGTAATGTTTATTATGTTAATGAAAGCTCGATTCCAAAAAAATATAATAATGATAATAACTATACCAAAATAACATAAGCCTACGGTTAAACATCACCGGTCAACATATCGCTTTCCAAATACTTCAAATTACAAACACTTTTTGTTTTTTCTCTATATTATAGGTCTAATTAGGATAACTTTTACTTTAACTTTTGATAGTAGCAGAAGAGAAACAGAAGTCTGAGCTTTTCAAATCCGGTTTGGATTGTATATTTCATAAAAGCTTTTAGATTTATAAGAGCTTTTAAAACTGTTTGGTTAAAATATTGTTTAAATCTCTTCTAATCATGATTTAACTTTTATACCATCTTAGAAGAGCTTTTAAAGATGTTTGGTTGAAATATTTCAAATTATCATTACATATTATTTGTACCATTTTGGGGGAAAACAGAGCCTCACAGAGTGCTAGTAATAAAGTGTTCATGTGTATCTAAAGAAGTTGGGCAAGGCTATGGAAAGCCTTTCAAAAGCCAGAACTAACAAATTATGAATCACTTTCCATTAGCTGTTATTATTTGATTGCCTTTAATTATAGTTGTGTATAGTTATTCATTGTTGTGATTGAATGGTATAATTCTTAATCAATTGTAAGAATAAATTGTTATTCTACATGAACCAGCCAAAAAAAAAAAAAAAACAAGTTTTTTATTTTAGTGAGCAAAAACAGAGGCATTAACTAACATCACTTGAGCAACTTTAGATAGAATAGAAATATTCTTTTTATAATAACTGATACTTACATAAACATAAACACATTTCATGGATATAGTGCAAAGCTCAAGTCTCTTTAAGAGACTACATAAAATTTACAAAGCATAGACATATTTAAAAAGCACATGCATGACATAAATAAACTTTTATTTACTAACCACCCTTAAGCAACTTTTATATCTCAAACGTAGGTGCTCCATATGTGTATATCCGAGCTACCTGGTTGTTCTTCAATAGCCTTTCCATTGCGAGTATAGCCTACTTCAAATGTCGATCTCCTAGCAGTGCTTTTTTGACAAAGCTAATAGTAGAAGCAAAGAGCAATGACAAAGAGAGTTGTGGTCAATGTAAACTCTAAGAAGAACTAGATGTCCATGTTGTCTACTATGCTAGTTTGTTTTTGAAGAGGTATAACTAGCCAACCTCAAAGTTTTATAATGCAGAATACTGTGGTGTGTAGTCAAACTTCACATTAATTTTGTGATGTAAGTTCCAAGTAATGAAAGTGATAGAAACTGCCTTACCAGTGATAGTTCCCACTCTTTATTATTTACCTATATTAAGCAAATTTGAGAAAAATGGGTTAAAAAACTAGTGTTGTAATGTTTATTATGGCAATGAAAGCTCGATTCTTCAAAAAAATAAAAAATAATGATAATACTCATAATAAAGTAACATAAGCATATGGTTAAACATTATCAGTCAACATGTTGTTTTCTAACTACCTCAAATATCACAACACACTATTTGTTTTTTCTCTATATTATGGGTCCGATTGGGTAACTTTTACTTTTGACTTTTGATAGTAGAAGAAGAGAAGCAAATGCCTAATCTTTTCAAACACTATTTAGATTGTACATTTCAGAAAAGCTTTTAGATTTAGAAGAGCATTCAAAAATGTTTGGTTGAAATATTGCTAAAATCTCTTTTGATCATGATATGACTTTTATGCCATTCTAGAAATGTTTTTAAATGTGTTTGGTTGAAATATTTTAAATTATCATTATACAATATTTGTACAATTTACAAAAAAAAAAAAAAAAAAAAAAAGCTTCATAGAGTGCTAGTAATGAATTGTTAATGGTGTATAAAGAAACTGGTTGAGGCCATGGGAAGCCTTTCGAAAGCTAGAACCAACAAATTGTGAATCACTTTCCATTAGTTGGTATTGTTATTTGATTGTCTTTAATTGTAGTTGTACAATTATTCATTGTTATGACTGAATGAAATATTTTTCAATCAATAATAGGAATAATTGTTCTTCTACGTGAACCGACAAAAAAGCCAAAAACAAGCTCAGATTGTGCATGTTCAGCATGAATAGAAATAATTGTCTCTGTTCTAGTGAACAAAAACAGAGACATTAACAAATATCACTTGAGTAACTTTAGATAAAATAGAAATATTCTTTTTATAATAGCTTATACGTACATAAACATAAACACATTCCATGGAGACAGTGCAAAGCTCAAGTCTTCTTAAGAGACTACAAAAAATTTAGAAAGCATGGACATATTTAAAAAGCACATGCATTACATAAATAAACTTTTATTTACTAACCACCCTCAAGCAACTTTTATATCTCAAACGTAGGTGCTCCACATGTGTATATCCAAGCCACCTGGTTGTTCTTCAGTAGCCTCTCCAAGGCGAGTATAACCTACTTCAAGTGTCGATCTCCTAGCAGTGCTCTTATGACAATGCTAATAGTAGAAGCAAAGAGCAATGACAAAGAGAGTTGTGGTCAATGTAAACTCTAAGAAAAACTAGATGTCCATGTGGTCTACTTTGCTAGTTTGTTTTTGAAGAAGTATAACTAGCCAACCTCAAAGTTTTATAATGCAGAATACTTTGGTGTGTAGTCAAACTTCACATTAATTTTGTGATGTAAGTTCTAAGTAATGAAAGTGATGGAAACTGCCTAACCAGTGATAGTTTCCACTCTTTATTCTTTACCTATATCAAGCAAATTTGAGAAAAATGGGCTAAAAAACTAGTGTTGTAATGTTTATTATGATAATGAAAGCTCGATTCTTCAAAAAAAGAAAAAATAAATAATATAAATACTCATAATAAAGTAACATAAGTTTATGGTTAAACATTATCAGTCAACAGGTTGTTCTCCAACTACCTCAAATATCACAACACACTATTTGTTTTTTCTCTATATTATGGGCCCGATTGAGATAACTTTTACTTTTAACTTTTGATAGTAGAAGAAGAGAAGCAAATGCCTAATCTTTTAAAACACTATTTAGATTGTACATTTCAGAAAAGCTTTTAGATTTAGAAGAGCATTTGAAAATGTTTGGTTGAAATATTGCTAAAATCTCTTTTGATCAAGATATTACTTTTATGTCATTCTAGAAAAGTTTTAAACCTGTTTGGTTGAAATGTTTTAAATTATCATTATACAATATTTGTACCATTTACGAAAAAAAAAAAAAAAAAAAAAAGCTTCATAGAGTGCTAGTAATGAAGTGTTAATGGTGTATAAAGAAATTGGTTGAGGCCATAGGAAGCCTTTCAAAAGTCAGAACCAACAAATTGTGAATCACTTTCCATTGGTTGGTATTGTTATTTGATTGTCTTTAATTATAGTTGTACAATTATTAATTGTTGCGACTAAATGATATATTTTTTAATCAATAACAAGAATAATTGTTCTTCTGCGTGAATCGGCAAAAAAAGAAAAAACAAGCTCAGATTGTGCATGTTTTGCATGAGCAGAAATAATTGTCTCTGTTCTAGTGAACAAAAACAGAGACATTAACAAATATCACTTGAGTAACTTTAGATAAAATAGAAATATTCTTTTTATAATAACTTACACGTACATAAATATAAACACATTTCATGGAGACAGTGCAAAGCTCAAGTCTCCTTAAGAGACTACATAAAATTTACAAAGCATAGACATATTTAAAAAGCATATGCATTACATAAATAAACTTTTATTTACTAACCACCCTCAAGCAACTTTTATATCTCAAACGTAGGTGCTCCACATGTGTATATCCGAGCAACCTGGTTGTTCTTCAGTAGCCTCTCCATTGCGAGTAAGGCCTACTTCAAGTGTCGATCTCCTATCAGTGCTCTTATGACAAAACTAATAGTAAAAGCAAAGAGCAATGACCAAGAGAGTTGTGGTCAATGTAAACTCTAAGAAGAACTAGATGTCCATGTTGTCTACTTTGCTAGTTTGTTTTTGAAGAGGTATAACTAGCCAACCTCAAAGTTTTATAATGTAGAATACTGTGGTGTGTAGTCAAACTTCACATTAATTTTGTGATGTAAGTTCTAAGTAATGAAAGTGATGGAAACTGCCTTATTGGTGATAGTTCCCACTTATTATTCTTTACCTATATCAAACAAATTTGAGAAAAATGGGATAAAAAAACTAGTGTTGTAATGTTTATTATGGTAATCAAAGCTCGATTCTTCAAAAAAAGAAAAAATAAATAATGATAATACTTATAATAAATTAACTTAAGCCTATGGTTAAACATTATCAATCAACATGTTGTTTTCCAACTACCTCAAATATCACAACACACTATTTGTTTTTTTTTTATATTATGGGTCTGATTGGGATAACTTTTACTTTTGACTTTTGATAGTAGAAGAGGAGACGCAAATGGCTAATCTTTTCAAACACTGTTTAGATTGTGCATTTCAGAAAAGCTGTTAGATTTAGAAGAGCAATTGAAAATGTTAGGTTGAAATATTGCTAAAATCTCTTTTGATCATGATATGAATTTTATGCCATTCTAGAAAAGTTTTTAAACGTGTTTGGTTGAAATATTTTAAATTATCATTATACAATATTTGTACGATTTACGAAAAAAAAAAAAAAAAAAAAAAAGCTTCATAGAGTGCTAGTGATGAAGTGTTAATGGTGTATAAAGAAATTGGTTGAGGTCATGGGAAGTCTTTCGAAAGCCAGAACTAACAAATTGTGAATCGCTTTCCATTGATTGGTATTGTTATTTGATTGGCTTTAATTGCTGTTGTACGATAATTCATTATTGCGACTGAATGATATATTTTTCAATCAATAACAGGAATAATTGTTCTTCTGCATGAACCGACAAAAAAGACAAAAACCAGCTCAGATTGTGCATGTTCTGCATGAATGGAGATAATCGTCTCTGTTCTAGTGAACAAAAACAGAGACATTAACAAATATCACTTGAGTAACTTTAGATAAAATAGAAATATTATTTTTATAATAACTTATACGTACATAAACATAAACACATTTCATGGAGATAGTGTAAAGCTCAAGTCTTCTTAAGAGACTACATAAAATTTACAAAGCATAGACATATTTAAAAAGCACGTGCATTACATAAATAAACTTTTATTTACTAACTACCCTCAAGCAACTTTTATATCTGCAACGTAAGTGCTCCACATGTGTATATCCAAGCCACCTGGTTATTCTTCAACAGCCTCTCCATTGCGAGTATAATGTACTTCAAGTGTCGATCTCCTAGCAGTGCTCTTATAACAAAGCTAATAGTAGAAACAAAGCGCAATGACAAAGAGAGTTGGGGTCAATGTAAACTCTAAGAAGAACTAAATGTCCATGTTGTCTACTTTGCTAGTTTGTTTTTGAAGAGGTATAACTAGCCAACCTCAAAGTTTTATAATGCAGAATACTTTGGTGTGTAGTCAAACTTCACATTAATTTTGTGATCTAAGTTCTAAGTAATGAAAATTATGGAAACTGTCTTACCAGTGATAGTTCCCACTCTTTATTCTTTACTTATATCAAGCAAATTTGAGAAAAATTGGTTAAAAAACTAGTGTTGTAATGTTTATTATGGTAATGAAAGTTCGATTCTTCCAAAAAAAGAAAAGATAAATAATGATAATACTCATAATAAAGTAACATAAGTCTATGGTTAAATATTATCAGTAAACATATTGTTTTCCAACTACCTTAAATATCACAACACACTATTTGTTTTTTCCCTATATTATGGGTCTGATTGGGATAACTTTTACTTTTGACTTTTGATAGTAGAAGAAGAGAAGCAAATGTCTAATCTTTTCAAACACTGTTTAGATTGTACATTTCAGAAAAGTTTTTAGATTTAGAAAAGCATTTGAGAATATTTGGTTAAAATATTGCTAAAATCTCTTTTGATCATGATATGACTTTTATGCCCTTCTAGAAAAGTTTTTAGGCGTGTTTGGTTGAAATATTTTAAATTATCATTATACAATATTTGTACCATTTACGAAAGAAAAAAAAAAAAGCTTCATAGAGTGCTAATAATGAAATGTTAATGGTGTATAAAGAAATTGGTTGAGGCCATGGGAAGCCTTTCGAAAGCCAAAACCAACAAATTGTGAATCACTTTCCATTGGTTGGTATTGTTATTTGATTGTCTTTAATTGTTGTTGTACAATTATTCATTATTGCGACTGAATGATATATTTTTCAATCAATAACAGGAATAATTGTTCTTCTACGTGAACCGACAAAAAAGACAAAAACAAGCTCAGATTGTGCATGTTCTGCATGAACAGAAATAATTGTCTCTATTCTAGTGAACAAAAACAGAGACATTAACAAATATCACTTGAGTAACTTTAGATAAAATAGAAATATTATTTTTATAATAACTTATACGTACATAAATATAAACACATTCCATGGAGACAGTGCAAAGCTCAAGTCTCCTTAAGAGACTACATAAAATTTACAAAACATAGACATATTTAAAAAGCACGTGCATTACATAAATAAACTTTTATTTACTAACCACCCTCAAGCAACTTTTATATCTCAAACGTAAGTGCTCCACATGTGTATATCCGAGCCACCTGGTTGTTCTTCAACAGCCTCTCCATTGCGAGTATAGCCTACTTCAAGTGTCGATCTCCTAGCAGTGCTTTTATGACAAAGCTAATAGTAGAAGCAAAGAGCAATGACAAAGAGAGTTGTGGTCAATGTAAACTCTAAGAAGAACTAAATGTCCATCTTGTCTACTTTGCTAGTTTGTTTTTGAAGAGGTATAACTAGCCAACCTCAAAGTTTTATAATGCAGAATACTTTGGTGTGTAGTCAAACTTCACATTAATTTTGTGATGTAAGTTCTAAGTAATGAAAGTGATGGAAACTGCCTTACCAATGATAGTTCCCACTCTTTATTCTTTACCTATATCAAGCAAATTTGAGAAAAATTGGTTAAAAAACTAGTGTTGTAATGTTTATTATGGTAATGAAAGTTCGATTCTTCAAAAAAAGAAAAAATAAATAATGATAATACCCATAATAAAGTAACATAAATCTATAGTTAAACATTATCAGTAAACATGTTGTTTTCCAACTACCTCAAATATCACAACACACTATTTGTTTTTTCTCTATATTATGGGCCGATTGGGATAACTTTTACTTTTGACTTTTGATAATAGAAGAAGTGAAGCAAATGTCTAATCTTTTCAAACACTATTTAGATTGTACATTTCAGAAAAGTTTTTAGATTTAAAAAAGCATTGGAGAATATTTGGTTGAAATATTACTAAAATCTCTTTTGATCATGATATGACTTTTATGCCCTTCTAGAAAAGTTTTTAGGCGTGTTTGGTTGAAATATTTTAAATTATCGTTATATAATATTTGTACCATTTACGAAAGAGAAAAAAAAAAAAAAAAAAAAAAAGCTTCATAGAGTGTTAGTAATGAAGTGTTAATGGTTCATAAAGAAATTGGTTGAGGCCATGGGAAGCCTTTCGAATGCCAGAACTAACAAATTGTGAATCACTTTCCATTGGTTGGTATTGTTATTTGATTGTATTTAATTGTAGTTATACAATTATTCATTGTTGCGACTGAATAATATATTTTTCAATCAATAATAGGAATAATTGTTCTTCTGCGTGAACCGACAAAAAAGACAAAAACAAGCTCAACTTGTGCACGTTCTGCATGAACAGAAATAATTGTCTCTAACAGAGACAATTAAAAACCGAAATAATTGTCTCTGTTCTATTAAACAAAAACAGAGACATTAACAAATATCGCTTGTGTAACTTTAGATTAAATAGAAATATAACAACTGATACTTACATAAACATAAACATATTTTATGAAGGCAGTCTAAAGCTCAAGCCCCCTCCAGAGACTACATAAAATTTAAAAAGCACATATATTACATATATAAACTTTTATTTACTAACCATCTGCAAGCAGCTTTTTCATCTCAGGCATTGATCTTTCGATTGTGCATGGTCAAACCACCTAGTTGTTTATCAATAGTCGTTTCATTGCAAGTACAACCCACTTCAAGCGTGGAGCTCCCAATAGTGTTCTTATGATAGAGCCAACTAGACAAGCAAAAAGTAATGGTAAAGAGAGTTACAGTCAGTGTAATCTCTAAGAAGAACCATATATCAATTTGTTGGCTTGTTTTTAAAGGGTATAACCAACCAGCCTGAAGGTCTTATAATGCAGCCTCCTGTGGTGTGCAATCACTCTTCACGTTAATTTTGTGGTGTAGGTTTTGAGGAATGAAAGTGATGGAAACTACCTTGTTAGTAATTTTCACTCTTTATTCCCTACTTATATCAAGTAAATTTGACAAAAATGGGTTAAAAAACTGGTGTTGTAATGTTTATTGTGTTAATGAAAGCCCAAATTTAATGATAATAATAATAATAATGCTAATAACCATACCAAAGTAACATAAGCATTTAATTAAACATCACCCGTCAACATGTTACTTTTTAACTATCTCAAATATTACAAGTCAAAACCCACTCTTTGTTTTTTCTTTATATAACACACCTACTGTCACTATGAAGAATCCTCAATTATTGGATTTTTTAAAATAATAATAATAATAATAATAACTCATTTACTATGTAGAAATTGAGATTTTATCCATCATTTTATTTTTCGAAATTGTAGAAATGAGAAATGAGTCAATGGCTAGGGTTTCTAAATGGATAGTCATGTTCAATCAATTATATTTTTTTTAAAAAAAATATTAAATAAATTTATTTACCAAGTACAAATTATATATTATATTATAAATGGGGATGGAAGTGGCTTGCCCCATCCCTCCCTCATTTGGATTTAGGGATGAATTTCCATCCTCTCCAACTATCCCCCTCCTCTTAACATAGGGATGGGGATTTTAGGGTTCCGCTAATAACTCTACTGATAAGAGAAGTCGTATATTGAATTAGATGTTGTCTATCTAATTTATGTTAAATATGAAAGGCAAGACTGATAATGAGTTAGTTTATAAGTTTCTGAACAACTAGAAACCCAACTATGTTTGTCCACACATTTAGTGTACACAGTTTAATATCCGAATATGAGTGTAACAACCCTAAAATGGGTTAGACCTATTAGGACAAGAATTAGTACTTAAGAGACCCAAAAATTTAACACTCAAATTTATTTAATTGAAAATGTTATGATTTGGACTCAAATTAAATTGTTTCTAGACTAATTTTCATTATTCAAGAGTTAGGGCCCAAAACTTAGAAAATTTTCTTTCAAACCCAAAGGCAAGCTTAAGCCCAAGTGTTTTTAATTAAGAAAATATTGCTAAGTGAAATCCGACGAATTACTAAATGAGCCCGTTGAATCAAGCTCTAGTATGGGTTAAGAGAAAGAAAATAATTACTAAAGGAACTTTTCAGACTTGCTAAATAAGCTCAATAGTCATGGGTTAGTTATTTATGTGTTAATGTATAAAAATGATTAATCAAATCCGATTATACTTAAAAGGCCAAATATTATTATTATTATAAATGGACCAATATGGCTTTCTTAATGAGCCCAACATTTTATAAATTTTGTTAGTTTAAATTCACCCCATTGATTTGCTAAATACACCCCACGTGTGTTTTTTTAATAACAGAGATGTTGTAAAAGGGAAATTACTTGAAGTTTGAGAATCTTATAACTAAATAAATACAACCCCCAATTAAAATATTGAAGATCTCCGGTTATTTAAATTGTTAAACTGGTATTTTCAAAAAAAAAAAAAAAAAAAAAAAAATTGTTAAACTAATTAGTCTAATTAATTAGAAAATGGTTCTCCACTTATGAGAAAATTATTGTGAATGATACGAAAACCAAAATTCATTTAAATACCAATAAAGATTCAAAACAAAGTATAAAAGGCTTACAACACTTACATGTTCAAACTCTAAAACCTCTTCACACAAGTGATATCATATTAACAATGATTTTCCAGTTAGATTAAAGGATACTTTTTCTATTGCGCAAACCTTCCATATTTTCCAACAAAAATTAAAAATACTTCAAAATGGCAATCTCTCCCTGCACAGTCACTTGTCAGACAACAACTGGGCAGCCACCAACCCTCCAATCCCATTAGTGACTGCCAAGTGAAGTGGATTTCTTCCAGCTTTTGTCTTTGACAAGGCTGACCTGGGGCCCCATTTTCAGAAGTTCCAATACTGTCTCAATGTTCCCTGTTGCTAAAACGTGTAAGGAACTCAACCCTTGCAAAGCCTGGCTTTTGGCTACTTTCACAAAATCATAGCCTTCTATAATGGCTTTAACAAGATCCTGCCTCAAAATAGTCAAGCTATGTCATAATACACCATCTATAAACTTAATATTCTACACAAAGGAAAAGGTCTAACATCAGACCTATCTATAATTATCATAATGATTCAAATACTTCCCTAGCCTCCTTATCATCTGTGTATCACAATACTAATTCTACATCTACTACTGTGTATAGTTAAAATCTATAAGACTTTCACCACTGAAATTTTGTACTCTCATTCTTCATCATCATAATCTTCCTCTTCCTCATCCATCCTTCTACTTAAGTTGGATCAATCACCGATTTTATGTTAGGCATTGGCCAATCAGATAGTTCTTCACCCTTCATTTCAGGAGTAATCTTTGTTGTTAAACTAGCTGGAGCAGGATTAGGAGCAGAGCCAGCAGGGACCGGCATGGTCATCAAGTCCCCATTCTCATACGTTAAGGTCAAAGTTTCTAATTGGTACAGAAGTATTTTTTCCAACAGGTTCTTCAACAATGTCTTGACTTTCAGGGCTTTGATTGTGCTTGTCTTGATGATCTGAAGTATCTGGATCATCTTCTAAAAGACGCAACCGTAAAATTTTACCAGTTACCTACTGAATTAATGATAATCTAATAAAAGCAATCAATTAGACACTTTTTTTTTTGTTTTTAATCAATAGGCATTAATATGTATAGAAAAGAACGACTAACCATCCTGCTCCTTTTGAACTCATCATCATGTCTTCATCATCAACTTTCCTGTGAGAAGGATTAAAACGTTGTTAGTCATCAAATATGTCAATACTCTTCGTTGACTTGACTGACAAGAAAACATGAAAACATGATCCCAAACCTTTTCATGTCACTGTGCATTAAAAAGAATTAAAAACAAAGAAAAAAGAAAGTAGAGGAAAGAGAAAGAAAAAAGTTGGATGAGCAATTAATGAACTCTTTGCCCTCCCATGTAATCCCACCATGGTAGCTGGGAATGTGAGATACCATGCAAGCTGGATGTAAAACATCATGGATTAGGTTTTGAATCCCTACCAAGTCTCTTTGAACACAGGATTGGAAATTTTTAATCCAATTCTGTCAAATTTCTAATGTGACAAACACACCCTTAATGTCTTACTTTCTAAGAACATCTCTAATACAGTTATCTACTTAGGTTCAATTTCTTATCACATAGGAATGAGGCAAAAGAATCCTCTCCAATGCAATTGGAATTGATGTGGTAAAAAAAATTTAGATAATATAGAGATGAGTTTCTTAATTGAAAAACTTACTAGGAAATGCTAACTAAGATTTCTCACTCTTTCTAACCAACTAAAAATTGTGAAATTTATTTCATTCTCTCTCCTATTAATTGTAAAATATCAAAAGAGAGAAAGAAAAAGATATATTTTATCGTGATTGATCAAAAGTTGATATATTTTGCTTTAAGTATTGAAGGAGAGAATATGCATTTCTATATTTTTTTTATCTAGGTGGATCCATATTAAAAAAAAAAAAAAAATTGTTAATGTGCATAAATAGAAATTGAAAAAACAAATGGCATAAGAGAATTGGATATGCTCTGCTCCTCTCTATTGGTGAACGTTTCCATCTAACTACATTAAATGGAGAAGACCAACGGGTGCCAAAATCATCCAAAACATCTAACACTTAATCTCTTACCTTCTAATCTTATCTATTTGAAAACATTTCCACTAACCATATTAAATGGAGAAGAGCAACGAGCATCAAAGTTGTCCAAAACGCCTTAACTTAGCCTTATCTTCTAATCTTATCTATTTGTAAATATTTCCATCTAACCATATTAAATAGAGAAGACCAATGGGTCCTAAAGTTGTCCAAAACGCCTTACCTTTAATGTCTGCCCTTCTAATCTTATTTATCTATAAACATTTCCATCTAACAATATTAAATGGAAAAGACCAACAGACTGCCAAAGTTTTCCTAAAAGCTTTTCATGTGGGATGGGAAAAGAAATGAGAATGACGTTGGAATGGATGTTGATTTGATAAGATTGTATTGGGTTAAAAAATTACTATATCATATTTGATATAACTTGGGATTTGATTAAATTTATATTATATTATGTTTTGTATTGTTTGGATTGAATTGAAATAAAATTAATTTAAACATTTCATTTTATAACCCAAATTATATTATACATAAAGTTAATAGCGTTTTATATAAAAGAAATTCTATAAATTATTTTATAATTCAAAAAAGTTATACTAATTTTTTTAGAATTATATTATTTTAACGTATGACTAAATAGAGAATAATTTTGAAATAATTCTTATTTGAATAATAACATTATTCAAGAGTGAAGGGAGTATTTTATTTATTTATTTATTTTGAGTTTAGGGAAAATTAAATAAAAAATAGTAAAAAAGAAGTAAAAGCTAAAAGAGAAAGAAAGCTCGTGTCAGTGTGCATTAAAGAGAATTAAAGAAATAATAATAAAAGAAGGTCGAGGAAAGAGAAGGAAAAAAGTTAGAAGCAATTAATGAACTCATTTCCCTTTCACATACAGTGGAGGAAAAGAATCCTCTCCAATGTAATTCGAGTTGATGTGGCAAAGAAAAAAATAAAAATAAAAGAAAGAAAGAAATATGGGGAGGATTTCTGAAAAGAGAAACTCACTTAGACATATTGATTAAGATTTTTCACTCTTTTTAATCAATTAAAAATAGTAAAATTTATCTCATTTTTTTTCCTCTTAATTATAAAATATAAAATATGAAGAAAAAAAACATATATTTTATTATGATTTGTTAAAAGTTGATTTATGTTTTACTTTAAATAATTGCACTGGATAAGAGAATATGTATTTCCATATATTTTTTTGCCAAAGTGAATCCATATTAAAAAATAAAATATTATTAATGTATCATAAATAGAAACTTAGAATAAAAAAAAAAAAAACATAAAAGCATTGGAGATACTCTAATCCTATCTATTTGTAAACATCTCCATCTAACCATATTAAATGGAGAAGACCAGCAAGCACCAAAGTAAGCCAAAACGCTTCACGTTTAATGTCTTACCTTATAACCTTATCTATTTGAAAGCATTTCCATCTAACTATATTGAATGGAGAAGACCAACAAGCGCCACCAAAGTTGTCCAAAATGCCTTAACTTTAATACCTTATCTTATCTATTTGTAAATATTTCCATCTAACTATATTAAATCGAGAAGACCAACGGGTGCTAAAGTTTTCCAAAACGTCTTACCTTTAATGTCTTCCCTTCTAACCTTATTTATCTGTAACATTTCCCTGCAATTCAATGTATTATTTTTATCAAATAGCCAAAGTGAGACCAGGATACATGTTTCATAGTTTGACCCTTGGTTTAGGGTGATTATACAGGTTCACCAACCGAGTTGAAGCATAGCATTTAACAATGCCTTTTGTTTGATTTCAGGGGACTGAAGATTACATATATGTTGCTTGCAATGTATCAAACTGGAAACTGGACAGTCAGACTACAGATGAAGCCGTATTTTTGAATGTGAAATAAATAAAAACAGTATAATGTAATTAGTATTTCAACCATAATTTAATGGACTTCTTTGTTGATTATACCAACTTTATTATATGGTTATAACTAAGTGAAACCTTTCTAGAACATGCATGCTGATGAATTAGTTTGTGAAAACTTGGGGAAAAAAAAACCTTGCACTCAGCAATTCATGAATCAAATATGATCATTTGTATTACATTCTAACACAAAGGTCACGACATGAACTAATATACTATCTAATAACTTCTAAAAATCCAAGAAAATGTATTTATAAATAAATACAACCATAAAAATTATAAGTTCTTAAGAATATTTAAATGACATATAGTTTTATTTTCTGAAGAACCGAAAAATATTGTCGAAATGTTAATCCATCCTACAATACACGATGAGAATCTAAGTTATCTAGTGTGTGTTTAGTCTCTACATGTTGTAATATATAAGGATGGTAATGGGTAAAGTTCCCTCTCCATACCCATTTATATTTAGAAACCATCATTATCCCATCTTACTTACCTATTCATAATAATTATTTATTAAATGAATAAATGTATAACATGATAAATTTGTTATGATATAAAAAGTATTTCCATGAAAATATTGAAAATCGTCTCATAAACATAGATACATGTAAATCTACAATAATAAATTCACTCACATAAACATAAATGTGCAAAGTAACAATATAAAAGTGTTTAATGCTATGTGTCTAACTGTCATATTTATTTTTCAATTGTCTTTTCAAATTCCATTTAACATCTACTCCCGAAGATGCTGACAAACCATCTAAGGATTTTGCAAGTTGCAAAATTTAAAAACCAACAAAAAAAATAAATGCCTAGTATAAGTGAAAGAGAAGTAAAACTATTGTAGGATGAATATACAAATATATATATATATATATTTCAAATTACATAGATTTATCCTTAATTTTATTTTAAAAAATAGATAATAAAAACATAAAAGTTATATCTTTAAGTGGGGCAAGAAGTATAAAATCAGTCTTCATTGTGGATTTTACTATTTGTCTGCATCCTCACCCAAAAGGATTGCAAAGTAACTCTTTTGGGATTTTCATGACTTGTTTTTAGGAGATTTCATACTCATATAAATAAAAGAGATTTATTTTTAGTTGGAAATTTGCATTCGTAATCTTTAAGTTCTCAACTTCAGATGTGTTAACTGTTAAGACTAGAATATTAAGTTTTCCTGTTATTTATCACTCTAATCTTCATAGAGTGCATTGATCATACATTATATTTGATTGTTTATGCATTCATGAACACTTAAATTATTAGGTTAGGGAAGTATTTGATTGCAAAGCCTGGCTTTTGGCCACTCATTTCCTTCACAAATCATAGCCTTCTATAATTGCTTTAACAAGATCCTGCCTCAAAAGAGTCAAGCCATGTCATCATACACTATCTGTAAACCTAATATTAGAAGTTCCTAGAAAAAGGAAAAGGTCTACCATCAGACCTATCTATAATTATCTTAATGATTCAAATACTTCCCTAGCCTCCTTATCATCTGTGTATCACAATACTAATTCTACATCTACTAATGTGTAGAGTTAAAACCTATAAGACTTTCACCACTGAAATTTCGTACTCTCATTCTTCATCATCATAATCTTCCTCTTCCTCATCCATCCTTCTACTTAAGTGGGCGAGTTGAATTGGATCAATCATCGATTTTATATTAGGCATTGGCCAATCGGAGAATTCTTCACCCTGCATTTCAGGAGAAATCTTCGTCGTTAAACTAGCTCTAGCAGAATCAGGAGCAGAGGCAGCAGGGACTGGCATGGTGGTCAAGTCCCCATTCTCATCCAAGTCCACATTAAGGTCAAAGTTTCTAATTGGTACAGAAGTATTTTTTCCAACAGGTTCTTCAACAATGTCCTGATTTTCAAGGCTTTGATTGTGCTTGTCTTGGTGATTTGAAGTATCTGGATCATCTTCAAACTTCTCAACGTGTGCAGACACCTCCTCGTTCACTGTTCCCCTTCCTCGTCCGCGACCTCTACCTCTGCCCCTACCCCGTCCTCTACTGCTGATTTCAGGGTGGCGAATCTCATGCTGCAATGGGAATAAAAAGAAAGCAGATCATCATGTCATGTTTAATTGCAGGACTTGAGAATTTCAGCCCTCAGATAAAATATGTGCACCTTCTAAAAGACGCAACCGTAAAATTTTACCAGTTACCTACTGAATTAATGATAATCTAGTAAGAGCAATGAGTTACATATATATATATATATATATATACATATACTTTTTTTCTCAAAAGGCACTAATATGTATAGAAAAGAATGACTAACCATCCTGCTCCTTTTGAACTCATCATCAGTGTCTTCATCATCAACTTTCCTGTGAAGAGGATTAAAACATTGTTAGTCATCAAATATGTCAATACTCTTTGTTGACTTTACTGACAAGAAAACATGAAAACATTATCCCAAACCTTTTCTTCACCGCAGAACGATCCTCACTGGCAGTATCAGAACTAATCAAATCAGGAACCTTGCTAACTGTCTCTCTTAAAAAATCAAAAACATTGAATTTCTGTACACACTGTTTTCTGTTAATTAAGAAATTTAATTAGTATATTGTCAATAATTATTTAATAATAATAAAAAAAAAAAAAAAAAAAACTCTTCCCAAAATAGATCCCATTTTGATGAAGGTAATAAAGACAGCATATATGTATATCATAATAGTTATATACCATATATTTTAACCGCATATTTTAGAACGATACCATACCAAACACATCCACTATTTTAAAAGACGAGGCAAGGCGGCATCTCGACTGCCTTGTGGTAGAGGCGCCTCAAGTCAGTCGCCTCAGACGATGCCAGCGTGGCATACGTCTCAGTCCAGTGAGGCAACTGCCTCGGGACCATAGTAGTCACACACGGTTGAAAGCTTGCTCACAAGCCTATGACTATGTCACTATAGCATATACCATAGTAATCACACACGGTTGAAGGCTTTCAATTAAAAGACTATCATGACACAGAAGCATATGCATAGCATCTAAAAGGACAGAAATTCTAAACAGTAACTTCATTCACACCCCAAAAAAAAAAAATACTCACAGATGCCAAGAAGTCACAGTCTTGACTCCCCTCTCCACAGTTATCTCATGAGTTCGGTGGCATAAATCTTGTAGAAATAATTCCAAAGCTTTAGCTGTACATGGTATCCATTAAAGTCATTACTATGTGTATATAATATGTATAAGAAAGCATACAATTCCCCAGAATACAAATACCACATAATGACTCACTAACACGATTCATGACTATAAAAAATGTCAAAAAAATCACTTACAAACAAGTAAAGGCACAGCCATAGCAATTTTCCCTACATCCTCATCAGCTTGCATAATCTTCTTGATTCGAACCTGTGTAATAAAAAACTCACTCACTTCTACTAAATTATCCAACTAATTGAAATAATTCCCAAAAAACGACCACGCAACTGAACCTGACCATTACGAAGGGTATGTGTTATCGCTACATGGTACATATTAAGACATCAGAAAACGAACCCCGAATTGAGTGGACAAACGAATTAAAAAATCGATGAAATCTAATACAGATCAATAAAATTAACTTATATACACACATGTTGACATACAAACATGTACGTACATACGTACAACTGGGTGCTTTCACTTTCACTTTGAGTTAATAGATGATATGAAACTAACAATAAAAAGTTAAAAAGAAAGGAAGGAAAACTTACAGCTGGAAAACGAGTGTCGAGTTTCTTCCTCATGGGAACAGGGAAAAAACAAAAGTTGGTCTACACGAATGTGTTTCTCTCTCTGTCTGTCTCCCACCAATGGTGAACAGGGAATGAATTAGGGCAGCTCAACTCCGCTTGTCCTTTTTATTCACTCTCTAGTCTCTACTCGTTCTTATCCCCACTCCCTCTTACCTTATGACCAATACAGACACAGTCTGACATGCTTTATCGACTGTCTGTTTTCTTGCCACGTCCCATTCACTTGATCACTTTTTTCTGTTCCTTTCTTTTCTGTTCTTTTCAAAGCGAATAACACCCTGCTTTTTTAGATTCTGAGTTGGAGAAGCTTCATTTTAGTATATGAAATTTAAGAAAATATCAAATTTTTAAAATTATTTTAGAAATAATTTTTTTATTACTTACATTTCTAAAACTCTTTTAAAAAAAAATCTAAACTATTAATCAATTGATAACCGATAATAATTTTAAGTAATTTAAATTGTTTTAGGTGTATTTTAGATAATTAAACTTATGAATTCATTGTTTTATTTTAGTAATCCGGTAATTTATGTATCACTAACAATCATTAAAGACAAAAATATTTTTTAATATATTATATTAATATTAACTATTAATTAACTGATGGTTTGAACTTTTTTTAAAGTTTTGAAAAAATTAAGGATGGAAATTGTTATTTTAAAAAAAAAAAACTTTAAAAATCTTATATTTTTGAAAATTTTAAGGACTAAATAAAGTTACCTTATTTGAATTTACATTTGAAAGTTGGAATACTATTAACCAACTTTAATAGGACATATTGTTTTTGGTCTTATTTTTTATAATTTATTTGAAAATATAAGAAATAGAAAAAAAAATTAGAACTCAACTATCCATGTTTTCTATCAACAATAGAGATCTTTTGAAAAAATAAAGATTAATTTTTGTAAAGACAATTAAATGATTAAAAGGAAAAATTATTAAAGAAAAGTGTAGGATAAGATGATTCTTCTCTGATGGAGATCGATCTCTATCAAAGAATATTGTTGTTGATGGAAATTTGTTTTGCTTCCATTTTTGTTAAAAAAAATGAAAAATAAAAAGAAACTAAATTTCTATTAATGGAGATCCAATTCTCCCATAGAAATGATGGACACAATCTTATCTATAGAGATAAATGATATTTATTAATTGGATGACAACTAGATATGTAGGTGACAACTAAATATGTAGGTTAATGAAGTAGTAATCCATTATAAATGAATATACGA
This sequence comes from Dimocarpus longan, assembly GCA_022984855.1. Classification (NCBI taxonomy): domain Eukaryota; kingdom Viridiplantae; phylum Streptophyta; class Magnoliopsida; order Sapindales; family Sapindaceae; genus Dimocarpus; species Dimocarpus longan. Next base: position 9,824,050 of record CM041023.1, on the reverse strand, counting down.
GGGTAGATTTAATTTAAACTTTTATAGAAATATTTTATCACTAACAATCATCAAAGATAAAAATATTTTTTAACACATTATATTAATATTCACCGTTAATTAACTAATAATTTAAACTTTTTTAAAGAGTTTTAAAAAAATTAAGGATGAAAATAGCTATTCTTTTTTTTAAAAAAAAAATAAAAATCTTATATTTTTGAAAATTTTAAGGACTAAATAAAGTTTCCTTGTTTGAATTTTACACTTGAAAATTGGAATACTATTAACCAAGTTTAACAGGACATATTGTTTTTGGTCTTATTTTTTTTATAATTTATTTAAAAACATAAGAAATAGAAAAAAAAAATAGAACTCAACTATCCATGTTTTCTATCAACAATAGAGATCTTTTGAAAAAATAAAGATTGATTTTTGTAGAGACAATTAAATGATTAAAAGAAAAAATTATTAGAGAAAAGTGTAGGATAAGATGATTCTTCTTTGATAGAGATCGATCTCTACAAAGAATATTGTTGTTAATGGAAATTTGTTTTGCTTCCATTTTTGTTAAAAAAATAAATGAAACTAAATTTCTATTAATGGAGATCCAATTCTCCTATAAAAATGGAGGACGTGATCTTATCTATAGAGATTAATGATATTTATTAGTTGGATGACAACTAGATATGTAGGTTAATGAAGTAGTAATCCATTACACTAGTCCATTATATATGAATATATAAGGGTAGATTTAATTTAGACTTTAATAGAAATATTTTAAAACGATTACTTTTTGTAGAGTTCATTGATTTTTATAGAATTATGAAAGACTTTTGCAAATGTAGATAGGGAAATTTGGAAGTAACCTAATTTTGGTTATTAAGAATTCTGGATTTGAATTTCTACGCGTTGATTGAGTCACATATGTTTTGCCAACATTTTCTTCTATAAAAAGGAAACATTAAAGAATCATTAAATTCTTTTTTGACGATCCGTCTAACGCTTAAGTTAGAAAAATTTGCTTTTATATATATATATAAATCTTATGAGTACTAAGTCAAAATTTATATATATATATATAAATTATATATATATATAAATCGTGTGGGTTTCTCTCCACCCGTTTCTGGGTGTGTCGATCCCCCCCAATTGGAAGTTATCTTCCGGACCGTGTCTCAGTGTCCTATCTCAATTAGTCCCGATCATCCTTTGGACTTGTCCCAGTTACAGTTCATGTATTTCAAAAAAAAAAAAAAAGCTAGAATCCCACGAATGTGTCTCCCTCTCTCTGTCTCCCACCAATAAGTGATTGTAAATGAACAGGGAACGAATCAGGGCATCTCAACTCCACTTGCCTTTTCTATTCACTCTCAGGTCTCTACTCCGTTTTATTCCCACTCCCCCTTGCTTATGACCAATGCACACACAATCTGACATGTACACTTCATCGACTATCTGTTTTCTTGCCACGTCCTATTCACTTAATCACTTTTTCTTTTTTCTTTTTTTAAGTGAATAAAACCATACTTTTTTTTTTCTTTTTTTTGACCTTTTGGCCTCTCCTCTGTGTGAACTAATTGCAACAATTTTTCCTTTGATTAGAGATATGTATTCCGAATCACACCGTAATATTCATTATAGTGATCATAATAGTTATAATTAACTAAAAAAAAAACTATTTTTAATGTTCGAAAAAAAAATCATACTTTTTTAGATTTGAGTTAGGGAAACTTTATTTAGTTCTTGAGGTTTTGAAAAGTATCTAGTTTTTAAAACTCTTTTGAAAATAATTATTTTCATTCCGAACATTTTTAAAATTTTTTTAAAAAGTCCAAACTATCAGTTAATTGGCTGTCAATGGTGATTTTAAACAATTTAAATTCAGAGGCATTTTAAGTAATTTAACTAGTAAATTCATTATTTTATTAGGATAATCTAGTAATTTATGTGTTTCTAATAACTATCAAAGGTAAAAATATTTTTTTAATGCATTCTGCTAATATTGACTGTTAGTTGACTAACGGTTTGAACTTTTTTGAAGAATTATGGAAAAGTTAATGATAAAAAGAGATATTTTAAGAAAGAGTTTTAAAAATATGATATTTTTTAAAATCTTAGGGACTAAATTAAAGTTTTCTCATTTGAATTTTACACTTGAAAGTTGGAATACTATTAATCAACTTTAATAAAACATTTTGCTTTTGGTCTAATTTTTTAGAATTTATTTAAAAATATAAGGAATAGGAAAAAAAAAAAAAAAGAACTCAACCATCCATCTTTCTTATCAACAATAGATATCTTTTGAAAAAAAATAAAGAATGATTTTTATAAAGAAAATTAAATTATTAGAAAAAAAAAAATTCATTGGAGGAGAGTGTAGGATAAGATGATTCTTCTCTTATGCAGATCGATCTCTATCAAAGAAGAATATTGTTGTTGGTAGAAATTTGGTTTGCTTCCATTTTTGTTAAAAAAAAAAAAAAGAAACTAAATTTCTATATATTAATGGAGATCCAATCCTCCCAAAGAAATGGAGGACGCGATCTTATCCGTAGAGATCAATGATATTTATTAGTTGGATGACAACTAGATATGTAGGTTAATTAAGTAGTAATCCATTACAGTAATCATTATATATGAATTTATGAGGGTAGATTTAATTTAGACTTTTATAGAAATATTTTGAAGTGATTATTTTTTGTAAAGTTTATAGATTTTCATTGACTTTTATAGATTTATGAAATACTTTTGCAAATGTAGATAGGGAAATTGGAAGAAACCTGATTTTGATTATTGAGAATTCCATATTTGAAATTCTAAGTGTTAATTGAGTCGAATATGCTTTGCTGACATTTTCTTTTACAAAATGGCAACGTTAAAGAATTGTTGAATTCTTTTTTGACGATTGCCTAACACTTAAGTCAGAAAAATTTACTTATATATATTGAATTCTTCGTTGAGGATTGTCTAACACTCAAGTCAGAAAAATTTGCATACACATATATATATATATATATATATATATAAATTCCAACTAAATCAATATTCCATCCATCAAATGAATCTCAGCCTTCTCAACCCTGTATATGGATCTTATGATTACTAAGTCAGAAGCTAGAATATATAAATCAAAGACTTGGATACCATTTTTTTTTTTTTAAACCAAGACTTTGATAAATTATTTTGATGAAACTAAACCTAAAACAATGAAACAAGCCTTTGCTCATCCAAAATGGCTTCAAGCTATGAATGAGGAGTTCTTAGCTCTGTAGAAAAACAACAATTGGACATTGATTTCTCCTTCTCCAAGCAGAAAAATAATAGGGTGTAAATGGGTGTTCAGAGTCAAAAGGAATCCAGGTGGTTCCTTAACAAAAATAAAGCATAACTTGTGGCTAAGGGGTTTCACCAAGTTGAAGGGTTTGATATTTCTGAAACCTTCAGTCTTGTTATCAAACCCTATATTGTAAGAGTTATACTATCCACTGCCGTCACCAAAGGTTAGCTCTTAAGGCAGCTAGATGTTAACAAGCCTTCCTCAGTGGAAGGATTAAATAAGATATGCATATGACGTAACCTCCAGGTTTTGAAGATTCTAATGGTTCATCTCTAGTTTGCAAGCTTCATAAAGCCTTATATGGCTTAAAACGAACACCTAGAGCCTGGATTTACAAATTCAAAAAGGCTCTCATCCAACTTGGTTTGTCTACTCCAAAGCAGACTCTTCTTTTTTTTTTTGCAAGCTTATAAAAAAAATCCAACTATTTAGATGCTAGTTTATGTGGATTATATTATCATCACTGCAGTAATGCTTCAGCTATTGATACTTTAGTTAGTCAGCTCTATTAGTTATTTGCATTGAAGGATCTTAGTGATCTTCATTATTTCTTAGGGATTAAAGTCTCTCATCTTGGTATTGATCTTGACCTATCTCAATATAAGTATATATCATATTTGCTAAGGAAAGCTAATATGATTTCAACCAAACCATTTCTGTACACTACAACAAATTATGGTTTTAGTGACAAAATATTTGGTTACGAGTTTAGATTTCGTCACTAAAAATATACATATAGTGACGATCATTCATATTCTTCACTATTGATTCAAATTAATTACCAAATTCTATTTCGAAACTATTTTTTGGTCACTAAATCATTTATCCTCCTTTTAGTTATAAAATATTTAGTCACGAATTTATATTTCCTCACTGATAATATAAATGTATAGTGACGACCATTCACATTCCTCACTATTGATTCAAATTAGTTACCGACTGTTATTTCGAAACTATATTTTTTTCACTAAATCCTTTATATAGTTATAAAATATTTAGTCAAGAATTTATATTTTCTCACTAATAGTATACATGTCTAGTGACAACCATTCACATCTCTCACTATTAATTACAATTACTTATATAGTTCTATTTCGAAATTATATTTTAATCACTAAATCCTCTCTTCTCCTTTTAGTTACAAAATATTTAGTTATAAATTTATATTTCCTCACTAATGGTTTAGATGTAATAACAACAATATATGTCATTCACTAAATCTACCAAAGTGATTCAAATTAGTTACTAAAATTTATTTCATGACTATGTTTTTGTTACATTATTTTTTCTCGAGCTAGCCATTAGTTACAAATTAACACTTCGGCACTAATATTCTAGGTATAATAACATCAATTTAAGACCCTCACTAATTTTTTATGATTCTTGCTTATGGTTTTCATAACCAAAAAAAAAAAAAAAAAAGTTATGAATTTACAATTTGTCACTAAAAATGTAGCAATAGTGACGACCATTCAGGCTCTTCATTAATTCAAGGAAACTGATACAAATTAGTTATGAAAGTCGATTTTGTAACTACATTTTTGTCACTAATTATTTTCCCTCCCTATCAGTTAGAAAATATTTAAGTACAAGTTTACAAAATTTCAATTAAAATTTATTTGTTTTAAAAGATTGATTAAGTGAAGTTGTAAAAGATATTGAACAAAATTGAAGTCTTACATTGCTAGTAAAATGAAAGAAGAAAATTAGACTTCAAATATTATTATTTTTTTGATACATACAATTTACTCAACATCTTTAATTATTAAAGTGTATGAAGTCATAATTTATTTACATTTTAGTGAAATGATAATTATTGTAAAATGAAAATTATCTACAACTAAAATAAATAATGTATAATTTATATACATTTAATTTTTCTTAACAGTTATTATTTTAAAGATACCATGATACATAATTATATTACATTTAACAAAAATGTGAAGCTTAAAATAAATTATGTAATATAACATTAAAATGCTATGTATTTTGAGGGTTATTTATTTTGATTAAAATTGCTAATTAAATAAAAAGCAAACATAATCAAATTAAGCATAAATTTTTTTATTGAGGAATGATCATTAACAAAAATTAGTCACAAATATATTGCAGTTGATACAATATTTTTATAAAAACCTATAAATCATTTTTTATCACCATTTTTATAAGAAATGAATATAATATTCTCATTAATCACTATTATCATTTGATGAAATATATTTATCCTCGTTTCCCTCATTGTTGAAAAGATCATCATCTGGAACACTATCATCATCCACAAAGTTATTGCTAACTTCATTTTGGTCTTCAACATCTAGATCCACATCTATCATGTCCATATCATTCCTGTGTAACATGTTGTCATCGTCTACTTCATTAATATTAATAATATCTTCTGATTGTTGTTATTGAAAAGGATCATCAAAGTCAAACTCATCTTCCTTTTCTACTTCCTGTTCTAATACATCGTAATTCTCTCGAGGTTGTGATTTATCAACAACTCACCAATCACTCCCCAACTTCATGTCATTTAAATAAAACACTTGTTGTGCTTGACATGCTAAAACAAATGGATCATTCTTGTACCATGTATTGCTGATATTAACACTAATAAGATTGTGTTCATCTATTTGAAATCCTTTGGTATCATTAATGTCCCACCAATCACATTTGAAGATGACAACTTTATTTTGTCCAAGATATGGAACTTTAATGATTTCTTTTAACACTCCATAAAAATTAACACTCTTACGTCCATGTTCTCCTTTTACCAAAACTCCACAATTTTGTGTTCTTCGATTACAATCACGATCTTGGGTATGAAATCTAATCCCATTAATGGCACATCCAGTGTATCTTATAACTAATTTATCTGGTCCATTGGATAAATGTTTTAAATCTTCAGTAACTTCAGTTGCTCATTCATATTCCAATTGTTGCACCTATGTATACAATAAATAAATTAAACATAAAATCAATTTAATTAATTTATTAAAATTTAAAATTAAATAGATTAATATTAAATACTTACATGATTTAAAAACCATTTGTGGAACTCCATCTCTTGCTTCCTTTCTACATTGCTGGCACCATCTCTCTCAAGTTTTGTTTTGTGTTCCCTGTATGTTAGATGCACATTAATAATAAAAATAATACAATTATTTATTAAATTTATAATAAGATAATAAATATGAACATATCTTACATTATATATTGATGTACTTCATCACAATTATTCAACACATATCACCTAATCTTTGTCTAATCAGATAGATTTAACTTATTATAAATTGGTACCTCGAAAAAGCGAATATTTGATTTAAATATAGATAAACGCTCCATCTGATTTACTTCATCTCTATCATAATTTCGCTCTGATCAATTACATCTTGTTTCAATACCATGGAAGTACATTGAACAGAAAGTTAAACATTCATGGTCGGTATAACCTTCCACTATTGAGCCTTCTGGATGGGCTTTGTTTCTAACATAGGCTTTTAAATTATACATTTTCCTGTTAACACATAAACAAAATTTAATAATCTTAAGAAAATTGTAAGAGCATTTATTGATAAATAATAAGAATTTTTACAATAACTAGGTATCATTACCTTTCAAACGGATACATCCAACGATATTGAGTGGGCCCAGTAAGTAGTGCCTCATGAGCTAGATCAATAGGTAAGTGGACCATAATATCAAAAAAGGATGGTGGAAATATTTTTTTCAACTTGCATAATATCAAGACAATATCTCTATCAAGTCATTCCAACACATCCATTTTCAAAGTCTTTGAAGTCAATTCCTTAAAGAATAAACATAACTCAATTATCATTTTACGAACATTCCTTCGTAAGTATCCACGTAATGCGACAGGAAGTAATCGTTGCAGGATAATATGACAATCATGGCTTTTAAATCCAAAAATCTTACAATCTTTAATGCTTACACAACAAGATATATTTGAACCCATGCCATCTAGAAGTTTAATTGAATTTAAGAATTGACATAAGTCTTTTTTCTCCGAAGATAACAACACGTAACAAGCTAAAGGTAGCTTAATTTGGCCATTAATACATATAGGATGCAACTCACGTCTTATTCCCATGACCTTTAAATCAAGACGAGTCTTATAGATGTCTTTTGTTTTTCCCTCAATGTTCATTAATGTCCCTAAAAGACTATCACAAACATTCTTCTCTATATGCATCACATCAAGATTATGTCATAATTTCAATGTTTTCCAATATGGCAATTAAAAAAAGAATGCTTCTTTTAGTCCAATTCAAATAATTATCTTGACATTTTCTCTTCCCCTTGAGAACAAGTTTCTTTCCAAAACATGGTTGTTTTACATAAGACAATTGTTTCAGTAGCTCATCATTTGATAAAGACTTAGGAATTGGCCCATCTTCTATCTTGCCATCAAAAACTTTACTTCGACGCCAACTATGATTAATAGGCAAAAATCTATGATGACGCATGTACATAGTTTTTTTTTTCATACCTTAACCATTTATTATGTATGTCTTTATTGCATGAAGGACAAGCTAGCTTCCCTTTTGTACTCCAACCAGACAAATTTCCATATGCTGGAAAATCATTGATTGTCCACAACACGGCAGCTCGTAAAGAGAAATTTTGTTCAGATGCTACATCATATGTACTTACACCAACATCCCATAATTCTTTCAATTTATCAATTAATGGTTGTAGATATACATCAATATAATTTCCATGAGCCTTCTTTCCGGGAATAAGCAATGACATCATGAAAATTGGATCTTTCATACATTTTCACGATGGTAAGTTATATGGAACAATAAAAACAAGCCACATACTATAGGATAGACTCATGTTACCAAATGGATTAAATCCATCACTTGCTATTCCAGCCTAACATTACGTCCATCTAAAGTAAATAACTTGTGCTCAAGGTCAAAGTGTTTCCAAGCTTCTGAATCAGCTGGATGTCTTAATACTCCATCATCAACATGTTTATCCTTATGTCATCTCATATCTAAAGCTGTCTTTTTGGAGATGAACAACCTTTTCAACCTTGCAATCAAAGGGAAATGTCTTAATACTTTTGCTGGCACCCTTTTATTCTTGCCATCATCATAAACATATCTAGAAACATTGCATATTGGACATTCATTTTTAAATGCATTTTCCTTCCAAAATAAAACACAATCATTTCTACATGCATGGATCTTCTCATAACCAAGACCTAAGTCACGAATAAGCTTTTTTGCCTCATAGTAAGTAGCTGGTAGAGTCTCACCTTTTGGGAATGCCTTTTTAAGTAAATCAAACAACATTGTGAAAGACTTATTGCTCCAATGATTTAATATTTTTAGGTGAAGCAATTTAACAAGGAATGACAACTTAGAAAATTGTTGACAACTCGGATACAATTCTTGCTCTGCATCTCTCATCAATCTACTAAATGTATTTGGTTCTAAAGTGGGATTGCAATTTCTATCATCACCAGAAACATTATCTATATCTTCATCTTGCCAATCAGGTAATGAAGTGGGACCATGAAGATCATTAAGCATCTCATTAACATCATCTGTGTGATATGTTGAATTTATGTGATCTGGATGGTCATCATTATAATCTAGATCTATCAATTCTTATCCATGACTTGTCCATCTAGTGTAAGATGTAACCATCCCAAAAGTATACAAATGTTCCTCCACAACATCTATAGATTTATAATAATAATTGTTGCATCTCTTGCATGGACATAGAATCTTATTGGTTCCAGGTTGCATATGAGCAATGACAAATCTAATAAAATCTTTCACTCCATTAATATATTCTGATTTTTGCCTAGCTTTAGATTGAATCCAACTCCTATCCATCATTAACCTAAACAACAAGTAGGTAACTTTAATAATCCAACGTAGATTTACATGACAATTAAACATGAATAGTAAGAGTTGTAACATTAAAAATTAGATACTTAAAATTTATGACATCTCAAGAATTAAAGATTCTATGAAACTTAATTTATATTGAATTATTTTTTGTGTTATTATTATAATTTATTAGAAAATTTTAAATGTTTAATCTTTATAAATAATTTGTTTAATCAACTCAAATATATACTATAATAATATTCAGATTTTCATATTTATAAATTATAATTAAAAGTTGTTAAAATAGGAAAATTATTTTAAATGGTTAAACTAAGTTATATGGTTACTCTCCAAACAAAACATTAAGCAGTGTCCTAATTATAATAACATTTTTTTTAATTTTATTATTATTATTATTATTATTTTACTTATTATTTATTTGGAGATGAAGGGTTGGACCCACCTTAGGTCTAGATGGGGCACGTGCCCATCCTAGCATTTTAGAAAAAATTATTAAGTTTGCAAAGTAAGTAGATTTATGACGAAGGTGTGGTGTGATAAGAGTTGCCTTTGTATTAATCTGGTTCCAACATGGCTTAGCTTGTTTTTTCACATATTTTTTCAAAAATAATTAATGGTGTTGGTGCTGTTTGAACACGGATTGGGTTCAAAAATGGATGTCACAAACTTGCCAACTAAGCTAATATTCAAATTTGATATACTTTGACTTCGAAAACTATTATACCCTATCAGTAATTATGAACAATTATTGCTACTTATACATATCATCAACTACTTTTTTTATTGTAAATTATATCATGATTACACGAACTATTGACTAATTTTTTCTTTAATTTTTCATTTTTTTGGGTCTCTAATCAAGAGCTTAAATTTTTCATTGTAGTAGTAGATATTTCGGCAAGCTCTTTAGTTTCTGTCCACTTTGTAAAATAATCTACTGCTACAATGGCATGCTTGTATCTTTCTCGAGCTGTCGGGAGTGGTCCGATCAGGTCCATGCCCCAAATGACCAAAGGCCACAGACTGACCATCTGTTGCAAGAAAGCTGGTGGAGCTTGAGGTACTTTGGCGAACCTTTGGCACTTATCACACTTTTTGACTATCTCAATTGCATCCTGCTTCATTGTCGACCAATAAAACCTCTACCAGAGAGCCTTCTGAGCCAACGATAGCCCCCCGGTGTGATTGCCACAGTGTCCAGCATGTATGTCACTCAGAACGGCTTGACAGTCCAAGCCGTCAATGCACCTAAGCAGTGGAGCCGAGAATCCTCTTCTGTAGAGTCTGTCATCATAAATACAGTATCGGGCTGCTCATGCTCGAAGACGACGAGACTCTAACTTATTTTTGGGTAACTTTTCATTCTGCAAATATTTCACAAAAGGGTTCATTCAGGAATCTTGCGTCACCATAATTGTCATCATCTCATCTCGTGATTCTGTATTCGGGACTGGCAGAACCTCTACTGGTACAACTCCCATGAAATCCGCATATTTAGCGGTGGCTAAATGAGCTAATGCATCTTTATGAGAGTTCTGTGATCGTGGAGCATGGTGCAATTCGTATCTCTCAAACACCGCCAAAAGTTCTCAGACCTTTTACAAATAGATGGTCATCTTAGATCCTTTAGCATGATATTCTTCTCGGACTTGGCATACAACAAGTTGAGAGTTGCTATAAATTCTTACCCGTTCTGCTCGTACCTCTTTGGCCAATCTTAACCCTGCTAATAGTGCCTCATACTCGACCTCATTATTGGTGGCCTTAAACTTGAACCTCAAAGCGCACAAAATCCTATGGCCCTCTGGACTTATAAGCATCACTCCTGCTCCAGCCTTCTACCCGCTTGAGGATCTGTCTACATATAGCTCCCAGAATGAACCTTCAGAAGATTCAGGTTTTTCATTGCCAGGTCCCGTGAATTTGGTCATAAAGTTTTCTAGTACCTGCCTCTTGATTGTTGTTCGGGGCTTGAATTCTATTTCGAATTGGGGGAGCTCAATGACCCACCTAAGTAGACGACTAGATGTGTTGGGTTTTTGAAGAACCTACTTCAAGGGGTACATGTTCGGGACTTCGATGGTATGAGTTTGGAAATAAGGGCGGAGCTTCCTTGATGCTACTACCAAACAGTATGCAAGTTTTTCCATGAATGTATATCTAGTTTCCGCATCGAGCAACCTTTTGCTAATATAGTACACTAGAAGTTGCTTCTTATTTTCCTTATAGACCAAAGCCCCACTAAGGGCGTGCTGGGTAACCCTTAGGTAAACGATCAGTTTCTCTCTTTCCACTGGCTTAGATAGCAAAGGTGCTCGGCCCATGTATTCTTTTAATTGTTGAAAGGTTGCTTCACATTCTTCAGTCCACTAAAAGTTTCTTGCCTTTCTCAACACATCAAAGAATGTAATGCATCTATCTGTCGACCTGGATATAAATCTGCTAAGGGCGATAACCTGGCTGTTTAAACTCTGCAATTCCTTGATCTTGGTAGGCGATTTCATGTCAACGAGGGCTTTAATCTTTTTGGGGTTCAATTCCTCTACTGTTGACCATGAATCCTAAGAACTTGCTCGAAGCCACTCCAAATACACACTTCAAAGGATTCAGCTTCATCTAAAACTTCTATAGGATCTGGAACATTTTTCCTAAATTACGCACGTGTTCGCATGCCCGTTTGGATTTTACTAACATATCGTCAACATACACCTCTATCATTCCCCCAATGAGATCTTCAAACATCATATTTACCAGCCGTTGGTAGGTTTCTCCAGCATTTTTTGATCCAAACGACATCACTTTATAGTAGTAAAGCCCACGATCAGTAATGAATGGAGTATGCTCCTCATCGTTAGGGTTCATTAGGATCTGGTTATATCCTGAGTAGGCATCCATGAAACTAATAAGCTGATATTCAACAGTACCATCGACAAGCTGATCAATCCTTTGTAGAGAAAAACTGTATTTTGGACATGCCTTATTTAGATCGATAAAGTCGATGCAAGTCCTTCATTTTTCGTTCTTCTTCTTTACCAGAACAGAGTTTGCTACCCAGACCGAGTAATAGACTTCTCTTATGAATTTATTCACCAAAAGTTTCTCTACCTCTTCCCTGAGTGTTTCATAACGTTCCTCCGTCGTTGGCCTCCTCTTTTGGCGAATTGGTCTATAGAAGGGATTGATGTTTAGCTTGTGTGACATCACGTCCGGACTGATCCCTACCATGTCTTCGTGATTCTATGCGAAAACATCTAGGTTTTCTTTCAAGAACTTAGTGAGTTGTTCCTTAATATTTGGGAGTAAATTTTTCCCTACCTTCAAACATCGCTCAGCATCCTGTTCACTGACTTGCACATCCTCTAGTTCTTTCATGGGGCTTGTTGCTCGGGCTTCATCTATTTTCCTTGGATCCAGGTCCTGGCTCACCCCCATAGCACTGATCGGTCGTGTTTTTTCCTCGGTCACCATGCTGACCTTCTTCCCTTTGATCCCCGCCTTCACTGCATTTTTATAACATCTCCTTGCCATTTCTTGTTCTCCTTGAACACATCCTCCCCCATTTGCAATGGGAAACTTAATTGTGAGCGTCCTGATGGACACTGCTATGTCTAGATTGTTCATGATCGATTTTTCAAGGATAGCATTGTATGCCGACGGGCAATCAATAATCAAGAAATCTACCATTGTCAAAGCTTGTCGGTCTAAATTTTCGACAGCGAGGGGAAGTCTGATCTGCCCCAACGGCACAATTACATCTCCTGTAAAACCAAAGAGGAGCTCAGGAGACGGGCTAACTGCTTGGACGTCAAACCCATCTGTTCAAAACAATCCTTATACATCACATTCACCGAGCTGCCTGTATCTATCATTATCCTCCTTACTTCGGCATTACCAATCCTTGTCCTGATAATTAGTGCGTCATTATGGGGCCAATGTACACCTTTGGTATCTTCTTCACTGAACACAATGCCACATGAAGTCATTCTAGCTTTCTTAGCTGGCCCCTCCACCCCACTGTGTCCCGTCAACAAGACATGACCGGCCTCCCGCACATAGCGTTCTTGTGATCTGTTGGATGCCCTTGCAATGTACGGTCCACCATGGATAGTAAAAATGGTTCTTACAGCAGGTAGGTGGCCCTGATCAGCTATCTGCTGGGGTTGTTGTTGGACAGGTTACTGAACTGGATCAGGGCGCTCCTGCGCTGGTTGATACCCTTGCTGGGGATGCTGATTTTCTGGTCACACCACATACTCCCTCAAACGACCTCTTTTGATCAATTCTTCTATCGCATCCCTGAGTTTCCTACATTGAGAAGTATAGTGCCCATTTTCTCTATGATAAGCACAATATTTCCTCGAATCTTGAAATCTCTTCGAGATATATGTGGGACTAGGTTTGCCGAAATTCTCTTGTCTTTTCTCTGCTTCAAATATTCTTTCATGTCTATCTGTTAGAATGCTATAATTCTGGTAGTGATTCCCTGAGGGGGTGTCTTTCTTCCGAGCTCATTTCTTAATCGCTTCGCTACCTGATTACTGAAGCGATTTTTATGACCGCTCTCTTCGCTTTCACGTTGACCCCCTCTTTTTTCCTTGATGAGAATTGCTCGTTCCGTTTTTCTGATCGCTAGATTTCCTTTGTTTGAAAGTATCTTCCCAACGAACCTCTTTCGCTGCACGATCATAAAATTCACCAAGATTTTTTACAGGGGACTTGTAAATGCTCTCATAGAGCTTCCCATCTTTCCTAAGTCCCGTTGAAATCGCTGTCAGGATGCTTTCATTCAATGGGCTCTCCACATTGTTTACCTCACTCCTGAATCTGGCAATATAGCCTCTTAGTGTCTTATCCCGCTTCTGAAAGACAGTTGCCAGGTGGCAAGTTGGCGCTAACTGTTTCTCAACGCCTTGTACTGGTCGGCGAACTTTCTCTAACATTCATCCCAACTGTTTATACTGCGGGCCAGAAGGCTCCTCAGCCATGTCCTTAGCACATTCCCCAATGTAGTTGGGAACATTCGGCACTTGACCAAAGAGTTAGACGTCTGCAGATCCATCTAAATGTTGAAAGCATCAAAGTGGTTATACGGGGTCACTATCCCCATTATAAAGCGGGATGCTTGGAAGCTTGAATCTCGGTGATAGCAGCTCCGTCTCAACTTCCCTTGTGAAAGGGGTTCTATCTTCTCGTTCCTCTACTTGACCGTGGAGCCTAAGTCCCGTTTCCAGTTGCTGGACCTTCTGTATTAACTCTTGCATCATTGGGTCCCGCCGTTCAACTTTACTTGCTGGGGACCGATGATTCCCCTTACTCTTTCTGTCTCCAGAGAATCGATTTCTTGACATCTCTTGGTCAATAGGCATTCTTTCATGCGACCTGTTTCTTCTATAAGAACTTTCCGCGCGATGCGATTCTCTTCGGCGCACACGCTCTTCATTGCGCCCACGAGCTCTTTCATTCCCACGATCAGTCTCCACGTGACGGCTGCCATCCTAGTTTACCCTGATCCTTAGGCTGGGAGGGTGAGATGCTACTTCCTCTTTATGAGCCCGACGCCCTTCCCATCTTGGGCGTAAATTTGAGGAACGAACAGAAACTGCCGGCTGTACTCTTGTTCTACCAGCCTTCTCTCTTCTAGCAGGCATGACATCCACTGACTGGCGTTGGGAGTCTGCATTCCTAGGGACCTCTTGAACCTGGACTTGTGTCAAAGCTCTGATGACCTCTGCCAATTGTGCTACTGTATTCTCTAACGCTTCCTGACGCTGCTGCCAAACTGGTACAGCTTTTCCGCCAACGGCTGTCTGATATGGGGGAAGCGGGGGCAAAGCTGCACTGGACGTTCTTGCAACATAACCTTGGCCCTGGTGGCTCTCCGATTGGTCAGCCTCTGACGCAACAATCCTATTTGTTTTGATCCTGGCCATGTCAACAAGTCACAATCAAACAAAAGAGAAAAGCATTGAAAAGGTTATCAAATCGCAGTTTGGGCCCTTCCTCAAGCGCCAAAAGATGTTGACATTCAATTTTGTCAACCTGGTTCTTCAAGCCCAGTACCTACGAAACGAAAAACAACAGACGAAACAAGTATGATCAAAACCAAAACAAATAGAACACAACGAGTTTTACGTGGTTCGACAAAATAATGGCTTACGTCCACGACCGTTACCCCTTTTCTCCCTTAAAGTCACGGTGTATATTTCACTCTATCTTTTACACTGAATTTTATCCCCTATTTATAGTGGAGATGTTACAATTCAAATAGGCTTAGGAATCTTACAGATAAGGTAAAAAATAGTTTACATTAATTAAGATAATATCTTTTGAGATTATCTCAATTGTATCTGCAATATCTGCCAATAATATCGTAATTTGATTTACATAAAAATAGGCAAGTTGTCTCCTTTTTTGAATTGAATTTATTCGCCTTTTAGAAGGTCAACTAGTCAACTCTAACGAGCACATTGAGTGAACAGATTACTCTAGCGATTAGATGTTACCTCTGATGAGTAGATTTTACTGTTTTTTTAACTATCGAACAGATACGAAGACCTCCTGATTGCTCTAATAACCTTTAGAGGGCACCCATCGAGCAGTCTTTTGATTATGACCAGATTGCCTTATGTTTTATCATGCGTCCAACTGATTACTCAACGATCACAACAATCAGTCATGTAATCAGGTGTGCTCAGGTGCACAAGCTAATAAACGACCATATGTACCATTCTTTGACTTTTGACTAGTTTGAGCAAAATTTTTGGCTTTCTCTTATAAAACAACACAACGGGCCTCATCTTTGGACTTTTTCCACCTCTTTTCATAATCGTCAAAATACCCACAACAATATGTTTGATAAAACTCGGGATTAGATTAAAATTATACCATATTATGTTTGGTGTAGGTTGAGATTGGATTAGAATAAAATTAATTTAATTATTTTATAATATACTTAATATTAATTTTAAAAAATTCCTTAAAAAATTAAAAAGAAAAGTGAAGATGGAATGCTCATTCTTAAAACCATCAAATTTCATTATTTTGGTTGAGAATGAGCATTCCTATAAGAACAAAATTTGAGAGAATTTGTGATTGGTTTGGAATCTTATCTGTTATTTTTTAGATATGAAAATTAAGAGTTTGAGATATTTTAAATTTTAAATCCATCTCAAATATTATATTCCAAACATAATCCATGTTTAATGTACGTCGGTAAAAACCATGTAGTTAAATTCCTTAGCGTTCAAAGGGCCCTAAAATGTAATTTGAGAAAGGAATAATAACGGAATTATCCCTATCTAGGGTTTTTGGAAGAGGCGACCTATAAATAGCGGTGGACAGGCCGCTGTTTCTGTCTGCTCATCCTCCGTTGTCGAATTATCAAAAATGGCCTCCACCTGCGTAGATCTGTGCACAGAAGCAGGGCTGAAGGCCCTGGAAGAGCGTCTGTCATCGCAAGCTTACATCTCAGGGGATGAGGTAACGAAGGATGACATAAAGGTGTACGGTGCCCTTTTGGAGAAGCCAGGTGCTGCTTTTCCCAACGCCAGCAAGTGGTACGACGCTTTGTCTTCTCTGCTGGCTCCATGGTAGGTACCTTTGCTCCTCCTCAGTTGATGATCATCATATGGGCCTGCCTGCCTGCCTCTCTCTGTTTCTCATACCCTTTTCTTTGTTGCTTGCAGCTTCCCTGGTAAAGCTGTTGGTGTCCGAGTTGGCGGCCGCGCTGCTCCTTCTCCTGCTGCTGCTAAGCCTGTATGTTTTTACTTCTAAGCAACAACAATTCCTTGTATAATGTGTTTGAATTCATGGACTAATTAGTATGTATGGATGTGTTTTGTTGATTTATATTATGATACACATGCTGGAAGTATTTTTGATCTGAACACAGCTGGTTTTGATGTACTAGTATGATTGTGTGAGGATGATCTTTATGGCTTTATTTTTTAATTTTTAATTATATAATATTCTAGTTGGTTGTGTGATGCAAACGATGCCAACTTTAGATGCACCAATTGATGGAATTTTTTGGTTGAATATAGGTTTTCTATTAATATATATAGTGATAAGAGCTTCTACGGATTGTGCTTCCTAACTTTTTAAATTGTTATGATCAATCATCTCAGTTATTCATTATACTTACATCTAATGGGAGAGAAATTTATTTATAAGAGAGAATATAGTGAATGATTTGAGATGATTGGTTCTAATTGTTTAAAAGTTATGACACATTGTAAAAGCTTTGATATAGTGATTATATATGTATATATTTTAAAACATGTTTGCTTTTTTTAATTATGACAGGCTGCTGAAGATGATGATGATTTGGATCTCTTTGGAGATGAGACAGAAGAAGAAAAGAAAGCAGCAGAGGCTAGGGATGCAGCTAAAAAGAAACCTTCCAAGAAAGAGAGTAAGATTTCCATTAGAATTTGCTATTTATAAGTTTTGCTTAGCACATTTAACCAGATAGATACGGTGCTGTTAGTCTGTATTCTGCTATAATATTCTATTATTTTGACATTTTCTTAGGTGGGAAGTCGTCTGTTCTTATGGATATTAAGCCCTGGGATGATGAGACTGACATGAAGAAGCTGGAAGAGGCTGTTAGGAGTGTGCAGATGCCTGGTCTTTTGTGGGGAGCATGTATGTTTCTGATTTATAATTATTAATATATCTATCTCCTTTCCAGTTTCCACTTTAACTGATTTATTTCTGCTTTGAACTTGTTGTCACAGCGAAACTGGCTCCAGTTGGTTATGGGATTAAGAAGCTCCAGATCATGCTTACAATTGTTGATGACCTTGTGTCCGTTGATGCACTCATTGAAGAACATCTCACGACTGAGCCTTGCAATGAATATGTCCAGAGTTGTGACATTGTGGCCTTCAACAAAATTTAGGACCCTTTTTTGGCGATGATTAGTTTGTCTTTTCCTTCTCTTATAATTTTGTCGAGCTTCTTGTGTTTGAACGTACTCTTTTTATTTGAGATGAAATGAAAAAATGAACGTTTAATTTTCATCATTATAGGTTTTTGGAATTTCTTTCATGTTTATGGTTCGACTAATGAGGACATGCTTGTATGGATTCCGTTTTCATTGGAATATATATAAATGTGTGGTGGCTTTGTATTTTCAGAATCATAGTTTAAAATATGTGAGATATTTCTCATCTGACCATCAATTAGGAGAGTTGTTTACCTTTTCCTTAGATGCTGCTGCTGATGGTGAAGGCATTCATTTTTGGGAGTTTATATCAGATGATAAAATCACATAGACATTAAACCTAATTGACTTTTCATGTATAAGTGCATGTTGCCAGAATTTTATCTTTTATAAACGGTGAACAATTACATAAATTAAAATGAAAACATTATAATAACAGGTAATAACCTGCCCTATTTTAATTATGCTGTGCATTTTGATCTATTCATATTACAGCGACCTCTCTCACCTAGTTTCAAACACCAATTACAGGATCTCACTACCTAAATACTTGTACAAGGTTTCGTAATAGCATTGTAGTTGATTGTAGTCCTCATCATCTTGTCTAGAGCATACAAGTCAATAAGTCAGTAAGGTCTAGTAGCCACAGTCACAATAGAATAAAAATGTGGTTAATCTGTACAATAATATTTCAGTGTTTAATAACCTAACATCATGGCTGGTTAAACTTCTCAATTATTTCTGAAAGAATGATGTATACTGCCCCTCCCATAACAAGAGAAAGTGTAATCCTTCCTCCAGGAACAAGTTGAGGTAATTTCACAGATGGGGATGAATTGGAGTACCTATCTGACCAACACATTGCAGCAGGAAGAATTCCAAACAGCACCAACACTAAACGAAAACATGAAACAACAATTCAGCAACACTAATAGTATAGAATCCGAGAATCGGTAGAGAATTACAAAAAAAAGGACACATGAAATAGGAAAAAAGCATTAAGCAGTACCTCCATATGTTCCAGCAAAATCCAATGCTTTCAAAAATATTTCTGGATCTAGCAATGATAGTACCAATGGTGGTATCAAAGTCAAGAGGTAAGGCTGAGGACTGCTCTCACCAGCAGGGAGTTTTAGTACTAAATATTTACAAAATGAATCTTACGTCAAAACACAATGAAATTGAATTGTATGTATGCATCTTTTCGAAATACTAAGAAATGGGAGGTCATGATATGAACTATACCTTTTTTAACTAAAAGGTTCATTAAATCCGCATTACTTGAATAATATTACATGATTCATTTTCTCTACAATGTTTGATATGCAAAGATGACAGATTTTCATTGCAATAACCACAATAGCATTTCAGTATCTAACGCATTATTATAGAATATATGCGATGAAAGCTGATAACATTTGAAATAACTCCAAGAATAAGATTTATTGAAGTTCTTGAGGTATGACCTATATGTAGGCAATACAGGTGCAGCATTTCATTAATGATCTACCTTATAGCAATAGAGGCTTCCAACAAATGAAATGGAGGATCACTTACAGTCAGCAAGAAAGTCGGAGAGGCCTAGTACGAATCCAATGTAGGATGTAGCAATTGCAAGAAATGAAAACAACTCAATTATTGGCTGCATAACAAAGGAGTCATCACTGTAAAAATATCCTTTAATGCATGTCATTTTGAAGTCTAGCACAGACAATCTAAGAGTTTAAGTAAAGATATTTACGCCAACAAGTCCGTTGGAAGATCGCAGTTGTTCTAGGGGGTCTATCATCTGACCTGAGACTGTGTCAGAACCTGTAATGGATCCTAAAATAACAGCATTCCAGACAAGAAATAAAGCAAGAGGTATAGCTGTGCCCAAAACAATTGAAGTCCTGGAAAGTGAAAAATAAAGGAAACACTTGTTATGAGATATGAAATACATACAAAACATAGTTTCAGGATGGATGAGAGATGCTTTATTTGAAAGCGAAAAATTAACTTGGCAACTTAGATATTTCTTTTCCATTATTTCCAGTGCGGATTCCAATGTGGTTTCCAAATGCTGTTACCTCATACTTTAAAGCACAAGATATTACATCTTATAGAGGCCTTGTAGAGGCTCTTGTATAGAGGACTGGTTGCAGCTTTATATCTACTGCCAAGAGCTTGTACATTTATTCTGAACAATTTCATTGCTCTTATTTGTATGGCTTTAACTTTGTCCATGAAAAAATTTCCCAAAACAATTTCATTGTTCATATTCATATGGAGCAGTATAAAGTCAAAACCAGTTATTTGTATAACTTCCAGTGCTACTGCTCCATTTAATCATTTGAATCAATCATAACTTAACAATCAACTTCCACGGTGTCCCTAGTTCTAACAATTATAGGAGAATGCTGAAAACATTTAGCTAATTAATTATTGACCAATGATGCCGATTTTTCGACTTGATAAACCGAATTACTTTACTAGCAAACAAGGTGAGATGACAAAAAGCCTCAGGTCCTGATGATAATATGCCAGATAATTGAGAATATATTACATCTAAATAAGGTGTCATACTTAAATTGAAGCAAATGCGCGATGAAAACATCCCTCACCTTACTTTTGACAGGTTTCCTTCCAGATTTGTACAAAGAACAGGTACTACATTCTGAAGAAATCAGATATAACATTTTATGATTGCCTTAATATTGAATCACTTCAGGATGGTGTGTAGTGATGTTACCTGGTACACAAATGAAAGTGCAATTATAGGTATACTCATAGGAACAGCTTCAAAGTTGGCTTTCAGAAGAGTGTTCCATTGAAGGTCTCCAGAGGCAACTGCCTAAGAGAGAAAACTTAGTTTCTCTATGTTGAAAGATGCCATAGTGTGTAAATTAAATAAAATTTGATACAATGTCAAAGTTATGAACTAAAAGGAATAATATCAATAATGTTCAACACATTTCCAACAATTGATGCTGGTTTTTTTGTTACTCGTAAATTATGAAACGCCAATATACTCAAAACCACGTACAAGGGAAAGGTAATTGAGCTCAATTCAATGGCATGTGTCATATGCATGATCACTGCAAGTCAAGTTATGGCTCCTCAATGTGTCATACTCAAGAGTTTGAATAAGTTGTTTGCTCAGTGGTTGTTGTTCTTCTATCCTTGGTCGATGTCATCTCGGTCAACGCATTGCACGAGGACACAAAGGTGTGACAAAAGATTCTCTAGGGCTGTTCTCTTGTATACCGCTCTTTCATTGATTTGTGAATGAATGCTCTACTTCAACTTTTGAGCTGTAGGAGGTCATTTAGATATCCAAGCTGCCTAGTAAGGTTAGACAATTAGTTTGGCTGGTGGCACGTGGTAAAGTTAACAGTTGTGATTTGATTAAATGAAATAAATCTAAAGTTTATATCTTCCTTAATTGCTGTTATATGTTCAAGACTTGTTCAGAGGACATTGACCATTTGCTGTTTCATAGTATGATTGATTCATTTTAATGGAATCAATTACTTCAACTTGCAGGTTTGAAACACAAAGTAGACTATCCTTGGACACCTAAAAGTTTTAGGCGTCATTAATGCTGTTAAGCCTAGGAAAAAGTTTTAGGTTCAACTCGCTAATAAGCTTAATAATGATAATAAAACTAGTGCCAAAACATGGCTTAATAAGTTTTCATTCTATTTTTGAGCATATCAAGGGTAAGGATAATCATTTAGCAAGCAGATTATTTGAGAATAATTACTAACCCTTGTCATATGCGTGACAATAAATGGGAAAAGATGAGGGCTCATCTTTTTAAGGGAAACTAGAATTCCTCAGCACCTTTAAACAATAAACAAACTACCTGTCACTTTAGTCTTAAATCTTAATCATACACAAATGTTTTACAATACCTTTAAGGCTTTTTAAATACACTATTTATGGAAAAATTAAAAAAGACATGCAAGAAAATATACTAGAATGGACATTGTTATTGAGAAAAAAGCTTGATAGACCAATGCCAAGATATGGAGCAAAAGTTTTTTGAACATGAAAAGCAGGAATATGATCATTTGAGACCAGAGAGGAAACTTTGCATATTTGCTTCAAGTCAAAATTAACTCTTTCAGAAAATGCAGCTCTACCACATTTGATCAAAACAACCACTTTAAACTATGTCCAAACTGCATGCCTCTAATTTTCAAGAGGAAATGTTTAACAGCATACATGAAAAACCTCTTGATGACTGGTTAGACTTAACGGCAGACTAGAGAAATTAGGATTTTACCATTTTGAACTGCATAAAAATAGTAGTAGTAGTAGTATTCCAACTGTTTCTTATACACAACTATATGCACTTGTTATAGTAATAAGACTATTACTTATAGATAGATACCCCACCACCCAAAGCCTATGTAGCACCTAAAAATTAATATGTGTAGTCTAGTACAGTAGCTTAAAATAATTTATAGACATGTTCTTAGAAGAGTTACTTCAACCTATTGTAGTTTACTTATTAGGTGTTGCTTCGAGAAACTTTTGACAGTATATCTGCTCTGGCTTTAGGCGGTTTTGGCAATTTGACAGTAATTTGGTCTAACAACAAGTTATATGGGGTCTAATAAATCATCTTATGTGCCATGGCAATTGGCATGCACCGTTCAGAAATTTGCCTTGAAGCAGATTTTCGTATCTATACTGTGGTAATATGTCATGCTTCTAAGGTCTATGGTTAAAAATTAAGGTCCTACCCCTCCACTGTAACTCTCAAACAATTTGGTTACAAAAGAATCAAAGTCTTTTAATTGATTAAGTGACATTTGCATAGACACCAAACATTTTGAACAAAGTATAAACCCAAAACAATGCTATAGAAAAGTGAGATTTGAAACTATATGATTTATAAAGTGATAGAATTACCACAAGAGCTGCGAATGAAATGATGATTCCAAGTACTAGAACCCCATTGACGGCACCAATAATGCGCTGGCTGCATTCAGAGGTTTATTAAAAACAATTTTAGTTTATTAATGCATTCATTCATTATATTGAGTGCACGTGTCAGAGAGCTAGAGATTGAGAGAGAGAGGTGTAGGAATTTACATGTTGAAGCCATACATGATTCAGCTAAAAATATATCTATGAACTTCAAGTTTCCTCTGTATATAACCTATGCATTTCATATATAGACCAAGCTCTCTATTACATAGCACAGAATCTTCCTTATAAAGCAGAAAGATTAGCCAATTAATGACAATAAGTTAGAACTAAATCGGGGGTAGGACTACAGGTGTTATAGAAGAGTAATAAAGGCATCATCCAGGTGGGGCTAGTCTTCACATTTTAGGGACCAGTAAGTGTGTTGGGGATGGAGCATTCTATATAGGTTGCTTCTAGGGACTGTCTTATATAAATAAGCTGTCATGCATGTGCCAATGAGGCTGTCTGTTTCAGCAAGGCATCCCTTTTTCATGCCATGCTGGTCCAAGTAAGTCAATCCATTGGGCCAGTGAGGCACAAACAAGGGCCTTGTTCATGTAACAACTAAGAAAAAGAAAATGCAAAAGAGAATTTACATGCATGCCAAAGCCAAACAGATCAAAATATAGCATTTCCCGACTGTCTTATATAAAAACATTAGCATTTTGGAAAGGCATGATTCAACATGAATGAGCTGTCTCACGCCTGTGGTGTGCCTCAAAATGGTCTATTTGGTATTCAGAAATTAATTTGTGGCCTTTAAGTAAGATAGCATCCAGGAACTTCTTATATCAAGATATAGCATTTCAGAAAGGCTCACCTCAGTGTGAATGAGCCATGCCATGCCTGCTATATCTAGGGTGGACTATTTCAGAGGCATAGCTGACCTGACACAGGCCCATTGATATGCCACATTGGGTTAAGTAGGTTGGTCCATTGTGCCAGTACGGCACAGACTAAGGCCATGTGATTTAACTAAGAAAAAGATGCGAAAACTTAATTATAGTCCCACTTCTTAGAGTTCATGCATAAATATACTTGGATTGTCATATTCAAGAAAACAAGAAACAAAAACCAACCTTCCAAAGTAGCATAAGCCTCCTAGAACCAATGAAAACAAAGTTGCACTCTCCCATCTGCAATCATAACACCACTCATCAAAACTTAATAACATATCAAAATTACTAGAAATACAATCGACAAATTACTATCATGGGAACTCAAAATTAGAAAGGCACATATTCAGTGAAAATTCAAGCACGTAACAACATTAGAATTATTATTCATACAATGGGATGCTGAGAAAATTTGCCAAAATATCTGAAGATCGAGCAACATAGGCAACGAGAAGGGCGTAATGTAGAAATATGTATGACCAACTGCAAGTAAATAGCAAACTATCACACTTTGAAAAATAATAACACATCAAATTATACAAAGCAATAATAGAGGGCTAGAACTCTTAACTTGTGGTCTTCACACATTAAATGTGAATATCAACCGTATGTGCATAGGTTCAGGATGTTGATTTAACCTTAATACCAAAGTCACTATACAGTTATGAGCAAATTTTATAGATCTTGTTGCATTTATATATTAGAGTTAACTATAATGAACGGAGAGGAATAGAACATCTGATCATGACAGGTTGCACTGGTTCGATAATTTTAGAGTCAACATTTGATTCATGATGACCAATAAAATACATTTCCTCAGTTTAACGTTGCAAAGAAAGGGCAAAATGCAGACAACATGGTAACACAAATGATGCATTATTATATTAGTTTTGACAAAAGAATTTTCTATAGTTTTGTAGCCAAAAAAGCATACTGTTAACTAAAAATTTTTTTTTTAAGAGATCCACTCTTTCCTCATGTTGCCATCAAATATTTTTTTCATTGCAAATGGCATAGCATTGTATCCCTCTATCAGGAAGCCATGGTCACTAAGATTTAAAATCAGGAAGACATGGTCACTAAGATTTAAAATTTTAAATAGTTCTCAAACTAAAGGAAGGTTTTCATCTAAATGTGATTCTAGATCTGTGTAAATTGTTCTTACTGGTAATCATGCTGATCACTCAATCACCAAGAAAAAAAAGGAACCAGGATGAGTATCATGATAGAAGTCAGCCAACTTAGTTAACAACAACAATAGCTTTCATGAACTTTGGAACTCTATTACATCTTACAATGCAATATTAGTTGTGTAAATCTACCATGGAACAATTCTATGAAAAGACTTTGGAGGTGTACAGACTTTATTTAAATAAAAAAAAAAAAAATGTTTTTACTTAATTGTGTACTGAGTACATGATACATTCCTTTGCCTTGGAAAATACACACATACACACACATATTACCATCAAGCAAAGCCTTACTGTAAGCATTACAAACAAATTACCATCAACCTACCATGCAATTTGTACTCCAACTGTTCCCAGAGTTCTCATGGCCATTGATACCTGAAAATAACCACAGGAAAGCAAATTTTAATTGAGTACAGCTTAAATGAAAGACTTCAGAATTTGTGCTTGGTAATAAGTACTGTAAGCTTAAACAGCTTTTGTAATTATAAAAATTTTGAACTTTACTATAGAAAATTCAAAATCTTGGATGACATAAAGGAGCTACTGGGGTTATGGCTTCAGTAAACTATTAAAGGGGTTTTCTTGGACACCATGATAACGACGTTTCTTTAATTTCAACATTAACTCTAACTGGCAGATGATACATGCTTATTTGGACGAATTTCATGTCTGGACAAAAAAGGAAGCAGGGATTTTATTTTCCTCTTTTTTTCTCCATAAAAAAGTGACTCATAACTGAATCTATTAAAATCCTTCATGTAACAAAATCTATTCCACAAATGATAACTTGAAAAAAAAAATGAATATTGTAGGTCCATAACAAATGGTGGATAACCAAATTCCAAGAATGTTATCGCGGTCTAAATTACAGCTTTGGAAGCATGATTCTATGCCATACTTATTTAGTAGGTTGAGGTAAGTAATTAACTTATCAGTTCCTCAGGATGCATTGCCAACACCACTAGTGCTCAGCCCCTAAACATGCTTCATGGAATTGCCTAACACAGTAAGGGATGTTATGCTTGTGAAAGGTTAGAGCACTGTCAATGAATTTGCCACTGAGCAATCTAAATGTATTGTTGAAGTTTACTCATAATGTAATAGGTGATATTACCCATGCTGTTAAGTTTGACGAACTTGAGTTCGAAGGTATGCTTAATACTAATATTCTTCCAGATTTTATTTGATCCTTTTTATAATATCATATTGCTTTGGTTCTGCCCCTCCTCAAATATTCATATTTATGGCACAAGCATAAACCACACGTATGTATGTTAAACAAATTCTTCAATAAAAGCACATCTCTTAACTGGATTTTAAAAAAATTAAAACAAGTACAAATACAATAGCTAAATTTACCAATGATACACCACCAGAACCCAATTCGCACATCGTTTTGACATTTACTTCAGCAACAAGCAATCCAGTCACAACCTGCAGGTATCGCAATACAATAAATATAACTGATAGGAAATAATGACTGAATAATTTGATTTTTAGTACCATGAAAATCCAACAGAGAATGCAGGCAACTGCAGAGGCCAAAAATCCAGCTTCTTGTGTCACTGCAGGAATGGCAAGGATCCCTGCACCCACCTACCAAGTTCAACATAACAACCATCATCCAATGAAACATACTTTCAATTTAGAGCAAATAAAACATACATACTGTTGTGCCAGCAACAAGAAAGATTGAACTGGATAAACTTCCTGGAATTGGCAACATAACAAGAAAAGGATCAAGTGAGTATTCAACAAATATATATATATATTCAAAAAGCAGCACAAAATGAGTAACATTAGAGGGGGTGGAATGTGATATATACCAGGTTCTCTCTTCAATGTGGCCTTATTAAGATTGGAAAACAACCTCTCAAATTGGAATTCTTGGCCTTGCTGCCTCTGCTGGGAGGAACACCTGACTAGTACTAGTCTTGGAGGAGGAGAATGCAGGACAAGGTGGTGATGTCCAAGTGGTTTTTTTGTTGAAGTCTTGAGTTGATCAATAAGTGTTGGAAGAAGGCTGTTTCTTGATGGAAATGAGATTGTTGCAACTGGGAATGAAGTGGAAAGCAAAGACATTGTCAAGTGTTTTGTATGAGTAGGGGTTTTGGAGGCAAAAGTCTTTGTGAAGTACTGGAGGTGGTTATGCTCTCTCTCTAAGATAATGTGAGCCATACCTCCCAAGTACTCACCACATCATGTTGCTGTCCACTCAGATATTGACATCTGGTACTCATCACTTTCCCTCTCTTTCCACTTTATTGATCATACTTAAACCAGCATTCACCACCTCAGGTCATATGAGTTTATTGAATGGAGATTTCAAAAACTTCCCTCTGGTTTCAAGAGATATCAATTATTATAATAATTATTATTATTTTGTTATTTCTAAATGAGCAAATTAGGCAAAAGCTTTTTGATGTTTCAGTTTTGACAAATTAAAACAATATTTGCACTTTTTTGTAGTGTCCTCTCCTATACTTAAGGGTAAGAATTGATTTGATCATCAAAAGCTAGTTCAAAGACTAAAATGCCCTTGAATAATATGTAATAGTATGTAAAAATTAAATAATTTTTTTAATTTAAAAATAATTAAAAGAAAATTATAAATATAAAAATTGTTTTTTCCAAATGAATACGAGACATCTATCTCAAAGATAGACGATCAAGATCAATTTTATAAAAAAAATAAAAAATATTTTAATATTTAAAATTATCTTTCAATTATTTATAAATTTATTTTTTTAATTTTTATTCTAAAAAAATTATTTAATTTTTAAATGATTTTTAAACCTAAAATTTATTTTGTAATTTTAAATGGATCTCCACCGAAGATGGTGATCCATATAGCCTTTAAATGATATAATATTTAAAGGAAAAATTATTAACAAAAAAAAAAAGATGGAAAATGATCATATTATCCTCATAAAGTTAAAGTTAATGGTCAAAAGAAGTCAAACTGTTAGCTCAAGGAAAGTTGTTGTAGCAAAAACAAAAGTTGTTTCCATTTGTCAAAACTCAAACCTTAAGAGGCTTTTACATAAATTGCTATTCTAAATAGTTCAAAAACCTCCCTGCTGTTTTTTAAAGGTAAATTACACAAATCCTCTGAGGTATGATGAAATTACACCAATATAATAGGTTTTCTCATAATGACACAAACCTCCCCAAAGATTTAAAATACTCTACACTGTCAGTCAATTATTAGTCAACTATCATTAAATATATATTAATAAGGGCCTAATACATAGGTATATATTAATTATTATATTATTTTTAATTTTAATTAAAAAAATATAAAAATATAGAGCTACAAATCTCCTCCAAGAGTTTTACATTTATGTAAAAGAGGAGATGATGACCAAATACTAGTCTCCATTCGACAGAGACCTAGTCTTCATCGGACAGAGACCTAGTCTTCATCGTATGGAGATTGGTCCCCATGTGTAGAGGACCAAGTCTCTATTCGATAAAGGCCAGATCGGTCTAGTCTCCATGGCTCCGTGGCCATAAAGATTGGTCTCCACTCGTGGGGTGGATTCTCCACTAGTGGGGTAGAGTCTCTACCCTACCAATGGCGACTAGATTGACATTTTCATTTTTTTTAATTATTTTTAAATATGGTTATGTAGATTCTTATGATGTTGATATGTGGTTATGTTTTGGAGTTTTTAGTTTGAATTAATGATCTTTTATTCTTCTTAATGAAGATATAGATCCTTGATGATGTAGATGAAGATACAGATTTGGGATGTATTTGAATGATAATGTTGATGATGATGAACAGGTGAGGAATTGATGATGATAAATTGGTGGGGATGATGATAAAGAAAATTTACAGAAACTAAAATATAAAAAACATTATTCTTAATTTTTTAAAAGTTAAAATAATATAAATTATTGACTTTTTAAATTTGGCCAAAATAAAGGGTATTTTAGTCTTTTGACACATTTGACTATTGATAGTTAGTGTTTAATTGTGGTTGACTAATGATAGAGTATATTTGTGTCAATTTTTTTTTTTTTTTCAAATTTGTAGGAAAGTTTGTGTCATTATGGTCACACTTACTATATTAATGTAATTTTATCAAATCTTAAGGCGCTTTGTATATTTTGCCCCTTTTTTATATTACCAAAACATCTACCAAAATGTTAATTGTAATGGAATCTTTACAAACAAGTTTTACTTTTGAGTTCTAAAAGAACAAGAAAAAGAAAAAAAATAAAAAAGGGAAAATCCAATTGGATTTCCATCTAATGCAAAAGGTAGGCAATAAAGACCCAAAGATGAATCTCCATCGATTACAAATGATATATACAAATTTGGACATCAAACGCTCTCTCAATACATTTTTCTTGTTATGTTTATAAAGGAATCAAAACAAAAAAACTTTGTTTTCTCTACGTCTAAACCATCAATGACTACTATCATCATTTTATAAGCAAATTATTATTATATATAAATCAATGGCGACTTTGTCAATTGATCATTCTTTTCTCACTAAGAAAACTACTGATTGAAATAAAGGGCCATGGAGCAAAAGCATACCAAAAGATTTCTGGTCTTACTGGCTTACCAAAGCCACAAACCACTAAACAAATCAATTCCACAAATAGGGAAAGAAAACAAGGGAAATAAGAAACTATTTCCTTAACCTTTCTTTGGTGCTCCCCTTAATAGAGTGCAATGTAGACCCAAAACTAAGTCTCTATTATTGGCGACGGAGATTTATCTTCAAAGCTCCATTAAAGGTGTTTCTATTGCCTACTCTCAATAATGGGTAGAGATTCTACATTTATCTTTTATTATTATTATTATTATTATTATTATTGAAGAATCTCAGGGTGTTTTATTTTCAAACATTGCATTACATATATTGTTAGAATTGACATTTTGGAGGATATATATATATATTTGTGTTTTAAGGAAGTTTTTGGTCTACTTCGAAAGTTTAAAATAGCAAATGGTATTCCTGAAACCTTAAGTAGTTTTTGAATTTTTTTTTTTTTTTTGTTTACAACAAGAAGAGAGAAACATTCATCCGCTTTTGTTTTGAAAAACTTTCATTATAGTCTCTATGTTTTGGCGATTTATATTATTTTTAACTACAAATCCATTAATGAAAGTTACGGTTTCTAAAAGTTTCATACATTCATTAAATTGGTCCTTCTAAAAGTTAGCCATTGATTAACTTTGGTTATTTTTTCTAGCCTAGAATGAAAAACATAAGAGAAGTGTATTCAATCTAGAGTTAATTGAAATTTTATGGATTTTCATTTTTTTTTTTTTTTTTAGTTTTTTATGATAGATTTTGGTGGAATTCTCAAGTTTTATAGACTTCATATTGATTTTGTTAAAATTTTTTAAAAAATTCAATGAAATCTTAAGGAGAATGTCAATATTGTTACAAATTTTTATCTTCATAATACTCATTTTAAACTCCATTCAAATTTATCATTTGCATGAAATCTGTAAAGTCAATGACTTTATAAATGCACATAGATTTTTAATATCAAATAAAAAACAGTACATTACAATTAAAAAAAAAAATGCATATTATTTTAACAGTCCACTATGATAATTAAGAAATTTGTGATGAAAAACAAATGATGTGTAGTTTTTTATTATAATATGTAGTTTTTTTTAATATCAAATAAAAAATTGTACATAACAATTAAAAAAAAAAAACTGTATTTATTTTAATAGTCCACTATACTAATTAAGAAATTGGTGGTTAAAAACAAATGGTGTACAATTTTTTATTATAATATGCAGTTTTTTTTTAATATAAAATAAAATTGGTTTTTCTTTATTTTTTAAAGAAAAGTATAAGAGATTTTTCATCTTGGTAAAGGGAATGAGAATGAGATTTCCAAGTAGGTTGGGGGGAATGAGATTCTTATTTCATAACTCTAAATTGATGCGGGACCCACACTTTCATTCCCATTACGGAATGAATTTTAAACAAATAAACACTATCAATCAATCTCATTTTTCATTTTCATTTCTCAATCTATGAAGTAAACACACCCCTAGTTTGTAATGAATTTTATACAAATTTTGAATTGAATATACTTAGATTTCAATAGTAATCATTCAAATTTAGATTGAATACATCCAAACTTTTAAAATTCTTTAAATATATATAAAATCTTAAATTGAATACATCTCATTTAATTAAATAAGCAACTATATTAACAAAAGAAAGTGAAATTTTAGGTGAAGAAGAATTGTAATAGTTGAATTAAGCAACAAATTTAAATGATCAAAAGCCAATGTGAGTCAATACTAGGCTTTCGATTTCACCGTAACAATCCAATATTACATGATGAATTAATTTAAGTAATAATTGATCAAGTTCTAGGGTTAATTTGTCAGTTTAGATTTTGATAGATTAAAATTAATTAATTAGACATAATAATTCTTTGTGGAAACTATCCTCATGCTCTTAAACAAAGCGTGAAAGAGAGATCGACATTTTTTTTTTTTTTTTTTGTCTTTTCAACTTATCATTTGGCATATATATATATATATATATATATAGTTTTATATATCTCATTTTAATTTTTCTTTTGCTTATTATGTTATTACCAAATTGCTCATAAAATTTGACAACCAAATCACCTTTTTAATGGATTTACCATGATATTGAGTAAATTGCAGAATATTGAAAGTACATGGAGTGAAATGATATTTCTTTTATTTGTTAGTCATAAAATAATGATCTCACTCTCT
Organism: Dimocarpus longan; assembly: GCA_022984855.1. Lineage (NCBI taxonomy): Eukaryota > Viridiplantae > Streptophyta > Magnoliopsida > Sapindales > Sapindaceae > Dimocarpus > Dimocarpus longan. The sequence continues at coordinate 9,792,109 of CM041023.1, read as the reverse complement.
CAACAGGATTTAGTAATGATGCTTTAGGAGTTTTGCTCCAATAAAACTTCTTTTATTTTCTTCAGTTTTATTTCTTTTTGCTGGAGTTCTTGTTTAGTAAAAATATTGGAAATTTTTTACTTAAATGTCAAAAGTTTCCAAATGTAAAATTTCTATAATCCTATAATATTTTTATTTCCTTTTCTATTTTATCTCATAAGAGAATTAATGATCCATATGGTGTTAGGCTATTATTAATTTGCAATAAATTTGAAATTCTAAACAAACAAATAATCAACCAAAATTTCATCTAGCATGATGTTTGCATCAATGTAATTTCACATATTCTAGAGAACATTAATAAAGTTAAGTATGGTGTCTACTCTAAGTTCTAACTTCATTCTCACTTAATAATAATTAACCATGTCATGCATACACTCATAAAACAATATTAATGATAAATTTAAAAATAAAGAATATGACTAGAAACTTGAATGAGTTTGCTAGTAACCTATTTACTTTATGGTGGGGGAGGGGGGATTAAGTTCATAGAAACTACCCACACCTTTGACAGTGGTATGATTTGAACCCTTAACTTATTAAGATCAAATGAGGTACTCAATCATTCTTTCTAAGAGGTGGTGTGCAAGTTTATTAGTAACCTAATTAACACACAAAATGGTCATGTTAGGTTATATTGAATTCTTAACCAGAGAATTAGTTACCACTCATATTTATAATCAAGAACATCATAAACTTGAATGATAAATTAAGATGATAAACAAGAAATCCTTAGCCATTGGTCCAATAACTCTCTCTATCCTCAATTTCTTCCATCAACTTGCTTCTTCCTTCTTAATCAACTCTCTTCTCTCTCCTTCAAGTTCCAAGCATTTTTCAGGTTTGAATCTTCCCAGCCATATATCTTCTTTGAATTATTGCACAATCCTTTTATTTTCTTCTAAAATCGAGTTCAACAAAGAATCCTCATTCTTTGCAATTCATGTTTCTTGACTTGCCACATCAACCCTAAATGACCCCTTGAAAATTCCAAAGTGCCTTTGGGAGAGTTACCCTTAAGGGTGGGTAACACATCTTCGGTTCGCTTCCTATTGGAATCGACCCAAACCGACTAGTATTCGATTCTTAATATGGAGAACTAAACGTAATCATTTTAGGGGGAAGAATTGACCAGAACCGAACAACTTTGGTTCGGTTTGGGTTGTTTTTTCGTTCTAGGCCCAAATTTGGGCCTATTTTTGGGTGAGTGAGGTCAACGAAGTTTATGTTAATCAACCTTAAAATATAATCTTTAAAACAATTGATATCAACCTCGAAATCGACAAAAAAACAATTTGTCCAACTAAAAAAATCTTAAAATCAAATTAAAAACAACTGAAAAACATCTTGAAATCAACTAAAAAAAAAAATAAAAATCAACTTAAAAACAACTGAAAAACATATTAATCAACCTTAAAATCAACTGAAAAACAACAGAAATCAACCTTAAAATCATCTTCAACCTCAAAAGAAAAAAAAAAATCATTATCAACTTCAAAAAACTCATCTAAAACTGGTGAAACCAAAAATGAAATAAGAGAATGAGTGAGTGAGGTTGGTGAATAGCAAAACAACAGTAAAACTAAACAAAAATACTTACCTAAAACAACAAATGAAATAAGAGAATTACGACGACAGCGACAAGCATAATGTTGGTGAAAGATGAAAGATGAAGAAGATCAAGAAAATGGGTGAGACTATGAGAGATGAGAGGTGGTTGCTGCGTTAAGTAAAAAAATGGGAAGTGGTTGATTTAGAGTTCGAGTTTACATAATGGTGGCCAAAATTATGCATGTGTCTCTAAAGAGAGTATTTCTTTGGCCAGGTCGATTTTGGATACCTAAAACTGAATCGAACTGAGAAACACTTGGTTTTCCTACGTGTCGACCTGAACACCTCTCAATTAAACATGGGAATTGAACCAAACACTCTCGGGTCAGTTTGGGTGGGTTGTTCGGGGTCGATTTCCATGTTTCATGCCCATCTCTAGTTACACCAACTTGAAAATTAAATTAAAAGCCTATATAAGTAGGTCTAACAAATTCAATACCAAATATTAGTTATTCTTCTAATTATAACTTCCTTAGCAAACTCCGTTTTGTGAACTGTTAGTAGTTATAAAAACTAGACATCTGAGACTTTAATTTAACATATTATAAGCCACACAATTCAGTTTTATTATCCTAAAGAATCCCCAAAAGTCAGCCTCCATTGTTGAAATTAAATTACATTCAACCTGAATGTCATCTTTAAGCCCAAAATCCTTAATAGCCCTATAATCTATCAAACACTATTAAAAACAATATAAAGGCTCCTATTTTACAAGAAATCGAAGCATAAATAATAATATATATAAATTATATGTATAAATTATAATTCATCATTCCATAATAATTATCTCATATACTAAAAGGAAAAAGCCCAATTGTGAATCAGTAACATCAATAATTCACCAAATACAATATTCCGAAACACTATTTATTTTAAATGACATCGTTAATATTATAATTTATGAGATTTCCATATAAATAAAATACTCCTACAGACAAATAAAGAAATAATAAAATAAATAAGCAATTAAAGAAAAAATTATAAATATTTTTCGACGTCAACTTAGCAACCCTTGGATTAAGAGTTAAGAGCTAGTTAAAAGTTTACTAAGATCAAACATATTATCTTGATTTAAATAGCTACGTTTGGCTATCTCATTGGTTGGGTAACCTTACCCATAAATAATAATACTTGGATTAATTGTAAAAGTATTTATTAAAAACTATTCAAAGATTGTTATTAACGGATAATTTTAGTTAATCAGTAAGGTAGTTAAACCCTAAATAGCTAACGCACAATATAAGAGAATCGATTATTTGTTCTTCATTTTCTATAAGTTAGTACTCAAGCACTTAATTACCAAGGAGAATATACAATCCTTTTACCAAAAATATAATTATTAATAAGAGCAAATTACAATTTACCCCCTGGTTGAAACCTTTATTCAAGCGGAGTAAATTTTTCAATGATATTGCAATTTACCCTCCTACCATTAGTAAGATTCGTTACATTTAACGGTAAATAATACCAAAACAATAGAAAGATGAAATTGCCCTTTGACTGAAGTTGACCAATTGACCAAATATATAGTCCGATCAATTTATCAGTCACTCATTCTACCATTCTCTCTCTTCCTCTCATCCTTCTTCGTCTTCTTCTCCTCTTCTTCCACCTCTTCTTCTTCTTCCCTTCTTCCGCATCTTCTTCTTCTGTTATTCTTCTTCCTTAGTGGGTTCGCTAGTTGGGTTCGTCATGAACCCAGCTGGGTTCACTCACGAACCCAGATCTGGGTTCTCTGAAGAACCCAAATCTGGGTTCATGATCTGGGTTTGTTCGTGAACCCAGAATTTTGGGTTCACGATAAACCCAGAATCTGGGTTTATCGTGAACCCAGATATATATATATTTGCCAGTTTGATTGATGGTTTTGATTTTAGATGATGTTGGGTTTAATGGTTTTGTGGGAGATTGATAATGTTTGAGGTCATTTTTTAGGTTTTTAGGAGTAGATTATGATGTTAGCTAGTTGATTGATGATAGTTGATGATATTTGAGACCATTTTTTGGGTTTCCAGTCATCTGTTGAACTGGTTGGACTGGTTGAGATTATGAATTTTGGATTATGATTTTGAACGGCATGATGAATTAAAATGTTTACTTTTTATTTATTTTATTTTTAATATATATTTTTAAATCAATATTTGTTTAATATATATATTTTTTATTTAATTTATTTTAAAATTTTTAAAAAAATAAAATTAATATCAAAAAACAATTTTACCCCTCTTCCAGTTAAGTGTAATTGGATTCATTAACAGTAGGAGGGGTAAATTGTAATATCATTGAAACATTTGCTCCGCTTGAATAAATGTTTCAATCAGGGGAGTAAATTGTAATTTGCTCTATTAATAATGATGAAAGCAAAAAATAAAAATAAAAACAAATGCAAATATTCATGCTCCGACTACCATTAACATGTAACAAGGGTATAAGAGTAAATTCGATTGGTAAATAAATAAATAAATAAAATAACAATTAGTTGAGGAAAAAGTAAAATACAAGAAGCGCGAGGAAAAGAAACCATCTAATCTTAATTAATTATAATAAATAAATAAATAACAAAAAAAAACGAAACGAAACGGAACGAAGCGAAAACCAATTTATTTGATATTTATTTACTTTATTTTATTTTTGAAAAAACAAAACCCTAATTTGTTCGATTCAGTTTGGACCTCGAAAAACCTATCTCTCTCCCTCCCTCGCACAACCCTAATCGCCTGTTGAATCACGATCGTCCGATCCTTCTTCGTCTCTCTCTCTCTCTCTCGCTCTCTGTCTCTATTTCTCTTTCTTCGAACAGGTGCCTCTCTCTCTCTCTCTCTCACTCGCATTGGACGGATCTCTTTTTGTCTTGTTTTCTGTTGTATAGACGACTGATTGATTGATTTGTGGTTATATGCGTCATTTGCTGCCAATTGTGTTTTCAATTCTGTGTATGGTTAAAGATCATATTTTTCAATTTAGACACCAAAGCAATGCACTGATTGACGCCTAGAAGAACGGTAGAGTGATTGTTGTTTTCTCAGTCGTGGGTACAAAACAGTGATTGATTGATTGACCTCCGGGGCTCACTTAACTGTCTTTGTCTTGCTTGCTATATTGAGGTACCTTTTTACATTGTGGCAAGGGTTCCAGTGTAGAATTTCGATTTTTGGACGGGTTCGGAGATCTCGAAACATATGTATATATTGTATTGTTTTTATCTGTCCAGGAATATTTGTTGTGGATCGTTGAGTAGTTTCTAAGACCATTACTGGGGATTTTAACAGTAGTATGTGTGGTCTGACTGCTGGGGGTTTTATTAGTTTTTCGGGGTTTATTTCACGGAACACTAATGGTTTGTTTGATTACTAGACCTTTGAACTTTTTGGTATACTATTATGAGGTTGCTGTATTGATGGTTTCATTTAGTGAATAGGACAGGTATGATGATGAATTTTGATAGTTTGTTGGGTTAGATTAACCATTTGAGAATGAAGTATGTGTGTGATTGTTTGTGGTTAAGCTTCTTAATGTTGGCCTGCCAAATGGATCATGAGGTTAGGGTAGAGAAGCTTTTTTTTTTTTTTTTTTTTTTGTTGTTGTTGTTGTTGTACATGTGATTTTTGGATTTTGTCTTCAACTTCAATTGAGTTGTGTTTTACGTGGAATCCATATCAATTATTCATGCAAATTTAAGATCATAACTGTGGTTTCTGAATTGGGAATTGCTTCTATAAAGATGCCTAATTCTGAATTGCTATTTTATGTGAAGTTAAATATTACTTTATCCATACATGAATTGGTTTGAGGCTACAGCTTAATTGTTAATTTGAATTCGAAAAATTAGAGGAACAAGTGATTGCTATGTTGAAGGATAACTGAAATGGGGCTGATTATTGGGGTCTGTAGGTTTGTTAATATTGTTTTTGCTAATTGATGCATGTATCCGAAAACATGCGTCAGTAATATGAAGAGAATAAACTCGAATCAAAGCTACACCTTGTGGTTATATATGTAGTGATTAACGTTGGTCAATGCTTTTATCTTTAGATGGAATTTTATACTAGTGCTTTAAGCTGATCAGTTGAGAAGGCAAATCATCTTTTTAAAATTGCTTTTTACTTTACCTATTTTGTTTTTCCTATCTTGAATGGAGGAATACAAGAATTTTTTAGGCATTTCTTTTTTATAATTAAAAAGAAATGATAGTTGTTTGGTAATGACTAGATAAATTTTACCTTGGACCTGATCTCTCTTCATATAAATCTTGTGACGGAGCCATGAATAAAGGGATCCACTTAGTTTACTTTAAGTAATATTAGTTTTGGTAATTTTGGTAACTTTCAATTGAGTCAAGGTGTAGATGATTTTGAAGATCGAGGCTAATTAGTTTATGGTGCAATAAAATTTTTTCCATAGATTGTTAGTTTAAGAGCTATGGATGTATGCCTTTGGATGAGAGGGGACTGTAAATTCTGAAACTCGTGCATGTTAAGAATGAATTAGTGCACGTTAGGAATGAATTAGGTCTTTTTTGAGATTGAATTTAAGATGCTAAAAAATAATTATTTGGATTGGAAATGCATTTGGTAATGATTGGAAAAGTTGTTCTTGTTTAATTTAACGGACTGGTGCTAGCTCTTTTGAGAGGTGGAAGCTTACTTGCGCAACGATTGGAAGTGAATCTGACATTTTCTGAATAACTTTCTTTAGGTGATCATATTATTTTTTTGATTGAAAATATGGAAAATCTATCCTATAATTTTTGTAAATATTTATTTTGTCTTTAATTGTTTATCCAATTCAGCTACCTAACTTCATTATAGAATAATTGTACAATATAGCTATATATGAGTTTTTTACTAGTTACAGGGATAGCAGCTTGGCCTGTGATGAAGTTTTACTGTTAAAGATTCCTGATTCTTTAGGTTTTAGAAACTAAATGCATATATACTGAGGACCTGGTTTATAATTTATTGAGTATATTGAGTCATGTGGTTTGTTGCTGAAGACTTGGATGCTTATTTCTTTATCTCTCATACACCTTCTTTAGTTCTTTAGTTCTTCCTTGCTATCTCATTGTTGGATTTGTTAGGGGAGATTTTGCCTTCCTCTTTGTAAATCTTGTCTTATACATGGTTTTGTTTCTGATAAAAAGAGAATTGAACTCATGTGTAGGAGCTTAAAATGTATAATATATCTTGCAAAAGGTTACGATGCCTGCATTACTTTTTTACTGTGTCTGAAAATGAGATTGGTAATTCTACATTTCTAGTAATTATTCTAATTCTGTCTATTTGTTTTGATACTATCAATCATTTAAACCCCTCCATCGCTCGTTTAGACCATTATAAATCAGCCCTAGTACTTGATAAAAGTTTGTAAGTGTCATTTTTGTTTTAATTCTTGATATCATATACTTTTCTTTAAAAGTTTCTTACTAGACCCACTACTCACAATTGTCACTTGCTTCTAGTAGTTTTGGATATATTTGCCTGGTAAAGATTGACAAATTATATAAACAGTTAACATAAAATGATTTAAATCCATACGTGTGTAGAATGCTCTTTGTCTCCTGCATTTTAAGGAGAGACTAAAGTTGAATATGTAAGGATTTTGATTAGAGTGCTACGCTTTCGCTCTAAAACTGGATGGGAAATATTTCTTTTCAAAGGGTTTAGAAGTACTTAATGGTGCATCATTTTGACATTTTACTCATTATTGATGCGCATAGTTGTTCAATACATTGGTGGACTAGTGTTTTGCCCAAGATATTAATTGTTGGTAATGCTGCAAAATGTATTAAATGCCTTGGGATGTATACTGACTGATATTTTTTCCTCACTTCTTGCTTTAATTCTAGACTGGTGTATGTGCTTGCGGACTTCAGCAACCTCATTGTTATTGTAGTAATGATACATGTGTTAGGCAAATGTATCTGCCAGAATTGTCTACATTGAGATTAAGAAATGCTTGGTTCCATGTAGGTGTTCTTTTTTGGACTAAATGGTGTGTCTTTTAATACAGGGCTGATGGTAAATTTCATTTTTGTTCATGGCAGGAATATATCTGCTCCCCAAGGAGATGTCTTCAGCATCCAAATCAAAGTCCAAAGACAAAAAGGCCAGCAAGGAAACTCAGAAGACTCCATCAAAGTCAATGGGACCAACTAATGCTAGTAGTAATGTTCCAGCCAGTGCATATAATCCACTGCTGGGGACATTTCATACCCTTGATGCTGTGCCAACTTCCTCTGCCTCCCCGCTTAATAGTAATGGTCGTTTCCGGAGTATAGATGAAACAGATGAGCACTTGGGAGGCTCTTCAGGAACTGGGGTGGAGTATGATTCTGTTTCTAATAATGGTAGCTGTTCTGGTGAGTCAGAAGATCACAAAGACAAAACATCTAATCAACCTGTCCGGCCAGAAACAATACCGGGAGCTGATAATGACAAACGAGAAAAAATTCGTCAGAAAAATGAGAGGAAGCATCAGCGTCAGAAGGAGAGGCGAGCTCAGGAATTGCATGAGCGATGCAGTGGCTATCTTATGTCAAGAAAGCTTGAAGCACTGGCACAACAGCTTGTAGCAATGGGATTTTCTCATGAGCGGGCAACAATGGCTCTTATTTTGAATGAAGGCAAAGTAGAGGAATCTGTTGCATGGCTGTTTGAAGGAGGTGAAGAAGGAGACAAGCACAAGGAATCAAATCTTGGTGGGGGTAATTTGAAAATCGACATATCAGAAGAACTTGCTCGAATTGCAGATATGGAGATACGGTTCAAGTGTACGAAACAGGAGGTTGAAAGAGCTGTTGTTGCTGCTGAGGGTAATCTAGAAAAGGCAGCAGAAACCTTGAGAGTGATGAAGCAAGAGCCAACATCAGCACCAGCAAAACCAGAAGAAACTGGTGATCCTCCAACTGGTGGTGATGGTAAGCCTTCAGTAACAGTTAATCATAACTCAGCAGTGAGGTCACAATTAAAATATTATCCACCTGTTACTATACAACAGCGAAGGGATGAAAAAGATTTTAACTACACAAAAACAGCTGTTACAGTGGGAGGCTTATCACAATCTGGTAGTAAAGGTGTTGCACCTTTGAAGAGAGTTGAGCCAAAGTTGGAGTGGGCAAAACCTCAGAAAACTGTAGTTCCATCTGAGAAAAGGTGGTCAAATGCAGGATCTAGTTCTTCTGTTTCCTATTCTTTGGCATCACCGTTGCAGGCATCACCTCCACCAGCGAAGACAGAAGCTCGTTATATAACCGTAGGAAGCGATATAAAAAATATTCAGTCAACAGTTAGGGAACCAGTTATCATGATGCAGCGGCCCCAATCAGTCATTCCAAAGCAGCTTCCAGCTACAAGCATAAGCTCATCTCCTCCTCGAACAGCTACTAGTTGGTATCCTTCAAATAATGTTGAAATTATGAAGTCCAATGGGTTTATGTCCCATATTCCAAGCACTAGCCTCAGTACCACCAACAATATAAGCTCAAATCAGATATATCAACAGCTTCACTTTCAACAGCAGCAACACTTGATTCCCAGCAGCAGCCCAGGAGAATCTCCTGGAAGTAGTCGTGGAAATGCTTCATGGAGAAGAGTGGGTGCCGCGCCGACAATCTCCGCTGCCTCTTCCTTAGGACTTTTCTCAGGGTTGGGTTCAACTGGCTCATCTGGGGCCTCATCTCCAGTTGACTGGAGCACTGCTGGCTCAATGGCACAGTTTGACTATACCAACATCGACTGGAGTTTGGATCGAGGTTTGTCTTCCCCAAGGCCTGGTGGATTGTGGTTAGGGCCAACTTCTGTAAAGAATTCTGTCGTATATGATTCAAATAGTAATGGTGTAGCTTCTAACAACCCAACAATGAGATCCACTGGTACTAATGGGAACAGTGTCCCCATTCCAGTTCCAGGATCGAAGGAGGGTGTAATGTCTAGTGGTGATTCATCAGCTGCTGGTTCTCAAGAGTGGACTTCACCATTTGAAGGGAATGATCTTTTTAGCTTACCCAGACAGTTTGTTTCTTCTCCTTCTCTGTAGGGTTGGGGACAGAATTGAAAATGAATAAAAATGAAGTGAAAAGATAAGACAAAATGAAAAAAAAAAGAAAAAAAGAAAGTGTTTGGATTTGATGTGGGTGTTGGTTCTTATGATGCTCTTCTGTTGATTGTTGGTGAATACCTTTCGAGTGAAAGTGGCATCTGAGAGTCGTTGATTCCTTTTTTCTCTCATTTCCATTGCACCCATCTTTTTAATTGTTAATGCATTTATTTAGTTTGACGAAAAGAGATGAAAGAAAGTAGAGGGAAAATCGGTTCAATTTAGGTTGGCATAATTTCAATTCCATATCATTTGCGTCAGTGCCTCACATTAGGCATGGGTGGGTGCCCAACTATGTAATATGCAACTACACCACAAGTCCAATTGTCAGTGTAGCTGGTGCACGCATCAAGCTTTTCATTTGCACTGACATACATTCAAGAGTAAAATTTTGTTATTAAGTTGTTTCTGGCTATAGAGTCAACAGTTTAACAAGGTAGCATCTGGGTGGCGATTGTTAAAACCTACAGAAAAACAAACAACTTGAGGAAGCAAGCCTGTTGTATGAATTGGGTAATCCTTCCATCTACATTTCAATAATTTCAGATTATTGCGGTCTAAAGGGAACAGCCGCATTGCAAAATCTAAAAATCTTGTTTGAGTATGACAATACCAAACCAGTAACCACTAACCACCCTCTTATTTTGACATTTATTTCTCACCTTATCACTTTTATCTCATTCCATCTTCTGTTGTGTACACTAAATTGGTAAAATAAAGTAGTCGTCCCAGTATTTCCAAGCTGAAAATCTGTAGCATCACCTTCAAGAATGATGCTTTACAACAACGATAATACAACAACAAACTGATTCATTTCTCCATTTCCAAAGCTCCTGAAAATCCAGGGAGTTGGTCACAACCACTTGCTGAAGCCGATTCTTTATACCACTGATTCTCTTCGCGAGTGATAAACTTGGCCTCTGCATTCCAAAAACATTCCATGATCATCTACATTTATTAGGATACAAAGTAATATTATGTAGATGTCACTCTGCAAGGCGCACTAATGCAAGCACCTCCAAGTATCACAATGTATGATATGAGCCTATTAAACCTAAACCACATTCTTCCATTGTTGTCGAAAAGGAATGTGGTTTGATTTCTCAATTTCTAGTCTTGGTAGCCTGAAGGTTTTGTTCCATTGCAATAGCAAAGATAAAAAACTATCTAATAAAACTTCTAAGATGTTCTAGCAGTAAGCATTAAGTTAAGTACTTTTGTAGAAAGTGATCAATCTTCCTTCTATGAAGGGTTGTTTGTCCCCAAGAAATTAAGCAAGCTTATAGTCTTGATGGCTCTAACACTGCCTGACTTGAGCCTATTGATCCTCTTCAGGAGTGGACCTCACTACGAAATATCTATTTGGGAAGCTTATTATTCACCTACAAACTAGCCACTGTAGTGTTTAAGGAAACAAATTAGGTACTAATATCTGTGTGAAGAAGGAAAGCTGCCCTTCTGGTGATTTGTGTGATTTGATGCTATAATTCCTTGCTAGAGGCCCCTAGGTGTGATGCCTAGGTTCTTTAGTATTATTCTCTTTTTTTGTTCATTTCTATAATAAAGCACTATTTTAGCATCATCGAAATTTCAGCCGTTGAAAGCTTCACGTCTCTCAATTAGCCCCTATAAACAACGAAAGATCTAATTTTTCTTTGCTTATTGAAGCAACCTGCTTTTATCTCCTTAAATCAGGCTCTCAAACCTATTCTTTGGTGTGATGTGTATCAGTGCCTAAGTAAATTGCAGATTGTGCCTCTACTCACAAGAAGAAATCAGAGTCTTTCAATACAACGATTGAGAGAGTGAGATGTGTTAAGAGGATCAAACAAATAAAATTGCATTCACGGTGAAAATGGAAAGAATGAGAGATTGATTTTCCAAGAGAGTGAGATGTGTTAAGAGGATCAAACAAATAAAATTGCATTTATGGTGAAAATGGAAAGAATGAGAGAAACAGAAAAGCAGCAAGTAGCAGATGACAAAGTAGGAACCGAGGTGAAAAGTCAGGGCTTCTACTTTGTATTGGAATTTTTTATATATACCTGATATCATTTTTAAGTCTACAGGCTTTTCACTAATTTATATTAAAGTTGAATTCAGGAACTTTGGAGTTCAGACCACAATAAAGCTACAATGCGCTGGCGACAGGCTACTTTGCTGAGTTTTCACTTTTCACAGCCTTAATAATATTTTGATATAAGATGCTCAATTCCAGGGCAGGGCACCAACCCTGGCCCATCCGTAGGTGGATCTGTCAAATAATCCACAATGCCACACCAGATGTGCAGGGAAATTTGACATCCCTATATGTCATGCTCAAAACCAATTAGAAGTATGTTACTTTGAACTGTTTAAGCACTTTACCTGATGAGGTAGAAAAATTACATTGATCAACATGATTAGGAAACACAAACATACTTCATAGATAAATAGTCATTTAGCTCAGACTTCAACAAGCATATTCACATAGCCTACTAAGCTACCAGGTCAATTGAATGAGTCTTACCAGACAAAAACACGTCCTGGTATTCATCCTCATCATAGACAAATTGTGGAGGATCTGGGGAACCAATGCCAACAATAGTGCTACCACTGCACAAAAGAGGAAATGAGTTTCAAGCAATTCAATAATCATATATAGAGAGTGGAGAACTCAAATTCACTTCAGATAGGGCATCTCTTCAAAAACATCATAAAGAATTTCTAAATCTTAATAAAATTAAAGTTTTTTGGGGATGTTCAATGTCTACACCCATATACAACCTTGCAATAACTCCTAATGTGAGTTTATTAAGTAGGAATTCTAATGAGGAAATGAGAAACTTGTTTGACTTCTCATAAATTCCTTTGTTTACATGTGGAATTAACTTACATGAATCCCTCACATAGATATTAAAGGACTAATAACCATTGTTTTCTCATTGCTGTTACTGCTTGTGTACTCTTAATCTTGATAGAGTGAATAAATCATGTCCAGGGGTCAAATTTACTTTCAACAAGTTAGATCTATTCTCATAGTCAAATATTCTCATATTGGAAATCCTTTATTCTTGATATATTCCACGACCTCTACATAGTAAATGAACATCCCCTTCAGCTTATTTACAAACTGTGATAATCTATGCATAGTGTTTCCTGTAGAAGTCTTGAAGTTTAATTTTTAAAGAGACTTAAGCAGGGTGCTGGCAAGATGTAAAGAATAAAAAATTAGCTTCTTTTGTAGTCTTTTCGATATTCATCAAGTTCCCACATAGTGCTTTTACATAGTTTACTATGAGGAAAAGCAAAGGAGTTTGAAGCTCCTTAACCATTTCATACACAAAATACACACACACACACACACACGCTGAAAGGTTTAATTCTCAGACATAATTTATAACATGGAGAAAAAATCCAAGATTATTTAGGTTTGGATATTCCCTAGAACCAACAGGCTTAATATTAGAAGATCATAATATATTCACCAAACCAATTTACATAGGAATCATTTTCAACTAAATATGAGTATGTGATAAGAGTTTTAATTTGTATACAAAGACGTATATTTAATCCCAAATAAAAATGTACAGGTTTCTGTTAATTCAATCTAGGTTGTAAACTTTGCATGCGTGTTGAAACAAAACCAACAGGAGCATGCATGGATCTTACATAAGGTAAAATATTTTTCCAACGTGTACACTTTCAATTCTGTTAGCAACTAAACTTGGTTTACAAAATGCTGTTACTCCTTAGTTGTACCATGATATCATGATAGGAATTGGTTAGTTTGACTTTTATAAGATGTCATCTTAGTTTTACAATTAATATATATGACATGGCTCTAACAAGATTAAGTATTAATTTATAAATCCATTATCATTATGACTTGCTATAGGTCCCAGAAGCCAGAACATCAGTATGAAAAGAGAATTTAAAAAATGTTGCTGGAATTATGCAGCAGTGTGTCCAATTACATTTAATGATATGACCACTCAAGTAATAAAAGACCTAGAATTATACTGTGTAGCTTGCCTACACATGAATATTTGTAGAGATCATGATGTGACTAAATAGATTAAGAACAAGTTATTTATTCCTGCTGACCATTTATCATCTTATTTTAAGAATTCATCTAGCATAAGCAGAACCAAAAGCTAACAAAAGGCATATCTTGTTGATCTTCCTTTAAAATGTTGGATGGGAAATCAAGACTCAAACATTTGTCTAGTACCCATACCTCCCAGACATAAAAACAGCGTCATATTGTCCACGACTAGCTGCAATTACACGCTGTTTTAATCTTTTAAGAGATGGAAGAACTTCAAATGCTGGAGGTTCTGCAGACAACATTAAAAAAAAAAAAAATGTAAGACAATGATTTTCCTGGAGAAATGATGGAGGTATAACAATTCCATAACACTAGTGATTCGACCACTACCTACCAATTCCGATTCTAGAAAAGTAATTTTATGAAGTTCTGACATAGCCTCAACACAAATCAGGCTCAAATAACTATACAATTAATTTAAAATACCAGCTAAGACAGAAGCATTGGTTTACTGCAAGATACCCACAAAAGTAATATGTGCTACAATATTTTACAACAGTGTTCCTTGTTAATAACTTAGTAACATCATCAGCCCAACCAGAAACCACCAAATTATCTGCGCATCAGTGTCAACCCAATTGAGTCCATTGTTGATAGCAAAAATTGAACAAAAGCAGAAGGGAAGGAAACCAAAAAAGGTAAAGAACAGAGAATGTACAAGTATTCTTACAAACTCATACCTAAATCATTGATACAAACATCTTGTGATAATCCATTCCTTGAGATCTTCTCCAGCAACACTAAAGGATCAATCTTACTGGTTTGATCTAATTGAAGACACTGAGAAATAAAATTTTCTTAGCATTGAGATATGGTAAGTGATAAAAGTACTACAACATTTTGTATGGTATGTCAAATAAATATGGGTGGGGAACATGCCTTGTATGCTTTACCTTGTATACTTCAGCTGTGGAACATGCCTCCTTTGGTTTTATAAGAACCATTGGAATGTCCAAAGATATGGGTGGGGGAACATCTTGAACAACCTGAGAAATTCAAATTAAAGTTCTGGTTAAAAAATATAGGAAGTGCTGCTAACAGTTTCCAATTCAAGCCAATGTATGGATACATGTGTGTATGTATACTCTAGATTGTAGTAACAATATTGTTGAAGACAACAAAATTTCTCTTTGAAAAATGGTTAAGATTGCCCATAATTATCCACAATGAGTGTCTATATATATATATATAGCGAGAGAGAGAGAGATAGATAGATAGATAGATAGATAGATAGATAGATAGATATGTATGTATGTATGTATGTATGTGTATATGTATCATCTCACAAATTCTAAGACTCAAAGTTACAGAAGATAGGGTAGTGTAATGTGATTGACAATATAACAAGGTAGAGGTATGTTTAATACTAACTCTAATATTTGCATATTTGTATCTACATCACGAAGCATGAAAGATTCTAAGGTCTCATGCAGACATACATATCCCTAATGTTATTTATTTTTATTCCATAGCTACAAAAGTAAGTTTAGCATAGTGTCATCTGTCAAGTCAAATGAATATTAAAATAAAAGGTTATTTTAGCTTTCTCAAATGAAGGAGCAAATTCACAATAAAACCATTGATTTTATAATTTGCCAATCAAGAACAAGTGAAATCTCAAAAAAAATCCACAAATGAATGATCTGATAATTTAGAATGGAGGCCTCAAGTGAAAGCACATTCAACTTATTTGATTCATTTTGAAATGAGTAAATGAAATAAGTCTGGATTAAAACAGCCCTTCCACATTCAATAACAACTAGCCAATTTAAAAAGAAGGCTCTCATAAGAACAAAAATGAAAAGAAAAGTGGCATCCAATTAGTAATTAAATTATTTGCAGTATCAACTCATAAAATTAGTCATTGACATAAAAATATAACCGACATAAAAGAGCTGAATTTCCGGATAATAAAAACATACCTCACCTCTACCAGTACAATATGCTGCTCCATGGGAGAAAAAGAAGGGAATATCTGAACCAATCTCACTTGACCATTCTTGGAGTTCCTTTTCAGTGGCAGCACAACCATTGAATTGATTTGCTGCCCAAAGTGCGGTTGCAGCATTACTGCTTCCACCACCAAGTCCTGCCCCAGTGGGCACCCTTTTATCAAGATGAATCTGCCCACAAATTTTTGAAGGGGAAATTCACTGTATATGTTTTCTCTATAGCTATTCATTTCATCTAAAGATTAGATACAATAAACCTGCATAAAAATAAAACTAAACAACATCACTTCTTACCCAAAAGAAGTTTTCACTGCCAGTCTTCTTTCTATAAAGGTTAAGTGCTTTAATAATCTGCAAAAACAACAATGAAGAAGCTTTACAAGATAAAAGCACAAAAACTGACAAAAACATACGCTACGTTTATGTCTTACCAAGTTCTTATCATCAAGAGGAACTCCAGACACATTGGTCGATAAACGATCCTTAGTTTTCAACGGTGACAAAGAGAACTTTATATTGTCACCTAAACTAATTACCTGGAGGCACAAAACAATTATGACATTGCAAGAATACACTAGGCACTCAAGAATACATATCATATATATCTCATAACATCATATTGGAATTAATTAATCTTACTGATTCCAAAGCTAAACCAAGAGTGCTAAAAGCAATAACAAAAAAGGTGTCAACTTAAATAATCTTACATGAAAAAGAGATGCCAAATCATGGTACCCATCTTCTCTCTTGTTTGTAATTCTCAAGAAAACATTAATCTGTAAGCGCACACACACAACATAAGCTAACCAAAATCAAAACACACACATTGAAAGACAATCCAAAACATGAAAGTTACGACCTTGCAAGGTGAGAAAAGAGTGAGCCTTGAGAGAGGAGCATCCTTGTCCACTTCATCTGCTAACTTGTTTAACCTTTCATCAGGATCATACACTATCTAGTATATCCCCAACAACCCATCAAAAGTCAAAAGGTAAACATTAAAAAAAATAATAATAAAGGAAAAAGAAAACAAGTATACTCAACAAACTACCTCCATTTGCTTTCTGGTGCATTTGACAAGTGGGGTTCTCCAAGGTTGAATCTTTGACTGCCCATTTGGCCTAAACGAAGACAACCCATTTACTTTCTTTGTGAAACAAGTCGAAGAAGAAGGTAGGAGTAGTTGCTGATTGCAGAGGAAATGGGTGGAAGCCATGGCTGCTCCAACAATATGCTCTGTTCACTGATTGCACGGCTTGCCGATACTTGACTCACCGTCCAAGTGTAAATTATTAAAAGAATAATAATATCCTAGTATTAAAAGAATAATAATACCTTAGTCTTTGCAAGTATTTTGTTCAAATTTATGTCTAAAAGATACTATATATAAATTGTCAAAATCTTTTAACAACTCATATACCATATCATCTGAATATGGATTTACAAAATATAATGGGAAGATTAGCATTACTTGTAACAAAAAAAAACAAGTGAAAGTTTCTTTTATCCAAAAATTTAGGGATAATCCCACTTTTCTCTTATAGTTCAATATAATCTCTACTTATCCCCTATAATTTTGAGAAATCTCGTTTTAACTCTTATCGTTACTGTCGTTATTGAAATAACGAAAATAAGTAAAGTATTCCTATAGTTTTACTCTTTTATATTAACGGTCAAATATAAATTTTTAACATCAACTTTAATAGTAATAGGTTTTTTTTTTTTTTATTTTCATATATTATAAAGAAATCTTATTTATTTTATAAATTAACAAGGGAGACATCGGTGATTTTTTAAAATATTGGAGGTTTTTAGTATTATGTCAAACTATAAGAGAAAAAATAAAGGGAAAAGAAAAAACCCCTGATGTATGAGAATATATAGATTTTACCACCCATTGTTTCATATTTATCCGAAATATCACTTGATAATAAAATATATATATATTTAAAATACATTCTGAAGGCTTATGAAAGGATGACAATGTTATTAGGTCACAGATTTCGTTAAATTGATATGGTTAACCGGTTTAACTCTAGGGACAAAAATGGAAAAGACATGAAAAATTAATTAAAGTATAAAAATAAAAATAAATAAAATTAATTATAAAATTATAAAAAATAAGATTTTTTTATTTTTTATTTTTTAAAAAATGAAGTCACCATCATCCCCTATCTCTCTCTCTCTTGCTCCCTCTCCCTCTTTTAGCTGCCTTGCTCTTTCTCTTACTCCTTCTTGCTCTTCTTTTTTCCTCTGGTCACTTTCTTCTCCAACCAATGATGATAATGGCAACGGCGTAGTGGGTTTTGGTTGACAATTGGGTTTTTTTGGTTCACGATTGGGTTCGACGGTGTAGTGGGTTTAAATTTGTCGATGGGTCACAACGGTGGCATAATGGGTTTAATGATGAGAACGACTTTATCACGTCATTGCAATTAACTGCACGCGAAGCTCCTTCTTATCAATGATTACGCCATCTGCGATGTGCACGACCCTGATGAGCCTCCACTCGAAGACGCACCTAAGTCTCCGATGGTAGAGACCATCTGAGTTTCCATGATGAAGATCTGAATTAGGTCTCCACCACTAAAGACCCAGTTCGGTCTCCACTACCATCTGCTATTTTTTTTTCTTCTGTTGATTGAGTTTTTTTTTTTTTTTTTTTTTTCGTTTAGTTATTGATTTTTGTTGATTTTTTTTCTTTATTTTTATTGGTGTCTGCTGATGATTGTGCGAGACTGACGATGAGAAAGCTGGGTCGATGTTGAGAGTCCATGGTAGATAAAAAGTTGAAAGTTGATGATAATGATGGAGTTCATGGCTCAGATCCAATACATGAGCTCATTTTTTTATTATTATTTTTATATTTTTAATTTTGTATATTAATCTCTACAGTTCATTTATGAGATGGATGATGGTGATAAATTTTTTTAATATTTAATTTTTTATTTTAAAATATTATTTATTTTTTTTTTATTTTCATCAATTTTTTATTTTTTAATTTTGTATGTTGATTTTCACTGTCCATGTATAAGATGGACAATGCAGATAAGTTTTTAATAAGATACAATTTTTTATTTTAAAATATTATTTTATGATTATTTTATTTTTTTAATAAAAGTTTTAGGGATAAAAATAGCTTTTTAACTTTTATCAAACTTTCTGTTAAATTGTAACGTTTGTGTTATTTAAGATAAAATGAAACAATGAATTGTAAAAAAGATTGTTTCATGTGTCACAATTTTTTCAAAAAACAAAATTATCTCAAAAATTTATTCTTTTAGTCCCAAATTAATCTCTAATTACCATTAGTTATTTTTTAGAGCAAATTACTAAATAACTACCTACTTTAAACTTATTTGCTGAGGGAAACAACTTTATAGTTTTATTATAAAATACTCACCCAGGGTTAACCAAGTCTGTTAGTTTTAACAGTAAATAATGTTATAGTGTTAAAAAGACGTAAATACCCCTAACTGATTATGTTGACTTATTTGACCAAACCAACTTCAATCCACAGTGTTCTTCACCGATTCATCCTCAAAAAATCATCCAAAGTTATCAATTAAGTATAATCATCAACCCAAACAATCACCAATTCAACAACAAAAAAAATTAAAAAATAAAATCTGAGAATGAAGCCAGATTTCTGGGTTACTGAGAACCCAGAGATCTGGGTTCTGGGTTCCTGAGAACCCAGATCGGGGTTCTCAGGAGAACCTAGAATCTGGGTTCGCGAGAACCCCGATTTGGGTTTGCTAGAACCTAGAAATCTGGGTTCGTAAGAAGAACCCAGATCTGGGTTCTCGATCTGGGTTCTCATAGGAGAACCCCGATCAGAGAACCTAGGTCGGGGTTCTCAGGGGAACCCACGAGGAAGAAGAGAAGAAGAACAATGAGAGAAAAAAGAGAAGAATGACAGAAGAAGAAGAAGAGTGAGAGGAAGAGGCAAATGAGAGACTGGTAAGAGAGAGGGGATAAAAAATTTAAAATGTAGTTAAAAGACAAAAATATCCCTGGATATATTAACATTGACTAATTGTTGACTAACCAGAACTAACTTTAGGTAACTAAATTGTAATAAAACTAAAAAGTTGTTTCCCTCAATAAATAAGTTTAAGTGGGTAGCTATTTAGTAATTTGCTCTATTTTTTAACTTTAAAATATTTTTGCAATATTGCAAGTGACATGTTTTCAAGATGGAAGTTGCGGAACACAAACTGAAAATAATTAAAATTTTGTTTAGAGTTAATGAGAAATAAAATTTTAAACTGAAAATAAATTTATTAATTTTATTGTGGCTCTCTTATAAATTTATCGGTGACTTTTTTCAACATTAATAATAATAAATAAACTTATGAATGGCCATTGCCCTTAGATTTTCAGTCATGCTGACTCCTTGGATAAGATCATCTGTTATCGACTTTCACTCAATGACATTTTGTAAAAATATAGGGGTTGGTGTTGTCTTAATTTTGTCTTCTGTTTATTAATTGTAAGAATAACACTATACATTCATTTTGGGTTGTTTAAAAAAAAAAATAAATAATAACACTATGCATTCCACTTTTATGTGAAAAATTACAATTTGAGATGTGTGTGATTCAAACTTGGGGGCTTTTTTATTCATTTTTCTTTTAGGAAAAAAAATTTAGGGGAGTAACTAATTTTAAATTTGCCACTAATTTAAGAGCTATATTTTTTAAATTTTGCTCTTGAAAGAACACATGTTAGAATTATAAGTACTTAAAACTAGCACACTTAGTAGACATGATTGAAATTTGGATTGTAAGGTGAGATTACGCTTAAACTACAAAAAAATGAGTTTAAATTGGATTAATAAAATATGTTGTATCTATTTATAATCAACAAAAATTATTATTTAAAAACAATTACAAAAATTATAAATACTAAAAACTAGCAAACTTTGTCAAAATTTAGATAGTGAAGTGAGATTATAGTTTGTAAAGCCCCAATCCAAATGGACCCAAAAGAATAATTGAAATATAATTTATTGTTATTAATTTGATTTTGCCTAAATTTTGAAAATAGAAACGTACATAAACAAATATCTTCTTTGTGGATACTTTTAAAAGAACTCAACAAAATAGGATATAAAAAGAAAAATGTCATAGTAAAAGGTAGGATGCAAAATATAAATTTACAAGTGATAAATATGATGAGTTATGCATGGACAATTTTAAAAAATATATATATATTAAATTGGAAGTGAGTGACATGCATGAAGAAGGGAAAGAGAGAGAGTGATATTATTTTATAAAAAAAAAATGAAGAGAAATGACGAGTTGGGATGGTTGAACATGGTGACCATTTAAGATTAAAATAATAATAATAATAATCATAATAGAATAAGGGACAGGTTTAATCATGCATTTATTTTTTTTTTTGCATAAAAAAGAGAGAATTGAGATTAGAAGAAATCCGACAAGTGAGAAAAGCGAGTCAATGGTTGGTGGCCTAAATTGTTGACAAATTTTTTTTTTTTTTTTATCAAAAGAAGTAGGTATCATTTATATAATTTGGATGAACCACATTTAAAAGAGTATATGTGGTAATTGTAAGAACTAAAAGTAAATCACACACAGAATTAAAACAAAATACCATAAAAAAACAAGAAACTAGTAAGGCGAAGCCAAGAAAAGAAAGGAGAAATAATTGGAGTTGATTTTGGATTGATTTGGTTTGGTGTGCAATAAATTCAATTTTAGGTTTGATTTTCTGGTTTAATTTTTATAAATTCTAAATAGGTTCTAATGGTATTTTTAGGTCAGGGAGAAATTAAGGATAACATAGGTGCTATTGATTCGAAATAAAGTTTAAAATTTAATCTATGAGTGGACCAATTTATTTATTTTGAACTGATTATTTATGATTATACTTCAGATTTTATTAGTTATGAATCATTAGAAATAAGTTATTTGTTAGTTTATTAATTTTTTGAATTATTAATTTTGCTATATGTTTGAAATTAAAATTTAATTGTATACTTATATATGTTTACGTATTTAAATTTCAATAAGAGTTTATTGTTTTCCAGCTTAAGTTTATAAATAAAAAGTTTCAAAACAATTTAAGTGCTATTTATTTATGTTTGAGAAGAATATTTATTAAGAATTATATTTATATTCAGAAATAGAATTATATAATTTGTATATAAAAATGATTTGAAATTTGAAAACAATTGAAATGAGACTTTTAAGAACACCGAGGTTGTACCCTCTCCTTTAATCGTCAAGCAGGCTTCACATGTGTAAGTCCGAGAAAGTCACCCAACACATGTATGGTAGATGTCGTGGGAGTCATTAAGTCGCTAAACACGTGTATGACAGATATTATCTCTCGCTTCGCGTGTGTTTTGAGTATCTCCACCACGTATAACAAATTTTTTTGGGTATTAGTTGATGTAAATTTTCAGATTACAAATGTTATATACTAAATTGGATCAGCATAGATAGAAATTTATGGAAAATCAAATTTACATAAAGAGATTATAAAAAAGTTTTACAAATTATATTATTATAGAAATAATTTATATAGAAGTTATAGTTTTATTATGATATAAGAATTATTTATTATTATCAGTAATATATTTATTTTTAATAGAAATATTTTAGAAAAGTTATATCTACTCACTAGGCGTTAGCGCTCACTCTTTTATAAAACTTTTTTTTTTTTTTTTTTTTTCAGATATCCATTACAGGTTCATGTAGATTAGTGCTTATCGTGAGAAATGCTATATGATGATGATCAAATACATTTATATTATTTTTTAAGTAGAAATATTTTACATCAATGTATATTAATTTTAACTAATCAAATTTTCTAAATATATTTCGAGGATAGTTTTGGAAATGAAATATCATTCCATATATTTTATAACTACATTTTATAAATCCAGTATATGGGTCTAACATGAGAATGTAAAGATTTTTTTTTTTTTTTTTATAATTTGTTCAATTTATATTTATAAAGAAATTATGAAATTTACTATGATTTTTCTATTTTCATTAAATTTAAATTTTAATAAGAAAGACCTCAGTTTTCATGGGATTCTCCTAAACTCGAGAGAGAAGTCAGGTCGGGTCCTTTCAATTGGTATCAGAGCAGTAGTTTCCGATTTTGATATTTTTCTTGTCACTAACCTTCCAATTTTTATTTAGTTAAAGAAAAAGTTACATTTTTATCATGCATCATTGTGGCCAATCTCACATAAAACCTGTGGAATATCTAAGTTAGCATCTGCAGTTTAGTGTAGACATATATGTGTGATAGTAATAAGGGATTTATTAGATTGTTTAGTATTCCGAATGTATGGATAACAATTATTAGAGTTTATATATTGTGGTGAAAATATATTAATTATGTAATTAGTGAATATGTCTAGAAGTGTAGTTGTTCATTACCTATGTATTATTTGCAGATAAAGACTTGATGTGAATATTTGGTGTTGAGTTTTGATATGTTTAGATTATATGATTTTTATGTTTTGATCAATCAAAATAAATATTGTAACGTCCCGAATTTCCGAATGAATAACATTTCGGACGGAATAATGATTTCTGGATGAATAGTATCGAGTAAATAGTGAATTTTGAGAATTGGATTCCGAAAATCATTAAAAGGAAATTTTTTTTATGAATAGTATTTTTCAATGGAAAGTATCCGTATGAATAGTAATTTTAAAAAAATTATATTAGAATTAATGAAAATTGAATCGGATTAGAAACGAATCAGTTTGAGATGAGAACGGAACAGTTTTTGGATTCAATCGAAAATTCGAATAGATTTCCGAAAAATTTTGAAAACCTCAAAAACTGTCAAATAAGCACGAAAATGCTCAAGAAGTGTTTTTAAGACTCAATCGGCACTTTCGAAGTAGATTCAGATTGAAATAGAACCAATTCAGAGATTTTCTTAAGGTAATTTAGTGAAAAGTAGAAAGTCGAAAAAATATTTGAAATGACTTTTAAGAGTTACGGAAGTTACTAGAGTATATAGAAAGTTCAAATATAGGCCTCGAAAAATTTTAGAAGGATTTCGAAAAAGTCATGGAAATATGAATTCGAGCATTTCGGAAAAGTTAAATGGGGTTAGTGTGATTTTTTATATAATAATAGTATATATATTAGTGGTGGAACCCACTGGAAAAAGCAATATATATATATATATATAATGGAGGTTGGTGGAAAAATAAATAATAATAAATATATATAGAAGATATGCATGATAAAGTTGGTGATTTATATACATATATATATAGGTGTGTGTGTCTGTTCTGAAGGAAGAACACAGAAGAAGAAGAAAAGAAAAATAAAAGAAGATAGAAGAAGAATAAATTGAGAAGAAGAAGAAGAAGAGTAGGAGAGGTGATCTAACATCCCTAACCTCTCAAATCCATCAAGATTTCCTAAGAAAATGTAAAAGTAAGTTGAGTTAGATTTATGTTTAATTAATGAGTTGCTTTTTTAGTTTGGTGATTTAATTTAAAGAGTAATAAGATAATTTAAGTGCTTATATGTGTGGTTGAGTTCTAATAAAATTTTCTAATAAATCGGAGATAAGTTCAAAGATAACAAAACAAGCATGAAGCATAATAAAACCTAAGTTACTGCTTAATGAGAATAAGTATGACATTATAGCTCGTAGTGAATAGAATGCTTAATGATCAAAAGAAGGATGTTAACGGAAGCCATAGCTATGGATGTTCAAGAAGAGTATAGAATGGCGTAAGTTGAATTTGGAAATCTCGAGTAGCGAGCTGATGAGCTGAGAGTTGAATGTAGCGACCTGAGAGCTGAGAGCTGAAAGCAGCAACCTGAGAGCTGAGATGTAATGAAAAATAAAAAGTTTGGAAAATATATATGCTTGGCTGAAAATAGAGAGATTGGGTGTATTGTGAATTATTTTGATAAATTATAATAAAAATTTATTGAACTACGAGAGTTTTGATTCTAATGATGAAATGAGTACGTAGGTATTTGAGATATTATCTCAAACTCAAGCCCAATTAAAATAAAATAACTTAGTTTTTCTAGGCCGTATGCACTCCAGAGAGCAACTTAGGAATATTTTTGTCATGTGTTAAACCAATGACTTTTATATACCTTATGTGATGAAATAATGTGTGAAAAAGAAAAGATTATAGTTTTTGAAATGAAAAACAAAATTAAGGTGAGGAGCAAGTAAATGGAGCAAGAGAAGCCTATTAAAACTCTTCAACAAGTATAGAATCCAGGTGAGTGCTACACACCTGTGTTACAATATTTATATTGTGAAATATAAGTTTATTATTATTAAAATGTTTATCAATGAGTTATTATTATGTAAAATTCTTCCTTTGATTAAGAAGATCATTATAAGCATTCTAATGTGAGTGGAAATTTAGTTTTTCCAAGCATTGTTTGTTTAAATTTTATCTCATGTTTATATGAATTTATTTCATTATGTAATTGAGTTATTCATTGAAGTTATATTGAGATTCTAGCATATGAGTTTTGAGTTAAGTATATATTTATATCGAGAATGTGCCAGAATTAAAGAATTTAGACTTTCTGCCTTAAGAATGAGTTTATTTTAAAATACTGAGAAAAAGTATTTTAGTACGCCTACGATTTACCCTAGCCCCAGTTTAGTACCCAATTGAATGTCCTATGCGTGTACGGTAGATATGAGAGAGTCATTAAGTGAGAGTGAAGTCCGGACGACTCCTGAGAGAGAGAGAGTCAATTGAGTCATCCTTTACATGTATAAGGTAGTATAGTTCAGACCGATTGCGTGGGGGTAGCGCGTGCCCAGAGTTCCCGCATCAACAACTACACAAGGTAATTTCTTAATTCCTAGTGGCAAGAGAGATTTATGCTGTCATGATAAGAATAGTTTCTCTGGATTGTCATTCAGGTTAGTATGAGAAAATTTTAGAAAGAAATTTAGAACGAGCTTCAAAAACAGTTTTTGAATGAGTATTATAAAGTATTTTAGAAAAAAAAAATACTTTAGCTTTATTAAATTGTTTTTGGGAGGAACTTAGTTTTAAAAAAATGAGTTAAAATTATTTTAATTTGAAAGTTACTACAACTTACTGAGCTTCTATGAGTTCATCCTTTATTTGTGGTATTGTATAAACCTTCTTTAGGTACTATCGCGGGTGATTGAGGCAAAAGAGCTTTTTCATCATTATAGGTGGGCGTATACTCAATGATGCACTGCATAGATTGCGTTGTATTTTGTTAAACGAAAAATCAAGTGTTTGCATGCATCACTTTTGCAACGTTTTGTAACACCCATTTGTGAATTTATACTATTATATATTTGTGATGTGAATAGCTTGTAAAATTTCTTATGATATGAAATACTTTGGTCATTAATTGTGGTTTTTATGAGAATGAATACCTAATTATTGAGATGCATGTTGTGATGAGAAGAAGTTCGGTTATGAGGTAGAATATTGGGAGTGTACCTTCTTTGCAGGAATTTGAAAACCTTACAAAAGTAGCTGTTATGCTGCCGGATTTTCATAAAAACAGTCTTGGATTTTGAAAATAAAAATGGTCACTTTTATGGCTTTAACGAAATTTGAATTCTTAGAAAATTTGAATTCGAAAAAAATCAACCCAACAAATTTTAAAACAATGAGATATAAGTGACTTCAAAGCCAAAGTAAACGGGCATGTTTTCAGGGTTCGCTCCATAGATTTCCTTTAGCCACTTAGTAGGCTTTAAGAGAGGTCCATTGAAGTGCTAGGCGAGGCCTACCAGATATTAGCCTAGAGGAAATTTGGACTAGGTCTTATCAGTAGGTGCAATAATTTTTCGTTTTTCTAAATAAAATCTGGCAGCATGCCGGCTATTTATTAAACTATACCATATTGCAATTTCAAAAACAATTTAAATACATTTCTATAGCAATCAATCTCTACAACCAAGGGCCTTCAGCCTACATCTCAACTCAGTTTCACCATGAAAACCATAATTATAGAAATTGATTGTAAAACTAAAACTTTCTCATTTCATAAAACACTTTATAAAGACATGCACCCAAAACCTTATATTTATATTTACAATTTATACCATGATTTGATTCAAAATATGCACATGACATAAACAGGATTACACAAGGTAGTAGAGGTCATCCGTCAGTCGATCTATGCATCAGTCTGAGCTTCGTCTACTAGACGACTCACTCCTGCACGATTTGCTCATTCTCCTAAGGAAGAATTTTAAAGAAACATATTGAAAGCAAACTATAAATAAAACTCAGTGAGAACAACAATTTAATAAAACTAAGGAAAAACAGTTTTATACTTTTCTAAAATACTTTATCGAAACTTGTTCGAAAACTGTTTTTCAAGCTTGTTTTAAATTTTTATCTAAAACTTTCTCATTTCTTGCCTGAATGGTAACCCAAAGAAACTACTCCTGTCGTGGTAGCATAAAATTTTTCGCTAACCATTAAGAGTTAAGGAATCTGCCAGGTGTAGTCGCCGATGCTGAAACTCTGGGCACGCATTACCCTTATGCAATCGGTTTAAACTACACTACCCTTATACATGCAGATGGTGACTCAACTGACTCTCTCTCTCATAAGTCATCCGGACTCCACTCTCAGTTACTAACTCTCTCACATCTACCATACATGTATAGAGTACTCGGCTTGGTGCTCAACTGGGGTTAGAGTAAATCATCGACGTAATAAAATACTTTTTCTCAGTATTCTCAAATAATCTTGTTTTTAAGGCAAAAAGCTTAAAATATTTATTTCTAGCATATTCTCGGTATAAATATATACCCAATTGAAAACTCACATGCTAGAATCTTAGTATAATTTCAATAAATAACTTAATTACAAAATGAATAAATTTATATAAATAGAAAATAAAATACATTCATTCATATATAATAAGAAATAAATAAAATAACGCTTGAATGACTAGCTTTCTACTCACAAAATACCCTTCGATAAATGATGATTTTCCTTCAGAAGCTTTCAAAACTTTTCACTTTCATCTTAAAATATTAAATACTCATTTAGAATCACTAAACTCACTAATACAAAGTTATAAATAACTTCTAAGGTCATTAACTCTATCAAAGCCTTTTTATACCTAAACTTTCTCAACTAAGATTTAACTTATCCGAGGCTTTCGAATTTCAATTTTTTTTTTTTTATGAATCTTATTTATTATCACCCAGTAACACCTCGATATGCTCGAAATAATTTTCTAAAGCTTAGAACTAAAAACCCCAAAACAAGACCCCCTTTGGGCGATTACTACCTAGGGGGCAATCCCTAGGTTTTCTTCATTTTGTTTTCGCTTCAATCATTTTCTCAACTCATATTTAGGTCAACCAAAAAGCGAATTTCAAAAAGAAACG
The DNA here is from genome assembly GCA_022984855.1 of Dimocarpus longan. Lineage (NCBI taxonomy): Eukaryota > Viridiplantae > Streptophyta > Magnoliopsida > Sapindales > Sapindaceae > Dimocarpus > Dimocarpus longan. The sequence continues at coordinate 9,763,930 of CM041023.1, read as the reverse complement.
ACCGCCGGGTGGGTGTTCCTAGTAAAAAACTACACTTTTTACACACTTTTAAAGGCAATAAACTCAATTCTTTCATATTTAATGTTCTTTCACTCAATTATAATCAAACATAATCATATCATGCATTAAAAGAACACTTTTATAAGAGATTCCTTTATGCCCTTCAACTAGATTAAAATCACTCATCTTATCTCTATATTTTTACTTACTCAATTTTATCACTTCTATATGATTTCTTATACTCAAATATGTCTAAATTTAAGATCAAAACATCGAAACAAAAATAACATCACCAAACCCTAGCTTGACCATGACATACCCCTCCAAGACTTCTCATTTTTCTTTCACTTTCTAACATATTAATCATACCAAAATCATCACCAACTATCCTCGTTTCAATCCATAAACTCAAACTTAAATTTGAAGCAAGATAAAAAATGGGTTTTTAGCTTCTTTAGGTTGAATCAAGATAAGGAAACTTACTTGTCTATGCTTCACTTTTGCTCCAAGCTTGCCCTAATGACTTTGGTTGATGACAAGTTTTGATTTTATGATAAAACATTTGAAGAAAATGGCTTGAATCCTTGCTTTCCTCGTTTGATTTGGCTGGCCACTCTCTCCCTTTTTCTCTCTCGGTTTTGCCAGGTGAAAAAAATGAAGGAATTGGCTTTGACTCACCTATTTATAGTGGAGCTCAAATTGCTAGATAATCCCTTTTGAAAATTACTAAAATAGCCTTTAAACTTTGCTAAATCTTGCTTTGACCCCTAACTAGATAAGATTAACTCTAATTGGTCCATTTGTCACCTTATTAACCATTTATTCCATCCATAAATCAAAAGGTTCCAAATGGCTCACTAGACATTACAAAATTCTATCACATTTGGCTAATTCTCATTAGAGGAAACTTTTAACTTTTTGACATTGGATGGTAAGCTTATCTCATCCAATATTCTCCTATCTCATTCCCTAATTCTCTTGGATCCTCTAATAAACATCCTACTCGTGATGCAAAAATAAATTCAACCTTAAATGTTACTACTAGAGTGATACTAATTAATCGTAACTAGAATCGATGGTTTACACTTTTATTTTGTTAAACAACCACTACTTGGTCCAACAATCTCTTCCTGAGTATGACATTTCATGCATTTCATTTATAACATTTATCTATAAATATAAAATATATGCTCATCTTATAGGAATTTTCTCGTAATAGGCCCAATCCGATTCAATGCACAGTTTATGAACATATATACACACGCATACAATCTCTCTTAATATATTAGAAATTTATGCATAAACTCAATATACTATGTATTATTAACTTATTAAAATATTTTAGACTCATAAATGTTGTAAATGACATAGACAAATTTTAATGATTAAAACATTCATCATATAAAATTCGAAAAAATTACCTTACCAAAGCTCCAAGAAGAATGAGTTTAGGAAAATGATCTGATTGGCGAATGGAAGCCAAAATTCCTACCACGACTGAGGCTGAATGACAATTAAATGTGCACTGTTCAACATGAAGCACATCAAGAATATTAAGGAGGTCATCCACGTAGGCGTGGATTGTTGAATATCTTTCCTGATCATATAAATCAGGATTGACCGTGCCTGCATAAGCATGGTCATAATGAACAATACGAAATCCATGTGGATCTATAAATGGAAGAATGCTTTTCCATATGGATTGGTTAGTGCCTATGCCATGACCAAGTACAATATAGTTATTTCCTTGACCTTCTACTTGTAAATGGAAGTTCTGTAAAATTTAGTTATTCATGGTTGTAATAGAGTTAAAATGAGTTGTTGAAAAAAGAATAATCAAAATAAAAATTAATCAAAAGTAGATTATAGTGTCCTTTAGGAAGCTACCTTTAAAGCCACTACAATATCTATCAAATAAAAATAAAATACATCAAATAAATTTAGAAAAAATCTTTATCTCCCCAAACATTTTGCCCTCATTTTCTTAAACTCGTAAACCAAAAGAAAACAAATGACTAAAAACATCAAATAACTCATGACTTTAACCACAGACACACAAGTAAAACCAAATAGAAAAACAACAATATGAGCAAATCCTTTCAAAATTACCGAGTAAACAACATAAACCAATACAGCATGAGTTTCTTAAAAAATGATAAATCTACTTCTAGGTTAACTAGTACATGAACAATTACGTTCAAAAATGCTTGACACACAAGAAGTGTTATTCTTAAATTTATCATATTTTATCATATACAGTCATTACCAATCATTTCTTCCATATGAACACTGATCTTTCCCTTTTTTGTTTAAAAAAAAAAAAATAGATTTTCTCTCATAATTTCATATTGCAAAAGCAGGAACAGAATAAAAGTTATTTATTCAGAGACCAGATAGACAACTATATATCATGTAGACACTGCCAGTAGACATATAATGACTTATATTAGATGTTAATTGTGACATGGGGTTGGTTATCATTTCTGTAATCTCTCACTTCAGTTTGTTATATACATTTCAAACACCAAGTAATAAGTACCAGTTATCTTCGTTAATCGAAAATGCTCATCAATAGCTTTTAAACTTGTAATTCGTCAAAATTATTTTCTCATTAACTAGGAAAGGAGTAACATAAATATGCAATATTAGGCCTTAAGAACCTGTCAATTTGGGATTGGATTGTCATGATAATGATTTGATGAGTGGTTGTATATTTAGCATTGTACTCTTCATTTCACACACTTGGTATCTGATTATTCAACACACTCAACTTTTATGAACTTTTCTTTTCAATTATTTTCTTATATATTAAGTTTCATTATTACTCTTAAATGTGTTTTAAAATCAAATTAGAACTATTACTACTTTATGTTGATTAAAAAATGAAAAAACAAAAAAGGCCACTTCCTTATACCTTAGAAAAGAAACTCACTTTCCCACCACCAACAAAAATGAAAAAAGTTTTGAAAATTAATTAAGTACTTCCTATAGCAATTCAATTAGTAGTCAATGTCATAGTGAAATTATTGAAGAGCAATGTCCATAGTGGTTAGAAAAGAAGATGAATCTATGTACAGTTAAAATAAAAAAAAAAGAAAAAAAGAAAAAAAGAAAAAAATTGTAAAAAGTAAAAAATAAAAAAAATAAGATGTCTTCTCCGCATCTGTCTCTCCATTTATAATATTTGGAAGTACCACTATGTCTTGAAGGTATTAAGAAGAGTAAAAAGGTCAGTGAGTTATGTTTGGAAGAAAATGGTAAGAGATGCTATGGAATGTTGTGGTTAGCATGTGAATGGTCTGTAAATGCCACCATAAAAAAGGAAACCTCTCTAAATTTGTAATCTCATGTGAATTTACTGGTGCTTTTTGAAATGGTCCTTATCTCTTTTGCTTTGTTAGATAACCACGACTTGATCCAACAACTTCCTCCTGAGTATGACATTTTATACATTTCATTTATAACATTTATCTATACACATAAAATATACACTCATCTTATAGGAATTTTTCCATAACAGGCCCATTCCTATTTAATGCACAGTTTTTGAAATGGTCCTTGTCTCTTTTGCTTTGTTAGACAATCACGACTTGGTCCCACAGCCTCCTCTTGAGTATTATATTTTATGCATTTCGTTTATAACATTTATTTATACATATAAAATATATGCTCATCTTATAGGGATTTTCTCATAATAGGCTCATTCCGATTCAATACACAGTTTATGAACACATACACACTTGCATACAATCTCTCTTAATATATTAGAAATTTATGCATAAACTCAATATACTATGTATTATTAACTTATTAAAATACTTTAGACTCATAAATATTATAAATGATACAGACAAATTTTAATAATTAAAACATTCATCATATAAGATTCGAAAAAATTACCTTACTAAAGCTCTAAGAAGAATGAGTTTAAGAAAATGATCTGATTGGTGAATGAAGTCAAAATTCCCACAACGGCTGAGGCTGAATGACAAATAAATGTACACTGTTCAACATGAAGCACATCAAGAATATTAAGAAGGTCATCCACGTAAGCGTGGATTGTTGAATATCTTTCCTGATATTCTAAATCAGGATTGACTGTGCCCACACAAGCAAGGTCATAACGAACAATAAGGAATCTATATGGATCTATATATGAAAGAATGCTTCTCCATATGTATTGGTCAATGTCTATGTCATGACCAAGTACAATATAGTTATTTCCTTGACCTTTTACTTATACATGAAAGTTCTGTAAAATTTGGTTATTTATGGTTGTAATAGAGTTAAAATGAGTTGTTAAAAAAAGAATAATCAAAATAAAAATTAATCGAAAGCAGATTATAGTTCCCTTTAGGAAGCTATCTCTAAAGCCACTGCAACACCTGTAAAAAGAAAATAAAATACATCAAATAAACTAAGAAAAGAACTTCATCTACCCAAATATTATGACCTTATTAACTTAAACCCAAAAATCAAAAGAAAATAAATGATTAAAAACATCAAATAACTCATAACTTTAAACACAAACATATAAGTCAAACAAAGTAGAAATACAACAATATGAGCAAATCTCTTTAAAATTATAGAGTAAACAACATAAACCTATGCAGCATCAGTTTTTTCAAAAATGATAAATCTGCTTCTGGGTTAACCAGTACATGAACAATTATGTTAAAAAATGCTTGACACACAAGAAGTGTTGTTCTCAAATTTATTATCTTTTATCATATACAATCATTACCAATCATTTCTTCCACATGAACAATGATCTTTCCTTTTTTTGTTTGGAAAACAAAAAACATAGATTTTCCCTCATAATCTCGTATTGCAAAAGCAGGAATAGAGTGAGATTTATTTATTCAGAAATTAGTTAGATAGTTATATACCATGTAAACACTACCAGCATACATATAGCGGGTTACATTATATATTAACTGTGATATGGGGTTGGTTATCATTTATGCACTCTTTCACTTCTGTTTGTTATATAGATTTCAAACACCAAGTAATAAGCACCAGCTATCTTTATTAATCGGAAATGCTCATCAATAGCCTTTAAACTTGTAGTTCGTCAAAATTATTTTCTCATTACCTAGGAAAGGAGTAACATAAATATGCAACATCAGATCTTTATCACTTTCGAATTGGCTTGTCATGACAATGATTTGATGGGTGGTTGTATATTTAGCATTGTACTTTTTATTTCACACACTTGGTATCTAATTATTCAGCACACTCAGCTTTTATGAACTTTTCTTTTCAATTCTTTTCTTATATATTAAGTTTCATTATTGCTCTTAAATGTGTTTTCAACTCAAATTAGAATCATTGCTACTTTATGTTGATTAAAAAATGATAAAACAAAAATGCAAACCACTTCTTTATGCCTTTGAAGGGAAACCCACTTTCATATCACCAACTAAAATGAAAAATGCTTTCAAAATTAATTAAGTGTTTACTAAACCAATTCAGTTAGCAGTCAATGTCATAGTGAAATTATTGAAGAGTAATGTCCATAGTGGTTAGAATTGAAGATTAATCTCCACTCGATCTATGAACAGTGAAAATCAAAATAATAAAAAAACGAAAAAAAAAATTGTAAAATGTAAAAAAAATAAAAAAATAAGATGTCTTCCCCACATCTGTCTCTCCATTTATAATATTTGGAAAGACCACCATGTCCTGAAGGTATTTAGAAGAGTAAAAACGTCAAATGGGCTATGTTTGGAAGAAAATGGTAAGAGATGCTATGGAATGTTATGGTTAGCATGTGAGTGGCTTGCAAATGCCACCATAAAAAATGAGGTCTCTCTAAATTTGTAATCTCATGTGAATTTACTGGTGCTTTTTGAAATGGTCCTTATCTCTTTTGCTTTGTTAGACAATCACGACTTGATCCCACGACCTCCTCCTGAGCATGACATTTCATGCATTTCATTTATAACATTTATCTATACATATAAAATATACACTCATCTTATAGGAATTTTCCCATAACAGACCCATTCCTATTTAATGCACAATTTATGAACACAAACACACACACACACACAATCTCTTTTAACATATTAGAAATTCATGCATAAACTCAATATAGTATGCATTATTAACTTATTAAAATATTTTAGACTCATAAATATTGTAAATGATATGGACAAATTTTAATAATTAAAACATTCATCATATAAAATTCGAAAAAATTACCATATGAAAGCTCCAAGAAGAATAAGTTTAGGAAAACGATCTGACCGGTGAATGGAAGTTAAAATTCCCACCACAACTCAGGCTAAATGACAAATAAATGTGCACTATTCAACATGAAGCACATCAAGAATATTAAGAAGGTCATCCACATAGGGGTGGATTGTTGAATATCGTTTTTGATCGTATAAATCAAGATTGACTGTGCCCGCACAAGCAAGGTCATAACGAACAATACGGAATCAATGTGGATCTATATATGGGAGAATACTTCCCCATATGGATTGGTCAGTACCTATGTCATGACTAAGTACAATATAGTTATTTCCTTGACCTTCTATTTGTAGATTGAAGTTCTGTAAAATTTGGTTATTCATAGTTGTAATAGAGTTAAAATGAGTTGTTGAAAAAAGAATAATCAAAATAAAAATTAATCAAAAGCAGATTTATTGCCCTTTAGGAAGCTGCCTCTAAAGCCATTGCAATACTTGTCAAAAGAAAATAAAATACATCAAATAAATTGAGAAAAGAACTCCATCTCCCCAAACATTATGGCCTCATTAGCTTAAACCCGAAAAGAAAAATAAAACAAATGACTAAACACAACAAATAACTCATGACTTTAAATACAAACACACAAGTCAAACCAAGTAGGAAAACAACAATATGAGCAAATCCTTTTAAAATTACCAAGTAAAAAACATAAACCCATGCAACTTCAGTTTCTTCAAAAATGATAAATCTACTTCTGGATTAATCAGTACATGAACAATTACGTTAAAAAATGCTTGACACACAAGAAGTGTTATTCTCAAATTTATTATCTTTTATCATATTTAATCATGACCAATCATTTCTTCCACATGAACACTGATCTTTCTCTTTTTTGTTCAAAAAAAAAAAACATAGATTTTCCCTCATAATTTCATAATGCAATAGCAGGAACAGAGTGAAATCTATTTATTCAGAGACCAAACAGACAGCTATATACCATATAGACACTACTAGCATACATATAGTGGGTTACATTATATATTAATTGTGACATGGAGCTGTTTATCATTTCTGTCCTCTCTCACTTCAGTTTGTTATATACGTTTCAAACACCAAGTAATAAGCACTAGCTATCTTCGTTAATTGAAAATATCCATCAATAGCTTTTAAACTTGTAATTCGTCAAAATTATTTTTTCATTAACTAGGAAAGGAGTAACATAAATATGCAACATCAGATCTTTGTCAATTTCGGATTGGATTGTCATGATAATGATTTGATGGATGGTTGTATATTTAGCATTATACTCTTCATTTCACACACTTGGTATCTGATTATTCAGCACTCTCAGCTTTTATGAACTTTTCTTTTCATTTATTTTTTTATATATTAAGTTTCATTATTGCTCCTAAATGTGTTTTAAACTCAAATTAGAACCATTGCTACTTTATTTTGATTAAAAAATGAAAAAAACAAAAAAGGAAACCACTTCTTTATGCCTTAGAAGCGAAACCCACTTTCCTACCCCCAAACTAAAATGAAAAATGCTTTGAAAATTAATTAAGTACTTACTATACCAATTCAGTTAGTAGTTAATATCATAGTGAAATTATTGAAGAGCAATATCCATAGTGATTAGAAAAGAAGATGAATCTCCACTTGATATATGTATAATGACAATCAAACTAATAAAAAAAAATTCTAAAATGTAAAACAAAAAAAAACAAAAAAATCTTCTCCACATTTGTCTCTCCATTTATAATATTTGGAAGGGCCACCATGTCTTGAAGGTATTAAGAAGAGTAAAATGGTCAATGGGTTATGTCTGGAAGAAAATGGTAAGAGATGTAATGGAATGTTGTGGTTAGAATGTGAGTGGTCTGCAAATGCCATCATAAAAAATGGAGTCTCTGTAAATTTGTAATCTCATGTGAACTTACTAGTGCTTTTTGAAATGGTCCTTATCCCTTTTGCTTTGTTAGACAATCAAGACTTGGTCCCACAGCCTCCTCCTGAATATTACATTTCATGCATTTCATTTATAACATTTATTTATATATATAAAATATATGCTCATCTTACAGGAATTTTCTCGTAATAGGCTCATTCCCATTTAATGAACAGTTTATGAACACATACACAAACGCATACAATCTCTTTTAACGTATTAGAACTTCATGCATAAACTCAATATACTATATATTATTAACTTATTAAAATATTTTAGACTTATAAATGTTGTAAATGATATAGACAAATTTTAACTATTAAAACATTTATCATATAAGATTCGAAAAAATTACCCTGCCAAAGCTCCAAGAAGAATGAGTTTAGGAAAACGAACTGGTTGGTGAATGGAAGCTAAAATTCCCATAACGGTTGAGGCTGAATGACAAATAAATGTGCATTGTTTAAGAAACACATCAAGAATATTAAGGATGTCATCCACGTTGGCGTGGATTGCTGAATATCTTTCCTAATTATATAAATCAAGATTGACCATGCCTACACAAGTAAGGTCATAACAAGCAATAGAGAATTTATGTGGATCTATATATGGAAGATTGCTTCTCCATATGGATTGGTCAGCGCTTATGCCATAACCAAGTACAGTATAGTTATTTCCTTGACCTTCATGCTTAAAATGAGTTGTTGAAAAAAGAATAATCAAAAGCAAATTATAGCGCCCTTTAGGAAGCTGTCTCTAAAGCCATTGCAATACCTGTCAATAGAAAATAAAATACATCAAATAAATTGAGAAAAAAACTCTATCTCCCCGAACATTATGGCCATATTAACTTAAAACCGAAAATCAAAAGAAAACAAATGACTAAAAACATTAAATAACTCATGACTTTATACATAAACACACAAGTCAAACCAAGTAGAAACACAATAATTTGAGCAAATTCCGTTAAAATTACCATGTAAACAACATAAACCCATGCAACATCAATTTCTTCAAATATGATAAATCTGCTCTTGAGTTAGCCAGTACATGAACAATTTCGTTCAAAAATACTTGACACATAAGAAGTGTTATTCTCAAATTTATCATCTTTTATCATATGCAATCATGACCAATCATTTCCTCCACATGAATACTGATCTTTCCTTTTTTTGTTTAAAAAAAAAAAAACATAGATTTTCCCTCATAATTTCATTTTGCAAAAGCAGGAACAGAGTGAGATTTATTTATTTAGACACCAAATAGATAGCTATATATCATGTAGACACTACCAGCAACATGCAGTAGGTTACATTATATATTAATTGTGACATGGGGTTGGTTATCATTACTGTATTCTCTCACTTCAGTTTGTTATATATATTTCAAACACCAAGTAATAAGCACCAACTATCTTCGTTAATCGGAAATGCTCATCAATAACTTTTAAACTTGTAATTTGTCAAAATTATTTTCTCATTAACTAGGAAAGGAGTAACATAAATATACAACATTAGGTCTTGAGAATGTGTTAATATGGGATTGGATTGTCATGACAATGATTTGATGGGTGGTTGTATATTTAGCATTGTGCTCTTCATTTCACACACTTGGTATCTGATTATTCAGCATATTCAGCTTTTATGAACTTTTCTTTTCAATTATTTTCTTATATATTAAGTTTCATTATTGCTCTTAAATGTGTTTTAAACTCAAATTAGAATCATTACTACTTTATGTTGATTAAAAAATGAAAAAACAAAAATCAAAACCCTTTCTTTATGCCTTAGAAGTGAATCCCCCCCCATTAAAATGAAAAATGCTTTGAAAATTAATTAAGTACTTACTATACCAATTCAATTAGTAGTTAATGTCATAGTGAAATTATTGAAGAGCAATATTCATAGTGATTAGAAAAGAAGATGAATCTCCACTTGATCTATGTACAGTGAAAATCAAACTAATAAAAAAAATTCTAAAATGTAAAAAATAAAAAAAAAAAAAAGATATCTTCTCCACATTTGTCTCTCCATTTATAACATTTGGAAGGACCACCATGTCTTGAAGGTAATAGAAGAGTAAAATGGTCAATGGGTTATGTCTGGAAGAAAATGGTAAGAGATGTTATGGAATGTTGTGGTTAGAATGTGAGTGGTCTACAAATATCACCATAAAAATGAAGTCTCTCTAAATTTGTAATCTCATGTGAACTTGATGGTGCTTTTTGAAATGGTTCTTGTCTTTTTTGCTTTGTTAGACAATCACGACTTGGTTCCACAGTGTCCTCTTGAGTATTACATTTAATGCATTTCATTTATAACATTTATTTATACATATAAAATATATGCTCATTTTATAGGAATTTTCTCATAATAGACTGATTCCTATTCAATGCACATTTTATGAACACATAAACACACGCATACAATCTCTTTTAACATATTAGAAATTCATGTATAAACTCAATATACTATGTATTATTAACTTCTTAAAATATCTTAGACTTATAAATGTTGTAAATGATATAGACAAATTTTAATTATTAAAACATTTATCATATAAGATTCAAAAAAATTACCCTGCCGAAGCTCCAAGAAGAATGAGTTTAGGAAAACGAATTGGTTGGCGAATGGAAGCTAAAATTCCCATAATGGCTGAGGCTGAATGACAAATAAATGTGCACTGTTCAACATGAAGCACATCAAGAACATTAAGGATGTCATCCACGTTGGCGTGGATTGCTGAATATCTTTCTTGATTATATAAATCAGGATTGATCGTGCCCGCACAAACAAGGTCATAACAAACAATATGGAATTTATGTGGATCTAAATATGGAAGAATGCTTCTCCATATGGATTGGTCAGTGCCTGTGCCATGACCAAGTACAATATAATTATTTCCTTGATCTTCTACTTGTACATGGAAGTTCTATAAAATTTAATTATTCATGCTTGTAATAGACTTAAAATGAGTTGTTGAAAAAAGAATAATCAAAATAAAAATTAATCAAAAGCAAATTAGAATGCCCTTTAGGAAGTTGTCTCTAAAGCCATTGCAATACCTGTCAAAAGAAAATAAAATACATCAAATAAATTGAGAAAAGAACTCCATCTCCCCAAACATTATGGCCATATTAACTTAAACCTAAAAATCAAAAGAAAAAAAAAATGACTAAAAACATCAAATAACTCATGACTTTAAACATAACACAAGTCAAACCAAGTAGATACACAACAATTTGAGCAAATTCCGTTAAAATTACCATGTAAACAACTTAAACCCATGCAACATCAGTTTCTTCAAAAATGATAAATCTGCTTCTGAGTTAACTAGTAAATGAACAATTTCGTTCAAAAATACTTGATACACAAGAAGTGTTATTCTCAAATATATCATTTTTTATCATATGCAATCATGACCAATCATTTCCTCCACATGAACACTGATCTTTCCTTTTTTTGTTTAAAAAAAAAAAAAAACATAGATTTTCCTTCATAATTTTATTTTGCAAAAGTAGGAACAAAATAAGAGTTATTTATTCAGACACCAAATAGACAGCTATATATCATGTAGACACTACCAGCATACATGTAGTGGGTTACATTATATATTAATTGTGACATGGGGCTGGTTATCATTTCTATATTCTCTCACTTCAATTTGTTACATACATTTCAAATACCAAGTAATAAGCATTAGCTATCTTCGTTAATCGGAAATGCTCATTAATAGCTTTTAAACTTGTAATTCGTCAAAATTATTTTCTCATTAACTAGGAAATGAGTAACATAAATATGCAACATCAGGTCTTGAGAACGTGTCAATATGGGATTGGATTGTCATGACAATGATTTGATGGATGGTTGTATATTTAGCATTGTATTCTTCATTTCGCACAATTGGTATCTGATTATTTAACACACTCAGCTTTTATGAACTTTTCTTTTCATTATTGCCCTTAAATGTCTTTTAAACTCAAATTAAAATGATTACTACTTTATGTTGATTGAAAAATGAAAAAACAAAAATAAAAACCCCTTATTTATGTTTAAGAAGCGAAACCCACTTTCCCACCCCCAACTAAAATGAAAAATACTTTGAAAATTAATTAAGTACTTACTATACCAATTCAGTTAGTAGTCAATGTCATAGTGAAATTATTGAAGAGCAATATCCATAGTGATTAGAAAAGAAGATGAATTTTCACTTGATCTACGTACAGTGAAAATCAAACTAATAAAAAAAAATCTAAAAAGTAAAAAAAAAAAAAAAATCTTCTCCACATCTGTCTCTCCATTTATAATATTTGGAAGGACCATCATGTCTTGAAGGTATTAAGAAGAGTAAATGGTCAGTGGTTTATGTTTGGAAGAAAATGATAAGGGATGCTATGGAATGTTGTGGTTAGAATGTGATTAGTCTGCAAATACCACCATAAAAAATGGAGTCTCTCTAAATTTGTAATCTCATGTGAACTTGTTGGTGCTTTTTGAAATGGTCATTGTCTTTTTTGCTTTGTTAGACAATCACGACTTGGTCCCACAACCTTCTCTTGGGTATTACATTTCATGCATTTCTTTTTTAATATTTATTTATACATATAAAATATATGCTCATCTTATAGGAATTTTCTTATAATAGACTCATTCTTATTCAATGCATAATTTATGAATACATACACACGCATACAATCTCTTTTAACATATTAGAAATTCATGCATAAACTTAATATACTATGTATTATTAACTTATTAAAATATTTGAAACTCATAAATGTTATAAATGATACAGACAAATTTTAATAATTAAAACATATATCATATAAAATTCGAAAAAAATACTTTGCCAAAGCTCTAAGAAGAATGAGTTTAGAAAAATGATCTGGCTAACGAATGAAAACTTTTTTAGTTTTCATTCACTAGCCAGATCATATTGTTTGTTATGACCTTGCTTGTGCGGACACGATCAATCCTGATTTATACGATCAATAAAGATATTCAATAATTCACGCCAACGTGGATGACATCCTTAATATTCTTGATGTGCTTCATGTTGAACAGTGCACAATTATTTGTCATTCAGCTTCAGCCGTGATGGAAATTTTAGTTTTCATTCGCTAGCCAGATCGTATTGTTTGTTATGACCTTGCTTGTGCGGACACGATCAATCCTGATTTATATGATCAATAAAGATATTCAACAATTCACGCCAACGTGGATGACATCCTTAATATTCTTGACATGCTTCATGTTGAACAGTGCACAATTATTTGTCATTCAGCTTCAGTCGTGATGGAAATTTTAGTTTTCATGGCTGAAGCTGAATGACAAATAATTGTGCACTGTTCAACATGAAGCACATCAAAAATATTAAGGATGTCATCCACGTTGGCGTGAATTGTTGAATATCTTTATTGATCATATAAATTAGGATTGATCGTGTCCGCACAAGCAAGGTCATAACAAACAATACGGAATCAATGTGGATCTATAAATGGAAGAATGCTTCTCCATCTATGTCATGACCAAGTACAATATAGTTACTTCCTTGACCTTCTATTTGTACATGGAAGTTTTCCTTGACCTTCTACTTGTACATTGAAGTTTTGTAAAATCTGGTTATTCATGGTTGTGATAAAATAAAAATAAGTTGTTGAAAAAAGAATAACCAAAATAAAAATTAATCAAAGGCATATTATAGTGCCTTTTAGGAAGCTTCCTCCAAAGCCACTGCGATACCTGTCAAAATAAAATAAAATGCATCAAATAAACTGAGAAAAGAACTCTATCTCCCCAAACATTATGACCTCATTAACTTAAACCCAAAAATCAAAAGAAAACAAACGATTAAAAACATTAAATAACTCATGACTTTAAACATAAACACACAAGTCAAACCAAGTAGAAACACAACAATATGAGCAAATCCCTTCAAAGTTACTAAGTAAAACCCATGCAACATTAGTTTTTTCAAAAATGATAAATCTGCTTATGGGTTAACCAGTACATGAATAATTACGTTAAAAATGCTTGACACACAAGAAGTGGTATTCTCAAATTTATCATCTTTTATCATATACAATCATGATCAATCATTTATTTCACATGGACACTGATCTTTCCTTCTTTTCTTTTTTTTTTTTTTTGAAAAAATAGATTTTCCCTCATAATCTCATATTGCAAAAGCAGGAATAGAGTGAGATCTATTTATTCAGAGATTAGTTAGACAGCTATATACCATGTAAACACTACCAGCACACATATAGTGGGTGACATTATATATTAACTGTGATATGGGGCTGGTTATCATTTATGTACTCTTTCACTTATAAAAATAAAAATAAAGTAAAGTATGTCGATGAAAATATAAAAATAAAAATCATTTTCAAAGTGATCATTTCACGGAGCACCACTCATCTTATGGCCAATTGCCGATTGTGAAGAATATATTGCTCTTTGCAATAATAAAAGGTCTGCAACAAGAAGAATAATCTCAATGTGTTGTTAATATCATGATTCAATATGACATCTATTTTTCAATTAAATTATTGATATAAGTTTCCAAATGTTTATGATTTTTGTTTTTTGCTTTATTAAAAAATCACTAGTGTTCAAAGGAAGCAACATTGACATATAAACTAATCAATATTGCTATGATCATAATTCAATCGATATATATCATTATCTCTATTAGCAAAGGCGGAGAGAGAGAGAGGGGCCCAACCAATGAAAAATTTATAAGTGTCTTCTCTAATATAATTATATATTTATAATAAATATTTGTTTGTTTTAAGAGACCTATTTTTATAGAATTCAATTCATATATGTTATTCCGCATTGCCCATGTCTTATTGTTAATTGTATTATAATAATATAATATTTATTTTTATACAATTTTCCTTAGTTTTTTTAAAAACTATATATTTTTAAAGAACATTAATAATACCCTTGCAAAAAGTTTTATTTTATGTTCTCAATATTAAATCAATATTTCCTTAAACTTAATAAATATTTTGCATAATTTTTTTTTTAAAAAAAATGTTATATATATTTGTACATTAATTTTTTATATCATTATAGTAGATATTTAAATTTAATTTTATTAACTTATTTTTCAAATATTTTAGAAATTTGATTTGCATTAATTAAAAAGTTAAAATTTTCTTTTGATCCCCCTACAGTTGAGATCTTGTCTCTGCCCCTATCTACCAGAGAACAAAATGTTGAATTAATCTTCATCAAGACTTTAATTTCAGTTTAAAGAATTGTGATGTTCTTCATAAATATATTTTCATTTTAAATTATCAATCAAAAAGTCTATATATAACAGGTAAAAACTCTTATCAGCTTTTATATGTTAGCTTCTTCCGTGTTTGAGAAGAGAAAGACAATACACATAATATATTTATGTGTATCTGCCACATCTATTTTTGGCAACTTATGTTATTCTAGTTGGTGGGGGCCTACAAGAGGGATATCTTGGTCCTATCACTGAAAAAGTCCGACTCCCAATAGTTGAGGGCCTTATGGGCTGAGAGAATGTGAAAAAGGCTGAAATGGATTGGGAGTGCTGGGGGGCATTTTATGGCGTTTTGGATGAGGGTCAATTTTTGTGGTGTTTTGTTTGGAATCTTTGGACACCACCCCTGCATTGCATTGCATGGGTTGGAGATGTTTCTGGAAATTCTGAGTTCATGATACGATGAATTCTGACTTAGATTAGAGGATTTAAGTGGTCTTGGTTTTATGCTTGATAGTTGATCATTAAGTCTTATTTTGGGTATAGATTGATGATTTGAATGTGAATTAAACTTGTGAGGACTGTCAATGCTAAGTGGGTGTGAAAATTAGTGTTTTCATCAAGAATGTCCATGATGGGAGATTTCTAACAAATATCGGAAACTGATTTCCTAGCTTTGCATAATATTTTACAAATTTCAATTATTGAAAATGATATTAACAATTGATAGGTAAATTAAAAGATAATAAAAACAACATTACAATACTGAAAGTGAATATGTATATATATAATATATGTCATGAATTTCTTGAAAATTGTTCGAAAATTATTAAATACAAATTTTAAGTCAAGTTCTCTTACCTTTTTCTTCTTCTTCTTCCCAACACGTCCCATACCATAGCGCACTCCCAAATGCTCTGGTTAAGAGAGAAAATAATGTTAAGTGCTTCGTCTCAAACTTATATAAAACTCAAATGAGAAATAACATATTAAAATAACATACACCAACCTGCAGGCTTCTAATGAAAATGGTAGATATTCTAACGCCATAGATGATAGCTACAAAAGCAAGGAATGAGAGTGAGAGAGTGATCAGACGAGAGACGTTGCAGTGTGTTTGAAAAAGTGAGTGTTTTGGGTTGGTGTCTCTGAGATGATCTCCTATATTCTATAATGTGAAGCAGAGAGACCAGAGATTACATCGGCGTGTGATTTAGAGAGGGAGAGAGAAGTTAGCTCTTTGGTTTGGTTTTCATAAGAGGAGGTGAGTGGTAGTAAACTGAAGGGTATGGGTCCAAGAGTCAGTAATTAGGCTGTATGTTGCTTTGAAAGTTCGCTACACTTTCCCACCTAACATTCTTTTCATTTTTTAGGCACCTGCTTCCCACCTAACCAATTTGATATGCAGTTTGATTACTATTGTGCTACTGCTATGGTGATGATGGCTACTCATTGCTGTCGTTGTCACAAATTGTAGTTTTTGGTTTGATACTCGGACCTGAGCGAGCTGCGAGTACTCGGCAACTCGACGAGTACTCGGTTTGACCATCGGTCAACGGTTAAACCGTTGACCCACGGTCAAACCAGGTCAAACTTGTAAAAAAATAAAATTTAATAATTTTCTATAGAATATATAACAACCTAATCATCAAATATAGCTTTTAGCATAAAAATTTTTATACAACAACCATCAATTATCAAACAATATATTGCTTCTAAATTGATAATATAACATAAATCACACAATATATTTCCAATCATATTCAGCCAATCTCATTTCCATCAATTTTCAAACAATCTATTGCTTCTAAATTGATAATATAACATAAATCACGCAATATATTTCCAATCATATTCAGCCAATCTCATTTCCATCAATGCAACAAATAAATCACAAATCTATCAATCATCAATCCTAAACAAAATGAAGTAAACGAACGACGACGACCGCGAATCTGTGAAAGTAAAAAACAGAATGAAAAAACAAAAAAAAAAAATTGAAAACACTCGGCGACTGAAAGTTAAAAACAGAATGAAAACACAAAAAAAAAATTGAAAACACTCGGTGACTGAAAGTTAAAAACAGAATGAAAAAACCAAACAAAAAAATTGAAAACAGACACTCGGCGACTGAAAGTAAAAAACAGAACGAAAAATCTGTGAAATCACAGGACTCACAGCGACGGCGAGTCGGCGACTGCAGTAGGAGGAGCGACGGACGACACCGGCAGCAGAAGTCGCATCCCACTCGGCGTCGGCGAAAGCGGCAGCAACGCAGCACGGCAGCAGACGTCGCACACGTTGGATCAACGAACGACAATGGCAGCAACGCAGACCGGCGGCAGCAAAACTCAGAGGCAGCACGGCGGAGTGGCGGACACAAGCAACAGCGGGTTGAACTTGAAGCACAAGGGAGAAGCAGAGCAGAACGCAGAAGCAGATGTATTTCAGTCTTAGATCTGAGCTGCGCTCAGATCTGAAATACTACGCCAAAACGGCGTCGTTTTGGTGTGCCAAAACGACGCCGTTTTGGCAAAAAAAAAATTAAAAAAAAAAAGGCCGACTCGGCCGATCCGAGATGGGCCGAGTCGGCCCGAGTTGGGCCGAGTTGGGCCCGATTTGGGCCGATTTTCAACAGTATCCGAGTCGAACCCCCCTATCTGGGGGTTCTCGGGCTCGGCACCCGGCCGATCGGCGAGTTCTCGACCTACTCGGCCGAGTTTTTAAACAATGGGTAGGGTCAGTTCAACACATCACATGCACATTTTCCTCTTCGAGAATCTCTCTTGTCCTTATATGCGTCTTCCCCACTTAAACGTTTCTTTTTTTTTGAGTGAATTTTGCTTCGCTCAAGGAAGGTTTCTTTTTTTGGTCCGTTGGGTTTGGGTTATAATTATATGTCCTCTTCAAGACATTGATGTGTTAATATTCACATTTAATGTTGTAAGAATTGTGGGTTTATTGATAGAGGAATTTGTTTAGTTTTTTGTTTGGATAAAGGAAAAACAATTTAAATTTGAGAGTGATGGTTACTGGTTTCAAATAAATTCATTTGATACCACTACTCAAACACCTATGACAGTGGTTACTGGTCATTCAATACCATTACTTAAACACCTATGATAATGGTTACTGGTTTGAATTATAGAAGCGGTTGTTGGTGCACTACGTGTATTGATGTTACATATTTCCTAAATAGGTGAAGCGCTAGTCCATCACGTCTTCTTGATACGTTACCTTTGACAGAAATCATCAACTTTATCCTTTTCACATGCATGTGAGCGTGAAATAATATAATCATGTAATGGGGTGTGGGAGAACTGCAATCACTGCCGACGTGCCACAGAGTGAGTGGTGACAGAGTTACCCAAAAGCTGTAGTTTGCTATAGTGAAAGAGAATATCTATGCACTTAGCCAAAAGCTTAAAATACATTAATATATTATAAAAAAAATATAAAAATGAATTTTTGGATCATGGAAAAACCTAAAATATATTATAACAGCTACAAGCATATATATATATAATTAAATTGTATTATTGAGGTCTATTCATGGTTTTACATTCCATAATTTTTTAAGTTTCCCTATAAGCATATATATATATACACACACTTTTTAAGTACTCCGATGGATTATTTTATGTTTACTGTTTTTGTTTATGTGAGTCTTTATGTGTGAGCTAATGCACCGTCTGCACATAATCTCATCACTACAGTGCATGCATGATCAATCAAGGTCATTATTCCTTATTTGGGTTTTGGGAATAATGAGCGACGGTAAAGGATGAACCACATGACATAGTACACTAGACGTTGAAGTAGGCATGCAAACGCATCCCACGTGCCACTCTCTATACCTTACAGCACTTTACAACACAGATACGAGAGAGAGTGAGAGGGGTTGGGACTGGATGCATTGAATGAGTATTGAATAATTAATGGTTGATGAGAAATTGTCATTTTCCTCACTCCAATTTGGGAAAATATTCTGCAACTAATTGTCTATGGTCATTCAAGCCAACATGTGACTCTACCTGCCCATAGAAATATTAAATTTGGGACTTATTCGTTTATTTTTCATTTTTTATAACTAGGGCCTATTTGTTTATTAAGACAATTATGGCTGTAACTTTTGCTAGAGGGACCGAATTCATCCTTTACTTTATAACCTTTACCATTTAAATTCTTCACTCATGAAAGATTAGAAAAGTATTATACTTTTTATCGATCTTAGTGGTCAATTTGACTATAATTTATAACGGAGTTGTCACTGTAATTTTATTAAACATTTTAAAATTACTTGAAATATTTTTAACTCATATAAGATGTTTTAAATCTACATGAAATATTTTGAACCTACATAAAACATTTTTAAGATACATAAAATTCTTTAAACCTACATGAAACATGTTAGATTTATATAAATTGTTTTATTTTAAACCTATATGAAGTAAATTTTATAATTTTATTATAAATTATTCATTCACTGTTATCCCGAGTCTGTTAAGTGTCTTAGGGATAAAATTATCTTTTAACCTTATTTTTATTTTTTTTCCTTTTAAAAATAAATTTTAAAAACTGAAAAATAAAATGTAATTCTTAAAAGTTGACACTTTTAGTGAGATCGGTAAGGATCAACTTAAAAAATAAAAAATAATAAATAATAAAAAAAATATCAATCTCTTCCCACATCACAACATGTTTCATCTTACATATATATTGCGTGGTTTCTTTTAACTTATATCAAAGAGAGGAAAATCAAACTTTAAGAAGATATATATATATATATATATATACATACATACATATAAACACAGAAAAAACACATCCAATCAAATTTTATTTCCTTTTGCTGATTATTTTTCATTAGACAATAGATCTTGAGTTCTAGGGTTAGAGTTCAATTTACATTTGTTATAACAGAAATAATATAAATATATATTATTGTATTTTATATATATATATATAAGTAGCAGCATTTAACTGCGATTTACATAATTCCTTTTCACTGTTGTGTCAATTGTGTTGCATTGTTCTTCAACAATTTATGGACTAATTCAACTCACTTGTCAATTTTGAGTCCGTAACTTTTTCAATGCAAGTCTGTAACGGAGTTTAAATGTGAAAATAAAGTTTCTTCTACTATGGATGTACTTTAGCCAATGCTAGTTGGTTCAGTCATTTCATAACCAATGAAAGAATAATTTTTTACGTATAAATTTTTTTAAAAAAATTGAACTTAATCCATGAGCAAGAAAAGAGTTAATAAATTGAAGTTATGATATTTGTGATAATTAATTAAATAGATCGTGTTTTAATTAAAACAAACTTCATATGATAATATGAATTGACATCTTCAAAATATGAATACTAGACTCATGAATTCAAATATAAAAATACTCTAGATATAAAGTAATAATATTTTTTTTTTGGCTAACATTGAATTTAGTCAAGGTTATACTATTACTTATCTATATATAATATAATAATAAACTTATTTTTGACTTTTTGTTATGAGTATGATCAATTACATATTTTCGTAATTAATATAGACGAAAAGGCACTACCATTCTATTTGATGATAAAAAAAATATTCATTTAATTTGATGATATTTTAAATTCAAGGAATCAAAGTTGTTACATGTCAAAAATATATATTAAAGATAAGTGAACAATCATCTCAACCAATAAATATAATTATACTTGAAATTAGACGAATGTTTAATTGAAGACGATACGGCAAAATTATGCATAAAATTATAGACCATCAAAATTATAAGACTCTTTTTTCTCGTATCATATTTTAATTGAACCTTCAAATTGTTTGTTTCAATTTTTTTTTTTTTTTTTTAGTATCGATACTAATTTAGAAGACAACTGAGATCAGACTTTAATAACACAATCTAGGGAACAACTCCCAAAATAAGAGGAAGTAACTCACATTAGATGGGGGGAATACCCACATACAGTGGGGGAGAGATAGTAGGAGAGAGAGGTGTTGAACACATGAGCTTGAGAAGGTGATTGGTGGAATCATAATTTCTAGATTGTTTTATGGATTCCGAAAACTGTTTTATAGACAGAGATTCATTGTGGTTTCTAAATTGAGTTTTCAACGCAAAACAATATCAGAAGATGATGATGGTTGATGACCATGATCATTATGCAGGGAACTGTACTAACCATGCTCAAAGTAATTAAGATGAGTGAAGTAAAATTCATAGGTAGGACCAATCAAACAACAATACTTAAGTCCCCTCATTGCCTTCCAAAAGAACCCATTAGCTTTCTCGTGAAAACGAACAATCAGGTCAGGGCAATGACAAGCAAATGCAACTTCTTTTAGATACTGCTACGGTGATGATGGCTACTCATTGTTGTCACAATTGTAGTTTTTGTTTTTGGGCACAATGTAGCATAGCTATAGCCAAATCTTAAATTTGACTAGCTTGCTAGGGCATGGCCCACATGGCCTGACTAAAAAGTGGTGAGTACCTTTTTTAATTGGAATCTATAAAAAGTGAATTGCAGAACACTCTCTCAAGATTTATTTAAAAACAGATGAAAACTTAATTATCCTTTAATTGCATAAAACCCCATACTTAACATTGATTTTTGCCACCGTTAACTGAATGAAAGATACTTTGGTCCTTTCACCATGTCTCTCTCTCTCATGTCACCAATTCACCATCACCAGTCAATTACATCACTTCCCACTCACTATCAAAACTCTCAATCTCTCTTTTTCTTCTCTCTTCCTTTTCTTCCTTCAGTTCATTCCTCTCGCACAGCTCCACCGTCGTTCCTCCAATCTGTCCGTCTCCATCGTCGCACAGCTCCACCGTCGTTCCTCCAGTCCGTCTGTCTCCATCGTCGCATAGCTCCAGTTAGTTCCTCTAGTCCGTCCTTCTCATCCATCTCTACCGTCGTACAAATTTAGCTTCTGGTTCATCCAGTCCATCCAGCTCCACCACGCAAGGCCTCCAGTAAGCCGTCGTGCACGGTCAGCAATTGGCTCTAGTCAGGGGCCTGGGCTCGAAATCACAGAATTGATACAAAAGAAGGGAAGAAAAGGAAGCTAGAGTTGGCACGGAGACCAATTTTGGTTAGCGATGGAGATGGCTAGGTCTTCTTCGCCGAAGATCCCGGTCTCCAACAAAGGAGAACCAAGTTTTTGGACTTCATTTTTTTTTAGTTTTTTCTTTTTTTAAAATGGTTGATGTTGTTGATGATTTGTGGTGTTTGTTTGTTGTTATTGTTGTTGATTTGTTCATATTGTTGGTGTTGCTGATTTTGTGGTTGAAGAATAACGATGATGTCGATGAAGAATGATATTTGGTGTTGTTGATTTTTCTGTTTTTGATGAATAAAAAATATGGGTTAATATATTTGATGATATTGATTCAGATGTGTTGATGATATCGATTTTTTTTTTTTAAAGATATGTTGAAGATCTGGGCAGATCTTCATCGTCAACTTGAAGTTCAACCAAAATATTCTACTTTTTTTTTTTTCTAATTTTAAGTTTTTTTTTTTTTTTTTTTTTTTTTTTTTTTTTTTAATTTTAAGATCTGGACAAATCTTCAAATTGAAGATTTGAATTTTAGGTTGATAATTTAGATTACCCATATTTTCAGGTTGAAGATTTAAATTACCTAGATCTTCAACTTATTTTTTTATTTTTTATTTTTTTGTCTTATTCAGGTAATCTAGTCAACTTACAATATTGAGGGTACTATAGATATTAATCTAAAATTCTGGTCAAATCGTTAAAGTTGACGGTAGTCAATTGATGACATGGGAGTTTGATGTAATAAAAAGATAACTGTATTTTCATCTGTTTTTTAACAAACCTCAGGGGAGTGTCATGCAATTACTTCATCTATAAATCAATAATTGAAAGCACCAACATTAAATTACCTTTGTGGAATATCGTAGCTTTGCTCTTTTTAGTATATTCACACAATAGGAAATTGATCTTATTACACTATTTCAATTGTTCTTTCAAAATAATTAAAAATTTTAGAATTGAAACTAAGATTTTGACAAGAAGAAAAGCGAATGCCACCATTCGTCTTCTTAACTTTTTCTTCCGTTAAACAAATTATCCACTTGATATGTAGTAAATGACTTGAATGAGAGATCCATCATGTAATTATAATGTTTTCATGGTATTCAATACCATTTAAGATCAATTTCCTATTACAGACATATTAACTTTGGTTTATTTGTATTCATGCAAATAAGCCACTAGTAGTAGTTGTAGTATAATTTCTCGCTCCATCTACCTACTCTTTTCACTCTCGTGAATTTTCTTACTACCCATTAATTACAATTACAATCTTAGTGTCCTCTCAATGGGAAGCCATACCATAACATAATAGAAGTAAACAAATTAATATAGAATAATGGAAGTGAACAAACTTAAAGTAGAAAGGAATGAGAAAGTAGAAGATTAATCGTGCCTTTACTAATTTTGAAAAGCAAAGCTTCAACTTTTTCAAATGACATACATGTGTATATATAGGCAAAAGAATTACCATCCATTTATAATAATAAGAATAAAAAAAATTGTTACTTGTGAAGGTGGTAAATCCACAATTATCATATGATAGAAAAATGATAGAATGAGTAAATGTATATGAGTGATATGTGTCTACTTTGAGACTCTTTTTATATTAGAAATATTTATTGGAATAAATTATACCAACAAAAATGAGTTGCATAGACTGGTGGTAATAGGTTGATGGGTTTATCTTTTATTATTATTATATTTTTTTAACAAGTAATAGGTTGGTGGTTGGAACCTATCAGTAGAAAAAAAAAATTATTTTGATTCTTAAATTTTAAAAAATATCAAAATTTTAACTATAATTCAAAAAATTATTATATAAACTCTAATTTTTTTAAATAGTGTCAAATTTACCCCTTCCATCAGTCAATCAATGATCAAATCAAATAAAAAATAAGAAAAAACTTTTTTACCCATTACTTTAGTTACAATATATATAATGACTATTTTACCTTTAGTAAAATTAAATTATAATTAGTTAAACTTAATAAAATAAAAATTAAAACTACTCCCTAAAATAAAATGAATTTAAAAAAATAATAAATAAATAAAACTTCAACCCTCTTATCTTCGTATTCAATGCAATCACCACAACATCAACTTAATATCTCATCTATCAATACTTCGATAAAAAAATCAATTGAAAACTAAAATAATGTAAGAAAAACTTAACAATAAAGAAATCTTCAAAATATTTAAAAGAATAAAATTAAAATAATATTTAAAAAATAAAAAATAGAAAATCTACTTCATCACCAGATTAACTGTGACCGTCGATCTGGTGATGAAATCACCACACCCTGGTGATTGTGATGAACCAGATCGATACCACACCATGGTGACGATCTGGTGACGATCCAAATTGTCTGACCCCAATAAGCTCCTCCTATCACAACCACCTTGACCTCCTCCACCGCTACATGAACTACATACCTTTCTCTTTTTGCCCACATGACTCTAATCTCCAAGAGAGCCTCATCCTCCATGGCTGCCACCCACTCCATTGCTTCTTCATATCTGACGATCTAGTGATGAATTTTTTTATTATTTTTTAATTTTGATTAATGGTTTATTTAACATTTGTGATGCTGTGATGGAGAGAGAGAGAGAGAGAGAGAGAGAGAGAGAGAGAGAGATCAAATGCTGATGGTGTGATGGAGTGGGTCTCCATTTGTGGTGGTGGAGTTAGAGATGGAGAGGTTAATGTTACAAACCCGACCTCTCCATTGTTTTCAGCGTTATCTCTCCTCCCAGATATGCAAGAAACTAGGTTCGATTTTTAAAAATCATTTAATTGTTTTAGTTTTCGTTGGTTAATGTTAAAAGTTTTCAATTCTTTTAAGGATAAATATCATTTTTATTATTTTATAAATGATCTTTTTATTATTTTTATTTTTATTAATTATGTATTCTTACATTTTCTATCATTTTTAAAATTTTTCTTAATTTTTATCTTTTAATGTTCATTTCTTTTTTTTTTTTTTTCCCAAATTATTTGGTTGATACACATGTCAACATATTGGGTTACGATTTGAAATGATAAAATTATCCCTATACATTATGTCACCCGTAAGGATTAATTGTCAATTAACTGATAAAAAAAATAATTTGATATTTTTTTAAAAAGTTAAGATTTATTTCATGCTTTTTGGAAATACAGTTAATAAATTGATCATTTTCTAAAACTTAAGGACTAAAATGATTTTTATCTATATATATATATATGTATATATCTCCTGATATATTATATATTAGGTCTATAATATCCTGATATTTTGAAAAAGGTTTGTGTATGTGGTTTCTTAAAGTAAATGATCTAATTAGTGATCCATTTAAAAATGACTTGGATCAATAATTTCATTAAATTTAATGTAAAGTCATATATTTTGACATAATTATCATGAGCTAATCTCATAATTTACTTGCATGTGTTTTTTTTTTTTTTTTTGAAAAAATATTATAAAAAGAAAAAAAAAAATTGAAAAATTTCTTGCAAGCTCTTTCATTGAATGATGCTCCATCTCCGACGACACTTTTTCCAGCTCCGTTTTCTTCCTTCTTCCTTCAGCATATTTCCCCTAAAAGAAGATAAGGAAATAGTGTTGGTGGAAAACTATTGCCAAGAACTTTATCAACGAGGATGATTGAAAAACAAAAATAGAAATTATAAAAAAAAAAAAAAAAAACCATTCTTGGAAAGAAAAATTTGTATTTACCCTTTTTTTAAAAAAATTACTTTTAACCCCTCAAATAAATTAATTACAGTTTATATCCAAATTACATAAATTATTTCTGTGCACTTTTTTCTTCTCTTTCAATGCTCATGGTATGAAACCTTTGACTTTATTTATTGATTATTTAAATTGTGTTGGGATTTTTTATTTATTTATAATTTTTCTAGTTTTTTTTTTTTTTTTGTGTTTTGGGTGTTAAATATTGATGTTTAGGATTATATTCGATTGGATTTTACTTAAAAAATAAAGATTTTCGATTAGATACAACATCAAGACAACGACTGAATAGAATTGACTTTTAAATCCACTTAAAAATTGGTATCGATTTTTAAATGGACTTGAAAATTAGTATGTACACTTAAAAATAGACTTAAAAATCAATAATCAACTTTTAAAAATTAATAATTGATTTTTAATTCCACGGACTTAAAAACCCCCTTTTTTTGGTTGTTAATGAAAGACATTTTTATAAATTTGGATATAATACAAAAATAGTTTGTTTAAAGAATTAAAAACAAATTCCTATAAAAAATGGATAAAAACAAAACTTTTCTTTTAATTTGACCGAAAATCGCAAAGAACCACTCGAAAAATTATTATTGATTTTTACTATTTTTATTTTATTACATAAAGCAAAAAAAAAAATTAAAATGGCATAAAGAGAATTTTGTATTCACAGTGCATTTGTTTGCTGAATTAGTCAAAAATTATTGGAGAGAGAAAAAATAATAGAAGCCCATAATTTTGGATCTATCTTTGGAGGTTTTTGTGTTTACTTTGCCTTAAATTTAAAGTAAAAATACTGTATTTCAATTATCATTATGAAAGGATAACAAATTCAATCTTACTCATTTACTGTCACAATCTAAAACATGATCCTTGCTCTCCAAATTAGACAATTGCAATTTGGTAGAGCATTCAGTACCTCTTAACACAATTCTTGCAACATCATAAACATCTATCTATACATCAGTAAGATGCTTCTGCAAAATGCATTTGGTCATCAGCTGAAATTCAGATTACGCAAGCATTTATATATAAACCAGATAAGCACTTCTAACTGCAGTGTGTAACATTGTGACCTCAAGCAGGAAAAGTGAAGTTTGTTCCTGACTCATAACCAAAATGCTAGAAAACCAATATAACCTTTTACTAGGATCCCAACGCAATCTACTCAAGCCACTCGGTTGCTAACAGTTTGATACAGAGACCTTAGCTGGGTGTTCCATTTATCTATAGCGGTATATTTTTTCATTCCCTTTGACCTGCATGGGGCATGAACACTAATTTCAGTTCAACTATAAACAATGAGTGTGGCAGGATGAAATATCGACAAGACAGAAGAAAGGTTAACCTGTCGCCACGCTCTAACAGTCGATTCACTTGATCAATATGTCCGTCAATACGATTATCCAATATTAATGAAACCAATAATTGTTCTACATCTTTTTCTGGCACATTGAGTTCCTGCATATAAACCATGTTCAATAGTAAGTTCGTAGAAGAATGAGAACACCCATTTCCAAAGTACAATCTTCAAATTAGTAAGTGTGTGTGTGTGTATTAAAAACAACTGGGTATATATGGTATCAACTTCGGAGAAACTACAGCCTTCACCTTGGATATGAAAGGGATTCGGATCCTTGTATAGGGCTTGATAAGCTTAAGCAACACTTGGGTTCTGACATTCTTTAACAAATCTTCAATGTAATTTCGAATAAATGGATCATCCATTATGGTCCTTCTGTTACTCTAGAAATAAGCCACAAACTAGTGAGGGGCAAGAAAGGGAATGTAAACAGGACAAAAAATACCACATAACTGCACATAAAATTACAACATGGGTAGCATCAACTATATACCTTAAGAATTTTTTCAAATTCTATTATCTCATTCCGTTGGTAAGCTGCTATCAGATTAGTCATTGCAAGGATCTCAGGGTCATTTTTATATCTGCAAAGTAGCGATTGTAAGACCAAGTATCTAGACAGAGAGAGATAAAAGGATGAGGGAATCGCGAAGTAAGTTTTTTAAAAATGAGACTTACGGTTTTGCCTCTTGTCCATCAAATGGATTAACTTCAGATTCCATCAGCATATTTGCCAGAACCAGATATCTGTTAAGCGTGCAAGTGCAACAATTGAAATGATGAGATCAAGTCAAATTCTTTCCTAGTAGTTGGAAAGAAGTTTCTGTTTAAATATTGATGTGCATAAGTGCTTACATTCTCTCTGACAGATAATTCAGTAAGTTATTAATCACTAAACAGAACACCAAAGTAAAGAGCACATCGAGTACAAAGAAAGTATCCAAGAAGCACCCAACGGTTCAAGAAATTAGATGTGTGCAAATGAATCCTATGACAATTTACGGCCACCAGAAATATATATATATATATATAAAACCTTGGAGGCACTATTGCATTTATTATTATTTTAAGAAGATTTTAATGAGGTTAGATAAGTAACTGTCCGGATATGTTACCAAATATCCACAGGTTTGCTTAAGATGATTTTATATCTACCTGTTTCTACATTTTTAATATATACATATATATTTCTCCTTTGTTTGCAAAGTAGAATCATTTGGAAACGAAGCATTTAAGAGACTAGTGATTGGCAAACCAAGCTTAAGGTAATCATTAGGCCATTGTGGTCAGATAATGAACTTGTACTAAAAGAAACCACCAACTTTCTACCTTGACATTAATTTAACACATTCAATTTACTTTCATTCACACATTTAGTTTCTACCTTGCATATGAGTTCATGTAATGAATCAATAAAAATTAACAAAAACAATAGACCTCTGCTATCAATGTTCAAATACCAGCACTTGGAAAAAGAAAGAAATGGAGAGGGCCAATATGGCTATCAAAGAAACATTCATATAATTTAAAGAAAAGAAAAAAGGAAATAGCTATCATACTTTAAACACCGTATACTAAATGGAGAGGGCCAATACGGCTATCAAAGAAACATTCATATAATTTTAAGAAAGAAAAAAGGAAATAGCTATCATACTTTAAACACTGTATGCGTCTATGGTTCCCAGCTTCATCATAATTCTTAAAAGCTTCGAAGAAATCGGTGGCAGCCTCATGCCACTGACGTTCTGCCATATGCATCTTCCCACCACATTCACGAATTATTCCCATGATCCTTGGATGTGGTATGGCTGACTTGATAGCAAGCCCTTTCTGGTATAATTGCTGCATTGTATCCAATAGTCAAATATAGCTCAATCACAATGACAATTTTCCTTTTTATTTTTATTTTTTATTATTATTATTTTTTCTCTCTCAAATAAGAAACAAAGTGATTTTATTGATCACAGAAATGAGTTTGTGATAAAGATCAATCTAGAAGGTCAACGAGGAGACTACAAATTTGAATATTGATTCAGTTTCTTATTTTGATTCAACTAAAGATTTTAAGCAGTTTCTTATTTTGATTAAATTAAGGTTTTTTAGGTTATTTCCTGTTTTAATTTAGTTTCCTATTTTTATTTTATTTCCTTGTTTGGGTAGGGATTCTAGCCTATTTAAAAGGCAGCTTTATGTAGTTTTAGGATTGAGTCAAATATTAATAAAATTGAGAGTTTTCTCTGCATTCGGTTTCTCTTAGATTCTAGGAGAGCTTGGGCTAGGGTAAGGGCTAATAACCCAAACTCTAGAGAGTTAGCAAACCCTAATTAAGGTGACCTAACTCAAATCTATCGTTGTGTGGGTGCGAAGTAAGGGCTGCTGGGTGTTGCTTGCGGCCTAAGTTAGGGCTGTTAGCACGTTGCTTGCTGTTCAAGTTAGGGCGAATTGGTCTTACTTGCTGCCGAAGTAAAGGCTGTTACTACAATTCTTGTTAGTTAAGTTAGAGCTGTTAAGGTAGTTATTGGATCCCTAATTGGTATCTCAACAATTTGGTGCTTTCATTGAGAGATTTGGGGTTGAAAGTGTGGTAAAGGCGAACTCATGGCTGGTAATGGAAAAGATGAAGCAAGTGGATTGGTAAATCTGAGGTAACTTTATTAGTTGATTCGGGATCGTCGCATAATTTTATTAATGCGAATGTTGTTAGAAAAATTGGGTTGACAGGAGTAGTGATTGATCCATTTGATGTACGTATAGCTAATGGGGAGAGATTGAGATGTGAGAAAGTAGTTAGGGATGTGAAACTAAATGCTCAAGGGGTTCGAATTGTGGCCGATTTGCATGTACTACCGTTGGTGGGATTAGATGTAGTCTTGGGTAATGCCTGGTTGAAAAGCATAGGTAAGGTGCTCCATGATTTTGAGAATATGACAATGGAGTTCAAAATAGGAGGGAAAAAGAAGACTTTGACTGCTTTATCCTCTAAGGAAATTAGGCATTGTGAGGCCTATATGATAGAGAAGCTATGTAGAGGAGGGGCGCAATGTTTTACAGTAGTGGAAAGGAATGACATTGATGGGTTATCCGAGGATTTGCAGAAATTACCGGAAATCGTACAAGAGGTGGTAGTAAAGCACAAGCAAGTTCTAGAGGTACCGACTAGCTTGCCACCATCGCGGAGTTTTGACCACCGCATAACTTTGAAAGATGAGTCGAGGCCAGTACATGTTCCTCCGTACCGATACGCACATTTCCAAAAAGGGGAGATAGAGCGTCAAGGGGATGAGATGTTGAAGCGAGCTAAAAAAGAGCTTGAGAAGGCTCGAGTGAGAATGAAAAAGTACTATGACCAAGGGCGAAGGAACGTGGAGTTCGAGCCTGGAGACTATGTGTATTTAAAGCTTCAACCTTATAGGCAGAAGTCATTGAAGAAAAGGTTTAATGTCAAATTGTCTCAAAGGTATTATGGGCCATTCAAGGTATTGGAAAGGGTGGGTGAAGTTGCCTATAGGTTGGATTTGCCGCCAACTTCTCGACTACATCCAGTCTTTCATGTGACAGTATTGAAGAAACGAGTCGGAGATCCTAAGTTAGTGGTAAATGAATTGCCCGTGTTTGATGATGAAGGACGGATGGTGATTCAACCGAAAACTGCTATAAGATACAAGAGCTGGTGGAAGAGGCGTGAGAAGAAAAGAGTTTGGATGGTTTTGATTCAATGGAAGGGGTTACCTATGGAAGAAGCTACCTGGGAGGACTATGATGAGATCGTAGAGCGATTTCCAGATTTTATCCTTGAGGGCAAGGATGTTCTTAAAGACCGGGGGAATGATAAAGATCAATCTAGAAGGTCAACGAGGAGACTACAAATTTGAATATTGATTCAGTTTCTTATTTTGATTCAACTAAAGATTTTAAGCAGTTTCTTATTTTGATTAAATTAAGGTTTTTTAGGTTATTTCCTGTTTTAATTTAGTTTCCTATTTTTATTTTATTTCCTTGTTTGGGTAGGGATTCTAGCCTATTTAAAAGGCAGCTTTATGTAGTTTTAGGATTGAGTCAAATATTAATAAAATTGAGAGTTTTCTCTGCATTCGGTTTCTCTTAGATTCTAGGAGAGCTTGGGCTAGGGTAAGGGCTAATAACCCAAACTCTAGAGAGTTAGCAAACCCTAATTAAGGTGACCTAACTCAAATCTATCGTTGTGTGGGTGCGAAGTAAGGGCTGCTGGGTGTTGCTTGCGGCCTAAGTTAGGGCTGTTAGCACGTTGCTTGCTGTTCAAGTTAGGGCGAATTGGTCTTACTTGCTGCCGAAGTAAAGGCTGTTACTACAATTCTTGTTAGTTAAGTTAGAGCTGTTAAGGTAGTTATTGGATCCCTAATTGGTATCTCAACAGTTTGATATGGAGTAGTGAACCATTAGTTGACCTCTGACTTTCAAGGCTTTCAAAATTTGAATAAGCTAACAAAATCATACGCGGTAATTCCTTAGCATCAAGAGAGTAAAGAGCAGCATAGACTTTGTTTTTTTAATTTTTCTAAAACACACACACAAGCACTTAGGAGACTAGAATCTTGGAGAACCTATCAAAGTCAGGATTCAGGCCATAGGCAGAAAAAAAAAAAAAAACCTCCAGTATAAGATATCCACCAAAAGGACTAATGTATTTTGATAGTAACTGGTAATCACTTATTGCAAAAAACTGACTCCTATGATCCCACTTGCTCTTACTTATTATAGGACAATCACGTTGGCATAGCAAAATTTGGAGAACGAATTTCATAATAAAGGATAATACAAATAGTGTAACAAAGTTTTCCAATATTAACAAGGTAATGTATGTGCAAAATCATCACAATAAAACCAAAATATCTCCCTTTCAATTTAATATTAAAACTTATCCTCTCAAAGCTTTATGCAATCATCAATATCAAGATTGTCTTTAAAAATAATTGACTCTAGTCAAATCCTAATTTCATCAAGGAACATAAATGTTGCAGGCTATAAGAAAGTAGGAAATTAAGACATAAGATTGCTTCGATCAGAATCGAATTCTTCTCAATTTCAGGCGTTTCCAACTTAACAAGATTCAGTTTATGCACAAACTAATAAAAATATTTAAAAGCTAAATGATATCCCACATGCAGTTCTTAAGATTTCAGTAAAATGAGTCCAACATCAACTAAATTATGCTTTGTTGGGCTCTTCTGCCTACTTGCTCAAAGTTTCAAGTTCATCTCTTATGACAGTCAAGTACATACGCACTCAAGTCTTTCCAATTTAATGGATCTTTCCTCACCTCATTCTTTGACTCCATGTTAGAACTTCATTCCTCTACTAGGGATGTTAAGGAGCTCATTAATCGTTGTGTTGGAAAATTGATTATGGCTATATGTACTTGGTACCTCTATCATAAAATAAAGGCCTGTCCATGTTTGATCCATATACTAAATCCCCTGTCCTAATCTTTTATTTTACAAATCTTAGTTTTCCATAGCGCTTGCATGTGGGAGGGTATTATATAATACCACATTGACAAGGTTTTGTTTGATAAAGCTTCATACTATTAGCCTCTTGCATTTAGGGTGTCTGGAATGGCTTTCCAAATAGAGTTTGTAAGTGTAGATTTCTGTTAGTAAGGCTATAACTGATCATTTTCCTATTTGTGGGAGATTTGATCAACTACTACCAGTTTCCTGCTATATTGTTGTTGATAATATTTAATTCCTATTTTTTACTGATTGTGATTATTCTTGATCAGGGAGAAAATCGCTCCTTTATTATTGGCTACATAGAGCATTCTTAGCAATATATCTGTTGAAGAGTTTTGGTAGTGATCAATTACAAAGAAGGAATTAGCAACAGTTTCTTTCTTCTGAAAAAGCTCAAAAGGAGTTCCTCAATGAAGCTCAATCTCCCAATTGATGTATTCTAAAAAATTGATGCTAAACCAAAAGAAATTTCTAGAGAGTTTTGGCCACTGAAAAAAAAACTCCTTTTGCCAATATAAAAGTCATACCAAACACAATCTTAAGCTTTTGCCAGTGGAATTTTCTTTTAAACTTTTTTACTTAACTTCCTTACACACAGCACTCCAAGAACCAACCAAAGTCAGCCAAAAGTAAGAGAAATTCTAGATGAAGTAAACCACCATATAAATGTGAAATTTTGAGATATATGAAGAGGTAGATGGTATTGAACCACAATTTAAAATTATATTAAAAAAAAAAAGGAAAAGGTCTCCAACACCCATAAAATACCATCAATAAAACTAGAAAAGTCTAGCCTTGTCTCTCCACATTCAGTCTTTTGACATCATCAAGTGATAGATCATACCCAATGTTAATACTAAGAGCTAAATCAGCATTCTCGCAATTGATAACTGTGTCCAACAAATGAAGACTCTCACACCAACAGACAAGTAACATGACCATTCTAACACTGATGTTGGCATCAATAGGCAATTGAACTCTTAGGCTGCAAATGACACCAGTCCCACAACAAAATGGAGGGTCCTATTCCAAGCACTAAGATAAATATCCTAATTTATTTACTTTCTTACCAGTCCTTTAAATCTTATTAAAGCAAACTGGAGTAATTACTGAAACTGAGATTCTCTACATTTTTATGAAGGTTTAATGATATAATAATAGTAATTGCACAAAGTTATTCACTTCTAAAGTACACAATCCTCACCAAAAAGAGAATTAGTACACAGCATTTTGAGAACTTATTCAAACCACATGACTCTAAAGCACAAAATAAAGCATTGCAAAAACCTAAAGCCTAGCAGAAATACAAGGATCATGATTTAGACGAAAGATACATCAAAGCAAAAGCCAATGCTGTCAAAGCCTTACCTTAAGCTTCTTGTTATTCTTAGTCTCAGTGTACATTTGAATCTCAATTGCATAGACCTCTAGAAGTTGACTTCCTTTCTTCTGATCGTCTGTACCATCTTCTCTTTGACAAGATTTATGCAGTTCTTTTAAAATCTAGTTGGGGACAACATGTTATTCTTGACACAAACATTTTAAATAGACGAAATCATAATTCTAAAAACAGGATACCTTACTCATTCGCCCATATTCACCCATGTCGAACCATATTTTGCAAAGTTTAAGATTTGTCTTGAACCAAAGTCTCTGAATAACAAGAGAGAATAAGCACATCTTCACATGGAAAGGCAAAATCATGATGCCATTGAATAGGGTAATATTCTTACCTCATTCTTTGCCTCTTCAAGGGCCCTTAGAGTGGTCTGATAAAATTCTTGGAGGAGACCAAAGTTCTGACTAGCTGATCCAGAAACAAAATCCATTATGTTGTTTATGCATTTTTCACTATAATTTCGTGTCACAGCGGATTTGATATATGTTAGCATCTCCCTGTAAGCATCCATCATTTCTTTATACTTTCCTAAACGATAATAGAGCTTTACAGTTTGCTTCAGAGCTTTGAATCCCCTGAAAATATTTGGAAAGTGTAATCAATTAATTTAAACTTAAGAGAAAGCCAAAGCCTCAAGCCAAAGGAATAATTCTTGGCGAATATATAAATACTGAGGAAGCAACATACAAGGAAGTTTAACAAGAACTAAAATTTAAAGTGAGTCAATAAAAGATATACATTATTCTCAGGTGGACAACCACATTGTCGGGCTTTGGATGGCTAATAACCTCTATGACACACACACATATTATAACCTCATTCCGCACCAAACATGAACTCACCACTCAGCTTTCTCAGGTTCCATGCCAACAACTTCAGCAAAACCAGCAAGTGCTGCTTGTGGATCCGTTTCAACCAAACCTAATATGAAAAAGAAATTCAAAAAAAAAAAAATCACAAAATCATCAAATATACAACATAAGACAAACAAACAGAGAGCATACAAAATCCACAACATGTATGTGAGTAACAAAGAGGGAGTGACAGAAGCTGAACATAAAATAATAATAGGCCATGTCTGGGATTGTTGTAGCATAACAAATTATCACTTTTAACTTAAAAAATAATTAGTTTAACAGAAAAGCAAGTGAATGTTTGGTAGACTTCTTTTAAATTTGTGTTTTGAAAAGGTAATATGGAGATTTCCAAAGTAAAGGGTTATCTTCTCCAACAATCAGTTTTCAAACTATCTATAATTAACTTCTAAAAAACTGATTATAGGAGGAGGAGGAGAAGCAAAATTGAGAAATAAGCTAATTTAATGACACATTTTTCCTCTAAACTTGTGAAATAAGTAATTATATTCTTAGACTACCCTATCCCAAAACACCTTAAAGTCAAAAGATTTGTTATTTATGAATTAATTAAGGGGCATTACCAAATATTCTAACAAAATCTTAAGGAGAAACAACGCGCGAGATTTTGAATTAAAAAATATATGAAATGGCATGCCTACAACCTCACATTGAACTATGGGTTTTTAACTACCATTTTTACAGTTTTCACATTTTAAGGGATGATGAAAATGAAAGACTAGCTCTTGTCAGTAGATATTTCTTCCTTTTTGTATAGTTATATGCGGTACCTTTAATGTACTATAGGTTAATATCCTCTCAATAATATCTTATAATTCCTATCCACAAGAAAAGGAAAATGAAAAGCATGCATAAGAAAAGAAAAATTGCACAAGGAAAACAAATGAAGCAGGGCATGCCGGTACTATTACATTCAGTCCACAACTAGAAGCACATAGAATGACCAACAACGTATTAAGCATACCCTAAATCAAAAAAATAATAATTTAAAAAAGAAAAAAATTAGGATTGCAAAATCCACTTACCAACTAACCCAAGTGAAAACTACTACATTAACGCAATAAAATGAAGATTTTATACCATTACGGCATTACTCTCGACAACTTGTCGTCTTAGAATTGATAACACTTCTTACCCTTCTTATGCCCCTACACCACTACGTTGTAAAACCATACCCTTCACACCTACTTTGCCCAAATCATGAAAAACCCTAAATTATTTCTGCATGATATATCCTCAAAAAGTAAGCAATCAAAACCCAACATAGCACTACCAAAATGAAGTTCTAATATTATTACTCTTTTCTTTTTTGATAATCCAGAAATCCCCTAAACTCGCTTAACAAATCCACGTTTGAAGCCCTCATGGAACCCTACAAAAATTGAAAAACAAGGAACTATGACCTCATGCAGGTACCCATTGAAAGGATTTGAACCATCGACCTTCTAAGAGCATACCACAGGGGGTCTTACCATTATGCTAACTCTCCATAAGTATATGACATCCATTACTCTCAAGTCTCAACAACAAATTTTCGTCTTTGAATAGGTAACAGACATTTCTTATCCTTCTAAGACCCCAACTACACCACTATGCAGCAAAATTACTCACTTGACACCTACTTTTCACACATCAAGAAAAACCCAGATGACTTGTCCTCAAACAGGAAGCAATCAACACAAATACTAATTGAAACTTGCACTCGTATACGCGTATGATAATGAAACAGGACAGACAGACATAAGCGTTGAAAAGAAAGAAAAGAACGAATAATACCTTTAGAATTGTAGTACTGATTCTCGATGTCGACATCCTGTTCCTCGGGCTCGTCATCCGAGTACTCAAACCCATAATCCTCCATATCCGCATCTGCAAAATTCGAGAATTAGTGATAATGAATATAGTTATATAAAAAGCGCAAGAGGGTAAATCAGAAAAAGCAAGCACCTGAACCCATGATGACTGATACAAGTAGAGAACACGATGTTAGAGTAAACGATGATGGTTCACTCAGTTAGGGCATTTCACACTCACGTCTTTGTCAAATATAAAAGGAATAATTCCAATTTCTACCCTATAGTTTACTGAAATAGCCAAAATAGCCCATTTCTGTGAGAAATGGCTAACATTTCTCCGTAATTTGTAGATATATCCAGAAAGCCCCTATAGTTTATTGAAATATCTTAAAAACAACCTGCTGTCAAATTAAACATTAAAAGTCGATATTCGAGCTTTTATATGGAAAGATAAAATTGTCAAAGAAAAATAAAAATTATAATAATTTTTATTAATTAATTAATTAAATTATATATTTTTTAAAAAAATTAATTAATTTATTTAAATGAATAAAAAAGAAAAAAAAAAAAAGGCTTTCTTGATTCTTTCTTTCATTTTTTCCCATTTGACCATATCCATTTGTTTCTTCCATCTTCTTCTTTTTCTTCTTCGACGAAAAACAGAGGTTGATATGGTGTTCCTGTTCTTTTTCTTCTATTTTCAAGAGCGACATCGACATGGAGAACATTTGGTCTCCTTCGCCGGAGAATATTGGGTCTATTTCGTCGAAGACACCTTAGTCTCCAATAAAAGAGACCTAATATTTCTATTTTTTTTTCAACTTTTTTCTTTTTATCTTTTTCTTAATTTTTGAAGGATAAGGGTGAGGATGATGAAATTGGGTATTTTTTTTTTCTCAATTTTTTTTTTTCAAATGCAATATGGTTGTTTGTCATTATTAATTTGCTGTTTGTTGATGGAAAATGAAGAAGAAGACTGTTTATTGATTTGATGTTTGTTGATGAAAAATGAAGAATAAGATTATTCATTTATATGGTGTCTGTTATTCTTGGATGTTCTTCATTAAAAAATAACAATCTAGACACTAGAGAACCACGAAAATTTTTAGATTTTTAGTTATGGAAACCTAGAAAATTGTGTTGGAGGTTTTTTTTTTTTTTTTCCTTTTTTTTTTCGATATTTGATGTTGCAGTGTTAGGGGTTTGGTAATTATAGTGTTTCTGTAGTTTTTTTTTTTTCTTTTTCTTTTTTTAAATCCATGCATTATGTGTGTGAAAAGAGAAGCCAAAGCTCTAAAGATAGATTTGTATGTGCATTGTGTTTTTTTTTTTTGTATGTTTAGATGTTTTTCATTGAAGAAGAGTAAGACATGATACACTGGAGATCTAATTTGGATATTGAATTCCACTTTTTTCTTAATTTTATTCAATTAAAAAATATTATTTTTTATTTATTATTAAGAAGTAATTTGGTCTTTTCACGTATTATCATGGTTAGAATCATATTTCCACTAATAGAGTTAATAAAAGAGGTAAAATAAAATTTTTACAAATTATAGGGGATAATTAATGATTATATCAAACAACATGAAGGAAATTAGGACTATCCTAACATAAAAGGGATAATCCTATTTTCTCGAGTAGTAATATCAAAAACCTCGGTAATTTTTAAAATCACTAATACACCTTTATTTATTTATGAAATATATCAAATACACAAGATATAAAAATACACAAAAAATCTCATACCTTTAAAATTAACGTTAAAAATTAAAATTTAACCTTTAATATGGAATAACAAAACTACAAGAATATTTTGTCCATCATTTCAATAACAATAAAAATGATAAGGTTAAAATGGAATTTTCTAAAATTATAAGGGATAATTAACGATTATATCAAATAACAAAATAACAAAAGAAAAAGTAGGATTATTACAATATATAACCTCTCCCCTCGCTCCTCAATCACCAGTATTCTTCCATAACAGAATACCGTTTACTTTTTATCCCTCTTTATAGTTTTTTTTCAACTTTTTTTTTTTTTTTAGAAACTAATCCAAAACTTATTATGTCAATGGTTAGGAGTTCCTCAGGACCTGTATTTATATCAGAGCCTATATCTAGAGATAATTAATCATAATAAGAGGAAAAAGAAATTCTCTACACATATTTATAAATATACTTACTATTTAAAATTCGGGTAAATGGGTAATGTGCTCAGGTTTGTTAACACAGAAGTATTTTAAAATAATAATATTAAATAAAAGGGAATGGTTAGCATGTACACTGACACATAGAAAATGGGTAAAATTATAAATTTATACATGTATATATGTATTAAATGTACATTCTCCCAAATTTTTTTTTTGGATGCAGTACACTCTCCCATGTATGCAATATTTTGTCACTTGAGCAGCGCTTTTGGTAAAAGTGCTGCTACCCATCCATAATCTCTGGTGAGACTATGGTTCGACATCTCCCACCCTTAAATTGGTGTATCTCCCACTTATGTGTTAGTCTCCCCACCCTTATATGGACTGTTCTTCCACCTATATATGGTTCAATTTCTCTCATATGGGAGTCACTCCCATTAATGTTCTACCAGTGTCCAACCCTGTTTGATCTCAATTGTTTCCCGTACTAGTTCTAGTAATAAAAAAAAAATTATACAATATTTTAATGGACATACAAATATTTAAAATGACAATTGATATAATAATTAGATTGAATATTACTTATCAAATCTTCTTTTAAATATAAAATTATCATTTATTCAAATTTAAATATAAAACTAATTTTTTATTATAATTAATTAACCAAAAAAGAGAATGGTAAACAATGGTCCTTACTGGACAAGTTAATGTTAGTAAGAAAAGTTATAAAACCATAAATTTTAGAAGCTTCAAATTCAGATATTTAGTATTACAAAACTTTAACAACCAAATTAAAATTAGGAGTTGCAAACTGTTAAAATGTTTTTATACAAGTGAAACAAAATTTTTAAATTACATTATTATAACTGTTACGTAATATTAAAAATTAACAATTACTCAAAGTCCCTATTAAAGGTAGCTTGAGCAGTAAAGCATCTGTAACCAGGCACCCTATCCATTGTTCTTAACTAAAATGGTTAATTGCGACATTTTTTATATACTCCAACCACTCTCATATACTCCAACTATTTTCTCTATTTTAGTTAAATATTAATATTAAAATAATAAGAGAGAGAATTTATCACTATTTTATCTAAGCATTAATATTAACATAATAGGAAAAAGACTTTGACTATGATTTTCAAATTACTTTATTTCGAATTAAATATTAAAATAATGGATAAGAAAATTTGTTTATGCTTTTTTTGCTTTTGCATTTAGGTAGAGTGATTCAATTTTTATAAAATTCATTAGTTGATAGAATCATTACAACTTCAAATTGATCCCTCAATTACAGGCCTTTTACTTGTGACCTCTAACCAACCTAGACCACCTTCTCCTCTTCACATGAATCTGCAATATTTAACCTGTCTTCTTGGACTCCTTAGAGCAATTCCAATCACACTTTCTATCTTTATCTCCATTTTGGAGTTCCAAAGTGAATACTCTCCCTATATTCTATCTTTAAAATTTTTTTACTCTAACCACCGTCTCTATCTCTATCTCTGTCTTCAAATAATTCATTATTGTTTTATACTTTCATCCAATAAATTATTCATCATAATTTTATTTTTTAAATATGTCTTTACAAATATTATTTTAATACCATTTTTATTTTGAATATCATTTTAATTAAAAATAGAAATATGAATATTTTCTTTTACCTAGATAAAGCATAAAAGAAAATTCACTCATGGGTCATGGCCATCCTGCTATAATTGAAACAGTGGGAAAACAACTAATGCTACATCCTTTCACTTTTCAAAAACATATGCCATATGTTTTGGTTAACATTCGTACAATATTCTTAACTTGCCTAGACAAGGAAATGATCCAATTCCAACCCATATACAAATAGCTCCATGTATTTGTTGGTGGGATTAATAGGGATTAGAAACAAATGACTTGTGTTGGTGGGGTTTTATCCAGCAGGGCATCGAGGGATTGCTTGTGTATTTAAAAAATGCAATGCTTTTTACGCCAATTTGCTCTTTTCTTTATTAAAGAAGGATGTATCATAAAATAGAAGTTTATCGGATTTGTTGTTAGGGTTTTGTGCCCTAAAATCTTGTAATTTGTAAACATTTAAAACAAATAATAAATAAACAATACTTATTTTATTCAATTTATATACATTTATGAAATGTTTGCTTCATATGAATATTATGTAACATTCATAATTACTTATATAGTCTCAAACTAAGTATATAAGTGTAATATACAAAATGATTTAGTTTGAGATAAGTAATCTAAAAAATTCGTAGAAAACAAACAAACCTAAATACTTTACTTATAATAAATCTACAACTGCGATTCATTTTGTATTTGATATAATGATCTTATTCGATGTGGCGACATAAAAATGAAGATACCTTATATAATAGAAATTATATAAGGTTAGATCACTATCAAATGAATTTTTTATTAATATCTGATAAATAAAAAAATTCATATTTATCGACTAAATGATCATATATGGATTGATCTTAATCTTGAGTGTTTTATGGACTCCTATCTGTTGAGTCATATCTTTTGATTTATATGGATAAGACTGTTATAGATTTATAGTTAATAAGCTTCATACCTTCAAGATGTAATTTAATAAATGATTGAGAATATTCTACACAATATTGAAATCTACTCATTCTTGCAATAAGTAGATGAGTAGTTTCCTTAAATGTTGATTCAAGTTTGAACAATAAGAGTGTTCCACTTTCTATGTATGAGTAAACAGATAGATAAATTTATAAGTTGTTATGAATATATTGTTCATTAGAAAATTAATGATACTTAATGGATGAAGATATAATTAGAGAGATATAATAGATTTTAATGACCTAATTTTAATAATAAACCACCCGTGGAGGATTGAACCATATGAAATGATTAAATCAATGGATATTGAAAATTCAGATTATATAAAACATATATAATTTTGAGAGTACAACATTAAATTTTTAGTGGAGTAATTTTAAGATTAATAATAGTACATTATTAATTAAAGAGTTTAATTAATAATTCCAATATCATTGAAGCTCAAATTGTAAGTCCATTTGATTCCCTAGCTAGCTCACAATCACGTAAAGAAACAAATAGAAGAATATAATTGGATTGTCCAATTATTAGTGTCACATATAAATTTTATGAACACGTTCACAAATTATTTAAATAATTAAATATATGTAATTATTTATTTAATTGTTAATTATTTAATTATCTACAAAGGTTATGGGTTCAATCCTAAATGATGTTATTAAATTATTTATGATTTAAAATAATTTAATTTAATAAAAAATCATTTAATTAATTCATGGAAATAATATTTAATTTAATTGAAATTAGATTCCATATTAACTTAAATTAAAAGAGTTTTAATTTAATAAGAATTGGATTCCATATTGAGTTAAAAGTAAAGAGTTCTAAGCCAATAATAAATTAAATTTCATATTGGATGAGAACTAAATTTTTCAATTAAAAAAAAAAAAAAAAAAAACTGGATTCCTTGTTAAATTGAAAAAACCCTTACTTACCATTATAGAAAGGTGTTTTATATTGGTAATAAAAGAAAGAATTTTTTGGCTACTTGAGCTAAAAACTTCTATTAATTAAAAACATCATATTATCCCATCTCAAAAGAAATGAAAAAAAAATTGTCTTTTTTTTTTTTTTTTTTTTAATTTCTACATAATTTTCTCTTGTGAAAAGATTTTATGATTTAACTATTCAAGGTTATGTCAACATACAGTTTCTTTTATGAAGAGTCATAGCAAGTAATATCGGGTGGTGAAAAATCTGCGAATTAAAATGAATTAATTCAATCTTCATATAAAGTAAGATTTAATCTTATTAATTTAAGGGAGAACTTCATTTTAGTCTCTACGTTTTCAAAAAACTTCTCATTTTTAAATACGAATTCATTTATAGCTTTCATAGTCCCTTATGTTTTAAAAACTCGTCAAATTAGTCTCTCTGATATCATCTTTAACGGTTAATGTTAACTTAAAATAGTAAAAGACTGTTTTGTTCTTAACTTTATATGCACGCGTTAAAATGACGTGTTTACCCTCTTAAAAATTTTAGAATTACAATTTGACTTGAATTCTTTATGACAAAAATATCCTTCGTATATAAATATAAAATTTTAAAATCATATTTCATTATGATAGTGTCGTTATTGATAAGTTGAGTTATTTTACCATTTTAACCCTAAGTGTAAATTGATTGACTAATAGTTGATGGACCTATATGACGTTTGAATAGGTGAAATTATAATCTTGTCTTTCGAATTATATAAATTATTTTCTTTTTGATTAAAAAAGCTATTTTATCATTGTGCAACAATATTTTTTTTTTTTTGTTTTTATAAATACTTGTTGCTACAGTACGCACACTTCCACACTTCCAATATTAATAATATATATATATATGTTGCAGTATGTCAGTATGCTGAAATTGAGTTTTTTTTTTTTAGGCAAATTATGCACACTTGTTGTTACTTATTGCTGTTGTTTTTTTTTTTTTTTTTTCAAATACAATATTGGTAAGTATGCTTCCAAACAAAAGTGAATCAAATATACAGTATGCAATGATATATATGGCTTGTATCCACTAAAGTATGGCACCTTATAATGTAGCAAGAGAAAAATACAATTCTCAACAACAAAAAGCTTATGGATAATGAGACCACTTCAAATATTAAATTCTATGCCAATATTTTTTCCAAAAACAATTAATCAACATGTTCATGTCACTACCCATAACATGCAGAACAGCCAAATATTGTCAAAAAAAAGAGCAGCTGCTGCCATGACATGCATAACAACCTAAAAGTGAGAAAAATAAACATCATATACTGCCATGACATGCACATCAGACAAGAAGTCCCCAAAATAAACTTTAAAATTAAAATCAAACCATGTATATCATATCTGCATAAAAGTGTGCAAAATAAACATAGTAAATACCGCTAGCCCATTAATTCTTTATAGTGGTGAGTTTGAACTCATCCGCGAGCAGCGTTCAGGTATCTGTGACAGGGAAGGCCTGCTTGATGTTTCATTATAAGAAGTCCCTCCACGTGAGTTGAAGCGGCAAATATTAAAAACATTAAATAATTTGTTAATGCATATCTCCATGCACTAACATAAGAAAAAAAAAGTAGGCAAAAACATGTATAAAAATTGTTTAAAGTTTAAAAATGCTAAAAAAATTAAACCTGCTTCTAGTAGTCTGTTGATGAGTTTGAACAGAGCTGGTATGCTTAATATTATTCATGCTTGTTGAACCTTGATAGCAATGCTGAACCAGTGATTCATATTGACTCCTGCTAAATGCTATATTGGAAGAAGTGGCTTGATAGGGTCCATGAGTTTGCATACTAGAAGAAATATAAGTGAGTCTTAAGAATTAGTAAATTATACCTTAATTATCACTTTTATAGAACTTGAAAAATGAACTATTTATGCGCCTGATATTGATAGATTGTTGTTAGATAGGCCTAATATCACTATCCCTAACAGTAGCTCCGGTAGTTGCATCATGTGTATTTTTTTTCTGCTTCTTCATTGCTAGATTTTCTCCTTGCTTCTTCATTATTAGTTGTTTTCCCTGTTTCTTCAAT
Organism: Dimocarpus longan; assembly: GCA_022984855.1. Classification (NCBI taxonomy): domain Eukaryota; kingdom Viridiplantae; phylum Streptophyta; class Magnoliopsida; order Sapindales; family Sapindaceae; genus Dimocarpus; species Dimocarpus longan. The sequence goes on along the minus strand of CM041023.1, from coordinate 9,719,033 downwards.
GCTGGCTCTTTTCCCTATATCATCACAATAAAATAATACAACACATTTTATTTAAGAAAGTACATGAAAATGTGTAAGAATATATTACTGGTGTAATTACCTTTGTTGGACAAGTACAACTATTATGTTTAAGTTTTTTACATATTTTGCAGCAACTAGTCCAAGTTTTGGAGGATGCAGCACGACTCTCATCACGTGCCCTTCTTCTAGCCTTTTTTGGTCTACCTACCTTGGCTCGTATCTAAGGTGGTAGAATTTGTTCAAACTCAAATGTAGGCCATTTGCCTTCATCTGGAATTGGGTTTATTGACCCACTATAAGTTAATTGCATAGCTTCTTTGGTGTAGTACCAATGCACATAATCATGTGGAAGTTCTTTTCGATATATTAAGACAACAATGACATGTTTACAGGGAAGTCCACCGATCTGTCACTCCTCATAATCACATGTTTTTTCATCAATGCTGACCAATATTCTCTTGTACCTAGTTTCAATGGTTTCATACCACTGACTTTTTCCATGTACAACTTTTAGTTTCCTTGCTTCCTTGTCATTTTTGTTCAACACTCGTCTTGCATATGGAGTGATATTTTCAGTCATCTTGTCTATTTCATCATATTATTACAAAAATTCACTATGTATCTTCTTCTCAAATGCTCCAATAAAGTTAATATGGGTTTTCCCTTTCCTCTTTAACCCATTTGTTGAAGCTTTCTGACAAATTATTTGTGATATGATCTAAAACAATCTACTCATCAAAGGCATGCCTTGCCCATTTGTCAACCGGCTCCTCCTTAACCAACCACTTATATGTTTCGTATGGGTCTTTTTTTATGTCCTCCAAAATTGCATTGAAATCAACAACATTGCTTGCCTTTGCAACTGCCCATAGTTTTCCATTTATGAAGTCATTTTTAAAAACAGTTGTAAAATTAGCTAGCATATATTTGAAACAGTACCTTTTCCCAATATATGGCCACTCATTTGCTAAAGCTGAATTACAACCCTTTTGACGGTCACTTATAAAGCAAATGGGTCTCCTATCATTCTATCCCAAACACTCTTTAAGCAAATGTAAAAACCAAGTTCGGGTATCAGTATTTTCAATCTCACATACATAAATTGCAATAGGGAAAATCCTAAAATCCCTATCTAGTGCTACTACTGATAGCATAACACCCTGAAAAGGACTTGTGAGGTGGCAACCGTCAACACCTATAAATGGCCTACAACCCCTTGTGAACCCAATTTGATGCGCATTGAAGCTTAAGAAAAACCTTTGAAATTGACGACTACAACTAATGCTATGGTCAACCAAAACCTTAGCACAAGACCCTGAATTTATTTTCAGAATCATATTTGCACACTTTCTTATCTTAACATATGATTTCACATGGTCCTTCTTCAAATTCTTGAGCACTTGTTTCTTTGCATGGTAGATAACTTGTAAGTCACAATCAACTGCAAATCTCTCATGAACTTCATTCTTCAAAACATCCAAAGTAATGCATGGGTTAACTTCTATTGTCCTGCTTAGTATAAAGGCAACCCAATTTGCATTAGCTTCCTTATTTTTTGCTACCCTTGGACACATAATATTTCCCTCAGTATCTTCACCTCAAACGTGACTCCATCAGGAAGTTGGGACACATGGACTCTCCAGTCACATGTTATATTCTTACAAGTGACTGTGTATCTACATAAGTCATTCTTTACCTTTTTTTAGTTCAAATCCCTCATGAATTGCATATCGCTTGACAACATCATGAACAAGTTTTGCATTGTCAAATGTATGACCCTCTCTCAAGGATATAGAACCATCTGGATTCAGGGCCCATTGATGTTGACAACAATATCTAGCCATTCTAGCAATCCCATTATCATCCTTATCAGAGGATAGAACAGTCATCATATCGTCACCATTTGGATTACAATAATCTATGTTTGCATCTTCACTTCCGTCATCTATTAAACTCAAGTTTGACCCATCAGTTGACTCACCCATTGACTGATCATCTATCTCATAATCCTCATCACCCTAACTATCAGCAGCCTCCACATTTACTATTGGAATTTCTATTGCATGTTGTTTTCTAATTCAAGCTATTTCAACATGTGGTTCTGTTTCAGTTGATGGTTCATTGAAAGTTAGCATTCCATCTGTTAGTTCTGGGTACTCAATTGTAATAGGCATCAATTGTAGGTCAAACATTATTTTTGATATGTTACGTTTATTGTACTCTTCAAAAACGAACATCAAATCTTTATCGGATAGCAGAACATGTCGATACCCATTCCATGGAAAAGTAATTGAAAGCTGTCATTTTCCCCATGGTTTAATATCATTAACATTCGACTCCTTTTTAGCATCATTGATGATGCTAACAACATTGCAGTCCCTAGGTTCTAATAACATAAGATCAAACACTTCATCTCTTATCTTAATATATACTTCAAATGGATCTAGCAAAATAAGCAAACCCAAACATCAGTTTAACCATATTTGCAATTTTGAAAACCGCATTTGAAGAGTTGAAAATAGAAAAACAGTGTGACAATTTTTAAGAGTAGAAAATAGAAACCATAGTGTTTAAAACCACATTTTAAAGAATCAAAGCAAATTTCAATAACATAAATACAAACACAAAACACCAAAACTACATTCATTGAATAACTTGTAACACTATAACAATTAAAGAGAAATCATCTCAGTAATAGAAATCATCACAACAACCAATAAAACGAAATTGACCCCCACTATCATTACATCAATCAAACCTATAACAGTGTCATGCAAACCCAAAATTAACAATTCAACAAAACAACTAATTTCATTATCAATAGATTTTGGAGACGAAAAGACTAAAACCCTAAAATTGTAAAAAACAAAACAACAACTAAATGATGTAATTTTTTGTTTTTGTTTTTTTTAAAAAAACAACAATCACTTAAAAAACATAGCCATGCAACAACCCCTAAAAAAAAATCCAAAAACCTCACTTATTCATATCCAACAAATTTCAAAATCGTCAAATAATTAAAACTGAAGCAACACAACTTAAAAACTGAGTTAAAACAAACTTTTCTTCAACCAAAACACTTTATTCATACCATTAAAACACACCTACAAGAAACCCACAAAAAAATCTTAGCCATAAACAATTTTTACAAAAGAATAACAATGTCAAACTTCAAACATATGAACAACTAACCTTTAAAACACCTTGTCTCTTCCTCACCGTCCTTAGAAGTGTGTCGTCAAAGTCAGTCGTGGTAAGATTTAGGGTTGGTAATGAGGGAATGTTGTCGTAAGAGCTGGCATAGTCTGAGACAAAATGTTTAGTTAGTGGGGATTAAACACTATATCAAATATTTGGTTTGCGAGGACAAAGTGATTGAACCAAAGTATAAGAGAATAATTTAGTCATTTTAGGTTATACTTTTAGTTATTGTTTTTATTTAATTTTTCTAATTTTTTTTTTTTCCAATTGACACATGTCCTTATGTTACTAACTTGTGTTAAAAGACGAAACTACCCTCATGTCACTAGCGTTTGACTACCTGTTGACTGACGGTAGGGACTAATTTGATGAGTTTTTGAAACGTAAAGGACCTTGAAAGCTATAAATGGATTCGTATTTAAAAACAAGAAGTTTTTCAAAAACATAGGGACTAAAATAAAGTTTTCCCTTAATTTAATTATTGAATTGTTATTACTAGAATCGATCGCGGCACGTTTTTTGTTTGGAAAAATTTTTAAAATCCAAGTTTTCGTATTAATCTAAAATCAATTTTTCCCTTTATATGTATGCATAAAGGATGTAGCAACTTATATAAATTAAAATATTTGGTCCTTCAATCTCATGTATTCGAGTGACTGAATTCTATATTGTTGGATACCTTACACAATTCTCAGTTGCATAAAAGAGCAGGTGTGATGTTATGAAAAAGCTAATTAAATTAAATAACATTATAGAACCTTTTGTTTATATTAATATAAGTAGTATGAGCTTTATTATCTTACTTATGGTCAACTATCATAGTAGGATTTAGTTAGATTTGATTGTTCCACTACTTAGAGTTGTTATATATTGTTTATTTTGTTAATGTAATAGCTCATAGTTTCAGTTAGTTTTGTTCCGCTACATTTTTTATTTATAATTACAATATATCGAGATCTACAGACTTCATAATGCATAATAGGTTGAATGTAAATCCCTAATCACATATATGAAGGAAATGTCTAGTAATCTCTTAAAGTTACGAGTAGACATGTTATTGTGAAATTTGTTAGGTCTAACTATCAAAGTTACTTATTATCTACAGATCCAATATAACTATCATATCTTGTTTAGGATCTAGTTATCATATTTTGTTTAGTATTTTGTGGTAGAGCCTAATAACATCTTCATTACTTTCTAATTCTTAAAATTGCTTTATGTATAACTAGAGCTTTCTTTATGTTTATTATGTGTAAGTGTAAGAATTAAACTTATTTTTGAATTGTTGATTTGATCGGTTCAAAAAAGAGTTACAAGATAGATGAATTTTCTCTGAGTTTGATGAAACTGTGGAAGGAATAGAATGTACGAGTGATAGTTTTACTTAGCCTCATACTCCAACTGTTGATTGTACTCGCTAATCATAGAAGGCATGATTCTAAACTTTGGGTTAGAATTGTTATATGGTGTGCCTACTTATGTGTAGATATTGTTGCAACATATGCACTTATATGCATTTGGTGTAATCACAAATAATATGCTACATTTTCATGGAAAAAATATTAGATCCATGGATGCAAACACTGAACTAACAACATTTTGGGCACCATTTCTTCTTATGCACTTGGGAGGTCTTGACACCATAACTGCATATTCCTTGGAGGGCGATGAGTTGTGGTTAAGGCATTTCCTTGGACTTGTTGTGCAAATGGTAATGGCAATATATGTCTATGTCATGATTTGGACTGACTCCCTTCTTTCATTTCTATCTCTCTTGACGTTATTTGCTAGACTCATAAGTATAGGGAAAGGACTTGGGAGGTCAGGAAAGCAAGCGTAGAGAAAATCAAAGAGTCGTATGCACATCTAAATGAATTTCAGGTGTTTAATTTCTTCCGTACGTTAGTTAAAAACTTCTCCTGGTCACAATTTATTTAAAGCTTATTGTTTAACAGATTTTTTTTTGGCCTCTCTTTCTAGACCTTAGTGTAAGCTATATTCTAAGCTCTAGCGAAGATATCTATAATAATTTGTTAGAATCCTCTGTTGAAGATGCATTTCAAATAATTGAAATGTTACTTGCATTCATGTACAATAATCTTTACACCAAAGCACTTCTTCCCGATAGTCATGGAGGTGTAGGCCTGAGAGTGATCATTGTCCTTCTTACCTCTTTTGTGTATGTGCTCTTCTCCATTCTTATTCATAAACACAAGTTTTCAAAAATTGATGTTACCATAACATTCATATTGCTATTTGGAGCTATTATTCTAGAAATATATTCAACACTTTTACTGCTCTTTTCAGATCGATTTAAAGCTTGGCTCATAAAACATTGAAAATGTTCAATGTTTGAAGCCTAAAAAAAAAAAAAAAAAAGGTGGTCAAATGAAAAATGTCTCAACTCAGTCTGCTAAGCCTCATTATGAAAGAAAAACTCATGCCTTGTGGTAATTTTCTGAAGCACATTAGCATTGTTGACAAACTTGAAAATCAATGGTATGCAACTCACATTGAAATCCCCAATGATTTGAATGAATTAATTCTTTCTTATCTGAAACCTAAGAGACTTCAAGTTCTAATTGCCTCAGGAGAGAGTCTGAGCATCGATGTGGATGGTGTGGACTTCACCAAAGACCTTGAGAAAAGCATTGTCGCCTGGCATGTTGCTACAAAAAAATGGTACGAAATAGATCGAGAGCATGTAAAGGGAAAAAGGCATGTCAATGAATGGCATGTCATTGAATTGATCTGTCAAATTTCTAGATATATGTTTTCTCTACTGGTACTGCATCCTAGCGTGTTATCAAATGCAAATACAACCAAGTTTACACTTTAACCAATTTTTGTGATTGCACGTGATTCATCATTTGCAAGTACAATTAAAGAATGCCAAAAATATGGGAATTGCTTAAGGATACAGAATAAAAAATGCAAGATAGTAACTCAAATCTGACATGACAAGATAGGAGCATATCATGTTTCCTCACTGAACACAACAATTAATTCGACAAACGCGACAAAAATTGTTGATATTGTTGATATTAATTTAATTTTTAATATTCATTACTGTGATTGATATCATTTAATTTGTTCAACATTTTACGACAATACTTTCGGGAAGAGAGGTGAATAATAATTAGCTGCACTTGGTTAGAGATGCTACTGTCTGTGGCCTACAAGTGTAGAGGAGTACAGCATGCTCGACGGATGAAATGTGGTGGCGAGTTTCTTACTCACGTTTGGCTTCTCACAAAATATTTAGGCTTCACTAAAAAAAGTTTACATCACATGCACCCAGGTGGGCCAGTTCATTATTGGATTTGGTGGTGCCTCCTCTTAATAGGTAAGAATATCAGAGCTAAATCTCTTTTTGAACAATCATTTAATGAATCTTTAATTAATTTTTATTTTGAAAGTGATTTGGTATTTTCGTAGAATAACGATGAATCAAGGATTCAAATGTTAAGGGTTGATTATCACATCATGTGAATTTAATTTTTCTAAGCCCATTTCATTTGCTATATTCAAATAATTATATTTATAGATATTATGAAAAACCCCCTGAAAAGTAAATTATTAGTGATTAGCACTTGGTTTAATTTTTATTAGGTGAACCATCCCCTACCGATTGAAAAAATCGGTTGATGTTAAATTTGAAAGGTATAATGGTAATTAGATGAGTAATTTTATTTATTTTAATAAAATTAAATAAAAATTTTGAAAAAAACCAAAAAAATTAAATAATAAAATAAAAATTTAACTTATTAGATCTTAATCGTTTATCTTGAGCTGATGGTGCAAATTAATTTAAAAAAATAAAAATTGAATAACTAAATAAAAATTTTAAATTTAAATAAAAAATTAAAAATTAGATATGCAACCTATAGTTTTGTATGTAATCATGATTGTATAATGTTTCTTCCTCTTCTTTCTTTGTTCCATTCCCAAACTTTTTTTTTTTTTTTTAACAATCGATAAGATTTGTGTGCTCATACTATTTACTAAAGTATCATGTTTTCTATGTATGATATAATTTTGTATTATATATTAAGAAATTGTACTATTTTTAAGTTAATATGCATTGAATATTTTAAGGATATAGTATGCTTTGTGAAGCCTCTATTGCATTGGCAAAGGAGCAAGGCCTAGTCCCACGAGACCCATTGCGATTTCCTTGCCCTCCTGAATTATTGGAAGTCCAATTACCATTCTCGAACTTGCATCGCTCTTTGGTATGCCCTTTTCTGTCACAATATTTGCAATGGAACTTCAAAGTGTGGCAAGTTTCAATCCTGTGAGCATCCCTATTGCAATGATCACAATGCTTGTCCATGGCCTTGTTGTTGTGATTGCTTTGGCAACTTTGAAAGACTGCTACAACGGACAAATTTTCTGTTGTCTCAGGTGTCATTTGTCGTTGAGTTTCATCTTGAACAACAAGAGAATAGGCTTGACAAACGTTGGGCAGTGGTGACATCATGAGAATGTTGCACCGAACAATGCCAAAAATGTCATTGAGACCCATGAGGAATTGCATCTTTTGATCCTCTTCTCTTTGCCCAATATATGCCTTGAATTGGCCACAAATAGGAATGGTTCTATATGTTTCTAACTCATCCCATAAGCCTTTGAGCTTTGTATAATAGGTGGGACAGTCATGGTGCCTTGAGAAAAAGATGCCAAGGATTTCTGAATCTAATAAATCACTGGTGCATTTTTTTGAGAAAATTGATCTTTGAAGTCCTCCCAAACTTGATAGATTGTCTTATCATGAACAACTCTTTTTTGCTAAATTGAGTTCCATAGAATTAGTGAGCCATGATAGAACCATATTGTTACATTGATTCCATGAGGCAAATTCTATGGGATGCTCTGTCTCTGAGGGAGATTTCATGGAACCATTGATGCACCCTATTTTGTTTTTGGCAATAAGGGCATGAATCATGGCTTTGCTCCATGACTGATATTTGGCTCCATTTAATTTTATCGGAATAAGTTATGTGTCCCGGATGATCTAAATGATGAACAAAATATGGACTTGAAGAATCTACACCTAAATCGTTTTTATTTATGCTAGAACGTGTAGAAAGTGTTGAGTTACTGTTGCTACTGGAGATGATGTTGAAGAGGGTGTTGCAGATTGACTACTTTGCTTTGATACCAAATTAATTTGAAGAAGAAAACTTTAAAATAATGAAGAAAACAAAAGGTAGAGAAATTGCTGAATAATTTTTCTCATTCTCACTGTGAAGAATTACAAGCATGCACACACACACACAAAAGGAATGAATAAAGACTAGCTAATTTTATGCCTAAAATATCATGATCCCATATCAATGAGATATTTCTAATTTCATGCATAAATCAATGAGATACTACTTCTAATTTCATGCCTAAATCTATGGGATACTAATTAATTACAAATATACAATAATATTAATAAGAACATCCAAAATGTTCGATATTTGCAGCCTTTAAAGGTGTTGTACCAAAAAAAAAAAAAAAGGTAAAAAAAATGTCTTAACTAGCCTTATTATGAAAGAAAAACCATGTCTTGCAGTGATTTCTTGAAGCATTTTAACATTATTGAAAAACTTGAAAATCAATGGTATGCAGCTGACATTGAAATGCCCAATGATTTGAAGAAATTAATTCCTACTTACCTGAAAATCAAGAGCGATCGAACCGCCCCACGTGAGAGTCTAAGCATCAATGTGCGTGGCATCGACTTCATCGACGAGATTGATAAAACCATTATCGCCTAGCATGTTGTTATAGAAAATTGGTACGAGGTGGATTGAGAGGTTGCAAAGGGCCTTTTGAATTGATCTCCCAAATTTCTAGGTATATATTCTCTCCACTGGCACTGCATCTAGGGGCAGACCCACCATATGTGCCCCCCCTAAATTTTTAAAAGGTTAAGTAAATAATTTCAATGCTACATTGATTCACATCCGAGGATTGGTGTTGATGGTCATTATCACGCTAGTCTTCCACTCTCATGTCACACAGGTTTGATTCGCAGCAATGCCTATAAGATTTTGTTTTTCATATTTTTTTAATCATTTATTTATTATATAATTAAATTGCAAAAATCAAGTATAGTAGTATAATGTCTTTGATGGTTGTGCTTACCTTTCTTTTGTAGGAGGACCCGTTTTTTGTGTTTTTTTAATCATTTATATATTATATAATTAAATTGCAAAAATCAAGTATATTAATATAATGTCTTTGATGGTTATGCTTGCCTTCCATTTGTAGGAGGAACCCGGGTTTAATCCCTTGTGCATCATTAACCTCTTTTCTTTTTTTTTTTAATTTATTTTTTTATTCACTTATTATAGTTGCTTTGTTCCTTGTTTTTTTTTTTTCTCTCTCTCTCTCTCTCTTTTTCTCCCTTAATATTACAAACTAATATTCAAATTTGAAATATTTACGCTTTATAAATTATTATATTCATTTCAAATTATTTTTTATTCCAAACTATATTATGTTTATACTATCTAAAAAATAAAATATATTGGGTTATTTAATCTTAATAAGTCTTAGTTTACTCACGATTATTAATGTGACTTATTTTTCTTTTAAATAAACTATTTATGTGATAAAATTCATAAATAAAAATACTCATATGAATTATAATTATTTTTATCTTTTATTATTATTTTTTTTTTACTTTACTTTATTATAAATCACTTACATTTATTAGATAAAAGACTATAAATGCAGCTTGATTAGTAACTTTAATAACAAATATATAGAGTTTGATTACATACATCTATTTATAATATGAATAGCAACTATTATCATAGAGAAAACATATCCCTAAATTAAATATTTATTTATTTTTTTAGTAATATAAAATTTGAACTTCTCTCACTAAGAAAAATGGAGCTAATGCACAATCAGCTCACAATTAGTATGCTTTTATTTTTATACTTGTATTAAGAATATTATTGTAAGAAATTTTGCTTACAAGTTTATAAAGAGTAAAACTACATATTCTCTACTGGTTATGCATTTTAATTATTTTTATTTCATATAATATTTTTCTAGCAATTGAATGAAATATTATAAAGAAAATTTCATATATAAAAGTGTCTCCCCTCACATAGATTTCTAGATCCGCCACTAACTGCATCCTAACATGGTATCAAATGCAAATACAATTGAGTTTCCACTTTAACCAATTTTAATGGCTGCACATGGTTTACCAAAATTTACGAGTAGAATTGAAGCATGCTTAGATATCTTGAAATTGCTTCAGCGTACAAATCCAGAAACTCATGTTCACTCCTAGAAATTGGAAGGACATGATTCAAGCATAGATTTTTTCTTCGTTGAACATTTACCCAAGCTTTTTCAACAATGAGGTGAATAGGTAGTACGACATGTTGAATTGTGGCTTAATTAGCCATGTTAGAATCCCACATCTAAAACATTAGATTGTGGTGGGAGATTAGTGGACTATAAATAAGTCCTTTAATTAATTGATTTGGTATCCCACAAAAACAAGAATTGTAAAAGATCCATACATTTGTATTATTCTTGTTTTCTCCCCATATGTTTCTGGGTTTTTGGATCTTACTCAGATTTTGTAATATTTTGCTTTGGAGTTAGTGGAAGTTTTCAGCAGCGCCCGTGGACGTAGGTTTTATACCGAACCACGTAAATCCTGGTATGTTCTTTCCTTTTTCGCTTTGCATTTATTTTTCTGCTTTTCTGCTGTATTAGTATTTGTTATTTATATTTAATAGCTAGCATTAGTAGTTGTGTATTTGTTTAATTTCCGCAGCCCACAACAAGTGGTATCAGAGCCCTAGGTTTCGATTGATCTGGGAAATAGTCTAGGGCATTAGCTAGCTATTAAATATTTGTTTGTAAAGCTTCGGTGTTATTTTGGAATAGTTACAATTTAGGGAAGCTCTGTCAAAAAGACTATAATTGTCTAAGGAGACTGGATTTTAAGTGGGACCGTTTGTGACCCCTCCAGCCTTTCCTGGGAGCTAACCTTTTGAGTACTATTCATTTGATCACCAAGCTATTGGCATAAAATTGTCTAGGGCATTAGATAGCTATTTGTTTGTAAAGCTTCGGTGTTATTTTGGAATAGCCACAATTTAGGGAAGCTTTGTCAAAAAGACTATAATAGTTTAAGGAGACTGGATTTTAAGTGGGACCGTTTGTGACCCCTCCAGCCTTTCCTGGGAGCTAACCTTTTGAGTACTATTCATTTGATCACCAAGCTATTGGCATAAAACTTTTGTTGTAAAGCAGAAATGGCATCATCTTCACATGTAAAAATTGAAGTAGAGAAATTTGATGGTCGAAATAATTTTGGCCTATGGCAAAGCGAAGTTACGGACGTCTTGTATCAACAAGATTTGGATATTGTTCTGGAAGAAACAAGACCAGAGAATATTGAAGAAAGGGACTGGGAGAGGCAAAATGCGAAGGCATGTGGTTTAATTCGCTCATGTCTCTGTAGAGAGCAGAAGTATCCGTTCATGAAGGAAACCTCTGCTAGTAAATTGTGGAAGGCGCTGGAGAACAAATATATGAAGAAAAGCAATGAGAATCGGCTATATTTGTTGAAGAGGTTGTACCGTCTTCAGTTGAAACCAGGTTTGAATATCAATGACCATATTGATAATTTCAACCGTTTGTTAGCTGATTTGTTGAATTTGGATGAAACGTTCAAAGATGAGCAGAAGGCGATGCTGTTGATAGGATCTCTTCCTGATGAGTTGGATCATTTGTGCATTACACTTATTCATGGGAAAGAAAAATTGTCTTTTGAAGAAGTGTGTGCAGCTTTGCTTAATTATGAAATTTGTAAGAAAGATCAGAAAGAGAATAGGGATGAATCAGCAGAGGCGCTTACAGTTAGGGGAAGAAGTAAGAGTCGAAGAGGCAGATCACAGTCAAGGAAAAGACCTGATAAAGATGAATGTGCCTTTTGTCATGAGAAAGGGCATTGGAAGAAAGATTGTCCGAAGCTACAGAAGAAAGATAAGGGTAAGGGTAAAGCTACTTCCGATGCATATGTAGCCGAACATGAGGAAGAAGATTTTGTGTTGGTTAGTCTATCATCAACATCTGAATCTGGTGAGTGGATTTTAGATTCGGGTTGTACTTATCATATGTGTCCACATAAGGAATGGTTTTTCAACTTCGAAGAGCTAAATGGTGGAATTGTGCTCATGGGTAATGATAACTCATGCAAAACTAAGGGGATAGGTTCAATTCGATTGAAGAATCACGATGGATCGACCAGAGTTCTGACAGAAGTTCGGTATGTTCCAGATTTGAAAAAGAATCTCATATCATTGGGAGCCTTAGAATCTAAAGGCTACACGGTATCTATCAGAGATGGAGTTATGAGAGTTGTATCTGGGGCTTTGGTGGTAATGAAAGGTACAAAGAAGAACAACTTGTACTACTACGATGGTAGTACAGTTACTGAATCAGCAGCAGCAGTATCAGAGAAGGATGTTGATTCAGATATGATCAGGCTATGGCATATGCGTCTGGGACATGCAGGTGAGAAAGCTTTAAGCAGTTTGGTGGATCAAGGCTTATTGAAAGGAGTAAAAACCTGTAAGTTGGATTTTTGTGAACATTGTGTTCTGGGAAAGCAGACGAGAGTGAAGTTTGCAACTGCAGTTCATGATACTAAAGGTATTTTGGATTATGTTCACTCTGATGTATGGGGACCCACAAGGACAGCCTCCTTGGGTGGTAAACACTATTTTGTTACATTTGTTGATGACTTTTTCAGAAGAGTTTGGGTATACACAATGAAGAAAAAGGATGATGTACTTGAGATTTTCCTTAATTGGAAAAAGATGATTGAGACTCAGACTGGGAGAAAGATTAAGCACCTCAGAACAGATAATGGAGGTGAATATTACAGTAAATCTTTTCGAGAGGTCTGTCAAGATGCGGGTATTGTACGTCATTTTACAGTTAGACACACACCACAACAGAATGGGGTGGCAGAACGCATGAACCGAACGTTGCTGGAGAAAGTTCGGTGTATGTTGTCCAATGCTGGGTTGGGCAAGGAGTTTTGGGCTGAGGCAGTGACTTATGCATGTCATCTCATTAATCGCTTACCGTCAACAGCGATCGGTGGTAGAATTCCATTGGAGGTATGGTCTGGAAAACCTGTTACTGATTATGATTCTTTACATGTCTTTGGTTGTTATGCTTATTATCATGTAAAGGAATCTAAATTGGATCCGAGAGCAAGGAAAGCTATATTTGTGGGGATGTCTTCAGGGGTGAAAGGGTATCGTCTTTTATATCCTAATTCGAAGAAGATAATCTTCAGCAGGGATGTTACTTTTGATGAGTCTTCGATGCTGAAAAAGAAAATAGAAGATATTGTTGAGGGTAATCCGCAACAGGTGGAGTCTACTCGGAAGCAGGTGGAGTTTTTTCAGAAACAGATAGAGTCAACAAATAATCCAGCTAGAATTGTTGATGCAGATGATGACACTCCTATGATCGAGGAGGTTACTGAAGAAGAAGGAAAAGAAGAGGTTCCTACCCAAGAACCTTCGCAGCAACAAGAATCAATTGTAATAAATAGGCCAAGACGTGAGATTCGCAGACCTGCTCGTTTTGCTGATATGGTGGCCTATGCACTTCCAATTGTAGATGATGATGTTCCTTCCACTTACAGAGAAGCAGTCCAATGTTCTGAAGTTGATAAGTGGAAGAAAGCTATGGATGAAGAAATGCAGTCTCTTCGGAAGAATGAAACTTGGGAGCTAGCTCAACTACTGAAGAATAAGAAGGCAATTGGGTGCAAATGGGTATTTACTAAGAAAGAGGGATTTCCAAACAAAGAAGATGTTCGCTACAAGGCAAGGTTGGTGGCGAAAGGCTACGCTCAGAAGGAAGGGATTGACTACAATGAGGTATTTTCTCCAGTTGTGAAATACTCTTCCATTAGAATTTTATTGGCCCTTGTAGCTCAATTGGATTTAGAACTAGTTCAAATGGATGTAAAAACTGCATTTTTACATGGTGATTTAGAAGAGGAAATCTATATGACTCAGCCAGATGGATTCAAGGTTGCTGGTAAAGAAAATTGGGCTTGTAAATTGAATAAATCGCTTTATGGTTTGAAACAGTCTCCGAGACAATGGTACAAGCGATTTGATCAATTTATGATAGGTCAAGAGTACACCAGAAGCAAATTTGATAATTGCGTATACTTTCGAAGGCTACAAGATGGTTCCTTCATCTACTTGCTCTTATATGTTGATGACATGCTGATAGCTTCTAAGAGCAAAGTGGAGATTGAGAAGCTGAAGACTCAGTTGAGTTCAGAGTTTGAAATGAAGGATTTGGGTGAAGCTAAGAAGATTCTCGGTATGGAGATTAGCAGAGATAGAGGAAAAGGCAAGGTTTGTTTGACTCAGAAGCAATATCTGATGAAGGTATTACAGCGTTTTGGTGTATCTGAACAGTCAAAACCTGTAAGTACGCCACTTGCTCCTCATTTCAAATTGAGTGCATCATTATCTCCGAGTACTGATGAAGAACGAGAGTACATGTCTCGTGTTCCGTATTCTAATGCGGTTGGTAGCCTGATGTATGCTATGGTGTGTACAAGACCTGACATTTCGCAAGCAGTTGGAGTTGTGAGCAGGTATATGCATGATCCTGGTAAAGGACATTGGCAAGCTGTGAAATGGATTCTACGGTACTTGTTAAAAACCGTAGATTTTGGTTTGGTATTTCAGAAGGAAGATTCACTTGGTCAATTTGCAATCGGATATGTAGATTCAGATTATGCTGGTGATTTGGATAAACGACGGTCAACTACTGGATATGTATTCACTCTTGCGAGAGCTCCTGTAAGTTGGAAGTCTACTTTACAGTCAACAGTTGCTTTGTCTACGACAGAAGCAGAGTATATGGCATTGACAGAGGCTGTGAAAGAAGCAATTTGGTTACAAGGATTACTGGTAGAGTTGGGAGTGGGACAGAAGAATATTGCTATTTACTCGGATAGTCAAAGTGCCATTCATTTAGCAAAGAATCCGGTATTCCATGTTCGCACCAAGCATATTGATGTCCGATATCACTTTGTGCGGGAAATTCTGAGTGAAGGGTCGATTCTCTTACAGAAAATTGGGACTGCTGATAATCCTGCGGATATGATGACCAAAGTGGTGACAGCAATCAAGTTTAACCATTGTTTGGACTTGATCAATTTTTTGAAAGTCTAAAAGGCATATATGAAGGCATTGCTGAAGGCTAATACGCCAAGGTGGAGATTTGTTGAATTGTGGCTTAATTAGCCATGTTAGAATCCCACATCTAAAACATTAGATTGTGGTGGGAGATTAGTGGACTATAAATAAGTCCTTTAGTTAATTGATTTGGTATCCCACAAAAACAAGAATTGTAAAAGATCCATACATTTGTATTATTCTTGTTTTCTCCCCATATGTTTCTGGGTTTTTGGATCTTACCCAGATTTTGTAATATTTTGCTTTGGAGTTAGTGGAAGTTTTCAGCAGCGCCCGTGGACGTAGGTTTTATACCGAACCACGTAAATCCTGGTGTGTTCTTTCCTTTTTCGCTTTGCATTTATTTTTCTGCTTTTCTGCTGTATTAGTATTTGTTATTTATATTTAATAGCTAGCATTAGTAGTTGTGTATTTGTTTAATTTCCGCAGCCCACAACACGACAAAAGTTGTTGGTGTTGTTCATATTCTTAATATTCATTACTATGATTGATATCATATAATTTGTTCAATATTATATGATAGTCTTGGGAAGAGATGTGGATGATAATTAGTTGCGCATGGTTAGAGATGGTGGCGTATGCAGCCTACAAGTGTACAGGAATGTAACATGCTCAACGGCTAAGAGTGGTGAAGAGTTTCTTACTCATGTGTGGCTTCTCACAAAATATTCTGGATTCCATGCGAGAGATTTTAAATCACATGCACCCAGGTGGGCTAGTTTCATTATTGGATTCAGTGGTGCCTCTTCTTTAGAGGTACAATATCAGAGCTAAATTTCTTTTGAACAATCATTTAATGAATTTTTAATTAATTTTGATTTTGAATGTGATTTGGTATTTTGGTAAAAATAACAATGAATTAAGGATTCTAATATTAAGAGTTGATTATCATATCATGTGAATTTCATTTTTCTAATCCCATTTAGTTTTGCTAAATTTAAATTATTATATTTATTTTAGGGAAAATTGCATTCAAGCACAATGAGTTTTGTGTAAACATAAGTCATTGTTGTTTTTCCTTAAACCATAAGAATATACCATTGACTAGGTAGTTGACCATTTACTTAACCACTCAAGTGTTATTACACCATTTTATGAGGTATAATTAATTAAAAAACTGAATAATAAAAAAAAAAAAAAAATTAAATCTCCATTCTCCTCCATATTTTGGAATGCATATCTAGATTAGTTCTGTCTCCTCTAGATATGGAGGAAGATCAAACTAGTATCCTCCATATGTTGGAGGAGTCTATTGATCTCCTCCATATGTT
Organism: Dimocarpus longan; assembly: GCA_022984855.1. Lineage (NCBI taxonomy): Eukaryota > Viridiplantae > Streptophyta > Magnoliopsida > Sapindales > Sapindaceae > Dimocarpus > Dimocarpus longan. The sequence goes on along the minus strand of CM041023.1, from coordinate 9,702,265 downwards.
ATAGAGCCTAGAGGAGATCTGGTTCATTCATTTTCAATATGGAGGAGATTAGAGTTTGTTGTGAATAGGGGAAGGGGAAGAATGGAAGGCAGTGAATGAGTGAGGAGGAGAATGGCAACCGAGGTGCATAAGGGGAGTGGGATGAAAATGCATGAGTGGTGAAGGTGGCAATGAGAGGTATATATGGTGGGTGGAGAGACTTTCAAGTTATTGTTTGAAATATTTTGCTTAGATATGAAATGAATAACGATTTTTTGTTTAAATCTTTTTTTACCTTAAGTTTTGATGTGAAAAGGAAAAATTGTATCTCCGAAAGACTGGTTTTCCTTTTGTGAGCTTAACACAAATTTTATGGATAATAAAAGTATAATAAAACTTTATTAGTCAAAGAATCTCTCATTTTCACACTCGCGAACTTCTGACTTTTAATAGTTTACTAAGTGGAATCCTAATGCCAAGAGAGGAGTTCACCAAAGACAGAATTTTAGAACATTTTATAAATAGGTTGTGTTATGTGATAATTTATAGTGTGAATGTAAGATGTTTTTTTTTTTTAATATTTTTTTTTTGTTTTATTGTAGGCCTAATTTGTTTGGTATCAATGAAAGTGATATAAGCTGTTTCGAAATCTAAAGACATCAAGACATTCTCACTACATGTCATTGAATTGAGGAGCAATAAACTTTTATGGAATGCAAGTTAAGGATGTTCGATTGATGTTAAAGATGAAAAAGCTTAAAGGATCTATGATGCAAGAAGTGGTAGTATTCGTATGTATTAATAGTTGTATTATGTATAAATTTTATTGACAATTGATTTGATTTTTCTGCTTATACAAGTTTCTAGGTATTATGTTATGTATCCATGATATGATTTATATTATGCTTCAAGAAGTGGCATTATGTCGCAAATCATGCAACTAACCGGTATGATTTGATGATTTGCGTGCTCAGCTTGAAATGTTTTGATAATTTGTCAACAAGCACTAAACTCAAGAAAGTGGTATTACATTTCTATATAAATTACCTAGAACCTATAATGTTAGAAGTTGGGACAAGTGCAAAAGACCTATTTCGAATCTTATGGACATTGGAATATGGTTAACCAAGTTCTTCGAGCCTAATACTAGCGAATCACTGAAAACAAGACAAAACGTAATGAAACAAAGAGGAAGAACAAGGTTCACACAATGCTTTTTTATGTGATTCGGCCAGAATGTATCTACGTCTATGACTGTCCACCTCTAGTTTGACAGAGTAACAGTGTATATTTTTCAGTCTCCTTTACAATGATTTTGAACCTCTATTTATAATGAGAGGTAATATAATTTGAGTTACATTCAAACTAGAAAAAAATATTTTATATTAATTGTGATACCAAAACAGTTTTCATCGAATCAGCAACTGATCCCTAAAATTTCAAGATTTGATTTGCATCAACTAGGAAAGTTGACTCATTCTCAAATTGGGCAGTTTCCTTCCTGGAAATTCTCTTATTTACATGCCACACGACCTGTGGGCTCTACCTCGCTCTATGCGACCTGAAATCGAGTATAAAATAGCTCTGACCAACGACTTGGGATCCACAACAATAAGCCAAGAGCTTGAATCTACAATGCGATTTGGGGGCTCGGTTTCGCAAGATAAATATTGACCAATTGGGCCTTTGTCTGCTAGGTCGGTCCATTAGATCAGTTATGGCGAGCTCACAAGTTGAAAGGATAATTTGGCGAACTGATATGTCACCTAACGAGCTGAAGAAGAGCTTCAAAGTACGAGTTGATGAAAGAAACAACGAGCTCTATATATCGACCTGAGTACGAGGCTCATCGAGCTTCTGGCCGTTGGGCCTATATCTTAGGCTTTTAGTGGCCCATTTGTCCAAGTCGTAAAATACCCATAACAAATCTCAATGAAATTTAAAAATCTCTACAGAAAAATATTACATATTACTCTTTAGAAACAAAAGTGAAAATTTGAAGCATTTAGGGGCCTATGGGTATTGTTTTCTGTTTTCTTAAATTAAAACGAAAGAATAATTCTCATACTTCTGTAATTCAAAAATACTTTCAGTGCCAACTATTAAAAACGATGTTTTGAGAATAAAAATATAAAAAAATACATGTCTAATAGGGCCCCAACATAAATTTAAAAATTGTATTCAATAATTTTAATAACTACAAACATAATAATTGCAACTGATGAGGTGTACTTCTTGGTCAACAAACCTTTTTCTTTGGTTAATTCATTTGAAAGATAGCCTTTGATCCAAACTAATTCAGTGACACTGAAGTGGAGAAGAAGATGAGGAGCCCTCCATCCTCCAATCTCCATCATGGTCTATTTCCACACATACTGTGTTATGTTGACATTTTAAAATAATTTGGAATCAAATTACAGGAATACACATTAAATGCAAAACATGAATAACTACTTTAATTTGATATTTTCCACATCTTAGTTAAAGAGGTGGAAAATGGGACCTTTGTTTTTCATTCCGCAGAATTCGAAAATACTTACCAAACATACTTTTCACCATTTAAAACCGAAAGAGAGATATAAAACCACATCCAACGGGGTCTGATTTTCTTTCTTTATTAACGATACCTAAGAGTTCAGTATAACGGTAAAACCATAATGTGAATATCTGCACCATCCATTCATCTTACACCATATAACACAAAACCAACAATATCAACTTTCAAGCTGTATTTGAGTGGAATGTACATAGTTTACTAAATTCTTTATCACGTGATATGATATGAGTGCAAGGTGTGCAATGTGTTGAATGCGCTAATAAAATTATCAATAAATATATATTTGAACTATGGTATTATCAATTTGAGGCATTTAAAAAATATGCATATTACAATAATTAGCCAAACAAATAATTTTGTCAACTAAATCGTTTGTCTACTATATTCATATCCTAATCCAGTTTAACAGTATCTCTTCGAAAACGGAGAAAACATTTTTGCCTCTGTCAACAGCAAAACAGAGGATATGGAGAAACATACAGAGATGATGCAGAGTTGGATGCAGACCTAGAACCATCAACAAATATACCTCCTTTTTCTCTGATTTTTTGTTTTGTTTTTTTTGTTTTTTTTTTTTTGAGAGGGGGAGAATTACACAAACTTACCTTGATGCATTTTTTTTTTTCAGTTGAACCTTGAATTTGATGGAAATAGCATAATGTTTACCTTTTGATGATAATGATACAAACATTCCATGTTTTTATTGGATGGCAATTAGAAATAACCATTAAATGTAAGAACATCAATTAGCCATTGTGTCATTTGTTATCACATAAAAATGATTACTTATTAATTTATAAAAGGGGAAAAATCATTTTAGTCCCTAACTTTTGAGAAAGTGTCAATTTTTTAACTATGTTTTCTAAAAAGACGAAATGAACCTTAACTTTTCAGAAAAGTGTCAAATTAGTCCCTTCCATCGGTTAATTAACGGTCAAACTTAATTGATAGCATACTAAATGAGGATAAAATTGGTTTTTTCAATTATAATGAAGGAAGATGTAAAAGGAAGATAAAATAAGTGAAAAAAATCATTTAAAACAAATGAGGAAAAAAATTAAAAAAAAAATCTCGTTCGACAAAATTATTTAAAAAAAAATCATTTTGTTAAATATGAATATTATCTCAAAGCATATACCAATTGTACCATAAATATGTGGATTTCAAATATATAATATTATAGACTGAAAAAAATTAATAGATACAACAAAAATATTAAACAGATGGAGCAAGAGCAGAAACTGTAAAAATATTAAAAGCTAGAGCAGAAATTTTGAAAAAAAATAAAATTACAAGCTAAAGTAGAAATTAAAAAAATAAAAATAAAAAAATCACACCCATGAATAAAGATTTAATGAAAATTTTTAATTGTAAGGGTAAAATGATAATTTTACAATTAATAAATATACATAAGATCCTCAAACAAAGTTACGCCAAATCAAAAATTTTCTAAGGGTAAAACTGTAACTTTATGAAAATTATATGCAACTCATTAAGGGTATTTTGATGATTATATATTATTGTAATATTTTACTTTATTTGAGGATATAATGATCTTTTTATCTGTTTTAATAGTATCCAGGGTTAAATTAGTCTTTTCATGTTTTTCATTAGGTTTGACCGTTAGTTGACTGATGAGAGGGACTAATTTGATACTTTTTCAAAAAGTTAAGGTTCATTTTGTCCTTTTAGAAAATATAGTTAAAAATTTGACACTTTTCCAAAAGTTAGGGACTAAAATGATTTTTTCCCTTTATAAAAAGAAAAAGAAATTCTTCAAGATATTGTAAGACAAAAGAAAAAGGTTCCATTGCCAGCAGAGATAACTGTTGGTGGAGACTTGATCTCCTCTGTTATGGAAGAAAATTGACGTTCTCATCCTACTGGCTATTGCAAAGGAGATTGTTCGCTCAAACTATGAAAAATAGATAGATAAATATACAGAGAATTTCACAATTCTGTGAACTTATTTAGTGATTGAGGACTTGGATCTCTTACTGATGATAGATGGGTTTGTTATGTTGTGGTAAGTTATGTAAAAGAGATAAAACTGAGACAAGAATCATTTTAAACCAGAAGAAATTACCTTTTACAAAAAAATATTTTCTCCACAAAATCAATCAATGTGTTGGCATTAACAGGTTTTAAACTGGAGATAATGGATTTGATTTTGAAAATAAAATACCCCGATGTCACTTATTGAAAACTAAAAAATTATAGATCTTTGAGGTGACATAATTATGATTGAGCATTGTCTAAATTTTTAGTCTTTCTCTGTACATGTTTCTCTCATTTTTATCGCTTGGATTGAAGAAACTATTAATAAAGTATATTAATGATTGGAACATGTTTAAGCAACGGTTGAGATACAATGTACAATTTTTTTTCAACAGTGTTATAGATGTCATTGCTACTATGGTCAAGTCAGAGGATCCATATCCACGGTAAGGCTATGATTTTGACCGTTAAATTTATGATACATACAGTTAAATCAACGTATGTATGTATATATATGTATGTATATATATATAAGCAAAATCTAAAAAAGAATGTTAAATGGGAGATGTGAAGTTACATATTAATCAATTAATATAAATAATATAGAATTGCAAGTGTCATCTTTACTATTGATTGCGAAGATTTTATAGTTTTTGTAGTTTATTTATTTCTTCATAATTCATTTTAACCAAAGTATTATTTATCCAAGGATTCTTCACACGTTCAAATTATTATTATTTTTATTCCATCATAACAAATCAATTTGGTTAGCTGCATATTAGCCTAAACCACGCTCTAATTAATCAGTGCATTTGGATCGGATCATAATTTTATATTCTCTCAAATACAGCCATAAAGTATTATTATAGAGGCTATATTATTTAAACTACCATAAAGTACAGTCTCATGCTCTTCATGAAGAGCATAATTAAACCATGATTTACTTCAACACAGAGAGAAAAGCAATGGAAGCCATCTTCAAATCCGGAAGATTGAAGCAAACAACTAAATTTTAATTTGTTGGAGTGTGTAAGGGTTTTTTTTTTTTTTTTTTTTTTTTAAATATGGAGTGTGTAGGTTTTGTTCACTACTATCAAGCTTCTTATATGGTGGTAACGGGCAAAAATCCACATACGTTTCACTGGGGCAAAATCTAACCATTCACTCTAATAGATATATAATGAATTACAGTTAATATATCTATTGAACACCATTCAGATTACGAGAGGACTCAAATTCCTCCGTAATTTTCAAAGTATACAACGGCTTTAAACTATTCAGTTTCTGGAAAAATGGAAGACATCATGAAAGATGAATTATTAGTTGGTAAGCACTTAATACACTTTAAACTGTGAATTAGTACAAGATTTTGACTATACACATGAAGAAAAGTTAATTAGATGGATTCTTTAATTTGTATTTTCGTGATTCGGATATACTGTAGAACTAGTATAGATGGTGGTCAACAAGAAGACAAGAATAATATACATGTATATGAAGAAGTCACATGCACAATTCAATTTTGTTTGTTTCCAATTTTGGCAACCAGTCATTCATTTGCTAGTTTGAAGTAACAACAAATTGGTCATGGATTAAAGTGAAAATTGTTTTTCATGTTAATGTTGTAATAAGTGTCTTTTAACCTTTGGAATTCTACAGTTGACATAACATGACAAACAAATGAGACGAATTTTGAACACATAGAAATTGAATCATATAAATAATATTTTAAGATTTTTTTGAAACTAATATATAGTAGAACTACTACATGTGAAATACGTTAGGTATGTAAATGAATCAAAGACATCACATACACTATTCATTTATTCTTTTACCAATCTTGATTGATTGATAAATCATTTGATAATTCGAACTGAAAATAAAAATGTTCAAAGCGTTAAAGTGTAATAATTTTAAGCTGAATCAGTTTCAACAACAGCAATATTTAGAATTTGACTAATATACAAATCACTATCTGTTATAGTATAGCTATAAAAGGGATATTACATATGTTTAACGTTTTTATTATCGTAATAATTTATAAGTTGAATATGATGACATATTACTTTCAAGTTATATCAATATCAACCATAGTGATTAGAACTTGACTAATATACAGAATCAATATTTATACAGTGTAACTGTAAAAGAGATATAATCTATTTTCAGTTTTCTTTTTAATTCTTTAATTTATTTAAATCATTAGATTAAAATTTAGTAGATTTTAATTCTTTATTAAAATAGATGGATTAAAATTAGTAGATCTGATAACTACTGTATAGTTACTAACTAAATCTTAAATTTTAATGGTTGATAAAATCATTTTTATTTTGTTCAAATCAGATGACTCTAATTAATTAATTAAGATCCCATTGTTTGCGGGGTAAAATTAGCTCTAAAATTTTTGTGGCTCCCCAGGTGTGAAGGCCATTAGCAAATGATCCCGGTCTAAGGAGAAATATCCCCAAAGGATGCAAGCTCCTGAGGAGGCACCATGGAGATATCAGCACAAGGCCCAGATATTCAAGGGAGACCAAGAGAAAGGGCCCGAAACAAAGGGTTTACGTGAAGCCCATGGAAACCAGCACCAATTTGAAATTCAAACAGGGAGGATGGGGTCCCGTGCGTCATCAAGCAATGGGCGATTAGATATGGTAGCTGGCATGCAAACGTCGATTGTTTTTTACGATCCATTGGCACATCATAATGTCCAAAGAATTATTTCTTATATGGTATTAATAGACAATCAAAGCAAAAATTGATCACTAATGTTTTCATTTAAAATCCACACTTTGTTGTTATTTAACCAGGAAACTTTCTTAATCGGTGTATCAATAAACATTCCAAAATGTTTACTTCAAACCATCACAATGCCATAAATAGTCAAATTATCATGGTCTTCTACATAAAGCCAGATCCACACCGGCATCATTTCGTGTTAAAAAAAAAATTCACAGAATTAAAATATGGTTTGCCCAGCCAATATTGATTTTGTTCTCTTGCTTAGTTTTAGTCATTATTGTCGGCAAAAGTCAAAATCATCACAATCATGAAAGGAAAAGTATATAACGTTGCAAGAGAAACAAAATCAAACGAGATTTTTTTTCTAGTGTAATTTTTGTTTTTTCAACTGGAACTAGACTCCAGTTGTGCAAGTGGTGATGATGGTGAGTTGTTGATGTTCATCGACTCACTTCCATAACAATTTTGGCCAGGGAAGCCGCCAAGGAGCTGGAACATTCACACCACACCCATTCACGCCGATTGATGATCTGCAACATTCACACCATTGATGATCTGCCAGCAAACGGCCTCCCCCCCCCAAAAAACAAAACACTTGTTCTCTAGCAGATTTGTAACTCCTATCCAACTGTTCACATTTCGTTCTGTAGAAAATGCTGCAACCATAGGGACTTCCCTATCGTCGCTCTCGGTTCATCTTTTGCCCAAACAGATGACAAGGACACTCATATCTTCAGCAATGCCACTGTCAACAGGCAGCTGAGTGAATCGCCGTCAGCATCACCAGGGGGGTTAGTGAGAAGAGAGAAGAGAGAAGAGGAGGTGAGTTGGGAGATGAGTTTGGCGTTAAGAAAGAGATCGAGCACTAGAGAAAGAGAGAGCATCTAGGGTGAGTTATTGAGTTAGCATTTCAAGGTCTATCTAATAGACCCCTTAGATGTAGAGGGCCATCTTCACAGTGTTGATTTTTTTTTCTGCCGGATTAGCTTGATAACGAAGATTGACATTTGCATTGGAGAAGTCTTTTTTCACACCCTGACCTCTTTTTCTTTGATTGCGGGTAGAGAGGGGATACAAGCTACTTAGGAGCTCATTTCTCTCCCCAAAGGAGATCAGCAAGCTCGTTTATTGCTCCAGAGAGGATCCTTTAGCTTAGCCCTTACTTCCTTTTGGTGCTTTCTTTAATTGTTTTCTACTCGTTGGTATAAAGACAATTTCTTGCATCAAAACCATTAGGCGCAATGAATATTTTAAATTCATTCACATTATAGAGGAAAAAATTTTCACATGGAGTTCGATCATATGGTCATACATGAGTGGCGGAGATGAGTCCTCAAAGAATGATAGCGACCAGCAACCATGTACAACACGATAAACGACGATGGAGATTTTTATACTTAAAATATAGCTATTAATTAATTCTGTTCCAAATCAAGAATTTGAAAGGGGAACAATAGCGGGGTAGTGTCAATTAATCAAACCTGTAAACATATATATATACATGTAATCGATAAATTTGCATTGTAGACAATTCATAGCCGAATGATGGTTTTGAACTTTTTCCATGTTAAACATACATATTAAATGGTTCGTGGTTAAAAATGTTTTCCTCAAACAGAGAACGCAAACTCATGTCAAGTTCCCTTGTCTATTTCGTATGTAATAGAAGAGAGAGAATCTAAGGCTACCTGCTATTTCTACTGCATTCTTAGGAAAGATTACGCATGTGACAAAAGTTGAGATCACCTGCATGTAGAAATTAATGTTCTCTTATCCTCTTGAAAAGATATGCCTGATGCAATTTTAATGGATGATGTTGATGCCATAACCACAAAATAGTGATATTTTCTCTTTAGAATATTTTTACGTGTTCCATTGTGCAATTGGACAAATTACTTTAATCTACGCACTGGATGATCTAGAACTATTTGTGCGGAAAACATAGATAGAGACTCTTCTTATTAACATAGGAATATGGGAGCTTTTCATTTTATCCAAAACCAAAAGGAGAAATTTGTTTTACCCACTTTTCTATTGGAATTTGTTTCTAGCCTCTCAAACAACATATTTTTATCTATATCCAAGTTTACCAAAATACCCTTAATAAAAAAAAAAAAAACAATTTTTATGTTCACTTAAAAACCGATACAACCCTATTGTCGTCTACACATAAAGATGGCAAAATGCAGGCTCAGACCTGTAGTGGACCCTCCTTTTCATTTAAGGTCCCGACCCTACCCATATCCTCAAATAAATTTGAGAGTCTAGTCCAAACTAGACCCTCGCACTTTGCAGGTCTGCTCAGACCCACACCAGACCGAAATTTGACTGGGTTAGATCTGGGCCGATCGGATCCGATTCGGGTTTGACGTGGTCATCCCGATTAAATCTGAATTGACTCGAATATTTTTTTAAAAAAAAAATTTCAAAATTTTCCTAAAAATTCTTGATGGACTAAGAAATTCAATTGAACCAAGATTTCATCCTGATTTTTTTTTTAAAACAAAAATAAAAATTTTCTCCTAGAATAGATTAAACTAATTTCACATCATATAATTCATTTCATAATCATTCTTGCCAATTTTTACAAAAAAAAATGCCACAATCAAAATTAAAGAAAAAGTAACATTAAAAGTTAAAATTTATCCTCAATTTACATCCCAAAATAATAAAAAAAAATTATAAATATAAATATAAAAAATAAAATCAAGATGAAGACGGCTCTTCTTCATCTTGTTTATAACATATTTCTTTCTCCAGAATGCCACCTAATAGAACAAATTAAGTGAAAAATTAAAAATTAAATTAAAGATTACGAATAATATGCATAATTTAATTAAATTTATAACCACTTTCATACCTCGAAGTAAAGCTCATATCCAATTTTGTGCATACATCAATGCTTCTAATGTGTCCAGATACAATCTCCTATGATGTGGACTCAAGAATCTACCCCTAGTATTAAAAGCCGACTAAAAAGCCACCATAAACATAGGAATGACTATAATGTCTTTGGCAATTCTAGTCAAAATTGGATATTTCCGTTTGTTTTCTTTCCACCATGCCAAAATATCAAAGTCAGTAGAATTATTTTCAACTTTTTCATCCAAATATTTCTCTAACTCTAATTTGTTCAAGCCTATAGCTTCTTCACAATCACAGTTATTTTGTTCAAATTCAGCCTCATCTTTATCCCTAAGAACATTAGGAGAACGAACAATAGAAGAATCACCAACTTGTTCAACTAAAGTTGTATCTATATATTTCTCCTCATACTCTTTTATCAATGCCTTTAGAAGTTCAAGCACATTTTCTCGTTGGCAATTTGCATTGAGGCATACAACTTTTGAAAATGAAAATCGATTCGCAACATCCTAGACCTAGGATCTAAGAATGCCGCAACAGCCATTATGTAATGTATATCACTCCAATACTTTTTAAATTTGGTAATCATTCTCCTTGCCATTGTTTGTATTGGAATATGAGGAGAAGTAAGTTAACCATTCATTGTTTCCCTCATTTTGCATATTATTGGAAACACCAAATTAGCTATGAGGTATTTATTACCTAAAAAGTTGGAAAATAATTATTAAGAGCTATAAACATTAAAATATTAATTATTCATTCAGAATAAAAAAATATCTGAAAAATGTTCAGTTAATTTGTAGAAAAGTTACAAATGCTCCACTATCATCGTTGCTAATTCCCACTCTGAGTCATCCGGCAAACACTTGTATTGTGGCTCACGTTGTTAGACACAAACAAAAACATCCTTATACATCAGAGCCATTGAAAGCATCAAATAGGTGGAATTGCATCTAGTTAGACAATCAAGCACAAGTTTTTTGTCATACTTGATTTTCAATTGATTTGCTGCAAATTCGAATGTTTCAATTCTCTTAGGTGATGCTGTCCAAAAGCAAACACTATCTCTAATCTTCTCAATGTCGTTCACAGTCACTTGCAACCCATCTCTCACCAGCAAATTCAAAATATGTATACAACATCACATATGATACAACTTTCCACCCAATAACAATCCATCAAAAAACTTGTGCTTGATTTTATCAATCATGAAATCATTAGTAAAACAATTATCTACAGTAATTACAGATAATTTTCTATTTACATTCCAATCAAACAAACACTTCATCAATTCATCAATTCATCACCAAGTGACTTAGCATTATATGGACTCAATACATGGATAAATCTCATAATTTGACTATGTAACACCCATGATTTGTCAATAAAATGCATAGTCACAACCATATATCCAATTTTTGTGTTTGATGTCCACATATCCATAGTAATTGTAACTCTACCGTCCAAACTATCTAACAACTTCAATGTGTTCTCCCTCTCACTATTGTATATCTTAAAAATCTCATTTTTCAATGTGTTTCTACTCATTGTTTCGAACCTAGGATGGTAATAACTTATTATTTTTTGAAATCTAGTATATTCTACAAATCTTAAAGGAAGCTCATGCATGATAACCATTTAGCTATTTTCTCCTTACCAACACTCGGATCAAACAAAGTAGTTGTTCATCAATGGCAGCTAGATGCTCATTAAGACATTTGTGGACATGTTTTCTTAAACTAGATGTTCATGACCCTTGACTAACATTCAATAATTTCCTACAAAAATTACATTTAGTCATCTTAACATCATCAACTTCAACTTTAGACATGTGAGTCCAAATGAATGATGTTTCTCACTTCCGTTTGGCTACTTTGGGAACACTAGACTCAACATTCTCAACATCATTATCCCAGTTGAAGTATTCATCTGACTTTCTCCATAATTAGTCATATAGCTTAGCTACCTAATATATTTAAAAAATTCAATTAATAATAAAAAAATATAACAAAACAAAAATATTTGGTTTTGGTGAAAGTATGTGCATTGTTATACTAGAGGTTTCAACTACTGCCATTAGATATAGGTAAGTCGAAGTTACTAGTTTCCAGCTATATACTATTCAACCATTTAGCATTAAATAAAGGTACTATACTTGGATTATAGTTAAAACAACATTCATTCAGCTTTTATCCCACAACAACACTATGAAAATGTTGACATAAAATCAAATTTCGAAAGGGCAAGTCTGACATTATATATATTATATGTGTTGTGATCATAGACTAGCCTAGATCAATCAATGGGTGTAATAAAAAAGTAGTTTTGGTTCAGACATCCAGCTCATTAACTTAGCCTCCAATATTTTCAAGATAGGTTGCTCTACCACTCTAAAGTTTCTCATTACAGGTTTGATTCTAATAATTTCGGATGAATACATCAGGTATTAAAAAAAAAATTCTTTAAGAACAATGCACATTATGTAAATACTAAATAGATTATGTTGAAATTAAGAGAAAAGTAAATTCCTCAAGGCATCATCTAATTATCAACAATTAAGTATTTTAAATTTGCAACACCTATCTGCATATACATATAATGACATAAATATAGACATAGTGAGACAGAGGAATACGTTTCAATGATGCATAACCATTAACAATAGGAAACCTCAACCATTACAAACCATTCAAAACCCAGATCAACAAACATTCAACAAACTAATTCATTACCAAAATCCACACCATCTCAAAATACAACAAATTTCAATGCAAACAAAAAAACTTCATCAAACTTAAACTTGCAGTTAAGACAAACACAAATTTCTTCCATATCAATAAATCACAAAAAAGCTCTCTAAACCCATCAATGAAAAACCCCTTAAGAAACAAAATCATTCACTATTATAATCTTCAAACTCAATTACCCTCTTTCATATAAATTTCCCCTTATAAGCCTTCTATGCAAAAACATTCGCGTTTCCACACATTTACAACAAACATCATTTAAATCAATAAAAATAGGTTCAACATCTCAAAAATTAGTAGAAAACACAGATTCTAGAGAGAGAAGAAGACTTACACTAAATTGATGAGAGAGAAAAGGAGACTGCATTTCCTCTTCTTCTTTTTCTTCTTTGTCTTTTATGTCTACTTCATCTCCATACAAAGCAAATCAAAAGCTTTGAACTTGATCTTCGATGCAGTTCTCAATATCCAAATGTCAATAACATCAATAACATAAAAGTAGCCAAATAACATATCATAGAAGATGGAAAGACACAAAACTCATAGGTGAAACAATAATCTATAAAGGACTTAGGAGGCATAGATAAATTGAAGCAAGACATAGATGTGAAAGACCCGAAAAAATTTAAAAGACGTTGGGTTTTTTGAAAACAAACCTTAGTTTTGTTGGTTGACGATGGAGAGAGAGAGAGAGACAAAGATGTTCTGATGGTTGGCGAGAACACGGTGGCGACGAAGAGAGAGAGAGAGAGGCGCAGTCCAATAGAGGCACGATGGCGATAGAGATTGGAGAGAGAAAGTTGAGAGAGTTGAGAAGTTAGGGTTTTTTTGAAAAGGAATTGAGTAGAGGATATATAAACAACTAGTATTTTGCCGGTCTGATAGAGACCTACAACTAGAACCATATCCTACTTGTAATTATACAGGTTTTTTTAAACCCGGTTCCTTTAAGGGTCTTCAAAAAAGCGGTTAGAGTCTAAACCCGAATCGTATTATTACGGGTAAGGATTGGGTCTAAAACCCTTGTCCATTTTGCCAAGCTGATCTACATGATGCATCTCACTGAAAACCTCTATTTTCAAGTTAAATCCAATAAATTCTAACAAAATCTAACCTTAAACATCAATACATAACATTCAAAACACAAAAAAAAAAAAAAAAAAACCCTCGAGAAATCCCAACAAAACTCAAATAATCAACAAAAGAAGTCAAAGATCTCATATTATGAATAATGGAGGAAGAGAATAAGGTTTGTAGGGGGAATTGAGATAATTTGGATATGGGTTGTAATTAATTTGTTTGAGAGATTACAAACAATTTTTTTTTTTTTTAAAAAAAAGTGGGTAAAAATGAATTTTCCTTTTTTAGAATGAGCATTTTTTGCAATTTCCACTAGGAATATCCAAATGATAAATCATAGTTCAATGGCCCAAGTTGAGTGATGGACAGAAATAATAATAGTAACCTAATACTCTTTTAATCAAACGTTGTTTAAGATGTATTTAGTTCAATTAATTATTAACTAGGTATCTTTTAATTGAATACATGTACCTTTCTCCCTTCACTCATTCGTATAAGTTATGAAAGAGGAGCTTTGTGTTTCTTTGACTTCAATTGTTGAAATATTGAGAAAATTATCGTAATTTTTTGTCAAACATTGTTATCATATCACAACTTATTATTTAGTCGAAAGTTTCTTACATTTAAATCAGCGCTCATTTCCCATATAAATAATCTTAACATAAATAAACTCATTTTAGTTTGCCAAAACTATTTTCAAAACTCGCAATTTTTTTCTAGAATAAAAAAGATACCTTTCGAATATATAATTTAATTATATATAAAATGACTAAAATACTCTTATATTGTAAGAGTAAATTAGAAATGATAGTCAACTATCGGTCGGTGGTTTTTATCTAAATTGAAAATTAGATGATTGTTTTTGGTGATGGATCAAACCTTAGGGTTTTTTTTTTTCATAATTTTTTTTTAACAAATATTCCTTGTTATTATTACCATAAAATTAGTGGTAAATCATGTCTCTAAGAATTTCTTGAGCAAAAATGGTGCAGAAGGGTTTAGGGCGTGAAGTAGTAACGGTGAGATGTAAAAGCAAGTGTCATGTGTCAATAAGTTATTGGATTAGTGTCTTTTTTTTTTTTTTTTCCTATAAGAGGATTAATATCCATTTTAGAATCAAAATCATACTTTTACTTTCAGCACATGATAAAACACAAAACAAACTTAAGTACTCTCATTCTATAGAGCTATGATAAGTGTTCGGTTTTTTAGTGTGGTTACTTAATATCATAATTTTATATTCTCTCTAACATCGCCATAAAGTATTATGGAGGTTATATTATTTAAACTACCATAAAGTACACAAAAGTCATATCTTGAATTTTTCCTCTTGATTCTTTTTAAAGCTGACATCGTACAGGTCAAGGGACGATCAAGTTCTATCGACATCAATAACTATTTGCATTATCAAATATCTACTCTCATAATCGAGAGATAACAACTTCCACAAAGAATGTGTTTGGTGGGAATTGAATCTCTATCACTTTGAATAATGAAAATGTAAATAATCATTTGTGTTAATTAGATGTGATGTACAAATTTTTCCAAAAATTAGAAGAGAATCCCAAATATGCAGGCAAATCGTAATTCTAACAATACAAAGAAAAGGAAAAATAATTAATTTATATTAATTTTTTTGGAATAAGTAAATTAGAAACCTACATAGCACAAGCACATAACCTTATTTAGTTAATATTTTTAGTTTCTACATGTGCATTTTGAGATGAAACTCTAAAGTATGATTTAAATTTTTATTCCTAAAAGATGGAAGAGGACTGCCCGCACAAGTAGTGAGAGGTGAGTAAAACCTCACTTTGAGATGAAAGACAAGTGGAAGAGTCATACCCACCAAACCAATCCACTTTTCTCAATGACTTTTCATACTAGAACAAGGGATAGTGTAATGAAATGAGAGAAAAAGGTTAAGTTAATACAAAAGCAGAGATAAGCCCTTTTTTTCATTTTTTTTTTTTTTTTAATTTTGTTCATATATACAAGTTGCAGTAGTTCTTTAATAATATTTGTATGAGTGTCGTAATTAGTGCCTTATAACCACTTTTTACAACTATAAATAATGTGTAGAGATGAGTTCAAAATTGGCAAGAATGGATGTTTCTATCATCATTTTTTTTGCTAAACTTTTCATAATATAATGACACATAATCATTTAAAAAAGTGGATGATAAAGATTGTTAGATTTTTTCTTTCTCGTACATTACTCAAACTTAAATTTCTCTAATAAAAATATTAGTATTATGTCAACATTAATAGAGAATTATTACTCATAAATAATATGTACAAAAGATTATTAAATTTTAGGAAGTGTATTAAAATACAGTTATAAAGTACAAAACTTTTACAATTATAAAAAATGATAATTCTAATTTCCTTCTTGTTGTTTGATGTAATTGCTAATTATGCCCTCAGTGACAGACCCCGTTTCTGCACTTCTATTTCCGTACAGACGGCAGCCTGCCGGCAATCCCACGGTAACCCTCCAGCCTATATTTAATCCGACTGAAAGATTCCCGTGAAGCTAAGCCGTTTTTCCCTATTGAAAACTTTTTTAATTACACATTTATATAATAGACTTAGTAAAAATTTGGGCAGCATAACGACTATTTTTCTAAGATTACCACCCTGCGAATTTAGTAAAAACTTTAAACACTTCTAAAATCAATTGGTTTTTCCCAAACTTCTGGGCCTCAGGCCTTCAATTTATCAATTCACAAGCAACCACAAGCATGTCATCAATTTTCAAAATAATTTAAAACACAAAATAGTACGTCATGCATTTATATTTACTCATACATGTTCAAAAATAAGAAAAACTTATATATTATGTCATATACAATTAAGTATTTCCCAAAATAAGATATACACAATCACAGCAGTACAAAACACTTTCGACCCAATCTGTCTAGTTCTGGACTGGAGTCTCTGAGCCTGATATACCTGTACCTGTACCTGCATCTGCCCCTGGGGAGGTTTTGTTTGTAAAACATAAAACAGTATAAGCTACACGAGCTCAGTGAGTGTTGTAAGTTTTTATTTTCATTTTATCTTTATAAAAATTCCTCCCTTAGTTTTAAAATACTTTATAAACCTCTCATCGCTATAATATGAAAAATCAATTTTTCTCTCAAAACCATTTTTCAGATAAATGCATGGATAACTTATTTATGTAAATATCATTCAATTCCATTATAAAACTAAAAAATACGATAAATTATCATATAATTTCAATTTTCTGCATAAAATATAAATAGTGGTGGCATTATTATTTTTGAAAAGTCTCTGAATAAAACGAGCCAACCACTAATGGTCCGTACCATATGGTATCCTAGGTATGGAGCGGAATTTTGCCTCGCTCCGGCCTTCCCGGAAGTTTTCCTCGTTCAGACCATCTAACCGGTATTACGTAGCGGAATTTTTCCCTCGCTATGGAGCGACATTTTTCCTCGCTCAGGTGGAAGCTAGCTAATAATATACCCTATACGCGCATTAGGCGACACACTAAACTGAACAATTAACTCGATACAATCCCCCCTGCGGGTTTCCTCCCGCTGTTAGTGACAGACACTCCCAACACTGCCAATGCACGCTTCGGGTACTCAACCTCAACCGGAAATAACTGTAAGATCTACCAAGCATACCATATGTTCAATATATATTTCTATCAAATAATTTTTCACCATAAATACTTATCTCGTATAAACTTTTCAAATTTAAGAAATCCACATCTCATATAATCATTTATAGTCCATGCAAAATATTTTTTATATAATTTCATTTATTTCAAAATCAAAATATAACATATCATAACATAAACTTTAAAACATTATATCCAAAATATTTTGAATAACACTCACCGATTATCGATTCACAAAATCACACGCTTTCGGTTTCCCTCGATTCCAAATATAATTATCGCCGTCCTAAATTAAATCTATAAAGTAATATAATATATAAAATTTTTAGTACGGCTGCCATATTGGAAAAATAGCCCTAAAAATGAATTCTACACTTAAAAACGAGTCCGTAGACACGTCGGGAGCTAAATTTCGAGTTCGGGAGGTCGAAAATCTTACCTCCGCCGTACGTGGTGGCCGACGGCGACTTTCCGGTGGCGGATTCCGGCGACCTCGGTGGTGGGAGGTATGGTTAGGTGGGTTTTGTTGTCCTCGACACACTAATCACGAAAACGAGGTCGTTCGGCGTCGGAATTGCTTCGTTTGGCCGGAATCTACAAAAATAAAAGTTGGTTAACCGCCTTACTTCGTCTACTGAAACGAAGACCCAAACGATGATAAAAATTGATAAAATTGGTACCTATAGAATCTACGTCGCACGAGCTTTCCAACGGTACCAAGATCGGTCAAAACGGAGCTCGGATGAGGTCGGAACGAGAGATTGAAGTTAGGCTCGCGGAGAGGAAAGTTGCTGGAAATCTGAGGAGAGAGAGAGGAATGGCTCGGCTGGAGGAAGAAGATGACGATATAATCCGGTCGAATTGCGATTTGCCCCCTCAAATTTTTAAAAATTACGATTTCAACCTAAACTTTTAAAAACATAACTTTTTAGTCCTTGCACTATTGCCCAATTTTTATAACATTTTTCAATTTCACCATTTTCTTCAATATTTCTTTTAATACTATTTTCATACCTCTAAATCAATTATTTTACCATTTCTTGAGCTCGAAATCGCATCCATAAATTTCATCATAATCCAATGTTATATTTGGGCACTCTAAATTATTATTTTATTCCATAAATGAGACGTACGTGTACAATACGTATATAATACTAAAATAGGGATGACATATTACACTCAGAGTTTGTTGAAATTCCATTTCCCCCTTTCTGTTAACTCCATTAGTTAAATGAATTCTGACAATAACAGTATGAGAAAAGACTAAACTGCCCCTTAATTATAAAAAAATTGAAATATATGATTTAATAAAAATAATAAAATGTAATTAAAAATATTAATATTAATTCAATTTACTATGATTCTATGAGATTTCCACCATCCATTATGGTGATGGACAATTTCAAAAAATAATCAAAAAGAAAATTTTAAAAATTGAAAAAAAAAAATTCTTTTTGGGGGATCACCACCTCTAACTGATCATCATCGACACAACATCATCAAAATCATCAAAATCATCTCATTCATGACCATCATCAACATCAATGCAAATTTATCAACATCAACACAAATTTATCACCATCATCAACAAATTTTAAAAAGTAAAAAATTAAAAAATTGAAAACCAGATAAAAACAAATGAAAAATGAAAAAAAAAAAAAAAAAAGAAAAAGAAAAAGAAATTTTATCTTCATATGGTAGGATGAAGATCGTCAATGATTTGGATAAAACCAGATTGTCGACTTATAGGTTTCAAAACCCAAAGAATCGGATCTAGATTTTAAAATCCAAATTTGGAAAAACTTCAAATGAACCTTGGTGACTTAAATTTGTGCGAAGATGACATGATCTTCAAATGAACCTAGGTTGTTTGGGTTTGTTTGAAGATGAATGAACATAGGTTAACCTTGGTAGTTTGAAGCTGAGAAAACCTAAGTTCGTTCAGTGTTTTAAAGAGAGAAGAGAGATAGAGGGGTCGAGAGAGAGATAGAGAGATGGAGAATAGAGAGAAGAGAACTACTTTTGATGATGATGAAGATAGAGAGAGAAAGAGATAAAGAGAGAGGTGTTATTCATCGTTAAAGAATAATGAACACTTTATTTATTTATTTATTTATTTATTTATTTGAATTATGGCCACCATGCATCATGTTGATGGACGGTGGACATAATTTAAAAATTATGAATATTTTTAATTTTTTAAATTATTAATAATTCAAAATAAAACTTAATAAAATATTACTATTTTTTTTTTTAAATTATCTCCGCCATCCATCATGTTGATGGACAGTGAACATAATCTAAAAAAAATAATTAATATTTTTTTATATTTTGTTATGCTTTAACAATTTTGCCCTTGCTTATTAACGATCAAACCTTAACTTTTAAGGTCAACTTTGATGTTAAGACGTTTTTTGGACATATATTTCAACTACAAAGGATATTTTATCTATTTAATCAAATAAAAGAAGGTTCGTAGCGATTTCTTAAGTCAGAGATTTTTTAGCTATTATTTCAAACTATAGAGAGAAATTAGAATTATCCCTTATAAAAAAGTTGAAAGCGTGCTCCTCCTTGAGATTGAGTGCCCTTTGAAGCTAACAATCACATTGATTGCTTCCAAGTTCCAAAGCTAAGTATTTATTTGTTGTTTCATTTCCATTATTTCATCTTTTATTAGTGCATTCAATTTCAACTTGCTCAGCTTTTGTTTTTTGTTTTTTAAGTTTTTTTTAGATTTCCCATTTTAAGTTAACATCAAATAAGTTAGAGGATTGAAATAACTCGTAGATGAGAATTAAACCTTTAAACCTCTTGAATGATAAAAAGGTCTATTTATTCTTGAGCCACCTAAATTTATGTAGTCTACTCTTTTTTGCTTTTTTAAATATCAAAATTTTATGAAAGAAAATACGGGTAGTAATTTTCATAACTTAGTTTTTAAAACAAGTATTGTTGTTTTTAAAGCAAGTGTTGTTCATGACTTCTAGCAAAGTTTTTTAAAACAAGTATTGTTCAAGTTTTCTAGCAAAATGAGATTAGTTAGTCATACGTCTTTTACACTTACACATTTTCGGTTGTGAGTTTAAGTGATATCCTTCTTTTAAATTTTAAATTAATTATAATAATTCAAAACAAAGTATTGTTCTTAACTTTCAAAGAAAAAGCTCAAGCATATCAAGATACTAACCAAAGATCATATTTATTACACGAGTTTGGACTGGTTTTGGATAATTTTTAGTCTAAACTCATGTTTGACAAGAAACATGAGCCAATCCTATTCTTTTTTTCACTATTATTTTTTTTATGCAGCTGTGCTAAATTTATCTAAACAACCACCAGCTCATGGGATAAAGCAAGAGATCCCTTGCTTTATCATCGTCTTAATTTTTTTTTACTTTTTCTTTTAAATATAATATCAAATTTATTTAATTATTTTAACTATTAAATTAATATATATTAATTATTTCTAAAATATACTAATTTTTATATTAATTATAAAATATATATTATTTTATTTAAAATTGATAATATACAGTTATATTTATTATTTTTTTGCAAATAATTTAATATGTTATGTTATTTTAAAATAATTTAATTATTTTATGTATAAGATTTATTTATTTTATTCATATTTTTTAGTCCAATCCGAATCTCAATGAAGCAAAAGATAGTATTATTTTTATCCAATCTCGTATTGCATCAAATATATCATAATATTAATTTATTCAATCCTATCAAATCTCGTGTATCAAATAGACTGAAAGAGTAATAAAAAATGCTATCTTGCTGATGAGAAATTATATTGCGTACGTCAAATAATTGGCATTATGATATGAAAAGTGCTAACTCAATTTGAAAGGCTTATCAAACCTAACTAAGCATTTCAATCCAAAGAGTGTCAATATTTCCACCCTTCTAAAATTGTTTTTACACCCCTTCAGTATGTTCACCCCATTTTATTAAGTGAGTTATAATTATAAAAGCAAATTACATTGACATTCTCAAGTTTAGGTGTAATTAGAAGTAGATGGAAATTTTGATTATAATTACACAAGCAACTTTTATCATAATTTGACTTTCATACTGTTAACCACCATTTCAATGTAAAATGACTACAATATCGTTATTAGGGGTAAAAATATCTTTTAGGGTAAAAAAGTTAATTAATCAATTAATAATAAAATATTTTTTCAATAAATTAAAAATATTGTTTTTTTTTAAAAAAAAAAAAAAGAAAATGGAAAAACATCGCCAATAGGGCTATCCACTAGCGATGGATCAAAACTTGCTCCTTCGATTGAGCATATTTGCATTGAAGATCTGATTCATACGAAATCTACAATGAAGATCAATATATATATATATATATTTAATTTCTTAGGAAAATAAAAATCACACCTTCAACAAATTCCCAACAAGAAAGTCTTGTTTGTTTTGTATATGAATTTTCTTAAAAGACGTTATTAAAAAATTACTTTATATAATTAATTATTTAAATTATTTATAAATTTATGCATGACTTGGCTATTTGTGATTGAATAAAACAATTTAATATATGAAATGGTTATTTTACTCTTGAAGTATTAATATTTCTGTCAAGTACCTGTTAGATAACGCTATTGCAGTCATTTTACATTGAAATGATGGTCAACGTTTGAGTTTGCGGAAGTCAACTGACGGATGTTTGTGTAATTATAATCAAAATTTTCATTTAGTTGTAATTACGTCAAAAATATTTGAGGGTGTTTATGTAATTTGCTCTTATAATTACGATGAAATACAGATGTATAAACAGTTTATGAGGGGTGAAAATACCAATACTCCAATCCAAATCTTACTCGACATTTCTATCCAAGACATCAGAGTTATATGGGCCTCGCATTACAAAATGATTCGCACAACATCCGTTTTATATTTTATTTTTGAAAAGGAAACAAATAGATTAAAGTCATTGTTCCAATGATTAATGTTTTTCACATATCATACACCAGAAGAATAATAGTACTATGAATAATTTATATTTTATTGATGATGAAATTTTACTATCTTGGTAAATTGAGAATTGTTTTTATTTAGGGTTACGCTGTTTTAATTTAAACTTGTGACTTAATTTTTTTGATTGCAACATTTAATCATTCATATGCTTTCGATCCAAAATTGAGAAAATTGTTGAGGTGATATCCATTTGCAACTCTTAGATTAAATGAAATGGATGATTTAATGTTGAAGTTAAAATGTTAAATCCTAAATTTTAAGTTAGTTTAGCCTATCGATTTATTTATATGTATTTTCTCAAAATTTCTAGTCGAAAAAGAATGGTGTACCCATTTAAAAAAGGGAAGTGAAAGAACAAGAAAAGAGATAAAAAATCCAATTCCATTTCTCCCAAATGAGGATGGAGAATCTACCTTTATTTTCATTTGATCCATTAACATCATTAGATTAACTAATCTAATCAACAATCGATTAATCAAAATCGTCATTATATCAATATCTTAAAAAATGACGACTTGTGAAAATGGCATGTTAGGTATAAGCCAACTAAAGAATTTCAGGTCATGCAACTTTAGGTATAAGCCAACTAAAGACTTTCAGGCCATGCAACTTTAATAATTTAGCAAAGATGAATGTGTTGGAAGAAAAGGCTTCAAGCTCAATGCAAATTCTGAACAATGATAGTGCAATTTACTGATTTTTTTCAAATAATTCCCTTGATTAAAGAGTGGGGCAACCTTCTACCGATACACCAGGAGCTGTAGGGCACTGGGCAAGGGGACAATGATCTCCCACATCTAAACCCCACCAATTAACTCCATATATATCATTTAGCTGTAGAGCTATACTTGTTAAGAGACCTTGAAAGGCAATTCCCATGTCGAGGCCGTATCCCAATACATAATTGTACTTTGCCCACCAATCTTTGTACATTCTGTACACAATGGCATTGGAGACAAACCCCACAATCAACCATGACCAGTAATTCACAGCCCCACCTGATAGCAATCCTAAGGAACCTCCCAAAATATTTGGTATGCTAATGCTTTTGATCCATTTTTTTTCAGGAAAATACTTCATCAAAGCCCAAACCAACAATGGTGGAATCGCACCAATGAGGAAGAAATAGAAGAGTTTTGAATACATACCATCAGGATAAAATACACGTTGTGGACCAATTACGCCCCAAATTATGGAGCCATCATAGACAAAACGCATCGTAGGACATGTCCATGGACTACCCTTGGGTAACTTCTCTGAGTCACAAATATTTTCAACAGTTGATATTAACCACCAAAATGTTGAGAAATTTGCTACAACCGAAATGATCGCTGCAGTTAATTGTGCCACGAACATTGATCTTGGGGCAATCTTCATGTAATGAGCCATCTTAAGTTCATAAATAAATAAAGTAGCATGAGACATAGCAGTGTTACTAAATAATTTGAAAACCATGGTTGCAATTGGCTTGCCCTGATAGATGTATCCTATCAACACTTCTGCAATAAAGTTCACCGGAATGCTCTGCAAAACATTTGGAGATGAATTAAAGACTAAAAGATGATAGACTGCATTAATTGAATGATAGAGCTAAACATAAAAAATTAATTAGACAAGGAAAAAATACTTACCTGGCCTGTGGTTGCTTCAACTATTGAAATAGGTAGAAGAAAAATCATCACTAACAGACATGCTAACAAGACACCCCAATATGGAAGTTGTAATTGCTCCTTAAATTTTATGCAAAGCAACATATCCAAGCCAAGTACTGAAAATAAAATCGCATAAAACCACCATTGAGGAACAGGATTGTATTTCTTCATTAGCCTGTTGTGGACATCTTCACTGTTGCTGTTTTCACCACCATATGCATTCTTGAGTTGTCGCCATGTATCCCTGTTCGGGGATGTAGTCAATGAAGAAACATAAATTTCATAACAGGGTTGATGCAAAATCTAATTTAAAATAAGAGAGGGCATTACCTTCCATGAAAAACAATAAATTCAGAAAGAGAAGCTGTGACAGCGGCAAAGCCAAACCCAGTGCAAAACAGGTACAAAGTACTCATGTACAAATTTGAGTAGCTTTCATAACCCTTTTGATTGAATGTGAGATTAGTCCAATCGATAACTTTTGTAATATTATAAACCTGACCATTCTTGTCAAAAAGATCGAAAGAACTGAAAGGAATATGTCTGGCATTGTTTGAATTAGTCCAATAGACGATTGGGCATACTATGTAGAGAAATATTATAAATCCAACTGATATATTAATGATTGTGGAAAGTGGCATAGCAAGTGGATTTCCTGTATAAGCAGTTATTGCATTCCAATCTAATGCAAAGGAACCAATGCCAAGGCCTTGGCGACCAGAGCCAATAAGCTGAGCTATGACAGAGTCTTTCCAGAACCAGCAAACAACAGAGAGAGCACTTATTGAAGGAAAAAAATAGCCTGGTATTACAGCATAGGCAAAGCTGGCAACTGCAACTACAAAAAAGAACTGAATTCTTGAAATCCCTCTTTTAGGCCTCCTTTCGACTTCGTGCAATGCCCTAAATATTATAAAATCTTGGTCAGCTTTCAAGCATGAAAATACTCACACAAACACACATTAACACCTGAAGGAATACCTGTAGGAAGATATGTCCATTAATGTGAAAGGGTACCACATATAGGGATTATTTACCAAAAACTTCATAAACATTCCCGCGAACCCATAACCAATGAGCTGTAGCATTAGTACATCACCAGCCATAGATGTTACATGAATACAATGTTGGAGCTGAAGTTTTTGCACAAAGTGCACGCTAAAAAATAAATAAAATGTAAACCAATACCTGGGTTGTCAGAGCTAACAGTAATCCAATCCAAAAATTTGTATATTTCTTATAGTAGATTTTTCTTACTGCCGTAACATATATACTGTTAGGACTATCGAATCCAGAGTTGACCATAATAGAGAGCAAGACATGTTCTTTAATGTTGAAAGGTCCTGGATTCATTGAGAAGCTCCATCTTGTTCCTGGAATTTTCACAGATTTAGATGGAAGTGTTGCTGCCATCATTTTACCGAAGAAGAGAAGCAGCAACTGTGAACAGCTACCCGAGAGACTGATCACGTTCTGACGATAGGCGAATAACTGTGTCAAAAAAGATAGAATGATGCATGTAATTGGTCCTAAAACCCAAGTGCGAAATGTTAAGGCTGGCATAGTTGGGTCGTCCGTGACAGGAACTGTAAGCCTCACTTGCTCTATTGGAGAATCATTGATGATTTCATCACCATCTGTCAAATGATCAATGACAATTCATCAGAGTGTGTGTGTATATATATATATATATTTTTTTTTCAAACCTACTACATCATACTGCTGTAAGTCCACTGATAATATTCAAAATTTGTTCTTTTTTCTGTCCAGTATATGTATTTTAAATTCGTACTCATAACAACAAAGTAAAGAAACGCAACATTTGAACTATATTAAAATTTCAACCAATGAATTAAACTATAACTATTGCTGCAATTTTTATTATTGAAATGATAGAACATACCTTCGTACTTCTGAAATCTCTTATTTTCCATGATCAAACAGATGAAGGTTGAACTTCTATCTATTTTGAAAAGGTTAAATTTATTTTTAATTTCTTTTACTCATACTAATAGGAATAAACAAATCAACTTACTCAAAATAAACTTACCATATTTATAAACTTACCCGTTCAATTTAGATGCAATGCTTAGTATTAATTAGTGATCCTAATAATTTAAAAGTTAAGATGCACTGATCATAGAATTATTATTATTATATTCTTGTACAAATATGTTATCAATTTGCTATCAAATCTTCTATATTTACTATTTTTCCCTTAATAGATTAAAAATATTATTGTAAAAAACAAATAGGTGACAATCCAACTTTTATGAAATCATAAAATCGGATTTTCTTTTCTTTTTTCTTTTTTTTTTTTTTTTTTGAAGGAATTGCACAACACCCCTTCAAGTTTGCCTTAAAACACCTAAAAATATATTTACCATTTTAATGCACAACACCCACATTCCATTAGTCAAAAATGGTTAATGTTACCATCTAATTTGAGGCATTTTAGACTTTTACTATTTTTTAATTTTCTTTTACAATTTAAATTATAAAAAATTAAAAATTAAAAAATAATAAAAAATTAAGGGGAAAAGAAAAAAGTAGGTTGAAGTTCTGTTCCAAATCTTTAAAAAAAAAGGAAAAAAAACTTCATAAAAATGAAGTTGAAGATCTAAGTAGACCTTCAAGTTGAAGATCTACCAGATCTTAGAAAAAAAGAAAAATATAATAAAAATAAAAATAAAATGTTTGAAGATTTGGTTTTCAATATTCAAAATAAAAAGGAAAAACTTCATTTTAGTCTTTGAGATTTTAGAAAATATTAAGTTTTTAAAAATATTTTGAAAACAACTCTTTTCATCCTTAACTTTTTCAAAACTTTTAAAAAAAAGTCCAAACCGTCAATCAACTAACAATCAATATAAACAGAAAGTATAAAAAGTCATTTTTGCCTTTGATGGTTGTTAGAAACACTTAAATTACTAGATTATCTCTCATCAAATAATGAATTTGCAATTTAAATTGTCTAAAATACTCCTGAGTTTGAGTTGTTAAATTACAATTTAATATAAACCATTTTAACTTTTTTTTTACCAAAATACCCTCATTAGCTGATATTTTAATCACATGGGTCTGATAGTGCATAAATATTGAGATGATCTATTGACCAAATTAAGTGAAACTTTAATTCGAACATTGGTGTAATTATTTAATTATAAATTTGATGTGATTATTTAATTATAATTAAAATAAATTAAATTAAGTAAAATAAAATAAATAAATAATAGAAAGTGCATCTCCATTGATCCATTTGAGAGACGGACGGTGGGGCTGAAATATTTAAGTAAAAACAAATTTCGATTTTAAATTTAATTCAAGAAGATTTTTTTTTTCAAATTTTTAAATATAATTTTTAATTTAAATATAGATGAGAAAATTCATGATTGGTGCAAAATTGATTTTTTAGTTGTATTTATATAAATTTTTTAATTTATAAATGATAATGTAGCTATTCATGATTGGTATAAAATTGTTTTTTATTTTTAATTTGTAAATATTTTAATTTTTCTTGTTTAATTTTGTTTGGTTTTGTTTTAATTGTTTTGTAAGAGACTAAATTGAAAATTTTTCTTTTTAAAATCACAGCCATCCATATGTCGCAATCTTAACTTCTTATACAAAAAGATCATCTTACCCTTCCCGCACAAACTATTTACTTAGATTTACAAATAGAGAAAAATAGCAATTAAGAGAAATATATATACAAGTAACTTTCTAGGGTCATACTTAGCAACTATAGTGTAAAATAAAATATTAATAATTGTTAAATTGTGTGAATCAATTTATAATTATCAATTTAAGGTCGATATCATAATAGAATCAAATCAATAATTATAACATAAAATGAAAAGTTTTAAAATTATTCACAAATCAAATTAACTCATGTTTGAATATGGCCAGGATCTGGTACCGATCCATATTTTGCCAAATTTAAGGAATTTTAAGTAAATATCAATATTATGATTCCAAATATTTCTATAATTAGTAGGATGCCATAAGAAGGCAAAAATCTGGCACAGGTATAAGTACATCCATAATGATAGAACATAAATTATTGAAATGATGGATATACCTTCGTCCACTTGAAATTAATCTTTTATTTTCCATAGTCAAACAGATGAAAATTCAACTCTTTGTTTTGGAAACGTTAACTTGATTTTTAATTTCTTTTATTCATATTAATATGAATAAACTGGTCAACTTACCATAATGTTATCAATTTGCTGTCGAATATTCTGTATTTAATTTTTTTTTCCCTTAATAGCTTAAAAATATTATTGCGAAAAACAAATAGGTGACCGGCTAACTTTTACGAAATCATAGAACCTTTTTTTTTTTTTTTCACCATTCTTATAGTAAATAAAACTAAACACAGTGATATCTAATTTAATTAGCATTTCAATAAATAATTTTGAAGATAAAATAATTGGTTCTTTTTTTTCTTTTTTTTTTTGAGATATTAGGGACTATTTACTTAGATCGACGAATAGAGAAAAATAGCAATTAAGATAAATATATATACAAGTAACTTTCTCGGGTCATACCTAATAACTATAATATAAAATAAAATACTAGTAATTGTAAATTGTAAGAGTGAGCGTTTTCGTGTTCGAGTTTGGTTGGGTTAAAAGTCTTCAATTCAACATGGGTTAGGTTGAAAAATTTTCAACCCAACCCAACGTAATAATAGTCAGGCTAGGTTGGGTTGGGTTGATCGGGTTGAATTTAATCAACCACAAAAATATAAAAAGTTTAGTTAGTGACTTTTATAGTCTTAACAATTTAATTATAAATAAAACGAGTATAAATAAAGATTCAATATTCAATCCACCACAAAAACTATCATTGATCGTCATTCCTAACAAATGTTTTTCTATAAGAAAGAGAAAATCTTTGATTTAGAACTAGAGATGCATGTTTGTCAGGATTGGGTTGGGTTGGGTTGAATTTTCAACACAATCCAACCCGATTTAATTTTTAACTCAATCCGACCCAACCCATTCCAATTTTTTTAAGATTTAAATTAACTCAAACCGATAAAAAGTGATCGGGTTGGGTTGTGTTTGTCAAGTTAGGCTGAAGATGCCCACCTCTAGTAAATTGTGTGAATCAATTTATAATTGTCAATTTAAGCTCGATATCACACCAATATTAATTTTTATATAAAAGATAAATATCACGTATCACATTATTATTGAAATATCACACCATCATCAGTATAACATGCTAACTAAGTGCCTCATAGAAGATTTTCTCTGTCTGATGTTGCCAAATCACAATCGTTAAACCTAAAAAAAAAAAAAATTGCAATCATTTTAACGTGAGGCCCACCATAATTGTTTGAGTAAAAATGTCCAATCATTTTAATAAAGGAATGGCACACTCATCTAAGGGTTGTTTATTTTTTGTCTAAAAATTAAACAATACTGCTGAAAACTGAAAACTAAATAATAACTGAAATTTGAAATCTGAATGATATATATATATATTTTTCCCTTACATCTGAAGGTATAATAATATTGTTAGTTTTTTAAAGTTAAAATTGTTTGCAAATTAGTAATTTAACATTTATATCATTTTACTATTAATTGTTTTATAACTTCATTTAATATAAATACAAAAAATTATAATAAATTATTTAGTAAATACTAAAACACTTTTATGTTTATGTTAATAATATTTTTATTCATAATTAAAATATGATTAATTATTACAATAAAGTAATTTTTTTAAAAAATTATGTATGCATAAATAAATTATTGTTATGAAGTAAATTAATTTTATATATTTAAATAAAAATAAACAAAATAGTCTAAAGTTAAATTGCTATTATTATATATTGAAATAAAAATAACATTAAAAAGAATCTGTATAATATAAAAATTAAAACAAATTTAAAAGTATGTTATTTTGAAAAGGTTAGATTTGAAATAATATATTAAAAAAATCGTTAAGTGATTTGGTGTATGTTTGGTACAGCTTATGTATTGGCCAAAAGTACATTTTTAATGTCAAAAGTTCTACTTAATTTTTTTTTTTTTTTTTGTATTGTTTGATTGATATCGTAGTAGAGCTTTTGGAGAATTAAAAAAGCTAAAAAATGACTACTTTGAAAAGCTCAAATTTTGAGCTTCTCCAAGTAGATATTTTTTAACTTTTTTTAAAAGATTCAAATGTCTAATATACTCCTATTTTATTTTGTTTATTTCTTTATACTCTTATAACCCTATTAGACTTTCTTTATAAATATAAACACATAACTTCTACTTTCATTTACTTTTTATTTCATAAAAACTTATGAAAACTCTTTTCTAACCAGTAAGTTTTCTATATTTTTTAATTTTTTTTTTCAATTGATTTTAGCTGATATTACAATTTTTTTTTTATCTTATTGTTATGAATATTATATGTCATGTTTGTAATATATATATATATATATATATTGCAATTGGTTTTGTTATTGGTTCATTGAGATATATATATATATATATATATATATACACTACAATTTGCAATTGGTTTTGTTATTGTGGTTCATTGACATATGTATATTGCAATTGGTTTTACAGAATAATTTTATATCTATTTTATTGAAAATATATGTTTTGAAAATATACTTACATCAAATAATTATTGATTATTTGATTGATTAATTTTTTATGGTTAAGGTTAAAGTAATTACATTTTTAGAATTAATATACTATTCCTTTCTTTCATACCCTTTTTGGCAAATTAATAATCTAAAAGTGCTTTAAAAATAATTTAACCAAACGGTATATAATTTAAAAGATCTTTTTTAATTGATAACCAAACAATCAATAACTTTTTTTCAAAAGATCTATTTTCAAAAGATGTATTTCCAAAAGATTTATTTATAAAAGATCTATTTGAAGAAGCTGTACCAAATGAAGCCTTGATATTCTGATAAAAGTTAGAAATTATAGCTTTTTATTTTCAATAATTTTTGGGTGATTTTAAGTTGTTTAACCACTTAAGAAAATAAACAAAAATAATTTAATATGTGTAATTCAGACAATTAAGTGAAAAGTGATAAAAATAAACTATCCGTAAATCTTTTTTTTTTTGGATTGTTTTTTAGAACATCTCTTAATTAAGTACTGTTATTCCACACCCATAATACTTTATGGTGTGATAATGTACTATTATGTCCATGCATTTAGTTTGTGAAATGTCCAGAATGTCCTTTGTCAATCAAAACAAATGAAATGAAAAGTAGAAAGAAAAATGATGAAAATTAGAAATACATATAGAAATAAAGAAATTGAAGGTGATTTAAGTTGCATTGAAAAAAAAGAAAAAAAAAAAAGAAAAAGAAAAGCCAAAAAAACTCGAAACACAGATATAAAATATAAAGAAATTGATGCAAAATGATTAATTACAAAATAAGTTATCATAATAGATCTCTTTAAAAAAAATAAAAAATTTGAATGTTAAAAGGAGCTTTTAAAATTGATATAAAATTACCTTTTGCCAAATGCAACTGTAAATTATAAATTGAAAATGTCACATGGAATTGCATTTATAGATGAAGAAATTTAAAAATATATAGGTTTGTTTACATTGAACTGGAATCCGAAAGCTCCACATTCTGAAAAATAAACAAAACAAAATAAAATATAATTTCAGACAAACTGAGAGGAGGCGCGCTTGTCCTGAATTCAAGCCCCATATATCCTGCATAAATTAACACTACATTAGTACATTTCAAACAACAACCCATTACTGCACACAGGGGCGGGCCCACCATTCTGAAATTTTTTAAAAAATTAAATAAATAATTTCAATACCATAATGCTACACATGCAAGGATTGGTGTTGATGGTTCTATCACGCTAATCTTTCACTCATGTCATTGGTTCAAATCCTAGCAGTTGCACAAGATTTTGTATTTTCTGTTTTGTATTAATGTGTTTTTTTTTTTTTTTAATTTATTTTATAAAATTTTCTTATTCATTCATTATAGTTGCTCTGTTCTTTTTTTTTTTCCTCTCTTTTTTTTTCCTTATTATTACAAACTGATCTTCAATTTTAAAATATTTAGACTTTATAAATTATTATACTTATTTCAAGTTATTTTTTTATTACAAACCGTTATAGGTAATTTAGCGATTAAGTCGATCGGGCCAAAGAAGATCTACAGTGTAGGTCCAGTGGCCCAAAGACTCTACAATCTACCCGTCTTTCTGACCACTTTCCTGGCAACTGACCTGTTCGTTTAGATTGACTCTCTTTTCTGTTCGTATCCCAAGTCCCCCACTGATCGCCGACCTGCTCGCGAGCAACATTAATAGCCCGATCAGTTTTTTGGCCGTTGCCCAGCATGAGACTGCGGTGGATACCGGTCCCCGATTCTAGTCGCTGCATCTGCTCGCTCAGGCTGATCGCTATGCCTGCTCGCCTGAGCTGATCGCTAGACTTGTTCGCCAAATCTGTTCGCCCGGTTGCCCGACAACTTCTGGACACCCTAGTATGCCTGTTCGTTCGTGAAGCTGCTCGCCTAATATCATACTTGGTTATAGGAGAATTGATTCACGATATACTGTTTACCCTCAAAACGCCCAATTAACCAGAAATTCATCTGTTTGTTAGCTCAAGTGGATATTCTGTTCGCTGAAGAGTCCACCTCCGCCTTACCTACCAAACCACGAGCCAACAGAAGCTGGAGACGTCATTCAGGATACAGTTCACAGCGTACCATGCACGCCATCTCAGCCAAAGATCACAGCTAAGATTACGATGACCTCCCCCAATCTGTACAGACTAGCCCCCTGAAGTCACGTTCAAGTAGACCTCAGAAGTGACAATTTCAACAGTATTTAATGTAATTTCGGCCACATTAAATGCACTGTCAGCCGCATTAAATGAAATCCCGGCGCATTAAATACAGTTCATCATTGTAAGTTCAATTTACTGTATACTTTTGTCTTACTCCGTTTTACTGTAGCACCTCCTATTTATCTATAAATAGGGGAGGATTTCCATTATGAAAAAGGTTACAATTTTTTGAGTGCCATCACTCTGCTAAAATAGTGAGAGAGTGAATAGTAGATGTAGGCCTCTAATTGGGCTGAACCACTCTAAAATCTCTTCGTGTCCTTTTTTTTCCTTGCCTCTGACCTTTTCTCCTTACCTCTTTACCTCGCGTATTCGACATTCTTGACCCGAAATTGCAGTTTGGGCCCAGAAACAAACCTCGTTGACTAGGATCCAAATTCAGACATCAACACAAACTATATCATGTTTATACAAATTCGATAATAAAATATATTGGGTTATTTAGTCTTAATAAGTCTTAGTTAACTTAAGATTATTTGTGCTACTTATTTTTCTTTTAAATAAACTATTTTATATGATAAAATTCATAAATAAAAATACTCATATGAATTATAATTATTTTTATTTTATTTTTATTTTACTTTACTTCATCATAAATCACTTACATTTATTAGATAAAAGACTATAAATGCAACTTGATTAGCAACTTTAGAAATAAATATATGTAATTGGATTACATATATTTATTTGCAATCTGAATAACAATTGTCATCATAGAGGGGACATATCCTTAAATTAAGTTTTTATTTATTTTTTTAGTAATATGAAATTTGAACTTTTCCCACTAAGAAAAATAGAGCTAATACACAATCAACTCACAATTAGTATGTTTTTATTTTTATACTTGTATTAAGAATATTATTGTAAGAAATTTTGTTTACAATTTTGTAAGGGATAAAACTACATATTTTCTACTGGTTATGTATTTTAACTATTTTTATTTCGTATAATGATGTTCTTTTAGCAATTGAAGGAAATATTACAAAAAAAAAAAAAAAAATCATATATAAAAGTGCTCCATCTCACATAGATTTCTGGGTCTAGTACTGACCGCATAAG
Organism: Dimocarpus longan; assembly: GCA_022984855.1. Classification (NCBI taxonomy): domain Eukaryota; kingdom Viridiplantae; phylum Streptophyta; class Magnoliopsida; order Sapindales; family Sapindaceae; genus Dimocarpus; species Dimocarpus longan. Next base: position 9,668,071 of record CM041023.1, on the reverse strand, counting down.
CAGTAACAAAAAAACTAAAAAAAAAAAAAATACTAAACCACAAAACCTCAGGAGAAAGCCTCTAGATTGAGGGAGGATGCTAGTTGACGAGAGTGGTGAAAAAGCCGACACCCTCAATTGACCTGCTTTTAGGAGGCCTAGCCTCCAAGTAGAGGTATTGGGAGGGATGGGGTGCAAGGTTGCATATCTCATTTCCTAAACTTCTGTATTTGTTTTCTTTTATTTTTTTCTTATGAAAAACTATAATTGGGCCATCTACTTTGAATTCATTTACTTTAATTAATTATCAGATTGAGTAAAAATAAATTGAAAGATATTAAATTCATAATTTTAAACTAATATACTTCGACTTTAAATTTTATTAAATTATGTTAATTTTAAGGCTAATGTTAATGTCGACGTTGTTTATTAGTTGACCCGATTCTTCAAGCCCAATACCTACGATTGAATGAAAAACACCACAAAAGCAAGAACAAAGACCAATAATAGGAACAACACACGCACAAGAATTTTTACGTGGTTGGGCAATAACCAAGCCTACATCCACGACCGTCACTCTTTAATTCTACAGAGTAACAGTATATTATTACTCCTACACCCCATATAAACTATCTACTTGAGACTGTCCCTTGACCCATAGGTCCTAACACAAGGTTAGAATTCTAGCTCTTCCAAAGTGGTATCTCACTGATGGCTCAGGCCCCCCTAGAAGGAGGCCTTCTTCGCTTTCCACCTAAGCTGTGTAGGAACAAGATTCTCTCCAACTAGTCAGCAACGGTTTCTCCAAGAATCTCGATATTTGATTTGCTTCAAACAAAGAAAGTAAACTTCTTCATGAATTAGACTGCTTTAGACTTCTAGAAGGTCAACTTTGTCTACTGTAACGAACAGACATTCCAACAAGTTGGCATATCGCTCATCGAGTAGATAAAGAATTCCCAACAATGAACTAATACCCGAGCTGATGACAAGGAATAGTATGCTCGTACAATACAACAATCATATCTTTATAGCGATCAGGCTACTGAATTCTCTTACAACGATCAAACCAACAGGCTTCCGTACAACGACTAGATCAACGATCTATCGTGCAACGATTAGGCTAAACATAATTATAACGACTGTATCATGCGACCAGTTATATGATTATTAAACAGCAATCAAACCTCTGATCAGATTGTGCGATCAGATCGACGAGTAATCGACCATATCAACAGGTTCCTATATGTAATCAGATTACGCGTCCAACTTACACGAATAGCTTGTATGACCAACTTACGCGATCACTATGTTCCATAACGTGCGATCAGATTACCGAGCTTTTATGTGTGATCAAATTACTGGGCTTGCAAGGCTTCTGGCTATTGGGTCCATCATTTGGACTTAGCGGCCCATTCATTCAGATCGTGAAAACATACACAACAGTTAACCATGCCTAGAAAATCATAAAAGAAGCCACAAGAATCAATTAATGATTGCCTTCATTTATTTTCTTTTATCTTCTTTTATTATTTTTGTAATGTATTCATTGGTTATTTGAAATCTTAACTTGTGCTCTTAATATTAGCCTAATTCTAAACTACCTTTTAGAATTCCATTCGCAAACAATTTTAAATACTATATATATATAATTTCTCACATATATTAATATATTGATAATAATACAAGGTGCACCTTATTTTTAAATAATGGTCGTGTTTTGTTTATTATTAATTTTCAATTCTTGAAAAGTTTATGCAATATATATGTCAACAGAAACTCCAATTAATATCATATATTAGTAGATTACTAAAGAGAAGCAACTGTGGTATAGTATTATGCATACTTTTGAACATCCATTACAAAGCTTAAACAAACATTACATGAAGTTAATTATACTAAAAGCTGTGAAAATATATATCATGACGCCCACAGACAGCAAATTGTTTCACGCAAATATGGTTGTTTATTTGTATCATACACTTGCTGTCTTCCATGTGATGGAATCCAAACATCTAAATTCAATGAATCAAGACATCTAAATTCTTGTTGAATCCTTCTAGTTGACGTATTATACTATTTTTATTACTTAATTATATTTTATCATGTTATAAATCAGTCCACAAACGATGTTTTGTACACAAAAATTTCATTTATACGTTAGACCTAAATAACATAGATATGGGATGAAAAAGCGTCACATACAATTTTGTTCTGAAAAAGATTTATGCATGATATTCTTACTATAAATATAAAACATCTCAAGTCTTCTATTTGTCAATGAAAATCAATTATATTACGGGGAATTTAGTAAAATTACCCTTTTCAGCACCCTATTTACATAATTACCTTTCACTCAATAAAATTACAAAACTATCCTAAGTTACCTAAAATACTCCTAATAAATTAAAACCATCTCATTAATACAAATTATTACTTTTAACCAACCAAAAATTAAACTACAATAAAATAAATAAAACACATCATCAAATAATACCATCAACCCACATTAATCCATCCTCCACCACAATTTAATTTACTCCAACAAAATAAAAATTTTCTTCAAATTTTACTTTTGAGTGGAAGAAACTTGAAAAAAAAAAAAATAGTTGAAGAAATTTAGATGTTGATAAATGTTAGTGTTTATAATTGAGTTTTTACGGAATTAGATTGGTATATTTTTTGAAGAAAACAAGTAAAAGGGGAAAAATTGATGTTCAAGTTAGCACATGACCCGAACATCAACTATTGAACTTTCGAAGTTATTAGCCTATAAAAAAGAATAATTTTCAATTTTTAGAGCCACAAAAGTCTATTAAGTGGGTATTGAGAACATGCCCGGGTGGTGGACATTCTTTATAGTGAACATGCCTGAGTGGTGTTAGCAAACATGTATAGACCCATCTTGTTTTTCCGAAAACCATTTTTTTTAACGATTGTATATATTACCAAATTTTTAGTATTGAGGATGTCTACAGTTCAAATTTTATTAGGATTGAGGATGTCTACCGATACCAAGTCATGCAATAACCAAACGTTATAATTTTAATCTGAATCTCATTCCATAACTATTAACCTTTGAAAGTTATTAGCTAATAAAAAAGAATAATTTTCAATTTTGCCTAGAGTGACAAAAGTATATTAAGTGTGGATGAGAACATGCCTGGTTGGTGGACAATCGTTCCAGTGAACGTGACTGAGTAGTGTCAACAAATATGTATAAACCAATCTTGTTTTCTGAAACACCATTATATTTAACATTAACGTACGATTGTATATATTATCAAGTTTTCAGGATTAAGAATGTCTGCCCATAATGGGTCATGCACTAAGCCGAAGCTATAATTTTGATTTGAATTGGGTCATTCATAACTATTGACCTTTCGAAGTTATTATCCTATAAAAAAGAATAATTTTCAATTTTCTTAGAGCCACAAGAGTCTATTAAGTGCGTATGAGAACATGCCTGGGTGGTGGACAATCTTTCTCACGAACATGCCAGAGTAGTGTCAGCAAACATGTATAGACCCATCTTATTTTCTGAAACACCATTTTTTAGGCTAAAAAGCATGATGAAAAACACAGTTTAATGAGGTCCTTGAAAGTGTAATCTTTCTGGGTTCTCTTACATATCTCCATGCGTAATGCCACCTTAAAGTTTCCGCTAACAAGAAGCAAAACCATGACTGTAATAATCGCGCTATAAAATGGCTTTCCATGATTGAAATCCTTGTCCTATTCTTCCACGACCAGCAACTTGGATTTCTTGCATGAATTCATGGCTCATGGCTCATTAATCATTATTCATGTTTCCTTTCTGTTTTGTTTTCAATCTGCATAGTATTCAGTGCTCTTACAGGATTGGAATTAAAATAAGAAGAGTTTTATATGTTGTGTTCTAAAGCTATTCAAAACTTTAATCCAAAGCTATCATTTCAACAACATGGCTCACAAAAGTTTCCCAGGATGTTGTTGCCTCACTATGATCCAAATGTTAATAAATGGTCATAAATAACTATTTTCATGATTAATTTTTGAATGTATTTTAATCTTGATTATGAGAGATTAAGAAAGATCCATATTCTTTATTGTAAGAGCAATTAAATGGAGTGTAATACATTCAAAATTAGGATTAAATGAATAAGAAATTGAATCTCAAAATGCATACTCTGATGCAAGGAATGATCATTAATCCCACCTTGAAAGATGAAAAGGGATTTGTGTTGTTTTCCATTCAAATTTAAAATTAAATTGTCATTATTTGATTTTAATAATTTTCAGTTAACAAATCTTATTAATTTTAATGATTTTGTAATTGAATTATGAATTAATAAAGGTGTTAAATTCTGATTTTAAATCGGAATTGTAACAGTCATGATATTAATAATTTTCAATTAACTTAATGATTTTGTAATTGAATTATGAATTAATAAAGATGTTAAATTCTGATTTTAAATCAGAATTGTAACAGCCATGATTTTAATGATTTTCAGTTAACAAATCAAATTTTAATGACAAATTAATTTTAATGATTTTGTAACCGTTAATGGAATGATGGATGAAATTGAATTATTAGTTAATGGATGTATTTAAATTCTGATTTTAAATCAAAATTGTAACAGCCATGTATAATGACCATAATTGATAGATTTTAATTCTAATTTAAGGTGATTAAATTCTGATTTTAAAATCAGAATTGTAACAGTCAAAATAATGACCATATTTAGAGAGTTTAATTCCCCAAAGTTGAATGATTTAAATTGGCATCCAAGTTGAAGAAAGGGAGAATTTTTTTTTTGAGAAAGAATCTTCTTTGTTTACTTACACTTTCAACTCTAGTTTAGGCTTCCAGTGTGATAGAGATCGGATTCAATTTGGTTCGTCGGACGATTTTAGCCGCTGTATCCTGGGACACGAACGCAATACATCAGCGAATTCGTTTTAAGGACATTGTAATTCTTACAAGCCTCAGCTGCTTCAACTTATATTCAGAAATTTATACATTGTATCTTTGATGTAATTTGTTGTTTTGTTTTGTTTTTATTTTTATTTTTTTTTCCTTTACTCTGCGTATGTGCAGAAGGATTATGTTGTAATCTGTAACTCTAGTCTCCAACAACTTAAAGTAAAATTAAGTTGTTGGAGACTAGAGTTACAAATTACAAGATAATCCTTCTGCACATACGCAAAGTAAAGGAAAAAAAAAAAAAAAAAAACAAATTACATCAAAGATACAATGTATAAATTTCTGAATATAAGTTGAAGCAGCCGAGACCTGTAAGAATTACAGTGTCCTTAAAACGAATTCGCCGATGTATTGCGTTCGTTCCCATTTTGCCCAGAACTTAAAACGAATTCTAACTACTAATGATTACTGAATTGTGCTAAATTGTTTTCAAAACCTTGGCTTAAGTTCTTGTTGGCCATTGGAAAAAGAAAAAAAAAAAAGTTTTCCCCTGCTGAAATATTCATCTACAAATTTTTTGGAAAAATTTTTATTTCTCATACAATGTTTTAAACAACTTTGTTGATTTAAATTTTTCCAATAAAATTGTTCAAACACTGAAATTTCAGATTTTGGGTTTAATAAATATTATTGATTTCTCAAAAAATTTGTTTTTGTTCATTCAAACACTGAAATTTCAGATTTTGGATTTGATATATATTATTCATTTCTCAAGAAATTTGTTTGAGATTTTGGGTTTGATAAATATTATTGATTTCTCAATAAATTTGTTTTCATTCATTCAAACACCAAAATTTCAGATTTTGGGTTTGATAAATATTATTGATTTCTCAAGAAATTTGTTTTCATTCATTCAAACACTGAAATTTCAGATTTCGGGTTTGATAAATATTATAGATTTCTCAGTTTTCAGGGTTGTATTTAACACTGGAATTGTGGTTTTTGGGTTTCATACATATACTGAAATTGTGGTTTGGGTTTATTACAAACATCGAACAATTGATTTTGGGAAGATTGTGTTTATATATTAAATACTAAAATTCGATCCTAATTAGTTGGATTTGAATTTAAGACAAGAATTTTGAGATTCTTGGTTGGTTTTAAATTAACTCAAAGAAATTGGGTTTGAATTTTGGATGTGTTTTAAACATTGAAATATTTGTTTTCGAGTTTGATACACACTCTAAAAATAATCTTTTGGATTATTGTTTAGGTTTTAGGTTTGTGTCAAACACTAAAATTCTGTTTCGAGTTTGATACAATCATTGAAATATTGAATTTGAGATTTTAGATTTATTTCAAATACTAAAATCAAATCGTAATTTGTTGATTATTAATAAGCAATTGCGATAATTGACTTATAAAATGTTTGTTTACGTCAATTACTAGGAAATTGAGACATTAAAGTCCAATTTTATGAACCATTTTGATTAAGGTTTGATCTTGGTTTTGGAAGATCAAGGTGATTGTGTTCTTCTTTACGAAAACATCGAATTGATGTGATTATAAATCTAAAATGGTTATTGAGTGAATAATAAATTGAAGCTCGAAGATTATTCGTTGGAATTGAAATTCATCTGAATTTGAATAAATTATCATTAAGTATTGAAATAGTGATAGAATGATTACAATTAACTTCATTTGAACTATTTCATTTATGGTTTTGAATTAAACAAATAATTGCCATTGATTTCATGAAATAATGAATTAGATTAATAACTTAGTTATTTCATTTAAATTATGAATGAAATAAATAATTTTATTTAAATTTTGAATGACAATTATAACTGAAGATTACAATTGATTCCGTTGCAATTATGTTGGTTTAATACGTTAATTATTTCATAAAGTTATAGTTTTGGTTACAATTGAATGCATTTGAATGAAATAATTGCAAGGTTGAGTGGCAATTATGGTTGTAACGGAAAAATTTATGGTTGAAATAAATCTGAATAATTGCAATTTTAAATGGTAATTGCTGAAGTATTAATTTTGAATTTTGTGATTGTAGTCATATTTAATTCTGAATTGAATTTGCAGTATTAATTATTGGATTAATACATTGTAAAGGCAAAATCAACAGAATTAATAATGGATTAAAAGACCATTAATTTTTGGTTTTATAAGTGCATATGTGACAATAACTTTGTCTATTGTACAATTGGATAATCCAGTGATCCTAGTTTCGGTTTCTATGAACCAATTAGAAAAAAAAAAAAAACCAGATAAATTCAATGGTTTGAAAATCAAGAGATGGTAATAAATATTTTATTACCTTTGTTGATGATAGCACAAAATATTACTATGTTTATTTACTTAAAAGTAAAAATGAAACTATAGAGAAATTTATTCACTATAAAAATGAAGTTGAGAATCAACTCAATAAGAAAATTAAGATGTTAAGAAGTGATTGTGATGGTGAATATGAAGCGTCATTTGCAGAATTTTGTGCACAACATGGAATTATACATCAAACTACTTCACCTTATTCCCCTCAACAAAATGGGGTTGCTGAACGAAAAAATCGCACATTAAAAGAAATGATGAATGCGATGTTGATAAGTTCTGGGTTGTCTCAGAACATATGAGGGGAAGCTATTTTGAGTAGTAATTACCTTTTAAATAAGGTTCCCCGAAAAAAGCAAGATAAAACTCGTTATGAATTATGGAAAAGTAGGAAACATTCTTATAAATATTTACGAGTGTGGGGGTGTCTTGCCAAAGTGGCTGTACTTATACCGAAAAAGGTGAAAACAGATCCAAAAACAGTTGATTGTATTTTCATTGAATATGCAGAAAACAGTAGTGCTTATCGGTTTCTTGTGCATAAATCTGAAATTTCAGATATATATGAAAATACAATAATGGAGTCTAGGAATGCATCATTTTTTGAACATGTATTTCCTTGCAAATCTAATGAAGAGTCAAGTTCATCTAAAAGAACGTGTGAGACTCTCGAAGAAGAACAAGAAGTTGAGAATGAACCTCGATGTAGCAAATGAGTTAGAATAGAGAAATCTTTTGGTCCAGATTTTTTGACATATTTGCTTGAAAGTGAGCCTCAAACTTTCACAGAAGCTGTAAACTCTCCTGAAGGACTATTGTGGAAGAAGGCTATACAAAGTAAAATTGATTCCATCTTACAAAATCATACTTAGGAACTAGTAGATCTTTCTCCGGGATGTAAACCACTTGGTTACAAATGTATTTTTAAGAGGAAAATGAAAGCAGATGGATCAATAGACAAGTATAAGGCTAGACTTGTTATTAAAGGTTTTAAACAACGAGAAGACCTAGATTATTTTGACACGTATTCTTCTGTAACGAGAATAACGTCAATTAGAATGATACTTGCTATTGCTGCTTTACAAAATCTTGAAGTACATCAAATGGATGTGAAAATAGCTTTCTTAAATGGAGATTTAGATGAAGAAATCTATATGCAACAACCTGAGGGCTTTTCTGCTCCAGGACATGAGAAGAAAGTCTGTAAATTGGTAAAGTCATTATATGGCTTAAAGCAAGTGTCAAAACAATGGCATGAGAAATTTGACAATGCAATAATGTCAAATGATTTTAAAATCAATGAGTATGACAAATGTGTTTACATTAAAGACACAGAAAATGGTTATGTTATTTTGTGTCTTTATGTTGATGACATGCTCATTGTTAGTAGTAATGATAGGATGATCAAAAGTACCAAGAAAATGTTGAATTTAAATTTTGATTAGAAGGATATGGGATTAGCTGATGTAATATTGAGAATAAAAATCTCAAGAACATCAAATGGACTTATCTTAAGTCAATCACATTACGTAGACAAAATACTTCAAAAATTCAATAAAGATGATTCTGGTTTGTCTAAGACTCCTATAGACATGAGTTTACATCTCTCTAAGAATAAAGGTGAGAGTGTCTCTCTGCTAGAATATTCTAGAGTTATAGGGAGCCTAATGTACTTAACAAGTTGTACAATACTAGATATAACTTACACAGTTAGCAAGCTGAATAGATATACGAGTAATCCAAGTGCTAATCATTGGAAAGCAATAGTTAAAGTACTAAGGTACTTACGGTTTACTCGTAATTATGGGTTGCACTATGGTAGATATCCGGCTGTTTTAGAAGGATACAGTGATGCAAACTGGATATCTGATATGAAAGATTTTAAATCTACTAGTGGATATGTTTTCACACTAGCAGGTGCAGTCGTATCATGGAAATCCTCTAAACAAACGTGTATAGCCAGATCCACAATGTAATCTGAATTCATTGCATTGGATAAATATAGAGAAGAGGCTGAATGGTTACGTCAATTTTTAGAGGATATTCCAATATGGCCAAAGCCAGTTCCTGCAATTTGCATTCACTGTGATAGTCAGTTTGCAATAAGAAGGGTACAAAGCAATATGTATAACGATTAGTCTAGGCATATACGCCGTAGACATAATACCGTGAGATAACTACTCTTAACTGGAGTTATCTCGGTTGACTATGTAAGGTCAAAGGATAACATTGCGGATCCGCTAACCAAAGGGTTAAATAGAGAGTTGGTTGAAAAATCATCTAAAGGAATAAGACTGAAGCCCATGAAAGAATAAGTCAATACAAAGGAAAACCCAACCTATGTGACTGGAGATCCCAAGATCTAGGTTCAATGGGACAACCTAATTGTAAAGACTTGGTTGTATCACTATATAGAGGTTATCCTCTGGTCCATTCCTATGATGAGATAGTGATACCCGTAGAGTTAGGATAAGCTATGCTTTTAATGATCCTTATGCGTCGGGAATTCGAGCAGAGTAATGCGAGTTACTCTAAATTAAGAGATCACCTATGTGAAAGAGAAGTGGGGCCGCTTCTAAAGAGAATTGTGGGGGCTTAATTCTTTAGAAACTTTCACAGAACCAGACATATTTTCATGGCCAAAACGAACATAACAATGAGAACCGATTTGTGTTAAGAAGACATCTGTGTGGAGTATATAATCATTTACACAAACGGCAGAATAGTTCAAAGACATCACGTTTACTGATTAGCTAGTAAAGTAAATATATTCTCACAAGGGAAGGTTTAAAGGTAAACACCTACCTATCCTATGCAGATTTTGACCGTTGAGCTCTATCACCAAGTCATAAGTGTCCTTGTGTTATAGCTTTATTTTGTTTCCTCTATCAATTTCATTCATGTGGGGGAATGTTAGAAAATGGTCATAAATAACCATTTTCATGGTTAATTTTTAAATGTATTTTAATCTTGATTATGAGAGATTAAGAAAGATCCATGTTCTTTATTGTAAGAGCAATTAAATGGAGTGTAATACATTCAAAATTAGGATTAAATGAATGAGAAATTGAATCTCAAAATGCATACTCTGATGCAAGGAATGATCATTAATCCCACCTTGGAAGATAAAAAGGGATTTGTGTTGTTTTCCATTCAAATTTAAAATTAAATTGTCATTATTTGATTTTAATAATTTTTAGTTAACAAATCTTATTAATTTTAATGATTTTGTAATTGAATTATAAATTAATAAAGATGTTAAATTTTGATTTTAAATCAGAATTGTAAAAGTCATGATATTAATAATTTTCAATTAATAAATCTGATTAATTTTAATGATTTTGTAATTAAATTATGAATTAATAAAAGTGTTAAATTCTGATTTTAAATCAGAATTGTAACAGCCATGATTTTAATGATTTTCGGTTAACAAATCAAATTTTAATGACAAATTAATTTTAATGATTTTATAACCGTTAATGGAATGATAGATATAATTGAATTATTAGTTAATGGATGTATTTAAATTCTGATTTTAAATCAGAATTGTAACAGTCATGTATAATGACCATAATTGATAGATTTTAATTCTAATTTAAGGTGATTAAATTCTGATTTTAAAATCAGAATCATAACAATCAAAATAATGACCATAATTTAGAGAGTTTAATTCCCCAATGTTGAATGATTTAAATTGGCATCCAAGTTGAAGAAAGCGAGAATTTGTTTTGAGAAAGAATCTTCTTTGTTTACTTACACTTCCAACTCTAGTTTAGGCTTCCAGTGTGATAGAGATCGGATTCAATTCGATTCACCGGACGGTTTCAGCCGCTGTATCCTAGGAGATGAACGCAATACATCGGCGAATTTGTTTTAAGGACACTGTAATTCTTACAGACTTCGGCTGCTTCAACTTATATTTAGAAATTTATACATTGTATCTTTGATATAATTTGTTGTTTTGTTTTGTTTTTATTTTTATTTTTTTTCCTTTACTCTGTGTATCTATAGAAGGATTATCTTATAATTTGTAACTCTAGTCTCCAACACAAAATGACAATGAAGCAGGGATGAGGCTTATAGAGGACTTGACAACAAATGCATACCAAATATAAAAACAGGTACTCAAAGATATAAAAAAATGCATACCAAATACAAAAATAGGTATTCAAAGATATAAACAAATGCATACCAAATACAAAAACAGTTACCTCAATCGTCATGTGATAAGGAGACTTTCATGGACAAAGTTCCTATGGTGAAATTGAGAGAATTTGATGCAGGAGCAGTATCCCACTCTGCAAACTCAACCTCAGAAGCAACTAGAAGCAGTATACCCATACCTCTACTTCAAATTGCAGAAGCCATACCCATACTCTGCAAACTCAATTTCATAAGCAACCACCTATTCCCCCATCATCACTTCCAAACCCAATTCCACAAGAACTTATCTACTATAATGATTTCTTAGATTTTTTTTTTTTTTGTAACTCTATAAATAGGCTTGTAATTTATGATTGAAGGCAATCCAGTTATCAAACAAATTTTTTAGTGCTTCAAAACACATTGTTTATCTCCCCCTAAAGGTCTCTAGAACTATATATAGCCTAGCCAAGTAATTTTTAGAGCAACTTTGCCTTATCTGAAACTATCCCATATCATTTTAGTATCAGAGCAGTTTCAATTCTAGGTTGGTTCACCCTCAATTGAAGCTCACTCTAATATTGAGTAGTGAGTCTTCCTCTTTGCTTTACTATTCAACCCTAAACATAACTCTTTCCATCCACCAAAATCAACCCAGAACCTACCTAAAAGAAAAAACCAAGAAACCCAAAAAAAAAAATAATAATAAAAATAAAAAAATAAAAAATAAAAAATAAAAAATTTGATAATATATACTAAAAGGAGGTGCCTCAACTTGATGGGAACAATTGCAACTCACTCGATCTCATCAAGGAAATTGTGCAATTAGAACCTGGTATTGAATGAAGCAGTTGTTGAAAGTAAGATTCTACCTGTTGATTATGACCAGATTTTATTCCAGCAATACTAAAATTGTAGGCAAGGATCTCGATCTGTTTTCGAGTATCTGGCAGAATTCTAACGCTTGTCAGCTCAAAATGATTTAACGGAGATAGAAGGTTAGATAGTTGCTAGATTCAAAAATGCTGTATGACCTAATATCCAAGAACAGATAGCTTTACAAACCATTTTTACATTACAAGATGTTGTACAATTGGCTACTCGTGTTGAGTCATAGCTTAACTAGCGAAGCTTTATGAGTGTGTCGGTAACTCAGTCCTCCAACCAGTTGAATGATGATAGCAGAAAGACTCTATTAAGACAATCTTTAATCAGACCCAACCAAGGACAATCAACTCCTTTAATTCAAACTCCACCAAATGCAGGTTAGACTGGAAATTAGACTAATGAAAAATCAATAACCAATAACCTTTATGATGTTCCCTGAAGCAATAAATGTTTCAGGTGTGGACAAATAGGACATTATTTTAATCAATGTCCAAAAGCCAAGCAGTTCACATGGCTGTACAAGAAGATGAGGATGAAGAATTCAATCCAAAAGAAGAAGAGGAAGGAAAAGAAGTAAACCTAAAGGAATAGACATATGAAAATGAAAGAGTATCTTTGGTTGTCCAGTGATTTATGTACATGTTGAAGAAAGAGATTGATCCTTAGAGATACAATATTTTCAAAACTCGATATATAGTCAACTAAAGGTTTTGCAACTTGATCATCGGCATAATCACAACTAAAACATTGGTTAAGAAATTACAACTGCGATCACAGAAACATCCTAAACCATACCGATGCGGTTGGGTCATGGATGTAGGAGAATCACAGTGACGAAACAATGTTGAGTACCTTTGTCCATTAGAAAACATTACAAAGATGAGATGCTATGTGATATTGTTGATATGAATGCTTGTCATTTATTACTTGGCAGGCCGTGACAATTCGATTTAAACAATATCCATAAAAGTGAGGATAACACCTATACCTTTTATAAAGACGATATGAAGATCATTCTTGCTCCCATGAGATGAGATACAACATCAAAAAGTTAAACCTACAAGGAAAGTTTATTGTTGATTATACATACTAAAAAGGATGGTAGCAACAGTAACCACCTTAGAAGTAGTACCAGAACTTATCAAGTCTTTACTTGTTGAGTATCAGGATCTTGTACCAGATAAACTTCCTGCTGAGTTACCGCCAAAATTGCATTGATCTCATTCTTAGAGCAAGCTTACCCAATTTACTCCACTACTATATGAGTCCGAAAGAATATAAGATTTTGCAAAAGCAAGTTGAGGATCTCCTTTAGAAATGATTGATTAGGAAACGCATGAGTCCTTGTACAGGATCAGCCTTATTGACACCAAAGAAAGATGGAAGTTAGAGAATGTGTATAGATAACAAAGACATTAATAAAATAAAAGTGCAATACCGATGTCCAATCCCACGATTAGATGACATGCTAGACAAGCTGGTAGGATTGACAATATTCTCCAAGATTGATTTAAAAAGTAGATATCATCAAATCTGCATTCGTCTAAATGATGAATGCAAGACAATTTTCAAAACTAACGAAAGACTATATGAGTGGTTAGTCATGCCATTCAGGTTGTCAAATGCTCCAAGCACTTTTCTGTGACTTATGAATTAGCTATTCCAACCTTTTATTGAAAAGTTTGTAATTGTGTATTTTGATGATATCTTGATTTATAGTCGTTCGGGAGCAAGAACATCTAAAACATTTGAGCACTGTGTTCAACATACTATGAGAGAACAGTCTGTATACCAAGTTGAAGAAATGCAGTTTCATGACAAATAGCTTAATTTTCCTAAGATATGTAGTCAATGTTAAAGGAATTCAAGTAGATTAGTCCTAGGTTAAAGTTATTCGAGAATGGCCTACACCAAAAAATATTGGAGATGTTCATAATTTTCATAGACTTACTACTTTTTACAGGTGCTTTGTAAAGAACTTCAGTAGTATTATTGCCCCATTCATTGATCTGTTAAAGCAAAAACAGTTTGCCTTAAATGATGCTACGGAGCAGAGTTTTGCAGTTCTCAAGGAAAGGTTGACCACTGTGTTGGTACTTACTCTACCAAATTTTGATTTTTTATTTGTAATTGACTGTGATGCTTTAGGGGTAGGAATTGGACTTTCTCAAGAAGGCCGACCTATGGCTTTCTTTAATGAGAAGCTTAGCTATGCTTGATAGAAATGGTCAATATATGAGCAAGAATTATAAGCCGCATTTAGGACTTTACAACATTGAGAGTCATACCTGATATAGAGAGCGTTCATTTTGAATAGTGATCATCAAGCTCTCAAGTTTCTCAATAATTCTACAAACACCAATCGGATGTATGCATGATAAATTGCTTATATCCAAAGGTTCACTTTTTCTCTCAAGCACAAATCAAGTCAACTCAACAAGGTAGCTGATGCGTTAAGTAGGTCGATTTGTCCTATATACTATAGTTATGAGCCAAATTATTGGATTTAACTACTTGAAAGATCTGTATGCCGATGATGAAAATTTTAAAGAACCTTAGAAAGCTCGCTTGAAGGGACCATCTCATCCTAAAGGATTCTAATTACATGATGGTTTCTTGTTATTTGAGGAACGACTATGTATCCCACAGGGATCTCTAAGGGAGCATATAATTCGAGAACTACATAGAGAATAATTAAACGGACATATGGGAAGAGATAAAAACATATCTCTAGTAGAGGCTCGTTACTATTGGCACACTTAATGAGTGATGTCAAAAGATTTGTAAAACGATGCTACAGTTGTCAAACAGGGAAGGTCAAGTGCAGAACACAGGTTTGCACACACCTTTCCCTATTTTAGAAGCTCTTTAGGAAGATTTATCCATGGATTTCGTATTAGGACTTCCACATACTCAACGTGGTATGGATTCCATCTTTATGGTAGTTGATAGATTTTGCAAGATGGCACATTTCATACCTTATAAGAAGACTTCAGATGCTAGTCACATCGCTTAATTGTTCTTTAAAGAGGTAGTTCGTTTGCATGGATTATCGAAAATAATAGTCTTTGATCATGATAGTAAATTCCTGAGTTATTTTTGGCATACTCTATGAAAGAGAGTGGATACATCCTTAAATTTTAGTAGTACTTGTCATCCACAAACTGATGAATAGTTAGAGGTCACTAATAAAATACTTGGCAACATTTTGCATTGCGTCACTCAAGAGCATCCACGATAATAGGACCACTCATTACCATAAGCAGAGTTTTCTTATAACAATGTTCCCCACCGCTCTACCAAAAAGTCTTCATTTAAGATCATCTGTCTTTGTCTACGCTTGCATATCTTAGATTCGGTTCCCCTTTAAAGACTTCCTAGTATAAACATTATTGCTAAGCACATGGTGGAAAAGGTCACGAATATTCATAAAGAAGTGGAGTAGAAATTAGAAGAATCCTCTACAAGATACAAAGCAATAGCTGACAAACATAGACAACTGAAAACTTTTGATATTAGAGATATGATTATGGTTCATCTATGCAATAAAAAGGTTGCCAATAGGAGAACATGGAAAACTCAAGCCCAAAAATATTGGTTCGTTCCAAATTTTATAAAAGATCAATGATAATGCTTATATAGTGGATCTTTCAAAAGCTTTTAATATCTCCAAAACCTTTAATGTTCAAGATCTACATGAGTAACTTCCACTTCTTCCTTTTAAATATTTGAGGACAAGTTCTTTCGAAGAGGGAGGGATATGATGTAGGTGCATTATACCCACTCTGCAAACTCAACCTCAGAAGTAACCAAAAGTTATATACCTATACCTCTACTTCAAACTACAAAAGCCATACTCATACTCTACAAACTCAAGTTCATAAGCAACCACCCATTCCTCTATCATCATTTCCAAACCCAATTCTAGAAGAAACTATCTACTAATATGGTTTCTTATGTATATATTTTTTATTTTTTGTGACTCTACAAATATACTTGTAATTTATGGTTGATGGAAATACGATTATCAAACAAAATTTTCAGTGTTTCAAAACTTGTTTATTTATCTCACTAAAGGTTTCTAAAACCATATCTAGTCCAACCAGGTAATTTTCAAAGTAAATCTATCTAGCCTGAAAACTATCCCACATCAGAATTGCTAATGGAGAGCCATTAGATATCATTTCAACTCAACGAATCATTAAGCTCCTTACAAGGTTTGGAATTATTATTTTATTTTATTTTATTTTATTTGTAATGCACCCTTTTGAGTTTACTATAATGATTTTTCTATTATATCAATTATTCATAAGAGTTATCGAATTTTAGTTTTGTCCTGGACGTAGCTCAGGAACTTTAGGAGGGCAGCCAAAATTGATCCCATCAATTGCTGAAGATTTGGACAGCAGGACAATTCTTTTGTAACGCGCTTGTGCCTGTGATGAAAAAGGAAGAAGATCTTCTCAAATTCAGTCATTAATCTTTGGTTACAACCTGTTATTATATATTGTTTTGAATAAAATAATGTGAAAAAATAAAATTGAACCTAATGGATGTCCAACTGGTCGATTTCAAATCACTAAATTGGAACTCAAAATTCTTTCCACAGCATAAGAATCCTACCTTCACTTCTCAAGAAATCAGAGAGATGCCAAAGAGAGAGTACGTTCTGTTTTTCCTAGAAAGCTTTTTTGTTTTTCTAATTGAACATAACTTTTTTTCTCCTTTTTTTTTTTTTTTTTTTTAATTCTTGCATTTGAGTTTCATATATAATCAAATAACTGCCATTAACTTATTTAACAGTTATCCATAAGGATAACTATTATTAACTTCCAATTAACCACTTAGTCTTATCCATTTGATTCTGGGTTTTGGGTCTGGGTCATTTCAGGTGGACCCAACCCACGGCCCGAATATCAATACTCAACATCTCTTACTTACACGAGATGAACCAAACGGTATTTTGCAGGAAACTTATTGGTCAACTTTTTCTTGATAAGGCATTAAGGCATTCATACAGACAAATATATCATGTGATCTGTGAACAAAAATGTAATGAAAAAGGAGCTCACTTTTCAAATCTCAATTATACATATTTATAAGAGATTTGAAAATTTGTTCATTGTGTGTCCTAAATTCAATAGAATTTTATTTGTCCAAACATATATAATCTCTTACGATTATATGCATGACCCAAATCTCTATTCCATATATTTACAATTATAATTCCAAATTATAATTCATCGATGAGTAATATATGAATTTAAATAAAATTCATTAAATCTTCCCGTCCCTCTTTCATCCCTTAGTCAACAAAAATGACGATATCATAGCCATGTCCCATAGGTCGAATTATCATGGCCATGGAAGACAGACTAATGATACAAACATCACTCTGTCACTTTGAGATAAAGAAAATAGTCATTGAGGACACAATTTGAAGTTTTGAATAAACTTCAACGAAATTTACACAATATGGAATTGGAGATAGATTCACTCATTTTCCATGTCGATCATTATCAAGCACATGTCGTATGAAAAACATATTACAGTGGATCCTGTCCTCAAATGAGGACGCATATGTCTGTGATTATTATATTATCCACTGTACAAATCTTAGTTCAGTCGCATTCTTTGGGCCTAACTTGATTTTCAAAAGCTCGCATTCCAAGCTTCTATTAAAAATCACATCTAACTAAATCAGGTTTCAGGACGATGGGAGAAAGTCATGAACGGTTCAATAATTAACTTAGATAGAATCTCATCTTGACTATATTCAAGGCGACATATCATATATTTTGAGCCTTTAGAGGATAATCTTCTAATTGTCCTTTGAAATATATGTATCTCATCTTGACTTGCTATCTCAACAATCAAGGCGACTGTATGTGTAAAAATACTAGTCTTATACCTGATGACATACTTTCATAAATAGATAAAGTGAAGATGTTTTAATATTAAATGATCAAAACATCAATCACTAATTAAATATATATAGATACATGTAACAATTACATTCATCATCATCTACGCAAACCTAGTGACCTAGCATGTGACATAAAAATATCTCTTGTTACAACTTTCGTGAGCGGATCCGCTATCATCTGATACATAGATATATACTTAATTGTCACCCTTTTTCATTACAATGTCTCTTACAAAATTGTATTTTGTTTCTATATGTTTTGATTTACTGTGATATTTCACATCTTTGGTATAGACAATCGCAGCTTGACTATCATAGTATACAGTTATTGGCTTCTCTGCATCAGTTTACAAGTTCAAATTCTCTAAAAATCTCTTGCGCCAGATTGCTTCTTGCACTAGTGCCGAACATGCTATGAATTCAGCTTCCATGATGGACAACATAATACAAGATTGCTTATTATTACTCCAAGAAATAGCATCTTGGTCGAGCAAAAATACATAACCAGATATAGATTTTCGCTAATCCAAGTCTCCTCCCCAATCAACGTATCTGTATCTAATTAGGCGCAAGTTACCGCCTTAGTAATAGAGGGAGTAATATGCAATTCTCTTAAGATAAGCTAATATTCCTTTCACGATAATCTATTGTTTCTGTCCAGAATTAGATAGCTGATATCTACTTACTAGTCCGACTGCATAGTAGATATCAGGTCTCGTACATATCATTGCGCACATGAGACTTCTAATGACACTAGAGTAAGGAACTCTTTGCATTCTTTCACGCTCTTGTGGAGTCTTAGAGCACATTTCTAAACTAAGAGTTTGACTTTTTAAGATGAAAGTATCCATGGGCTTACAATCAGCCATATGAAATCGTTCGAGAATCTTCTTAATATATGGCTCTTATGATAGAGTAAGGATTTTTTTAGAACGATTTCTAACAATCTTAACTCCTAAAATGTAGGTAGCCTCTCTCATATCTTTCATTTCAAAAGTCAATGACAATCATTCCTTGATAGTTGTCATAAACTTCTTATCATTTTTGGCTAACAGTATATCATCCATATACAATGATGATATTATGAACTTGTCTTTTACTCATTTAATATACATATAATGGTCCTCTTCAGTCATTTGAAATCCATAAGATATGAGTACTTCATGAAAACGGAGGTACCATTGTCTGAAAGATTGTTTCAAGTCATAGATAGATCTCTTAAGCTTGTAAACTTCTTTGCTTGGCCTTTTAAGACAAAATTCTCAGGCTGTACCATGTAAATTTCTTCCTTCAATTCTCCATTGAGAAATGCAGTTTTTACATCCATTTGATATAGTTCCAAGTCCATATGTGCGACGATTGCTAATATAAGACGAATGGAAGCAAACCTCACCATAAGAAAAAAGATTTCTTTATAGTTTATACCCTCTTGTTGAGTATATCCTTTCGTTACTAATCTCGCTTTATATATTTCTATTGAGCCATCTGTCTTTCGTTTAATATAGAGAACCCACTTGTTTCCAATGGTTTTTTTATCAGGTGGTAAGTCAACCAAGTCTTAAGCATGATTACTTTTCATTGACTCCATCTCTTCTTGCATAGCTTTAATCCAAAAATCTTTGGCAAGTGAATTAAAAGTCTTATACATATTCTTTGGCTCATCATTATCATGTGATGCAAGCATAAAAGCTTCCCTTTCGATCTCAAAATGACGTCAAGGAGTTACTTTACAATTGCTTTTACGAGTTGATGAATCTAAGGGAACTGACCCATTATTTCCTTTGCTCTCATTGGGAACAGATGAATAAGCTATTTCGTAAGCTATTTCGTTAGCTCTCTCACTCCCACTAGGGATAGAGTGTTCTTGTAACTGTCCATCTACCTCTGATTGGGTTTTCAAATTTGTAACATCATCCGAATCATTCAACTCATAGAATTGAAAATTCTTTTTAATTTCAACTCCGTTGGAAAATTCATTCTCTAAGAAATTCACATCCCGTAATTTTAATTCAGTTATGCTACCATCTTTATTCTCACTTATAAGTACATATCCCGTTGAGTGCTCTGAGTATTTAATGAAGATACACTTTCTTCCTCTAGCACCCAACTTTCCAAATTTACTTGAAAAATCATGTACATATGCTATACACCCCCATGGTCGCATGTAAATTAGATCAGGTTTCCTACCTATCCATAATTCATAAGATGTAATAGCTACTAATTTAGAAAGTACCATATTCAAAATGTAAACAGCAGTTAATAGCATATCCCCCCAATAAGATACATGAAGGTTCGCTTGTGCCATCATAGATCTGACCATCTCCAATAAAGTCCTATTCCTTTTCTCCGCTACGCCATTTTGTTACGGATTTCTCGGAATGGTCAATTGTTTATCAATGCCTTTTTTATAACACAAAGTCTTAAATTATTCAGAAAGATATTCTCGCCCTCAGTCAGTGCATAAAACCTTAACTTTTCTGTCCATTTGATTCTCCACCAAATTCAAATATAAATTGAAACAATCCAATGCCTCAGATTTATGAGAGATCAAATAGAAATGACCGAAGCTAGTGTAATCATCAATGAAAGTGATAAAATAAGAGGCACCGTTTTTTGCTCGTACATTCATGGGTCACAAATATCAGAATGAATTAGATCTAATGGATTTTCAGCCCTAATTCCTTTTCCAAATAGTTTTCTAGTTGTTTTTCCTGCTAGACAACTCTTGCAAACAGACAATTCTATTTTACTGAAGAAACCTAGAAGTCCCTCTTTTACCTATCTATTCATGTGATCTTGTCCGATATGGCTTAGTCTAGCATGCCAAGTATAGATATCGATATTAGTAATATTAGCGGAAGCAATTAAAGAAAAACAACCATAATTAATAGAACTACCGTTATATTTGATATCCAATACAATAAAACCATCATTCAAATATCTAGTTTCTACACACATTGAATTTAAAGAAATTGACAAACCATCACCATGAAAAGTTAAATGATATCTTAGACCTAGAAGGACTATTACAAAGACAAGATTTCGTGGAATCTTTGGAGCATACAAGACATCATGTAGATATAACACTTGGCCAACACGTAGATTCACTTTGTAGGTCCCAATACCTCTAACTTCAACCTTTGAGTTGTTTCGTACATAAATCCATCTCGTTCCTTGGCTGATCCGACGGTACTCCATAAATGCTCCTCTGTTTCTAGCTATGTGGTATGTGGCTCCTAAGTTTACAATCCACACAGGACGAGATTCAGCGAGTAATAGTAAGCTAGAAATTTGAACATAAGTTGATAATCTAAAGTAAGATGGTACCTGTTTCTTCGGCTCAATTCACTCACGAGTGAAATGACCCATCTTCCCACAGTTGAAACATTTTAACTTGCTCTTTTCCTTCTTAGTCCCTCCGTGCTTACCCTTTTTGCGCTTTTCGAACTCATTCTTGTAGGAATTGGGATTCCCTTTCCCTTTTCCTTTCTGAAAATTCTTGTTCTTTCCTTCTCTCTTACTCTTTGATCTCGAATTCTTGTGCATGCTGGTCTCAACCATATAAAGCTGACCTGAAGCTTTGACAGCCTCCAGGTGCTCATCTTCGAGTTCAACATGACGGGCGATATCATCAAACGTTTTGATGTTGTCATTATGAGTCATGTTGATTTTCATGTTTTCCCAACTATTCAGGAGGGATAGGATCACGACTTACACTTGTTGCTCATCAATCAAGACATGGCTAACAGACTTCAATTCATGAATCATGTTTGACATCTCTCTCAGATGTTGCCTCATGTTATGCTCTTAGTGCTTCCGATAAGTGTCAAACTTGATTGTGAGCCTTCTAAGCTTTGTGGTTGAAGTACTACTAAATTTGTCCTTCAAAGTTAGCCAAATGTCTTACGCAGTATCATAACTTTCATATGCGCACATGAGGTCATCAGCCATACTAGACAGCATCGTTATACGAGCAATGCTGTTCTTTTTCTTCCGGGCTTGATACACCTCTATGTCTCTCCTATGCTAAGCAAAAGTACCATGTTAGAGTTCAATTATGGTGTTTGTTAGAGTTTCGAGAGCTTTTTACTCTTCAAGGATGTACTAAATCTTACGGTGCCAGATATCATAGTCGTTACCATTCAGTTTGTCACCCTTATTCAGTTCAGCTATAATTGATTTTGAAGTTGATGCCATTTTCCCTGAAATGACATTTATTCCATTTAGAGACTTAAGGGTTATATCTATCTCTATTTATGCTAGTACATTCATTATCATTTCATCAAAACATTGCAGCAACGTCACACTCATATATATATATATATATATATAATAAAAGAATCCTTTGGATAGAAGTCAAAAAAGTGATCAAGCCACTCATCATCATTCACTTCCAAAAATTCACATTACCATATGTATGAGTGTTTTCACACAAAATCAATTCCAATATCAATCAATTTAAGATTCCATATGCATATAGAAAATATTCATAATCAATTATATGAATAAATATTTCAATAAATCAAAATGATTTCATGATCATAAACTGAAATGAATGTTTGTAACATAACATTTAATTCTTGACTAAAAAAAGAATACTAAAAGAAAAATCATCCTAAAACATGTCCCAAATCTTAATAAATTCTCCTAAAACAGAAGGGAACAATAACTCAATCACAGGTATGAGAATATATGTAATATATAAAACCTAATACACTAATCTAAAAAATGCACTAGATCAGTAGGAACTCTTTTATGCATCTAGTCAGGTAAAAACTAAAAATGGTCCTCTGGATCCTTAATGTGATCCTTCATAGATCCATCCCTTGGCACCTTAACTGCCTGCTCATGCACATGCTCGGGATTCTCTATGGGCGACCCTTCGAGGACTTCCTCAGGATCCTCCATCTGGACCTCTATTGGACCCTCCATTTGAACCTCCTCTGGATCCTCCTCAAGACCCTCTACCTCATCATCCAATGATATATCAATGATCTCGTGGTTAGAGGATACATCTATCACCTCTACCACCTCGTTGTCACTTTCATCATCGGAAGAAATATAAATAATGTGGGGATATAGAGGTGGCACGTCGTTCCTATGATGATCCATATGGTAGTATTAGGCAATGTTTTAAAATTTAAATCTGACACATAAAAATTAAAAACATACGTAGATGCCAATAAATTAATTTTGGGTTATTGACAAATAAATAAAAAACTAAGGTATTTCGATAAGCTCCCACTAGAGCGATATAAATAAATAAATTAATTCAACTCACTAATTAGAGCGAATAAATAAGTTTATAAATGTAACTCAAGCTCCTCTATTAAAGCGAATTAAAAAACTATTGGGGTAAAATTGGTAATTTATTATTTATTTTATTCAAAAAAATATATATAGCAGAATCTTTTTTTTTTTTTTTTTGCTGGAAACAATGCCGGAAAAATTTTCTAGCGGCGATGCGTGGTGACCAAGCACCGACGGTGGCGGCCACATGCCAGTAGGTGCACTGATGGTGACGTATCTTGGGGAACTGGTGACTTGTAGACATATGGACATCCACGTGGCGACATGTGGCACACCAGCTCGTCTACCCTCGTGTTGCACGCACCACCTTCCCAAACTCCATTGAGCACCGTTTCACCGCCAGAACTTTTAGAATTTTATCCCAATTATACTTAAGCCCTTAGTTTCTATTTTCGATCTAAGTTGAAATGCAAATTCCTACATTGAGAGTGAAATTCGTTTAACCCAAAATTAATCCTTTTTTTTTTTATTTCAAATAATTAAACCTAATCCGACCCTAATTTGTTTCATCCATAACTTTTTCGTTTTAGGTCGAAAAACAATAATTCAAAAGGCTACAGATTCTTCTCTAAGCATACTTTTACATGGCTTTGGAATCATACAAAAATAATATCACTAGATAAAGTTATATCACAATCAATATTAGGGTACATAGGTTTATTTCTTAGGCTTTTGACAATCAAAATCGAAATTTTCAATCAAACAATTAGATGATTTGCTAGGAACCACTACCCTACCAGCAAACAACCACAAACTAGGCTCTGATGCCAAAGTTATTATATATCGTTTTGAATAAAATAATGCGGAAAAATAAAATTGAACCTGGTGAATGTTCAATTGGTCGATTTCGAATCACCAAATTGGAACCTGAAATTCTTTCCACAACGTAAGGATTCTGTCTTTACTTCTCAAGAAATCAAAGAAATGTCAAAGAGAGAGTACGTTTTGTTTTTCCTATAAAGTTTTTTGTTTTTCTAATTGAACGTAACTTTTTTTCTCCTCTTCTTATTTATTTTTTAATTCCTGCATTTGAGTTTGATATATAATCAAACTCATGTGGTAAATAACTGTCACTAACTTATCTAACAGTTATCCATAGGAATAACTGTTATTAACTTCCAATTAACCACTTAGTCTATCCATTTGATTTTGGGTTTCAGGCCTGGGCCATTTGTCATCTCGGGTGGATCCGGTCCACGGCCCGTATATAAGTACCCAACACAATCTTTTGAAAATGAATATAACAGTGACAAATTGAGTCACGTTACTAAAACAAGTAGTGTGTTTTGCTATCGCAAAACAACAGGTATGTGGATGGCCCTGGACCAAGGAAAAGGAATTTATCTCTTGTTTATCCAGCCAGAAATTTGCACTCCTTATGGTTTGATGGCAAGGCCTGTCCTAACCTGCTACTACAAGAGCAAGAACTTCAGGAACTGCCCTTTCAAAAGGTTCAATGTTTACACAAGTCAAGATGAAACTATCTTGTATCCAGACAGCAAGCAAAGCATGTATTGCCAGTTACTCTGTGGTTTAGTACACCGCAATGAGATTCTATGAGTTGGTGCAGTTTTCTCTTCTGGCCTTTGGAGGGCTATTAAGTTCTTGGAAGACTACTGGAAGTTGGTGACACAAACAGAGCAAATTTCAGCATCAGCAGCCGCACGACATGCAATTGAAACAGAATCTGAAATCTGTTTTTATTCACCAAAAACTCTCATTTAAGTTTCTCAACACCAATTAAATTCTCTTTTTTCCTCTAAAATATCTAATAAAAAATTTGTTGAGCCAAAATTGAACTACAAAATTAAAAAATACCACTAACTTAGCTTTGATTTTGTTGAGCCACTCCACTTCTGTTGCCACAATAGAAGCCCCGAATCACTGCTGTTGATCATATGAGTAACAAAACAAATTAGTAACTGAATAGGATCCGAAAACCGCAAAGTAAGTCGACATTGTGGAGTACACATATACCTTCTTCAATGAAGCGAGGCAGTCTACCGTCAACGCATCTGCCTGGACTGCTCCACAGTCCAAAAGCACCTGATCAGTAATTCAAACTCATGTTTGAGCTGTTTTGTTAAAACAATCGACATTAAAACACCAAAACAAAACAAAAGCAAAAACCTTGCGAATGAAGAGACGAGGAGACTGAATATCAGAAAATTGATAAACTATTTAAATTCAGGAGAGAGGCTCTCTGTGATGCTCTCTGTTTTTGAGCCTCCATCTCTCCACCTAAAGCGGCCGGGAGTGGTGGTGGAAGAGATTACTGGAAGTTGGTGACACAAACAGAGCGAATTCCAGCATCAGCAGCTGCACGACATGCAACTGAACCAGCATCTGAAATCTGTTTTTATTCACCTAAAAGGTTCCTTTCAGTTAGAATGTACCTCGACATCAATCATATTCTCTTCTTTCCACTAAAACGGCTAAAAATTTTGCTGGGGCAAAATTGAACTGAAAAATTAAAAAATACCACTCAGTCAGATTTTATTTTGTTGAGCCACTCCACAGTCCAAAAGTTCCTGCTCAGAAATTCAAACGCATGTTTGAGCTTGGAATTCAAATTTTTGTTAAAACAATCAACGTTACAACACCAAAACAAGACAAAAGCAAAAGCCTTGCGAATGAAGGGACAAGAAGACTGAATATCAGAATATTAATAAACTGTATAGTTAAATTCAGGAGGCTCCCTGTTTTGAGCCTCCATCTCTCAACCTAGAGCCGCCGGGAGCCACTGTCTCCAAGATCTACCGTTTAACTAAAACATGCCTGTACATTGATGTAAAATGGTAGTACAAAAGGGCAAATAAATGTTTGTACTTCTGTTTTCATGATCGTGAGCTCGACCCCTGGAGGATGGACCTAGCTAGCCGTATTATGCCTAATAAAATACATCATTAAGATCTGCAAAAGCTCAGTACCTCTGTCACTGAGCCTCGATTTCTCCTTCTCTCCATCTTAGCAAAAGCTCATGAGCAGTTCCCCCCTCATTAAGATCTGCAAGAGTGCCACTGTCTTGGTTTCTGGATCCGCATTGCTGCCTCTCTCGATCCCTGCCCTGCTCAACTACTCTCAGTTCAGCCGACTATGGTTCCGCTGCTGTTGCTGCCGATTCCATAACTGCCACTCATTCAAAGCAAATCTAAAACACATTTCAAACAAAAAACTTACCACAAGAAAAAGCCACCCAGCTGATTGGGGGAGGCTGCTTGTGGAGGAGGGTGTTGGTTTATTCATAAGAAAGAAGAAGTAGAAGAAAAGGCCACACACATATAACACACTAATTTTTATTTAATATCAGATTCAGTCACAGTACATATCCCTTCCTACATGAGTTGAAAATACGTAAGAAACTAATACGTACATTGTTACTTCGAAACTACAACGTAGTACGCAGTAACAGAAACATACGGTAACATATTCGAAACTACAACGTAGTACATAGTAACAGAAACACACGGTAACATAAATTAAACACCTGAACCCCTAACGGGGAAGGAAGGGATAAGATCCGCTCTTCAAGGTTTTTTATTTCTAGGACAACATATGCGGTCACGGGAGGTGCAATACGGCAGCGGCCTCCAATTGCCATTCAGTGCTTGGTTCTGAATAGCCCAGAAAAACAGAATAAAAACCAGCAACAGCTTCCACAGAAAAGCAATTTTTTTGAGAGCCATTTGTTAAGTTGGAGTGTAGCTTTTGTAGGTTTCAACAGGGAAGACGGTTATATAATGGCATTAACAAAAAAAAAAAAAAAAGCTGGATGCCATGAATTATCTGGAATCTTACCATGATTGGAAACCAATAATTTCACCCTTAGCTCACCAATTTTACTTTCTTGATGAAAGTTGCCATCAATCATCAGTGCTCACCATTGAGCATTATATGACAGAGAAATTAATAGCTTGCTCAGTGCCAAAATTTTCCATTTGAATGGCTTAGTAAATTGAGATTAATATCATATACGATCTATATTCAATCAGATACTATAGCGTAAACTGAATTTCCATTTAGATTATCATATATATATATATTTTAAACTTGTTATCATATCACAGTTATTATTTAGTGGAGGCTTTCTTATATTATAATCTTAATTAAATACGAACATGAGTTCCGGTCAATGTCAAATCAAACCAACCTATATTATATTATTGATGGTATTATTATTAGTATTATATACACTGAATTTGTTTAAAGTAATATATGTACTCGCTTGGTAAGGTAGAAAATTATTATGTATTGATAATGAGGTTTAACTACAAAAATGAAGAAAGTGTCATATGAGCCCATCATCTACTTCCTCATTTGGTAGAAATTTATTTGAAATATGTTTGTCATATTTTCACTTCAAGTAGCTGCATCATATCATCACATAAAGGCCTCGCAAACACGTACTAGTATAAGAAATAAAGTGATGGGTGTCATTCACTCTCATAACTAGCCTGAGTCTATCTATTTTATTAGTTTGCCATCTTTTATAATATTGTAATTAACAGTAATAAATTAAAATAATACATTAGAGTCTCCGAATATATATATATATATATATATTCTCGAGCTTATAAACATACATCTTTTGCCTTTCCTTATTCTCAATTTTTTGAAGAATTTAAGTGCAAATGAAATTGTTTGATAATTTGTTTTCTTATATATAAGTTTTTCAAATATAATGATTTGTATTTGTGTTTGTTATGGATAATTTAACGATTAGAAAGATTGGACCCGGAAAGATCTACAGTACAGGTCCAATGGCCCAAGGGCTCAATAAACCACCATTCTTCCAGTTCACCTAATTGGCAAGGGTCCCATTCGTGACCGCTCATGTTGAGCGCTGATTCTCTTCGCTCAGTCAATCCGATGGCTTTGATTGCTGTCCGATGGTTCTGATCGCTGAGCGCTGATTCTCTTCGCTCAGTCAATCCGATGGCTCTGACCGCTGTCCGATGGTTCTAACCGCTGAGCGCTGATCCTCTTCGCTCAATAAATCTGATGGCTCTGACCGCTGTCTGATGGTCCTGACCACTGAGCGCTGATCCTCTTCGCTCAGTCTCTCCATTGTTTCTGTCCACCGTATCTGTTCATCAGTCCAGTTTGTTTAGGGTTATCCACCTGATCGATCGTTGATTTTTGAACATGCCCGTCTACCAGCTTATCCATCCACAAGAATACCTGCCTACCGTCATGACTAGTCGTAGAGGTTTGGATTCACAAATCTGTCCGCGTAAATCCCCAGATGTCCTGCTCATCAGAAGCTCATCTGTTCGCCAAGCTGACTGGGTGTCCCAGCTGTTGAAAAGTCCATATCTGCTATATTCCTCAGAATCACGAGTCAACAGAAGTCAAAGGTGCCATGTAGAATACAGCTCCAAGACGTGTCATGCACGCCATCCTTGCCAGAGACTACAACTGAAGGTCTTGATAGTCACTTATGACACGTACAAATCAATCACCTGAAATCTCGCTTGGGAAGAGCCCGGAAGTGACAGGTTCGGCTGCATTAAATGTATATTCGACCGCATTAATTATAATCCCGATGCATTAAATGCGGCCCATCATTGTAACTGTAGCTTACTATACGTTTTTGTCTTACTCTGTTTTACTGTAGTGCCTCCATTCCTCTATAAATAAGGGAGAATTTTCATTGTAAAAAAGACCATTTTCTGAGTGTTATTACTCTGTCGAAATAGTGAGAGAATGAACAGTGGACGTAGTCATCTTTTTAGGCCGAACCACTCTAAAATCTCTTTGTATCTCTGCTCTTCGCCTCTGATCTCTTCTTCACTTGCTATTTACTTTGCATGCATCACACGATCCACACGAAACTGCAGTTTGGGCCCGAAAACAACCTCGTTGACTAAGGATCAATTTTTCGACGTTAACAGTGTTATATATCACTGATTTTCCCTTAGAGTTTATAGGACCGAGTGGAAATTATTGGAAAAATGAAAAAAAAAAAAAATTTGAGGAACACTACTTAAAAGTATAACAGCCACAAAAATAAGAAAAAAAGATATAAAAAGAAACCACAATCAATCCGCAAATAGGTGTCGGCCATATTCAATTTTTGTTTTCACTCTTTGATTTTGGCTTTATTTGTGGGCTTCTAGTTAATAGAGCACATTGGTTAAAGAATTGATAATTCTGATAATCCCAAATAACCTATTGTAGTTTGTAAAAATATCTATTTTATCACATATGATTTTATTTTTATTCAAAATCGCCCCCTAACGTTAATAAAAATACTCAAATTACCCTCTGGGAGGCATATAAAAATACGACAATGTCTCTGATGATCATAGATTGATGATGAATGTATAAATAGTAAAATTAATTTTTTTGTTAATTTACTAACGGCGGGAGAAATTTTGAACAAAAATGAAATCATATGTGATAAAACGAATATTATGTGTATAATATGGAATCACCCTTCTCATTCATTGTGTTTATGTGGCGCAACTATTCTTAGAGGACTCATCACCACTCATGTATGATCACACCCCATGACCATGAGAGAGAATATTAAATATCACACCTAATAGGTCCCTTATTTAGAATTATTTAATTTCAACAATACAGAGATTCTTTAATCAAATTTTGAAAGCTATTGTGACGTTGATGAACAAACATATAAATATATATATATATATATATAAATACAC
Source organism: Dimocarpus longan (assembly GCA_022984855.1). Classification (NCBI taxonomy): domain Eukaryota; kingdom Viridiplantae; phylum Streptophyta; class Magnoliopsida; order Sapindales; family Sapindaceae; genus Dimocarpus; species Dimocarpus longan. Next base: position 9,637,902 of record CM041023.1, on the reverse strand, counting down.
ACACTAGGCTTCGCTCTATTTATGGGATGGGATATATATATTTATTTATTTATTTATTTATATGAAAGTACTTTTTAAATTGTTTGTTCATAATAGATTTTTTAAAAACTACGGAAATGATAGAAATGTTTTTTTTAGTAGTTTAGAATTATTTTGACAAATTAGATTGAAAAAATTTCATAGCTAATCGTTTAGAGATGATAAGTTTGTTACATTGGAGTGTCGATAATAAACGTATTTCATTTTAATGTGGGACAATTTTGTTGTCAATATCCAAATTATTGACTAAATTACTGATCAATAAAAATTAGAAAAATAATGTATAATTCATTATGCATGTGATGTTTTTGATACCCAACATTTTTCACGAATTGTTATGCTTTATATCAGTCTTGACAAAATCTAAATTAATCTATCTAATTCATTTTCCACACACGTCTGTCAAAATTGTTCCTTTGCATGTCAAGGTTATACCAAATGTAAATATATGACAAAGGTCGTCAATAATAATTTATCGCAACATTGACAAGAAAACCAAGCTTCATTACTTAAACCGTGAATATTTTGTTCTTAGTTCAAACTCACAAAAGAATTAGAATAATTGTCAAAATTAGAAAAGAACAAAATTAAATTATGCACCCTTTTCACATACATAAATAATATTTTTGTATAATCCATTCATTGAGCATGAGTATAACTTGTAACATCAATGAGTTTTCGTACTTGAAATGGCATAGTGATTAAATGGAGAAAAAGGTTAAGTTAATACAAAAGCGGGAATAAGCCCTTTTGCATGAATGTGTGTAGAAAGTAGAGCGGAATTTCCCATATTTATTAAATTAAACTGACAAATAATAAGTAACATAATTAATGATTAATCAATGCACCACTAAACAACTCTTTCAATTTTTGTTGCAATGGGCAAACAAAGAAGAGAAATAAATGTGTAAGAAACTTTGGATACTCGGCCAATGATGAATATGTGCTTCGAGTTGGGCCAGATTTTGCTTTCCCTGTATGGCTCACAATTGCAGAAACATTGAGAATCACAGTGATATTGTCTAAAATCCCTTATTTGGCGAAATACTAATGGATGATGGATTAATACCACATTATAATTTATATGTATGTTGAAACATGACGGTAATTGGTATTAATACTCTCTACTTTTGTTTTTTCTTTTCTATTAGTTACATATTAATATTTAAACATATTTTGAAATAAGATGATGATTGGTGATCGCTGATAATCATATAAAATCACTATCATAGTAAATATATCTTTAATATTAGCCATGCAAATACCCACTAAATCATCTCTCTTAAACTCTTTAGTTGGCAGTAATTTAATTGATTTCTCGAAGAAAAAGAGAGAGTCGCAGTGACATGTACGTCAAGTGCTGTAAATGACTAGGAATTTAGGAAATGACATGTACACACTCTGTCAGTCTACCGAAAAACAAAATGAAAGCCTACAATAATTATTACAATCTCTGTAACTAACATGGACATAACGTCACACACTCAGGGCTGTCGTTACTCGTGAGCCTCCAATTGTTCCTTTGCTTTTCGTAATTTCACTTACTACTTTTCTTATCTGTCATTAATTACTCCATTTTTAATTTAAATAATGGTTTTACAACAAGTGTGCTCAGGTTAGTGTGGTGCCACGTGGGCATATGAAGTTGGCACACACAGGTCCATATTCCAGGAGAACACAAGCCTGGTCAGTGACCGAAGCTGTTCTGACCAGTGTTTCAAAACTCGCTACTCATGACTCGACCGACAAGGCAGCGAGCAGCGAGTACTCGACAACTCAGCAAGTACTCGGGGAGTACTCGGTTTGACCATCGGTCAACGGTCAAACTAGGTCAAACTAGGTCAAACCTGTAAAAAATAAAATTTAATAATTTTCTATAGAATAAAAATATAACCATATGACCACAAAAACTCTTAAAATCTATCTCATGCAACCTTCAAAGTCATTTTAACACAATTATATAATTACAACCTTAAAAATTTCAGCAGTATAACCACTATTTTTTCAATAATTCCACCTGTAATATACCAAAATAACAATACTTTAAAAATCTATCACATGATTCACATCTAAATTACTTATAGTCTCTCATCATTCTTTCATTCTCAAACACAAGTACACAACCAAGTGACCAACATCATATATAATCCATCAATCATCAATATATTTCCAATCCTATGTTATAATCTCATTTCCATCAATGCAACAAATAAATCACAAATGTACAAAACTCTAAACAAATATAGTTTATATAATCCATCAATCATCAATCCTAAACAAATATATGTGAAAAAAAAAAATCAAAATAACTGGTGAAAGCAAAAAACAAAATGAAAAAACAAAAAAAAAAAAAAAATTGAAAACAAACAAAATAAGTGGACTCACAGCGACGACGACTGCAGCTAAAGATATGCACCCCACTAAGCGATGGCGACGACGATGGTGACTGCAGTAGGAGGAGCGACGGACGACACCGACAGTAGAAGTCACACCCCACTCGGCATCGGCGAAAGCGGTAGCAACGCAGCAGACGTCACACACCAACGGACGACAACGGTAGCAACGCAGCAGAAGATATGCACCCAAATGACGACAGCGGCAGCAGAAGTCGCACACCAATTGGCGACAACAGGACCAGACTTGAGCACACCAACTGGCGGCAGCAGAACTCAGAGGCAGCACGGCGGACAGAAGCAGAACAGCGGGTTGAAACACAAGTGCAAAACGCAGAAGCAGCCAGATTTGAAAGACTGAAATACATGACGCCAAAACGGCGCCGTTTTGGCAAAAAAAAAATTATAAAAAAAAGGCCGACTCGGCCGATCCGAGCTGGGCTGATTTGGGCCTGATTCGGGCCGATTTTCAACAGTAGTCGATTTGAACCCCCCCGATTTGGGGGTTCTCGACTCGGCACCCGATCGATTCGACCGAGTTTTTAAACAATGGTTCTGACAAATGTTATAACGCATTAGTTTTTTTTTTTTTGTTCCCTCAAAAAAGGGTCTTTATTCCTTGATCACATGGTATTCTTCTCATGTGGGGTCCTCTCTGATTATGGATGGACTAAACCGCTTGCAGTCCCCAGTTTTTTTTTCCTTTGCTAAGTTTGGCCTATATACCCATTAAAGTACGTCAGTGATTAATCACTAAATTGGCCATAGAAGGCATTTAGTGAGAAAACAGAGAGAAAAACAAACTAACAACACACCAACCTCATTAATTTAGTAGGCTTTTTGTGTGGGAACCAGAAATATTAACTTGCTTTTGCTTTATCACATGGCAATCTGCTCACTCTCTACCTAGTGATACTGATGGCGCGATTTGCTTTTGCTCTTTCTCTCGATAGGAATCTTTGAACTATGAAAGCATCAACAAAACTATGAATTTCAGAGAGTTAAGACAAAAACAAACAGCAACACACATGAGAAGCTCATTTGCCTGTGAACTTTTTGTTGTTTCACTTATTACTACTCTTATCTATCGTTAATTACTCCATTTTTAATTTAAATAATGTTTTTTTACAACAAATGTGCTCTATTTATTGTTTTTAAAATTTATTGTATCAACATACGTTTAAATCACCTGTTAAAAATTTTAAAAATAATAATAAAAAAAAGGTTAATGTACTTGAACATAATTAGAATCGTTAAATTATTTAAAATTTGAAACAGACCTTTCTTTAATAGTATTAGTTTAATTGCAGGTGTAAGATACATATTTAAATTTATATTAATTTTTCAATCAAATAAGTTTTAAAGTCGAAATATTTAAACATTATTAGTTATAATTTATATTAAATGGATGTTTAGATTTAAATGTTATGAGATAATTATGCTCCCTCTTTCAAGTATGAGATAATTATGAATATCAGAATGCACATGTGTCCCATTAAAAATGTTAGCTAAGTAAGGTTAGACTGCAGTGGGTTTCTACTTTCACTTATTTTGGAAAAGTTTCCCTACACTCACACTTTTCTTCTGTATTTTTTTTTTTCATAATCTAAATTAATTATTTCCATCTTTCTTCGTAATCTCAGAATTATGAGTCAGGGAAGTACCCTTCCAATTTTTGAAAAAAAATTGGTATGCTAATTTATCTAGAAGAGGAAAAAGAAAATCAAGATGTTACTGGTCACTGGTGCATATTTAATGGTTGTGTTTGAGAGAATATAACCTTAAATTCTAATTAGTCTTAATTGGAGCTACAACAAATACTCAAAAATTTACGTTGTTGCATAGAAAGATATTTAAGATTATTTTGTTAGATCAATATGAGCTGAAAGTGAAAGCAAAATGATGATTTTAAGATGGATATTCACCACCCAATAAGTAATTGGCACGACGCATACATTAGTAGTTACATATGTTTCATTTAGATAAGATCAAAAGTCTTCCTTTACATAGTGGCTTTTTTTCGGGGGGAAGAATATTGGGACTGGTCTAAGGGTCTGCCGGAACTAACCTAGATGGAACACTAGCTACTTCCACGTGAGATGGATTGACTCACACGGAAGTAAGAGAGTGGCATGGGGTTGGCCCACCATATAAGGCATGGGGGCTGTGGCTTGGCTAACCCAGCCTGCTACTTTACATAGTGGGTTAAATTCTTCTAATTAAGTAGCTATGAAAATTTCTTCTTCATTGTTTTATTTTTCTTTTTAATTTGTTGTGGCTCTCAATCCCACTTTATATACATATATATATATGTATGTATATTTTCTCTCAAACGTGCCACAAAAATTAATCATTTTCTTTTTCTGAAAACTTATCTTTAATAAAATTAGAATAATAACCTTAAAAAGAGTTCACATGCATGCGAGTATCTAAATTGTTTAATGGAAGACATCCCGCATGAAAGATGAATTATCAATTGGTAATTTGTTTTTAGCTAGTTTTTAGTAAAATTCACACACACACACATATATATATATATATTCTCTATGAATAAGTACCTAATGTTAATATGCATGTGGAAATTAAATTAATTAGTTAAATTTCTTTAGATTTTGGTGAAATTGATACATAATAGGCCACTATATGTGTGGTGATAAATAAAAACACTATTTGTGCATGTGAATTAAGGGGTCACATGCATAGTTCAAATTTGTTCTTTTTTATTTTGGCAATTAATCAATTTTTTTTTTTTGGTTAGGAATGAGATTGACCCAAAGGATTATCGGAATAGGAACACTGATGATATAGCCCGGGATGCTACTTTTATATGGAAGAAATAAACTCATATGAGGGTGGAGGACAATTCACACATAAGGTGAAAGAATATATAATTTATTGGCTTATTAGGATGTCGAATCTTGCTATTGGTAAGGGGTAGCGGTGCCTTTACCAACGACGCTAGTTGCCAAGCGACAATAATTTTTTTTTTTGTTTTTTGGTTAATTGGAACTAACAACAAAAATATTTATAAATTGATATGTATGACTCGTTTGGGATGATTTTTACTTTTGGTTTTTGATAGTAGAAGAAAATAAGTAAAGCTAAAGTTTTTAAGGCTAAAGTTTTTAACTTGCTATTTGGATTAAAAACTTTTAAACCCAAAAGAGTTTTTAGGATTGTTTGGTTGAAACATTTGAAAGAATTTATAAATTATAACATAACCTTTCTACCCGTTCCATATTAGAATTTCTTCTACCTATAATATAATACTCACACCTTAATTAAAATAAATAAATGATAATATTTATCTTAAATGCCTTAATTAAAATAAATAAATAATAATATTTATCTTAAACTTTATATTAAGATATTTTTAACAAATAAAATATTGAAACAATTTAAAAAATTAACTTTAAAAAGGATATTTTTAAAAAAGATAATAATATTAATATTATTTTTAACAAATAAAAGGATATTAATTTTTCTTTTTCCTTATCATAAATTCTCTCTCTTCTCAATTTTCTTTAATCTTCATACATTGTCTCTCTTTTCTTAATTCTCCCACTGTTTCCTTTCTTCACAGACAGTGTTCAGGACTTCAGGAATCTCTGTCTCTTCTTCTAACATTCTTCACTCTCTCTAATTTGTTTCTCTCCTCTTTCTAGGTGTTCTGGGTTTCATTGGGTTTGATGGTTTGGGTTTGATAGTGTGGGTGTTTAGTGAAGTAAATTGGGTTTGATGGTATGAGTGTTCAGCTAGGGTGGACAATGTATATGAAAAGGGTGCATAATTTAATTTTATTCTTTTCTAATTTTGACGATTAATAATTCTTTTGTTAGTTTGAACTAAGAACAAAATATTCACGGTTAAAGTAATGAAGCTTGTTTTCTTGTCAATGTTGTAACAAATTATTATTGACCTTTGGCATATATTTACATTTGGTATAACTTGACATGCAAAGGAAAATGAATTAGATAGATTAATTTAGATTTTGTCAAGACTGATATATGGCATAACAATTCGTGAAAAATGATGGGTATCAAAAACATCACATGCATAATGAATTATACATTATTTTTCTAATTTTTATCGATCAATAATTTAGTCAATAATTTGGATATTGACAACAAACTTGTCACACATTAAAATAAAATATGTTTATTATCGACACTCAAATGTAACAAACTTATCATCCCTAAACTATTAGCTATAAGATTTTTTCAATCTAATTTGTCAAAATAATTCTAAACTATTAAAAAAAAAAACATTTCTATCATTTTCATAGTTTTTAAAAAATCTATTATGAACAAACAATTTAACAAGTACTTTCCCATATATCCCATCCCATAAATAGAGTGAAGCCTTGTGTGTGTGTGTCTATATATATATATATATATATATATATTTGTTCATCAACATCACAATAGCTTTCAAAATTTGATTAAAGAATCTCTGTATAGTTGAAATCAAATAATTCTAACTAAGGGACCTATTAGGTGTGATCATAAATGAATGTGGTGGATGGAGATGAGTCCTCTAAGAATGGTTGCACCACAGAAACACAATGAATTAATTACAACGTTGATTCCATATTATACATGTAATAGTCACTTTTACCTTAATAAAAGTTGGTAATCAATCATACATGAGACTTTTAATGCTAAAAAAAGAAAAATTAATTTAATCCATTTTCCCTTTTCTCTCTGTGGTGTTCCGCCTCATGTCTGTTTCGCTACGTCACTGTCTTCTTCTCTGTTTTTTCTGATGTTTCTTCGTTCTCTCTTCACTCTTATCTCGTTCTCTTGCTTTCTATTTTTGGTCATTTCTGTTCACCTTACTGTATTCTCACTGTTGATTTTTTTCTTCTTCCTTTCGTTGGTCCCTCTTGTCATTGTTGTCTCTCTGTTTATATGAACTGTTCACATCTCTCTCTCTCTCTTCTTCATTTCTCAACTTTCTCTTCGTACTTGAAAGACGGGCTGCGTTCTCCATTTTTCTTACTACAATAAAAATCATCTCTCAATTCATGGGTCAGATTATCACATTTCACGTCATTAATTTATAGGATGATCTGTCATAGCTAGGTACCAATATTATTATCTTCTTATGTGGAATTGATAAATTTTATCATTAATTCCTAGCCGTATTTATTATCATACCGTGGAGTTCATGCAACAAATTACAATAATACTTGTGTGCAAATTGGTGTAGTATCATTAAAATCAAATTAGAAGAAAGAAAGAGGGAAGAAGAGAAACACATACATTGTATAACTCACATTTTATTTATGGATAAAGCTGTTTAGGACATCATCCCTTCAGTAGTTTGATTCACAACGCTAGAATAAAAGAAATTGGTTAAACTGTTTAGAACATCATCCCTACAGCAGTAATTTGATTCACAATGCTCATCGCTTCAGTAGTTTGTAACTCTTCAATGCTACAAGCTATGTTCAAGCTTAATGAATGGATTATGCAATAATTAAGGGAAAAATCTAAAAAAAGCCCTAAAATGATAAATAATGTCAATTTACCCCAACTTTTCAAAATGTTAGTCAAAAAACCCCCTCCAGTCAGCAAAAGGCGGTTTCCATCCAGATTTGTAGTGGTTTTGTGACAAAAATATTAAAAGACGAAAACACCCTTACTATATCAAAAATTAAAAAATAAAAAACAAAACAATTAATCTATTATCAAACTTACGTTTCCTAACAAAAAAAATTAAGAAAGAAATAAATAAATTATAGTTTTAGATAATTGAAAAAATAATTATTATTAAATAAAACAAATTTTTTTAAAAAAAATCATAAGATCTCAACATAAATTAAAAAAAAAAAAAAAAAAAGATCTAGGTTCCATAATTCTAAGCCTTAAAAAAAATCTCAACATAAATTAAAAAAAAAATTAAAAAAAAAGAAGAAGATCTAGGTTCCATAATTCTAAACCTTAAAAAAAAAAAAAAAAGATAGTGATACAGATCTTCAACTGAATTGATTCATTAAAGATCAAAAGGGGAAAAAAAATTGAGAATAAACCCAATAAAACACACATCATTCCAGTAAGTTTACCATCGTAGTAAAACACAACAAACATCATCATCAAACAACCAAGCCTGCAAACAACATTAACAGAACACTATTTCTCTCTCGTAACCTTCTAAGCATTAACAGAGTACCATACATAAAAACCAAATAAACAACCCTAAAATCCCAAACTAAAACAAAACAAAATCAACCAAAAGCCATAAAAATGCAACATTTTCATAAATAAAAATGTGAAAAAAAATCAATTGATAACTAAATAAAAAAAATTAAAAAAAAAAAAAAAACCAAAAATCAGCAGCAAACCATGCACTAGTTCCAATTTCAACATCTGAGTTCAATCAACAGTAAACCCATCCAAAAATCTGATTCGCCGACCCACCACCAGGTAGCCCCTATGACGGAGACGACCTCTGCATCGCGACCCACCACCAGCTTTCACAATCGTCGGCGACAACCTTTACATGTACTGGTTCCAGTTTCGAAGCTGTTTCGGCCATGGATGTTTGGTACTGACTTGGTGGTGAGGAGGATGAGCGACTGGAATCGATGGCAGACGATGCAGCACCAGCCCAGGGCTTTGATGGAGGCGATCGTGTCGAAGATGAGGATGATAAGGGAGTTTGGTCGGTGGTCGAGGTGGTCTATTGGTTCCCGAAAGAAAATCGAGCTAAGATTCGACAAGAGAGAGAGACGGCGAGAAGGAAGAGAGGGAAGAGAAGGAAGAGATTGAGATGTCAGCTGAGAGGGACGATAGTGGAGTCTGGAGAGATTTGGGGGAATTAGGTTTTTTTTTTTATTTAAAGGCCCAATACATTTACCTAAATGCTCTTACATCCTAACAGATCTGTCATCTTTTTTACGGAAATCACTAGTCCACTAACGATTGGGTTTTTTTGGATAATAGTTTTAAAATTAGGGGTAGTTTGACATTATTTTCAATTTTAAGAGGTAAAATAATAATAACCCAATAATTAACAATGGACACCAGAATACAGATATATACCACTGAAAATATTAGTTAAATAAAATTCTACACATCTACTGTGTAGGTTATTGCTTTTACTTATTCTGAAAAACTTAATATAAATTAATTATTTTTCCCTTCTGTGTTTGCCCACTACAACAAAAAATTGAAGGAATTATTCAGTAGTGCATTGATTCCACTGAATATATTAGCTAACAAGGTTCTGCACTTCTGCTACGTAAGTTTCCACTTATTCTGAAAAAGTTAGTATAAATGAATTATTTCTTTCTCTAATGTGTTTGCCCATTATGACAAAAATTGAAGGAGTTGTTCGGATGTGGCATTGATTCCACAGCAGATTTTAGCTAAATAAGGTTCTACACTTCTGCTATGTGGGTTTCTACTTATTCTAAAAAAATTCGTATAAATTAATTATTTTTTTCTCTGCTAGGGTGGAATTTCCCCTCTGGAACAAAACTGACAAAGCACATGTAAATACTTCTTCCATTTTTGATATGGTACTGGGCAAACACAAAAGAACCAGAAAAGTTCTCTCGGAGAATGTAAATGACGCATTGATATGTGAGTATGATCAAATATATGCAATTTGTTAGATTAAGAGTTGGAATGGTTAAATCTAAACATCAATTCAATATAAATTATAAATAATAATGTTTAATTGCTCTGACTTTAAAACTTATTTAATTAAAAAAATAAACATAAATTTAAATAGTACCTTGCACGTGCAACCAAAACTAATATTATTAAACAAAGGTCTGTTTGAAGTTATAAATAATTTAAAGATTCCAATTTTCTCATACTACATTAACCTTTTTTTTTTTTTTTTTAATTTTTAACTGGTGATTTAAACACATAAATTTTAAAAACAATAAACAGAGCAAATTTGTTGTAAAAACATTATTTAAATTAAAAATGGAGTAATTAATGATAGATAAGAGTAGTAATAAGTGAAATTACAAAAAAGTTCACAGGCATGTCAGCTTCTCATGTGTGTCGCTGTTTGTTTTTGTCTTAACTTTGTGAAATTCATAGTTTTTATCTGTAATTGGAAGGTGATGTCCCAAACAATCCCTAATTTTATGTGGTTATTAAATATCTATTATGAATGTGAAATATATTAATTAGGACATCTCTTGGCAATGGTGATTGAAAACATATCTGTCTGGCTATAATAGTATTTCTTCAAAATAGAGGTTTCAAGTTCAAATCTAGTGTGATGATTTGAAATGGGTGGGGTATTGTTAGATTAAAGCTACGTTTGATATACAAGATTAAAATTAGAAATAAGAATGAGATTGAATTAAATTAAAAAATTACAATCTCATGTTTGATATAACTTGAAATTTAATTAAAATTATATCATATTATGTTTTGTATTTGTAAAATTGATGTAAGCTTTAGCTTCAATTCTTGATCAAGAATCAAAAAAGTATTGAGAATCATTGAGAGAGTTATGTGATAAAATTTTCATTTTCTTTTCACACACTTTTGATGCTCTCTGCATCTTCTTATATACAAGTATCAAGTCAGTTATGAACATCACATGTCCTTCTAATATACTGTCAAGTGTCCTAGTTAGTTAAGACTATTGATTTTCAATTGGCACTTTTACTCGTGAGCCAAGCCACCTGACTTCTCTTCATTTTGCTCTCTGTCCAGTAACCTTTGCTACTTGTATTTGTTAGAGCAATTCTCTCTAATACTCTCAACAGAATTGGAATAAAATTAATTTAAAATTTGAGAATGTTGTCAGGTTAAATATATGTCCTATACTATCAAGCCACATTAAACAATTATTGTTATTATTATTTAAGATACTAATTTGTATTATAATTATGTTTACGTCAATTTCAACATAAAATAGTTTATTTTTTCTTTTGAATAAAAATAGTTTTAATAATAGGCAAGTCCAGTACTATTTTATCTAATTAATTAATCGTGATAAAATTTAGTGACCCATAATTTTAAAGTGCTTAACTTCATTTTGTATTTATGTATGTTTAGAAGTTGTGTTTATGTATGTTTAGAAGTCAGTTTTCTAACAATGTCATCTTGAATCTCAAAAAAAAAAAAAAGAAAAAAGAAAAGAAAAGATGTCGTCTTGAGCGGCAATTCATGCTGGTATGTTGTATTAGGTCCACGTCAGTTACAGAGACTTTAATAATTATTGTAGGCTTTGGAGGCTTGCATTTGTTTTTGGGTAGACTGAGTGTGTGCCTATTCATTTACGGCACTTGCGTTTCGATCATGTTTACAATGATAATATGGTACTAGTAGAAAGGGAAAAACAAAAGAGTATTTACACAACTTGGTGTATGGCTCCATTCTTGAAAATCAACAATGACATCTCACTAATCACCGTTTTGTTTCAATAGATATATAAATTATAATGTGGTACTCATTCATCATCCATTAGTATTTCGCCAAATAAGGAATTCTAGAAAATATCATTATGATTCCCAATGTTTCTACCCTTTTGAGGGTACCATATAGGGAAAGCAAAATCTGGCCCAGTTCGAAGCCAATGTTCATTATTGACCAAGTATCCAAAGTTTCTTACACATGTTTTTCTCTGTGTTTGTCCATTGCAACAAAAATTGAAAGAGTTATTTAGTAGTGCATTGATTAATCATTAATGATGTTACTTATCATTTGTCAATTTAATTTAATAAATATGGGAAATTCCAAAATACTTCCTACACACATTCACACAAAAGGGCTTATCCCCGCTTTTGTATTAACTTAACCTTTTTCTCCCATTTCATCACTATCCCATTTCAAGCATGAAAACTCATTGATGTTAGAAGCTATATTTATGCTCAATGAATGGATTATACAATAATTGATAACGGACACCATAATACACACGTATTTCACTGAAAATATTAGCTAAATATTGTTCTACACTTCTACTATGTAGGTTTCTATTTTTACTTATTCTAAAAAAGTTAATATAAATGAATTATTTCTTCCTTTTCTTTTTACTATCATAATTATGACTTACGTGCATAGTTGGAATTCTCTTCTAATTTTTGGAAAAATTTACACATCACTTATAATTAACACAAATAATTATATATATTTCCATTCATAAAAGTAATGAGGGTTCAATTCTCACCAAAAACACTCATTGTGGAAGTTATTATCCCTCCATTATGAGAATAGATATTTGATCATATAAATAGTAATTGATCTTGATAGAACTCGATAGTTTTTTGACCTATATGATATCAACTTTGAAAAGAATAAAGAGGAAAAATTCAAGATATGACTTTTGTGTACTTCATGGTAGTTTAAATAATATAACCTCTATAATACTTCATGGCAGAGTTTGAGGGAACAAAAAATTATGATCATAAGTAGCCACACCAAAAACTGAACATTTATCATGGTTGGATAGAAAGACAGAGTATTTAAGTTTGTTTCGTGTTCTATCATGAGTTGAAAATAAAAGCACGTAGGATTATGATTCTAAAATGGATATTATATCACTCTTTCAAAAAAAAAAAAAATTAATTAAATTAAATTAAAGGATATTAATCCAATATCTAATTGACACACGACACTTGCTTTTACATCTCACCCTTACTAATTCACGCCCTAAATTCATCTGCACCATTTTTGCACCATGTTTTATAATAATAATAATAACAAGGGAGATTTGTTTTTTTTTTAAAAAAAAAAAGAGCCCTAAGGTTTGATCCATCACCAAAAACAATCCTATAGTTTTCAATTTAGATAAAAACCACCTACTGTTAGTTGACTATCATTTCTTACTCTTACAATATATTTCACGATGAACGTGTGTTTTAAGAGTAGCAATATCGCACCACTCTTCCTGGATATATTTCATGTTAGTATTTTAATTTAATCATAAACCAGAAAAAATAAGACTAGAGATTCAGTATAAGCTGCGAGACACCAGCCCCCTGATCTACTATGTATGAAACCACGAATCTATCAGTATTTAGTAAGCTGTTAAACAACCCATATATGCATAATTACAATTATTAAAACTATTTCAATATTTTTGGGCTTAGAGGATGTTACTTGCACTTAGAATTAACTTCAACAGGAGAGAACACTAAAATAAGCAACAAAAAATATTAACGTACGTCATGTATCCCTCCACCTAAAGAAAAGGAAAAAGAATTTAATGCAAAAATATACTTCATAAGTAAGGCATGAATACGTTTATCTCAAAAAAGGAAAAAAGAAAATAAAAGAAAAAAAATCATTCTTCACAACATCGCTCAAAAACTTTCACAAATCTTTAATAATCCAACCAAAATCTGACACGGGTGTTATTCCAGACAAGATAACGTTGCTCTAAAAATCACCAGCAATGGAAGGGGATTAATAATTTTCGAGCTTACAATTTATGGAAATTTCATCAGGAACCATGATAAATATTGTAACTGTATTTTTTTTTGCAAACTACTTTTGATTTGAACATATTTTCTATCTATTTTAATTGGTAATTGGATGTCAGATTTTACATGGTAACATAGTGCGGATATTATATCTTTTTCCAACTATAATAATAAATCCACAATAACGCCACCAGCATTTCAGTTTGATTTTAGAACCACTCAAGTTTAACCATATTTTACAGACTTGGTTAGTCAAAGCAGGTCAAGGAGTGGAACCCATGTCAACGGTCTTTGTAACAGAATCATATGACATTCACATGGTACACTCCATTGCTGCTACGAAACACTGTAACATGTCAGCCAAATGTTTAAGAGCGCTAGTTAGGAAAAATTAAGCTGATTAGCTTAGTATATACACAAAAATATTTGCTTGTAACAATATTATCTTAATTCCACTTTAATAAAATATAGTGTTTCTCTCCCTATAGCAAGAGCTCTCTTGGTTGTTCAAACTTTTCTTTAGAGGCCTCAAATTATCAAGGGATAATTCCAAAAAATCTTGGTTGTTAGGATATTTTATATTTCTTATTGTGGGCTTACATATTTAATAACAATTATATTATGGGCTATCTATTTTAATAGGGCCAAATAAGTGATCTATTAATTGGGCTCTAGAAATATCTAATGGGTATGGGCTTAAATGTGTAGAAACCTAATACTAATAGAATTAGGGTTAATGGGAACCTAATTAGGTTAGTATATAAAGAACATTATAAAGGGTTATGGTCCCCAAGTCAAATCACAACAAAATTTTGCTCTCTTTCTCCTTCCCCATTCAAGAAGAAAACTACAGAGTAATTAAGGAGATTTGACTGTGGAAGATCCAATCCCACTCAAGATTATCAACATGGATTCAGGTATGTTTTCTCTACAATTATTCTTAATAATTTAATATGAGTTTCTAGATTATGGTATAGGTTTATACCTATTAAAGTTTATCCAACAAGTGGTATCAGAGCCTACTCATGTTAAGTCATCGAGATATTAATTGGTTTGATTATTGATGTTGTCGTGGAAGTATGAAGATATATATATATATATATATATATGTAATATATTTTCGTGCTAATTTTCGTGCCCGATTCAGATTATTAAAAGAAGAATATACTTTACTGGATGAAGTTTTGCGTTAAAAAATATATATATATATAGTTTATTAATGCTTTGGTTCGTCGTCAATTTTTCGTGATCTGACATCGGTGCAAAACTTCTGCGCATAGTAATTTGTGTCAAGGTTACAGATTTTGCACTTAATAGTTGTCTTCTTTGTACTGGATTCTATAATATTAAAGTAAGAATATATATATTTTAATAATTGAACTAAAATATATATATATTTTTTCATGGATTCAGATAAATTTGGCAAGTTATCTCTCTGTGTGCAGTGCATTGTTGTCTTGTATAACGTGACAATCAAATTCTAATGTGTGCAGTGCATTGTCTGCCGTATGTTATATATATATATATAATGAATGCTGCGACTTTTGTTTTGTTTTGGTTTTCCTTTTCCATGTATAATCAGGATTTCGTGTGTATTCTGTTTTGTTTTGTTTTGTGTTTTATACTTTTGGACTGCGTACCATATGGATTCAGATATATATATTTACTTTATTAAATTGAGGATTCAATTAAAAGAAAAATATATATATTTAATAAATATATAGTCTGATATTTTAAAATAAATTGAATTGAAATTATATGTTGCCAAAGTAACCTCTATAATATAAATTTATTTATTTTGAAATATTAAGATGTGTGTGTCTATTATTTATGTGAATAATGACTGGCCCAAAGGAAGGTTATTATTTGACCAAATAATAGGCATACCTGTGGTAATAAATATGTGATGATTATTAGGTTTTCCATGTGAGTAATAAGTCGATCCAAAGAAAGGCTTACTACTTGACGGGATTAATTGTCAATATTTGATTACTACACGGAGAGTATCACTTACAGTTGATATTTCTGTCCAAAGACTAAATGTCAATGTTGTGTTAGGTATCTTGTTTTAGGGCCCACCATTATGGGAATCGTTTAATCATGTCATGTATGAATTTATTAATTGATATATATATATATATATTTTTTGTGTTATGACATGATTATTGATTGTGAGCCTGTATTTGATTTTGTTCTCGATTCAGTTACTTCTGCTTCAACAATATCTGCCAATATTAATTCCATTCCTGTGCTTAATGGCACGAATTTCAAGAATTGGAAAGAGAACGTTATGATTGTTCTCGGTTGCATGGATCTTGACCTTGCGCTTCGGGAAGAACAGCCTGCTTCTCTTAATGATAATAGTTCCGCTGATGAAAAGGCGAGAATGGAGAAGTGGGACCGTTCTAATCGCATGAGTCTTATGATCATGAAACGTTCCATTCCAGAAACTTTTAGGGGCTCTATGTCCGAAGAGGAAAGTGCTAAGAAGTTCCTTGAGGAAATAAAACAACATTTTGCGAAAAACGAAAAGGTTGAAACAAGTACCCATTTGGCAAAACTTGTTTCAATGAAGTATAATGGAAAAGGGAACATAAGGGAGTACATCATGGAGATGTCTCATATCGCTTCCAAACTAAAGGCACTAAAGTTACAACTGTCTGAGGATTTGCTGGTGCACTTAGTTTTGATTTCTCTTCCTGCACAATACAGTCAGTTTAAAGTGAGTTACAACACTCAGAAGGACAAATGGACTCTTAACGAGCTCATATCTCACTGTGTGCAAGAAGAGGAAAGATTGAAGCGAGAAGGTGTTGAAAGTGCTAACTTAGCAACTATCTCTAAGGACAAGAAAAGGAAAAGAGGAAAAGAAGCTGCAGTTGGGACATCACAGCATAAGGTGCAAAAGAAACAGGATGAAAAGTTTACCTGTTACTTTTGCAAGAAAGCTGGACACATAAAGAAAGAATGTCCCAAATACGCCAACTGGCGTGTCAAGAAAGGTATGCTTCTCAATCTAGTTTGTTCTGAAGTTAATTTAGCTTCTGTACCTAAACACACTTGGTGGATAGATTCTGGTGCTACTACTCACATAAGTGTGTCTATGCAGGGTTGCCTGTGGAGCCGGAAGCCAAGTGATGTTGAAAGATTCATCTATGTGGGCGATGGCAAAACAGTTCCAGTAAAGGCTATAGGAACTTTTAGGTTATTATTAAAGACTGGTCAATTTTTGAATTTGGAAGAGACTTATGTAGTACCGTCTTTTAGACGGAATTTGGTTTCAATTTCTGTTTTGGACAAATTTGGTTATTCTTGTTCATTTGGAAATAATAAATTTAGTCTTTTTCAAGATTCTAATCTTATTGGTACCGGTTCTTTATCTTTACTTGATAACCTATATTTGTTGGATACTATTGCCTCAATTAATGAAACCTTGCATATAAATTCACGAGGTACAAAACGAAAATTAACTGACAGGGATTCCGCCACATTATGGCACAAGCGTTTAGGTCATATCTCTAAACAGAGAATTCAGAGGCTTGTGTCAGATGGAATTCTTGATTCCCTTAATTTGACAGATTTCGAAGTCTGTATTGAATGTATTAAAGGGAAACAGACAAACATTAAGAAATTAGGTGCCAACAGGTGTTCTGATGTCTTAGAACTAATTCATACTGATATTTGTGGACCATTTCCTACAGCCTCTTGGAATGGTCAACAGTATTTTATTACGTTCATAGACGACTATTCAAGATATGGGTACCTATATTTAATACATGAGAAGTCTCAAGCCCTGGATGTATTTAAGGCTTTCAAAATTGAAGTTGAAAATCAACTTTGTAAGAAAATTAAAGCTGTTAAATCTGACCGTGGTGGTGAATACTATGGTAGATATGACGGATCTGGTGAACAACGTCCAGGACCTTTTGCTAAATTCCTAGAGGAATGCGGTATCGTCCCGCAATACACAATGCCAGGCAAACCTAGCATGAATGGTGTTGCTGAAAGACGAAACAGAACGCTTAAGGACATGGTAAGAAGTATGATCAATCATTCTTCTTTACCAGAATCCCTCTGGGGAGAAGCACTAAAGACTGCAGCATATATCCTTAACAGGGTTCCGAGCAAAGCGGTAGCTAAAACCCCTTATGAATTATGGACAGGCAAGAAACCTAGT
This sequence comes from Dimocarpus longan, assembly GCA_022984855.1. Classification (NCBI taxonomy): domain Eukaryota; kingdom Viridiplantae; phylum Streptophyta; class Magnoliopsida; order Sapindales; family Sapindaceae; genus Dimocarpus; species Dimocarpus longan. The sequence continues at coordinate 9,619,892 of CM041023.1, read as the reverse complement.
ATTAAACATTTACACATTTGGGGTTGTCCAGCTGAGGCAAGGCCTTACAGGCCAAATGAAAAGAAACTGGACTCAAGAACTGTAAGTTGCTACTTTGTTGGGTACTCTGAACGGTCAAGGGGTTTCAAGTTTTATGATCCCACTACTAGATCATTTTTTGAGACGGGAAATGCGAGATTTCTTGAGGAAGTTGAGTTTGTGGGGGGAGATAAAGTGAAAGACATTGTCTTTGAAGAGAAATTTGTTTCTCTTCCTACTATTGCTATTAATAATGATCAGGCTTCTATCCCTGACATTATTCAAAATGCAAATCCAGAATTTCAAGACAATGTAGAAGAGCTCCCTGTGCAAAATGAAGAAATTATACCTGAAGTGCAAACTCAACAACCTCAAGAGGATATGCCATTGAGACGATCCATTAGAGAAAGGAGAAATGCGATTCCGGATGACTATGTCGTTTATCTCCAAGAACATGAGGTTGATGTAGGAATGATGGAAGATGATCCAATCAACTTTCATCAAGCCAAACAAAGTTCTAATTCTCAAAAGTGGATTGATGCCATGAATGATGAGATGAATTCCATGAAGAACAATGACGTTTGGGATCTCGTCGAATTGCCTGAAGGTGCGAAACCTATTGGTTGCAAATGGATATTTAAGACCAAAAAGGATTCAAAAGGCAATGTTGAGAGATATAAGGCTCGTCTAGTTGCCAAGGGTTTCACTCAAAAGGAAGACATTGATTATAAAGAGACTTTCTCTCCGGTTTCTACGAAAGACTCTTTTAGGATTATAATGGCACTTGTGGCTCATTTTGATTTAGAGCTACATCAGATGGATGTAAAGACTGCGTTTCTCAATGGTGACATTGACGAAACAATATATATGATGCAACCAGAAAACTTTGTATCCGGTGATTCAAAGAAAATGGTTTGTAAATTGAAGAAATCCATCTATGGTCTCAAACAGGCTTCCCGTCAATGGTATCACAAATTTCATCAAGTTATTATCTCATATGGGTTTGAGGTAAATAAAGTTGAAGATTGTGTATATCATAAGTTCAGTGGGAGTAAATACATATTTCTGGTGTTATATGTCGATGACATACTACTTGCTAGTAGCGATATAGGCTTACTGCACGAAACCAAGAGATTTCTGACAAAGAATTTTGACATGAAAGATCTTGGGGACGCCTCTTTTGTATTAGGCATACAGATACAACGAGATCGCTCTCGAGGTATCCTTGGGTTATCACAAAAGAGCTATATCGAAAAAGTCCTTGATAGATTCGGCATGAAAGATTGTGCACCAGGAGATACCCCTGTAGCTAAAGGAGACAAGTTTAGTCTCAATCAGTGCCCCAAAAATGAGTTGGAACGAAAAGAAATGCAAAAGATTCCTTATGCATCGGCTATAGGAAGTCTGATGTATGCTCAAGTATGCACGCGTCCAGATATTGCGTTCATAGTGGGAATGTTGGGCAGATATTTAAGTAACCCAGGGATGGATCATTGGAAAGCAGCCAAAAGGGTTATGCGTTATCTACAGAGAACAAAAGATCACATGCTCACATATCGGAGATCAGAACATTTAGAGATCATTGGGTATTCTGATTCCGATTTTGCTGGATGCCAAGATAGTAAAAGATCCACGTCGGGCTATATTTACCTGCTAGCTGGTGGAGCTATTTCCTGGAAAAGTGCTAAGCAGACACTCATAGCTTCTTCCACCATGGCAGCTGAGTTCATAGCCTGTTATGAGGCATCTAATCATGGGATATGGCTGCGAAATTTTGTCACAGGGCTGCAAGTTATGGATTCTATTGAAAGACCATTAAAGATATATTGTGACAATAATTCAGCTGTGCTTTATTCCAACAACAATAGAAGCTCTATGAAGTCTAAGCACATAGACATCAAGTTTCTTGTTGTTAAAGAAAGAGTTCAGAGTCGTCAGGTGACTATAGAACATATTAGGACAAACTCCATGATTGCGGATCCGCTTACTAAGGGATTACCACCCAAGGTCTTTCATGAGCACACTGCTCATATGGGTGTTATTTTAGTTGATGATGTGCATGTTTAGTGGGAGTTAGTATTTTGATGTTCTGTGTAATAAACATATTTTATATTTATTTTCTGCAGAATAAAGTATATGGTTCAGTTATAAACTCTGAATGTTATTTGTGTTTGATCTCATTAAAGATTAAAGTAGGACCAGTTGGAAATAGGCATGTTTGAGATCACATTGCATGTAATTTCCATGCTACGCATCTATACTCGATCTATGTCATTGAATATATTGGTATGGTGACCATTGATGGGTCTAGTTACGAATAAATGTAACAAAGGTCGCTTTGATCTCATACTAATATAGTAGATGGACCAGATTGTAACTAAAGAGATATTTCAAGACGGATAGCTTTTCAGTGCGCACTTAAGATTATAGATAATATAATTGTCTCAAGAAACATATGTAGCCCAAGTGGGAGATTGTTAGGATATTTTATATTTCTTATTGTGGGCTTACATATTTAATAACAATTATATTATGGGCTATCTATTTTAATAGGGCCAAATAAGTGATCTATTAATTGGGCTCTAGAAATATCTAATGGGTATGGGCTTAAATGTGTAGAAACCTAATACTAATAGAATTAGGGTTAATGGGAACCTAATTAGGTTAGTATATAAAGAACATTATAAAGGGTTATGGTCCCCAAGTCAAATCACAACAAAATTTTGCTCTCTTTCTCCTTCCCCATTCAAGAAGAAAACTACAGAGTAATTAAGGAGATTTGACTGTGGAAGATCCAATCCCACTCAAGATTATCAACATGGATTCAGGTATGTTTTCTCTACAATTATTCTTAATGATTTAATATGAGTTTCTAGATTATGGTATAGGTTTATACCTATTAAAGTTTATCCAACAACTTGCACTTAGAATTAACTTCAACAGGAGAGAACACTAAAATAAGCAACAAAAAATATTAACGTACGTCATGTATCCCTCCACCTAAAGAAAAGGAAAAAGAATTTAATGCAAAAATATACTTCATAAGTAAGGCATGAATACGTTTATCTCAAAAAAGGAAAAAAGAAAATAAAAGAAAAAAAATCATTCTTCACAACATCGCTCAAAAACTTTCACAAATCTTTAATAATCCAACCAAAATCTGACACGGGTGTTATTCCAGACAAGATAAAGTTGCTCTAAAAATCACCAGCAATGGAAGGGGATTAATAATTTTCGAGCTTACAATTTATGGAAATTTCATCAGGAACCATGATAAATATTGTAACTGTATTTTTTTTTGCAAACTACTTTTGATTTGAACATATTTTCTATCTATTTTAATTGGTAATTGGATGTCAGATTTTACATGGTAACATAGTGCGGATATTATATCTTTTTCCAACTATAATAATAAATCCACAATAACGCCACCAGCATTTCAGTTTGATTTTAGAACCACTCAAGTTTAACCATATTTTACAGACTTGGTTAGTCAAAGCAGGTCAAGGAGTGGAACCCATGTCAACGGTCTTTGTAACAGAATCATATGACATTCACATGGTACACTCCATTGCTGCTACGAAACACTGTAACATGTCAGCCAAATGTTTAAGAGCGCTAGTTAGGAAAAATTAAGCTGATTAGCTTAGTATATACACAAAAATATTTGCTTGTAACAATATTATCTTAATTCCACTTTAATAAAATATAGTGTTTCTCTTCCTATAGCAAGAGCTCTCTTGGTTGTTCAAACTTTTCTTTAGAGGCCTCAAATTATCAAGGGATAATTCCAAAAAATCTATTGTAGTTTGAAAAAATGTTCATTTTATCACATATGATTTTATTTTTATCCAAAATCCTCCCTGTTGTTGGTAAATTAACAAAAAAATGTTAATTTTACCACATTTACTTTCACCATCAATCTATAACTACTAGAGGTATTGTCGTTATTTCACATGCCTCCAGGGGGTAATTTGAGTGTTTTTATTAACGTAAAGGAAGATTTTTAATAAAAATAAAATCATAAGTGGTAAAATGGATACTTTTGTTAACTACAATAAGTTTTTTGGGATTATTCGAATTATCAATTCTTTAACCAATGTGTTCTATGTAACTAGAAGCCCACAAATAAAGCCAAAATTCAAGAGTGAAAACGGAAATTGAATATGGCAGACAACTATTTGCGGATTAATTGTGGTTTCTTTTTATATCTTTTTTCTTATTTTTGTAGCGATTATACTTTTAAGTAGTGTTCCTCAAATATATATATATATATATTGTTATAAAATATGGCCTAAAAGCAATGAATATAGAACAATAATCAAATAAGAGAGAACAAGGAAAAGTAAAAGAGAAAGAGAGAAAATAATTCAATTGATGTGTATTTTCAATGGTTACAATATAGGCCTATTTATAGGCAAATGGGAGAATCATTTCCATAATTGAATATCAACAAATAAGGTAAAGAATATTATCAAAAAGGAAGTGGTGTTAAGACCATATATTTATAACACTCCTCGTTGGACGTACACCACTTGATAAAACTCTTCGAGATTCTTGGACGTGCCAAAATACTGTCTCATTAAAAACCTTACCAGTAAAACCCAGTGGGACAAAACCTGGTTAAGGGAAAAAGAGTGTAGTGCACATATGTCCAAAGAAGATTCTCCCCCTGAAAATTATACAACTATCACTCTTGTAGTTTGTGAAGTCGACGCATACCAATATCATGTACCATTTTCTTGAAATTTGATGTCGGTAAAGACTTAGTAAATAAATCTGCAAGATTATTTGTAGAACGTATCTGTTTGACATCAATTTGTCGACTTTCTTGGAGTTCATGAGTGTAAAAAAATTTTGGTGATATATGCTTCGTTCTGTCTCCTTTGATGTATCCTCCTTTAATTTGTGTAATGCAAGCAGCATTAGCTTCATATATCACTGTTGGTGAATTTGTAACCGGAGGCAATTGACAAGTACTTTGGATGTGTTGAATAACAGACCTCAACCATACACATTCTCTACTTGCTTTATGAAGTGCAAAGATCTCAGAATGATTGGATGATGTGGCAACAAGAGTTTGCTTGGTAGAGCGCCATGAAATTGCTGTGTCATTATATGTGAAAACATATCCAGTTTGTGAATGTGATTTATGAGGATCAGAGAGATAACCAGCATCAGCATAACCAATGAGACCAGGACCATTTGTTGTCCTTGAATAGAATAAACCCAAGTCTGTAGTTCCTCGAAGATATCGAAAAATATGTTTGATTCCGTTCCAGTGTCTTCGAGTTGGTGCAGAACTAAACCTTGCCAAAAGATTTATCGAAAATGGAATACCTGGTCTCGTGCATTGTGCCAAATATAATAAGGCACCAATGGTATTCAGATACGGTACTTCTGGACCAAGTATCTATTTCACCATCATCTTTCGGTCGAAATGGATCTTTCTTTGGGTACAAAGACCGGACAACCATAGGAGCACTTAAGGGATGAGCCTTATCCATGTTGAATCTTTTTAGGATTTTTTCAACATAGGCCGATTGATGGACTAGCATTCCCTTTTATTTGTGCTCGATTTCCAGGTCGAGACAATATTTTGTTTTCCCAAATCTTTCATCTCAAATTCTCTTTTCAAATATTCAGTAGTTTTTGAGAACTCTTTCGGAGTTCCAATTAAATTTATGTCATCGACATGTACTGCTATAATTGCAAATCCAAATTCTGATTTCTTTATGAATACACATGGATATATAAATCATTAATATATCCTTCTTTTGAGAAATATTGACTAAGACGATTATATGACATCCATCTGGATTGCTTTAAGCCATATAAAGATCATTGTAACTTTATTAAAAACAAGTTACGAGAATTTGATTTATATGTTTCAGGCATTTTAAATCCTTTAGGGATTATATTGGTATTTAATGACCCATATAAATATGTCATTACCACATCCATAATTTGGAAATTGCCAAACTAATTAAAAATCAAAACGTAATTGTATCCATCACAGATGAATACGTTTCATCATAATCAATACCAAGTCTTTATGAGAAACTCTGTGCTACGAGTCGTGCTTACGACTTCATTGTTCTCATTACGTTTTCGAACAAATACCCATTTATACCCAACGAGTTTGACATCTTTAGGTGTCTGGACTATTGGTCCAAATATTTCACGTTTGGCTAATAAAGTCAACTCTGTTTGAATTACTTCATTCCACTTAGGCCAATCATGCCTTTGTTGACATTTAGTGATACTGTATGGTTCATGATCATGACTCCACAATTCTCCAAGGAAATTTTTTTTCCAAGATTTTGTATCTCTTCAGGAGATTGTATCACTTCTGGGGCACTAGCCTCTACAAGGGCTGTTAATTCTCATCATATGAAATTAACTATGAGACAATTTATTTTCACATTATCAATGTTAGGTTTCTGCAGTAAACCTTTGAGATATAATTATATCTCACTGTCTCAATTTTCATATGAGTAATTATTTCGATCAAAACATATGATGTCTTCAAACATCCAATAAGTATAGCTCTGCTTTTGTTTTGATCAATAACTTTTATGTCGACATTTTTCCACAATATATTATTCAATATCCTCACCATTTTTCTGTAATATGCAGAGCAATAAGATCTTAATTTTCTTTAAGTTTTCAGTATACATGCCTCTTAAGGGGCTACTGTAAACTTTCACATATTCTTATAACAAACTATATAGTTTGCGCACATGGACTTTTCCATATGTAATTAAGATCTCTTTTGAGCTTTATAGGGGGAGATTTAAAGAGTTATATCTCTTCAAAAACATTTAACTCTTCAGGAGTTATATGATGAGGATCATACATAGCTCGAGCGTGATCTTTAAAATGATCATGATATTTTATTATTCACTTCAGGGAATAATAACTTTACAAAACGAATGATTTATTTGTTGCCATTTACGTAAATTGTTCTTCAAGAACAATCACCCGGGTTAATATATTGGCAATGAGTATAAAATCATTCGGCTATACAATTTTCAAGTAAACGATTATTTGAACTTCAAGTTCATATGACTTATACAATAATCGTCATAATGAATGATGCATGCCAATTATAATTTCACGTCGTTAAATTTTCTAATTCTTTTTCTCCCCCTAACGACGGAAAAATTTATTTATTGGCATCATAAATTTATTTGCATCATCATAATGTCCTTCTGGGACTATACTGTCTTACTATCCTTCAGGGATATATTAGACTATCATATTATTCTTCAATGACTAAAATGTCACATAGTGTCCTTCAGGGACCAAACACATAGTGTCATTCAGAGACATTTATTAAATAAGAATCTTCAAATTCTATAATGATAGTCATCGTAAAATATGCTTCTGGCATATGATAGTATGAATTCCACTTCAGGTGGATAAAATTTATATGATCATCAAGACTTTACTGACCATAATCATCGGCATAACTATCAGATGATTTAACATTCACTTCAGGGAATGATATTAATCAATTTAGCCATGGGAGATAAATGATTTTTCACCTCATAATCATTAACATTGCTACTTCAGGAGCAATTTTGAAGTACAAATTATTTCAATCATCTGACTTCATTTATTTCACCAAAATATATAAATCGTAATCATAGCGAATTAATGAACAATTTCTCAAAATACAATTACGACGAATTGTAACAAATATTTAATAATCAAATAAGATATAAGAAAATATATGTCATGTACCTTATTTTGCATCTTACTTTGAGGAGCGAAAATAACACGATCTTGATCATCGCCTCTATCTCGGTGAATTGAAATTTATGAGCAGAAAATATAATACTTTAACGTATTTATGAATATAAATTTCACGATTTATATCCTGAAATCATGAACAAAAGTTAGCATAAAAGATCTTCAAGTTTCTACTCAACTTCGATGAGGAGACATATTTTCAAATCTACATACTTGAGTTCGAGACGGGCTCTTTTCGTATCAAATTCGAATTGATTTTTCTCAATTTTTTTTTTCATTCACAATTTTGAAACTTCTGGTTCCAAAATCTAGATTATAATCTACAATTGAAGTAAGGATCTGAAACTTCAAGTTTTAAGATCCAAATAAAATTGAGAATAAATTTATTTAGAATCTGAAACTTCTGGTTCAGATTTAGAATACAAAAATTCGGATTCAAATCGTTTATCGAGAATCCAATCAATTAAAGCGAATTTGATGGAACCATTATGTCTTCGATATGATCCATGGTTCCTTTTTGAGGTAGCATTGGTTTCTTGCAATGCTGAGGAACCAGTCAGTCATAGCTCATGATTTTTCAATCACAACTCATTATTTTGTTCTGCAACTAAAAGACATGATATTAGCTCAGAATATTTTGTAAACCGACGCTCTCGATATTGCTGCTGCAGGAGCACATTCGAGGCATGAAATGTAGAGAAAATTTTCTCTAATAAATCTATATCGGTTAATTTTTCACCACATAACTCAAGCTCTGAAGTGATGTCAAAAAGAGCAGTATTATAATTGACAACAGACTTATAATCTTGTAGTCTCAAGTAATGCCAATTGTATTGAGCTCTAGGGAGAACAACAGTCTTTAAATGATCATATCGATCTTTCAAATTTTTCTACAAAGTCAACGGATTTTTCACCGTGAGATACTGAGTTTTCAAACTCTCATGCAAATGGTGGCGGATAAAAATCATCGCCGTAGCCTTATCTTGGGCAGTTACTGTATTGTTCTCTTTAATAGTATCAACCAAATTCATTGATTGTAACTTCAACTCAATATCAAGAATCCATGATTGATAATTTTTTCCAGTAATGTCAAGCACATTGAATTCAGGTTTGGTGGAATTCGACATATCCAAAATGCTAAAGAGATAAAAACAATATATAATTAATATTGATGTGAATAATAAAAGAAATAATATAGATTAATTCCACAATTCATACATGATGTTAGAAATATATATATGAGTTCATAGCCATAAATTAAACAAACGAATGTCAGAGAAGAATAGGGAAAAATTATTTCGATTGTGTATGGTATGAAACGATATAAATAACAATTCAAATATTGCATATCCCATCATGACAATTTTTGATAAAATAAGAATATTAAATCAATGCATATTTCAATGGTAGGTAATAGTTAATGAATGAGATTAAAATATAAAATATTTCCTATTTTTCATAGACATATATAAATACATATGCTACAATATATTATTTGAATGTAAAAACTTCTGGTTTTAGATCATTATAGAAAATTTTAGAACTTCTGGTTCTAAAATATCTCGGAAACTTCAGGTTCCAAGAATTATATATATTCACACCATAAGAAATATAACAAAAATCAAATAAAAGCAAGAATGATAATACTACTTCAAATAATACATTATAGTAACAGAATTATTTGAATAAAATAGTAGAAAGTAGATCATATGAATGAAATCTCTCATACTATATTATTTGAATCAGATAGTAGAAAGTAAATCATATAAATGAAGTCTCTCATACTATGTTATTTGAATCAGATAGTAGAAAGTAGATCATATGAATGAAATCTCTCATACTATATTATTTGAATCAGATAGTAGGAAGTAGATCATATGAATGAAATCTCCCATATTATGTTATTTGAATCAGATAGTAGGAAGTAGATCATATGAATGAAATCTCTCATACTAGACTCGTGCTGATAACGTGTTATAAAATATGGCCTAAAAGCAATGAATATAGAACAATAATCAAATAAGAGAGAACAAGGAAAAGTAGAAGAGAAAGAGAGAAAATAATTCAATTGATGTGTATTTTCAATGGTTACAATATAGGCCTATTTATAGGCAAATGGGAGAATCATTTCCATAATTGAATATCAACAAATAAGGTAAAGAATATTATCAAAAAGGAAGTGGTGTTAAGACCATATATTTATAACATATATATATATTTCATTTTTCCAATAATTTCCACTCGATCCTATAAACTCTAAGGGAAAATAAATGATATATAACCCAAACATAAATCATTATATTTGAAAAACTTAAACTACAAGTATATATAAGAAAACAAATTACCAAACAATTTCATTTGCACACTACAACAAAAATGGTATTTTCTGAGGGCTAAACATCGTCAAAATTGATTAATAACCATCAAAAATAATTTTTTTGACAGCAATAAGCTGTCGAAGGTCATCATAAATACCATCGCTAGAAACACATATTTACTGACATGCTGTCAAAATAGCTGTTATTTACGACGACATAGGTTGTCTAAAAAAATAATCAATTGTTAATTATAGTTTTTGCAAGTGATGAACAAATTTTTTTCTAATAGGTACAATTGTCAGAATAATGTTATTTATAACAGCATTGGTTGTTAGAAAAATGATACAACAATTGGTGATAATTAATGAAAAATATTTTTTTGATAGATGAAAGCTATCAGAAATAGTCTGTTATTTAAGGTTGTGACCCTAAAAAATGATGTTCATTGGTGTCAGAAATATGTTTTTAGGAGGGGTTGTTATCATAAATATTGATATTTTTTGAACCTAATAATCTTTTTTTTTCAATAATCTAGTAATTATTTATTTAAAAAAATCTAATCAATTCAACAAATTGATAAAATGTAAGTCTAACATACTAAAATCATAACAAAATATCCATAAAGTCATGCTACATATTCAATCTAAAATAAGCATACGAAAGCAAAGTGTGTCCATATCTTGGTTACTTACATCACAGTGCATAAAAGTTGATAATAGTGTATAAACAAAATGTCTTCTCCCTTGTCAAATATACTTCATGCTTGTCTACCAATTACTATTCTCCATATCTTCATCTAATTGTTCACCAAGTGCATGATTTGATTGTTCCACATTTTCATTTGCTGAAATATTGGCCTATATGACAAAAAAAAAAAAAAAAAAGGGAGGAAAAAAGTAGTAGGAAAATGTCATAAATCAGAATACAATATAAATACAAGTTAATTTATGTTCCTCAACTATATGTAAACATAAATCATATTAACCAATTAAGCAATAAATACATATTTTGAACAACTTATCATTTGTAGTTTGTACACGAATATATATATGTATGTATGTATGTACGTATGTGTGTATGTATTAGTAACTTCTAGAACTCCTATTGAAATCAAAAGATAAAATTGAGTTTAAACAAAGTCATACCATAAGAGGAGGTACTTGTGCTTGAGAGTTGGACAACATAGAGGTCACTAGCTAGCTCTCTCAATTGTTGCAACTCTTCATTCATACTTTTCATCTTCAACTCTAACTCCTCTGTTTTATCAACACGAGCACGTTTACTACTTCCTTCATCACTAGATGAGCCATAGACATCTTTAGCTTTGATGCCCGTACCCATACCAAGAATACGCCCATGAGAAGGTTTTCCAACTATTTCACTATACACTTCCCATTCATCCACTTCAGAGCCTTCATTTCTAGCATTTTTTACCTTGGTTTCCATTTGTTTCTACATTAGAATTACACATGATATGCAAACAATCTTAAAAAAAAAAATTAAACAATTTACGTACACGCGCACACACACATATATATGTAAAAGTACTATACATACATATAGTTCTTCTGCTTTCTCATGAGTCCATATTTCTGTTCTTTCTAACGTAAAACTTTTTAAAACACTCAATTGGATTAGGTTCTTTCCCAATTTGTTCCATCAACAAAATAAAATATAATAAACTCTAAATAAAGATGTATGAAAATTAGTAATTTACCAAATATGTATTAACAATATTTTTCTCACCTAAATCAGCTTATACTTGTGTATTATTTGTTAGAATTATAAGAGTTTATAATCATTTCCAATAGTTTCATATTCCAAATCTATCACTCATCTGCCTCTTTATTGTCCACCATACCAATAACCTCAAGCAACATTGCTTTTTATACAAAAATATAGAAATCCTCATCACATCATCATCATAAACTTCAAAGGAAAAAAAATTTCAACTCAGATTAGGTCCACCAAGGTAGCAACAATTAAATTTATAGAAGAAATTAGAAAGTATTTAACTTAAAATAACATTTTTACAATTGGTTTTTCCCCAAGTATAATAGCCAACCAATCACCAAATGTTCGGATCCTTTGTAGCAATTGGAAACATATCTAAACAATTCTATCTTACCTGTTCACATTTGTATTTTGCAATGGAAACCGAACTTGCTGTGTGATACATGTCCTCACCTTTGTTATTGTTCTTATTTCTTGTGCTTTTGTCCTACATATACCACTTCAAAAATAATTAATTAGCTAAGAACAAAAGAAAAAGATTTTTTTTTTTGTTTGCATGCATATTACTTGCCACTCTTGTGTCATCCATTTGTCCACCATTGCCATCTATACAGGTGGGGGTAAATTATATGAACAATTCTTTTTTACAATCTGCAGCAGATGAATATTTCTTAAAAATGCGATCTCTCAATTGAAACATCTATTTTAAATACCCATTTTGAACTGTTCTATGGACTGCAGCCTAAGCTTTTCTTCTGTACATGTACAAGCAAATTGAGCCTCTTTGAAGCGTGCAAATAATATTTCAAATTCTTCCTTTGGATATTCAGTAAATCTTATCCAATGTCCTATAAGGCACTGGTAGAATATGATAGAAATTTGTCTAACCACTTGAGGTGTGACTATCCTGAGAAGTTAGACCATATAAATTATGTTACAAGTGTTTTAAATATTCAAATAAAGTTGCAAGAAATATAAATATGGGAGAGAATTGTACTCGTATTGTTTAACAAGAAAACAATATGCAAAATACTTCAAAAGTCTTGCTTTATTCTTACTTCAATAAAGCAACATTTATATAAAACTTACATAATCAATACTAAGCAGATTCAACACATTCTATTAAGTTTTCATTTGCAAATAGAAATTATTCAAATAAATAGTTAGATAAGATAAGAATTAAGAGAGTAAATACCTTCCTTGATAAATTTTTACTTCCAAACCATGTCCTACAATCACACCTTTGGCTTTTCCTCGACCATTTGAATTTAATATACATACAAGTTAAATTTGCAACATTTTCAAATTATTAGTACTTCACATATACAAATTAATTAAAAAAAAAAAAATTACTGACATTACCTTCTGACTCTAGATTATGAGCAGATTCAGCACTTGAACCTAACACATTGAGATATGGAATATATTACATATCCATTTCTTTTTTAATAAAAAGAAATTTCAGTTAACATAAATCTATAAGTTTATTATTTATTACATCTTCATTAGAAGACAGAGCTGATTCATTTGAAGGTAAAAGTTGTGGGTTGGAAATGCGTGCTTCCTTATTGGAGCCTGAAGATGGTGAAATATGAACTCGAGATGTTGAACTTGTGTTATGTTTTTGTTGTAACAATGAATCAACAACATTCTTTTGAGCTTTACCCTTCATTTTTTGGACTATGCTCACCTGTTAATTAAATTAGATATCAATATCAAAAATGCGAAATAACTTCTAGTAAAATATCAGCATATAAATAATAATATTAAAGAAATAATAACTGAGATAGAACTATACATAAAATAATTTTATGTACAAGTTGCATACAAATATTGGCTATAGTTCAAAACGAGTTTGAATTCAATATGGACAATTGACAAAGTACTAAATATGTAAAGAGAGACTACTAGCATACGTGTGATCCACCATATAACAACCCAAGTCTATTACATCATCATTGTTGGTTAGTGTGTGTTACTATATTGCATTTTATCTTCTTGATATGGATCTCCTTCACATAGAAGCATATCATAATATTTTTGGGCTTGATGTCAACTACGACACTCCATGTGGAATCTTTGATCCCTCTCACATAAAACACTTGAATTGCTTGGGATGCTAGCATAAAATGTTGTTGAGTATTTAATCTTGTTGTATTAATAAACATATTGTCATAACGATCTCTCTTAAACCCAATTCCTTCTCTAGCAGTATCAAACCAATCACAATTGAACAATAAAATTCTATTTCTTTCTATATAATAAAGTTCAACAACATCTTTTAAAATTCCATAATAAGGCCAGGGGCGAACCCACCATTGGGCCAGGGGCGACACGTGCCCCCCCTTAATTTAAAAAAAAATATATTTAATTTACTTTGCAGGCAAAAAAAGATAAAAGAAGAAAACTAAGCTTACTGTTGCAATCTGCAGATAGCAAACGTGCAATAGTAAGTGTAATCCATAGATGTTGTGTAATTAATGCTTGAGCTGTCAATTTCAATTGATTTTTTTAATTTTTAATTATTATTATTATTATTTATCTTATATTATTTTATTTAAAAACTAATTTATATGTTACAAATTTGTCTGTGATGCCAACTTTTTATCCAAATTCCATGCTTTATTTCTTTTTTTTTAATTGTTCATTATTTTTATTTAATTATTTTTTTCCTATTTCTAATGGAATTAATTTCCTTTCTTATTTATTACTTTTATTAAACCTAGTTTTCCTACTTCTAATATTTTTCCTACTCCTAATTAATTTATAGTTTCCTTTTTTAATTTTTTTTTAATTATCTCCTATATAAGTTCTATTTATTTCTACTTTTTATGTGCTATACAAAATTCATTAATAATTTACAAGTTTAATAAATAATTTTTTTTTCTCTTCATCTATTTTTGAGTTCTCTTTATTTTCACTTTGACATCTCGTAACTTACCAGGTTAGTCTCCTAAATTTATAGCTTCTCTTTATTTTGACTTCTCTTTATTTTCATGGGCTCTAATATTGAATTCTCAAAATTAAATGACCTTACAGATTTGACACAAAAGATGGTTGCGAAAAAATAAGATAAAGTTTTTTAATTGGTTTACTTGCTTTTGATATTGGCATTATTACTATTTGTTGGAACCACTACCGTTGAAAGAGCATATTCTACTATGAATATTATGAAGACTGAATTACGTAATCAAATGAGAGATCAATGGTTAAATTATAGTTTGATTGCATACGTGGAGAAAGATATTTTTGACAAAATTGATAAAGAAATTATTATGAAACGGTTTCAAGATATGAAACCTCGTCGAGGAAAATTATAATTTTATATAATTTATGTTTTTTTCCTTTTTTATTTATTTTAATAATTTCATTAGAATTTTTAAGCATAAAACTATTTGTTTTGCCTAAATATAATGTATGTTTTATTTTATTTAAACTATATAGTGTTATCAATTTTTTTTTTTTTTTACATAAAAACATTATATATTTAGTATATTTTTAATTTTCGATATTTTTATTACTTTATTCATGTGCCCCCCTGAACAAATTTTCTAGGTCCGCCACTGAGCACGCTTGCCACTTTTTTTATAATTGCAATAGTTGAGTTTTGTACTTTATCACCACGTCTTAATACTTGCACTTCTCCTAAAATTTAATAATCTTTGTACATATTATTTATAGGCGTAAAAATTGGTTATGGGGTGCCAATTGCAGCACCGATACAAATATTATTAACGAGTTATTGCAACTTGTATATATAAACAAGAAAAAAAATGGTTGAAGTATTTTAATTTAATTATCTTATAAATAAAGTGTCAAATACACTTTTATCCAAAGGCAAAAGAAAAAATTCATTTTACCCAATTTTTATGAAAATTTATTTTTTAGCCCCTCAAATAATTAGTTTTCATTCTACACCTAAGTTTATCAAACTACTCCTAAGTCAAAATTTAAAATATACAAAATTTAAACCCTGATACAAGATTTTAATAGGCAATAAAATCTACTATTGGATTTTATTGATGAGAATAAAGAAGCATTACCAAATGATCCATTGCATATTCCGATTGGGCCAATTACAATAGCAAGAGCTAAGAGGTTCAAAGAAGCGCTTAATGGATTGGTTCAAGAGATTTGGGCTGAAGTTAAAATGACAAATTCCAAAAAAGGCCCCAAAGAAGATCAATGTTTAATTAATTTAATTAAAACAATTGACGGGCCTAATTCTAGCCAATTTCTTGCCCATGAAGACTTTCCATTGTGGAGTTGATTTCTTGGCCATAAAGACTTCCAATTTTGGGTTGATTTCTTGTTTATTATGTTCAAGGCAATTAGTTGTCAATTTTATTCTTCTTTCCTTATTGTAAGAGGTTGACTTTCCTTTTTCTTTTATAGGCTTAAATGAGCTTAATTGCCTAATTAATTATTTCCTTTTGCTGCTTAGTGTTTTCAGCTATATAAATCAGTGTAACCCTAAAAGGAACTCAATTCATGATTAATAATATTTGTGAGAGTATTTTCTTTGGTTCTTCGTAGAACTTTTCGAACTTATCAGGATTTTCCTATGACATTCTTCCTAGACTTATCAATCAATTATTCCATCATTTATTGTGGTGTCTTCATCATACCAAGGTTCTTGCTTCCATATAAGCAACGACTCAAGGTTTCCATACAAATCTGATTCTAGGTGATCTTGGAACCCTACTTGATTCACGAGTTTCGTCAGTTCTTGGCGTGGTTCATATCAATTGGTATCAGAGCACGGTTTAGTCTCAGGTTTGCCTATCTTCTTTATTTTATTAAAAAATAATAATCAGAAAAAAAAAGAAAAGAAAAATCAGAAAAAAATCCAAAAAAATCCAAAAAAAAAAAGTGTGATATTGAGAATTAATTCTTACAATCTTGTTTCAATTTTACAATTTTGTTTTCCTTTTTTGAATCTCAATCCAAATTTCTTGTTACCATCAAACCCATAAAATTCAATCACACACAACATTGTATTCTTTTCTCTTTCCCTAGCCATTGAATCCAAATTTTTCTTGGTGAGTTTGGGGTGAATTGTTACTGAAAATTTTGATATTTATTTGATTAGTTTGATAAGAACCTATAGAGGATACTACGAGTGGGAAAAGGCAAGAGAGTGTGAGTGTATCAGAGGGTAAAAGCCAGATTTAATTGAGTGAAACACGAGTGGAATTGAGCGAATCATATTGTTGAGTGAAACAAGTGAGGGAGTGTAGTGAGGTCCTTTATTTTTATTTTTATTTTTTTGTATCTTTTCTAACCTGATTTTGCAAGGTCAAATATATCACACAATCAAGAAGAAAATTCAAGCAAAAACAATCAACAACCAACCATCTCGAACATACAAATGCAGGCGTTGTTGGGAGAGATGAGGTGGATGATGAGGGTAGAATTAGAGCACATACACGAAAGATTGGATAGGGTAGAAAAGAGAACACAACGGGGGCAGCCACAAAACATTCCTAATATGCATAGGAGGGATAGAATTCAACCTAAGGGAGTGAGAGATGAAGATGAGGAGTACGTTGGGGATGAGTTTGAGGAAGAAGATGATAAGGATTCGATTGCTAGCAATAGGAGGTATAGTGGTCGGAATAGATGAGTTAGGCATCGGGAAGACAACAATTTGGGTAGTATTAAGATGAAGATTCCGTCTTTTCAAGGTAGGTCAGATCCGGAAGCTTACCTTGAGTGGGAAAAGAAGATGGACTTCATTTTTTATTGTCATAACTATTCCGAAGCAAAGAAGGTAAAACTTGTTGTAATTGAATTTTCTGATTATACTGTTACGTGGTGGGATCAGCTTGTTATAAATAGGAGGCGGAATAGGGAATGTGTAATAGAGACATGGGGGGAGATGAAATCGGTGATGAGGAAGCAGTTCGTTCCAAGCCACTACTACCGGGAGTTGTACAAGAAATTGTAGGGACTTAGACAAGGGAGTCTAAGTGTGGAAGACTACTACAAGGAGATGGAGATTGCAATGATTTGGGCTAATGTAGAGGAGGATCGAGAAGCTACTATGGCCAGATTTTTGATGGGGTTAAATAAGGAGATCCATGATAGGGTGGAGTTGCAATATTACGTGGAGTTAGAGGATATGGTACACATGGCCATCAAAGTTGAGCAGCAACTTAAGAGGGAAAGTAGTACCCGGCCCAAATCAGCCCTACAAAACCTAAGTACCACACCTTGGCGATCGGGTTACCCAAAGAAAGAAGAAAACTCTTCCACTTCTAAGGCCAAATTCTAGCCAAAAACAGCCATCACTAACATGGCCTTTCAAGGTAAAATAACTCCTACATCAACTCGTTCTAGTGAAATTAAATGTTTTAAATATCAGGGAAGAGGACACATAGCTAGCCAATGTCCAAACAAGCGAGTTATGATGATCTTGGAGAGTGGTGATATTCAATCCGAAGATGAGGATGATTTAGATTATATGCCACCATTGGAGGATGTTTTCCATGGGAGACGAGGAGTTTGGAGTCGAGCATGGAGAGATGCTTGGATTAGTTACGCGACAAGCCTTGAGTTTGCAAGCTAAAGAAGAAGAAGAAGAAGAAGCGCAGCGGGAAAACATCTTTCACACTCATTGTGACGTGAAGGGCAAGGTATGTAGTATTATTATTGATAGTGGTAGTTGCACTAATGTGGCTAGCACTTCCAAGGTTGAAAAGCTAGGGCCGGTGACGCTTAAACACCCTCGTCCATACAAGCTATAATGGTTGAATGATAGTGGTGAGGTAAGGGTTACAAAACAAGTTATGGTGTTGTTCCACATTGAAAAATATGAAAATAAAGTGTTATGTGATGTGGTACTTATGCAAACAGGACACATTCTACTAGAAAGATGATGACAATTTGATCGACGTGTGCAACATAATGGCTTCACCAACAAGTACTCATTTGAGCTAAATCAACGAACAATCACTCTTGTTCCAATGACACCCAAGCAAGTTTATAAAGACCAAGTGAGATTACAAAAATTGAGTGATAAAAAGAATTTGAGTGAACAAAGGAAAATGAGTGATCACAAGAAAATGAGTGAGCAAAAGAAAGAGAATGAGGGTGAGAGCAAGGTCGAATTTGGTGAGGAGAAAAAAAGAGTGAAAGATTCGGCTAAAAAGGTAAAATTAGAGAGAAAACAAAGAAATTTCTATGCAAGAACAAGTGAGATTAAGTGAGCTTTGATTTCAAAACGGCCAATGATTGTACTCATGTACGAAGAAGCCCTTTTCAACACTAACCAACTTGATTCTTCTTTGCCTAGTATTGTGGTTTCTCTCTTGCAAGAGTTCGAGGATGTGTTTCCCGAGGAAGTATCGCATGGATTACCACCAATCCGAGAGATTGAACACCAAATAGATTTTGTCCCCAGAGCATCAATTCCAAATCGGCTAGCATATCGAAGCAATCCAGAAGAAACAAAGGAGCTGCAAAGACAAGTTGAGGAGTTGATGGAAAAAGGATACATAAGGGAAAGCATGAGTCCTTGCACAGTTTCGGTGATTTTAGTACTTAAGAAGGATGGGATATGGAGAATGTGTGTAGATTGCAGAGCTATCAACAATATAACGGTAAAGTATCGACACCCCATTCCTCGCTTAGATGACATGTTAGATGAGTTGCATATTGCCTGTGTGTTTTCAAAGATTGACCTTAAGAGCAGGTATCATCAAATACGAATGAAAGAGAGAGACGAATGGAAGACATCATTCAAAACGAAATATGGATTATATGAATGGTTAGTCATGCCATTTGGATTAACTAATGTACCTAATACTTTCATGCGTTTAATAAATCATGTGTTGCGTGCTTTCATTGGTAAATTCGTAGTTGTTTATTTTGATGATATTCTGATCTATAGCAAGAATCTACATGACCATGTCTCACATGTGCATTCAGTGTTAGATATACTTCGAAAAGAAAAGTTGTGTGCTAACCTCAAAAAGTGTACTTTCTGCACCGATAAGCTTGTTTTTCTAGGTTTTGTTGTGAGTACAAAAGGAATCGAGGTTGATGATGAGAAGATCAAGGCCATTCAAGACTGACCAACCCCCTCCAGTATAGGTAATGTGAAAAGTTTCCATGGACTTACTAGTTTTTATAGGAGATTCGTGAAAGATTTTAGCACCATCGTCGCACCACTTACCGAAGTTATCAAGAAGAACGTTGCATTCAAGTGAGGTGAAGAGCAAGAGAAGACATTTCAGCTTATCAAATACAAACTAACTAATGCTCATTTACTGGCTTTACCTGACTTTTCTAAAACGTTCAAAATCGAATGTGATGCTTCTAGTGTAGGTATAGGCGCTGTGCTTATACAGAATGGAAGACCACTTGTGTACTTTAGCAAGAAGTTAAGCGGGGCTACACTTAATTATCCCACTTATGACAAAGAATTGTACGCATTGGTTCGAGCTTTAGAGACATGGCAATATTACTTGTGGCTGAAGGAGTTTGTGAATCGCACGGATCATGAATCCTTGAAACATTTGAAGAGTCAACACAAGCTGAACAAGAGACATGCCCGATGGGTTGAATTCCTTGAGACTTTTCCTTATGTCATTCGGTATAAGCAAGGTAAGGAAAATGTGGTAGCAGATGCACTTTCATGTAGGTATGCCTTAATCTCTACTCTTGATGCTAAGTTCATTGGGTTTGAGCATATTAAGGAACTTTATCCTGATGATCATGACTTTGGTGAAGTATATAGTGCTTGTGAAAAGTCTACAAAAGGTAAGTTTTTTAGGCATGAAGGTTTCTTGTTTAAAGAGAATAAGTTGTGTGTGCCTAATTGTTCAATGAAGGACTTGTTAGTTTAAGAGTTCCATTGTGGAGGGTTAGT
Organism: Dimocarpus longan; assembly: GCA_022984855.1. Lineage (NCBI taxonomy): Eukaryota > Viridiplantae > Streptophyta > Magnoliopsida > Sapindales > Sapindaceae > Dimocarpus > Dimocarpus longan. Next base: position 9,599,189 of record CM041023.1, on the reverse strand, counting down.
GGGACACTTTGGAGTCGCTAAAACCATAGCTATTTTGCAGGAGCACTTCTATTGACCACACATGAAACAGGATGTTGAGAGAATTTGTGGTAGATGTGTTAGTTGTAGGCAAGCTAAGTCGAAAGTTCAACCGAATGGTCTATACAGCCCCTTACCTATTCCTAGTTCTCCTTGGATTGATATCTCGATGGATTTTGTTTTGGGATTACCTAGGAGTAGGCATGCAAGGGATTCAATCTTTGTGGTTGTAGATCGATTTTCCAAAATGGCTCATTTTATTCCTTGTCATAAGACTGACGATGCTTCACATGTTGCCGATTCGTTCTTTCGAGAGGTTGTGAGATTACATGGTATGCTTAGGACAATCGTTTCAGATCGGGATGTTAAGTTCTTGAGTTACTTTTGGAAGACATTATGGGGAAAACTAGGAACAAAACTTTCGTTTTCTACTACTTGTCATCCCCAAACCGATGGTCAAACCGAAGTAGTTAATAGGACTTTATCAACTTTGTTGAGGGCTGTCATTAGTAAAAACATTAAGACTTAGGAGGATTGTTTACCACATGTTGAGTTTGCATATAATCGTACCATTCATTTTGCTACTAAGTTCTCGCCGTTTGAAATTATTTATGGTTTTAATCCTTTAACTCCTTTGAATTTATCACCTTTACCTGTTTCTGAGCATGTGAACTTAGATGGAAAGAAAAAGGCAGAATTTGTGAAGTAAATCCATGAGAGAGCACGGCTTAACATCGAGAGGAGGACGGAACAATACATCAAGCAAGCAAACAAAGGTCGTCACAAGTTGATTTTTGAACCTGGTGATTAGGTTTGGTTACACATGAGGAAAGAAAGGTTTTCGGCACAAAGGAGATCTAACTTGCTTTCGAGAGGAGATGGACTTTTTCAAGTCCTTGAGCGCATTAATGACGACGCATACAAGTTGGATTTACCAGATGAGTACAATGTTAGTGCCACTTTCAATGTTACTGATTTAACTCCTTTTGATGTAGGTGAAGATTTGAGGACAAATCCTTTTTAAGAGAGAGTGAATGATGAGAATAAAGAAGTATCACCAAAGGATCCATTGCATATTCCGATTGGGCCAATTACAAGGGCAAGAGATAAGAATTTCAAAGAAGCACTTAATGAATTGGTTCAAGAGATTTGGACTAAAGTTAAAATGACGAATTCCAAAATGGGCCCAAAAGAAGATTAATGTTTAATTAATTTAATTAAAACAATTGATGTGCCTAATTCTAGCCAATTTCTTACCCATGAAGACTTTCCATTATGGAGTTGATTTCTTGGCCATAAAGACTTCCAATTTTGAGTTGATTTCTTGCTTATTATTTTCAAGGCAATTAGTTGTCAATTTTATTCTTCTTTCCTTATTGTAAGAGGTTGACTTTCCTTTTTCTTTTATAGGCTTAAATGGGCTTAATTATCTAATTAATTATTTCTTTTTACTGCTTAGTGTTTGCAGCTATATAAATCAGTGTAACCCTAAAGGGAATTCAATTCATGATTAATAATATTTGTGAGAGTATTCTCTTTGGTTCTTCGTAGAACTTTTCGAACTTATCATGATTTTCCTGTGGCATTCTTCCTAGACTTATCAATCAATTCTTCCATCGTTGATTGTGGTGTCTTCATCATACCAAGGTTCTTGCTTCCATATATGCAACGGGTCGAGGTTTCCATACAAATCTGATTCTAGGTGATCTTGGAACCCTACTTGATTCACTGGTTTCATCAGTTCTTGGCATGGTTTGTATCATTTATTGTCCATTAAAATTTGATCATTGTCTTCTATGCTTAATCCACCACAAAACCTCTATTTTTAAGACAAATCTAACCAAATTTAACTCTAAACATCAATACTTAACTTTAAAAAAAAAAAAAAATCTTTCAAAAAATTACAAAAAAAAACCCAAAAAATCCAACCAAACGGAGGTGGATGTGAGAACCGAAATTTAATGGGCCATAAAATCAATATCTGTTCGTCATCTTCAATGCTGTATTTCACTGAAAACCTCCATTTTCAAGCCAAATCCAACTCTAAATATCAATGCCTAACATCCAAAACACAAAAAAGATAAAATTAAGTAAAATAAAAATCTTTAAAATTGACAAAAAAAAAAAAAGGAAAACCTTAAAAAAATCTTAATAAAACTCAAACAATCACCAAAACAAAAAATTGCATATCATAAGCCATAGGGGAGGAGAATAAGATAGGCAGAGGCAATTTGGATAACATGAGTATATGATGCAATTAATTTGTTTGAATGGTTGAAAACGAATATTTTTAAAATGTGGTTAAAAACGAATTTTGACATTCTTGTATTGGTAATTTTTGTATTTTTCACATAAATAAATATATCATTGTCTAATGTAATTGGTTGAGTGTTAAAAAACATTTATTTAACTTGATAATAATCTCATGTAAGTGTCACTTTCATTGCAAGTATTATTTTTAAAAAAAATTACCTTATAGACAACAAAACCATGTGATTTTTGCTCTTGAATTGAAATTGATAATTTACTCAATCGATCATCTTACTTTATAAAATATAAAATTTGGATAATGTTTTAAGGAATAATTCTACAATCAGTGTCTTCTAACTTTAAATAGTTATGACGAACCAATCAAATTCATCCATTGTATTTGAATTAAATGAGAGAAAGATTTTGTTTTAGAAGAGATAATATAATTGATAAATTTAATTGGTTCATCTTAACTTTTAAAAACTAAGAGATACTGATGATGGAATTACTCATGTTTTAAGTACTTTATCAACAATTCCATACCTTATTTGAATTCAAGATAATAATTCATCTCTCTCATTTATAATTGATTTTGTACTAACCTTTTTCTCCGTTTCATCACTATTCCCTTTTTCAAGAATGATAACTCTTTGATGTTACAATCTATATTCATGCTCGGTGAATGGATTATGCAATACTTAATAATGGACGTCAGAATACACATGTATTGTAAGGAAAATATTAGCTAAATAACATTCTGTATGTCTGCTAGCTATATAGATTTCTACTTTTACTTATCCTGAAAAAGTTAATATAAATTAATTATTTTTTTCTCTATGTGTTTGTCACTGCAACAAAAATTGAAAGAGTTGTTCAGTGGTGCATTGATTAATTATTTGTCCGTTTAATTTAATAAATGTGGGAAATTTTGCTCTATTTCGTACACACATTCATGCAACAGGGCTTATCCTTGCTTTTGTGTTAATTTTTTTTTCTCTCATTAATTTCATTACTATCCCTTTTCAAGCATGAAAACTCATTGAGATCCTAGAAGGAGATTATTGGGCTAATGCATTCCATCTTAGCAAAAACTTTAGAATCTTCACTGCCATTGAATTTTGACAACTTTTCTATCTCATTCTATAGCTGCTTTTAATGGTAATATTTGGTGAAACAGATCAAATGTAATCTACCCTCATAAAAGCTCATTAAGATATCAGGTAGCATTAATAATAATAATATTGTGTTGTTTTAGATGACAATATTTCACAACCATTTACGTTTACCCTGTACAATTACCAAATACTGTTGTTACATGATTTTCAGCATTGGGGGCTTGATATATATAGAAATAATTGTGAATTGGATCCTCGTCTCTTTGCGGTCATAATCACATGCATGCATTTTTATTTTATTATAAATTTGAGTACAAATTGAAAATAGAAAAAAAGTTTTAATATTACTTGGTTTTAATTTTGTAAAACAAAAACAAAGGATGGTCTCAGCCAAGATCATACAAGCGTCACAAATAGAGAATAGAAGACATAGGAGGTGTGCTTCCCACATTGATTTGCTGGTTATCTTCTTTTCACGGCTATGGGAACTCCCCTGTTTTTCTCGTGCCTTGTCCTCTGTTCAACTTCAGTTTATTTATTTATTTTTTATATATTTACACACAAACAAAATTCCATGCTATTTCAGGCTAGTACTATATATACATATATTTATTCATATAATTAATAGTTCTTTATTTAATATAAACGACTCCATTCCTCTAGCACTGCTCTATTATTCCACTTTAAATTATGTCATCAGTTAAAACTTATTTATTTCCTGTATGCACTACAAAATAGTTGATATTTTTCAGTCTGTATTGGCGATTTCACATTAAGGACAAATTGTTAAGAGAGAATTTGCTGAGTCAGACTAAAAATGTTATTCCATTTTTTGTTGGGAGAGTGTTATTTTGTAATTCCTGTGTTTGCTGAGTGAGACTAAAAATAAGGAACCTGGACTGTAGTGGCCGGACATGTTGGTAGCCGCAATTAACAATGCCCAAGCTCGACAGTCATACTAATTAATCATTCAACAGCCGTTTAACTAAAACACGCCTGTACATTGATGTAAAACGGTAGTACAAAAGGGCAAATAAATATTTGTACTTCTGTTTTCATGATCGTGAGCTCGAACCCTGGAGGCTGGACCTAGCTAGCCGTATTATGATTAATAAAATACATCATTAAGATCTGCAAAAGTTCAGCAGTACCTCTGTCACTGAGCCTCCATTTCTTCTTCTCTCCATCTTAGCGAAAGCTCATGAGCAGTTCCCCCCTCATGAAGATCTGCAAGAGTGCCACTGTCTTTGTTTCTGGATCCGCACTGCTGCCTCTCTCGATCCCTGCCCTGCTCAACTACTCTCAGTTCAGCCGACTAAGGTTCCGCTGCTGCTGCTGCCGATTCCAACAAAAAACCTTACCACAAGAAAAAGCCACCCAGCTGATTGGGGGAGGCTGCTGGTGGAGGAGGGTGCTGGTTTATTCATAAGAAAGAAGAAGTAGAAGAAAAGGCCACACACATATAACACACTAATTTTTATTTAATATCAGATTCAGTTACAGCGTGCTCCTAATTGAGCTGACAATCTCATCGATTGTTCCAAGTTCAAAAGCTATGTATTTGTTTGCTGTTTCATGTCAATTATTTCCTCTTTTATTAGTGCACTCAACTTGCTCAGCTTGTTTGTTTGCATTTTTCCTTTTTTTTTTAAAAAAAAAAAAAAATCAAAAAAGTTGGAGGACTGAAATAACATGTAAAATCAAAAATATATTTGATGAGAATTAAACCTTCAATGTCTTGAAGGATGCATGGGATGGTCTATTTGTTCTTGAGCCACTTAAATTTACATTCTCTACTCTCTCTCTCTCTTTTTTTTTAAAAAAAAATATTGAGATTCATGAAAGAAAGTATGGGGTAGTATTTTTCATAACTTAGTATTTTTTAAGTATTGTTCATCCCTTCTAGCAAAATGAGATTAGCTAGTTATATGTCATTTACACTTATATATTTTTGGTCGTGAGTTTATACCGCATCTCTCTCTTCAAATTTAAATTAATTATAATAATTCAAAAAGACTATTATTCTTAGCTTTGAAAGAGAAAGCTCAAATATATCAAAATGGTATCAAAGACTTTGTTTGTTACTCAGATTTGGATTAGTAACCCATGTTTGGCAAGAGCCATGGGACTTGAAAGCTAATTTCATACTTTTTTTTTTTTTCCTTATCCAACTGTGGTGAGTTTATTTAAACCACGACAACTGATAGATGCGTCCCATGCTTTATCATCTTTTTAATTGTTTTGTCCTATTTCTTTTAAATATAATATTAGATTTATTTAATTATTTTAAAGATTAAATTAATATATGTTATTTATTTTTAAAAAATATTTTTATATTAATTATAAATAAATATTATTTTATTTAACATTGATAATATATAGTTATATTTATTTTTGTAAATAATTTAATGTGTTTTGTTAGTTTAAAATTAATTTAATTGTTTTAATTATAAGATATATTTATTTTATTAATACGCCCAATCCCAATATCTACCAAATAAAAGATAGTATTATTTTTAGTTAATCTCATACTACATTAAATACAGTACAATATTAATTTATTCAATTCAATTTCACGGGCCAAATAGACACAAAGAATAATAAAAATATCATCTCACCGATGATAAATTATATTAAATTATTTCGTACATAAAATAATTGGCATTATGATACGAGAAGTACCGACTCAGTTTCAAAGGCTTATCAAATCTTACTCGGCATTTAAATCCAAGACGGGACATTGGTCCTTTTCCCATAACATTGGGACAATGGGTATCAGAGTTGTATGGGCCTCGCATTACATAGTGATTTGCAGAAAATCCGTTTTATGTCTTATTTTGAAAAGGAAACAAATAGATTAAAGTCATTGTGCAAATAATGTTTTTCACATATACACCAAAAGAATACTGGTACAATAAATAATTTATATTTTATTGATGACGAAATTTTGCTATCTTAGTAAATTGAGAATTGTTTTTATTTAAGGTTAGGCTATTTTAACTTAAATTTGTTACTTAATTTTTTTGATTTTAACATCTATTCATTCATGTGCTTCCGATCCAAAATTGAGAAAATTATTTAGGTGACACCAATTAATTTTCAACTCTTAGATTAAATGAAAATGGATGATTTAATGTTGAAGTTAAAATTTTAAATGATAAATTTTAAGTTAGTTTAGCCTATCAATTTATTTATATGTATTTTCTTAAAATTTCTAGTCAAACAAGAATGGTGTACCTAGAAAAAAAAAGGGAAATGAAAGAACAAGGATAGGGGTTAAAAATCTAATTCAATTTCTCCCAAACGAGGACAAAGAATTTACCTTTATTTTCATTTGATCCATTAACATATTAGAATTAACTAATATAATCAATGATCGATTAATCAACATTTTCATTATATCAATATCTAAAAAAACTGATGACTTAATGACAATGGCATGTTAAGTATAAGCCAGCTAAAGAATTTTAGGTCATGCAACTTTAATAATTTGGCAAATAAGAATTTATTCAATAAAAAGGCTTCAAGTTCAATGGAAATCCTGAACAAATGATAGTACAATTTACTGATTTTTTTCAAATAATTTCCTTGATTAAAGATTGGGGCAACCTTCTACCGATACACCAGGAGCTGTAGGGCATTGTGCAAGGGGACAGTGATCTCCCACATCTAAACCCCACCAATTAACTCCGTATATATCATTTAGCTGTAGAGCTATACTTGTTTAAGAGAGCTTGAAAAGCAATTCCCACGTGGAGGCCATATCCCAATACATAATTGTACTTTGCCCACCAATCTTTATACTTCCTATACACAATGGCATTGAAGACAAACCCCACGATATGATCATCCACGACTAGTAATTCACAGCCCCATATGATAGCAAATCTAAGACACCTCCCAAAATATTTGGTATGCTAATGCTTTCAGTCCATTTTTTTTTCCAGGAAAAAATACTTTACCAAAGCCCGAACCAATAAAGGTGGAATCGCACCAATGAGGAAGAAATAAAAGAGCTTTGATTCATACCATCAGGATAAAATACACGCTGTGGACCAATTACGCTCCAAATTATGGAGTTATCATAGACAAAATGCAACGTAGGATATGTCCATGGATTACTCTTGGGTAACTTCCAACAATGTAAAAAGTTCAACTCATAAATTTTCAAAAATATCAGATATTGTTCATATCATCATAAAAAATTCTAAATCATAAATATCTGTAGGCAAAAATTCCAAATTCAATATATCGAAAACAATCTGCCACAATAAAGTTCATATCTCTTCGACGGATAAATTGAAACAATGTAAGGGGAAGAAATCGGCGAAGCTAACGTTTCCAGAAGAGTACCAGATGGACAAATAAGCTACAATATATATATATATATATTAAAGTTAAAAATAACACTAAAGAAAGGTGACGGCTGGATTGCTACTCCAGCAATCGGACAGTAGTCCGGTCGTCGCCTTCAGTTTAGGAAAAAGAGCAAGACTAAAAGGAAGAAGATGAATGAGAAGAAGAACCATAGAAGAAGAAGAGTGGACCGAAGAAGAAAAGTAGAAATGGGCAAGCAGAAGAAGAGGATCAAAGGAGAAGAAGAAAATACCTCTCACTGGCGGGTCAAGCACTGGAGGGGACGGCGGCGATGTTGAACTGCGACAAGACGGCGATAACAATGGCTAGGGTTTCTAGAGAGAGAATCTGAGAGAAAAAGTAAGAGAGAGAAAGAAAATGGCAGAAATGGGGAGGAATCGGGCAAAAAAAAAAAAAAACCCAAATTATCCATACCGGGCGAGTCGGGTGCCCGATATGGAAAATTCACTTTAATTAAATAACGTATTATTCATACTGATCGCCCGATCCTACCAAAATAATTCGAGTAAACATATCAGGTGGGTCGGATGCTCAATATGTTTATTATAATATTTTCAATTTGTCTTTTATAAATACCGAGCACCCAAACCGTCTGGTATTTATATTTGGATTATCCATATCGGGCCGACCGGTGCTCGGTAAAGATAATTTATATAAATTTAAAAATAAAAAATTTAATATTCATACCGGGCACCCGACCTACTCGGTATGGATAATCCAATTTTTCATACTGGTCGGGTCGGGTGCTCGATAAAGAACAAACAATTTTTTATTTATTTATTTGTTTATACTATCGATACCAGACATCATCTTTGTCCGATATGGATAATTGGATTAACAATACTAGACTGCTTGTGCCCGTATAGTTAATTGTTTTTCAAATTTTTTATTTTTGTTCTTGATTATCCATACCGAGTCTGGATATCCTAGTATTGATGCGCTGTATTCTTGTAGTGAACCAAGGCATCGAGGCGGTTTGGTTGGTGGCCACATAGTCATTAATAATCGTGATTGATAAATTGTTCAACATCATTTGTGGAATGATTATTTTTTGGAGAATCCACAATAGATAAATTATTTCGTAGAAGATTTCAAATGAGGTGAAATTAAATTATTTCGTAGAAGATTTCAAATGAGGCGAAATTTGTTCCTTCGTATTGTTAGTGTTGTCGAAATCATGATGGTTACTTCGTTTAGCAAAAGGATTTGTCGAGAGGCTTGAACTAACTTCTTTGCAAAAAATAGTAGTTTTTTTCTAAGCGTTGGCTTATGGTGCACTTGTAGATTCTACCGATGAATACGTGAAAATAGGAGAGTCAACGACAATGGAAATGCGTAGTGATTTTGTTGAGCTAATGTGGAGGTATTTGGAGAAGAATACTTGAGAGCACGAAATGCCAATGATGTTGCAAGCTACCTGAAATCGGTGCAAAAAGTTGATTTCCTAACATGTTAAGAAGTCCAGACTGCAAGCATTGGGCTTGGAAGAATTCTCCATCGGGTTGGGCGAAACACTACACTAGAAAGGTCAACCAATTGTAATCAAATAATATGAGTGCATTTTAGTTATCCAATTCATTATAATTTAAAGGTCAACAAATTATATAAAAAATAGTGTAATTTCCAGAGGTTGCTGATCCTATCCCATTTACATACATATATATATATATATATATATAAATATATATACGCACTTAGAATGCTTAGATTGAATCAAATAAAACTGTACAATCCTATCTTCGATGTATTATTAGATTGGTTGGATATGATTTGATATATTACATGAAAAATTTTATTTAATATTTCAAATTCATTTTAATAGTTTTAAATAAAACAATAATATCTTAAATAATACATTTATATATGAGTAATGCTACCAATGTTTTAAATCTCGACCCAGATGGTTGTCGGCCAACCCAAGATTCCCCAAATCGGGGGTTTTAGGCGGTGAACTGCCTAGATATATGGCCAACTCGAGCTCGTAGTGCCTAATCGTAGAGCTCCATTTTTTAATTTTTTTTGGTCCAAAATAGCGTCGTTTTGAACTCCTAAAACAACTTGTTTTGGTGGTTAGTAGTTAAAAAAAATTAAAGCAAGTTCAAACTACCAAACCCGCAGTCACACTCCTTTTGCCTTATCAAGTAAAAAACAATTACTTATGACGATCATAAAAGACAGGAGAGGAATGGCAACAACTAGGATGAGTTGTGATATGATTGAACGGATGAAATCGGTTTGAGTTAGAGTTTAGTGAGTGGTGAGTGGGGTTTGGTCGGGGTTGAGGTTTGGTATGTTGGTATGAAATTGATGAATGAAGACAAAGATGTCTATTTGAGCAACATATATATATATATATATTTTTCAACTAATAAATACCAAAACGGTGTCATTTTGGGTTCTCCAAAACAACACCTTTTTTTTTTTTTTTTTGGGTTATAGTTTTAAAATAAATCAAGATGACATCATTTTGGAGAAATCAAAACAAAGCTAGTTGGGGTTTGGTATGGCTAATATGTTGATGTAAAGATTGAAGAATGCAGATGAAGATGATTGTTTTAGCAACATGGCATTTTTTTTTTTTTTGTAATTAACTAATAAACACCAAAACAATATCATTTTGGGTTCTCCAAAATGACATCACTTTGGTAGTTTTTTTTTTTAATTTATTTATTTTAAGTTTTAAGATAAACCAAAATGACATCATTTTAGAGAATCCAAAACGATATTGTTTTGGGCATATATAAATAAGCTCTTCAATAATTTAACTTCATCTAAAGTTCTTCTTCTCCACACCCAATAGACTCAAAATAGAGCACCAATCAATTACTACCATCGCCAAACAAAGCATCAGGCACCAACAGTTCAACTTCGGTCTTCAAGCCTTCAACCTTCGTCTTTTTCAAGTTTTACAAGGTTTGACTGATGGTCTGTTGACTACCAATCAAACTGCCTCGCAGTGCCTAGGCGACCTAGACAATAGGGCCAAGTTGCAGATCATTTAACACCTGGCAATATTTACAACATTGAATGCTACATATCTAACCTTATATCCCTACGTATGATTTCACTTATTATGTATCAATTGATAAAGAGATACTCATTAATAACTACGGACTTTTTTTTTTTTTGCATTAAAAAATTTAGGGCATGTTTTATTAGCATCAAAGAATTGAACTAATATTTTCTAGCACATTTTAGTATTAATTTTTTTAATGATAAAACTGTATTTGTTTTAAAATTTAGAAAGCTCACGCAAATTTTGAATTACTGACACTAGAAATAAGGCAAAAGTGTCATACCTTGACAAGTTTCATAGGGCACAGGACTTGCCCATAAGGTGCAAGTCGTGCTCTGACCAACTTAATAATGTGCGTGTCACATCCTAATAAGACTTGACCCGCACCCTAACCCTCCTATAAAGAGTGGGTCGATCCAAAAGGGCACGAGCTGTGCCCTATAAGGCGGCGTGGGTCAAACTCGCACCCAATATTTATATATATATATATATTATTTATTTAAAAAAAAAAAAAAAAACAGTTAGGATGCGGAAGCAGTCCGCGTCCTAATATAAGATTCATATCCTCTTTCATCTATTTTTTTTAAAAAAAAAAAAAAAAAAATTCATCCATATTCCGTGTTCAACATATTTTGTGTTTCTCAGAAAAAAAAAAAAAAAAATTGTGTTTGTGATAACTCATACATGTTCCATCTTCAATTCACCTATCTATTTCATCTATTCTCCCATAACAATATCATCAACAACAACAATAACAATTACATCTATCAACGATATCTACCAAAAAAAAAAAAATTTTAAAAAAAAAATTAGAAGAGGAGGATGAAATAAAATAAAAAAATCAAATCAAATAAAAAAAAAAATCATAACCATCTAATTCTAATGAACCTAGAACCATATATTTCTTTTATCTACAACATTTCCAAAAAAAATAAATAAATAAAAAAAGAGGAGATGGTTTTAGTTTTGCTTCAAACCCAGAACCATGTGATTTTGGGTTCGGCAAAACCCAAGATTCGAACCTAAAATTGCGCAGTTTGGTAAACCCAAAACCATATAGATTTTTGTTCTAGGTTTCGAATCCATAACCAGATAATTTTAAGTTTTGAACTTATAACTAGACAATTCTGGCCAGTTTGATACCTAGAACCAAATTTTTTTTTTAAAAAAAATGAAGGTGGTAGTTGGTTACTGACAATAGAGGAGGAGACTTTGCTACTGTTGGTCGATGGCGATGATAGAGGAAACAGTAAGGAGACAGTGAGAAAGAAAACTGATAGAGAGAGAACTAGTATAGAGAGAGATGATAGAAAATGGGAGAGAAAAAGAGAGAAAACAACTTTAAATTATAAGGGTTTTTTTTTTTTTTTTTTTAAATAAGGGTATTAAGGCCTTTTCATTTAGGGAGATATATACTTGAAAAACTCATTCCAGTTTTTTTGTGCTTGTTAAACATGAAACAAGTTCTTTGATGCTATTTGTCATCATTTACTCTAATAACTATTTATTTCAATTAAAAAATATATTAATTCGCCAACTAGCATATATGTCATGAATTGGAATTAAGTTGGAATACAAAGGATGAGATATCTAGCATTATTATTTATATGATAAAGAAAATTCAATAGTAAAATTTGAGATTAAAATATATAAATAAACAAAATATAATTATTTTAAATTAATTTTATATTTATTATAATATAATCAATTTTCATAACTCAATAAAATCAATAACTTAAAAAGAAAATGTCATGATGGTCTGACATGCAATAATAACTTCCAAAGACTATAGCCTTCACTACTATAGTGTAAACATCGCATATATATGTAAAAAATTGATGTCTATAGACATCAATTTTTAAGAACATCATTCTTGTTTCAAATAGTTAATTGATGATTTCTTTCCTTGTTTTTGTCCAATGAAGTTTTGGCTGGCTTGAAATTCTCTTTAGCGAAAACTTAAAAACAAGTTTACCCACCTGACCTCTTTCTTGCCAATAGTCATGCACGTAATACAAACCATCATAAACATATGCATTGCTCTTACAACTTGTACTTGTTAACTTAGATGACTTAGAGAACTTTAAGCCTCGTATGACCCTTACAGGAGTTTTTGCTTCCATACTATTCTTCAATGCAAGATTTCCACGTTCAAGCTTTTGATCTTTAGGTGAAATATTCTTTCTCACACTTGGATATCCACCATGTCCTGAATAGATCAAGGTATCATCAGAAGATTGGAAAATATTGTTGTACCGACCAGAAGCAACAATGCTTGTCGCCAAATTTTTACCATTCTTTTTCATATAATCAATACCATTAATTAAGAAACTGATGATGAAGACCAATAACATTTAGTTCAGCCATACATTCAAATTTGTCACCCACTTGAACTCCAGGAATATCTCCTAAACGTTGGCTTGTGTTAATCCACTTTAGTTCCATTTTTAGAAGCTTTGCAGCCTTCATATAAACTCTTGATCTTGAATAGTATCCTTGTACATTTTGTTGCAAAAGCTTTGAAAGCATCTCTTGAAAGAGATACAAAGCATTTTTCACCTTATCCCTGCTCGAATTCTTAACGTTTAAGTATGGTTTATTGTAGGCCAAAGGTGGCAACTCTTTCAAGATTTCTGAAGGAGGGTTTTCCTTTATGAGTGCATTTTCCATAGCGTTTGAAGGTTGGCTTTTATTAGCAAAACTAGCGTTGCTGCTTATAATGCTTGAAGAAGGCCTTTTCCTTGCTTCAAGATGATCAATGGCCATTGTTGCCAGAGGCGAACCCACCATTGGGCGTGCCCCCCCTGAAATTTTTAAAAAATTAATTAAATAAAGTCAATGTGATAAAGTAACACATTCGGGCAATGGTGCTGATGGTTGATATCAAGCTAATCTCTCTCTCTCTCTGCTGTCGCTGGTTCGAACCTCACAATGTGGAAGGTTTAGCTTTTTCTCTTTTTTAATCATTTATATATTATGTAAAGAATTGCAAAAATCTAACACAGCCACATCATGGCTTTGATGGTTGTGCTTGTCTTTTCTCTTCAATAGAGAGCGGGTTCAACACCTTTCTCCCTCTTTAATGTGTGTTTTGTTGTTTTTGTTTTTGTTTTGTTTTTTTTTTTTTTTAAATTTTTATTTAATTTTTTTATTCACTCATTAAATATGCTTTGTTCCTTCTTTTTTTTCTTTCTTCTCTTTTTTTTTTCCCTTACAAACTAATCTTCAAATTTAAAATAGTTAGACTTTATAAATTATTATATTCATTCTAATCTTCAAATTTAAAATAGTTAGACTTTATAAATTATTATACTCATTTTAAATTATTTTTTTAATTATAAACTATATCATGTTTATACGAACTAAAGAATAAAATATATTGGATTTTTTAATCTTAATAAGTCTAACTTTACTCACTATTATTAGTGTGACTAATTTTTCTTTTAAATAAACTATTTTATATGATAAAATTCATAAATAAAAATAATCATATGAATTATAATTATTTTTATTTTTTATTTTTATTTTACTTTATTTTATTATAAATCACTTATATTTATTAGACAAAAAACTATAAATGCAGCTTGATTAGTGACTTTAGTAATAAATATATCTATACATTTATTTGTAATTTGAATAACAACTATCATCATAGAGAAGATATATCTCTAAATTAATTAATTGTTTATTTTTTTAGTAATATGAAATTTGAATTTCTTTCACTAAAAAAAATAGAATTAATATACAATTAACTCATAATTAGTATACTTTTATTTTTATACTTGTATTAAGAATATTATTGTAAGAAATTTTGTTTACAATTTTGTAAGGGGTAAAATTATATATTCTCCACTAGTTATATATTTTAACTATTATTATTTTATATAATGTTCTTCTAACAATTGAATAAATTATTACAAAAAAAAAAATTCATATATAAAAGTGCCCCCCTCACATAAATTTTTGGGTCCGCCACTGCTGCAGTAGAATTCTCCTTGTTATTTTCTATTAAATTCACTCTAGACATTTGTGCTCTACATCCTTCAGGAAATGTACGAATTGCATGGACTTCCGGACGTTTAGGCTTTCTTGAACGTCCATGATCAACTTGTTGATTTAAAGGTACGTTTGATGGAATCATATTTTTTGTAGAAATCTCCTTGTTATTTTCTTTTAAATTCATTCTGGACTTCAGTGGTCCACATCCTTCACAAAATGTACGAATTGCATAGACTTTTGGATGTTTAGCCTTTCCTGAAAATCCATCAACTTGCTGATTTGAGAGTGTGTTTGATAAAATCGTATAAGGAAAATTCTCTTTCATATTTTCTTCTAACTTCATTCGAGACACATATGCTCCACATCCTTCAGGATATGTACGAGTTGCATAAATTTTCGGACGATTAGACCGTTTTGAAACTCCATCAACTTGTTGATTTGTGAGTGTGTTTGATGAAATCATGATGAAGTCTAATAGTAGATCCAACCACTTTTTCACATCAACTAATTTTTTCAACCTTGGTGATATCAATATAAAAAGGAAAATCAAACATTAAACACAACAAATCCAGAACCCAATGTGTTTTGTATTCACAAGAAACAATTAACAAAGAAGAAAACAACATATGAGTAACGAGAAGAAATTATGACATATTAAACACTAACAAATCATACCTTTAAATAATGCTTTTAATCCTAAATTATTAAAAATAGGAATACTAATTTAATTTTAATCCTAAATTAAAAGATAATAATATAGAATAAGGAATCCTAAACTTATAGAAACTAGGAGAATATAAAATTAAAAAATTCATAATTATCATCACAAATTATGAATTTCCTTCGTTACAAAGGACTGTACTATGCTTTGTAAGATTTTTTTTAGATAGCAAACAACAAGTTAGGCAATAATAAAAAATTGGGTATGTAAAATCACTTCTATCTACCGAACCTATAATAAGAACAATTGATGCAAGTATGATTTTAGGATGATCCTTATGCGGTATAGGGGATGCAATTTTACTTACAAACCTAACAGTAACGAACTTATTAAATTCAATTAAAAAAAAAAAATCTTTCCCTCTTCTTTCAAAATTGCTAGTAATCTTCTCAACATCACCAATTCTGAAATTCACCACATCTTTCACCGAGTTTTCTAAATTTACTTAAAATCTATGAAAACATCATCCTTAAATTTTCAAATTCACAAAAAAAAAAAAAAAAAAAAAAAAAATCCTTTATTATGCCGAAAATCTTCTTAATGTTGCTTAAAAAGAAACCTTGTTCAACTTTTGTCATTCTTTCAACCACCATATATTTATACATTTATATAGTCTGATAATCAATTACCGAAAAGCACAACTATATATTTATAAATTTAATAATCAAATACCGAAAAACGCAAACATACATTTAAGTGACAAACAAAGGTTCAATGAACTAGCAAAATAATAATAATAATAATAATAATAACAACAAACATTATACCTTCGATGAAGGAAAGCCCTAATTGTATGCCACCGTGTGCACAATCCGTGGTGTATCATGTATGTCTCACAAAAATAGAAAACCCTCAATACTGTATGCCCTATTTATAATAAGATCAAAAGTTGTTTACATTTTTTTTTTTTTTAACGCAAAAGTTGTTTACTTGTCCTTCTATGTAAAATAATATCAAAAGTTGTTTACTCGAAGGATTAGGATTCTTTTCAAATTAACTACTGAATTTTTTTTCTTCTTAATTTAAAAGGACTAGTCTAGAGGACTATCAGAATCAAACGAAATGAGACACTGATAATACGATCCAAAATAACTCTCATATAACATAAATCCACCTATTGAAAGGTGAGAGAACTAGCTATAAAAGGTTGGCAAAGACAATCATATTATAAAGTCTTTTGGTAAAGCACATATTGACAACTCACAGTAAGTTGTAGTCGATGTCAACCTCAGTTTTTTTTTTTTGAGCAAATTACAATTTAGCTACCCCATTAAAACGTTTTCACAGGCGGAACAAATATTTTCATGTTATTACAATTCACCCCCCTATCGTTAATGAATCCAGTTATACTTAACTGAGAGAGGGGTAAAATTGTCTTTTGATATTAATTTTATTTTTTTAAAAATTTTAAAATAAATTAAATAAAAATATATATTATAAATAAAAATTAAACATTTGCTGGAAACTCAATCAGTTCAAAATCATCCCGTTCAAAATCATCAACATTATAATCCCAATCAGTTCAACATTATAATCCCAATCAGTTCAACAGATTACTGGAAATCCAAAAAATGATCCCAGACATCATCAACCATCATCAATCAACTAGTCAACATCATAATTCACTCCTGAAAACCCAAAAAATACCTCAAACATCATTGATCAAACCCAACATTATCAATCTCCCACAAAATCATCAAACCCAACATCATCTAAAATCAAAACCATCAATCAAACTGAAATATATATATATATATCTGGATTCATCGTGAACCCAGATTCAGGGTTCATGATCAACCCAGAATCTGGGTTCACGTGAACCCAGCCTGACGAACGTCAGGTTTTTCACGAACCCAGTTGGGTTCGTCAGCGACAAGAACCCAGATCTAGGTTCCTGAAACCCAGATCTGGGGAGCGAACCCAGAATAACAGAAGAAGAAGAAGCGGAAGAAAAGGAGAAGAAGAATGAGAGGAGAAGAAGAAGAAGAAGAAGAAGAATGAGAGGAAGAGAGAACGTTTGTCAGCGAATCCAGAATAACAAAAGAAGAAGAAGTAGAAGGGAAGAAGAAGAAGAAACGGAAGAACAGGAGAAGAAGAAGAAGAAGAAGAATGAGAGGAAAAGAGAAAACAGCAGAGAGACTGATGAGTTGACCAAGTTTTATTTCGTCAATTAGTCAACTCCGGTCAAAGGGCAATTTCGTCTTTTTAATGTTTTGATACTGTTGACCGTTAAATATAACGAATCTTACTAACAGTGGGGGGGTAAATTGTAATAACATGAAAACATTTGCTCCGCCTGTGAAAGCGTTTTAATCGGGTAGCTAAATTGTAATTTGTTTTTTTTTTTTTTTTTTCCCAATTCTTTTTCCATCTAAGGAACAGAACCCGATCCATTATGAAGTCTCAACTGTTGGATGAGTGAAAAACGATCCTATGGTGTGGGAACCGGCTAATCAGGGCGGTGGAAAAATTAAAAAAAAAAAAAAAAAAGAAAAAATTTGCTTTCTCGTACCAATTAAATCACCCAGTATCTTCACCGTAACATCCCTAGATGTTGATGTGGTCGTGGACCTTGAAGGTCTTCTTCTGGTGAGAGGAGAGGTCGGAGTTTTTGGACAGACAACTAGAACTGGCATTGATCCTCAATGTCTTCTCCAAATCGTCCTCTTTTTCAACAAGGACTATTTGGAGAAGACATGGAGGACAATGACAACGCTAGTAGTTGTCTGTCCAAAGAAGTGGGGTTTAGCGGCCGAGTCGTCGGAGAAGTTTTGTTGCTTTTTCCAAGTACTCCATTGAAATGAAGTACTTTCCTCCGACGAATCCTATGTAAAATCTCATAGTTATTGCTTGCAAAAACAGAGGGGTGTTTTTGGAGTGTCCGGAGTGATGAGAAGCACCACAAGGTTTGCAAACACAGGCTCTTTTCTCCCATTTATCATTTGTTCTCTCTTTCTCAATTTATACGGTTTAGGTTTGTTGTGCTCTGCCAATCCAAATCTTCATTTGCACTGCAGTGATCACTCTCTATGTGTGTCAAAGATCAATTGGATGTGCAAAGAACGCTAAGATGCTTGTGGGTTTGTGGTTGCGGGTGTAGAGAAAGAAGAGAAGAACCAGAGAGAGAGATTGTAAATCATCCATCATCAATGGAGCCAGATTACAGTGGGGAAACAAGGAGACTCACTCAGATGTGTGAGAGTCAATAACTCACAAAAATTCTCAGACAGACCTGAAACTTGTTCGTAATTTGTCTTTGGGAGATGAGATATCTAGTATTGAATTCCTGCCATTTGTATGATATGACTTCATTGCTTATTAATCTTGTGTTGTTCTGTTTGGTTGTTTCTAATTTGTAACTTTGAGTCTCCGTTATGTTTGTGTGCAGATAATATGGATATGCCAATGCAATATTGATGTAGATGAACTTCATGATTTGCACCACACACGTTTTGTTTTGTTCCTCTGTAAATTTGCACTTCATAAGCTTACATTTTGGAATACTTTGTGATTTAGTTATCTTCTTGTCGTTCTTGCCTTGTAGAATCGAGCGCTGGCCTATTAGCAAAAAGTATCGTTTTTTCCTTTACTTACTTATTGCTAATGCATCAATAATGTGGCTCTCGTTAAATCTTTACTGCTGCATTTCTAGCTAATTTTGACGCATTCTTAATTAAGTGATTGCTCTTACATCCTAAATTTATATAGACGTGCCTACTGTCTGTCGTATATTGTATCATTAGGAAAGACTTGTTCAAAGTCTTGCCTCACGCCAAGTTCTCGTCAAATTTTAAATATTTAATATAAAGTTGCATCTGATTTTTCAGGCCTGGCCTAAGTCCTAATTGAGCAAGTAGACAAATTTGACATTAAGATCCACAACCACCTAATGTATGTGTATATAAGTTCTTGTAAGATATTCCCCAAAATCTCTGGTTGGAGCATAAAATGCCAATCATTGTCTGTTTCCTTGTACAAAGGGTTCCCTACTGTTAAATTCATTGAAAATATTGAGTTCCTAGAGTAGATCGATCTGGCTTAGTTTTTACATATTTATGTGATCTCAAGATATAGAAGTTGGATTTATCACCATCTTTGTTTCTTTTAGTTTCAAAATTGAAAATTAAAACGTTGTTTTGCTTTTAAGATTTTCTTGTTTCTCTTCTTATGTTTATTTTTCACTACAGGGAGTTCATCCATGTGATAAGAGAAGAAGCATTATCGAATACAAATCTCTTTTTCCTGCCATTGATTTTTCTTAGGCAAGTGATTTGTCATAATAAGTGGTTTATGTTTTGTGGAGTAGCAGTTACTAATGCCATTTTTCGGCAGACTGTTGATCTTGAGTTTGTTCTCATTTCAACTAGTGTGATTTTTCTGTTTAAACTGTTGTTTAGAGTCTTTAGACAGAGACCGATGATGACACTTGGTGGACACCTGAACCCAGAGAGACAAATGAAGCAGTTGCAAAGAGGGGAATGGAATTTATAAACTGGTGCCTTTATTTTTAATTTTTTTTTACCAATATATAAGTACATAACATACAACTCAACATTTATGCAATTAACCTTTGTGTAATTAAATTTACGTGCCTAAAATGGCTAAATTATTTGTATAAGCTAATTAGGTATCATGATCTTTGGGTCCCTTTGGGAATTACTAATATGCATTAACAAGGGAGCTGTTACCAGAGAGGTCTATTATGGAGTTTTCTTCTACTGGTCTATGGTTTTACAGTGACTACAGCCTTTGAGATATCATCGTCCAGCAACAAAGTCAAGTTACTACCATACTGTATTTTGTCAAATAGTGTGAAATCTTATATAAATGTTTACTACAAGTTAGTCATGGCTTTCACAATACTTTGAATTTCTGATGTACGCACTTGTATCTGAGTTTTCATTTGAGTTTATATTGAAAATAAGTTATAATTAGTTGTCTTTAAGTCTCATGAAAAGAAAAAAGGGAGTTTGGATGATTTCATATGTTTTTCCCTTTAAATAAGGTGGATATAGACATCTAATCCACTTTGTTTGTTAGCTGCTGGAGATGTGGCGTAAAATTATTCCTGACAACTTCCTTGACTTCTCCTGTTAATCAATTGGTCCAGGTTGTGGACGAGGAAAGAAAAGAGGATTGCTGTTGTTACTCACAGTGGATTCTTGTACCACACCCTAAGTGCTTTTGGAAATGATTTTAGGATGATTTTATGATAAGAACACAATTGCTACAAGTATGATTTTAAGATGATCCTAATGCAATATAGGGTATGCACTTCTTGAATTCAATTTAAAAAAAAAAATCTTCCCTCTTTCTTCAAAATTGCTAGTAATCTTCTCAACATCACCAATTCTTAAATTCACCATATTATTGGTCTTCACATTTGAATGGATGTGAAGGATGTTATGATTCTCATCCTGATCATCCCCGACCTCGATACCTTCAAGGAAAGGTTTACAACCTCCGTAGAACCAGCGGTAGTAGCAACAGGAGTAGAGTGGCCAGTAGCACTTTCTTGCTGAGAGAGGCAAGGCCTTCAAGTTGGTTGACATCGTCATTTTGATGAACATCATGAGCAACAAAAGAATCATCTTTAATAGGTTCCAGCTCCATATGATCGCTCATGACCTTATCCCTCTCACTTCCAGCATTGAGCTGCTTAGACTCTACGGTCTCCTTGTTTTTAAACTCCTTGATAATTTGGTCCACTAAAGCACCTAAAAAGGAGAAATCAAAATCTTTTTTGTTCGACCAAATTGTGTAAAATAAGTCAATGTGAACATCACTCTCAATCTTCTTCTTCTCTTGTTGCACCACCCCCTTCAGTCTGGAGACCTCCTCTATCAACCTGGCCATATCTATCTTAGCATTGCCAACCTTACCCTAGTAAAAGGCCATGCATTCATTAAGGCGTTTCTCTAGGGCACTAAAAGCCTACTCAAAGAGAAAAAGCAATTCTCAGGTAGAAAAGTAAAATAATTGTTCTTTATATTAACAATGAGAGAGAAAAGTAAATACATTAAAGAAGAGAAGAGGTCATACATTATGTAAGGTATTTAAATATGATTGAAGTTAATAGTGTGAGTGCATCCTAGCCATCCAATTTATCATAATCTAAAGGTCAACAAATTGTATAAGAAATTGTGTAATTTCTAGAAATTACTGGTTATATATATATGTTTTTTAGAATCAAGTATATCTGAGTTTAAAAGTAAAGACCAATCAATCAAATTCATCTATTGTATTTTTCTCTTAAAACAAATTCTTTCCTCTATTTAATTTAAATGTAATTGATGAATTTGATTAGTTGGTCCTTACTTTCTAAAATTAAGTATATCTGATTCTAAAAACTATATACATACATATATATAATTAGTAGCTTTCTAGAAATTGCACAATTTCTTATATAGTTTGTTAACCTTTAGATTATGATAAATTGGATGGCTAGGATGCACTCACACTATTAATTTCAATCATATTTAAATACCTTACATAATGTATTACCTCTTCTCTTCTTTAATGTATTTACTTTTCTCTCTCACTGTTAATATAAAGAACAACTATTTTACTTTTCTCTCTGATAATTGCCTCTTCCCTTTGAGTAGGCTTTTAGTATCCTAAAGAAACGCCATAATGAATGCATAGCCTTTTACTAGGGTAAGGTTGACAATGCTAAGGTGGAGGTTGCTGATGCAAAGATGGATATGGCTAGGTTGACAGAGGATATCTCCAGACTGGAAGGGGTGGTGCAACAAGAGAAGAAGAAGATTGAGAGTGATGCTCACATTGACTTGTTCTACACGATTTGGTCGAATAGAAAAGATTTTGATTTCTCCTTTTTAGGTCCTTTAGTGGACCAGGTTATTAAGGAGTTTAAAGATAGGGAGATCGTAGAGTCTAAGCAGCTCAATGTTGGAAGTGAGGGGGATAAGGTCATGAGCGATCATGTGGAGCTGGAACCTATTAAAGATGATTCTTTTGTCGCTCATGATGTTCGTCAAAATAATGATGTCAACCAACTTGAATGCCTTGCCTCCCTCAGTAAGAAAGTGCTACTACCCACTCTACTCCTGTTGCTACTACCGCTGGTTCTACGTAGGTTGTGAACCTTTCCTTGATGGTCTCGAGGTCGGGGATGATCAGGATGCGAATCATAACATCCTTGACATCCATTCAAATGTGAAGACCTTTAATATGTGTGTGTGAATATATATATATATATACACAGATGTATATAAAAGACTTTTATAATCAGGCATATCTGATTTTAAAAAGTAAGAATTAATCAAGCAAATTCATCTATTGCATTATTTCTCCTAAAACATATTCTCTATCATATTTAATTCAAGTGCAATGAATAAATTTAATTTTTTGGTTCTTACTTTTAAAATTAGGTGTACTTGATTAATTCTTAAAGCATTATACATATACATATATATAATTTTTTTTTTTCTTAACCCTAAGGCTTTTTTGATATACCATTCTATATTGGATTAGATTGAATAAAATAAAATTGTACAATCCTGTCTCTGTTGTATTGTTAGATTTGTTGGATATGATTTGATAAATTAGATGAAAATTTTATTTAATAATTCAAAATTCATTTTAATAATTTTAAATAAAATAACAATATCTTAAATAATACATTTAAATACGAGTAATGCTACCAATGTTTTAAAGACTGGGCAACTGTACACTAATTTGAGAACCCTCTAGGTTTTCGACGGTGAGTTGTATAGACAGCCATGATGCCTAATTGTATAGCCTTATTTTTTTTCAAAAAAAAAGTAAAAAACTTTTTTCTCCAAAATGGTGTCATTTTGGACTTCTCAAAATGACACCATTATAGTGGTTAGTAGTTAAAAAAAATAAGTAGAGCAGCTTCAAAGTTCAAACCACCAAACCTGGATTCACACTCTCTTTGTCTCTCAAGTCAAAAACAATTACCTGTGACGACGACGAATGACGAACGGCGACGATGATTATGAGTTGTGCGATGGTTTAACGGATGAAGTCGGTCAAATTTAGGGTTTGTTGTGCACTCGTAAGTGGTAGCTAATGAGTGGTGAGTGGAGTTTGAACAAGGTTGAGGTTTGGTGTGATTAGTGTGTTGGTGTGAAGATGAAGATGAAAATGATTGTTTTGAGCAGCATCGTTTTTTTTTTTTTCTTTCAACTAATAAACGCCAAAATGGCATTGTTTTTGGTTCTCCGAATGACTTTTTTTTTTTTTAATTTATTTAAGTTTTACAATAAACCAAAATAACGACGATTGGGGTTTAATGTGACTAGTGTATTGAGTAAAGATTGAAGAAAGAAGATGAAGATGACTATTTGAGTAGCATTTTTTTTTTTCAATTAAATATACGCCAAAACAAGTGCTGTTTTGGGTTTTTCACAACAATGTCACTCATGCCACTATCAAACATATGCCATCATCGGAAAGATGACAGCTTAACCATAACACCAGTAGATCACAAACCATATAACATGAGCCATAGGATCATTATATATATACATATACATACATACATATATATACCCGATCAGGTAATCCGTATTAAATACATAATTATGAAAATACATACCTTAATGCATTAAAATCCATATATAGAAAATAAATACTTTAACGTAATTATGAACTTAAATGTCACGATCTATATATACTAAAATCATGAACAAAAGCTAGTGTAAAATATCTGCAAGTCTCTACTCACACTTAGTGAGGAGATATATTTTTAAATCTACATACTTGGGTTCGAGACAAGTTCTTTCGAGACGAGTTCTTTTTGTATCCAATTCGAATTGATTTAATTTTTTTCAATCTCTTTCATTTGCAATTTTGAAATTTTTGATTTCAAGATCTAAATTATAATCTAAAAGTAAAGTAAGAATCTAAAGCATCAGGTTTCAAAGTCCAAATAAAATTGAGAATAAATTTATTGAAAATCTAAAACTTCTGGTTCTAAATTTAAAATAAACTATAAGAATTCGGATTGAATCCGTTCATCAAGAATCTAATCAGTTAAAGTAAATTTGATGAAACCATTATGTTATACCTAAAAGGGAAGAACGTAACTTCACAATACCAAATTTATTCGATCAATCACTCGAATAAATTTATTCAATCAATCACATTAGAATAGTACTAGTTGATGGGAGTTACTTAGAAAAAAAAAAAAAAAAAAAAAGTAAAGTGAAATTGATTTTGGTTATTCCCTCAATTCCAATAAAATGCAACTGGATCTAGTATGTATGAGTCGGCGATCAGAATATATATGGATAGAATTTATAGCAGGATCTCGCAAAACAAGTAATTTCTGCTGGGCCTTTATCCTTTTTTTAGGTTCATTAGGATTCTTATTGGTTGGAATTTCTAGTTATCTTGATAAGAATTTGATATCTTTATTTTCGTCTCAACAAATAATTTTTTTCCCACAAGGGATTGTAATGTCTTTCTATGGGATCGCGGGTCTCTTTATTAGTTCCTATTTGTGGTGCACAATGACATGGAATATAGGTAGCGGTTATGATCGATTTGATCGAAAAGAAGGAATAGTGTATATTTTTCGTTGGGGATTTCTTGGAAAAAGTCGCCGCGTCTTTCTACGATTCTTTATGAAAGATATTCAGTCCATCAGAATATAAGTGAAAGAGGGTATTTATACCCACCGTGTCCTTTATATGGAAATCAGGGGCCTGGGAGCCATTCCCTTGACTCGTACTGATGAGAATTTGACTCCGCAAGAAATTGAGCAAAAGGCTGTGGAATTGGCCTATTTCTTGCGTGTACCAATTGAAGAAAAATGAACTGAAAAATAAAAGCTTTCTCAGCAGGAGGAAAAACCCCAAGAATCCTCCTTTTTCTATAGTATAACTTACTTTGCCCCCTGGGGCCAAAGCAAGGCAAACGGGTACGGAGTAGCCATAACATAAAATGAAACTTTTTTTGTCTGTAAATTTTTTTTTTCGAAATATTTGATATTTTCATTTTTAATAGACAGGAACTTCTTTCATTTTGAAATCCGAAAAATATTCTTTATTTGAATCTTTCGGGTATTCGTCAAAGGGGAGTAATTTCGTCCAATATTTGATCAATTGAGATATCTGGAAACAATCGATTTTTTTTATTATTTCTTTATTTGAATTCGAATTCGAAGTGGGTTCTTCTCCTATTTCTCTAATTTTTCTATACTAGATTCAAGGACTAACCTCTGAATCCCAACTAAAAAAGGAGACTCGATTAATAATTAATACGCGTGATACCTTATCTTATAATGTAACTCCGCTTGATAGAAATATTAGATCGCATAGAGTCAACGAATGAGGTGAGTTCATTACCAATTCACAGATGAAAAAACGACAAAAAAGAACGTATCCATTCCCCTTCGATATCTTTCATCTATAGTATTTGTAGTCTTTTTGCCCAGGTGGATCTCTCTCTCATTTAATAAAAGTCTAGAATCTTGGGTTACTAATTGGTGGAATACTAGGCAATCCGAAACTTTTTTGACTGATATTCAAGAAAAGAGTATTCTAGAAAAATTTATAGAATTAGAGGAGCGATTCCCCTTGGACGAAATGATAAAGGAATTCCCGGAAAGACATCTACAAAAATTTCGGATGACGCTCCACAAAGAAACAATCCAATTGATCAAGATACACGATGAGGAGCATATCCATACAATTTTGAACTTCTCCACAAATATAATCTGTTTCGTTATTCTAAGTGCGTATTCTATTCTGAGTAATGAAGAACTTGTTATTTTTAATTCTTGGGTTCAAGAATTTCTATATAATTTAAGCGACACAATAAAAGCCTTTTCTATTCTTTTAGTAACTGATTTATGTATCGGATTCCATTCAACCCACGGTTGGGAACTAATGATTGGCTATATCTAGAACGATTTTGGATTGGCTCATAATGATCAAATGATATCTGGTCTTGTTTCCACGTTTCCAGTCATTCTAGATACAATTTTTAAATATTGGATTTTTCTTTATTTAAATCGTCTATCTTCGTCACTTGTAGTGATTTATCATTCAATGAATGACTGAAAAAGATTCCCTGATCTAATTATAATGTTTCTGACTTCGTACATAAGCAAAGCATTCAAGGTTGTACTTACCTTACTCTTTCTACCCATCCGGAGGATTCCTCCTATATTACAACAAAATAATTTCAGTAAATAGTAAATAGCAGAATTGTGGATAGGGACCTATACTAGTAACCTACCCAAATTTATTGTAGAAATTTTTGGGATCAACAATCGGACCATGCAAATTAGAAATATCTTTTCTTTGATAAAGGAACGAATTACTTGATTCATTTCCGTATCACTTATGATATATATAATAACTCGGGCATCCATTTCAAATGCATATCCCATTTTTACGCAGTAGGGTTTTGAAAATCCGCGAGAAGCAACTGGTCATATTGTATACGCCAATTGCCATTTAGCTAATAAGCCTGTGGATATTGAGGTTCTATAGGCGGTACTTCCTGATATTGTATTTGAAGCAGTTGTTAGAATTCCTTATGATATGCAACTAAAACAAGTTCTTACTAATGGTAAAAAAAGGGGGTTGAATGTCGGGGCCGTTCTTATTTTGCCAGAGGGGTTTGAACTAGCCCCCCACCCCCGGATCGTATTTCACTCGAGATGAAAGAAAAGATAGGCAATCTATCTTTTCAGAGTTACGGCCCCACTAAAAAAAATATTCTTGTGATAGGGCCTGTTCTTAGTCAGAAATATAGTGAAATCACTTTTCCTATTCTTTCCCTGGATCCTGCGACTAATAAAGAAGTTCACTTCTTAAAATATCCAATATACATAGGTGGGAACAGGGGAAGAGGTTAGATTTATCCGACGAGACCAAAAGTAACAATACCGTTTATAATGCTACAACAGTAGGTATAGTAAGTAAAATCATACGAAAGGCGAAAGGAGGGTACGAAATAACCATAATAGATGCATTGAATGGACGTCAAGTGGTTGATATTATCCCTCTAGGACCAGAACTTCATGTTTCAGAGGGCGAATCTATCAAACTTGATCAACCATTAACAAGTAATCCTAATGTGGGTGGATTTGGTTAGGGAGATGCAGAAATAGTACTTCAAGATCCATTACGTGTCCAAGGCCTTTTGTTCTTTTTGGCATCTGTTGTTTTGGCACAAATCTTTTTAGTTCTTAAAAAGAAACAGTTTGAGAAGGTTCAATTGTCCGAAATCAATTTCTAGATCCGCGAATTTATCAACATCAAGTTTGTAAAAATAACAAAATTTTTGTTGGCAATTCCAATTATGTATGAGCAAAAAAATTATGAAAAGTCTTTTGCTTGTTTATATTTTTTTTCGACCAAATGCCAAGAATTTCTGGTACTGCACTTCTAAATCGTAGTATATATATTGTGAAGAGGGCGTAAAGTCAAATAGCCTTCTTTGTTTTTTCTTTTCAATCCAAGTGGGAGGGGTGTGCGTATATCACTATTGTCGGATTTCCATATCTTAGAATGGGTTAATAGTTTTCTATTCTAATCGAATTTGATTTGATTAGAACTAGATACTAAGCATAAGATAAGTAAGTGGAAAATAGAGAGAAAGCAAGGATAAATAAGGGGAACAAGGGATTCTAAAAGGTATTTTCGACACTAGAAAGGAAATTTTTGACTTTCCTTTCTGGTGTCGAAATCATAACAGTTCTTGATTCCATTCGTCAAAGATTCCTATTCTTAGTTTCGATTTTTTCAAGTTTATCAGAACTTTTTTTTTAATTTCTTATGTATAACATTGCTTTCTGTGCATATGTATATGCATAACATTGGCTTCATACATAAAGCATAAACTTGTATATTTTGTTACCTTTTGTGTTTAGATATACGATCTAAGACACACTCTTTCTATAAAATGGGCAAGACCCGATTATGTTGCTTCAGGCAACTATAATCTATTAGACATATACAATTGCCCACATTGAGCCTGAAAGCGAACAAAATTTAATTAAAATTCAAATAAAATTTCTAGTTTCAAATAAATTAGGATTATAGAACTTTTGGCTCTAATAGATAAATGTATTGTAATTTCTAATTCTAATTAAAATGAAAGTATAGAACTTTTGGTTCTAATAAAATTAAAAATTTATAACTTTTGGTTTTAATTAAATTGAGACTATAGAACTTCTAGTTCTATTTGAAAACTAAATCTTTTGGTTTTAGTTTTTACTTGCAAACTTCAGATTGTAGATAAGAAAGGTAGAAGGAATATCATTTAAAATAAAATATTAAAATATAAGTTCAATGATATTAAACTTACTTTCAAATGTAATAGATCCAACAATAGTAATTCTCAAATAGCAATGTTCATAAAATTATTTAAACAAACATAAAGGCAATTGATAACTCAGAGAGCAAAAGTATATATATACTTTATATATTTTCCGCATAGTACACTAATAAAGAAAAGAATAAATTTCATTTTTTTTTTCTCTTCGTACACGAACAATTTTCTTTTCTCTTTTTTTGCATCAATCAAACCAAGAAAACAAATTTTTTAATTCAATATTTTCTCTTTATACAATTAATCAAATTATACAAATAATATATAGATTTAAACCTCTTAACATATACTTTCAAAAAAATATCTATATTTCTTATATTTAAATAAACATACAAACTAGAATAGCAAAAAGACGAAAATCAATTAAACTTGAAGAAAAACTTATTTTGGATCTAACATAACATTTATACGAAACACATATGTTAATAAAATTATTTGAATCAAATAATAAGGGATAGATCAAATGAATGAAATTCTCTATATCAGATTCATACTGATAACATATTATAAAATAAAGCCTAAAAGCAATAGAATTATAACACTAACCAAAATAATAGAGAAAAAAGGAAAACACAAGAGAAGAAGAGAGTAACTTTCTTTCATTTTATTCACTTCTCAAAGATATCACAATGCACATCATACACCATTTATTTGTAAGCTAAGAATCATAAGTAAAGGTAATGAAAAAATGCATAAGTTGCAAATGTTATTAAGACACTAATAACGAGAGAATTATTGATTAAGGTTATGGAATATCAAAGGTTGGTGTCCATTAATTTACGATAGTTTCATATGAGTAGGTGTACTTATAAAAAGGATGTATAAACAGTGTGGATTCTAAACACTACCACTCTTATGCCAATTATCAATTCTTTAATGTAATAAAATAAAAAGGGTCTCGATTGGGCTCAATATGGAGAACTGGAACCATCTTTTCCAATTCTAAACACAACAATTTAGGTTTAATTATTGGTTTAATTAAGTATTATATAATTAAGAAGAATACATTCGTCAATTTAGGTTTCTTAAAGGTTTAGGATGTTATAATTGAGAAGGAAAAGGATATTGATTTACTAAAGGATATATTAAGTATCTAGATAAAATAGGAGCTGTCTAGGAATTAAAACGTCTATTGTTATATATTTTATATGTTATAAATGGGGTTACAACTTTAGAGTAGAAAAAGAAAAGATATGTTATAAGGTTCAAAGGATCAAAAACGTTTTAGGGCAATAATTTTTAGAGATAGAAATAAGTTGATTCGGATTGTTCCAAATAAGTAAATCTTATACATTACCATAATATATTTTATGTGTTCAACTTCGAAAAAATATATTGATTGGTCCTTTTGAACAATTAAACGAAACATTAAATTTTTCAACGTTGCTTTTCAATACATTCTTTTTAAATGATTTTGTATCCTCAAATATGTCTTTAGTACATTGTTCGATTGTATTAAAAGTATCATCTTCCTACTTAAAAAGTGTGCTATGTTTTATCAAAAAGAATTCTTTCGTATTTGAGAAATATGATATATATTGTAATCATACTTGTAGTGAAAATATTTTGGCCCATCTATTCATAGTTTGTTTAATTATATTGGCGTAGGCATTGAGATTACAGGTGTCATAATTGTATCATATTGGTCCAATTGGAATATTATTGTTGTGCAATATTAATTGTATTAGCCTAGACATTGGGATTACATGTGTCGTAATTATATCGTATTGATTCAACTAGAATATTTATTGTTACACAACGCTAATTGTATTGGCCCCGTATCGGGATTATAGGTGTCATAATTGTATTGTATTGTCTGAGTCACCTGAATTGTGGATGATATTACGTGACAGGAGTTATTTTCATTTTTATTTAAATTCGTATATGGAATATTGTTCATTATTTTTTTATTTCAATTTTTAAAATTGAATGTTTTCTATATCGCATTGTTAAATGGTTTATTTGCTTATTTATATTCACAAATTACTTTAAATACTAAACATTTGCCTTTTCGTATTGTTAAACGTTTTATGGATTTTATTATATTAACAATTATTTCATTTTATTGACTTTATTATATTCACAATTATTTCAATTACATTATGACTTTGTTTTTACTGTAAAGTTATTTTATAAAGTTTTGATTTTCCTTCCTATTATATGATACATAACTTACTACGTTGATGGTTCACCCTTTGTCTCCACCATTTTTGTTATAGAAAATGAATTATGGACATTGAGTGTTTAGAACTTGAAGTTCACCCGAACGTAAAGCTTTAGTGATAGGAATGAAGATTTGAAATTTAGCAAGGACATATCTAATTTCGAAAATAAATTTTAGGGTTTTTCTTTTACATATTATATTTGGATACTTTTTGTTGGTTACTTTCAAACTTTGGAATAAGTATCTATGTGTCACGTGTCATCCATGGATTTGTTAGAAAAATAAGTGGATTAAAATAGGCCAAGTGGACCAATAGAATATAAAATGATTTATTTTTGGGCACTAGTGAGATTATTGAAAGTTTGAGTTATTAAATGAAATTTTCTTGAGGGATCTTTTAGTAATTGAGCAATAGAATATATATATATATATGTGATTTTTTCTCATTTGAGACATTATTTTTGCTGTGAATCAAAGAGAAAAGAGAGAGAGAATGGCGTGAGAGAGAGGGTGAGAGCCGAGAGTGTGCACCGAGAGAGAGAGAGAAGAAGAGAAAAAGATCCGGTTCGAATTTCACCGCGGTTTATTCACGAAAGTTGTTCCTCGTCATCTCCTCTAGCTAACCCAATAAATTTGAAGCAAATCGATCGCCTATTTGATGAGTTATTTCAGTTTTAAGTTTGATGCTTACTATGAAACCCATTTTTTTCTTTCTTTTCTTTTCGAATTGGAGCTTAGGGATGATGAGAGGGATGTATGAGGATGATTTTGGTATGATTTTGGAATGATTTGGTTGAAGATAAATAGGAGAAAAAGAGAGGGAAAGTTGTGGTCAAAAATGAGTTTTTATGGGATTCGATTCCGTTTTTGATTCTAAGGTATTAGATGAATGTTTTAGAGATTAGATAATAATCTTTTAAAGTTAGATTTTGAAAACGAAACGTTTAGGATTAATTTCGAATCTAAACAGAATAGTTGAATGGCGTTTTTCAAAACCCTTCAAAATGCATTCATTTAACGTCTGAAACGGTTTATATAATCATAGTTGGGTGTTAGAACACTAGAGGATTGATTTTTGAAGTTGTCGGAAGTTCGGAGAGAAAAGTGATTTTCGTTAGTAAGCGAATCCGGTCGATTTTCATTCTGAGCTTCCGACGATGAAATTGAGTATACTGAGGTATTCCTAGGAAAGAATAAGTATGATTCAGGTAGAGAAAACGGATTTTGAAAACCCTGAGTGAATAGAAGTTGAGATCCGAAAGTTTATACATTAACGGGCAATAATAATGATAAATAGGATTTTTATTAATTTTGAATGTTAATTGAATGAGTTAAGTGACCCTAAATAGATATTTGATATTTTAGGGTAAAAGCGGAGAGTTCTGGAGGCATATGGAGGAGGATTGGATTCTATCTGAGAACGTGTAGTGAGTGGAACTACGAGTTTTTGACATTTATATTTTCTTAAAGTTTATTGATAGATTCCAATGTTAAAATGCATTGCGTGAGAGTTATGTATTAGACTAGCATTGGTAACTTAAGCTTGATTGTTAAAGTGAGAATCGGTATCCAGTAAAGAAGTTGTGTAAATTTCGAGGAAGAAATTTTTATAAGGAGGGGTGTATTGTAAAACCCAAAACCTCGTTCGTTAGAGAGCGACTTATTTTTCAGATGGATCGCGTTCGATCGGAAAAATATAAATCTCCAGTCTGGAAATATTCGGAATATTTATTTTAGAATAATAAAAATAATTTCGAAAGCATGAAGACGGATTTGAAATTTAAAAATAATTCCGAGTGTGCGAAGCCAAAATTAAATCATAAGCACATTCACAGACGGACGGAAACGGAATTCGATTTCGAAATCAAAATGGGAGAATGCATAGAAGAAATAAATAAAATAAATTGGTGGCATGCAAAGAATAAGCAAGACATGTGGCAAGAATTCCATTTGCATGGGTGTCACATGTCAAGCAATTGATCAATATATATATATATATATCAAATGAGAGTGAAGTTTGAAACAAACAATAATTAAAAACAAGTGTCTAAATGGAGAGCAATTATATTATATAATATATATATCAATTGAAAAGCAAGACTTGAAGCAAAGCAAGGCATTTCGGTTACCATTCATCATCAAAATAAAATTGAGAGTGAAAGTTAGAGAATGAGAGAGTGAGAGATGAGTGCTTGCCTTCTTTGGTCTGACCATCAATCCGAGAGAGAATATTAGCTCATACTTGCAGCAAGAGAAGCTCATCCAACCGTGAACCAAATGAAGCCGTGAGCTAGTGAAGGGAGAGAGGAACGAGAGCACCTTCAAACTTGAGTTGCATATGTCGTCCAAGCAAGCCAGGAGGAGAATCTGTTCATGCATGCAAGTAAGGAGGGGCGATCAGCTGCTGTCGGGTTGTGGCTGAGCTGTTGTCGTGAGCTGCTGCTATCGTGAGCTACTGCGGTTGTCGTGAGCTGCTATCGCTACCGTGAGCTATTGCGGCTATCGTGAGCTATTGCGGCTACCGTGAGCTATTGCCGAAAGTGAGAACCAAGCTGTTCGTGACTTGCAACAAAAAGGAAGTGAGTTGACCATGAAGACCTCTTGGCATCGTTTTGCCGTCACGAATGCGTGGGGGCTATTTCGAAGCGAAGAACAGCTTACACTAAGGGAACTCGCGGATAAAAGTATTGATGTGGGCAGCACCTTCGCGTTATCGTTTTGAAGTTTCGAATTGAGTTCTGAAAGGTAAATCGATGAGCGGACGAGATCCGTATCGAGAAGTGGTGATAAATCATTTGGAAGCAAGTAGTGAGTGTAGATTTTATAAAGTTTTCATATATTTTATGATATGAATGCGATTCATTTTTAGCAAGTGAATTGTTTTGATATTTGAGTAAGATTTTATAATTATCCTTATATTTCCTAAATGCATGTATATGTTA
This sequence comes from Dimocarpus longan, assembly GCA_022984855.1. Lineage (NCBI taxonomy): Eukaryota > Viridiplantae > Streptophyta > Magnoliopsida > Sapindales > Sapindaceae > Dimocarpus > Dimocarpus longan. Next base: position 9,565,249 of record CM041023.1, on the reverse strand, counting down.
TGAATGTATATATATTCTTCAAGTAAATTAAATTAGTAAATTGAAATGATATACATGCATAGAAATATTATTTTCGAAAGTTAATTGCAATGTTATAGCATATTGCGGAGATTTTACATATATATATGCCTTTGGTTTATAATAACCCCTAGTTTACACCTGGCCGAAGTATTCCATACGTGTATGACAAGTTGGGGGTAGTTACTAACTTTGGGGGGATTGAGTCTGTCAATCGTCCTCTACACATATGGGATAGTGTAGATCTGTCTGATGTTGGAGGGAATCGCGATCCCAGAGTTGTTTGCACATCTGCGACTACACATGGTGAGAGTTCCCCTAATCCTAGTGGCGTGTCTTCGCACCGTCATGAAGGATAAGTTTTCCTGGGTTGCCAAATAGGCTAGTCAAGAAACAAGAAAAGTTGTTAAATATCTTTCGCATTTTTGAAATGAAATTTACAGTTTTCAGCAAAGTAAACTAAGTAACAATTTTTCCAACCTATTTTGGGAGGAATATTATTTTAAGCAAAAGTATAGTTTATGTTAAACTTACCCACTCACTAAGTTATTCTCATCATTTTTTTTCCTGTTTTATTAAAATCCTCCCCAAGTGTAGGTACGAGCAGCACTGCGGAAGCATTTCCTTCGGACGTATAGATGAGCTAAAGACGTGACCACACTGCACTAGTTTCTAGATAAGTTATCATGTACTGTATTTATTATCGTTTTCAGATTTCTCAAGGATTGTAAATATTTTTTTTTGGATAAAGGATTTTATGTGAATATTATGCATGATGTTTTAAGACTTTAATCAAGTTGCTTTCTATATCATTGAATATTTTTAAGCATGTTATGAATGATTGTGTATCTGAAAAGGGCTTGAGGCCCTTTAGTTTGATGAAAGATATTGGATAAATTTATACAGGTTTTGTGAAATCTTTTTACAGGGTAGAATTTTAGAAAAACAGCCGTTGTGCTGTAGGATTTCTGTAAAAACTCTATTTTCATAAAGTTATTTTCAACGAACAAAATTCCTACCCATTTTCAGAACTAAAAGGATTTCAAGTATTTTCAAATAAGAAAGAGGCTTAGCTCCATGGGAACTTTCCAACCGGAGCAGATCTTGACTGATAAGAAAGCCACCGTGGGGTGCCAAGCAAGTCGCCTAGCTAGTACAATTGGAAAGGGGCCTATCAACGTTGGTATCAGAGCCGAGATTTTAAATGCATTACATGATTTTTGAGCATTTTCATAGTATTTCTCAAACATCATATATTTTATAGCTTATTATCTAGTTCAAGTGCAGTGAGTCATGTGTCGCGTTGGTCGTCCGCGTACACGGAAAGTCGTTGATAATGCTCTACCTCCTGCTCTAAAAATAGGGGAGCAAGTAAATGAATCCATAAATGATCCTCAGCCAGGGGTTCCAGTCGAGCCACCAACAGTAGAGCCTGAGTCGGATCCGATTGAGAGATTAGCCCATGTTATTCAAGGGCTAAGGCCTCGCGCACTAGGCGCCACCATAGAGAGGGCAAGGAAATTAGGTGCCAATGCTTTTGACGGAATAAATGGCCCAGAGGTTGCAACGGAATGGTTAGACAATATTGAGAGGGTGTTGGAATAGATGGAGTGCATCGATCCCCAAAAGGTGTCCATTGCTTCATTTTTGCTACGAGCGTCAGTTAGAGATTTGTGGGATTCTGTCAAGCGGAGAACAACCGATCAAGTCACATGGGAAAAGTTCAAAGAAGAGTTTAATGAGAAATTCTACCCAAAGGCATACAAGGACGCCAAGATTAAGGAGTTTTACAGTCTCGTTCGGGGTAATATGTCAGCGAAAGAGTATGAGAGGAAGTTTACTGAACTGTCTCGAGTGGCACCGTTTATAGTGAATGACGAGGTGAACAAGTGTCATAAGTTCATGCAGGGCCTGAATCTGAAGATCAAGGCATATATGGTAGCCTTAGAGCACAGATAGTATGAGCGACTAGTGGAGGCAGCCTTGAGGGTAGAGAGGACTACATTGGGTGACAAAGAGTAGGTATAGAAATCGAAGAGCAGTTAAGGGTCAGGTTGGTATTCAGGAGGCTCCAGCTAGGCATCAAAAATTGGAAGCAAATCTAGATGGTCAGGTAGTAAGCAGAGGAGTCAGGGAGCCGCGTCAAGTCAGAGTTCAGTCAAACCTCTATCAGGACCCTAGAGCAGGGGTAATACTTAGTGCAGATTAGAGCCATGTAGGAAATGCAACAGGATGCACCGAGGAGAGTGTCATATGGGTATTACTGGATGTTATCATTGTGGTAAAAAGGGACATTTTATGAAGGATTGCCCGCAGAGAACAACAGACGCTAATGGGTTGAGACTGTCTACTCAGAGACAGTCTAGCGGAAGTCAGTCGTAGGATAAGAGAGGTCCACAGATGAGAGGACCAAGGACTACAGTTCAATCTGAAAGAGGTGCTGGTAGAGGTTTTCCACCCAGAGAAGAGTCAGTGAGACCCCGTACTCAAGCCAGGGTGTTTACGATAATGCAGCAAGAAGTTGAAGCTACACTAGAGGTGGTGACAGGTACGCATCATACCGTGGTGGATTGTTTTCAGAAGGAAGTTAAGTTCAGTTCTTTGGGAGAGCCAGATGTAGTATTTCGAGGGGAGCGTAAAATGCTTCTATCCTGTATCATATCAGTCATGACCGCCAGAAGGATGCTAAAGAAATAATATGTAGGTTATTTGGCTTATGTGATAGATTCGTCCGAGAGGGAAACTCAGCTAGAGAATATTCTTATGGTTGCAGAGTTTTCTGACTTGTTTTCAGAAGATCTTCTAGGTTTACCTCCGGATAGGGATATTAAATTCGAGATTAATCTGATTCCGGGAACAACACCAATTTTCAGAGCACCGTACAGAATGACACCTACAGAGTTGAAGGAACTAAAGGTTTAATTGGAAGAATTAGTAGATAAGGGCTTTGTCAGGTCCAGTGTATCTTCTTGGAGAACTCTAGTGCTCTTTGTTAAAAAGAAATATGGAAGTATGAGATTGTGTATTGATTACCGGGAATTGACTAAGGTGACTATTCGGAATCAATACCCTCTATCGAGGATCGATGACCTATTTGATCAGTTACAGGGTGCAAGGGTGCTTTCTAAGATAGATCTGAGATCAGGGTATCATCAGTTGAAGATCAGAGGAGACGATATTCCTAAGACTGCCTTCAGAATACGTTATGGACATTATGAATTCTTGGTTATGCCTTTCGGGCTAACCAATGCTCCAACAGCATTCGCGGCAATGATGAATCGGGTGTTCCATGATGAAAGGACCCAACCCGGATTTTCCCCCCGGAAGAGATCTGAGTGAAGCCCTTCCGGTACCCCACAGAATCCTTACAGTATTTATGTAGGTGACTTAAAAGGACTTCATGAAGCTAAGCCGTAAAACAGTTTCATTTCTTAATCATTAAAAATATAGAGTGAAAAATTTTCGACAGCACAACTGCTGTTTCTCCGACATTTTCAACTTTTTCAAACACCTGTATAATAATTAATAAAATTTCAAAATGCATACATTCATTTCCACTTCCAAATTGGACCTCAGGTCCATCTCAAAATCAACATGTAAACGCAATTTAAGTATTTAAAACAAAACCAGTTCAAACTTAAAATAAAACATTCCACATGCATGATAGCGTAATCAAAGTTATAAAACTTAAATATTTACATCACATTAAATCCGTTATACATCAAAAATTTACTTTGATTTCACAGTTTCGGTCGCCTGATAAACTTGCCTACTCTTGAGCTGGAGATCTGCCGCTTGGAGGACTCGAACCTGCGCCTGAGAAATTTTATAAAGTAAACAAGAAAATAATGAGCTAAAAAGGCTTAGTGAGTGTTATACAGTTCTAAATAAGTTTCCTTTCTAAAACCTTTTGGAGGAATGCTAAGTTCCGAAATAACCTAATTAAAACGTGCATTTCATAATATCATAAAGTCATTTTTATACATAATTTGCTGGAAAACAAGATACAAGATTTTTAACATCGTAAAATTAATTCATAACATAATCATAAGTTCATAAATAAATTCATAAAATCATAAATCAATCCTCAGTCATAAAATATATATCCAATGGAACCCAGGGAAATCATGATCACCGCCCGGTCTTAGGTCACCGGTGGTGGGGACGGTCAATCTCAGTCATAAGCCACTATACCGTGGAATGTTACCTCACTACACATAGGGCATCAGTCATAATAGTACCTTATATACGCGTAGAGGGTGACATGACAGACTCGATCCCCCCATAGTTAGTGGACTTTCCCCGATAGACATGCCATACGCGCATTAAGGCACTTCGGCCGCATAACAGTCATAATTCAGTCATAAAATGGGGATGGGTAGCCATCGGTTTTGAAATACATTAACATGCTAAAATAACAATTGTAAAACATGTTCCTTCGCTTATAAAACAAAACATAAAAGCACATTTCAATAACGAGTTATACGATCAATATTGCTTTAAATACAGATATAAAAACATTTCGAAGCGTATAACATTCCTGAAAAGCGTATATCATTCATATAAATTCATTTAAATATTAAAACGTTTAAATCTTTCATGAGAGCATAGAAATCATATAAAAATCATAGTGCATTTATCATTTCATAAAACAATTTACACTCACCGATTTCTAACTCACGAAAACGTCCGGATTTTCTACCTAGCGTCACTTCTTCAACTTCGCTTCCCTCCGCCTTATCGATGCCTATATAATTTAACATTCAAATATAAGCATGTCGTAATACGCTTTTCAAATCCAAAGCAACATCATCGAAGCCATGATCTAATGGATTCAACAAAAAGAATAATGAAGCTAACCGAACAATATAAAACTTACGCGATTTTTAACTAGCTATTGCGACTTATCGTTTTTAACATTTCGCACGATTCCTTCGTTTCCAATTAAACTTAGCGTCAATTTATACTAGAGACTTTACTTAACACAAGACAACGAAGATTCAAACATTTTAAAGTGCAAACATGAAAAAAAATGGCAGCAAGCTTAAACAATATTCATTTTCCGACTTAACTTCAATTTCGATAATTTTACGATTTCGCGCGAAACTAAAACTATCCGATTAACTTAAACGTATCTCAAACTATCCTAACATCGACTTAACACTATAATGACCTTAAACACATCTCAAAGCAGCAAGTTGACATCATAAACACTTGCCTAATCAAAAACGAAAATCACAAACTAAAAACATTCGCACTCGCGGAAAACTTAACTGAATTGCTCGGAAACGATTTATCAATACCTGAACGATTATTTGATACTTAAAACACACTAAAAATGCATCATTTTTCATGTTAACAAACTTGGAAATAAAAGCATAACATGACAGCCCCTAAATCATATCATAACAGCCAACACTCGAATCGCAACGAAAATAAATGATAACCATTTCATTCCAAAATACAACCAAACAATTATCGAGCGAACCTCCACACTAACGAGGTTCGAAGTCCTAAACCCAAACATAACATTATCACTTATTATCCGTAACTCAACATCATCATAATCTATCCAAAAGAAATTCATAAAACTCTATATACCTCTCGGAACTCAACTTGAAGCTTCGAAACAACTCTTAATCGCTCGCGATGGCCAAAAGGAGCCAAGATCATTCACGACAGCAGCTTGAATGCGATCTGACAGCAACAGTTCCAGCATTCAACAACAACACTAAACCAAGACAGCAACTCTACACGGCAATAGTTTCAGCTCTCATGGCAACAGCAAGGACAGCGTCTGGCAGCAGCTCACGCGGTCATGGCAGCACCAGCATCTTCGCGCCGGCAGCAGCAACCTCTCGCCAGCAGCCTCACGCCACCAGCAGCTTCAGCTCTTGGCAGCACCCACCTGGCAGCAGCTCTCCGCGGCAGCAGCAACGCCACACGCCAGTAGCTCACCCACCTTGCTGCTCTTCCAGTTCACGGCCTGGTTCCACATTTCCTTAGCTCTGACCTTGCATGCAAGATCTGATCTGCTCACTTAGCTTGGATCTGCACTCAGATAGCACATGCAACACTCGATCTCTCTCTCTCTCGCACACTAAAAAGCTGTTGACTTCAGGTTCTTCCTCTTGAGCTGACCGAGTACAGCTCCTCACTCTCTCGGTCTCAAACCTTCACTCTTGGTCTCTCTATCTATCTTGGCTCTTGGAGTTTAAAGGATGGTGACATGCAGTTCTTGGTTCTCTTTTCTTTCACGAGCAGCACACACTCTTCTCAAACTCTCATTTTGATTTCGGTTTTGGGGAGCTTACTTGACCGCTTCATGCCTCTTGCTTGTTTCACTTTTCCCTTTTTGTTTGTTTTCTGATTTTTTTTTTTAAAGGTTTTGAAAGAGAAAGCTGGCTGTTTGATGACCGAAAACTTCATGTTTGACCATGAATGCTTGAAATTGGCTTAAATTTCATTTTTTAACATTTTATTTTCTAAAAGCCTCTTGGAATGGAAACACTTGTCATTATGCATGAGCATTTCATGCCATGTGTCTCGTTTTCCATTTAACACAACGACACGTTTCGAACTTAGGCACCATTCATGCAACACGCTAATTCATGTGTTTTCCCATTTCGATTCCAAGCTCGAATCCGCTTCCGCCGACCGTCCGGGAATTCGTTTACAACTTGATTTCGTCTTCGGAATTATTTTTACTAATTTCGCATCCAACTTTACACTCTACAATAAATTTTATCGCTCGAAAATACTTATTCCGAATAATTTCGGACAATGAAAAATTATATTTTTCCGATCGAAGCGCAATCCAATCAAAAAAATAATTCGCTCATCGACGATGAGGATTTTGGGTTTTACACATGAATTTTTAGATAAAATTGTCATAGTGTTCATTGATGATATTTTGGTGTATTCTAGCAGTAGGGAAGAACATGCTGAGCATCTGAGACTGGTTTTGCAGACGTTAAGAGAGCAACAATTGTATGCCAAATTCAGCAAGTGTCAATTCTAGTTGAATGAAGTTTCATTTTTGGGCCATATAGTTTCAGCTGATGGGATTAGTGTTGATCCTCAGAAGATCGAAGCAATTGTGAATTGGAAACCGCTTACAACCATAACTGAAGTACGGAGTTTCTTAGGTTTGGTAGGACATTACAAAAAATTTATTGAAGGATTTTCCAGGATTGCCATTTCATTGACGAAGCTCACCAGAAAGGAAGCGAAGTTTGAGTGGTTAGAAGTCTGTTAGAGACGTTTTGATGAATTGAAGACAAAATTGACCTCAGCTCCAGTGCTTACTCTTCCTTCCGAAAATGAAGACTTTGTGGTATATAGTGATGCTTCGAGGCAGGGTTTGGGGTGTGTTTTGATGCAAGACGGAAAGGTGATAGCTTATGCTTCAAGCCAATTAAAGAAGCACGAGCAGAATTACCCTACCCATGATCTAGAGTTGGCCCTAGTGGTGTTTGCACTTAGGATTTAGAGGCATTACCTGTACGAAGTTCAATGTCAGATATTTACAGATCACAAGAGCCTTCAGCATTTGTTTACCTAGAAAGAGTTGAACATGAGATAGAGGAGATGGTTTTGAGCTGATCAAGGATTATGATTGCACCATAGAGTACCATCCAGGGAAAGCAAATGTAGTAGCCGATGCATTGAGTAGGAAACCCTCCAGCTCGGTAGCTCATTTAAGAGCTAGGTATTTTTCGTTATTAGTAGAGATGAGATCTTTGGGAGTCAATTTGGAAGTAGTAGATTCGAGTGTATTGTTAGCTATATTTCAGATTCGACCGGTACTCGTGAATAGAATCCGAGAGTTACAGATTCAGAATCCTCAGTTAAATAAGATCAGACAGGAAGTAGAGTCAGGCCAGCTGGGAGACTTCTTAATTAAGGATAATGGTACGTTAAGGATGAAACAGAGATTGTGTGTTCCAGATGTGGCGAAACTTAAGAAAGAAATTTTAGATGAAGCTCACTCCTCAGCATACGCTATGCATTCGAAAGTACAAAAATGTATCATACCTTGAAATAGCATTATTGGTGGAAAGGTATGAAAAGAGAGATAGCTGAATTTGTGTCAAAATGCTTGATTTGTCAACAGGTGAAAGCCGAGCACCAGAGGCCATCAGGATTTCTTCAGCCACTTTCCATCCCGGAGTGGAAATGGGAGCGTATTACAATGGACTTTGTGATCGGATTTCCTCAGAGTCGGAATGGTTAAGATAGTATCTGGGTGATAATGGATCGACTTACGAAGTTAGCTCATTTCCTACCTATTTGAAGTACATATTCCCTAGATAGATTGGCCAAGTTATATGTTGATGAGATCGTGAGATTGCATGGGGCTCCAATGTCGATCGTATCAGATAGAGGTCCAAGATTTACATCCCGATTTTAGCCTAGTCTATAAAAAGCTTTGGGTACTTGATTATATTTTAGTACAGCATTTCATCCGCAGACAGATGGACAGTCTGAGCGTACTATTCAGACTTTAGAGGACATGCTCAAGTCTTGTGTTATGAAATTTGGAAGAAGTTGGGATACTCATCTGTCGTTAATCGAGTTTGCCTATAATAACAGCTATTAGGCTAGTATTGACATGGCACCATATGAAACACTTTACAGAAGACGGTGTAGGACACCGGTATGTTGGGATGAGATGGGTGAGAGAAAGTTAATTGGATCCGAGCTCGTTCAAATGACTACGGATAAGATCAAGGTTATTCAAGACAATTTGAAGATAACCCAGAATCGACAGAAAAGTTACGTAGATAAGCGTAGAAAAGATTTGGAGTTCCAGGTCGGGGATAAGGTATTTCTACGGATATCACCATGAAAGGGATAATTCATTTTAGGAAGCGTGGTAAGTTAAGCCCTTGGTATATGGGTCCCTATGAAGTGATTGGTAGAGTAGGTGAAATAACATATCGGCTTGAGCTGCAAGTGGAACTTTCTAGAATCCATAATGTATTCCATGTCTCGATGCTCTGTAAGTATATAGCAGATCCTTCGCATGTGTTATCAAAGCAGCCAATGGAACTCAAGGAGAACATATCATATAAGGAGACCTCAGTTCAGATTCTTGACAAGACAGAACAGGTTCTTCGCAGCAAAGTCATTCCGTTGGTTAAAGTGTTGTGGAGGAACCATGCACTGGAGGAAGCCACGTGGGAGCACGAGAAGCAGATGCACAGTCAGTATCCTCATCTTTTTGAAGCAAGTAATTATATTTCATTATTCAAGCTAAGAATTTTATAATTCAAGATTTTATAGCGTATGTTTGATGGATTCCGGTGTTAAAATGCATTGCGTAAGAGTTGTGTATTAGACTAGCATTGGTAACTTAAGCTTGATTGTTAAAGTGAGAATCGGTATCCAGTAAAGAAGTTGTGTAAATTTCGAGGATGAAATTTTTATAAGGAGGGGTGAATTGTAAAACCCAAAACCTCGTTTGTCAGAGAGCAAATTATTTTTTCGATGGATCCCGTTCGATCAGAAAAATATAAATCTCCAGTCCGAAAATATTCGGAATATTTATTTTAGAATAATAAAAATAATTTCGAAAGTGTGAAGACGGATTTGAAATTTAAAAATAATTCCGAGTGTGCGAAGCCGAGATTAAATCATAAACATATTCACAGACGAACGGAAATGGAATTCGATTTCATAGAAGAAATAAATAAAATAAATTGGTGGCATGCAAGGAATAAGCAAGACATGTGGCAAGAATTCCATTTGCATAGGTGCCACATGTCAAGCAATTGATTAATATATATATATCAAATGAAAGTGAAGTTTGAAACAAACAAGAATTAAAAACAAGTGTCTAAGTGGAGAGCAATTATATTATATAATATATATATATATTAATTGAAAAGAAAGACTTGAAGTAAAGCAAGGCATTTCAGTCACCATTCATCATCAAAATAAAATCGAGAGTGAAAGTTTGAGAAAGAGAGAACAGAGAAAGATAGAGAATGAGACAGTGAAAGACGAGTGCTTGCCTTCTTCAGTCTCACCATGAATCCGAGAGAGAATACCAGCTTGTGTTTATAGTAAGAGAAGCTCATCCAACCGTGAACCAAATGAAGCCGTGAGTTGGTGAAGAGAGAGAGGAACGAGAGCACCTTCAAACTTGAGTTGCATGTGTCATCCAAGCAAGCCAGGAGGAGAATCTGTTCATGCATATAAGTAAACAGGGGCGATCAGCTGCTGTTGGGCTGTGGCTGAGCTGCTGCCATTAGCTGTTGTCGCTACTGTAAGCTGCTGCCGAAAGTGAGATCCAAGTTGTGCGTGACCTGCAGCAAGAAGAAAGTGAGCTGACCATGAAGACCTCTTGGCACCGTTTTGCTGTCACGAACGCGTGGGGGCTGTTTCGAAGTGAAGAACAGCTCACACTAAAGGAACTCGTGGATAAGCATTGATGTGGGCAGCACCTTCGCATTATCGTTTCGAAGTTTCAAATTGAGTTCTGAAAGGTGAATCGATGAGCGGACGAGATCCATATCGAGAAGTGGTGATAAATCATTTGGAAGCAAGTAGCGAGTGTGGATTTTATAAAGTTTTCATACATTTTATGATATGAATGCGAATCATTTTTAGCAAGTGAATTGTTTTGATATTCGAGTAAGATTTTATAATTATCCTTATATTTCCTAAATGCATGTATATGTTATGAATGTATATATATATTCTTCAAGTAAATTAAATTAGTAAATTGAAATGATATACATGCATAGAAATATTATTTGCAAAAGTTAATTGTAATGTTATAGCATATTGTCGAGATTTTACATATATATATATGCCTTTGGTTTATTATAGCCCTTAATTTATACCCGACCGAAGTATTCCATACATGTATGACAAGTTGGGAGGAGTTACTAACTTTGGGGGGATTAAGTTTGTCAGTTGCCCTCTGCACGTATGGAATAGTGTAGATCTGCTTGATGTTGGAGGGAATCGCGATCCCAGAGTTGTTTTCACATCTACGACTACACATGGTGAGAGTTCCCCTAATCCTAGTTGCGTGTTTTCGCACTGTCATGAAGGATAAGTTTCCCTGGATTGCCAAATAGGCTAATAAAGAAACAAGAAAAGTATTCAAAGAAAAGTTGTTAAATATTTTTTGCATTTTTGAAATGCGATTTACAGTTTTCAGCAAAGTAAAGTAAAGTAAGTAATAGTTTTTTCAACCTATTTTGGGAGGAATATTATTTTAAGCAAAAGTATAGTTTATGTTAAACTTACCCACTCACTGAGTTATTCTCACCATCATTTTTTCTGTTTTATTAAAATCCTCCCCAGGTGTAGATACGAGCAGCGCAGCGGAAGCATCTCATTCGGACGTATAGGCGAGCTAGAGATGCGACCGCGTTGCACTAGTTTCTAGACAAGTTATCATGTACTGTATTTATTATCGTTTTCAGATTTCTCAAGGATTGTAAATGTTGTTTTTGGATAAAAGATTTTATGTGAATATCATGCATGATGTTTTAAGACTTTAATCAAGTTGTTTTCCATATCATTGAATATTTTTAAGCATGTTGTGAATGATTGTGTATCTGAAAAAGGCCTGAGGCCCATTAGTTTGATGAAAGATATTGGATGAATTTATACAGGTTTTGTGAAGTCTTTTTACAGGGTGGAATTTTAGAAAAACAGTCGTTGTGTTGCCGGATTTCCGTAAAAACTCTATTTTCATATAATTATTTTCAACGAACAAAATTCCTACCCATTTTTAGAACTAAAAGGATTTCAAGTATTTTCAGATAAGAAAGAGGCTTAACTCCACGAGAACTTTCCAGCCGGAGCAGATCTCGATTGGTAAGCCACCGTGGGGTGCTGGGCAGGATGCCTAGCTAATACAGTTGGAAAGGGGCCTGTCAGTAAAGTTAAAAGAATTTATTATAAATAGTTATTTTTTTATTAATTGAATTTATATTATAATTCTAGCTTAAAGATTTTAGTTTATTATTTATTTATATGCAAATGTGCTAGAATTAAAAATTTTAGTCTTACTGCCTTGAGATTCAGAATATTTTAGTGTATTAAAAAAAAAAATTTTAATAGTCTATGGTGTATGACAGGCCCTTTTCTAACTACTAGTTAGGCGACCTGCCTGGCACCCCACGGTGGCTCCCCAGTCGAGATCTGCTCCGGCTGGAAAGTTCCCGTGAAGCTAAGCCTCTTTTCTTTTCTAAAGAACCTGAAATCCTTTTAGTTCTGAAAATGAGTGGAAATTTTGTTCGTTGCAAATAACTTTATAAAAATATGATTTTTCACGGAAATCCGGCAGCACGAAGGCTGTTTTTTTTTTTTTCTAAACTTCCACCCTGTAAAATATTTCACAAAACCTATATAATTGTATTCACAAATATTTCATAATCAATAGGCCTCGGGCCCTTTTTCAAACTCAAAATTATGCAATAACACGGAAGCAACTTGAATAAAATCTTAAACATCATACATGATATTCACATGAAATACTTTATCCCAAAACAATATTTACAAAACTTGAGAAATCTGAAAAACGATAATAAAAGCAACACATGATAATGTGTTTAAAACTAGTGCAGTGTGGTCGCGTCTGCAGCTCGCCTGTACATCCGATAAAGATACTTCTACTGCGCTGCTCACTCCTATACCTGGGAGGGAATTTAAAGAAAACAAAAAATAATGGTGAGAATAACTCAGTGAGTGCACATAATAATAAATTTTGCTTTCATTAGTATTTTGAAAATGATACAGCTTATATAATCAAAAGATTAATTTTAATCTAAACTAACGTCTATTGACGTATTTCAACTTAGAAAGGTAACTCTAGAACAACTCATTCTCTTAAACTCTTAAGTTAAATATCTATATGACATGAAATACTCGAAATTTTCTGGTTGCGTGTGTTCAGATGCGGGAACTTGATATTACGATTCCCCCCAACATCAGAAAAATACGGGAACTTGGGATTACGATTCCCCCCGAATGATAAGCCATACGGGAACTTGGGATTACGATTCCCCCTATCTAATAGGTGTACGGGAAGTTGGGATTACGATTCCCCCTATCTAATAGGTGTACGGGAAGTTGGGATTACGATTCCCCCCGTATGTTAAGCCGTACGGGAACTTGGGATTACGATTCCCCCCGTCTAATAGGCGTACGGGAACTTGGGATTACGATTCCCCCCGTATGTTACTATACACACATAGGGTACCTCGGACGGTTCTGCTAGAGGTCAAGCTAAACTAAAGATATAGTAATTACCTTTAAAATTGTCTTATAAGTGTTTCGTTTTCTACTTACGGTTAAAAACCGAAAAACTTGCTTTCTAGAGCGAAAACTCAATTATTGAAATAACGTTCTCAAGTATCTTTACGACTAAATACATATACACAACAATACATGCAATATCAGAAAAGCGATAATATTTTAAAATGTTACTTGAATAACATAAATCATAAATTAAAATAGTATCGCATTAATAATTTCATATAACAAAATTCGTGAAACTTTATAAAATGCACACTCACAACTTGCTTCCAATAACTGATCAACCACTCCTGATATAGCTCTCGTCCGGTTTCCGATTCACCTACAATTGATTTCGATCGGGATGTCGATAAATATAATTCGCACGCAACTAAACTTTAAGCCATACGAGGATTTCTAATCACAATAACTCAAGTGACCATCCTCACATGATAACAAAACGGGAAACTCAAAATTGCACGCGAAGACTATTTCACACCGATTCGCTATCGCAACATAAACTACTCAAAACTCTACAGTTACAAAACCAACAACCATGCCATTCGAATCTAAAGTAACATCATCAAAATCAGATTCTAAAAGATTCAATAAAAAGAAGATTCGAAACCAAACGGCTAAGATAAAGCTTACGCGACTTCAACTAGATATCGCGATTTATCGATTTTAGCGTTTCGCGCGATTCCTTTGATTCCAATTAAACTTATCGTCAATTTCAACTCGTGACTTTACTTAAAACATGGCAAACGAATATTCAAACATTTTTAAGCACAAAGAAGAAAAATATGGCAGCAAGTTTAATGAATATCCATTCCCGATTTCAACTCCGAAATTTCAACAATTAACGATTTCACGCGAAACAAAAACTATCCGATTAACTTTATTATAACACAAACCATCCTAACTTCAACTTTAACACTTTAATGGCTTAAATAACATCTCAGGGCAACGAGATAACATCGCAAATACTTTCATATTCGACAACAAAAATCACAAACTAACAACGCTCGCATTCGCGGAAAAATTCAACCGAATCACTTGGAAACGATTTCTCAATATCCGAACGACTATCCGATACTTTAAAACACACTAATATGAATTAATTTCCACGATGATGAACATGAATTCAAAAGCGTACTATAACAGCCCCTAACTTATCGTCTAACAGCTCGTAAACAAAACACAACGAATACGATCAATGATAAAAACATAATCGCAACAACAACGAGCGAACCTCCGCACTAACGAGGTTCTCAATCCTTAACAGTTTCGCTTCGAAACAACTTTCGAGCAAGTGCGACGACGATGAATCTCTCACGGCAGCAAGCTGTCTCCCTCCACCAGCAACTATCGTCTCTTCAGGTCTGAAAGATGATTGGTCTGACTTGATAGCTGCTCGGCAATAGCTACATCAACGGTGACAGCTCACAATGGCAGCACTTGGTCACGACGACAGCACACGGCAATGGCAATGACAGCAACTGGTCAGCTCACGGCAGCACTTCGACAGCGGCGACAACACTTGGGGATGGCGACAGTAGCTGGTGCACGGCAATGGCAGGACAGCAACTGGTCAGCTCACGGCAACAGACAAGGCAGCAACTCAACTCCTCACGCCAACAGCTTCTCTCGCCGGCAGCAGCTCTCCACCATCTGACAACAAGTTCACGATGGCAGCAGCTCACTCTCTCTTGCTTGCATGCGCGATCAGCTTGCTCCTAGCTTGCTCAGATGTGACATGCAGCTGCTGGATTGAAGATTACTTCTCAGATCTGGTCTTGCATGCGTCCATATGCTTCAGATCTGCTCGCTCCTTCTTCTAGCATCATCTCGATCTGAAGACAGCAACTCGTTCCTTTCTCGCTCTCTCTATCTCTCACGCTCACTCTCTAGTTCTCAATCTCTCTAAGAAGGCTCTCGGTCTCCCTTTGTCTTTGTTTCACTCTCGGTTTTGTTTTGATATGAAAGCCGAGTCTCATGCCTTGGTTTTGGGATATGGTGACCGAGTGATTAATCTTGCTTCCTTCATCTTTTGTTTTATTTAACTTCTTGCTTTTTAAATCTTTTAATATATATTTGCTTTTGTTTCTTTTGGACACTTGTACCTTTCCTTCATTGCATGTGTGACACGTGTCACCAACATGCATTATCTTTTTTTTTTTCTCATGCATTCTCACTTTTTAATTCCAAGCTTGGATTCCGATTCCGCCCGACCGCCCGGTAATCCGCTTTTGATTAAATCTCGGGTTCGCACTCCCAAAATTATTTAATAAATCTCGAATCTGTCTCACGAACTTGAATTTATTTTATTTATTCTAAATTAATATTCCGATTAATTCCGGACTCAAGCATTATATATATATTTTTCAATTGAACGCGATCCATCGAAAAAATATTTCGTTTTCCGACGGACGAGGTTTTGGGTTTTACAGTTTACCCTAGCCCCAGTTTAGTACCCGGTCGAATGCCCTATGCGTGATACGATAGATGAGAGGAAGTCAGTCAATGAGATTTGAGTCTAGTTGACTAATGTGTGAGCGAGATATGAGTGATTCGTATATACATATAGGATAGTGTAGTTGGTCCGCAGCACGGGTCCGCTTTCGGCGACTACACATGGTAGATTTCTACTCCTAGTAGTTAGATTTTATATGCTGCCACGCCAGGAGTGGATATTCCCTGGGTTACCATTTAGGCGAGCATCAGAAAAGATTTTAAGAAGAGATTTCATAAAGTATTTTAGAAAAAAAAAAAATTCTTAATGAGTTATAGAAAGAATTTTCAGATTATGATTTATAAAGTATTTCAGAAAAATACTTTTAGTTATGAAATGTCTTTGGGAAAAATTTAGGAATTTTAAAATAAGAAATTTAGTTTATTAAGATTATACCACTCACTGAGTATAAACTCACAATTTTCTTTAAATATTTTTCTTAAAAATTTTTCCACATGTGCAAGAGCTAGTCGTCCCGTCGACAAGATTCAGTCAGACGTGCAGGCGGATGTATAGGACGACACCTACTACATTTATATTTTGTTACTTTGATCATATATATGTTGATGTACATAATTATAAATATTTTAAAAAAATAGTGGATGCATTAGTTAAAATGTTTTTTTATTAAGGTTTTATGAAATTCAATGTTTAAATTTTATTGACTGGTTTGTGGTTGTTTGTGAGAAATGAGCTGGAAGTTGAGAAATTGATTTCATAGAAGTGTTTTTATAAACTGTATTTGAAACTTGCAGGGTATAGTTTAGAAAACAGAGGACATGCTGTCGAAATTTTTATTAAAAAAGGAAAACTTTTTATCACTGTCAACTTATAAAAGAAGTTAAAATATCTAACTAAATGATTTTTCGGTGCCTTGACGGGGTTCCTTCGAGTTGAGTATAGGGTTCGTGGGAATTCTTTCGGTGTGCTACGGGGTCTTTCTCTAGTCCAGAGGAGGGATTCAGGAAGGGTTCCGTCATATCTACTCGAACCAGAAGTTCAATAGTACTAATTTATTTGAAACTAGAAATTCTAATTAAATTCTAATCAAATTTTAACTTAATGTGGGCAATTGTATATGTTAAATAAATTATAGTTGCCTGAAGCAACATAATCGACCTTTGCCTATTTTATAAATAGAGTGTATCTTAGACCATAAATCTAAACACAAAAGATAACAAAATATACAAGTTTGTGTTTTATGTATAAAGCCAATGTTGAGCATATACAAATACACATAAAGCAATGTAACTCTTTTGGGTTATGAAAAATTAAATAAAGATCAAACGGATTTAATTTTGTGATGTTATGTTCTTGTTTTTTTGCATAATAATGGTTCCATCAAATTCGCTTTAATTAATTGGATTCTCGATGAACGGTTTGAATTTGAATTTTTGTATTTTAAATCTGAACCAAAAGTTCTAGATTGAAAGACCACTTTTCCTTACAAAATTAGGAAGCTTGCCTAGCACCCCACAGTAGCCTTTCAATCGAGAACTACTCCGGCTGAAAAGTTTCTATGAAGTTAAGTCTTTTTCTTTATTGAAAACCTTTTAATTTTTTTTTTTTTAATAGGATTCTAACTGAAATCCAGCAACACAACAATTGTTTTCAAGGATTTTCATTCTGCATAAACTTGTAAAAACCTGTGCACTTCTAAAAATTTTCCTATCAACTCAACTTCCAAGCCTCAGGCTCTCTTTTCTCTTTCACAACCAACCACAATAATTTCCAAATCAAAAGATAATTTGAAATCAATCAATTTATACAAGAATCTAATTTACTTAAGGTTTTAAAACATAATTACAAAAGTTTATGGATAAAAACGTATCATCCAAAATAACATTTACAAATGTGCATTAAGTCTAAAAAAGAAAAATGTGTAAGTATATGATATTTCAAAATCAACAGACCAATGCAGTAACATCACGTCTTCAGTCCGTCTGCGCGATCGACGAAGATGTTTCAGCTTGCTTGCTTGTACCTGCACTTGGGGAGGATTTTATCAACAAGAAAAAGAGTGGTGAGTCTTACAACTCAGTGAGTGAGTAAATTTATAAATCGAGATACTTTTTTTTTTTATGTATATGTATTCTCCTAAACATCATTTTGGAAATTAGTAGTTCATTTTTTTTTTTTAATAAAACTGTAAATGAAGCATATAAATACTTCTGCTTAAGATTTAAAAATAATTTTGCAAATTGTAAATCGTTTTGGCTTTCTAAATCTCATGTTTGGTGATGTACTTTCTTTCTATAACTTGCCTTATGAGGTAACCAAAAAAACTTATCCTTCGTGACTACACGTCTATTTGTTACGGTACTAGGACTAGGGAATACTACTTGCATGATCATAGATGCAGGAACTTAGGATTACGATTCCCCTTAACATCTGGCAATGCAAGAACTTGAGATTTTGATTCCCCCCAACATCTGGTAATGCAGGAACTTGGGATTTCGATTCCCCTCAACATCAGGCAATACGGGAATTTAGGATTTCGATTCCCCCAACATCCGGCAATGTGGGAACTTGAGATTTCGATTCCCCCCAATTATCAGGCCATCCCAAAACTTGGGATTACAATTCCTCCTGATTATCAGACCATCCTGGAACTTAGGATTACGATTCCTCTCGAATATCAGGCCATCAAAGAACTTAGGATTACGAGGCCATCCGGGAACTTGGGATTACGATTTTCTCTGAATATTATGTCATACACGCATAGGGTATCTCACCCCAGTAATACTAGAGATTAGAGTAAACCAAAGGCATCTAAAATCCTTTCCATAACAATATACTTAAATCTTTTTCTCTTTAACATCGCTTGTAACTTTTGTTCTCTAGTATATGATTTATAACCAAAATACTTCATTTCTAAGGTAAATGCCTAAAACGTTCGAAATCACTTTAGTAAGTCTCTTCTAAGCATGTATTTATTATAAGCTTACTAAATTACTTTATTCTTTTTAAATAATTTCATTTGTAACAAAACTTTAAGAAACTATACATGCATCATAAAGTAATACGATAGCATTCTAAAAATTTGTTTGATAAAACATAATAAATCGCATACTAAAGTAAGTATTGCAAATATAAATACTCAATTGATAAATTCATAAGAACTTTATAAAAATTCACACTCACAACTTGCTTTCCCAAATTAATAATCCACTCATTTACGCATTCCTTCGATCGTCGCTTCACCTACAATTTAATATAAGTATGAGTTATGTTTAGAACTTACGCATAACATCACATATATCTTCTAATTATGCAAGGATATCGAAATATCTTTTTTCAAGCCGTATCAACTCAATTATTCACACATACATTTCCATTCAAATTTCTTAAAATTCACATATGTACATTACTTCGATTTAAGCTTAAGTTCCGTACTAAGACTAACGCATCAAACATGATTTTAGACTATTTTATTCTATGATGGTTGCGAACTTAATAACTTTTACACCATCATCCTCCTTCTATATTTCTTGTTGCAATAACACTGAACATACACAATAATGTGCAAATTCTAATAAACTTCATAAAACATTACACTTTCGTAATTTTGAAAAGTTTTGCTACAAAAATGTCTTTTTAACACATCAATGCATTTCCTTCAATTTCCATGCCAATTCTATCAACTCATAAAATCATCTCACGCATTCAAAAACAATTTCCATCACAATATACACACCTTCACCGAACCTTAACCTTTAAAAAATGTCATATTTTTGCTTCCCATTTCAATACCAAAACTCAATATTCTAACATGTCCAATTTTCTTTTTTTTTCCATGCCTACACTTATATGCACATCAATATCACATTATAATTCATAAAAAACAACCAACTCAACTATATTTATATAATTTTCCATCACTTTGGCCTTGACATATCAAGCATCCAACACTAAATTTTCTCGTCAATTTTCATACCCAAAACCACATGCAAATCCATTTACATCATCTTAAGATTACCACACCTCAAACCCAAACTTTTTTTTCATCACATAATCATTCAAAACCATGAATTCAAAGATTACACAAACAACTCAAGGAGACCTCAAAGTTTATCCTTCAATCTAACCTCAAATGGATAGATTTCCCTTTAGGTTGATGTAGCCTTCATGCATGAGTGAAGAAGCTTCAAAAATGGCCTCCAAACCTCACAAAATACAAGCTGTCATGACTTTTTCCTCTTGGCATAACTGTTCTCCTTCATTAGCCGAATTGATTCTCCTTCTTGTTTGTTTTGCTTGACCGAGTGTGAGTGGTCTCTTGTGCTGAGATTGCTAAAAAATAGCTTCCAAAATCACTCAAATAGTAGCTGTCTCGGTCTCATCCTCACAACAGAACATCTCTCGGTAGAACACTTTTGATTTCTCGTTTTAATGTCGAACTTCTCTCTCTTTTCATTTTGTTTCTTGTTTTGACCGAGAGTGAGTGCTCTCTCCACTCATCTTTTTCTTTGATTTTAAATTCTTATCTCATTATATATACAAACCTCTTATTGCCGTACACTTGCCATTAAGCTTTATAAATCACCAACAACTTGTCACCATCTCATTTCTCATGTGGACACTTGTCTCTCATGCAACCTTTCATCCTCTTAATTCTTGACATGTGTAATTCCATTTCCATGCACTCATTTGCTTTTTAATCTCTGTCTTCAAAATCATTTTGGGTGCATCTGAAAATCTTATTAGAACCCAATTTTGCATTTGAGAATTTTATTAAAATTCAATTATCTATCCGAATCCAATCAATTTAAATTATTTGGTTGTCTTGGAAATAAAATCATCTCCAGTCTTATCTGAAATTTCTACCAAAATTAATTACACGTTTGGGTACTTAAATTTTATTTCTCTATGGAAATTACATATGATACTAAAATCGAAGAGTACTTTCGTCTTATAAACTTTGGATCACTTAAAATCTCTTCAAATGGACTTATCTTTGATCCATCTCAGTTTTGTTTGACACTAACATTAATTTCAAAACTTTTGATTGATGCGGCCCGCTTTTTGAAAATCACTATTCATACGGATACCTTCCATTCGAAAATATTATTCACTTGAAAATACTATTCATCAAAATAATCACTTTTAACAAGTTTCGGGGTCCATTTTCCAAAAATCACTATTCATCGAAAAATATTATTCATCGTAAATTCACTATTTTAGAAATTTTGGGTTTTACACAAATTCTTAATAAATTTATTCTCAATTTTATTTGGATCTTAAAACTTGAAGTTTCAGATCTTTACTTCAGTTTTAGGTTATAATTTATTTGAATTTTAGAACCAGAAGTTTTAAAATTACGAATTAAAAAAATTGAGAAAAATTCAATCAATTTGTATTTGGCAAAAAAATAACCTATCTTCAACCCCAGTATTTAGATTTGAAAACATGTATCCTCATTGAAGGTGAGCAGAGACTTGAAGATCTTTTATACTAACTCTTGTTCATGATTTTAGGATATATAGATCGTGAAATTTAGGTTCGTAACTACATTAAAGTATTATATTTTTTGTTTATGAATTTAATGCTTCGAGGTTTGTATTTTCATACTTATGTATATAATATGGATTACTTAATCAGGTATATATATATATAATGATCTCATGCCTCATGTTATATGGTTAATATACGTTGGTGTTATGATTAAGCTATTACCTTTCCAATGACGATGAGGGGACCCGACCAGGATTTCCCTTTTAGGGACTGGAGTGAAGCACTCCCGACATTTCAATGAAAGTTCTTACAATCTTCATACCGATGACTAATTCTAAAGGACTTTGTAGAGCGAAGCAATGATGCATTTCCATTTCGTAATTACTTAGCAATCATAGTTATTTATTTATTTATTTTTAATAAAAATTTCGGTAGCACAATGATTGTTTTTCAAACATTTTCAAATCTTTTCAAATCACTTGTAAACAATTTATAACACTTCAATATTTTATACATTCTTCTCCACTTCCAATATGGACCTCAGATTCATCTCAAAATCAAAGTTTAAACACAATTTAAAATATTTCAATCAAAAATCATTTCAAATATTAAAACACATTATCATGCATAAATTCTCAAGTGTCTCCATAAAATTGATAATATTTACGTTATGCATGTCTATTAAACATCAAAATATTTACATTAATTTCATGATAACAATCATCGGAAAGGGGCCTGCCTAACTTTTCGTCGAAAATCACCTATTCTAAGCACTTGTCTCTACACCTGAAGGGGTTTTTATTCATAAAATAAACAAGAAATAATAAGCTAAAAGAACTCAGTGAGTGTTATCCATTTCTGTTTAAACTTTTCTTTCAAAACTATCTTCCTAAAATCATTTAGAAATCTAAGTTTCTTAAAAATCTATCCAAATCACAACTTTTGCAGTTTTGCATAGACATTTATATAAATCTGATTGAAAACATAAATACATGCATCATTAAAATTCATTTCCATAACATGCTTCCTTAAAAATCGATTCGTAACATAATCATAGGTATATAAAGAAATAACATCATTCATAAAATATATATTCAATGGAACCCAAGGAAATCATAATTCATCTCCCGGTCCTAGGACATCGATGGTGGGGATGGTCAATCTCAATCATAAGTCACTACGCTATGGAATGTTACCTCGCTTTGGATAGGGCATCAGTCATAGTAGTACCTTAAAAACGAGTAGAGGGTGACATGACAAACTCGATCCCCTTTAGTTACCAAACTTACCCCCCACTGACATGCCATATGCACAATAAAGTACTTCGACCACATTTCAATCATATCTCAGTCATATCATAGGGATTAGGATAACAATCGATCTTGAAAAATTTCTTTAACTATACTTAAAAAATTTAATTCCTATGCTAAAAGAAATCAATCATAAATGCATATTTCTTGAATTTGATGCTAAAAACGTAAAATCATATTTCATCAATAATTTTATGTGATAAACATTCCTTTAGATGCATATGTAAAAGCGTTTATAAAATAACATATTAATATAGGTTCATTTTGACATCAAAATGTTTAAACATTCGTAAAGCACTTTAAAAGCATACTAAAGAGAATAAAAATGTTTTTAACATTTATAAAATACTTTACACTCATTGTTTTCCCAACTCTTGAAAACCCGTGATTAAAACTCCTTCACATCCGAGTTACCTACATATTTTCACGTTCGATTCTTAGGCAATGTCACAACCAAATTCATTCACATAAACACTTCAATTGACATGCATTAATATACACAAGTGTCTAACTACTCAAGAATTTCATACCACCCTTTTCCAATTGTATCTACCTCAATTATTCATATATAATTTCCATTTGAAATTCTTAATAACTAAGCATGTAAAACACATCAACTAAAGTTTAAATTTTATATCAATACATTAAACAGATTTTTGGACTATTTAATCCTATATTGCCCAAACATACATCCATTCTTACATCATCGACTCATTTTATTTTTCTCATCGTAAACACACTTAAACATATGTATAGGGGTATAAATTCATGTCAAATCCATAAAACATCTCACTTTTGCAAGTAAGCAAAGTTTGGTTGTAAAATAGCCATTTGACATTCCAATGAATTTCTTTCAATTTCCATGCTATTTTCATCATCAACACAACCCATAAAATTATCCAAAGCATCCAAAAACAATTATTCATCACTTTAATGCATTCATGACAGCTTAGTATACTAGATTTTTCTTCTAATTTCAACACCAAATTTCAACATCAAAACCCAACATTTCAATACATTTTCAAGCATGAAAATCACTCAAACAAGTCAAAATCAATTTGAACCATTCAATTACACCCTTGGCCGAGAATCACATCATTTTGCATTCAAACTTTTACACTTGGTTCTACATCAAAATATCACCAAAACATCACGGCAAAGCTACTAGTATCCAAACTAACATCAACTCACATTTAAATAAAAAATTCATTTCCATTAGTATAGTTACCAATTGTTCTTGAACCTCTAGCCTTGATTTTTCACAACTTTGAGGACTCTAAATTCTAAATCCATGCATAAAAATCCCAAACCATCCATTAGAAACCATAAACCTTAATATTTGAACAAATTAGTCATGGAAACTAAAACCTTACCTCTTGAAATCAACTTGTACCGGAAGGGTCTTTCTCCTAAGCTTGTATACACCTCTTGCATGTGATCAAAATACTAAAACATGACCTCCAATCCACCATGCATGACTGCTGTCCTCCTTGGTTCATCTTGGTAAAATACTTCTCTTTTCTTGTGATCGAACACCACTTCACTCTCTTATTTTTGCTTTTGACCGAAATGCCTTCTTTATTGGTTTCTTTATGTTTGAATGAATACTCACACTCTCTCTTGCTCATTCACTCCTCGACCAAGACTCTTTTTGTTTCTGTTGACTAAATGAGATGTTTGTCTCTCCTTTCTTCCATTTTGCGTGTTTATTTCACTTATATATATCCCTCACATATGACTTACAATTGGCAACAATCCTTCTTTACATACAACACGTGTTAACCATTTCACTTTTCTTGTGACACATGTCTCACATGCAATTATCTCATGCTTTCATTTCACATTTTTCGATTTTCTATTTTTGTATTCGAAATCATTTTCAATCCATTTAGAAATTCCATTATAACTCAATTCCACATCCAAAAATTCTACTAAAATTTAATTTACACATCTGAACTATCAAAAATTTTATTGGAACTCAATTTACATATCCGAACTGTCTAGAAATTCTATCAATCATTTTCATTCTACCCAAAAATTATACTGCAATTCAATTTCACATTTGAAACCATCTCCGGTCTTCTTCAGAATTTTATTGTTCGTCTCCAGACTATCCGAGAATTATATTAATTACTTCCAGACTGCCTGAGAATCATACTAAAAATTCAATTTTCACACCTAAGCACTTTAAACCATTTTATTATTTCATAAATAAGAGTTTACAATATTCTGTATAAGGATCGAAAGGGTATATTACAAACGACATAAGTTTGATAGTGGCATGAACTGTTAGGTATGAAAACTAGGTAGTGATGACTGTTAGGGTTTCTTGATAATAATTTTGTTTGAAATTTTTTATAATATATCATAAAATTAAGATATGATTATAATTTAGTCAAAACCTGAAGTTTTAAAACTAATTATAGTGGTTGATGTGATTTGGGAAAGAATTCATTCTCAATTCTATCAAAACCTGAAGTTTTAAGTTTTTTTTTTTTTTGAAATAACCCAAAGTTTTGAGTTATATCTTATTGAACATGTAATTATGATATACGATTACATTATAACTTGAAGCATTGGGTTTATGAGAAGAAAAGGTAAATATTTTTATTCTTCTTATATTAAATTATATAGTTGTTGTTATTTCTCATAAAATTTTTGGTTAGGGAAGGACATGTTATTTTCATTTTTCTTCTTTCCTTAGAGCAAGATACGAAAATAAGGTATATGACATGTGTTTTCTTATAGTTTAATTGATTATTAAATATTCATTACAATTCGTTATAATTGTATTTTGAGAAATTGTTCATTAATTCACTGTAATTACGATTTATATATCTTGGTAAATAGATTATGTAACACCTTGAAATTTATTTCCATATGATTAGTATTCGTTAATTAAAGATTTGAATGCAAAATGTTGGATTAAATTGGAACTTCGTGCATTTAGTGTGATATATATTTTTAATTATTTAGGGAATTTAATAATTTTTGGAGACATTTTTCCTAGTAAGGAATTTAATTAGAATTTAAATGAAAGAAGTTGAACGATGGAAAAATGCTATTAGATAAGAAAAAGAATGCAATTAGAATGCATCACATGGGATTTATCTTTGGACCAATAAGAGGTTGCCAAACTAAAAGTAAGGTGATGTAAATTCGTTGAAATTTTGAATGAAAATGATGTCAAGAAAATTAGTGGAATGGTGAGTTGGATTTTTAACCAATCATATGATAGCATTTGTGATTAAGGATAAGATAGTAATAAATGAGATAGCTGGGGGTAAATAAGTCAATTGAAGGTGACTAGCATATGAAGTGAAATTCATGCTTGCAAATCATTTCCATCTTCTTCCTCTTCTTGCTGTCCAATCCCTCTCTCAATTCTCTCAATTTTTCTTCAATTTTTAACTACCAATTCACTCCTAAATCTTGTTTTTTCCATCATCTAGGTGATCAAGTCCCTAAATTCATCAAAACCCATCAAGATTCAAAAGTGGGTTTTTACTAGTAAAGTGCAAATCCAAGGTATGTGATGTGAGTTTTAGTTTGAGAGTTAGAATAAGGTTAATAAGCATATAGATGCACTCATAAACATGTCTATCTAGCCATGTTTGCATTTAAGTTAGTAGATTTTCTTTTTAAGGTTAATAATTGCATTCTTGGAAACCCTAGGTGAGGGTCTCTCTCAAGAAAATCAAGAGAAGGATAAGGAGAAGTTGTAAGCTTTCCTTGGAGGTGAAAGGAAGCTAGAGATCAAGCCTAGGTTGGTGTATACTTTAAAATATAAATTTTATTATTAAGGGTTTAGTGTGTGGAAATTTTTGAAACTCTATAAGTTTGATCCAATCGATTTAGTACTTATGTTTGGATGATGATGATATGTTATTTGGAGGTATTGAATGATGAAAAATTGAAAAATTTTGAAAAAAGGGTTGGTTTGTCAAATGGAGTGTATAGAGTAAGCATGAATTCCTTTGATGATTTTTATGTGTTTGACTTGAATTAGATGTTATTTGGATATGTTTTGAATGATGTATGGATTAGAAAATTGAAAACAAAATTTTGAAAAATAAGGATCCTAGGCCGAATCATGCTAGAAGAATATCAATGGGTATTTTTGTCATTTCATGCCCATTTATGTGATGATTAAATGATGTTTGAATAAACTATGTAATGAATTAGCGATTTGAAAAGAAAAGTTTGCAAATTTCACCTCTTGGTTGAATGTATACTACAGAATAATAAGAATGATTTTGTTAAATTTTGATGCTAAAACTAGTGGTCAAATGGTCATTTGAAATGGTCAAAAGTGATGCTTCTAAAAATTTCGAAAAGTAGTTACCAAAATATGATTAAACATTTATGCGATAAAATTTGTGTTTGAATTGAAAGTTTTGTAATATTGAAAAATGTTAAGGGCCAAAGTAAACCTCTACATTGGTAGATAGGGTTTGGTAATTGGTATACCAATAGGATGATTATTAACAGTATTGTATCATTATGAATGCATATTGATTTTGATTTACGGACCTTAATAGGCACCGAGTGTCCGGTCTTTAAATTGAAAACTTATGTAAAATGTGATCCGGAGGGTAGACACCGAGTGTCTGATGCCGGGAAAACTCATTTTTGATCCAAGGTTTAGTGTTAGAGTTTACAAAGGGCTCCGTGAATGATTAGGGGCAATTACGTAATTATGTATGAAAAATGACTTCGAAAAGTGAAATGTATAATTTTTAGCTTATTTGATCCATTATAACTTTAATTGTGAAAGTGTGATGATTGTAAATTCTTTTATGTTATATTGTTATAGTTTCGAAAACCATGATGTTTTCAATTTTTGTGTGTACACCCGGTAAGTAGAAATACTTAGAGCGTTGGATTTACCACATACAGGTTGTTGATTGGGCATTGTAGATAAAGACTGAAGAAAATATATCTGCAGTTCTTTCGCGAGTCACATCCATCCGTATTTTTGGGTAATCATCCCCCTTGGTATTACATATGTACATGTCAAAATGCGTGAGCATGAAATCATGTATTTTCAGAAAGTGTAAACTTTTGTGAAGGACAAATTGTATAAATGGTGTAAGGATTGTAATATAATGTAGTTTTGGAAATTCAATAGTTTTTTTTTTTTTTTTTTTTTTTGATTTTGTATTAAATTTCATGGATGTGGATTTTCTTAAAAGAATTGATTATTAAATATGTTTGTGTGGAGAAGTGATTTTGAAACGGATGGGAGGTCTGAATGGAAGTTGAGAAATAATTATTTTAGAAGTGTTGTTTTTCCCTACAGGTTTTAAATTTTGGATTTTCAGAAAAACATACGAAACTCTGTCGAATTTTATAAAGCTAAATAAATAAATTTAGTAAGTAACGTAGTATTTTTCATCTAGAGTTTCATTCCAATGGGAGTCGAGAGAAGAGTGTTACAAATTAATTTATATTTTTAAAGAAATATATGTATTTGATCATCAAATAAATGAAGTCAGATGATTAAAACAATTTGTATTTCATTTTTGTTCTTGAAGTAGCAATGTTAATGATTATGGGGTGAAAAATCATTTATCTCACATGACTAAATTAATTAATGTCATTCATTGTACTGAATGTTAAATAATCTAATAGTCATGACTATGATTATGGTCAATAAAACCTCGGTGATTATAATAAATTTTAACTACCTAAAATGGAATTCATATCAAAACAAAAAAGCAAAATATTTACTATTGGTGGAATATGAAATTATAACAATTGCGTAACTAAAGTATGCATAAATATTATATTAATCTTTACCAATATATAAAGGCTCCAGAAGAGCAAACTTGTATATTACAAAGTAAAAAACAGTAATGTTGTATATGTGAAATTTTGTTACTTTAATAGATCCTGAAGGAATCTATTTAGATATATATTAAAAACATATATATTTTATTTGTATTATTTACACTATCATATACCGAAAATATATTTTACGATCGAAACTATCATGTGATCATAAGTACAATATGATAAAAAATTGTGATAAATCAAAATTTTTTTCATCCAATAATACAAAGAAAATGGTCTATCAAATTATTGAGAGTAATATAAATATACATTATAGAACTTGAAGATTCTTACCTAGTAAATGTCTTTGATGAAAAATAATTGATATTAAAATTTGTGTAACATATCCTTCCGAATTCGTATAATGTACATATACTATTAATTATGTCCTTGATTATAGAATAATAAAATTTTTCGATAAATAGTATTTTCATGTGAATAATAATTTTCGGAAAGTGGACCTCGCAAATTAAAAGGTCCGAAATTAGTATTAGTGTTAAAAGAATCTAAAACTAATCAAAAATGAGTTTATTCGAATAGATTATAAGTGATCCAAAGTTTATTGGATAAAAATACCCTTCCGATTTTAATACCGTACATATACCGTATATTATTTATGGAGTAATGAAATAATTTAAAGTGTTCGGGTGTACAATCAAATTTTAATAGAATTTTCGGATATATTAATTGAATTCTAGTATAATTTCTAGATGGACTAGAAATGATTTTGATTATGAGAAGTGCTTTTTAGGAAATTGGAAAGCATGAAAGTGATGCTTGAAAAATGGGACACTTGGTATGAAAAGAGAGAATGCATCAAAAACAAGTGTCAACAAGAAGCTTTGCATATTTTACAAGTGGCAAAGAAATATAAAGAATATATGAAGTTGAAATTAAAAAGCAAATGAAACAAAAGAGAAACAATGACAAGTACACGATCAAAAGGGGTGTTCTTGGCCGAGAGAGAGAGATACCAAAAGAGCTTACTGCACATGACAAATTGAAGCCATTGAATTTAGCACATACAAGTGGTGTACACAAGATTAGGAGCAAGACCCATTTATTTCTAGTTGATTTCAAGAGGTAAGATTTAAGTTTCCATGAACTAGTTTGTGAGTTTTGTTGGATTTATGGTTTCTAATAGAGTATTTGAAATTTTTATGCATGGATTTAGAGTTTGGAGTCCTCAAAGTTGTGGAAAAATAAGGTTAGAAATTCAAGAGCCATTGGTAAGCATACTAATGAAAACGGTTGATTTAAGTTTAAATTGATGTTGATTTGAATACTAATAGCTTTGCCATGATATTTGAGGTGATTTAAGTGTAAATTCAAGTGTAAAGTCTTGAAAAAAAAAGTTCTATGGTCCAATGTGAGTTCAAGTTATTTAAGTGAATTTAATTCATGTTAATGAGTTAAAATATTGAGATTTGGTGTTGAAATAAGAAACAAAAGCATGGCATATTATCATGATATGTTTCGGCCATAAGTACTAGAAAATGATGGACAATTGTTTTTGGATGCTTTAGATGATTTTATGAGTTATACTGATGGTGAATTTAACATGAAAATTGAAAGGAATTTATTGGAATGTCAAATGGTACGTCACAGCCAAACTTAATTAGTTTTATCGCTCAAATGTGAATTTTATGAATTTGAATTGATATGGCACCATTTTACATGTGTTTGAGTGTGAATATGATGAGAAAATTTAATAAGATTGATGGTGTAAAAATATGGTTAAGGTTCGGCCAACATAGGGTGAGAATGATTCAAAAATGTCGTTTAATGCATTAGTGTGAATTTAGACTTCATTCGACGTTTTTTACATGCTTTGATAATTAGAATTTCAAATGGAAAGTAAATACGAACAATTGGTGTTGGTGCGACTTGAAAATGGTGTTTCGATATTTTTGTATAGTTAGGCATTGTATGTATTAATACATTTCGAATGGAAGTGTATGTGCGAATAAATATGGTTGCGACGTTGCCTAAAAAAATAGATTATGAAAATTTGTAGGTTACATAGAGGTGAGGAAAATTTTCCGTTGATTTTTGAGCTTTATAGCTAATTAGGGATAAGGTGAGTGTCCTACCAAAATACTTTGAAATGTTTATATTTCTATTCATAGTGATTTATATGTTGAATTTAAATTCATGTTGTGAATGATTGGATGTTAATTTTTATAATGAATGAGTTTTTAGTATGAGAATCTTTTTCATAGATATTGGAAATTTTGTGTGAAATATGGATTGTATGATGAAAAGTAACATGTTTTGTAAGCCTATGGTATGCCTTATAAGGATCTGCGATATTACCGGTTGAGGTTGAATATCTTAAGCGTGCATTAGCAGAGTTTATCGGGGGTGTCATCACTAACAATAAGAGGAAATGTGTCAGTCAGTTCAGTCTAGCATGTTGCCCATGCACGTATAGAGTATATTATTAGTTAGCTTCTATCTGAGCGATGGTAAATTCCACTACATAATTATCGGATAGATGTCCTAAGTGATGGTAAATGTCGCTTTCTGTGATGGTTAATTTCACTAGTAGATACCTGATAGATGGCTTAAGCGATGGTAAATGCCGCTCCGAGCGATGGTAAATTCTGCTCTGCCATATACCTTAGATACCATGTGGAATAAACTGTCAGTGGTTAGCTTATTTTACTCAGGCCTTTTCGAAAGCTTTACTACCACCACTATTTATGATTTATAGTAGAAAAACGAAATCATGCAAATGTCATTTTATATGTATTTCAGTATTTGAAAAACATTTTAGATTAGTTTTCCGAAATCAAAAAGTTTGCTTTTCAATATGTTACTGAACTTCAGTTTATGATGCATGGCTTATATTGATCATAAATGTTTATTCATGAAAAATTAATTTTAATTCTACAACGTGAAAACAATTAAAAAATATTTTTAAAGTTTTTAGGGAGGATATTTTCAAAAGTAGTTTGAATAGAAATATGTGACACTCACTGAGCTTGTTTATCTCACCCTTAGTTTTATGTTTATAAGCAAAACCTCACACGCGTAGGTGTAGGTGCAGGTATTTCGATAGCGGGGACTCCAACCCCAGCGTATTTGAATGATGTCATGTGCTGCTATGTGCTACGCTTATGTTTATAC
This sequence comes from Dimocarpus longan, assembly GCA_022984855.1. Classification (NCBI taxonomy): domain Eukaryota; kingdom Viridiplantae; phylum Streptophyta; class Magnoliopsida; order Sapindales; family Sapindaceae; genus Dimocarpus; species Dimocarpus longan. Next base: position 9,533,725 of record CM041023.1, on the reverse strand, counting down.
ATATTTGTTATAAATTCTTTTTGAAAATATGTATGATAACACTTGTATGAAATTCGGATGAAATTATTGGAAAATGTGCAAATGTATTTATTCATGACAGGTAAATGTTTTAAATGATATGTTGCATTTTAGTTGTTTTCATACTAACATTAAAAGTTTGAGTTGTATTTTAATATGAAAGTATGTTTGTGGTTGAATTTTGAAAAGAGAGCCTGAGGCTCAAGAGTTGAGATTGACAGGCCCCTTTCTAACTACTAGCTAGGCGACCTGCCTGGCAACCCCACGGTGGCTCCCCAGTCGAGATCTGCTCTGACTGGAAAGTTTCCGTGAAGCTAAGCCTCTTTTCTTTACTAAAATACTTGAAATCCTTTTGATTCTGAAAAAGAGTGGGAATTTTGTTCGTTGAAAATAACTTTATGAAAATAATATTTTCACAGAAAACCGATAGCACAATGGTTGTTTTTATAAAATTCCACACTGTAAAATAATTCATAAAACCTGTATAATAGTATTCACAAACAAATTTTATAATCAATAGGCCTCCGGCCATTTTCAAACTCAGAATCATGCAATTAAGCGGAAGTTAACTTAGTTAAAATTTTAAAACGACATGCATGATATTTACAAACTGGAAATCTGGAAAATGATATTAAATACAATACATGATGCTATGCTAGAAAATAGTGCAATCTGGTCACGCGTGTCTAGCTGGCCTGTCCGTGGCCTGTCCGTCCGAAGGAGATACGTCAACCGCGCTACTCGCACCTGCACCTGAGGGAGGTTTTTAAGAAAACAGGAAAATAGTGGTGAGAATAACTCAGTGAGTGGGTAAGTTTACATAAACTGTACTTTTGCTTAAAAATACTATTCCTCCCAAAAATAGATTGGAAAACTATTACTTACTTACTTTTTCCGAAAACTGGATTCTCGTTTAAAAACATGTGAAAGTTACTAATCAAACTTTTCTTAAAACTTTTCTTATTTTCTTACTAGCCTTATCTGGCAACCCAGGGAAATCTTGTCCTTCGTGACGGTGCGAAAACACGCCACTAGGATAGGGGAACTCTCACCATGTGTAGTCGCAGATGTGGATACAACTCTGGGATCACGAATCCCTCCAACATCAGGCAGATCTACACTATCCCATACGTGCAGAGGGTGACTGACAGACTCGATCCCCCCAAAGTTAGTAACTCCCCCCAACTACCGTACACGTATGGAATACTTTCGGCCGGGTGTAATCTTAGGGGCTAGGGTAAACCATAGGCATATATAAAATGAAATCTCGGCAATATGCTATAATATCACAAAATAACTTTCACAAATACTATCTCTATGCATGTATATAATTTCAACTTACTCAATTACTTTACTGAAGAATATAAACATATTCAAAGCATAGCTTATTTAAAATATACATGCATTTATAATCAATTTACTGAAAACTATAAACTCTTACTCAAAGCTCAAAACATTTAACTTGCTAAAAGTAATTGCATTCAATAATAGAATGTATGAAAACTTTTAAAAATCTACACTCACAACTTGCTTCCAAATTACTTATCACCACTTCCCGTTACGGCTCTCGTTCGATTCTCGATTCACCTACAATTGATTTCGATCGAGATGTCGTTAAAACATAACTCGTGCGCAACTAAACTTTAAACCATAGGAGGATTTATAAGCACAATAATCCAAATGACTATCCTCACACGATAACAAAACGGAAACCTCATATTCGCATGCAAAAACTATTTCAACCCAATTCGTTATCGTGACTAGAAAATATTCGAAACTTTGCGATTATAGAATCGACAACTATGTCATTCGAATCTAATGTAACATCATAAAAATTCAGATTTTAATGAATTCACTAAACAAAAGATTCGAAATTAAACGACGAACTTAAAGCTTACGCGATTTCACTAATTATCGCGATTTATCGATTTTACGCGTTTCGCGCGATTGAAAAATTATCCAAACTTCAACTTAAGTACTTTAACGGCTTAATAAAAATCTCGGGGCAGCGAGATAATATTCACATTCCTATTTACCCAAAATGATTCAACAAAGAAAATGGGTAGCACTTACCCAAGAAGCGAGCTGTTCTCCGCTTCGAAACGGCTTCCGAACGACGATAAAACTCTCGTGGCAGCAAGCTGTCTCTTCCACCAGCCAGCTATCCTTTCTTGTTGCTGTTCCACTTCCTGTCTGAAAGATGTTTGGCCTGACTTAACAACTCGGCAGCAACTTGGACAGCTCACGACAGCAAGACAGCAACGTGACAGCACAAAATGGCAGCACTTGGTCATGGTGACAGCACACAACAAAGGCAGCAAGACAGTTTCAGCTCATGCTCAACAGCAGCAGCACATTCACGTCCAGACAGCAGCAACACAGCACCTGGCAGCAGCTCAGCTCGGCAGTAACTCAGCTCGGCAGCAACTCAGCTCGGCAGCAACTCAGCTCACGGCAGCAAGCTGACAGCAGCTGGTCAGCACGTGCAGCACCAGGCAGTAAGACAGCATGGCGACAGCAACGTGACAGCAGCTTCCCTTCGCCGGCAGCAGCTCACGCTAACAGCACCTTGTTCAACAGCGGCGACAGCACACAGCAAAGGCAGCGACAGCTCGACCTCACCAGCAGCTCTTCATCGGCGACACTGGCAGCAACTCTTGGGGACGGTGACAGCAGCTGTTGGCAGCAACCTTCACGCCAGTGCAGTAGAAGTTTTACGCCAGCAGCAGCGAGGACGACAGCAGCACTTCCACGCCTCCAGCAGCAGCTTCTCTTCTCTTTTCACGGGTTGCACCAGCTAGCTTCTGCCCGCGCTTCCTTCTTCCTTGCATGCACCAGATCACGTCCAGATCTGGTTGCTTCTAGCTTCCTCGAACAACACTTCTTCTCCTATTCTTCACCGCTCAGCTCATGCTCATTTTCTTCTTCCACGAACAGCTGCTGCTCTTGTTTCACGTTGCAGCACCTGGTTCAACAGCTTCAGCTTTATGCCAGCATCAAAACAGTTCCAGCTCGAGATCTTCACTTTCTCCTTGCTGAAAGTCACGGACACCAGCACTACCTCAAACTAACTTCCTCCAGCTTGCATGCACGGGCAGCAGCTTGCACAATCTAGCTCACTCTCCCTTCTCGGTCTCTCTCTCTCTTGGCTCACGGTTCACTCCCTTACTTGACCGTTTCCTTCTTCTTGCTTGCTTCACTTCTCCTTTTGCTTTTGAAATTGGTTTAGAATAAGTTGACGGATTGTTGGCTTGGATTCGGTTTTGGAATGAATAAAATAATAAAAATTTTTGTTGACCGAATGATGATTTCGGTTTTGTTTTTGAATGCATAATGGGTTACCGTTTGTTTAACTATGATATTGTTTCCTTCTTTTTTTTTTTTTTCATCCAATGCATGTGTGACACGTGTCACACACATGCATTCCCTTTATTGGATTTCATGCATTCTTGCTTTTTAATTTCCAAGCTCGGATTCCGTTTCCGTCCGTCCGTCCTGGAATTCGCTTTTTAATCGCTTTCGCCTTTGGAATAATAAATAAATTCCGAACCCGTCTTCGTGAACTCGAATTTATTTCTCTAAAGCGAAAATAATTATTCCAATTATTTTCGGACTCGATATTTATATTTTTCCGATCGGACGCGATCCATCGGAAAAATATTTCGCCCTCCGACGAACGCGGTTTTGGGTTTTACAGAGATTGTGTTGTTTTGGAAGTGTACAAGTTTTTGGTTAAGTTTTTAAAAGATTGAATTTTTAGTAAAACAGCCGTTGTGCTATCAAAATTTTTTATAAACTCTGTTTTATAAATGTACTTTTAAAAAGAAAAAGTTTCCACTCATTTCAGCTAGAAAAAAGATTTCTAAAGCTTTTTAAAAGGGTTTTCAGCGAAGGTAAAATGACTTAACTTTACGGAAACTTTTCAGTCGGAGTAGATCTCGATTTAAAGGCCATCGTGGGGTTATCGAGAGGGCTGCCGTTGTATAAGGAACGAAGTCGGTAAATTTAACCCCTGAAAGCCATTATGTGTTTGGTCCCTGAAGGACACTATATGATATTTTAGTCATTAAAGAATAATATGATAATCTAATATATCCCTAAAGGATAGTTTCATGAAAGATAACAAAATAATGCCAATAATTAAATTTTCTAGTCATTAAGGGAAGAATAAGGGTAAAATTAGAAAATTTAATTATGTAAAATTATAATTGACATGCATAATTCATTATGACGATTAGTGTATAAGTCATATGAACCTAAAATTCAAAGGATCATTTATTTGAAAATTGCATATTTGAATGATTTTATACTCATTACTAATATGTTAATTTGGGTGACTATTCCTGAAGAATAACTAACATAAATGACAACAAATAAATCATTTGTTATATAAAGAAGTATGAAAAGTAAATTTGATTGTAAAGTTACCATTCCTTTAAGTGAATAATGAAAAATTATGCTCAAGTTATATATAATTCTAATAATATAAATACGCCTCTTGAAGAGTTAAATGTTTTTAAAGAGATAGAACTCTTTGAACAAAAAACAAATTTATGTAATGTCCTTTTTGAAACTGAAAAAGGATCTTAATTGCATATTGAAAAGTGCATATGCTCAAACTATAAATATTATAGTTTGTTCTAAGAATATGTAAAAGTTTATAGTAGCTTCGAAAAAGGCATTGGTATTGAAAACTTAAAGAAAATTAAGATCTCATATTTTATTGCTTTGCATATTACAGAAAAATAATGAAGATGTTAAATAACATTGGATAAATGTCGACTTAAAAATTATTGATCAAAACAAAAACAAAACTATACTTATGTAGCTATATAAAACTTGTCATGTGGACACTTGAAAATATCATATGTTTTGATCAAAATAATCACTTATATAAAAATTGAGACAATGAGATATAATTGTATCTCAAAGGTTTATTGTAGAAATCCAATATTAATAATGCGAAAATAAATTGTCTCATAGTTAATTTCATATAATGAGAATTAACAGTCTTTGCAGAGGCTAGTATCCCAGAAGCGGTACAATCTCCTGAAGAGATATAAAATTTTGAAAATACAAAAATTTCCTTAGAGAACTATAGAGTTATGATAAATAATCATTGACAAATTATTTGTATATGCAGTAGCTATTGAGATTAAAAATGATGATCATGAACCACATAGTTTCAATAAATGTTGAAAAATGCATGATTGGCCTAAGTGGTATGAAACAATTCAAACAAAATTGACTTCATTAGCCAAACGTGATATATTTAGATCAATAGTCCAAATATCTGAAGATGTCAAACTCGTTGGATATAAATGTGTATTTGTTCGAAAACGTAATGAGATGAAACGTATTCACTTGTGATGGATATGATTATGTTTCTATTTTTAATTAGTTTGACATTCTCTAAAAGATTTGAAATGTGCTTTATGGATGTGGTAACAATATATTTATATGGGTCATTAGATACCAATATATATATATATATGAAAATCCATGAAGGATTTAAAATGTCAGAAGCATATAATTCAAATTTTCATAACTTATATTCAATAAAGTTATAATGGTCTTTATATGGTTTAAAGCAATTCGAATAAATGTAATATAATCATCTTAGTAAATACCTCATAACGGAAGGATATATTAATGATACTATATGTCTTTGTGTATTCATAAAGAAATCGAACTATGGATTTTCAATTGTAGCAATATATGTCGATGACATGAATTTAATTGGAACTTCTGAAGAGCTCTTAAGAATTATTGAATATTTGAAAAGAGAATTTGAGATGTAAGATTTTGAGAAAACAAGATATTATCTCGACCCGAAGATCGAACACAAATCAAAGGGAATACTAGTCCATCAACTCGAAGACACTAGAGTGGAATCAAACATACTTTTCAATATCTTTGAAGAACTACTATAGTAATACTTGTGTATCTTTCAGGGGGAGTATATTAAGTTAATATGAACATATGTGCATTGCACTATTTTTTTCTTCGATCAGGTTTGGTCCCACTAGATTTTCTTGTTAAGATTTTTAACGAGGCAGTCCCTTAAGGCACATTCAAATATTATTGAATTCAAAAGATTTTTGCATTTTTGATCCAAAGATCATGAAATATATTTTGCTTAGGTTTTTGTCCCATTAGGTTTTACTAACAAAATTTAAATGATGTCATCACAGAAGTTTTAACAAGAGGAAATATGTCATCTCTTTTTGAAGTTTTGTATCATGTTTTCTTTTTCCCTTTTGATCAGGTTTTATCTCATTGAGTTTTACTGGCAAAATTTTTAATAAAGCAGTATTTAGGCACATCCAAGAATTTCGAAGAGTATTATCAAGTGGTGTATATCTAAAGGGGAGTATTATGAATATATGGACTTAACATCACTTCATTTTTAATAATATTTTTTATCTTATTTGTTGTTATTTCATTATAGAAATTATTTCAATTGAATTTTATTCATTATTTTTGCTTCATTTCTCTCTTTTTCTATTATCATGGTTAGTATTCTAAATTCATTGTTTCTATGATTTATTTTACAACAATAAAAAGTTTTTAAAATGGGCTATAGTAGGCTCATTATAATAATTTAATTAAAAAAGTAAAATTGTAATATTAATATATACATCCTTCCCTACATCTACATGTAAATCAACCCAAAGTCTAATTAGCTAACATGTGTTCAACCTAAGCTTTTAAAAAAAAACTAGTAAGATTAAAAACAGGCTTCTTTTGACATATTATTTGTGATTACACCAAGTGCATATTTTTTTAATTATTCAGTTTTTTAATTAATTATACCCATAAAATGACATAAATACCCTTAAGTGATTAAGTGAACTATCACCTACCTATTCAATGATATATTCTTATAATTTAGAGAAAAACCCACAATAACTTATGTTTAGACAAAACTCATTGTGCTTAAATGCAATTTTTCCTTAAATAAATATAATGATTTTAGTTTGGCAAAATAAAATGGGCTTAGAAAAATGAAATTCACGTGATGTGATAATCAACCCTTAACATTAGAATCCTTAATTCATCGTTATTCTACCAAAATACAAAATCACATTCAAAATCAAAATTAATTAATGATTTATTAAATGATTGTTCAAAAAGAGATTTAGCTCTGATATGATATTGTTATCTCGAAGAGGAGGCATCACTAAAACCAATAATGGAACTAGCCCACGAGGGTGAATGTAATTTAAAATCTTTCTCCTTGAAGCCAAAATATGTTGTGAGAAACCAAACGTGAGTAAGAAACTCTCCACCACGCTTGAGCCGTTGAGCATGCTGCATTAATGGACACTTGTAGGCTACATAAGCCAGCATCTCTAACCAAGTGCAGCTAATTATCATCCACCTCTCTTCCCAATCCTGTCATATAATATATTGAACAAATTAATTGATATCAATCACAGTAATGAATATTCTGAATTATAATAAGAATATGAACAACATCAACAACTTATTGAACAAAATTAATCGATATCGATCACAATAATGATATTAAGAATTAAAATAAAAATATGAACAACATCAACAACTTTTTCCATACCTGTACACTTAGTTGTCGCAAAAGCTCTGGTAATTCTTCATTGAAGAATGGAAGTCTAGGTCCACTAACTTGTTGGCCAAATCTTTCTCTCCTGCTCTCAAATAATATTGATTCGACATCTTGAAGCAATTTCTTGAGCTTTTCGCATGGTTCAATTGTACTTGCAAATGATGAATAATATGCAGCCTCTAATAAACTTAATGGAAGCATCAACTTGGTTATATTTTCACTTGATAGCATGTCAGTATGCAGTATCAGTAGAGAGAACATATATCTAGAAATTTGGCAGATCAATTTGCAACGTAATTCAATGACAGGCCCTTTTCCCTGTACAATCTTTCGATCCATGTCATACCATATTTCTGTAGCAACATGCCAGGCAAGAATGCTTTTCTCAGTCTCTTCGGTGAAGTCCATGCCACGCACATCGATGCTCGGACTCTCACTATGGGTGTCTCGATCTTTCTTACTTTTCAGATAAGTTAGAATTAATTCCTTCAACTCACTAGGGACTTCAATGTCAGTTTCATTCCGTCGACATTCAAGTTGGTAAACAATGCTAAAGCGCTTCAGAAAATTACTACAAGGCATGGGTTTTTCTTTCATAATAAAGCTTAGCAGACTGAGTTGAGACATTTTATTTGACCACCTCTCTTTTTTTGGAACAAAACCTTTCAAGGCTTCAAACATCAAATCATGTTTTATGAGCCAAAGTTGAAATCGGTCTGAGAAGAGCACTAAAAGTATTGAATATATTTCTAAAATAATAGCTCCAAATAGCAATATGAATGTTATGGTAACATCAATTTTTGAAAACTTGTGTTTATCAATAAGTAAGGGGAAGAGCACTGACACAGAAGAGGTAAGAATGACAGTGATCACTCTCAAGCCTACACCTACATGAGTATAAAGTAGAAGTGCTTTGGTGTAAAGATTATTATACATGAATGCAAGTGACATTTCAATCAGTTGAAATGTATCTAGATCTAGATCTACAGATTGTAACGGCAGTCGAAAGACTTGGTCTAAACTCTCGGGTGCGTTAGAGTCTACAAAGGAAGGCAGAAAAATAAAACCTTGCGAAATATACGCCAGAGATAAATTATGACCATGAAAATCTTCAAAATGAGGCAGGGTGGATGCAAGGTGCACGGCCTGCGACTTTGTGATTTTCACTAGGCTTGCTTTCCTGAGCACCCAAGTCCTTTCCCCATACTTGATGAGTCCAGCAAAGAACATCAAGAGAGATAGAAATGAAAGAAGGGAGCCAGTCCAAGCCATGACTTCGACATATATTGCCATTACCACTTGCACAACAAGTCCAAGGAAATGCCTTAACCACAACTCATTGTCCTCCATCGAATATGCAGTTATGGTGTCAGGACCTCCCAAGTGCAGAAGAAGAAATGGTGCCCAAAATGCTGTTAGTTCAGTGTTTGCATCCATGGATCCACTATTTTTTTCATGAAAATATGATATATTATTTGTAATTACACCAAGTGCATATGTTGCAACATAATCTGCAGATAAGTAGGCACACCATGTAACAATTCTAATCCAAAGTTTAGAAATGTGTTTCCTACGTTTACCGAGTACAATCAACACTACTTGGAGCATGAGGCTGAGTAAAACTGTCACTCGCACATTCCATTCCTTCCATAGTTTCATCAAACTAGGAGAAAATTCGTCCATTCTCTAACTCTTTTTTGAACTGATCAAATAGACAATTCAAAAATAAGTTTTAATTCTTAAACTTACATATAATAGACTAAAAGAAAGCTCTAGTTATATGTAAGCAATTTTAAAAATTGGAAACTAAAGCAGGTACTATTAGGCTTGCAACAAAAATGGTAAACAAAATATGAAAGTTGTATCCTAAACAAAATATAACAACTCTAAATACTAGAACAATCAAATCTAACTAAATCCTACTAAGATAGTTGGACATAAGTAAGATAACAAAACTTATAATACTTAAATTAATACAAACAAAACATTCTTTAATATTATTTTATTTAATATGTTTTTTCATAACATCATACCTGTTCCTTTATGCAACTGGGAATTGTGTAAGATATCAAACAAAATACAGAACTCAGTCACTTGTATTATACATGAGATTGAAGGACAAATATTTTAATTTATATAAGTTGCTGCATCCATACAAATCCGACAAGCTTCTGCTTTACGATACATCCTCCTTTATAAACAAAAGAGCAAATTGGCATTAAAAAGATTCCATTTTTTAAATGCACAAGCAATCCCTCGATGCCATGCTGGATAGCACCCCACCAAGACAAGCCATTTGATTGTAATCTCTACTAACCCCACCAACAAATACATTGAGCTGTTTGTATATGGGTTGGAATTGGATCATTTCCTTGTCTAGGCAAGTTAAGAATATTGTACGAATGTTTCCTAAAACATGTGGCATTTGCTTTTGAAAAGTGAAAGGATGCAACATTAGTTGTTTTCCCACTGTTTCAATTTTAGCGCGATGGCAATGAGTGAATTTTCTTTTATGCTTTATCCAGGTAAAAGAAAAAGATTCATACTTCTACTTTAAGCAATTTTATTATTTTCTTGATTGAATCATGCATAAATTGAGCTTGATGTTTTTTAGGGTGTGTCCAGACCTATAAAGATCAAATACTAATTACATTAAACAACTTGAATATCTACTTTAATAATAAGGGGGGAAAACTATCCATACACTATGCTTGAATATCTATTCTAATAATAAGAGATGAAAATTATTCATATAATATTTGAATTTTGGATATCTATCGCAACAATAAAGGAAGAAAAGTCCTCAGCCTGGATGTTTATTCCAACACGAAGAAAACTATCCACACAAAGTTTATAAAATGCATTTGGTGGAACTTAAACCTCTGCTAGAAAGGTGGATGTATACATCCACCAGATTAGCCCGATAGTAGAGAGTACTCATTCAATAGGCATATTGCTAGGACTTGCTGGTTTGCGGATTTTATTTTCATAAGAGACTTGATGTCTTGATTTTCTGCAGAAACTTGTTAAATAATCTGATAGCTGCTGATATATGCCTTGTTATATTTAGCTCTATGATTTTTGAATTATTTGAAAATTGAAAGAACTGAAATGAAAGAAATGAAATCTTATTAGTGTGCAAGTGAGAATGGTTGATCTTTGACTACAGTTTTGGACAATACACTAGCTTTAACGGCCTGTTTCAGTGTGAGGAACATTCCATGATGTAAGATTTGTTCTGGTAATTCGGCTTCCTTGTTCACTTGGTTAACTGATTTCTCTGCCATAACATCACAGCTTTCCTGGAACCAAAAGAACAACTTTCTAAGGTAAAACAGTTGAGTATATGTAGAAATTACCCAATCTAAAACTCAGAATTCTAATATGATAGAATATAAGTATATATTTATACAGAGGAGTCTGCTTTTCACAGGATTTGAAATCCAACTTCAAAAGATATAAGATTTTATCACTACGAAAATGTGTTTGATTCTTTTCCATTGATGATTTCATGCATGTAATTTTCTGGATTTGGCCTGTTCAGTATTTTCTTTCTTCTCATTTCAATCTCTTCAGTAATGCTCTCAAGTCTGTTACTACCGCCCACAACATATAATAAATCTTTCCCGAAAAACTTCTCATCGAATTTGAAAAACTGACTATGTATGACAAGCTTTCAACCATGTTTTGGACAATACACTAGCTTTATTAACAGCCTGTTTCACTGTGAGAAATGACATTATATGATGTAATATTAGTTCTGGCAATTCAGCTTCCTTGCTCAATAAGTCAACTTATTTCTTCTCCATATTTTGACAACACCTTTATTTGCAGGAAATAAAATTTTCAACTCGCTTAGTGTAAGCTTAGCATAATTTACAAGTCAAGCTAGTAAATTGAAATTCCAAGTCAAATATTTTTGTTTATGGGTAAATTGACAATAAAATTAAAATTTCATTTCATTAGCATAGAAATGAACATAAAATTCTGTTCAGTCGAACCGCTAACATCAAACACATCGTGCCCAACTCAGACAAAATTTTCCTTCCCTTTTGACAAGATCCACACATAAATTATCAAATCCACCAAAAACATTGACTATAAATTAATCATTTCACGCCTATTATTGTTTTTTATGAGATCATAAATCTTTTCCATGAACTTTTCATTCTGAAGAATACCATACCGTTTTAAGATTCTGTTATGGGCATTTTGTGATTATAGAAAATGGGCTGATAAAGGCCCAAGAATGAGCCCAGTATGTTATCTTATGAGAAAAAGCCTAAGAAGCTGGTCCATTAGACAAGTGTAAAAGGAGGGAGAATGTGGTCGTTTCTTAACCTGTAAATCCGAGCACGTCTGATCGCATGGCTGATCGTTTTAATTACTATAAGGTTGATCTTATCATCTGATCATGTGGTTGATTGCGTGGCAGTCTAATCGCGAGATATGATTGCTAAGCTGATTTGATCGTGGGTCAAGAACTGCTCGATAGTATTTTTCAAGAGGCAATCAGAGCGATCAGAAGGACATTCGTTGTGCGACTAGATGTTATAATCCTTCCAGAATGCTTGACGAGTCATGGGTTGATTGTTCATCTCTTCATCTGCTCGTTGGGAGTAATATCTGATCGCTTAAATAATCTGCTCGTTCACAGTGCTCACTAAATTTGACCAGTTGACCTTCTAGAAGCCTGGAGCGGTTCAGTTAAGGAAGAAGTCAACCTGCCTATTTTCATGCAAATCAAATCACAACATTCTCGATGGTTGTTGCTGATATGATGGAGAGAATCTTGACAAATATTATTTTAATTTTTACCTTATCTGTAAGATTATGAAACTAATTCAAATTGTAACATCTCCATCTATAAATAGGGGATCAAATTTTTTGTAAAGGATGAAAAAGAAAATATATACTATTAATTTGCAGAAATATGGGTGACAGTCGTGGACGTAGGCTATTGCTTTGCCGAACCACGTAAAAATTAGTGTGTTCAATTTGTTTCGATCCTGGTCTTCCATATTTCTCTTTGTTATTCGCTGTTTCGCAGATATTAGGCTTGAAGAACCGAGTTGATCAGAAAATGATGTCAACATCTTTGGTGCTAAAGAAAGGGCCCAGACTACGATTATGCACTCATTTTTAATACTTCTTTTTTGCTACAGTTATGATTTGCTAAGATAGCCAGGATCAAGACAACTAGAATTGTTACGTCAACGGCTGACCAATCAGAGGGTCACCAGGACTAAGGTCACGCCGCAGGAACTTCTAGTGCGGCTTTGCCTCCTCTTTCCCCCCATCAGGCTACCACTGGCAGAGATGCTGTACCAGTTTGGCAGCAACGCCAGAAAGCATTAGAGAATACAGTGGTGCAGTTGACAGAGGTAAATAGGGCTCTGACATAGGCCTAAGCTTAAGCAGTCCCCAGGTATACAGATCCCCAACGCCGACCAATTGAGGAGATGCCAGCCTGAAAAGAAGAAGCTGTTAGAGAGAGGGCATAGCCAGAAGCTTCGGTTTGCTCCTCAAATTTGTGTTCTAGGGGAAGCGGACATCAAGTTCTGGAAGAAGTAGCACCTCACCCGCTTAGTCTGAGGGTCAAGGTGAGTCAGGATGGGAGCTATCACGTAGAGGCTGGTCATGGTAATGAGCGAGCTCATGGACGCAATGAGAAGCGTGTGCACCAAGTTGAATTGCACCGAGCAAAGAGCTCGCACAGAAGAAACAGGTCGCACGAGAGGATACTCGTTGGCCTAGAGATGTCACGTGATCGAATTTGTGGAGATAGGGAGAGCAGGAGGAGTCGACGGACTCCTGAAAGAAGAATTAAACGGCAGTACCCAATGATGGAAAAATTAATGCAAAGGGTCCAGCAACTGAAGGAGCGACCTGGGCTTCAAGGTCAAGCGGACTTACTGGAAGAAATGACTCTTTTTTCAAGAGAGATCAAGATGGAGTCATTACCGCCAAGATTTAAGCTTCCGAGTGTCCCACTCTACAATAGGGACAGTGACTCGTATTACCATCTCGATGCTTTCAACGTCCAGATAAACCTGTAGATATCCAATCCTCTAGTCAAGTGCTGAGTGTTTTCAGCCACGTTGGGGAATGTGTCGAGAGCATGACTGAAGAGTCTTCCAGCTCGCAGCATCAATAGCTGGGAAGAATGCCAGAGGAAATTTATCAATCAGTATAAGGTACTGAGAAAACAGCTCGTGCCAACTTGCCACCTAGTGACGGTCTTTCAGAAGTAGAACGAGCCATTAAAAGATTATATTGCTAGGTTCAGAAATGAGGTGAATAACGTAGAGAATCACTCAGATGAAAGCATCCTAACAACAATCTCAATAAGGCTTAGGAAAGATGAGAAACTCTACGAGAGCATTTATAAGTCCCCTGTAAAAGATCTTGGCGAGTTTTACAAACGAGCAGCAAAGGAGATTAATTGGGAAGAAGCTTTTGGGTCAAGGAGACCTAGCATTTAGAAGAAGGGAGTGAGTAGTTCCCACTAAGGAATGAAGAGGAGTCAAGGTGAGAACGAAGAGAGCAATCACAGAAATCGCTCCAGTAATCAAGTAGCGAAGCAAGTAAGGGATGAGCCCAGAAGAGAGCCACTTCCACAGTGGAGTCGTTATCAGAATTACAGCACCTTAACAAATAGGCAGGATAGAATTTATAAAACAGAGAAAAGACGGGAGAACTTCGAGAGGTCGAATCCCACAAACATCCCGAGCAGGTTTCGAGACTCGAGAAAGTACTGTGCCTATCATAATGAAACCGCGCACTATACTTCCCAGTGCAAAGAACTCAGGGACGCAATAAAAGATTTAATCAGAAGAGGTCATTTAAGGGAGTATGTGGCGCGACCAGAAAATCAGCGTTCCCAGCATAGGCATCTGCCAGCACAACAACATCCTGATCCGGTTCAGCAACCTGCCCAACAACAACCTCAACAAACAGTTGATCAGGACCATATGCCTGCAGTGAGAACTATTTTTACTATTCATGGTAGGTCGTACATAGTAGAGACATCAAACAGATCGCACGAGCGATATGTGCGGAAGGCCAATCATATTCGGCTGACGGGGCATAGCGAGGCTGAGGGACCCATAAAAAGAGTCAGAATGACTTCAGGTGGCATCATGTTCAATGAAGAAGATGCTAGATGAGTACACTGGCCTCATAATGATTAGCTGGTCATCAAGGCAAGGATTGGTAGTGCCGAAGTGAGGAGAATCATGATGGATACGGGCAGCTCAGTAAATGTGATGTGTAGAAGTTACTTCGAACATATGGGTTTGAGGCCTGAGCAAACAACACCATCTCTTAAGCCTCTTTTTGGATTTACTGGGGATACAGTCGTACCAATGGGGCAAATTAGACTCCCCCTTTTCGTAAGAGATTTGGACCAGTAAGCTATGACGTTGGCTGATTTTTTTATCATTGATTACCCATCAGCATACAACGTCATCCTTGAAAGACTGCAATGAATGATCTAGACATGGTAGTATCGATCAGAATCCTCACAGTTAAGTTTTCAACACCAAACGGAGTAGGATGTGTGCGAGGAGAGCAGGAATTGACAAGGAGATGTTATAGAGATGTAGTAAAGGTGAGGGTTAAAGCGAAGAAGGTCAACATAGTGGCCGAGGAGAAGCCGTAGCCAATTAGTGTAAGGGGGGTAAGTCAGGACCTGGATGCTAGGGAGATAGAGGCAGATTGAGCAACAAGTCCTGTGAAAGAGCTCGATAAGGTACCAGTCAGTGAGCAGAATGCTAAGCAGTGTTTGAAGGTGGGAAAGGATTTACCTTCGGATGTTAAAACACAGCTTATTGACTTTTTGAATGAGAATTTAGATGTCTTCGCTTGAAATCATGAAGATATGGTGGGGATCAACCTAGATGTTATGTCGCACAGATTAAATATCAATCCCTACCATCGGCTAGTTCGTCAGAAGAGGAGGCCAATGACAAAGGAGCGTTACGAAGCGCTCAGAGAAGAGGTAAGAAAACACTTGGTGAATAGATTTATAAGGGAGGCTTATTGTCTAATCTAGGTAGCAAATCCCGTTCTGGTCAAAAAGAAGAATGGAAAGTGAAGAACTTGTATCGACTTCACCGATCTGAACAAGGCATGTCCAAAAGATAGTTTCCCTCTGTCAAGGATCGATCAGCTTGTTGATGGTACTGCTGGTCATCAACTCCTCAGTTTTATGGATACTTATTCAGGGTATAACCAAATTCCAATGAACCCTCACGATGAGGAGCACACTTCATTCATCACTGATCGTGGGCTTTATTGCTACAAAGTGATGTCGTTCGATTTGAAGAATGCTAGAACAACTTATCAACGGTTGGTTAATATGATGTTTGAAGATCTTATTGGCAAAACGATAGAGGTATATGTTGATGATATGTTGGTGAAGTCTAAGCAAGTATTCGAACATGTACGCGACTTGGGAGAGATGTTCCAGATCTTGAGAAAAAACCAAATGAAGCTTAATCCTTTGAAGTGTGCATTTGGAGTGGCTTCGGGCAAATTTTTGGGTTTCATGGTTAACAATACAGGGATTGAAGCGAACCCTGAGAAAATTAAAGCATTGATTGATATGAGATCGCCCACCAAGATCAAAGAAGTGCAAAGCTTGAATGGCCAGGTCACTGCCCTTAGTAGGTTTATATCCAGGTCAACAGACAGGTGTATCCCTTTGTTTGATGTGTTGAAGAAGGCAAAGAACTTTCAGTGGACTGAAGAGTGTGAAACGGCCTTTCAACAACTAAAGGAATATATGGGCCAAACACCATTACTTTCTAAACTAGTAGAAGGGGAAAAACTGATCATTTATTTGGGGGTTACTCAGCACGCCCTCAGCACGGCCTTAATTCGTGAAGAAAACAGGACACAATTTCCTGTATATTATGTCAGCAAAAGATTGCTCGATGCGAAGACCAGATATATCCCTATGGAGAAACTTTCATACTATGTGGTGATGACATCAAGAAAGCTACGCCCTTATTTCCAAGCCCACACAATTGAAGTACTCACCAAGTATCCATTAAAGCAGGTTCTTCAGAAGCTCGACACATCGGGTCGCTTACTCAAATGGGCAATTGAGCTCGCCTAATTTGAAATATAATTCAAGCCTCGGACAGCGATTAAGGGGCAGGTGTTAGCAGATTTTGTGGCTGAGTTTACAGGGCCAGTCAGTGAAGAAGTCGAATCTTCTGAAGGCCTATTTTGGGAGCTTTACGTGGACGGATCCTCAAACAAGCAGAAAGCAGGGGCTGGTGTGATGTTGGTTAGCCTAGAGGGTCATAGAATTTTATATGCCTTGAGGTTTGGATTCAAAGCCACTAATAATGAGACCGAATATGAAGCACTGCCAGTAGGATTAAGATTGGCGAAGGAAGTACGAGCTGAACGCATAAGAGTGTACAGTGATTCCCAGCTCATGGTGTGCCAAGTTCGAGAAGAGTATCAGGCCAAGGGTTCCAAGATGACCATTTATCTGCAAAAGGTTCGAGAGATGCTGGCGATGTTTGAAAAATGTAAAATGCACCATGTTCCGCGATCTGAAAATGCACAGGCAGGCGCTTTGGCCTGTCTTGCCACAGCAAGAAATGCAGATTTCATGAGGACTGTGCCAGTTGAGTTTTTACCAATCCAAAGTACAGAGCCACGAGATAAGATGATGGCGATAGTTGTGACACAAGATTCCTGGATGAATCCTCTTGTTGAGTACTTACAAGATGGGAGATTGCTTGAAGACAAGCTAGAGGCTTTACAAAAGAGAGTTCTAAGTTCCATTACTCAAGTGTATTGACGACTCAGACTGCCAAACCGTTCTAGAGGATATACATGCATGGCACCGTGGTAATCATTCTAGGAGGCTATCTTTGGCTCAGAAGGCTCTTCAGTAAGGGTTTTATTGGCCAACGATGAAACATGATGCGATTGAAATGGTTAAGGAGTGTGATAAGTGTCAGAAATTTGCTAAGATCCCACGAGCTCCACTAGCCTTCCTACAACAAATGGTCAGTCTATGGCCTTTTGCCATTTGGGGTTTGGATTTGATCGGTCCACTCCTAACATCTCGGGAAAGATTTAAGCATGCGATTGTAGCAGTGGATTATTTTACAAAGTGGGCAGAAGCTAAGGAACTCACTGAAATATCCACTGCAAAAGTCGAGAAGTTTATCTGGGAGTACATAATTTATAGGTTTGGAGTTCCTCAGCAGATCATGACAGATAACAGAACTCAGTTTAGCAATGAGCATTTTCAAAAGTTTTGCAAAGATTTGGGAATCACAAAAAGCTTTTCAGTTATGGACCACCTGCAAGCCAACGGTCAGGTTGAAATAGTTAACAAGATCATCAAGCAAAACTTGAAGACTAAGTTGGAAGCGAGAAAGAGAGCATGGGTCGATGAATTACAAAAGGTGTTGTGGGCTTACAGAACAACTGCTCGTAACACCACTGGAGAGACTCCTTTTTCGATGTATATGGATTGGAAGCAATGATTCCAACAGAGTATAAGGTTACTAGCCAATGTAGAGCAACATTTAGGCAAGAAGATAACGACTATCTGCTCACGGCTAATCTAGATCTGCTCGAGAAAGCAAGAGAAGAAGCTCGAATGAGGGTTGCTGTTTATCAATAAAAGGTCGCCAGATTTTATAATAGGAAAGTTCGAGTTTGAAGTTTCAAGACTAGCAACCTGGTCTTACGTCTCATCTTACCTATTGCTCAGAAAGCCAGTGATGAGACCCTTGGTCCAAACTGGAAAGGCCCTTATGTTGTAAAGGGTTGTATGGAAAACGGAGCTTATTATCTGGCCAATATGAATGGAGCAGAGGTCTCACGAGCATGGAATGCAGAGAATCTTCGGCCATATTATGTTTAAGTTATCCATCTGGTCTGTACCAACTATTTTATCAATAAAAATTTTTCAGGCAAATTAATCTGATCGCATTCATTGTTGCTTCCTGTTATCTGCCAAGGTTATTATTATCATCTCTACTCATGATTTGGAAGGTTTGATTGCTGTCTGTGAGCGAGTAGACTCTGGAGGGCACAATTAAAACCTGTAAGTCAATGCTCTAGAAGATATGATTACTACTTGTGAGTAGCTGAGCTCTGGAAGGTGTAATCATTATCTGTGAGCCAAAATGTCCTAGAAGGTCCTAGTATTGGTTCTGAGCTAGCAAGCTCTAGAAGTAATACTTATGGCTTGTGGACTTATAAAAATGTCCTGGAAGGTCCCAGTATCGCCTATGAGCAAACGCGCTCTGGGAGGAATACTTATGGCATGTAGACTTATAATAATCCTGGAAGATCTATATAGCCTGTGAGCGAGCAAGCTCTGGAAGAAACATATGATCTATGGATTTTTCATGTTTTGGAAGGTACCAGTATTACCTGTGAAACGAGCAAGCTTTGGGAGGTGTGCTTATTGCTTGTGAACTTTTATAAGCCTTAGAATGATCAAATGATTTAATTATGTGACTTGTGGGCGTTTGTATTAAAATTGCAACTTAATTAGTTTATATAAGTGATCAGTCCAAATATATTATTATTAGATTTGATCGACGACTAGAAAAGCTTAGCAAGGAAAGAGGAAATGAAGATAAATAAGTAACGAAATAACATTCCCAAATTGAATAATTTGTATTACAAATCAAATGAAAAGAATAAAAATTTCCTATGTATTGTTGGGAGGAATGCTCTGATCGCCTATAACTTCTGTTGAAGCTTTGTCTTCATCATCAAGAGCAACTGGCTGTGAGAAGCTTGAAGAAGGTCCCGGATGAGCTAAAGCACTACTGAGAGAAAGAACCGGACCTTGAAAGATTTCACCTTGTGATGCTGTAGGAGTTGGGCCTTCAGGCAAAGTTGGGGACACTTCAGAAGCAGAAGGGCCTGAGCCCGATTAGAGAGCTGGGAGATTAGTCTCTGATTGACTTTCTTTTGTAGCTTGGCGAGCAGCCCTCACTGCATACTTCTTCACTTCTTCAATAGCCTTCTGCCCAAAAAATGAGATGTCTACATCTGGGCGCTTCCGCCACAATTGTATAAAAACAAGCTGCCCATCCTGTCCTCTGCTTGTTTGACTAAGGCTTGAGTGCGGTCCTGTTCATTGCTTGTGCGAGGCCAGCTCCTCTTTTAGCTTTTTGTTCTCTTCCTTTAGTTTTTTACTCTCTTCTTGCAGCTTTTTCTCTAGGTCTTCGGCATTGTTCAGCTTCTTTTTCAAGTCATCACCCTCTTCCTTCAGTGAGGCGATAATTCCCTCTCGGTGTTTCACAACTTCCCTCAAACCTTCTCTTAGCTTTAGGGAACGCTAAAGCTTTTCGTCCAGGTTGTGAGCGGTCTTCTGGAACTTTTCAGCCTTCTGCTTGAAGAACTCCACTTTGCCTTGAATTTTGTTCTTGTCATTTGTCAACGTTTTTGTTATCTTCTCCATGGAAGCCTTCTCCTCGGGCCAATTAGAAATTTTTCTGACAAGCTTTATGAAGGCCATGGAAGCCTGAAACAAGATGTTAGCAAAGCAAAGATAGCAAGGAAAACAATAAATTGCACTAGTAATAAAAGAAACTCACGAGCAAGTTGTGGTGACCAAAGTAGTTGATCAGCTTCTCGCCTTTCATAGCTTTCCTGAAAAGGTCGGGCTTTTCAGGACCTAAGAAGTGAGGTGTGCGATCCAGGAAATCATTATAATATATCCCCGCGTCGAAGTCCTGGGTTAATTCTTCAATTGCAGGTTCTTTTCTAGTGTTTTTTTACGCTTCAGCGGAGGTTCTGTGATCCCTTTACCTTTGTCGACGCTCTGAGGATGTGAAGTAGGGGAATTGCTTGGGGGTGGGGTGGGGGGTAGGGGAGCTAATCATGTAGGGGACTCCCTCTGAATACCCTTCCTTGAGGATTTCCTTCCCATTGATTTATATCTCACGACGCGATTAGAGGGTGCAGCAGAATCTGTTTGGGTAGACGATCCAATAGCAGTTTTTGAGGTCGTCTACGGATCAAGAGCACTTGCAGCTTTAGCAAGCTTTTTTGGAGGGAAAGGTGGAAGGTCAGCAGGTTCTACCACCTGGACATCTTTCTCATCATCAGGAAGGGGCTCATCAAAGTGAAGCTGAACCATTGGTGTAGATTGACCTTTTTGTGAGCTCGGTGCTACCTCGAAGATAGAAAGAAGTTCATTCTTTTTGCGAGCTTCCAGGTCCAAACGTTTATGAAGTAGTTTAGTACCCATAGGAGGAGCAAGGTTGTATATCTGAAGAAGATGTTCTGATGGCGGTTGGTCGTTTAAAGGATCTTTTACCTCCGAAAATTTCTGTAGCAATGCTAATTCTTCGCTTGTTAGCCCGATGTCACTCTTGGCAACATCTGCATAGAAGCAAAAACGGATTAATAGCCAGTAATATATGTTCATAGTAGCAAGATGAAGATGTACTCACCAGGAGAATAACAAAATGAAAAATGTTTAAGATCGGCTAAGGAGAGGCAGGACGCGTAAAACCATCACGACTTATAGTCGTCTACATTGGATTTACTAACCTCTTTTGGCAGAAATGCTTTATAAGGAGAGTTATAGGCTGATGTACAATAAAACTCATCTCTTTTCTCTGACTTGGGGCCCATAGTACTTTTGAAAAGGAAGAGATGTTGAATCATTAGCGGGGTTGGTGGAGAAAGATTATTTTTGATAAAAATTGAGGCTAAAGCAGTTAGGTGAGCATAGGAGTTGGAAGTAAGCTGAAATGGGGCGAGCTTGAGATCGTTTAAAAGATCGATCAGATAGTGAGGAACCGAAAATCTAAAGCCAACTTCTATATGTTGGCGACTAATGGAAATGAACCCTTTAAGGGGATAAGCTGCATGATCATGGGTTGTCAGCACCATTGCTCGAGACCCGAAAGGCAGGCAAAAATCCTCAACAATTGATTGGAGCTCGTTGGGGCTAATGGAAGAATCATGTTTGAAAAAAAAGGAGTGAGAAGGTGGATTATCCTCTCCTATAGGTTATGATACAACCTCACCACTTTGAGAGGTCACGTTTTTAGTAGTTCTGACTTGGATGAATTCCTCTTCAGAATCCCCATCAACAGCCCCCACTTTATGATCGCAACGACTATGAGCAGACATTTACAAAATCAATGAGAGGATCATGTCGCAAATAGTAGACTAGAGTACAAAGTTTAAGGCTAATTCTATTTTTCCTAAAGATTAAGTCGCGCGTGCAGAGAGGGCTGCCGAGTTTATGGGAGCCCTGGTTGCAAGCCTAACAGGCTGCAAAGGTAACGACCCGACCAAAGTTGGGGTATCACATGGTTACAAAATAGAGAATGGTACGTACATATATAGCTAATACGATCAAACAACGGTGTAGCGTGAAACCCATGATTTTGTCTTATGGTTGAGAGATGTGCATTAAATGCGTATTAATAGCGCATGACAAGAGACATGCAGTGAACTAACGCTTAGGGAAGTGTTGCGTGTCGTGGGATAAGTCAGTATTTGAAAAAGTAACATTATGGATCCCGCCAAAATTACCTCGAGGATGAGCTCTTTGCTTCCAGTTCAAGGAATGAGCTGAAAGCAAGGGGGCTAATATTATGAGCATTTTTGTGATTATAAAAAATGAGCTGATAAAGGCCCAAGAATGAGCCCAATATATTATCTTATAAGAAAAAGCCCAAGAGGCTGGTCCATTCGACAAGTGTAAAAGAAGGGAACATGTGGTCGTTTCTTAACCTATAAATCCGAGTACGTCTGATCGCATGACTGATCGTTTTAATTACTATAAGGTTGATCGTATCATCTGATCATGTGATTAATCGCGTGGCAGTCTGGTCGCGAGTTATGATCTCTAAGCTGATCTGATCGTGGGCCAAGAACTGTTTGATAGTATTCTTCAAGAGGCAATCAGAGCGATCAAAAGGACGTCCATTGTGCGACCAGATATTATGATTCTTCTAGAATGCTTGACGAGTCATGGGTTGACTGTTCATCTCTTCATCTGCTCGCTGGGAGTAATATCTGATCGCTTGAATAATTTGCTTGTTCAAAGTGCTCGCTAAATTTGACCAGTTCAACTTCCAGAAGCCTGGAGCTGTTCAGTTAAGGAAGAAGTCAACTTATCTATTTTCATGTAAATCAAATCACGACACTCTCGATGGTTGTTGCTAATATGGTGGAGAGAATCTTGACAAATATTATTTTATTAATATATTTTATTTTTTGCCTAATCTGCAAGATTTTGAAACCAATTCAAATTGTAACATCTCCATCTATAAATAGGGGATCAATTTATTGTAAAGGACGAAAAAATATATATATGCAATTACTCTGCAGAAATAAGGGTGATAGTTGTGGACGTAAGCTATTGCTTTGTCGAACCACATAAAAATTAGTGTGTTTTATCTATTTCGATCCTAGTCTTCCATATTTCTCTTTATTATTCACTGTTTCCTAGATATTGGACTTGAAGAATCGGGTTGACCAGAAAACGGTGTCAACAGATTCCCTTCAAGTATTTTGGGGGTCTGATTAGTTAAAATTGAATTAGGATTCTGATTCAATTGAATGTGGACTCTAGATTTATCTGTGAGGCATAAGTTAAGAATATGAGATGAAATAATTCTTAATAAAACACACGATACCATAACTATTGAAGAGGTTGTTGGTTTCAACAAACAAACCTTGAATTAGTTATTAGGCCAAAAGGGACCAAAGGGTTAAATTGAAAATTGACTCTTTTTTAAAGTCTCAATTGAAAAATAACCCTTTGTCGTAAATCTTTCAAGATTGACTTTTTTTTGAACAAAAATCCCCTTGATTACTCTAGCGAATTAGCACTGAGCCACTCCTAAAATTGTCACGGTCACTTTCTCTTTACCAAACTTTTTTCTCTCATTCTTTCTTTAAGACTCCTAACCCACCGTAGGATCTCACCGTCACACCTTACCGTTGCACCTCATATCTCTTCCACCCACCACTATCCAAATTTGAACATTGAACATTGGAAACCCAACCCACCTACCGTCGTTCACTCTCTCTCTCTATCTAATTTTTTTCTCTCATTCTCTCTCTAAGAATCCCTAATCCACCGTTGACCTCATATCTCTTTCACTCACTACCATCCGATTCTGAACAAAACCCAACCCACCTACCATCGAATCTACTCTCAATCTCGATTCTCAGCTCTTCTCCACCCATACACCATCCATACCTCTCTCCATTAGAAATCTGAACTAATAGAAGAAGTAAGATTAAGAAGATGGAAGAAGAAGCAACAAGTTAAAGCTGAGTGAGAATTGCAACAGCCAACTAAAACTCCACAATAAGAACATTTTAGTACGCTTTGTGAAGGATGTTGTACTAGGACTCACATTGCTTGTGGGGTGTTTTTATTCTAGTAGGTTTTTGAAGCCTAAACACTTTGATGTTGTTAAGATTATTTGAAACATAATGCCACTCCTTGAAGCATAATATAAATCATATCATGGATACATAACATAATACCTAGAAACTTGTATGATCAGGAAAATCAAATCAATTTTAAAAAAAAATTGACACATAATACAATTATTAATACAGACAAAAACTACCACTTCTTGCATCATAGATCCTTTAAGCTTTTTCATCTTTAACATCAATCGGACATCCTTGACTTGAATTCCATAAAAGTTTATTGCTCCTCAATTCAACAACATGTAGTGAGAATGTCTTGATGTCTTAAGATTTCAAAACATCTTATATCACTTTCATTGATACCAAACAAATCAGGCTTGTAATAAAAAATAAAAATAAAAATAAATTATCACATAACACAACCTATTTATTCAAGGTTCTAAAGTTCTTTGTCTTTGGTGAACTCCTCTCTTGACATTAGGATTCCACTTAGTAAATTATTAAAAGTAAGAAGTTTGCAAATGTGAAAATGAGAGATTCTTTAACTAGTAAAGTTTTATTAAATTTTTACTATCTATAGAATTTGTGCAAAGCTCACAAAAGCAAAACCAGTCTTTTGGAGATATAATTTTTCCTTTTCACATCAAAATCAAAACCAAAAAGATTTAAACGAAAATTCATATCTCCATTTCATATTTAAACAAAATATTTCAAGCAATAACTCAAAAGTCTCTCCACCCACCTTATATACCTCTCATTGCCACCTTCATTACTCATGCATTTTCATCCCACTCCCTCTATACGCACCTCGGCTGCCATTGTCCTCCTCTCCCACTCGCTACCATCAATTCTTCCCCTTCTCCTCTCCGTAGCAAACTCTAATCTCTCTCTCAAAGTCTCTCCACCCACCTTAATATATTCGATTTGGGTAGGCTTAGACAATAGAAGAACAACATTTTTTATTTGGTTATGTTTGGGTTTGAGTTTGAAGCCAACCAAAACTTTGAGAGAGAGAGGTGTTGAGATCTGAAATCGAAACTTAGAAAGAGAGAGAGCTATTGAGATTTGAAACCGAAACTGAGAGATTTTTTTCTTTTTTTCTTTTGGAGTCGATTTGCTTTTTTTTTTTTTTTTTAGTGTGCCGGTTTTAATTTGGGTTATTTTGATGATGATCTGTTAATTTGCTAATGATGATGAAGTTGTTCTTCATATGTGCTGATCTGTTGATAATGATGATCCCCATCAGAGTTGAATGGTTGATTTGGGTGTTTTTTCATTTTTTTTTCAACTTTTTTTCTTCATTGTTTTGTTCATATATATATATATTTAAATTTTTTTATCTCTACCGTCTATGTTTAATATGGACGATGGAGATATATTGTTTTTATTTTTAAGAAAGTTTTAAAAATTAATTTTCAAAAAAATATAAAATATTAATGTTATTTTTAAATCAATCACCACTGTCTATTATGTGATGGATGGTGAATATCTTTTTTTTTTAATTTTCATTTATTTTCTATAATTTTAAATTTTGAAAGAAAATAAAAAAATATAAAAAATAAAATTGCCCTTAAGTCAAATGAGTTTGACTAATCTTAACAAAATTTGACTAACGGAGTGAGGGTGTTGTATAGTAAAAGGGTAAATGTGTTTCCGTTTGAATTTAGGCATACCTTAGGGGGATTTCTTGCAAGTCATTCATATATATATATATATATATATATATATATATCTCACTTAGGAGTCAAGAGTTAAAAGACAAATATTTCTAAAGTTACAGACCTTAATGGTATACATAACATGACGTAATATTGTATCAAGCAATCTAGATATCCAATCTATAATGTCAACTTATCTCTTCTTCATGAATCTACACTATCCTGAAACGTGGGAAAAATGATCAAAAACAAAATATTTTAGCACATATTCATTGAAGCTTGCACGAATCAGAATATAGAACAATCTTTGAATGTCAATCCATTTAGAATTATAAAAAAACTTGTAAACCAATTTTGTGCATTTAAAACGAAAGCAAAAAGCAGAGAAGCAGAATTTGTCAAGTCAAAACATAATTAAAATATAATAATAATAATAATAATAAAGAGCAGAGAAAATGGTGGGATATTTGACAATTTTCTGGGTCTGCGCTAAACTCTGCATCATCTTTGTAAATTTCTCCATCTCCTCTGTTTGGCTTGCTCATCTTAGGCTCCACAAGGAAATATATAAATATTTTTTGGAAATACACGAGGAAATAAATTTAGGATTGTGTTGCGTAAATAAATTGTCAAAAAATTTATGTTTGAGAACACAAATCATAACAGTAAGTTGTATGATTTGAAACATATATAGTACTCTTTGAAATGTAATACAAATCATACCTACAAAACATAATACTCCTTTTGAAACATTACACAAATCATATCAGGAATACCGAACATAATACTCTAGTAAGTTGTGTAACAGAATGAGCCCCAAAATCATATCAATTGTCAAAAAATTAAAACATTATACAATCACGAATACATACAAAATATCACTTTCAATCCTTCAAATCTCTTCTTCACGTACAACATCCGTCAGGCATTGTCAACTTGCATTCCACTGTAGTTGTATTACTCCTCGATTTGATGACATATAGCCTCAATATTCAAGCTTCAAAACTTGTATTGTTTTCATTGAGACCGAACAATGTAGGCCTATAATGGCGAAAAAAAAAGAGCATTCCACATTCACTAAACTTTTAGTATGTTCTTAAATAAAGAGTTCCACATGTGAAACAATAAAAAATGGGAAAAATCTCACATTAAAAACATAAAAATGAAGAGAAAAGTACATATAATAATGGATGACACAACCCAATATACTAGTGTTTTAAGTTGTAAGACTATCTATAATAGATAGAGGAGTTGGTAAAGAATTCGACATATGAAATTGAAAGCGAACTTGAACTCACATGTAAGGGGAAGTGTTAAGAGAGTCCCAGATATTGAAGTAAGAAAAGAAAGAATGAATCCCACAATAAAAGAGAGAGGCCCACAACCCAACAGAGTCTATTGGGTTGTAAGTCTATCCACAATAAATATAACCCTTCTTAGACAAATAAAAAAGTAATAATTACCAAAATTTAACACTTAAAAATATACTAAAGATAAAAGTGTGAAAATGAGGGATCATGCAACTAATACAAACTATAAGTTAAAATCAAACATACTATACGTATTTATTATTATTTTTTTTAAGTCAACATTGAATGAATTAAAGATCTATCTATATCTATCGAAATTAATTACTACTTGTGCGATATAAATATTTACTCTCATAATAAAGATATATTTATTCCTACAATAAAAGTAGAAAACTTCTAACACATGTTTGTAAAACACACATGGTGAGACTTGATTTGAACTTCCATCATTGGGGTAAGTTAGTTTGCAAAGTTTGTGTTTAGGTAAACATATCAATTCAACTATGCATGTGAATCGATAGGAATATCATGAGTTTTGCAAATTTGAACACTAGTTTTCTAATATTTGCTTTTTTTTTTTTAATGCTGTCACAAAACAAATTAGAAATTTACTAGAATTGGTCAAGAGCAATAACTATTATTTATTTTCAAAATCAGGAGATAATTAATCCCACAATAAGGGGAGTAAACTACCCACATAAGCCTCTAAAATACGTTTAATAAGAATCAAACTCCTAACACTTAAATGAATAAGAGGGGCACTACCATTTACAGCAAGAAGTGACGTGTAATATTTGCAATTTAACATAGCCTTGCATTAATATTAAGAAAATGTAATTATATGATTTTAACATAGCAAAACATGCTCAAAGATGGGTAAGAGTTGTTATGATGTGAAAAGTATTAATCCTTAACATTTGAATACATAAATTGTTATAATACCAAATCACATTCAAATTCACAATTAATCAAAAAGAAATGATAGGTCAAAAATGGAAAGCTAGCTCTGATATTATTACCTCTTAGTAGGGGCATCAGTGAATTAAACAATGGACCAGGTTGAGATGTAAAATATTTGTAATTGAAGCCAAAAAGAACGGAGAGAAGCGATACATGAGTAAGAAACTCTCCACCACGTTTCAGCTGTTTAGCATGTTGGTCTCCTCGACACTTCCAGGCTGCGTATGGCAGCATTTCTAACCAAGTCCAACTAATTATCTTCCGCCTCTCTTCCAAAGTTTGTCATACATATTGAACAACCGAAGTGATCTATCTATCTGATGATGATGATGATGATGTTTGGCATGGTAAGAATCTACACATACCTGTTCACTTACTGTTTTAAAAAATTTCGGTAAATCATCATTGAGAAATTCATTTGTTTGCAAAATTTCTTTTGATTCGGTTTGGTCAAACAATTCCTTGAAATTTTGGCATGCTTCAGTTTTACTAGTGAATGATACATGACGTGCAGCCGATAATATTGATTGAAGTGTAATCTGATTTATACTTCCATCTGATACCATGTTAGTATGCAGTACCATATCTTGAAATTTGACAGATCAATTCACAATGTAATTCAACTGCACGCCCTTGTTGCTTTAAAGCCTCTTGATCTAACTCATACCATATATCTGTTGCGGCATGCCAAGCGAGAATGCTTTTTTCAGGTTCTTGAGTGAAGTCCATACCATCAAAATGGATGCTCTGACTCTCACTTGGGGCAGTTCGAGCTCCAGCTTTCTCTTTAAGATAATGGAAGATGAATTTTTTCAAGTTGTTGGGGATTTCCACGTCATCTGCATACCATTTCTTTTCCAATGTTTTGTCAACATTGAAGAGCTTCAAGATATTAATGCAAGGCAGAGGTTTTTCTTTCATAATGAAGCTTAGCAGGCTGAGTTGAGACATATTGTTTGAACACCTCTTTTGTGGCAAAAAAGATTCCAGGGCTTTCACAGCAGAATGATTTCCGCGCACAATCAACCAAACGAGAAATTGGTTCAAAGTGAGTAATAAAAAAGCTGAATATGTTTCTAGAATGATAGCTCCAAATATCAATAGGAATGTTATGGTAAAATCATTTTTTGAAAACTTATCTTTGTGAGTAAGAAATGGGAAGAGTACCAAAACAAAAGAAATAAGAAAGACAGTGATCTGATGCGGTAATTTGTGCACAGAATTTAGTAGGAAAGGAGAAGAGAATGAGTTGGGGAGGAAAGTTTCTGATTTTATTCAACATAATCCAAACAAACATCTACTGGTCCTATTAATAGACCTGAACATTGCAACTGAAACTATAAAATAGGGATATTCCCTCGTAACAGTAATAGAAATTGATAACATGTCACAGCCGAGATGCACGCCACCTCCTACAATTATTCAAGACTGTTCCGACTAACCCATCCTATCCTCTCTACCTGCATGGTTTACATACACTGCATGGCACTCGTGTGTTGCATGAATTGCATGAGCCTAGTTGGAACTTTAACCGTATCATTCCACCCCTCTGAAACGATCCTTGTCCTCAAGGATTGAAATTTGGATACGACCTCATGAACCTCCATTTATTCTCCCATGTAGCATCCTCAATTGGAGCTCCTACCCACTTAACTAAAATTTTTTCTTTAGGATGATATCGTCCTTTTTGAATGACTCGTGTATCGAAGACACGTTCTGGTTGAGGAAGTATAGTAGAATTGTCCTCAACAGGTGGTAGTTCAGGCATGACGGGAACAGTGGATCCAATGACTTTTTTGAGCAAACTAACATGGAAAACATTGTGGATTTGTGAGCGTTCAGGCAATTCCAAGCGATAAGCCACCGGTCCCACTCGTGCTAGAATTTTGAATGGCCCGTAATAACGCGGTGAGAGTTTGAGTGAGCTTTGAAAAGCTACTGACTGTTGTCGGTAAGGCTGTAAATGCAAGTAGACATAATCTCCTACATCAAAGTGTACCTCTCGTCGACCTCGGTCTGCTTGAACCTTCATGCAGTTTTGTGCCATCGCCAATTGATGTTTGAGAGACTTTAAAATAGAATCACGATCTCGAAGGAACTCATCAACAGCTTCGACCTTAGTTGTTCCTGGAATATACGAGAGTATATTTGGAGGAGGGATTCCATAGACAGCTTCAAATGGAGTGAGTTGAGTGACAGAATGCGCTATTGTGTTATAACTATATTCGGCCCAAGCAAGCCACTTTGTCCATTTTCGTAGCTGTTCATGCACAAAACAACACAAATATTGTTCAAGAGTCCTGTTAACTACCTCAGTTTGGCCATCGATTTGAGGGTGGTAACTAGAACTCATACAGAGAGCAATCCCTTTCATTTGAAACAAAGCTTTCTAAAATGAGCTAATGAAAACCTTGTCCCTGTCACTGACGATAGACTTTGGAACCCCATGGAGTTTAACAATGTGACTTAAAAAAGTTTTGGCCACTATTAAAGCAGAAAACGGATGCCTTAAAGGAACGAAATGAGCATATTTTGATAGCATGTCAACTACCACCATAATAACTGTGAAACCTTGAGAGTTAGGTAGACCCTCCATGAAATCCATTGAGATGTCAGTCCATATTTTTGTAGGAATGCTAAGAGGTTGAAAAAGCCCCGCTAGTCGCATGGTCTCGGTCTTGCATTGCTGGCAGGTTATGCATTCCTTGTTGTAATGTTTTATGTCCGAGCGCATCCCAGGCCATAGGAACATCGACCTAATGCAACTTAAAGTCTTGTGGATGCCAAAATGCCCCCCAGTAGGAGAGGAATGATTGTTGACCAAGATGGTAGGAATCAAACTTGAAATGGGACTCAAATACACCCTTCCCTTGTTGAACCAAACACCATCCCTTTTAAGATAACGTTGAGAAGTTTGAAATTGAAACTATTGCAACTTCTCATAAAAAGAATTCATTGTAACTTCTTTCTGAAGAGTTGTCCACCAATCTGAACTAGGTAAAGAAATGGCATGAAATTCGAACTCGGCCACTCTTGATAATACGTCTGTGCCCTGATTGTCTATTCCCTTCTTATATAGAATTTCATAGTCGTAACCTAAGATTTTGGGCAACCATCGCAACTGGGTAGGAGTCATAATTCGCTGTTCCAAGAGATACTTTAGACTCCTTTGGTCCGTACGCACTATGAAAGGCTTACCAAGGAGGTAGGGTCTCCACTTTCAGATGGCCTTGACAATGGCCAACATTTCCTTGTCATAAATGGAGAGTGTCAAGGCTGTGCCTTTAAACGCTTCACTAAAAAAAGCTATAGGCCTTCCATTTTAAGATAGGATAGCTCCAATTCCAGTTCCGCAAGCATCGCACTCCACCACGAATTGTTGTGAAAAATCTAGAAGCTATAGAATAGGGGCGGTTGTGAGTGCTTCCTTTAGCTTCAAGAAGGCTTGTTCTGACTCATGATTCCAACTAAATCTTGCCTTTGAGGTGAGTCGGGTTAGTGGAGCCACAACGGAACCGAATCCTCTAATAAATTTTCTGTAATACCTTGCTAGACCCAAAAAAGCTCTCACACCCTTTACTGAAGTCGGAACTGGCCAAGGTTGGATAGAGTGAATTTTTGTTGGATCAATAGAGACTCCATTGGCATGAATGATATGTCCCAAGTAGTTAATTCGAGTCGTTCCAAAACGGCATTTGGAGGCCTTTGCTAATAGTTGATTTGTTGCCAAAATTTGTAGGACCAATTATAGGTGCTCTAAGTGATCCAACCATGACCTGCTGTAGACTAATATATCGTCAAAAAATACAAGCACAAATTTGTGAAGAAAAGGATGAAAGAGATCATTCATTAAACTTTGGAAAGTGGCTGAAGCATTGGTAAGACCAAAGGGCATCACCACAAACTCATAATGGCCTTCATGAATTCGAAATGCCGTTTTGTGAATATCTTCCTCTTTGACTCATATTTGATGGTAGCCTGAGCGCAAGTCGAACTTGGAAAAAAATTGTGCTCCATGCAGTTCACCCAGTAACTCGTCTATGATTGGAATTTGATATTTATCTTTAATAGTGATACTGTTCAGGGCCCTGTAATCTACACAGAACCCTCAGGTGCCATCCGATTTCTTAACCAGCAAAATCAGTGATAAGAAGGGGCTAATGTTAGGCCGTATGATTCCACTTTGCAAAAATTCATGTACCATCCGTTCAATCTCAGCTTTTTGGTAGACGTACACTAACGGGCTCCTGGTTTGCTTTCAACAGAATTCTATGATTGTGACCTCGGTTTGGAGGAAGTCCTTCTGGTTTTGAGAAAACGTTGGAAAACTTCTCCAACAATTTGGTTAACTCGAATGAACGGTCCTCATCCACCTTTGATAGTTTCTGAGTGGTGATGTCCACAGGTACTGATATGTGGAGGTAGTATCCTATCCCTGTAAGCTGTTGGAGCTCCTTACTATCCAAAGGCTCCAAGCTAGCTCGACACAACCCCTTAAGAATATAAGGTTGTCCATTGAGAGTAAATGGCATGGTCAACTTACTGTAGTCTGTTTCAATAGGTCCCAAAGTTTCTAGCCATTGGACCCCCAAAACAACCTGGCACGCGGCAACTGGCAAAATATAGAAGTCGGCTAGGATTGTATGATTCTGTATAAGTAGCTGTAACTTCAAACACCTTCATGTGCATTCCAATGTTTCCCCGTTTCCCACCATGACCTGAAAGGACTGTCCTCGTTCCACAGGTAATGCTAGTCGGTCCACCACAGCTTGATCGATAAAGTTATAGGTGCTTCCCCCATCAACCAAAACAGTAACATCTTGGTTTTTAATTTTCCCAGTCAAACGGAGGGTTTACAGGTGACTTGTTCCCGCCATAGCATGAAAGGAGATTTCATGGAGCATTTAAGCCTCTGTCGGGTCTTCTTCAGCTGGTGGTCCTTCTTTGCTTTTGCCAAGCACCAAATCTTCGATCATGAAAAGTTGTGGACATTGACATCGGTGACCAGGGGCGTACTTCTCAATGCAGTAATAGCAGAGGCCCTTGTCTCGTCTCTCTCTCGCTTCCTGGCCAGAAATTCTTCTTATGGGAGTAGTCGATATGGTGGTTGTCTTCGGATTGGGAGAAGGCCCCAAGAGTCCTATCGTGGTACTACTCTGTCTTCTTTGCAAAAGGTTGGTAGACGTAGGCCGATAAGGAGCATTGTTACTGGGTTTCTTCTATAGTGAATTGCGTTCCTCTACCAATCAAGCTACACCAATGGCATCTGACAGGGTCTTCATGGTCTGCATGGCAGCGTTGAGCTGGCTGAAATTAGCTTCATGTCGCTGCAGAATATCTGTTACTTCCGTTCGAAACTCAGCATTTGACTTAGAATGGGTATCCATTGAAGCCAACTTGGCTCCGATACCAAATGATGCGGTAATTTGTGTACAGAATTTAGTAGGAAAGGAGAAGAGAATGAGTTGGGGAGGAAAGTTTCTGATTTTATTCAACATAATCCAAACAAACATCTACTGGTCCTATTAATAGACCTGAACATTGCAAATGAAACTATAAAATAAGGATATTCCCTCGTAACAGTAATAAAAATTGATAACATGTCATACCCGAGATGCATGCCACCTCCTACAATTATTCAAGACTGTTCTAACTAACCCATCCTATCCTCTCTACCTGCATGGTTTACATACACCGCATGGCACTCGTGTGTTGCATGAATTGCATGAGCCTAGTTGGACCTTTAACCGTATCATGATCCCTCGCAGGCCTAAGCCACGATGAGTGTAGAGAAGAGGTGCTTTGGCGTAAAGATAATCGTTCTCGAATCCAAGTGCCATTTCGATTACTTGGAACACGTATTCTAAAGAGATTTGTTGGTGATTTATAATTTCACTAAATTTAAGGTCTAGAAATGGAGGATGAGAAGAAACATACGTTAGACAGTATTCTCGGTATAAGTTATGACCATAAGGAATACTATAATCATCAATGGAGACATACATGTGCTTATTTTTAATGTCTGCTGGCACAAATGACTCTGTAATTTTCTCGCGGCTTGCTTTCCTGAGCGCCCAGGTCCTTTCTCCATACTTGATGAGTCCAGCAAAAAATACCAAAAGATAAACCATTGACAGATGGGAGCCAGTCCAAAGCATAAGACAGACATAAATTGTCATTCCCATTTGGACAAGAAGTCCAAGACAGTGCCTTAACCATAGGTCATTGTCCTCCAAGGCATATGCAGTTATGGTGTAAGGGACTTCCAAATGCAAAGTGCCCAAAAGGCAGTCAATTCAGTGTTTGCATCCATAGATCCCAAATTTTCAGCATAAATATCTAAGAAATTATTTGATATTATACCTATGCCAAACATTTCAACATCGGCGGACAAGTAGGCACACCATACAATAGTTTTAATCCAAAGTTTGAGTGTACTTTCTACGATTACCAAGTACGATCAGTACTATTTTGAGAGTGAGGCTAAGTAGAACAGTCACTTGTAGATTCTATTCCTTCCATAATTTTCTCAAACTTGGAGAAAATAACTCCATCGTGTTTCCCTCTTCCTTTAATCTGATTAAATTAACAAATGGAAATGATCATTAATTATTACACATAATCAACATAGAGAAAGCACTAGTTATTCACGTAATTAAAACAATATTCAACACGGTAAAACAGTTCTTAAATTAGAAAAGTGATGCAATGCTATTAGGCTCTGCAGCCAAAATGGTTAGCAAATATGATATAGTTAGAATAAAAAAAAAAAAAAAAAAAAAAAAAAGAAACAAAAACAAAACAAAACGTTGATAACAAAATGACTTTTGATTCTTAGTACCTAGCAAATAGCACCACATAACAAATAACTCAACCCATATGAAAGAAATAAAAAAATAAAAAAATAACTAACAACTCTAAATAGTATAAAATTAAATCTAATGGAATCCTAGTGAGAGAGTTAATTGAAATAAGATTGTAATTATTACCCACTTTAAATTAACAAACATATTACATAACTTTTTTTGTAACAACATACCTTGTTGTTTATGCAACTGAGACTATGACAAGTAGTCACTAGTATTTTTCATGAAATTGAATAATCAAATTCTTTTGTTGATGAAACTATGGAAATATTTCATCCGGAACCCTAAAGTTTCGTGAAATATCAGTTTGTTTACTAACTAATGGCAAAATAAGATGTGTGGTCCCTAACATTTCAGAAAATACATCAATTAATTTTATTTGACCGAATTTTTAATAGTCAAATGTAGGTAAAAGAGAAAATATCAATTTTACCATTGGTCAACTAAGTTAAATTTATATTAATTAATTAATTATTATTAAAACTAAATTAAAAAAAGTTAAAAAATAAAATGGTCCTCTCTGATTTGGTAGTATTGAACGAAGGAAGAGGTAAGATCAAAGTCATCACCATTGAAGACTCTCTATTCCCTCTCTATTTTTTGTTGATAGCATAATAGAAGTTGTCGTCGCTGTCTTCCTCCATCCCTTGCTTACGTATCATAAACCGCGCAATGTCACCTCCATCCTTACCAGCTCATCCTCTGCCTCTACTCGTCCGATCAACATCATCGACTACACTCTTATCATGGGCCTTAGACTTCGTTTCATCCTTGTTAATAATGAAAGGTGGGTTGTTCAACATCTAGGTTCAAACAAACACAGACTTTTAATAATGGGGTTCGTCAAACCCAAATGTTCATCTTCATTTGGGTTCGTTCGAACTTAGTTAAAGATGATCATCAGTTGGGTTCATTAAATCTAGATGAACATCTTTATCTAAGTTCGACTAACCCAGATGTTCAGCATCTTCATATCGGATTTGGTTTTGTCTTTAGAGGTTGCGATTTTGTGTGAAAGATGGCAGAGAGATCATTTAGAGGGAAAAGATATGTTGATTTCTCAGTATTTACCATTTCTGGTTTTGCAATCATTAACATTAAAGAAGAAAGTAGATATGCATAGGGTTTATTCTCTATATGAGGCATTTACTTAGTTTGATTTTGATGATGAGAGCATTGAATATAGGAATTTGTTGATTCATTGTGTGATTACTTTGTCATATTTGAAGATAGAGAAGGAAAGGAAGTTTTTGGCATTTATGTGTGGATTGAGCCAACAAATGTTGAGAGAAGCGTTGAAGATGATAGACTAGTCATTAGAGATACCATATTGTTCTTCATGTTCATTCGGTCGAGATCCAATTGGATCTCAAATCAATGTGTAGATCCCAAATTAGATCTCTACCATTGATGTGTAGATCTCCAGCATATATATATATATTTAATTAATTTTTTCAGTTTTTCTTGTTTTCTTTCTTTGTTTTTGTTTATATAATTTTCATCTCTTCTATTTTTTATTTCTTGTTTAATTTTTTTTTTATTTGTTAAATTTTTAATTTTTTATATTTGTTTTATACTTTTATAATAAATTATTAAAGTATATAGGTTCTATTTGGTGTTGAAATGTGCCCTATTTATATGTGTCTAAAGATAATAATGCCCCTAGAATCATTGAGTTTAACGGTTGGACCGAATTAATGCGTTTTCTAAAACGTTAGGGACCATACATCTTATTTCACTATTCATTGGTAAAAATTGATATTTCATGAAACTTCAGGAACTACATGAAAATTTTCATAAAACTTTATGTGTTTCGTGTCAAAAACAAAGTGATCAAATATTTCATTTTTTATGTACTTACGTGCATAAAAATTTGACAAGCTTGTACTTTATGCAGCTGTCCTAATTAAAGAAACGAGTAAAGTGGACTTGAATAACACTTTGAAAAGCATTCCATTGTCTACAGGTTGAAGCAAACCCAAACGCCTATCTTGCTTGAGAAACCCAATCAACAACAAGCCATTTGTATCACTAATGACCCCACAAACACTTTTGAGTTCTGGATTATTAATTGAAGAAAGAAAAAGTACTCATATATGTTGGTTAATTTTTTAATAAACCAAATTTTAAACTTTACAAGTGAACAAATCGTTTATTGAGTATCACTAATGACTCCACCAACACTTTTGGGTTCTGGATTATTAATTGAAGAAAGAAAAAGTACTCATATAATGGGCCCCTCTACCTTAGCTAGCTAGACAGCTCGCCCAACAACCCTACGGTGATCTTCTAGTCAGGATCCCTTCCGGCTGAAAAGTTCCCGTGAAGTTAAGTCATTTTCTTTGCTGAAATCCTTTAAAACTTATTAGAAACTCTTTCAGTCACACAAAAATGGGTGTAAATTTTTCGTTGTGGATTAACCGTTACAAAAACAAATTTTACCAAAAATATTTGATTAAAAATTTAAAACATACTTACTAAGATTTATGGCTAAAAATGCATCATCCAAAATATTATTTATAACATGTAATAAGTTTAAAAAGGAATATATGAATACATGATATTTCCAAACGATCAACTAGTGCAGCAACGTCACGTCTTTAACTCACTCACACGTTCGAAGAAGATGCTTCCGCTATTTTGCTCGTATCTGCACCTGTGGAGGATTTTTATAGAACAAGGTAAAGAGTGGTGAGTATAAACTTGGTGAGTGAGTAATCTTTATTAAGTTGTAACGTTTACTCTACAACTATTATTCCTTGGAAAAACTGCTAATTTCTTTATTATTATTATTATTTTTGAAAATTATAAAACTTGCATGATGCGAATAAATACTTTTTACTTAAAATTTAAAATTTACTTTCCTTATTTTTCTAAAGCTTTCATCTATCGACGCATTTTATTTATTTAACTAGCGTTATGTGGTAACCCAGGGAAGCTTATCCTTTGTAATGGTATGAAGACACGCCACTAGGATTCGGGAACTATCACCATGTGTAGTCGCAAATGTAGAAAACTCTAGGATTGCGATTCCCTCCAACATTAGATAGATCTACACTACCTCATGCATGCAGAGGGTGACACACAGACTCATTTCTCCTAAAGTTAATGACTCTCCCAACCATCTTATCGTACACGCTGAGGTATTTCGGCCAGATGTAACTGGGGACTAGGATAAACCAAAAACATTAAAATCTTTTTATGCTACTTAAAATTTTCTTTTCTCTTTATCTCGGAAAATGTTCTTTTAGCATGTCTTTTAATTCTCATGTAAATAAACATAAATAAATTGCTTTGCTTCTAAAGTATATAAATATTTATAATATCTATTTCATAAACTTACATGCATTAGATAAAATAAAGACATGCTAAAATAATCAAATGGATATAATAACTTATATACTAAATTAAACAAATACGAATACCAATTTAGGAATTTATAAAAACTTTGAAATTTAACCACACTCACTACTTGCTTCCAAGGTATAGCAACCACTCTTTTGCACCTTTCACTAGCTCGGCGTTTCACCTACATTAAAACGAAATCTTCGAGTGATAACGATTCTAATCATACTCATATGTATGCCATTTGTAATTCTTCAATATTCAAGCATACAAACACTACACTCCAAGTTGGAATAGGCTGAGCACTATCCAGCTTGTCTATTGAGAGCTGCTTTTCTAGCTAGCTCGTTACTAATTGTGGGCTCTATACAACTCGTTCTCTGCAAGCTGCTACCCAGCTCGTTCGGCTTGCGAGCTTTTACTCGAGCCCAGATTGACATGAACTATGAGCTTCTCTCGGCTCGCCTTTAGCGAGCTATTACTCTAATCCAACTCGCACTTCACTAGCTATTGCTACACAGTTCAACTCTAACAATTCACAACAGACCATTGGCCTCGCCCAACTCGCTCTACGAGCTGCTTCCTTAGCCCAGCTCGACCTTACAAGCTACTTGCACCGCTCAGTTCTTTCAGAATTGTGAGCATTGCCTAGCTCACCCAGTTCACTGTTTTCACCTTTCGCGAGCTACTGCCTTAATCTAACTTTAACTCGTGACCTAGAGATGAGTACATTGTAAAATGCAGGATGTGATCTATAATTCGTCCAGAATAATTACTTGACATTTTAATACACAAATATCCTTACAAGGCAGCTCACATTCCTTAACTCGCTTCAAACCCAAAACATTACATTTTCATTTTCTTAACACATTAACATGCAAGCACAACAGCTGTACTAGTCTAAACAGATATTATGTTAAATCGTCAACCATCACTTTAAGACTTTAAATACTCAACCTAGACCTCATCTCATACAATCCAACCTTTACGCAATTTAAACCATGAAAATTAGTTTATTACCTTCTCAATCAACTTCAAATGGGTAAGTTTTGCTCCAGACTCATAGACAAGCTTGATGGACTTGGAAATCACATGAACAAGCTCTCCAACATTTTAAATCAGCTCACCACACCCTTGCTTATCGTACTGCAGAACACTCATTTTCTTGACAGAAAACAGCTCTTCCTTTCTCTCCAACTACGCTGTCTTCTTGCTTTTTCTTCCTCTCCCTTTAAATGAACTGAACTTTAAAAGATTGCACTCAATTACTCAAAATATCTATTGTATATAGAATCTCTCTTTCTCGAAAATACAGAACAACAATCTCACTCTCTTATATACTTTCTCTTGGTTCACCTATTCTCTGTTATGACCAATCACAATTGTTGCTTACTTGACCAAACTCCTCTCAATTATCTTATCCATTTTAATTATTAAGTATTCTTAACTTTATCTATTTATCATAAGCTCACGCCACTTGTCACTAGTCCATTCTCTCTTCCTCTCTTTGAATGCCAAGTGTTCTCTTTGTATCCATTCCATGCATTCGTTTCGATCGTTTACGTTTCCATGCTCAAAACCATTTCTGGTCCATCTGAAAATTATATGACAACTAAATTAATACTTCCAGAAATTTATTTTTTGAAAATATCTCTCATACAGACCTCCTTTCCATCTGAAAACATTATTTACAGGAGAATAATTTGTTTTCTATCAGATGAGGTTTTGGGTTTTACATCATATATGTTGGTTAATTTTTTAATAAACCAAAATTTAAACTTTGCAAGTGCACAAATCGTTTATTGAGTATAGCGATAAGTAAGGATTGATCCCATGAGAAATTTCAACTTTCTTTATTCTAACTTCATTTAAGACCAAAGCCAAAGATAAGTAAATTAAACAAAAGGGTTTTTGGGTTTGAATTAAAATTAAATTAGGACAAAAATTAAAATAAAAAAAAATTAATAATAAAAACTTAGTTAAAATATCCTATTCACCACTAAACAATCCTTCAATTTACTATAAAGATGAATAAAGCAAATTTATGATAATATATGATAAAGACATTCACTACAAGATAATGATCATACTACATGTTGTATTGATTCTTCCTTTGTTAATATACAAATCACATGGTGCCCACATAAATACATATA
This sequence comes from Dimocarpus longan, assembly GCA_022984855.1. Classification (NCBI taxonomy): domain Eukaryota; kingdom Viridiplantae; phylum Streptophyta; class Magnoliopsida; order Sapindales; family Sapindaceae; genus Dimocarpus; species Dimocarpus longan. The sequence continues at coordinate 9,493,411 of CM041023.1, read as the reverse complement.
TTCCTAATTATAACCTAGCATGGTGTCTACTTAGATTTAATAATTGGAATCCATTAAAAACAAGAAGAATATGAACATTACACAAATCCCAAAACATGATGTCTATACAATATATTTATGAATTGATAACCCTCAATTGATTCATAAGTAATTAATTGTTGCAAACAAAGAATATGCATGTTTGGTGTGCGGTTTATATTCTTACAACACAATCCTAAAAATATGCCTCTAAAATGATCAATTAAAGAAACAAACTTTAATAGAATAAAATTAAACTAGAGATATTAATTTCATCATGCAAAACACTAAGCTTTATTGAAAAGATAAACAAATTAAATTTATGTCTAGGGCTTCAAGTTAGCCCTAATTAATAAACTAACTACATAAAAATAAAACTAAGAAAAGAAAAGAAAAGATGGAACCAAAGCCTTTAGTCTTGCTCCTCTGCTTCTTTCTCTCCTTTGGTGTGTATTGAACGAACGGTAAAAGCAACTATTTATAGGTAGCCAATCCTTGAGAGCCAAGATTTCCTCAATTGAGAAGGATTATATTTCCAATTTTGATTTGGAATCAAGTTTTGATATGGAAATTGAATCTCTTTTAATTTTGGTCTTAAACTCTTCATAATTTGCTTGACTCATTTAATTAGGACGTTTCAAGGTTTAGGAAGTTGATTAGGAATGATAAAAGAGGAAATTTGAATTTCTTATGTTTTCCTGTATCTGTCAAGTCTCGTAATAGTCAGACCTTCATGTACTAAACCGATCATAACTTTCTCTAGAAAATTTCGATTGACAAACAGTCAACCGCTATAGAAACTAAACATCGGAGGGTTTAATTTGATAGGTTATGACTCATGTAACTCGAACTGTGCACTTCATATGAGCTCCCGCAAATCACATCACGTTTCTACCCAAAAATTCTGTAGTTTCCTTCTAGAACATTTCTCTAATTCCTTGAGCTACAATTAATCTTCAAAAATCCTATGATTTCATCATTTTTCTTCTAAAGCCTAATTCAAAATATAAAAACACAAAACAAATTAAAAGTACAAATTCCACACAAAAACATAGCATAAATAATAGGTAAAATAGACATAAAACATTAATAATTATAGAACCAATAGTATCCCATAGTGTCTTTAAAAGGACCTATGTTGAAATAGTGTTACCCGTACCAAAAGTTCTCCATCATAAGTAGAACGTCCGCTAAACTAATTCATACATGCCGTTTTTAGATATAGTAGGTTGTTTTTGTTAGAGTAATGTGTCTTAAGAGCTTCTAATTTGTAAATATTTAAATTAAATAATAAATAAAATATATTTATTTTATTCAATTTATGTGTATTTGTGAAATATTTGTTTCATACAAATATCATGTAATATCCATGATTACTTATGTAGTCTCAAACTAAGTATATAAGTGTTATATATAAGAGGATTTAGTTTAAGATCAGTAATCTAAAGAATCCGTAGAAAACAAATAAAGCTGGGTACTTTACTTATGGTAATATACAGTTGCGGTTCATTTTGTATTTGATACAATGATTTTATCCGGGATCGTTCATATGGTGACATGAAAATGGAGGCACCTTATATAATAGAGATTATATAGGACTGGACCACGATAAAATCGCTTTCCTATTAATATCCGCTAATTAAATAAATTCATATTTATCAACTAAATGATCATATATGGATTGATCTTAATTCTGAGTGTTTTATGGACTCCTATTTAGTCATATCTTTTGATTTACATGGATGAGACTGTTATACATTTATGGTCAATAAACTTCGTACTTTGGAGATGTGATTTAATAAGTGGTTGGGAACATTCTATATAATAGTAGAATCCACTCCTTCTTGCGAAAAGTAGATGAGTAATTCTCTTAAGTGTTGATACGGGTCTTAAACAATAAAAGCACTCGACTTTCTATTTATAAATAAATGAAAAGATAAATTCATAAGTTGTTATGAATATATTGTTCATTAGAGAATCAATGGTACTTAATGGAATAAGATATAATTAGAGAGGTATAACAGACTTTAATGACCTAGCTCTAATTATGAATAACTCGTGGAGGATCGAACCATATGAAATGATTAAATCAATGGACACTGAAAATTCAGATTGTATAAAACATCTACAATTTTGAGAGTGTAATCTTAAGTTTTTAGTAGAGTAACTTTAAGATTAATAATAGTAAATTATTTAATTAAAGAGTTTAATTAATAATTTCGATATTATTAGAGTTCAAATTGTAGGTCCATTTGGTCCCCTTGCTAGCTTACAAGCACATATAGAAACAAAAGAAAGAATATATTTGGATTATCCAATTATACGTGTACATACAAATTTTATGAACACATTCACGTATAATTTAAATAATTTTATTATTTAAATATAAGTAATTATTTAATTATTTGTAGAGGTTACGAGTTCAATTTTAAATGATGTCATTAAATTATTTATGATTTAGAATAATTTAATTTAATGAAAAATCTTTTAATTAATGGAAATGGTAATTTAATTTAATTGGAATTAGATTCCATATTAAATTAGATTAAAGAAGTTTTAATTTAATAAGAATTAGATTTCATATTAAATTAAAAGTAAAAAGTTCTAAAGCAATAAGAAATTTGATTCCATATTGGATTTGAATTAAGTTTTCCAATTTAATTAGGAAATTGTATTCATTATTAAATTAGAAAAATCTAACTTACCATTACAAAATGGTGTTTTATGTTGGTAACAAAAGAGAGAAAAAGGAAGAATTTTTGGCTACTTGAACCAAAAACCTCCATTAATTAAAAACACCATATTACCCCATCTTAAAAGAAATAAAGAAAATTATTTTTTGATTTCTACATAATAATCTTTTATAAAATGATTTTGTGATTTAATTTTTCGAGATTGTGCCTACACACAGTTTCTTTTGGTGAAGAATCTACGAATCAAAATGGATCAATTCAATCTTCATACAAGGTAAGATTCAATCTTATTAATTTAATTATTGAATTGTTATTATTAGCATCGATCGGACATGTTTTTATTTGATTTTTTTTTTTAAAATCCACGTTTCCGCATTAAATTCAAAAATCAATTTTTTCTTCAGTTCTTTTGTGTCTAGTCAATCAAGAATATTGTAAGTTATGTTTTCCAAAACATATGGCATCTGTTTTTGGGAAGGTAAATTAAAGAAGACAACAATATTTGCTTTTCCACAGTTTCAATAAAGGGAAGGCCATGGCTTGAGATTTTTCTTGTATCCTTCAATCAGCCGGTGGAAGAAAAGATTCATTTTTCCTGCTTTTAGCAATTCTATTCTTTTCTTGTTTAAAGTATTTGTAACTTAATTCTGTTTGCAAATTGGTTTATGAATGCACTGATTAATTAGAGCATGGTTTAGCCTAATGTTCACTTAATTACTAGATTGATTTGTTATGATGGAAAAAAGAAAAATAATAATTAGAACATGTGAAGAATCCTTGAATAAATAATGCTTTGTTAAAATGAAAATGAAGAAATACATAAAGTACAAAAACTATAAAATCTTTGCTACCAATTTTATAGGTGACACTTGCAGTTATTAGATAATTTATATTTATGGATTTATCTGTAATTTCGCATCTCATGTTGAACATTCTTTTTTTTTTTTTTTGGCTCATAAATTTAATGATTACAATCATAGACTTAATTACCATGGATATGGATCCTCTTACCAGACCATGGTAGCAATGATATCTATAACGCCGGAAAAAAAAAAAAAAAAAAAACATAGTATCTCAAGTCTCAACCGTTGCCAATGTATATATGTTCCTATTAATATACTTTGTTAATACTTTCTTTGGTCCAAGCGTTAGAAACGAGAGAAACATATACAAAGAAAAATTAGAAATTTAGACGGAGCTCAATTACAAATAATATCACTATAAAGATCGATGAATTTTAAGTTTTCAATAAGGAACATTGGGGTATCTTATTTTCAAAATTAATCTGCAAACTCCAGTTTATAAACTATTAACGCCAACATATCGATTGATTTTGTGGAGAAAACATTTTTTTAGAAGGGTAATTTCTTCTAGTTTAAAATGATAATTGTCTAAGTTTTAGCTCTTTCACTTACTATAACATAAAAACCCATTTTGTCTATAAGAGTCCTCAATCACTTAATAAGTTCTTAAGAATTGTGAAATTTTCCGCATCCATTTTTTGTACACACCAAAAAATCTCCTTTGCAATAGGATAAGATTATGAGAACGTGGATCTCCTTTCAGTTCCATCACAGAGGAGATCAAGTCTCCGTTGACAGTGGTCTCTGATGCCAATGGAGTCTTTCTTTTATCTTATAACTTTACAAGAAATATTTTTTTATAAATTCAGGGCGTATTTACTAATCAAGAATAATAATAAGTAATGACGCAACAGCTAATTGATCTTCTTACGTTTAAGGGGTAATTCTATTTTCAAAAAAAAAAAAAAAAAATCAGGGAAGAAGGTGGGATATTTGTTTTTGGTTTGGGGTCTGCACCCAACTCTGCATCATCTCAGTACATATTCTCCATATCCTCTGCTTTGCTCTCGACAGAGGAAAAAAGTTTTCTCCGTTTTGAAAGAGATGCTGTTAAACTAGATTAGGATATAAATATTGTAGATAAATGATTTAGTTGACAAATTATTTGTTTTTCTAATTATTGCTTTGATTAGGTAGATTGTAATAAATATTTCAAATTGATAACAAAATCAAAGTTAGAAAAAATATTGACAATATTATTAGTGTATCCGACACATTGTACATGCTACACTCATTGACTCACATTAGACCACCTGACAAAGAATTTAAGGGTTGTTTGTTTTTTTATCTGAAGACTGAACAATACTACTGAAGACTAAATAGTGATTAAAACCATAAATCTAATTAACATATTCAGTTTTTTTTTTCTATTTTTTTTTCCTTACTCTGAATATATTGTAAACTTATTTATTTTTTAAAGTTAAAATTGTCTGAAAATTACTAATTTGATATTTATATATTTTTTACTATTTGTTGTTATATAATTTTAATCAATTTAATACAAACATCTAAAAATTAATAATATTTTATTTATAATTAAAATATGATTAAAAAATATGGTAGCATTAATCATATTTATATATTTAAATATATTAATATATTTAAGAAAATAACTAGAAAATGAATGTTTAAATTGTAAATTATATTATATTAGTTCAATTCCAAGATAATTAGAGATAAGATGTATTTAAACTTTTTTCCAATCATAGTTTTTGTAAGTATCAACCAGAGAAAAAAGAAAAAGAAAAATTTAAGTAATGTAAATTAAGATAAATTTAAAATTATATTAGTTTTGAAATAAAAACTTTTAAAGATCATTAAATGATTTGTAATTAAGTGAAAAGTTAAAAATTCTTTTTCAATTTTTTCAGTTATTTTTAAATAGTTTTAAATTGTTTAATCTCTTAAAAAAATAAACGAAAACAACTTCATATTTGTAATTTAGTACTAGTAAATCTAAAGTAGAAAAAACAAACGAACCTTTAATGACCTATGTATATACCTTTCTCGCACAACGTGAAAGTTGATATGATTGTCTATGCCGTGTGGTGTAAGATGAATGGATGGTGTATATATTCATATTAAGGCTTGACTGTTGTACTAAAACTATGGGTATTGTTGATAGATAGACAATCAACCCCGTTGCATATGGTTTTACATCCTCATTTTCAGTTTGTAAAACTGAAACTGAAAAATGGTTAAAAATATGTTCGGCAACGATTTTCAAATACTGGGGAATGAAAAACAAAAATCCCATTTTCCACATTTTTAACTAAGATGTGGAAAATATGAAATTGATGTTATATGGTTTTTTCCATTTGACGTGTTTCCGTATTTCAATTCCAAATTTTTTTCAAGTGTCTAACATAACACAAAACTAGGTGGAAATAGACCATGATGGAAGCCGGAGGAGGTGATGGAGGGTCTTCTCCACTTAATTGCCACTGAATTAGTTTGGATCAAAGGCCTTCCTTCGTTTAGTTTCAGCTATATTTCAAATGAATTAACCAAAAAAAAAAAAAAAATCTTAGACCAACAAGCACAACTCATCTGTTGTAACGTTACTTGTGTAGTTTTTATTTTTGGTGGATACAATTTTTGAAACTCTTTCAAAAAACAAAATACAATTTTTGAAACTATGTTTGAGACTATTAGATACGTTTTCATATTTTTATTTTCCTTTAGAGTTTTAAATTCCATATACCTTTACACTATCAAATTGAGTTCATCGAGGTTTGAACTAGGTCTTTTGCACATATCCAAACTTCTAACACTATAGATTTTGGGCTATGTAGGTTGGACAAATTATCAAAATATATATGATCAAACATACAAGTAAATTGCAAGATTTGAAACATAATACCACTTTTTAAATCTAGTGATTGCTGACAAATTATCGAAACAATCAATGCTGAGCACAAAAATCATCAAATCCTACCAGTTAGTTATATGATTTAAAACATAATGTTACATCTTTAAGCATAATATAAATCATATCATGAATACATAATACAAGAATACCCAGTGACTTGTATTAGCAGAAAAATCAAATCATCGATTGTCAAAAAGGTTGATACATGATACAATTATTAATACATTTCTTGCATTATAGATTCTTTAAGCTTTTCTTCATCTATATATAACATCAATCGAACATCCTTAACTTGCATTCCATAAAAGTTTGTTGCTCCTTGATTCAATGATATTCGGTGAGAATGTCATGATGTCTTTACATCTCCTAACTTATATCATTTTCATTGATATCGAACAAATCAGACCTATAATAAAAATAAATAAATAAAAAACATCATATATATTCACACTATAAATTATCACATGAGACTATTTATACAAGATCTAAAATTTTGTCATTAATGAACTCTTCTCTTGAGATGGATTCTGTTGGATCGAAATTCTCACTAAAACAAAAAATAAAACTTTTACAACACTCAAAACACCTCACAATACAAAGCTTTGCTTTGTTTCTCACACACTCACTAGAAGCTTTGCTTCTCTTATGTTTTCTTCTTCTTTGTGATGATTAAACCTCATGCAAGAGGGGCTATATATAGTGCTAGAAAATTAATCTAAACCATTCAAATTAACAAATACAAATAAATCCTAACCACACATAATCTCACCAACCAAACAATTATTTTCAAATTGCATTATTGACTCACCTAACCTTACACCTAACCTTGGAAGGTTCTTCTTGATGGACTTGGGCTTGGTAATGGGCTTGCTCAAAACAAGTCTATAACAAGTTTATATTTTCAACACCCCCTCTTAAACTTGTTTTACCATGCCAAGCAAGCTTCTTAATCTCGCAAAATCTTCAAACTTTAGTGGTTTGGTGAAAATATCTGCGATCTGATCCTTTGACCTTACGTATTCCATTTGCACATTTCTTTTTGCTATGCATTCTCGTATGAAGTGATAACGAGTATCGATATGTTTGCTTCTGTCATGGAACACCAGATTCTTTGCTAAGGCGATGGCTGACTTATTGTCTACACAAATCTCAGTTGGTTCTTCTTGTGGCAAGCTTAATTCCTTCAATAAATTTCTGAGCCAAATTGCATGACAAACACACGAAGTAGCAGCTACATATTCGGCTTCACAAGTGGATAGTGTGACAATCGGTTGCTTCCTTGACATCCATGTGAAAGCTGTGTTTCCCATGAAGAATGCAAACCCACTGGTGCTCTTTCTATCATCTGTATCTCCACCCCAATCGCTATCGCTATATCCAACAAGTTTGAAGTCATTTGAAATTGAATAGAATAAACCAAAGTCAATTGTACCTTTGATATAGCGAAGGATTCTCTTAGCTGCCTTGAAATGGATAGTTATTGGATTCTCCATATAACGACTCATAAGTCCAACTGCATAAAGGATGTCAGGTCTTGTACAAGTCAGGTACCTCAAACTTCCAACCAAACTCTTAAAGAGTGTTGGATCCACCTTTTCTGCTTCATCATGCTTAGACAGTTTGACTCCACATTCCACCGGTGTGCTTATTGGATTGCAATAATCCAACTTGAATTTCTTAAGTATCTCTCTTGCATAGCTTTCTTGGGAGATAAAGATGCCATCTTCATTTTGCTTGACTTCGATACCAAGGTAGTATGCCATCAATCCGATGTCGGTCATCTCGAATTCCTTGGCCATTGCTTTCTTGAATTCTTCAAAAAAACTTGGATTATTACCGGTGAAGATTTAATCATTCACATACAAACATACAATCAAAACATCTCCATCTTTGAATTTGATGTAGAGAGCATGTTCATGAGGACATTTGGTGAAGCCGTTCTCTTTGAAGTATTTGTCAATCCGATTGTTCCATGCCCTTGGTGCTTGCTTTAACCCGTAAAGAGCTTTCTTTAGTTTTAGAACTTTGTCTTCGTGGCCTTTTACTTCATAGCCTGATGGTTGCTGAATGTAGACTTCTTCTTCAAGGACTCCATTTAAAAAGGCAGATTTTACATCCATCTGATGAATCTTCCACTTATTCTGAGCTGCCAAAGAAATTATTAGTCTTATAGTTTCTAATCGAGCAACAGGAGCAAATACCTCATCATAGTCAATTCCAGCTTTTTGACTATAGCCTTTTGCAACAAGTCTTGCCTTGTGTTTTTCTATCTCTCCCTTAGCATTTCTTTTTATCTTGTACACCCATTTGACACCAATTGCTTTGTGTCCTTTTGGAAGTATAACGAGCTTCCAAGTATCATTCTTTTCAATGGACTTGATTTCTTCATTCATTGCATCTTTCCACTTCTTATTTTGTACAGCTTCTTCAAAGCTCACTGGTTCGGAATCAGCAAAGAGATAGAAAAGTGTGAGATTATCAGGTTGTTCAGTTACCTCATAAAGATATTGCAGGTTTCTTATACGCTCCACATCTCTTTCATTCAGAAATGATGGTGGTGAGTTTCCATTATCTGTTGAGGCTGGTGATGCTGGTGGTGTAGTGGATTCTTGTTCTGCTTGCTCCATTCTTGGTTGCTCCTCCTTCTCTTCTTCAAAGTAGGGAAGGAAACTGTAATCTTCATCATGTGTTTTCCAATTCCATGTGCTTTCTTCATCGAATACAACATCACGGCTGATGCTAGTCTTTCTATTGTTTGGATTATACAGCTTATAGCCTTTAGAGTAATTATCGTACCCAATGAAGATGAACTTCTCACTTTTGTCATCAAGCTTACTTCTTCTCTCGTCTGGTACATGTACATGAGCTATGCTTCCAAAGACTCTCAGGTGGGAAATACCTGGCTTCCTTCCATTCCATGCTTCTTGTGGTGTCTTTCCCAACACACTTCTTGTTGGAGATCGATTTGATAGGTATACTGCGCAAGCTACAGCTTCCGCCCAAAATTCCTTCGGTAATCTTTTGCTTTTCAACATACTTCGTGCCATATTGAGAATTGTTCTGTTCTTTCTTTCTGCAACACCGTTTTGCTGAGGGGATCTCGGAACGGTTAGAGGACGTCGGATTCCATTTGCTTCGCAGAACTCTTGGAACTCTTTTGAGGTGAACTCTCCTCCTCGATCAGATCTCATTGCTTTTATCTGGTAGCCACTTTCTTTCTCCACAGCAGTTTTAAATTCTTGAATACTTCAAAAACTTCTGATTTCTGTTTCAAGAAATATACCCACGTTTTTCTTGAAAAATCATCAATGAAGAGAAGGAAATAATTACTATTACCGAGAGAGCTTGGCTTGATTGGACCGCACACATCAGTATGGATGAGCTCGAGTGGTTTCTTGGCTCTTGATTCTGACTGTTTTGGGAAACCTTTTCTGAATTGCTTCCCAAGTAGACACCCTTCACAAAGTTGGTCAGGATGATTAATACGAGGTAGTCGTTTCACCATTTCCTTCTTAGACAACATTTCCAATCCTCCAAAGTTGAGATGCCCAAATCGAAGATGCCATAACCATGATGCATCTTTATAACAAGCTTTCAAACACTTTGCAACATCATTTTGAATGTTCAACGAAAACATTCTATTCTTTGACATTTTCACCTTAGCAATTAAATTTCCTATGTCATCTCTTATAAAAAGACTACAATCTTTCATGTGAATATCATAGCCTTTTTCTAAAAGTTGACCTAAACTCAAGATGTTGCTTGTCATGTTGGGCACATAATAAACATTTGAAATCAATTGGTGACTACCATCTTTAGCACGAATAAGAATGTTACCTTTTCCTTCCACCGGAATTTTAGAACTATCTTCAAATGAGACATTGCCACTCACAGATTCGTTGAGCTCTATGAACATGTTTTTCCTTCCACACATGTGGTTGCTCGCACCAGTGTCGAGATACCAAGTATTCTCTTGGTCACCATCATTGCCTCTATGTGCTAATAACAGAATTTCTCTCTCCTCTGCTCTTGCTTCCACAAAATTAGTCTTTTCTTCAACCTTGTTATTTGGAGTTCTACATTCTGAAGCATAATGTCCAAACTTCTGACAATTATAACACTGAACTTGAGATTTTTCGTACCTCGTGTTCGAATTGGCTCTCCCACGACCTCTTGTTGAATTTTCTCCTCTCTCATAGCTATTGTTGGAATTGTTGTTGTTATAATTCCAACCTCGTCCACGACCACGACCTGTACCTCGTCCTCAGCTTCTTCCTCTGCCTCGACCACGTTGGTATCTCTCGTGGCTTTGGATTTCTTCCTTCTCTTTGAGTTGGGACTTGAGGAGTTGTTCATTGATACCTTACTTCCTTTTATGCTTTTCTTCGTAAGCTTGCAACGATCCTTGAAGTTGCTCAATTGTCATCGTTGTCAAATCTTTAGTCTCTTCTATCGTCACAACGATATATTCAAATTTGGAATCCAACGAGCGGAGTATCTTCTCCATTATTCTGGTATCTTCCAGTGTCTCACCGTTTCTTTTTAATTGATTAGAAACGGTTAACACTCTTGTGAAGTAGTCAGAAATAGATTCAGATGCTTTCATATGTAATGATTCAAACTCACCTCTTAAAATTTGAAGACGAACTTTCTTCACTTGTTCAGATCCTTTGCAAGAGGTTTGTAGCTTATTCCACGCTTCTTTAGCGGACTTTGCACTTGAAATTTTTCTCAAAGCCATCATCATCTAATGCTTGATAGATGAGATAGAGAGCCTTTTTATCTCTCTTCCTTGAGTCTTTTAAACTATCCTTTTGAGTTTGGGATAGTGTCGACTCATCTTCTGATTCGGTGTAGCCCTTTTCTACGACCTCCCAGACATCGTGTGCTCCAAGAAGTGCTTTCATTTTGATACTCCAATTATCATAGTTGTCGTTCTTGAGTGTTGGAACTTGGAAGGATACCATACCATTAGCCATACCTTTTAATATGTTTAGAATTTCAAAATTCTGATTGCACGGATGGATTCAGAACGTCGAAAAACTTCAACCGGAACTTGAACCAAAAAGTCAACTTTTGGTCAACGGTCAACTCGGTCAAGGGTAAAGTCAACGGGAACTGTGTCAACGGTCAAAGTCAACGATACCTGTTTGGCTTTTGTCAACAGCGGCTCGGCTCGGCTCAGCTCGGATTCGGCTTGGCTCGGCTCGGCTTGACTCGGTTCGGCTCGGATCAACTCAGCTCGACTCGGGCTGGCTCGGCTTGGCTCGGCTCGGCTCGGTCTGTTAACCCGGTTCAACTCATTTGAGTTGACTCAGTTTTCTGCAGCGATTTTTCGGCGGCACGTGCGGACGCATGTAACCTCCGATTGGGATGATTTTTGCGGCGTTGTGCTCCTTTCGTCGAGAGCTTTGATTTGGTATATTACACGACACTTAGCCTTGCTCTGATACCACTTTATTGGATCGAAATTCTCACTAAAACAAAAAATAAAACTTTTACAACACTCAAAACACGTCACAATACAAAGCTTTGCTTTGTTTCTTACACACTCACTAGAAGCTTTGCTTCTCTTATGTTTTCTTCTTCTTTGTGATGATTAAACCTCATGCAAGAGGGACTATATATAGTGCTAGAAAATTAATCTAAACCATTCAAATTAACAAATACAAATAAATCCTAACCACACATAATCTCACCAACCAAACAATTATTTTCAAATTGCATTATTGACTCACCTAACCTTACACCTAACCTTGGAAGGTTCTTCTTGATGGACTTGGGCTTGGTAATGGGCTTGCTCAAAACAAGTCTATAACAAGTTTATATTTTCAACAGATTCCACTTATTTAGTGAATTATTAAAAGTAAGAAGTTTGTTAGAAACAGGGGTATGAAAATGAGGGATTCTTCCTCTAATAAAACTTTTATTACATTTTATTACCCATAGAATTTCTGTTACGTTCACAAACTCAAATTTAATTATATCGTTTAGTTAGTTTGCAATCCTAGTGTTTAACTACAGATCCCATTCAACAATACACGTGAAACAATAGTAGAAATTGAACAAGTTTAGCGAACCTTTTTTTTTTTTTGGTTCAAAGATACCATTTGCAGTGGAAGTAACTCAAACTTCAAACATTTTCAGACTAAAATGTATTTTTTGTTACCAATCCACATTAGACGGTGTGACTACTTATACTTGAGTTTTGTAATATTTACATTCTAACTTATCCTTAAATAAGTTATACGAAATGTGATCATAGAAAGGCAAGAGTTCTTATGCTGTGATAATACCAAATGACATTGAAATTAAAAAATAATCGAAATATTATATGACGGTTCAAAAAAAATAAAGGGCTAGCTGATCTTTAACGTTGTTACCTGTGGCGAAGGGGCATCACTGAATTAAATAAAGAACCTGAGTGTGTAGTAAAATCCTTTTGGGTGAAGCCAAAAAGAACTGTGAGAAGAGATACATGAGTAAGAAACTCTCCACCACGTTTCAGCTGTAGAGCATGTTGGTTTCCTTTACACTTCCAGGCTGCATATGGCAGCATTTCTAACCAAGTCCAGCTAAAAATTTTCCACCTCTCTATTAATGGCTGTCATATATACTGAACAAAAGTAAGTGATCTTTCTTATAGTAACAATGACAATGATATTATTATTTGTCATTGATTGTTAATTTGATTAAAAGAAAGATATATACACAGATATATACCTGTTCATCTACTTTTCTCAAAAAGTTGGGTAAATCATTGCCGAGAAAATCATTGATGGTGGACCTACTGTTGGGCCGGGGGGGCACGTTCCCCCCTGAAATTTAAAAAAAAAAAAAAATTGATAACTCATTGCATAATTTCAAAAAGCTCAAAAAAAAAAAAAAAAAAAGGCCTGATTTGTGCTGCACTGTTGCACACAGTGCATAGGCTCAATGTTGAACAGTTGAAGTCAGCAAAACAGCATCTACAGTCCTCCTCTTTTTTGTTCAAATTACATGCTCTATTTCTCTTTTTTCTTTTTTTTTTTTAATTATTTATTACTTTCTTATCCAATTATTTATTTTTCTTATTTCTAATAGGATTAACTTGTTTTTCTATTTCTTACTCCTACTAGACTTAGTTTTCCTATTTCTAATATTTTTCTTACTCCTAATTAATTAATATTTTCTCTTTACAATTTTATTCTTTTAATTTTCTTTTATATAAATACTATTTACATTGATAATTTATAATTTTAGCGAATAACTTTTTTTTTTCTTTTTCTCCCCATCTTTATCTGACATATCTTTATTTTCACTTTGACATCTTGTGACTTATCAGGTCAATCTCCTAAATGAATTACTTCTTTAATTTATTTATTTTTTAATAATTTAAATTTAATATATATTTTATCGATAAACCCTAAAATCTTAAATTTTAAATTATTTTATTAAAATTATCCATGTATAATATATTGTCATGATTCAATTATATATATATGTAATATTGTTTACTTTATAGCTTTTAAAATTTTTTATTATGTTTTTATTTGTTATGAAATAGTTATGGAGAGATATATGAAAAGAAAATCATCACTTGAGTTTGAATCATCTTCTTCAAAGAAAAATTATGTTGAAATCAATTTTTTAGATCTCCTTGCTGATCTAGGGTTTCGAACTAAAATATGGGATTATGATCCTAATGTCCGTGAGCAAATTCGAAGAGCATATCTGCTAAAAGGTCTTTATCAACCTTGATAACACAATTTTCCTATGAGACATTTTGAACAAAAGTCTAGGCGATTCTACACTATTTGGTTTACTGAATATTCGACTTGGTTAAAGTATAGTATATGTGCCCCCCCTAAATAAATTTTCTGGGTCCGCCACTGATTGATGTCATTGTTAAATCCTACCAAACCCCAGACTTGTAATGGCATCCTTGATTTGGTTTGGGCAAGTAAATCCTTGAAATTTTGGCATGCTTCATTTGTGCTTGTGAATGATACATGACGTGGAGCCGATAAAATTAACTGAAGAGAAATCTGAACCATACTTCCATCTGAAACCATTTTAGGTCGCAATACCAGCAGATAGAACATATATCTTGAAATTTGACAGATCAATTCACAATGTAATTGAGTAGCAAGCCCTTGTCGTCGCTTTAAATCTTCTCGGTCTAACTCGTACGGTATATCTGTTGCGGCATGCCAGGCAAGAATGCTTTTCTCAAGCTCTTGAGTGAAGTCCGGACCATCGAAATGGACGATTTGACTCTCACATGGAGCAGTTCGAGCTCCAGCTTTCTCTTTGAGATAATTGAAGATGAAAATTTTCATGTTCTTGGGGATTTCCATGTCATCTGCATACCATTTCTACTCTAGTATTGTATCTACACTAAAGAGCTTCAAGACATCCATGCAAGGCAGGGTTTTTTCTTTCATAATGAAGCTTAGCAGACTCATTTGAGATGTGTTTATTGACCACCTCTCTTTCGTGGTTGAAAAACTTTAAGGGTTTTCATGGTGGAAAACTTTTCACGGATAAACAACCATACTAGAAATCGGTCCGAGGAGAGTAGCAATATTGCTGAATATATTTCTAGAACGATTGCTCCAACAAACTATATGAATGTTATGGTCAGATCCGTTTTTGAAAACTTGTCCTCTTTGTGAATAAGAAACATAAATAATTTTTATTTATGAGTTATCAGATCAGTTTAGAAACCAATAATTTTTTTTTTTTTTTTTGAAGCACTTTTGTGGGTGGTTTTTTAATCTCCACAACTAGTTATTGTGGAGATTGATTTCTCAGTTTATGAGTTATCTCAGTTTCGAAGCCAATAAATTTTTTTTTTTTTTTTTTTTTCAGATCTATGCGTTATGTAATCTTGCATATTTTCTTTGATTTATGCGTTACCTTAGTTTGATAACCAATAACTTTCGCTAGATTTTTGTATTACCTCAATTTGGTCATCAATGGTTTCTCTAGATGAATAATGGCAGATATCTAATACTATTGTTCAATTTTTCCATCCAATCTTATGTGAAAGTTGATATATAGTTGATATGTCATTAAGGCCCCATTTGACAAGCAATATTGGATGAGATAGGATTTGATAGGATAAGATCGGATGAGATAGGATTGTATTAAATTACTGTTATAATGTGTTTGGTGTAATTGAGATCGAATTGGATTGGAATAAACTAAAAAGAATATATATAAAATTAGATTAAATTAATTTTTAAATATGTTAAATATAAAAAATTAAAAAATAATTATAAAGAAGTATATATATATTTTCTACTAATTGATGTTTAAAATATTAATATCATAAAAATATTTTTAACGAATTATATTGAACTTATTTATGATAATAAAAAATTTATATATTTTAGAATAACAAAAACTAATTCTTGCCAAGATAGGATTTGGAATAGGAAATGGATGTGAGCCCGGAAAGGGAAATATCTCTTCCTTTTTGAAAATGTCCATTTACTGGAGACTACCTAATTTTTGTTTATGTAGGGTTAATTCAATGTTATGACTTAATATGTTATGCTGTAACTTCAGTTATATTTCATAACATGTAAAATGCGTGTTGTGATGCGGAAACAATAAACAATAGTAAATTAATTAACACAAGAATATTTTTAACGTGATTCGGTGTTACTCTACATCCACAAAACCTTACCTAAAGAGATCAAGTATTAATGAACATACATGTACAATATACTTGACTTATTTACTATAAGACTCACTCTTAGAATCAAAGCAAGATGATATACATGTTCATTGGCATTGTTTTAGTAAGCTCCTCTTGCCTTTATAAGTGACAGTGGTTTGAAATCCCTTTAACCTGTCAGTCTGTCTCCTCTTTCTATGTCCAAACATCTTGTTATCCCAATAAGCACTTACTCTAGACTCTCCGGCCTTACAAGCCTAAGTCTAGCACATAAACATAGAGAACAAGCCTCTCTAAGTGATACAATGAATATCTCTTAGTCCTTCAATGAATATGTATTGTTTTGTCTCACGAATCACATACACGTAAACTACTTAGAGTCGAGAAACCTCTAAGTCACAAATACGTGCAATTTGTAAGATAAATTCTCATATGCTCTTCACTCAAAATTGTATCCAAAATGCTACAAGCTTTCTCAGAGTTTTCTCATGCATATAGTATTGCTTGCCACACATAAACTCCACACAACAGCCTTTCATCCTATATTTATTTATACAAATATGCACCATATTTTTTTATCAAGAAAATAACCTAAAAATTACTTCTAAAAAGTGAATGATAGAGAATAAAATCTGTATTAATGAGAATCAAACTAAATAAGGAAACTTCTCTATTTTATTTCCACTGACGAAATGCACAAGGAAACAATATCCTTGCTCTTCTAGACCTATAAACTAGGAAAAGAAGTTTCCTACAATATAAAATATTAGTTGACATAAAAAAATACTTTCCATAACCATGGAAATATATTTCCTAAGTTTAACAAGTCAACAATAAAAAAATTTCCTTATATAAAGATACTTCATTTAAACCAATGCTATAAGGAACTTAAGCACTTTATTCATGGTAATAACATTAATGAATAATCATATAATCACTAAGTCAAACAAACATCATACAAATGAGAATAAAACACTTTTGAAATTATTCAGAAAACCTACACTAGAACTTGCA
This sequence comes from Dimocarpus longan, assembly GCA_022984855.1. Lineage (NCBI taxonomy): Eukaryota > Viridiplantae > Streptophyta > Magnoliopsida > Sapindales > Sapindaceae > Dimocarpus > Dimocarpus longan. Next base: position 9,476,284 of record CM041023.1, on the reverse strand, counting down.
CTATTAGGAAAAAATTCGTTATAACATCTAAACTGATGTTATAATATTAACCTGCATGTTATAACTCATACGACAATAACACATAATGTAAACACACCGCAGTCCACATAAACACATGCTATCTATAAGTTTTGCTACACACGTAAAATCAAATATCATAGTCACACAATGAACCTTAATGCAATAGATGCCAACCATATAAGAACTCAATGTCATAAGCTTAATACTAATTATTACATGATCAACTCACTTTGCCATAAGATGCCAACTACTAAGTGCACCACACATATGTGCCTTAACAATCTCCCCCCTTGTCATCTTTTATGGCAAAACCATATTTCAGAACAAAACACCATGTAAAACATTTTTTTTTTTTTTTTTTTTTGCAAAACAAAATTAGTTAACTTTAAAATCAAGATTCCAAAAACAAACTACTCCGCTTGAATCTATTCTCCCTTTTTCCATCAACATTTTAGCTCCCCTTATCTACTGCAACACAACTTCTCCAAAGAAAACATTCTCCCCTAATATCAAAAGAATCAAACATTTCAAAAGAATCAAACATTCTCCCCCTTCTTGGCATAAAAGGGCCAAAGCAATCACAACAAGACAAGAATGAGGCAAATTAAACACAAGAGATTAGAAAATTTGAACAGAGTTTATTCTGTTCTTAACATCCTACAAAAAATAAAAAAAGAGTTCTAATAGTTTAAAAATTAAAAAACAAAGTTAGAGTTCAACAACTAAAAAATAGTTTAACTCATTTAACAAACATGTTCAATGTTTCCTCTTCTTAGACTTGGATTGAGGTGTTGATGTAGATGATTTGTAAATAACTTCCACTTCTACCAATCTTTCAAGCAGCTATTGATATGCCTTGTCCAAATTTTCTAATGGAGACTCCACAGGCTGAACTGTTACACTAGAGGGACTTGTTACGTGAGTGCTAGTTGAAGTAGGTATATTGCTCACCATGAGCTACTAGACAATTTCCTTGGAGGCTAAAACTGAAGAAGCCTTTCCTTTCTTGTGAGAACTGGTCCTCTTTCCCTTTGAAGATTCCTCTCCTTCACCATTATCTATTACACCTGACTTCAACCTAAACATGACAAGATTAGGGCTAACAACAATAATAGTCTCATTAGGGAGAATTAATAGATGCTGACTCAATAACATATTAGTAATCAAACAAGGAAACACAAGCTTTTGTGTTTTCTTCTCCCCTTCTGCAAGTGAAATAACATGATTATAAATGATAGCTCCCAAATCAATCATAGTACCTGTACCAATGTCAAATAAAAAGAATGACATCTAATCTATTACATTAGAATAATTATTGGTTGGTAATTAGTTGGTCATGGCAATATTGTGCAAAGTAGAGTATTTTAAGATCAAACTAGAGGTCTTCAAGAAGTTTGATTTTAGTAATTCGCTAATCTTTCCTTATAGCTCAGTAGCTACATCATCTTCTTCATATTCCTTATCAAACTTATAGACAAAATATGCTTTGGTAATCTTAAGAATGTCTCTAATGGCCTGAGGAGAAAAATCATACATATAACCTCTCACATATACTTTGTGTTTCACAAACACACTCTCTTCTTCATTAATTAATTTAGCATAAAATTGCTCAACAACCCTAGGTACATACCCTTGGATATTTGTCATAGTATTCATCCACTTCTATTCTTGTAACACTTTAAGTACAGATAGGGGCTTAAAACTCATCACATCAACGTTTTTCTTAATAATAGAGTTTCTGTTTTGGTACAACTTAAACATGTCTTCTTGTTCATTCTTAAAAAAAGTAAAAAAAATGAGCTTTTGAAGGAATATACCAATTTTCAAGAGTAGATTCTGTTCCTTTGACAGACACTGGTTTAGGTTTAGTTACCGATGCCTTTCTTTTGTCAAAAACAATTTCATGGTTGTCTTCTAACTGTTTTTCCTCACTGGATGATTCCTTTGAACCTTCATCCTTTAAGCCAAACTGTGATTCCTTTAAAAAAGACAACGATGGACTTGCTGGTTGCTTTCCATTGGACTTAATCGCTTTTGGAGTCGATTCTAGTGGTGAAGATAATGAAGTAACTTGAATATGCTATTCTTGAGGTGGATTGTCAACCTTCATTGATTCACTGAGATCCACATAAGTCGTAGTTGGTTCACCACAGATAGTTTTGGTTTGATTCAACCTTCTAGTTAGAGTTGAGGACTTGATTGCACCTTTTTTAACCTTCATTATTGCATTTGTAACACCTTTTCTCTGAGTAACAACACGGACTAGATAGACAAACACATTGGAGATGGTGGTAAAAAGTGAATGAGAGTGATTAAGGTCTAACTGTAACATGCCATCCTGGTCTCTAGGTAATTAATTAAATATTGATTTTGATTAAGGAATAAGAAAATTAATAATCCGTTCAGATCCAGAAGCGTAATAGAATTTTTATAAAATTCTCGAATGGGTCCGAGGATAAGTAATAAATTCAAAATTTTAAAATAAATTAGAGCGACCAGATTCGAATAGTTATTCGTAGTCTAATGAAGTTTTCGTTTGTGAAATTTGATTTTAATAAAATTTCTAGGCATCTGAAGCGAATCCGAAGCGATTAAAAGCGGATCCCCGGACTGACGGACGGAAATGAAATCGAGCTTGGAAGTTAAAGCGAGAATGCATAGAATTTAAATAAAATAAGTGGTGGCTTGCATGGGTATAGCATGACATGTGGCAAGAATCACAGTTGCATGGGTGCCACATGTCAAGTTATACATTAAACAATTTTTATAAAAGTGAAAAGCAAAATATTGAAAGTGAAAGTTAATGCATTTAGTCATCCCCTCTCTTATGCTCAACCGAGAGCAATTAAACTATATATATATATATATATATTATAAGATATTGTTAATGGAAAAACAAGAAATGAGATTATATGTAAAGTAAGCTCTCCTAATCACATTCGGTCTCCCATTAAGTGTAAAACCGGAAATCTTGAGAGAGTTATGTGTAAGAGAGAGATTCGGTCAACATCGTATATCCCAAAGCCAAAAGCCATGAGAGGGGGAGGGAGAGCATTCAGTTTCTTCTTCTTCATCATCCCTTCTTGACCGAGAGGGAGAGGTTTAGGACAAGAGAGGTGCTGCTCGTGGAAGAGAGAACCGAGAGCTGCCTGGTTGCATGTAAAAGATACCACCAGATCTGAGAGTAATCCTTCAAGGCCAGCAACTGCATGTAGCATCTAAGCAATCCAGGAGCTAATCTGGACCAGAAAGCTGTGCATGCAAGCAAGATGAGGACTGTGAGCTGCTGTCTTGGTGGAGTGTTGCTGCTGCCAGACCGTGGAGCTGCTGCTGGCGTGAAGGTACTGTTGCTGCCGAGCGCTGGAGCTGCTGCTGCCAGGTGCTGTTGCTGCCGAGTGCTGGTGTTGCTGCTGCCGTGTAGTGCTGCTGTCGTGGGCGGAGCTGCTGCCGTGAGTGATTTTGGCTCCGCTTGGCCGTCGCGAACGTTTGAGAGCTATTTCGAAGCGGAGAACAGCTCACACCAAGGTAAGTGCTGCCCCATTTCCTTTGTTGTGATGTTTTGAGTAATTAGTAAAGTGACCATGTGATTAGAATTGAGAAAAGTGATGATATTATGCTTGGGTTTAGGATTGAGAACCTCGTTAGTGTGGAGGTTCGCTCGTTGACGTGCTGTTATAGTGCTTTCATATGCTGTTATCGTGCTGTCGATGTGCTGTTATGTTATAGTGCTGTCATAGTGCTGTTTCGATGCTGTCGACGTGCTGTTATAGTGCTGTCATATGCTGTTATTATGCTGTCGATGTGCTGTTATGTTATTGTAGTGTCGTAGTGCTGTTTCGATGCTGTCGACGTGCTGTTATAGTGCTGTCATATGCTGTTATCGTGCTGTCGATGTGCTGTTATGTTATAGTGCTGTCATAGTGCTGTTTCGATGCTGTCGACGTGCTGTTATAGTGCTGTTATTATGCTGTCGATGTGCTGTTATGTTATAGTGGTGTCGTAGTGCTGTCATAGTGCTGTTTCGATGCTGTCGACATGCTGTTATAGTGCTGTCATATGTTGTTATCGTGCTGTCAATGTGCTGTTATGTTATAGTGCTGTTTCGATGCTGTTGACGTGCTGTTATGTTATAGTGGTGTCGTAGTGCTGTCATAGTGCTGTTTCGATGCTGTCGACGTGCTGTTATAGTGCTGTCTTAGTGCTGTTATCATACTGTCCATGTGCTGTTATGTTATAGTGCTGTTTCGATGTTGTCGACGTGCTGTTATAGTGCTGTCGTAGTGCTGTCGCCGTGCTGTTATAGTGCTGATTTATGGTGCTGTCACTGTGCAATTATGATGCTGTCCTTGTGCTGTTTTATGGTGCTGCTGTCATGCTGTTTTGTGAGCTGGTAATATGTAGTTTTATAGAAGTTTTAAGGACTGTTATGGGCTGTTTGATGGGCTGTTAACGTGTTAAATCATGGGCTGTATTGCGTTGAGCTGTCTCGAATGACTTCACAAACCGTTTAGGCGATTATAAACTATTCGAAGAGATTGTATGTGCTGTTTTAATGAGGAAGCCGGTTGTATGGATAACATATGTTGTTTTAGTGTTAATATCTGTCGATTGAGTATTACATGCTGTCTTGTTATTGCGGACTGTTTTGAGTATCACTTAAGGATAGTTCACAACCGTTATATAATGTTTTATGTAGTAGATTGAAATGCGAATGCGATTACATTACACAAATGAATTTATATGATTAATTATGCGATTGAATTTGCTTACGTCGTTACCTAAAGAATTAACGTTAAACATATAGGCAATGCGAAGGCAAAATCGAATAGCTTGTGAGCTCCGCAATAGCATGTCAAGCTAGTATGTTTTAGTGAAAGCATTTATGGCATGCTTGCAAGTTATGTTTAACAATAAGTTGATTTAAATCAAATTATGTGATTTCAGGAAATCGTATGTAGCATTTAAATTCTACGAAGTATGTTATGAAGTAAATTCAAACGCATTATAATATCCTCCCTTTTGAAATTTTATGTTTAAGAATAACATGTAAATTTTATAAGAAAAGTAGTTGATTTACATATTTTAATAACCTATGGTATTCCTTAGGATGTGTTTATGATATTGTCGGTAATGGTAGAGTACCCAAAAAGCGATGTAGGATTCCGCCTGGGAGTTGCGATGTGGGATTCCGCCTCTCCCTAGGGTATATTATAATGCTAGCTTCTTCCTTAGCGATGTAGGATTCCGCTACTTAGTTACCGATCATATGGCCTTGCGATGTAGGATTCCGATTTGTCATATGCCTAAGGTGCCATCAGGTGATTAAATATATGGTGGATGATTTACTTTATTATTACTTAATGAATTTTTATTAACAGGCATGCCACCATTTTATTTACAGGTTTATACTATGTTGAAATGATATAAACTTCTAGATTTTATTTGAAACTTACGAATCATTATGTTCAAAAAATGAAATATAGATTTTATGTGAAATGCAGCTTATTTATAAATGTTTTATCCAGCCTATGGCATTTCTTAGGATGATCTCCTGATGTTATCGGTAATGGTAGAATACCCAATAAGCAATGTAGGATTCCGCCTGGGAGTTGCGTGTGGGATTCCGCCTCTCCCTAGGGTATATTATGATGCTAGCTTACTACCTGTGCGATGTAGGATTCCGTACGTAGCGATTTCGGATTCTGCTACTTAATTACCGACCATATGGCCTTGCGATGAAGGATTCAGCTTTGCCATATGCCTAGGCTGCCATAGGTGAATAAATAATTGTATACCACCGTTTTTATTGTACAAATTTATGTTATACTGAAATGATTCGAGCTGTTGGATTTGATTATGTTTATGAAACATTAGAGAGGATATATGTTTATGTTTAACTATTATATGAAAAGAGATAAGTTACGTTAAGTACTATGTGCAAGATATAAATTCATGCTAAGTAACATGAATCCTTATAAATGTTTAGACATGGATAAATTCTTTTAAGCTTACAATATCTTATAAGTTTATATAGAAATGCATATCACTTACTGAGCTAGTTAGCTCACTACTTCTTGTTTGTTGTCATGAAAATTTTTATAGGTGTAGGAGCGAATACTCAAGGCGAGCGATCTCCAATGCAAAGTTAGGCAAGCACATCCGACGACTGCCATTGTACAAATTAAAACAAGTGTTTTGAGATATAATGAATATACTAGTTGTGAATACTTTTGATTTTATACTGATACTTATGATTTTATGCATAATAAAATAATTTCAATTTAAACGCTTTTATTTACTTTAGGAAGTGGAAATTAATGTATGCCTTTGAGAATATTCATAAACTAATTCACAGGTGTTTTGAAAAGGTTGGAAGTATCGGTAAAACAGTCGTTGTGCTATCGAAAATTTTTCCACCCTAATTTTTAAATGGATAAGAAATGAAATTATTTTACGGTTTTGCTTCACAGAGTCCTTTTGAGTCACCTGTACCAAGACTTCAAGGATTTTGCGAAGTGTCGGGAGGGTTCCGCTCGGATTCAGGTAAAGAAAATCCGAGTTGGGTCCTTTCACTAACCCTTATATATACAGAGACCAACCATCAATTAAGAAATATTAATTTAAATTAAAAAAAGAAAGATTTTTTTCTTTTCCAAAATATCATTAAATTAGGAAATTCAAAATGTAAACCAATTTTAAAATTTAAACCCCCACCAATTTAGGAAATGTGGTCAAAGTTACCATTATGGATATATTTTGGGCTGTATAATTGGGCTAGTAAAAGTCCAATAAATTGATTCAATGGATTAACCCAATAGACAAAAACCCATTTTGCTAATATTCAGCTCACAGGAACGAGCTCTCAGTTCGCTGTATTTAGATCGTTGGTCAATCATAGTCGAAGCTGTATAATGCTCAACTCTACTCGACCATAGAGAGATTCAGCTTGTAGCTCAAAGTGCTCACTAAAGGAACCTTTCCAGAAAAGCAACAGTCTAATTTGAGGGAAAGTCAACTACCAAAATTGGAATCAAAATCAAATGCCTATTTCAATGGAATTTATCTTTGAATTGATGGATGTTAATATTGGAAGTGTAATTAATGTATGATTCTTTTCTATTTTTATTATATTTAAATTGTAACACCCCACTCTATAAATAGGGGTTGAACATTCATTGTAAGCATCACAAAAACACTCAATAATATACTGTGACTCTACCAAAATAACTAGAGAAGCAGTCGTGGACGTGGACATCTTTTTGGGCCAAACCACATAAAAATCCCTTTGCAATTATTGTTCTTCCTCTTCTCTTTCTTGTTTGTTTTCTTTTGTTTTGCTTATTCATAGTATTAGGTTGAGAACTTCGATCGATCAAATTCAGATGTTGACATTTTGGTGCTAGAAGAAGGGCCTAGATTGCAAACTTTTGAGGTTTCAACTACTATGGCAAGAGAAAGAACCACCAAAAGTTCAGACACGGTAGCTGATCAACCAGAAAGTCAAATAGATCAACAACAACGTGACATACAATTGACGAGAGATATAACTGCGTCTATGGCGGGCGCGTCTCATGTCTTCACAAACAATGCTACTATGGGTCTACCTCCATTAGCCCCTTACCAACCAGCACCAATGGTTCCAATAGCCGAGGGGCGGTGGGTGTGGTGTATACAACAGCAAGCATTGGAGAATACAATACAGCAACTTACGGATGTAGTCAGGGTGCTGACACAAACCCAAGCCCAGAGCATGCCTAGACTAGAGGTTACTAATCCTAGAGGAATTTACCAACAACAAAGAGAGGTATTGCCAACTCCTGAAGGACTTATCAAAGAGGCGTCGCGACTTGTCGACTCAGCTAGTTCCTTCAACTCGTGTTTAAGAGCTGAAAGTCGTCGAGCTCGTCAAGAGGAGGAAACTTCATGCCTTACGAGCTTAAGAGTGAAGGTGAGCCAGAATGAGAGCCGCCACATGGAGGATGGCCGCGATTGAGTTCAATACTTCTTGAGCATTTTCATACTCATTTTGACACTTATCTAAATTTTTGAATTTTTTGAAAATGCTTCTAAATTTCTGGTCGGATCTGGAAACTATTCCATTTTACCTGAAACTAACTTGTTCTTGATCTGTTTCAGTTTTTACAAGCTCTAATTCCTATTCTGAGACCTTTGATGTTTAGAGTCCATTTTTTGAAAATACTATTCACAAGAACCTTTTCCGTTCGAAAATACTATTCATCAAAATTTTCATTTTAATGATTTTCGGGATCTATTTCTCAAAAATCACTATTCACTCATCACTATTCATCCAAAAATCACTATTCAATTTGAAATACTATTCATCCGGATATATATATTTTTATTTTTTTTCTTAAATAGAGAAAATTCGGGGAGTTACACAATGTTTCACTTTGTGCAAATCTCAAAGTTGATTCATTCAATTATGTTTGTTTGTAATGTTGATCCATTGTGTGATATAACATCAGTTCTATGGTTTTTATATCTTTTTAGTCATTGAAAACCTTCAAATGTGGTGAAAAAAGAGGCAAAAAGAGGAGAAAACATAGGATCAGTTTTTCAGTGGAGTTAAGAAACTGATTTCGATTTTTTAACGCTTATAAATAGCCAATCATGGGTTTTTCTTGATTTTCTCCTCTGATTGCTTTTTCATGTGGGTTGAGAAACTGATTTCGGTTTTTCAAACCTTTTAAAAAATAAATTATGACTTTTAAATTTTATACTTAGTAATATTAACCTTTAGTATATTTTTTCATAAGTTAGTAATTAACAAAATGAATAATTAATATATAACTTAATACATGTACTTATATACAACCTTTCCATCAGAGTCCAATGTCCTTTTTCAAATTTATTTACTTTATACAATGATGTCGAAAACATATGTAGATCTCTAGCAATCTCTGCCATCAATGCAATAACATTTGCAACCTGATCAGGTCATCTTGATTTCTATATACTCTCTTTCGACTGTAAAAGGTCGTGTATGTACATTGCCACATATGCTACACAACTCGTCCTATATTAGTAATAAATTAATTAAATGATATTAACATAATATTCAGAATAGATGTATTAATTAAGTTATAAATTTACTCATCCACCGGGTTGTTGGGGCATAGTCGATCTATCAAGATGCTCAAGTTTCCACCATTCATCTACGGGTTGCATATCTATGTGGGTCTTCTCATAAAATCCCATGAACCGCAACAAGATGAGTATGAAACACACTAGCTGCTCAAGTGGCTCAATTCGTTCGACTAAGTCAATATGTGCAAGGGAATCATATAGTAATATTTTCTGCTCTTCAAGGCACACCTGACAGAGGACCCAATGATTTTGATTCAAATTACATGATACTCATACCTACAGTTTGAAGACATAAATTAAATAGGACTAATTCGGATGATCAAATAACAAATCTTAATTTTTGTACAACACTTATATTTTCAACACGCCACCATGAGATTGATGCATCTATCTGACCACAACCGAATGCAAGCCAGTTTGAGGGTACATTACCTGTAAATTTCAGTCATTTGTAGATGTAATGCTCTTTATAGTAAATATCATAAATGTCTGCATGATAAAAATTAAATATACTATTTAGCTTCAAGGACACATGAAAAGAAATTGTAAATGCATAACTGACTGAAATGTAAACAGTCACAAACAAGGAACTCCTATGAACCATGAATCTATTGTCTTCAACCTCATTCCACCACTTTTTTCATAGGCACATCAAATAAGAATCAATGTGCTCTGAAGTTAACCATTAGTTCTCATCCTCGAGGGTACATAATATGTTCGGTATCATGCACCACCCACAATGATCAACCGCATACCTAAAATAAAAAACTAATTGATTGTAAATTTTATTACATTAGCAACTACGATGAAAGGATAATGATGCTTTTTATCGATACTTGAGGTCCAAAAATGTGAAAGCTTTGTATTTATTGTAGACAGCGTCTAAAAGGTCTACAAACTCTGTCACCTCCTCGACCTGCAGTTAGGGCACTTTTTTTTTTCTTTTTTGGTGGTCTAGAATCTGTGTATGGCGTCCGCAGAGATGCCGTTGGGTTTGTCTTTCATTTGCCCCATTTCTAGATGACCTCATCCTACAACTGTAAGCAAATCAAAAACATAAATTACAAATTTAGAATTATATATTAAATTGTAACACAATAAATATACCATATGTACCTGGTAATCACCACACTCAGCCTGTGCATCTGATAGGCCTCTTAAGGCCTTTTGGGAATGGTGAATCTCTTGGTCCTCCTACTGAAGGGTGACTAGTGGACATCCTGAGAGTGATAGACCTCTTGATCCTCCTGATGGAAGGCTGATTGGTCATCATGGACAGGTGATTGATGGACCACCTCGTCCTCATGGAGAGATGACTAATAACCCCTTTCGTCTTGATGTTATGGTGGTGGTGGTGGTAGTTATAGGCAATAAATGTGCTTATCTCGAACAAAGCTTCCACCATCATTATCATCATTGTTGTCATCTAGATTATGCCCACTAGTCGGAGACCTAGAAATTTTTAAATATTCTTCCACCCGTCTCGGCCTCCTATCCATCTCCTTTACAATTTTATAGGTTGCATTCTATCTCTTATCTATCCTATTTAATTCTTGTGAGTTGTCTTCTGTAAATCGACAAGATACTCAAACAACAGCTTCATTTGTAGAATATATATATCATTTTACACAGTGTATAAAAATTTTGATAGAGTCTCCCCTATTTTTTGAGTATCTTGGGAAATATAACCTGCATTTTTAAATAATTACACTTTGTCTATCATGTTTAGAGAATCCGTCTCTCTATTCCACTCCATACTACTATACTATGTGTCCATAACTTTTGCATTTACTAAAATGGTTATTCACCAAACAATAAAATAAATAGAAGATTCGTACTCAACATGTACGTTTCATACATCGTGCGATTTTTTTGTCTGAAACTCTGAAAAGGTATCCTCTAATTCGGATTGTACGTTTGGGATGTCTTCATTCTACTCAATATCCTCTCTTGTAAACTCATCAACCACATGATCATCATCACCTTTCACCTCATCATCACCCATTCCATCATCCACCTAATAATCATCAACACCTCGTGCACCATCATCGTCGTCATCATCATCATCCTTACTCTCCCCGTCACTAACTTTATATACTTCTTCGCCAATAAAATATTTCGGATTGAAAGATTTCCAATAATCTGCGTCTCCTTCGACATCAATGGGCTCAAGGGTTTGTGTCATGCCAACTATTTACAATATATATACATATATATAATTATATTATTATTATATACTTAATATAAATAAGGATAGTTAAAACAAATAAAAAAAGGAAACAAATTTAGGTTAGGTTTACCACTTACAGAGGGAAAATCATTAAGGCTTTTAATGCCTTTCGGCATCCTTTTAAGTATCCATCTCTTACATCTTGGCAACTCATTTTCTAAAGATTGGTTACTTTTTCCTATCTTATCTATCAATATCAGGAATATTTTGACTAACCATTACTATAATGTAAAAATGATTAAACAAAAAACAAACATATAATTAGTATATATTAAAAAAAAAAAGCCTATAAGCTATAATATTAATCGTATTAAATGTACCTAAAATGTTAGGACATAATCATAAATATTAATGGTCCACAATAGGTTTTTAATCCGCTCTTCATTAATCATCATATGGAGGTAATGGACTAGTGTACTATAGCTTAATGTACCCCAAGGGAACAAGCTCCACACCTCTGCATTCTCTATCATGACCCACATAAAAGGAGCAATGTTGGCCCTGTCATCCTACTCCATGATGAGATAGAAAGCGATCCTATATTAGCTAACTTCTCAATAAAACTTTATCGTATATAATATCATCAACTGCATGGCCTTGGAGCGTTATATGGCTCCTTGCCTCGAGAGAGGTGGCTAGGCTGGGCATACTCAACAACACTCCATTGAACAATCACCATAGGATATTGTTATTGTTATTTTGCTGTGTATTGAAGATTTCTCCATCGATACCCCTAAAAGCAAGTCATGTCACCAATAAGAACTCCTGTTTCCCAAGCCTATATGTTTTCCCCCTAATTTCAAGCCACATTTCATCACGGTGCCCATCGAGGACTCCACCTCTCTAGTAAGAAACCATAATATCATGGAGAGAGCAATCGTATTGTTACTATTTATCTCCAAAATATATCTGATCAAGCACTCTCCTATGAACAGATCGTACAAACCTTGTCTAGTAATAACTACAATTATTTTACCAAGTCATTTCTGATCAATGTATGTATTTCCGTTCAAATTCTTGTCAATTGTTTGCATATTTATATTTAAAATCCATTTATAAGAAAGAAAAACAGCAAACAGTTAGTATTTCGGATGTGAAAAACCCAATCGATTTTTAACTATATGTGAAAAACTAGTCAATGTTATAGATTGATTTTTCATACCTAATCAATTTTTCACTTCGGTTTTTCACATCTCGTGAAAAATCGTTGTGTAAAATTGAAGTGAAAAATCGAGAATGTAAAATTGAAGTGAAAAACCGATCATCTGTGAAAGATCGAACCGATGGCGACGATGCTGCTATCATTAGAATCAGTTATTTTCAACCCAAATCTAACAAAATCTAACGTATTTAAACCTAATCATCATAACCCAACATCCACAACACAAAAAACATCTAAAAATTGCAAAACAAAATAAAAAAAAAAATACAAATTTTCAAATGGAAACCAAAGTTTGCATACCTTGGCAAATGGAGAAGATCGCCGACGGTCAAAGATGCTCTGGCAAGGTCGACAACTATAAAAGAATGGTCGGAATAGGTTGAACAGGCTCGTTGGGTACTCGATCAGGTACAGGTCGCAAAAATGGGTTGAAGTTCCGCTTTTGCAATCGGTGATGATAATGACTTTCCATCGATTTTTTACACCTTATATATACAGGGGTTGTTTCATAATTATATATTCTGATTTTTTATAAAATATAGGTAAAAATATGCTAGGGCATTATTGGTAATTTGTGTATATGATTAAATTAATTTGTTTCAGGGGTTAAAAATAATTTTTTTTAAATAATGGGTAGAGACAAAATTGACACTTTTAAAATGAGTGTTTCTGATAATTTTCACTTAAACTTTGTCACTTTTTCAAAACTTAGGGATTAAAATGATTTTTACCCAAAAAAATTAAATTGCTTCAATTAAAACTTGTTAGATGACCAAAACATGATATATATATATATATATATATATATATAGCAATAGCATTTCATTTCATTTTCTGGGTAATAATCAGATAGCAATTAGCAAAAAGCACATCGAAATCTCTATCATTTAAGTTCTAAAAGAAAGAAAAAAAAAGGTACATGAAGTTAACATGATATATATTTATTTATTCTCAAAAAGAAAAAAAAAATGATACATCTTTATTTCACACAAAATTGACGTAGAAATTTATGGACGAGGATGTCATACCATAAATTAACATTGTCGAAAAATATTAAGGGTGCTACAATTGCTATAAAGCCTATCCCAAACCCAACACCAATGACCAAGGAGAACTGCCAATCAAATTCATTGCTTGAAGAGCGTGCTGAAGGAACAAATGTGCTGCTTGGAGTGGAAATTTGTGTGGAATTTGAACAATTTTTCAAAGGAGGCCCACATAGTCCTTCATTGCCCTCAAAGGAAGTAGATGAAAATGATTGGAGTTGAGTACCTATTGGGATCCTTCCTATAAAGTGATTATAGTAGAGATTCAGGAAAGAAATGAAATTCAAGCTTGCTAGTTGTTAGGTATATGCCCTTGCAAATTGTTCATTGAGAGGTCCAATGACTATAGCTGTTGAAGATTTCCTACAGAAGATGAGATTGAGCCTGTGAAAGCATTATGTGACAAATTTAGAAAGTGTAGAGATTTGAATAGTCCTAACTCTTCCGGTATTGACCCTTGAAAATTGTTCGATGATAAGTCAATGGAGGTGAATATAGTTAGGATCTTAACAAGCTTCATCTTTAGACCTTTTGCACTGACAGTTATTGCATCTTAGTAAAATTCATTTCCGGCAATCGCATCTAGAAGGTGTTTGAGGGGAGATTAGGCTTTACATTCATCAATCATCATCGCCTTCCAATTTGTTAAGCCTTTTTTCGGTAGTCTTCCAGTGAAGTTATTGAAAGCTAAGTCGACAATTTGAAGCAATGGCCAATAGACTTTATATTCTATGCAACTGATGTCACCATAAAATTTGTTGGATCGTAAAACTAGGATGTGCAAGTTGGAGATATTCTTTAACCAATATGGGAAGACATCATTGATGTTGTTGTTTCCAATGTCTAAAACCTCTAACTTTGTGCAATTAGCGAGAGATTTTGGAACTATTCCTTCTAATTGATTTTCGTTCAAACTAAGTGTTTGAAACCCACAATTTATTGGAAATCTGTCTGGAATGGTTCCAAAAAGTTTGTTATTTTTTAAATTCAGAACACCCAAATTTCCACCCCCCTCAACTAAACATGTTGGTATTCTGCCACTCAAATTATTGTTTGATAAGTATTTAGGAATAACTCCTGTAAGCTTATTATTTGAAACAGAAAAGAACAGGCAGAAAACGTGTTTGAGAATGTAACCAATGTGATCGAGGATGGAAGAATTAAAATTATTGCTAGAGTAATCAACAAAAAGCGCCACTTCTACTAGGAGTGGGATCTTTCCTTGAAGCTGGTTAGAATGTAGGTCAATGAACAGCGAGTTTTGAAATAAGCAAGGCTTTTCTAAACCCACCAGGTTATCATGTGAGAGATTTAGTGACCAACCAACTTGCCAAATCCAATTAGGTATATCTCCAGAAATTTGGTTATCTGAAATATCTAAATACCCCAACCCATGGTGATTTCTTAGATTAGGAATCATGTTGAGGTTGTAAGAAGCTAACCCCAACCACCAAATGTTGGACGGGAAAGAAGAAAAGGTGCTACTTAAATTGACTGACAAGTTGTTGTATGAAAGGTCAAAATCAGTGAGATTGCCAAGCCTTCCAATCATATTCAGCTGCACAGTGCCATTGAACTTGTTGGAAGAGAGAAAGACTTTTTCCAAGTTTTTGAGCTCAAAGATTGATTCGGTATTAGGCCCTTCTAATCTGTTGTCTCTTAAATCAATATAAACAAGATTTGGAAAGTGTTCAAAGTTGATTGATGAGATCCCATCAATTAAAACATTATGAGAAAGGTCTAAATATCTAAGAGATTTGGGCATATGAAAATATGGGATTGGACCAGTAAAATGGTTAAATGACAAGTCCAAATGTACTAGCTGGGTTAGATTGGCCATTGATGTGGCAAGTGGTCCAGTGAAGTTGCAACCTCCAAGATCCAATGTTGATAGAGAGTTGTTCAAAGGAAAATCTGGCAAAGAACCATGAAGAAGTGGATTTGCGTATAAAAGAAGAGTATTGAGTGTTGATACTTTGAATATGTTTTCAGGAAATTTTCCGGACAAATTACATTTATTCAGACTCAAGATTTTCAAATTTGGAAAATCAGCGAAAGAGTCAGGAATTGGAGAGGACAAACTATTCTCATCCAAAGAAATGACCGAGAGTGAGCGAAGGTTTGCAAGGGTAGAATGGATAGGGCCTGAAAGATGGCAACTAATCAAGCTCAGAACCTGCAGATTAGGCAGTGAAGATGATAAAGCTTGGGACCATTCAGTTCCATTGGCTGATATATTTACACGATCAAAATATAGTTCTCTGAGCTCGCTGAGGTTTTGAACAAGCGCTTTTAAGTTGGGATTCTCAAAGTTGCAACCCATAAGGAAAATCAAAACTACATGACAGATCAAGAGTAACCAATCTTGTCATGCCTGAAATCTCAATGGGAATCTGCCCACTGAAGCCAGTAGAAGAAAGATTCAAGTAAGTCAAGTTGGTGAGGTTGGTTAACCTGGATGGAATCTGCTCTGGGTAGAACGAATTGAAAGCTAAATTTAGCCTCTGAAGATGCCCAAGACTGAAAAGGTCACTTGAATTATCAATTCCACCAGAGATTGCTTCATCGCTCAAGTCAAGACTGATAACACGACTAGCCATATCGTAGTTTACGCCGCTCCATGTGCAGCAATCAGTGCTTTGATTCCACTGAACCAGACGTACAGATAAAGTAGAGTCGAATACGAGGCTGTTTTTCATTTGGAGTAACAAGGACTGCTGATCTCTTTGACATTGGCCAGAAACCAGAACCACTGAGTTGCCATTGCCTGGGAAGTTTGTTGAAAGCAATATCAACAAAAGCCATGACAAGTGTGTAACTTTCATTGGAAACAAATAAGTAGTTAAAACACCCATACAACTAAAACTGGATAAAATGTAAAACTTGTGACTTTACTTGAAAGAGTGAAGCTACATTTATAGATTTCATTCTAAGTAAGGATAAACACAACTGAACATGTGGTATGGGTAACTAGAAGAAGACAAGGACCGTAATCACGAAAACTGAGTTCTAAGAGCATGGACTCATGAAGTCATTGACGCATTCTGTCATAGACTTGGAATGTGACATCTTACCAAATTTGTGGATCATAACGTTCTAATTAGGAGACTTGGAGTAGTCATGTTCATGCTCTTTGTACCCTTTTTTCTTTTTTTTTTAGCCCAATAAAATTAGAGTGATAGGCTATATACGAGGTTGAGGGCACAGCATGGAAGTTTACATAATATGAATCTTGTCCTATTCTTGTCACGTACCATCAAGGAGAAGGCTCCAATTGGAATCAGTAATAATGCAAAAAATAAGTGAAGGATTTGAGCTTTAAATGTTAAATTAAGAAACCGCATGAGAAGTAACATTCACTATAATTTGGTCATTAAGTTCTTTCATAATAATTGATATAGCACTTTTTGTTAGAAAAATGGGCACAAGCACCCATTTTTATTGGGACCTATTAACCCTATCATGACCTTTTGAATTATTGATTCCCTGAAAGTTGCTCTGGTATGTTGCGCATGTTGGCCACCGACCGCGTAGACTGGGAAGTAGAAGAAATAGGCAGCAGAATTTCATAGGAAGACCATGGAATGTGTGAACGACCGCTTCTTGAATTGAATTTGTTTGAAACACATGTTGTCATATTGAAAGTGTAGAATATGGCCACCAGAGTGGTTCTCGTTTTAACTTTCAATTATCGTTGGCTTGTATGAACTCGTTTTTAAGATTTCCAAGACTCCACCTTTGAAAATCACACCTCATCAAGCCTCATCGTAGCCAAATGCCATTCTTCTAGGCCATCTTTTATGATTCCCACAAGCATTCTTTTAAACCAACGCAATACCAGAGAATCAAAACTTAAGAAGCCTTCAATGTTTGCGTCAGTCAAATTGGATGAGTTATTTTCATTCGCCCTTTTGAGTAATTTCAATAACCAGTCAGTTCACCATTGTCTTTGTTGTTCTTAACACTCCATTTTTGCATCAAATTCCATTTAAAATGGATATTTTTTTTCTTTTCTATAAACAAATTTAATATATGTGATGCTTGTGTAGCAAGATAACGTAAATCTAGCTGGCTGATGTCTCCTTCAAGAATCTTTGACAGCTCAAAATAATAAAACTGAATGATCGGTTCTTTTAATTTTCCAAATTAAACCAATAGTTTAGTTGTGTTGCAACAATTTAATAATTAAATATTGCAACATAGAGATGAGAAATGTTATAACAAAACACAAAATTAAATGTTGTTACAACATATATTAAATAGTTTAGTTGTGTTGCAACATATAGTAAATGTTGTTACAGAAAGAAACAAAACACAAAAGCATTTTAACGTGATTCGGTTTTCATCTAATCCACGAAACCATGCCAATAGAGATAAACTTATTAGTGAATTTTCAACTAGTTTAAAACATACTTTGACTTACTCAACCTAAGACTTCCTCTCGCAGTTTATGCAAAGTTTGTACACAATTCACTAATCAAATCTATGTGAGATCCCCTCGTCTTTAGTGATCATCTGCTTCTTGAATTCCCTTCAAATGCTTCTGATTTGCCTTATCGCGAAAACCAATTTGTCCTTCCTCTTGAAGAGCACTTGTTGTTGTAATCTGTTTAGAAGGTTGAATTCTTTCTGAGACTCAAACTAGACCACAAAGTACAATTCTCAACCTAAAATTATAAAACTCTCGGTTACAATAATTTAAAATTTTGTCCTCACCATCTAAATAGAAATTAAGAGGTCGTTTGTTTTTCTGTCTGAAAACTAAATAATACTTAAAATTACTTAAGACTGAATATGGTCGAAACAAAAAATTTGAATAACATAGTTATTATTTTTCTCACCTCTAAATCTATTGTAACCTTGTCCTTGTTTGTTTTTTTTTTTTTAAGTTAAAATTATTTGAAACTATTGATTTGATATTTTTATTCTTTTCACTATTAATTATTATAAAATTTTATTTAATATGATACAAATAACTAAAAACAAATAATTTAACAAATTCTAAAATATTTTTATATACATATTATTCATAATTAAAATATGATTAAAAAAATAGAAAAATTTATTATATTTATATATTTAAAAAAAATGGCTTATGAATTGAATTATAAAAGAACTTAAAAGAATAACTATTTAAATTGTAAATTAAAACACAAAGGTCCAATTCTAAGAAACTTTGGGATGAGAAGTACTAAGGTTTTTCTTTTAAAAGATTCATTTTTTGTAAATATTTTAGGAAAAAATGAAATTTGTAAAATATAAAATTAATATTGTTGTATCCAAAAATAGTACATGGGTCATCAGCTCAAATGAGAGCCAAAGGACTAACAACCCCAAAGGCCCAAACATGGAAATGAAGCATTATGAAATCCATCAGTCTAAGGCATATCATCACATGTCATATAAGTAGCAGCAAGCAAAAATCTGATTTCACTAAGATAACAAAGTAGTGTGAGTTGACCAGCTAGCGTATAGAGCAGCTTAAGGTCGCAATGATGGGGTAGTTTGAACCATAGCAACTCGCATTTTCCTTAACAATACAGAATTTCAAAAATAGGAAAATTCTTATATTAAAAAAGGATCATTTCAAATGGGGAAATTGCACTTTGATTTGAATATGGATATAATAAATATAGATTTATGCAAAATACAAAAGAGATCTTAGACTTTCCTATATTTTAGTGACCAAATTGAATTTAAACAAGGAATCTTAACACTATATAATGGGTCTTTCACATATACAAAACATACCATAAGAACACAATACTAGGCAATCCCAAAAACCCCAATATCCCTCCAAAGATAAGATAACTATCGACTTAGACATCATTTAAAAGGCTGAACCACATTAAAAATTCTCTCGTCTCTTTGTTTATTTTATTGCATCATTATTATCTCATCATTTTACCATAATTATATTCATTTTGTTCACCTTAAGCATTCAATTGGTATCGATTCAGGTATTGATCGATTTTGAAGTTAACAAGTATAAATTTGAAAATATATTATTTTTTGTGGATAGATTTGGAATATAATATTTTAAATATTATTTAGTGATTTGTAATTGAATTATCAATCATGAATTCTTACTTCTTGTTATTAAGTTGTTTTTATGTAGTTTTAAGTGGTTAACAACTTAATAGGTTCAATTCAGCACTGTTAACTCATAACCTGGTATTTCATACTAAAACAAAGCATATCGAAGCTGATGTTCACTTTGTTCATGATCGTATTATTGTTGGTCAAATGGAAGTACCATATATCTCCACTATTGATCAACTTGCGGCTGTCTTTACAAAGGCTTTAGTCATTAATAGGTTTAAAACTCCTTGCAACAAATTGAACATGGTTCATGATCGGGCTAAAATCAAGCACGATATTATATTATCAATCAATGTTTTTATGATGAAAACTAGAGTAAAATAGAGGTATTCTAATATTTTTTGAGTGTTTTGTGCAGATTTTGAATAAAGAGACTTATTTTGTAATTTTTAGGGGCAAAAGTTGAATTTTCAAAGTTGAGGGACCTTTTTGTAACTCAACCATAGGTCATACCAGCAGGTTATGAACTTGCAGCCTAAACTAGCAGATGGGCACTGGGAGTTTCTATAGGCCTGATGTCTGCCTGAACAGACTGCACCTAGGCTTGGCCTTGTTTCACGTGTGAATAATTTGCATGAGAGTTTCAAGCGGTCAAACACTTATGTGTCAATCATTCAAACAAGTTCTAGAAGCTCACTAGATAAGATTGTGCACTAGAGTTTATGGGAACATTTCCAGTGATTTATGCATGATTTAAAAGCTCTTGATCCTCAATTTTGGTAGGAATTCAAATGCACGGAAGCAGATATTTTTATTTAAGGAATTTTGAGTAGTAGTTTTGATGATTTTTAAGAGAATCATAACAACCAATACAACATCTCATGACATTCAAAGCAAAGATTCAAGAGGGTAATTTATGGTATTGAAAGGAGTGCATCTTGGAAAAAGAATTTAAAGAGGTTTAGTTGGCAGCTTGACGAAGAATCAAGAGGAGGAAGTCCACTGTGTGCTTGAAAAATATCTCTTCTTTCTGATATAAATTCATACTTTTCATAGTCAGAAAGAAGTTTTTAAGGGTTTCTTAGCTTGGCACTTTTGGACAGCAATAGAGAGAGTTTGAGGGAGTGGAATTTTAAAGACGATTTCAGCATTGCAAGAATTCAACGTGCTCATGTGTGTTCAAGTTTAAGGGGAAGAAGCATCTTAGAGAATGCAGTGACTATTTTATCTTTTTGGTTTATTAAATCAATGTTGATTATTTTTGTTTCAGTTTTATTCGCTGTGTTATTCAATCATATTTCGAACTAACTTTATTTTTAAGGCTACAATATAGCCAATTTATTTCATTACCTATTCAATGATTTTTCGTGTTAGTTTATTATTATTTTCTTTTATATTTGTATTCCATTTTATTGAATCTAATGCTATTAGTTAAATAAGGTCGTTAATTTATAAATGTTGTGAAATGATGCGCTTGACAAAGGTATCATGTGTTAGATGTCAATAGAATGGCATAATTCATATAAGATAGATATATACCTGTAGGGATTGTATAATCTTATATAGATAATTGAGACTTAATGAATTCAGGATTGTTTAATCTACATAGACATATAATAGATTAATTATCCTAGATAATTGTTCGAGCTAAAATTAAATACGATTTTATATCCTTAATCGAATACTTTTGCAATGAAACTCGAGTAAAATAAGCGTGTTTTAATGTTTTTTAAGTGTTTTACGTAGAAATTGATTAGAGGGGGACCTTTTTGTAATTTTTTAGGCAAAAGTTAAATTTTTAAAAGTTGAAAGGCCTTTTATAATTCATTCGTAGGCCATGGCAATAGGTCACACACCTGCAGCCCAAACCAATAGGTGGGTGCTGGGAGTAGATGTAGGACTACTGCCTATGTGAGTGAGCTACGCCTAGTTTTGGACCCTGTTTCTGCATGAATGACCTGTAAGGAAGTGTCAAACGTGTTTTTGATGCAACAAAAGTTTTCGTGCTAATTTTTGCACCAAAAGACATGGAGAATCATGTCTTTGAAGATTTTCAGTTTATTAGTCAAATAGTGAGTGAAAAGAAAGAAACGGGTTTTCAAGGAAAATTTTTGGTAGAGCATCTCCTCACATTCAAAGCAAAGAATCAAGAGAACATTATATAGTGTTGAAGAGAAAGCATCTTAGAGAAAATTGGAGGCAGTTTATAATTGGCAGCAAGGTAAAGAATCAAGGGATGAAGTCAACCGATTGATCGTGAGAAAAAAACCCTTAACTAGTGTTTATATAAATAATCTCATTTTGCACCAGAAAAAGGAGAGAAAAAAAATCGACAGAAGAAAAACTCCAAAACAAAGCGACGATAGAAAGAGTAGCAGAGGAATGCTATTGACTTCAAACTCCTTGTTCGTGTTCAACTTCAAGGAAAAATACTTCAGAATTACACATAGTAATGTCCTTTTTTCTACTTTCTCATTTAGAATAATGTTATTGATTTGGATTTCAAGTTTTCTCATTGTGTTAATCTGTTTCATAGAGAATTAATTATTTTTGTCTAGGAATACAATGTAGCCAACTATTTCAATTATTGTTAGATGATTTATTTGTGATTAATTATTTATTTCTATTGTTAGCATTCTGTTCTATTGTAAAATATTGTGGTTAATTAACTTAGGCCTAATTAATTAACTTATCTGTTAACTATTCTACGCTGGGAAAAGATAGTTATAGTTTAGACATCAATAGAATGATATGAAGTTTATATGATAGGAATATACTTATAAGGTTTATGTAATCACTAAGGGTAATTAGATCTTACAGAATTCAAACTAATTAATTGACATAGGAATATAGCAGTTTAATTATTTTGAATATTTTCGCTTGACCACTCGGAAGAGGCTAGTAAAGAATTAAGAATTATTTGGTTAAATACACAATAGAATTATGTATTTTATTTTTTTAATGAGAATAAGTTGTTGGAATAGTTTGTGAAGTTGTATATCCTAGATATTTTGCTTTGCAGTGGTCTTTTGTCTTTACAATTTAAATTTCATTTATTTGTTTAGTTAAGATGCATTTTTAATTTATTGTTTTTATTTTTTTTTAGTGAATTAAAATATTCATTTCAAATTGGAAGTCTGGATAAAATTGTTTTCAAGGAAATTTGGTAATTGGTGCATAAAAGTAGCAATTGTCCCTATGGGAACGACTTTGATTTGCCACTATATTGCATTGTAACCATGTATACTTGCATGTGACTTATTATAAATAGTGAATTAGGAAAATAACTCATCAATAATATTAATTGATCGTTCAAAAAAGACTGGAAATTAATCTAGAGTTTTACCAGATTAAATACAATATAAAAATAATTATTTTTGTGAAAATAAAATGAGAAAGGTTGATAAAATAAAAAAGTGAAATTGTGTCTTAGATCTACTCATCTGTTGTTAGTTTTATCAGTTAAATTGTTTGTTTATTTAATATTTATTTTTATTGTTATTAAATTTGGTTTTTCATTAAATTCAATTCTCTTTTAATTTTGATAGTTTGAATAAAGTTGTTCTCAATCAATTTTGGTGGTTGGCACGTAAAATTAGCAATTGTCCCTGTAGGATTGACCTTGATTTGCCACTATATTATATTGTGACTGTGTATACTTTCACGCTATCTATTGTAATTTGTATATTAGGAATTCTCATCAAGTTTTTAGCACTGTTATCAGGGATAATGTGCCATTTTATAGTATCAATATCAATACTAGTTGAAACAATCTTACTTTAGATGTTTTATGCGAAGGTCTAAAAGTGTTGAACTATTGTCATTTGATAGTAAAATCGAGAGAACGGTTCATGAATAAGAAAAGTTAGGTGTTTGGCAGAACATTAAGTAGACATGAGAGATAATTAGGCACCCCTGAGGGTGGGTTTCAAACCTCTCAAAGATTATTTTATACCAACCGTGGAAGTGATTCACCAAAGCATTCACAGACCAGCCATTCAAGCGAACAATTTTAAGATCAAACTAGCGACCATTCAAGTGAATAATTTTGAGATCAAACTAGCAACCATTCAAATGGTTCAATCCGCAGTGCAATTTTACGGTTTACTCAATGAAGATCCAAATGAGCACATTGCAATTTTCTTGGAGATTTACGACACCTTCAAGTATAATGGAGTGAGGATGATGTCATTCTATTGAGATTGTTCCCTTTCTCATTAAAGGACAAGACAAAGAGTTAGCTGAATTCACTGCCTGAATCCTCTATCACGACATAGGATGAGTTGGTGCGAAAGTTTCTAGCCAAGTATTTTCCTCCAGCAAAAACAGTGCAATTGAGGAATAATATTGCTACATTCACGTAGAGGGAAGGGGAATCATTATACAAGACTTAGGAAAGGTTCAAGGAGATGCTTAGGAAGTGTCCTTATTATGGAGTTCTAAAATCAATTCCAAGCTTAATTACAAAACTAGAGTGCATCAATTCGAAACTTAAAAGTACAAATAGAGGAACTTGCTAATTTTATGAATAGTAGACCATATGGAAACTTACCTAGCAATATGAAGCAAAACCCCAAGAGAGAAGGCAAAGAACAATGCAAGGCCATCAGGTTAAGGAATGGTAAGGAGCTGAATCAGAGCATGGGAAAATCTATTGTTGTGCCTAAACCATCAGAGGATGATAAGGTAGTTATAGATAAGGAAAAGTCAAAGGAAAAGCAAAAAGATGAGAAAGAAGAACCAATAAAGCGAAAAGAAGAAAATAGAGCATCAAAGATACCACCTTTGCCATTTCTGCAGAGGTTTCAAAAGTAGAAACTAGATAAGTAGTTCTTGAAGTTCCTTGAGGTATTCAAAAAGCTACATATCAACATACCTTTTACAGAAGCACTGGAACAAATGCCTAGTTACGTGAAGTTCATGAAGAAGATCTTATCGACGAAAAGAAAGTTGGAAGAGTTTGAGACTGTGGCACTCATGGAAGAGTGTAGTGCAATCTTACATCAAAAATTACCCCGAAAATTAAAAGATACATGTAGTTTCATTATTCTGTGCAAAATTTGGAGATAATTTCAAAGGAAAAGCATTGTACGATCTGGGAGCGACTATCAACTTGATACTCTTATCTGTTTGCAAGAGACTAGGTTTAACAGAAGCGAAGCCAACATCAGTTACTCTTCAACTTACAGATCGGTCTTTGATGAGACCTTGAGGTGTAATTGAGGATGTTCTGGTAAAAGTGGAGAAGTTCAAATTTCTAGTAGATTTCATCATCCTTGACATGGAAAAAGATCGAGAGATTCCTATCATCTTGGGAAGACTCTTCTTAGCCACCGGAATGACTGTGATTAATATGCAACAAGGCCAATTGACAATGAGGGTATAAGATGAAGAGGTCACCTTTAATGTTTTTAAAGTTTTGAAATTCCGTAGTGACACCAGTAAATGCAATAGAGTAGAACTGTTGCATGATTGTATTCAGGAGGTAGCAATGAACAAACTCCACTGGACGCTTTAGAAGCTGCATTGGTTTATTCAAGTAAGGAGAATCGTGAAGGGGTCTAAGACTATATGGAAATACTTGAAGCAGCTCCAAAGTATGAGGTGTTGAATATGCATAATGCTAAACCCCTTTTGGCATTGTCAACACTCAAGCCATCAATAAAGGAGCCAGTGACTCTAGAGCTTAAATTTCTTCCTAAACATTTACAATATAATTATCTTGAGGAGGCTTCCACTTTGGTAGTGATCATCTCTACAACTTTGAATTTTGTTCAAT
The DNA here is from genome assembly GCA_022984855.1 of Dimocarpus longan. NCBI lineage: Eukaryota > Viridiplantae > Streptophyta > Magnoliopsida > Sapindales > Sapindaceae > Dimocarpus > Dimocarpus longan. The sequence continues at coordinate 9,450,896 of CM041023.1, read as the reverse complement.
AAGAGAAATTGCTAAGAGTTTTGAGAGAAAATAAGTTAGCATTGGGATGGACAATCGATGATATAAGAGGTATTAGCCCATCTTTTTGCATGCATAAGATCTTAATGGAGGATAACTGTAAGCCAACCATTCAATCTCAATGCTGACTGAATCTAATAATGAAGGATGTGGCAAAGAAGGAGATAATTAAACTATTAGATACAACTATTATTTATCCTATTTCTAACAGATCTTGGATCAGTCCAGTTCAATGTATTCCTAAGAAAGGAGGAATAATAGTGGTGACAAACGAGAAGAATGAATTTATTCCAACGAGGGTAGTCAATGGCTAGCGGGTTTATATTGATTATAGAAAGCTAAATCAAGCCACGATGAAGGATCATTTTTCGTTACCTTGTATTGATCAAATGCTTGATAGTATTAGCCGGACATGAATAGTATTGCTTTTTGGATGGGTATTCCATATATAATCAGATCATCATAGCTTTCGAGGATCAATAAAAGACAATCTTTACATGCCTCTATGGTACCCTTGCTTACAGAAGAATGTCATTTGGAATATGTAACGCTTCTATAACTTTTCAAAGATGTATGATGGCTATTTTTTTTGAGATGGTAGAGCAATTCTTAGAAGTTTTCATGGATGATTTTTCGATGTTTGGGAATTCGTTTGACTTATGCTTGTAAAATCTTACTAAGGTATTGAAAATGTGCGCAGAGACTAACCCAGAGTTGAACTAGGAAAAATGTCATTTTATGGTTCACAAGGGTATCATTTTAGGGCATAAAATCTCAGCAAGTAGTATTAAAGTAGACAGAGTGAAGATAGAAGTAATTGAGAAACTCCTACCTCCTTTATCAGTTAAGGGAGTTTGGAGTTTCCTTGGGCATGTAAGACTTTACAGAAGATTCATTAAAGATTTTTCCAAGATATCAAAGCCATTATGTAGTCTCTTAGAGAAGGATGTGCCTTTTAAATTTGATAAAGATTGTTTGCAAGCATTTGAAATTTTGAAGATGAAATTAGTAACAGTTCTGATTATTGTGGCTCCAAATTGGAACGCACCACTTGAGTTAATGTGTGATGCCAACAATTTTACAGTGGGGTTGTCCTTGGTTAGAGAAGGGATAAGATTTTTCACATTGTTCATTAGTCCAATAAGACATTAAATGATGCTTAAATGAATTACACCACAATAGAAAAAGAATTACTTGTTGTAGTTTTTGCATTTGATAAGTTTAGACCGTATTTGATTGGGTCTAAAATGGTAACCTATACTGACCACTCTGCCATTAAGTACCTTATGACCAAGAAAGATGCTAAGCCACATTTGATCATATGAGTACTGCTATAACAGGAGTTTGACTTGGAGATAGGAGATAAAAAAAGGGATAGAAAATCAAGTTACGGATCATTTGTCCATATTGGAAGGAAATAGTGATGATAAGACAAATATCAAAGAGACATTTCCAGATTAGCAACTTTTCTCGTGTAGTATTAAGGACACACCTTGATACGCAGATTTTGTTAATTTCATAATGTACAATGTACTCCCCCTTCACTTATCATTTTAGCAAAAAAAGAAATTTCTTCATGATGTAAAAATACATGTATAGGATAACCCATATTTGTTCAAGCAATGTGCCGATCAGGTGTTGAAGCGATGTATGCCGTACAAAGATACTGAAGATATTTTACGATATTGTCACTCATCCGATTACGGGGTTCATTTTGGTAGAGAGTGAACTACCATAAAAATTCTGCAAACAAGGTTTTATTGGTCGATGATTTTTAAAGATGCATAAAGATTCGTGTAGGCTTGTGATCAATGTCAGCGGATAGGAAACATCTCAAAAAGATACAAGATGCCATTGCAAAATATTTTAAAAGTCGAGCTGTTTGATGTATGGGATATAGACTTCATGTGACCTTTTCCATCATCCTTTCAAAATCAATATATTTTGGTGGCAGAAGATTACTTGTCGAAGTGGGTAGAAGCTGTAGCTACATCTTCAAATGATGCAAAGGTTGTGACTAAGCTTCTAAAGAATAATTTCTTTACTAGATTCGGAATGCCTTGAGCCATTATCAGAGATGGTGGTTTACATTTTTGTAATCACCAATTTAAAAGTCTACTCAAGCAATATGGGGTCACGTATAAGATAACGACCCCATGTCACCCTCAAGTTAGTGGACAAGTGGAAAGCTCAAAGAGGGAGCTTAAGGGCATTCTAGAGAAGACTGTGAGCAGATTAAGGAAGGATTGGAGCATTAAGTTTGATGATGCATTTTGGGCTTATCGAATTGCCTATAAAACACCAATTGGAATGACCCCATTCTAATTAGTGTATAGGAAATTATGTCACCTACCAATCGAGTCGGAGCATCGAGCATTTTGGACAATTAAGGCTTTGAATTTTGATTTAAAGAAAGTAGATGATAAATGTCTTTTTCAATTGGATGAGCTCGAGGAAATACGATTGGATTCATATAAGAATACTCACATTTACATGGAAAAGACAAAGCAATGGCATGACATGAAAATCTGAGCCAAGCGTTTTGTACCAGGACAACGGGTATTATTGTTCAATTTCAGGCTCAGATTATTCTCACGCAAGCTCAAATCCAAGTGATCAGTCCCTTGTATAGTCAAAATAGTATACCTATATGGAGTTGTTTTAGTTGAAGATGAGAAGACAAAAGATTTGTTCAAGGTCAATGGCTAACAGTTGAAGCACTATTACGGCGTTGAAATGGATCGTCAAAAAAAATCCACTATCACTTTGGTGGATCAAAACAACTGAAGCCGGAGGGAAGTCGATTTGAAAACTTAAAATCTAGCGCTTCCTAGGAGGCAATCCGAGTTGTCTAACCCTTAATTTTTATTTTATTTTATTTAGTTCGTTATTTTATTTTATTTTATTTTTCTTTCATGTTTTCATTATGTTTGTTGATATTTGGATATGCACTCATAGTTCTCTTCTCTTCTATGTTGGTTTATTTAATTGTATTTTTTTAATCTTTTATTTATTTTCTTATTTATTTATTTGTTTTGGTCAAAACTTGGAAATTTCCAAAAGTTGGAAGAATCCAAAATAGGCTAAAGACGAAATTGGGGAACAAATGTTCCAGAGACTTAATTGTGGAGTGCAGAATCTTGGATGAAATAAAAGGCAAATTTCCAAAATGCCCGAGAACAATTGCGTTTATGGAAATATAGTTGTGCAATTTGGATTCAATGCCTTACTACTTTTGTGCACGCATGTCATGGGGCACACTTAATATTCCTCTTTCATATGGACTTCCAATTTACCAGTTGAACTTTGGTTTCCCTTCTTTATCGGTGCGATCTCTTTTCCTGTTTTTCAACATGCATAATTTAGGAAGGTTGAAATCTATAAATAGAGAGTGTCTATATTCTGTTAAGAGTCATAGTGTTCTCAACTTAGTAGCTGTGTGATCAAGAGGGGGTTTAAGTTTTGTCCAACTCCGTGCACTCTTAATCAAGGTTTTGACAAGAGGCGGAAGTGATACCAATGGTAGTTCCAGCAAGCAGGTTAGGGCGTTAGGCACTGAAGGTGGAGGACGCATATGGAAAACGAAGAAGGAAGACCCTGTCGTGATCGTTGAGTCAAGCATCAACACTATCCCTCTGAGGAAGTCCCAAATACGGAGAGTCCACCAGAACACGGAACGGAAGGATTTTCCAAGCTGGAGACAGCGGTTAAGGATGCAAAGATGAAGGCCCCCATGCCGGACGACCCTCCATTACCTCTTGATTACACACCTTATCCACAGTGGGTGTATGAGCTGGCAGAACACGTGATTCATGTGTTGAACCAGAACAGCAACAGATTACAACATGTCATGGAGTTAAAGGATCAAATCTACTTCTTGGAGAATCGTTCTACCACCTTAAAGTACAATCAGCATCAAATCTTGGACTGCCTTCGTGAGTTCGAGCCACGATTAAGAGTCCCATCAGGAGTGTTTAGTCAGTAGAGTCTTAGGACCATCTTTAATTGTTATCTTGTTGAGTCAATAACTTTGGTTTTAATAATTTCAATTTTTGGTCAGTAACTCATTAGGGGTCTTTAGTGATTTTTGTGTTAGCTTCCTTCATTTTTGTTTTAGTTTAGGAATCAGTATAGACTTTATCTAAGTCTGTTGTCAGTTTGTTCTTCTCAAGATTAAGTAATTTGTTTTATGTTCACATTGTTTACTTTCTTTTTAATTTTTATGTTTTTGTTTTATCTTTTGACTAATATTTTTGGTTTGTATACTGTTTGGTGTGTGCTTACTTATTTTCTTTTATATCTATTTGTGGCTATTATTTTTATTTTCTTTTCTTTTCCTCCTGGATTTACTCTTTTTCAAACATTGGGACAATGTTTCTACTAGGTTTAGGGGTTTAAACATTCATGTTTTAAACTTGATTAATAAATTGACTATGTGTTATCAAGAGAAGAGTTATTGCGATATGTGATTGGTAATCTTGACTAGGGAGGAGCCCATGAAAGTCTTAAGCATGGTCTGATATTATCAAAGACTTTAAATCTAGTAGGAGAATATAGAGATATTGTGCATACATAGTTGTAGTCTATTAGTGGAGACTACCATTGTAAGGACTTTTGAGCCATATCGTTTCATTTTACAAAAAATTTATTTGTTTCTACTTTTACACACTCTTCAAAAAAATTTTCATGACTAATTGGTCTCTTTAGGCTTCATTTAGACTTTAAGGGCAGAAGATTATTGCAATTCTTTATGATTTCTGAGATTTTGAGTTATTATGTGAATCTATTGACATGAGGCAGACATGTGTGTGATTAACTCTAGAAAAAGGCTAAGAAACCAAAGTTACCAAACCTAAATTATGTGTGAACCTAAAATCAATTTGAAACCAAACACATAATTAGACATGACCACGGTTCAGGTCGAACCGTCTGGTTCGAACTGAATCGGGTCAATTGAACCGGAACCATAACAAATGTTAGGGTTCCGGTTTTAAATCGAAACTGGAATCGGAATTGCTACTGTAGTGGTTCCGATTCCAGTTCTTTTACTAATGGAACCAGAACCGTTGGTTCAAAGAACTGATGGAACTGGATCCGCTTTAAACCGGCGATTCCGATTTGGTTCCAGTTCTAACAAAAAAAAAAAATACAGAACTTTAAAAGTGACTGTTGGTCATTTTTTTTTTACATTTCACCTCCTCCCCTTAATTTCTCTTTTAACCCCTCCCTTTTTTCTATAAATATCTCTCTCATTCTTAATTTCTTCTCACACCTATCTCCCTCAATCTCAACTCTCTCACAATTTTAACTCTTAGTTTCAATATTCTCTTAATTCTCAATCTTAATTTCCTTTAATTTTTTTTAATTACATCTATAAATTATAATTTTCAATTTATTGTTTGAAGTTTCAAATTCTTAATTTATTATTTTTAAATTTCAAAATTTTATTTTATTATTTTTAAATTTCAAATTGTCAATTTATAATATTTATAAATTTCAAAATTTCTATTTATAAAAAAGGTTCCAGAACCGGAACTGAAATCGGAACCAGAACCGTTACAGAACCGTCGATTCCAGAATCGAACCGGAACCATTTTATCGTGGTTAAGGTTTCGATTCTAGCTTTTTCAGAATTGGAACTGTTGGTTTGAAACCGGAATCGAATCGAACCGTGATCATATCTACACATAATAGCTTTTATTTTCATTCATCCTTACAATTTATCCTTATCCTAACCAAATTAAAAGTTAAATCTTTACCTTAGGAGCTTGGATTTTAAAGAAAAAAGTGCTAAAGGGATGGAAGAATGGAGTGTTAGGTGCAGAAAAACTCAAGTTTAAGAGAAATGTTAAGTAAGAACACCAGTGAAAAAAAACAAAAAATTGTTGTCGAATGAAAAAAGGATAAGGTTCAATTAGAAGAGTTTGAGTTCGATGATAATTGCAACATTTTTACAGAATGAATAATCTCTAGGAAAGTTCAAGCTCTTCATTGTATACCTTATTCCAGTTCTTTGTTAGCCTAAACCCTGCTCCCTGTGAGACCTTTTCTAGAAGACCTGTTGATTAATAAGAGATCATGCTTGCTTGAGTCAGAATCATGGGTGTGCATTGTCTTTAGATGTTTGATTCTTTCAAGAGACCTTATTTGTGTTTAACGTTTATAATTATAAATTATTATACAAGCATGATGAAGACTTAAATTGTAACACCCTTCACCCGACTCTCATCGGAATGGAGCATCTGGACGAAGGATGCTACCTTACTAATATTTTATTTAAAACTTTATTATTACTAATATTATTAGTTTTAGAAAATCTAGTAAAGTTTCGTCTGTTTTTTTTTTTTCCTGAAAACCCAAAATTTAAAAATTTGCAAGGAAAGTGATAACACTTCTAAAATTTTTATTCTCTCAACTTCCATTAGAACCTCTCGTCCGTTTTCCCATTTCACTTCACCACACAAACATTTATAAATACAACATTTATTAAAAATCAGTTTAATTGAAATGAAACACTAATTAATCAATTTACTGACAATTACACATACAAAATACATAAATCATTTCTTTCCAATTACAACCACACGATTTTCATTGAATATTTTCATTTCTCAATGTCCAAGTTGTAATTTAATATTTTCACAATTTTCAAACTTTTACAAATAAATTGCAAAGAACTATAATTACGATTTAGGACACATATAAAACACAACAATTGTTATTTTCAACCATATCAATACGGTTTTCTTTTATAGTTTTAAATGTCTTTCGTAAATACTGACACGATACCATGGACTGGCAAACGAGTTTCTTCTGACATCCATCACTCGGTGGCTATCCGCTAGAATAAATGGTGTCCCCGGTATCGACCACTTGATGACTACCCATCTAGTCGCATATCACTATCGGTTTCGAGGTTTCTTCTGGCATCAGTCATTCGGTGGCTACTCATAAGAATAAACGGCATCTCCGACATCGACCACTCAGTGACTACCTACCGGGACGCATATCTTTCCATTTGCATGCCTATTACCAATCCTCACTACCTATCAATATTCAAGTTTACTCAAGCCTTTCTCAATTTTATTAATTATCAAAAATTTCATATTTTTAACAACTTTTATTTTTGTATGTAAAAGTTTCGTTTAAACAACGATAAACACAATTTCAATCACAAGTTAATAATAGGAATATCACAAAACTCTATATTGTATTAAATTAATTCATTAAATCTTTTCAAAACATTTATGCTCTTCTTCTGATAATACGCTTGGTCAAGACACTATACTTATCTATTTCTTTCCATTTCCTTTTATTTCTTTTCTGTTGTCATTCAAAATCATACGAATATCATTAATCAATGCATGAATAAACATAAAATGACACAAATACCCTTAGATTTCAAAAATAACATCCATTCGGCCTAAGAAGAGGTTCTGAAATCTTTCTTTTTCACGCATTATTTCATCACATAAAGCATTTAAAAATCATTGGTTTAACATATAAATAAGATTAAAATGATAAAAATATCCTTAGATTGCTCTCTAGAATGCATACGGCCTAGAGGACGAAATTATTTTACTTTTAATTTTTATTTTAATTGGGCTTGAGTTTGATGTATCATCTTAAACGCCTACGTACCTATTACATCATTGGAATCAAACTCTCATAGTTCAAACAAACTTTTATTACAATTTGTCAAGATAATTCACAATACACCAAAACTCTATTTCACTAGCTCGGCATTTCACCTACACTTAAATACAAACGAAATCTTCGAGTCCTAACAATTTTGATCACACACCTATGCATTCCATTTGAAATCCTTTAATATTCAAGCATACAAAACACTGCACTCAAAGTTGTAATAGACTGAGTATTATCCAGCTTGTCTTTTTGAAAGCTGCGAGCTTCACTCAGCTCATGTTCTGCGAGCTACCGCCCAACTCGTTTGATGCCTACGAACTTCTACTCGACTTCAATCCAGTTTGAACTGCGAACTTCTCTCAACTCACCCCTTTTGCAAGATATTATTCTAACCCAGCTCACCTTTAGCGAGCTATTGCTCTAATCCAACTCACATTTCACAAGTTACTACTTTAACACCCAGCTTACACTGCATGAGCTGCTACACAGCTCAACTCAAACCATTCTTAACAGACCATGGGTGACAGGCCCCTCTCCTTACTTGGCTTGCCAGCCACCTCACAATAGCCTTCCAGCGGATATCTGATCTAACTGGAAAGTTCTATAAAACTATGCCGTCTACTTTTCAAACTTTTCTAAATTTTTGTTTAGAGCGGAAAACGCGGCGAAATTTTTTTTTTCAACCTTTACAAAACGGATTTATAAAAATTCAGGTAGCATAACGGCTGTCTTCCGAACATGCCATCCTGCAAATATAAAAATTTAACACTTCTATATTCATCAAATCCCCACTACTGGGACTCCAACCCTCAATTTATTTCGACAATCTGACCATAAATAGCTTCTCAATTTTTGAAAATAAAAATTTTTCAATTCATTTTCATTAACCACAAAAATCTAATTTCATTTACCAAAATCAAATTATTGTTAACACCCAAAACTATATACAATCCAAAATATAATATACAAGTAGATTCATCAAAGTTCACTTGTTTTAATACTAAATATATATATATATATATATATATATATACACACATACACATTTACAAAGCAGCAATTGACTCACATGCAATCTTTAAAACAATAAATAGGTAATGTGCTAAAGTTTAATCTATTTAAACAATAATAAAATTTAATACTTAATCAACATTTCATAAGTAAGCATAATTAGTAGAAACTCATAATTTTTTTCTTTTTTTTTTAAAACAACCATACTCACTCTTCCTTCCAAGCTTGTAAACACCCATTCAAACTTTTCCTTTGCAATTCTCTTTCCTACACTTAATTTCAATACAACTTCACTTAAAATTTATATAAGCATCCCTTTAATGAATCAACATCACCTCCTCATTTAAAGCATATTAATACCACTTGAAAATAAAAATCAATTCCACAATAACACGTTCTACTTTAGTTTACAGCACTTTTATAAAATCAACTCCACACTTGAATTTACATATTCCCTTCCATTTCCAATCATTTCTTTCATTCAAAAACACCTAAATACATTCACTTAAGTATTAAATGATGGGACCCTTCCCGAATCCCTCCTCTGAACCCAAGAAAAACCCCGTAGTGACAGGCCCCTTTCTAACTACTAGCTAAGCGACCTGCCCGGCAACCCCACGGTGGCTCCCCAGTCGAGATCTGCTCTGACTGGAAAGTTCCCGTGAAGCTAAGCCTCTTTTCTTTGCTAAAATACTTGAAATCCTTTTGATTCTGAAAAAGAGTGGGAATTTTGTTCGTTGAAAATAACTCTATGAAAATAGGATTTTCACAGAAAACCGGCAGCACAACGGCTGTTTTTCTAAAATTCCACCCTGTAAAATATCTCATAAAACCTGTATAATTGTATTCACAAACAATTTCTATAATCAATAGGCCTCCGGCCATTTTCAAACTCATAATCATGCAATTAAGCGGAAGTAACTTGAATACATCTTAAAAACGACATGCATGATATTTACATAAAATCCTTAACTCAAAATAATATTAAAAAAAACTAGAGAATCTGAAAAATGATATTAAACGCAATACATGATGCTATGCTAGAAAATAGTGCAGTCTGGTCACGCGTGTCTAGCTGGCCTGTCCGTCCGAAGGAGATACGTCAACCGCGCTACTCGCACCTGCACCTGAGGGAGGTTTTTAAGAAAACAGGAAAACAGTGGTGAGAATAACTCAGTGAGTGGGTAAGTTTACATAAACTGTACTTTTGCTTAAAAAATACTATTCCTCCCAAAAATAGATTGGAAAACTATTACTTACTTACTTTTCCTGAAAACTGTAAACTCGTTTAAAAGCTGCGAAAGTTATTTATCAAACTTTTCTTAAAACTTTTCTTATTTTCTTACTAGCCTTATCTGGCAACCCAGGGAAATCTTGTCCTTCGTGACGGTGCGGAAACACGCCACTAGGATAGGGGAACTCTCACCATGTGTAGTCGCAGATGTGGATACAACTCTGGGATCGCGAATCCTTCCAACATCAGGCAGATCTACACTATCCCATACGTGCAGAGGGTGACTGACAGACTCGATCCCCCCAAAGTTAGTAACTCCCCCCATCTACCGTACACGTATGGAATACTTTCGGCCGGGTGTAATCTTAGGGGCTAGGGTAAACCATAGGCATATATAAAATGAAATCTCGACAATATGCTGTAATATCGCAAAATAACTTTCACATACTATCTTTATGCATGTATATAATTTCAACTTGCTCAATTACTTTACTGAAGAATATAAACATATTCATAGCATAAACTTTAAAGCTATACATGCATTTATAGATGATAAACTGAAAACTATAAACTTTTACTAGAATCTCAAAACCTTTTACTTGCTAAAACTGATTGCATTCAATAACAGAATGTATGAAAACTTTTAAAAATCCACACTCACTACTTGCTTCCAAAATACTTATCACCGCTTCCCGTTACGGCTCTCGTTCGATTCCCGATTCACCTACATTTGATTTCGATCGAGATGTCGTTAAAACATAACTCGTGCGCAACTAAACTTTAAGCCATACGAGGATTTATAAACACAATAATTCAAGTGACTATCCTCGTACAATAACAAAACGGATAATTCATACTCGTACGCGAAAACTATTTCCAACCGATTCGTTATCGCGACTTAAAATACTCGAAACTCTATGGTTATCATCAAAACAACACGCAACAATCAAACCTATAGTTTCGATGCAAAAACATCGCTTAACATTACTACAAAACAACTTATATTTGTCGAACTAGCGTACGCGATTAATTGGGGCAGTTTTGATGTCAAAGTAACTTGTAATTCTAAACCAAAACAGCATGCAAAACTGCACCAAAACAGCGTGCAAACGGCACCAGAACAGCATGCAAACGGCACCAAAACAGCATGCAGAACTGCACCAAAACAGCATGCAAACGGCACCAAAACAGCCCTATAACAGCTCATTATCTAACCTTAAATCAGCATAAAAGCTGCACCTAAAATCAATCCTGAATCACCATAAAAACTGCACAAAACGAGCATAAAGAAACTGCGTATGACGAGCATAAAAACTGCACATGACGACAGCCCGCAAAAACTTAATTGCATTGGAATATGCTCGCTTAATTCAACTCTAATCATTCGTACGCTTACTACTTACTTGAAACAACTCAACAAAAACAAAAGGGGACAGCACTTTACCCAAGAAGCGAGCTGTTCTCAGCTTCGAAATAGCTTCCGATCTGCGACGACTTATTCGCGGCAGCAAGTTTCTTCTTCTACCAGCAACTGGCGTCTTTTCTTGCTGTTCCACTTCAAGTCTGAATGTATAATTCACGGACAGACTTGACAGCAGCTCTGCACGGCAGCTTCAGCTCTCATGACAGCCTAGCAGCAGCAAGGACAGCGCCTGGCAGCAGCTTTCATAGTCAGGCAGCAGCACATTCACGTCCAGACAGCAGCAACACAGCACCTGGCAGCAGCTCAGCTCGGCAGCAACTCAGCTCACGGTAGCAACTGGCAGCAACTGACAGCAGCTGGTCAGCACGTGCAGCACCAGGCAGCAAGACAGCATGGCGACAGCAACGTGACAGCAGCTTCCCTTCGCCGGCAGCAGCTCACGCTAACAGCATCTTGTTCAACAGCGGCGACAGCACACAGCAAAGGCAGCATGGCAGCTCTCTCGCTGACAGCAGCTTCTTACCTGGTGACAGCAGCTTACCTTGCTTGCTCCAGCTTGCTCAGATCTGCTCAAAGATGAATCAGATGTTGCATGCAGATGCTGGCCCTCTCTTGATCTCTCTATCTCTCACGAGCAAGGAAGAATGAGGTAGAAGAAGAAGTTGAATGCTCTCGGCCTCTCTCTAAACTTCAAGAGCAGCAACTCTTGTCTTCAGTTTCTGTTTTGAAATGAAGAAGAAGAAGTTGACAGCTTGCTTTAGATGCTCTCAGTCTTGCTCTCTCTCCATTTACTCATGAGCAGCAGCTCACTTTCGGTTTGAATGATGACCGAACGTGATATTTGGTTCATTTGTCTATCAATATCATTTCTTCTTTTTTTTTTTTTTTTTTTTATAACTTTGTTTGACCGAATGATGGCTGTCTATTTGTGACCGAGCATGCTATCAATATTGCTCTCTTCTTTAATCGATTATCAACTTTAATAATATAATATTTTATACTAAAAGCCTTCCATGCATTCTAGCTTTAACTTCCAAGCTCGAATTCCGTCCGTCCGTCCGTCCTGGAATCCGCTTTTGATTAAACCTCGGGTTTGCATTCTCGGAATTATTTAATAAATCTCGAGTCCGTCTCACGAACCCGAATTTATTTCTCTAAAACGAAAATAATTATTCCAATTATTTCCGGACTCGATAATTATATTTTTCCGATCAGACGCGATCCATCGGAAAAATGTTTCGCTCTCCGACGAACGCGGTTTTGGGTTTTACACGTAGCACCCCTAAAGAATTCTCGCGAACCCTATATTTAGCCCGAAGGAACCCCGTCAAGGCACCGAAAAATCATTTAACTAGATATTTTAACTTCTTTACAAAGTGACGGTGATAAAAATTTTCTCGTTTTTTAATAAAAATTTCGGCAGCATGCCGTCTGTTCTCTAAACTATGTCACCCTGCAAGTTTCAAATACAGTTTATAAAAACATTTCTATGAAATCCATTTCTCAACTTCTGGAGCCTCCGGCTCCTTTCTCATAAACAACCACAAACAAGTCAATAAAATTTGAATACTGGATTTCATAAAACGTTAATAAAACATTTTAACTAATGCATCCACTATTTCTTCAAAGTATTTACAACTATGTACATCAACATATATACATGATCAAAATAATAAAATATATACATGTAGTAGGTGTCATCTAATACGTCCGCCTACATACTTGACTGAATCTTATCGGCTGGACGACTAGTTCCTGCACCTGTGGGAGAATTTTTAAGAAAAACATTTAAAGAAAAATATGAGTTTATACTCAGTGAGTGGTAGTAACTTTTTAAACTAAAACTCATTTCTACACTTAAACTTCTCCCAAAAACAGTTTAATAAAACGAAAGTATTTTAGAAAAATACTTTCTAAAACTCATTTAAAACTGCTTTTGAATCTCGTTCTAAATTTCTTTCTAAAACTTTCTAAAATATTTTCTTAAAATCTTTTTTGATGCTCGTCTAAATGTTAACCCAAGGAATATCTATTCCTGGTATGATAGCATATAAAGTCTAACCATTAGGAGTAGGGATCTACCATGTGTAGTCATCGAAAGCGGGTCCACGTTGCGGACCGACTACACTATCCTATATGTGGTTACGGATCACTCATACCTTACTCACACATGAGTCTACTAGACTCAAATTTCACTGACTGACTTCCTCTCATCTACCGTATCACGTATAGGGCATTCGGTCGGGTACTAAACTAGGGTTAGGGTAAACCATAGGTTATTATAATTTTTTTTTCTTAATACACTAAAATATTCTGAATCTTAAGGCAGTAAGCCTAAAATCTTTAATTCTAGCACATTCTCATATACATAAATATAAACTAAAATCTTTATGTTAGAATTATAATATAAATTCAATTCATAAATAAATAACTATTGATAATAAATTCTTTTAACTTAAAATAAACTTTAAAAGGATATAAATGTTTAAAACTCATAGTTCCACTCACAACAAGTCCTCGGATAAAATCCGAGCCTCCTCCGTATGCCTTCGGAAGTCTCCGCTTTTACCCTAAAACATTAAATATCCATTTAGGGTCACTTAACTCATTTAAATAACATTCAAAATCAATAAAAATCTAATTATCTTTATATATATCCTTTAACGCCTAAACTTTCGAATCTCAATTTTTATTCAACCGGGGTTTTCGAAATCCGTTTTTTCTACATTTATACTATTTATTTTTTCCTAGGAATACCTCAGTATACTCAATTTCATTGACGGACGCTCTAAACGAAAATCAACAGGATACGTTTACTAACGAAAATCGCTTATCGCTCCGGATTTTCGACAACTTCAAAAATTAATCCTCTAGTGTTCTAACACCCAACTATGATTAAATATACCGTTTCAAACGTTAAACGAACGCGTTTCGAAGGGTTTCAGAAACCACCCTTCAACTCGTCTGTTTAGCTTTGAAATCGATCCTAAACTTTTCGTTTTCAAAATCTAACTTCAAAAGATTATTCCCTAACCTCTAAAACATCAATCTAATGCTTTAGAATTGAAAACGAAATAGGATCCTATAAAAACCCTTTTTTTTTTTCCACGACTTCCCTTTCTCGTTTTATTTATTTTTCTTCCATCAAATCACTCCAAAATCACACCAAAATCATCCTTATACATCCCTCTCATCAACCCTATACTCAGATTCGAAAAGAAACGAAAAATAGAAATGGATTTTATATGAAGCATCAAGTTTAAAACTGAGATAACTCACGAAATAGGCGATCGTTTTGCTTCAAATTTATTGGGTTAGTTAGAGAAGATGACAAGAAACAACTTTCGTGACGAAACCAATACGAAATTCGGATCGGATCTTTTTCTCTTCTTCTCTCTCTCTCTCGGACGCACGGAGCTTTCTTTTTTTTCTTTATTTTTTTTTTCTCTCTTGGCTTTCTCTCACCCGACTCTCTCACGCAACTCTCTCTCTTTTCTCTTTTAATTCTCAGCAACAAATGTCTCAAATAAGAGAAAATCACATATATATATATTTTATTGCTCAATTACTAAAAGATCTCTAAAAAAAATCTCACTTTATCACCTCAAACTTTCACTAATTATACTAGTACCCCAAAATCAATTCTATTAGTCCACTTGGCACATTCTAATCTACTTATTTCTTCAACCAATCCATGGATGACATGAAAGGACCCAACCCGGATATCCCTTGAAGAGATCCGAGCGGAGCCCTCCCGGCACCCCACATAATCCTTACAGTCTTTAAGCAGGTGACTTAAAAGGACTCCGTGAAGCTAAGCCGTAAAACAGTTTCATTTCTTAATCATTAAAAATTGAGGGTGAAAAATTTTCGGCAGCACAACGGCTGTTTTTCCGACATTTTCAACTTTTTCAAAACACCTGTAAAACAATTAATAATATTTCAAAATGCATACATTCATTTCCACTTCCAAATAGGACCTCAGGTCATCGCAAAATCCACATTTCAATGCAATTCGAGTCTTTAAAAACTAAAACCATTTCAACTTAAAAGAAAACATTCCACATGCATGATAACGTAATTAAAGTTATAAAACTTAAATATTTACATCACATTAAAATCCGTTATACATCAAAAATTTACTTTGATTTCACAGTTTCGGTCGCTTGATAAACTTGCCTACTCTTAAGCTGGAGATCTGCCGCCTGGAGGACTCGAACCTGCGCCTGGGGAGTTTTTAAAACAAAATAAACAAGAAAATAATGAGCTAAAAGGCTCAGTGAGTATTATGCAGTTCTAAATAGGTTTCCTTTAATACTTTTTTTTTTTTTTTATAAAATCTTTTGAAAGAATTTCAGTTCTGAAACAATTTATGTAAACATGAATTTCATGATATTACATAATCATTTTTATACACAATTGCTTGAAAACAATATACTATATTATAAGCATCATAAAATCAATTCATAACATAATCATAAGTTCATAAATAAACTCATAAAATCATAAATCAATCCTCAGTCATAAAACATATATCCAATGGGACCCGGGGAAATCATGATCACCGCCCGGTCTTGGGTCACCGGGGGTGGGGACGTGCAATCTCAGTCATAACCACTATGCCGCGGTATGTTACCTCGCTGCACATAGGGCATCATTCATGATAGTACCTTATATACGCGTAGAGGGCGACATGACAGACTCGATCCCCCCCATAGTTAGTGGACTTTCCCTGACAGACATGCCATACGCGCAATAAGGCACTTCGGCCGCATAACAATCATATAATGGGGATGGGTAGCCATCGGTTTTGAAATACATTAACATGCTGAAATAACAATTATAAAACATGTTCCTTTGCTTATAAAACGAAACATAAAAGCACATTTCAATAACGAGTTATACGATCAATATTGCTTTAAATACAGATATAAAAACATTTCGAAACGTATAACATTCCTGTAAAGCGTATAGCATTCATATAAATTCATTTAAATATTAAAACGTTTAAATCTTTCATGAAAGCATAAAAATCATATAGAAATCATAGTGCATTTATCATTTCATAAAACAATTTTCACTCACCGATTCTTAACTCACGGAAACGACCGGATTTTCTATCTTGCGCTACTTCTTTAACATTGCTTTCCTTTGCCTTAACGATGCCTATATAAGTTAACATTCGAATATAAGCACGTCATAACTACGCTATTCGAATTCAAAGTAACATCATCAAAGCCACATCATCAAAGCCACAATCGAATGGGCTCAACAAAAAGAATAAGCGAAGCTAGACGAACAACATAAAACTTACGCGATTTTAACTAACTATCGCGACTAAACGCTTTTAACGCTCGCGCGATTCCTTCGTTCCCAAATAACTTTAACGTCAATTTATACTTGAGACATTACTTAAAACAAGACAACGAAGATTCAAACATTTAAAAGAGCAACCGCGAAAAACAATATGGCAACGAGCTTAACGAATATACATTTTCCCGATTCAACTCCAAAATCGACCATTTAACGATTTCGCGCGAACTAAAACTATCCGATTAACTTAAACGTATCTTAAACTATCCTAACATCGACTTAACACTATGATGGGCTTAAACACAACTCAAGACAGCGAGGAGAGATCATAAACGTTTTCACAATCGACAACGAAAATCACAAACTAAAAACATTCGCACTTGCAGAAAACTCAACCAAATTGCTCGAAAACGATTAATCAACGCTCGAACGATATTTCGATACTTTCAAATACACTAAAATGCATCATTTTTCATGTTAACAACTTGGAAATAAAAGCACTACATGACAGCCCCTTTATCATAACATAACAGCCCCTACAACGAATAATTCATGAACTTTCAACATCGACAATCAATCGTCAACATAACGAAACAATTCAAACGAACCTCCGCACTAACGAGGTTCTCAATCCTAAACCCAAACATATTATCACCACTTTATCTCAACTTATTCACATGGTTGCTTACTAATTACCAAAACAACTCAACGAAGAAAATGGGCAGCGCTTACCTTACTAGTTTCGTTCGAAACAACTTCCGAACGGCGACGAAACTCTCGCGGTAGCAAGCATCTTCTTCCACCAGCAAGATGTTTTCTCTTATTGCTGTTCCACTTCAAAACTGGATGTTGATTTCAGCTTGACAGCAGCTGTTTGGCAGCAGCTCACAATGACAGCCCACGGCAGCAGGACACGGCGATAGCAATTGGCAGCACCTCTCGACCAAGGCAGCAGCAGCAAGTCGCGTCTAGCAGCAGCAGCAGTAACCTCACGCCACCAGCAGCTTCAACTCATGGCAGCACCCACCAGGCAGCAGCAACGCCCACACGCCAGCAGCAGAACACTTCCAGCTCGGCAGCAACGGCCCATACCCAGTAGCGACAGCCTCACTTCACGCCTAGATTCACCTCTCCTAGCTTCTACCCTTGCATGCATGATCAGATCTGATCATTTTGGGGCTTGGAAAGCACATGCATCAACGGGATAAGCTCCATCTTCTTCACCAGCTCGCGACTGCCTCTTCTTGTTCTTCACGGACCGCAGCTTGCACAATCAAGCTCTCTCTCCCTTCTCGGTCTCTCTAAACCCACGAGCAGTGCCTCTTCTGATTTGGTTCCTGATTTGATTGAAACGAAGAAGAAACTGAAGAAGGATGAAGAATGGCCGAATGAAAGACTTTGATAAGGCTCTCGGTTTTGAGATGAAGAAGAGGTTGACCGAATGGAGATTATGATTTTCCTATCTTGATTTTCTTCATTCAAAGATAAATATATATATGTTGATAGATCTCGGACACTTGTCACAATTTCTTTAACACTTGTCATGGCTTCCCATGCATGCATGACACGTGTCTTAATTCCATAACACAAGTCACATTCATTTCATGCATTCTCCCATTAATTCCAAGCTCGAAACCGGTTTCATCCATCCTTCCGGGCATCCACTTACAACTTGATTTCGTTTTCGGGATTATTTATTTATTTATTCATTGATTATAAATATTCTAAATTCGCAGCCGTCTTACATTATAAAATAAATTTTATTACTCGAAAATACTTATTCCGAATAATTTCGGACTTAAGAATTATATTTTTCTGATCGAAACACGATCCAATCAGAAAAATAATTCGCTTAACAACGATGAGGATTTCAGATTTTACATGACACGTGGCACAACCATAGCCACTACCTTTTAAAAGCATTTATCTCATTTCCTATTGATTGAATTAAAATATCTTTTAATTTATTCCGTGAGCTCACCTCGCTTGATTAACATGTAAATCTCACCTAATCACTTTGTAATCGTACCAAGGTCAACCAAACGATATCCGACTTGCGATACGAAAATATAATAAACTTCAAATAACACTACTGGAGGCCTACGATTCGACTGTAATTCAATTCGAATATATCTAGTACCATTAAATATTAAATTTGGATGAACATTTAACTTAACACAATTATAATTTAATTTCCACAATTTAATATACTATTCAATCCGAAAAATATTCTGAAAATATTTCATGGTTATCTAAACTTCAAATTGACCATGAAATACTCTAATTGGGTCCCTTATCTCTTAATCACATGCTTCGCGAAATTTTTTAATAGAGTTTAGGTCATGAAAACTCAATATTCGAAAAATAGTATAATTTGACTGGAATCTTTCAGATCTTCTGAAACTTAATCAAATGGATTCCATTTCATTTCGTTTCAGTTCCGTCAAGGTCCATGACCTATTTCGGACATTTTCGGTTCTTAAGACTTTTTTTCGAAAATCACTATTTATCCAAAAATATTTTCGTCCTAAAATACTATTAATCGAAAGTTTTCGTTTTTCGTCAAAACAAACTCCAAAATTTTCTATACCCTAATCGGGTCTTAAATCATTCTTTAACCCTATTTCTAAATCAATATTCCCTATCCTACTCAGGTACATGAAATATAATAGAAAATCAGGTTCGGGGTCTATCATTAAATCTCATCAAAACAATTAAAATGGATTTTGAACCATACTTTGATGCCTTAACCGAAACTACACTCAAACTAACACCAACCTCATTTTTCTTCATTCATTTGATTTATTTTAAACTCAAATTCACATACAACATCACATAACAATTATCAATCTTCCAAAAATTAACTTAACACATAATGACACCCATACTAATTAAAATACATTTCATGGATTCTAACTAAATCTTTTCCACTTCTTTTCACAAAACACCATAAAATCACATTAAATCTCATACAATTACATCAAACACCACAAACTAATACATTTTCATCTTCACACTACTTTGGCCATCTAACACCCACATCACACTCCATCATTTTTGTGTCTTCCATTTCATACATAATAATTACATCCAAACACTCCAAAAATTCATTCAAAATTCAACATGAACCCAATTATATTAAATCACAAAAATTCTCTACAAAACCCTAACTCTTACCTTACTAATTTCTTGACGCAAAGCTTCTTGATGATTTCTTTCACTTCCAAACTCAATTTCAAGTTAATCCACATCTAATCACACCAAAATTTCTATCAATAAATCAAATCATCACACAACCATCAAAACCCATGAAAATCCCATAAAAAAAACATCAAAACTCAACTTTCTTACCTAGTTTTCTCCACCTTTTTGCTTAATCTTCACTCTACCTTCTTAGTTGCTAATTTTTGGCATGAAATCATGGATTAAACTCACTTATTTTCTCTTCTTGATGGCTTGACCGAACTGCCCTGATCTGCTCTCATTTTGTTTCTTCTTTTTTTGTCCAAGTGATGGCTTTGAATGGTCATCCACTTTTTATATATATTGCTAACTTATTTGGACTAAAATGCCCTCCATTAAACCTCAAAATACCCATTAAATCCTCTAATTTCATTTACTTTAATGCCCTTAATTTTTATCTCATGGAAACATATCCATCAAAGGGGCAATTTGGTAACTTGCAAATTTAAAAGATAATTATTAAGTAATGCATGACAACTAATATTAAAAAAAAATCCATAATTAAATTTTGATTTGTTACTCATTCATTGGTCACTTTGGTTTCACATGGATTGTGCTTCTCATTGAATTTCATTCCATGTGGTCAGTCACACCAAATCTAAACACACCAAAGTGAAATGTTCATTTTGTTCCTTTTTATAATTAATTCTCATTTCATTCCAAATAATTCTCAAAAATATTCAATGGTCATTCAATCATCAAATTGATAATGTAATACTCTAATTGGATATAAAACCTCTCAATCCAATCCTTTTAAAAAAAATTCAAATGGGTGCTAAGTCACTAATATCCATTATTCGCTAAAAAGAGCGCTATTGTAAATTTCTTTCAGATTGTTCAAAACTTATTCAAATGAACTCATTTTCGATCCGTTTCATTTTCTCATAACTCTAATTCCTATTCCGAGACTTTTGATGTCCAAAGTCCATTTTTCAAAAATCACTATTTACATAGACAATTTTCGTCTGAAACTATTCATCCGAAAATACTATGAATAAAAAATTTTCATTTTCAATAATTTTCGAGATCCGTTTATCAAAAATCACTATTCACTCATCACTATTCATTCGGATATATGTAAATTTTTTTTTTCTTAAATAAAAAAAAAATGGGCTGTTACATAAATTCTTATTGATGCATTAACTCTTAAATGCTTGTATGTTGTGAGAGTGTTATCTTAGGACTTTGTGAAATAAAATGAAATAAAATAAAAATTTGATGAGTGATTTCCAATGAGACGTATAGTCAAAGCAAAATAAGGTCATGATGTGTATGCACAGTATTATCGAAATTCAACAGTTGGGTGATGAGTTAGAGAAGACAGACGATCTTGTGAGGATTACTAGCGACTTATTCATAGTTGAGATTCAAGATCTCAGATGGAGTGATTTTTCTTGAAGCTAGCATCAGAAGATTTGTTGTTAAGTTTGAATTTGATTGTTTTACGTTTGTAGGTATTTTAGTTGGTAAATCCTCAAGAGACATAACTTCTCTTACTAGGGACACCTAAAGCTTAAAGCCTTGTGACATACACTAAATGTTATCGTGTTTACCTATGAAAGTGGATGTGGTTTTAATTTCTATTGTTTTTAGTTTTTTTTTTTTTTTTTCTTTTTAAGATTTTGCTTGAGGGTGAGCAAAAGTTAGGTTTAGGGGTATGGGCTAAAATCAAGCATGATTTTATATTCTCAATCGATGCTTTTGTAATGAAAACTCGAGTAAAATAGAGGTGTTCTAATATTTTTTGAGTGTTTTGTGTAGAATTTGAATGGAGAGACTTATTTTGTAATTTTGAGGGGTAAAAGTTAAATTTTCAAAAGTTGAGAGGCCTTTTTATAATTCACCATAGGCTATAGAGCAGGTTATGAACCTGTAACCCAAACCAGCAGGTGGGCACTGAGAGTTTCTACAAGCGTGCTACCTACGTGAATAGACTGCACCTAGGCTTGGCCTTGTTTCACGCGTGAATAACCTGCATAGGAATTTCAAACAGTAAAAAACTTATGTGTCAATCATTCAAGCCACTTCTAGAAGCTCACTAGATAAGATTGTACACCAAAGTTTATGGGAACACTTCCAATTATTTGTGCATGTTTTAAAAGTTCTTGATCCTCAGTTTTGGCAGGAATTCAAATGCATAAAAGTTTATCTTTTTTATTTTAGGAATTTTGAGTAGTAGTTTTGATGATTTTTAAGAGAAAATCATGGCAATCATCAGAGCATCTTGTGACATTCAAAGCAAAGATTCAAGAGGGTAATATATGGTATTGAAAGGAGTGCATCTTCGAAAAAAATTTGGAGAGGTTTATATGGCAACTCAACAGAAAATCAAAATAAGGAAGTCAACTGTGTGCTTGAAAAATATCTCTCCCTTCTAATATAAATTCATACTTTTCATAGTTAGAAAGAAGTTTTTGGGGGTTTCTTGGCTTGGCATTTTTGGACAACAGCAGAGAGAGTTTGAGGGGAGTGGAATTTTAAAGACAATTTCAGCATTGCAAGAATTCAACGTGCTCTTGTGTATTCAAGTTTAAGGAGAAGAAGCATCTCAAAGAATATAGTGCTATTCTATCTTTTTGGTTTATTAAATCAATGTTGACTATTTTTGTTTCAATTTTATTCACTATGTTATTCAATCATATGTCGAACTAAATTTAATTTCTAAGGCTATAATGTAGCCAATTTATTTCATAGCCTATTCAATGATTTTTCGTGTTAGTTGATTATTATTTTCTTTTATATTTGTATTCCATTTTATTGGAACCTAATACTATTAGTTAAATAAGACCTGTTAATTAATAAATGTTGTAACCATGATGCGCTTGACAAAAGTATAATGTGTTAGACATCAATAGAATGGCATAATCAATATAACATAGATATATACTTGTAGGGATTGTGTAATCTTATATGGGTAATTGAGACTTAATGAATTTAGAGTTGTTTAATCTACATAAACATATAATAGATTAATTATTCTAGATAATATTACTTGATCATTCAAAAGAGGTTGGTAATTAATCTAGAGTTTTACCCGATTAAATACAATATAAAAAATAATTATTTTTGTGAAAATAAAGTGAGAATAGATTGATGAAATAAAAGATGAAATTGTGCCTTAGATCTACTCATATGCTATTAGTTCCATTAGTTAAATTATTTGTTTATTTAATTTTAATTTTTATTGTTATTATATTTTTTATTTCATTAAATTCAATTCTCTTTTAATTTTGTTAGTTTGAATAAAGTTGTTGTCAATAAATTTTGGTAGTTGGTACGTAAAATTAGCAATTGTCTCTGTGAGATCGACTTTGATTTGCCACTATATTACGTTGTGATCATGTATATTTACACACGACCTATTATAATTAGGGCATTAAAAATTCCCCATCAGTTCAGACACCCCAATTCACTTTGCAGGGAGATGTCAGGAATGTTACTACATCCCATATTAATCAAGGGTCAGCTACGATTATCATCAATGGTCAGAGGCTTGGAGTGATCAACGATCAGTAATCATACCTGGTTGTAATCTTGCTATGCTTTACTAGGATTCTATGCAAGATTAGTAGTAGAGAAGCTTAATAGAATGGCCTCCATAGTTATTGATGTAGGATAGTTTTCAGGCAAGGAAAACTTGCTCTAAAAATTATTTAGCAGTGAGCTTGATATAGTTCTAGAGATCTTTAAGGAGATAAACAACTTCAAATGAAGTTACAAACACTGCCATTTAGGTTGATAACTTTATTGTCTTTTTAACTATAAATTAAAACCTATTTATAAAGTTACAAAAAATTGGAAAAAAAAAATGTAAGAAATCATTATAGTGGTTAATTTCTTCTAAAATTAGGCTTGAAAGTGATGATGTGGAGTGGTTGATTCCTTCTAAACTTGGTTTGAAACTAGGCTTGATGGGGGTGGTTAGTTGCTTCTGCAATTAGGTTGAAGTTTGCAGAGCAGGGATATGGTGTAGTGTAACCTACTCTCACATTAGATCTCTCCCTCTTCGGACGAACTCTTCCTTGAGTGTTCAAAAGGAAGAAGGAGGAGTTTGATTCATGGTACTCATATAAATCTTGGACATTGAAGATGAGAGTCCAGTCCATGGAGCGTTGTTATAAACAAACCCTACTTATGGTAATGCATGATCCCACTATCGCGGATGCTCTTGATTGATGCAATTTAGAATGTTGCTAAGTGTTCTATTGGTGACCTTGGTTTGCTCATCTATCTATGGATGACAAGTATTGCAGAATTTTAAGAATGTATCCAGTCTCTTCCATAGTGTACACCAAACGTGATTCAAAAGTTTACTGTTTTAATAAGAGAATATTGTTTTTGGTAATCCATGCAAACAAACTACCTCCTTGAAAAAATTCAGGCCATGTAACTAGTACTTGAAGTCTTCTTACATGGTATAAAATGTTAAATAACTACGGTTTCAGTTGGATAATTAAATTGTAATTTGTTCAAAAGAAAATATAAAATATAATAGTATTCTTGTCTCAATTTCAAATTTCACTAAAAGCAAATGTTAGAATAAGAAATTTTTACCAAAGTTGACAAAAATTAAAAATAAAACACTGTCAAAAACAATAAAAGTACAAAAAGGGAAAAAATTCCAGCCAAAACATATTGGTTTGCCCAAAATTGACCTTAGTTGGGCTGGTTGAAAGCCCAACAACTTACCCTCTCAAAAGCCCTTTGAAAATGTACTAAATCAAAATAGTAAGATTAGGAAAGTCATTACCATTGTGTAAAAACTAGTGATAATTTGCAAAAATACGTTTTCCAATCTATATATATGTATATATATATTTATTTATTATTGTGTTTCTATTGCACAACAGATTGCTTCTACGATTCTTGCATTACGGTAGTCCAAGACAGTTGTAGAATGAAAGCTACAGGAAGATTTTTTTTTTAAAAAAAAGAAGTATAAAAATGCGCACAAAAGATATTTGATCTTGTTATCTAGAAAAGAAAGATTAATTCTTGTTCAAATATGTATTGTTATATTTCAATTCACAAACATAAAATTTTATTATTTTACAGAGTTTGAAAGTCTACGTAATTTTGTTTGTATTTAACATATAATGTTACATAAAATGTTGCATGTAACGAACATTTCATAATATAAAGAAATCTTTTCGTATACTTATCATGGAACGTCAAAGATGAGGCACCAGGAAGTAGTAAAAGTCTGAAAGGATCAGTGCAGAAGGAAATATTGTGAACTTTGATCTTAACTATATGGTTATATGTCAGCATCTGGAGTACAATCAGTAGACTTCTAATCTCGAACTCCGCCAAATTCACTGATGCCATTAGGAGGATTACTGGAATGGAGATCAATGACCACTTGTCTAGCATCAGTTTCAGCTGAAGAAAGCAAGGCAAAAAATTGATAGACATCAATTTTTAAGAACATCATTCTTGTTTCAAATAGTTAATTGATGATTTCTTTCCTTGTTTTTGTCCAACGAAGTTTTGGCTGGCTTGAAATTCTCTTTAACGAAAACTTAAAAAAAAGTTTACCCAACTGCCCTCTTTCCTGCCAATAGTCATGCACGTAATACAAACCATCATAAACATATGCATTGCTCTTACAACTTGCACTTGTTAACTTAGATGACTTAGAGAACTTTAAGCCTCGTATGACCCTTACAGGAGTTTTTGCTTCCATACTATTCTTCAATGCAAGATTTCCACGTTCAAGCTTTTGATCTTTAGGTGAAATATTCTTTCTCACACTTGGATTTCCACCATGTCCTGAATAGATCAAGGTATCATCAGAAGATTGGAAAATATTGTTGTACCGACCAGAAGCAACAATGCTTGTCGCCAAATTTTTACCATTCTTTTTCATATAATCAATACCATTAAGAAACTGATGATGAAGACCAATAACATTTAGTTCAGCCATACATTCAAATTTGTCACCCACTTGAACTCCAGGAATATCTCCTAAACGTTGGCTTGTGTTAATCCACTTTAGTTCCATTTTTAGAAGCTTTGCAGCCTTCATATAAACTCTTGATCTTGAATAGTATCCTTGTACATTTTGTTGCAAAAGCTGCGAAAGCATCTCTTGAAAGAGATACAAAGCATTCTTCACCTTATCCTTGCTTGAATCCTCAACGTTTAAATATGGTTTATTGTTGGCCAAAGGTGGCAACTCTTTCAAGATCTCTGAAGGAGAGTTTTCCTTTATGAGTGCATTTTCCATAGTGTTTGAAGGTTGTCTTTTATTAGCAAAACTAGCGTTGCTGCTGATAATGCTTGAAGAAGGCCTTTTCCTTGCTTCAAGATGATCAATGGCCATTGCTGCAGTAGAATTCTCCTTGTTATTTTCTGTTAAATTCACTCTAGACATTTGTGCTCTACATCCTTGAGGAAATGAACGAATTGCATGGACTTCCGGACGTTTAGGCTTTCTTGAACGTCCATGATCAACTTGTTGATTTGAAGGTACGTTTGATGAAATCATATTTTTTGTAGAAATCTCCTTGTTATTTTCTTTTAAATTCATTCTGGACTTCAGTGGTCCACATCCTTCACAAAATGTACGAATTGCATAGACTTTTGGATGTTTAGCCTTTCCTGAAAATCCATCAACCTGCTGATTTGAGAGTGTGTTTGATAAAATCGTATAAGGAAAATTCTCCTTCATATTTTCTTCTAACTTCATTCGAGACACACATGCTCCACATCCTTCAGGAAATGTACGAGTTGCATAAATTTTCGGACGATTAGACCGTTTTGAAACTCCATCAACTTGTTGATTTGTGAGTGTGTTTGATGAAATCATGATGAAGTCTAATAGTAGATGCAACTACTTTTTCACATCAACTAATTTTTTCAACCTTGGTGATATCAATATAAAAAGGAAAATCAAACATTAAACACAACAAATCCAGAACCCAATGTGTTTTGTATTCACAAGAAACAATTAACAAAGAAGAAAACAACATATGAGTAACGAGAAGAAATTATGACATATTAAACACTAACAAATCATACCTTTAAATAATGCTTTTAATCCTAAATTATTAAAAATAGGAATACTAATTTAATTTTAATCCTAAATTAAAAGATAATAATATAGAATAAGGAATCCTAAACTTATAGAAACTAGGAGAATATAAAATTAAAAAATTCATAATTATCATCACAAATTATGAATTTCCTTCGTTACAAATAGACATGATCACGGTTCGGTTCGAACCGTGCGGTTCGAACCGAACCGTAACTGTAGAACCGGAACCAGAACATAAGGTTCTGGTTCCGGTTCAGAACCGAACCGGAACCGTCACTGTAGCGGTTCCGGTTCCGGTTCTTTGAAAATTAGAACCGGAACCGTCGGTTCAAGAACCGGTGGAACCGGAACCGACTTGAACCGGCGGTTCCGGTTCGGTTCCGGTTCTTAAATAAATAAATAAATAATAAATAAAAAAAAGAAAAAAAAAACCGTTAGGGTCTATAAATTATAATTTTTAGTTTATTGTTAGCACTTAGCAGTTTTAAATTCTTATTTTATTATTTTTAAATTTCAAATTATCAACCTATAATATTTATAAATTTCAAAATTTTAATTTATAATATTTTTTAACTTAAATTTTGATTTCAATTTATATTTTTAAATCTAAATTTTTAATTTATTAGTTATTATTTTTAAATATTAAATTTTCAATTTATTATTATTAAATTATTTCAATGGCTAAAGACTAAAGAGTGACTGAGTGAGTGACGTACTGACGTGAGTCAGTGAGGGACTGAGGGTAAATCAGTAAATGGATAATCCGTAATGAATTTTATAAATTAAAGCTAATTGTGATTTGTGATTGTGAGTATTGGTCTTCAAATAATTAAATTTTTTATTTCATTTGTGTATCAGTGTATCCGCCTATCCGGTATCGATTTATTTTTTAATTTTAAAATATATTTTAATATTACTTTTTAAATTTCAAATTGTCATTTTAAAAAAAAGGTTCCAGAACCGGAACCGAAACCGTTATAGAACCGAAACCGAAACCGGAACCTGAACCGTTATAGAACCGTCGGTTCCAGAACCGAACCGGAACCGTGTTATTTCGGTTAAGGTTCCGGTTCTAGCTTTTTTAGAACCGGAACCGTCGGTTCGGAACCGGAACCGGAACCGAACCGAACCGTGGTCATGTCTAGTTACAAAGGACTGTACTATGCTTTGTAAGATTTTTTTTAGATAGCAAACAACAAGTTAGGCAATAATAAAAAATTGGGTATGTAAAATCACTTCTATCTACCGAACCTATAATAAGAACAATTGATGCAAGTATGATTTTAGGATGATCCTTATGCGGTATAGGGGATGCAATTTTACTTACAAACCTAACAGTAACGAACTTATTAAATTCAAATAAAAAAAAAAAAAAAAAAATCTTTCCCTCTTCTTTGAAAATTGCTAGTAATCTTCTCAACATCACCAATTCTGAAATTCACCACATCTTTCACCGAGTTTTCTAAATTTACTTAAAATCTATGAAAACATCATCCTTAAATTTTCAAATTCACAAAAAAAAAAAAAAAAAAAAATCCCTTATTATGCCGAAAATCTTCTTAATGTTGCTTAAAAGAAACCTTGTTCAACTTTTGTCATTCTTTCAACCACCACATATTTATACATTTATATAGTCTGATAATCAAATACCGAAAAACGTAAACATACATTTAAGTGACAAACAAAGGTTCAATGAATTAGCAAAAATAAATATAATAATAATAATAATAATAATAACAACAACGACATTATACCTTCGATGGAGGAAAACCCTAATAGTATGCCACTGTGTGCAGAATCTGTGGTGTATCATGTATGTCTTACAAGAATGGAAAACCCCGAATAGTATTTGCCCTGTTTATAATAAGATCAAAAGTTGTTTACTTTATTTTATTTATTTATTTTGAAACACAAAAGTTGTTTACTTGTCATTCTATTTAAAATAATATCAAAAATTGTTTACCCGAAGGATTAGGATTCTTTTCAAATTAGCTTCTAATAATTTTTTTTTTTATTTAATAAAACTAGTTCAGAAAACTACTAGAACCAAATGAAATGAGACACTGATAGTGTAGTTCAAAGAGTAACTCTTATACAGGAGGAATCGGTACATATGAAGTGGGAGAACGATATACAAAAGTTAGGAGAAAGCAGCCACATTAATGGCTACATACTATTGGGTGTCGAACCTGGGTTAAGAGAAAACATGAGTTGTGTTGTCGATCACTTTGGCAAAATATATATTTGACTACTCATAGTAAGTTGTAATCCGCGTCAATCTCGGGTTATTTTGTTTTGTTTTTTTTGTTTTTTTTTTTTCCAATTTAGGAAACATAACCCCCTCCATTATAAAGTCTCAACCGTTGGATGAGTAAAAAAAAAAAATCCTACGGTGTGGGAGAAAGGAAAACATAAAAATATTAAAAGCAAGGCAACCGGCTAAACAGGTCGGTGGAAAAATTAAAAAAAATTGCCTTCTTCTACCAATTAAATTACCCAGTACCTTTCACCGTAAAAATCCCTAGACGTTGATGTGGTCGTGGACCTTGAAGGTCTTCTTCTGGTGAGAGGAGAGGTCGGAGTTTTTGGACAGACAACTAGTACTGGCATCGGTCCTCCATGTCTTCTCCAAATCGTCCTCTTTTTCAACAAGGACTATTTGGAGAAGACATGGAGGACAATGACAGTGCTAGTAGTTGTCTGTCCAAAGAAGTGGGGTTTAGCGGCCGAGTCGTCGGAGATGTTTTGTTACTTTTTCAATTACTCCATTGAAATGAAGTACTTTCCTCCGACGAATCCTATGTAAAATCTCATAGTTATTGCTTGCAAAAACACAGGGGGGTTTTTGGAGTGTCTGGAGTGATGAGAAGCACCACAAGGTTTGCAAACACAGACTCTTTTCTCCCATTTATCATCTGTTCTCTCTTTCTCAATTTCTACGGTTTAGGTTTGTTGTGCTCTGCCAATCCAAATCTTCATTTGCACTGCAGTGATCACTCTCTGAGTGTGTAAAAAATCAATTGGATGTGCAAAGAACGCTATGATGCTTGTGGGTTTGTGGTTGCGGGTATAGAGAAAGAAGAGAGGAACCAGAGAGAGAGGTTGTAAATCATCCATCATCAATGGAGCCAGATTACGGTGGGGAAACAAGGAGACTCCATCAGATGTGTGAGTCGGTAACTCACAAAAAGTTCTCAGACAGACCTGAAACTTGTTCATAATTTGTCTCTGGGAGATGAGATATCTAGTATTGAATTCCTGCCATTTGTATGATATGACTTCATTGCTTATCAATCTTGTGTTGTTGTGTTTGGTTGTTTCTAATTTGTAATTTTGAGTCTCCGTTATGTTTGTGTGCAGATAATATGCATATGCCAATGCAATATTGATGTAGATGAACTTCATGATTTGCACCACACGCGTTTTGTTTTGTTCCTCTGTAAATTTGCACTTCATAAGCTTACATTTTGGAATACTTTGTGATTTAGTTATCTTCTTGTTGTTCTTGCCTTGTAGAATCGAGCACTGGCCTAGTAGTAAAAAGTATCTTTTTTTCCTTTGCTTACTTATTGCTAATGCATCAATAATGTGGCTCTCGTTAAATCTTTACTGCTGCATTTCTTGCTGATTTTGACGGCATTCTTAATTAAGTGATTGCTCTTACATCCTAAATTTATATAGACGTGCCTACTGTCTGTCGTATATTGTATCATTAGGAAAGACTTTTTCAAAGTCCTGCCTCACTCCAAGTTCTCCTCAAATTTTAAATATATAATATAAAGTTGCATCTGATTATTCAGGCATGACCTAAGTCCTAATTGAGGAAGTAGACAAATTTGACATTAAGATCCACAACCATCTAATGTATGTGTGTATAAGTTCTTGCAAGATACACCCCAAAATCTCTGGTTGGAGCATAAAATGCCAATCGTTGTCTGTTTCCTTGTACAAAGGGTTCCCTACTGTTAAATTCATTGAAAATATTGAGTTCCTAGAGTAGATCGATCTGGCTTAGTTTTTACATATTTATGTGATCTCAAGATATAGAAGTTGGATTTATCACCATCTTTGTTTCTTTTAGTTTCAAAATTGAAAATTAAAATGTTGTTTTGCTTTTAAGATTTTCTTGTTTATCTTCTTATGTTTATTTTTCACTACAGGGAGTTCATCCATGTGATAAGAGAAGAAGCATTATTGAATACAAATCTCTTTTTCCTGCAATTGATTTTTCTTAGGCAAGTGATTTGTCATAATAAGTGGTTTATGTTTTGTGGAGTAGCAGTTACTAATGCCATTTTTCAGCAGACCGTTGATCTTGAGTTTGTTCTCATTTCAACTAGTGTGATTTTTCTGTTTAAACTGTTTTTTAGAGTCTTTAGACAGAGACTGATGATGACACTTGGTGGACGCCTGAACCCAGAGAGACAAATGAAGCAGTTGCAAAGAGGGGAATGGAATTTATAAACTGGTGAACCATTTCTGCCTTTATTTTTAATTTTTTTTACCAATATGTAAGTACATAACATACAACTCAACATTTATGCAATTAACCTTTGTGTAATTAAATTTACGTGCCTAAAATGGCTAAATTATTTGTATAAGCTAATTAGGTATCATGATCTTTGGGTCCCTTTGGGAATTACTAATATGCATTAACAAGGGAGCTATTACCAGAGAGGTCTATTATGGAGTTTTCTTCTACTGGTCTATGGTTTTACAGTGACTACAGCCTTTGAGATATCATCGTCCAGCAACAAAGTCAAGTTACTACCATACTGTATTTTGTCAAATAGTGTGAAATCTTATATAAATGTTTACTACAAGTTAGTCATGGCTTTCACAATACTTTGAATTTCTGATGTACGCACTTGTATCTGAGTTTTCATTTGAGTTTATATTGAAAATAAGTTATAATTAGTTGTCTTTAAGTCTCATGAAAAGAAAAAAGGGAATTTGGATGATTTCATATGTTTTTCCCTTTAAATAAGGTGGATATAGACATCTAATCCACTTTGTTTGTTAGCTGCTGGAGATGTGGCGTAAAATTATTCCTGACAACTTCCTTGACTTCTCCTGTTAATCAAATGGTCCAGGTTGTGGACGCGGAAAGAAAAGAGGATTGCTGTTGTTACTCACAGTGGATTCTTGTACCACACCCTAAGTGCTTTTGGAAATGATTTTAGGATGATTTTATGATAAGAACACAATTGCTACAAGTATGATTTTAAGATGATCCTAATGCAATATAGGGGATGCACTTATTGAATTCAATTTAAAAAAAAAAAAAAATTCTTTCCCTCTTTCTTCAAAATTGCTAGTAATCTTCTTAACATCACCAATTCTTAAATTCACCATATTATTGGTCTTCACATTTGAATGGACGTGAAGGATGTTATGATTCTCATCCTGATCATCTCCGACCTCGATACCTTCAAGGAAAGGTTTACAACCTCCATAGAACCAACGGTAGTAGCAACAGGAGTAGAGTGGACAGTAGCACTTTCTTGCTAAGGGAGGCAAGGCCTTCAAGTTGGTCGATATCGTCATTTTGACGAACATCATGAGCAACAAAAGAATCATAAAAGATTTTGATTTCTCCTTTTTAGGTCCTTTAGTGGACTAGGTTATTAAGGAGTTTAAAGATAAAGAGACCGTAGAGTCTAAGCAGCTCAATGCTGGAAGTGAGGGGGATAAGGTCATAAGCGATCATGTGGAGCTGGAACCTATTAAAGATGATTCTTTTATCGCTCATGATGTTCGTCAAAATAACGATGTCAACCAACTTGAAGGCCTTGCCTCCCTCAGCAAGAAAGTGCTACTGCCCACTCTACTCCTATTGCTACTACTGCTGGTTCTACGTAGGTTGTGAACCTTTCCTTGATGGTATCGAGGTCGGGGATGATCAGAATGAGAATCATAACATCCTTCACATCCATTCAAATGTGAAGACCTTTAATATATGTGTGAATATATATATATATATATATATATACACACACAGATGTATATAAAAGACTTGGGAAAATTTTAATTTAGTCCCTAACGTTTGGTAAAATATTACTTTTTTATTAACGTTTGCATTTCGAATTTTCGTCATCTCTAACGTTTCTGAAATGCATCAATGTAGTTCCTCTGACCAAAAAGATAACAATCAAACTAACTAGACGAGATAAAAAGATGAATTTACCCTTGGTATAATTTAAAATAGTTTAATTACCCTTTTAAAAAATGATAATTACAAAATAACCATCCCTATTATTACAAAATTGTCATTAATCACCTTTCAACAAAATTGTGACACATCATTAAATCAATTTTTTTTAATTTAATTTATTGTTAATAAATATTTTGATTAAAAAATAATATTTTTAATATAAAATAATAAAAAAAAATTCTTCTTCATCTTCATCTTCATCTTCTACCTCTCATCATCTTCCTCATATTCAATTTCATCTTCTACATTCATCAAAATCATCATCTCCATTATTTTCTTCAAATCAACATCATCCAAATTAAACATATAACATCAAACCAAACATCTTTCAAATTAAAAAAAAAAAAATGTTTATCCAAATTTTTTTTAAAAAAAAGTTTATGTAAATTTTTTTTTTTAAAAAAAAAAAAAAAAAAAAAAAACCCTTTGGTCTCCATCGGCTGAAGCCTTTCTGGTCGCTGAAGACCAGAAACGGGGCTAGAGACCAGAAGTTTCTGGTCTCCAGTCTCCAGCCCCGCTGGAGATTAGAAAACTAGTCTCCAGCAATTGAGCTAGAGACCAAAAGTTTCTGGTTTCCAGTCTCTAGCCCCGCTGGAGACTAGCAAACTGGGCTCCAGCCGCTGGAGACCAGAACAGACCAATTCTGGTCTCCAGACTAGTCTCTAGTGGCTGGAGACCAGCACTAGGTCTCCAGCAAGCTGTAGACTAATCTGGTCTCTAGCGAGACCAAGCCGGAGACTTGGCCTTCGGCCGACAATGGAGACCAGCTGGTCTCTATCGTCGGGAGGAGAAGGTCTCCCATTTTTTTATATATTAAATTAAAAATATAAAAATATATATTATATTAAATATATATATTAAAATTATATAAATATATTCAAGTTAAAATGATCAAATTAACCCTCGTTGACTAACATTTGACTAACAAAAGGACTAAATTGATGCATTTTTGAAACGTTAGGGATGATGAGAATTTGAAATGTAAACGTTAGTAAAAAAATAATATTTTACCAAACGTTAGAGATTAAATTAAAATTTTCCCAAAAAACTTTTATAATCAGACATATCTGATTTTAAAAAGTAAGAATTAACCAAGCAAATTCATTTATTGCATTCTCTCTCCTAAAACATATTCTCTCTCATATTTAATTCAAGTGCAATGAATAAATTTAATTTTTTGGTTCTTACTTTTTAAAATTAGATATACTTGATTCTTAAAGCATTATACATATACATATATATATAATATTTTTTTCTCAACCCTAAGGCTTTTTTGATATACCATTCTATATTGGATTAGATTGAATAAAATAAAATTGTACAATCCTGTCTCTGTTGTATTGTTAGATTTGTTGGATATGATTTGATAAATTAGATGAAAATTTTATTTAATAATTCAAAATTCATTTTATTAATTTTAAATAAAATAACAATATCTTAAATAATACATTTAAATACGAGTAACGCTACTAAAGTTTTAAAGCCTAGGCAACCGTAGGCTAATTTGAGAACCTTCTAGGTTTTCGACGGTGAGTTGTATAGACAGCCATGACACCTAATCGTATAGCCCTATTTTTTTTTTTCACAAAAAGAAAAAAATGAAAGCAAAAAACCTTTTTCTCCAAAATGGCGTCATTTTGGACTTCTCAAAATGACACCATTTTAGTGGTTAGTAGTTAAAAAAATAAGTAGAGCAGCTTCAAAGTTCAAACCACCAAACCCGGATTCACACTCTCTTTGTGTCTCAAGTAAAAAACAATTACCTGTGACGACGACGAACGACGAACGGCGACGATGATTATGAGTTGTGCGATGGTTTGACTGATGAAGTCGGTCAGATTTAGGGTTTGTTGTGCACTCGTAAGTGGTAGCTAATGAGTGGTGAGTGGGGTTTGATCAAGGTTGAGGTTTGTTGTGATTAGTGTGTTGGTGTGAAGATGAAGATGAAAATGATTGTTTTGAGTAGCATCGTTTTTTTTTTTCCTTCAACTAATAAACGCCAAAATGGCATTGTTTTTGGTTCTCCAAATGACTTTTTTTTTTTTTTTTTTTAAATTTTAAAATAAACCAAAATAACGACGATTGGGGTTTAATGTGACTAGTGTATTGAGTGAAGATTGAAGAAAGAAGATGAAGATGACTATTTGAGTAGCATCTTTTTTTTTTTTTTCTTTTTCAATTAAATAAACGCCAAAGCAAGCGCTGTTTTGGGTTTTTCACAACAATGTCACTCATGCCACTATCAAACATATGCCATTATCGAAAAGATGACAGCTTAACCATAACACCAGTAGATCACAACCATATAACATGAGCCATAGGATCATTATATATATATACATATACATACATACATATATATACCCGATTAGGTAATTCGTATTAAATACATAATTATGAAAATACATGCCTTAATGCATTAAAATCCATAAATAGAAAATATATACTTTAACGTAATTATGAACTTAAATGTCACGATCTATATATACTAAAATCATGAATAAAAGTTAGTGTAAAATATCTGCAAGTCTCTACTCACACTTAGTGAGGAGATATATTTTCAAATCTACATACTTGGGTTCGAGACGAGTTCTTTTTGTATCCAATTCGAATTGATTTAATTTTTTTCAATCTCTTTCATTTGCAATTTTGAAATTTTTGATTTCAAGATCTAAATAAATTATAATCTAAAACTAAAGTAAGAATCTAAGGCATCAAGTTTCAAAGTCCAAATAAAATTGAGAATAAATTTATTGAAAATCTAAAACTTCTGGTTCTAAATTTAAAATAAACTATAAGAATTCGGATGTAATTCGTTCATCAAGAATCTAATCAGTTAAAGTAAATTTGATGAAACCATTATGTTATACCTAAAAGGCAAGAACGTAACTTCACAATACCAAATTTATTCGATCTTTGTTTATTTAATTTTTCATAACTCGAGAGAGTCACATTGCTTTTTGTGCATATGTATATGCATAACATTGGCTTTATACCTAAAAGGCAAGAACGTAACTTTATACCTAAATTTGATGAAACCATTATGTTATACCTAAAAGGCAAGAACGTAACTTCACAATACCAAATTTATTCGATCTTTGTTTATTTAATTTTTCATAACTCGAGAGAGTCACATTGCTTTTTGTGCATATGTATATGCATAACATTGGCTTTATACATAAAGCATAAACTTGTATATTTTGTTACCTTTTGTGTTTAGATATATGATCTAAGACACACTCTTTCTATAAAGTGGGCAAGACCCGATTATGTTGCTTCAGGCAACTATAATCTATTTGACATATACAATTGCCCACATTGAGCATGAAAGCGAACAAAATTTAATTAAAATTCAAATAAAATTTCTAGTTTCAAATAAATTAGGATTATAGAACTTTTGGCTCTAATAGATAAATGTATTGTAATTTCTAGTTCTAATTAAATTGAAAGTATAGAACTTCTAGTTCTAAACAAATTTAGAACATAGAACTTCTGGTTCTAATAAAATTAAAAATTTATAACTTTTAGTTTTAATTAAATTGAGACTATAAAACTTTTAGTTCTATTTGAAAACTAAATCTTTTGGTTTTAGTTTTTGCTTGCAAACTTCAGATTGTAGATAAGAAAGGTAGAAGGAATATCATTTAAAATAAAATATTAAAATATAAGTTCAATGATATTAAACTTACTTTCAAATGTAATAGATCCAACAATAGTAATTCTCAAATAGCAATGTTCATAAAATTATTTAAACAAACATAAAGACAATTGATATCTCACAGAGAGTAAAAGTATATATATACTTTATATATTTTCCGCATAGTACACAAATAAAGAAAAGAATAAATTTCATTTTTTTTTCTCTTCGTACATGAACATATTTCTTTTCTCTCTTTTTGCATCAATCAAACCAAGAAAACAAATTTTTTAATTCAATCTTTTCTCTTTATACAATTAATCAAATTATACAAATAATATATAGATTTGAACCTCTTAACATATACTTTCAAAACAATATCTATATTTCTTATGTTTAAATAAACATACAAACTAGAATAGCAAAAAGACGAAAATCAATTAAACTTGAAGAAAAACTTATTTTGGATCTAACATAACATTCGTTAGCATAACATAACATTTATACGAAACACATATGTTAATAAAATTATTTGAATCAAATAGTAAATGGTAGATCAAATGAATGAAATTCTCTATATCAGATTCATACTGATAACGTATTATAAAATAAAGCCTAAAAGCAATGGAATTATAACACTAACCAAAATAATAGAGAAAAAAGAAAACATAAGAGAAGAAGAGAGTAACTTTCTTCCATTTTATTCACTTCTCAAAGATATCACAATGCACATCATACACCATTTGTAAAACCGAAAACCTCGTTCGTCGGAAAGCGAAATATTTTTCTGATGGATCGTGTTCGATCGGAAAAATATAATTATCGAGTCCAGAAATATTTGGAATAATTATTTTAGAATTATAAAAAAAAATAAATTCGAGTTCGTGAAGACGAATTCGAAATTTTAAGATAATTCCGAAGGCGAAAGCGATTAAAAGCGGATTCCCAGACGATCGGATGGAAGCGGAATTAGATTTCGAAATCGAAAATGGGAGAATGCATGGGAGAAATAAATAAAGTAAAATTTGTGCATGAAAGTGACACGTGTCACACATGCAAGGATTGAGCAATGACAAGTGTCCAAAGTGAAAAAGCAAATATATATTAAAAATTGAAAAGCAAAATATTGAGAGTTAAGTAAAGCAAACTTCATTCGGTCAACACTTATCCATTCAAGAAAAAACCGAAATCCATATATGAGAGAGTGAAGTAAAGTGAATCGAGCCAAGGTAAACCATTCGGTCATCCATTTCATCCAAAGCCGAAAGCTAAGAGAGGGAGAGAGAGAGAGAGCATTCGGTTTCTTCTTCTTCATCATTCCTTCTTGACCGAGAGTGAGAGATTGAGAACAAGAGAGCTGTTGCTCGTGGAAGAGAGAACCGAGAGCTGTCTGGTTACATGTGAGAGATACCACCAGATCTGACAATAATCCTTCAAGGCCAGCAGCTGCATGTAGCATCTAAGTAATCCAGGAGCTAATATGGACCAGGAAGCCATCCATGCAAGTAAGAGCAGGACTGTGAGCTGCTGTTAGGCCTGGAGGAGCTGCTGCCGTGAATTGAAGAGCTGAAGCCGTGAGCTGAGGAGCTGTTGCCTTGAAGAGTTGCTGGCGAGAGGTGCAGCTGCTGTCGACGTTGTGAAGTGCTGCCGTGATCTGTTAGGTGTGCTGGTGCAGCTCGTGGACACTCAAGGACAGTGAACCAGCTGCTGCCGCTGCTACCAAGAGGTGTTGCTGCCGTGAACCAGGTATTGTCGTGTGCTGTCGTTGTGCGAGCTGCTGCCGAGCAGCTGTCAGGTCAGGCCAAGAACACCATTTCAGACCTGAAGGGAAGCAGAAGCAAGAGAAGACAGCTTGCTGATGGAAGAAGAAGCTGTTGCCGTGAGCTTAAGGATGTCGTCTCGCCGTCGCGATTGTTCGAAAGCTGTTTCGAAGCGGAGAACAGCTTATTCTTCGGGTAAGTGCTGCCCCATTAACTTTGTTAAGATGTTTCGAGTAATTTTTAAAGTGTGCATGTGAATAAGAATTGAATTATGGATGACAATTGATGATACTATGATTGGATTTAGGATTTAGAACCTCGTTAGTACGGAAGTTCGCTCGTTATTGTTTGTTTGTGTTTTTGGAACAATATTGTCATCGATCGTGTTCGTTGCGTTTTGTTTATGGGCTGTTATAGGAGAAGTTAGGGGCTGTTGAGTTATGTTTTTAAATTCAAGTTCGTTGTCGTAGAAAATAATGCATTTTAGTACGTTTTAAAGTATCAGATAGTCGTTCGGATATTAAGAAATCGTTTCTGAGCGATTCGGTTGAGTTTTCCGTGAATGCGAATGTTTTTAGTTTGTGACTTTCGTTGTCGAACGTGAAAGTGTTTATGATGTTATCTTATCTCGCTGCCTCGAGTCGTATTTAAGTTCGTTAAAGTGTTAAAGTTGATGTTAGGCTTTTTAATTCGCGCGAAATCGTTAGATTGTCAAAATTCAGAGTTGAAATCGAAAATGAATATTCGTTAAGCTTGCTGCCATATTTTTCATGTCTGTGGTTTAAAGTGTTTGAATATTGGTTTGCCATGTTTTAAGTAAGGTCACGAGTAGTAATTGACGATAAGTTTAATTAAAAACGAAGGAATCGCGCGAAACGCTAAAAACGATAGTTCGCGATAAATAGTTGAAATCACGTAAATTTTATGTTATTCGTTGGCTTCGAATCTTCTTTTTATTGAATCCATTAGGATGTGATATCGATGATGTTACTTTGGTTTCGAATGACATAGTTATCGGTTTTGTAACCGTAGAGTTTTGAGTAGTTTGTGTTGCGATAACAAATTGGTTTGAGATAGTCTCCGTGTGCGAATATTAGTTTTTCCGTATTGTTATCATGTGACGATAATCGCTTGAATTGTTGTGATTAGAAATCCTAGTGTGGTTTAAGTTTAGTTTGTGCACGAGCCATGTTTTAACGAAAAATCGATCGAAACCAATCGTAGGTGAACCAACGAGCGGATGAGAGTTATATCAGGAGCGGTTGATCAGTTATTGGAAGCAAGTTGTGAGTGTGCATTTTTATAAATCTTTTGCGAATTCTATTATATGAAATTATTAATGCGATACTATTTTAGTTTATGATTATTATGTTATTCAAGTAACATTTTAGAATATTATCGCTTTCCTTATAATGCATGTATAGTTGTAGATATGTATTTAGTCTTGAAGATACATGAGAACGTTATTTCAAATAATCAAGTTTTTGCTCTAGAAAGCAAGTTGTTCGGTTTTAAACCGTAACTAGAAAACGAAATACTTATGAGATAATTCTAAAAGAGATTAATATGCTTGAACGCTAAGTAAATATAAGTTAAGTGTTATCTTAACCTCTAGCATAACCCGATCGAGGTACCCTATGCGTGTATGGTAATATACAGGGGGAATCGTAATCCCAAG
This sequence comes from Dimocarpus longan, assembly GCA_022984855.1. Classification (NCBI taxonomy): domain Eukaryota; kingdom Viridiplantae; phylum Streptophyta; class Magnoliopsida; order Sapindales; family Sapindaceae; genus Dimocarpus; species Dimocarpus longan. The sequence continues at coordinate 9,410,679 of CM041023.1, read as the reverse complement.
TGCCCATATGCCTAATAGACGGGGGGAATCGTAATCCCAAGTTCCCGTACGGCTTAATATTCAGGGGGAATCGTAATCCCAAGTTCCCGTATGCCTAATATTTGGGGGGAATCGTAATCCCAAGTTCCCGTACAGCTTAATATTCGAGGGGAATCATAATCCCAAGTTCCCGCATTTTCTGATGTTGGAGAGAATCGTAATCCTAAGTTCCCGCATCTGAGTACACGCAAACAGAAAATTTTTAGTATTTCATGTCATATAGATATTTAACTTACGAGCTTAAGAGAATGAGTTTTTCTAGAATTACCCTTCTAAGTTAGTAAAGAAATGAAATACGTCAATAGATGTTAGTTTAGAATAATAAGAAAATTTCAATTACAAAGAGTTTACTAAAAGAATATTTTACTTAAATAATCTGTATCGTTTTCAAAAGAATAATGAAAGCAGAATTTATTATTATGTACACTCACTAAGTTATTCTCACTATCGTTTTTCCTGTTTTATTAAAATCCTCCCCAGGTGCAAGTGCGAGCAGTACGGCGGAAGTATCTCCATCGAATGTGCAGGCCAGTTAGCGACACGACCATGCTGGACTAGTTTCTAATCATATTATCATGTACTGTATTTATTAAATTTTTCAGATTTCTCCAGTTTGTAAATATTATTTTGGTTAAGGATTTTATGTAAATATCATGCATAACATTTTAAGATTTTAATCAAGTTACTTTCAGTATCATTGATGAAATTGAAAAAGGGCCTGAGGCCTATTAGTTACGAAAATGTTTGGAAATGAAATTATACAGGTTTTATGAAGTTTTTATAGGGTGAAAATTTTAGAAAAACAGTCGTTGTACTGTCGGATTTTCGTAAAACTCTATTTTCATAAAGTTATTTTCAACGAACAAAATCCTTCCTTACCCGTTTTCATAATAAAAAGGGTTTAAAGTATTTTCAGATGAGGAAAAGGCTTAGCTTCATGAGAACTTCCCAGCCGGAGCAGATCTCTACTGGAAAGTCACCGTGGGATGCCGGGCAGGTCTCTAACTAGTATAGTTAGAAAGGGGCTTGTCACCATTTATTTGTAAGCTAAGAATCATAAGTAAAGGTAATGACAAAATGTATAAGTTGCAAATGTTATTAAGACACTAATAACAAGAGAATTATTGATTAAGGTTATGGAATATCAAAGGGTGGTGTCCATTAATTTACGATAGTTTCATATGAGTAGGTGTACTTATGTGTACTTATAAAAAGGATGTATAAACTTTGTGGATTCTAAATACTATCACTCCTATGCCAATTATCACTTCTTTAATGTAATAAAATAAAAAGGGTCTCGATTGGGCTCAACATGGAGAACTAGAACCATCTTTTCCAATTCTAAACACAACAATTTAGGTTTAATTATTGGTTTAATTAAGTATTATATAATTGAGAAGAATATATTGGGCAATTTAGGTTTCTTAAAGGTTTAGGATGTTATAATTGAGAAGGAAAAGGATATTGATTTACTAAAGGATATATTAAGCATTTAGATTAAATAGGAGTTGTCTAGGAATTAAAACGTCTATTGTTATATATTTTATATGTTATAAATGGGGTTACAACTTTAGAGTAGAAAAAGAAAAGATATGTTATGAGGTTCAAAGGATCAAAAACGTTTTAGGGCACTAATTTTTAGAGATAGAAATAAGTTGATTCGGATTGTTCTAGATAAGTAAATCTTATACATTACCATAATATATTTTATGTGTTTGACTTAAAAAAAAATATATTGCTTGGTCCTTTTAAACAATTAAACAAAACATTAAATTTTTCAACGTTACTTTTCATTACACTCTTTTTAAATGATTTTGTATCCTCAAATATGTCTGTAGTACATTGTTCGATTGCATTAAAAGTATCATCTTCCTACTTAAAAAGTGTGCTATGTTTTATCAAAAAGAATTCTTTCGTATTTGAAATGTAACATCCCTTACCCCGATTTCTCATAAGATCGAGATTCGAGGCAAACGGCGTTACGTTTCGAACTGAAAATTCATTTATTTGAAAATTTCTTATTAAAAGAAATGGAATCACCACTAAAAGTTTTACGATATTTAAAAACTTTAATATCATTTTCTCGTATATATAATTTTTAAAAAAATCCGACAGAGTCTCCTCTATTTTTCTGAAAACCCAAAATTTAACTTGTAAAGAAAATAATAACACTTCTATAAAATTTCTTTCTCAACTTCAATTCGGACCTCCCGTCCGATTTCAAGAATCACTTCAACACTCAACCAATTAACATAAATATTTATTCAAAATTCAAAATCCACCATCATGAGTTTTACACTATCTATTTATCAAATAATATACATGACTTACAAATTATTTTAAAACTTTAATACAAATCATACTTTACAGATGTTTAAATTTAAAAACTTATACACATACATACGCATACATGATGGTACCCATACATATATACACATGATGTAAAATGAATATTACTCAAAAATTTATGACCGGATGTGACTCGTAAAGTATCTGCAGGGGCTTCGTCTTCGTCTCGGCAACAAACTCAATTCAATTACCTACGCGTGGTAAACCCAACGCGCTAAGTATTTCTATTTAGTGGGTGTACACTTAATTTAAAAATTATAAAACCTTATTTCATTATAATATAATTTCATAAAACTTTTCAACAATATTTGAAAGTTCAGAATAATAATAAAATAAAACTTTCACCATATTTTACCTTTTTCTTAACACACAAGTCATGAAGGGCATCAAAATCATATTTCGAGTATGTCTGTACACAGTTCAAATTTTATTTTTTTTTTCAGTTTTCAATAATCATTTCATAATTCACTAATAGGTCTTAACTAATAAATATGTGTAAAAGCATAAAATTTCTTTTGATGGTTATTCTGAAATGATTTTCACCAAATCATGTTCTTTACTAGAATTTCACAATTAAATCAATTTACTAATAAATACTCATACAAAATATATATACAATTTGTTATTAGTCATATCGATTTCATTTATAACAATTTTATTATATAACTATGAAAACCCTTTATTATTGATTACACATATTAAATACATAAAAATCATTATCCATACATTTACTCATAATCTACTCATAAATTTTTATATTCACATTTACTGATTACCCAAGTTACTATTGATTTCATATATCAACTATATAAAAGTATTTCTTTCCATTTAACTCGACACGATTTTCACCATATGCACGCATTTCTCAATGTTTACTAAATACACAACCAAATCGGTTTACTCATAGTTGTACCTAGGGGTGGGCACTACCATGTTCGGATCGGTTCCTATTGGAACCGACCCGAACATGATAAATTCGCGGATCGCCACTTTTGGATCCGAACATGGTCCGATGAGGGAGAGGAACCGACCCGAACCGAACACCCAGTGTTCGGTTCGATTCGGATCGGTTTCCATGTTTGGGCCCAAATTTGGGCTTCATTTTTTCCAATCTATTCACAACAACAACACATAATGAATAATAAAACTAATTAAACCACAACAGTCAACAGCTAAGCAACAAACAAGATTCAAACGTCAAAACAACAAACACAACAAACACAAAACAACAAACAAGATTCAAACGTCAAAACAACAAACCACAACAGTCAACAGTTATTTAACATGTACCATTTTTATCAAAACAACAAACGTCAAAACTCAAAACACCAATTTGACTCAACACCTCAAAAGCCACTAAGCATGTAAAAATCAAGATTAAAGCAGCAAAATAAGAGCCTGATGAGTAATTGAGTACACTTACGAGTTGCAGGTTTTAGTGACTGGGGCTGCCAAGGATGAGCGTCGGAATAGGAATATCAAGCTGGTTACTACTCTGCATCAATGTCCAAAACAGATTGATGAGTAAAACTGTAAAAAACTTAAACTAAAATACTGAAATTGTAACAGATCTGAAATATCAAATGTATACAAGATTGATGAGTACCGAGCTGCTCACGGCCACGACTTCAGGAACCACGAGCTGGTGATGGCCTGACGGGGACTTGTGCTTCACTGCCACGGCTTCAGGAACCACGAGCTGGTGATGGCCTGACCGGGACTTGTGTTTCACGGCCACGGCTTCAGGTGATGGCGACTGTGAGAAGAGCTGACGTGAATCACGGTGACGCCGACGAGGACAACAGATTGACAGCCACGACTACGACGAGTACTCCACGGCGGCGATAGAGGCGAGAAATGAAAGATGAGAGATGAGAGGGCGCTTCACCGCGACGATGTTGACGAGGACAAGCTCGGCCACAGTCACGGCAAGAAGAAGGTGATGGCGTCGACAGCAACGGTCACGATTAGAACCTTAGAGGTGACAGACAGCGCCGACAGCAACGGTTGGAGATGACTCACAGTGATGTCGGGGCCACGGCAACGGCAACAGAGACGAGATGTGACGGCCGGCGAGCGATAGGAGGAAGAAGGGGGAAACGGTGCGGCGCGGCGATAAGAACCAGCAAACTGAGATCGGGTTGGAGTCTTTTTCAGCTAGGGTTTGAGATTTTGTGTGTGACATTATAAAGGGACATGCGAAATTACGCTTGTACCCCTGTTCACGGGTCGGTTCGGTTTTGACCCTATGGAACCGAACCGATCCGTCAAACACCATGTTTTTTATTTTGTTGACCCGAATAGCTTAATATTTAACATGGAATCCGGCCCGAACACCCACGGATCGGGTCGGATCGGGTCGTTCGGGTCGGTTCCATGTTTTGGTGCCCACCCCTAGTTGTACCTTCAAAATACATATATTTTATTATTTATCACATAAGTTCGATTTCAGAGAAATTTTACTTCAAATTCCTATTCAAACACATTACCAAGAATCACACATATCAAATGCGTAACGATCATTATATATATATATATATATTTTACAACAAATCCTAATGAAGACATTTTATTATAAATTTCACTTATCTAAATTATATACTTAACATACAGATTATTTCTTCTTAAACTTATTAACTCGATTTGTAAATATTTTATTACAAATCCCGATGAAAAACATATTATTACTCATAGCTTTTATCAATTACATAATAATCATTTTTCATATATATATATATCTAATATATTTTTCTTTAATGAATATAGCACAATTTTCATTTAATAATCTTTAATTCTCGAAATACCAGTTGCCAATTAGTATTTAACACAATTTTAAACTATCGTCAGTTTCGCTAATGATCTAGATTACCAAAAATTCTAAATGCAAAACATATAAATTAATTATATCTATTGATAAGTCACATATTTTCTCAATTAATATTTTTAACATTTTTTTTTTTAAACTTTCGTTTGAAAATTATTAATCAATCGCTTTATCACAATGACACAGATAAAATAAATAAGTCATTTCTTTCCATCTTTTCATCAACTTATAAGTAGATCAAACGAAATACATAAACGATCAATTTCTTAAAAACAAAACACATCTATCCAACATGGTTCAATATAAACACAATATGTATCAATATCAATTCTAATTACATGAACTTTTCTAAAATCCATTATATAATACATTTACACTATTATTCTTTTAACTCAATGTCCTATCATATTCCCAATTATATTTTCGCAACCAACACGTTATCGTCAAATAAAAATCAAAATACACTATACAAATTTCAACAATATTTTCATAATATATAAGCTAATCTTTTAAAATTGATAACAAATCGAAAAGTTTATAACATAATATCAATGAATAATAAAAATCTTAACATTAATATTTGTAAATTTCATTTGTCACATCTAATTTCAATATTGTCGGTTTCTTTAATCAGAGCCCTTTGTAAAATTCTGTCACGATACCATGGATTGATTACGGGTTTACTGGCATCAGCCAGATTAAACGACAACGGCCGCTCGGTGTCTATCCACCGGGTTGCATATCATAATCTGTTTTCGTTTCGGGACCGGGCACTCGGTGCCTCTCAAAGTCCGTTATACAACGTCTGATATCAATCGTAACGGTGCAGTACTGCTAATAATCACCCTATTGGCTAGCCAACTATCAATCCCCACCTACCGATGACTAGTTTTACGCGGGCCTTTTATATTTTTCAAGATTTCAAAATTTTCAATTTAAAAAAATGAAAACTTTAATCGCGTAAAACTTTTATTGCATATTTAAATCAATTCATCGAATTTCTTCTGAGCATCGCTTATGGTCATTTGAAATCACCATTTCGCCTCAGTTTTCATATCATATATTAACACAATACTTATCACATTTCTCATATTCTAATTTAATTTCAAGAAGGCGAGAATCTCAACTTTTTCATTTTCAATTCTAAATCCATTATACGTACTATCAACACATGATATAATTTACACAACAACAGAGGCGAAATGACGAAAATACCCCTAAAACGCTCTATATTTTAACTTAAGCCACAATGGGGTCTATTTTGTGAAATCATTTTCGAAATCATCTTTCATCACACAACCCATCTAATGACGTACAATTATCATATTTTTAATACCTAGAGCCATTAGATATCTGAAAAATCAAAACAAACAATTTCTAATGGGATTTCCACATAAACATCAAACTAGTAAACATAATTTTTTTTTTTATTCCAACCAGTTTGATCCTCATAAAAACCACCCAAATATTATTTAAATAACATATAAATAAAAAGAAAATGACAAATACGCCCCCAAATCCTTTTCCACTTATTATTCAGCTTAAGGGGTATTTTGTTTTTGAAATCATTTTTCAAACAATTTTTCATTCCAATAACATTCAAACAATGCACCAAATCATACAAACTCATTTAACACATAACAAAAATAATTAAATTGAGTTTCCATGAAATCACAATTTATTATCAAACTAATAAACTGAAATTTTCGAAGATGTGTACACCAACCTTTTTGGGCTTTCCACTAGCTTTCTATACATCCAATGAGAGGTTTTCAGGTCTCTCAATCCTTCCCTACGTCCTCTGAGCTTAATCCCACACTTAGGGTTCCAACATAAATAAAATTCAACAAATAAATCAAAATAACGAAATCAAAAGTTAAAACAACGTTAAAATCATGCTCATGGATGTATTATAACATCCATACCTAAAACTCAACACAAAATAATCAATTAAAATCAAAATGCCTCTTTGTAGACCCCTTCTTAAATTCCGAAAATCAACTTGAAGATACATGGGTTTTAGTGATTTTTGAAGCTTGAATGGGTAGGTGATGATTTTAATAAATTGTGAGATGTTTAATAATCAAACAAATAAAAAAAATTGAAGAATAGAAGGAGAAGAAGACGAGCAGAACTGGGTCGGCGATGAGCAGCAGAGAACTGAAAAATCTGGGCAAAAACTTATTATCGAAGGCACAAACTTCTTGTATTTACAAAAATACCCCAAACGTTTTGTTATTTACAAATTGACCCCAAAACCTTTTATTTTCTATACTTACACCCCTACTCACATACCAACATCCCATTTGACATTTTTGACACCTCACACTTCCACTAACTTATTCAAATTTATTCATAACCTTATTTTATCCACAAATACATAATTTATCTTAATGAAAAATAATAATCATAATAATAATACTAATAATTATATAATAAATCATTTATTTAACTTAAAAATTATTCGCTATAATACAATCTAATTACATTATCCTAACATTCTCATTTTGCTACTTATTTTATTTAAATTTAAAAATACTTCTTTACAGGAAAAAATGTTTTAAAAATATTAAATGTCACCAATTAACAATTAAAACATTTTACAATCACACGAATTTCATTGAATCCAAATTTATTCTCATTTAATAAATTACGTATGAAATCAACGAATAGTAATCGGATGGAAATAATTATCGGGGCGTTACATGAAAAATATGATATGTATTGTAATCGTAATTGTAGTGAAAATGTTTTGGCCCATCCGTTCAAAGTTTGTTTAATTATATTGGCGTAGGCACTGAGATTATAGGTGTCATAATTGTATCATATTGGTCCAATTGGAATATTTATTATTGTGCAACATTAATTGTATTAGCCTAGACATTGGGATTACATGTGTCGTAATTATATCGTATTGATTCAGCTAGAATATTTATTGTTACACAATGCTAATTGTATTGGCCCCACATCGGGATTATAAGTGTCATAATTGTATCGTATTGTCTAAGTCACCTGAATTGTGGATGATATTACGTGACAGGAGTTATTTTCATTTTTATTTAAATTCGTATATGGAATATTGTTCGTTATTTTTTTTATTTCAATTTTTAAAATTGAATGTTTTCTATATCGCATTGTTAAATGGTTTATTTGCTTATTTATATTCACAAATTACTTTAAATACTAAACATTTGCCTTTTCGTATTGTTAAACATTTTATTGATTTTATTATATTAACAATTATTTCATTTTATTGACTTTATTATATTCACAATTATTTCAATTACATTATGACTTTGTTTTTACTGTAAAGTTATTTTATAAAGTTTTGATTTTTCCTTCCTATTATATGATACATAACTTACTACGTTGATGGTTCACCCTTTGTCTCTACCATTTTTGTTATAGAAAATGAATTATGGACATTGAGTGTTAGAACTTGAAGTTCACCTAAAGGTAAAGCTTTAGTGATAGGAATGAAGATTTGAAATTTAGCAAGGACATATCTAATTTCGGAAATAAATTTTAGGGTTTTTCTTTTGGAGATTATATTGGGATACTTTTTGTTGGTTACTTTCAAACTTTGGAATAAGTATCTATGTGCCACGTGTCATCCATGGATTGGCTGAAAAAATAAGTGGATTAAAATTGGCCAAGTGGACCAATAAAATATAAAATGATTTATTTTTGGGCACTAGTGAGATTATTGAAAGTTTAAGGTTATTAAATGAAATTTTCTTGAGGGTCTTTTAGTAATTGAGCAATAGAATATATATATAGATATGTGATTTTGTCTTATTTGAGACATTATTTTTGCCGTGAATCAAAGAGAAAAGAGAGAGAGAATGGCGTGAGAGAGAGGGTGAGAGCTGAGAGTGTGCGCCGAGAGAGAGAGAGAAGAAGAGAAAAAAATCCGATTCAAATTTCGCCGCGGTTTCTTCACGAAAGTTGCTCCTTGTCATCTCCTCTAGCTGACCCAACAAATTTGAAGCAAATCGATCTCCTATTTGGTGAGTTATCTCAATTTTAAGCTTGATGCTTCGTATAAAACCCTTTTTTTTTTCTTTCGTTTCTTTTTTAATCGGAGCTTAAAGATGATGAGAGGGATGTGTAAGGATGATTTTGGAATGATTTGGTGGAAGATAAATGGGAGAAAAAGAGAGGGAAACTTGTGGTCAAAAATGGGTTTTTATGGGATTCGATTCTAAGACATTAGATGGATGTTTTAGAGGTTAGATAATAATCTTTTGAAGTTAGATTTTGAAAACAAAAAGTTTAGGATTGATTTCGAAGCTAAACGGACTAGTTGAAGGGCATTTTTCAAAACCTTTAGAAATGCATTCATTTAACGTCCGAAACGGTTTATTTAATCATAGTTAGGTGTTAGAACATTAGAGGATTGATTTTTGAAGTTATCGGGAGTCCGGAGTGAAAAGTGATTTTTGTTAGTAAGTAAATCCGATCGATTTTCATTCCGAGCTTCCGACGATGAAATTGAGTATACTGTGGTATTCCTTGGAAAGAATAAGTAGAATTCAGGTAGAGAAAACGGATTTCTAAAACCCTAAGTGAATAGAAGTTGAGATCCGAAAGTTTAGACATTAGCGTGTAATAATAAAGATAAATATGATTTTTATTAATTTTGAATGTTAATTGAATGAGTTAAGTGACTCTAAATGGATATTTGATATTTTAGGGTAAAAACGGAGAGTTCTGAAGGCATACGGAGGAGGATCAGATTCTATCCGAGAACGTGTAGTGAGTGAAACTACGAGTTTTTGACATTTATATTTTCTTAAAGTTTATTGTAAATGTAAAACCCAAAACCTCGTTCGTTAAAGAGCGAATTATTTTTCCGATAGATCGCGTTCGATCAGAAAAATATAATTCTCGACTCCGAAAATATTCGGAATATTTATTTTAGAATAATAAAAATAATTTCGAGAGCGTGAAGACAGATTCAAAATTTAAAAAGAATTTCGAGTGTGTGAAGCCGAGATTAAATCATAAGCATATTCACAGACGGACGGAAACGGAATTCGATTTCGGAATCAAAATGGGAGAATGCATAAAAGAAATAAATAAAATAAATTAGTGGCATGCAAAGAATAAGCAAGACATGTGGCAAGAATTCCATTTGCATGGGTGCCACATGTCAAGCAATTGATTAATATATATATATCAAATGAAAGTGAAATTTGAAACAAACAAGAATTAAAAACAAGTGTCCAAGTGGACAACAATTATATTATATAATATATATATCAATTGAAAAGCAAGACTTGAAGAAAAGCAAGGCATTTCGATCACCATTCATCATCAAAATAAAATCGAGAGTGAAAGTTTGAGAAAGAGAGAGAACCGAGAGATATAAAGAATGAGAGAGTGAGAGACGAGTGCTTGCCTTCTTCAGTCTGACCATCAATCCGAGAGAGAATATCAGCTCGTGCTTGCAGCAAGAAAAGCTTATCCAACCATGAACCAAATGAAGTCGTGAGCTGGTGAAGGGAGAGAGGAACGAGAGCACCTTCAAACTTGAGCTGCATGTGTCGTCCAAGCAAGCCAGGAGGAGAATCTGTTCATGCATGCAAGTAAGGAGGGGTGATCAGCTGCTGTCGGGCTGTGGCTGAGCTGCTGCCATGAGCTACTATCGAAAGTGAGATCCAAGCTGTCAGTGACCTGCAGCAAGAAGAAAGTGAGTTGATCGTGAAGACCTCTTGGCACCGTTTTGCCGTCACGAACGCGTGGGGATTGTTTCGAAGCGAAGAACTGCTCACACCAAGGGAACTCACAAATAAAAGCATTGATGTGGGTAGCACCTTCGCGTTATCGTTTCGAAGTTTCGAATTGAGTTCCGAAAGGTGAAGCGACGAGCGGACGAGATCCGTATCGAGAAGTGGTGATAAATCATTTGGAAGCAAGTAGTGAGTGTGGATTTTATAAAGTTTTCATACATTTTATGATATGAATGCGAATCATTTTTAGCAAGTGAATTGTTTTGATATTCGAGTAAGATTTTATAATTATCCTTATATTTCCTAAATGCATGTGTATGTTATGAATGTATATATATTCTTCAAGTAAATTAACTTAGTAAATTGAAATGATATATATGCATAGAAATATTATTTACGAAAGTTAATTGTAATGTTATAGCATATTGCCGAGATTTTACATATATATATGCCTTTGGTGTATCATAGCCCCTAGTTTACACCCGGCCGAAGTATTCCATACATGTATGGCAAGTTGGGGGGAGTTACTAACTTTGGGGGGATTGAGTCTGTCAGTCACCCTCTACACGTATGGGATAGTGTAGATCTGCCTGATGTTGGAGGGAATCACGATCCCAAAGTTGTTTCCATATCTGTGACTACACTTGGTGAGCGTTCCCCTAATCCTAGTGGCGTGTCTTCGCACCGTCATGAAGAGTAAGTTTCCCTGGGTTGCAAAATAGGCTAGTAAAGAAACAAGAAAAGTATTCAAAGAAACGTTGTTAAATATCTTTCACATTTTTGAAATGAGATTTACAGTTTTCGGCAAAGTAAAGTAAAGTAATAGTTTTTCAAACCTATTTTAGGAGGAATATTATTTTAAGCAAAAGTATAGTTTATGTTAAACTTACCCAGTCACTGAGTTATTATCACCATCGTTTTTCCTGTTTTATTAAAATCTTCTCCAAGTGCAGGTACGAGCAGTGCGGTGGAAGCATCTCCTTCGGACATACAGGAGAGCTAGAGACGCGACCACGCTGCACTAGTTTCTAGACAATTTATCATATACTGTATTTATTATCGTTTTCAGATTTCTCAAGGATTGTAAATATTGTTTTTGGATAAAGGATTTTATGTGAATATCATGCATGATGTTTTAAGACTTTAATCAAGTTGTTTTCCATATCATTGAATATTTTTAAGCATGTTATGAATGATGGTGTATATGAAAAGGGCTTGAGGCCCATTAGTTTGATGAAAGATATTGGATGAATTTATACAGGTTTTGTGAAGTCTTTTTACAGGGTGGAATTTTAGAAAAACAGCTATTGTGCTGCCGGATTTCCGTAAAAACTCTATTTTTATAAAGTTATTTTCAACGAAAAAAATTCCTACCCATTTTCAGAACTAAAAGGATTTCAAGTATTTTCAGATAAGAACGAGGCCTAGCTCTACGGGAACTTTCTAGCCAGAGCAGATCTCGATTGGAAAGCCACCGTGGGGTGCCGGGCAGGTCGCCTAACTAGTATAGTTGGAAAGGGGCTTGTCAACGTTGGTATCAGAGCCGAGATTTTAAATGCATTACATGATTTTCGAGCATTTTCATAGTATTTCTCAAACATCATACATTTTATAACTTATTATCTAGTTCAAGTGCAGTGAGTCATGTGTCACGTCGGTAATCCGCATACACGGAGAGCCGTTGATAATGCTCCACCTTCTGCTCTAGAAATAGGGAAGCAAGTAAATGATCTGTAAATGATCCTCAGCCAGGGGTTCCAGTCGAGCCACCGGCAGTAGAGCCCGAGCCGGATCCGATTGAGAGATTATTCAAGGGCTAAGGCCTCACGCACTAGGTGCCACGATAGAGAGGGCAAGGAAATTAGGTGCCAATGCTTTTGACGGAATAGGTGGCCCAGAGGTTGCAACGGAATGGTTAGACAATACTGAGAGGGTGTTGGAACAGATGGAGTGCACCAATCCCCACAAGGTGTCCATTGCTTCATTTTTGCTACGAGCGTTAGCTAGAGATTGGTGGGATTCTGTCAAGCGAAGAACAATCGATCAAGTCACATGGGAAAAGTTCAAAGAAGAGTTTAATGAGAAATTCTACCCAAGGGCATACAAGGATGCCAAGATTGAGGAGTTTTATAGTTTCATTTAGGGCAACATGTCAGTGGAAGAGTATGAGAGGAAGGTTACTGAACTGTCTCAAGTGGCACCATTTATAGTGAATGATGAGGTGAACAAGTGCCATAAGTTCGTGTAGGGCCTGAATCCGAAGATCAAGGCATATGTGGTAATCATAGAGCACAGATAGTATGAGCGGCTAGTAAAGGCAGCCTTGAGGGTAGAGAGGACTACATTGGGTGACAGAGAGTAGGTATAGAAATCGAAGCGCAGTCAGGGGTCAGGTTGGTATTCAGGTTGACAGAGAGCAGGTATAGAAATCGAAGCGCAATTAGGGGTCAGGTTGGTATTCAGGAGGCTCTAGCAAGGCGCCGAAAACTGGAAGCAAATCTAGATGGTCAGGTAGTAAGCAGAGGAGTTAGGGAGCCGCGTCTAGTCAGAGTTCAGTCAAATCTCCATCAAGACCCCAGAGTAAGGGTGATACTCAGAGCAAATTAGAGCCATGTAGGAAATGCAACAGGATGCACCGAGAAGAGTGTCATATGGGTATCACTGGATGTTATCATTATGGTAAAGAGGGACATTTTATGAAGGATTGCCCGCAGAGAATAATAGGAGCTAGTGGGTCGAGACCGTCTACTCAGGGACAGTCTAACGGAAGTCAGCCGTAGGATAAGAGAGGTCCACAGATGAGAGGACCAGGGACTACAGTTCAATTTGGAAGAGGGCTTGGTAGAGGTTTTCCACCCAGAGGACAATCAGGGAGACCCCGTACTCAAGCCAGGGTGTTTACGATAACGCAGCAAGAAACTGAAGCTACACCAGAGGTGGTGACAGGTACTGTAATAGTTTTCAATTCTGATGCTCATGTTTTAATAGACCCTAGTGCTACGCATTCTTTTGTTTCTAAAGGCTTTGCCAGACATGTTAATATGAAGTTAGAACCCTTAGAGTGTGATATGGTAGTAGCTACTCCCATCGGAGATTCCTTAATGGCAGAGAGTGTTTGCAGAGATTGCGACATTGTGCTTAAGGGTAAATCCTTTCCAGTCAGTTTGATGTTGTTGGACATATGTGATTTTAATATTATTTTGGGTATGGATTGTTAGCTACGCATCATGCCGTGGTGGATTGTTTTTAGAAGGAAGTCAAGTTCAGTTCTTTGGGAGAGCTAGATGTAGTATTCCGAGGGGAGCGCAGAATGCTTCCATCCCGTATCATATCAGTCATGATCGCCAGAAGGATGCTAAAGAAACAGTGTGCAGGTTATTTGGCTTATGTGATAGATTTGTCCGAGAGGGAAACTCAGCTGGAGAATATTCCTGTGGTTACAGAGTTTTCTGACGTGTTTCCAAAAGATCTTCCAGGTTTACCTCCAGATAGGGATATTAAATTCAAGATTAATCTGATTCCGGGAACAACACCAATTTCCAGAGCACCATACAGAATGACACCTACAAATTTGAAGGAACTAAAGGTTCAATTGGAAGAATTAGTAGACAAGGGCTTTGTCAAGTCTACTGTATCTCCTTGGGGAGCACCAGTGCTATTTGTTAAAAAGAAATATGGAAGTATGAGATTATGTATTGATTATCGGGAATTGAATAAGGTGACTATTCAGAATCAATACCCTCTACCAAGGATCGATGACCTATTTGATTAGTTACAGAGTGCAAGGGTGTTTTCTAAGATAGATCTGAGATCAGGGTATCATCAGTTGAAGATCAGAGGAGACGATGTTCCTAAGACTGCCTTCAAAATGCGTTATGGACATTATGAATTCTTGGTTATGCCTTTTGGGCTAACCAATGCTCCAGTAGCATTCATGGCAATGATGAATCGGGTGTTCCATGAATTTTTAGATAAATTCGTCATAGTGTTCATTGATGATATTTTGGTGTATTCTAGCAGTAGGAAAGAACATGCTGAGCATCTGAGACTGGTTTTGCAGACGTTAAGAGAACAGCAATTGTATGCCAAGTTCAGCAAGTGTCAGTTCTGGTTGAATGAAGTTTCATTTTTGGGCTATGTAATTTCAGCTGATGGGATTAATGTTGATCCTCAGAAGATCGAAGTAATTATGAATTGGAAACCGCCTACAACTATAATTGAAGTACGGAGTTTCTTAGGTTTGGCAAGATATTACAGAAAATTTGTTGAAGGATTTTCCAGGATTGCCATCCCATTGACGAAGCTCACCAGAAAGGAAGCGAAGTTTGAGTGGTCAGAAGTTTGTCAGAGAAGTTTTGATGAATTGAAGACAAAATTGACCTCAGCTCCAGTGCTTACTCTACCTTCCGAAAATGAAGGCTTTGTGGTATATAGTGATGCTTCGAGGCAAGGTTTGGGGTGTGTTTTGATGCAAGACGGAAAGGTGATAGCTTATGCTTCAAGACAATTAAAGAAGCACAAGCAGAATTACCCTACCCATGATCTAGAGTTGGCCGCAATGGTGTTTGCACTTAGGATCTGGAGGCATTACCTATATGGAGTTCAATGTCAGATATTTACA
Organism: Dimocarpus longan; assembly: GCA_022984855.1. Classification (NCBI taxonomy): domain Eukaryota; kingdom Viridiplantae; phylum Streptophyta; class Magnoliopsida; order Sapindales; family Sapindaceae; genus Dimocarpus; species Dimocarpus longan. The sequence goes on along the minus strand of CM041023.1, from coordinate 9,395,111 downwards.
GATCATAAGAGCCTTTAGTATTTGTTTACCCAGAAAGAGTTGAACATGAGACAGAGAAGATGGTTAGAGCTGATCAAGGATTATGATTGTACCATAGAGTACCATCTAGAGAAAGCAAATGTAGTAGCCGATGCATTGAGTAGGAGACCCTCCAGCTCGGTAGCTCATTTAAGAGTTGGGTATTTTTCATTGTTAGTAGAGATGAGATCTTTAGGAGTCAATTTGGAAGTAGTAGATTCGGGTGCATTGTTAGCTACATTTCATATTCGATCGGTACTCGTGGATAGAATCTGAGAGTTATAGATTTAGAATCCTCAGTTAAATAAAATCAGACAGGAAGTAGAGTCAGGCCAGCAGGGAGACTTCTCAGTCAAGGATGATGGTACGTTAAGGATGAGACAGAGATTGTGTGTTCCAAATGTGGTGGAAATCAAGAAAGAAATTTTAGATGAAACTCACTCCTCAGCATACGCTATGCATCCGGGAAGTATGAAAATGTATCATACCTTGAAAGAGCATTATTGGTGGAAAGGTATGAAAAAAGAGATAGTTGAATTTGTGTCAAAATGCTTGATTTGTCAGTAGGTGAAAGTCGAGCACCAGAGGCCATCAAGACTTTTTCAGCCACTCTCCATCCCGGAGTGGAAATGGGAGCGTATTACAATGGACTTTATGGTCGGATTTCCTCGGAGTCGGAATGGTTACGATAGTATCTAGGTGATAGTGGATCGACTTACGAAGTCAGCTCATTTCCTACCTATCCGAAGTATATATTCCCTAGATAGATTGGCCAAGTTATATGTTGATAAGATCGTGAGATTGCATGGGGCTCCAGTGTCGATCGTATCGGATAGAGATCCAAGATTTACATCTCGATTTTGGCCTAGTCTACAGAAGGCTTTGGGTACCTGATTACATTTTAGTACAACATTTCATTCGTAGATAGATGGACAGTCTGAGCGTACTATTCAGACTTTAGAGGACATGCTCAGGTCTTGTGTGATGGAATTTAGAGGAAGTTAGGATACTCATCTGTCGTTAATCGAGTTTGCCTATAATAACAGCTATCAGGCTAGTATCAGCATGGCACCATATGAAACACTTTATGAAAGACAGTGTAAGACGTCGGTATGTTGGGATGAGATGGGCGAGAGAAAGTTAATTGGACCCGAGCTCGTTCAGATGACTACAGATAAGATCAAGGTTATTCGGCACAATTTGAAGATAGCCTAAGATTGAGAGAAAAGTTACGTAGATAAATGTAGAAAGGATTTGGAGTTCCATGTCGGGGATAAGGTATTTCTGCAAATATCACCATGGAAAGGGATAATTCGTTTTGGGAAGTGTGGTAAGTTAAGCCCTTGGTATATCGGTCCCTATGAAGTGATTGGCAGAGTAGGTGAAGTAGCATATCGGCTTGAGCTGCAAGTGAAACTTTCCAGAATCTATAATGTATTCCATGTCTCGATGCTCCGTAAGTATATAGCAGATCCTTCGCATGTGTTGTTAGAGCAGCCAATGGAACTTAAGGGGAACATATCATATGAGGAGACCCCAGTTCAGATTCTTGATAAGAGAGAACAGGTTCTTTGCAACAAAGTCATTTCGTTGGTTAACGTGTTGTGGAGGAAACCACGTGGGAGCACGAGGAGCAGATGTGCAGTCAGTATCCTCATCTTTTTGAAACAAGTAAGTATATTTAGTTATTCGAGCTAAAAATTTTATAATTCAAGATTTTATTGAGTATGTTTGATGGATTCCAGTGTTAAAATGCATTGCGTGAGAGTTGTGTATTAGACTAGCATTGGTAACTTAGGCTTGATTGTTAAAGTGAGAATCAGTATCCAGTAAAGAAGTTGTGTAAATTTCGAGGACACAATTTTTATAAGGAGGGGTGAATTGTAAAACCCAAAACCTCGTTCGTCAGAAAGCGAACTATTTTTCCAATGGATCGCATTCGATCGGAAAAATATAATTCTCGAGTCTGAAAATATTCGGAATATTTATTTTAGAATAATAAAAATAATTTCGAGAGCGTGAAGACAGATTTGAAATTTAAAAATAATTCTGAGTGTGCGAAGCCGAGATTAAATCATAAGCACATTCACGGACAGACGAAAACGGAATTTGATTTCGAAATCAAAATGGGAGAATGCATAGAAGAAATAAATAAAATAAATTGGTGGCATGCAAGGATTAAGCAAGACATGTGGCAAGAATTCCATTTGCATAAGTGCCACATGTCAAGCAATTGATTAATATATATATATCAAATGAAAGTGAAGTTTTAAGCAAACAAGAATTAAAAACAAGTGTCCAAGTGGAGAGCAATTATATTATATAATATATATATATCAATTGAAAAGCAAGACTTGAAGCAAAGCAAGGCATTTCGGTCACCATTCATCATCAAAATAAAATCGAGAGTGAAAGTTTGAGAAAGAGAGATAACTTAGAGAGATAGAGAATGAGAGAGTGAGAGACGAGTGCTTGCCTTCTTCGATCTCACCATCAATCCGAGAGAGAATGCCAGCTCGTGCTTGTAGCAAGAGAAGCTCATCCAACCGTGAACCAAATGAAGCCGTGAGCTGGTAAAGGGAGAGAGGAACGAGAGCACCTTCAAACTTGAGCTGCATGTGTCGTCCAAGCAAGCCAGGAGGGGAATCTGTTCATGCATGCAAGTAAGGAGGGGTGATCAACTGCTGTCGGGCTGTGGCTAAGCTGCTGTCACTACCGTGAGTTGCTGCTGCTGCCGTGAGCTACCGCTGCTGCCGTGAGTTGTTGTCGCTACCGTGAGCTGCTGCAGAAAGTGAGATCCAAGTTGTCTGTGACCTGCAGCAAGAAGGAAGTGAGTTGACTGTGAAAACCTTTTGGCAACGTTTTACTATCGCGAACGCGTGGGGGCTATTTCAAAGCGAAGAATAGCTTCCACCAAGGGAACTCATGGATAAAAGCATTGATGTGGGTAGCACCTTCGCGTTATCATTTCAAAGTTTCGAATTGAGTTCCGAAAGGTGAATCGATGAGCGGACGAGATCCGTATCAAGAAGTGGTGATAAATCATTTGGAAGCAAGTAGTGAGTGTGGATTTTATAAAGTTTTTATACATTTTATGATATGAATGCAAATTATATTTAGCAAGTGAATTGTTTTGATATTCGAGTAAGATTTTATAATTATCCTTATATTTCCTAAATGCATATATATGTTATGAATGTATATATACTCTTCAAGTAAATTAAATTAGTAAATTGAAATGATATACATGCATAGAAATATTATTTGCGAAAGTAAATTGCAATGTTATAGCATATTGCCAAGATTTTACATATATATATGCCTTTGGTTTATCATAGCCCCTAGTTTACACCCGGCCGAAGTATTCCATACATGTATGGCAAGTTGGGGGGAGTTACTAACTTTGAGGGGATTGAGTCTGTCAGTCACCCTCTACACGTATGAGATAGTGTAGATCTGTCTGATGTTGGAGGGAATCGCGATCCCAAAGTTGTTTCCACATCTGCGACTACACATGGTGAGAGTTCCCCTAATCCTAGTGGCATGTCTTCGCACCGTCATGAAGGATAAGTTTCCCTGGGTTGCCAAATAGGCTAGTAAAGAAACAAGAAAAGTATTCAAAGAAAAGTTGTTAAATATCTTTCACATTTTTGAAATGATATTTACAGTTTCCAGCAAAGTAAAGTAAAGTAAGTAATAGTTTTTCTAACCTATTTTGGGAGGAATATTATTTTAAGCAAAAGTATAATTTATGTTAAACTTACCCAGTCACTGTGTTATTCTCACCATCGTTTTTCCTGTTTTATTAAAATCCTCCCCTAGTGCATGCACGAGCAACGAGGTGGAAGCATCTCATTCGAAGGTATAGGCGAGCTAGAGACGCGACCACGCTGCACTAGTTTTTAGATAAGTTATCATGTACTGTATTTATTATCGTTTTCAAATTTCTTAAGGATTGTAAGTATTGTTTTTGGATAAAGGATTTTATGTAAATATCATGCATGATGTTTTAAGACTTTAATCAAGTTGGTTTCCATATCATTGAATATTTTTAAGCATGTTGTGAATGATTGTGTATCTGAAAAGGGCTTGAGGCCTATTAGTTTGATGAAAGATATTGGATGAATTTATACAAGGTTTTGTAAAGTCTTTTTACAGGGTGAAATTTTAGAAAAACAGCCGTTGTGCTGCTGGATTTCCTTAAAAACTCTATTTTCATAAAGTTATTTTCAACGAACAAAATTCCTACCCATTTTCAGAACTAAAAGGATTTCAAGTATTTTCAGATAAGAAAGAGGCTTAACTCCACGGGAACTTTCCAACCGGAGCAGATCTCGACTGGAAAGCCACCGTATGGTGCCGGGTAGATCGTCTAGCTAGTACAGTTAGAAAGGGACCTGTCAGTAAAGTTAAAAGAATTTATTATAAATAGTTATTTTTTTATTAATTGAATTTATATTATAATTCTAGCATAAAGATTTAAATTTATTATTTATTTATATACGAATGTACTAGAATTAAAGATTTTAGGCTTACTGCCTTGAGATTCAGAATATTTTAGTGCATTAAAAAAAAGAACTTTTAATAGCCTATGGTTTACCCTAGCCCCAGTTTAGTACCCGGTCGAATACCCTATGCGTGATACGATAGATGAGAGGAAGTCAGTCATTGAGATTTGAGTCTAGTCGACTCATGTGTGAGCGAGATATGAGTGATCCGTATACACGTATGGGGTAGAGTAGTCGGTCCGCAGTGTGGGTCCGCTTTCGACGACTACACATGATAGATTCCCACTCCTAGTGGTTACATTTTATATGCTGCCACACAAGAAGTAGATATTCCCTGGATTACCATTTAGACGAGCATCAAAAAAGATTTTAAGAAAAGATTTCATAAAGTATTTTAGAAAAAAAAAAAGATTTCTTAATGAGTTACGGAAAGAATTTTCAGATTATGATTTATAAAGTATTTCAGAAAAATACTTTTAGTTATAAAATATCTTTGGGAAAAATTTAGGAATTTTAAAATAAGAAATTTAGTTTATTAAGATTATACTACTCACTGAGTATAAACTCACAATTTTCTTTAAATATTTTTCTTAAAAATTTTCCCACAGGTGTAAGAGCTAGTCGTCCAGTCGACGAGGTTCAGTCAGATGTGTAGGCGGACGTATAGGATGACACCTACTACATATATATATTTTGTTATTTTGATCATGTATATGTTGATGTACATAATTATAAATATTTTGAAAAAATAGTGGATGCATTAGTTAAAATGTTTTTTATTAACGTTTCATGAAATTCAATATTTAAATTTTATTGACTGGTTTGTGGTTGTTTGTGAGAAATGAGCCGGAGGCTCTGGAAGTTGAGAAATTGATTTCATAGAAGTGTTTTTATAAACTGTATTTGAAACTTACCGGGTGGCATAGTTTAGAAAATAGACGATATGCTGTCGAAATTTTTATTAAAAAATGAAAACTTTTTATCATTATCACCTTGTAAAAGAAGTTAAAATATCTAGGAAAATGATTTTTCGGTGCCCTGACGGGGTTCCTTCAAGTTGAGTATAGGGTTCGTGGGAATTCTTTCGGTGTGCTACGGGGTCTTTCTCGGGTCTAGAGGAGGGATTCGGGAAGGATTTCGTCATATCTACTAGAACCAGAAGTTTAATAGTACTAATTTATTTGAAACTAGAAATTCTAATTAAATTCTAATCAAATTTTGTTGACTTTCCTACTTAATGTGGGCAATTGTATATGTTAAATAAATTATAGTTGCCTAAAGCAATATAATCGACCTTTGCCTATTTTATATATAGAGTGTATCTTAGACCATAGATCTAAACACAAAAGACAACAAAATATACAAGTTTGTGTTTTATGTATAAAGCCAATGTTGAGCATATACAAATACACATAAAGCAATGTAACTCTTTCGGGTTATGAAAAATTAAATAAAGATCAAACGGATTTAATTTTGTGATGTTATGTTCTTGTTTTTTGCACAATAATGGTTCCATCAAATTCACTTTAATTAATTGGATTCTCGATGAACGGTTTGAATTTGAATTTTTGTTTTTTAATCTGAACCAGAAGTTCCAGATTGACAGGCCCCTTTTCCTTACAAAATTAGGAAGCCTGCCTAGCACCACACAGTAGCCTTCTAGTCGAGATCTACTCCAACTGAAAAGTTTCTATGAAGTTAAGTCTTTTTCTTTACTGAAAACCTTTTGAATTTTTTTTATAGGATTCTAACTGAAATCCGACAACACAACAATTGTTTTCAAGGATTTTCATCCTGCATAAACTTGTAAAAACCTATGCACTTTTAAAATTTTTCTTATCAACTCAACTTTCAGACCTCAGACCCTCTTTTCTCTTTCACAACCAACCACAATAATTTCCAAATCAAAAGTTAATTTGAAATCAATCAATTTATGCAAGAATCTAATTTACTTAAGGTTTTAAAACATAATTACGAAAGTTTATGGATAAAAACATATCATCCAAAATAATATTTACAAACGTGCATTAAGTCTAAAAAAGAAAAATGTGCAAGTACATGATATTTCAAAATCAACAGACCAATGCAGTAACATCACGTCTTCATTTCGTCTGCTCGATCGACGAAGATGTTTCAGCTTGCTTGCTTGTACCTACACTTGGGGAGGATTTTATCAACAAGAAAAAGAGTGGTGAGTCTTACAACTCAGTGAGTGGGTAAATTTATAAATCGAGATATTTTTTTTTTTATATATGTATTCTCCCAAACATCATTTTGGAAATTAGTAGTTCATTTTTTTTTTAATAAAACTATAAATGAAGCATATAAATACTTTTGCTTAAGATTTAAAAATAATTTTGCAAATCGTAAATCATTTTCGCTTTTTAAATCTCACGTTTAGTGATGTACTTTCTTTCTATAACTTGCCTTATGAGGGAACCCAAAAAACCTATCCTTCGTGACTACATGTCTATTTGTTACGGTACTAGGACTAGGGAATACTACTTGCATGATCACAGATGTAGGAACTTGGGATTACGATTCCCCCTAACATCTGGCAATACAGGAACTTGAGATTTCGATTCCCCCTAACATCCGGTAATGCAAGAACTTGGGATTTCGATTCCCTCAACATCAGGCAATACGGGAATTTAGGATTTCGATTCCCCCCCAACATCCGGTAATGTGGGAACTTGGGATTTCGATTCCCTCCAAATATCAGGCCATCCGGAAACTTGGGATTACAATTCCTCCTGAATATCAGGCCATCTTGGAACTTAGGATTACGATTCTTCTCGAATATCAGGCCATCCAAGAACTTGGGATTATGAGGCCATCCGAGAACTTGGGATTACGATTTTCTCTGAATATTATGTCATACACGCATAGGGTATCTCAGCCCGGTAATACTAGGGATTAGAGTAAACCAAAGGCATCTAAAATCCTTTCCATAACAATATGCTTAAATCTTTTTCTCTTTAACATGGCTTGTAACTTTTGTTCTCTAGTATATGATTTATAACCGAAATACTTCATTTTTAAGGTAAATACCTAAAACATTCGAAATCACTTTAGTAAGTCTCTTCTAAGCATGTATTTATTATAAACTTACTAAATTACTTTATTCTTTTTAAATAATTTCATTCGTAACAAAACTTTAAGAAACTATATATGTATCATAAAGTAATACGATAGCATTCTAAAAATTTGTTTGATAAATATTAATAAATCGCATACTAAGTAAGTATTGCAAATATAAATACTCAATTGATAAATTCATAAGAACTTTATAAAAATTCTCACTCATAACTTGCTTTCCCAAATTAATAATCCACTCATTTACGTCTTCCTTCGATCGTTGCTTCACCTACACTTTAATATAAGTACGAGTTCTGTTTAGAACTTATGCATAACATCACATATATCTTCTAATTATGCAAGGATATCGAAATGCCTTTTTTCAAGTCATATCAACTCAATTATTCACACATACATTTCCATTCAAATTTCTTAAAATTCACATATGTACATTACTTCGATTTAAGCTTAAGTTCTGTACTAAGACTAACACATCAAACATGATTTTAGACTATTCTATTCTATGATGGTTGCGAACTCAATAACTTTTACACCATCATCCTCCTTCTATATTTCTTGTTGCAATAACACTAAACATACACAATAATGTGCAAATTCTAATAAACTTCATAAAACATTACACTTTCGTAATTTTGAAAAGTTTTGCTGCAAAAATGCCTTTTTAACACATCAATGCATTTCCTTCAATTTCCATTCCAATTCTATCAACTCATAAAATCATCTCATGCATTCAAAAACAATTTCTATCACAATATACACACCTTGACCGAACCTTAACCTTTAAAAAATGTCATATTTTTGCTTCCCATTTCAATACCAAAACTCAATATTCTAACATGTCCAATTTTTTTTTTTTTTCCATGCCTACACTTATATGCACATCAATATCACATTATAATTCATAACAAACAACCAACTCAGCTATATTTATATCATTTTCCATCACTTTGGCCTTGACATATCAAGCATCCAACACTAAATTTTCTCTTCAATTTTCATACCCAAAACCACATGCAAATCCATTTACATCATCTTAAGATTACCACACCTCAATCCCAAACATTTTTTTCATCACATAATCATTTAAAACCATGAATTCAAAGATTACAAAAACAACTTGATGGGTAAATTCCTAATGCATTAATTACAATAGGTCGCGTGCAAGTATACACGGTCACAATGTAATATAATGGCAAATCAAGGTCGTTCCCATAGGGACAATTGCTAAATTTTATATATCAACTACCAAAATTGATTGAGACAATTTTATTCAAACTATCAAAACTCAATTAAAGGTGAATGACAATATAATAAAACAAGAAAAATAAATAACTAAAAAAAATAAAAATTAAATACACAATCAGATTAAATAACGGAACTAACAGCAGATTTATAGATCTAAGGCACAATTTCACCTTTTTATTTTATCAACCTATTCTCATTTTATTCTCACAAACATAATTAGTTTTATTTTGTATTTAATCGGGTAAAACTCTAAATTAATTACCAGCCTCTTTCGATCGGTCAAGTAATATTATCCAGAATAATTAATCTATTATATGTCTATATAGATTAAATTAATCTGAACTCATTAAGTTTCAATCACCCATAAATGATTACACAATCCTATAGGTATATGTCTATCTTACACAGATTATGCTATTCTATTGTCGTCGAACACATGATACCTTTGTCAAGCGCATCATAGTCACCAGATCTGTCAATTAACAGGCCTTATTTGATTGACAGCATTAAGATCCAATAGAATATAATACAATATAAAAGAAAACAATCATCTATTAATTCAAAAACTCATTGAATAGGTGATGAGATAAATCGGCTACATTGTAGCCTTAGAAAATAAAATTAGTTCGACATGAAATTGATTAACATAGCGTTTAAAATTGAATTAACAACAATCAACATTAAAACAAATAATAAAAAGATGAAATAGTCACTGTGTTGTTATCTGAGATGTCTCGTTCTCTTAAGCTTGAATAAACTGACTCTGGATTTGGAGCACACCCACTTCTGACGATGTTGAGATAGGCTTGAAACTTCACTCCTGTGCAACACCCTCTCTGTTGTCGTCCAAACGAGAGACTAGAAAGACTTCTCCAAGAAAACTCCACTCAGCCAACACTCCAAAGATCCCACCTGTTGTCGTTCCAAAAGAAAACGATCAAAGAAAAAAAAAAAAAAACCCTAAACTTTTTCTCTTCCGTCTGCCGACTTCCCTTTTCTTTCTTGATTCTCTGCCAATTGCCAATGCAAGTTTCCTTCCAAAAATCCTCCAAATTGCTCTCTGTCAATACCATGTACAGACCGTCTGAATCACTGCTTTGACTGCTTACCAAATTAAAAAAATCCTCCGTAAGACCGCTTGAATTTCCTTCAAAACTTTGATTCATTGCCTAAATTGTCTTCCACAAATTAATTGAGAAGTTCTAAGTGATTCTCCACGCGTGAAATATGCAAGGAAATTTTGCAGCCCACGTTTGGATCGCTTTACATTGACCTGCACGTGGTTTACGCGCAAAACGCGAAAAAAACACTAAACGCAGCCCATAGCCGCAGGCCACAGGCTTGCGTATGCTTCCCGCGCCTAGCTGCTGGTGTGGGCTGTTGGAAATCAGCCAGCAGCTATGGCCTGCGGGATAATTACAAAAAGCCCCCTCAAGTTTTAGAAATTACACTTTTGCCCCTAAACTTTCAAAAATTATACTTTTACCCCAAAAATTTATAAAATTTACAGTTCAGTCCCTGCATTCAATTTCTGCACAAAACACTCAAAATATCAGAACACCTCTATTTTACTCGGGTTTTCATCACAATAGTATAGGTTAAGAATATATAATCGTGCATAATTTTAGCCCGATCAAATACCCCCAAACCTAACTTTTGCTCGCCCTCGAGCAAAAACCTAACAAAACAAAAATAAAAACAACCAAAATTAAAATCATATCCATTTTCGTAGGTAAACACGATGGCATTTAGCATATGCCACAAGCCTTTAAACCTCTAAGTGTCCCTAGAGAAGGAGTTGTGTTTCCTGAGAGTTTACCAGCTACGATACCCACAAACGCAAAACAGCCAAGTTCAAACTCAACAACAAATCTTCTAGTGCTATCTTCAAGAAAAATCACTCCACTTGAGATCTTGAACCTCGACTAAAAATAAGTCACTAGTAATCTTCACACAGTCATCCGTCTTCTCCAACTCATCCCCCAGCATTCGAAATTCGATAACACCACACATACACACCATGACCTTATTTCGCCTCGACTCTACGCCTCACTGGAAATCACTCATTTTATTTTATTTCACAGAGTCCTACGGCAACACTCTCACAACATACAAGCAGTTAGGAGGTTATGCATCAAGAAAAAATTCAAATCTTTATAATGCTTGTATAATCATTTATGAATTATAAACGCTAAGCACAAAATAGGTCTCTTGAAAGAATCAGACATCTAAAATCAGTGCAACACCCATAATTCTGACTTTAAGCAATCATGATCCCTTATTAATCAGCAGGTCTTCTCAAGGGATGTAACAGGGCTAGGGATTTTGGCTCACAAAGAACTAGAATGAGGTCTACAAAATGGAGCTTGAACTCCTTCAAAGTAATATTCATTCCATCTCTTAAAATATTGCAATTAACACTGAGCTCAATTTTTCTAACTGAACAACGCCTCCTTTATTTCGTCATCAAATTTTTTTTTTTTTAATAGATTGTTGTCCTCGCTTAATAACTCCCCCAAACCTGAGTTTTTCTACACCCAACACTCTTTTCTTCCAACCATTTTTTTTTTTTTGAATAAATCCAAGCTCCAAGGGTAAGGATTATCTTTTAATTTTGGCTAGGACAAGAACAAATTGTAAGGATGAAAGAAAATAAAGGCCAATATGTGTTTGGCTTCAAATTGGTTTTAGGCGCACACATATTTTAGGTTTGGAAATTTTGGTTTCTTAGCCTTTTTTCTGGAGTTAATCACACACATGCCTGCCTCATGTCAATAAGTTCACATAACAACTCAAAACTTCAGAAATAATAAAGAATTGCAATGAATTTCTGACCTTAAAGTCCAAACAAAGCCTAAAGAGACCAACTAGTCATGAAAAAATTTTGAAGAGTGTTTAAGAGTGGAAATGAATATAATCCCTCTAAAATGAAACGATATGGCTCAAAAGTTCTCACTGGGGTAGTCTCCACTAATAGATCACATCTATGCATACATAATATCTCTACATTCTCCTACTAGGTTCAAAGTCTTTGATAACATCAAATTATGCTTACGACTTTCATGGCTCTTCCCTAGTCAAGATTACCAATCACATAGCGCAATAACTCTCCTCTCGATAGCACATGGTCAATTTATTAATCAAGTTTGAAACATGAATGTTTCCACCCCCAAACCTAGTCCAAACATTGTCCCAAATGTTTGAAAAACTAAAGTCATGAGAACGAAAATAAAATGAAATACAAATAAAACACATTTAAATATGAAAGAAAAGAAAAAAAAAAAAACAATCACAAAATAGTAGACAAACAGAAAATAAATGGTAAAAGATAAAACAAAACAAAAATATAAAAACAAATAAAAGAAAAGTAAACAATGCAAAAATAGAATGAGTTACTTGAAAACTTGGATTGCCTCTCAAGAAGCGCTAGATTTTTAGTCTTCAGCTCAACTTCCATCTGTCTTCAATTGTTCTGATCCACCAAAGTGATAGTGGATTTATGACGATCCAATTCACCACCATAATAATGCTTCAACCTTTGGCCATTAACCTTTAACGAAGTCTTCGTCTTCTCATCTTCAACTTCCACTGCTCTAAATGGATATACCGTTTTCACAATGAAAGGCCCTGACCATCTGGATTTGAGCTTGCCTGGGAATAATCCAAGCCTGGAATTAAATAACAATACCTGCTGTCCTGGTACAAAATGCTTAGCTAAGATTTTTCTGTCATGCCATTGCTTTGTCTTTTCCTTGTAGATGTGAGCATTCTCATATGAACCCAATCTTATTTCTTCGAGCTCATCCAATTGTAGAAGACGTTTATCACCAGCTTTCTTCAAATCAAAATTCAACGCCTTAATTGCCCAAAAAGCTCGATGCTCCAACTCTACTGGCAGATGACATGCTTTCCCATACACTAACCGAAATGGGGACATTCCAATTGGTGTTTTATAGGCAGTTCGATAAGCCCAAAGTGCATCATCAAGCTTGAGACTCCAATCCTTCCTTGACCTACTCACAGTCTTCTCTAGAATACCCTTAAGTTCCCTGTTTGAAATTTCCACTTGTCCACTGGCTTGAGGGTGATATGGGGTTGTTATCTTGTGAGTGACCCCATATTGCCTAAGAAGACTTTCAAATTGGCGATTACAAAAGTATGAACCTCCATCACTGATAATAGCTCGAGGTGTTCCAAATCTGGTAAAAATATTCTTCTTCAAAAACTTGGTCACAACCTTTGCATCATTTGAAAATGTAGCAACAGCTTCTACCCACTTCGACACGTAATCCACTGCCACCAAGATATACTGATTTTGAAAGGATGACGAAAAAAGTCCCATGAAGTCTATACCCCATACATCAAACAGCTCAACTTCTAAAATATTATGCAACGGCATCTCATGTCGCTTCGAAATATTTCCTGTCCGCTGGCATTGATCACATGTTTGCACAAATCTCCGTGCATCTTTAAAAATCGTCGGCCAGTAAAACCCAGCCTGCAGAACTTTTATGGCAGTCCGCTTTCCACCAAAATGACCCCTATAATTGGACGAGTGACAATGTCGTAAAATATCCTCAGTTTCTTCATATGGCACACATCGTCTCAACATCTGATCGGCACATTTCTTGAACAAATAGGGGTTATCCCATACATACCTTTTCACATCATGGAGAAATTTCTTCTTCTGCTGAAATGATAAGTCAGGGGGAAGTACATTGCACACTATGAAATTAACAAAATCTGCGTACCACGGTGCCTCTTCATTGCTACATGAGAAAAGTTGCTCATCGGGGAATGTCTCATTGATATTTGTCATATCATCCGCACTATTCCCTTCCAATCTGGACAAATGATCCGTAACTTGATTTTCTGTCCCCTTCTTATCTCTTATCTCTAAGTCGAACTCCTGTAGTAGCAGTACCCATCTGATCAGACGTGGCTTGGCATCCTTCTTGATTACAAGCTACTTAATGGCAGAGTGGTCAGTGTAGACTACAACTTTAGACCCAATCAAATACGGTCTAAACTTATCAAATGCAAATACTACGGCCAGTAATTCTTTTTCTGTTGTGGTGTAATTCATTTGGGCTTCATTCAATGTCTTACTAGCGTAGTAAACAGTGTGGAAAATCTTACCTCTTCTCTGACCAAGGACAGCTCCTACTGTAAAATCATTGGCATCACACATTAACTCAAATGGTATGTTTCAATCTGGAGCAGTGATAATCGGAGCTGTTACTAATTTCTTCTTCAAGGCTTCAAACGCTTGCAAACAATCTTCATCAAACTTAAAATGTACATCCTTCTCCAAGAGACTATATAATGGCCTTGATATCTTGGAAAAATCTTTGATGAATCTTCAGTAAAAACCTGCATGTCCAAGAAAACTCCTAACTCTCTTGACTGATAAAGGTGGTGGGAGTTTCTCAATTACTTCTATTTTCGCTCTATCCACTTCAATGCCACTTGCTGAGATTTTATGCCCTAAAACGATACCCTCCTGAACCATAAAATGGCATTTTTCCCAGTTCAACACTAGGTTAGTCTCTGCGCACCTTTTTAACACCTTAGCAAGATTCTGCAAGCACAAATCGAACGAGTCCCCAAACACCGAAAAATCATCCATGAAAACTTCCAGGAATTGCTCCACCATCTTAGAAAAAATGGACATCATACATCGTTGAAACGTTGCGGGAGCATTACATAATCCAAATGGCATTCTCCTGTAAGCAAAGGTACCATAAGGACATGTAAAGGTTGTCTTTTCTTGATCCTTTGGAGCTATGACAATTTGGTTGTACCCAGAATATCCATCCAAAAAGCAATAGAATTCATGTCCGGCTAACCTATCAAGCATTTGATCAATGAAAGGTAGCGGAAAATGATCTTTCCTCGTGGCTTGATTCAACTTTCTATAATCCATACAAACCCGCTAGTCATTGACCACTCTCGTTGGAATAAGTTCATTCTTCTCATTTGTTACCACTGTTATTCCACCTTTCTTGGGAACACATTGAACTGGACTGATCCAAGAACTGTCAGAGATGGGATAAATGATACCCGCATCTAACAGTTTAATTATCTCCTTCTTTACCACATCCTTCATAATTGGATTCAGTCGGCGTTGAGGTTGAATAGTTGGCTTGTAATTATCTTCCATTAGGATTTTGTACATACAGAAAGATGGACTAGTACCCCTTATATCAGCAATTGTCCATCCCAAAGCTAACTTATTTTCTCTCAACACCCGCAACAATTTCTCTTCTTGAACATCATTCAGTGCTGCAGAGATGATTACTGGCAAGGTGGACGTCTCCCCAAGATAAGCATATCGTAAATGTTTTGGGAGTGGCTTAAGCTCTAAAGTCGGTGGCTCTTTTATGGACGGCTTGAGTATCGACGATGCCAAAAGAGGCTGAGCATTATGCATATTTAACACCTCATACTTTGGAGCTGCTTCAAGTATTTCCAAATAATCTTGGACTTCTTCCTGATTTTCTTTACTTGAATCTAACAATGCGGCTTCCAAGGCTTCTAGTGGAGTTTCTTCATTGTGTACCTCCTGAATACAATCATGCAATACTTCCACTCTTTTGCATTCATCGATGTCACTAGGAAATTTCAAAGCTTTGAAAACATTAAAAGTGACCTCTTCATCTTGTACCCTCATTGTCAACTGGCCCTGCTGCACATCAATCACAGTCCTACCGGTGGCTAAAAAGGGTCTTCCCAGTATGATAGGAATCTCTCGGTCTTCTTCCATGTCAAGGATAATGAAATCTGCTGGGAATATAAGCTTCTCCACTCTCACCAAAACATCCTCAATTATACCTCGAGGTCTCTTCACAGATCGATCTGCAAGTTGAAGAGTAACTGATGTTGGCTTAGCTTCCCCCAAACCTAATCTCTTGTAAATGGATAAAGGCATCAAGTTGATACTTGCCCCCAGATCGCACAAGGCTCTTCCTTCAAAATTCTCTCTAATTCTGCACGGAATAGTGAAACTGCTAGGATCCTTTAATTTCGGAGGTAACTTCTGTTGTAAGATTGTGCTGCATTCTTCTGTGAGTGCCACAGTCTCAAACTCTTCCAACTTCCTTTTCTTCGATAAGATCTCCTTCATGAACTTTACATAACTAGGCATCTGTTCTAGTGCTTCTGCAAAAGGTATATTGATATGTAACTTTTTGAATACTTCTAGAAACTTCGAGAACTGCTTGTCTAGTTTTTGCTTCTGAAACCTCTGAGGAAATGGTAATGGTGGTATCTGAGACCCTTTCTTTTCTCCCATTGGCTTTGCTGGTCCCTCTTTGTCATCCTTCTGCTCTTTCTTCAGCTCCTCCTCTTCTACAGCTACCTCTTCTTCCGTTGATGGGTTAGGCACCACAGTATATTTTCTTATGTTTTGATTCAGCTCCTTGCCATTCCTCAATATGATAGCCTTACACTGCTCCTTGCCTTCCCTCCTAGGGTTTTGCTCCGTATCGCTTGGTAAGTTTCCATATGGTCTACTGCTGATAGAATTAGCAAGTTGCCCTATTTACACTTCCAAGTTTCGAATTGATGCACTCTGGTTCTGTAGTTGAGCTTGGAATTGATGTTGCTGATTCTGTAACATATTTTGTTGATTTTGCATGAGAGAATCAGTTTTCGTCATGTACTGCAACATCATTTCTTCCATTGAAGGCTTCTTGACTTGAGGTTGAACTTGTTGTGGTTGACTTTGAAAACCGGGTGGAAATGAAGGCTTCAATTGTGATGCTTGATCTTGATTTTGCTTCCACTAGAAATTTGGGTGATTTCTCCACCCAGGATTGTAAACATTTGAATATGGATCATTGCGTTGTCTGTTATAGTTGGCTACGAATTGTACCGACTCCTGATTACCCGGACAACTATCTGTTGCATGACCACCTCCACATTCTTCACAACTAACAAATGAGCTTTGGATTGCGTTAATGCCACTTGTGCCCATACCGCAAGCATCCAATCTCTTAGTCAAGGCAGAAACTTGAGCTGTTAATACTGCAATCGCGTCCAACTCATGTACACCTGCCACTGATTTTCTAGATTTCGTTCTCTCAGAAGGCCACTGATAAATATTAGCGGACATCTCTTCAATAAGCTCAAATGCATCCTCCACATTTCTTTTTAACAGAACGCCCCCTTCTAGATTTCGTTCTCTAAGAAGGCCACTGATAAATATTAGCGGACATCTCTTCAATAAGCTCAAATGCATCCTCCACATTTCTTTTTAACAGAGCGCCTCCTGCTGCAGCATCCACATTGGACCTTCCAACCTCTGATAATCCTTGATAAAAAGTCTGTATTTGCATCCATTCTGGAACTCCATGATGAGGACACTTCCTAAGCATCTCCTTAAACCTCTCCCAAGCCTCGTATAATGATTCTCCTTCCCTCTAAGTGAATGCAGCAATATCATTCCTCAATTGCGTTATTTTCACTGGAGGAAAGTACTTGGCTAGGAACTTCTGCGCCAACTCATCCCATGTAGTGATAGAAGATCGAGGCAATGAATTCAGCCAGCCTTTTGCCTTATCCTTTAATGAGAAAGGGAACAACCTCAACCGAATAGCATCGTCCATCACTCCATTGTACTTGAAGGTGTCGCAAATCTCCAAGAAATTTACGATATGCTCATTTGGATCTTCATTGAGTAAACCACAAAATTGCACTGCTGATTGAACCATTTGAATGGTTGCCAGTTTGATTTCAAAATTGTTAGCTTGAATGGCTGGTGTGCGAATGCTTTGATGAATCCCTTCCATGGTTGGTATAGAATAGTCTCTGAGCGGTTTGGAACCCTTGAGATGTGCTTGATTATCCCCCATTTTTACTTTATGTTCTGCCAAACGTCTAGCTTTTCTTATTCCACGAACTGTTCTCTCAATTTCACTATCGAATGGCAATAATTCAGCGCTTTTAGACCTTCGCATAAAACGTCGGCTAGCACCTGAAAAAAAAATTGCAAAACAAAATTGTCTGAGGTAAGATTGTTTCAACTAGTATTGATATCGATATTATAAAACAGCACGTTGTCCCCGGCAACGGCGCTAAAAACTTGATGGGTATATTCCTAATGCATTAATTACAATAGGTCGCATGCAAGTATACACGGTCACAATGTAATATAATGGCAAATCAAGGTCGTTCCCACAGGGACAATTGCTAAATTTTATATATCAACTACCAAAATTGATTGAGACAATTTTATTCAAACTATCAAAACTCAATTAAAGGTGAATGACAATATAATAAAACAAGAAAGATAAATAACTAAAAAAATAAAAATTAAATACACAATCAGATTAAATAACGGAACTAACAGCAGATTTATAGATCTAAGGCACAATTTCACCTTTTTATTTCATCAACCTATTCTCATTTTATTCTCACAAACACAATTACTTTTATTTTGTATTTAATCGGGTAAAACTCTAAATTAATTACTAGCCTCTTTCGATCGGTCAAGTAATATTATCCAGAATAATTAATCTATTATATGTCTATTTAGATTAAATTAATCTGAACTTATTAAGTTTCAATTACCCATAAATGATTACACAATCCTATAGGTATATGTCTATCCTACACAGATTATGCTATTCTATTGTCGTCGAACACATGATACCTTTGTCAAGTGCATCATAGTCACCAGATCTGTCAATTAACAGACCTTATTTGATTGACAGCATTAAGATCCAATAGAATATAATACAATATAAAAGAAAACAATCATCTATTAATTCAAAAACTCATTGAATAGGTGATGAGATAAATCGGCTACATTGTAGCCTTAGAAAGTAAAATTAGTTCGACATGAAATTGATTAACACAGCGTCTAAAATTGAATTAACAACAATCAACATTAAAACAAATAATAAAAAGATGAAATAGTCACTGTGTTGTTATCTGAGATGTCTCGTTCTCTGAAGCTTGAATAAACTGACTCTAGATAGCACACCCACTTCTGACGATGTTGAGATAGGCTTGAAACTTCACTCCTGTGCAACCCTCTCTGTTGTCGTCCAAACGAGAGACTAGAAAGACTTCTCCAAGAAAACTCCACTCAGCCGACACTCCAAAGACCCCACCTGCTGTCGTTCCAAAAGAAAACGATCAAAAAAAAAAAAAAAAATCCTAAACTTTTTCTCTGCCGTCTGCCGACTTCCCTTTTCTTTCTTGATTCTCTGCCAATTACCAATGCAAGTTTCCTTCCGAAAATCCTCCAAATTGCTCTCTGTCAATACCATGTACAGACCGTCTGAATCATTGCTTTGACTACTTACCAAATTAAAAAAATCGTCCGCAAGACCGCTTGAATTTCCTTCAAAACTTTGATCCATTGCCTAAATTGTCTTCCACAAATTAATTGAGAAGTTCTTGGTGATTCTCCACGCGTGAAATATGCAAGGAAATTTTGCAGCCCACGTTTGGATCGCTTTACATTGACCTGCACGTGGTTTACGCGCAAAACGCGAAAAAAACACTGGACGCAGCCCATAGCCGCAGGCCATAGGCCTGCGTATGCTTCCCGCGCCTAGCTGCTGGTGTGGGCTGCTGGAAATCAGCCAGCAGCTATGGCCTACGAGATAATTACAAAAAGCCCCCTCAAGTTTTAGAAATTATACTTTTGCCCCTAAACTTCTAAAAATTATACTTTTACCCCAAAAATTTATAAAATTTACAGTTCAGTCCCTGCATTCAATTTCTGCACAAAACACTCAGAAAATATCAGAACACCTCTATTTTACTCGGGTTTTCATCACAATAGTATAGGTTAAGAATATATAATCGTGCATAATTTTAGCCCGATCACAACTTAAGGAGACCTCAAAGTTTATCCTTCAAACTAACCTCAAATAGATAGATTTCCCTTTTAGGTTGATATAACCTTCATGCATGAGTGAAGAGGCTTCAAAAATGGCCTCCAAACCTCACAAAATACAAGCTGTCATGACTTTTTCCTCTTGGCAGAACTGTTCTCCTTCATTAGCCGAATTGATTCTCCTTCTTGTTTGTTTTTCTTGACCGAGTGTGAGTGGTCCTTGTGTTGAGATTGCTAAAACATAGCTTCCAAAATCACTCAAATAATAGTTGTCTCTGTCTCATCCTCACGACAGAACATCTCTTGGTAGAACACTCTTGATTTCTCTCTTTAATGTCGAACTTCTCTCTCTTTTCTTTTTATTTCTTGTTTTGACCGAGAGTGAGTGCTCTCTCCACTCATCTTTTTCTTTGATTTTAAATTCTTATCTCATTATATATACAAACCTCTTATTGTCGTACACTTGCCATTAAGCTTTATAAATCACCAACAACTTGTCACCATCTCATTTCTCATGTGGACACATGTCTCTCATGCAACCTTTCATCCTCTTAATTCTTGACACGTGTAATTCCACTTCCATGCACTCATTCGCTTTTCAATTTCTGTATTCAAAATCATTTTGGGTGCATCTGAAAATCTTATTAGAACCTAATTTCGCATTCGAGAATTTTATTAAAATTCAATTATCTATCCGGATCCAACAAATTTAAATTATTTGGTTGTCTTGCAAATAAAATCATCTCCGGTCTTATCTGAAATTTCTACCAAAATTAATTACACGTTCGGGTACTTAAATTTTATTTCTCTATGGAAATTGCATACGGTACTAAAATCGAAGAGTACTTTCATCGTATAAACTTCAGATCACTTAAAATCTCTTCAAATGGACTTATCTTTTATCCATCTCAGTTTTGTTTGACACTAACATTAATTTCAAAACTTTTGATTGATGCGGCCCGCTTTTCGAAAATCACTATTCACACAGATACTTTCCATTCGAAAATATTATTCACTTGAAAATACTATTCATCAAAATAATCACTTTTAACAAGTTTCAGGGTCCATCTCCCAAAAATCACTATTCATCCATAATACTATTCATTCGAAATTCACTATTCTAGAAATTTTGGGTTTTACACAGATTCTCAATAAATTTATTCCCAATTTTATTTGGATTTTAAAACTTGAAGTTTCATATCCTTACTTCAGTTTTAGGTTATAATTTATTTAAATTTTGGAACTAGAAGTTTCAAAATTACGAATTAAAAAAATTGAGAAAAATTCAATCAATTTGTATTTGACAAAAAAATAACATATCTTAAACCTAAGTATGTAGATTTGAAAACATGTCTCCTCATTGAAAGTGAGCAGAGACTTGAAGATCTTTTATACTAACTCTTGTTCATGATTTTAGGATATATAGATAATGAAATTTAGGTTCGTAACTACATTAAAGTATTATATTTTTTGTTTATGAATTTAATGCTTCGAGGTTTGTATTTTCATACTTATGTATATAATATGGATTACTTAATTGGGTATATATATATAATGATCTCATGCCTCATGTTATATGGTTAAAATCTGTTGGTGTTATGATTAAGTTATTACCTTTCCAATGACGATGAGGGGACCCGACTAGGATTTTCCTTTTAGGGACCGGAGTGGAACACTCCCGGCATTCCAATGGAAGTTCTTACAGTCTTCATACTGATGACTAATTCTAAAGGACTTCGTAAAGTAAAGCCGTGATGCATTTCCATTTTGTAATTACTTAGAAATCATAGTTATTTATTTATTTATTTTTAATAAAAATTTCGATAGCACAATGACTATTTTTCAAACATTTTCAAATCTTTTCAAACCACCTGTAAACAATTTATAACACTTTAATATTTTATACATTCTTCTCCACTTCTAATATGGACCTCAGATTCATCTCAAAATCAAAGTTTAAACACAATTTAAAATATTTCAATCAAAAATCATTTCAAATCTTAAAACACATTATCATGCATAAATTCTCAAGTGTCTCCATAAAATTGATAATATTTACGTTATGTATGTCTATTAAACATCAAAATATTTACATTAATTTCATAGTAGCAATCATCGGAAAGGGGCCTACCTAACTTTTCTTCGAAGATCGCCTATTCTGAGCACTTGTCTCTACACGTAAAGGGGTTTTTGTTCATAAAATAAATAAGAAATAATGAGCTAAAGGAACTCAGTGAGTGTTATGCATTTCTGTTTAAACTTTTCTTTCAAAACTATCTTTCTAAAATCATTTGGAAATCTAACTTTCTTAAAAATCTATCCAAATCACAACTTTTGCAGTTTTGCATAGACATTTATATAAATCTAATTGAAAACATAAATACATGCATCATTAAAATTCATTTCCATAGCATGCTTCCTTCAAAATCCATTCGTAACATAATCATAGGTATGTAAGGAAATAACATCGTTCATAAAACATATAATCAATGGAACCCAAGGAAATCATAATTCATCTCCCGGTCCTAGAACACCGATGGTGAGGATGGTCAATCTCAGTCATAAGCCACTATACTGTGGAATGTTACCTCGCTTTGGATAGGGCATTAGTCATAGTAGTACCTTAAAAACGAGTAAAGGGTGACACGACAAACTCGATCCCCCATAGTTAGCGGACTTACCCCCCACTGACATGCCATATGCACAATAAGGTACTTCGACCGCATTTCAATCATATCTCAGTCATATCATGGGGATTAGGATAACAATCGTTCTTGAAAAATTTCTTTAACTATACTTAAAAAATTTAATTCGTATGCTAAAAGAAATCAATCATAAATGCATATTTCTTTAATTTGATGCTAAAAACGTAAAATCATATTTCATCAATAATTTAATGTGATAAACATTCCTTTAGATGCATATGTAAAAGCGTTTATAAAATAACATATTAATATAGGTTCATTTTAATATCGAAATGTTTAAACATTCATAAAGCACTTTTAAAGCATACTAAAGAGAATAAAAATGCTTTTAACATTTATAAAATACTTTACACTCATTGTTTTCCCAACTCTCGAAAACTCGTGATTAAAACTCCTTCACCTCCGAGTTACCTACATATTTTCACGTTCGATTCTTAGGCAATGTCACAACCAAATTCATTCACATAAACACTTCAATTGACATGCATTAATATACACAAGTGTCTAACTACTCAAGAATTTCATACCACCCTTTTCCAATTGTATCTACCTCAATTATTCATATATAATTTCCATTTGAAATTCTTAATAACTAAGCATGTAAAATACATCAACTAAAGTTTAAATTTTATATCAATACATTAAACACATTTTTGGACTACTTAATCCTATATTGCCCAAACATACATCCATTCTTACATCATCGATCTCATTTTATTTTTCTCATCGTACATACACTTAAATGTATAGGAGTATAAATTCATGTCAAATCCATAAAACATCACATTTTTGCAAGTAAGCAAAGTTTGGTCGTAAAATAGCCATTTGACATTCCAATGAATTTCTTTCAATTTCCATGCTATTTTCATCATCAACACAACCCATAAAATTATCCAAAGCATCCAAAAACAATTATTCATCACTTTAATGCATTCATGGCAGCTTAGTATACCAGATTTTTCTTCTAATTTCAACACCAAAACCCAACATTTCAATACATTTTCAAGCATGAAAATCACTCAAAAAAATCAAAATCAATTTGAACCATTCAATTACACCCTTGGCTGAGAATCACATCATTTTGCATTCAAACTTTTACACTTGGTTCTACATCAAAATATCACCAAAACATCACGGCAAAACTACTAGTATCCAAACTAACATCAACTCACATTTAAATCAAAAATCATTTCCATTGGTATACTTACCAATTGTTCTTGAACCTCTAGCCTTGATTTTTCACAACTTTGAGGACTCCGAATTCTAAATCCATGCATAAAAATCCCAAACCATCCATTAGAAACTATAAACCTTAATATTTGAACAAATTAGTCATGGAAACTAAAACCTTACCTCTTGAAATCAACTTGTACTGGATGGATCTTGCTCCTAAGCTTGTATACACCTCTTGCATGTGATCAAAATACTAAAAAATGACCTCCAATCCACAATGCACGGCTGCTATCCTCCTTGGTTCATCTTGGTAAAATACTTCTCTTCTTGTGACCGAACACCACTTCACTCTCTTATTTTTGCTTTTGACCGAAATGCCTTCTTTATTGGTTTCTTTATGTTTGACTAAATACTCACACTCTCTCTTGCTCATTCACCTCTCGGCCAAGACTCCCTTTAGTTTCTCTCTTTGTTTCTCTTGACTGAATGAGATGTTTGTCTCTCCTTTCTTCCATTTTATGTGTTTATTTCACTTATATATATATCCCTCACATATGACTTACAATTGGCAACAATCCTTCTTTACATACAACACATGTTAACCATTTCACTTTTCTTGTGACACATGTCTCACATGCAATTATCTCATGCTTTCATTTCACACTTTTCGATTTTCTATTTTTGTATTCGAAATCATTTTCGATTCATTTAGAAATTCTATTATAACTCAATTCCACATCAAAAAATTCTACTAAAATTTAATTTACACATCTGAACTATCCAAGAATTCTATTGGAACTCAATTTACATATCCGGACTATCCAGAAATTCTATCAATCATTTTCATTCTACCCAAAAATTATACTGGAATTCAATTTCACATTTGAAACCATCTCCGGTCTACTTCAGAATTTTATTGTTCGTCTCCGGACTATCTGGAAATTATATTAATTACTTCCGGACCGCCTAGGAATCATACTAAAAATTCAATTTTCACACCTGAGCACTTTAAACCATTTTATTATTTCATAAATAAGAGTTTACAATATTCTGTATAAGGATCGAAAAGGTATGTTACAAATGACATAAGTTTGATAGTGGCATGAATTGTTAGATATGAAAACTAGGTAGTGATGACTGTAAGGGTTTCTTGATAGTAATTTTTTTTGGAATCTTTTATAATATATCATAAAATTAAGATATGATTATAATTTAGTCAAAACCTGAAGTTTTAAAACTAATTATAGTGGTTGATGTGATTTGGGAAAGAATTCATTCTCAATTCTATCAAAACATGAAGTTTTGAGTTTTTTTTTTTTTTTTGAAATAACCCAAAGTTTTGAGTTAATATCTTATTGAACATGTATATATGATATACAATCACATTATAAGTTGAAGCTTTGGGTTTATGAGAAGAAAAGGTAAATATTTTTATTCTTCTTATATTAAATTATATAGTTATTATTATTTCTCATAAAATTTTTGGTTAGGGAAGGATATGTTATTTTCATTTTTCTTCTTTCCTTAGAGTAAGATACGAAAATAAGGTACATGACATGTGTTTTCTTATAGTTTAATTGATTATTAAATATTCATTACAATTCGTTGTAATTGTATTTTGAGAAATTGTTCATTAATTCATTGTAATTATGATTTATATATCTTGTTAAATAGATTATGTAACACCTTGAAATTTATTTTCATATGATTATATTAGTTAATTAAAGATTTGAATGCAAAATGTTGGATTAAATTGGAACTTCGTGCATTTAGTGTAATATACATTTTTAATTATTTAGGAAATTTAATAATTTTTGGAGACATTTTTCCTAGTAAGAAATTTAATTAGAATTTAAATGAAAGAAGTTGAACGATGGAAAAATGCTATTGGATAAGAAAAAGAATGCAATTAGAATGCATCACATGGGATTTATCTTTGGACCAATAAGAGGTTGCCAAACTAAAAGTAAAGGCGATGTAAATTAGTTGAAATTTTGAATGAAAATGATGTTAAGAAAATTAGTGGAATGGTGAGGTGGATTTTTAACCAATCATATGATAGCATTTGTGATTAAGGATAAGATAGTAATAAATGAGATAGCTGGGGGTAAATAAGTTAATTGAAGGTGACTAGCATATGAAGTGAAATTCATGCTTGCAAATCATTTCCATCTTCTTTCTCTTCTTGCCGTCCAATCCCTCTCTCAATTCTCTCAAATTTTCTTCAATTTTTAGCTACCAATTCACTCCTAAATCTTGTTTTTTTCCATCATCTAGGTGATCAAGTCCCTAAATTCATCAAAACCCATCAAGATTCAAAAGTGGATTTTTACTAGTAAAGTGCAAATCCAAGGTATGTGATGTGAGTTTTAGTTTGACAGTTAGAATAAGGTTAATAAGCATATAGATGCACTCATAAACATGTCTATCTAGCCATGTTTGCATTTAAGTTAGTAGTTTTTCTTTTTAAGGTTAATAAATGCATTCTTGGAAACCCTAGGTGAGGGTCTCTCTCAAGGAAATCAAGAGAAGGATAAGGAGAAGTTGTAAGCTCTCCTTGGAGGTGAAAGGAAGCTAGAGATCAAGCCCAGGTTGGTGTATACTTTAAAATTTAAATTTTATTAGTAAGGGTTTAATGTGTGAAAATTTTTGAAACTCTATAAGTTTGATCCAATCCATTTAGTACTTATGTTTGGATGATGATGATATGTTATTTGGAGGTATTGAATGATGAAAAATTGAAAAATTTTGAAAAAAGGGTTGGTTTGCCGAATGGGGTGTATAAAGTAAGCATGAATTCCTTTAATGATTTTTATGTGTTTGACTTGAATTAGATGTTATTTGGATGTGTTTTGAATGATGTATGGATTAGAAAATTGAAAACAAAATTTTGAAAAATAAGGGTCCTAGGCCGAATCATGCTAGAAGAATATCAAGGGGTATTTTTGTCATTTCATACCCATTTATGTGATGATTAAATGATGTTTGAATAAACTATGTAATGAATTAGCGATTTGAAAAGAAAAGTTTGCAAATTTCACCCTTAGCTGAATGTATACCACAGAATAATAAGAATGGTTTTGTTAAATTTTGATACTAAAACTAGTCGTCAAATGGTCATTTGAAATGGCCAAAAGTGATGCTTCCAAAAATTTCGAAAAGTGGTTACCAAAATATGATTAAACATTTATGCGATAAAATTCGTGTTTGAATTGAAAATTTTGTAATATTGGAAAATGTTAAGGGCCAAAGTAAACCTCTACATCGATAGATAGGGTTTGGTAATTGGTATACAATAGGGTGATTATTAGTAGTATTGTATCATTATGAATGCATATTGATTTTGATTTATGGACCTTAATAGGCACCGAGTGTCCGGTCTCTAAATTGAAAACTTATGTGAAATGTGATCCGGAGGGTAGACACTGAGTGTCCAATGCCGCGAAAACTCGTTTTTGATCCAAGGTTTAGTGTTAGAGTTTACAAAGGGCTCCGTGAATGATTAGGGGCAATTACATAATTATGTATGAAAAATGACTTCGGAAAGTGAAATGTATAATTTTTAGCTTATTTGATCCATTATGACTTTAATTGTGAGAGTGTGATGATTGTAAATTCTTTTATGTTATATTGTTATAGTTTCGAAAACCATGATGTTTTCAATTTTTGTGTGTACATCCGCTAAGTAGAAATACTTAGAGTGTTGGATTTACTATATGCAGGTTGTTGATTTGGCATTGTAGATAAAGACTGAAGAAAATATATCTGCACTTCTTTCGCGAGTCACATCCATCCATATTTTTGGGTAATCATCCTCCTTGGTATTACATATGTACATGTCAAAATGCGTGAGCATGAAATCATGTATTTTTAGAAAGTGTAAACTTTTGTGAAGGACAAATTGTATAAATGATGTAAGGATTGTAATATAATGTAGTTTTGGAAATTCAATAGTTTTTTTTTTTTTTTGATTTTGTATTAAATTTCATGGATGTGGATTTTCTTAAAAGAATTGATTATTATATATGTTTGTGTGAAGAAGTGATTTTGAAACGGATGGGAGGTCCAAACGGAAGTTGAGAAAGAATTATTTTAGAAGTGTTGTTTTTCCTTGCAGGTTTTAAATTTTGGATTTTTAGAAAAACAGACGAAATCCTGTCGAATTTTATAAAGCTAAATAAATAAATTTAGTAAGTAACGTAGTATTTTTCATCTAGAGTTCATTCCAATGGTAGTCGAGGGAAGAGTGTTACAGATTAATTTATATTTTTAAAGAAATATATGTATTTGATCATTAAATAAATGAAGTCAGATGATTAAAACAATTTGTATTTCATTTTTGTTCTTGAAGTAGTAATGTTAATGATTACGAGGTGAAAAATCATTTATCTCGCATGACTAAATTAATTAATGTCATTAATTGTACTGAATGTTAAATAATCTAATAGTCATGACTATGATTATGGTCAATAAAACCTCGCTGATTATAATAAATTTTAACTACCTAAAATGGAATTCATATCAAAACAAAAAAGCAAAATATTTACTATTGGTGGAATATGAAATTATAACAATTGCGTAACTAAAGTATACATAAATATTATATTAATCTTTACCAATATATAAAGGCTCTAGAAGAGCAAACTTATATATTACAAAGTGAAAAATAATAATGTTGTATATGTGAAATTTTGTTACTTTAATAGATCCTGAAGGAATCTATTTAGATATATATTAAAAACATATATATTTTATTTGTATTATTTACACTATCATATATCGAAAATATATTTTACGATCGAAACTATCATATGATCATAAGTACAATATGATAAAAAATTGTGATAAATCAAAATTTTTTTCATCCAATAATACAAAGAAAATGATCTATCAAATTATTGAAAGTAATATAAATATACATTATAGAACTTGAAGATTCTTACCTAGTAAATGTCTTTGATGGACAATAATTGATATTAAAATTTGTGTAACATATCCTTCCGAATTCGTGTAATGTACATATACTATTAATTATGTCCTTGTTTATAGAATAATAAAATTTTTCGATAAATAGTATTTTTTATGAATAGTATTTTCATGTGAATAATAATTTTCGAAAAATGGACCTCGCAAATTAAAAGGTCCAAAATTAGTATTAGTGTTAAAAGAATCTAAAACTAATAAAAAATGAGTTTATTCGAATAGATTATAAGTGATCCAAAGTTTATTGGATAAAAATACCCTTTCGATTTTAATACCGTACATATATCGTATATTATTTATGGAGTAATGAAATAATTTAAAGTGTTCGGGTGTACAATAGAATTTTAATAGAATTTTCGGATATATTAATTGAATTATAGTATAATTTCCAGATGGACTAGAAATGATTTTGAATATGAGAAGTGCTTTTTAGGAAATTGGAAAGCATGAAAGTGATGCTTAAAAAATGGGACACTTGGTATGAAAAGAGAGAATGCATAAAAAACAAGTGTCAACAAGAAGCTTTGCATGGTTTACAAGTGGCAAAGAAATATAAAGAATATATAAAGTTGAAATTAAAAAGCAAATGAAACAAAAGAGAAACAATGACAAGTACATGATCAAAAGGGGTGTTCTTGGCCGAGAGAGAGAGATACCGACAGAGCTTACTGCACATGAAAAATGGAAGCTATTGAATTTAGCACATGCAAGTGGTGTACACAAGATTAGGAGCAAGACCCATTTATTTCTAGTTGATTTCAAGAGGTAATTGACGGGACCCTTCCCGAATCTCTATTCTGGATCTGTGAAGTATCCCGTAGCACTTCGACAGAACTCCAACGAGCCCTAACTTTGACTCGAAGAAACTCCATCGGAGCACCGTGACTTACTTAAAACTGACTTACTAAATTTCTAATAAAAATCCGACAGCATATCATCCGTATATTCGACAATGCCACCCTGCAGATTTAAAAGCAATTTAAAAAATATACTTCTATAGCACACAAATCTCAACTCCCAAGGGCCTCCGGCCCTTACTCAAATCAACTCCAACACATAATAATTATATTTGCAAAAATTAATGGAGAATTAGGATTTTATTTTCAAAAACACTTTCGTAAAACGTGCCTCCAATATCTGGGATTTATATTTACAAATATTTATACTATAATTTACATACAACACATGCATGTGACAAAAGATGAGCTATACAATGGAATGTAGTCGTCCGTCAGTCAACCCGCGCGTCGGTCTGAGCCTCGTCAGCTGGACGACTCGCTCCTGCACCTGAGAGACAATTTTAGGAAGTACATAGCACACAAACGGTGAGTATAACTCAGTGAGATAAATAAATAACAGATTTATAAACTAAAGTATTTTTCTAAAATACTTCTTTTATTCATTTCAATTAAAACTATTTCTGAAATTCATTTTGAATTTCTTTCTAAAATTTTATCATTTCTCACTTTGATGGTAATCCAGGGAAACTACTCCTGTCGTGGCCGCATAAATCTCTAGCTAAACCACTAGGAATTAGGGAATCTACCCTGTGTAGTTACCGATGTGCGACTCTGGGCACGCGTTACCCCTACACAATCGGTTTAAACTACACTACCCTATATGTGCAGAGGGTCGCTCAACTGACTCTTTTTCTCTCAGTTAGTAACTTTCTCACATCTACCATACACGCATAGGACATTCTATTGGGTACTCAACTGGGACTAGGGTAAACCATCGTCGTAAGAAAATAGTTTTTCTCAATATGCTCAAATAATCTAGTTTTTAAGGCAAAAAGCCTAAAAACTTTAAAGTCTCATAATTTCTTTACATAAATATATATTTACTTTAACAATTCATATAATAGGATCCAACTATATTAAAATCTATAAATCAATTACATAATAAAGTAAATGCATATAACATTAAAATAAGCTTTAAATAACTAAGCTTGGAGAAAAGTAGATTTCTACTCACGATGCGTTTCCCAATCGGTAACTTTCAACTCGAGGAACTCTCTTCACCCCTTACACGTCTCGATGTCCGTTAGAGAAACTTCCAATTCACCTAACGTTTAAATCACCAACTTATTTACTACTTCATTCCAATATAAACTCTAATAGAATTCTTTAAAACTAATTAAGCCATAACTCAACCCATTTCTAGCCCTTATTTTATACCATTCATTTCCATAAAGTTTTCATGCTCAAACACATTTAATTACACACTTGGAATCACCAAAACACAATAAAATATAAATGGGACAGCTTGTACGTAATACGTCCGCGTGATTACCTTTGAGTATTAAATGCGTTCCATACAATGAAATTTATTATCTAAGACTTAATCACACTCAAATACACATGTAAGCACATACTTAGGACCTTAAAATCAACTTAAAATAATATAAATGCAACCACATATGCAGCTGTCATTTACTTTTGTCGAAAAGTACACGCACAACGTTTTTCTTGATTTTCCTTCGGTTCCAACTCGGAATTACATTCCATCATGCACGTATATACTTAATAATTAATTAATTTTTCATTTAACCAACCAAAATACAACCCTTACACATATACACACATACTGCCGAAACAGAACACACCCATTCTTTCCATATCACCAAACTCACGGCACACACACACTTCACATAAACTCTACACAAATCATTCAATCCACTTCAGCTTTTCATGAGGCAAAATCAATTAAACCCAACATACTTACTTGAGTTTGATACCAGCAACTGTTCTGAGAGTCTCACAACATCCATAACCATCCATTTCAGCTTGCTCAACTGGAACTACACCCAACATCAGTAAAGACTCGAAATGGACAGCTTTAAACTCATGAAAACAACTCACAAACTCAGGTTAGTTCTCTTACCTACTGCTCATCATCTTCTTCACGCCTACCCTTGCAGGTGATATCCATCAGATGGCTTCACATGGCTGCTTTCATCTCAGCCATAGCTTGCTTCAGTTGACCCGAATCTGTCCCTTTTTTCACGGCCAGCCGGACGCCTTCACCAGCCCGTCGCGACTTCAGCTCATCTTCATGTTCTGGTCGGCTCCTTCACGCCCAGATCTGGTTTTCTTGCACTGAAATCAGTTGCTACACAGCTTCTTCAGCCTTCATCTGACCGAGATAACACCCCTTGATGACTGGTCTTCTCGCTTCTTCACTTGGCTGTCGAGAGAGATGAGATTGCCGAGTGAGGAGGTTTCGGTTCTGCTGTCTCCTCTGTTTTACGGGTCTGATTTTTGTGCATTTCCTGTTCCAGATCTGAGCTAAGATAATATCTAATTAATCTCTTAACAAATTTCCCAAACAGCCCTCATCTTTTCTCAATTATGCCAGTTTAACTTTCCACCAAAGTTTTTCATGTTTACCCCTCTTTTATTAACATTTTTGTTATTCTCTCTTACTCTTTTCCAAACATATCCCTACTCATTTTTTTAACTTATAATTAACATTCCCTAATAACCTCTTTTAATCCTTCGAAACTTATATTACTCATTTAATTTTATTTCATAAAAATAAATACGTTAACTCCGTCAATTTCTGTAACAATTGTAATATCGATAATATTAACCATTATTCCTCTCAATAACATATCTTAAATATTCCACACTTATCAATCAATCAAATTAACCTCATAAACATTTTATTAGACCTATAATTATTCACTTGTATCATATATAAGAAATATCTCACAACGGTGGAGTATTTAAAATATACGATTGTATTTAACATATTTATCTATATATATATATTCCTAAGCATGAAGGACTCGGTCTTAACAGTAAGATTTAAGTTTCCATGAACTAGTTTGTGAGTTTTGTTGGATTTATGGTTTCTAATAGAGTATTTGAAATTTTTATGCATGGATTTAGAGTTTGGAGGCCTCAAAGTTGTGGAAAAATAAGGTTAGAAATTCAAGAGCCATTGGTAAACATACTACTAGAAACGGTTGATTTAAGTTTAAATTGATGTTGATTTGAATACAAATAGCTTTGCCATGATATTTGAGGTGATTTAAGTGTAAATTCAAGTGTAAAGTCTTGAAAAAAATGTTGGAAATGTGTTTGCATATGATTTGGCCAAAGAAGGAATTCTATGGTCCAATTTGAGTTCAAGTTATTTAAGTCAATTTAATTCATGTTAATGAGTTAAAATATTGAGATTTAGTGTTGAAATTAGAAACAAAAGCATGGCATATTATCATGATATGTTTCGGCCATAAGTACTAGAAAATGATGGACAATTGTTTTTGGATGCTTTAGACGATTTTATGAGTTATATTGATGATGAATTTAACGTGAAAATTGAAAGGAATTTATTGGAATGTCAAATGGTATGTCACAGCCAAACTTAATTAGTTTTATCGCTCAAGTGTGAATTTTATGAATTTGACTTGATATGGCACCATTTTACGTGTGTTTGAGTGTGAATATAATGAGAAAATTTAATAAGATTGATGGTGTAAAAATATGGTTAAGGTTCGGCCAACATAGGGTGAGAATGATTCAAAAATGTCGTTTAATGCATTAGTGTGAATTTAGACTTCATTCGACGTTTTTTACATGCTTTGATAATTAGAATTTCGAATGGAAAGTAAATACGAATAATTGGTGTTGGTGTGACTTGAAAATGGTGTTTCGATATTTTTGTATAGTTAGGCATTGTATGTATTAATACATTTCGAATGGAAGTGTATATGCGAATAAATATGGTTGCGACGTTGCCTAAAAAAATAGATTATGAAAATTTGTAGGTTACTTAGAGGCGAGGAAACTTTTTAGTTGATTTTTGAGCTTTATAGCTAATTAGGGATAAGGTGAGCGTCCTATCAAAATACTTTGAAATGTTTATATTTCTATTCATAGTGATTTATATGTTGAATTTAAATTCATGCTGTGAATGATTGGATGTTAATTTTTATAATGAATGAGTTTTTAGTATGAGAACCTTTTTCATAGATATTGGAAATTTTGTGTGAAATATGGATTGTATGATGAAAAGTAACATGTATTGTAAGCCTATGGTATACCTTATAAGGATCTGCGATATTACTGGTTGAGGTTGAGTATCCTAAGCGTGCATTAGCAGTGTTTATCGGGGGTGTCGTCACTAACAATGAGAGGAAATGTGTCAGTCAGTTCAGTCCAGTATGTCGCCCATGCACATATAGGGTATATTATTAATTAACTTCTATCTGAGCGATGATAAATTCCACTACGTAATTATCGGATAGATGTCTTGAGTGATGGTAAATGTCGCTCTTTGTGATGGTAAATTTTGCTAGTAGATACCTGATAGATGGCCTAAGCGATGGTAAATGCCGCTCCGAGTGATGGTAAATTTTGCTCTGCCATATACCTTAGATACCTTGTGGAATAAACTGTCAGTGGTTAGCTTATTTTACTCAAGTCTTTTTGAAAGCTTTACTGCCACCACTATTTATGATTTATAGCAGAAAAATGAAATCATGCAAATGCCATTTTATATATATTTCAGTATTTGAAAAGCATTTTAGAATAATTTTTCGAAATCAGAAAGTTTGCTTTTCAATATGTTACTGAACTTCAATTTTATGATGCATGGCTTATATTGGTCATAAATGTTTATTCATGCATTTAATTTAGATATGGTTCTCGAAAAATTAATTTTAATTCTACGGCATGAAAACAATTAAAAAATATTTTTAAAGTTTTTAGGGAGGATATTTTCAAAAGTAGTTTGAATGGAAATATATGATACTCACTGAGTTTGTTTAGCTCACCCTTAGTTTTATGTTTATAAGCAAAACCTCATAGGGGTAGGTGTAGGTGCAGGTACAGGTGTTTCGATAGCGAGGACTCTAACCCCAGAGTAGTTGAATGATGTCATGTGCTGTTATGTGCTATGCTTATGTTTATACATAGTTGTTATAAATTCTTTTTGAAAATATGTATGATAACACTTGTATGAAATTCGGATGAAATTGTTGGAAAATGTGCAAATGTATTTATTCATGACAAGTAAATGTTTTGAATGATATGTTGCATTTTAGTTGTTTTCATAATAACATTAAAAGTTTGAGTTGTATTTTAATATGAAAGTATGTTTGTGGTTGAATTTTGAAAAGAGAGCCTGAGGCTCAAAAGTTGAGATTGTGTTGTTTTGGAAGTGTACAAGTTTTTGGTTAAGTTTTTAAAAGATTGAATTTTTAGCAAAACAGCCGTTATACTGTCAAAATTTTTTATAAACCCTGTTTTATAAATGTACTTTTAAAAAGAAAAAGTTTCCACCCATTTCAACTAGAAAAGAAGTTTATAAAGCTTTTTAAAAGGGTTTTCAGCGAAGGTAAAATGACTTAACTTTACGGAAACTTTTCAATCGGAATAGATCTCAATTGGAAGGCCACCGTGGGGTTATCGGGAGGGCTGTCGTTGTATAAGGAACGAAGTTCGTAAATTTAACCCCTAAAAGACATTATGTGTTTGGTCCCTGAAGGATACTATATGATATTTTAGTCATTAAAGAATAATATGATAATCCAATATATCCCTAAAGGATAGTTTCATGAAAGATAACAAAATAATGCCAATAATTAAATTTTCTAGTCATTAAGGGAAGAATAAGGATAAAATTAGAAAATTTAATGATGTAAAATTATAATTGACATGGATCATTAATTATGACGATTAGTGTATAAGTCATGTGAACCTAAAATTCAAAGGATCATTTATTTGAAAATTGCATATTTGAATGATTTTATACTCATTACTAATATATTAATTCGGGTGATTGTTCCTGAAGAATAACTTACATAAATGACAACAAATAAATCATTTGTTATATAAAGAAGTATGAAAAGTAAATTTGGTTGTAAAGTTACCATTCCTTTAAGTGAATAATGAAAGATCATGCTCAAGTTATATATAATTCTAATCATATAAATACGCCTCTTGAAGAGTTAAATGTTTTTGAAGAGATAGAACTCTTTGAACAAAAAACAAATTTATGTAATCTCCTTTTTGAAACTGAAAATGGATCTTAATTACATATGAAAAAGTGTATGTGCTCAAACTATAAATATTATAGTTTGTTCTAAGAATATGTAAAAGTTTATAGTAGCTCCGGAAAATACATTTGTATTGAAAACTTAAAGAAATTAAGATCTCATATTTTATTGCTTTGCATATTACAGAAAAATAATGAAGATATTAAATAACATTGGATAAATGTCGACTTAAAAATTATTGATCAAAACAAAAACAGAATTATACTTATATAGTTATATAAAACTTGTCATGTGGACACTTGAAAATATTATATGTTTTGATCAAAATAATTACTTATATAAAAATTGAGATAATGAGATATAATTGTTTCTCAAAGGTTTATTGCAGAAATCCAATATTAATAATACGAAAATAAATTGTCTCATAGTTAATTTCATATGATGAGAATTAACTGTCTCTGTAGAGGCTAGTATCCTAGAAGCGGTACAATCTCCTGAAGAGATATAAGATCTTGAAAATACAAAAATTTCCTTAGAGAACTATAGAGTTATGATAAAATAATCATTGACCAATTATTTGTATATGCAGTAGCTATTGAGATTAAAAATGATGATCATGAACCACATAGTTTCAATAAATGTTGAAAAATACATGATTGGCCTAAGTGGTATGAAACAATTCAAACAAAATTGACTTCATTAGACAAACGTGATATATTTAGATAAATAGTCCAGATATCTGAAGATGTCAAACTCATTGGATATAAATGTGTATTCGTTAGAAAACGTAATGAGATGAAACGTATTTACTTGTGATGGATATGATTATGTTTCTATTTTTAATTAGTTTGGCATTCTTTAAGAGATTTGAAATGTGCTTTGTGGATATGGTAATGACATATTTATATGAGTCATTAGATACCAATATATATGTATATATGAAAATCCATGAAGGATTTAAAATGTCAGAAGTATATAATTCAAATTTTCGTAACTTATATTCAATAAAGTTATAATGGTCTTTTTATGGTTTAAAACAATCCGAATAAATATAATATAATCATCTTAGTGAATACCTCATAACGGAAGGATATATTAATGATACTATATGTCCTTGTGTATTCATAAAGAAATCGAAATTTGGATTTTCAATTGTGGCAATATATGTCGATGACATGAATTAATTGGAACTTCTGAAGAGCTCTTAAGAATTATTGAATATTTGAAAAGAGAATTAGAGATGTAAGATTTTGAGAAAACAAGATATTATCTCGACCTGAAATCGAACACAAATAAAAGGGAATACTAGTCCATCAACTCGAAGACATTAGAGTGGAATCAAACATACTTTCAATATCTTTGAAGAACTATTGTAGTAATAGTTGTGTATTTTTCAGGGGGAGTATATTAAGTTAATATAAACATATGTGCATTGCACTATTTTTTTCTTCGATCAAGTTTTGTCCCACTAGATTTTCTTGTTAAGATTTTTAACGAGGCAGTCCCTTAAGGCACGTTCAAACATTATTGAATTAAGAAGATTTTTGCATTTTTGATCCAAAGATCATGAAATATTTTTTGCTTAGGTTTTTGTCCCATTAGGTTTTACTAACAAAATTTAAATGATGTCATCACAGAAGTTTTAACAAGAGGAAATATGTCATTTCTTTTTGAAGTTTTGTATCATTTATTTATTTTTTCCTTTTGATTAGGTTTTATCTCATTGAGTTTTACTGACAAAATTTTTAATAAAGCAGTATTTAGGCACATCCAAGAATCTCGAAGAGTATTATAAAGTGGTGTATATCTAAAGGGGAGTATTATGAATATATGGACTTAACATCACTTCCTTTTTAATAATATATTTTATCTTATTTATTGTTATTTCATTATAGAAATTATTTCAATTGAATTTTATTCATTATTTTTGTTTCATTTCTCTCTTTTTCTATTATCGTGGTTAGTATTCTAAATTCATTGTTTTTATGATTTATTTTACAACAATAAAAAGTTTTAAAAATGGGCTATAGTAGGCTCATTATAATAATTTAATTAAAAAAGTAAAATTGTAATATTAATATATACATCCTTCCCTACATCTACATGTAAGTCAACCCAAAGTCTAATTAGCTAACATGTGTTCAACCTAAGCTTTTAAAAAAAAAAACTAGTAAGATTGAAAACAGGCTTCTTTAGACATATTATTTATGATTACACCAAGTGCATATGTATTTTTTTTTAATTATTCAGTTTTTTAATTAATTATACCCATAAAATGACATAAATAACCTTAAGTGATTAAGTGAACTATCACCTACCTATTCAATGGTATATTCTTATAATTTATGTTTAGACAAAAATAACTTGTGGGTTTAGACAAAAAACCCACAATAACTTATGTTTAGACAAAACTCATTGTGCTTGAATGCAATTTTTCCTTAAATAAATATAATGATTTTAGTTTCGCAAAATAAAATGGGCTTAGAAAAATGAAATTCACATGATGTGATAATCAACCCTTAACATTAGAATCCTTAATTCATCGTTATTCTACCAAAATACAAAATCACATTCAAAATCAAAATTAATTAATGATTCATTAAATGATTGTTCAAAAAGAGATTTAGCTCTGATATGATATTGTTATCTCGAAGAGGAGGCATCACTAAAACCAATAATGGAACTAGCCCACGAGGTTGAATGTAATTTAAAATCTTTCTCCTTGAAGCCAAAATATGTTGTGAGAAACCAAACGTGAGTAAGAAACTCTCCACCACGCTTGAGCCGTTGAGCATGCTGCATTAATGTACACTTGTAGGCTATATAAGCCAGCATCTCTAACCAAGTGCAGCTAATTATCGTCCACCTCTCTTCCCAATCCTGTCATATAATATATTGAACAAATTAATTGATATCAATCACAGTAATGAATATTCTGAATTATAATAAGAATATGAACAACATCAACAACTTATTGAACAAAATTAATCGATATCGATCACAATAATGATATTAAGAATTAAAATAAAAATATGAACAACATCAACAACTTTTTCCATACCTGTACACTTAGTTGTCGCAAAAGCTCTGGTAATTCTTCATTGAAGAATGGAAGTCTAGGTCTCCTAACTTGTTGGCCAAATCTTTCTCTCCTGCTCTCAAATAATATTGATTCGACATCTTGAAGCAATTTCTTGAGCTTTTCGCATGGTTCAATTGTACTTGCAAATGATGAATGACGTGCAGCCTCTAATAAAGTTAATGGTAGCATCAACTTGGTTATATTTTCACTTGATGCCATGTCAGTATGTTCACTTGATACCATGTCAGTATGCAGTGTCAGTAGAGAGAACATATATCTAGAAATTTGGCAGATCAATTTGCAACGTAATTCAATGACAGGCCCTTTTCCCTGTACAATCTTTCGATCCATGTCATACCATATTTCTGTAGCAACATGCCAGGCAAGAATGCTTTTCTCAATCTCTTCGGTGAAGTCCATGCCACGCACATCGATGCTCGGACTCTCACTATCGGTGTCTCGATCTTTCTTACTTTTCAGATAAGTTAGAATTAATTCCTTCAACTCACTAGGGACTTCAATGTCAGTTTCATACCGTTGACATTCAAGTTGGTAAACAATGCTAAAGCGCTTCAGAAAATTACTACAAGGCATGGGTTTTTCTTTCATAATAAAGCTTAGCAGACTGAGTTGAGACATTTTATTTGACCACCTCTCTTTTTTTGGAGCAAAACCTTTCAAGGCTTCAAACATCAAATCATGTTTTATGAGCCAAAGTTGAAATCGGTCTGAGAAGAGCAGTAAAAGTATTGAATATATTTCTAAAATAATAGCTCCAAATAGCAATATGAATGTTATGGTAACATCAATTTTTGAAAACTTGTTTTTATCAATAAGTAAGGGGAAGAGCACTGACACAGAAGAGGTAAGAATGACAGTGATCACTCTCAAGCCTACACCTACATGAGTATAAAGTAGAAGTGCTTTGGTGTAAAGATTATTATACATGAATGCAAGTGACATTTCAATCAGTTGAAATGTATCTAGATCTACAAATGGTAACACCAGTTGAAAGACTTGGTCTAAACTCTCGGGTGCGTTAAGGTCTACAAAGGAAGGCATAAAAAGTAAATCTTGATAAATATACGCTAGAGATATTTTATGAACATGAAAATCTTCAAAATGAAGCAGGGTGGATTTAAGGTGCTCAGCCTGCAACTCTCTGATTTTCACTAGGCTTGCTTTCCTGAGCACCCAAGTCCTTTCCCCATACTTGATGAGCCCAGCAAAAAACATCAAGAGAGATAGAAATGAAAGAAGGGAGCCAGTCCAAGCCATGACTTCGACATATATTGCCATAACCACTTGCACAACAAGTCCAAGGAAGTGCCTTAACCACAACTCATTGTCCTCCATCGAATATGCAGTTATGGTGTCAGGACCTCCCAAGTGCATAAGAAGAAATGGTGCCCAAAATGCTGTTAGTTCAGTGTTTGCATCCATGGATCCACTATTTTTTTCATGAAAATGTGATATATTATTTGTAATTACACCAAGTGCATATGTTGCAACATAATCTGCAGATAAGTAGGCACACCATGTAACAATTCTAATCCAAGGTTTAGAAATGTGTTTCCTACGTTTACCGAGTACAATCAACACTACTTGGAGCATGACGCTGAGTAAAACTGTCACTCGCACATTCCATTCCTTCCATAGTTTCATCAAACTCGGAGAAAATTCGTCCATTCTCTAACTCTTTTTTGAACTGATCAAATAGACAATTCAAAAATAAGTTTTAATTCTTAAACTTACATATAATAGACTAAAAGAAAGCTCTAGTTATATGTAAACAATTTTAAAAATTGGAAACTAAAGCAGGTACTATTAGGCTTGCAACAAAAATGGTAAACAAAATATGATAGTTGTATCCTAAACAAAATATAACAACTCTAAATACTAGAACAATCAAATCTAACTAAATCCTACTAAGATAGTTGGACATAAGTAAGATAACAAAACTTATAATACTTAAATTAATACAAACAAAACATTCTGTAATATTATTTTATTTAATATGTTTTTTCATAACATCATACCTGTTCCTTTGTGCAACTGGGAATTGTGTAAGATATCAAACAAAATACAGAACTCAGTCACTTGTATTATACATGAGATTGAAGGACAAATATTTTAATTTATATAAGTTGCTGCATCCTTCATGCATACAAATCCGACAAGCTTCTGCTTTATGATACATCCTCCTTTATAAAGAAAAGAGCAAATTGGCATTAAAAAGATTCCATTTTTTAAATGCACAAGCAATCCCTCGACGCCATGCTGGATAGAACCCCACCAAGATAAGCCATTTGATTGTAATCTCCATTAACCCCACCAACAAATACATTGAGCTGTTTGTATATGGGTTGGAATTGGATCATTTCCTTGTCTAGGCAAGTTAAGAATATTGTACGAATGTTTCCTAAAACATGTGGCATTTGCTTTTGAAAAGTGAAAGGATGCAACATTAGTTGTTTTCCCACTGTTTCAATTTTAGCGCGATGGCAATGAGTGAATTTTCTTTTATGCTTTATCCAGGTGAAAGAAAAAGATTCATACTTCTACTTTAAGCAATTTTATTATTTTCTTGATTGAATCATGCATAAATTGGGCTTAATGTTTTTTAAGGTGTGTCCAGACCTATAAAGATCAAATACTAATTACATTAAACAACTTGAATATCTACTTTAATAATAAGGGGAGAGAACTATCCATACACTATGCTTGAATATCTATTCTAATAATAAGAGATGAAAATTATTCATATAATATTTGAATTTTGGATATCTATCGCAACAATAAAGGAAGAAAAGTCCTCAGCCTGGATGTTTATTCCAACACGAAGAAAACTATCCACACAAAGTTTATAAAATGCATTTGGTGGAACTTAAACCTCTGCCAGAAAGGTGGATATATACATCCACCAGATTAGCCCGATAGTAGAGAGTACTCATTCAATAGGCATATTGCTAGGACTTGCTTGTTTGCGGATTTTATTTTCATAAGAGACTTGATGTCTTGATTTTCTGCAGAAACTTGTTAAATAATCTGATAGCTGCTGATATATGCCTTGTTATATTTAGCTCTGTGATTTTTGAATTATTTGAAAATTGAAAGAAATGAAATCTTATTAGTGCGCAAGTGAGAATGGTTGATCTTTGACTACAGTTTTGGACAATACACTAGCTTTAACCGCCTGTTTCAGTGTGAGGAACATTCCATGATGTAAGATTTGTTCTGGTAATTCGGCTTCCTTGTTCACTTGGTTAACTGATTTCTCTGCCATAACATCACAGCTTTCCTGGAACCAAAAGAACAACTTTCTAAGGTAAAACAGTTAAGTATATGTAGAAATTACCCAATCTAAAACTCAGAATTCTAATATGATAGAATATAAGTATATATTTATACAGAGGAGTCTGCTTTTCACAGGATTTGAAATCCAACTTCAAGAGATATAAGATTTTATCACTTCTTAAAAATATGGACGAAAATGTGTTTGATTCCTTTCCATTGATGATTTCATGCATGTAATTTTCTGGATTTGGCCTGTTCAGTATTTTCTTTCTTCTCATTTCAATCTCTTCAGTAATGCTTTCAAGTCTGTTACTACCGCCCACAACATATAATAAATCTTTCCCGAAAAACTTCTCATCGAATTTGAAAAACTGACTATGTATGACAAGCTTTCAACCATGTTTTGGACAATACACTAGCTTTATTAACAGCCTGTTTCACTGTGAGAAATGACATTATATGATGTAATATTAGTTCTGGCAATTCAGCTTCCTTGCTCAATAAGTCAACTTATTTCTTCTCCATATTTTGACAACACCTTTATTTGAAGGAAATAAAATTTTCAACTCGCTTAGTGTAAGCTTAGCATAATTTACAAGTCAAGCTAGTAAATTGAAATTCCAAGTCAAATATTTTTGTTTATGGGTAAATTGACAATAAAATTAAAATTTCATTTCATTAGCATAGAAATGAACATAAAATTCTGTTCAGTCGAACTGCTAACATCAAACACATCATGCCCAACTCAGACAAAATTTTCCTTCCCTTTTGACAAGATCCACACATAAATTATCAAATCCACCAAAAA
The DNA here is from genome assembly GCA_022984855.1 of Dimocarpus longan. Classification (NCBI taxonomy): domain Eukaryota; kingdom Viridiplantae; phylum Streptophyta; class Magnoliopsida; order Sapindales; family Sapindaceae; genus Dimocarpus; species Dimocarpus longan. The sequence continues at coordinate 9,352,335 of CM041023.1, read as the reverse complement.
CATTGACTATAAATTAATCATTTCACGCCTATTATTGTTTTTTATGAGATCATAAATCTTTTCCATGAACTTTTCATTCTGAAGAATACCATACCGTTTTAAGATTTGTTATGGGCATTTTGTGATTATAGAAAATGGGCTGATAAAGGCCCAAGAATGAGCCCAGTATGTTATCTTATGAGAAAAAGCCCAAGAAGCTGGTCCATTAGACAAGTGTAAAAGGAGGGAGAATGTGGTCGTTTCTTAACCTGTAAATCCGAGCACGTCTGATCGCATGGCTGATCGTTTTAATTACTATAAGGTTGATCTTATCATCTGATCATGTGGTTGATTGCGTGGCAGTCTAATCGCGAGATATGATTGCTAAGCTGATTTGATCGTGGGTCAAGAACTGCTCGATAGTATTTTTCAAGAGGCAATCAGAGCGATCAGAAGGACATTCGTTGTGCAACTAGATGTTATGATCCTTCCAGAATGCTTGACGAGTCATGGGTTGATTGTTCATCTTTTCATCTGCTCGTTGGGAGTAATATCTGATCGCTTAAATAATCTGCTCGTTCAAAGTGCTCACTAAATTTGACCAGTTGACCTTCTAGAAGCCTGGAGCGGTTCAATTAAGGAAGAAGTCAACCTGCCTATTTTCATGCAAATCAAATCACAACATTCTCGATGGTTGTTGCTGATATGATAGAGAGAATCTTGACAAATATTATTTTAATTTTTACCTTATCTGTAAGATTATGAAACTAATTCAAATTGTAACATCTCCATCTATAAATAGGGGATCAAATTTTTTGTAAAGGATGAAAAAGAAAATATATACTGTTAATTTGCAGAAATATGGGTGACAGTCGTGGACGTAGGCTATTGCTTTGCCGAACCACGTAAAAATTAGTGTGTTCAATCTGTTTCGATCCTGGTCTTTCATATTTCTCTTTGTTATTCGCTGTTTCGCAGATATTAGGCTTGAAGAACTGAGTTGATCAGAAAATGATGTCAACATCTTTGGTGCTAAAGAAAGGGCCCAGACTACGATTATGCACTCATTTTTAATACTTCTTTTTTGCTACAGTTATGATTTGCTAAGATAGCCAGGATCAAGACAACTAGAATTGTTACGTCAACGGCTGACCAATCAGAGGGTCACCAGGACTAAGGTCACGCCGTAGGAACTTCCAGTGCGGCTTTGCCTCTTCTTTCCCCCCATTAGGCTACCACTGGCAGAGATGCTGTACCAGTTTGGCAGCAACGCCAAAAAGCATTAGAGAATACAGTGGTGCAGTTGACAGAGGTAAATAGGGCTCTGACATAGGCCTAAGCTTAAGCAGTCCCCAGGTATACAGATCCCCAACGCTGGCCAATTGAGGAGATGCCAGCCTGAAAAGAAGAAGCTGTTAGAGAGAGGGCATAGCCAGAAGCTTCGGTTTGCTCCTCAAATTTGTGTTCTAGGAGAAGCGGACGTCAAGTTCTGGAAGAAATAGCACCTCACCCGCTTAGTTTGAGGGTCAAGGTGAGTCAGGATGGGAACTATCACGTAGAGGCTGGTCATGGTAATGAGCGAGCTCATGGACGCAATGAGGAGCGTGTGCACCAAGTTGAATTGCACCGAGCAAAGAGCTCGCACAGATGAAACAGGTCGCACGAAAGGATACTCGTTGGCCTAGAGATGTCACGTGATCGGCTTTCTGGAGATAGGAAGAGCAGGAGGAGTCGACGGACTCCTGAAAGAAGAATTAAACGGCAGTACCCAATGATGGAAGAATTAATGCAAAGGGTCCAGCAACTGGAGGAGCGACCTGGGCTTCAAGGTCAAGCGGACTTACTGGAAGAAATGACTCCTTTTTCAAGAGAGATCAAAATGGAGTCATTACCGCCAAGATTTAAGCTTCCGAGTGTCCCACTCTACAATAGGGACAGTGACTCGTATTACCATCTTGATGCTTTCAACGTCCAGATAAACCTGTAGATATCCAATCCTCTAGTCAAGTGCTGAGTGTTTTCAGCCATGTTGGGGAGTGTGTCGAAAGCATGACTGAGGAGTCTTCCAGCTCGCAGCATCAATAGCTGGGAAAAATGCCAGAGGAAATTTATCAATCAGTATAAGGTACTGAGAAAACAGCTCGTGCCAACTTGCCACCTAGTGACAGTCTTTCAGAAGCAGAACGAGCCATTAAAAGATTATATTGCTAGGTTCAGAAATGAGGTGAATAACGTAGAGAATCACTCAGATGAAAGCATCCTAACAACAATCTCAATAAGGCTTAGGAAAGATGAGAAACTCTACGAGAGCATTTATAAGTCCCCTGTAAAAGATCTTGACGAGTTTTACAAACGAGCAGCAAAGGAGATTCATTGGGAAGAAGCTTTTGGGTCAAGGAGACCTAGCATTTAGAAGAACGGAGTGAGTAGTTCCCACTAAGGAAGGAAGAGGAGTCAAGGTGAGAACGAAGAGAGCAATCACAGAAATTGCTCCAGTAATCAAGTAGCGAAGCAAGCAAGGGATGAGCCCAGAAGAGAGCCACCTCCACAGTGGAGTCGATATCAGAATTACAGCACCTTAACAAATAGACAGGATAGAATTTATAAAACAGAGAAAAGACGGGAGAACTTCGAGAGGCCGAATCCCACAAACATCCCGAGCAGGTTTCGAGACTCGAGGAAGTACTGTGCCTATCATAATGAAACCATGCACTATACTTCCCAGTGCAAAGAACTCAGGGACGCAATAAAAGATTTAATTAGAAGAGGTAATTTAAGGGAGTATGTGGCGCGACCAGAAAATCAGCGTTCCCAGCATAGGCATCTGCCAGCACAACAACATCCTGATCCGGTTCAGCAACCTGCCCAACAACAACCTCAACAAACAGTTGATCAGGACCATATGCCTGCAGTGAGAACTATTTTTACTATTCATGGTAGGTCGTACATAGCAGAGACATCAAACAGATCGCACAAGCGATATGTGCGGAAGGCCAATCATATTCGGCTGACGGGGCATAGCGAGGCTGAGGGACCCACAAAAAGAGTCAGAATGACTTCAGGTGGGATCGTGTTCAATGAAGAAGATGCTAGATGAGTACATTGGCCTCATAATGATGAGCTGGTCATCAAGGCAAGGATTGGTAGTGCCGAAGTGAGGAGAATCATGATGGATACGGGCAGCTCAGTAAATGTGATGTGTAGAAGTTACTTCGAACATATGGGTTTGAGGCCTGAGCAAACAACACCATCTCTTAAGCCTCTTTTTGGATTTACTGGGGATACAGTCGTACCAATGGGGCAAATTAAACTCCCCCTTTTCGTAAGAGATTTGGACCAGTAAGCTATGACGTTGGCTGATTTTTTTATCATTGATTACCCATCAGCATACAACGTCATCCTTGAAAGACTGTAATGAATGATCTAGACATGGTAGTATCGATCAGAACCCTCACAGTTAAGTTTTCAACACCAAACAGAGTAGGATGTGTGCGAGGAGAGCAGGAATTGACGAGGAGAAGTTATAGAGATGTAGTAAAGGTGAGGGTTAAAGCGAAGAAGGTCAACATAGTGGCCGAGGAGAAGCCGTAGCCAATTAGTGTAAGGGGGGTAAGTCAGGACCTGGATGCTAGGGAGATAGAGGCAGATTGAGCAACAAGTCCTGTGAAAGAGCTCGATAAGGTACCAGTCAGTGAGCAGGATGTTAAGCAGTGTTTGAAGGTGGGGAAGGATTTACCTTCGGATGTTAAAACATAGCTTATTGACTTTTTGAATGAGAATTTAGATGTCTTCGCTTGAAATCATGAAGATATGGTGGGGATCAACCTAGATGTTATGTCGCACAGATTAAATATCAATCCTTACCATCGGCTAGTTCGTCAGAAGAGGAGGCCAATGACAGAGGAGCGTTACGAAGCGCTCAAAGAAGAGGTAAGAAAACACTTGGTGAACAGATTTATAAGGGAGGCTCATTGTCTAATCTAGGTAGCAAATCCCGTTCTGGTCAAAAAGAAGAATGGAAAGTGAAGAACTTGTATCGACTTCACCGATCTGAACAAGGCATGTCCAAAAGATAGTTTCCCTCTGTCAAGGATCGATCAGCTTGTTGATGGTACTACTGGTCATCAACTCCTCAGTTTTATGGATACTTATTCGGGGTATAACCAAATTCCAATGAACCCTCACGATGAGGAGCACACTTCATTCATCACTGATCGTGGGCTTTATTGCTATAAAGTGATGTCGTTCGATTTGAAGAATGCTAGAACAACCTATCAACGGTTGGTTAATATGATGTTTGAAGATCTTATTGGCAAAACGATAGAGGTATATGTTGATGATATGTTGGTGAAGTCTAAGCAAGTATTCGAACATGTACACGACTTGGGAGAGATGTTCCAGATCTTGAGAAAAAACCAAATGAAGCTTAATCCTTTGAAGTGTGCATTTGGAGTGGCTTCGGGCAAATTTTTGGGTTTCATGGTTAACAATAGAGGGACTGAAGTGAACCCTGAGAAAATTAAAGCATTGATTGATATGAGATCGCCCACCAAGATCAAAGAAGTGCAAAGCTTGAATGGCCAGGTCGCTGCCCTTAGTAGGTTTATATCCAGGTCAACAGACAGGTGTATCCCTTTGTTTGATGTGTTGAAGAAGGCAAAGAACTTTTAGTGGACTGAAGAGTGTGAAACGGCCTTTCAACAACTAAAGGAATATATGGGCCGAACACCATTACTTTCTAAACTAGTAGAAGGGGAAAAACTGATCATTTATTTGAGGGTTACTCAGCACGCCCTCAGCACGCCCTTAATTCGTGAAGAAAACAGGACACAATTTCCTGTATATTATGTCAGCAAAAGATTGCTAGATGCGAAGACTAGATATATCCCTATGGAGAAACTTCCATACTATGTGGTGATGACATCAAGAAAGCTACGCCCTTATTTCCAAGCCCACACAATTGAAGTACTCACCAAGTATCCATTAAAGTAGGTTCTTCAGAAGCTTGACACATCGGGTCGCTTACTTAAATGGGCAATTGAGCTCGCCCAATTTGAAATATAATTCAAGCCTCGGACAGCGATTAAGGGGTAGTGTTAGCAGATTTTGTGGCTGAGTTTACAGGGCCAGTCAGTGAAGAAGTCGAATCTTCTGAAGGCCTATTTTGGGAGCTTTACGTGGATGGATCCTCAAACGAGCAGAAAGCAGGGGCTGGTGTGATGTTGGTTAGCCTAGAGGGTCATAGAATTTTATATGCCTTGAGGTTTGGATTCAAAGCCACTAATAATGAGACCGAATATGAAGCACTGCCAGTAGGATTAAGATTGGCGAAGGAAGTACGAGCTGAACGCATAAGAGTGTACAGTGATTCCCAGCTCATGGTGTGCCAAGTTCGAGAAGAGTATCAGGCCAAGGGTTCCAAGATGACCATTTATCTACAAAAGGTTCGAGAGATGCTGGCGATGTTTGAAAAATGTAAAATGCACCATGTTCCGCGATCTGAAAATGCGCACGCAGGCGCTTTGGCCTGTCTTGCCACAGCAAGAAATGCAGATTTCATGAGGACTGTGCCAGTTGAGTTTTTACCAATCCAAAGTACAGAGCCACGAGATAAGATGATGGCGATAGTTGTGACACAAGATTCCTGGATGAATCCTCTTGTTGAGTACTTACAAGATGAGAGATTGCTTGAAGACAAGCTAGAGGCTTTACAAAAGAGAGTTCTAAGTTCCATTACTCAAGTGTATTGACGACTCAGACTGCCAAACCATTCTAGAGGATATACATGCATGGCACCGTGGTAATCATTCTAGGAGGCTATCTTTGGCTCAGAAGGCTCTTCGGTAAGGGTTTTATTGGCCAACGATGAAACATGATGCGATTGAAATGGTTAAGGAGTGTGATAAGTGTCAGAAATTTGCTAAGATCCCACGAGCTCCACTAGCCTTCCTACAACAAATGGTCAGTCTATGGCCTTTTGCCATTTGGGGTTTGGATTTGATCGGTCCACTCCTAACAGCTCAGGAAAGATGTAAGCATGCGATTGTAGCAGTGGATTATTTTACAAAGTGGGCAGAAGCTAAGGAACTCACTGAAATATCCACTGCAAAAGTCGAGAAGTTTATCTGGGAGTACATAATTTATAGGTTTGGAGTTCCTCAGCAGATCATGACAGATAACAGAACTCAGTTTAGCAATGAGCATTTTCAAAAGTTTTGCAAAGATTTGGGAATCACAAAAAGCTTTTCAGTTATGGACCACCTGCAAGCCAACGGTCAGGTTGAAATAGTTAACAAGATCATCAAGCAAAACTTGAAGACTAAGTTGGAAGCGAGAAAGGGAGCATGGGTCGATGAATTACAAAAGGTGTTGTGGGCTTACAGAACAACTGCTCGTAACACCACCGAAGACTCCTTTTTCGATGTATATGGATTGGAAGCAATGATTCCAACAGAGTATAAGGTTACTAGCCAATGTAGAGCAACATTTAGGCAAGAAGATAACGACTATCTGCTCACGGCTAATCTAGATCTGCTTGAGAAAGCAAGAGAAGAAGCTCGAATGAGGGTTGCTGTTTATCAATAAAAGGTCGCCAGATTTTATAATAGGAAAGTTCGAGTTCGAAGTTTCAAGACTAGTAACCTGGTCTTACGTCTCATCTTACCTATTGCTCAGAAAGCCAGTGATGAGACCCTTGGTCCAAACTGGGAAGGCCCTTATGTTGTAAAAGGTTGTATGGAAAACGGAGCTTATTATCTGGCCAATATGAATGGAGCAGAGGTCTCGCGAGCATGGAATGCAGAGAATCTTCAGCCATATTATGTTTAAGTTATCCATCTGGTCTGTACCAACTATTTTATCAATAAAAATTTTTCAGGCAAATTAATCTGATCGCATTCATTGTTGCTTCCTGTTATCTGCCAAGGTTATTATTATCATCTCTACTCATGATTTGGAAGGTTTGATTGCTGTCTGTGAGCGAGTAGACTCTGGAGGGCACAATTAAAACCTGTAAGTCAATGCTCTAGAAGATATGATTACTACTTGTGAGTAGCCGAGCTCTGGAAGGTGTAATCATTATCTGTGAGCCAAAATGTCCTAGAAGGTCCTAGTATTGCTTCTGAGCTAGCAAGCTCTAGAAGGAATACTTATGGCCTGTGGACTTATAAAAATGTCCTGGAAGGTCCCAGTATCGCCTATGAGCAAACGAGCTCTGGGAGGAATACTTATGGCCTGTAGACTTATAATAATCCTGGAAGATCTATATAGCCTGTGAGCGAGCAAGCTCTGGAAGAAACATATGATCTATGGATTTTTCATGTTTTGGAAGGTACCAGTATTACCTGTGAAACGAGCAAGCTTTGGGAGGTGTGCTTATTGCTTGTGAACTTTTATAAGCCTTAGAATTATCAAATGATTTAATTATGTGACTTGTGGGCGTCTGTATTAAAATTGCAACTTAATTAGTTTATATAAGTGATCAGTCCAGATATATTATTATCAGATTTGATCGACGACTAGAAAAGCTTAGCAAGGAAAGAGGAAATGAAGATAAATAAGTAACGAAATAACATTCCCAAATTGAATAATTTGTATTACAAATCAAATGAAAAGAATAAAAATTTCCTAAGTATTGTTGGGAGGAATGCTCTGATCGCCTATAACTTCTGTTGAAGCTTTGTCTTCATCATCAAGAGCAACTGGCTGTGAGAAGCTTGAAGAAGGTCCCGGATGAGCTAAAGCACTACTGAGAGAAAGAACCGGACCTTGAAAGATTTCACCTTGTGATGCTGTAGGAGTTGGGCCTTCAGGCAGAGTTGGGGACACTTCAGAAGCAGAAGGGCCTGAGCCCGATTGGAGAGCTGGGAGATTACTCTCTGATTGACTTTCTTTTGTAGCTTGGCGAGCAGCCCTCACTGCATACTTCTTCACTTCTTCAATAGCCTTCTGCCCAAAAAATGAGATGTCTACATCTGGGCGCTTCCGCCACAATTGTATAAAAACAAGCTGCCCATCCTGTCCTCTGCTTGTTTGACTAAGGCTTGAGTGCGGTCCTGTTCATTGCTTGTGCGAGGCCAGCTCCTCTTTTAGCTTTTTGTTCTCTTCCTTTAGTTTTTTATTCTCTTCTTGCAGCTTTTTCTCCAGGTCTTCGGCATTGTTCAGCTTCTTTTTCAAGTCATCACCCTCTTCCTTCAGTGAGGCGATAATTCCCTCTCGGTGTTTCACAACTTCCCTCAAACCTTCTCTTAGCTTTAGGGAACGCTAAAGCTTTTCGTCCAGGTTGTGAGCGGTCTTCTGGAACTTTTCAGCCTTCTGCTTGAAGAACTCCACTTTGCCCTGAATTTTGTTCTTGTCATTTGTCAACGTTTTTATTATCTTCTCCATGGAAGCCTTCTCCTCGGGCCAGTTAGAAATTTTTCTGACAAGCTTTATGAAGGCCATGGAAGCCTGAAACAAGATGTTAGCAAAGCAAAGATAGCAAGGAAAACAATAAATTGCACTAATAATAAAAGAAACTCACGAGCAAGTTGTGGTGACCAAAGTAGTTGATCAGCTTCTCGCCTTTCATAGCTTTCCTAAAAAGGTCGGGCTTTTCAGGATCTAAGAAGTGAGGTGTGTGATCCAGGAAATCATTATAATATATCCCCGCGTCGAAGTCCTGGGTTAATTCTTCAATTGCAGGTTCTTTTCTAGTGTTTTTTTACGCTTCAGCGGAGGTTCTGTGATCCCTTTACCTTTGTCGACGCTCTGAGGATGTGGAGTAGGCGAATTGCTTGGGGGTGGGGTGGGGGGTGGGGGAGCTAATCGTGTAGGGGACTCCCTCTGAATACCCTTCCTTGAGGATTTCCTTCCCATTGATTTATATCTCATGACGCGATCAGAGGGTGCAGCAGAATCTGTTTGGGTAGACGATCCAATAGCAGTTTTTGAGGTCGTCTACGGATCAAGAGCACTTGCAGCTTTAGCAAGCTTTTTTGGAGGGAAAGGTGGAAGGTCAGCAGGTTCTACCACCTGGACATCTTTCTCATCATCAGGAAGGGGCTCATCAAAGTGAAGCTGAACCATTGGTATAGATTGACCTTTTAGTGAGCTCGGTGCTACCTCGAAGATAGAAAGAAGTTCATTCTTTTTGCGAGCTTCCAGGTCCAAACGTTTATGAAGTAGTTTAGTACCCATAGGAGGAGCAAGGCTGTATATCTGAAGAAGATGTTCTGATGGCGGTTGGTCGTCTAAAGGATCTTTTACCTCCGAAAATTTTTGTAGCAATGCTAATTCTTCGCTTGTTGGCTCGATGTCACTCTTGGCAACATCTGCACAGAAGCAAAAACGGATTAATAGCCAGTAATATATGTGCATAGTAGCAAGATGAAGATGTACTCACCAGGAGAATAACAAAATGAAAAATGTTTAAGATCGGCTAAGGAGAGGCAGGACGCGTAAAACCATCGCGACTTATAGTCGTCTACATTGGATTTACTAACCTCTTTTGGCAGAAATGCTTTATAAGGAGAGTTATAGGCTGATGTACAATAAAACTCATCTCTTTTCTCTGACTTGGGGCCCGTAGTACTTTTGAAAAGGAAGAGATGTTGAATCATTAGCGGGGTTGGTGGAGAAAGATTATTTTTGATAAAAATTGAGGCTAAAGCAGTTAGGTGAGCATAGGAGTTGGAAGTGAGCTGAAATGGGGCGAGCTTGAGATCGTTTAAAAGATCGATCAGATAGTGAGGAACCGAAAATCTAAAGCCAACTTCTATATGTTGGCGACTAATGGAAATGAACCCCTTAAGGGGATAAGCTGCATGATCATGGGTTGTCAGCACCATTGCTCGAGACCTGAAAGGCAGGCAAAAATCCTCAACAATTGATTGGAGCTCGTTGGGGCTAACGGAAGAATCATGTTTGAAAAAAAAGGAGTGAGAAGGTGGATTATCCTCTCCTATAGGTTATGATACAACCTCACCACTTTGAGAGGTCACGTTTTTAGTAGTTCTGACTTGGATGAATTCCTCTTCAGAATCCCCATCAACAGCCCCCACTTTATGATCGCAACGACTGTGAGCAGACATTTACAAAATCAATGAGAGGATCATGTCGTGAATAGTAGACCAGAGTACAAAGTTTAAGGCTAATTCTATTTTTCCTAAAGATTAAGTCGCGCATGCAGAGAGGGCTGCCGAGTTTATGGGAGCCCTGGTTGCAAGCCTAACAGGCTGTAAAGGTAACGACCCAACCAAAGTTAGGGTATCACATGGTTACAAAATAGAGAATGGTACGTACATATATAGCTAATACGATCAAACAACGGTGTAGCGTGAAACCCATGATTTTGTCTTATGGTTGAGAGATGTGCATTAAATGCGCATTAATAGCGCATGACAAGAGACATGCAGTGAACTAACGCTTAGGGAAGTGTTGCGTGTCATGGGATAAGTCAGTATTTGAAAAAGTAACATTATGGATCCCGCCAAAATTACCTCGAGGATGAGCTCTTTGCTTCCAGTTCAAGGAATGAGCTGAAAGCAAGGGGGCTAATAATATGAGCATTTTTGTGATTATAAAAAATGAGCTGATAAAGGCCCAAGAATGAGCCCAATATATTATCTTATAAGAAAAAGCCCAAAAGGCTGGTCCATTCGACAAGTGTAAAAGAAGGGAACATGTGGTCGTTTCTTAACCTGTAAATCCGAGTACGTCTGATCGCATGACTGATCGTTTTAATTACTATAAGGTTGATCGTATCATCTGATCATGTGATTGATCGCGTGGCAGTCTGGTCGCGAGTTATGATTGCTAAGCTGATCTGATCATGGGCCAATAACTGTTTGATAGTATTCTTCAAGAGGCAATCAGAGCGATCGAAAGGACGTCCGTTGTGCGACCAGATATTATGATTCTTCTAGAATGCTTGACGAGTCATGGGTTGACTGTTCATCTCTTCATCTGCTCGCTGGGAGTAATATTTGATCGCTTGAATAATCTGCTTGTTCAAAGTGCTCGCTAAATTTGACCAGTTCAACTTCTAGAAGCCTGGAGCGGTTCAGTTAAGGAAGAAGTCAACTTACCTATTTTCATGTAAATCAAATCACGACACTCTCGATGGTTGTTGCTGATATGGTGGAGAGAATCTTGACAAATATTATTTTATTAATATATTTTATTTTTTGCCTAATCTGCAAGATTTTGAAATCAATTCAAATTGTAACATCTCCATCTCTAAATAGGGGATCAATTTATTGTAAAGGACGAAAAAATATATATATACAATTACTCTACAGAAATAAGGGTGATAGTTGTGGACATAAGCTATTGCTTTGTCGAACCACATAAAAATTAGTGTGTTCAATCTATTTCGATCCTAGTCTTCCATATTTCTCTTTATTATTCACTGTTTCCTAGGTATTGGACTTGAAGAATCGGGTTGACCAGAAAACGGTGTCAATAGATTCCCTTCAAGTATTTTGGGGGTCTGATTAGTTAAAATTGAATTAGGATTCTGATTCAATTGAATGTGGACTCTAGATTTATCTGTGAGGCATAAGTTAAGAATATGAGATGAAATAATTCTTAATAAAACACACGATACCATAACTATTGAAGAGGTTGTTGGTTTCAACAAACAAACCTTGAATAAGTTATTAGGCCAAAAGGGACCAAAGGGTTAAATTGAAAATTGACTCTTTTTTAAAGTCTCAATTGAAAAATAACCCTTTGTCGTAAATCTTTCAAGATTGACTTTTTTTTGGACAAAAATCCCCTTGATTACTCTAGCGAATTAGCACTGAGCCACTCCTAAAATTGTCACGGTCACTTTCTCTTTACCAAACTTTTTTCTCTCATTCTTTCTTTAAGAATCCTAACCCACCGTAGGATCTCATCGTCACACCTTACCGTTGCACCTCATATCTCTTCCACCCACCACTATCCAAATTTGAACATTGAACATTGGAAACCCAACCCACCTACCGTCGTTCACTCTCTCTCTCTCTATCTAATTTTTTTCTCTCATTCTCTCTCTAAGAATCCCTAATCCACCGTTGACCTCATATCTCTTCCACTCACTACCATCCGATTCTGAACAAAACCCAACCCACCTACCACCGAATCTACTCTCAATCTCGATTCTCAGCTCTTCTCCACCCATACACCATCCATACCTCTCTCCATTAGAAATCTGAACTAATAGAAGAAGTAAGATTAAGAAGATGGAAGAAGAAGCAACAAGTTGAAGCTGAGTGAGAATTGCAACAGCCAACTAAAACTCCACAGTAAGAACATTTTAGTACGCTTTGTGGAGGATGTTGTACTAGGACTCACATTGCTTGTGGGGTGTTTTTATTCTAGTAGGTTTTTGAAGCCTAAACACTTTGATGTTGTTAAGATTATTTGAAACATAATGCCACTTCTTGAAGCATAATATAAATCATATCATGGATACATAACATAATACCTAGAAACTTGTATGATCAGGAAAATCAAATCAATTTTAAAAAAAAATTGACACATAATACAATTATTAATACAGACAAAAACTACCACTTCTTGCATCATAGATCCTTTAAGCTTTTTCATCTTTAACATCAATCGGACATCCTTGACTTGAATTCCATAAAAGTTTATTGCTCCTCAATTCAACGACATGTAGTGAGAATGTCTTGATGTCTTAAGATTTCAAAACATCTTATATCACTTTCATTGATACCAAACAAATCAGGCTTGTAATAAAAAATAAAAATAAAAATAAATTATCACATAACACAACCTATTTATTCAAGGTTCTAAAGTTCTTTGTCTTTGGTGAACTCCTCTCTTGACATTAGGATTCCACTTAGTAAATTATTAAAAGTAAGAAGTTTGCAAATGTGAAAATGAGAGATTCTTTAACTAGTAAAGTTTTATTAAATTTTTACTATCCATAGAATTTGTGCAAAGCTCACAAAAGCAAAACCAGTCTTTTGGAGATATAATTTTTCCTTTTCACATCAAAATCAAAACCAAAAAGATTTAAACGAAAATTCATATCTCCATTTCATATTTAAACAAAATATTTCAAGCAATAACTCAAAAGTCTCTCCACCCACCTTATATACCTCTCATTGCCACCTTCATTACTCATGCATTTTCATCCCACTCCCTCTATACGCACCTCGGCTGCCATTGTCCTCCTCTCCCACTCGCTACCATCCATTCTTCCCCTTCTCCTCTCCGTAGCAAACTCTAATCTCTTCCATATTGGAGAAGAACGAACCATAGTTCCTCTAATAAACTCCTCCAACATATGGAGGATACTAGTTTGATCTTCGTCCATATTTGGTGGAGACGAAATCAATCCAGATCTCCATTCCAAAATATGGAGGAGAATGGAGATTTATTTATTTATTTTTTTTAGTTATTCAATTTTTTAATGAATTATACCTCATAAAACGACATATATAAATACCTTTGCATGATTAAGTGAATGGTCAACTACCTAGTCGGTGGCATATTCTTATGATTTAAGGAAAAATCAGCAATGACTTATGTTTAGACAAAACTCATTGTGCTTCAATGCAATGTTTCCTTAAATAATTATAATGATTTGAATTTAGCAAAGTGAAATGGGTTTAGAAAAATGAAATTCACATGATGTGATAACCAACCCTTAACACTAGAATCCTTTTTTCTTTTTTTTTTTTACGTGTGGGAGGAGGAATAAATTCATGAAAAATCATCTACACCTTATGTTTTAGGACAAGAGTGAGACTTGAACCCTTGACCTCTTAGGATCAAGTGCTCAACCACTCTTACTAACGGAGTGATGTGCCTAGAATCCTTAATTAATCGTTATTCTATAAGAATACTAAATCACATTCAAAATCAAAATTAATTAAAAATTCATTAAATGATTGTTCAAAAAGAGATTTATCTTTGATATTGTCACCTCCTAGAAGAGGCATCACTGAAGTCAATAATGGACCTGGCCCGGCCACTTGAGTGCATGCGATTTAAAATCTTTCTCCGTGAAGCCAAAATATCTTAAGAGAAGCTAGACGTGAGTAGAAACTCTCCACCAAACTTGAGCCGTTGAGCATGCAGCATTCCTTTATACTTGTAGGCTGCATGTGGCAGCATCTCTAACCAAGTGCAACTAATTACCATCCACCTCTCTTCCCAAGACTGTCATATAATATTGAACAAATTAATTGATATCAATCACAGTAATGAATATTAAGAATAATAATAAGAATATGAACAACATCAACAATTTATTGAACAAAATTAATTGATATCGATCACAGTAATGATATTAAGATTTACAATAAAAATATGAACAACATTTACAACTTTGGTCATACCTGTTCACTTAGTTGTCGCAAAAGGTTTGGTAGTTCTTCATGGAAGAATTGATGTCTCAATAATCGCCCAAATTTTTCTCTGGTGAACTCTTTAAATATTGATATTGTACTTTGAGGCAATTCCGTGAGAATTTGGTATGAACGACTTGCATCCATTAAAATTGGAAGTGTAAGCTTGGTTTTATGTGCATTTGCTACCGTGTTAGGATGCAGTACCAGTAGAGAGAACATATATCTAGAAATTTGGGAGATCAATTCGTAATGTAATTCAATGGCATGCCCCTTTCCCTTTACAACTTCTAGATCTATCTCATACCATTTTTCTGTAGCAGTATGCCAGGCGATAATGCTTTTATCGCTCTCTTTGGTGAAGTCCATGCCACGGACATCAATGCTCGGACTCTCACTTGGGGCGGTTTGATCTCTCTTGATTTTTAGATAAGTTAGAATTAATTTCTTCAAATCATTAGGGATTTCAATGTCAACTGCATACCATTGATTTTCAGGTTTTCGAACAATGCTAAAGTGCTTAAGGAAATTACTGCAAGGAGGGGCTTTTCTTTCATAATGAAGCTAAGCACACTGAGTTAAGACATTTTATTTGACAACTTTTTTTTTTTTCCAGAAGAACACCTTTAAAGGCTTCAAACTTCAAACCACGTTTTATGAGCCAGACTTGAAATCAGTCTGAGAAGAGCAGTAAAAGTGCTAAATATATTTCTAGAATAATAGCTCCAAATAGCAATATGAATGTTTTGGTAACGTCAATTTTTGAATACTTTTGTTTATGAATAAGAATAGGGAAGAGCATTGACACAGAAGAGGTAAGAATGACAGTGATCACTCTTAGGTCTAGACCTACATGAGTATAGAGTAGAAGTGCTTTGGCGTAAAGAATATTATACATGAATGCAAGTGACATTTCAATTATTTGAAATGTATCTTCTACAGAGGATCTGAACAACTCAGGAAAGATGTGGTCCAAAAGCACGGTTAAGTTAATGTCTAGAAAAAAAGGTAGAAAAAGAAGATCCATGAAAAAATAAGCTTGAGATAAATTATGACCACGAAAAGCTTCAATACAACGTGGGGCAGAATACGCATGCTCCCCTTGCGATTCTGTGAGTTTCTCTATGCTTCCTTTCCTGAGCACCCAAGTCCTTTCCCTATACTTGATAAGTCCAGCTAAAAACATCAAGAGAGACAGAAATGAAAGAAGGGAGCCAGTCCAAGCCATGACACAGACATATATTGCCATTACCATTTACAAAACAAGTCCAAGGTAGTGCCTTAACCACAACTCATTGTCCTCCAAGGAATATGCGGTTATGGTGTCAGGACCTCCCAAGTGCATTAGAAGAAATGGTGCCCAAAATGTTGTTAGCTCAGTGTTTGCATCTATGGATCCACCATTTTCTTCATAAAATGTAACATATTATTTGTGATTAGACCAAGTGCATATGTTGCAACATAATCTACAGATAAGTAGACACACCATGTAACAATTCTAATCCAAAGTTTAGAATCATGCTTTCTATGATTACCGAGTACAATCAGCACTACTTGGAGCATAAAGCTGAGTAAAACCGTCACTCTCACATTCCATTCCTTTCATAGTTTCATCAAAATCGGATAAAATTTGCCGAGCCTCTAACTCTTTTTTGAACTGATCAAATCAACAATCCAAAATTAAGTTTTAAATCTTACTCTTACACACAAATACACATAATAAACAGAAAAAAGCAAAAATGAATAACTGGAAAGTAATCAAGAGCGATTAAGCTCTGCAGCAAAAATGGAAACAAAATGTGATTGATATATTGAATCCATTGTCTTTGATATCGTTATAAGTAATTAATGCACTTCATATTCACAAATGCTATCAAGGTTTTGAGTTCTACCATATGAATTTTGGATTATATTATAATTATAAATAAAAATTATAGTCAATAAAATAACTCAAACTATGAGCTATATTTCACTAAACAAACAGAAATATAACAACTCTAAGTAGTTGAATTATTAAACCTATCTAAATCCTGCTAAGATAGTTGACTAAAACTAAGATAATAAAACTTATACTGCTTAAATTAATAAGAGAATTATTATTTAATTAGCTTTTCCATAAGATCATATCTGCTTGTTTATGCAATTGAGACGGTACAGGTTGAAGCAATGGAAATATCAGTCACTCTTAATCTTCCATGAGATCGAAGGATCCAATACTTAATATATATGTAGCTACATCCGATATGCATACAAATTCAACAAGCTTCTTCTTTATGCAACATCCTCCTTTAATAAAGAAAAAAGTAAAGTGACTTAATTAATAACTAACACTTTAAAAAACATTCCATTTTTCAAATGCACAAACAATCCCTCAATGCCTTGAATGAGAAAACGCACCAACAGCAAGCCATTTGAATATGATCTCTAATGACCCCATCAACACTTATTGGGGTATGGATTGTTGAACTCGCTACGTATTTCTTTTCTGCAACTATATTTTATTATTTTACTAAAAAAATAATAATAACTCATTGAAAGCACCTATGTTGGATTAATAGTTTGAGCCACCAAAGAGTTCTATATATATATATATATATATATATTAAAGTTGTTCCAAAAATAATTGATACACCCTAATTCTCGTCTACATTGTTGATGTATTTTGGCTTTAAATGGCTGAAAACAAATACATGGAGCTGCTAGTAAATGGGTTGGAATTGAATCATTTCCTTGTCTAGGCAAGTTAAGAATACCGTACCATGTTTTCCAAAACATATGGCATTTGTTTTTGAAAAGTGACAAAGAATTCAGCATTAGTTGCTCTCCCACTGTTTCAATTGTAGAGCGACGGCCATGAGTGGGCTTTCTTTTATGCTTTATCTGGGTGAAAGAAAATAATTATATTTCTGCTTTTGGGAATTCTGTTCTTTTCTTGATTGAAGCAACTATAAATTGATATGTTTTTAATTATTATTAGCAAAATTTTTTCTAAAGCAAGGTGTGTGTCCGGACATTCAAAGATCAAATGTTATTTGCATACTCGAATATCTACCTAGAGAATAATTCTCCTACCCAAACACTGCATTTCAGATATCTAACACAACGATATAGGGAGAAAGGTACACTAGCCTAAATGTCTACTCCAATAAGTTGAAAATTATACATACAAAGCTTGTAAAATATATTAGCGGGACTTGAACCCTCACTAGTAAGATGGATGGGACCCAAACGACTCTCTGATTATCTCTATGCATGCTTTCCTGAGCACTCAAGTCCTTTCCCCGTACTAGATGAGTCCAGTAAAAACCATCAAGAGAGATAAAAATGAAAGAAGGAAGTCAATCCAAGCCATGACACAGACATAACATAAAACTAAATTGCCGTTACTGTTTGGACAAGAAGTCCAAGCAAGTGCCTTAACTACAACTCATTGTCCTCCAAGGAATATGCAATTATGAAGTCAGGATCTCCTAGATGCAACAGAAGAAATGGTGCCCAAAGTGCTGTTAGTTCAGTGTTCGAATCTGTGGATCCACTCTTTTTCATAAGTATGTGAGATATTATTTGTGATTACACCAACTACAATGTTGCAACAATATCAGCAGATAGGTAGGCATACGATACAACAATTCTAATCTGAAGTTCAGGATTGTGCTTTCCACGATTACCAAGAACAATCAACACTATTGGATCATGAGGCTAAGTAAAACTGTCACAGATACATTCCATTCCTTTCGCAGTTTCATTGAACTCAAGCAAAAATTCATCCATCCTTTAACTCTTCTTTTGAACTTATCAAATTAACAATTCAAAATCAAGCTTAATTTTTACATTTATACATAATAAACCAAAAAAAAAAGGGCTCTGGTTATTCATAAAAGAATTTCAAGAATTGAAAAGTAATGAAGTGTTATTTGTTGAAAATATAAACTTGTTTTGAGCAAGCCCATTACCAAGCCCAAGTCCATCAAGAAGAACCTTCTAAGGTTAGGTGTAAAGTTAGGTGAGTCAATAATGCAATTTAAAAGTATTTGTTTGGTTGGTGAAATTGTGTGGTTAGGATTTATTTGTATTTGTTAATTTGAATGGTTTAGATTAATTTTCTAGCACTATATATAGCCCCTCTTGCATGAGGTTTAATCATCACAAAGAAGAAGAAAACATAAGAGAAGCAAAGCTTCTAGTGAGTGTGTGAGAAACAAAGCAAAGCTTTGTATTGTGAGGTGTTTTGAGTGTTGTAAAAGTTTTATTTTTGTTTTAGTGAGAACTTCGATCCAACAAAGTGGCATCAGAGCAAGGCTAAGTGTCGTGTAATATACCAAATCGAAGCTCTCGACGAGAGGAGCACAACGCCGCAAAAATCACCCCAATCGGAGGTTTCACGCGCCCGCACGCGCCGCCGGAAAATCGCTGCAGAAAACTGAGTCAACTCAAACGAGTTGAACCGGGTTAACAGACCGAGCCGAACCAAGCCGAGCCAGATCGAGCCGAGTTGATCCAAGCCGAGCCGAACCGAGTCAAGCCGAGTCGAACCAAGCCGAATCCGAGCCGAGCCGAGCCAAGCCAAGCCGAAGCCGAGCCGAGCCGCTGCTGACAAAAGCCAAACAGGTCCCGTTGACCGAGTTGACCGTTGACTTTGACCGTTGACCAAAAGTTGACTTTTTGGTTCAAGTCCCGGTTGAAGTTTCTCGACGTTCTGAATCCATCCGTGCAATCAGAATTTCGAAATTCTAAACATATTAAAAGGTATGGCTAATGGTATGGTATCCTTTCAAGTTCCAACACTCAAGAACGACAACTATGATAATTGGAGTATCAAAATGAAAGCACTTCTTGGAGCACACGATGTCTGGAAGGTCGTAGAAAAGGGCTACACCGAATCAGAAGATGAGTCGACACTATCCCAAACTCAAAAGGATAGTTTAAAAGACTCAAGGAAGAGAGATAAAAAGGCTCTCTATCTCATCTATCAAACATTAGATGATGATGGCTTTGAGAAAATTTCAAGTGCAAAGTCCGCTAAAGAAGCGTGGAATAAGCTACAAACCTCTTGCAAAGGATCTGAACAAGCGTAATCATTAGAAAGTTCGTCTTCAGATTTTAAGAGGTGAGTTTGAATCATTACATATGAAAACATCTGAATCTATTTCTGACTACTTCACAAGAGTGTTAACCGTTTCTAATCAATTAAAAAGAAACGGTGAGACACTGGAAGATACTAGAATAATGGAGAAGATACTCCGCTTGTTGGATTCCAAATTTGAATATATCGTTGTGACGATAGAAGAGACTAAAGATTTGACAACCATGACAATTGAGCAACTTCAAGGATCGTTGCAAGCTTACGAAGAAAAGCATAAAAGGAAGCAAGGTATCAATGAACAACTCCTCAAGTCCTAACTCAAAGAGAATGAAGAAATCCAAAGCCACGAGAGATACCAACGTGGTCGAGGCAAAGGAAGAAGCCGAGGACGAGGTACAGATCGTGGTCGTGGACGAGGTTGGAATTATAACAACAACAATTCCAACAATAGCTACGAGAGAGGAGAAAATTCAACAATAGGTCGTGGGAGAGCCAATTCGAACACGAGGTACGAAAAATCTCAAGTTCAGTGTTATAATTGTCAGAAGTTTGGACATTATGCTTCAGAATGTAGAACTCCAAATAACAAGGTTGAAGAAAAGACTAATTTTGTGGAAGCAAGAGCAGAGGAGAGAGAAATTCTGTTATTAGCACATAGAGGCAAAGATGGTGACCAAGAGAATACTTAGTATCTCGACACTGGTGCGAGCAACCACATGTGTGGAAGGAAAAACATGTTCATAGAGCTGAACGAATCTGTGAGTGGCAATGTCTCATTTGGAGATAGTTCTAAAATTCCGGTGGAAGGAAAAGGTAACATTCTTATTCGTGCTAAAGATGGTAGTCACCAATTGATTTCAAATGTTTATTATGTGCCCAACATGACAAGCAACATCTTGAGTTTAGGTCAACTTTTAGAAAAAGGCTATGATATTCACATGAAAGATTGTAGTCTTTTTATAAGAGATGACATAGGAAATTTAATTGCTAAGGTGAAAATGTCAAAGAATAGAATGTTTTCGTTGAACATTCAAAATGATGTTGCAAAGTGTTTGAAAGCTTGTTATAAAGATGCATCATGGTTATGGCATCTTCGATTTGGGCATCTCAACTTTGGAGGATTGGAAATGTTGTCTAAGAAGGAAATGGTGAGAGGACTACCTCGTATTAATCATCCTGACCAACTTTGTGAAGGGTGTCTACTTGGAAAGCAATTCAGAAAAGGTTTCCCAAAACAGTCAGAATCAAGAGCCAAGAAACCACTCGAGCTCATCCATACTGATGTGTGCGGTCCAATCAAGCCAAGCTCTCTCGGTAACAGTAATTATTTCCTTCTCTTCATTGATGATTTTTCAAGAAAAACGTGGGTATATTTCTTGAAACAGAAATCAGAAGTCTTTGAAGTATTCAAGAAATTTAAAACTACTGTGGAGAAAGAAAGTGGCTACCAGATAAAAGCAATGAGATCTGATCGAGGAGGAGAGTTGACCTCAAAAGAGTTCCGAGAGTTCTACGAAGCAAATGGAATTCGACGTCCTCTAACTGTTCCGAGATCCCCTCAGCAAAACGGTGTTGCAGAAAGAAAGAACAGAACAATTCTCAATATGGCACGAAGTATGCTGAAAAGTAAAAGATTACCGAAGGATTTTTGGGCGGAAGCTGTAGCTTGCGCAGTATACCTATCAAATCGATCTCCAACAAAAAGTGTGTTGGGAAAGACACCACAAGAAGCATGGAATGGAAGGAAGACAAGTATTTCCCACTTGAGAGCCTTTGGAAGCATAGCTCATGTACATGTACCAAACGAGAGAAGAAGTAAGCTTGATGATAAAAGTGAGAAGTTCATCTTCATTGGGTACGATAATTATTCTAAAGGCTACAAGATGTATAATCCAAACAATGGAAAGACTATCATTAGTCGTGATGTTGTATTCGATGAAGAAAGCACATGGAATTGGAAAACACATGATGAAGATTACAGTTTCCTTCCCTACTTTGAAGAAGAAAAGGAGGAGCAACCAAGAATGGATCAAGCAGAACAAGAACCCACTACACCACCAGCATCACCAGCCTCAACAAATAATGGAAACTCACCACCATCATTTCTGAATGAAAGAGATATGGAGCGTATAAGAAGCCTGCAAGATTTTTATGAGGTAACTGAATAACCTGATAATCTCACACTTTTCTGTCTCTTTGCTGATTCCGAACCAGTGAGCTTTGAAGAAGCTGTACAAAATAAGAAGTGGAAAGATGCAATGAATGAAGAAATCAAGTCCATTGAAAAGAATGATACTTGGAAGCTCGTTATACTTCCAAAAGGACACAAAGCAATTGGTGTCAAATGGGTGTACAAGATAAAAAGAAATGCTAAGGGAGAGATAGAAAAACACAAGGCAAGACTTGTTGCAAAAGCCTATAGTCAAAAAGCTAGAATTGACTATGATGAGGTTTTTGCTCCTGTTGCTCGATTAGAAACTATAAGACTAATAATTTCTTTGGCAGCTCAGAATAAGTGGAAGATTCATCAGATGGATGTAAAATCCGCCTTCCTAAATGGAGTCCTTGAAGAAGAAGTCTACATTCAGCAACCATCAGGCTATGAAGTCAAAGGCCACGAAGACAAAGTTCTAAAACTAAAGAAAGCTCTTTACGGGTTGAAGCAAGCACCAAGGGCATGGAACAATCGGATTGACAAATACTTCAAAGAGAATGGCTTCACCAAATGTCCTCATGAACATGCTCTCTACATCAAATTCAAAGATGGAGATGTTTTGATTTTATGTTTGTATGTGGATGATTTAATCTTCACCGGTAATAATCCAAGTTTTTTTGAAGAATTCAAGAAAGCAATGGCCAAGGAATTCGAGATGACCGACATCGGATTGATGGCATACTACCTTGGTATCGAAGTCAAGCAAAATGAAGATGGCATCTTTATCTCCCAAGAAAGCTATGCAAGGGAGATACTTAAGAAATTCAAGTTGGATGATTGCAATCCAATAAGCACACCGGTGGAATGTGGAGTCAAACTGTCTAAGCATGATGAAGCAGAAAAAGTGGATCCAACACTCTTTAAGAGTTTGGTTGGAAGTTTGAGGTACTTGACTTGTACAAGACCTGACATCCTCTATGCAGTTGGACTTGTGAGTCGTTATATGGAGAATCCAATAACTACCTATTTCAAGGCAGCTAAGAGAATCCTTCGCTATATCAAAGGTACAATTGACTTTGGTTTATTCTATTCAATTTCAAATGACTTCAAACTTGTTGGATATAGCGATAGCGATTGGGGTGGAGATACAGATGATAGAAAGAGCACCAGTGGGTTTGCATTCTTCATGGGAAACACAGCTTTCACATGGATGTCAAGGAAGCAACCCATTGTCACATTATCCACCTGTGAAGCCGAATACGTAGCTGTTACTTCGTGTGTTTGTCATGCAATTTGGCTCAGAAATTTATTGAAGGAATTAAGCTTGCCACAAGAAGAACCAACTGAGATTTGTGTAGACAATAAGTCAGCCATCGCCTTAGCAAAGAATCCGGTGTTCCATGACAAAAGCAAACATATCGATACTCGTTATCACTTCATACGAGAATGCATAGCAAAAAGAAATGTGCAAATGGAATACGTAAGGTCAAAGGATCAGATCGCAGATATTTTCACCAAACCACTAAAGTTTGAAGATTTTGCGAGATTAAGAAGTTTGCTTGGCATGGTAAAACAAGTTTAAGAGGGGGTGTTGAAAATATAAACTTGTTTTGAGCAAGCCCATTACCAAGCCCAAGTCCATCAAGAAGAACCTTCTAAGGTTAGGTGTAAGGTTAGGTGAGTCAATAATGCAATTTAAAAGTATTTGTTTGGTTGGTGAAATTGTGTGGTTAGGATTTATTTGTATTTGTTAATTTGAATGGTTTAGATTAATTTTCTAGCACTATATATAGCCCCTCTTGCATGAGGTTTAATCATCACAAAGAAGAAGAAAACATAAGAGAAGCAAAGCTTCTAGTGAGTGTGTGAGAAACAAAGCAAATCTTTGTATTGTGAGGTGTTTTGAGTGTTGTAAAAGTTTTATTTTTGTTTTAGTGAGAATTTCGATCCAACATTATTAGGCTGTGCAGAAAAAATGGTGAACAAAATATGATAGCTATATCGAATCCGTAGACAATAAGTAACTTTGATATTTAGTACCTAGCAAATAGCACAATAGCACACTTATTCATACCTCATGTGGTTATGGTATACCTTTTCTTCATAAATGTGATTAAGGATTTGAGTTCTACCATATACATTTCGACGTTGGAAGATTTTCGATATATTATAATTATAAATAAAGACTATATAGCACAAGAAAATAACTCCAACGTTGGATATTTTCTCATTAATGAAATAAACATTATATAACTCTGGATGGTAGAACAATTAAACCTAATTGGATCCTAGTAAGATAGTTGACCAAAAGTTAGATAATAAAACTTATATTATTTAATACAAACAAAAGATTCTATAATATTATTTAATTAGCTTTTCATAACAGCATTCCTGTTATTTTATGCAACTCAGAATTATTTAAGGTTTCAAACAATCGAGAACTCAGTCATCATATTTTACATTAGATTGAAAGACCAAAAATTTTAATTTATAAGTTGCAACATCCTTCATGCATACAAATTCGACAAGCTGCTGCTTTATGCAACATCCTCCTTTAATAAAGAAAAGAGCAAATTGGCCTAAAAAACATTCCATTTTTCAAATGCACAAGCAATCCCTCTATGCGTTGCCGGAAAGAACCCCACCAGCACAAGCCATTTGATTCTGATCTCTATTAACCCCACCGACACTTATTACTGTATGGATTATTGAACTCGCTACATATTTTTTTCCTGCAACTAAATTTCATTATTTAATATAAAATTACTCAGTGAAAGAAGCTATGTTAGAATATATAGTTTGAGCCACCGAAAATCTCTATATATTGAAATTGTTCCTAAAATAGTGGATACACCCTAATGCTCGTCGACATTGTTGATGTGTCTTGGCTTTAAGTGCCTGAAACCAAATACATGGAGCTGTTTGTATATGGGTTGGACCTGGATCATTTCCTTGTCTAGGAAAGTTAAGAATATTTTATGAATGTTTACTAAAACATATGGCATCTATTTTTGAAAAGTGAAAGGATGCAAAATTAGTTGTTTTCTTATTCTTTTCTTGATTTGAAGCATGCATAAATTGATATCGCTGTAATTATTATTAGCTTAAAGTTTCTTAAGAAGGTGTGTCCAGACCAAAAATTATTAAATACTAATTACACAACTTGGACATCTACTTTAATAATAAGGGCAGAAAACTATTCATACACTATACCCAAATATCTATTCTAATAATAAGAGATGAAAATTATCCATATAATATTTGCATTTTGGATATCTATCACAACAATTAATAAAGGGAGAAAAATACTCAACTGTGTGGATGTCTATTCTAATAAGGTGAAAATAATCCACACAAAATTGTAAAATGAATTTGGTGGGACTTAAACCTCCTCCACTAAGGTGGATGTGTACCACCACTATAGTGATCGTTAATTACCATGGTTGGCATTTGTCAAGAGTGAGCTGCTGTAGTGTCCTCCTCGAATTATAGGTCTGAGTGTGGTGGAGGTAGGGTGACTGTTATGTCCTCCTTGAACCACAAATGAGTAAGGTGGCATTCTCAGGATTTGAACCAATAATCTTAGAATAATGCAAGACTTTCCAAATATTTTACCTAAATAATGTCACATGTGAGTTATCAAGATCTTGTAAATCATGAGATGAGGTGATAATTGATAAGATCTTGACAATCTACATGTAACATTATTTGGATATAGATTTGGATAAAATATTTGGGAAACATATTATTACTCATAACCTTATAGGTATTTTGGTTACAAACCTAGTATACCACTAAGGTAACTTATATAGTGACCATTAATCATCACGGTAGCCATTTATCCACGTGGAGCTTTGGCCTTGTCCCTCACTCTATTTGTCAAATTTGAATTTGGGAAAAAACACACTTCTGCAGTTAATTCTCACTCAAAATTCTAATACATTTAGTGTGGTTTGCAGAATTTTTGAGCCTAAACATATCCATCACCCGAACTTATTATTTTAACCATATGTTACTCTCTTCGAAGTTGATGGCAATGAAATTAAGCTGTAGTTGACGAGTGACTTTGATTTTCGGACCTCTATTAATCCTCTCTCTCCATTTGTTTATTATTATTATTATTAACTATTAAAATTAGTTCAAGATTTTAGAGAGGGGATATGACTATCTAAATGATGTATATGTGAAAAACATACCATCAAACCAATGTCATCTTGATAATTTTCTTTGTGCTCGATGTATACTTCCATCAATTTTACAATATATTATCACTTTAGGAGTAAGCAGTTTCCACTTTCCAATATACAAGAGCAATGCTATTTAATTAAAAAATTCATCAATAATGATATCTCTAAAAACAGTAGTGGAGCCAGAAATATCTATCAGTGGGGTAGCGTGGGATAAAAATTTAACTATGTATATGTTTATTGCTTAGGGGTGCATAATAAAGAAAATCAGAAAGACAAAATAAATTTTATTAATATATATATATAACGAATTGCACAACACCCCTTCGAGTTATACCTAAACAGAAGTGGATTTACTCTTTTATTACACTAAGCCTCCAAACTATTAGGCAATTTCCTTTAACTTTGATAGTTCACCGAGATTTTTGGTCATTGCTTTAAATACCTTCAACACTATTAATAATTGAATATAGTAAATTAAAAAATGTTAATAAATTAATATTTTATTAAACTATTAATAAATTTGTATAAAAGGAAACAACTGTTGAAACCCATTTTCCTTCTTTCATCGTCGGTAGCTCTGCTTCATTATCCAACAACATCATTCTTCCTTCTTCTTCCATCAAATACCTAAATAATCATCGACAAAAACATCAATAATAATCCAAAATCTCCACCATCAAATACATTCAAAACTCTAAAGCTATCACCTTATGTCTGGAGGTCGAGAAAATCAAGGGAAAATAAAATCTAATGTTAGAAAATCAAAAGCACCCACTTGACATCACCTCTCAATTCCAGCAAAGGCCTTTCGAAATCGCAAAAATTGAAGATCATCAAAACGAAAATGAAGAAACAACATACGAACAAGACCAAGCACAAGAACCAGGAGGAGTCTCTAAACCCGACCAAAGCCAAATCGAAGGACAACATCAATGTCAATTGTAGTGGGTGAATTTTATAATATGTTGACTTTGAATAGGCCTCGTTGGTTAACTTTCTTGGAACCTAGCAACATGTGTCCTGCACAAATCAAACAAAGAGAACACGAGTAATCTTGACATCGATGGGGTGCTGACCAAAGACACTCCGATGCTCAAGTCAGTAAACTGATCGTAAGATAAAAAAAAATATATGATAATTGTGAAGCATTGTCAAACATATTATACCAGAGAAAGAGAATGACAAAAGACTATCGGAGTCTTGACCTGAAGATTGGATGGAGTAGGAACATTGAGATATTGAGTGTCAGTGGACAAAACCACGGATAATATAACAATGCAAGTAGTATATGAATAATACTTCAAGCAAGTTCCTAAGAAAGAGAGATCAGCCACAATGGACACAATTAAGTATCAAGTCTTTTCTAGCCAAAACCTTCTTTAGACATGCACTTTTATACCACTATACTGAAATTATCACAGAGGAATTCTAAATCTAGAGTAGAAAAATGAGAACGCAAAAGAAAAAAAAAAAAAAAAAAAAAACCTCAAATGGCTTGTAAGAGATGAGCAAGAGAGGTGGGGTCCCTCTTCCTCTTGATGAAACCTTTATTTATAAGTGAAAAAAAAGCCATGAAAACTTATTATATAGTTTAATGTCATGGTTAATGACATGTCGGTTACAGAGTTCAATGTCATGATTAATGACATGTCGGTTATAAAGTTTAATGACATGGTTAATGACATATCTATTATAGAATTTAATGACATGGTTTATGACATATCAGTTATAGAGTTTAATGACATGGTTAATGATATGTCGATTACAGAGTTTATTACGATGTCTGTTATAGGATTTATAATGAGTCTGTTATAGAGTTTTGTTGCAACGTTCGTTATAATTCATTAAAAGCAATTAACTCTCATTTAAAGAGATGAACCTAGTTTGGGTTGGATTTATCAAGTTGTTGGGCTATTCGTTTGTAACATGCATTAGGCTATTAGCCTAACTCAATCGTCACACTAGGCCAGTCAATCTCAACAAGTTTAGGGCTTGGAAATTTTTGACCACTACACCGATGGCGACAGCAATGAAGAATCATAACGAATCCTCAATTAGCATCCGTACACTCGAATCCTAAGTTCCAAAAAGGTCCCAAAGCAAAAGTCAAAGGTGGCAATTCACATTCATACACTTGGATCCTTGTGGTGGTAGAAAAGATGACAGGTTTGGAGGTAGAGGACTTTGTAGACAACGATGCTAATGCATGGAGAAGACAGAGATATAGACTGATAGAGAGGTAGATGAGAGAGAGAGGTGGAGAGTGAGAAGAGCGGCGAGAGAGAGAAAGGAGATTGAGGATAGTAGCGACAAGTGATGCAAAGGTGGATTGAAGAAGAAGAAGAAGCAAAAAACTATATTCGATTTGGGTAGGCTTAGACAATAGAAGAACAACATTTTTTATTTGGTTATGTTTGGGTTTGAGTTTGAAGCCAACCAAAACTTTGAGAGAGAGAGGTGTTGAGATCTGAAATTAAAACTTAGAAAGAGAGAGAGCTATTGAGATTTGAAACCGAAACTGAGAGATTTTTTTCTTTTTTTCGTTTGGAGTCGATTTGTTTTTTTTTTTTTTTAGTGTGCCGGTTTTAATTTGGGTTATTTTGATGATGATCTGTTAATTTGCTAATGATGATGAAGTTGTTCTTTATATGTGCTAATCTGTTGATAATGATGATCCCCATCAGAGTTGAATGGTTGATTTGGGTGTTTTTTCATTTTTTTTTCAACTTTTTTTCTTCATTGTTTTGTTCATATATATATATATATATATATATATACATATTTTAAAATTTTTTTATCTCTACCGTCTATGTTTAATATGGACAATGGAGATATATTGTTTTTATTTTTAAGAAAGTTTTAAAAATTAATTTTCAAAAAAATATAAAATATTAATGTTATTTTTAAATCAATCACCACTGTCTATTATGTGATGGACGGTGAATATTTTTTTTTTTAATTTTCATTTATTTTCTATAATTTTAAATTTTGAAAGAAAATAAAAATATATAAAAAATAAAATTTCCCTTAAGTCAAATGAGTTTGACTAATCTTAACAAAATTTGACTAACGGAGTGAGGGTGTTGTATAGTAAAAGGGTAAATGTGTTTCCGTCTGAATTTAGGCATACCTTAGGGGGATTTCTTGCAAGTCATTCATATATATATATATATATATATATCTCACTTAGGAGTCAAGAGTTAAAAGACAAATATTTCTAAAGTTACAGACCTTAATGGTATACATAACATGACGTAATATTGTATCAAGCAATCTAGATATCCAATCTATAATGTCAACTTATCTCTTCTTCATGAATTGACACTATCCTGAAACGTGGGAAAAATGATCAAAAACAAAATATTTTAGCACATATTCATTGAAGCTTGCACGAATCAGAATATAGAACAATCTTTGAATATCAATCCATTTAGAATTATAAAAAAACTTGTAAACCAATTTTGTGCATTTAAAACGAAAGCAAAAAGCAGAGAAGCAGAATTTGTCAAGTCAAAACATAATTAAAATATAATAATAATAATAATAATAAAGAGCAGAGAAAATGGTGGGATATTTGACAATTTTCTGTGTCTGCGCTAAACTCTGCATCATCTTTGTAAATTTCTCCATCTCCTCTGTTTGGCTTGCTCATCTTAGGCTCCACAAGGAAATATATATATTTTTTTTTGGAAATACACAAGGAAATAAATTTAGGATTGTGTTGCGTAAATAGATTGTCAAAAAATTTATGTTTGAGAACACAAATCATAACAGTAAGTTGTATGATTTGAAACATATATAGTACTCTTTGAAATGTAATACAAATCATACCTACGAAACATAATACTCCTTTTGAAACATAACACAAATCATATCAGGAATACCGAACATAATACTCTAGTAAGTTGTGTAACAGAATGAGCCCCAAAATCATATCAATTGTCAAAAAATTAAAACATTATACAATCACGAATACATACAAAATATCACTTTCAATCCTTCAAATCTCTTCTTCACGTACAACATCCGTCAGGCATTGTCAACTTGCATTCCACTGTAGTTGTATTACTTCTCGATTTGATGACATATAGCCTCAATATTCAAGCTTCAAAACTTGTATTGTTTTCATTGAGACCGAACAATGTAGGCCTATAATGGGGAAAAAAAAAGAGCATCCCACATTCACTAAACTTTTAGTAAGTTCTTAAATAAAGAGTTCCACATGTGAAACAATAAAAAATGGGAAAAATCTCACATTAAAAACATAAAAATGAAGAGAAAAGTACATATAATAATGGATGACACAACCCAATATACTAGTGTTTTAAGTTGTAAGACTATCTATAATAGATAGAGGAGCTGGTAAAGAATTCGACATATGAAATTGAAAGCGAACTTGAACTCACATGTAAGGGGAAGTGTTAAGAGAGTCCCAGATATTGAAGTAAGAAAAGAAAGAATGAATCCCACAATAAAAGAGAGAGGCCCACAACCCAACAGAGTCTATTGGGTTGTAAGTCTATCCACAATAAATATAACACTTCTTAGACAAATAAAAAAGTAATAATTACCAAAATTTAACACTTAAAAATATACTAAAGATAAAAGTGTGAAAATGAGGGATCATGCAACTAATACAAACTATAAGTTAAAATCAAACATACTATACGTATTTATTTATTTTTTTTTTTAAGTCAACATTGAATGAATTAAAGATCTATCTATATCTATCGAAATTAATTACTACTTTTGCGATATAAATATTTACTCTCATAATAAAGATATATTTATTCCTACAATAAAAGTAGAAAACTTCTAACACATGTTTGTAAAACACACATGGTGAGATTGATTTGAACTTCCATCATTGGGGTAAGTTAGTTTGCAAAGTTTGTGTTTAGGTAAACATATCAATTCAACTATGCATGTGAATCGATAGGAATATCATGAGTTTTGCAAATTTGAACACTAGTTTTCTAATATTTGCTTTTTTTTTTAATGCTGTCACAGAACAAATTAGAAATTTACTAGAATTGGTCAAGAACAATAACTACTATTTATTTTCAAAATCAGGAGATAATTAATCCCAAAATAAGGGGAGAAAACTACCCATATAAGCCTCTAAAATACGTTTAATAAGAATCAAACTCCTAACACTTAAATGAATAAGAGGGGCACTACCATTTACACCAAGAAGTGACGTGTAATATTTGCAATTTAACATAGCCTTGCATTAATGTTAAGAAAATGTAATTATATGATTTTAACATAGCAAAACATGCTCAAAGATGGGTAAGAGTTGTTATGATGTGAAAAGTATTAATCCTTAACATTTGAATACATAAATTGTCATAATACCAAATCACATTCAAATTCACAATTAATCAAAAAGAAATGATAGGTCAAAAATGGAAAGCTGGCTCTGATATTATTACCTCTTAGTAGGGGCATCAGTGAATTAAACAATGGACCAGGTTGAGATGTAAAATATTTGTAATTGAAGCCAAAAAGAACGGAGAGAAGCGATACATGAGTAAGAAACTCTCCACCACGTTTCAGCTGTTTAGCATGTTGGTCTCCTCGACACTTCCAGGCTGCGTATGGCAGCATTTCTAACCAAGTCCAACTAATTATCTTCTGCCTCTCTTCCAAAGTTTGTCATACATATTGAACAACCGAAGTGATCTATCTATCTGATGATGATGATGATGATGTTTGGCATGGTAAGAATCTACACATACCTGTTCACTTACTGTTTTAAAAAATTTCGGTAAATCATCATTGAGAAATTCATTTGTTTGCAAAATTTCTTTTGATTCGGTTTGGTCAAACAATTCCTTGAAATTTTGGCATGCTTCAGTTTTACTAGTGAATGATACATGACGTGCAGCCGATAATATTGATTGAAGTGTAATCTGATTTATACTTCCATCTGATACCATGTTAGTATGCAGTACCAATAGATAGAACATATATCTTGAAATTTGACAGATCAATTCACAATGTAATTCAACTGCACGCCCTTGTTGCTTTAAAGCCTCTTGATCTAACTCATACCATATATCTGTTGCGGCATGCCAAGCGAGAATGCTTTTTTCAGGTTCTTGAGTGAAGTCCATACCATCAAAATGGATGCTCTGACTCTCACTTGGGGCAGTTCGAGCTCCAGCTTTCTCTTTAAGATAATGGAAGATGAATTTTTTCAAGTTGTTGGGGATTTCCACGTCATCTGCATACCATTTCTTTTCCAATGTTTTGTCAACATTGAAGAGCTTCAAGATATTAATGCAAGGCAGAGGTTTTTCTTTCATAATGAAGCTTAGCAGGCTGAGTTGAGACATATTGTTTGAACACCTCTTTTGTGGCAAAAAAGATTCCAGGGCTTTCACAGCAGAATGATTTCCGCGCACAATCAACCAAACGAGAAATTGGTTCAAAGTGAGTAATAAAAAAGCTGAATATGTTTCTAGAATGATAGCTCCAAATATCAATAGGAATGTTATGATAAAATCAATTTTTGAAAACTTATCTTTGTGAGTAAGAAATGGGAAGAGTACCAAAACAAAAGAAATAAGAAAGACAGTGATCTGATGCGGTAATTTGTGCACAGAATTTAGTAGGAAAGGAGAAGAGAATGAGTTGGGGAGGAAAGTTTCTGATTTTATTCAACATAATCCAAACAAACATCTACTGGTCCTATTAATAGACCTGAACATTGCAACTGAAACTATAAAATAGGGATATTCCCTCGTAACAGTAATAGAAATTGATAACATGTCACAGCCGAGATGCACGCCACCTCCTACAATTATTCAAGACTGTTCCGACTAACCCATCCTATCCTCTCTGCCTGCATGGTTTACATACACTGCATGGCACTGGTGTGTTGCATGAATTGCATGAGCCTAGTTGGAACTTTAACCGTATCATTCCACCCCTCTGAAACGATCCTTGTCCTCAAGGATTGAAATTTGGATACGACCTCATGAACCTCCATTTATTCTCCCATGTAGCATCCTCAATTGGAGCTCCTAGCCACTTCACTAAAATTTCTTCTTTAGGATGATATCGTCCTTTTTGAATGACTCGTGTATCGAAGACACGTTCTGGTTGAGGAAGTATAGTAGAATTGTCCTCAACAGGTGGTAGTTCAGGCATGACGGGAACAGTGGATCCAATGACTTTTTTGAGCAAACTAACATGGAAAACATTGTGGATTTGTGAGCGTTCAGGCAATTCCAAGCGATAAGCCACCGGTCCCACTCGTGCTAGAATTTTGAATGGCCCGTAATAACGCGGTGAGAGTTTGAGTGAGCTTTGAAAAGCTACTGACTGTTGTCGGTAAGGCTGTAAACGCAAGTAGACATAATCTCCTACATCAAAGTGTACCTCTCGTCGACCTCGGTCTGCTTGAACCTTCATGCAGTTTTTTGCCATCGCCAATTGATGTTTGAGAGACTTTAAAATAGAATCACGATCTCGAAGGAACTCATCAACAGCTTCGACCTTAGTTGTTCCTGGAATATACGAGAGTATATTTGGAGGAGGGATTCCATAGACAGCTTCAAATGGAGTGAGTTGAGTGACAGAATGCGCTATTGTGTTATAACTATATTCGGCCCAAGCAAGCCACTTTGTCCATTTTCGTGGCTGTTCATGCACAAAACAACACAAATATTGTTCAAGAGTCCTGTTAACTACCTCAGTTTGGCCATCGATTTGAGGGTGGTAACTAGAACTCATACAGAGAGCAATCCCTTTCATTTGAAACAAAGCTTTCTAGAATGAGCTAATGAAAACCTTGTCCCTGTCGCTGACGATAGACTTTGGAACCCCATGGAGTTTAACAATGTGACTTAAAAAATTTTTGGCCACTATTAAAGCAGAAAACGGATGCCTTAAAGGAACGAAATGAGCATATTTTGATAGCATGTCAACTACCACCATAATAACTGTGAAACCTTGAGAGTTAGATAGACCCTCCATGAAATCCATTGAGATGTCAGTCCATATTTTTGTAGGAATGCTAAGAGGTTGAAAAAGCCCCGCTGGTCGCATGGTCTCGGTCTTGCATTGCTGGCAGGTTATGCATTCCTTGTTGTAATGTTTTATGTCCGAGCGCATCCCAGGCCATAGGAACATCGACCTAATGCGACTTAAAGTCTTGTGGATGCCAAAATGCCCCCCAGTAGGAGAGGAATGATTGTCGGCCAAGATGGTAGGAATCAAACTTGAAATGGGACTCAAATACACCCTTCCCTTGTTGAACCAAACACCATCCCTTTTAAGATAACGTTGAGAAGTTTGAAATTGAAACTATTGCAACTTCTCATAAAAAGAATTCATTGTAACTTCTTTCTGAAGAGTTGTCCACCAATCTGAACTAGGTAAAGAAATGGCATGAAATTCGAACTCGGCCACTCTTGATAATACGTCTGTGCCTTGATTGTCTATTCCCTTCTTATATAGAATTTCATAGTTGTAACCTAAGATTTTGGGCAACCATCGCAACTGGGTAGGAGTCATAATTCGCTGTTCCAAGAGATACTTCAGACTCCTTTGGTCCGTACGCACTATGAAAGGCTTACCAAGGAGGTAGGGTCTCCACTTTCAGATGGCCTTGACAATGGCCAACATTTCCTTGTCATAAATGGAGAGTGTCAAGGCTGTGCCTTTAAGTGCTTCACTAAAAAAAGCTATAGGCCTTCCATTTTAAGATAGGATAGCTCCAATTCCAGTTCCGCAAGCATCGCACTCCACCACGAATTGTTGTGAAAAATCTAGAAGCTATAGAATAGGGGCGGTTGTGAGTGCTTCCTTTAGCTTCAAGAAGGCTTGTTCTGACTCATGATTCCAACTAAATCTTGCCTTTGAGGTGAGTCGGGTTAGTGGAGCCACAATGGAACCGAATCCTCTAATAAATTTTCTGTAATACCCTGTTAGACCCAAAACAGCTCTCACACCCTTTACTGAAGTCGGAACTGGCCAAGGTTGGATAGAGTGAATTTTTGTTGGATCAATAGAGACTCCATTGGCATGAATGATATGTCCCAAGTAGTCAATTCGAGTCGTTCCAAAACGGCATTTGGAGGCCTTTGCTAATAGTTGATTTGTTGCCAAAATTTGTAAGACCAATTATAGGTGCTCTAAGTAATCCAACCATGACCTGCTGTAGACTAATATATCGTCAAAAAATACAAGCACAAATTTGTGAAGTAAAGGATGAAAGAGATCATTCATTAAACTTTGGAAAGTGGCTGAAGCATTGCTAAGACCAAAGGGCATCACCACAAACTCATAATGGCCTTCATGAATTCGAAATGCCGTTTTGTGAATATCTTCCTCTTTGACTCATATTTGATGGTAGCCTGAGCGCAAGTCGATCTTGGAAAAAAATTGTGCTCCATGCAGTTCACCCAGTAACTCGTCTATGATTGGAATTTGATATTTATCTTTAATAGTGATACTGTTCAGGGCCCTGTAATCTACACAGAACCCCCAGGTGTCATCCGATTTCTTAACCAGCAAAATCAGTGATAAGAAGGGGCTAATGTTAGGCTGTATGATTCCACTTTGCAAAAATTCATGTACCATCCGTTCAATCTAATCTTTTTGGTAGACGTACACTAACGGGCTCCTGGTTTGCTTTCAACAGAATTCTATGATTGTGACCTCGGTTTGGAGGAAGTCCTTCTGGTTTTGAGAAAACGTTGGAAAACTTCTCCAACAATTTGGTTAACTCGAATGAACGGTCCTCATCCGCCTTTGATAGTTTCTGAGTGGTGATGTCCACAGGTACTGATATGTGGAGGTAGTATCCTATCCCTGTAAGCTGTTGGAGCTCCTTACTATCCAAAGGCTCCAAGCTAGCTCGACACAACCCCTTAAGAATATAAGGTTGTCCATTGAGAGTAAATGGCATGGTCAACTTACTGTAGTCTGTTTCAATAGGTCCCAAAGTTTCTAGCCACTGGACCCCCAAAACAACCTGGCACGCGGCAACTAGCAAAATATAGAAGTCGGCTAGGATTGTATGATTCTGTATAAGTAGCTGTAACTTCAAACACCTTCCTGTGCATTCCAATGTTTCCCCGTTTCCCACCATGACCTGAAAGGACTGTCCTCGTTCCATAGGTAATGCTAGTCGGTCCACCACAGCTTGATCGATAAAGTTATAGGTGCTTCCCCCATTAACCAAAACAGTAACATCTTGGTTTTTAATTTTCCCAGTCAAACGGAGGGTTTACCGGTGACTTGTTCCCGCCATAGCATGAAAGGAGATTTCATGGAGCATTTAAGCCTCTGTCGGGTCTTCTTCAGCTGGTGGTCCTTCTTTGCTTTTGCCAAGCACCAAATCTTTGATCATGAAAAGTTGTGGACATTGACATCGGTGACCAGAGGCGTACTTCTCAACGCAGTAATAGCAGAGGCCCTTGTCTCGTCTCTCTCTCGCTTCTTGGCCAGAAATTCTTCTTATGGGAGTAGTCGATATGGTGGTTGTCTTCGGATTGGGAGAAGGCCCCAAGAGTCCTATCGTGGTACTACTCTGGCTTCTTTGCAAAAGGTTGGTAGACGTAGGCCGATAAGGAGCATTGTTACTGGGTTTCTTCTGTAGTGAATTGCGTTCCTCTACCAATCAAGCTACACCAATGGCATCTGACAGGGTCTTCGGTTGTTTGATCTTGACATCCAGCCGTACCTCGTCACGCAACCCGGCAACGAAGCATCCTACCAAGAATGGTTTAGGCAAATGGTATACGCGGTGGGATAGCCTTTCGAAGGCCTCCTTTTATGAAGACACGGTCGACGT
The DNA here is from genome assembly GCA_022984855.1 of Dimocarpus longan. NCBI lineage: Eukaryota > Viridiplantae > Streptophyta > Magnoliopsida > Sapindales > Sapindaceae > Dimocarpus > Dimocarpus longan. The sequence continues at coordinate 9,315,773 of CM041023.1, read as the reverse complement.
TTGCTTGAGTCTCGTTAATGCCTCTAAGGGATCCTCGTAATCAATAGGTCCAAATCGAAGGTGCATCGCTTTTGTGAACTCCTCCCAAGTTAGTGGTCCTCTGAATTTGGCCAACCAACGGTGCCATTGTAGTGTTATACCCTCAAGGTGGAAGGATGCCAACTGGACTCTTTGTTCTAGAGGGATGCTCTTGAAATAAAAAAAAAAAAAAAAAACTGCTCTGTTTTGTATACCTAGCCGGTTGGATCGTCGCCATTGAAGGTTGGAAATTGTAGCTTCAAGTGGTGGGTTCGGTCTAGTATAGAGGCAGAGGATGCGGAGGCAGTTTGCGTTTGTTGGTAGGCTGATTCGGTTTGGGCGAAAGGATTTTCAGAGTCTATTAGGTTGGAATTTCGGGACATCTGTAAACTTTGAAGATTTGTCATTATGGTCTGCATGGCAGCGTTGAGCTGGCTGAAATTAGCTTCGTGTCGTTGCAGAATATCTGTTACTTCCGTTCGAACTCAGCATTTGACTTAGAATGGGTATCCATTGAAGCCAACTTGGCTCCGATACCAAATGATGCGGTAATTTGTGTACAGAATTTAGTAGGAAAGGAAAAGAGAATGAGTTGGGGAGGAAAGTTTCTGATTTTATTCAACATAATCCAAACAAACATCTACTGATCCTATTAATAGACCTGAACATTGCAAATGAAACTATAAAATAAGGATATTCCCTCGTAACAGTAATAAAAATTGATAACATGTCATACCCGAGATGCACGCCACCTCCTACAATTATTCAAGACTGTTCTAACTAACCCATCCTATCCTCTCTACCTGCATGGTTTACATACACCGCATGGCACTCGTGTGTTGCATGAATTGCATGAGCCTAGTTGGACCTTTAACCGTATCATGATCCCTCGCAGGCCTAAGCCACGATGAGTGTAGAGAAGAGGTGCTTTGGCGTAAAGATAATCGTTCTCGAATCCAAGTGCCATTTCAATTACTTGGAACACGTATTCTAAAGAGATTCGTTGGTGATTTATAATTTCACTAAATTTAAGGTCTAGAAATGGAGGATGAGAAGAAACATACGTTAGACAGTATTCTCGGTATAAGTTATGACCATAAGGAATACTATAATCATCAATGGAGACATACATGTGCTTATTTTTAATGTCTGCTGCCACAAATGACTCTGTAATTTTCTCGCGGCTTGCTTTCCTGAGCGCCCAGGTCCTTTCTCCATACTTGATGAGTCCAGCAAAAAATACCAAAAGATAAACCATTGACAGATGGGAGCCAGTCCAAAGCATAAGACAGACATAAATTGTCATTCCCATTTGGACAAGAAGTCCAAGACAGTGCCATAACCATAGGTCATTGTCCTCCAAGGCATATGCAGTTATGGTGTAAGGGACTTCCAAATGCAAAGTGCCCAAAAGGCAGTCAATTCAGTGTTTGCATCCATAGATCCCAAATTTTCAGCATAAATATCTAAGAAATTATTTGATATTATACCTATGCCAAACATTTCAACATCGGCGGACAAGTAGGCACACCATACAATAGTTTTAATCCAAAGTTTGAGTGTACTTTCTACGATTACCAAGTACGATCAGTACTATTTTGAGAGTGAGGCTAAGTAGAACAGTCACTTGTAGATTCTATTCCTTCCATAATTTTCTCAAACTTGGAGAAAATAACTCCATCGTGTTTCCCTCTTCCTTTAATCTGATTAAATTAACAAATGGAAATGATCATTAATTATTACACATAATCAACATAGAGAAAGCACTAGTTATTCACGTAATTAAAACAATATTCAACACGGTAAAACAGTTCTTAAATTAGAAAAGTGATGCAATGCTATTAGGCTCTGCAGCCAAAATGGTTAGCAAATATGATATAGTTAGAATAAAAAAATAAAAAAAGAAAAAAAAGAAAGAAACAAAAACAAAACAAAACGTTGATAACAAAATGACTTTTGATTCTTAGTACCTAGCAAATAGCACCACATAACAAATAACTCAACCCATATGAAAGAAATAAAAAAATAAAAAAATAACTAACAACTCTAAATAGTATAAAATTAAATCTAATGGAATCCTAGTGAGAGAGTTAATTGAAATAAGATTGTAATTATTACCCACTTTAAATTAACAAACATATTACATAACTTTTTTTGTAACAACATACCTTGTTGTTTATGCAACTGAGACTATGACAAGTAGTCACTAGTATTTTTCATGAAATTGAATAATCAAATTCTTTTGTTGATGAAACTATGGAAATATTTCATCCGGAACCCTAAAGTTTCGTGAAATATCAGTTTGTTTACTAACTAATGGCAAAATAAGATGTGTGGTCCCTAACATTTCAGAAAATACATCAATTAATTTTATTTGACCAAATTTTTAATAGTCAAATGTAGGTAAAAGAGAAAATATCAATTTTACCATTGGTCAACTAAGTTAAATTTATATTAATTAATTAATTATTATTAAAACTAAATTAAAAAAAGTTAAAAAATAAAATGGTCCTCTCTGATTTGGTAGTATTGAACGAAGGAAGAGGTAAGATCAAAGTCATCACCATTGAAGACTCTCTATTCCCTCTCTATTTTTTGTTGATAGCATAATAGAAGTTGTCGTCGCTGTCTTCCTCCATCACTTGCTTACGTATCATAAACCGCGCAATGTCACCTCCATCCTTACCAGCTCATCCTCTGCCTCTACTCGTCCGATCAACATCATCGACTACACTCTTATCATGGGCCTTAGACTTCGTTTCATCCTTGTTAATAATGAAAGGTGGGTTGTTCAACATCTAGGTTCAAACAAACACAGACTTTTAATAATGGGGTTCGTCAAACCCAAATGTTCATCTTCATTTGGGTTCGTTCGAACTTAGTTAAAGATGATCATCAGTTGGGTTCATTAAATCTAGATGAACATCTTTATCTAAGTTCGACTAACCCAGATGTTCAGCATCTTCATGTCGGATTTGGTTTTGTCTTTAGAGGTTGCGATTTTGTGTGAAAGATGGCAGAGAGATCATTTAGAGGGAAAAGATATGTTGATTTCTTAGTATTTACCATTTCTGGTTTTGCAATCATTAACATTAAAGAAGAAAGTAGATATGCATAGGGTTTATTCTCTATATGAGGCATTTACTTAGTTTGATTTTGATGATGAGAGCATTGAATATAGGAATTTGTTGATTCATTGTGTGATTACTTTGTCATATTTGAAGATAGAGAAGGAAAGGAAGTTTTTGGCATTTATGTGTGGATTGAGCCAACAAATGTTGAGAGAAGCGTTGAAGATGATAGACTAGTCATTAGAGATACCATATTGTTCTTCATGTTCATTCGGTCGAGATCCAATTGGATCTCAAATCAATGTGTAGATCCCAAATTAGATCTCTACCATTGATGTGTAGATCTCCAGCATATATATATATTTAATTAAATTTTTCAGTTTTTCTTGTTTTCTTTCTTTGTTTTTGTTTATATAATTTTCATCTCTTCTATTTTTTATTTCTTGTTTAATTTTTTTTTATTTGTTAAATTTTTAATTTTTTATATTTGTTTTATACTTTTATAATAAATTATTAAAGTATATAGGTTCTATTTGGTGTTGAAATGTGCCCTATTTATATGTGTCTAAAGATAATAATGCCCCTAGAATCATTGAGTTTAACGGTTGGACCGAATTAATGCGTTTTCTAAAACGTTAGGGACCATACATCTTATTTCACTATTCATTGGTAAAAATTGATATTTCATGAAACTTCAGGAACTACATGAAAATTTTCATAAAACTTTATGTGTTTCGTGTCAAAAACAAAGTGATCAAATATTTCATTTTTTATGTACTTACGTGCATAAAAATTTGACAAGCTTGTACTTTATGCAGCTGTCCTAATTAAAGAAACGAGTAAAGTGGACTTGAATAACACTTTGAAAAGCATTCCATTGTCTACAGGTTGAAGCAAACCCAAACGCCTATCTTGCTTGAGAAACCCAATCAACAACAAGCCATTTGTATCACTAATGACCCCACAAACACTTTTGAGTTCTGGATTATTAATTGAAGAAAGAAAAAGTACTCATATATGTTGGTTAATTTTTTAATAAACCAAATTTTAAACTTTACAAGTGAACAAATCGTTTATTGAGTATCACTAATGACTCCACCAACACTTTTGGGTTCTGGATTATTAATTGAAGAAAGAAAAAGTACTCATATAATGGGCCCCTCTACCTTAGCTAGCTAGACAGCTCGCCCAACAACCCTACGGTGATCTTCTAGTCAGGATCCCTTCCGGCTAAAAAGTTCCCGTGAAGTTAAGTCATTTTCTTTGCTGAAATCCTTTAAAACTTATTAGAAACTCTTTCAGTCACACAAAAATGGGTGTAAATTTTTCGTTGTGGATTAACCGTTACAAAAACAAATTTTACCAAAAATATTTGATTAAAAATTTAAAACATACTTACTAAGATTTATGGCTAAAAATGCATCATCCAAAATATTATTTATAACATGTAATAAGTTTAAAAAGGAATATATGAATACATGATATTTCCAAACGATCAACTAGTGCAGCAACGTCACGTCTTTAACTCACTCACACGTTCGAAGAAGATGCTTCCGCTATTTTGCTCGTATCTGCACCTGTGGACGATTTTTATAGAACAAGGTAAAAAGCGGTGAGTATAAACTTGGTGAGTGAGTAATCTTTATTAAGTTGTAACTTTTACTCTACAACTATTATTCCTTGGAAAAACTGCTAATTTCTTTATTATTATTATTATTTTTGAAAATTATAAAACTTGCATGATGCGAATAAATACTTTTTACTTAAAATTTAAAATTTACTTTCCTTATTTTTCTAAAACTTTCATCTATCGACGCATTTTATTTATTTAACTAGCGTTATGTGGTAACCCAGGGAAGCTTATCCTTTGTAATGGTATGAAGACACGCCACTAGGATTCGGGAACTATCACCATGTGTAGTCGCAAATGTAGAAAACTCTAGGATCGCGATTCCCTCCAACATTAGATAGATCTACACTACCTCATGCATGCAGAGGATAACACACAGACTCATTTCTCCTAAAGTTAATGATTCTCCCAACCATCTTATCGTACACGCTAAGGTATTTCGGTCAGATGTAACTGGGGACTAGGATAAACCAAAAACATTAAAATCTTTTTATGCTACTTAAAATTTTCTTTTCTCTTTATCTCGGAAAATGTTCTTTTAGCATGTCTTTTAATTCTCATGTAAATAAACATAAATAAATTGCTTTGCTTCTAAAGTATATAAATATTTATAATATCTATTTCATAAACTTACATGCATTAGATAAAATAAAGACATGCTAAAATAATCAAATGGATATAATAACTTATATACTAAATTAAACAAATACGAATACCAATTTAGGAATTTATAAAAACTTTGAAATTTAACCACACTCACTACTTGCTTCCAAGGTATAGCAACCACTCTTTTGCACCTTTCACTAGCTCGGCGTTTCACCTACATTAAAACGAAATCTTCGAGTGATAACGATTCTAATCATACTCATATGTATGCCATTTGTAATTCTTCAATATTCAAGCATACAAACACTACACTCCAAGTTGGAATAGGCTGAGCACTATCCAGCTTGTCTATTGAGAGCTGCTTTTCTAGCTAGCTCGTTACTAATTGCGGGCTCTATACAACTCGTTCTCTGCAAGCTGCTACCCAGCTCGTTCGGCTTGCGAGCTTTTACTCGAGCCCAGATTGACATGAACTATGAGCTTCTCTCGGCTCACCTTTAGCGAGCTATTACTCTAATCCAACTCGCACTTCACTAGCTATTGCTACACAGTTTAACTCTAACAATTCACAACAGACCATTGGCCTCGCCCAACTCGCTCTACGAGCTGCTTCCTTAGCCCAGCTCGACCTTACAAGCTACTTGCACCGCTCAGTTCTTTCAGAATTGTGAGCATTGCCTAGCTCACCCAGTTCACTGTTTTCACCTTTCGCGAGCTACTGCCTTAATCTAACTTTAACTCGTGACCTAGAGATGAGTACATTGTAAAATGCAGGATGTGATCTATAATTCGTCCAGAATAATTACTTGACATTTTAATACACAAATATCCTTACAAGGCAGCTCGCATTCCTTAACTCGCTTCAAACCCAAAACATTACATTTTCATTTTCTTAACACATTAACATGCAAGCACAACAGCTGTACTAGTCTAAACAGATATTATGTTAAATCGTCAACCATCACTTTAAGACTTTAAATACTCAACCTAGACCTCATCTCATACAATCCAACCTTTACGCAATTTAAACCATGAAAATTAGTTTATTACCTTCTCAATCAACTTCAAATGGGTAAGTTTTGCTCCAGACTCATAGACAAGCTTGATGGACTTGGAAATCACATGAACAAGCTCTCCAACATTTTAAATCAGCTCACCACACCCTTGCTTATCTTACTGCAGAACACTCATTTTCTTGACAGAAAACAGCTCTTCCTTTCTCTCCAACTACGCTGTCTTCTTGCTTTTTCTTCCTCTCCCTTTAAATGAACTGAACTTTAAAAGATTGCACTCAATTACTCAAAATATCTATTGTATATAGAATCTCTCTTTCTCGAAAATACAGAACAACAATCTCACTCTCTTATATACTTTCTCTTGGTTCACCTATTCTCTGTTATGACCAATCACAATTGTTGCTTACTTGACCAAACTCCTCTCAATTATCTTATCCATTTTAATTATTAAGTATTCTTAACTTTATCTATTTATCATAAGCTCACGCCACTTGTCACTAGTCCATTCTCTCTTCCTCTCTTTGAATGCCAAGTGTTCTCTTTGTATCCATTCCATGCATTCGTTTCGATCGTTTACGTTTCCATGCTCAAAACCATTTCTGGTCCATCTGAAAATTATATGACAACTAAATTAATACTTCCAGAAATTTATTTTTTGAAAATATCTCTCATACAGACCTCCTTTCCATCTGAAAACATTATTTACAGGAGAATAATTTGTTTTCTATCGGACGAGGTTTTGGGTTTTACATCATATATGTTGGTTAATTTTTTAATAAACCAAAATTTAAACTTTGCAAGTGCACAAATCGTTTATTGAGTATAGCGATAAGTAAGGATTGATCCCATGAGAAATTTCAACTTTCTTTATTCTAACTTCATTTAAGACCAAAGCCAAAGATAAGTAAATTAAACAAAAGAGTTTTTGGGTTTGAATTAAAATTAAATTAGGACAAAAATTAAAATAAAAAAAAAATTAATAATAAAAACTTAGTTAAAATATCCTATTCACCACTAAACAATCCTTCAATTTACTATAAAGATGAATAAAGCAAATTTATGATAATATATGATAAAGACATTCACTACAAGATAATGATCATACTACATGTTGTATTGATTCTTCCTTTGTTAATATACAAATCACATGGTGCCCACATAAATACATATATTCCTAATTATAACCTAGCATGGTGTCTACTTAGATTTAATAATTGGAATCCATTAAAAACAAGAAGAATATGAACATTACACAAATCCCAAAACATGATGTCTATACAATATATTTATGAATTGATAACCCTCAATTGATTCATAAGTAATTAATTGTTGCAAACAAAGAATATGCATGTTTGGTGTGCGGTTTATATTCTTACAACACAATCCTAAAAATATGCCTCTAAAATGATCAATTAAAGAAACAAACTTTAATAGAATAAAATTAAACTAGAGATATTAATTTCATCATGCAAAACACTAAGCTTTATTGAAAAGATAAACAAATTAAATTTATGTCTAGGGCTTCAAGTTAGCCCTAATTAATAAACTAACTACATAAAAATAAAACTAAGAAAAGAAAAGAAAAGATGGAACCAAAGCCTTTAGTCTTGCTCCTCTGCTTCTTTCTCTCCTTTGGTGTGTATTGAACGAACGGTAAAAGCAACTATTTATAGGTAGCCAATCCTTGAGAGCCAAGATTTCCTCAATTGAGAAGGATTATATTTCCAACTTTGATTTGGAATCAAGTTTTGATATGGAAATTGAATCTCTTTTAATTTTGGTCTTAAACTCTTCATAATTTGCTTGACTCATTTAATTAGGACGTTTCAAGGTTTAGGAAGTTGATTAGGAATGATAAAAGAGGAAATTTGAATTTCTTATGTTTTCCTGTAGCTGTCAAGTCTCGTAATAGTCAGACCTTCATGTACTAAACCGATCATAACTTTCTCTAGAAAATTTCGATTGACAAACAGTCAACCGCTATAGAAACTAAACATCGGAGGGTTTAATTTGATAGGTTATGACTCATGTAACTCGAACTGTGCACTTCATATGAGCTCCCGCAAATCACATCACGTTTCTACCCAAAAATTCTGTAGTTTCCTTCTAGAACATTTCTCTAATTCCTTGAGCTACAATTAATCTTCAAAAATCCTATGATTTCATCATTTTTCTTCTAAAGCCTAATTCAAAATATAAAAACACAAAACAAATTAAAAGTACAAATTCCACACAAAAACATAGCATAAATAATAGGTAAAATAGACATAAAACATTAATAATTATAGAACCAATAGTATCCCATAGTGTCTTTAAAAGGACCTATGTTGAAATAGTGTTACCCGTACCAAAAGTTCTCCATCATAAGTAGAACGTCCGCTAAACTAATTCATACATGCCGTTTTTAGATATAGTAGGTTGTTTTTGTTAGAGTAATGTGTCTTAAGAGCTTCTAATTTGTAAATATTTAAATTAAATAATAAATAAAATATATTTATTTTATTCAATTTATGTGTATTTGTGAAATATTTGTTTCATACAAATATCATGTAATATCCATGATTACTTATGTAGTCTCAAACTAAGTATATAAGTGTTATATATAAGAGGATTTAGTTTAAGATCAGTAATCTAAAGAATCCGTAGAAAACAAATAAAGCTGGGTACTTTACTTATGGTAATATACAGTTGCGGTTCATTTTGTATTTGATACAATGATTTTATCCGGGATCGTTCATATGGTGACATGAAAATGGAGGCACCTTATATAATAGAGATTATATAGGACTGGACCACGATAAAATCGCTTTCCTATTAATATCCGCTAATTAAATAAATTCATATTTATCAACTAAATGATCATATATGGATTGATCTTAATCCTGAGTGTTTTATGGACTCCTATTTAGTCATATCTTTTGATTTACATGGATGAGACTGTTATACATTTATGGTCAATAAACTTCGTACTTTGGAGATGTGATTTAATAAGTGGTTGGGAACATTCTATATAATAGTAGAATCCACTCCTTCTTGCGAAAAGTAGATGAGTAATTCTCTTAAGTGTTGATACGGGTCTTAAACAATAAAAGCACTCGACTTTCTATTTATAAATAAATGAAAAGATAAATTCATAAGTTGTTATGAATATATTGTTCATTAGAGAATCAATGGTACTTAATGGAATAAGATATAATTAGAGAGGTATAACAGACTTTAATGACCTAGCTCTAATTATGAATAACTCGTGGAGGATCGAACCATATGAAATGATTAAATCAATGGACACTGAAAATTCAGATTGTATAAAACATCTACAATTTTGAGAGTGTAATCTTAAGTTTTTAGTAGAGTAACTTTAAGATTAATAATAGTAAATTATTTAATTAAAGAGTTTAATTAATAATTTCGATATTATTAGAGTTCAAATTGTAGGTCCATTTGGTCCCCTTGCTAGCTTACAAGCACATATAGAAACAAAAGAAAGAATATATTTGGATTATCCAATTATATGTGTACATACAAATTTTATGAACACATTCACGTATAATTTAAATAATTTTATTATTTAAATATAAGTAATTATTTAATTATTTGTAGAGGTTACGAGTTCAATTTTAAATGATGTCATTAAATTATTTATGATTTAGAATAATTTAATTTAATGAAAAATCTTTTAATTAATGGAAATGGTAATTTAATTTAATTGAAATTAGATTCCATATTAAATTAGATTAAAGAAGTTTTAATTTAATAAGAATTAGATTTCATATTAAATTAAAAGTAAAAAGGTCTAAAGCAATAAGAAATTTGATTCCATATTGGATTTGAATTAAGTTTTCCAATTTAATTAGGAAATTGTATTCATTATTAAATTAGAAAAATCTAACTTACCATTACAAAATGGTGTTTTATGTTGGTAACAAAAGAGAGAAAAAGGAAGAATTTTTGGCTACTTGAACCAAAAACTTCCATTAATTAAAAACACCATATTACCCCATCTTAAAAGAAATAAAGAAAATTATTTTTTGATTTCTACATAATAATCTTTTATAAAATGATTTTGTGATTTAATTTTTCGAGATTGTGCCTACACACAGTTTCTTTTGGTGAAGAATCTACGAATCAAAATGGATCAATTCAATCTTCATACAAGGTAAGATTCAATCTTATTAATTTAATTATTGAATTGTTATTATTAGCATCGATCGGACATGTTTTCATTTGATTTTTTTTTAAAAAATCCACGTTTCCGCATTAAATTCAAAAATCAATTTTTTCTTCAGTTCTTTTGTGTCTAGTCAATCAAGAATATTGTAAGTTATGTTTTCCAAAACATATGGCATCTGTTTTTGGGAAGGTAAATTAAAGAAGACAACAATATTTGCTTTTCCACAGTTTCAATAAAGGGAAGGCCATGGCTTGAGATTTTTCTTGTATGCTTCAATCAGCCGGTGGAAGAAAAGATTCATTTTTCCTGCTTTTAGCAATTCTATTCTTTTCTTGTTTAAAGTATTTGTAACTTAATTCTGTTTGCAAATTGGTTTATGAATGCACTGATTAATTAGAGCATGGTTTAGCCTAATGTTCACTTAATTACTAGATTGATTTGTTATGATGGAAAAAAGAAAAATAATAATTAGAACATGTGAAGAATCCTTGAATAAATAATGCTTTGTTAAAATGAAAATGAAGAAATACATAAAGTACAAAAACTATAAAATCTTTGCTACCAATTTTATAGGTGACACTTGCAGTTATTAGATAATTTATATTTATGGATTTATCTGTAATTTCGCATCTCATGTTGAACATTCTTTTTTTTTTTTTTTGGCTCCTAAATTTAATGATTACAATCATAGACTTAATTACCATGGATATGGATCCTCTTACCAGACCATGGTAGCAATGATATCTATAACGCCGGAAAAAAAAAAAAAAAACATAGTATCTCAAGTCTCAACCGTTGCCAATGTATATATGTTCCTATTAATATACTTTGTTAATACTTTCTTTGGTCCAAGCGTTAGAAACGAGAGAAACATATACAAAGAAAAATTAGAAATTTAGACGGAGCTCAATTACAAATGTTGTACGTATTTTTGGGCTACCCCAAGTGGGCTGGTAAAAGCCTAGAGGCCCAATAAGATAACCTGCTAAAACCGCCCCAACAGACAAAGGCCCGGGTTACCAGTCCAAAGAAATTGGCATAACTTTGTGCTCGGTTGTCAGAATGTCTATTATAATATGTTTTCGGAAAGGGATTTTCGTGCTCTATAACGTGGCAACCAGGGGTACCCCGGTTGATGCCGTTTACATCCTCAAAGTTGTTGTTTTAATAGATGTGTTCTTGAGGTTTACATTTACTGTCAAAAAGCACTGAACAAACAGTCCGCGAATAAGCGTACGAACGAGCTGATGAACAAGCGGATGGACGAGCAAGAATTCAGCTAAGACCAAAGCTCAGACAATCAGCTCGCGAAGGAGCAAATCTGCACGCTTCAACGAGCTCATTGCAGCATTACAGGCTCACAAGCTGCTCGGACATCCTGCGCAACCAACCTGTTCGTCTACACTGCGCGACCAGCTTGCGCGATCTCTGCTCGAACAATCAGATCGCTGACACTGCCTGAGCACCAACTCGCCCAGACCAGAGTCTGCCCGCTGGAGGCAATATCTGAACGCTGAAGTAGTCTGCCCGCTGGGTGCACTATCTGATCGCTGGAGTAAGCTGTTCAATGTGCTCGCTAGAGTTAACCAGTTGACCTTCTAGAAGGCAAATCAATTCAATTCAGGAAAGGAGTCAACTTACCTATTTTCATGCAAATCGAATCGCGACATTCTTGGCAATTGCTGCATATACGGTGGAGATAATCTTGGGAGATATTATATCAATTAATGTATATTATTTTTTGGCTTATCTGTAAGATTCCGAAACCTATTCAAATTGTAACATCTCCTCTATAAATAGGAGATCAAAATCAATGTAAAGGGGACTTCCTCTCGAGATCTCTCTCACACTGTAAAGGCAGAACAGATATAGTAATAGTGACTGCCGCCCCTAACCGGAGCCGGCGCCGTGGACGTAGGCCATTCTTAAGGCCGAACCACGTAAATCTCGTGTGTTTCTCTTCTTCCTCTTTGCCTTTCTTTTTGTTTGTTTGTTTGTATCTTTCACAGATCTGCAGTCTTGGGCTTGAACGAATCAGCAAGTTGACCGAACCAGTTTCAGACGTCAACAACAAATAATATCACTATAAAGATCGATGAATTTTAAGTTTTCAATAAGGAACATTGGGGTATCTTATTTTCAAAATTAATCTGCAAACTCCAGTTTATAAACTATTAACGCCAACATATCGATTGATTTTGTGGAGAAAACATTTTTTTAGAAGGGTAATTTCTTCTAGTTTAAAATGATAATTGTCTAAGTTTTAGCTCTTTCACTTACTATAACATAAAAACCCATTTTGTCTATAAGAGTCCTCAATCACTTAATAAGTTCTTAAGAATTGTGAAATTTTCCGCATCCATTTTTTGTACACACCAAAAAATCTCCTTTGCAATAGGATAAGATTATGAGAACGTGGATCTCCTTTCAGTTCCATCACAGAGGAGATCAAGTCTCCGTTGACAGTGGTCTCTGATGCCAATGGAGTCTTTCTTTTATCTTATAACTTTACAAGAAATATTTTTTTATAAATTCAGGGCGTATTTACTAATCAAGAATAATAATAAGTAATGACGCAACAGCTAATTGATCTTCTTACGTTTAAGATTGTAATAAATATTTCAAATTGATAACAAAATCAAAGTTAGAAAAAATATTGACAATATTATTAGTGTATCCGACACATTGTACATGCTACACTCATTGACTCACATTAGACCACCTGACAAAGAATTTAAGGGTTGTTTGTTTTTTTATCTGAAGACTGAACAATACTACTGAAGACTAAATAGTGATTGAAACCATAAATCTAATTAACATATTCAGTTTTTTTTTTCTATTTTTTTTTCCTTACTCTGAATATATTGTAAATTTATTTATTTTTTAAAGTTAAAATTGTCTGAAAATTACTAATTTGATATTTATATATTTTTTACTATTTGTTGTTATATAATTTTAATCAATTTAATACAAACATCTAAAAATTAATAATATTTTATTTATAATTAAAATATGATTAAAAAATATGGTAGCATTAATCATATTTATATATTTAAATATATTAATATATTTAAGAAAATAACTAGAAAATGAATGTTTAAATTGTAAATTATATTATATTAGTTCAATTCCAAGATAATTGGAGATAAGATGTATTTAAACTTTTTTCCAATCATAGTTTTTGTAAGTATCAACGAGAGAAAAAAGAAAAAGAAAAATTTAAGTAATGTAAATTAAGATAAATTTAAAATTATATTAGTTTTGAAATAAAAACTTTTAAATATCATTAAATGATTTGTAATTAAGTGAAAAGTTAAAAATTCTTTTTCAATTTTTTCAGTTATTTTTAAATAGTTTTAAATTGTTTAATCTCTTAAAAAAATAAACGAAAACAACTTCATATTTGTAATTTAGTACTAGTAAATCTAAAGTAGAAAAAACAAACCAACCTTTAATGACCTATGTATATACCTTTCTCGCACAACGTGAAAGTTGATATGATTGTCTATGCCGTGTGGTGTAAGATGAATGGATGGTGTATATATTCATATTAAGGCTTGACTGTTGTACTAAAACTATGGGTATTGTTGATAGATAGACAATCAACCCCGTTGCATATGGTTTTACATCCTCATTTTCAGTTTGTAAAACTGAAACTGAAAAATGGTTAAAAATATGTTCGGCAACGATTTTCAAATACTGGGGAATGAAAAACAAAAATCCCATTTTCCACATTTTTAACTAAGATGTGGAAAATATGAAATTGATGTTATATGGTTTTTTCCATTTGACGTGTTTCCGTATTTCAATTCCAAATTTTTTTCAAGTGTCTAACATAACACAAAACTAGGTGGAAATAGACCATGATGGAAGCCGGAGGAGGTGATGGAGGGTCTTCTCCACTTAATTGCCACTGAATTAGTTTGGATCAAAGGCTTTCCTTCGTTTAGTTTCAGCTATATTTCAAATGAATTAACCAAAAAAAAAAAAATCTTAGACCAACAAGCACAACTCATCTGTTGTAACGGTTACTTTTGTAGTTTTTATTTTTGGTGGATACAATTTTTGAAACTCTTTCAAAAAACAAAATACAATTTTTGAAACTATGTTTGAGACTATTAGATACGTTTTCATATTTTTATTTTCCTTTAGAGTTTTAAATTCCATATACCTTTACACTATCAAATTGAGTTCATCGAGGTTTGAACTAGGTCTTTTGCACATATCCTAACTTCTAACACTATAGATTTTGGGCTATGTAGGTTGGACAAATTATCAAAATATATATTATCAAACATACAAGTAAATTGCAAGATTTGAAACATAATACCACTTTTTAAATCTAGTGATTGCTGACAAATTATCGAAACAATCAATGCTGAGCACAAAAATCATCAAATCCTACCAGTTAGTTGTATGATTTAAAACATAATGTTACATCTTTAAGCATAATATAAATCATATCATGAATACATAATACAAGAATACCCAGTGACTTGTATTAGCAGAAAAATCAAATCATCGATTGTCAAAAAGGTTGATACATGATACAATTATTAATACATTTCTTGCATTATAGATTCTTTAAGCTTTTCTTCATCTATATATAACATCAATCGAACATCCTTAACTTGCATTCCATAAAAGTTTGTTGCTCCTTGATTCAATGATATTCGGTGAGAATGTCATGATGTCTTTACATCTCCTAACTTATATCATTTTCATTGATATCAAACAAATCAGACCTATAATAAAAATAAATAAATAAAAAACATCATATATATTCACACTATAAATTATCACATGAGACTATTTATACAAGATCTAAAATTTTGTCATTAATGAACTCTTCTCTTGAGATGGATTCTGTTGGATCGAAATTCTCACTAAAACAAAAAATAAAACTTTTACAACACTCAAAACACCTCACAATACAAAGCTTTGCTTTGTTTCTCACACACTCACTAGAAGCTTTGCTTCTCTTATGTTTTCTTCTTCTTTGTGATGATTAAACCTCATGCAAGAGGAGTTATATATAGTGCTAGAAAATTAATCTAAATCATTCAAATTAATAAATACAAATAAATCCTAACCACACATAATCTCACCAACCAAACAATTATTTTCAAATTGCATTATTGACTCACCTAACCTTACACCTAACCTTGGAAGGTTCTTCTTGATGGACTTGGGCTTGGTAATGGGCTTGCTCAAAACAAGTCTATAACAAGTTTATATTTTCAACACCTCCTCTTAAACTTGTTTTACCATGCCAAGCAAGCTTCTTAATCTCGCAAAATCTTCAAACTTTAGTGGTTTGGTGAAAATATCTGCGATCTGATCCTTTGACCTTACGTATTCCATTTGCACATTTCTTTTTGCTATGCATTCTCGTATGAAGTGATAACGAGTATCGATATGTTTGCTTCTGTCATGGAACACCGGATTCTTTGCTAAGGCGATGGCTGACTTATTGTCTACACAAATCTCAGTTGGTTCTTCTTGTGGCAAGCTTAATTCCTTCAATAAATTTCTGAGCCAAATTGCATGACAAACACACGAAGTAGCAGCTACATATTCGGCTTCACAAGTGGATAGTGTGACAATCGGTTGCTTCCTTAACATCCATGTGAAAGCTGTGTTTCCCATGAAGAATGCAAACCCACTGGTGCTCTTTCTATCATCTGTATCTCCACCCCAATCGCTATCGCTATATCCAACAAGTTTGAAGTCATTTGAAATTGAATAGAATAAACCAAAGTCAATTGTACCTTTGATATAGCGAAGGATTCTCTTAGCTGCCTTGAAATGGATAGTTATTGGATTCTCCATATAACGACTCATAAGTCCAACTGCATAAAGGATGTCAGGTCTTGTACAAGTCAGGTACCTCAAACTTCCAACCAAACTCTTAAAGAGTGTTGGATCCACCTTTTCTGCTTCATCATGCTTAGACAGTTTGACTCCACATTCCACCGGTGTGCTTATTGGATTGCAATAATCCAACTTGAATTTCTTAAGTATCTCTCTTGCATAGCTTTCTTGGGAGATAAAGATGCCATCTTCATTTTGTTTGACTTCGATACCAAGGTAGTATGCCATCAATCCGATGTCGGTCATCTCGAATTCCTTGGCTATCGCTTTCTTGAATTCTTCAAAAAAACTTGGATTATTACCGGTGAAGATTAAATCATCCACATACAAACATACAATCAAAACATCTCCATCTTTGAATTTGATGTAGAGAGCATGTTCATGAGGACATTTGGTGAAGCCGTTCTCTTTGAAGTATTTGTCAATCCGATTGTTCCATGCCCTTGGTGCTTGCTTTAACCCGTAAAGAGCTTTCTTTAGTTTTAGAACTTTGTCTTCGTGGCTTTTTACTTCATAGCCTGATGGTTGCTGAATGTAGACTTCTTCTTCAAGGACTCCATTTAAAAAGGCAGATTTTACATCCATCTGATGAATCTTCCACTTATTCTGAGCTGCCAAAGAAATTATTAGTCTTATAGTTTCTAATCGAGCAACAGGAGCAAATACCTCATCATAGTCAATTCCAGCTTTTTGACTATAGCCTTTTGCAACAAGTCTTGCCTTGTGTTTTTCTATCTCTCCCTTAGCATTTCTTTTTATCTTGTACACCCATTTGACACCAATTGCTTTGTGTCCTTTTGGAAGTATAACGAGCTTCCAAGTATCATTCTTTTCAATGGACTTGATTTCTTCATTCATTGCATCTTTCCACTTCTTATTTTGTACAGCTTCTTCAAAGCTCACTTGTTCGGAATCAGCAAAGAGATAGAAAAGTGTGAGATTATCAGGTTGTTCAGTTACCTCATAAAGATATTGCAGGTTTCTTATACGCTCCACATCTCTTTCATTCAGAAATGATGGTGGTGAGTTTCCATTATCTGTTGAGGCTGGTAATGCTGGTGGTGTAGTGGATTCTTGTTCTGTTTGCTCCATTCTTGGTTGCTCCTCCTTCTCTTCTTCAAAGTAGGGAAGGAAACTGTAATCTTCATCATGTGTTTTCCAATTCCATGTGCTTTCTTCATCGAATACAACATCACGGCTGATGCTAGTCTTTCTATTGTTTGGATTATACAGCTTATAGCCTTTAGAGTAATTATCGTACCCAATGAAGATGAACTTCTCACTTTTGTCATCAAGCTTACTTCTTCTCTCGTCTGGTACATGTACATGAGCTATGCTTCCAAAGACTCTCAGGTGGGAAATACCTGGCTTCCTTCCATTCCATGCTTCTTGTGGTGTCTTTCCCAACACACTTCTTGTTGGAGATCGATTTGATAGGTATACTGCGCAAGCTACAGCTTCCGCCCAAAATTCCTTCGGTAATCTTTTGCTTTTCAACATACTTCGTGCCATATTGAGAATTGTTCTGTTCTTTCTTTCTGCAACACCGTTTTGCTGAGGGGATCTCGGAACGGTTAGAGGACGTCAGATTCCATTTGCTTCGCAGAACTCTTGGAACTCTTTTAAGATGAACTCTCCTCCTCGATCAGATCTCATTGCTTTTATCTGGTAGCCACTTTCTTTCTCCACAGCAGTTTTAAATTCTTGAATACTTCAAAAACTTCTGATTTCTGTTTCAAGAAATATACCCACGTTTTTCTTGAAAAATCATCAATAAAGAGAAGGAAATAATTACTATTACCGAGAGAGCTTGGCTTGATTGGACCGCACACATCAGTATGGATGAGCTCGAGTGGTTTCTTGGCTTTTGATTCTGACTGTTTTGGGAAACCTTTTCTGAATTGCTTCCCAAGTAGACACCCTTCACAAAGTTGGTCAGGATGATTAATACGAGGTAGTCCTTTCACCATTTCCTTCTTAGACAACATTTCCAATCCTCCAAAGTTGAGATGCCCAAATCGAAGATGCCATAACCATGATGCATCTTTATAACAAGCTTTCAAACACTTTGCAACATCATTTTGAATGTTCAACGAAAACATTCTATTCTTTGACATTTTCACCTTAGCAATTAAATTTCCTATGTCATCTCTTATAAAAAGACTACAATCTTTCATGTGAATATCATAGCCTTTTTCTAAAAGTTGACCTAAACTCAAGATGTTGCTTGTCATGTTGGGCACATAATAAACATTTGAAATCAATTGGTGACTACCATCTTTAGCACAAATAAGAATGTTACCTTTTCCTTCCACCGGAATTTTAGAACTATCTTCAAATGAGACATTGCCACTCACAGATTCGTTGAGCTCTATGAACATGTTTTTCCTTCCACACATGTGGTTGCTCGCACCAGTGTCGAGATACCAAGTATTCTCTTGGTCACCATCATTGCCTCTATGTGCTAATAACAGAATTTCTCTCTCCTCTGCTCTTGCTTCCACAAAATTAGTCTTTTCTTCAACCTTGTTATTTGGAGTTCTACATTCTGAAGCATAATGTCCAAACTTCTGACAATTATAACACTGAACTTGAGATTTTTCGTACCTCGTGTTCGAATTGGCTCTCCCACAACCTCTTGTTGAATTTTCTCCTCTCTCATAGCTATTGTTGGAATTGTTGTTGTTATAATTCCAACCTCGTCCACGACCACGACCTGTACCTCGTCCTCAGCTTCTTCCTCTGCCTCAACCACGTTGGTATCTCTCGTGGCTTTGGATTTCTTCCTTCTCTTTGAGTTGGGACTTGAGGAGTTGTTCATTGATACCTTACTTCCTTTTATGCTTTTCTTCGTAAGCTTGCAACGATCCTTGAAGTTGCTCAATTGTCATCGTTGTCAAATCTTTAGTCTCTTCTATCGTCACAACGATATATTCAAATTTGGAATCCAACGAGCGGAGTATCTTCTCCATTATTCTGGTATCTTCCAGTGTCTCACCGTTTCTTTTTAATTGATTAGAAACGGTTAGCACTCTTGTGAAGTAGTCAGAAATAGATTCAGATGCTTTCATATGTAATGATTCAAACTCACCTCTTAAAATTTGAAAACGAACTTTCTTCACTTGTTCAGATCCTTTGCAAGAGGTTTGTAGCTTATTCCACGCTTCTTTAGCGGACTTTGCACTTGAAATTTTTCTCAAAGCCATCATCATCTAATGCTTGATAGATGAGATAGAGAGCTTTTTTATCTCTCTTCCTTGAGTCTTTTAAACTATCCTTTTGAGTTTGGGATAGTGTCGACTCATCTTCTGATTCGGTGTAGCCCTTTTCTACGACCTCCCAGACATCGTGTGCTCCAAGAAGTGCTTTCATTTTGATACTCCAATTATCATAGTTGTTGTTCTTGAGTGTTGGAACTTGGAAGGATACCATACCATTAGCCATACCTTTTAATATGTTTAGAATTTCGAAATTCTGATTGTACGGATGGATTCAGAACGTCGAAAAACTTCAACCGGAACTTGAACCAAAAAGTCAACTTTTGGTCAACGGTCAAAGTCAACGGTCAACTCGGTCAAGGGTAAAGTCAACGGGAACTGTGTCAACGGTCAAAGTCAACGGTACCTGTTTGGCTTTTGTCAATAGCGGCTCGGCTCGGCTTCTGCTTGGCTTGGCTCGGCTCAGCTCGGCTTGACTCGGTTCGGCTCGGATCAACTCGGTTCGGCTCGGCTCGGCTTGGCTCGGCTCGGCTCGGCTCGGTCTGTTAACCCGGTTCAACTCGTTTGAGTTGACTCAGTTTTCTGCAGCGATTTTTCGGCGGCGCGTGCGGACGCATGGAACCTCCGATTGGGATGATTTTTGCGGCGTTGTGCTCCTCTCGTCGAGAGCTTTGATTTGGTATATTACACGACACTTAGCCTTGCTCTGATACCACTTTATTGGATCGAAATTCTCACTAAAACAAAAAATAAAACTTTTACAACACTCAAAACACCTCACAATACAAAGCTTTGCTTTGTTTCTTACACACTCACTAGAAGCTTTGCTTCTCTTATGTTTTCTTCTTCTTTGTGATGATTAAACCTCATGCAAGAGGGGCTATATATAGTGCTAGAAAATTAATCTAAACCATTCAAATTAACAAATACAAATAAATCCTAACCACACATAATCTCACCAGCCAAACAATTATTTTCAAATTGCATTATTGACTCACCTAACCTTACACCTAACCTTGGAAGGTTCTTTTCGATGGACTTGGGCTTGGTAATGGGCTTGCTCAAAACAAGTCTATAACAAGTTTATATTTTCAACAGATTCCACTTATTTAGTGAATTATTAAAAGTAAGAAGTTTGTTAGAAACAGGGGTATGAAAATGAGGGATTCTTCCTCTAATAAAACTTTTATTACATTTTATTACCCATAGAATTTCTGTTACGTTCACAAACTCAAATTTAATTATATCGTTTAGTTAGTTTGCAATCCTAGTGTTTAACTACAGATCCCATTCAACAATACACGTGAAACAATAGTAGAAATTGAACAAGTTTAGCGAACCTTTTTTTTTTTTTTGGTTCAAAGATACCGTTTGCAGTGGAAGTAACTCAAACTTCAAACATTTTCAGACTAAAATGTATTTTTTGTTACCAATCCACATTAGACGTTGTGACTACTTATACTTGAGTTTTGTAATATTTACATTCTAACTTATCCTTAAATAAGTTATACGAAATGTGATCATAGAAAGGCAAGAGTTCTTATGCTGTGATAATACCAAATGACATTGAAATTAAAAAATAATCGAAATATTATATGACGGTTCAAAAAAAATAAAGGGCTAGCTGATCTTTAACGTTGTTACCTGTGGCGAAGGGGCATCACCGAATTAAATAAAGAACCTGAGTGTGAAGTAAAATCCTTTTGGGTGAAGCCAAAAAGAACTGTGAGAAGAGATACATGAGTAAGAAACTCTCCACCACGTTTCAGCTGTAGAGCATGTTGGTTTCCTTTACACTTCCAGGCTGCATATGGCAGCATTTCTAACCTAGTCCAGCTAAAAATTTTCCACCTCTCTATTAATGGCTGTCATATATACTGAACAAAAGTAAGTGATCTTTCTTATAGTAACAATGACAATGATATTATTATTTGTCATTGATTGTTAATTTGATTAAAAGAAAGATATATACACACATATATACCTGTTCATCTACTTTTCTCAAAAAGTTGGGTAAATCATTGCCGAGAAAATCATTGATGTCATTGTTAAATCCTACCAAACCCCAGACTTGTAATGGCATCCTTGATTTGGTTTGGTCAAGTAAATCCTTGAAATTTTGGCATGCTTCATTTGTGCTTGTGAATGATACATGACGTGGAGCCGATAAAATTAACTGAAGAGAAATCTGAACCATAATTCCATCTGAAACCATTTTAGGTCGCAATACCAGCAGATAGAACATATATCTTGAAATTTGACAGATCAATTCACAATGTAATTGAGTGGCAAGCCCTTGTCGTCGCTTTAAATCCTCTCGGTCTAACTCGTATGGTATATCTGTTGCGGCATGCCAGGCAAGAATGCTTTTCCCAAGCTCTTGAGTGAAGTCCGGACCATCGAAATGGACGATTTGACTCTCACATGAAGCAGTTCGAGCTCCAGCTTTCTCTTTGAGATAATCGAAGATGAAAATTTTCATGTTCTTGGGGATTTCCATGTCATCTGCATACCATTTCTGCTCTAGTATTGCATCTACACTAAAGAGCTTCAAGACATCCATGCAAGGCAGGGTTTTTTCTTTCATAATGAAGCTTAGCAGACTCATTTGAGATGTGTTTATTGACCACCTCTCTTTCGTGGTTGAAAAACTTTAAGGGTTTTCATGGTGGAAAACTTTTCACGGATAAACAACCATACTAGAAATCGGTCCGAGGAGAGTAGCAATATTGCTGAATATATTTCTAGAACGATTGCTCCAACAAACTATATGAATGTTATGGTCAGATCCGTTTTTGAAAACTTGTCCTCTTTGTGAATAAGAAACATAAATAATTTTTATTTATGAGTTATCAGATCAGTTTAGAAACCAATAATTTTTTTTTTTTTTTGAAGCACTTTTGTGGGTGGTTTTTTAATCTCCACAACTAGTTATTGTGGAGACTGATTTCTCAGTTTATGAGTTATCTCAGTTTCGAAGCCAATAATTTTTTTTTTTTTTTTTTTTTTTTCAGATCTATGCGTTATGTAATCTTGCATATTTTCTTTGATTTATGCGTTACCCTAGTTTGATAACCAATAACTTTCGCTAGATTTTTGTATTACCTCAATTTGGTCATCAATGGTTTCTCTAGATGAATAATGGCAGATATCTAATACTATTGTTCAATTTTTCCATCCAATCTTATGTGAAAGTTGATATATAGTTGATATGTCATTAAGGCCCCATTTGACAAGCAATATTGGATGAGATAGGATTTGATAGGATAAGATCGGATGAGATAGGATTGTATTAAATTACTGTTATAATGTGTTTGGTGTAATTGAGATCGAATTGGATTGGAATAAACTAAAAAGAATATATATAAAATTAGATTAAATTAATTTTTAAATATGTTAAATATAAAAAATTAAAAAATAATTATAAAGAAGTATATATATATTTTCTACTAATTGATGTTTAAAATATTAATATCATAAAAATATTTTTAACGAATTATATTGAACTTATTTATGATAATAAAAAATTTATATATTTTAGAATAACAAAAACTAATTCTTGCCAAGATAGGATTTGGAATAGGAAATGGAGGTGAGCCCGAAAAGGGAAATATCTCTTCCTTTTTGAAAATGTCCATTTACTGGAGACTCCTAATTTTTGTTTATGTAGGGTTAATTCAATGTTATGACTTAATATGTTATGTTATAACTTCAGTTATATTTCATAACATGTAAACTGCGTGTTGTGATGCAGAAACAATAAACAATAGTAAATTAATTAACACAAGAATATTTTTAACGTGATTCGGTGTTACTCTACATCCACAAAACCTTACCTAAAGAGATCAAGTATTAATGAACATACATGTACAATATACTTGACTTATTTACTATAAGACTCACTCTTAGAATCAAAGCAAGATGATATACATGTTCATTGGCATTGTTTTAGTAAGCTCCTCTTGCCTTTATAAGTGACAGTGGTTTGAAATCCCTTTAACCTGTCAGTCTGTCTCCTCTTTCTATGTCCAAACATCTTGTTATCCCAATAAGCACTTACTCTAGACTCTCCGGCCTTACAAGCCTAAGTCTAGCACATAAACATAGAGAACAAGCCTCTCTAAGTGATACAATGAATATCTCTTAGTCCTTCAATGAATATGTATTGTTTTGTCTCACGAATCACATACACGTAAACTACTTAGAGTCGAGAAACCTCTAAGTCACAAATACGTGCAATTTGTAAGATAAATTCTCATATGCTCTTCACTCAAAATTGTATCCAAAATGCTACAAGCTTTCTCAGAGTTTTCTCATGCATATAGTATTGCTTGCCACACATAAACTCCACACAACAGCCTTTCATCCTATATCTATTTATACAAATATGCACCATATTTTTTTATCAAGAAAATAACCTAAAAATTACTTCTAAAAAGTGAATGATAGAGAATAAAATCTGTATTAATGAGAATCAAACTAAATAAGGAAACTTCTCTATTTTATTTCCACTGACGAAATGCACAAGGAAACAATATCCTTGCTCTTCTAGACCTATAAACTAGGAAAAGAAGTTTCCTACAATATAAAATATTAGTTGACATAAAAAAATACTTTCCATAACCATGGAAATATATTTCCTAAGTTTAACAAGTCAACAATAAAAAAATTTCCTTATATAAAGATACTTCATTTAAACCAATGCTATAAGGAACTTAAGCACTTTATTCATGGTAATAACATTAATGAATAATCATATAATCACTAAGTCAAACAAACATCATACAAATGAGAATAAAACACTTTTGAAATTATTCAGAAAACCTACACTAGAACTTGCACTGTTAGGAAAAAATTCGTTATAACATCTAAACTGATGTTATAATATTAACCTGCATGTTATAACTCATACGACAATAACACATAATGTAAACACACCGCAGTCCACATAAACACATGCTATCTATAAGTTTTGCTACACACGTAAAATCAAATATCATAGTCACACAATGAACCTTAATGCAATAGATGCCAACCATATAAGAACTCAATGTCATAAGCTTAATACTAATTATTACATGATCAACTCACTTTGCCATAAGATGCCAACTACTAAGTGCACCACACATATGTGCCTTAACAATCTCCCCCCTTGTCATCTTTTATGGCAAAACCATATTTCAGAACAAAACACCATGTAAAACATTTTTTTTTTTTTTTTTTTTTTTGCAAAACAAAATTAGTTAACTTTAAAATCAAGATTCCAAAAACAAACTACTCCGCTTGAATCTATTCTCCCTTTTTCCATCAACATTTTAGCTCCCCTTATCTACTGCAACACAACTTCTCCAAAGAAAACATTCTCCCCTAATATCAAAAGAATCAAACATTCTCCCCCTTCTTGGCATAAAAGGGCCAAAGCAATCACAACAAGACAAGAATGAGGCAAATTAAACACAAGAGATTAGAAAATTTGAACAGAGTTTATTCTGTTCTTAACATCCTACAAAAAATAAAAAAAGAGTTCTAATAGTTTAAAAATTAAAAAACAAAGTTAGAGTTCAACAACTAAAAAATAGTTTAACTCATTTAACAAACATGTTCAATGTTTCCTCTTCTTAGACTTGGATTGAGGTGTTGATGTAGATGATTTGTAAATAACTTCCACTTCTACCAATCTTTCAAGCAGCTATTGATATGCCTTGTCGAAATTTTCTAATGGAGACTCCACAGGCTGAACTGTTACACTAGAGGGACTTGTTACGTGAGTGCTAGTTGAAGTAGGTATATTGCTCACCATGAGCTACTAGACAATTTCCTTGGAGGCTAAAACTGAAGAAGCCTTTCCTTTCTTGTGAGAACTGGTCCTCTTTCCCTTTGAAGATTCCTCTCCTTCACCATTATCTATTACACCTGACTTCAACCTAAACATGACAAGATTAGGGCTAACAACAATAATAGTCTCATTAGGGAGAATTAATAGATGCTGACTCAATAACATATTAGTAATCAAACAAGGAAACACAAGCTTTTGTGTTTTCTTCTCCCCTTCTGCAAGTGAAATAACATGATTATAAATGATAGCTCCCAAATCAATCATAGTACCTGTACCAATGTCAAATAAAAAGAATGACATCTAATCTATTACATTAGAATAATTATTGGTTGGTAATTAGTTGGTCATGGCAATATTGTGCAAAGTAGAGTATTTTAAGATCAAACTAGAGGTCTTCAAGAAGTTTGATTTTAGTAATTCGCTAATCTTTCCTTATAGCTCAGTAGCTACATCATCTTCTTCATATTCCTTATCAAACTTATAGACAAAATATGCTTTGGTAATCTTAAGAATGTCTCTAATGGCCTGAGGAGAAAAATCATACATATAACCTCTCACATATACTTTGTGTTTCACAAACACACTCTCTTCTTCATTAATTAATTTAGCATAAAATTGCTCAACAACCCTAGGTACATACCCTTGGATATTTGTCATAGTATTCATCCACTTCTATTCTTGTAACACTTTAAGTACAGATAGGGGCTTAAAACTCATCACATCAAAGTTTTTCTTAATAATAGAGTTTCTGTTTTGGTACAACTTAAACATGTCTTCTTGTTCATTATTAAAAAAAGTAAAAAAAATGAGCTTTTGAAGGAATATACCAATTTTCAAGAGTAGATTCTGTTCCTTTGACAGACACTAGTTTAGGTTTAGTTACCGATGCCTTTCTTTTGTCAAAAACAATTTCATGGTTGTCTTCTAACTGTTTTTCCTCATTGGATGATTCCTTTGAACCTTCATCCTTTAAGCCAAACTGTGATTCCTTTAAAAAAGACAACGATGGACTTGCTGGTTGCTTTCCATTGGACTTAATCGCTTTTGGAGTCGATTCTAGTGGTGAAGATAATGAAGTAACTTGAATATGCTATTCTTGAGGTGGATTGTCAACCTTCATTGATTCACTGAGATCCACATAAGTCATAGTTGGTTCACCACAGATAGTTTTGGTTTGATTCAACCTTCTAGTTAGAGTTGGGGATGCACCTTTTTTAACCTTCATTATTGCATTTGTAACACCTGTTCTCTGAGTAACAACACGGACTAGATAGACAAACACATTGGAGATGATGGTAAAAGTGAATGAGAGTGATTAAGGTCTAACTGTAACATGCCATCCTGGTCTCTAGGTAATTAATTAAATATTGATTTTGATTAAGGAATAAGGAAATTAATAATCCGTTCAGATCAAGAAGCGTAATAGAATTTTTATAAAATTCTCGAATGGGTCCGAGGATAAGTAATAAATTCAAAATTTTAAAATAAATTAGAGCGACCGGATTCGAATAGTTATTCGTAGTCTAATGAAGTTTTCGTTTGTGAAATTTGATTTTAATAAAATTTCTAGGCATCTGAAGTGAATCCGAAGCGATTAAAAGCGGATCCCCGGACTGACGGACGGAAATGAAATCGAGCTTGGAAGTTAAAGCGAGAATGCATAGAATTTAAATAAAATAAGTGGTGGCTTGCATGGGTATAGCATGACATGTGGCAAGAATCACAGTTGCATGGGTGCCACATGTCAAGTTATACATTAAACAATTTTTATAAAAGTGAAAAGCAAAATATTGAAAGTGAAAGTTAATGCATTTAGTCATCCCCTCTCTTATGCTCAACCGAGAGCAATTAAACTATATATATATATATATATATATATATATATATTATAAGATATTGTTAATGGAAAAACAAGAAATGAGATTATATGTAAAGTAAGCTCTCCTAATCACATTCGGTCTCCCATTAAGTGTAAAACCGGAAATCTTGAGAGAGTTATGTGTAAGAGAGAGATTCGGTCAACATCGTATATCCCAAAGCCAAAAGCCATGAGAGGGGGAGGGAGAGCATTCAGTTTCTTCTTCTTCATCATCCCTTCTTGACCGAGAGGGAGAGGTTTAGGACAAGAGAGGTGCTGCTCGTGGAAGAGAGAACCGAGAGCTGCCTGGTTGCATGTAAAAGATACCACCAGATCTGAGAGTAATCCTTCAAGGCCAGCAACTGCATGTAGCATCTAAGCAATCCAGGAGCTAATCTGGACCAGAAAGCTGTGCATGCAAGCAAGATGAGGACTGTGAGCTGCTGTCTTGGTGGAGTGTTGCTGCCAGGAAGTGCTGCTGCTGCCAGACCGTGGAGCTGCTGCTGGCGTGAAGGTACTGTTGCTGCCGAGCGCTGGAGCTGCTGCTGCCAGGTGCTGTTGCTGCCGAGTGCTGGTGTTGCTGCTGCCGTGTAGTGCTGCTGTCGTGGGCGGAGCTGCTGCCGTGAGTGATTTTGGCTCCGCTTGGCCGTCGCGAACGTTTGAGAGCTATTTCGAAGCGGAGAACAGCTCACACCAAGGTAAGTGCTGCCCCATTTCCTTTGTTGTGATGTTTTGAGTAATTAGTAAAGTGACCATGTGATTAGAATTGAGAAAAGTGATGATATTATGCTTGGGTTTAGGATTGAGAACCTCGTTAGTGTGGAGGTTCGCTCGTTGACGTGCTGTTATAGTGCTTTCATATGCTGTTATCGTGCTGTCGATGTGCTGTTATGTTATAGTGCTGTCATAGTGCTGTTTCGATGCTGTCGACGTGCTGTTATAGTGCTGTCATATGCTGTTATTATGCTGTCGATGTGCTGTTATGTTATTGTAGTGTCGTAGTGCTGTTTCGATGCTGTCGACGTGCTGTTATAGTGCTGTCATATGCTGTTATCGTGCTGTCGATGTGCTGTTATGTTATAGTGCTGTCATAGTGCTGTTTCGATGCTGTCGACGTGCTGTTATTATGCTGTCGATGTGCTGTTATGTTATAGTGGTGTCGTAGTGCTGTCATAGTGCTGTTTCGATGCTGTCGACATGCTGTTATAGTGCTGTCATATGTTGTTATCGTGCTGTCGATGTGCTGTTATGTTATAGTGCTGTTTCGATGCTGTCGACGTGCTGTTATGTTATAGTGGTGTCGTAGTGCTGTCATAGTGCTGTTTCGATGCTGTCGACGTGCTGTTATAGTGCTGTCTTAGTGCTGTTATCGTACTGTCCATGTGCTGTTATGTTATAGTGCTGTTTCGATGTTGTCGACGTGCTGTTATAGTGCTGTCGTAGTGCTGTCGCCGTGCTGTTATAGTGCTGATTTATGGTGCTGTCACTGTGCAATTATGATGCTGTCCTTGTGCTGTTTTATGGTGCTGCTGTCATGCTGTTTTGTGAGCTGGTAATATGTAGTTTTATAGAAGTTTTAAGGACTGTTATGGGCTGTTTGATGGGCTGTTAACGTGTTAAATCATGGGCTGTATTGCGTTGAGCTGTCTCGAATGACTTCACAAACCGTTTAGGCGATTATAAACTATTCGAAGAGATTGTATGTGCTGTTTTAATGAGGAAGCCGGTTGTATGGATAACATATGTTGTTTTAGTGTTAATATCTGTCGATTGAGTATTACATGCTGTCTTGTTATTGCGGACTGTTTTGAGTATCACTTAAGGATAGTTCACAACCGTTATATAATGTTTTATGTAGTAGATTGAAATGCGAATGCGATTACATTACACAAATGAATTTATATGATTAATTATGCGATTGAATTTGCTTACGTCGTTACCTAAAGAATTAACGTTAAACATATAGGCAATGCGAAGGCAAAATCGAATAGCTTGTGAGCTCCGCAATAGCATGTCAAGCTAGTATGTTTTAGTGAAAGCATTTATGGCATGCTTGCAAGTTATGTTTAACAATAAGTTGATTTAAATCAAATTATGTGATTTCAGGAAATCGTATGTAGCATTTAAATTCTACGAAGTATGTTATGAAGTAAATTCAAACGCATTATAATATCCTCCCTTTTGAAATTTTATGTTTAAGAATAACATGTAAATTTTATAAGAAAAGTAGTTGATTTACATATTTTAATAACCTATGGTATTCCTTAGGATGTGTTTATGATATTGTCGGTAATGGTAGAGTACCCAAAAAGCGATGTAGGATTCCGCCTGGGAGTTGCGATGTGGGATTCCGCCTCTCCCTAGGGTATATTATAATGCTAGCTTCTTCCTTAGCGATGTAGGATTCCGCTACTTAGTTACCGATCATATGGCCTTGCGATGTAGGATTCCGATTTGTCATATGCCTAAGGTGCCATCAGGTGATTAAATATATGGTGGATGATTTACTTTATTATTACTTAATGAATTTTTATTAACAGGCATGCCACCATTTTATTTACAGGTTTATACTATGTTGAAATGATATAAACTTCTAGATTTTATTTGAAACTTACGAATCATTATGTTCAAAAAATGAAATATAGATTTTATGTGAAATGCAGCTTATTTATAAATGTTTTATCCAGCCTATGGCATTTCTTAGGATGATCTCCTGATGTTATCGGTAATGGTAGAATACCCAATAAGCGATGTAGGATTCCGCCTGGGAGTTGCGATGTGGGATTCCGCCTCTCCCTAGGGTATATTATGATGCTAGCTTACTACCTGTGCGATGTAGGATTCCGCACGTAGCGATTTCGGATTCTGCTACTTAATTACCGACCATATGGCCTTGCGATGAAGGATTCAGCTTTGCCATATGCCTAGGCTGCCATAGGTGAATAAATAATTGTATACCACCGTTTTTATTGTACAAATTTATGTTATACTGAAATGATTCGAGCTGTTGGATTTGATTATGTTTATGAAACATTAGAGAGGATATATGTTTATGTTTAACTATTATATGAAAAGAGATAAGTTACGTTAAGTACTATGTGCAAGATATAAATTCATGCTAAGTAACATGAATCCTTATAAATGTTTAGACATGGATAAATTCTTTTAAGCTTACAATATCTTATAAGTTTATATAGAAATGCATATCACTTACTGAGCTAGTTAGCTCACTACTTCTTGTTTGTTGTCATGAAAATTTTTATAGGTGTAGGAGCGAATACTCAAGGCGAGCGATCTCCAATGCAAAGTTAGGCAAGCACATCCGACGACTGCCATTGTACAAATTAAAACAAGTGTTTTGAGATATAATGAATATACACTACAAGAAATTGCATAATTAGTAACAAAAAATATGGTTACTAAAACTATTAAATTTTGTCACTAATGGGTTTTAGTGACAAAAAAAGTTCTCGTTCCCGTTCGTTACTTAAAGTCCGATACTAAAGACAATTAGTGACCAATAAAAAAAGTTGGTTACTAATTGTTGAGAACATTAGTGACCATCATTTTTGTTACTCATAGTTAAAAAGTTTCATTACTAAATCTATTCCTTGGTCCTATTAAAATAATATATTTATGTAAAATTAGAGAGGAAATGGTCACTAATGATACACATTAGCAACAAAAATTTAGTCACAAATACACCATTAATGGTCACTAATGTGCATATAATTAGTAATGTAAAAGTTGGTCACAAATTATCTATTTTTTTTCTTACTATAGAGTTCTTTGATTAGTAATGAAGATTTAGTCACTAAAACAATTTTATAATTAGTGACCACTATTTTGATTACTAAAAATCAACTATTTTTGTTTCTAAATCCATTTAGTAGACCTAGAATCTAATAACAATAGTGTATATAAATTCTTTTAGCCATAAAATATTTTGTCACAAAAGCATTGCATTTTGTCACTAATATATATAGATATTAATTGGTTAATACATTAATCATAAAATTTGTAGTTTGGTCACTAATGGCATCAACTAACAAGTTCCACATACATTATACATAATATATTGAATTTACAATCACTAATAAATAACTAAATTATATTTACTTAATTAATAATGATAAGAAATTATTGTATAAAGAACATAAATTTTGAAATTCAAAATCTTATTTCTTAAACTGATAAAATCGTAAATAAAATATATAAAAGAAACAACTTAAATTAATATCGATATCCATAAAATCTAATTGAAATGCATAATATATCCAACATAAAAAAGATCAAGGCATTGACATAAGCCAATAAACACCAACAAAATAACATAACATCCCAAAATACTAATACGAAGCTGTAAAATATTCAACATAAATAAATAAATGCAAACTATAATAGAAAGATGCATCTTGTTGACATAAGCCAATACCATCGATCTGCAAAATATAGAAAAAACAAAGAGAATTTTAATGTATAGAAATACATCTCTAATAATATTTAATGTGAAACTACAATGAAGTTATATTATAATTTTTTTAAGAAAAAATGAAATGAAGACGTAAAATTAAAAATTTAAAAGTATAAATAAAAGGAATTGTAGAATGCTATCAAATACCAATAAACCAACTTTTTTAGTATTGTACAACGAGACAAAAATAGGCAATCAAAAACATATTGTACAATTAATAAAATATTATATTGAATAAATTACCTGTCTGATTGTTTCAGTACGTGTGAAAACCTTAGCCACGTTCTGTAATATAACCAAATTTTCTTTAAAAAATTATTTTCATTGACATCAACTCAATTTTCAAATAAGAGTTAAAACTAATTAATTAATGCTCATAATAAATAAAACTAATATAAGTTTCCAATAGATAACCAAAACAACATAAAACTTTAATCTATTTTATTTTAAGTAACTAAGATTGTAAGTTTATATAAATAATAAAATTATTAGTTAGACCAAATAAAAAAAGTTTTGAGATTACCTCTTAGTTGAGCTTGAATTTCAAGAAGTTTTTTATTAATGTTTGAACGTATCTCAACTAATTCATCTTTTACTGTTGTTAACCCATCAACTAGTTGTTCAGATCTTATTTCTGCTTCCTCAACTCTTCTTGTAGCTTCTTCAAGTTATGCACATCTACGTGTTGTCACTCCAGAAGAGCGTTTAGGCTTGGGGCCAACTCCTAATTCTCGTATGTAGCTGGATGGAGACTTTCCAAGCACATAGTCATAAATTTCATCTTCAAACATGTGTTGTAACTCTTCTGGAGGATTTGTGCGAAGCATATTCATCTCATCCTTAACATAAACATTAAAAAAAATAAATAATCAAATAATATAATAAATAACAAAACTTATAAAATACATATGTTCACTTACATAAGCTTTTTTTGCATCATCATCAACCCATTTATCATTTTCTTCATCATATCGAGTGAGCTTGAATGTATCAATACGATCAGGAAGTACTCCAGTCTCAAGATCCCGCTATCATATGAACAATATCATAATTAATAAATGAATTATTTATATAATTTGTAAAGAATAATAAGATTACTAGAGTTGGCTTCTAAAGACTTTCCAATCATTCAAAAGTTTTATATCATACAATTAAAACCAATTACTTTTGTGCACATCTATGCATGAGCAATATTGATGTGTGAACATGGTGGATGTACATAAAAATTAATAAAAAGCTAGTCAGCATTAAGCAACAAATGACAAACTAAATTAACAAAACCCAAAAAGAAAACACATTGTAACCTATGAAAATGAAAAACAAATAGTAAATAATTGTATATGACTAAAACTTATAACTTCAAATAATGTGTAAAGTCATGTATTAAAAATTTGCATAGATAAACAAGCTAAAAAGTATTCTAGTGGCTATCAGATAAATGAAATTCTAATTTAACCAATTCATGTATGAATAATATAATGTTTTACTAAAAATATAAAATTTGTTATAAATTTTTAGAGAGAAAAAACAAATAAAAATGCATGTAAAAAAGCAATATAAACTATAAAGTCATGATAAGCTATGTCCATAAGAAGCAAAACCATACAAATCAAGATAAAGGTGCTGCTAAAAATTTGTAGGAGAACTATTTTAGATCATATTAATAAGCAATTCTCGTATACATTTGCGAGTATTAAATTAACAACCCTCTGTAAAATATATGGAAAAAGCTATTTGAAGGTTGAAAACAACCAAACAACAACCCTCAATATTAATTGCTCATAAAGAAACATATTAATTGCTCAACATATACAATCCAACTCCTAATGTCATTGATTTTCTTCCTATATAAGCCCATCTGTAGATTTATTTAAAACTCAAGCAGCATATATACAAGAACATATCTACGCACATATTTAATATCAAATTGTGGAAAAAAGAACAAAAACAAACAAATAAGATGATAACATACAAAAAACATGAAACAAGAAACTAAGAAGGCACAGAACAATGAGCTGAAAATATAAAACAAAGAAAATATAGTGGAAAAATGAGAAAATATTAAGAATAAATAAAAAAATAATATTAATTTATGTTCTATAGAAATTGGACTTTCTTATTTACAGCAACTCATCTAAAAAGTCTCATTTAACCCCACTCAAATACATACGAGTATGATGAGACAATAGTGGCACCATATAATTGATCCGAAAATACAACATTGAAATCAGAAAAATTCATAATTAAAAAAATTAAAATGAAGAAAAAAAAAACAAGTTGAATTACACAAAAAGCATGAACTGTTGCGAAAGTATATCAAAATAATTGGTTACGAATAATTGTCAAGTAATGAATAGTTGATGTCTCCAATTGCAACACATGCATGATCATGAATGGAGACAGTGACCAAATAACTCTCTTATTTTGTAATTTTCTATGTAAACAAACAAAAATGAAACAACAATTATGTGTACTTAATACTGCTCAAAAACATAGTTATCGTTTCCTGTTGAGAGCAAGCAACAGTTGCTTTTATTGCTTCCACGACTTCTTTTGATCAATTCCACATCACACAAAAACCATCACAGCCGCAATAGATACAGTGGAGAAACTGCTCCAATAAATTATCAATGTTTCTGAAAAATAAAATATGGAAAAACATGAATATCCTCTTGACAACAGAAAGTAAACCCTCAATCACTGATTTTCCCTTTTAAGAACATGAAATCCAAAAGCCATTATCATGAATTACCTGTAGCAGCCTGTAATGACAAGTTGAAAGGATCAGTTGTTGCTTGTAATCACAAGTTGAATGATCAATTGTTGAAGGAAAATCATATTGCAGTTCTTGAAATGAAGAAAAAATGATATGAAAGTTTTATTAACTGACAATTGAGTGGGAGAGATGAGAGTGTCAATATGTTGAACGTGAGTTTTTTAGCAATATTTTTTTTTTTTTTGAAGAAAATGCAACGTGAGATTAGTTTCATAATATTAAATTGCTTTTTTTAGGTATATTTAAGACTTTCATCAATAAAATAATTAATTAATTTTTCTTTTTTTTTTTATAATAGAAAAGTTCATTTAACTAGTTTTTGACACCATAACCAAAATCTTATGTTTAAATTTATAAAGAAAATCTTGGAATAAATGGATAATTTTATTTAATTGATGAAATGATAAGTTAAAAAAAAAAATGAGACTATGGATAATATTAACATATTAAGAGATAATTCAAGAAGAAATTGAATAAAAAATAAAGTAATCAATTAACTATAATATATTTTATTTATAAAAACTCAATGAACCAATTTATGATACTAGAAACATCATATGATTGTGATTGCATAATTTAAAATTTTAAATATTACATTGTTTTCCAAATAAATACATAATTCATAATGTTTTTGCCAAATTTTACATGTGTATTACAAATTTATTCAATTTTTTTTTTAAATATTCATGTGTCTCATATATTTGCAACTATGTGACCTATATAGTTAAATGGATAAGTGTAACTTTTATTTGGATTTTTTTTTTGCTTTTTAGGAAAGGGGCTTAGAATATTTGAATATTTTTTTTTTTAAACTCCAAAAATATAGATATATTACAGCATATAATTATATATATTTATCAAATTTAATCTAATCTCATGATATTTTAAACATATTTACCCTGTATAATTAAATGTTTCAATTTTATTTTTATTTTTACTTGGAACAGTGTTAAACAAGGATATTTGGAATAAGTTATTTTGATTAAATAACAATTAATGGTACTTATATGAGAGTAATAAGAGTGTCTATTGTAAATATATGGCTTTTAGTTCATATCCAATTATAATTAAAGTGATTATGGTACTTTTACTTATGTATGTGTGTTTTTGTATGAGGTAGGGATTATAACAAGTCCAATTTAGGTGGGATTGACAAAACTTGCACTCACACTTGGATTGTCATCCTCGAAATTTCACGGGTTTAGGTGCAAGAATGGGGGGCTCGAGTGAAACCCACATTCCATCCACAAACTCATAAAAATGTTTTAATGCCAAATTATACAATACATTTATTTAATTAATAAAAAGGCATGTCTTTCACTCTATCACAATCTCTTCTTAAAACTTATAGTTAATTAGTAAGTCTAACATTTTGGTACGGTAATATTGGTCAATATATTATCAATTAATTAGCTTCGGATAAAAAATTTTAAAATTTTCTATTTCTAAAAAAATATTTTTTTCTAAAAAAAAAATAATTTAAATTAATAAAATTTAAAAAATCTTCTCTATTATTCAAACGTTAAAGATGGCCTGCCAAAATTTATAATATTATTTTTTGTATTAAAAGAAGTTAAAAGACAATCCAATGTAACTTAAAAACAAAGGAAAAAAGAAAAAGAAAAAGTTAAGCCGATGATAACATATAATTAATTAGGAGAAAATGATCATGTTGGCCAATTGTACTATGGGATATGAGAATATATAATTTTCACAACTTTTTTTTAATCAAAAATATTATCGAATATATATTTTAAAAAAATAATATCCAATATAATTTAAAATCAGAGAGATAATTAACTACCTAATTAGCTTTAAATTTTCAAACTTAATGTTAGAAACTGTTAGGATTTTTCAAGATACGAAAATATTAAATAAGATTTTAAATTTTCAAAATAAAAGATGTTAGTAGATATGTTTTTGACATTTTCAATTCAAAAACCATAGTTCAAATGGCTTAATATTTTTAATTTAAAAGCCATAGTTTAAATAGTTATATACAACAACAATTTTTTTCATCTCCACAAAATTAGTGCAAACACCTCTCAATTTAATCTATTGTTGTTACTTCAATTAATTCAATTGAATATATTGCCCTCTAGTTTTTCTTTTTAGGACTTGCATTTGAAAGAGTTTTAATCTATATCGAGTCGATTACAACTTCCTATGGACAAATGCTTGGTAAGTTTTTGTTTCAGCTCGAATTGATGTCTCTTTTTATGTTTATTTTTTTACCAACACATGTTAGATTTTGAATTGAACCTATTGATCTTATATTTCTTTTGCTAATTCAAAAATTAGTTGAATTACAATTCATTGGAGTACAATTTGTTCGTAAAGCAATAGAAGCTAAGTTGTTTTTCTATATAAATTAACATCTATTTTTATTTTAAAAATATTACTTTTCATGATGTCCTCATAATTTAATAATTAATGAAAATTGTTTTGCTTTATCCTTTCCTTACATATTATCTTTATTTTCAATTTTATTTGTACTATTTATAGAGATTTTGAGTTTAATAGAATAGTAACTATATGAGAGGAAAAAAATAAACAAATAATATAAATGAAATTACCACATCAGGTTTTGAGTGGCATCGATTTAATTTATAGGCTGATTCCAAGTTGACTTTTATGCTTCTCTCATCTCTTGTCAACTTACCATGTAACCAAGTAACCCAACCAAATAATTAGGTACCTACAATAACCATGTAACCAACCAAATAATTAGGCGCCAAATGAATGTTGTCTTCCCCCACTTTTTTTTTTTCTTTTTGCCAACCAAATAATTAGGCGCCAAATGAATGTTGCCATATTTATTAATTCTGAAAAAAAAAAAAAATCCTACTTTTGTCATTATTTCATCTATCTTAATCTATTAGATTTAATACCAATTATTTTATTTAAAAACAAAATATTCAGAATTAATAAATATGTATAAATTAAATTAATTTATTTTAGCAATTAAGTTAGGAATAGAATTGTTTAATCAAATTAAAACTCTAACTCTTAATTCATATTTAAATTATAACTAAATTATAAAAAAATTAATACATTTTAAAAAACCATTATTATCCTCAAATAAAATTAATTACTAAAAGGATAATAACAATTGTCTTTGTAATTTTTATGTCCAAAAATGAAAGTAACATTATAATATTGTACAAAAATATTAAATTTTTTCTAAAAAATTAATTTAAATTAATTTTTATTGAGAAGTCTTCTGTATTATTAAAATGTCAAAGAGGGCTTAGTGAAATTGATACATATTATTTTTGTTATTAAAATTAATAAGTTAAAAGACAAACCAGTGTAATAAAAAAATAAATAAATAAAAGACAATCCAATGACAACAAAATTAATTAGTAGAAAATGATAATGATGGCGAATTATACTATGGGATATATGAATATTTAATTTTCATAATTTTTTTAAATCATAAATATTATCCAATATATATTTCAAAAATAATATTATGCAATATAATTTAAATTATAGAGGTAACTAACTGTCTAACTAGCCTTAAATCTTCAAAACT
The DNA here is from genome assembly GCA_022984855.1 of Dimocarpus longan. Taxonomy (NCBI): domain Eukaryota; kingdom Viridiplantae; phylum Streptophyta; class Magnoliopsida; order Sapindales; family Sapindaceae; genus Dimocarpus; species Dimocarpus longan. Next base: position 9,277,687 of record CM041023.1, on the reverse strand, counting down.
CCATGTTAGAAACTATTAGGACTTTTCAAGATATCAAAATGTTAAGCAAGATTTTAAATTTTCAAAATAAAAGACGTTATTCAAAAACCATAGTTCAAATAGCATTAGATTTTTAATTTAAAAGCCATAGTTCAAATAGCTATGTACAACAGCAATTTTTTTCATCTCCAATAAAATTAGTGCAAACATCTCTCAATTTAATCTATTATTGTTACTTCAATTAATTCAATTGATGTCTCTTCTAATTTTTTTTTTTAACTAATTAACACGTGTTAGATTTTAATTTGAACCTACTGACCTTTCTTTTGCTAATTTAGAAATTTGTTGGATTACAATTTGTTCATAAAGCAATAGTAGGTAAGTTATTTTTCTATATAAATTAACATTAATATTTATTTTTAAAATATTATCATTCGTGATGTGCTCATAATTTAGTAATTAATGAAAATTGTTTTGCTTTATCCACTGCTTACATATTATCTTTATTAGGCACCAATTTCATTTTTACTATTTATTTATGGATATTTTGAGTTTGAATTCAATACTAACTATATGAGAGAAAAAAAATTAGGAGAATCAATTTTATTGCTAACAAAGAAAAAATTACCTATCAATTTTATTTTTTAAATATTATTTATAATGTAGTCACTCAAACCTAGGTAATAGTATGAGAGTTGTCTACCATTAGATCACCATAAGAGGAGTTACCTATTAAAAATTGATAAGAAATATTTATCCATTTAAAAATTTAATATAACATATAACGTCATAATTTATTTGAATCAATCAAAATGTATATATTTTTTCCTTGTAGTTCTTTAAGTAAAATAGACAAAGGCACAACCTTTCCATTCAAATACATTATAAACAAAAAAAATAAAAATAAAAATAAAATTATCTATTCAAATGAACATAAAAGCTTCTCTTCACCTGAACCAGTCTAAAGTATGGGAAGTTTGATTAACAAGATATAGTATGATTATATTATAATTAAATTTAATTAATAAGTTGTTAATTGACCATTGAAAGATTCAATTTTATATTAAAAAACAACCTAGGATGCAGTAGACAAGCATTTATAGGCTTTGGAACTGAAATTGCTTTAATTTATAAGACGTAATAAATATTTAATAGCTTTCAAGTTGACTTTTATGCTGCTCTCGTATCTCATCAACTTAACCAAGTAACCAAGTAATCAACCAAATTATTAGGCACCAACAATAACCAAGTAACGAAGTAACCAACCAAATCATTAGGCGCCAAATTAAAATGTTGTCTGCCGCCACTTTTCTTTGCTAAGCATGTCACTGAAAACCAAAAAAAAAAAAAAAAACAATCCTACTTTTATCATAATTCCATCTTATGCTAATCTGTTAAATTAATAGCAATTATTTTATCTAAAAACAAAATATTCATAATTAATAAATTTTATAAATTAAATTAGTTTATTTTATCAATTGAGTTAGGAATAGGATTGTTTAATCAAATTAAAACTCTAACTCTTAATTCCTATTTAAACTGTAACTATATTATAAATAAATTAATATATTTTAAAAAACCATTATTATCCTCAAATAAAATTAATTAAATGATTAAACAGTTTATAATTAAACTGAAAATTATTAATAAGTTTTTCATGAAGTTAGATTACTTAAATGATTAAATAGTTTATAATTAAACCGAAAATTATTAATAAGTTTTTCATGAAGTTAGATTACTTAATTTTTTTTTTTTTTTAAGGAACTGAAACTCATACAAGTTGTTTGTAGTCTGCATTTTGTGTAATTTTTTTTTTTTTTCTAGAATCTCACATACACATAAAACTAGAAGCTCTCATACATATATAACACATATGTTACATTAATTTGAAAATTATTCCAACAATAATAAAGAGTAATGTAGAATTCTTTTTTATAATATTTGTTTTTAAAAAAATCAACATTCACCATTGAAGTGGTAATGATGAAACTGCATTACACATTTGTCGATATCATTTGCTGGTAGCCTTTCAATTATTAGAAAAAGAAAAAAGTAACTTCCAAGTAATTTAATGTCAAAAAATGGGCAGTCATAAAACACATATGAGAATAAGCAAATGTCATCACATATGATATTACACATTGAAAATTTCTAATGTTTTTCATGAAGTTAGATTACTTAAATATTAATAATTCCATCTTATCCATCTTAAACTATACTTAGTCATGAAGTAATGTTTTTCATTAGTCCATTGTATGTTAAACTATTAAATTTAATACCAATTATTTTATTTAAAGACAAAATAAATATAATTAATGAAATTTTATGAATTAAATTAATTTATTTTATCAATTGAGTTAGGAATAGGATTGTTTAATGAAAGTAAAACTGAATTCCTACTTAAACTCTAAATAAATTACAAATTAATTACTAAAAAAAAAAAAAAACCACTATCATCCTTAAATAAAATTACTAAATGATTAAACAATATATACACACACCATTCATTATTTTTGAAAAAATATGTTTAAAAGTAAACTTGTCGAGGTGTGAACCATGGTGATGATTAATACCAAGGCAAGTCTTACACCACCACTACCTTTCTACACTTTATGAATCCGCTTACTTTGAAAATTTTATAATTTTTTCTGAAATTCTAAGATGGGCACGCCTGGATTGGACCCACGGTGGGTTTACCCTACATGTACAAATAAATAATAATAATAATAATAATTACAAAAATCATTTATTATAATTAGGGTACTGCTTGATGTTACATAAGCAAGAACCAAAATCATAGTAGTGACAAATTGATGTTACTATATCCATACTATTAGTGATGAAATGTGAATTTGTAAATAGATATTTTATAACCAATAGCTCGAGAATAGATAATGTAACAAAAACTTAGTCATGAAATAAATTGTAGTAACTAATTTGAATAATTTTGGTAGATTTAGTGAATGACATATATTGTTGTTACTACATCTAAACCATTAGTAAGGAAATATAAATACGTAACTAAATATTTTGTAACTAAAATGAGGAGAAAAGATTTAGTGACAAAAATATAGTTTCAAAATAGAACTCGGTAACTAATTTGAATCAATAGTGAGGAATGTCAATAGTCATTACTATACATCTATTCTATTAGTGAGGAAATATAAATTCATAACTAAAAGGAGGATAAATGATTTAGTGACAAAAATATAGTTTCGAAATATAACTTGGTAACTAATTTGAATCAATAGTGACGAATGTGAATGGTCATCACTATACATCTATACTATTAGTAAGGAAATATAAATTCATAACTAAATATTTTATAACTAAAAGGCGTATAAAGGATTTAGTGACAAAAATATAGTTTCGAAATAGAATTTGGTTACTAGTCTTAATTAATAGTGAGGAATATGAATGGTTGTCACTATATGTATATTTTTAGTGACGAAATATAAACTCATAACCAAATATTTTGTCACTAAAACCATAATTTGTTGTAGTGATACTAGTTGTGAATACTTTTGATTTTATACTGATACTTATGATTTTATGCATAATAAAATAATTTCAATTTAAACGCTTTTATTTACTTTAGGAAGTGGAAATTAATGTATGCCTTTGAGAATATTCATAAACTAATTTACAGGTGTTTTGAAAAGGTTGGAAGTATCGGTAAAACAGTCGTTGTGCTATCGAAAATTTTTCCACCCTAATTTTTAAATGGATAAGAAATGAAATTATTTTACGGTTTTGCTTCACAGAGTCCTTTTGAGTCACCTGTACCAAGACTTCAAGGATTTTGCGAAGTGTCGGGAGGGTTCCGCTCGGATTCAGGTAAAGAAAATCCGAGTTGGGTCCTTTCACTAACCCTTATATATACAGAGACCAACCATCAATTAAGAAATATTAATTTAAATTAAAAAAAAAAGATTTTTTTCTTTTCCAAAATATCATTAAATTAGGAAATTCAAAATGTAAACCAATTTTAAAATTTAAACCCCCACCAATTTAGGAAATGTGGTCAAAGTTACCATTATGGATATATTTTGGGCTGTATAATTGGGCTAGTAAAAGTCCAATAAATTGATTCAATGGATTAACCCAATAGACAAAAACCCATTTTGCTAATATTCAGCTCACAGGAACGAGCTCTCAGTTCGCTGTATTTAGATCGTTGGTCAATCATAGTCGAAGCTGTATAATGCTCAACTCTACTCGACCATAGAGAGATTCAGCTTGTAGCTCAAAGTGCTCACTAAAGGAACCTTTCCAGAAAAGCAACAGTCTAATTTGAGGGAAAGTCAACTACCAAAATTGGAATCAAAATCAAATGCCTATTTCAATGGAATTTATCTTTGAATTGATGGATGTTAATATTGGAAGTGTAATTAATGTATGATTCTTTTCTATTTTTATTATATTTAAATTGTAACACCCCACTCTATAAATAGGGGTTGAACATTCATTGTAAGCATCACAAAAACACTCAATAATATACTGTGACTCTACCAAAATAACTAGAGAAGCAGTCGTGGACGTGGATATCTTTTTGGGCCAAACCACATAAAAATCCCTTTGCAATTATTGTTCTTCCTCTTCTCTTTCTTGTTTGTTTTCTTTTGTTTTGCTTATTCATAGTATTAGGTTGAGAACTTCGATCGATCAAATTCAGATGTTGACATTTTGGTGCTAGAAGAAGGGCCTAGATTGCAAACTTTTGAGGTTTCAACTACTATGGCAAGAGAAAGAACCACCAAAAGTTCAGACACGGTAGCTGATCAACCAGAAAGTCAAATAGATCAACAACAACGTGACATACAATTGACGAGAGATATAACTGCGTCTATGGCGGGCGCATCTCATGTCTTCACAAACAATGCTACTATGGGTCTACCTCCATTAGCCCCTTACCAACCAGCACCAATGGTTCCAATAGCCGAAGGGCGGTGGGTGTGGTGTATACAACAGCAAGCATTGGAGAATACAATACAGCAACTTACGGATGTAGTCAGGGTGCTGACACAAACCCAAGCCCAGAGCATGCCTAGACTAGAGGTTACTAATCCTAAAGGAATTTACCAACAACAAAGAGAGGTATTGCCAACTCCTGAAGGACTTATCAAAGAGGCGTCACGACTTGTCGACTCAGCTAGTTCCTTCAACTCGTGTTTAAGAGCTGAAGGTCGTCGAGCTCGTCAAGAGGAGGAAACTTCATGCCTTGCGAGCTTAAGAGTGAAGGTGAGCCAGAATGAGAGCCGCCACATGGAGGATGGCCGCGATTGAGTTCAATACTTCTTGAGCATTTTCATACTCATTTTGACACTTATCTAAATTTTTGAATTTTTTGAAAATGCTTCTAAATTTCTGGTCGGATCTGGAAACTATTCCATTTTACCTGAAACTAACTTGTTCTTGATCCGTTTCAGTTTTTACAAACTCTAATTCCTATTCTGAGACCTTTGATGTTTAGAGTCCATTTTTTGAAAATACTATTCACGAGAACCTTTTCCGTTCGAAAATACTATTCATCAAAATTTTCATTTTAATGATTTTCGGGATCTATTTCTCAAAAATCACTATTCAATTTGAAATACTATTCATCCGGATATATATATTTTTATTTTTTTTCTTAAATAGAGAAAATTCGGGGAGTTACACAATGTTTCACTTTGTGCAAATCTCAAAGTTGATTCATTCAATTATGTTTGTTTGTAATGTTGATCCATTGTGGGATATAACATCAGTTCTATGGTTTTTGTATCTTTTTAGTCATTGAAAACCTTCAAATGTGGTGAAAAAAGAGGCAAAAAGAGGAGAAAACATAGGATCAGTTTTTCAGTGGAGTTAAGAAACTGATTTCGATTTTTTAACGCTTATAAATAGCCAATCATGGGTTTTTCTTGATTTTCTCCTCTGATTGCTTTTTCATGTGGGTTGAGAAACTGATTTCGGTTTTTCAAACCTTTTAAAAAATAAATTATGACTTTTAAATTTTATACTTAGTAATATTAACCTTTAGTATATTTTTTCATAAGTTAGTAATTAACAAAATGAATAATTAATATATAACTTAATACATGTACTTATATACAACCTTTCCATCAGAGTCCAATGTCCTTTTTCAAATTTATTTACTTTATACAATGATGTCGAAAACATATGTAGATCTCTAGCAATCTCTGCCATCAATGCAATAACATTTGCAACCTGATCAGGTCATCTTGATTTCTATATACTCTCTTTCGACTGTAAAAGGTCGTGTATGTACATTGCCACATATGCTACACAACTCGTCCTATATTAGTAATAAATTAATTAAATGATATTAACATAATATTCAGAATAGATGTATTAATTAAGTTATAAATTTACTCATCCACCGGGTTGTTGGGGCATAGTCGATCTATCAAGATGCTCAAGTTTCCACCATTCATCTACGGGTTGCATATCTATGTGGGTCTTCTCATAAAATCCCATGAACCGCAACAAGATGAGTATGAAACACACCAGCTGCTCAAGTGGCTCAATTCGTTCGACTAAGTCAATATGTGCAAGGGAATCATATAGTAATATTTTCTGCTCTTCAAGGCACACCTGACAGAGGACCCAATGATTTTGAATCAGATTACATGATACTAATACCTACAGTTTGAAGACATAAATTAAATAGGACTAATTCGGATGATCAAATAACAAATCTTAATTTTTGTACAACACTTATATTTTCAACACGCCACCATGAGACTGATGCATCTATCTGACCACAACCGAATGCAAGCCAGTTTGAGGGTACATTACCTGTAAATTTCAGTCATTTGTAGATGTAATGCTCTTTATAGTAAATATCATAAATGTCTGCATGATAAAAATTAAATATACTATTTAGCTTCAAGGACACATGAAAAGAAATTGTAAATGCATAACTGACTGAAATGTAAACAGTCACAAACAAGGAACTCCTATGAACCATGAATCTATTGTCTTCAACCTCATTCCACCACTTTTTTCATAGGCACATCAAATAAGAATCAATGTGCTCTGAAGTTAACCATTAGTTCTCATCCTCGAGGGTACATAATATGTTCGGTATCATGCACCACCCACAATGATCAACCGCATACCTAAAATAAAAAACTAATTGATTGTAAATTTTATTACATTAGCAACTACGATGAAAGGATAATGATGCTTTTTATCGATACTTGAGGTCCAAAAATGTGAAAGCTTTGTATTTATTGTAGACAGCGTCTAAAAGGTCTACAAACTCTGTCACCTCCTCGACCTGCAGTTAGGGCACTTTTTTTTTTCTTTTTTGGTGGTCTATAATCTGTGTATGGCGTCCGCAGAGATGCCGTTGGGTTTGTCTTTCATTTGCCCCATTTCTAGATGACCTCATCCTACAACTGTAAGCAAATCAAAAACATAAATTACAAATTTAGAATTATATATTAAATTGTAACACAATAAACATACCATATGTACCTGGTAATCACCACACTCAGCCTGTGCATCTGATAGGCCTCTTAAGGCCTTTTGGGAATGGTGAATCTCTTGGTCCTCCTACTGAAGGGTGACTAGTGGACATCCTGAGAGTGATAGACCTCTTGATCCTCCTGATGGAAGGCTGATTGGTCATCATGGACAGGTGATTGATGGACCACCTCGTCCTCATGGAGAGATGACTAATAAACCCTTTCGTCTTGATGTTATGGTGGTGGTGGTGGTAGTTATGGGCAATAAATGTGCTTATCTCGAACAAAGCTTCCACCATCATTATCATCATTGTTGTCATCTAGATTATGCCCACTAGTCGGAGACCTAGAAATTTTTAAATATTCTTCCACCCGTCTCGGCCTCCTATCCATCTCCTTTACAATTTTATAGGTTGCATTCTATCTCTTATCTATCCTATTTAATTCTTGTGAGTTGTCTTCTGTAAATCGACAAGATACTCAAACAACAGCTTCATTTGTAGAATATAGATATCATTTTACACAGTGTATAAAAATTTTGATAGAGTCTCCCCTATTTTTTGAGTATCTTGGGAAATATAACCTGCATTTTTAAATAATTACACTTTGTCTATCATGTTTAGAGAATCCGTCTCTCTATTCCACTCCATACTACTATACTATGTGTCCATAACTTTTGCATTTACTAAAATGGTTATTCACCAAACAATAAAATAAATAGAAGATTCGTACTCAACATGTACGTTTCATACATCGTGCGATTTTTTTGTCTGAAACTCTGAAAAGGTATCCTCTAATTCGGATTGTACGTTTGGGATGTCTTCATTCTACTCAATATCCTCTCTTGTAAACTCATCAACCACATGATCATCATCACCTTTCACCTCATCATCACCCATTCCATCATCCACCTAATAATCATCAACACCTCGTGCACCATCATCGTCGTCATCATCATCATCCTTACTCTCCCCGTCACTAACTTTATATACTTCTTCGCCAATAAAATGTTTCGGATTGAAAGATTTCCAATAATCTGCGTCTCCTTCGACATCAATGGGCTCAAGGGTTTGTGTCATGCCAACTATTTACAATATATATACATATATATAATTATATTATTATTATATACTTAATATAAATAAGGATAGTTAAAACAAATAAAAAAAGGAAACAAATTTAGGTTAGGTTTACCACTTACAGAGGGAAAATCATTAAGGCTTTTAATGCCTTTCGGCATCCTTTTAAGTATCCATCTCTTACATCTTGGCAACTCATTTTCTAAAGATTGGTTACTTTTTCCTATCTTATCTATCAATATCAGGAATATTTTGACTAACCATTACTATAATGTAAAAATGATTAAACAAAAAACAAACATATAATTAGTATATATTAAAAAAAAAAGCCTATAAGCTATAATATTAATCGTATTAAATGTACCTAAAATGTTAGGACATAATCATAAATATTAATGGTCCATAATAGGTTTTTAATCCGCTCTTCATTAATCATCATATGGAGGTAATGGACTAGTGTACTATAGCTTAATGTACCCCAAGGGAACAAGCTCCACACCTCTGCATTCTCTATCATGACCCACATAAAAGGAGCAATGTTGGCCCTGTCATCCTACTCCATGATGAGATAGAAAGCGATCCTATATTAGCTAACTTCTCAATAAAACTTTATCGTATATAATATTGTCAACTGCATGGCCTTGGAGCGTTATATGGCTCCTTGCCTCGAGAGAGGTGGCTAGGCTGGGCATACTCAACAACACTCCATTGAACAATCACCATAGGATATTGTTATTGTTATTTTGCTGTGTATTGAAGATTTCTCCATCGATACCCCTAAAAGCAAGTCATGTCACCAATAAGAACTCCTGTTTCCCAAGCCTATATGTTTTCCCCCTAATTTCAAGCCACATTTCATCACGGTGCCCATCGAGGACTCCACCTCTCTAGTAAGAAACCATAATATCATGGAGAGAGCAATCGTATTGTTACTATTTATCTCCAAAATATATCTGATCAAGCACTCTCCTATGAACAGATCGTACAAACCTTGTCTAGTAATAACTACAATTATTTTACCAAGTCATTTCTGATCAATGTATGTATTTCCGTTCAAATTCTTGTCAATTGTTTGCATATTTATATTTAAAATCCATTTATAAGAAAGAAAAACAGCAAACAGTTAGTATTTCGGATGTGAAAAACCCAATCGATTTTTAACTATATGTGAAAAACTAGTCAATGTTATAGATTGATTTTTCATACCTAATCAATTTTTCACTTCGGTTTTTCACATCTCGTGAAAAATCGTTGTGTAAAATTGAAGTGAAAAATCGAGAATGTAAAATTGAAGTGAAAAACCGATCATCTGTGAAAGATCGAACCGATGGCGACGATGCTGCTATCATTAGAATCAGTTATTTTCAACCCAAATCTAACAAAATCTAACGTATTTAAACCTAATCATCATAACCCAACATCCACAACACAAAAAACATCTAAAAATTGCAAAACAAAATAAAAAAAAATACAAATTTTCAAATGGAAACCAAAGTTTGCATACCTTGGCAAATGGAGAAGATCGCCGACGGTCAAAGATGCTCTGGCAAGGTCGACAACTATAAAAGAATGGTCGGAATAGGTTGAACAGGCTCGTTGGGTACTCGATCAGGTACAGGTCGCAAAAATGGGTTGAAGTTCCGCTTTTGCAATCGGTGATGATAATGACTTTCCATCGATTTTTTACACCTTATATATACAGGGGCTGTTTCATAATTATATATTCTGATTTTTTATAAAATATAGGTAAAAATATGCTAGGGCATTATTGGTAATTTGTGTATATGATTAAATTAATTTGTTTCAGGGGTTAAAAATAATTTTTTTTAAATAATGGGTAGAGACAAAATTGACACTTTTAAAATGAGTGTTTCTGATAATTTTCACTTAAACTTTGTCACTTTTTCAAAACTTAGGGATTAAAATGATTTTTACCCAAAAAAATTAAATTGCTTCAATTAAAACTTGTTAGATGACCAAAACATGATATATATATATATATATATATATATATATAGCAGTAGCATTTCATTTCATTTTCTGGGTAATAATCATATAGCAATTAGCAAAAAGCACATCGAAATCTCTATCATTTAAGTTCTAAAAGAAAGAAAAAAAAAAGTACATGAAGTTAACATGATATATATTTATTTATTCTCAAAAAGAAAAAAAAATGATACATCTTTATTTCACACAAAATTGACGTAGAAATTTATGGACGAGGATGTCATACCATAAATTAACATTGTCGAAAAATATTAAGGGTGCTACAATTGCTATAAAGCCTATCCCAAACCCAACACCAATGACCAAGGAGAACTGCCAATCAAATTCATTGCTTGAAGAGCGTGCTGAAGGAACAAATGTGCTGCTTGGAGTGGAAATTTGTGTGGAATTTGAACAATTTTTCAAAGGAGGCCTACATAGTCCTTCATTGCCCTCAAAGGAAGTAGATGAAAATGATTGGAGTTGAGTACCTATTGGGATCCTTCCTATAAAGTGATTATAGTAGAGATTCAGGAAAGAAATGAAATTCAAGCTTGCTAGTTGTTAGGTATATGCCCTTGCAAATTGTTCATTGAGAGGTCCAATGACTATAGCTGTTGAAGATTTCCTACAGAAGATGAGATTGAGCCTGTGAAAGCATTATGTGACAAATTTAGAAAGTGTAGAGATTTGAATAGTCCTAACTCTTCCGGTATTGACCCTTGAAAATTGTTCGATGATAAGTCAATGGAGGTGAATATAGTTAGGATCTTAACAAGCTTCATCTTTAGACCTTTTGCACTGACAGTTATTGCATCTTAGTAAAATTCATTTCCGGCAATCGCATCTAGAAGGTGTTTGAGGGGAGATTAGGCTTTACATTCATCAATCATCATCGCCTTCCAATTTGTTAAGCCTTTTTTCGGTAGTCTTCCAGTGAAGTTATTGAAAGCTAAGTCGACAATTTGAAGCAATGGCCAATAGACTTTATATTCTATGCAACTGATGTCACCATAAAATTTGTTGGATCGTAAAACTAGGATGTGCAAGTTGGAGATATTCTTTAACCAATATGGGAAGACATCATTGATGTTGTTGTTTCCAATGTCTAAAACCTCTAACTTTGTGCAATTAGCGAGAGATTTTGGAACTATTCCTTCTAATTGATTTTCGTTCAAACTAAGTGTTTGAAACCCACAATTTATTGGAAATCTGTCTGGAATGGTTCCAAAAAGTTTGTTATTTTTTAAATTCAGAACACCCAAATTTCCACCCCCCTCAACTAAACATGTTGGTATTCTGCCACTCAAATTATTGTTTGATAAGTATTTAGGAATAACTCCTGTAAGCTTATTATTTGAAACAGAAAAGAACAGGCAGAAAACATGTTTGAGAATGTAACCAATGTGATCGAGGATGGAAGAATTAAAATTATTGCTAGAGTAATCAACAAAAAGCGCCACTTCTACTAGGAGTGGGATCTTTCCTTGAAGCTGGTTAGAATGTAGGTCAATGAACAGCGGGTTTTGAAATAAGCAAGGCTTTTCTAAACCCACCAGGTTATCATGTGAGAGATTTAGTGACCAACCAACTTGCCAAATCCAATTAGGTATATCTCCAGAAATTTGGTTATCTGAAATATCTAAATACCCCAACCCATGGTGATTTCTTAGATTAGGAATCATGTTGAGGTTGTAAGAAGCTAACCCCAACCACCAAATGTTGGACGGGAAAGAAGAAAAGGTGCTACTTAAATTGACTGACAAGTTGTTGTATGAAAGGTCAAAATCAGTGAGATTGCCAAGCCTTCCAATCATATTCAGCTGCACAGTGCCATTGAACTTGTTGGAAGAGAGAAAGACTTTTTCCAAGTTTTTGAGCTCAAAGATTGATTCGGTATTAGGCCCTTCTAATCTGTTGTCTCTTAAATCAATATAAACAAGATTTGGAAAGTGTTCAAAGTTGATTGATGAGATCCCATCAATTAAAACATTATGAGAAAGGTCTAATATCTAAGAGATTTGGGCATATGAAAATATGGGATTGGACCAGTAAAATGGTTAAATGACAAGTCCAAATGTACTAGCTGGGTTAGATTGGCCATTGATGTGGCAAGTGGTCCAGTGAAGTTGCAACCTCCAAGATCCAATGTTGATAGAGAGTTGTTCAAAGGAAAATCTGGCAAAGAACCATGAAGAAGTGGATTTGCGTATAAAAGAAGAGTATTGAGTGTTGATACTTTGAATATGTTTTCAGGAAATTTTCCGGACAAATTACATTTATTCAGACTCAAGATTTTCAAATTTGGAAAATCAGCGAAAGAGTCAGGAATTGGAGAGGACAAACTATTCTCATCCAAAGAAATGACCGAGAGTGAGCGAAGGTTTGCAAGGGTAGAATGGATAGGGCCTGAAAGATGGCAACTAATCAAGCTCAGAACCTGCAGATTAGGCAGTGAAGATGATAAAGCTTGGGACCATTCAGTTCCATTGGCTGATATATTTACACGATCAAAATATAGTTCTCTGAGCTCGCTGAGGTTTTGAACAAGCGCTTTTAAGTTGGGATTCTCAAAGTTGCAACCCACAAGGAAAATCAAAACTACATGACAGATCAAGAGTAACCAATCTTGTCATGCCTGAAATCTCAATGGGAATCTGCCCACTGAAGCCAGTAGAAGAAAGATTCAAGTAAGTCAAGTTGGTGAGGTTGGTTAACCTGGATGGAATCTGCTCTGGGTAGAACGAATTGAAAGCTAAATTTAGCCTCTGAAGATGCCCAAGACTGAAAAGGTCACTTGAATTATCAATTCCACCAGAGATTGCTTCATCGCTCAAGTCAAGACTGATAACACGACCAGCCATATCGCAGTTTACGCCGCTCCATGTGCAGCAATCAGTGCTTTGATTCCACTGAACCAGACGTACAGATAAAGTAGAGTCGAATACGAGGCTGTTTTTCATTTGGAGTAACAAGGACTGCTGATCTCTTTGACATTGGCCAGAAACCAGAACCACTGAGTTGCCATTGCCTGGGAAGTTTGTTGAAAGCAATATCAACAAAAGCCATGACAAGTGTGTAACTTTCATTGGAAACAAATAAGTAGTTAAAACACCCATACAACTAAAACTGGATAAAATGTAAAACTTGTGACTTTACTTGAAAGAGTGAAGCTACATTTATAGATTTCATTCTAAGTAAGGATAAACACAACTGAACATGTGGTATGGGTAACTAGAAGAAGACAAGGACCGTAATCACGAAAACTGAGTTCTAAGAGCATGGACTCATGAAGTCATTGACACATTCTGTCATAGACTTGGAATGTGACATCTTACCAAATTTGTGGATCATAACGTTCTAATTAGGAGACTTGGAGTAGTCATGTTCATGCTCTTTGTACCCTTTTTTCTTTTTTTTTTAGCCCAATAAAATTAGAGTGATAGGCTATATACGAGGTTGAGGGCACAGCATGGAAGTTTACATAATATGAATCTTGTCCTATTCTTGTCACGTACCATCAAGGAGAAGGCTCCAATTGGAATCAGTAATAATGCAAAAAATAAGTGAAGGATTTGAGCTTTAAATGTTAAATTAAGAAACCGCATGAGAAGTAACATTCACTATAATTTGGTCATTAAGTTCTTTCATAATAATTGATATAGCACTTTTTGTTAGAAAAATGGGCACAAGCACCCATTTTTATTGGGACCTATTAACCCTATCATGACCTTTTGAATTATTGATTCCCTGAAAGTTGCTCTGGTATGTTGCGCATGTTGGCCACCGACCGCGTAGACTGGGAAGTAGAAGAAATAGGCAGCAGAATTTCATAGGAAGACCATGGAATGTGTGAACGACTGCTTCTTGAATTGAATTTGTTTGAAACACATGTTGTCATATTGAAAGTGTAGAATATGGCCACCAGAGTGGTTCTCGTTTTAACTTTCAATTATCGTTGGCTTGTATGAACTCGTTTTTAAGATTTCCAAGACTCCACCTTTGAAAATCACACCTCATCAAGCCTCATCGTAGCCAAATGCCATTCTTCTAGGCCATCTTTTATGATTCCCACAAGCATTCTTTTAAACCAACGCAATACCAGAGAATCAAAACTTAAGAAGCCTTCAATGTTTGCGTCAGTCAAATTGGATGAGTTATTTTCATTCGCCCTTTTGAGTAATTTCAATAACCAGTCAGTTCACCATTGTCTTTGTTGTTCTTAACACTCCATTTTTGCATCAAATTCCATTTAAAATGGATATTTTTTTTCTTTTCTATAAACAAATTTAATATATGTGATGCTTGTGTAGCAAGATAACGTAAATCTAGCTGGCTGATGTCTCCTTCAAGAATCTTTGACAGCTCAAAATAATAAAACTGAATGATCGGTTCTTCCAATTTTCCAAATTAAACCAATAGTTTAGTTGTGTTGCAACAATTTAATAATTAAATATTGCAACATAGAGATGAGAAATGTTATAACAAAACACAAAATTAAATGTTGTTACAACATATATTAAATAGTTTAGTTGTGTTGCAACATATAGTAAATGTTGTTACAGAAAGAAACAAAACACAAAAGCATTTTAACGTGATTCGGTTTTCATCTAATCCACGAAACCATGCCAATAGAGATAAACTTATTAGTGAATTTTCAACTAGTTTAAAACATACTTTGACTTACTCAACCTAAGACTTCCTCTCGCAGTTTATGCAAAGTTTGTACACAATTCACTAATCAAATCTATGTGAGATCCCCTCGTCTTTAGTGATCATCTGCTTCTTGAATTCCCTTCAAATGCTTCTGATCTGCCTTATCGCGAAAACCAATTTGTCCTTCCTCTTGAAGAGCACTTGTTGTTGTAATCTGTTTAGAAGGTTGAATTCTTTCTGAGACTCAAACTAGACCACAAAGTACAATTCTCAACCTAAAATTATAAAACTCTTGGTTACAATAATTTAAAATTTTGTCCTCACCATCTAAATAGAAATTAAGAGGTCGTTTGTTTTTCTGTCTGAAAACTAAATAATACTTAAAATTACTTAAGACTGAATATGGTCGAAACAAAAAATTTGAATAACATAGTTATTATTTTTCTCACCTCTAAATCTATTGTAACCTTGTCCTTGTTTGTTTTTTTTTTTTTTAAGTTAAAATTATTTGAAACTATTGATTTGATATTTTTATTCTTTTCACTATTAATTATTATAAAATTTTATTTAATATGATACAAATAACTAAAAACAAATAATTTAACAAATTCTAAAATATTTTTATATACATATTATTCATAATTAAAATATGATTAAAAAAATAGAAAAATTTATTATATTTATTTATTTAAAAAAAATGGCTTATGAATTGAATTATAAAAGAACTTAAAAGAATAACTATTTAAATTGTAAATTAAAACACAAAGGTCCAATTCTAAGAAACTTTGGGATGAGAAGTACTAAGGTTTTTCTTTTAAAAGATTCATTTTTTGTAAATATTTTAGGAAAAAATGAAATTTGTATAATATAAAATTAATATTGTTGTATCCAAAAATAGTACATGGGTCATCAGCTCAAATGAGAGCCAAAGGACTAGCAACCCCAAAGGCCCAAACATGGAAATGAAGCATTATGAAACCCATCAGTCTAAGGCATATCATCACATGTCATATTAGTAGAAGCAAGCAAAAATCTGATTTCACTAAGATAACAAAGTAGTGTGAGTTGACCAGCTAGCGTATAGAGCAGCTTAAGGTCGCAATGATGGGGTAGTTTGAACCATAGCAACTCGCATTTTCCTTAACAATACAGAATTTCAAAAATAGGAAAATTCTTATATTAAAAAAGGATCATTTCAAATGGGGAAATTGCACTTTGATTTGAATATGGATATAATAAATATAGATTTATGCAAAATACAAAAGAGATCTTAGACTTTCCTATATTTTAGTGACCAAATTGAATTTAAACAAGGAATCTTAACACTATATAATGGGTCTTTCACATATACAAAACATACCATAAGAACACAATACTAGGCAATCCCAAAAACCCCAATATCCCTCCAAAGATAAGATAACTATCGACTTAGACATCATTTAAAAGGCTGAACCACATTAAAAATTCTCTCGTCTCTTTGTTTATTTTATTGCATCATTATTATCTCATCATTTTACCATAATTATATTCATTTTGTTCACCTTAAGCATTCAATTGGTATCGATTCAGGTATTGATCGATTTTGAAGTTAACAAGTATAAATTTGAAAATATATTATTTTTGGTGGATAGATTTGGAATATAATATTTTAAATATTATTTAGTGATTTGTAATTGAATTATCAATCATGAATTCTTACTTCTTGTTATTAAGTTGTTTTTATGTAGTTTTAAGTGGTTAACAACTTAATAGGTTCAATTCAGCACTGTTAACTCATAACCTGGTATTTCATACTAAAACAAAGCATATCGAAGCTGATGTTCACTTTGTTCATGATCGTATTATTGTTGGTCAAATGGAAGTACCATATATCTCCACTATTGATCAACTTGCGGCTGTCTTTACAAAGGCTTTAGTCATTAATAGGTTTAAAACTCCTTACAACAAATTGAACATGGTTCATGATCGGGCTAAAATCAAGCACGATATTATATTATCAATCAATGTTTTTATGATGAAAACTAGAGTAAAATAGAGGTATTCTAATATTTTTTGAGTGTTTTGTGCAGATTTTGAATAAAGAGACTTATTTTGTAATTTTTAGGGGCAAAAGTTGAATTTTCAAAGTTGAGGAACCTTTTTGTAACTCAACCATAGGTCATACCAGCAGGTTATGAACTTGCAGCCTAAACTAGCAGATGGGCACTGGGAGTTTCTATAGGCCTGATGTCTGCCTGAACAGACTGCACCTAGGCTTGGCCTTGTTTCACGTGTGAATAATTTGCATGAGAGTTTCAAGCGGTCAAACACTTATGTGTCAATCATTCAAACAAGTTCTAGAAGCTCACTAGATAAGATTGTGCACTAGAGTTTATGGGAACATTTCCAGTGATTTATGCATGATTTAAAAGCTCTTGATCCTCAATTTTGGTAGGAATTCAAATGCACGGAAGCAGATATTTTTATTTAAGGAATTTTGAGTAGTAGTTTTGATGATTTTTAAGAGAATCATAACAACCAATACAACATCTCATGACATTCAAAGCAAAGATTCAAGAGGGTAATTTATGGTATTGAAAGGAGTGCATCTTGGAAAAAGAATTTAAAGAGGTTTAGTTGGCAGCTTGACGAAGAATCAAGAGGAGGAAGTCCACTGTGTGCTTGAAAAATATCTCTTCTTTCTGATATAAATTCATACTTTTCATAGTCAGAAAGAAGTTTTTAGGGGTTTCTTAGCTTGGCACTTTTGGACAGCAACAGAGAGAGTTTGAGGGAGTGGAATTTTAAAGACGATTTCAGCATTGCAAGAATTCAACGTGCTCATGTGTGTTCAAGTTTAAGGGGAAGAAGCATCTTAGAGAATGCAGTGACTATTTTATCTTTTTGGTTTATTAAATCAATGTTGATTATTTTTGTTTCAGTTTTATTCGCTGTGTTATTCAATCATATTTCGAACTAACTTTATTTTTAAGGCTACAATATAGCCAATTTATTTCATTACCTATTCAATGATTTTTCGTGTTAGTTTATTATTATTTTCTTTTATATTTGTATTCCATTTTATTGAATCTAATGCTATTAGTTAAATAAGGTCGTTAATTTATAAATGTTGTGAAATGCGCTTGACAAAGGTATCATGTGTTAGATGTCAATAGAATGGCATAATTCATATAAGATAGATATATACCTGTAAGGATTGTATAATCTTAGATAGATAATTGAGACTTAATGAATTCAGGATTGTTTAATCTACATAGACATATAATAGATTAATTATCCTAGATAATTGTTCGAGCTAAAATTAAATACGATTTTATATCCTTAATCGAATACTTTTGCAATGAAACTCGAGTAAAATAAGCGTGTTTTAATGTTTTTTAAGTGTTTTACGTAGAAATTGATTAGAGGGGGACCTTTTTGTAATTTTTTAGGCAAAAGTTAAATTTTTAAAAGTT
The DNA here is from genome assembly GCA_022984855.1 of Dimocarpus longan. NCBI lineage: Eukaryota > Viridiplantae > Streptophyta > Magnoliopsida > Sapindales > Sapindaceae > Dimocarpus > Dimocarpus longan. The sequence goes on along the minus strand of CM041023.1, from coordinate 9,259,057 downwards.
GAAAGGCCTTTTATAATTCATTCGTAGGCCATGGCAATAGGTCACACACCTGCAGCCCAAACCAATAGGTGGGTGCTGGGAGTAGATGTAGGACTACTGCCTATGTGAGTGAGCTACGCCTAGTTTTGGACCCTGTTTCTGCATGAATGACCTGTAAGGAAGTGTCAAACGTGTTTTTGATGCAACAAAAGTTTTCGTGCTAATTTTTGCACCAAAAGACATGGAGAATCATGTCTTTGAAGATTTTCAGTTTATTAGTCAAATAGTGAGTGAAAGGAAAGAAACGGGTTTTCAAGGAAAATTTTTGGTAGAGCATCTCCTCACATTCAAAGCAAAGAATCAAGAGAACATTATATAGTGTTGAAGAGAAAGCATCTTAGAGAAAATTGGAGGCAGTTTATAATTGGCAGCAAGGTAAAGAATCAAGGGATGAAGTCAACCGATTGATCGTGAGAAAAAAACCCTTAACTAGTGTTTATATAAATAATCTCATTTTGCACCAGAAAAAGGAGAGAAAAAAAATCGACAGAAGAAAAACTCCAAAACAAAGCGACGATAGAAAGAGTAGCAGAGGAATGCTATTGACTTCAAACTCCTTGTTCGTGTTCAACTTCAAGGAAAAATACTTCAGAATTACACATAGTAATGTCCTTTTTTCTACTTTCTCATTTAGAATAATGTTATTGATTTGGATTTCAAGTTTTCTCATTGTGTTAATCTGTTTCATAGAGAATTAATTATTTTTGTCTAGGAATACAATGTAGCCAACTATTTCAATTATTGTTAGATGATTTATTTGTGATTAATTATTTATTTCTATTGTTAGCATTCTGTTCTATTGTAAAATATTGTGGTTAATTAACTTAAGCCTAATTAATTAACTTATCTGTTAACTATTCTACGTTGGGAAAAGATAGTTATAGTTTAGACATCAATAGAATGATATGAAGTTTATATGATAGGAATATACTTATAAGGTTTATGTAATCACTAAGGGTAATTAGATCTTACAGAATTCAAACTAATTAATTGACATAGGAATATAGCAGTTTAATTATTTTGAATATTTTCGCTTGACCACTCGGAAGAGGCTAATAAAGAATTAAGAATTATTTGGTTAAATACACAATAGAATTATGTATTTTATTTTTTTAATGAGAATAAGTTGTTGGAATAGTTTGTGAAGTTGTATATCCTAGATATTTTGCTTTGCAGTGGTCTTTTGTCTTTACAATTTAAATTTCATTTATTTGTTTAGTTAAGATGCATTTTTAATTTATTGTTTTTATTTTTTTTTAGTGAATTAAAATATTCATTTCAAATTGGAAGTCTGGATAAAATTGTTTTCAAGGAAATTTGGTAATTGGTGCATAAAAGTAGCAATTGTCCCTATGGAAACGACTTTGATTTGCCACTATATTGCATTGTAACCATGTATACTTGCATGTGACTTATTGTAAATAGTGAATTAGGAAAATAACTCATCAATAATATTAATTGATTGTTCAAAAAAGACTGGAAATTAATCTAGAGTTTTACCAGATTAAATACAATATAAAAATAATTATTTTTGTGAAAATAAAATGAGAAAGGTTGATAAAATAAAAAAGTGAAATTGTGTCTTAGATCTACTCATCTGTTGTTAGTTTTATCAGTTAAATTGTTTGTTTATTTAATATTTATTTTTATTGTTATTAAATTTGGTTTTTCATTAAATTCAATTCTCTTTTAATTTTGATAGTTTGAATAAAGTTATTCTCAATCAATTTTGGTGGTTGGCACGTAAAATTAGCAATTGTCCCTATAGGATTGACCTTGATTTGCCACTATATTATATTGTGACTGTGTATACTTTCACGCTATCTATTGTAATTTGTATATTAGGAATTCTCATCAAGTTTTTAGCACTGTTATCAGGGATAATGTGCCATTTTATAGTATCAATATCAATACTAGTTGAAACAATCTTACTTTAGATGTTTTATGCGAAGGTCTAAAAGTGTTGAACTATTGTCATTTGATAGTAAAATCGAGAGAACGGTTCATGAATAAGAAAAGTTAGGTGTTTGGCAGAACATTAAGTAGACATGAGAGATAATTAGGCACCCCTGAGGGTGGGTTTCAAACCTCTCAAAGATTATTTTATATCAACCGTGGAAGTGATTCACCAAAGCATTCACAGACCAGCCATTCAAGCGAACAATTTTAAGATCAAACTAGCGACCATTCAAGTGAATAATTTTGAGATCAAACTAGCAACCATTCAAATGGTTCAATCCGCAGTGCAATTTTACGGTTTACTCAATGAAGATCCAAATGAGCACATTGCAATTTTCTTGGAGATTTACAACACCTTCAAGTATAATGGAGTGAGGATGATGTCATTCTATTGAGATTGTTCCCTTTCTCATTAAAGGACAAGACAAAGAGTTAGCTGAATTCACTGCCTGAATCCTCTATCACGACATAGGATGAGTTGGTGCGAAAGTTTCTAGCCAAGTATTTTCCTCCAGCAAAAACAATGCAATTGAGGAATAATATTGCTACATTCACGTAGAGGGAAGGGGAATCATTATACAAGACTTAGGAAATGTTCAAGGAGATGCTTAGGAAGTGTCCTTATTATGGAGTTCTAAAATCAATTCCAAGCTCAATTACAAAACTAGAGTGCATCAATTCGAAACTTAAAAGTACAAATAGAGGAACTTGCTAATTTTATGAATAGTAGACCATATGGAAACTTACCTAGCAATATGAAGCAAAACCCCAAGAGAGAAGGCAAAGAACAATGCAAGGCCATCAGGTTAAGGAATGGTAAGGAGCTGAATCAGAGCATGGGAAAATCTATTGTTGTGCCTAAACCATCAGAGGATGATAAGGTAGTTATAGATAAGGAAAAGTCAAAGGAAAAGCAAAAAGATGAGAAAGAAGAACCAGTAAAGCGAAAAGAAGAAAATAGAGCATCAAAGATACCACCTTTGCCATTTCTGCAGAGGTTTCAAAAGTAGAAACTAGATAAGTAGTTCTTGAAGTTCCTTGAGGTATTCAAAAAGCTACATATCAACATACCTTTTACAGAAGCACTGGAACAAATGCCTAGTTACGTGAAGTTCATGAAGGAGATCTTATCGACGAAAAGAAAGTTGGAAGAGTTTGAGACTGTGGCACTCATGGAAGAGTGTAGTGCAATCTTACATCAAAAATTACCCCCAAAATTAAAAGATACATGTAGTTTCATTATTCTGTGCAAAATTTGGAGATAATTTCAAAGGAAAAGCATTGTACGATCTGGGAGAGACTATCAACTTGATACTCTTATCTGTTTGCAAGAGACTAGGTTTAGCAGAAGCGAAGCCAACATCAGTTACTCTTCAACTTACAGATCGGTCTTTGATGAGACCTTGAGGTGTAATTGAGGATGTTCTGGTAAAAGTGGAGAAGTTTAAATTTCTAGTAGATTTCATCATCCTTGACATGGAAAAAGATCGAGAGATTCCTATCATCTTGGGAAGACTCTTCTTAGCCACCGGAATGACTGTGATTAATATGCAACAAGGCCAATTGACAATGAGGGTATAAGATGAAGAGGTCACCTTTAATGTTTTTAAAGTTTTGAAATTCCGTAGTGACACCAGTAAATGCAATAGAGTAGAACTGTTGCATGATTGTATTCAGGAGGTAGCAATGAACAAACTCCACTGGACGCTTTAGAAGCTGCATTGGTTTATTCAAGTAAGGAGAATCGTGAAGGGGTCTAAGACTATATGGAAATACTTGAAACAGCTCCAAAGTATGAGGTGTTGAATATGCATAATGCTAAACCCCTTTTGGCATTGTCAACACTCAAGCCATCAATAAAGGAGCCAGTGACTCTAGAGCTTAAATTTTTTCCTAAACATTTACAATATAATTATCTTGAGGAGGCTTCCACTTTGGTAGTGATCATCTCTACAACTTTGAATTTTGTTCAATAAGAGAAATTGCTAAGAGTTTTGAGAGAAAATAAGTTAGCATTGGGATGGACAATCGATGATATAAGAGGTATTAGCCCATCTTTTTGCATGCATAAGATCTTAATGGAGGATAACTGCAAGCCAACCATTCAATCTCAATGCTGACTGAATCTAATTATGAAGGATGTGGCAAAGAAGGAGATAATTAAACTATTAGATACAACTATTATTTATCCTATTTCTAACAGATCTTGGATCAGTCCAGTTCAATGTATTCCTAAGAAAGGAGGAATAATAGTGGTGACAAACGAGAAGAATGAATTTATTCCAACGAGGGTAGTCAATGGCTAGCGGGTTTATATTGATTATAGAAAGCTAAATCAAGCCACGATGAAGGATCATTTTTCGTTACCTTTTATTGATCAAATGCTTGATAGTATTAGCCGGACATGAATAGTATTGCTTTTTGGATGGGTATTCCATGTATAATCAGATCATCATAGCTTTCGAGGATCAATAAAAGACAATCTTTACATGCCTCTATGGTACCCTTGCTTACAGAAGAATGTCATTTGGAATATGTAACGCTTCTATAACTTTTCAAAGATGTATGATGGCTATTTTTTTTGAGATGGTAGAGCAATTCTTAGAAGTTTTCATGGATGATTTTTCGATGTTTGGGAATTCGTTTGACTTATGCTTGTAAAATCTTACTAAGGTATTGAAAATGTGCGCAGAGACTAACCCAGAGTTGAACTAGGAAAAATGTCATTTTATGGTTCACAAGGGTATCATCTTAGGGCATAAAATCTCAGCAAGTAGTATTAAAGTAGACAGAGTGAAGATAGAAGTAATTGAGAAACTCCTACCTCCTTCATCAGTTAAGGGAGTTTGGAGTTTCCTTGGGCATGTAAGACTTTACAGAAGATTCATTAAAGATTTTTCCAAGATATCAAAGCCATTATGTAGTCTCTTAGAGAAGGATGTGCCTTTTAAATTTGATAAAGATTGTTTGCAAGCATTTGAAATTTTGAAGATGAAATTAGTAACAGTTCTGATTATTGTGGCTCCAAATTGGAACGCACCACTTGAGTTAATGTGTGATGCCAACAATTTTACAGTGGGGTTGTCCTTGGTTAGAGAAGGGATAAGATTTTTCACATTGTTCATTAGTCCAATAAGACATTAAATGATGCTTAAATGAATTACACCACAATAGAAAAAGAATTACTTGTTGTAGTTTTTGCATTTGATAAGTTTAGACTGTATTTGATTGGGTCTAAAATGGTAACCTATACTGACCACTCTGCCATTAAGTACCTTATGACCAAGAAAGATGCTAAGCCACATTTGATCATATGAGTACTGCTATAACAGGAGTTTGACTTGGAGATAAGAGATAAAAAAAGGGATAGAAAATCAAGTTACGGATCATTTGTCCATATTGGAAGGAAATAGTGATGATAAGACAAATATCAAAGAGACATTTCCAGATTAGCAACTTTTCTCGTGTAGTATTAAGGACACACCTTGATACGCAGATTTTGTTAATTTCATAATGTACAATGTACTCCCCCTTCACTTATCATTTTAGCAAAAAAAGAAATTTCTTCATGATGTAAAAATACATGTATAGGATAACCCATATTTGTTCAAGCAATGTGCCGATCAGGTGTTGAAGCGATGTATGCCGTACAAAGATACTGAAGATATTTTACGATATTGTCACTCATCCGATTACGGGGTTCATTTTGGTAGAGAGTGAACTACCATAAAAATTCTGCAAACAAGGTTTTATTGGTCGATGATTTTTAAAGATGCATAAAGATTCGTGTAGGCTTGTGATCAATGTCAGCGGATAGGAAACATCTCAAAAAGATACAAGATGCCATTGCAAAATATTTTAAAAGTCGAGCTGTTTGATGTATGGGATATAGACTTCATGTGACCTTTTCCATCATCCTTTCAAAATCAATATATTTTGGTGGCAGAAGATTACTTGTCGAAGTGGGTAGAAGCTGTAGCTACATCTTCAAATGATGCAAAGGTTGTGACTAAGCTTCTAAAGAATAATTTCTTTACTAGATTCGGAATGCCTTGAGCCATTATTAGCGATGGTGGTTTACATTTTTGTAATCACCAATTTAAAAGTCTACTCAAGCAATATGGGGTCACGTATAAGATAACGACCCCATGTCACCCTCAAGTTAGTGGACAAGTGGAAAGCTCAAAGAGGGAGCTTAAGGGCATTCTAGAGAAGACTGTGAGCAGATTAAGGAAGGATTGGAGCATTAAGTTTGATGATGCATTTTGGGCTTATCGAATTGCCTATAAAACACCAATTGGAATGACCCCATTCTAATTAGTGTATAGGAAATTATGTCACCTACCAATCGAGTCGGAGCATCGAGCATTTTGGACAATTAAGGCTTTGAATTTTGATTTAAAGAAAGTAGATGATAAATGTCTTTTTCAATTGGATGAGCTCGAGGAAATACGATTGGATTCATATAAGAATACTCACATTTACATGGAAAAGACAAAGCAATGGCATGACATGAAAATCTGAGCCAAGCGTTTTGTACCAGAACAATGGGTATTATTGTTCAATTTCAGGCTCAGATTATTCTCACGCAAGCTCAAATCCAAGTGATCAGTCCCTTGTATAGTCAAAATAGTATACCTATATGGAGTTGTTTTAGTTGAAGATGAGAAGACAAAAGATTTGTTCAAGGTCAATGGCTAACAGTTGAAGCACTATTACAGCGTTGAAATGGATCGTCAAAAAAAATCCACTATCACTTTGGTGGATCAAAACAACTGAAGCCGGAGGGAAGTCGATTTGAAAACTTAAAATCTAGCGCTTCCTAGAAGGCAATCCGAGTTGTCTAACCCTTAATTTTTATTTTATTTTATTTAGTTCGTTATTTTATTTTATTTTATTTTTCTTTCATGTTTTCATTATGTTTGTTGATATTTGGATATGCACTCATAGTTCTCTTCTCTTCTATGTTGGTTTATTTAATTGTATTTTTTTAATCTTTTATTTATTTTCTTATTTATTTATTTGTTTTGGTCAAAACTTGGAAATTTCCAAAAGTTGGAAGAATCCAAAATAGGCTAAAGACGAAATTGGGGAACAAATGTTCCACAGACTTAATTGTGGAGTGCAGAATCTTGGATGAAATAAAAGGCAAATTTCCAAAATGCCCGAGAACAATTGCGTTTATGGAAATATAGTTGTGCAATTTGGATTCAATGCCTTACTACTTTTGTGCACGCATGTCATGGGGCACACTTAATATTCCTCTTTCATATGGACTTCCAATTTACCAGTTGAACTTTGGTTTCCCTTCTTTATCGGTGCGATCTCTTTTCCTGTTTTTCAACATGCATAATTTAGGAAGGTTGAAATCTATAAATAGAGAGTGTCTATATTCTGTTAAGAGTCATAGTGTTCTCAACTTAGTAGCTGTGTGATCAAGAGGGGGTTTAAGTTTTGTCCAACTCCGTGCACTCTTAATCAAGGTTTTGACAAGAGGCGGAAGTGATACCAATGGTAGTTCCAGCAAGCAGGTTAGGGCGTTAGGCACTGAAGGTGGAGGACGCATATGGAAAACGAAGAAGGAAGACCCTGTCGTGATCGTTGAGTCAAGCATCAACACTATCCCTCTGAGGAAGTCCCAAATACGGAGAGTCCACCAGAACACGGAACGGAAGGATTTTCCAAGCTGGAGACAGCGGTTAAGGATGCAAAGATGAAGGCCCCCATGCCGGACGACCCTCCATTACCTCTTGATTACACACCTTATCCACAGTGGGTGTATGAGCTGGCAGAACACGTGATTTATGTGTTGAACCAGAACAGCAACAGATTACAACATGTCATGGAGTTAAAGGATCAAATCTACTTCTTGGAGAATCGTTCTACCACCTTAAAGTAGAATCAGCATCAAATCTTGGACTGCCTTCGTGAGTTCGAGCCACGATTAAGAGTCCCATCAGGAGTGTTTAGTCAGTAGAGTCTTAGGACCATCTTTAATTGTTATCTTGTTGAGTCAATAACTTTGGTTTTAATAATTTCAAATTTTGGTCAGTAACTCATTAGGGGTCTTTAGTGATTTTTGTGTTAGCTTCCTTCATTTTTGTTTTAGTTTAGGAATCAGTATAGACTTTATCTAAGTCTGTTGTCAGTTTGTTCTTCTCAAGATTAAGTAATTTGTTTTATGTTCACATTGTTTACTTTCTTTTTAATTTTTATGTTTTTGTTTTATCTTTTGACTAATATTTTTGGTTTGTATACTGTTTGGTGTGTGCTTACTTATTTTCTTTTATTTAATATCTATTTGTGGCTATTATTTTTATTTTCTTTTCTTTTCCTCCTGGATTTACTCTTTTTCAAACATTGGGACAATGTTTATACTAGGTTTAGGGGTTTAAACATTCATGTTTTAAACTTGATTAATAAATTGACTATGTGCTATCAAGAGAAGAGTTATTGCGATATGTGATTGGTAATCTTGACTAGGGAGGAGCCCATGAAAGTCTTAAGCATGGTCTGATATTATCAAAGACTTTAAATCTAGTAGGAGAATATAGAGATATTGTGCATACATAGTTGTAGTCTATTAGTGGAGACTACCATTGTAAGGACTTTTGAGCCATATCGTTTCATTTTATAAAAAATTTATTCGTTTCCACTTTTAAACACTCTTCAAAAAAATTTTCATGACTAATTGGTCTCTTTAGGCTTCATTTAGACTTTAAGGGCAGAAGATTATTGCAATTCTTTATGATTTCTGAGATTTTGAGTTATTATGTGAATCTATTGACATGAGGCAGACATATGTGTGTGATTAACTCTAGAAAAATGCTAAGAAACCAAAGTTACCAAACCTAAATTATGTGTGAACCTAAAATCAATTTGAAACCAAACACATAATTAGACATGACCACGGTTCAGGTCGAACCGTCTGGTTCGAACTGAATCGGGTCAATTGAACCGGAACCATAACAAATGTTCGGGTTCTAGTTTTAAATCGAAACTGGAATCGGAATTGCTACTGTAGCGGTTCCGGTTCCAATTCTTTTACTAATGGAACCAGAACCGTTGGTTCAAAGAACCGATGGAACCGGATCCATTTTAAACCGGCGATTCCGATTTGGTTCCAGTTCTAACAAAAAAAAATATATATATATATACAGAACTTTAAAAGTGACTGTTGGTCATTTTTTTTTTACATTTCACCTCCTCCCCTTAATTTCTCTTTTAACCCCTCCCTTTTTTCTATAAATATCCCTCCCATTCTTAATTTCTTCTCACATCTATCTCCCTCAATCTCAACTCTCTTTCTCTCAATTAATCTCAACTCTCTCACAATTTTAACTCTTAGTTTCAATATTCTCTTAATTCTCAATCTTAATTTCCTTTAATTTTTTTAATTACATCTATAAATTATAATTTTCAATTTATTGTTTGAAGTTTCAAATTCTTAATTTATTATTTTTAAATTTCAAAATTTTATTTTATTAGTTTTAAATTTCAAATTGTCAATTTATAATATTTATAAATTTCAAAATTTCTATTTATAAAAAAGGTTCCAAAACCGGAACTGAAACCGGAACTAGAACTGTTACAGAACCGTCGGTTCCAGAATCGAACCGGAACCATTTTATCTTGGTTAAGGTTCCGGTTCTAGCTTTTTCAGAATTGGAACCGTCGGTTTGAAACCGGAATCGAACCGAACCGTGATCATATCTACATATAATAGCTTTTATTTTCATTCATCCTTACAATTTATCCTTATCCTAACCAAATTAAAAGTTAAATCTTTACCTTAGGAGCTTGGATTTTAAAGAAAAAAGTGCTAAAGGGATGGAAGAATGGAGTGTTAGGTGCAAAAAAACTCAAGTTTAGGAGAAATGTTAAGTAAGAACACCAGTGAAAAAAAACAAAAAATTGTTGTCAAATGAAAAAAGGATAAGGTTCAATTAGAAGAGTTTGAGTTCGGTGATAATTGCAACATTTTTACAGAATGAATAATCCCTAGGAAAGTTCAAGCTCTTCATTGTATACCTTATTCCAGTTCTTTGTTAGCCTAAACCCCACGCCCTGTGAGACCTTTTCTAGAAGACCTGTTGATTAATAAGAGATCATGCTTGCTTAGAGTCAGAATCATGGGTGTGCATTGTCTTTAGATGTTTGATTCTTTCAAGAGACCTTATTTGTGTTTAACGTTTATAATTATAAATTATTATACAAGCATGATGAAGACTTAAATTGTAACACCCTTCACCCGACTCTCGTCGGAATAGAGCATCTGGACGAAGGATGCTACCTTACTAATCTTTTATTTAAAACTTTATTATTACTAATATTATTAGTTTTAGAAAATCTAGTAAAGTTTCATCTATTTTTTTTTTTTTTTTTCCTGAAAACCCAAAATTTAAAAATTTGCAAGGAAAATGATAACACTTCTAAAATTTTTATTCTCTCAACTTCCATTAGAACCTCCCGTCCGTTTTCCCATTTCACTTCACCATACAAACATTTATAAATGCAACATTTATTAAAAATCAGTTTAATTGAAATGAAACACTAATTAATCAATTTACTGACAATTACACATACAAAATACATAAATCATTTCTTTCCAATTACAACCACACGATTTTCATTGAATATTTTCATTTCTCAATGTCCAAGTTGTAATTTAATATTTTCACAATTTTCAAACTTTTACAAATAAATTGCAAAGAACTATAATTACGATTTAGGACACATATAAAACACAACAATTGTTATTTTCAACCATATCAATACGGTTTTCTTTTATAGTTTTAAATGTCTTTCGTAAATACTGACACGATACCATGGACTGGCAAACGAGTTTCTTCTGACATCCATCACTCGGTGGCTATCCGCTAGAATAAATGGCGTCCCCGGTATCGACCACTCGATGACTACCCATCTAGTCGCATATCACTATCGATTTCGAGGTTTCTTCTGGCATCAGCCATTCGGTGGCTACTCGTCAGAATAAATGGCATCTCCGACATCGACCACTCGGTGACTACCTGCCGGGACGCATATCTTTCCATTTGCATGCCTATTACCAATCCTCACTACCTATCAATATTCAAGTTTACTCAGGCCTTTCTCAATTTTATTAATTATCAAAAATTTCATATTTTTAACAACTTTTATTTTTATATGTAAAAGTTTCGTTTAAACAACGATAAACACAATTTCAATCACAAGTTAATAATAGGAATATCACAAAACTCTATATTGTATTAAATTAATTCATTAAATCTTTTCAAAACATTTATGCTCTTCTTCTGATAATACGCTTGGTCAAGACCCTATACTTATCTGTTTCTTTCCATTTCCTTTTATTTCTTTTTTGTTGTCATTCAAAATCATACGAATATCATTAATCAATGCATGAATAGACATAAAATGACACAAATACCCTTAGATTTCAAAAATAACATCCATTCGCCCTAAGACGAGGTTCTGAAATCTTTCTTTTTCACGCATTATTTCATCACATAAAGCATTTAAAAATTATTGGTTTAACATATAAATAAGATTAAAATGATAAAAATATCCTTAGATTGCTCTCTAGAATGCATACGGCCTAGAGGACTAAATTATTTTACTTTTAATTTTTATTTTAATTGGGCTTGAGTTTGATGTATCATCTTAAATGCCTACGTACCTATTACATCATTGGAATCAAACTCTCATAGTTCAAACAAACTTTTATTACAATTTGTCAAGATAATTCACAATACACCAAAACTCTATTTCACTAGCTCGGCATTTCACCTACACTTAAATACAAACGAAATCTTCGAGTCCTAACAATTTTGATCACACACCTATGCATTCCATTTGAAATCCTTTAATATTCAAGCATACAAAACACTGCACTCAAAGTTGTAATAGACTGAGTATTATCCAGCTTGTCTTTTTGAAAGCTGCGAGCTTCACTCAACTCATGTTCTGCGAGCTACCGCCCAGCTCGTTTGATGCCTACGAACTTCTACTCGAGTTCAATCCAGTTTGAACTGCGAACTTCTCTCAACTCACCCCTTTTGCAAGCTATTGTTCTAACCCAGCTCACCTTTAGCGAGCTATTGCTCTAATCCAACTCACATTTCACAAGTTACTACTTTAACCCAGCTTACACTGCATGAGCTGCTACATAGCTTAACTCAAACCATTCTTAACAGACCATGAGTGATAGGCCCCTCTCCTTACTTGGCCTGCCAGCCGCCTCACAATAGCCTTCCAGTGGATATCTGATCTAACTGGAAAGTTCTATAAAACTACGCCGTCTACTTTTCAAACTTTTCTAAATTTTTGTTTAGAGCGGAAAACACGGCAAAATTTTTTTTTTCAACCTTTACAAAACGGATTTATAAAAATTCGGGCAGCATAACGGCTGTCTTCCGAACATGCCATCCTGCAAATTTAAAAATTTAACACTTCTATATTCATCAAATCCCCATTACTGGGACTCCAACCCTCAATTTATTTCCACAATCTGACCATAAATAGCTTCTCAATTTTTGAAAATAAAAATTTTTCAATTCATTTTCATTAACCACAAAAATCTAATTTCATTTACCAAAATCAAATTATTGTTAACACCCAAAACTATATACAATCCAAAATATAATATACAAGTAGATTCATCAAAGTTCACTTGTTTTAATACTAAATATATATATATATATATATATATATATATATACACACATACACATTTACAAGGCAGCAATTGACTCACATGCAATCTTTAAAACAATAAATAGGTAATGTGCTAAAGTCTAATCTATTTAAACAATAATAAAATTTAATACTTAATCAACATTTCATAAGTAAGCATAATTAGTAGAAACTCATAATTTTTTTTTTTTTTTTAAAACAACCATACTCACTCTTCCTTCCAAGCTTGTAAACACCCCTTCAAACTTTTCCTTTGCAATTCTCTTTCCTACACTTAATTTCAATACAACTTCACTTAAAATTTATATAAGCATCCCTTTAATGAATCAACATCACCTCCTCATTTAAAGCATATTAATACCACTTGAAAATAAAAATCAATTCCACATAACACGTTCTACTTTAGTTTACAACACTTTTATAAAATCAACTCCACACTTGAATTTACATATTCCCTTCCATTTCCAATCATTTCTTTCATTCAAAAACAACAAAATACATTCACTTAAGTATTAAATGACGGGACCCTTCCCGAATCCCTCCTCTGAACCCAAGAAAGACCCCGTAGCACCCCGAAAGAATTCCCGCGAACCCTATATTTAGCCCAAAGGAACCCCGTCAAGGCACCGAAAAATCATTTAACTAGATATTTTAACTTCTTTACAAAGTGACGGTGATAAAAATTTTCTCGTTTTTTAATAAAAATTTCGGCAGCATGCCGTCTGTTTTCTAAACTATGTCACCCTACAAGTTTCAAATACAGTTTATAAAAACACTTCTATGAAATCCATTTCTCAACTTCTGGAGCCTCCGGCTCCTTTCTCACAAACAACCACAAACAAGTCAATAAAATTTGAATACTAGATTTCATAAAACGTTAATAAAATATTTTAACTAATGCATCCACTATTTCTTCAAAATATTTACAACTATGTACATCAACATATATACATGATCAAAATAATAAAATATATACATGTAGTAGGTGTCATCTAATACGTCCGCCTACAGACCTGATTGAATCTCATCGGCTGGACGACTAGTTCCTGCACCTGTGGGAGAATTTTTAAGAAAAACATTTAAAGAAAAATATGAGTTTATACTCAATGAGTGGTAGTAACTTTTTAAACTAAAACTTATTTCTACACTTAAACTTCTCCCAAAAACAGTTTAATAAAACGAAGGTATTTTAGAAAAATACTTTTTAAAACTCATTTAAAACTGCTTTTGAATCTCATTCTAAATTTCTTTCTAAAACTTTCTAAAATATTTTCTTAAAATATTTTTTAATGCTCGTCTAAATGTTAACCCAGGGAATATCTATTCCTGGTATGATAGCATATAGAGTCTAACCATTAGGAGTAGGGATCTACCATATGTAGTTGTCGAAAGCGGGCCCACGTTGCGGACCGACTACACTACCCTATACGTGGATACGGATCACTCATACCTTACTCACACATGAGTCTACTAGACTCAAATTTCACTGACTGACTTCCTTTCATCTACCGTATCATGTATAGGGCATTCGGTCGGGTACTAAACTAGGGTTAGGGTAAATCATAGGCTATTATAATTTCTTTTTCTTAATACACTAAAATATTTTGAATCTCAAGGCAGTAAGCCTAAAATCTTTAATTCTAGCACATTCTCATATACATAAATATAAACTAAAATCTTTATGTTAGAATTATAATATAAATTCAATTTATAAATAAATAACTATTGATAATAAATTCTTTTAACTTAAAATAAATTTTAAAAAGATATAAATGTTTAAAACTCATAGTTCCACTCACAACAAGTCCTCGGATAAAATCCGAGCGTCCTCCGTATGCCTCCGGAAGTCTCCGCTTTTACCCAAAAACATTAAATATCCATTTAGGGTCACTTAACTCATTTAAATAACATTCAAAATCAATAAAAATCTAATTATCTTTATATATATCCTTTAACGTCTAAACTTTCGAATCTCAATTTTTATTCAATCGGGGTTTTCGAAATCCGTTTTCTCTACATGAATCCTATTTATTTTTTCCTAGAAATACATCAGTATACTCAATTTCATTGACGGACGCTCTGAACGAAAATCAACAGGATACGTTTACTAACGAAAATCGCTTATATCTCCGGATTTTCGACAACTTCAAAAATTAATCCTCTAGTGTTCTAACACCCAACTATAATTAAATATAACATTTCAAACGTTAAACGAACGCATTTCGAAGGGTTTCAGAAACCACCCTTCAACTCGTCTGTTTAGCTTTGAAATCGATCCTAAACTTTTCGTTTTCGAAATCTAACTTCAAAAGATTATTCCCTAACCTCTAAAACATCAATCTAATGCTTTAGAATTGAAAACGAAATAGGATCCTATAAAAACCCTTTTTTTTTTTTTCCACGACTTCCCTCTCTCGTTTTATCTATTTTTCTTCCATCAAATCACTCCAAAATCACACCAAAATCATCCTTATACATCCTTCTCATCAACCCTAAACTCAGAGTCGAAAAGAAATGAAAAATAGAAATGGATTTCATATGAAGCATCAAGTTTAAAACTGAGATAACTCACCAAATAGGCGATCGTTTTGCTTCAAATTTATTGGGTTAGTTAGAGAAGATGACGAGAAACAACTTTCGTGAAGAAACCAATGCGAAATTCGGATCGGATCTTTTTCTCTTCTTCTCTCTCTCTCTCGGACGCACGGAGCTTTCTTTTTTTTCTTTATTTTTTTTCTCTCTTGGCTTTCTCTCACCCGACTCTCTCACGCAACTCTCTCTCTTTTCTCTTTTAATTCTCAGCAACAAATGTCTCAAATAAGACAAAATCACATATATATATTTTATTGCTCAATTACTAAAAGATCTCTAAAAAAATCTCACTTTATCACCTCAAACTTTCACTAATTATACTAGTACCCCAAAATCAATTCTATTAGTCCACTTGGCATATTCTAGTCTACTTATTTCTTCAACCAATCCATGGATGACACGTGGCACAACCATAGCCACTACCTTTTAAAAGCATTTATCTCATTTCCTATTGATTGAATTAAAATATCTTTTAATTTATTCCATGAGCTCACCTCGCTTGATTAACACGTAAATCTCACCTAATCACTTTGTAATCGTACCAAGGTCAACCAAACGATATCCGACTTGCGATACGAAAATATAATAAACTTCAAATAACACTACTGAAGGCCTACGATTTGACTGTAATTCAATTCGAATATATCTAGTACCATAAAATATTAAATTTGGATGAACATTTAACTTAACACAATTATAATTTAATTTCCACAATTTAATATACTATTCAATACGAAAAATATTCTGAAAATATTTCATGGTTATCTAAACTTCAAATTGACCATGAAATACTCTAATTGGGTCCTTTATCTCTTAATCACATGCTTCGCGAAATTTTTTAATAGAGTTTAGGTCACGAAAACTCAATATTCGAAAAATAGTACAATTTGACTGGAATCTTTTGGATCTTCTGAAACTTAATCAAATGGATTCCATTTCATTTCGTTTCAGTTCCGTCAAGGTCCATGACCTATTTCGAACATTTTCGGTTCTTAGGACTTTTTTTTAAAAATCACTATTTATCCAAAAATGTTTTCGTCCTAAAATACTATTAATCGAAAGTTTTCGTTTTTCGTCAAAACAAACTCCAAAATTTTCTGTACCCTAATCGGGTCTTAAATCATTCTTTAACCCTATTTCTAAATAATATTCCCTATCCTACTCAGATACATGAAATATAATAGAAAATCAGGTTCGGGGTCTATCATTAAATCTCATCAAAGCAATTAAAATGGATTTTGAACCATACTTTGATGCCTTAACCGAAACTACACTCAAACTAACACCAACCTTATTTTTCTTCATTCATTTGATTTATTTTAAACTCAAATTCACATACAACATCACATAACAATTATCAATCTTCCAAAAATTAACTTAACACATAATGACACCCATACTAATTAAAATACATTTCATGGATTCTAACTAAATCTTTTCCACTTCTTTTCACAAAACACCATAAAATCACATTAAATCTCATACAATTACATCAAACACCACAAACTAATACATTTTCATCTTCACACTACTTTGGCCATCTAACACCCACATCACACTCCATCATTTTTGTTTCTTCCATTTCATACATAATAATTACATCCAAACACTCCAAAACTTCATGCAAAATTCAACATGAACCCAATTATATTAAATCACAAAAATTCTCTACAAAACCCTAACTCTTACCTTACTAATTTCTTGACGCAAAGCTTCTTGATGATTTCCTTCACTTCCAAACTCAATTTCAAGTTAATCCACCTCTAATCACACCAAAATTTCTATCAATAAATCAAATCATCACACAACCATCAAAACCCATGAAAATCCCATAAAAAAAACATCAAAACTCAACTTTCTTACCTAGTTTTCTCCACCTTTTTGCTTAATCTTCACTCTACCTTCTTACTTGCTAATTTTTGGCATGAAATCATGGATTAAACTCACTTATTTTCTCTTCTTGATGGCTTGACCGAACTGCCCTGATCTGCTCTCATTTTGTTTCTTCTTTTTTTGTCCAAGTGATGGCTTTGAATGGTCATCCACTTTTTATATATATTGCTAACTTATTTGGACTAAAATGCCCTCCATTAAACCTCAAAATACCCATTAAATCCTCTAATTTCATTTACTTTAATGCCCTTAATTTTTATCTCATGGAAACATATCCATCAAAGGGGCAATTTGGTAACTTGCAAATTTAAAAGATAATTATTAAGTAATGCATGACAACTAATATTAAAAAAAAATCCATAATTAAATTTTGATTTGTTACTCATTCATTGGTCACTTTGGTTTCACATGGATTGTGCTTCTCATTGAATTTCATTCCATGTGGTCAGTCACACCAAATCTAAACACACCAAAGTGAAATGTTCATTTTGTCCCTTTTTATAATTAATTCTCATTTCATTCCAAATAATTCTCAAAAATATTCAATGGTCATTCAATCATCAAATTGATAATGTAATACTCTAATTGGATATAAAACCTCTCAATCCAATCCTTTTAAAAAAAATTCAAATGGGTGCTAAGTCACTAATATCCATTATTCGCTAAAAAGAGCGTTATTGTAAATTTCTTTCAGATTGTTCAAAACTTATTCAAATGAACTCATTTTTGATCCGTTTCATTTTCTCATAACTCTAATTCCTATTCCGAGACTTTTGATGTCCAGAGTCCATTTTTCAAAAATCACTATTCACATAGACAATTTTCGTCCGAAACTATTCATCCGAAAATACTATGAATAAAAAATTTTCATTTTCAATGATTTTCGAGATCCGTTTATCAAAAATCACTATTCACTCATCACTATTCATTCGGATATATGTAAATTTTTTTTTCTTAAATAAAAAAAAAATGGGCTGTTACATAAATTCTTATTGATGCATTAACTCTTAAATGCTTGTATGTTGTGAGAGTGTTATCTTAGGACTTTGTGAAATAAAATGAAATAAAATAAAAATTTGATGAGTGATTTCCAATGAGACGTATAGTCAAAGCAAAATAAGGTCATGATGTGTATGCACAGTATTATCGAAATTCAACAGTTGGGTGATGAGTTAGATAAGACAGACGATCTTGTGAGGATTACTGGCGACTTATTCATAGTTGAGATTCAAGATCTCAGATGGAGTGATTTTTCTTGAAGATAGCATCAGAAGATTTGTTGTTAAGTTTGAATTTGATTGTTTTACGTTTGTGGGTATTTTAGCTGGTAAATCCTCAAGAGACATAACTTCTCTTACTAGGGACACCTAAAGCTTAAAGCCTTGTGACATACACTAAATGTTATCGTGTTTACCTATGAAAGTGGATGTGGTTTTAATTTCTATTGTTTTTAGTTTTTTTTTTTTTTCTTTTTAAGATTTTGCTCGAGGGTGAGCAAAAGTTAGGTTTGGGGGTATGGGCTAAAATCAAGCATGATTTTATATTCTCAATTGATGCTTTTGTGATGAAAACTCGAGTAAAATAGAGGTGTTCTAATATTTTCTGAGTGTTTTGTGCAGAATTTGAATGGAAAGACTTATTTTGTAATTTTGAGGGGTAAAAGTTAAATTTTCAAAAGTTGAGAGGCATTTTTATAATTCATCGTAGGCTATAGAGCAGGTTATGAACCTGTAACCCAAACCAACAGGTGGGCACTGGGAGTTTCTACAAGCATGCTACCTACGTGAATAGACTGCACCTAGGCTTGGCCTTGTTTCACGAGTGAATAACCTGCATAGGAATTTCAAACAGTCAAAAACTTATGTGTCAATCATTCAAGCCACTTCTAGAAGCTCACTAGATAAGATTGTACACCAAAGTTTATGGGAACACTTCCAATGATTTGTGCATGTTTTAAAAGTTCTTGATCCTCAGTTTTGGCAGGAATTCAAATGCATAAAAGTTTATCTTTTCTATTTTAGGAATTTTGAGTAGTAGTTTTGATGATTTTTAAGAGAAAATCATGGCAATCAGCAGAGCATCTTGTGACATTCAAAGCAAAGATTCAAGAGGGTAATATATGGTATTGAAAGGAGTGCATCTTGGAAAAAAATTTGGAGAGGTTTATATGGCAACTCAACAGAAAATCAAAATAAGGAAGTCAACTGTGTGCTTGAAAAATATCTCTCCCTTCTAATATAAATTCATACTTTTCATAGTTAGAAAGAAATTTTTGAGGGTTTCTTGGCTTGGCATTTTTGGACAACAGCAGAGAGAGTTTGAGGAGAGTGGAATTTTAAAGACGATTTCAGCGTTGCAAGAATTCAACGTGCTCCTGTGTATTCAAGTTTAAGGGGAAGAAGCATCTCAAAGAATATAGTGCTATTTTATCTTTTTGGTTTATTAAATCAATGTTGACTATTTTTGTTTCAATTTTATTCACTATGTTATTCAATCATATGTCGAACTAAATTTAATTTCTAAGGCTATAATGTAGCCAATTTATTTCATAGCCTATTCAATGATTTTTCGTGTTAGTTGATTATTATTTTCTTTTATATTTGTATTCCATTTTATTGGAACCTAATACTATTAGTTAAATAAGGCCTGTTAATTGATAAATGTTGTAACCATGATGCGCTTGACAAAGATATAATGTGTTAGACATCAATAGAATGGCATAATCAATATAACATAGATATATGCTTGTAGGGATTGTGTAATCTTATATGGGTAATTGAGACTTAATGAATTCAGAGTTGTTTAATCTACATAAACATATAATAGATTAATTATTCTAGATAATATTACTTGATCATTCAAAAGAGGTTGGTAATTAATCTAGAGTTTTACCCGATTAAATACAATATAAAAAATAATTATTTTTGTGAAAATAAAGTGAGAATAGATTGATGAAATAAAAGATGAAATTGTGCCTTAGATCTACTCATATGCTATTAGTTCCATTAGTTAAATTATTTGTTTATTTAATTTTTATTTTTATTGTTATTATATTTTTTATTTCATTAAATTCAATTCTCTTTTAATTTTGTTAGTTTGAATAAAGTTGTTGTCAATAAATTTTGGTAGTTGGTACGTAAAATTAGCAATTGTCTCTGTGAGATCGACTTTGATTTACCACTATATTACGTTGTGATCATGTATATTTGCACGCGACCTATTATAATTAGTGCATTAAAAATTCCCCATCAGTTCAGACACCCCAATTCACTTTGCAGGGAGATGTCAGGAATGTTACTACATCCCATATTAATCAAGGGTCAGCTACGATTATCATCAATGGTCAGAGGCTTGGAGTGATCAATGATCAGTAATCATACCTGGTTGTAATCTTGCTATGCTTTACTAGGATTCTATGCAAGATTAGTAGTAGAGAAGCTTAATAGAATGGCCTCCATAGTTATTGATGTAGGATAGTTTTCAGGCAAGGAAAACTTGCTCTAAAAATTATTTAGCAGTGAGCTTGATATAGTTCTAGAGATCTTTAAGGAGATAAACAACTTCAAAATGAAGTTACAAACACTGCCATTTAGGTTGATAACTTTATTGTCTTTTTAACTATAAATTAAAACCTATTTATAAAGTTACAAAAAATTGAAAAAAAAAAATGTAAGAAATCATTATAGTGGTTAATTTCTTCTAAAATTAGGCTTGAAAGTGATGATGTGGAGTGGTTGATTCCTTCTAAACTTGGTTTGAAACTAGGCTTGATAGGGGTGGTTAGTTGCTTCTGCAATTAGGTTGAAGTTTGCAGAGTAGGGATACGGTGTAGTGTAACCTACTCTCACATTAGATTTCTCCCTCTTCGGACGAACTCTTCCTTGAGTGTTCAAAAGGAAGAAGGAGGAGTTCGATTCATGGTACTCATATAAATCTTGGACATTGAAGGTGAGAGTCCAGTCCATGGAGCGTTGTTATAAACAAACCCTACTTATGGTAATGCATGGTCCCACTATCGTGGATGCTCTTGATTGATGCAATTTAGAATGTTGCTAAGTGTTCTATTGGTGACCTTGGTTTGCTCATCTATCTATGGATGATAAGTATTGCAGAATTTTAAGAATGTATCCAGTCTCTTCCATAGTGTACACCAAAAGTGATTCAAAAGTTTACTGTTTTAATCAGAGAATATTGTTTTTGGTAATCCATGCAAACAAACTACCTCCTTGAAAAAATTCAGGCCATGTAACTAGTACTTGAAGTCTTCTTACATGGTATAAAATGTTAAATATCTACGGTTTCAATTGGATAATTAAATTGTAATTTGTTCAAAAGAAAATATAAAATATAATAGTATTCTTGTCTCAATTTCAAATTTCACTAAAAGCAAATGTTAGAATAAGAAATTTTTACCAAAGTTGACAAAAATTAAAAATAAAACACTGTCAAAAACAATAAAAGTACAAAAAGGGAAAAAAATTCCAGCCAAAACATATTGGTTTGCCCAAAATTGACCTTAGTTGGGCTGGTTGAAAGCCCAACAACTTACCCTCTCAAAAGCCCTTTGAAAATGTACTAAATCAAAATAGTAAGATTAGGAAAGTCATTACCATTGTGTAAAAACTAGTGATAATTTGCAAAAATACGTTTTCCAATCTATATATATGTATATATATTTATTTATTATTGTGTTTCTATTGCACAACAGATTGCTTCTACGCTTCTTGCATTACGATAGTCCAAGACAGTTGTAGAATGAAAGCTACAGGAAGATTTTTTTTTTTTAAAAAAAAAAAGTATAAAAATGCGCATAAAAGATATTTGATCTTGTTATCTAGAAAAGAAAGATTAATTCTTGTTCAAATATGTATTGTTATATTTCAATTCACAAACATAAAATTTTATTATTTTACAGAGTTTGAAAGTCTACGTAATTTTGTTTGTATTTAGCATATAATGTTACATAAAATGTTGCATGTAACGAACATTTCATAATATAAAGAAATCTTTTCGTATACTTATCATGGAACGTCAAAGATGAGGCACCAGGAAGTTGTAAAAGTCTGAAAGGATCAGTGCAGAAGGAAATATTGTGAACTTTGATCTTAACTATATGGTTATATGTCAGCATCTGGAGTACAATCAGTAGACTTCTAATCTCGAACTCCGCCAAATTCACTGATGCCATTAGGAGGATTACTGGAATGGAGATCAATGACCACTTGTCTAGCATCAGTTTCAGCTGAAGAAAGCAAGGCAAAAAATTGATAGACATCAATTTTTAAGAACATCATTCTTGTTTCAAATAGTTAATTGATGATTTCTTTCCTTGTTTTTGTCCAACGAAGTTTTGGCTGGCTTGAAATTCTCTTTAGCGAAAACTTAAAAACAAGTTTACCCAACTGCCCTCTTTCCTGCCAATAGTCATGCACGTAATACAAACCATCATAAACATATGCATTGCTCTTACAACTTGCACTTGTTAACTTAGATGACTTAGAGAACTTTAAGCCTCGTATGACCCTTACAGGAGTTTTTGCTTCCATACTATTCTTCAATGCAAGATTTCCACGTTCAAGCTTTTGATCTTTAGGTGAAATATTCTTTCTCACACTTGGATTTCCACCATGTCCTGAATAGATCAAGGTATCATCAGAAGATTGGAAAATATTGTTGTACCGACCAGAAGCAACAATGCTTGTCGCCAAATTTTTACCATTCTTTTTCATATAATCAATACCATTAAGAAACTGATGATGAAGACCAATAACATTTAGTTCAGCCATACATTCAAATTTGTCACCCACTTGAACTCCAGGAATATCTCCTAAACGTTGGCTTGTGTTAATCCACTTTAGTTCCATTTTTAGAAGCTTTGCAGCCTTTATATAAACTCTTGATCTTGAATAGTATCCTTGTACATTTTGTTGCAAAAGCTGCGAAAGCATCTCTTGAAAGAGATACAAAGCATTCTTCACCTTATCCCTGCTTGAATCCTCAACGTTTAAATATGGTTTATTGTTGGCCAAAGGTGGCAACTCTTTCAAGATCTCTGAAGGAGAGTTTTCCTTTATGAGTGCATTTTCCATAGTGTTTGAAGGTTGTCTTTTATTAGCAAAACTAGCGTTGCTGCTGATAATGCTTGAAGAAGGCCTTTTCCTTGCTTCAAGATGATCAATGGCCATTGCTGCAGTAGAATTCTCCTTGTTATTTTCTGTTAAATTCACTCTAGACATTTGTGCTCTACATCCTTCAGGAAATGAACGAATTGCATGGACTTCCGGACGTTTAGGCTTTCTTGAACGTCCATGATCAACTTGTTGATTTGAAGGTACGTTTGATGAAATCATATTTTTTGTAGAAATCTCCTTGTTATTTTCTTTTAAATTCATTCTGGACTTCAGTGGTCCACATCCTTCACAAAATGTACGAATTGCATAGACTTTTGGATGTTTAGCCTTTCCTGAAAATCCATCAACCTGCTGATTTGAGAGTGTGTTTGATAAAATCGTATAAGGAAAATTCTCCTTCATATTTTCTTCTAACTTCATTCGAGACACATATGCTCCACATCCTTCAGGAAATGTACGAGTTGCATAAATTTTCGGACGATTAGACCGTTTTGAAACTCCATCAACTTGTTGATTTGTGAGTGTGTTTGATGAAATCATGATGAAGTCTAATAGTAGATCCAACTACTTTTTCACATCAACTAATTTTTTCAACCTTGGTGATATCAATATAAAAAGGAAAATCAAACATTAAACACAACAAATCCAGAACCCAATGTGTTTTGTATTCACAAGAAACAATTAACAAAGAAGAAAACAACATATGAGTAACGAGAAGAAATTATGACATATTAAACACTAACAAATCATACCTTTAAATAATGCTTTTAATCCTAAATTAAAAGATAATAATATAGAATAAGGAATCCTAAACTTATAGAAACTAGGAGAATATAAAATTAAAAAATTCATAATTATCATCACAAATTATGAATTTCCTTCGTTACAAAGGACTGTACTATGCTTTGTAAGATTTTTTTTAGATAGCAAACAACAAGTTAGGCAATAATAAAAAATTGGGTATGTAAAATCACTTCTATCTACCGAACCTATAATAAGAACAATTGATGCAAGTATGATTTTAGGATGATCCTTATGCGGTATAGGGGATGCAATTTTACTTACAAACCTAACAGTAACGAACTTATTAAATTCAATTAAAAAAAAAAAAAAAATCTTTCCCTCTTCTTTCAAAATTGCTAGTAATCTTCTCAACATCACCAATTCTGAAATTCACCACATCTTTCACCGAATTTTCTAAATTTACTTAAAATCTATGAAAACATCATCCTTAAATTTTCAAAAAAAAAAAAAAAAAAAAAAAAAAAAATCCCTTATTATGCCGAAAATCTTCTTAATGTTGCTTAAAAAGAAACCTTGTTCAACTTTTGTCATTCTTTCAACCACCACATATTGATACATTTATATAGTCTGATAATCAAATACCGAAAAACGTAAACATACATTTAAGTGACAAACAAAGGTTCAATGAATTAGCAAAAATAAATATAATAATAATAATAATAATAATAACAACAACAACATTATACCTTCGATGAAGGAAAGCCCTAATTGTATGCCACCGTGTGCACAATCCGTGGTGTATCATGTATGTCTCACAAAAATAAAAAACCCCCAATACTGTATGCCCTATTTATAATAAGATCAAAAGTTGTTTACATTTTTTTTTTTTATCGCAAAAGTTGTTTACTTGTCCTTCTATTTAAAATAATATCAAAGGTTGTTTACTCGAAGGATTAGGATTCTTTTCAAATTAACTACTGAATTTTTTTTTTCTTAATTTAAGAGGACTGGTCTAGAGGATTATCAGAATCAAACGAAATGAGACACTGATAATACGATCCGAAATAACTCTCATATAACATAAATCCACCCATTGAAAGGTGAGAGAACTACCTATAAAAGGTTGGCAAAGACAATCATATTATAAAGTCTTTTGGTAAAGCACATATTGACAACTCACAGTAAGTTGTAGTCGGTGTCAACCTCAGTTTTTTTTTTTTTTTCCCAGTCCTTTTTCCATTTAAGAAACAGAACCCGATCCATTATGAAGTCTCAACCGTTGGATGAGTGAAAAACGATCCTACGGTGTGGGAACCGGCTAATCAGGGCGGTGGAAAAATTAAAAAAAAAAAAAAGAAAAAATTTGCTTTCTCGTACCAATTAAATTACCCAGTATATTCACCGTAAAAATCCCTAGATGTTGATGTGGTCGTGGACCTTGAAGGTCTTCTTCTGGTGAGAGGAGAGGTCGGAGTTTTTGGACAGACAATTAGCACTGGCATTGGTCCTCCATGCTTCTCCAAATCGTCCTCTTTTTCAACAAGGACTATTTGGCGAAGACATGGAGGACAATGACAGCGCTAGTAGTTGTCTGTCGAGAGAAGTGGGGTTTAGCGGCCGAGTCGTCGGAGATGTTTTGTTGCTTTTCCAAGTACTCCATTGAAATGAAGTACTTTCCTCCGACGAATCCTACGTAAAATCTCATAGTTATTGCTTGCAAAAACAGAGGGGGGTTTTTGGAGTGTCCGGAGTGATGAGAAGCACCACAAGGTTTGCAAACACAGACTCTTTCCTCCCATTTATCATCTGTTCTCTCTTTCTCAATTTCTACGGTTTAGGTTTGTAGTGCTCTGCCAATCCAAATCTTCATTTGCACTGCAGTGATCACTCTCTATGTGTGTCAAAAATCAATTGGATGTGCAAAGATCGCTAAGATGCTTGTGGGTTTGTGGTTGCGGGTGTAGAGAGAGAAGAGAGGAACCAGAGAGAGAGATTGTAAATCTTCCATCATCAATGGAGCCAGATTACAGTGGGGAAACAAGGAGACTCACTCAGATGTGTGAGAGTCAATAACTCTCCAAAATTCTCAGACAGACCTGAAACTTGTTCGTAATTTGTCTTTGGGAGATGAGATATCTAGTATTGAATTCCTGCCATTTGTATGATATGACTTCATTGCTTATCAATCTTGTGTTGTTGTGTTTGGTTGTTTCTAATTTGTAATTTTGAGTCTCTGTTATGTTTGTGTGCAGATAATATGGATATGCCAATGCAATATTGATGTAGATGAACTTCATGATTTGCACCACACACGTTTTGTTTTGTTCCTCAGTAAATTTGCACTTCATAAGCTTACATTTTGGAATACTTTGTGATTTAGTTATCTTCTTGTCGTTCTTGCCTTGTACAATCGAGCGCTGGCCTATTAGTAAAAAGTATCGTTTTTTCCTTTGCTTACTTATTGCTAATGCATAAATAATGTGGCTCTCGTTAAATCTTTACTGCTGCATTTCTTGCTAATTTTGACGGCATTCTTAATTAAGTGATTGCTCATACATTCTAAATTTATATAGACATGCCTACTGTCTGTCGTATATTGTATCATTAGGAAAGACTTGTTCAAAGTCCTGCCTCACGCCAAGTTCTCGTCAAATTTTAAATATTTAATATAAAGTTGCATCTGATTTTTCAGGCCTGGCCTAAGTCCTAATTGAGGAAGTAGACAAATTTGACATTAAGATCCACAACCACCTAATGTATGTGTATATAAGTTCTTGTAAGATACACCCCAAAATTTCTGGTTGGAGCATAAAATGCAGATCATTGTCTGTTTCCTTGTACAAAGGGTTCCCTACTGTTAAATTCATCGAAACTATTGAGTTCCAAGAGTAGATCAATCTGGCTTAGTTTTTACATATTTATGTGATCTCAAGATGTAGAAGTTGGATTTATCACCATCTTTCTTTCTTTTAGTTTCAAAATTGAAAATTAAAACGTTGTTTTGCTTTTAACATTTTGAGTTCATCCATGTGATAAGAGAAGAAGCATTATTGAATACAAACCTCTTTTTCCTGCCATTGATCTTTCTCAGGCAAGTGATTTGTCATAGTAAGTGGTTTATGTTTTGTGGAGTAGCAGTTACTAATGCCATTTTTCAGCAGACCGTTGATCTTGAGTTTGTTCTCATTTCAACTAGTATGATTTTTCTGTTTAAACTGTTGTTTAAACAGAGACCGATGATGACACTTGGTGGAAGCCTGAACCCAGAGAGACAAATGAAGCAGTTGAAAAGAGGGGAATGGAATTTATAAACTGGTGAACCATTTCTGCCTTTATTTTTAATTTTTTGCCCAATATATAAGTACATAACATACAACTCAGCATTTATCCAATTAACCTTTGTGTAATTAAATGTACATGCCTAAAATGGCTAAATTATTTATATAAGCTAATTAGGTATCATGACCTTTGGGTCCCTTTGGGAATTACTAATATGCATTAACAAGGGAGCTGTTACCAGTGAGGTCTATTATGGAGTTTTCTTCTACTGGTCTATGATTTTACAGTGACTACAGCCTTTGAGATATCATCGTCCTGCAACAAATTCAAGTTACTACCATACTGTATTTTGTCAAATAGTGTGAAATCTAATATAAATGGTTACTACAAGTTAGTCATGGCTTTCACAATACTTTGAATTTCTGACGTACGCACTCGTATCTGAGTCTTCATTTGAGTTTATATTGAAAATAAATTATAATTAGTTGTCTTTGAGTGTCATTAATAGAAAAAATGGAATTTGGATGATTTCATATGTTTTTCCCTTTAAATAAGGTGGATGTAGACATCTAATCCACTTTGTTTATTAGCTGCTGGAGATGTGGCGTAAAATTTATTCCTGACAGCTTCCTTGACTTCTCCTGTTAAGCGGAAAGAAAAATGGATTGCTGTTGTTACTCACAGTGGATTCTTGTACCACACCCTAAGTGCTTTTGGAAATGATTTTAGGATGATTTTATGATAAGAACACAATTGCTCCAAGTATGATTTTAGGATGATCCTAATGCAATATAGGGGATGCACTTATACTCACAAGCCTAACAGTAATGAACATATTGAATTCAATTAAAAAAAAATTCTTTCCCTCTTTTTTCAAAATTGCTAGTAATCTTCTCAACATCACCAATTCTTAAATTCACCATATTATTGGTCTTCACATTTGAATGGATGTGAAGGATGTTATGATTCTTGTTGTGATCATCCCCGACCTCGATGCCTTCAAGGAAAGGTTTACAACCTCCATAGAACTAGCGGTAGTAGCAACAAGAGTAGAGTGGACAGTAGCACTTTCTTGCTGAGGGAGGCAAGGCTTTCAAGTTGGTTGACATCGTCATTTTGACGAACATCATGAGTGACAAAATAATCATCTTTAATAGGTTCCAGCTCCATATGATCGCTCATGACCTTATCCCCCTCACTTCCAGCATTGAGCTGCTTAGACTCTATTGTCTCCCTATCTTTAAACTCCTTGATAACGTGGTCCACTAAAGCACCTAAAAAAGAGAAATCAAAATCTTTTCTATTCGACCAAATCGTGTAGAACAAGTCAATGTGAGCATCACTTTCAATCTTCTTCTTCTTTCATTGCACCACTCCCTCTAGTCTGGAGACCTCCTTTGTCAACCTGGCCTTATCCATCTTGGCATCAGTAGCCTCTACCTTAGCATTGCCAGCCTTACCCTAGTAAAAGGCCATGCATTCATTAAAGCGTTTCTCTAGGGCACTAAAAGCCTACTCAAGGAGAAAAGGCAATTTTCAAAGAGAAAAGTAAAATAATTGTTCTTTATATTTAACAACGAGAGAGAAAAGTAAATACATTAAAGAAGATAAGAGGTAATACATTATATAAGGTATTTAAATATGATTGAAGTTAACAGTATGAGTGTATCCTAGCCATCCAATTTATCATAATCTTAAGGTCAACAAATTGTAATAAGAAATTGTGCAATTTCTAGAAGCTACTGATTATATATATATATGATATCCGATTTTAAAAAGTAAAGATCAATCAATCAAATTCATCAATTTTATTTCTCTCTTAAAACAAATTATCTCTTTTATTTAATTTATATGTAATAAATGAATTTGATTAGTTGATCCTTACTTTCTAAAATTAAATATACCTGATTCTAAAAGCTATATATATAATCAGTAGTTTTTAAAAATTACACAATTTCTTATATAATTTGTTGACCTTTAGATTATGATAAATTGGATGGCTAGGATGCACTCACACTATTAACTTCAATCATATTTAAATACCTTACATAATGTATTACCTCTTATCTTCTTTAATGTATTTACTTTTCTCTCTCATTGTTAATATAAAGAACAACTATTTTACTTTACTCTTTGAAAATTGCCTTTTCTCCTTGAGTAGGCTTTTAGTGCCCTAGAGAAATGCCTTAATGAATCCATAGCCTTTCATTAGGGTAAGGCTGGCAATGCTAAGGTGGAGGCTACTGATGCCAAGACAGATATGGCTAGGTCGACAGAGGAGGTCTCTAAATTGAAAGGGGTTGTGCAACAAGAGAAGAAGAAGATTGAGAGGGATGCTCACATTGACTTGTTTTACACGATTTGGTTGAACAGAAAAGATTTTGATTTCTTCTTTTTAAGTGCTTTAATGGACTAGGTTATCAAGGAGTTTAAAGATAGGGAGACCATATAGTCTAAGCAGCTCAATGCTGGAAGTGAAGGGGATAAGGTCATGAGTGATCATGTGGAGCTAGAACCTATTAAAGATGATTCTTTTGTCGCTCATGATGTTCGTCAAAATGACGAAGTCAACCAACTTGAAGGGCTTGCCTTCCTCAGCAAGAAAGTGCTACTATCTACTCTACTTATGTTGCTACTACCTGCTGGTTCTACAGAGGTTGTAAACCTTTCCTTGAAGGTATTGAGGTTGGGGATGATCAGGATAAGAATTATAACATCCTTCAGATCCATTCAAATATGAAGACCTTTAATATATGTGTGTGTATATATATATTGTTGACATAAAATAATGGTCAACTATTGGTTCGTAAAGCTCAGACTACAGATTTGTGAAAAATGCAAACAAACAAAAAGAGAAGCGGAGAGGAAAAAGAAAACCACAGAAGATTTACATGGTTCGGTCAAGGGGAAGACCTACATCCACGGTACCTGCTCCACTGGTAGAGAGGTAATCACTGTTATTACTATTTTTTCTGGTTACAATGAGAGAGAATGAGAGAGTTGAGAATCAGAGACCCCCCCTTATAATGATTTTGCTTTTAATTATATAGAGGGGGAGATGTTACAGTTCTATTACAACTTAAATAAGAAAGCATTTCTTGTTGATTTACTTTCCAAAACCAACACCCTTGATTTTCGGGATTTGATATGATCTGTTGACTTAGTAGTTACATGTTTCATAATCTGTGTTGCTACCATTCTGGGAAGGAAATGGCGTGCACAACACGTTATTGAGCGAGCAGACTCTGGCCTAGGCGAGCTGGTGTTTGGGTGAGATCAGCGATTTGATAACCTGACTATGCGATCATAGATCTTGTCAAATTGGTCGTGCAGGCTAGTCGTTTAGGCAAGCCAATCAGTCTGATCGTACAAGTTGTCCGAGTAGCTTGACCGAGCAGTTTGAGTGCTTTTAACGTTAGGCTGTTCGTCAGTCAGATCGTTGAAGCGAGCAGATTGCTTTCATATGAGCTGATCGTTTGTGCCTCTGTTCTCGGTTGGATACTTGCTCGCTCATCAACCCGTCTGTATGCTTATTCATGGACTGTTCGTTCAGTGCTTTTTGACACAGAATGAAAGAATAAGAGGATTGCAAACGTAAATCTCAAGAACACATCCACTAAAACAACAATTTTTAGGATGTCAACGACATCAACGGGGTGACTCTGGTTGCCACGTTATGGAGCACAAAAATCATATTTCAAAAACATATTATAATAGGCAATTTGACAACCGAGCACAAAGTTATGCCCGTTTCTTTGGACCAGCAACTTGGACCCTTGTCTGTTGGAACGGTTTTATTGGGTTTTTGGGCTTTTACCAGCTCATTTGGGGTAACCCAAAAATACATACAACATATATATATACACACACACATATATATAAAAGGTTTTCGACGGTGAGCTGCATAAATGGCCATGATGCCTAGTTGTATAGTCCTATTTTTTTTTAAAAAAAAAAAAGGAAAACAAACAACTTTTTTGTTCGAAATGGCTGTCATTTTGGACTTCCCAAAATGACACCATTTTAGTGGTTAGTAGTTAAAAAAATTTAAGTAGAGCAGCTTCAAAGTTCAAACCACCAAACCCGCATTCGCACTCTTTTTGTCTAGTCAAGTCAAAAACAATTACCTGTGATGACGACGAACGATAGTGAGGAGTAATAGCAACAAACGACAACAATGACAGTAAGTTGTGCGATGGTTTCACGGATGAAGTCGGTCAGATTTGGGGTTTGTTATGCACTCGTAAGTGGTAGCCAATGAGTGGTGAGTGGGGTTTGATCAAGGTTGAGGTTTGCTGTGACTGGTGTGAAGATTGAAGAATGAAAATGAAGATGAAAATGATTGTTTTGAGTAGTATCCCTTTTTTTTTTTTTTTTTCAACTAATAAATGCCAAAATGGCATTGCTTTTGGTTCTCCAAATGACACTTTTTTTTTTTTTTTAAGTAAACCAAAATGGCAACGGTTGGAGTTTGGTGTGACTAGTGTGTTGAGTGAAGATTGAAGAAAGAAGATGAAGATAATTGTTTGAGTAGCATTTTTTTTTTTCAACTAAATAAACGCCAAAACAAGCGCTGTTTTGGGTTCTCCACAACAATGTTGCTTATGCCATTATCAGACACATGCCATCACTGGAAAGGTGACAGCTTAACCATAGGACCGCTAGATTACAACCATATAACATGAGTCATAGGATCATTATATATATATACATATATACATACATACATACATATATATACCTAATCAGGTAATCCGTATTAAATACATAATTATAAAAATACAAACCTTGATGCATTAAAATTCATAAATAGAAAATAAATACTTTAACGTAATTATGAACCTAAATTTTACGATCTATATATACTAAAATCTTGAACAAAAGTTAGTGTAAAATATCTGCAAGTCTCTGCTCACCCTTAGTTAGGAGACATGTTTTCAAATCTACATACTTGGATTCGAGACGAGTTCTTTTTGTATCTAATTCGAATTGATTTAATTTTTGTTAATCTCTTTCATTTGTAATTTTGAAATTTCTGACTTCAAGATCTAAATAAATTATAATTTAGAACTGAAGTAAGGATCTGAAGCGTAAGGTTTCAAGATCCAAATAAAATTGAAGATAAATTTATTGAAAATCTAGAACTTATGGTTCTAAATTTAAAATAAAATACAAGAATTCGGATTTAATCCGTTCATTAAGAATCTAATCAATTAACGTGAATTTGATGAAACCATTATGTCAGACCTAAAATGCAAGAATATAACTTCACAAGATCAAATTTATTCGATTTTTGTTTATTTAATTTTTCATAACCCGATAGAGTCACATTGCTTTCTGTGTATATGTATATACATAATATTGGCTTCATACATAAAGCATAAACTTGTATATTTTATTGCCTTTTGTGGTTAGATATATGGTCTAAGACACACTTTTTCTATAAAATGAGCAACGCCCCCATTATGTTGTTTTCGACAACTATAATCTATTTGACATATACAATTACCCACATTGAGCATGAAAGTCAATGAAATTTAATTAGAATTTAACTAGAATTTCTAGTTTTAAATAAATTAGGATTATAGAACTTTTGGTTCTAATAGATAAATGGATTGTAATTTTTAATTCTAATTAAATTGAAAGTATAGAATTTCTGGTTCTAAACAAATTTAGAACATAGAACATCTGGTTCTAATAAAATTAAAAATTTATAACTTTTAGTTTTAATTAAATTGAGACTATAGAACTTCTGGTTCTATTTGAAAACTAAAACTTTTGATTTTAATTTTTGCCTGTAGACTTCAGGTTGCAGATAAAAAAGGTAGAAAGAATATCATTTAAAATAAAATATTAAAATAATAGATCAAATGTAGTAGATCAAACAATAGTATTTCCCAAATAATAATGTTTATAAAATTATTTAAACAAACACAAAGAAAATTAATATTTCACAGAGAACAATAGTATATATATACTTTATATATTTTCCGTATAGTACACAAATAAAGAAAAGAATAAATTTCTTTTTTTTTTTCTCTCTATACACGAACAATTTTCTTTCTCTCTTTTTGCATCAATCAAACCAAGAAAACAAATTTTTTAATTCAATCTTTTCTTTTTATATAATTAATCAAATCATACAAAAAATATATATATTTGAACCACTTAACATACATTTTCAAAACAAGATCTATATTACTTATATTTAAATAAACATACAAACCAGAATAGCAAAAAGACAAAAATCAATTAAACTTGAAGAAAAACTTATTTTGGATCTAAAATAACATCCGTTAGTATAATATAACATCTATACAAAACATATTTACTGATAAGATTATTTGAATCAAATAGTAAGGGGTAGATCAAATGAATGAAATCTCCTATATTAGATTCATACTAATAATAAAATAAAGTCTAAAAGCAATGGAATTAGAACACTAACCAAAATAATAGAGAAAAGAGAAAACACAAGAGAAGAAGAGAGTAACTTTCTTTCATTTTATTCACTTCTCAAAGATATCATAATGCACATCTTATACCCTTTATATGTTAGCTAAGAATCATAAGTAAAGGGAATGAAAAAATGCATAAGTTGCAAATGTTATTAAAACACTAATAAGGAGAGAATTATTGATGAAGGTTATGGAATAAGTTGCAAATGTTATTAAAACACTAATAAGGAGAGAATTATTGATGAAGGTTATGGAATATCAAAGGGTGGCATCCATTAATTTACAACAGTTTCATATTAGTAGGTGTACTTATAAAAAGGATGTATAAACGATGTGGATTCTAAATACTCTTATGCCAATTATCAATTCTTTAATGTAATAAAATAAGAAAGGGTCTCGATTGGGCTCAATATGGAGAACTGGAACCATCTTTTCCAATTCTAAACACAACAATTTAGGTTTAATTAAGTATTATATAATTGAGAAGAATATATTGGTCAATTTAGGTTTCTTAAAGGTTTAGGATTTTATAATTGAGAAGGAAAAAGATATTGATTTACTAAGGGATATATTAAGTATTTAGATTAAATAGGAGTTGTCTAGAATTAAAACGTCTACTGTTATATGTTTTTTATGTTATAAATGGGGTTACCACTTTAGAGTAGAAAAAGAAAAAATAGAAATAAGTTGATTCGGATTGTTCCAGATGAGTAAACTTTATGAATTACCATAATATATTTTATGTGTTCAACTTCAAAAAATATATATATATATATATATATATTGATTGGTTCTTTTAAACAATCAAACGAAACATTAAATTTTTCAATGTTACTTTTCATTACACTCTTTTTAAATGATTTTGTATCCTCAAATATGTCTTCAGTACATTGTTCGATTGTATTAAAAGTATCATCTTCCTATTTAAAAAGTGTGCTATGTTTTATCAAAAAGAATTCTTTCATATTTGAAAAATATGATATGTATTGTAATCGTAATTGTAGTGAAAACATTTTAGTTCATCTGTTCATAGTTCGTTTAATTATATTGGCCTAGGCACCGAGATTACAGGTGTCACAATTGTATCATATTGGTCCAATTGGAATATTTATTATTGTGTAACATTAATTGTATTAGCCTAGACACTGTATCGTATTGGTTCAACTATAATATTTATTGTTGCACAACGTTAATTGTATTGGTCCTGCATTGGGATTACAAGTATCAGGACTGTATCGTATTGCCTGAATCACCTGAATTGTGGATGATGTTACATGATAGGAGTCATTTTCATTTTTATTTAAATTCGTATATGGAACGTTATTCGTTATTTTTTATTTCAATTTTTAAAATTGAATGTTTTCCATATCGCATTATTAAACATTTTATTTGGTTATATATATTCACAAATTACTTGAAATACTAAACATTTGCCTTTTTGTGTTGTTAAACATTTTATTGATTTTATTATATTCACAATTATTTCATCTACTTTAAATACTGAACGTTTTCCATATTATATTGTTAAACATTTTATTGTCTTTATTATATTCACAATTATTTCAATTACCATGATATTATGACTTTGTTTTTACTATAAAGTTATTTTATAAAGTTTTGATTTTTCCTTCCTATTATATGATACATAAGTGTATAATGTTTACTTACTGCGTTGACGGTTCACCCTTCGTCTCACCATTTTTGCTATAGAAAATAAATTATAGACGTTGAGTATTTAGAGCTTGAAGTTCACCCAAACGTAAAGCTTTAGTGACAAGATTGAAGATTTGAAATTTAGCAAGGATATATCTTATTTCAGAAATAAATTTTAGGGTTTTTCTTTTGGAGATTATATTTGGATACTTTTTGTTGGTTACTTTCAAACTTTGGAATAAGTATCTATGTGGAGTTAATTGTTGGATAAATCTTTAATAGGTATAAACATATACCATAATTTTAAAACTCATATTAAATCATTAAAAATTATTGTAGAGAAAACATACATGAATCCATAGAGACAAACTTGAATAGGATTGGATCTTCCACAGTCAAATCTCCTTAGTTGCTCTGTAGTTTTTCTTCTTGAATAGGTAAGGAGAAAGAGAGCAAAATATTATTGATATGACTTGGGGACCATAACCCTTTATAATATTCTTTATATACTAATCTAATTAGGTTCTCATTAACCCTAATTCTATTAGTATTAGATTTCTCCACATTAAAGCTCATACCTTACAGATATTCTAGAGCCCAATTAATAGATCACTTATTTAGCCCTATTAAAATAGATAAATCATAATATAATTATTATTAAATATGTAAGCTTATAATAAGAAATATATAAAAAATTCTAACAATCTCCCACTTGGGCTACATATCTTTCTTGAGACAATTATATTATCTATAATCTTAAGTGCGCACTGAAAAGCTATCCGTCTTGAAATATCCCTTTAGTTACAATCTTGTCCATCTACTATATTAGTATGAGATCAAAGCGACCTTTGTTACATGTATTCGTAACTAGACCCATCAGTGGTCACCATATCAATATATTCAATGACATAGATCGAGTATGGATGCGTAGCATGAAAATTACATGCAATGTAATCTCAAATATGCATATTTCCAACTAGTCCTACTTTAATCTTTAATGAGATCAAACACAAATAACATTAAGAGTTTATAATTGAACCATATACTTTATTCTGTAGAAAATAAATATAGAATACGTCTTTTACAAAGAACATCAAAACACTAACTCTCACTAAACATGTACATCTTTAATCAAAACAACACCCATATGAGCAGTGCGCTCATGAAAGACCTTGGGTGGTAATCCCTTAGTAAGCGGATCCGCAATCATGGAGTTTGTTCCAATATGTTCTATAGTCACCTGACGACTCTGAACTCTTTCTTTAACAATAAAAAACTTGATGTCTATATGTTTAGACTTCATAGAGCTTCTATTGTTGTTGGAATAAAGTACAGCCGAATTATTGTCACAATATATCTTTAATGATCTTTCAATATAATCCATAACTTGCAGCCTCGTGACAAAATTTCGCAGCCATATTTCATGATTAGATGCCTCATAACAGGCTATGAACTCAGCTGCCATGGTGGAAGAAGTTATGAGTGTCTGATTAGCACTTTTTCAGGAAATAGCTCCACCAGCTAGCAGATAAATATAGCCCGACGTGGATCTTTTACTGTCTTAGCATCCAACAAAATCGGAATCAGAATACCCAACGATCTCTAAATGATCTGATCTCCGATATGTGAGTATGTGATCTTTTGTTCTCTATAAATAACGCATAACCCGTTTGGCTACTTTCCAATGATCCATCCCTGGGTTACTTAACTATCTGCCCAACATTCCCACTATACACGTAATATCTAGACGCATGCGTACTTGAGCATACATTAGACTTCCTACAGCTGATGCATAAGGAATCTTTTGCATTTCTTTTCATTTCAACTCATTTTTAGGGCACTGACTTAGACTAAACTTATCTCCTTTAGCTACAGGGGTGTTTCTTGGTGCACAACCTTTCATGCCGAATCTATCAAGAACTTTTTCGATATAGCTCTTTTGTGATAACCCAAGGATACCTCGAGAGCGATATCGTTATATCTGTATGCCTAATACAAAAGAGGCGTCCCCAAGATCTTTCATATCAAAATTCTTTGTCAGAAATCTCTTGGTTTCGTGCAATAAGTCTATATTGCTACTAGCAAGTAGTATGTCATCAACATATAACACCAGAAATATGTATTTACTCTCACTGAACTTATGATATATACAATCTTCAACTTTATTTACCTCAAACCCATATGAGATAATAACTTGATGAAATTTGTGATACTATTGACGGGAAGCCTGTTTGAGAACATAGATGGATTTCTTCAATTTGCAAACCACTTTCTTTGGATCATCGAGTACAAAGTTTTCTGGTTGCATCATATATATTGTTTCGTCAATGTCACCATTGAGAAAT
Organism: Dimocarpus longan; assembly: GCA_022984855.1. Taxonomy (NCBI): domain Eukaryota; kingdom Viridiplantae; phylum Streptophyta; class Magnoliopsida; order Sapindales; family Sapindaceae; genus Dimocarpus; species Dimocarpus longan. Next base: position 9,221,269 of record CM041023.1, on the reverse strand, counting down.
GTAGTCTTTACATCCATTTGATGTAGCTCTAAATCAAAATTAGCCACAAGTGTCATTATAATCCTAAAAGAGTCTTTCGTAGAAACCGGAGAGAAAGTCTCTTTATAATCAATGTCTTTTTTCTGAGTGAAACCTTTGACAACTAGACGAGTCTTATATCTCTCAACAGTGCCTTTTGAATTCCTTTTGGTCTTAAATATCCATTTGCAACCAATAGGTTTCGTACTTTCAGGTAATTCGACGAGATCCCAAACGTCATTGTTCTTCATGGAATTTATCTCATCATTTCATGGCATCAATCCATTTTGAGAATTAGAACTTTGTTTGGCTTTATGAAAGTTGATTGGATCATCTTCTACCACTCCTATATCAACCTCATGTTCTTGGAGATAAATGACATAGTCATCCAGAATCGCACTTCTCCTTTCTCTAATGGATCGTCTCAATGGCATATTCTCTTGAGGTTGTTTAGTTTGCACTTCAGGTATAATTTCTTCATTTTGCACAAGGAGCTCTTCTATATTGTCCTGATATTCTGGATTTGCATTTTGAACAATGTCAGGGATAGAAACCCGATCATTATTAATAGCAATAGTAGGAAGTGAAACAAATTTCTCTTCAAAGACAATGTTTTTAACTTTATCTCCCCCCACAAACTCAACTTTCTTAAAAAATCTTGCATTTCCCGTTTCAAAAAATGATCTAGTAGTGGGATCATAAAACTTGAAACCCTTGACCATTCAGAGTACCCAACAAAGTAGCAGCTTACAGTTCTTGAGTCCAGTTTCTTTTCATTTGACCTGTAAGGCCTTGCCTCAGCTCTACAACCCCAAATGTGTAAATGTTTAATACTAGTTTCTTGTCTGTCCATAATTCATAAGGGGTTTTAGCTACCGCTTTGCTCGGAACCCTGTTAAGGATATATGCTACAGTCTTTAGTGCTTCTCCCCAGAGGGATTCTAGTAAAGAAGAATGATTGATCATACTTCTTATCATGTCCTTAAGCGTTCTGTTTCGTCTTTCAGTAACACCATTCATGCTAAGTTTTCCTAACATTGTGTATTGCGAGACGATACCGCATTCCTCTAGGAATTTAGCAAAAGATTCTGGACGTTATTCACCGAATCCGACATATCTACCATAGTATTCACCACCACGGTCAGATTTGACAGCTTTAATTTTCTTACCAAGTTGATTTTCAACTTCAACTTTGAAAGCCTTAACTACATCCAGGGCTTAAGACTTCTCATGTATTAAATATAGGTACCCATACCTTGAATAGTCGTCTATGAACATAATAAAATACTGTTGATCATTCCAAGAGGCTGTAGGAAATGGTCCGCAAATATCAGTATGAATTAATTCTAAGACATTAGAACACTTGTTGGCACCTAATTTCTTAATGTTTGTCTGTTTCCCTTTAATACACTCAATACAGACTTCGAAATCCGTCAAATTAAGGGAATCAAGAATTCCATCAGACACAAGCCTCTGAATTCTTTGTTTAGAGATATGACCTAAACGCTTGTGTCATAGTGTGGCGGAATCCCTGTCAGTTAATTTTCGTTTTGTATCTCGTGAATTTATATGCAAGGTTTCATTAATTGAGGCAATTGTATTCAACAAATATAGATTATCATGCAAAGATAAAGAACCGGTACCAATAAGATTAGAATCTTGAAAAAGATTAAATTTATTATTTCCAAATGAACAAGAATAACCAAATTTGTTTAAAACAGAAATTGAAAACAAATTCCATCTAAAAGACGGTACTATATAAGTCTCTTCCAAATTCAAAAATTGACCAGTCATTAATAATAACTTAAAAGTTCCAATAGCCTCTACTGCAACTGTTTTGTTATCGCCCACATAGATGAATCTTTTAGCATCACTTGACTTTCGGCTCCACAGGCAACCCTGCACAGACACACTTATATGAGTAGTAGCACCAGAATCTATTCACCAAGTGTGTTTAGGTACAGAAGCTAAATTAACTTCAGAACAAACTAGATTGAGAAGCATACCTTTCTTGACACGTCAGTTGGCGTATTTGGGACATTCTTTCTTCATATGTCCAGCTTTCTTGCAAAAGTAACAGGTAAACTCTCCATCCTGTTTCTTTTGCACCTTATGCTGTGATGTCCCAACTGCAGCTTCTTTTTCTCTTTTCCTTTTCTTGTCCTTAGAGATAGTTGCTAAGTTAGCACTTTCAACACCTTCTCGCTTCAATTTTTTCTCTTCTTGCACACAATGAGATATAAGCTCGTTAAGAGTCCATTTGTCCTTTTGAGTGTTGTAACTCACTTTAAACTGACTGTATTGTGCAAGAAGAGAAATAAAAACTAAGTGCACTAACAAATCCTTAAGTAGCTGTAACTTTAATGTCTTTAGTTTGGAAGCTATATGAGACATCTCCATGATGTACTCCCTTATGTTCTTTTTTTCATTATATTTCATTGAAACAAGTTTCGCCAAATGGGTACTTGTTTGAACCTTTTCGTTTTTCGCAAAACGTTGTTTTATTTCCTTAAGAAACTTCTTAGCATTTTCCTTTTCGGACATAGAGTCCCTAAAAGTTTTCAGAATGAAACGTTTCATGATCATAAGACTCATGCAATTAGAACGGTCCCACTTCTCCATTCTCGTCTTTTCATCAGCGGAACTATTCTCATTAAGAGATAGAGGCCGTTCTTCTCAAAGCGCAAGGTCAAGATCCATGCAACCGAGAACAATCATAACATTCTATTTCCAATTCTTGAAATTCGTGTCATTAAGCACATGAATGGAATTAATATTGGCAGATATTATTGAAGTAGAAGTAACTGAATCGAGAACAAAATAAAATACAAGCTCACAATCAATAATCATGTCACAACACAAAAAAATATATATATATCAATTAATAAATTCATACATGACATGATTAAATGATTCTCATAATAGTGGGCCCTAAAATAAGATACCTAGCACAACATTAACATTTAGTCTTTAGACAGAAATATCAACTGTAAGTGGTATTCTCCGTGTAGTAATCAAATATTGATAATTAATCTTGTCAAGTAGTAAGTCTTTCTTTGGATCGACTTATTACTCACATGGAAAACTTAATAATTGTCACATATTTATTACCACAGGTATGCCCATTATTTGGTCAAACAATAACCTTTCTTTGGGTCGGTCATTATTTATATAAATAATAGACACACGTATTTTAATATTTCAAAATAAATAAATTTACATTATAGAGGTTACTTTGGTAACATATAATTTCAATTCAATTTATTTTAAAATATTAGACTATATATATTAAAAATATATATATTTTTTCTTTCAATTGAATCTTCAATTCAATAAAGTGAATATATATATATCTCATTGCTATCATACGTAAAATCAACCATGCTATATATAAAACTAAAATCGCAAGCAAAAGTAATATGACACTAAAGATTTCTGAATCCTGAATCTGAATCGGTCACAAGGTAAGTAAATCAATCAAAGATAATAAAATAAAACAAATAAACAAGTCAAGAATTGCTTGTCCAGGTGTAACCAACACATAAGGCTTTCATCCGGCGCAAAACTTCATAAATTAAATAGGCTACAACACTGAAAATCGCAACACAAAAGGCATTCTTTTCAATGTTGAAAATTTAAAGTCGGATAAATTTTAAAAGATTAATTCATTAAAGTGGCTCTGCAAACATTCTGTATAATTTGCTTCTCGACATGCGCAAAAGAAAGAAAATAGACAAACAAATAGAGATCAATGTCTCTGAATCCATTCTTTACTTATGAGAGAAAAAACTATCTCAAAAGTCAAAAGTCATAATTTGCGGCTATTATTAAAAAACGCATTCATGTGTTCTTCAATTGTTTTAAAACAAAACACTCCAAAAGAAAAGCAAACAAACGCGGAAAGAAAAATATATATACCATGCAAATTCGATATATTTTTTTTCACACTTTCATAACAACAGTAATAAATCAAACCAATTAATTTCTCAACGATTCAATATGAGTTGACTCTGATACTATTTATTGAATAAATCTTTAATAGATATAAACTTATACCATAATCTTGAAACTCATATTAAATCATTAAGAATTATTGTAGAGAAAACATACTTGAATCCATAGAGACAAATTTGAATAGGATTGGATCTTCCACAGTCAAATCTCCGTAGTTGCTCTGTAGTTTTTCTTCTTGAATGAGTAAGGAGAAAGAGAGTAAAATATTATTGATATGACTTGAGGACCATAACCCTTTATAATATTTTTTATATACTAATATAATTAGGTTTCCATTAACCCTAATTCTATTAGTATTAGGTTTCTACACATTAAAGCTCATACTCAACAGATATTTCTAGAGCCCAATTAATAGATCACTTATTTGGCCCTATTAAAATAAATAACCCATAATATCATTGTTATTAAATATGTAAGCTCATAATAAGAAATATATAAAAAAATCCTAACATTAATTTCTTATTAAGATCTAGGTTGACCGCGACATCGTATTTCCTTATTACTGGATTTGGAGTGTTATACTAACAAGGTTGTCCTCTAATGCAGAAGTTAGTATGAAAAAATTTTCAGGATAGTGAATTTGTGGGAACATCTTTAATGCAAAAATTATTATAAATATATATATATATATATATATATTCAAGACGGTTAATTTGTGACTACGTGACTAAACAATATATAGTCAATTTTTTTTTTTTTTGGTTGCAAACTACTGTAGAGACTATAGAGTTATAGTGTAATGAATTTTACTAATAATGAGCACAAGTATGAAGAAGGATTCATGATTAGAGACCTTTTCCAATAAGCTGGAAATTTCAGTGTTTCTGGGTTTGACAAATTTTAATTGAAGTTGATATTTAAAACATCTATTTTCAGAGCAGAGCAAGCAAAAGCTGTAAAAAGATAAATTACAACATTAATGGTCAATTGATTGATGGAAATTAACAAGTTACACCAAGTACTGCCTTTGCTTTTTCAGATATGAATACAAAGGAAGACAACGTAAGTGTTTGTACACCTGTTCCTTAACGATAAAATTGAAAAACAAACTAATGCCAAGTGTGGACCAGCAAGTAAAAATTTTCACTTTGTTAAGGAGAACTACTATTTGTTTTCTTCTATTACTACACTATGGGCTAAACAGAGTAGACTTCCATTGATTCGGTCCTAGCAGTATATGCACATTAATGTTCTCATTACACTAGGCTACTCAGCCGGTTGCAGTTCTGATTGCAACATCATTTAGCGTCTTAGATCATTAAGAAGGTCAGTACAGGAAAGAAACCTTATTCCTACACAAAATCTAAACTCCCACCAAATTTCATGCATGCATTCATGTGGCTGATCTTTTAGCTTCAAAAGTCACCACGTTCAAGACAATTCTTAACAAAACAACTTCTATAACGTAAAACTAATTAAAATGTTTTGTTGACTTGTCAAGTAACTGATGAGGTTAACAAGGTCCACCAACAATTGCCTATTTATCTTTGGTCCTCTGATAAAAAATAAAGACGAAGAGGAAGATAAATAACGATTGAGAAGAAAGTTTATCAAAGTTCAACCGTCGGTCAAGCTACAAGATATTACGCGCTTGAAAGGACAAACCACAATAAATGGCAATAAATAGTGTTGCAACTTGCTAGAAATTCTGACTGGTATCACGCACGGAAGCGAACTTGTCTTGTTTATTGTGGAAATTTATAATACTGATGACATGTAACTTTCAAATTTCTAACTGCAGAGTTGATTTTTGTTCACACTTCACACTTCTAAGTCGACGACTTTTCTTCACCTTTAGACACGGCATGCACTGTGGAGCTTATCAGTTTGACAAGCGCTGTCCCCACCCCCGTCACCGGCATGACAAGCGCTGGTTGTAATGTCAAGTAATTGATGAAATTAACAAGGTGAACCAAGAATTGCCTTTGGTCCTCCGATAAAAACGAAGAAGAAGAAGCTAAAAGACCAACTGTGTCAGTGAAGCTCCGAGGAAATTTGATTAAAGTCAATCAAGGTCAACCCTGAAAACACCGCACCGCCATCCATGTGAAGGGCTCCCTGGCTAGGGCCAGCGACTATTAATTGCCAACGTTAGCGTTGGAACAAATCTGACTATTATGTAAACGGGAAAGAAGCTACGTTTGGGCTAGGGTGGGCTCAAACGTATAATGAAAACAAACAAAAGATAATTTTTGTTGACTTCATTCTCCCTGTTCTCCATGGTAGGTATGTATTTTAAGAATTTTATATATTTAATTATTTTTATTTAATGTTAAAATTTATACTAATTTAATTATTGACTTACATTATTAGACTTGATTCAATTCCATCTTTGTGTCAACATCAACAATTATTCTCATCTTTTGTCTATATCAATAATTAGTCTCCAAATTAGGTATATTGTTTTGTAAAATTTATGAATTTGAGTGGTTATTTTGTTTAAAATTTTAGGGTTATTATAATTTTTAATTAAGGAAAATTTAGATATTGTCTTTGTTAGTTTATTTTGTTTTGAATTTGAATAGTTTATACAAATTGAGTAATTGATTATTTAATTTTAGGGTAACTATAATTTTTAGTTATAGAAAATTTTAGGGATAAACTAGTTAATTTAGTTTTGTTCATCTAATTAATTTATAGACAATTGATTAAATTATCTAACATAGGATAGGTCCTATAATTGTTTAATTAGTAATATTTTTACGGAGAGAGAGAGTTTTTATTTGTGATAGATATTATTTATGTATTTAAATGTTAGTAAAATAGGTATGTTGAATTTTTAGGAAGCTACAAACACAGAGAAAACTCTGCTCAAATTTTCATAAAAAGTTCTAGCCCACCTTGCCGACAATTTCTGGCCGTCCCTTATCTAAAAGATTGTTTGCAATTAGGAAAGAAAGGATAATTGGCAGCTTCATTGGACTTTACCAACAAAGACAAAGAAGAGTCATACTCATAGCACTTAGCTAACAGTGGGTCACCAATGAAGTATATACCACGGCACAGACAGCATTGCAAGTTATTGTGGAAATGAACTCATGAAGGGCCCCAGAGTAATTTTGTATTTACGCTGATATTAGTTCGCTTGAATTTCGACTTGTAAATGTATAAAGCAATAGCAAAGCTAGGTGGAGCTCACACACAGCAAAGTATAAGCAATTATCTCAAAAGGCAAAAAAATGAAAACAAGCTTATGCTACTCAGTTTACTTTGAATTCCTTTTCCTCTTTTGCTTCATGATCCATGTTATATCTTATGCCTCCGCCACCACCTTGGTAGCTGAAAATGAGACAGATGGAATTGCCTTGAGGGCCTTCAAGTCGAAGATCATCCAAAATCCTCAAGGAGTTCTCAACTCTTGGAATGAGTCTCGTCATTTCTGTGAGTGGGAGGGAATCACATGCGGTCGTAAGCATAGAAGAGTCACTGGCCTAGACTTGAATTTGAGAGGTTTGTACGGTTCTCTGTCTCCTTACATTGGTAACCTTAGCTTCCTAACAAAGCTCATACTCTCTAATAACAGTATTCAAGGTGAAATTCCTAGTGAATTTGGCCGTCTGTTCAGATTAGAAACTTTGAATCTGGCCAATAACTCACTGGTGGGAGAAATCCCTGTCCAGTTGTCTCATTGTTCTAGGCTCACATCCTTATCTTTACAACGGAACAACCTCGTGGGGAAAATTCCTTATGAGTTTAACACCTTATACAACCTTAGAGAATTATCGTTAGTCCATAACAATTTAAAAGGAGGCATCCCTCCTTTTCTTGGAAACCTTACCTCCTTAACTAGTTTAATTTTAGGTAATAATCCTTTCGGAGGAAAAATTCCTGATTCACTAGGTCAGTTGAGAAAGTTAACTGTTCTTAGACTAGGTAACACCAGCCTTTCTGGTAGAGTCCCTCCTTCTTTGTACAATCTTTCATCCCTTACTGTTTTCACTTTGTCTGACAATCAACTTCAGGGGAGTCTTCCACCAAATTTAGGTTTTACTCTTCCTAATCTCCAATATTTTATACCCGCAAATAACTTCTTTAGTGGATCCATTCCTGTATCTTTATCAAATGTTACAGGACTCCGCACCTTGGAATTGGCTCTTAACAATCTTTCTGGAAAATTGGCTGTTGATTTTGGGGGTATGCAATTTCTTGAATATTTGAGTCTTGATAAAAATAATTTAGGAAGTGGGGAAGTTGATGAGATGAACTTCATCAATTCTTTGATCAACTGTAGCAATTTGTTGGTTCTGAGTATAGCGGAAAACCAATTCAGAGGTACAATACCTTATTCAATAACTAATCTCTCTACTACTCTCCAACAAATCTACTTTGGTGCAAATCAATTGTATGGAAGCATCCCTCCAGGGATAACTAATCTTGTCAACTTAATTCAATTGGGTATGCAGGAAAACCAGCTTACTGGCCTAGTTCCCAAAGAAATAGGTAAACTATATAACTTAGTACGACTGTCTCTTCATGATAACGAACTTTCAGGGGGAATTCCTTCATCTCTTGGAAACTTGTCTGTGTTGTCTAATCTTTACTTGCAAACTAACAAATTAGAAGGAGTCATTCCTTCTAATATTGGAAATTTGCAGCGCTTGTCATATTTATTTCTTTCTCAAAATGACCTTAGTGGAACTATTCCTAAGCAAATCTTTGAGATTACTCATCTATCAATTGTACTAGATTTATCTCATAACCATTTTGTTGGAACCATGCCTTCAAATATTGGCAATTTGAAAGAGTTAACAACATTTGTTGTGTCTAACAATAATTTATCGGGTGAACTTCCAAACGAACTTGGTCTTTGTTCTAGTCTTGAATTTCTTTTTATGGATGGCAACACCTTCCATGGATCTATTCCTTCATCATTCGATTCTTTAAAAGGTATTCGAGAGATTGATCTCTCTCATAACAACTTGTCAGGCCAAATTCCAAAATTCTTGGAAAGTCTTCGCTTGGAGAGCCTTAATCTATCCTTCAATGATTTTGAAGGTGAAGTGCCAAGAAAAGGAGTTTTTGCAAATGCAAGTGCAATTTTGGTGGTTGGAAATAGTAATAGACTTTGTGGAGGCATATCTGAACTTCAACTACCCAAATGCCCTAATAACCACTCAAGAAATGACAAGAGCTCTCTTATATTCAAGATTCTAATCTCAATTGCAGCTACATTTTTGGGCGTAGCCGTGTTGTCCTTTTCCATGTTTTGTTGGGTAAGAAAAAGAAGAAATAAACAAACTTCTGGACCCATGTGGAGAAAAATGCTTCCTAAAGTCTCTTACGAAAGGCTACTTAAAGCAACTGATGGCTTTTCTCCAACCCACTTGATTGGCATAGGGAGTTTTGGCACTGTGTACAAGGGAATTCTAGATGAAGGTGGAAGTGTAGTTGCAATCAAAGTACTTAATCTTCAACGTCAAGGAGCTTCCAAAAGTTTCATGTCCGAGTGTAAGGCATTGAGAAATATTCGTCATAGAAATCTTGTGAAGGTCCTAACTTCTTGTTCGAGCATTGATTTTCAAGGTAATGACTTCAAAGCTATAGTGTATGAGTTTATGGCAAATGGGAGTCTTGAAAAGTGGTTACATCAAGCTTCAGAAGTAGAAGATGAGCAATTCAAACCTCAAAGCCTTACCCTTCTTCAAAGAGTAAACATTACAATTGATGTGGCATCTGCACTGGATTATCTCCATCATCACTGTCAAGAGCCCGTCCTTCATTGTGATCTAAAACCAAGTAATGTTCTCCTAAACAATGACATGATTGCTCATGTTGGTGATTTCGGATTAGCAAGGTTTCTACTAGAAACCATAAATTCTAATCAAAGTAGCTCCATTGGAGTAAAAGGAACAATTGGATATACAGCTCCAGGTAATAGTAGCACTTGTTGAAATCTAACTATTATATTTTTATTCACTTCTCAAAATTCAATATACTTTTCTCTTGTAAAATGTTTGTATTGTAGAGTATGGGTTAGGAAGTCAAGTTTCAACGAATGGGGATATCTACAGTTTTGGGATCTTGCTCTTAGAAATCCTGACAAGAAAAAAACCCACAGACCTTATGTTTGAGGAAGACTTGAATCTTCATATTTATGCGAGAAGAGCATTGCCTGACCGTGTGATGGAGATTATAGATCCAGAACTTGTAAACGAAGAGGTAGCTGCCACTAATCATGGGACGAGGGAAGCTTCATACAATTGCCGAAAAGAATGTTTGATTTCAATGGTCAGGATTGGTGTGGCATGTTCTTTGGAGTCTCCACAAGATCGAATGAACATAACCCAAGTTGTCCATGAACTGCAAACAATCAAGAACAGTCTTCTTCAACCTACGGCTAGAGTCATCATGAACTAAAAAAGGTAGTTAATATTTTCCAAACATTCAACTTTTGTTCTCGTGTTACGATAACAAATTATGAGACATATATAAATTAAACTTATTTCATTTCTTAATGCGTGTTATATTATATTTGTTATATCATATATATGTTCATTTTCCTTACACCATGTCTTTTATAAATCACAGGTGAATGAAGTTACCAATGGGGCTGTAGATTTTTATGGCAAATGTTACCTCAACGTCCTCTTTTTATTTGTTGGAATGATCCTTAGACCGATCTTGACTAGTTTCTAAATCATGATGCTAATGGTTTTTCCGGTTATAGATATAGTAGATGATGCCTTTTGTCTTACATTTCTTCATGTATTTTTCTTATATATATATGTATGTATGTATGTATTTTGTCCGTTGAAAATTTGTAATGGCTTCAAGGCTCATTGTGTGTGTCTCTAATTAGGTGTACTTTCTATTTTCATCAATAAATTTTCCCTTTATGGTGGAAAGCTTGCTAATTTTGTTTTATAAGTATGTATGTATATATATACACACACACCAAAAGCTTCACCAAGCAATGGACTATGAACCAGATATTATGACAAGGAAGATTTCTACAATTGGGTTCTGTACCAGACATTTATATATTTACCAACTCATGTTTATTTTGTTTCTTATTTTAAGCAGTGTTGTAGATCTTGGCTATCTTAGTTGAGTTCTTGCTAAGTCAACTCGGATTGACGTTCCACAAATCTGAGAACCCCTAGATCGGGGGTTCAATTCGCCTTCGGCAAGTTGGCAAAGTATTAGGTCCAACTCGATCAAACTCGGTCCAATTTGGTCACTTGAATCTCCCATACCCCAAAATCCACTCCTCCAAAATACTAATGGCACACCAGTGCTCCTTAGCTCCCAACTCACTACTCAAACTCCCCAAACACCGTAAACATAAGGGGAAACTTCATTTTAATCATGAGGTTTCGAAAAATATCAAATTTTTAAAGCTCTTTCGAAACAACTTTTTCATCTCTAACTTTTTCAAAATTCTTCAAAGAGTCCAAACTGCTAGTCAACTGACGATCTAGGTTGACTTTAGATAATTTAAATTGTAATTTAATAACTTAAATTCAATGATATTTTAGACAATTTAACTTTCAAATTCATTATTTTATAAGGGTAATTCAGTAATTTATATATCACTAATAACCATCAAGGGCAATTTTTTTTTTTTTTTACACATTACGTTAATGTTGATGGTCAGTTGAATGACGATTTAAACTTTTATGAAGAATTTTGAAAAAGTTAAAGATAAAAAAACTGTTTCCAAAATAACTTTAAAAATCTAATATTTTTTAAAACCCCAGGGACTAAAATAAAGTTTTTCCTAAACACAGACATAAGTTCAACCATAAATACAAACACAAATCCCAAACATCACAAAATCGGTAAGAGTGGAGAAGAAAAAGGAAAGGAGATAAGAGGGCCTATTCGACGGTGTGGTTCTCCTTCCAATGGAGGAGATTATTGCTCGATCTTCTCTGTTGGAAGGTCAATACCTCTAGAAAACATCAAAGAAGTGAAAGTCAAATGAGAGAGAAATAGAAGGAGGATAGAGAGAAAAAGAAAAAACAAAATCAAAAGAGTACCTAATTAAGTAGAGAAATTCATGGTAAATGTGAGAATTGGAAATTGAAGAGTAGCTCATCGGTGTTGGGTTGGGTTCCCTCTTATGTAGAGGCCCAATAAGTCTTAATAAGTTAAATTGAGCTCATATGGAAATCCTAATGTATTTAGGAATCATAACCTTATTTAATCTAATTTCTTTGATCAATATAAATTAGAGAAGAGAGGTTTTGGTGGCTGTGAGAGTTTAGGGTTTTTTGGAGACAGAAAACAACACAAAATCAAATGTGAAGAGAAAGAATCGTGTGAAAGAGAGGAGAAAAGAAAAGAGTGAATTTTCTGCACAGAAATTCATCCCGCACAGTTTTAGAGTTACTGCAAAATCTTTTTCGTTAACCGTTGGATCGTGCTGAAATTTGGACAGCACATTCATCTCTTCTGGATCTTGATTCTAACGGTGAAGATTGGAAAAGTTGTTGTTTGTGAGATATACAGCTCATAACAGAGCTGTCAGGTTTTCGCGATCACTATCAGCGCAGCAATTTTGTAAGACCGATATCGCATTCGTTCGCCGTTGGATCAAGCTCAAATTTGGACAGTATACGCAGAACTCGTGATTCTAAATTCTGGACGGTGGAGATCGGATTTGGATATCCCAATAAAGAACGACGCAGTCCAGAACGTTCTGCTGAGTTTATGATTTTTCTCTTCACTTGTTATTTAAATTTGAATTTGTGTTATTAGAGAACCTAGATAATTGTTGCTTGGTTTTGGTTCCTATTTGATGTTAAAATAATTTGTTACTCTCACATTTGATTATTAGTGGAGATTTTTGGGTGGACTACGGTCCCGTGGTTTTTACTCCTCGTATTGGGGAGGTTTTCCACGTAAAAATTGGTTTGTGTTATTTGTGTATGTGGTGGTGATTTAATTGCTCATTATTTGATCGTTTGTGGTATTTATATATTGTGGTGGATTTGTGCATTACTTAGTGGTTTTTCATAGGATTCATTCAGGGGGAGAAAAAGTTCCGCTGTGCAATTTGTTTGTGTTTGTTTTTTCTCCCATCAAAGTGGTATTAGAGCTTGGTTCCGAATTTTGCAATGATGAATATGGAGAACAATTTGAATCTAAGTAGAGTGATTACTCTAAATGGTTCAAACTATCATATTTGGAAGGGAAAGATGGAGGATCTTTTGTATGTGAAAGATTTTCACTTACCTGTTTTTGCTACAGAAAAGCCTAATGATAAATCTGATGCAGATTGGACTTTGCTTCATCGGCAAGTATGTGGTTTCATTAGGCAATGGGTGAGTGATAATGTTTTGAATCATATCAGTGGGGAAACACATGCACGAACTTTGTGGGTCAAGTTTGAGGAGTTGTATGCTAGAAAAATCGGGAATAATAAATTGCTTCTGATGAAGCAATTGATGTATTTGAGATATCATGACGGTGCTCCTCTGACAGATCATTTGAAAACATATCAAGGGATTATAAATCAGTTGGTTGGCATGGGTATCAAGTTTGATGATGAGGTACAAGCATTATGGTTGCTTGGTACATTACCGGACTCATGGGAGACTTTCAAATCTTCTTTGTCGAACTCAGCTCCGAATGGAATGATGACAATGAATTTGGTCAAGGGTAATATTCTGAATGAAGAGACAAGAAGAAAAACACAAGGGTCCACTTCATATTCAAAAGTTTTGGTTACAGAAAGCAGAGGTAGAAGTAAAAATAGGGGTCCGAAGAATAGAAGTCAACACAGAAGTAAATCCAATAAGTTTGCAAATGTTGAGTGTCATTACTGCCACAAAAAGGGACACATAAAGAAAAATTACAAGCAGTTGAAAAGGAAAAATAAAAATGACACAAGCAAAGAAAAGAAGAATGAAAATAATAGCAATGATGACAGAGTTGCTACCGCCATTCATGAAGACTTTCTTTTCATGTATGATGCTGATTCCATTAATTTTGCATGCCATAAGACTAATTGGGTGATTGATAGTGGTGCCTCCATTCATGCTACATCGCGGAAAGATTTCTTTACATCTTACACACATGATGATTTTGGGAGTATAAAGATGGGGAATGATGGCATGACAAAAGTTGTTGGCATTGGAGATGTGAACCTGGAAACAGATAACGGCTCCAGGTTAGTTTTAAAAAATGTAAAACATATTCCTGACATTCGTGTGAATATTATTTCTATAGGTAAACTTGATGATGAGGGATACTGCAACTTCTTTAGTAATGGTCAGTGGAAGCTCACCAGAGGTGCCATGGTTGTGGCTAGAGGTAAAAAGTGTTCTACCTTATATTTGTTGCAGGCAAAAATTTCAAAGTCCATCATCAATGCAGTTTAGGATGAAGACAAGGTAGAACTTTAGCACAAGAGGCTTGGACACATTAGCGAGAAAGGCTTGATTGTTTTAACCAAGAAAAAGAAGCTACCTAACATAAAAAATATACAGTTGAAGAGATGTTCTCATTGTTTAACAGGGAAGCAGAACAGAGTCAGTTTTCACAGCTCTCCACCTACAAGGAAGTCAGGTATACTTGACCTAGTGCATTCAGATCTCTGCGGCCCTATGAAGACGAGATCACTTGGTGGAGCCCTATATTTTGTGACTTTCATAGATGATCACTCGAGCAAGACTTGGGTTTACACCTTGAAGACGAAAGATAAAGTATTAGATGTGTTCAAAAAATTTCAGGCACTGGTTGAGAGACAAACTAAGGAAAAGTTGAGGTGCATCAGAACTGATAACGGGGGAGAGTATATAGGTCCTTTTGATGAGTATTGCAGACAACAGGGTATTCGACATCAAAAGACACCTCCCAAGACTCTTCAGTTGAATGGTTTAGCTGAGAGGATGAACAGAACACTAGTAGAGAGAGTGAGATGTTTGCTTTCACAGGCATAGTTACCAGGAGATTTCTAGGGTGAGGCTTTGAGTACTGCTGTACATGTTCTTAATCTCACACCGTGTGTTCCTTTACAGTTTGATGTACCAGATAGAGCTTGGAGTGGTAGAGATGTTTCTTATGATCACTTACGTTTTTTTAGGTGTAAGGCATTTGTGCATATTCCCAAAGATGAGAGATCTAAACTTGATATGAAAACTCGACAGTGCATCTTCATCGGTTATGGTCAGGATGAGTTTGGATATAGATTCTTTGATCCAGTTGAGAAGAAACTTGTGAGGAGTAGAGATGTAGTATTTGTGGAAAACCAGACTATACAGGATATTGAGAAAGTTGGGAATTCAATGTCCGATGACAATAATGGTTTGGTCGATTTGAGTTCAGTTTCTTCAACAAGTTTGCCAACACAGATCAATGATCCACAAGTTGCAGTTGATACAGGTGGTTCCTCACAGGCAGAAGAAGATGTTGAAACTACTGAACAGGTGCAAATTCTTGATGCTCCATTAGATGTACCACTCAGGAGGTCTACCAGAGACCAACATCCTTTCAATCGATATCCTGCAAGTGAGTACGTGTTATTGACTGACGGGGGAGAACCCGAGTGTTATACAGAGGCCTTGGAAGACGAGCATAAGAATGAATGGCTTGAGGCTATGCAAGATGAAATGCAGTCACTTTATCAAAATCACACTTACGAGGTGATAAAGTTGCCTAAAGATAGAAGAGCTTTGAAGAATAAATGAGTTTACAGAATTAAGCATGATGAGCTTAGTACTCGACCTCGATACAAAGCTAGATTGGTTGTCAAAGGATTCAACCAGAGGAAAAGCATTGATTTTGATGAAATTTTCTCTCCAGTTGTGAAGATGTCATCCATTCGTGTTGTGCTTGGTTTAGCAGCCAGTCTTGATTTAGAGATCGAGCAGATGGATGTGAAGACTGCATTCCTCCATGGTGATTTGGAGGAAGAGATTTACATGGAACAACTAGAAGGTTTCATTGTAAAAGGAAAAGATAATTATGTGTGCAAGTTGAAGAAAAGTCTTTATGGCTTGAAACAGGCACCGAGACAATGGTATAAGAAGTTTGAGTCAGTTATGGAGGAGCAAGGCTACAAGAAAACAACTTCTAACCATTGTGTATTTGTTCAAAAATTCTCTGATGATGATTTTATTATTTTACTGCTTTATGTTGATGACATATTGATTACTGGCAAGAATGTTTCAAGAATTGATAGGTTAAAAAAGAAATTAAGTCAGTCATTTGCTATGAAGAACTTGGGGCCAGTAAAAAAAATTCTTGGCATGCAAATTGATTGTGATAGGAAGTCTAAGAAGTTATATATGTCACAGGAGAAATATGTTGAAAAAGTACTTCAGAGATTCAACATGGACAAAGCTAAAGCGGTTAGTACTCCACTTGGTGCACATTTCAAGTTGAGTGTGAAGCAGTGTCCTCCTACAGATGCCTAGAAAAATGACATGAAAAAATTTCCATATGCTTCAGTAGTCGGGAGTTTGATGTATGCAATGGTATGTACGAGACCAGATATAGCTCATGTTGTTGGTGTTGTTAGTCGGTTTATGTCTAATCCTGGAAAAGAGCATTGGAATGCTGTCAAGTGGATCATGAGATATCTTCGAGGTACTTCCAGTTTGAGACTTGGTTTTGGTGGTGAGAAGCCATTGCTAGTTGGCTACACAGATGCAGATATGGCAGGAGATGTGGATTCTCGTAAGTCAACGTCTAGTTACTTGATTATCTTTGCAGGTGGTGCTGTCGCTTGGCAATCGAGATTACAGAAATGTGTTGCACTTTTTACCACAGAAGCAGAATTCATTGCAACAACTGAAGCTTGTAAAGAGTTGTTGTGGATGAAACAGTTTGTAGTAGAGCTTGGTTTCAAACAACAGAGATATGTGTTGTTATGTGATAGTCAGAGTGCTATTCACCTTGGGAAGAATTCAACATTTCATGCAAGATCGAAGTACATCGACGTGAGATACCATTGGATTAGAGATGTGTTGAATGACAAATTGCTGGAACTTGACAAAGTTCATACAGACCATAATGGATCCGATATGTTTACAAAAGTATTACAAAATGAGAAGCTTAAGGCTTGTAGGATGATCGCCGGAATGGTGAACCCCTCCACATAATCGGGAATGGGGAGATTTGTTAGGTTGGGTTCCCTCTTATGTAGAGGCCCAACAAGTCTTAATGATTTTTTTTTTTTTTTTGAGAAAAAGATAATCTTATTAAAAACTAGCAAGAAATAACATCAGATCGTAAATGTTCCTCAATAAACAGAGGAGGAACATTCCAAAACGATGGATTCTCAAGCTTAACAGTCTCTCTAGCTAAAAAATGGTCAACCTCATTGGCTTGACGTTTAACAAAAGAAACTGAAACACCTCTACTACGGCGACACAAAATTCGGCACTCATTCATGATAGCTCCAAACTCAGTGATATCCAAACTATTTGAATGAAAGGCATCCACCACACCCTTAGCATCCAATTCAACAATTATATTCCCCCCTTGCCAACTACGAATCCACGATAGAGCCTCTCTTAATCCAATAGATTCAGCTTCTTTAGGAATAAAATAACCATCAAACAATTTTGACATACCATGCACAAAACATCCAGCATCATCCCGCACTACCACCGCAATACCCATCACTCGTCGGTCCACAAATACTGCAGCATCAACGTTACACTTTAGCTGTCCTTGTGGTGGTCGCTGCCAACGAATAGAATGACCACTCCTAGCCTCCGGTTGCTGCCGCCCAGCTATGCCCCGCTTTGCTGCCTGCCAATCTGAAGCATACTCCATTCCAGCATGTATGACTTGAGCTGGTTGTTTAACTTTTCCTTGCCAAAGGCAACCATTTCTATTGTTCCAGATAGACCAAGCCACCACCCCAAGCATCGTCTGTCTAATCTCTGTTGCTCCACTAACATTTGCAAAAAACCACAGTCTGAAGTCAGTTGTAACAACAGAATTAAGCTACTCCCCCACAGCTGCCCAGCAGTGCCTCGCGAAGGGACAATGCAGCAAAACATGAGTTATCGTTTCTCCAACCGCACCACAAATAACACATTCATCAACTAAAGAAATGCCACGGAGCACTAACTTGTTACGAGTTGGCAGACAATCATTGCAAGCCCTCCAAAGAAAGTTTTTAACTTTAGGAGGGAGATGAAGCCGCCATATCTTATCCCATGGGAAATTCGGATTCGCTGTGCCCTCCCCTTGCAGCAATGTCATCGCTACCCTATACCCCGACTTAACTGAGTATAATCCATTTTTACTATAGTGCCACACTCTAGAATCAATCAAATCTCCACCTGACAATACAATGGACAAAATAGCAGAGATATCACAAGGATTGAATAAGTCCTCTAGCAATTCCACATCCCAACTTCGACACCCCGGAATCAATAAATCACATACTTTGAGATCCTCCAATCCTACTATCACCGGAGTCGTCACCTTTTTATTATGTGTCTCCTTCAACCAATAATCCCTCCATACACTAATAGTCGAGCCATCTCCAATCTTCCATCTACACCCTTTCTCTAACAACGAACGAGAGTTCCAAATACTCCTCCAAGTATAACTTGGACAATGGCCTAACGGAGCCTGTAAAAAATCACTATTTGCAAAATATTTAGCTTTGAGAAGCTTACTAACCAGAGTATTCGGCTGAAAAATCAAGTTCCAACCTTGTTTTCCCAGCATTGCTAGATTAAAAGCATGCAAATCACGAAAACCCAATCCTCCACACTCTTTTCGACTACTAATCCTACTCCAACGCATCCAATTAATCCCCCTCGACCCGTCTCTCTTCGAACCCCACCAAAAAGAATTCATCAATTTCTCAAGCTCTTCACATAAAGACTTAGGCAGTAAAAAGGAACTCATGCAGTAGGAAGGAATGGCTTGAGCTACTGACTTAATAAGCACCTCTTTTCCTGCACGAGATAAAAGCCCACCTTGCCAGCCTTGAACCTTCTTCCAAAGTCTTTCTTTTAAAAAATTAAAAATCGCCTTCTTTTGCCTACCAATGAGAGATGGTGACCCCAGATAACGACCCGTATTCAGAGAATCATAAACCCCTAAGTGGGTAGAAATATTTGCCTTAAGACTAGCCTGAACATTTGAACTAAAGAAAATTCCTGACTTTTGATAATTTATAGCTTGTCCCGATGCGTCTTCAAATACCTGAAAAACCCTCCTCAAATTTTGACTCTCTAACTCAGAAGCCTTGAAAAAGAAAAAGCTATCATCTGCAAAAAAAAAAATGCGACACACTTGGAGCCCTTCTACATATCCGACAGCCATGAATGTTGCCCCTTCTCTCCTCTTCCTGAATCAAAGCTGACAAACCCTCCGCACAGATAATAAATAAATAAGGGGATAAAGGATCCCCTTGCCTCAAGCCCCTACCTGGTATTATTGAACCCAAACGCTCCCTATTTAGAGTAGCTTGATAGGACACCGTACCTACACACAACATTATCCACTCTACCCATTCTTTATCGAACCCCAATTGAATCATCATATTCTTCAAAAAAGACCAAGACACCCTATCATAGGCTTTGCTAATATCAATCTTTAGTGCCACATTCCCTCTCCTTCCATGACTTTTGCGTTTCATATAATGTATTAACTCAACCGCTACAAGCACATTATCAAGAATAGACCTCCCAGGAACAAAAGCCGATTGGCATTCAGAAATTAGCGAAGGCAAAATTCCTTTGAAACGATTAGCCAACACCTTAGCAATAATCTTATACAACACATTGCACAAAGCAATCGGCCGAAGCTCCTTCATAGAAGTAGGATGAGCACACTTAGGAATCAACGAAATAAGCGTATCATTGAGCCCAATTGGGAATTCCTTTTTCCTTAACCATTCTACACAAGCCTGAAAAACATCATTACCAATAAGCGGCCAAAAATTCTGAAAAAACTCAGGATTCAACCCATCTGGTCCCGGCGCCTTATCCGGATGCATCTGAAAAACAGCACAACGGAATTCATCCAAACCAAATGGAGCCAACAGAACTGCATTATCCTGATCTAGCACTCTTGGCTTCACACATTTAATGACCTCTTCATCTCTATTCTCAGAAGCTGCAAAAATGTTTTTAAAATAATCAACTACCACAACTGCCATAGCCTCTTGATTTGTTGCCCAACCACCTCTATTATCCTCTAACATAGAAATATGATTTCCACTTCTCCTAGCAGACGCCATCGCATGAAAAAATTTGGTATTTGCATCTCCTTCTGAAAGCCAAAAAGTCTTCGCTCTTTGTTTCCAGTAACACTCCTCCTGTAGTAACACTTTTGCAAGCCATAATTTATGGTTTTGATATTCTTCCAGATCCCCAGGCACAACACTCCCTCGCAACCTAATCATAGCTCCCTTGCATGTTTCAATCTCTTGTTTAAACCTTCTGTTAAAACAGCGACTCCACCCTTTCATCTCTGTCGCGCACAACTCTAGCCTCGTGAGAACATCAAACCTACTACTGCCATTCCAACTCTGCTTTACACACTCCCCAAATCCCTCCTCCTTCAACCAACTATTCTCAAACCGAAACCTACTGTTTTTCCGACCCAACAGCTTAATATTAGTTTCTAATAAAATAGGGGAATGATCTGATACCTCAGATATCAAGTTTGACAATCGCGCCGTTGGGAACATCAGCAACCACTCTTGAGATACCAGAGCACTATCCAGCCTCTCCTCCACCCATCGATCCGTCCCACGACCCCTTTCCCACGTGAAACCGTGTCCATACAGCGGCATATTGATCAGCCCGCAATCATATATCGTGTCTCGGAACCCTCTGAAGAGCCATGCAGGATGTTCAACTTTCCCCCGTTTATTCGAAGGCAGCAGTAAATCATTGAAATCTCCCATGCAGCACCACGGTAAAGTAGATAGTGACCAAAGAGATCTTAAAAGCTCCTAGGAGTCTTTCTTTATATATCTCTCAAGCATCCCATAAAAACCCGACAGACGCCACTTCTCTCCATTATCCTCATTCACAACAACATCAATATGATTCTGAGAATATCCAAAAACATCACACATTCTCGCCTTACGCCAAAGCATTGCTAAACCTCCTCCTCTTCCTTCTCTATTGACTGCAAACGCACCTTCAAAACCCAAACAGACTCGTAACTCCTCAATCTTATGATTATGAACTAACGTTTCCATCAAGAACACAATTTTGGGCTTATGAGATCGTATTACCTCACGAAGAGCACGAACTGCTCGAGGATTGCCCAGACCTCGGCAGTTCCAACTTATACAATTCATGGAGATCGACAGGCCTGGACACCAGGCTCTGCCGTTAAAATAGATTCATGAACCACTGGGTGAGACACACCTGCATTTGCACTGCTCGTCCCATGCATGCTATCCACCATCATCAGTACAGTCTGACCCTTACTACCCAACCCGGCCCTCCTACGTTTTCTGTCATCCACCAATTCTAGCCCAGAATCTTCAAGGCCCACACATTGAGCATGGCCCAGCTTATCCCCCTCTATTCCCGCCTTATCACCTTTATTTAAAAAACTTCCTTGTCCTGAAGATTAACTCTGAACCATAGATCCTTGAAAAATCGAGTAGCAAACAGTATTATAGGAAGTCTTTCCTCCATTATCTCCGTAACTAACGCCATTCTCATTATCCTCCTCGATTTCCGCCCCACCAATACTCTTTCCTTTCGTATCAGATTCCATCTCCGTTACTCCATCCCTCAGCCACCTTTCACCGCCATGACTAGCACCACGCCTGAGCGGAGCTCGTAACCACAAACCCCACTCTTTCTTAATCTCCTCCAAAGGCACCGTAAAAATCTTCTCACAGAACCTTTCAGAATGTCCTAACAACCCACAGATAAAACAGAATTGACTAAGTCTCTCATACTTGAAATTCACTATCGACCACTGCTCATGGGGCCGTCGTATACGTTTCCACCTCTTCAAAGGTTTTCGGACATCCACCCTCACCCGAACACGCATATAATTCCTCCAGTACCAAGAACTATTATTCATATCATAGTCCAAGAAATCACCAATAAAGTTCCCCAGTTGCTTACCAATATTCTCCGACATGAAACCCACTGGTAAATCGTATATTTGCACCTAAAAGTCTGCATAAACTAACGGTACGCGAGCAGGAATTTCACCTTCTTTAATCTGGTGGGTGATAAGAAGATAATTGTCAAATGTCCATGGACCCCCATCCAGTACACGTTTCATGTCAACAATATGGAAAAACTGAAACAAGAACAGCTGAGTATCAATTTCTTGGATGTAAATACCCCTTTCAGACCGCCACAAACTAGCCATTCGATTCTTCATTACCGCAAAATTGATATTTCGATCTGTCAGAAATCTTCCCACCAAACACAACTCATACCCAAACCTTTGTTCAGGCTTATCACCAATCTCCAAAACTAGCTCCTCTTCTTCCTCAGCCGAAAGCGACAACTCAGCCAATCTTGACTCCATACTAATACCAACAAGCACCGTTTGCCAAAACCCCAGCAAAAAAAGACAAAAACAAACCTGCCAACAGAAGCAGGACGACCCTACCTTTCCCCCTCGAAAGGACAAACTCAACCTTCTCAACTTAGGAGAGACTAATACCCCTTTAATTGTCACTTTTTAAGAAAACATTTCCGTACCTACCTTTTTATACAATAAATTTTAATATTCATAACATGTTAATAAATATCAAGAAGATCATTTATTTTGATTTGAATTATGTGAAAGTAATTTATATCAAAATACTAATCTATCAAGTTAACAAGTCTTAATAAGTTAAATTGAGCCTATATGAAAATCCTAATGTATTTAAGAATCATAACCCTATTTAATCTAATTTCCTTGATCAATATAAATTAGAGAAGAGAGGGTTTGGTGGCTGTGAGAATTTAGGGTTTTTTGGAGACAGAAAACAACACAAAATCAAGTGTGAAGAGAGAAAATCGTGTGGAAGAGAGGAGGAAAGAAAAGAGTGAATTTTCTGCACAGAAATTCATCCCGTGTAGTTTCGGAGTTACTGCAATATCTTTTTCATTAACCGTTGGATCGTGCTAAAATTTGGATAGCACATTCATCTCTTCTGGATCTTGATTCTAATGATGGAGATCGGAAACGGAGTTGTCGTTTGTGAGATATACAGCCCGTAACAGAGCTGTCAGGTTTTCGTAGTCACTGTCAGCGCATCCGTTTTGTAAGATCGATATCTCTTTCGTTCACCGTTGGATCAAGCTCAAATTTGGACAGTATACTCAGCACTCGTGATTCTAAATTCTGATGGTGGAGATCGGATTTTAAGATCCCAGTAAAGAACAACGCAGTCCAGAACGTTCTGCTGAGTTTGTAATTTTTCTTTTCACTTGTTATTTAAACTTGAATTTGTGTTATTAGGGAACCTAGATAATTGTTGCTTGGTTTTGGTTCCTATTTGATGTTAAAACAGTTTATTACTCTCACATTTGATTATTAGTGGAGATTTTTGGGTGGACTACGGTCCCGTGATTTTTACTCCTCGCATTGGGGAGGTTTTCCACGTAAAAATTGGTTTGTATTATTTGTGTATGTGGTGGTGATTTAATTGCTCATTATTTGATCGTTTGTGGTATTTATATATTGTGGTGGATTTATGCATTACTTAGCGGTTTTTCATAGGATTCATTCAGGGGTAGAAAAGTTCCATTGTGCAACTTGTTTGTGTTTGTTTTTTCTCCCATCAATCGGATTGTTGTAAAAGTCAAAGCCTTTGAGAAGAAAACATTGTGGAAAATGAAAGAGCAAGGGAGAGTGACAATCAATGAATGGACTTGGCTTTTGTCCGAATAAATTGATATTTTTTCATTCCTCTGCTCTGTTTGAGAAATATTTTTGTGCAAATTAAAACGGGTGTTATCCTTGTAGTTTTTATGAAATTTCTAACGTTCCCCATTTTTTTTTTTTTAAATGAAAGACCCAAATAATTTGACCATAAGCATTGTGAGAAATGTGTTGCAACTAAAACATTATTCTACATATCATCTCTTGATTTTACATGGAAGGTACAACCTATTTATCATATTATTTAAGCATAATTTTGAAAAAGAAATATTATTTATATTAAAAATTTATTAAAAAAACATAATTCTTAGTTAAATATCATATTAGCAGTTCATATATTTATTTTAATAGGGAGATTTACTTCATAAATATATAGATGTATAGAATTCTCTCACATATTGATAATTAATTACATATGATGGGTCCCACATAGTTACTAATGTGGAAAAAAAAATGTTAATAGTACTATTTGAACTATGTTGTCAATCAATTGTGTGGATGCCACCTTTGGTATTTCTTAACTTTTTTTTAAACCTTCATTAACTCTCCTCTTAATAAGGTGTATGATCTCTCATTTACTCATTCTTAATGTTATATATAACTTATGTTTCCTTGCCTATAAATAGAGGATGTAAAAATGTATATGTGATACAATTCAACAAGTGAATAAAAGAATAGAAAGTTACTCTCTCCTAATTTCTCTTGTGTTTCTCTTTTGTTATTTATAATATTCTATAATATTTTGATATTGTATTTGTTTTATAATACGTTATCAGCACAAGTTTTAATAGTTTATTTTCCGTCAAGGTAGAATTTTAGTCAAGTAGATTTTTTGCATAATATTTTTGTCTAATATATGTTTGCTTATTTCCCTTTTACATTATTGATATGTAATGACTTAGAATGATTTATTTAGCACTCTTTGTCTCTGCCATATTTTATGGATTTATATGTTTATTATCATGAATTGTGTTCTTTCTATTTGATCTATCAAATTTTATATCCTTATTACTTTCATGATTATTTACCTGTTTGCTTAGAATTAATAGTACGCTCTCTAATGGATTATGCTTTCAATTCTTTATCTTATTAATAAATTGTTTTATTTACATAGTACATTATACTATTCCTTTTTATTAGTTATAACTTGGCTATCAATTATTTTATAACGTTAATGAACTTTATTATATGTTTGTTTTTATTTTTCTGCTAATCAATATATTGATTATATACTGATGTATAGTTAGAGCACTATTGATAAGATATCTTTTAAAATCTTTATTATATTTCCCCCGTGCCTTTTGGTTCAAATTCATGTCTTGTATATTTAAGCATGAATATATAATTTTCTAGTTTGATACAAAGCTATTATATATACATCTATTAGAATAATTATTAATTATATGTTGCATATATAAATGTTTTTCCTTTAAAGCATCTGGTATATTATATATGTTCTAACACCAATGTATTATTTATTCTTAATTATTTTACTTAAAATTATTTTATGCTTGGAGAAATTGCTTATTATATTCTTCACACTTTTTTAGCTCATTTAATATAGCTTATCTATGGGTCAAAAGTGTTTTTTTAATGTCAAAAATTCTATTTAATTTTTTTACGTCATTTGGTTGTCACCTAATAGAATTTTTCGACAATAAAAAAGCTGAAATTGACAGGACCCAATCTAAAATTGCTTATTATATTCTTCACACCACGTGGCACTCCACTATTCATCATATTCAACCTCTTGAAATCAGTTTTCCAAAATTTCAGTTTTCATTTTCAAATTTTGAAAGTGTTTTTCTCTCTCGTTTCTTATCCAAATCACTCATATAATATACCATTGAAAAGCTTTTTTTGAGCTCTATCCAATGGTATAATAATCACGCAAAAAATAATATTAATAATAAAATAAAATAAAATACTGACATTTAAAGATTAAGAATAGATTTGGGTTTCACCTACTGCTCTTCATATTCTTCAAAAAATAAATTCTAAATGTCTTAAACTCGACATAAAAGGTAAGTTTCATATTATATGTCATCATTCCACCAGCAAATAATATAAACAAAGGCTCTGATACAAATATAATAATTTTCAAAGCATTAACATAGAAATGACAATATGTTTATGTATATGTAAAAACAATAAAAAACAAAGTTTAAACTGAACCTGGAATGAAGCAGAAGGTACACAATTCGTGTTATTCAACTAGTGGTCAGATTTCAATCACGAAATTAGAAAGAAAACATAATCCACAATATAAAAACCTTGCCTTTTCTCTGTATCTCGCCACACTTTTCTCTGTTTTGCACTATCTCTGTCTTTTTGTTTTTCTTTCTTTCTATAGATATTCACATCTATTTTTTTTTTATTTTTTTTTTGCAAAATCACTAACTGTATTTTTGTATACATGGGAATAACTGCATTAAGCAGTTATCAAATCATCCATACAACTACCAAAGGTAGTTAATATGGATTATCCACTTTTCTGGTGAATCTTGGATCCAGGTTTGGGTTTTGGATCATCTCGGGTGGACCCGACCCAAGGCCCATATAACCCAACAATATCGTTTCCACGAGGATTGCCCAAATTATACTAAGCACTAAAATTAATTAAGATTAATCATATCCAATCTTACGAATTAACCGGGTAAGAATTACTAAGGATTAAACTAAAAATTAAATTGAAAAGAAAGAAATTGTAAACTAGGGTTTTAATCAGCGGATGGAAAGTTCTAGAGCTATAATTTCATCTACCAATTTAGTCAACCTCTTCTCAATCCTTAAGGTACATTCTCATTATATGATTGATCTAGTAATTCAACTCTATCCACACGCTTCTTCCGATAGTCTAGTGGGCATACCTAATTTAATCAACCTACTACATTCCTATGAAGATTAATTAAACTATACTTATTAAGCATCAATTACTCATACACTATTACACAAATCACATAAGTATATTCATATCTCATGTAATTCATGACATCCTATTCTAAGTCTGAACACACAAATTCTTTTTCTAAGTTTATTATGGTTACCAAATCACTCAAATTAATGGCCAGTTAATTTAGGGCATTAACCATAAATAGCATGAATCACAAAGATGAAAATCCAAACATAAATTTCATTGAATAGATGAGTTTCATGGTTAGACTACATTGTAATCTTAGAAAAATAAATTTAGTTCTTCATAGTATTATAAGGCAATTCAATCCAATAACATTCAATCGTCATCAAATACAATAAATTAAAGGATGAAAGAGAATCTTGTGAATTGATGAAGTCTTCCTCTTTCCCAAAGGTTGGCTTCCCTCTTTCAAGTTGACAATCTCTTTCTTTTTTTTCAATCTTCTTTGCAGTTGATTGGACCAAAAGTTGATGATAAATTGAGAATCTTTGAACCCTAGGAAGAGTGTTGATGATGTAAGGAATTATAGTTGCTACTCTCCTTTCCTCTCCCTTGATTTTGTCCTTTTAAAAGCCTATTTATATTGGTCTTCAATTAGGGTTCCTGATTTTCCTCGAAATCAAACCCGCCCTTCATACCAAAAGCCTAAACCAAAACTCAAAATGTTGTGGACCAACAACAACCATGCAAAGGAGGCCCATTGATATAATTCACCTCAACTCTAATCCTCACAAGAGCATTTATAATAGAGCTAGGCTAGCGATCAGATCAACACAACAGAGCACCAACATACAGGGTGTGTTACCAATACAAAAGCTAAAAACAATGGAGTTCATAACAAGAAACATATTTAATCACCCACATAGAGCTTCAAAAAGAAGGGTTTTCTTTTTTATCTTAAAAATGAGTTAAGATAGCTAAATCGACTTACCAAATGGTGGACCCAAGTGAAAACTACTACAGTAATGCAGTGACGATCATAAAGAAGGCATTGAATTCACAATACAATCTATGGTACTACTATTCAAGAAACATAAAGCTACCAGAATGAAGATTTTATACCATTACTCTCAACAACTTGTCGTCTTATAGAATCGATAACACTTCTTATCCTAAAATCATACTTGTAGAATTGATAACACTTCTTATCCTAGAATCATACTTGTAGCAATTGTTCTTATTATAGGTTCTTTGGTAGATGGATGTGATTTACCCAATTTGTTATTAAAATTTTATATTGCAAAAATTTTCTTTACATAAAATTACTAAGATGGACTTATATTCCTTTTATTTTTCTTATGTTCATTTTTAAATTGTTCTTATAAATTGATTCTCACGAAAATTCTCAGACAGACCAGAAACTTGTTCCCAATTTGTCTCTCGGAAATCGGATCTAGTATTGAATTCCTGCCATTTGTATGATACGACTTAATTGCTTATCACTCTTGTCTTGTTGTGTTTGGTTGTTTCTAATTTGTAATTTTGAGTCTCCATTATGTTTGTATGCAGATAATACCAGCTGGTCCTATTTTGTACTTGTCACACCGATGTAAAACAATTCACCTGGTTTGTGTCAACTCTGCATTTCTTTTAATGGTTTTGTTAAATCTTGATAGTAGGTGAGGCATGCTCAGGGCATTCACAATGTAGCAAGGGAAAAGAATCATGATGCATACTTATCTTATGATTATCTTGGTGCCCATCTTACCCCACTTGGTTGGCAGCATTGTAATCACTTATTCAATGTTGAGTGATTGTAGCCTAGCTTTATGATCCTTTTAATTATTTTCATTGTGTAAACCTACAATATATACTTTTCGTACTGCTGCTATGGTAGCACGGCAATTGTTAATTATTCTTTTTGTTTTAGAAAGATGAGAATCTTATAAATTTTTCTTATTTTCAAAATTTTGGTTTTGCAAGTGTGCCTGCTTTTGGAATCCGTCCCTTTCATTAATATCTTTTTCATTAGATCCTCATATTATTTTGTGTGAAGTAGTGTTTTGTTTTTTGTAAGAGAACATTGCTTAAAAATGATTCCAAAAGACAACTGATTGATAATCTTCATAAGCATGTTCGAGAAACAAGACTTTCTAAGAGAATTAAGTTGGTCTTCTCTTCTCCATTCTAAAGGTATCACTTGTCAAATTTTGCATTGTAGTACCATACAAACAGCAGTTGGAGTCTTTGGTGGGGGGTATGCAGATGGGATACATGTACCTCCACTTATGGTGACAAATGCAGGGAACAGTGATCGCTCTGCTGAATTTCAAGTTTAAATTGTCCGCCATTTATAGCAGCTGAGCTTTGTCGAGAACACTTGGTATGTACTGAAACACAATAGTTTTGTAGTATAGAACTCTCTTCATAAAAAATGCTGTGATTTCCTTCACCTGAAAATGAAAAGGGAAAGGAAAATGAATAAAAATTAGAGAAAGAAAAAAACAAATTCTGTTCTTGGTGGAATTTTATCAAAGAATAAAGTATGTCTTGCCATTGAATTTGTGTGTGGCGTATTGTTATATCCTTACCTTGCCAATGCAATATTGATGTAGATGAACATCATGATTTTCACCACACACGTTTTGTCTTGTTCCTATGTAAATTTGCACATTTCGGAATACTTTTGTGATATAGTTATGTTCTTGCTGTTCCTGCCGTGTAGAATCGAGCACTGGCCTATCAGTAAAAAGTATCTTTTTTTTCCTTTGCTTACTTATTGCTAATGCATCAATAATGTGGCTCTATAAATCTTTACTACTGCATTTCTTGCTAATTTTGACGGCACTCTTAAATTTATATAGACATGCCTACTGTCTGTCGTATATTGTATCATTAGGAAAGAGTTGTTCAAAGTCCTGCCTCACTTCAGGTTCTCCTCAAATTTTAAATATATGATATAAAGTTGCATTTGATTATTCAGGCATGGCCCAAGTCCTAAGTGAGGAAGTAGACAAATTTGACATTAAGATCCACAACCACCTAATGTATGTGTACATAAGTTCTTGTAAGATACGCCCCAAAATTTCTGGTTGGAGCATAAAATGCAGATCATTGTCTGTTTCCTTGTACAAAGGGTTCCCTACTGTTAAATTCATCAAAAATTTTGAGTTCCAAGAGTAGATCGATCTGGCTTAATTTTTACATATTTATGTGATCTCAAGATATTGAAGTTGGATTTATCACCATCTTTGTTTCTTTTAGTTTCAAAATTGAAAATTAAAACGTTGTTTTGCTTTTAACATTTTCTTGTTTCTCTTCTTATGTTTATTTTTCACTACAGGGAGTTCATCCATGTGATAAGAGAAGAAGCATTAGCGAATATAAACCTCTTTTTCCTGTCATTGATTTTTCTCAGGCAAGTGATTTGTCATAATAAGTGGTTTATGTTTTGTTCTAATGCCATTTTTCGGCAGACCGTTGATCTTGAGTTGTTCTCATTTCAACTAGTGTGATTTTTCTGTTTAAACTGTTGTTTAGATAGATACCGATGATGACACTTGGTGGAAGCCTGAACCCAGAGAGACAAATGAAGCAGTTGCAAAGAGGGGAATGGAATTTATAAACTGGTGAACCATTTCTGCCTTTACTTTTAAGTTTGTTTTACCAATATATAAGTACATAACATACAACTCAACATTTATGCAACCTTTGTGTAATTAAATGTACATGCCTAATATGGCTAAATTATTTGTATAAGCTAATTAGGTATCATGATCTTTGGGTCCCTTTGCGAATTACTAATATGCATTAACAAGGGAGCTATTGCCAGTGAGGTCTATTGTGGAGTTTTCTTCTACTGGTCTATGGTTTTACAGTGACTACAGCCTTTGAGATATCATCATCCTGCAACAAATTCAAGTTACTACCATACCGTATTTTGTCAAATAGTGTGAAATCTTATATAAATGGTTACTGCAAGTTAGTCATGGCTTTCACAATACTTTGAATTTCTGATGTACGCACTCGTATATGAGTCTTCATTTGAGTTTAATTATATTGAAAATAAGCTATAATTAATTTTCTTTAAGTGTCATGAAAAGTAAAAGGGAATTTGGATGATTTCATATGTTTTTCCCTTTAAATAAGGTGGATATAGATATCTAATCCACTTTGTTTATTAGCTGCTGGAGATGTGGCATAAAATTTATTCCTGACAACTTCCTTGACTTCTCCTGTTAATCGATTGGTCCAGGTTGTGGCTGCGGAATGAAAAGGGGATTGCTGTTGTTACTCACAGTGGATTCTTTTGCCACACCCTAAGTGCTTTTGGAAATGATTGTCATCCGTCTATAAAGAGTGAAATATGCAGACAGTAAGTTTTATCATTGTTGACTATCAGTTGCTAGTGAACATACTTAAACGTTGAGATTTTGCCATACATATTATTTAGTAAAATACTATAACAATGTTTGTAAGTCAAATGAGCTTCTTGGAGGTGCAGTTTTGAGGCACTTCAGTTTTTTTTCTTCTGTCTTAATAAACTCCAATTATAAAAGTGGAAGCCTAAGCTAGCTTCATTTGCTTTTTATTTTTTGTACTTAGTTCTCTCTTGGGGTGTTGGGCTCATGTGTTACATTCATGATTATTTATAATCCCATGTCAATCTGGATGGTGAATCAAGCTGATAAACTTTGAATTCGCCAAAAGTTAGTGACTATCTTTTACTTACTCTGGCCTAGGTCGTGTAAGAAACTAACTTATTTCTTCACTATTAATTAACTTAGAGACCTGCCAAAAACTGTGAAAGTAATGATATATTAATTGACGTTAGAGAGTATTTTAAGTATCTGTATTGTCAGAGGGTGTTTTAAGTATATTATTGTTAGATGGGATTTTGGATAAAAATCAAACTAGAGAAGGCAAAAAGGAAAGATAGGCCTACAGGCAGTTTTTGGGATTATCCCTTTTTTTTTTTTTCCTTTAATTGTATTATTTTAGATCCAGTTTTTAATTGTTATTCAATATGAATGTTATTTTACTATTTTGTTAGTTTATTAGGTTGAACATGGAGATTAAAAAAAAAAAAATGAACATAGGAAAAAAAAAAAGTCCATCTTAATAATTTTGTGTAAAGATAATTTTTATAATGTAACATTTTAATAAAAAAATTGGGTGTGTAAGTCACTTTGATATATCTAATCTATCATAAGAACAATTGCTACCAGTATGATTTTAGGATTATCCAAGTGCAGTACAGGGGATGCACTTTTACTCACAAGCCTAACAGTAACGAACTTATTTAATTCAACAAAAACAAATCTTTCCCTCATTTTCAAAATTGCTAGAAATCTTCTCAACATCACCAATTCTGAAATTCACCATATCATTGGTCTTCACATTTGAATGGATGTGAAGGATGTTGTGATTCTCATCCTGATCATCCCCGACCTCAATACCTTCAAGGTTTACAACCTTCGTAGAACGAGCGGCAGCAGCAACAGGTGTTGACGGGACTATATCACTTTCTTGCCAACGGAGGACAAGGCCTTCAAGTTGGTCGGCATTGTCATTTTGATGAACATCAATGACAGAAGAATCGTCTTTAAGAGGCTCCAACTCCACATGATCGCTCATGACCTTATCCTCCTCACTGCCAGCATCACATCAAGCTGTTGAGACTCTACGGCCTCCCTATCTTCAAACTCCTTGATAACGTGGCCCATTTTATCACCTAAAAAGAAGAAATCAAAATCTTTTCCGTTCGATCAAATCATGTAGAACGGGTCAATGTGAGCATCATTCTCAATCTTCTCCTTCTCTTGTTGCGCCACCTCCTCCAGTCTGGAGACCTCCTTTGTCAACCTGCCCACTTCCATCTTGGCATCAGCAGCCTCCGCGTTAGCATTGCTAGCCTCACCCTGGTAAAAGGCTATGGATTCATTAAAGCGCTTCTCCTGGGCACTGAAAGCCTACTCAGAGAGAAAGGGCAATACGGGAGAGAAGTAAAATAGTTGTTCTTTATATTAATAATGAGAAAGAAAAGTAAATGCATTAAAGAAGAGAGAAGACATAGTAAGAAAAGTAAATGTATTAAAGAAGAGAGAAGACACAGTAGTACATTTATGTAAGGTATTTGAATATGTCTGAAGTTAATAGTGTGAGTGCATCTTAGCCAATTTATTATAATCTAAAGATCAATAAATTATATAGAAATTACGTAATTTCTAGAAGCTATTGATTATATATATATATATATATATATATGTTTTTTTCTTTTTCAACCCTAAGGCTTGTTTGATATACCGTTCTATATTAGATTAGATTGAATTAAATAAAATTATACAATCTTGTCTTTGATGTATTATTAGATTGGTTGGATATGATTTGATAAATTAGATTAAAATTTTATTTAATAATTCAAATTCATTTTAGTAATTTTAAATAAAATAACAATATCTTAAATAATACATTTAAATACGAGTAATGCTATCACTATTTTAAATCTCAACCTAGGTGGCCATAGGCGATTTGAGAACCCTATGATCGAGGGTTCTAGGCGGTGAGCCGTCTAGGTAGCCAACTCGGACTTCACAACTCCTAGTTGTATAACCCCTTTTTTTTGGAACTTTTGTCCAAAATGGCATCTTTGTGGACTCCTTAAACGACACCACTTTAGTGTTTAGTAATTACAAAAATTGAAGCACAGCAACTACAAAGTTCAAACCACCAAATTCGTGGTTGCAATCTCTCTGCCTCATCAAGTCAAAAATAATTACCTGTGACAGCGATGAACGGCAACAAGGAGTGACAGCAATGATGACGGTAAGTTGTGTTATGATTGAATAGATGAAATCGGTCAGAGTTGGGGTTTGTTGTGCACTCGTAAATGGTAACTAGTGGTGGGTAGGGTTTGATCAGGGTTGACGTTTGGTGTAACTGGTGTGAAGATTGAAGAATGAAGATGAAGATGAAAAAGACTGTTTTTACAGCATTGGTTTTTTTTTTCTTCTTTTTAACTAATAAACACCAAAATAATGTTTTTTGTTCTCCAAATGACATTAAATTTTTTTTTTTGGTTAGTTTTAAAATAAACCAAAACCAATTAGGGTTAGGTGTCACTAGTGTGTTGATGTGAAGATTGAACAATGAAGATAAAGATGACTGTTTGAGCAACATCATTTTTTCAACCAAATAAACGCCAAAATAGCATTGTTTTGAGTTCTCCACAAGGATGTTGCTTCGTTCTTTTTTAGTTTTTGGAGAACCTAATACCCCAAATGGCGTCATTTTGGACGTTTATTATAAATGAGCTCTTCAACAATTTAACCTTCACCTTCAGTTCTTCTTCTTCACACCTAACAGACCTAAAATAGAGCACCGGTCAATCATCACCACCGCCAAACAGAGCACCGGTCAATCACCACCAGGCACCAACGGTTCAACTTCAGTCTTCAAGTGAGACCTTCATCTTCAGTTCTTAGTCCTTTTCAGGTTTTACCAGTTTTGACCGGTAATTTGTTGACCATCGATCAAACCACCTAGCGACACCTAAATGACTTAGACACTAGGCATTAGGTTGCTTATCACCTGATGCTTAGTGACATTTACAACATTGAACGTTACATATCTAATATTGTATCCCTATATTGATTTAACTCATGATGTATCAATTAATAAAGAGATCATTATTAATAATTATTTATTTTTCTTAAAAAATATATTTATATGTCTGTTGACGTTCAGATCTAGTCAACTGCTGGTTCGTGAAGCCCAGATTGCAATCAATAGAAAATAAACAAAAACAAGAGAATAGAGGCAGAAAAAAAGAACTAGAACATAAGATTTACATGATTCGGCCAAAAATGGGCCTATATCCAGGTGTCGTCTCCGATGTAGAAAGGCAGTTTCTGTTGAAAGAGAGAAGAACCCCCATTTACAGTTGTTACAGCCCTCTATTTATAGAGAGGGAAATGTGCTACAGTTGAGTTACTATAGGAAATTATTTGTTTACACTTCCCAAGACTGACACTTGTCGCATTTGTCAAAGTGTTCTGCCAAGGCATGGGTTTCTGACACTGACCCATGCTTAGTGGTTAAGAAAGTCAAGCTGCCACTGATCTGGAAAGGTTGAACATGCACGTCACGCCATTCCATGAGCTGGTTTTGCTCTAGGTGAGCTGGAGCTCGTTAGGTAGTCTCAATCATAGCTAGCGACTTGATAGCTCTTTGTTGGATATTGGTGCGACCTGATCTTAGCAAGTTAGGTTGAAGGCTCTTATGTTAGTGAGCTGTTTGTCCAGTGTTCTGATAGGCCGCTTCAGCGAACTGATACTTGATACGTTGGGCCCGTGTCCATTGGACTAGTTTCCTTAGACTTTTGGGCTTTTACCAACCCACTTGGCGTAGACCAAAAATATACACAACAATGTCAATTGACAAATCATGATTTGGGATCAAGTTAGAATACAAAAGATGAGAAAAAGAAATTCAATAGTAAATCTGAACTTAAAAATTATAAATAAAAAGAATATAATTATTTGAAATTAATTTTATATTATAACAATATAATCAATTTTTCTAACTCAATAAAATCAATAACTTTAAATTCTTTTTTTAAAAAAAAAAAAAAAACAAAAAATGTCATTATGACCTGATAATAATAACTTCAAAAAACTATTGCCTTCAATACTATAGTGCAAAAATAGCATATATGTAAAAAAATTGATGTCTATAGACATCAATTTTCAAGAACATCATTCTTGTTGCAAAATGTTGATAATTTCTTTCTTTGTTTTTGTCCCATAAAGTTTTCGTTG
This sequence comes from Dimocarpus longan, assembly GCA_022984855.1. Classification (NCBI taxonomy): domain Eukaryota; kingdom Viridiplantae; phylum Streptophyta; class Magnoliopsida; order Sapindales; family Sapindaceae; genus Dimocarpus; species Dimocarpus longan. The sequence goes on along the minus strand of CM041023.1, from coordinate 9,185,776 downwards.
GCCTGAAATTTTCTTTAGAAAAAACTTAAAAACAAGTTTACCAAACTGCCCTTTTTCTTGCCAATAGTCATGCACGTAATACCAGCCATCATAAACATACACATTGATATTACTACTTGTTAACTTAGATGACATAGAGAACTTTAGGCCTCGTATGACCCTCACAGGAGATTTTGCTTCCATACTATTCTTCAATGCAAGATTTCTGTTAAACCCACAATTGTTGTTACTTACCAGAGAAGAAAGAAAAGAGTCAAAGATCTTAAAATTTATGAAAGAAAAGTAATTTATTAATGTGATTGACTCTTATATAGAAAATAACAATATTGACAGCTAATTAGAATGGAAAGTTATGAGATTTGTATTAGGGTTTCGTTATTATTTAAAGAGGGGGCTGTTAGGAGTTAAGATTATCTTTGGCTTTAGTATTTTAGCAGAGGAGCTCTGTGAGAGACAAGCATAGCGCGAGTCTCGTGCCCTCAGTGTAGCATTGAGGGTTTTCTTTTGTATCCGTTAACTTTTAGTTTCAATAATAAAAGTCTTCATTATTCTAATTATATCCTTCTTTTGGCTCTAATATTTTCTTTGTTAGTGAGGTTTTTAACAAATTCGTATCAAAGCCTTTTGAATGGTGAATACACGCATGGAGGGACGTGTAAAAAAGTTGGAATAGGATGTGGCAGAAGTGAAGGAGCGCTTGGCTACCATGGACAACGAGCTATCAGACATGAGGGTGTTACGCGTAGCTATGGAAAACAAGCTATCAGACTTAGGAGCTATCCATGACATGCTTACCAGGTTGAGTGAAAATAATATGGTAGAAGAGGAAACATCCGAGAAAGGAGAGCTGTCATCTGGAGGCAGAATCGCGACAATGACAGCAATAACAAATCTGGAAGAACTGAACTTGGCAATTCTGGCAGCTCAATGCCCACCTCTTATCAACAACAAATTTCGTTTGTCCGTAAAAAAGATAAAGCTACCCAACTTTAATGGACAAGATCCGGTTGGATGGGTTTATCAGGCGGAGCAATATTTTGATGTCTAAACGACCAAAACAGAAAATAAGGTGTGACTAGCATTTGTCACAATGGAAGGGGCAGCAGTGCATTAGCTGCATTAGCTCATAAATAAACAATCGCAACTAACGTGGGAAGGATTCTCATCGGGATTGATGAGGCGGTTTGAAGGATGGAAGGCTGGTAATCCATATGAACATATGGCCGCATTGAAACAAGAAACCACCGTAGAAGAGTACGTGTAGCTGTTCGAATACCTCGTAAAGATGGTGCCGGGTTTGTCAAAACCTACATATGTTGGGAACTTCATCAATAGATTGCGAGATGAGATAAAGAGGAAGATGGGCGCACATGACCCACCAAACTTAAAGAGGGCCATGGAACTTGCCCGAGATTTGGAAGGGGAGCTTGCGGTAATCCCTTCCTACCAACTGAACCAGTGCGTGACCCGACCAGTTTCTAATAATGGGCGGCCCGCGGTCCAACACCATGTCGGCCCATTGCCTAGTGGAACTAATCCGCCATAGAAGGCTGTCACTCCAATCAATGCAAAGTTGTCATCTACCTTTGCTCCAGTTAACACCCAACTATCGACAACCATACCCCGCACGCAACCACCTGATCTAGGAAATCCCGCCCTCTCCCCAACTGAGATAAGGGTGCGACGAGCTCTGAAACAATGTTTTCGATGCGAGAAAGCCTACTTACCCACTCACGTGTGCCTAAATGCCCATCTTACGGTTATGATTGCTGCCGATGATAAGAAGGGATAACCACTAATGAAGCCGATCGACTTAGGGCCGTCAGCAAAAGTTGAAGGCGCGTTTTCCCTCATTTTGCCTTGAGGACAAGGCAATTATAGAAGGGGGGAGTATTGTTAAACCCCCAATTGTTGTTACTTACCAAAGAAGAAAGAAAAGAGTCAAAGATCTTAAAATTTACGAAATGAAAGTAATTTATTAACGTGATTGACTCTTATATGGAAAATAACAATATTAACAGCTAATTAGAAGGAAAAGCTGTGGGATTTATTTTAGGATTTTGTTATTATTTAAAGAGAGGGCTATTAGGAGTTAAGATTATCTTTGGCTTTAGTATTTTAGCAGAGGAGCTCTGTGAGAGGCAAGCGTAGCACGAGTCTCGTCCCTTCAATGTAGCATTAAAGGTTTTCTTTTGTATCCTTTAATTTTTAGTTTCAATAATAAAACTCTCCATTTTTCTGATTATATCATTTTTTTTGCTCTAATATTTTCTTTGTTAGCGAGGTTTCTAGCAAATTGGTATCAGAGCCTTTTGAATGGTAAATACCCGTATGGAGAGACGTGTAGAAAAGCTGGAACAGGATGTGGCAGAAGTGAAGGAGCATTTAGCTGCCATGGACAACAAGCTGTCAGACCTGGAAGTGTTACGTGCAGCTATGGATAGCAAGCTGTCAGACCTGGGAGCTATCCCTGACATGCTTACTAGGGTAAGTGAAAATAATATGGCAGAAAGGGAAACATCCGAGAAAGGAGAGCTGTCATCTGGAGGCAGAATTGTGACAAGGACAGTAGCAATGAATTTGGAAGAACTGGACTTGGCAATTCGGGCAGCTCAATGCCCACCTCTTATCAATGATAAATTTCGTTTGTCCGTAAAAAAAGTAGAGCTACCCAACTTTAATACACAAGATCCGGTTGGATGGGTTTATCGGGCAGAGCAATATTTTAAGGTCCAAAGGATCAAACAAGAAAATAAGGTGCGACTAGCGTTTGTAGCAATGGAAGGGGCAGTAGTAAATTGGATGCGTTGGCTCAAAAATAAACAACTGCAACTAACGTATAAAGGATTCTCATCGGAATTGATGAGGCGGTTTGAAGGATGGAAGGCCGGAAATCCTTATGACCATATGGCCAGTTTGAAACAAGAAATCACCGTAGAAGAGTACGTGCTGTTGTTTAAATACCTAGTAGCGATGGTGCCGGGTTTGCCAGAACCTGCGTGTGTAGGGAACTTTATCAATGGGTTACGAGAGGAGATAAAGAGAAAGATGCGCGTGCATGACCTACCAAACTTAAAGAGGGCCATGGAACTTGCCCGAGATTTGGAAGGGGAGCTCACACTGAACCAGTGCGTGACCCGACCAATTTCTAATAACGCGTGGCCCGCGATCCAACACCATGTCAGCCCACTGCCTAGCAGAACTGATCTACCACGAAGGTTGTTACTCCAGTTGATGCAGCGTCGTCATCTACCTCTACTCCAATCAACATGCAACTGTCGACAACCACACCCCATGCGTAGCCACCTGGTCGAGGAAATCTCGTCTTCTCACTAGTTGAGATGAGGGCGCGACGAGCTCGCAATTAATGTTTCCGATGTGATGAAGCCGACTTACCTACTTATGTGTGCTAAAATGCCCATCTTAAGGTTATGATTACTGTCAATGATGAGGAATGAGAACCACCAATGGAGTCGGCCGACTTAAGGCCGTCAGCAAAAGTTGAAGGCGCGTTTTCCCTCATTTCTCCTTAAGAACAAGGCAATTGTGGAGGGGGGGAGTATTGTTAAACTCCCAATTGTTGTTACTTACCAAAGAGGAAAGAAAAGAGTCAAAGATCTTAAAATTTATGAAAGAAAAGTAATTTATTAATGTGATTGACTTTTATATAGAAAATAATAATATTAACAGCTAATTAGAAGGGAAAGTTGTGGGATTTATTTTAGGGTTTCATTATTATTTAAAGAATGGACTGTTAGGAGTTAAGATTATCTTTGGCTTTAGTATTTTTAGTAGAGGAGCTCTGTTAGAGGCAAGCGTAGCGCGAGTTTCATCCCCTCAGTGTAGCATTGAGGGTTTTCTTTTGTGTCCGTTAATTTTTAGTTTCAATAATAAAAGTCTCCATTATTCTGATTATATCCTTCTTTTGGCTCTAATATTTTCTTTGTTAGCGAGGTTCCTAACAAATTAGTATCAGAGTCTTTTGAATGGTGAATACGTGCATGAAGGGACGTGTAAAAAAGCTGGAATAGAATGTGGCAGAAGTTAAGGAGTGCTTGGCTGCCATGGATAGCAAGTTGTCAGACCTAGAGGTGTTACGCGCTGCTATAGACAGCAAGCTGTCAGACTTGGGAGCTATCCGTGACATGTTTACCAGGCTGAGTGAAAATAATATAACAGAAGGGGAAACATCCAAGAAAGGAGAGCTGTAATCTAGAGGCAGAATTATGACAGTGGCAATAACAACAAATCTGGAAGAACCGGACTTGGCAATTCGGGCAGCTCATCGCCCACCTCTTATTGATGACGAATTTCGTTTGTCCGTAAAAAAAAGTAGAGCTACCCAACTTTAATGCACAAGTTCTTGTTGGATGGGTTTATCGGGCGGAGTAATATTTTGATGTCCAAGGGACCAAACCAGAAAATAAAGTGCGACTAGCATTTCTCGCAATGGAAGGGCTAGAAGTGCATTGGCTGCATTAGCTCAGAAATAAACAACCGCAACTAACGTGGGAAGGATTCTCATCGGGATTGATAAGGCAGTTTGGAGGATGGAAGGCCGGTAATCCATATGAGCATATGGCCAGTTTAAAACAAGAAACCACCATAGAAGAGTACGTGTAGCTGTTCGAATACCTCGCAGGGATGGTGCCAGATTTGCCAGAACCTACATATGTGGGGAACTTTATCAATGTGTTGTGAGAGGAGATAAAGAGGAAGATGTGCACACATGACCCACCAAACTTAAAGAGGGCCATGAAACTTGCCCGAGATTTAGAAAGGGAGCTCGCGGTAGTCCCTTCCTATCAAATGAACCAGTGCGTGACCCGACTAGTTTCTAATAACGTGTGGCTCGCAGTCTAACACCATATCAACCCAGTGCCTAGTAGAACTGATCTACCACAGAAGGTTGTCACTCCAGTTAATGCAGCGCCGTCATCTATCTCTGCTCCAGTTAACACGCAACTGTTGACAACCATACCCCACGCGCAGCCACTTGGTCAAGGAAATCTCGGCCTCTCATCGATTGAGATGATGGCGTGACGAGCTCGAAATCAATGTTTTCAATGCGAGGAAGCTTACTCACCCACTTACGTGTGCCCAAATGCCCATCTTAGGGTTATGATTGCTACCGATGATGAGGAGGGAGAACCACTAATGGAGCCGGCCGACTTTGGACTGTCAGCAAAAGTTGAAGGCGTGTTTTCCCTCATTTCACCTTTAGGACAAGGCAATTGTTGAAATGGGGAGTATTGTTAAACCCCTAATTGTTGTTACTTACCAATGAAGAAAGAAAAAAGTCAAATATCTTAAAATTTATGAAATGAGAGTAATTTATTAATGTGATTGACTCTTATATAGAAAGTAACAATATTGACAGTTAATTAGATGGGAAAGTTGTGGGATTTGTTTTAGGGTTTCATTATTATTTGAAGAGTGGGCTATTAGGAGTTAAGATCATCTTTGGCTTTAGTATTTTAGTATAGGAGCTCTGTGAGCTGGAAGTAAAGCGCGAGTCTCATCCCCTCAGTGTAGCATTGAGGGTTTTTTTTTTTATCTGTTAATTTTTAGTTTCAATAATAAAAGTCCCCATTATTTTGATTATATCCTTATTTTGGCTCTAATATTTTCTTTGTTAACGAGATTCATAACAATTTCCGTGTTCAAGCATTTGATCTTTGGGTGGAATATTCTTTCTCGCACTTAGTATTCCACCATGTCCTAAATAGATCAAGGTATCATCAAAATATTAGAAAATATTGTTGTAACGACCAGAAGCAACAATATTTGTTGCCAAATTTTTACCATTCTTTTTCATATAATCAATACCATCAAGAAACCGATGATGAAGACCGATAACATTTAGTTCAGCCCTCCATTCAAATCTATCTCGCACTTGAACTCAAGAATATCTCCTAAACGTTTGCTTGTGTTAATACACTTTAGTTTCATTTTTAGAAGCATTGTAGCCTTCATATCAACTCTTGATCTTGAATAGTATCCTTGTACATCTAGTGCAAATTCGAAAGCGTCTCTTGAAAGAAATATAAAGCATTGTTCACCTTCTCCCTGCTTGAATCCTTAACGTTTAATCGTTTATTGTAGGCCAAAGGTGGCAACTCTTTCGAGATTTTTGAAGGAGGGTTTTCCCTAATTAATGAGTGCATTTTCCATTATGCTTGAAGGTTGGCTTTTGTTAGCAAATCTAGTGTTGCTGTTGATAATGCTTGAAGGTCTTTTACTAGCTTCAAGATGATCGATGGCCATTGGTATAGTAGAATTCGCCTTGTTATTTTTTGTTAAACTCACTCTAGACATTTGTGCTCCACATCCTTCAGGAAATGTATCAATTGCATGGACTTCTAGACGTTTGGGCTTTCTTGAAAATCAATTAACTTGTTGATTTGAAGCTATGTTTGATGAAATCTTATTTTTTTTTTTTATAGAAATCTCCTTGTTATTTTCTTTTAAATTCATTATAAACTGTCATGGTCCTCCACATCCTTCAGGAAATGTACGAGTTGCATAGACTTTTGGATTAAAGCTTTCTTGAAAATCCATCAACTTGCTGATTTGAGAATGCCTTTGATGAAATCATATACACAAAATTCTCCTTCTTATGTTCTTATGACTTCATTCGAGACACATATGCTCCACGTCCTTCAAGAAATGGATGAGTTGCATATATTTTCGAATGATTAGGCCTTGTTGAAAATCCATCAACTTGCTGATTTGTGAGTGTGTTGGATGAAATCATAATGAATTCTAATAGTAGATCCAACTACTTTTGCCAACCACTAGTTTTTTCAACCTTGGTGATGTGACTGATGTCTATATAAAAGGGAAAAATAAACATTAAACACAACAAATCTAGAAACCAATGTGTTTTGTATTAACAAGACACATTTACCTATAAGAAGAAACCAACATATATGCATTGTTTTAAAATGAAAGGGGTGCCACCTTACTGCCTTAGGGCCTAAGGCACTTTAAGGCGACCGTCTTGGGTGACAAATATGAAAAATCACGCCTTTAGAGGGTGGGACAACCACCTCAGGGCAACCATGAGGCGAGGCGCCTTAAGACGGTCCATGCAGGTCAAAGGGTAAAAATGTTCTTTGTTATTTAATAATAATAATAATAACAAACTGTAAAAGGTAGGATAGTCAGTCAGATTTGGACAGACTATCTTACCCTTGCTCTCATTTTCCCCTTTATCACTAACCCAGAAGCTCCATTTTCTTCTTAACTCTGATACACCCTAAACAATGCTAATCAACACTCATTCACAATCTCTTATTTCATCAACTTATGTAGCTTCTTCTTAGAATCTGCTTTATCTGCCTCTAAGCATTTTCATTTTGAAACCTCAAATAAGCTAGACACAGTTCACTTTTTCAAAATGCATCAATTTGAGAGAAAGAAGAAGGAAGAGAACCGATTGAGAGGGAGAAGAGAAGGGAGAGAGTTAGTTGAAAGAGGAGAGGGGAGAGAGAGCTGGCGCTTGATAGAGAAGCATGGAAGGCATTCTATTAAAATCATAAGTTTGTTATATAATTTTTTGAAAGGAAAAAAACAACAATTATTTTTATAAAAAATAAGAATTTGTGGAACACTAAGTTTTAAAATTTTTTTAGAAAACTCAAGAACCCTAGATCTATAAAACAATGAAATAAAATAATATTAAGAAATAAAAATCGTATTTTTATCTTATATATTGATCTCTGTGAATTACTCACCACCTAATCTTCTTTGATATGTCTCTACACCAAGAAACAAGTGAATTGGCATAATTATATAGAATTATGTTCACTTTCTATTGATTTCTTTTCTAAAAAGAATAAATAATATTTGTAAGAGGTGAGTAATGATTTTGGTTATATAGAGAAGAAATATACAGATTCTTTGTAGAGAAGAAATATATAGATTCTTCTTCTCTAGATTATGCTGTAAAAAAAAAAAAAAAAAAAAAAAATTGTTTCAAAGAACGTACAACAAAATCAAAAATAACTTCTATTAGAAAAGAGGACTATTTCTTTTCTATTTATAGGCAACTACTTAAAATTTTAATTAATCAAAATTAATATTAAATCTCATGTTTATTAAAATTAAACTTTTGCCCCGTATAACATAATTAATTCATGTTATATTTTGAAATTGAACTTGTGATCTCTAATTAATTCATAATTAATTTATACCCGATTATTGCTGGGAATCAAATTCAAGACCTCTTATAAAATTAATTAAATAATTATTAATTCATAATTCATAATTAACTAATTAATTATTAAATAATTTGAATAATCATTATTATTCAAATACCAAGTGAACACATATTTTGCTACTTACGTAACAACTGTAATTGGACGGTCCAATTATAATATTCTATATACAAGTTTCTTATAGTGAAATGAGCTATTAAGGGGACCCGATAAATCTACAGTTTTGAGCTCCAATAATATCATAATTTTTAATTAAATTGTTTAATTAATAATTCACTATTATTAATCTTAGAGTTACTCCACTAAAAATCTAAAATTGCACTTTCAAAACTGTAGATGTTTTTATACAATTTGAAATTTTTAGTGTCCATTGATTTAATCACTACATATGATTTGACCCTTCACAAATAGTTTATAATTGAGCCAGGTCAACATGTCCGTTTTACCCCTCTAATTATTTCTTAATCCTTAAGTACCATTGATTCTCTAATAAACAATACATTCATAACAACTTATGAATTTATCTTTCCGTTTTTATATAAATGAAAAGTTGAGCGCTTTTATTATTGAAGACCTGAATCAACCCTTAAGGAAACTACTTATCTACTTTTTGCAAGAATAATTGGATTCCACTATCATGTAGAATATTCCTAGCTACTTACTAAATCATATCCCCAAAATACGAAGTTATTGACTGGGTATCTACAACGATCTAACCCATGTAAATTAAAGGATATAACTCAACAAGCAGGAGTCCGTAATATACTCAGGATTAAGATTAATTCATATATGATCATCTAATAGATAAATATAAATCTCTAAATTTAACGGATATTAATAAGAGACTTATATTTATCGTGGTCCTGTCCTATATAATCTTTATTATATAAGGTGTTTCCATTTCTATGTCATTACATTAATAGTATCGGATAAAATTATCGTATCGAATACGAAATTGACTGCAACTGTAGATTTATCACAAATAAAGTATCCAATTTCATTTGCTTTCTATGAACTCTTTAGATTACTTATCTCAGATTAAATCTGCTTGCACATAGCACTTATATACTTAGTTTGAAATGACATTAGTAATCAAAGATGTTTCTCATGATATATATAATTTTTGCAAAATATATAAATTAAATAAAATGAATACTTTATTATTTATAAAACTATTTACATTATTACAAGCTCTTAGGGCACAAAACCCAACAATCTCCTACTTGCCCTAGAGCAGATGAGATATATCTCGTAATCCTAGACCCTTTAGATGACCTTCAAACACTTTAGTCGTTAAGGTCTTCGTAAACGGATCAGTAAGATTATCTTGTGATGCAATCTTCATCACGTTTGTATTTCCCCTTTATATAATCTCCCTAATGAGATGATGTTTCCTCTATATATACTTCCCTTATTTGTGGCTTCTTAGTTCTTTGGAATTGGCCATTGCACCACTATTATCACAATAAAGGGTAAGTAGTTTATCCATATCTGGAATAACTTCCAGATCAGTTAAGAATTTACGTAGCCATACCGCTTTCTTAGCTACTTCACAAGCTGCTACTTATTCGGCTTCCATAATAGAGTCAGTAGTGCACGATTGCTTAACACTCCTCCATACAATGGCTTCACCACCAAGGGTAAATACTAATCCAGACATGGATTTTCTAGAATCTTTATCCGACTAAAAATCAGAATCTGTGTATCTTAATGGGATCAAATCTTATCCAGAATATACTAGCATACAGCTTCTCGTTCTCTGAAGAAACTTGAAAATATGTTTTACTGTCACCTAGTGATCAAATCCTAGATTGGATTGATAACGACTAACTATTCCCACTGAATAGCATATATCCGGTCTCGTGCATAACATAACATATATAAGACTGCCTACTGCAGAGGCATAAGGAATCCGTCTTATATCCTCAATTTCTTGAGGTGTCTTAGGACACTGTTCCTTAGACAAAAACTCCACGACGAAAAGGTAAATTACCTTTCTTAGAGTTATGCATCAAAAATCGCACAAGAATCTTATCGATATACGATGCTTGAGATAACACTAACAGTTTGTTCTTACGATCCCGTATTATTTGGATCTAAGGCTATAACTAGCCTCTTCTAAATCTTTCATTTGGAATTGGCCAGTGAGCTAACTTTTTACGTCTGACAATACTCCAATATCATTCCTAATAAGTAAAATTTTATCAACGTAAAGTACAAGGAAAACCACTTTCTTATCGATTATCCATTTGTATATACAAGGTTCATCAATATTTTGCTCAAAACCATAAAACTTGATCAAAGTATCAAACCTTATATTCCAAGATCGAGATACTTGCTTAAGCCCATAAATGGACCTTTGCAATTTGCAAACTTTTTATTCTTGACCTTGAGACATGAATCCTTCTGGTTGTATCATATAGATACTTTCATCAAGATTATTGTTCAAAAACGCAGTTTTGACGTCCATTTGCCAAATCTCATAGTTAAGACATGCGGTTATGGAAAGAAGAATCCGAATGGACTTAAGCATAACTACTGACGAGAAAGTTTCCTCATAGTCAACTTCCTCTTTCTGGGTATAACCCTTTGCCACTAATCTAACTTTAAAGGTCTCTACCTTTCCATCCACTCATCTCTTCCTTTTGTAGATCCACTTATAACCTATGGGTTTTATTCCATCTGGTTGATCCACAAGTTCCTAGACTGAGTTAGAGTACATGGACTCCATCTTAAGATTCATGGCTTTAAGTCATTCCTCATTATCAGAATCCTTCATTACATCATGATATGTCAATGGATCATCTATGCTCTCATCAGAGATAGCAATTTGTGCCTTTCCAATCTCTCTATAGCGGACTAGTGGTCTAATATCCCTTCCACTATGACGAGGTAGTAGATGATTATGATGAGAATCCGTTTGATGTTCAGACGTGGTCTGAATTATATCTTTATCAACAACTATTGCTGACGAGGTATTGTTCGACCCAGGAAGTAACTCTTCGAGTACAACTTTACTTCGAGGTTTATAATCTCTTATATAGTTCTCTTCAAGAAAAGTAGTGTTTGTCGATACAAAAACTTTGTTTTCGTCAGGACTACAAAAAAGTCCACCCCTAGTTTCTCTGGGATAATCTACAAATAGGTAAACTTTTGAATGTGGTTCCAGCTTCCTAGTCTTGTTCTTCAGCACATGTGTTGGACACTCTCATATGCGAAAATGTCGTAAACTAGTTTTACGATATTTCTACAACTCTAAAGGTATCTTTAGAACTGACTTAGATGGTGCAACATTCAAAATATGCATTGCAGTTTGAAATGCATATCCCCAGAATGAACTAGGTAATGATGAAAAACTAACCAAAATCTTATCATGTCCAAAAGGGTGCGATTTCTCCTTTCTGTAACACCGTTTGGTTAGGGTATTCCAGGAGCAATTAGTTGGGATAGAATCCCATACTCAAGCAAGTAATCTTCAAACTTTGTATCGAGATACTCGCATCAACAATCTGATCGTAGAGTTTTCAATGTTTTACCTAATTGATTTTCAACTTTAACTCGAAACTCTTTGAACTTTTCAAAAGTTTCTGACTTTTGTTGTATTAGGTAAACATACCCATATCTTGAATAATCATCTATAAAGGTGACAAAATATTCATAACCGCCTCTAGGTTTAACATTCATAAGACCGTAAACATCCGAATGTATAAGCTCTAGTGGTTCCTTAGCTCTAAGCCATTTTCCAGTAAAAGGTCTTTTGGTCATTTTACCTTCTAGATATGATTCACAAACAGGTACAGTAGCGATCTTTAACTCACTTAAATGTTCGCTTTTTACAAGTCTATTTAATCTATCAAGGTTAATATAACCAAGTCTTAGATGCCAAATATATGTGTCATTGTTTTGAGAAATCTTTTGTCGTTTTATTTTTTATTTTTCAATATTAAACATTTCAGTATTAAGCAGTGGGTTATGCATTAACGATCTTAACACATATAAATCGTTTTCTTGCATCCCTGAATAAATTTTCAAATCATTTCTAGAAATAATAACTGATTTATTATAAAAAGAAATAAAATAATTAAATTCTAAAAGTTTAGACACAAAAATCAAATTTATCTTAAAACCTAAAATAAAATAAACATTGTTTAATACAATAAAATAATTATTATTGAAACAAAGTCTAACTTCTCTCACTGCCTTTCCTGAAACGACCTCCCCAGTCCCGATTCGTATGTTGAACTCACCCTCATCAAGCTGCCTATATGAATCAATCAACTTCAAAGAAGAACAAACATGATTAGTGGCTCCTAAATCAATTATCCAAGGAGATGAATCATCATCTCCTAAATAAGATTCAACGACTAGTAAATCACATTTACCTTTCATCTTCTTTTCTTCGAGCTCCTAGAAGTACTTAGGATAGTTCCTCTTCCAATGCCCATCAACACCACAATTGAAACATTTTCCTTTGGGCTTCAAGGCCTTGGAGCCCTTTTCGCTCTTCTTCTGAATAGTTTACTTCTTGGGCTTAACCTTAGCCTTAACCTTTCCAGTATTTCTCTTCCTCTTATTTTTACCAGAAGAAGAAGTCTCAGCAACGTTTGCTTCACCAGACTCATTTTTATCCTTATTCATAGACTCATAAGTAGTGAGCTCATTGAGTAACTGCGTAAGTGAGTAAGTCAACTTGTTCATAATATAGTTACTCTTAAATTGCATGAAACTATTTGAAAGAGTTTCTAGTATTATACCCACTTAGCTACGCTTATCTATAACCCTACCATGGCTTTCAGCTATGTTAAAGTGGGTCATCATTTTTAAGACATGCTCTCGAACAAATGGACCCTCCTTCATCCTATCAGTCATAAAATATGAACAGCTTCGTGTCGTTGCTACTCAGAAAGTTGCCCAAACATGCCCTGTAATGACTCTAGTATTTGAGTTGCTGTTGTCATTGTCTCGTGCTTAGTAGCAAGTACCTTGGACATCATTGCTAACAAATAGCAGCGAACCTTCTCATCGGTTGAGACCAATTTCTGATAGGCCCTGCGCACAACACGTCTAGCATTTCTATTGGCTGGGGAGGACAAGACTGAGTCATGACAAACTTAAGGTCTTCACAGACCAGGACTATGTTCATGTTATTGTTCCATTTGATATAATTTTTCCCGTTTAGTTTATCATTAGCAAGTATAGAAATCAACGGAGATACAATCTGAAAGGAAAAAACAATAATTGTTTTTGTTAAAAATAAAAATTTGCAGAACACTGAGTTTAAAAATTTTTTTTAGAAAACTCAAAAACCCTAGATCCATAAAATAATGAAATAAAATAATATAAAGAAATAAAAATCAGATTTTTACCTTCTGTATTGATCTCTGTGGATTGCTCACCACCTAACCTTTCTTGGATGTCTTTACACCAAGAAACAAGTGAGTAGACACAATTATATAGAATTGTGCTAACTTTTTATTGATTTCTTTTCTAAAAAGAATAAACAATATTTGTAAGAGGTGAGTAATGATTTTGGTTATACAGAGAAGAAAAATACAAATTCTTCTTCTCTGTATTATGTTGTAGAAAAAAACTTTTTTTTTTCTTTTTCGTTTCAAAGAACGTATAGCAAAACCAAAAATAACTTCTATTAGAAAAAGAAGACTATTTCTTTTCTATTTATAGACAATTACTTAGGGTTTTAATATTAATTTTGATTAATTAAAACCCTAAGTAATTGTCTATAAAATAATTAAATGTCACAAGTTTAATTTCAAAATATAACAAGAATTAATTTTAAATTAATTATGTTATATGGGACAAAAGTTTAATTTTAATAAACATGAGGTTTAATATTAATTTTGATTAATTAAAACCCTAAGTAATTGTCTATAAATAGAAAAAAATAGTCTTCTTTTTCTAATAAAAGTTAGTTTTGGTTTTGCTATACGTTCTTTGAAATAAAAAAGAAAAAAAAAAGTTTTTTTCTACAACATAATACAGAGAAGAAGAATTTGTATTTTTCTTCTCTGTATAACCAAAATCATTACCCACCTCTTACAAATATTGTTTATTCTTTTTAGAAAAGAAATCAATAAAAAGTTAGCACAATTCTATATAATTGTGTCTACTCACTTGTTTCTTGGTGTAGAGACATTCAAGAAAGGCTAGGTAGTGAGCAATCCACAGAGATCAATACAGAAGGTAAAAATCTGATTTTTATTTCTTTATATTATTTTATTTCATTGTTTTATGGATCTAGGGTTTTTGAGTTTTCTAAAAAAAAACTTTTAAACTCAATGTTCTGCAAATTTTTATTTTTAACAAAAACAATTATTATTTTTTCCTTTCAGATAGTATCTCAATTGATTTCTATACTTGCTAATGATAAATTAAATGAGAAAAATTATATCAAATGAAAAAGTAACATGAACGCAGTCCTGATCTGTGAAGACCTTAAGTTTCTCACAACTTAGCCTTGTCTTCCTCAGCCAGCAGAAAATGCTAGACGTGCTGCTCACGAGGCCTATCAGAAATGGGTCACAACCGATGAGAAGGCCCGCTACTACTTGTTAGTAGGGATGTCCGAAGTGCTTGCTACCAGACATGAGACAATGATAACAGTAACTCAAATACCGGAGTCATTAGAGGGCATGTTTGGGCATCCTTCTGAGCAGCAACGGCACGAAGCTGTTCGTGCTGTTATAACTACTAGAATGAAGGAGGGTAAATCTGTTCGAGAGCATGTCTTGAAAATGATGACTTATTTCAACACGGCTAAAAGCCATAGTGAGGCTATAGATGAGCGTAGCCAAGTGATTATGATACTAGAAACTCTTCCGGAGAGTTTCATGCAATTTAAGAGCAACTATGTAACAAGTTGACTTACTTACTCAGTTGCTCAATGAACTTACTACTTATGAGTCTATGAATAAGGACAAAAATAAGTTTGGTGAAGCAAATGTTGCTGAGACTTCTTCTTCTAGTAAAAACAAGAGGAAGAGAAACACCGGAAAGGTTAAGGCTAAAGCTAAGCCCAAACCCGAGAAGCAAGCTACTCTAAAGAGCTACAAGGCCACCAAGCCCAAAGGAAAAAGTTTTCATTGTGGTGTTGATGGGCATTGGAAGAGGAACTATCCTAAGTACCTCAAAGAGCTTCAAGAGAAGAAGATGAAAGATAAATGTGATTTACTAGTAATTGAATCTTGTTTAGTAGAGGATGATTCATCCCCTTGGATAATTGATTCAGGAGCCACTAATCATGTTTGTTCTTCTTTGCAATTGATTGATTCATATAGGCAACTTGATGAGGGTGATTTTAACATGCGAGTCGAGACTGGGGAAATCGTTTCAGCAAAGGCAGTGGAAGAAGTTAGGCTTCATTTCAATAATAATTATTTTATTGCAATGAACAATGTTTATTTTATTCTAGATTTTAAGAGAAATTTGATTTATGTATCTAAACTTTGGGAATTTGATTATTCTGTTTTTCTTTTTAAAATAAATCAATTATTATTTCTAGAAATGGTTTGAAAATTTGTTCAAGAATGCAAGAAAAGTATTTATATGCGTTAAGATCGTTAATGCGTAACCTACTACTTAATACTGAAATGTTTAAGGTTAAAAAACCAAAAACAAAACGACAATAAATTTCTCAAAACAATGACACATATCTTTGACATCTAAGACTTGGTCATATTAACCTTAACAGATTAAATAGACTTGTAAAGAGCGAACATTTAAGTGAGTTAAAGATCGATACTTTATCTATTTATGAATCATAGAGCGCTCTTATTATTTAAGACCGGAATCAACTCTTGAGGGAACTACTTCTTTACTTTTCGTAAGAATGAGTGGATTTCACTATCGTGTAGAATGTTCCCAACTACTTACTAAATCATATCCTCAAAGTATTAAGTTATTGACCGGATATCTACATCGATCTCACCCATGTAAATTAAAGGATATAACTCAACAAGTAGAAGTCCATAATGCACTCAAGATTAAGATCAATTCATATATGATTACCTGGTATATAAATATAAATCTCTAAGATTAACGGATATTGATAAGAAACTTATATTTATCGTGGTCCAGTCCTATATAATTTTTATTATATAAGGTGCCTTCATTTCCATGTCACTACATGAATAATTTCGGATAAGACTATCGTACCAAATACGAAATTGACCGCAACTGTAGATTTACCATAAATAATAGTGGTTTAAAAAAATAAAAATAAAACTCATTATTCCATTGGAACTTGGCTCTGATATCAATTGAAGGAAAAAAAAAACAATAATTGTTTTTTTTAAAAAAAAATAAGAATTTGCAGAACACTGAGTTTTAAAAAATTTTTAGAAAACTCAAGAACTCTAGATTCATAAAATAATGAAATAAAATAATATTAAGAAATAAAAATAAAATTTTTACCTTATGTATTGATCTCTATGGATTGTTCATCACCTAGTCTTCCTTGATATGTCTCTACACCAAGAAACAAGTGAGTGGGAACAATTATGTAGAATTATACTCACTTTCTATTTATTTTTTTTTCTAAAAAGAATAAATAATATTTTTAAGAGGTGAGTAATGATTTTGGTTATACAAAGAAGAAAAATACAGATTTTTCTTCTCTATATTATATTGTAAATTTTTTTTTTCTTCTATTTCAAATAACTTACAGCAAAACCAAAAATAACTTTTATTAGAAAAAGAAGACTTTCTTTTCTATTTATAGGCAATTACTTAGGGTTTTAATTAATCAAAATTAATATTAAACTCTATGTTTATTAAAATTAAATTTTTACCTCGTATAACATAATTAATTCAAAATTAATTCATGTTATATTTTGAAATTTGTAATCTCTAATTAATTCATTATTAATTTATATTCGGTCACTGCTAAGAATCAAATTTAATATCTCTTATAAAATTAATTAAAAAATTATTAATTCATAATTAATAATTAACTAATTAATTATTAAATAATTTAAATAATCAGTATTATTCAAATACTAAGTGAACACATATTTTACTACTTACGTAACATCTGTAATTGGACAGTCCAATTAAAATATTCTACATATAAGTTTTTTATAGTGAAATGAGTTATCAAGAGGACCCAATGGACCTATAGTTTTGAGTTTTAATAATATCGAAATTATTAGTTAAATTATTTAATTAATAATTCACTATTATTAATCTTAGAGTTACTCCACTAAAAACCTAATATTGCACTCTCAAAACTGTAGATGTTTTTATACAATCTGAAATTTTTAGTGTCCATTGATTTAATCACTACATATGATTTGACTCTCCACAAATAGTTCATAGTTAGAGCTAGGTCAAAATGTTCGTTTTACCCCTCTAATTATTTCTTGATTCTTAAGTATCATTGATTCTCTAATGAACAATATATCCATAACAACTTATAACTTTATCTTTCCGTTTTCATATGAACGGAAAGTAGAGCGCTCTTATTGTTTAAAACCTAAATTAATCCTTAAGGGAACTACTTCTCTACTTCTCACAAGAAGGAGTAGATTTCACTATCGTGTAGAATATTCCCAGCTACTTACTAAATCATATCACCAAAGTACGAAGTTATTGACCGGACATCTATACCGATCTCATCCATGTAAATTAAATAATATAACTCAATAAGCAGGAGTCCATAATACACTCAGAATTAAGATCAATTCATATATGATCATCTGGTCAATAAATATAAATCTTTGAGTTTAACAGATATTAATAAGAGATTTGTATTTATTGTGGTTCAGTCCTATATAATTTTTATTAATAAGGTGTCTCTATTTCCATGTCACTACATGAATAGTCTCGGATAAAATTATCGTATCGAATACGAAATTGACCGCAACTGTAGATTTATCACAAATAAAGTACATAGCTTCATTTGCTTTCTACGAACTCTTTATATTATCTCAAACTAAATTCACTCACATATAACATTTATGTACTTAGTTTGAAATGACATTAGTGATCAAGGATGTTTCTCATGATACATACAATTTTTGCAAAATATATAAATTGAATAAAATGAATACTTTATTATTTATAAAACTGTTTACATTATTAAAAGCTCTGAGGGCACAAAACCCAACATTTTTAATTTTATTAATATTTATTAAATATCATATTATCACTTTTACTAAAATAACCTCTCATATTTCATATAATTGGACATTGTTTTTAGGGTTTTATTTTTTTATTGTTTTAAATTTTTTTGTTATGTTAACCTAAGTTAAGATTTTATATGTTTGGGTATTTTGTTTTTTGTTTGATACTAATGATTCTAACATATGTTTTCACCATTTTTTTCAACGTTATGGATGATTTTATAAGTTAAGTTTTTTTTTTTTTTTCATTTTTTCCACTTTGAATAGGGTGATTGCCTCGAGGTGATCACCTTATCTTGCCAAGGCTTCACCGTCTCGCCTCACCTTTTATCTTTTAAAATATTGTATGTACATAACGAGAATGGGAAACAAGTTCACTAAGAAGGCATGGTCAATTAGCAATTATAACCATTAATGAGAAATCATTCACAAATAAAACACTAATTATTATGTATTAAAGAAAAAAAAAAAAAAAGAACCACTACTTGTTATAATTGTATATATAGGAATGTAAGTCAAACTCACTTCGAATTTTACAAGGATGCAAATCAATTTATACGTACTAATGTTTGACAAAAAAATTGCTATTATTAATTTATTATTGTTTATAATCTAATGGTGAAATGTGTGTGTACATATATGTGTATATATGTGTATGTACATATAAACATGCATACATATATAAACATATATATGCATTTATATATGTTTATTATATTTATGCATGTGTTATTTGTATGCATGTATATATTTATGTATATATGTATAAGATAAATACGCATGTATGTATAGGGAGATTCTAGGGTAAGAATGTCCTGAAATTGTTATTTAAGGACCACTAATTAGAAATTAGAACCACATTTTTAGCGGGTCTTATCACTATAATGGGTTCACTAAAAATGAGTGATTGTAATTTGTAATTCCGAAATAAAAATGTAAAGACGTCTAGTTGGAGAATTATTGTGCTTATATTTATGTATATGTATATAATGGCTGACCTAGAAAATTTTAATGGGGGTTACATGAACAAAGTAATAAAAATGTGTGTGTGCGCGCGAATGATCTCCCAACTAGCAATGAGTTATATTTATGTGAATGAATAATTATATGCAATGATGGGGTCATGGGAGAGTTGAAATTTCATGGGTTTAAATTTGCTCACCAAGTGTTTGTGAAAATGTCTATTCATTTTTTCGTCTAATTATATAATTTTAGATCCAATTTTAAATTGTTATTCTATATAAATGATATTATACTATTTCATTAGCTGATTAGGTCGAACACAAATATAAAAAGATAAATTTAAAAAAAAAAAGAACACAGGAAAAAGAAAAGGAACACAAGTCCATCTTAGTAATTTTATGTAAAGATAATTTTTGTAATTTAAAATTTTAATAAAAAAATTGGGTGTGTAAATCAATTTGATCCACCTAACCTGTAATAAGAACAGTTGCTACAAGTATGTAACCTAATGCTGTATAGTTACTCACAAGCCTAACAGTAACGATCTTATCAAATTGAATTAAAAAAAAAAAAAAAGATTCTTACCCTCTTCTTTCTAAATTGCTAGTAATCTTCTCAACATCATCAATTCTTAAATTCACCATATATCTTTTAAGCAACATATATTTATATAGTCTAATAATCAAATACTGAAAAACATAACTATATATTTATACGTTTATATAATCAAATAATCAAATACTGAAAAACACAAACATACATTTAAGTGATAAAGAAAGATTCAATGAATTAGAGAAAAAAAAAAAATTTGTACCTTTGATGAAGGAAAACCTTCAAAGTAAGCCACTATGTGCAGTCTGTGTATGTCTTATAATAATGAAAAACCCCTAATAGTGTATGCCCTATTTATAATAAGATCAAAAGTTGTTTACTTCTCCTTGAAGGATTAGGATTCCTTTTCAAATTAACTTTTGGGAAGTTGTAATCCCTGTCAACTTGGAATTCTCTTTTTCCAATTCTGCTTTTATTGATTACCATACAAGGATACGTTATCACCTTGTTTTAGTTGTAATAAATTACAATCATTAATGCTTATAAATTTAAAATTAAAATTTGTAACAAATCTTCGGAAAATGAAAAAGATGTCTACTAAACAGTAAACCACACGAGTTGGGAAGTTTCTAGTAATATAATTTTATTTAATTATTCAATATGGTTTGATGTAAAATAGGAAACAAACCATAGCTTTTTCTATATTTTAGTAACTTAGTTGTATAAGAATTAGGAACCCTAATGTCATAAAAAGGGTCCGTCATGTAGAGAGAAGGGCACACAGTGTCACATAACAAACTTAGGTCATCCTTGTTGAAACCTTGCTTTTCTCTATCTTTAATAAAATAGTCATGGATGTAGGTTTTATGTTAATAACCGAAACACATTAAAAGTTTTCTCGTCTGCCTGATTCTATTGATTCTATTGCTTGCATGCTATCTTTATTTTGTTTTTTGTCGTAATTATTTTGTGCTTATTCGCTAAATTCATTTGAATTGTGGTAAGTCGGGTGTTGACCGATTTTATCAATCAACAGGGACCAAGGAAGAGGGAGGACTTAAAATAGTTTTGAATGGCAATAGAGTCAGACAAATTTATTTTTTATTTTTTACATCACTAACAATGTCTACTGTCAAAGTCCCATTCAACTGGGACACTAAACGAATTGTATTCATTAGCTATTAACAAGTCAATTACATCCTTATCGAAACAAAGCTGACAGTTGATAATTTCATTTGGTATTAAAAGAATTTAAATTTTAGTGGGCATTAGATACCATAATTTACAAACGGTTTTTAAATATACTATACAAATATAAATTATGAGAAATTAATTAGATAAAGAAAAATAAAATAGATAGAATTAAACAAGGTCTTAATGATAGGAACTATTTATTTTAATTTCAACTAATTATAGTAGCATAACAGAAAGAGTAATTTTATATTATCCAATTTTTTTAAATAAAATGATAGGTGAGTCATATCCAACACAAAACATAGTACATTAGTTTATAATTTATGTGCGGTTGACGATTATGTGTGTTTACTTGTCCGTAATCCGAATGGCTTGTAATCAAAATGATTTATCAGAATCAGAATAAATTGTTTATTTTAATTACAGAAATCGAAATCAGAATCAGCAGTATTCTTAGTAAAATGTTTACTTTATTTTAGAATCGAAATAAGTTAATTACAAGTTATAAAAAAATAATATTGATTAAAATTATATATTCCATAAATATTTTTTTAATAAAGGATATAAAAGACTTTTTAACTTACAAAAGAGAATAAGAATCAAATTCCTAAGTAAGGTAAGAGTAATGAAATTTCCATTTCACAACATGTAGGACTCAAAATATCATTCCTAATACGGATTTATTTTAGAATAAGCAAACACCAACAATCATTCTCATTTCTATTTCTTAATCCACCAACTAAACACACAAAAATCTATTATTTTTAACCAAAAATTCAAATAGTTTTATGAATTTCAAATTTATGCTTGGTTTCTAGCTAGATATACTTTCGATGTCTTAGTCGGCACAATAAATTAATTTTCTTCAAAAACCCTTAAGTCAGACAAATAAATAAACTAATTTTCTCTTTTGATCCCTAAATTCTGATAAATTTAGACTGCTTCAATCCACTCTGGTCAAGTTGCACTCTTACAAATTCTATTGGAATGTCAAATACTATTACACGTTATGGTAATTGGTGGTGCTAAGACAATATGATGTTGACCTTGTGGCATTTCTCTTTTAACGCTTACATTTTAAAGATGTGAGTTTGAATCATCTAAATTCAAACTCCGGATTTATTGTAATAGCATTAAAAATAAAATTGATAAGATACCTAATTACATATTCACTTGTTCAGTCTTAATCAAGAATACAAATAAAAAGGAATCAAGTTGGAATGATGAAAATAACTAGATTCCTAGTGGAATTCACTAATTTATTTCCCAACAGGTTTTAGTAAACATAGTAATTAACATAGGACAAGATTAGGGAAATAAAATTCTTCTGAGAATAAGATTTAAATTTCTTCCATGTTAAATTTTTCCGTTTTAATTAGTTTCAAATTAGAAAGTTAAAATTTAATTAAGATTCCTATTAAATATAGTTAAGATTCTTGTTAATGAAGATTACTTGTCAGTTAACATTATTTGTTAGTCAAGATTTCTTGTAGTTAAGTTGTTAGTTAAGTTTCCTGTTTTTATTAAGATTAAGATTAAAAACATTATAAATAGTCTTGATTTGTTTATGCTTAATATCTTGTTTATTATTTCTTTGAGTAATAAAACTCTAAGATTTAATTCTATCGGTTTATTTGAGTTTATTCATTTTGAATTCGTAGCAAACTTTTGCTGCACCACATGGGATTCTGTAATAGTAAATTAATCATAGGATTCATACTTGAAAAAACATAAATAAATAAATCATTCAAGATTATAATGATTCTTTACAGATAAATACAGAAAAATAAATGTGGAAGGAGGCCATGTCAATTTGACTTATGAATATCTTTTGTTATCGGTTGAATGTTGTCTTCAATCAAAAATAAATTCACACACTGAAAACATGAGGAAATGATGAATTCAGTTGACGGAGTGGGTTTGTCCGGGTCAGAAAGTTAGACCTTACGCCAGAAGAGGAAGGTATACGTTTATTTTCACTATTGACAAACAGGTATGTACGTAAAAAAAGTCAAAGTAGTAGAATTTAACATTCATACCTAATTTTCTAGGAAATTTTGCCTTTTTATGTGACTTATGCTTGTTAGCTTCTTTAGCCCTCATGTTTATATATATATATATATATAGAGAGAGAGAGAGAGAGTTTTTATAATCAAATATACTTAATTTTAAAAAGTAAGGACCAACAAATCAAATTTATATGAAATATATATATTTCGTAAATCCAAAAACTTAATAGTTAAACATAATAAAATAGTTACTTTGAACTATTAC
Source organism: Dimocarpus longan (assembly GCA_022984855.1). Classification (NCBI taxonomy): domain Eukaryota; kingdom Viridiplantae; phylum Streptophyta; class Magnoliopsida; order Sapindales; family Sapindaceae; genus Dimocarpus; species Dimocarpus longan. The sequence goes on along the minus strand of CM041023.1, from coordinate 9,162,432 downwards.
CATTAAATCAAGGTTTCGAAAGGATGATATAACTCAAATTCATGAATTCTAGGGCGTGAATGTGAAAAGCTTACCATTGGATCTTATCAACATAACATAATGGTTAAAAGTACTTTTTTTCCCCTAGTTTAATTGACTGAAAAAATTACTTGACCTGGTATTTTTGTTGCAATTACAATCGTACTTTAATCGAAAATGCTATAAATGCACATATAAATAATTCATCATTATAAAGTTACCGCTATATAAATAAATTTAATAAGAAAATCTAAAAATTATTGTTGAGCCCATGTAAATAATTTAATCTTTCAATTTTCCCCCATTATATTAAAAAAAGCTAAAACATCAAAAATCAAAAGCATTGTAGACTAGCATTATGAGCAAAAATATATTGTGTGGTAAATAGAATTGATAATAATGTTCACAATAATTCTTATTAGAGTGAAAATATGCAATTGACAGATTGTTATTAATCAATTTTGTACTGTGGAAGCTCCAAAAGTTCTTCACCACTTTGCTGAATTTTGGGCTAAAATTTTATACTTTTATAGTACAAAATCTAAATATGCGAATAACATGAGGATGGCTCAATAGTTAGACCCTAAAAATTGTAAGTTTGCATAATCTCTCTTTCATTAAATCACGAATGTTATTGTAATATTTTTTTTTAAAAGGAAAAAAGAAAAAAAAAAATCTACTCTTATTGTGTGTAAAGATGGCAAAAATACCTGATTCGATTATATCAGATAGGGCATTGATCCGTTTAGACATGTTTGGAATGGAAAATAGTGATAAGTTTGGGACATGGGTTAGGTTTGGAGTACACCACCAAAAATATAAATCGTCGAAGCGGATCAATCCAGCCCGATCTGACTTGTTGCCACATAGATACCTATATTGTTATATTATAGTTATAATTTTAGTATTTATGAGAGAATTTTACTATGTAGTAATATTATTTTAGTGTGTGTAACAAAACTTTATCATGTCTATAATAAGTATTTTGATATCTATAATGAAACTTTTTTATGTACTAATTATTTTAATATTTGTATTTAGAGAACTTCAGTTGTCTATGAATTTTATATTGATAATTATATAGATGTGATGTTATATCGGAGTTAAAGATTGAATTATTGGAAGTTTATTTTTTTTTATTTTTTATTTTTTCAAATGGAACTATTATTTTTTATTTTTATGTTTATTTTTAATATTAATTATGTGATTTGTTAAAAACTAAATCGAGTCAAACGGATTGGGTTCAGATTTGGATGAAAAATAGCAATCAATTTGAGACACAAGTTGGGTTTGTGGCACCTCACAAAAAGGACCTGATCAGGTTAGAAGTGGCTCAATCTTAATTTATCAATTGGAATTTCGTATACGTTACAACCCTTCAATAATAATAAAACAATTTGTGTATATTTATTTATTTTATGCATTCCAAGATTCAAGATTTGGGTCTACAATCTTCCTCTTAAGCTACTTTCGTGTACCACCCAACTTAATCTTAGTTTTACCTATCTTGACTAGTAAATCACATACAACAGACAAAAGATCATTATCGCAATAGCAATGCTCCTCCTTAATTTATAACGCTTGTTTGATAAGTGCTTGAAAGTGATAATTTTCTCCAGATTTTATTAATCAACTCACCACTTTAAATAAGAGGTTTTGCAACAAAATTTGTCATTAGAAAATGCAATTCTAATGAAAACAAACAATATAAGTCACAAAAGTAATATATTTTACAACTTTGACGTACAAATCAATCCAAAGATTTGACTGCAAACTTGGAATCATTCAAAGCAGTAAATACACCAGGTGCTTTTATCATTAGGCCCGCAATTTTTGGTTTACAAGTCACAAATCATGTGCCACCTATGATAAAAATTCATAGACAATGCCATGTTCTCTAAATATTACTATCGAAGGTGCAAAGAGTATAACATTAGGTTTGGCTTGTGTTCATACTTGTATTGTATTGTATTAGCTTATACATTTAATAGATAATGGATCTTGTATTAGCTAATGCTATAAGGCCTCTTTTGGTAAGTGAGATTCATTTAGATTATTTTGATGAGATTGAATTGAATTAGATTGGATAAATTAATCCTATGATGTGTTTAGTGCAATATGAGATTTGATTAAAATTAGTACTGTCCATTATTTGGTATGTTAGATAAAAAATAATTACGTATCATATCATTTTAATAAAATAATATAAAAGACATTTAAATAAATTTTTGAAAAATAAATTTATTTAAAATTAATTAGATAATATTTATTTTATAACTATTATTAAAATATATTATTTTTATTATTTTAATAATATATATAAATAATTTTAAAATTAGATTTAATATTTTATATTAATAAAATAAAGAGAGAAAGAAAATTAAAAAAAGGAAAAAAAAAGTTATAAATAAAAAGTATCCGATGGTAGTGGGATAAATTAGTTGCTTGAAATTAGTGAAATCCAATCCCATACAACCAATAAACAGGGGATTGAATTGGAATCTATCAAATCTTAATCCAATTTATTGTAACAAACACACTCTTAGTACTAAAGAGTTGAGGTCATATGAAAATCTTTTAAGAAATGCAAGTATTTTTGTATTTGTGTTTTTGTTGTAACAACATGTGTTTTTGCTGCGCTGCAACAGAATTGTTATAGGTGGAGCATGAAACAGTGAGCAATTTCTGAAAAAAGGGAAATTTCCACTTTTGATGTTATTTCGTTTTTTTTTTGAGTTTTAATATCTTTCCTTATTTATTTTATTAACTTATTATCTGGGTTTAATTTGAATATTTCCTTGTGAGAGAATCTTGAGATTTTTATTTTGAAAACATCTTTTTCTCAAATATGGGATTTTTCAGTTAGGAAAAAATTATTATTTTGAAATAAATTTTTTGGGGAATATTTCTTGAATTATTCATGATCTTTTTCTATCTGATTTAAAAGATTCTTTTTAATTCAGATTTTGTATTGGCCAAATTCGGATTTGGTTTCATAAACAAATCTAGACACTCATGTGTTCAGATTCGGCCTCTGTTGCAAAACAAGAAACTGTTTTGCTGCAACATATTTTTCTTCTTTCCTTTTATCTCTAATCAAACTTTTTATATGCAGATTTTTGGAGAAGATTGAAGAAACATCGGTTCATCTATAAAGCTTGACTATGTCCATAAGTGATGTATGCAGACAGTGTAGCATCCGGAGAGCTTAATGTATTTTGTAAGACTTAAAGAGTGTTTGTCTCTAGTTTCTTTTAGTTTAGGAAAAGAGTAATTTTTTAAGCATTTTTCACAATGTAAGTTCCTCGGACAAAGAACTGTTTGGTCTTCGGAAGAAGACAAGTCTCAAATTTTTAAAGGGAGTTCAAGAAGTAAGAGATTATTGAAGACGTGGGGATCTCGCTAAACTAGATTCGTGAATGAAATACAATACATTGCGTCAATTAAAAAGAGAGATTCTTTAAGTGAGTTAATCAATTGGTGTTTATGTGTTTTGAAACTTCACTAATCAGTTTAATTTTTTGGACGTGGTTTTATGGATGTAGAAAAAAGTTGAACTATGTTAAAAATGTTGTTGTCTTTTTTTATTTTCTGTTACAACGTCATTATCTGATATTGTTTGTTGCAACAAATCTAATTAATTTGAATTAATTAAAATTTGGTAATATTTAAGAAAATAGAAATTTCAAATGCAATAGGGAGATGAATAATAATAATAATTTCCATTAATAATAATAAATTTTAATCATAGAAAATAAAAAATATCAATTAATGTTAATCACTAATAATTTATAATAATAATAATAAATTTCAATATGAAAAATTTAAATAATTATAATTTCATTAATAATAATAATAACCATAAAACTAATAATAAATTTTAATAAAAAATAAATAATATTATTAATATTAATCATTTATAATTTATAATAATAATTAATTTAAATAATTGATAATTTCATTGATAATAAGAATAGCAATAATAATATTAAAAATAATAATTTCTAATAACAATTATTTTAATGATAATATATTTTAATTTTTAGTAATCATAATAATGATGATACTTAATAAAATGAACTTTAAGCATGATATTATTTTAATATTAAATATACAAATAAATTAAATAATAAAATACTAAATAAACATAAATATTATATAAATATAATTAGATAAGGAAAAATATTATTCTAATAGTATAAATCTAAACATCGTTAAAGTTACATAAAAATAATTTATTTAATAAAAGTATTAATATTATATTTGTTATTATTTTAAAAATTCTAAATCAATAAACATATATTTTATAATATAATTGTTTATTCTAAAGTTTATCATTTGTTATTTCGCAAAATATTTGGAGGTATTGTATAACTTAAAACACTTTGATACACAAAATAACCAAATATAGGAGAGTATAAGAATTATAGAGTCTAATACAATACACCCTATTACAGTCCGACAAAATAAAATGCAATACAATATAGCTTGCCAAATGTAGCCTAAAATTAGAGGTATTTTTGGAATCATCCAGATTGAACACTATATGCAATTTGAAAATATTTTCTTATAATTGGGAGAAATTCAATCCGAGAGAAGAAATCTACTCCAGTAATTTGGGAGAAATTCAATTAAGGGGAAATACAATTCTATAATAAAAGGAGAAAATTCCCCACCAATGTTAGTAAATGATGAGACTCAAGCTATGATTATTATGTCAAGAAGAGGTGAATTAATCACTTGAGCTATGTGTGCAAGCTTACCTTTTGAAGTTCTGTTTTGTATTATAAAAATTAGTCACATGTCACTTTAATTGGTTTGCCACGTGAAAGATCTAAAACCATTAATCCTGACTAACAATTGACTAATGGAGTAACAATCTTAGTATAATTATGAAAACCTAAGATTGTTATGATTAATGGAGCGAGCTAGGGGACGGGTGGCCTTCCTCGTAGCTTGCCCCATTCAGTAGGTTTTTTTTTTTTTTGGGAAACCCATAGGGATGGCAAAATGGACAGGGTCTGCAGACCCTGTCCATACCCACAAGGAAGAGGTTCGGGTATAGACCCGAACCGCTTTTTAAAAAATCCTAAAAAGAACCGGATCCGAAAAACCCACAGAATTGCGGGTAGGATATGGGTCTATCCGCGGGTCTCTATTAGACCCGCAAAATACCCGTTCCTTATATACTCCCTACTCGGTTCATTTTAAAAAAAAAACCCTAACAAACCTCTCTCTCAACTCTCTCGACTCTTTCTCTCTCTCTACTCCATCGCCGCCGTTCGACAACGCCTCTCTCTCTCTCTCCAATCTCCATCGCCGCCGTTCCTCCACTCGACTGCGCCTCATTCTCTCTCCATTGCCGTCGTGTTATCTGCTGTGTGACCATCAGAACCTCTCCGTCTCTCTCCATCGCCCCGTGTCATCTGCTGTGTGTCCAAAGCTTCGAAACTGTGGTATCATCGCCGTCTCTCTTTCCAATTTATTTTTCTGGGTCTTTCGATTTCTTATATCTCACGGGGTTTCCAATTTAGTTTGTTGTTACTGGGTATTTGTGCACGGCAAACTCTAACTATAGATTGTGCAGTCTGATCCTATTTCTTTGTTGTTTTGTTTTTCAACATGCATTGCTAAAGTGAGCTCCTCTTTTTAAAGGGTTTTCATGGTTTTTTGTTGTTAAGTTGTGGTTTTTTAATGTGGGTGTTTAGGATATATGTGATATCTTCAAATTGCCTTTATGGGTTTTGATCTGGTTATGTTTTTGGTTTCTGGGTTGTGTGTGGTTTTGGTTTTTTGGTTTGTTTTTGCAATTTAAGAGATGGGTTTGATGGATTGTTTTGATATGTTTGTGGGATTTTTTTCTTTTTTTTTTGGGGGGATTTCGTGCTATTTTGATTCAATGCCTAGATGGTATAGACTCATTGTTTGTGGAAAACAGATGGTATAGACACATCTTGAGCCTGATGACCCTGAGTTTGTTGAGGTTGATCCAACTGGAAGATATGGCAGAGTATGTATATATATGTATATCCATCTCTATGCTTGTTTCAATCTCTTGTTTGAGTTTAAAGTTTTGATTTTTTGTGTTTTTGTAATGGTTGTTGTTGCAGTACAATGAAATCCTTGGCAAAGGAGCTTCGAAGACAGTGTATGAATCCAAAGTTTTGATTTTTATGCATATATTTGGATACCCATTTGAGATTTGTTTGATGTTTGTACATCTGTGATTGTTTTGAGTGGATTTGTGCATGCCCATTTGAGATTTTTGGAAAAAAAATTAAGGTTTGTTGGGTGGTTTTATCAATTAGCTGTGTACATTTGTGTCCTGTGATATCAAAAGTTATTGCCACTATGTTCAGTTTGTTTAATTTGACTGTATTTTAATAAGTTTGGTAACATAAATCTGTGTTTTTATTATGTTGTCTTGATTGCACTATGTTTTTAAAACTACAATAAATGTGACTCTCTAATGTATTGTTCTATAGTCAGATTATGGCAAATTATAAATCAATTAATGGGGTTACAGTAGTTTACCCAACAAAGAGGTGCGAAGTGGAAGAAAATCTCTAATCAAATCAATGGCTTTGATGTACATTGATCTAATATTTTGTACTTTCCTTGACCAAAAATCGGTTCATTAGTCACTCTGGATCTGTTCCTTTTTCCATAGTTGTGTATATGAGTCCGTTTTTAGTACTGCGGATAGATTCTTGAGTCCACATCGTAGGAGATTGCATCCGGACACGTTGAAAGCGTTGATGTGTGCACAAAATTGGATATAGGCTTCACTTCGAGGTGTGAAAGCAGTGTTACAAATTTATTTACATTATGCATATTATTCGTAATCTTTAATTTAATTTTTAAATTTTTTCTTGATTTGTTTTATTAGGTGGTGTTTCGGAGGAAGAAATATATCATAAACACGATGAAGAAGAGCCATCATCATCTTGATTTTATTTTTTATATTTATATTTATAAATTTTTTTGATATTTTGGGATGTAAATTAAAGATAAATTTTAACTTTTAATGTTATTTTTTGTTTAATTTTAATTGTGGTATTTTTTTGTAAAAATTGACAAGAATGATTATGAAATGAATTATGGATGTGAAATTAGTTTAATCATAAATTATGGATGTGAAATCAGTTTAATATGTTTTAAGAGAAAAAATTGATTTTTATTTTTTTAAAAAAGAATCACGTTGAAATGTTATATTCATTCAATTTGGTAGTTTATAAAAAATTTTTGGGAAAATTTTTTTAAAAACAAATTCGGGTCAACCCGAATTTTAATCGGGTTGACCCGTTTAAATTTGGATTTGACCCGGTTAATCCGGGTTTGATCCGGTCAAATAGGGCTGAATCTGGTTAAATCCGGGTCTAATGCGGGTATGTAATAGACCCGTAAAATATACGGATCGGGTCTGGATCATACCCTCAAATTTATTTGAGGTTATGGGTAGGGTCTGGACCCTCAAATAAAAAAGAGGGTCCAATGCGGGTTTGGGCCTGGTACGGGTCCAGACCCGCATTTTGCCATCCTTAGAAACCCATATCATATTAAATTCCTCAATATGAGAAACCCGTATTGGGTGGGGCAGTTTGATGTAGCACAAGGAATGCTTTTCCCATGCTCGCCCTTTTTGCCCGTTTATAAAAATTATCTTCTTTGTTTTTTTTGTTTTTTTGTTTTTTTTTTTTGATACAAAAATTGTATCTTGGGACCGATCTAGAAAACTGTCGGAACCAACCGAAATAAGATACTAGTGGCACGACTCAAGAAACTACTCCTAATTGAAAGGGTTCCACTCATACGAAAGTAGAGGAAGACTCATACAATGGTGAGAAATTAACCTACACAAATGGTGGAAGACGTATTATTATTATTAGTATTATTCTAAGTATTATTATATATATATATTTGGATTTTGCGGGGCTGGGATGTCGAACTCATACCTCTTACAAAGGAAGGCATGGGTGTTGCTGGCGTTGGCGCCAACAACCAAAGAGATACTCAATTTTAAAGAATAGCATATAACATACTCAAGTTTATATAATATATAAAATAATTCCATAAAAATATTAAAAGTCATTTTGTTGACATTAATATATATATTATTAAAAACTAAATAATTTTATCTTTAATGTGTAGAGAAAAACTAAATAAAAAAATAAGTAAGTTGTATTATATTTGAGAAAATTACCTTCAACTTATCTAGAAATTTAAAATTCACAGGTGCATACAACTTTTTAGTTCTTTTTTCTTTTTTTTTTTTGCAGCGTCTTCCCTTAGATTGATGAGTTGACTGATTTGACCGTCAAGTGATCACTCTCGCCATTTAAAAAGTGTTAAAAGAAGAAATTGCCTTTATATACTATCAATGGGCTTAAAAAACCAAAACTTTAAAAAAAAAAAAAAAATTATTTTAATCCCATCAATTTATCTTCCACTGAAAAAAATTTTCAACTCAATCAATCATAAAATATTCTTCATCATCTTCAAGGACTAAAAACAAACCATCTTCAATCTAAAAAAATATATATATATATATATATATCATGTGAAACTCATATGAAAAAATCATCAACCTAAAAAAGATTAAAAGATCCATTTGAAACTCATTTGAAACCCATCTGAAAATCATCATCAACTTCAAAAAATATACCTAGGTTTCACAACAAAAAAATCATCAAACCACTAGATATTCTACAAGAATTAGAAAAAAAAAAAATCAAATTCAAGATCATCTTCAATCTCAACCCATCTTCAAGCTCAACCCATTTGAAAAATCAATCACATTCTTCTTGGCAAAGCCACTCATCACAGCCTCCACCTCCTCCACATTGAGTTCAACTTCAAACCCAATCAAACCTAAATGAATCAAGAGCCAACCAATTAGACATGGAGGCTAGAGCGAACCCAATCAAATCCATCGCAACCAATTAGGCATGAAGTGAACCTAAATTTAGGTTCGACTTCGAACCCAAATCTGAGCTCGAAGAAGAAGAGGAAGAAGAGAAGAAGAAGAGAAAGAGAAATGAGAGACGATGATTGGTTTGAAGTAAAACAAGAAGAGGATGATGATGAAGGATGTATATTAGTTTTTTTTTTTTAATTTTTATTTAATTTTTAAAATTTTTCTCAAATTAATCTCCACCTTCCATTTTCAAATGGATGGTGGAGATATGATTAAATTTATTTTTAATGTATTTAAAGTTTTTAAAATTTATTTTAAAAGAAAAATAAAAAGTAAATTTATTCAAGGGTAATTTCGTCTTTCAATAGTTTCTACATGGTTAACTATATCTAGTGATAATCAAAGTGGTCAACTTTCTAGTTCAGGAGATGACGCTGTTAAAAAAAATAAAATAAAAAAAATAAAAAAATAAAAAATAAAAAGTTGTACATGCCTGTGAATATGAAATTTTTAAGTAGGTTAGAGGTAATTCTCCCATTATACTTTAAGCAAGGTGGGAACGAGGTATAGAGTATAAAGCTCGTTTCTATCTTATACTCATTACAAGATTTTTCTATTTGTCCCTATTTAAAAAATACAGGTCCCTACAGGGTCATTTTGCCATCCCCAAAAGGGCGAAAGAAGTAGAGGTAGTAATCCGGGTTAGCAAGTCGAGTTAGAGTTGATATGAATACGACATAATTATTCTTGACACAACACAAACACGATATGATTAATAAATGAGTTGGTCGCCTTCAACATGAACACAAGACAAATATACATAGGTTGACACGAATACGACACGATTAATCTATAACAAAGCAGATTCAGTGCATCATTGAAACGTCAAAGAAGATGAACTACCATTGAACGAGATAAACTGCAGCTGAACGGGTTGAACGGCCAAATGGGCATGTTGAAGAGAGAGAGAGAGACCAGAGAGTTATTGAATTGGTTGAGAGAGTGACTTAGTGGGTGTGGCTATTGCAAGTTGAAAATTGATTTAAGGTTTTAGTTTTCACAATATATATATTTAAAGCTCAAATTACATACGGACGTCTATTGTAAAATTATTATTTTTTTTTACTTTTATTAAACGGGTCAACCCGTGACACGATTATAAAAACACTAACACGACACGATTATTAAATGGATTAGACAGGTTGATCCATTTATTGTCACGATTCATTTATACTCAATCCTAATCCGTAATATTAATATTAGATTTGTCTCAACCCATCATTTTAGGTTCCAAATTGCCCACCCTAGAGAGAAGCAACAAGCCTCTAGTAAGTTTAATGTGGCATACAAGAAGTGGCAATTGCTAAACCTAGGGGGCTTAAATGTAAAACGAGTGGTCAAAACTTAATTAAGAAGGAGCAATGAAGGAGATAGTCGTGGGGACCATCATGACCATGCAGCATGACTCCTGAGCATGGCGTTGAATTTGAAAATTTCTTGAACTTATTATTTTGACCGGTTCTCTCCCTACACAATGGAACTTCTCTTTGTCTTCTTATTTGGTTCAAACAATTCCCTTACCATTCATCATCATCTTCATCATCCATGGGGAATTGCTTCAAGCCGCCTGCAAAGTGTGCTCATGCTTCTACTTCTCTCTTTCATGGTCAGTTTTACGCTTCTGTCTACAACCTGTTTGTTGAATTTCCTCACTCAACTATCATTAACATTGCTTCCTTTCAATTTCCCCCTTTTTTTTTCTAACTTTTATATCTGTGTTTGAGTCCATATATATATATATATGCGTAATGAATGACTGAGACTACTACTGATTCAAACAATTTAAAATTTAGCATGCACTGAATATATATATATATATATATATGTATGTATAAGTTTGTGATTGTATATGCAACTTGTGACAAACATTTAGATTGAGCAAATTCATCTATGTTGCAGACTGTGATTGTATATGCCATTCATAGCTGATTTTTTGTGATATAAGTTTCTGGATTTGTGCCTGCATCTATAGGAAATAGAAAGCAATCAGAATTGGTTGTCTTAAAACAAGTGAGAATGGATTTGGTCAATCCAAACCACAATATTCCTAGTTGGATTAGTTAAATCACTCTCACTTGTTTTATGTTATCAGTTGTGATTGTATATGCCATTTGTTGCTGATTTTTGTAAAGTAAGTTTCTGGTGTTGTGCTTGCAGCTAGAGCAAATACGAAGCAATTGAATTGGCAGTAAGTGAGAATGAATTTGGCCAATTTAACTAGAACTTTGTGTAGTTGGATTGACCAAATCGTTCTTGCTTGTTTTTATGTTACCGTGTCTGATTGCATATGCCTTTCTTGTTGCTGATTTTTGGTAATTTAAGCTTCTGGGGTTGTGCATGCTGCTATAGCAAATACAAAGCAATGAGAATTGGTAACACATAATAAGTGAGAATGAATTTTGTCGGTTCGACTTGGAATTGTGTAAGTTGTTCACAAAATTCGTAGTTAGATTGACTATATCATTCTCAGTTGTCTTATGTTACCAGTTCTGATTGCATATGCCATTCTCATTGCTGATTTTTGTAATTTAAGCTTCTAGGGTTGTGCATGCAGCTATAGCAAATAGAAAGCAATCAGAATTGTTAACATAAAACAAGTGAGAATGAATTTGGTCAATCCAACTAGTAATTATGTAAGTTGTTCACAAAATTCATGGTTAGATTAACCAAATCAGTCTCAGTTGTTTTATGTTACCAGTTCTGATAGCATATGCCATTCACATTGCTTATTTTTGTAATTTAAGCTTCTAGGGTTGTGCATGCAACTATAGCAAATACAAAGTGATCAGAATTGGTAACGTAAAACAAGTGAGAATAGATTTTGTCGATTCAACTAGGAATATTGTAAGTTGTTCACAACCTTCTTAGTTAGATTGACCAAATCATTCTCACATGTTTTATGTTACTATTTCTCATTGTGTATGCCATTCGTTGCTGATTGTTTTGTAATGTAAGCTTCTGGGGTTGTGCCTGCAGCTACAGAAACTACAAAGCCTCACAATGATGACCCTGTTACTGTGCGGCAAGCACCTTTGGAAAGCTTGAATAAATTTGTCATTGCGTCTAAAGTCGATTTATCTGTCACTAGCAATCTCAAATCCTTTAGCTTCAATGATCTTAAGATTGCCACCAGAAATTTCCGCCCAGAAAATCTTCTTGGAGAGGGAGGGTTTGGGTGTGTTTTCAAAGGATGGATTGATGGAAACACTTATGCTCCCACTAGACCAGGAACTGGAATTGTGGTAGCCATCAAGAGGCTCAAAGCGGAGAGTTTTCAAGGTCACAAGGAATGGCTTGTAAGTGCATTGGGGATTTTATAACCTTATTTCTTCTTAATGTGACATTTCTGATTTTATTCAAATTTAATTGTGTTTTAATCTATTATCATGGCAGGCTGAAGTAAATTATTTAGGTCAGCTTCACCATGAAAATCTTGTGAAACTCGTAGGCTATTGTTCAGAGTCAGACCACAAACTTCTAGTTTACGAGTTTATGCCCAAGGGGAGTCTGGAGAATCATTTATTCAGAAGTAAGAATTTTTCCTCTCCTAGAACTTTAAGTAGTTTGATTTCTCATATTGATTGTAATAATCATCATGTTCCTAGTTCTGGTACTACCTCAACAGATACGTTTTTGTAGAGGATGTCGGTTTATACACATGCTCAGCCATTAATAGAAATGCTGCTTTCAATTAATGTCAAGAATTAGAAAGTTTGATAACTGCTTTCGCTTGATCCTTTATAAAGTCATTTGAGTTTTTACAAGTTGTACATATATTGATGTGTAGATGTCATTACCAATTCTTTTTTATACACAACTAGAAATACTGGTTTTGCCATCAACAACATACTGTTAGACAACACAAGCAACTTTAAGCCACAAACATGAGCCCCATTAATTTGTAGTCACTTTAACTTATTATATATACTAATTCCAATAAATAAATCCAATAAAATTAAAATATCAGGAAATTGGGACTGGGGTAATCTGTTTGAGATTTCTTACACTGCATAAGTTATGATCGAGAAAGTTGCAATTCTATATGAGGATATGAATGCTAATTACATTAATGAAGCAAAAGGGAAAAATTGACAATTTCAATATTACACTTAAGATGTATGTATGGATTTTTAGAGTTTTGAACATAAATGATATAAAATCTTCCTTGAAAAGAAACTAATTATATATTTTATTTCTTTCGTCTTTTCTGCAGATGAGTTTTAAATAATGATTTAGGGCTTCTCTTTTTTTAGTTCCTAGTTAAAACAAACATAAATTATGGTACCCCTTCCTACATCTGCTAATGAAACCGTAGCATTGTGGTAGTATATTTGTTAACCATGGAAAGCCATCTTCCATAGGGATGAACTGTTTCTTGATATACTAGTAATTCGATTTTTTGCTTCCATTTCCTGGAAACAAGTTCCAAAAGTTTTTGGAAAAGAGAAAGAATATTTATGAAATATTCTACTAGCAATGAACTGATTTACTTTTAAGCTGTAGATGTTTGCTTTAATGTGTATATCTGTATCGTCATTTGTTTTCTTGTAATCTTCACTTTTCTTTACTAGTTCTCCAGTTATGAGGATGGAAAATCCTATCACTTGTATATACATCATCAAGATAGCTTGAATTCTGTACAAATGTATTGATGTGTAAACCATTTTTATATACAGAAGGTGTTCAACCAATTTCTTGGGCTACACGGATGAAAATTGCAGTTGATGTTGCACGAGGATTGTCCTTCTTACATGGTTTAGATGCCAAAGTCATCTACCGTGATTTAAAGGCATCAAACATTCTACTAGATTCAGTATGCTGGAACATTGGAATTTTTTCTGATTGTGGATTATTAGTGTAGACCACTACAGCCGATGGAACTATATATTTTGCTTTGATATCTGATCATGTTGAAAACTTTTTATAGGACTTCAATTCGAAGCTTTCAGACTTTGGTTTGGCAAGGGATGGTCCTACTGGTGATAACACTCATGTTTCAACTAGAGTTGTGGGAACACAGGGTTATGCTGCTCCGGAATATGTTGCGACAGGTTAGCACTATCTTTTTCTTAAGGCCCGTTTATTTTACACAAATTCTTATAACACTTTTTAGACCATCGGATCCATGCACTACAATGCTGAGATAATTGTATGAACATGTTTAATTTATGCACGTACTGATGGCACTTAAATCACTATCATCCAATGTGCACTGTTTTAATGCTGAATCTATACTTTCTTACTCATAATCTTATTTTTCATTTTAAAATTCTGCTTTGTCTCCACATGCTTTCCTTCAAATTTTTATACTGAACCGAAACTTCAATCTGCTTCAATCTTGTATGTCAGAAGATATCACCAAAAAAGGAATACTCAATTTATGATAGAAACATTGCTGTTCTCTGTGTAGCAAAACTAGGAGTAAAGTTCACATTTCTTTGTATGAGTAGTATTCTTGGTTACAGATTTCAAGTGATGTGAATCCTGAAAAACCTCCGGTCATAAATAAATGAAGAAACAAGTAAATGGTTTCGGAAACATGTCAAGTAAAATACAGATAAAGCAAGATTATTTGGTAGTTGAGTTGAGGGGCTTGGGAAACAAAGACAGTGGAGGATTCGTTTTTTGTTTTTTGATAGAAAAGATATATAATTAAAAAAAAAAAAAAAAAAACATAAAATATTTGTATTTTAATATGTCCCTTCATATATTTTTCTTGCTGAGTGTAGGAAAATTTAACTTGAGATACTGTTGTTTCATCTTACGGAAGTACTTCTGATTATGCAGGTCACTTGAACCCAAAGAGTGATGTGTACAGCTTTGGTGTTGTTTTGTTAGAGTTGCTATCAGGAAGACGGGCACTGGACGAGGAAAGAAGTGGGCTACCGGAAGAAAGCCTTGTAGAATGGGCACTCCCATTCTTGAAAGACAGCAAACGAGTTTTAAGAATCATGGATACTAGGTTAGGAGGTCAGTACTCCAAGAAAGCCGCTCAGGCAGCTGCTGCAATCGCATTGCAATGTCTCCATTCGGATCCTAAAACCAGGCCATTCATGGTTGATGTTTTAGCCACTTTGGAACAACTCCCCTCATCAAAGGACATCCCAAGGACACCTCCAAAAGTTAAGCTGGATCATCCAGGAATCAAGCATACTAATCACCCTCGAAAGACATCCACATCTGCAGGTACAAATTCAATGTGAATTTTCTGAACCTTCTATGCAGGTTCAGTTATAGTTCGAGTTGCTATGCCTCAGATTGCCATTAAATAAGTTAAGATATTAGACAGTTGTAGCCATATTTGTCATGTGTTGTAGTTGTATTACAAGCATTTTTGCAGTCAGGACTTCCTTGTACATGGGTTATATTCATTTTTTGTTCATATAAGTTGTAAAAAGCAAGTTTTGCTGACCAGGAAACACGCGTTGTGGTAGGTCATTTTCCGCAAGAGATATAACGAAGTTGTTACCATATGGTGGGTGTGATGAGATATATATTATTATTAGTTGCAATGTCATATCATTGGTAATGCAGATATTACGGCAACGTTGGAATTACAGTAATACTAAAGAAGAATTACACTAAACTCCCCCGAGCTATATCTTTTTTACATGTGGAAACATATTTACATTTTTATTACATGAATTCCTTGCAAATGTTAGTAAATTTCTGTCAAAGTTAGTCAAACTTGTTTGATTTAAAGCCATTTTTATCTTTCAACATTTTTTTTTTTAATTTTCTTTTTAAATTTAAAATGATAAGAAATATGAAAGATTTGGATTTCCATTGTTTATCTGACGTGGATTAAAAGATAATTTATTTTAGAAATTAAAATCAATAATTTAAAAATAAAATTTATGGAGATCTAATAACTGTTCATCTTCAGCACCAAAATTCATCCTTCAAAGTCAAACCTAACTTGCTTCTATTCATCTTCAACATCAGATACATCCAGTTCATGTACAATTCTTCATAAACCCTAGATCATCATCGTCACCATCCTCTTTATCATCATTAACATAGAAAACTTCCTTCAAAGCCAAACCTAACTTTTTCCTATTCATCTTCAACATCAAACACATGTAGTTCATGCACAATCCTTCAATCCTTCATGAACCTCAAATCATCATCACCATCCTCAAAATCATCAACACGAAAAGCTTAATTTTTCATTTTTTCAAAAATGGATCATACACGAGGGAGACCTAGAAATTTAAGTCTCAGTCATGTGAGGGAGACCCAAAAATTTGGGTGCGCAAGAGAGACCTAAATTTTTGAGTCTCTTTCACGTGAGGGAGACAGGGAGACCCAAAAATCTGGGTGCACAAGATAGACTTAGATTTCTAGATCTCTTTCGCTTGGTAGAGACTTAGATTATGGGGTAGAGATCCCAGTCGGGATGTCCATCAATAATGGAGATCTTCGATCTCCATCTCCATGGAGATGAATAGAGATCTCCACTTATTTATTTATTTATTTTTCATTTCAAGTGTTTTTTTTTTTTAAAAAAAATTATTTTAAAATTAGTCTATGTCGTTCCTCATAAAAATGGACAGTGAATATTAAAGTTTTTTTTTTAATATTTTAATATTTTTAATTATACTTTTAAAAATAAAGGATATTTTGATCATTTTAATTAAAACACTTGATCAACGGTTAAATTTATCTGTGTTGACAAAGAGAGTGGAGATTTTGTGTAATACAAAGGTAAATCTATTTTTGTGTGTAGAAAGGTATGCCCCATGATGGTTTCATCTAATTCCTTCAATACTAAAGTATCCCAACTTAGTGCTATATTTTTTGATATTAACTAATATGTGGTAGTGAATATAATCATATCATTTGAAATTAAAATAACACCTTACAAACTGTTTTTTTTTTTTTTTTGTGAGATCATGCCGATAAAACTTTGATGGCACGATCTGTACAGCACATTAACACCTCACATGTTGTTATTTCAAAAATTAAAAAAAAAAAAAAAATTCATAGGTTGGAAATAAAAAATATAAATAAAACTAAGGCGGCGTTATTTAGTATCATTAATTTATTACTGAGTTACGTGTCTAAATTTTCAGGGCTCAAAGTCATCGAAAGTTAAAGAGACTTCAACGTGATGTAGCATTAGTCAATTGATTTATCGTTTAGTGCAAAATAATAATGAAGAATTTATTTCAATTTATCGGTCATGTCACTTTTACCATCATAATAAGACCAACAATATTAATTATCCTGATTTTAAAAAAAAATTCCGACTAAATCTATGAATCAACCACTCTTATTTTTTGAGAGCATCTCTTCGAGCTATATAATAAAGTTTTATTTTAATTAAATCCCAATAATTATCCTATTTGATTTCAAAGATGATAATAATAATAATTGATAGCTGAGCTTCAACTTTATTGGTGAAACAGTTGGCCCCTATGTGGTATGATGTAGGTTGTATACATTAAATAAGCAATCTCCCACTTTAATTACGTCGGTTTCCTTCCTACCTCGTGTGAATCATCCTCCATTTTATGTTTCGTATTTTCTCTCGTATGAAAACTGCTCTTCGAGTAATGATTTAGCGTCAAATCTTATCTGAACTTGATTGATTTATGAGTTATATTGGTTATCAAAAATAATAATATAATAATCATAATTACGCTCACACGCTTGATATATTGAATAAATACATAAAAATGTCAAGTTTTATTTATTTATCAAAAAATAATAATATAATAATCATAATTACACTAAAACCCTAGGCATGTTGAATAAATACATAAAAATGTCAATTTTTGTTAGAATTACCCTTGACCGCATATGTGTAAAACGATGGTGTTGGGGCATGTAAGTGTATAACTCATGATGGAAAACATCGACCCTTTACTATAAAATAGAGTAATGGAGGCTAACTTTGATGGGAGCTCGTGATTCAGCTGCAGTCTTGGAGCTTAGCATCCTCTGGTAAGTGTTTCCTCTTGGAAAACAACTGAACATTGTTCTTCGTTTGTATAATCATATCTATCAATGGTAGCTTCTGTGCATATGTTTTGAACCCAATTTTATCAACTGTATAATCATATGGAGAAGGAGAGAGAGACACAGAAATGGCTAGATGTTAAACTTTTTTTGGTTGTAACATCCTCAAACTAAATATATTTTGTGAATGGGCAAACACAATGAAACAAACCACTGGCTAATAGTGAATAATGGGTATGTTTTAATCGAAGATTTTATATGTTCTTCACTGCTGTATAGTTAATTATCTTGTGTAATATAATTATACGTGATGTTTTTGAACGATGGATGGCATATGCCCATTTCAGATTTATTGATGTTGTCGAAATGGAAGGTGATCAAGTTGAAGAAGTAAGTGCTGAGTTACCTTTACAGTGGAGTGAATGGCAACTCCTTGATTCCATTCTCCCAACGGGCGGATTCGCTCATTCGTTTGGCCTGGAGGCTGCAGTTCAAGCCAGAATCATTTCGGGGCCTGAAGATCTTCATGCTTATGTGGTTCATGTGTTGGAAAATACTGGGAGCTTACTCCTTCCTTTTGTGTACTCTGCTACTAGAAGTCCCAAATTAGAAACCTGGCATCAACTTGACAAAATGTTGGATGCGACTTTGACCAACGAAGTGAGTCGAAAGGCCTCAACAGCACAAGGTTCAGCACTCATGAGAGTGGCTGCCATGGTGTTTGCAGAATTCCCTTGTTTTAAAACAATGCGAGACGCCTCTCTGTGCTCGGGGACTGTTGCTTTCCACCATGCTCCTATTTTTGGGATTATTTGTGGAGTTATTGGGTTGGACAGTGCAACTTCTCAGAGAGCTTACATGTTTATTACTGTGAGAGATATTATCTCTGCTGCAACAAGGTTGAATTTACTTGGACCACTTGGTGCAGCTATGTTGCAGCATCAGGTTGCTCCTGTAGCTGAAACTATGTTTAAAAGATGGATGGACCGCTCAGTTGAGGAAGCCTGCCAAACAGCTCCGCTACTTGATACTGTGCAGGGCTGCCATGGCTATCTGTTTTCTAGATTGTTTTGTTCCTGATGGACCAGGTAAAGGCCTTTTGTATTTCGTCTCCATTATGTTATGATCACTGGTAATTTGGACTTTAAGTTTTAATTTCATCTGTTTGTCTTCCAACATGGCTTGGTATGGCCATTAGCTGTCAGTTCTTGGATCTTGTGATCCTAGCTGTTTAAGACCTCTTTACTATTTATTCGTTAATAAGCGGTAATTACAATATATCCATATCAATCTCTCTAATTAAGTATTAGTTCCTAATTAGTCGAGGTCAGAATGCTTTCTCACCTCTTTGCACTATGCCATAGCCTATTATCCATAGGTTGCTTAAGAACTTCACATCTATTGATTGTTGTAGATAATGTCATTTAATTTCTTTTTTTCATTATTTAATGTTTTATATGTTGACTGTAGATATATAGCATATCGGTTGATATATGACACAAATTCAACAAATTTGATATCACTTCTATGTGTTTAGTTAGGCTGTTACACTTGTAAGTCTTGCATATTAAGATGTCAGATTCATCATTCTAAGATTCAAAATAAATGGATCTTCTTGGCTGTTTGACTTTTAAAAATTACGTTTTGACTTAAGAAATATAGTCATTGGAAAATTGAAGAAACTTTAAAATGGAACTTGGATAAGATGCTGACTGCTTTAATTTTTATTGTGAAAATGCATTAGACTGCTAAATCGAAAAGGTTGTGTTTTCAAGCACCAAGGACATTAAATTGTTTGTATTCATACCGCTTTTCTTTTTTGAAGCATCTTGAATCTTTTTATGTTGCAAGCTTGTGCCCCAAATTTATCCATTGTCATTGTCTAATTGCAATGACTCTTGTTTGCATGTGTTAGAGTTGTCATATGATTTAAGAGAAGCTAATATTTAAGTATTTACCATGTTCTTATTTGACAAAAAGCTCACTCCTTGGAAAAACAAGGGTTTATCTTGGCATCATGAATTATTAAGAATATCTTTTTTTTTTGGGAATTGGGACTAATATGTGCAATCTGCATAGCTTGATCAATTCAATTGGGCTTGTGACAACTGTTATCATTGTTCCACTCTTGGACAACATGAAAAAAGGCAAAAGGCTGCCTTCCCTTTCCAAGGTCTGGCTGACCCGGTTGATGAGCACATGCCAAGACTTCACTCTATCCATCTCACCCTTTTCATGGCCAGTCAGGCTACCTTGTTATGACTTCACTCTAGTCACTGCTTTAGTTTGAGATCAGAGAGAATGCCAAATGATAAGTTGATAACTGGTATGTGCTGTATTAAATCAATTTGTTTGCCTTTCTGCAGTGATTGTTGCCTTTTATGATTGAACTTCATCTTTGAAGAACCTGATGCAAGTCTCTCAATTTACTTGACATGTATGACCAAGAAGATAGTTGTGGCAATGACAGAATACTTATCTCTTCAACTTCATTGCATGTGGATCTTTATCGACAGGTTTATTTGCAGTTACTCAATATGGTCGTAATAGCTTCTGTAGGGAATGGTGTTTTGAGGAATAATCATTGGTGTGGTTTGCATGTCATGATTAACTCACAATGTGCTTACTGATTAAGATAATGAATTCTTCTTTTATGTAAGAACTCCTTATGTCCTTTGTGGACCAGGCATGGTGGCATATTGTTGATTTTCTGGTCAGACTTCACCATCAGATTTATTGCCATTGCTTCTTTGGAAATGAAGACATTAATTCTTTGGTCAGCCTGGCCCTGTGTACTTTATTGCTTCAAAACATTGTTGGGATAAATATTATTTAGAATCAAGCTATATTTGATCAAAGCTTCATTAGGGCAGAATGGTTATCTGACTGGCTTCTATTACACAGCGAGTTTTAGCTGTCATTGATATTCCAACCTTTCTAATGAATATGGACGCTATGGTTCTATTATGATTGTTTGTTGGTTGTGTATAGAAGTCATATTGTGGTGTTGACATACTGTTGATTTGGGCAAATAATGATCTTGTAACACTTACAAATGTACGCACACAAATTACTTGGAATAGCTGAAGATTATTGAGGATTTGTTCAAAGGGTCATTTTGGTCAACTGGAAGTTCTGAACTGTGCTGCCTAACATTGTGCGGAATACGGATATTAAATCTACAATTTTTCAATGCTAGATTACAATGAAGATTCAAGAATTTTCTTCTTTGCAGATATAAAAACTGAAGTGCAACAACTGCATCACAGTTAGAAATGTTGCTGCTCTTGCAGCAGCCCTGCTCCTTTGCTCCTTATAGCCTTTACTGCTACTGCTAGTGCAGCTCGGCAGCATTTGACGTACGCTGACGAGCTGCAGCTACCATACAGGCTTGGATTTGTTTCTCATGTTTTTAGGATGCTTATTCAGAGTTTCTTTATGTAAAAGGAGCATAAAATACAGCAATTTTAAGACTAATTAGAATAATGTTACTTTCTTCTTGATAAACTGAATATTAAATTATAAGAAATTTGCAGGTTCCTTTATGAAAATATAAGTATAGAGCACTTCATTCTCTCCTTATGTGTATATTTCCATAAGTGGTTGTGTCAGTGTGTCACTGTGGCTAAATTTTTATGTTACCTCAGATGTTGCCCTCAAAACTAATTATTATCAGTGCATTAATGTGATTTGCATAACCAAAGGTATAAATCACAAAATTTAATAACTTTAGAAGCATACAAATCTTGAAAAAATTTGTAACTCATTGGAGCACTTATGCTCAACACTTTTTAGCATAAATGGTTGTGAATCTTGCCATCCTCTAAGAGATTAGAGGTTTAATTTCTACGGGTGTTGTTCAGCTTCATATATATATATATATATGAAGAAAAAAACTGAACACTAATGAATTTATCAATTGACTCTAGAAGAGTGCACTAGTACATGATATGCATTGATGGTATTATGTTGGCGTAATTTCTTGTTCTTTTCAAAAACTGGCATAAATAGGTTAAAAGTTTCTGAGATCTCAAGTCACTTAGATACAAACTCCTCAAACACGTGTAGATGCACATAGTGGTTCTTGAACTTCCACCACTAAGTGGACTAAGAAGTCTACATTCACTTTGACTGAGAGAGGATGTGCAAATTAACTATTCTTTTGCTTGTATTGAATTGCTCTGGAGTTAAGATTTCCACATAATGCTTAAGTAGGATTGCCTCCAGTGTGGTTGAATCAGTTGACAACTAATATTGATTACCTCTCCAGTCAATGCACGTCCCGTGAGAACTTAATATAACGTAGCGTAACCACTTCACAATTCACAAACAAATAAATCACATGTCGTTAGTGAAGTAAGTTAGCTCTAATTATTAACCATAGCTGACCAATAAAAATTCTTTATACTCATCAAATTTAGAAAAGAGCTAACTAAACCAGGCCCCCCTGAGCTAAGACGTTAAGCACTTGGATATGAAGTTTTGTTTTTGTAACAAGAAACTCGTCATACTGTTAGCAATTGTTAGTCATCTTAGCAGAGTGAAGGATATTTTCGTCAATTTGTTGGGGTCGTATTAGGTGCCAAAGATCTAGATTTAAAAATTAATTTGATATAAAAATTTAAAATTATAATAAAAATGAAAAAAAAAAAAAGTAAATCTCTACTGTCCATCTCAAAAAATAGACGGAAGAGATGAAATAAGGATATAAAAAAAAATGAAAAATTTGAGGAAAAAGAAATAGTGGAACACCATCCAATATGGGATTGATAGACGATCGAGATTCAATCTGGATCTCATACTAACTTAGTTCATCTCCTGTTCTTATTCAAAAAACCCAATCATCTCCATCTCTTATTCATCATAAAAAAACTCAATCATCTCCTTTAGTATTTTTTGGTTTTTGGATCATGAAATCACAAAAACCAAAAAACCTACTGGGTTCGACGAAACCAAAAAATAAAAAAACCAAAAAACTAGGTGAACTTCATCTTAAAAAAAAAAAAAATGCTTTAAAGTTCGTCTATGTTTAACGAACTTAGATGAACATGGCGAACCCATGAAAAACACAAACCTAAATGAAGTTTGTATGGGTCGACGAACCTAAATAAAGAACACAAACTCTTCATCTGGGTTCTTCGAACCCAAATGAAGAAACTTTTCACTAGATCACAAAACTAGACATGGCAGTTATAAGACATAGGCGAGTCAAAGTATTTGGGGATGAAACAGAGGGAGACAAAGTGGCAAGGCGAGGTGGTGAGATGAAGCCAATGAGACAAGGGGATGATGATGGTGGAGGTTGATGATTGGTTTATGTTAATGTTGATAATGGGGCTTTGATGATGGTGATGGTTTAGTAATGATGTTAAAGAGACAGTGGAGATCAAATTTAAAAGATTAGATTCCATCTCCTTAATTTTTTTTTTTTAATTTTTTTCTCCTCATTTCATCTATACTGTTTATCTCAAAAATAGATGATAAAGATTTACTATTTTTAATTTACTTTTTATTAAATTAATTTGTATCATTTTAATTTGATAGAGGGAAAACAATCATTTTACTAATAAAAAATCTAGTTTTATTATTATTAAATTATTTTATTATTAATAATAATTTTTATTTTTATTATTAAAATAAAAATGATTATTATTATTTTGAGTATTTTTTATTATAATAAAATGAAAATGAAAATAATAAAAATTAAAAATTATTTTATGATTTTTGGTATGCTAAATTATTTTGACTATTTTTTATGATAATAAAATAATAAAAATTAAAAGCATAACATTATTTATATTTATATTAATCAGAATCAATATAACATTCCTATTTTTTTAATATAATTGGAAATAATATGTAAATGAGAATCACGTACGACATATTTTCTAACATTTTTCATGTATTTGAAATTTTAAAAGCATAACATTATTTTATATTTATATTTTTTATAAATAATTAAAAAATCTGTTCAAAAACTACTTTTTGGGTGTATGTGGTCCAAATCGAGCTGGGTGTCACACATCTATATTCTACCTAAGAATTTTTCGCGTGCTAGCGCTAGGAAAGCCCTGCCTAGCCAGCCAATTTTACTCACACACACTGTCTAACACAGGTGTCTCACGCTGCTGTCATAATTCTGCCTTAGCTATGCACCGACACAGCCGAGCGCCCTTATATACATGCACACTGTTTGTTGTTTGCCAGACTACTTAGCCACACATGCACAATTTAGTCTATACACATTAGCATCACAGAAATATACAAAGACAACAAAGCATTACAGGGAACGATCCCCAACCTAACTTAATTTTATTAATCAAATCAGGATCCAATACAAAAATACTCGCAGAATGTTTACAACAATCTATGCACTCTGTGCCATAATCAACATACAAGCAAGCTTTTATATCTCTACAGTTGACAAGCCCAACTGCCTAGCTTTACTGGCACCAGCCAGCCCGAACAAACACATAAGCAATTACAGTTATTTCCCAATAACCGCCCCACAAGTATCTGTCAACTCAGAGATCTCTGCATGAAACTGTCATAACCGCTAGGAAAACTACCCACATGTGCGAGTGTATGTCTGCTGCATGTGCCACACATGCCAAACACTCTGCCCATCAGCCCCCTCAACTTGCACTGCACCTGACACAGCTCTCAGCTAGCATCTGCCATGCCTTGCCTTGCCTTGCCCACACTTGTTGACTGCACTGCCTTCCTAAGCTTTGCCTTGCCTTGCTCTAGCATGGTCTGCTTTGCCTTGCCTTAGGTTGGTTTGCTCGCTTGGCCTGTTGCTTGTGCTGCCACACGCGTGCCCTAGTGCTCGCATACTGCCTTGCTACTCATGTTGCCGCGCTTATGCCTTGACGCGCGCATGTTGTTCGCTGCTCATGCTGCCGCGCATATGCCCTTATACGCGCATGTTGCCTTGCTGCTCATGCACCTGCCACTGTGCGCATATACTGCCTAGCATGCACATTCTACTTGCCTTGACAACCCATTGCTTGTGTTGCGTATAGACACCCACGCACGCTGCTTGTGCTGCTTGCTTGTTGCTCACTGTCTTGCTAGTCCGCTAGCATCATAGGCATGCACCAACATGCCTTCCCTTGGCTTGGCATCATCCCACCAAGCTATGCCTAGCAATCTACCTATGCCAAGCTTTGAGGGTCTAACAAACCCCCCACACTTAAAATGGACGTCGTCCTCATCGTGTCACCAACTAAATATTGTTGAATTTGATCCTCAAATTGCCATAAAACAACCCCACATTCCCACGTAGCATCTGCTTCACCTTCCTCTTTCCACTGCACAAGAAAATCTATTCTCTGATTTAACTTGCTCTTACCCACACTATGATAAGCCAAAATCTTCTCAATTTGCTTGTTAAATTCCTTCCTAATAACAGAAGGGGCACGCCTCTGTTGTGCCTTGCTAGATTCTGCCTCGCTAGATTCTGCCTCTTCATGGTAAGGTTTCAGGAAACTCATATGGAAAGTAGGATGAATCTTCAATCTGTCAGGTAGTGCCAATCTATATGCCACATTCCCTACCTATTTTGTCACCATAAATAGACCATCGTAACGCTGTATAAGCCATCGATGATATTTGTGATCTATCACTTTCTTCCAAATCTGTGGAGTCAGCTTCAACAGAGCTTTGTCCCCTACATTGAACTCTAAGGGACGACAACCCTTGTCTGCATACTTCTTTATTCGCCTTGCTGCCTTTGCCAAATTGTCAAGAGCCCCTTCAATCAGTTCAGTTTTGTCTTTAGCAAAGCGATAAGCAGTAGGACATAACCCTTGATTTTTTTGTTGTGCAACCTCAAGTGGTGTAAGAGGCTGAAATCCCATGCACAGCTCAACTGGACTCAAACCTGTGGCTAAAGACCTGTGTAAATTATAACAAAACTATGCTACATCCAATAGTTCTAATAAGTTTCTTTGACTTGCAGTCACATAATGCCTCAAGTACTCCTCCAATAGTGCATTAATCCTCTCTGTCTGCCCATCCGTTTGAGGATGGTTTGTTGTTGAAAACTTCAATTCAGAACCCATTAACTTGAATAAATAGGTCTGGAATTTACCTGTGAAGCGAGCATTCCTGTCACTCACGATGTCACCTGACACCCCAAAATACTTCATAACATTCTTGAAGAAAAGCTCAACTGCCTTTTCTATTAGACAAGCATTAGGTGCAGCAATGAACACAACATACTTTGAAAACCTGTCCACAACAACCAGCACTAACTTTAGCCCATTAACATCAGGAAATCCACCAGTGAAGTCCATAGAAATCAACACCCATGACTTCTCTGGAATTGGTAATGGTTGTAATAGCCCAACTTCTTTCCTCTTTTCTGTTTTGTCAAGTTGACATACTACACAGGTTTTGACGTAGGCCTCTACATCTTCCATCTTTGGCCAGTAATAGCTTCTGCCCAACAAAGCTAACATCCTCTTAACACCGTATGACCAGCCCACTGCGGATTTTGAGTCTCTTTCAACAGCTCTTGTTTAAGTCCCCTACCATTAGGAATATACAACCTGCCTCCCTCAGCATATAACAGGTTGTCTTCAACCCAATACCGTCGAACCAATCCATCTGACACTTGCTGCCTTAGCTTTGTGTATACCAAGTCAGATTCTGCATACTATTTTACCCGTTCCAGGAAATTCATGTGTATTGTTGTCAATGTAGCCACATATCCCTCCACTTTTTTCCTGCTTAAAGCGTCTGCAACCTGATTTTGCCTTCCAGGTCTATGCACCCACATGAAGTCAAATTCTGCTAAAAACTCTAGCCAACGGGTCTGTTTAGGAGTCAGCTTCTTTTGTGTCTTGAAATAAGTATTTGCCACGTTGTTTGTCACTACTGTGAACTTAGTACCCAGCAAATAATGCCTTCATGTATCTAGACAATGTACCACAGCTGCCATTTCCTTTTCATGAATAGAATACCGTTACTCAACATCTTTTAACTTTCTGCTCATATAAGCCACTGGATGTCCAACCTGCACAAGAACTCCACTAAGAGCCCTATCGAATGCATCCATATGCACCTCAAATAGTTCACTAAAATCAGGTAATCTTAACATTGGTTCAGACGAAATAGTCAACTTCAATTTATTGAAGGCTCTATCATATGCTTCAGACCATTCCCATTTTTTATTCTTTTTTAGCAAGTCAATTAGCACACTGACTTTCCTAGAATATCCCTCGATAAAATGTTTATAGTAGTTAGCTAAGCCCAGAAATGACCACAATGCTGTGACCCTAGAAGGAATATGCAGTCTAGAATGGCTTGAATCTTCCTCTTATCCATCCTAATTCTCTCTTTACTGACCCAATGTCTCAAGAACTGCACCTCTTGGCGACAAAACTCACATTTTTTCTTCTTTACATACAACTTATATTCCCTAAGCTTTGCAAACACTTGCCTTATGTGAGCTACATGATCATGCAATGTCTCACTATACACAACTATATCATCAAGATAGACCACCACAAACTTATCAAGGAACTCATACAACACATCATTCATCAAATTGCAAAATGTGGCAGGAGCATTTGTAAGTCCAAATGGCATTACTAAGAATTCAAATGAACTATACCTTGTCACATAAATAGTCTTCAATTCATCACATTCTGCCACTCTAACTTGCCAGTACCCAAATCGCAAGTCCAGCTTGGTGAAATATGAAGCCTTTGACAGCCTATCAAACAAGTCAGCAGCATTAGGAACTGGATACTTGTTCGTCACTGTCACCTTGTTCAATGCTCTGTAATCTACACACATCTGCAAGGATCCATCCTGCTTCTTTTGAGATAAGACAGGAGCACCATATGAAGCCTTTGATGGCTGAACCAACCTTGCATTTAGCAACTCATCAAGCTGTTTCCTCAACTCTGCCAGTTCACTTGGTGCCATACGGTAAAGAGCTTGGGCAGGAGGTTTTGCACCAGGTTCCAACTCAATTTTGTGATCAATGGCCCTTCTAGGAGGAAGCTCCTTTGGTAATTCTGCAGGTATAACATCCACAAAATCATCCAACACTACAACCACCTCATCCGGCACATCAACCACCATGTCTGGTTTGACTTGAACTAATGCTGCCAAATAAGTTTCCTCCTCTTTCTTCAAACCCTTATCAAGCAATTTTACTGAGATAACAACCTCTTTTCCTTTGTCATTCTTTAGAGTTCCACAGTCTACCTTCATGAAACAAGGGTTCTCCTCATCCCCCCATTACCTTGGCCTTCAAAAAGAAATCCATGCCAAGAATGAGGTCGAAATCATCAAGAGGAACCACCATCATGTGACATTTTCCCCACCAATTGCCTAGACTTAAGACTGTCTCAGTTGCCCCACAAACCAGCATGGCATCTGAGTTCACTGCCTTGATTGTACTGGTACTGTCCAACAAGTTCAATCCTAACATGTTTGCCTCTCTTTTAGTCATGAAATTGTTGGTTGCCCCTGTATCCAACATGGCTCTCACATCCCTCCCATTGACTTGCACCGTAGCATACATCAAGTTCTTAAAATCAGCTTGTTTCTCACCTGAAATCGCATTAAGCAGCTGTAATAGATTGACTCGAGAGGGATCAACATCAACATCTTCAGCATCCTGGCTGATTGTAGCAGCAACCTTCTCTTTCTTTGGACAATCTCTTGTACGATGATGACCACCACAAATGAAACAACCCTGTTGTGACTTCGATTTGTTTTGGTTTTAATCCTTCCCATGATCCTCTTTTTTCTTCTTTCCCTCAAACTTCTTTTTCTTTTTGTTCTTCCCCTTTTTCCCATCAACAAACTTTTTCTTGTCTATATTAAAGGTCGAACCAGCCATACGGTAATCCACAAGACCTTCTGCAGCAGCCATAGTAGTAGGTATATCCTTCACCCCCTACCTTCTCAACTCGGCTTGTGCCTATGCTTGCAAACCTGACATGGAATTAAACAGCTTGTTTTTCTCAAACATATTTTTGATATCCAACATCAAAGAGCTGAAATCTTTCACATATTCCCTAATCGAACCAGTTTGCTTCAACTTCTTTAAAGAATCCTTTGTCATCCAAGATGTGTTGAAAGGCAAGAACTGATCCTTCAGTTCCTTCTTCAGTGACTCCCATGTTATAATACCGGGTCTGCTGGTACTAAGATCATCTGTCGTCCTAGTACGCTACTATAAGTTGGCATCTCCACTCAAGTACATACTGGTGATGGACACTTGTTCTGCCTTAGGTATCCTAGCAGCCCGAAAGTACTGCTCCATATCCCATAAAAAATTCTCTAACTCTTTGGCGTTTTGACTGCCATTCAATTGTTTAGGTTCTAGCATTTTGATTTTCGAAATAGTCCCATCTTCATGAGGATGAGTTACTGCCCTTTTCAGCAACCTAATTTCACCATCCATGGTACTAAATCTTTCCCTTAGGCCATCAATCACTTCCAAATTTTCCTTTCTCACATTACCAAACCTGGTCTCTATGTCTTTAAACAAGTCTGCTAGTGTGGTCTGGAGATTCATAATTCGTTCAGCATTCTCAATAGCCAAAATAGCAAGGTCCGTATACCCTTCAGGTGGTTCACCCACAAGTTGTTCTAGCCTATTGATTATCTCTTTTGCGTCTGCAAAAGTCTTCCTTGGCACAAAACTGCAATAAAGCCTTCTAAACCGTGCTCTGATGCCACTGTCACACGCCTATATTCTGCCTAAGAATTTTTCACATGCTGGAACTAGGAAAGCCCTACCTAGCCAGCTAATTTCACTCATACACACTGTCCAACACTGGTGTGTCACACTGCTGTCACAATTCTGCCTTAGCTATGCACCAACACAACCAAACGCCCTTGTATACTTGTACACTGCTTACTGTTTGCCAGACTACTTAGCCACACATGCACAATTTAGTCCATACACATTAGCATCACAGAAATATACAAAGACAACAAAGCATTACAGGGAACCGTCCCCCAACTCAACTTAATTTTATTAATCAAATCAGGATCCAATACAAAAATGCTCATAGAATGTTTACAACAGCCTACGCACTCTGTGCCATACTCAATATACAAGCAAGTTTTTATATCTCTACAGTTGACAAGCCCAACTGCCTAGCTTTGCTGGCACCAGCCAGCCCCAACAAACACATAAGTAATTACAGTTATTTCCCAATAACCGCCTCACGAGTATTTGCCAAGTCAGAGATCTCTACATGAAACTGTCATAACCGCTAGAAAAATTGCCCACATATACAAGTGTATGTCTGCTGCACGTGCCTCACATGCCAAACATTCTGCCCATCAACCCACTCAGCTTGCACTACACCTGACACAACTCTCAGCTAGCATGTGCCATGCCTTGCCTTGCCCATACTTGCTGACTGCACTATCTTCCTAAGCTTTCCCTTACTTTGCCTTGCCTTGATCTAGCATGGTCTGCTTTGCCTTGCCTTAGCTTGGCCTGCTCGCTTGGCCTATTGCCTTTGCTGCCATGCACATGCCCCAATGGTCGCATACTGCCTTGCTGCGCATGCTGCTGTGCTTATGCCCTAGCGTTCGCATGCTGCCTTGTTGCTCATACTGCTGTGCATATGCTCTTGCGTGGGCATGTTGCCTTGCTGCTCATGCACCTGCCGCTGTGTGTGCAGACTGCCTTGCGTGCACATTCTGCTTGCCTTGACAACCCACTGCTTGTGTTGCGTACGGACACCCACGCATGCTGCTTGTGCTGCTCGCTTGTTGCTCATTGTCTTGCTAGTCCGCTAGTATCATATGCATGCACTAACATGCCTTCCCTTGGCTTGGCACCATCCCACCAAGCCATGCCTAGCAATCTGCCTATGCCAAGCTCTGAGGGTCTAACATTAGGCCATGCTCAACATATGGCTCCCTTTGCATGGCAATAGAATGGGTGGTATTAGATATTGGTACTGTATTGAACACTCATGTCCAACAATTTGCCACTCCAAACACCCGTCTCAAAATTATATCCTTATTCAACTCAATCCTACAATAAATAGCACCATCTAAATACACATTGTATTCAATGAAATATTAAATTTAAAAATATTGAAAAGATGTTTGTTTAATCTTACACTATTTTATGTTTAAATTGTTTCATATATCAAAAAGAAAAAAGAATAATTAGAATCTCAAGTGGTGCTCTAGTGGTTGTACCACGCCTTATCCTTGCTTAAGGGCAATAATTAGATTCCCCTTGGTCACACATTTGTGGCCAATTTTCGCTTTTGCCATGCTAGTATTTTATCCCTCTTCTAAGAAGCCTTCCTTCCTTCTAAGAGTTTTTAATTCTGAGTTATAACATGAGAGTTTTGATGAAGAAAGCTCAACATGAATTTTACTTGTAATATATATTGAAAATAATTAAAATATAATTATATAAAAAAAATTATAGTTGATGGGGTGAGAAAATTGACTAATAGCTTTACATGTTGCATAGCAGACCACTATTGTTTACCATCCAAGAGTGCTGCAAATTAAAAAATCCATGGCAACTGGGGAGGTATTTCTACTTAAATCTTGGGGTGCAATTTGGAAGTTGAAAGTTAGCGATCCTGTACCAGTTGAATCCTGAAAGTCAACAATCGTGAGATAAGCTGGATGTTCAGT
Source organism: Dimocarpus longan (assembly GCA_022984855.1). Taxonomy (NCBI): domain Eukaryota; kingdom Viridiplantae; phylum Streptophyta; class Magnoliopsida; order Sapindales; family Sapindaceae; genus Dimocarpus; species Dimocarpus longan. The sequence continues at coordinate 9,130,823 of CM041023.1, read as the reverse complement.
CCCTTGAATTTTGTTGGAACTATTTTCTTCAGCATGCAAGTAAGTGCCTGACAAAACTGTCAGAGAGCTTATATATTTTATTGTTGAATCATTTTTTAATAGTTTAAACTTAGAGGTCACTACAAGAAAACATGTAAATATCCGGTATAGTTGACCATCCATACCGAGTGGAGTACCCGATGTGAATGTTGTTGATATAGTTGATGGTAGCATCCATATTGTGCACCCACCTGATATGGATATAGGTAACCCTACGGGACAATACCGGTATCAGAAGTGGGTAGATTCGTTAGTCAACCGTGGATATGCTTATCCATGCCGGTCATAAGCCCGGTATGGATAATTATATCCATACCAAGTATGTGACAAGTATGGATACTTTTATCCATTTTGAGTGTGTGACAGGTATGGATACTTTTATCCATACCCAGCTCCAGCCCAGTGTGGATACCTTTATTTGTAGTGGATCGTGATTTGGAATGGATACTTTTATCCATATCGGGCTCCTGCTTAGTATGGAAAATATTTTAATATTAAAAAGATATAATTCTTTTAGACAAAAAATATATAATTTGATATTAAAAGAAAAATAATAACATACATCAAAGAACCATTAATCAAATTTTAGTATACATCTAAAATACATTTACACACACACACAGATACATACATACATACATACATATATATATTACTTAACGTTAACGTACATCACTTAAAGTCACTCTATATTGTGTATGTTATCAATGTTTTGAAAGGCGAGGTGAGGCGCTGCCTTCGCCAGCGTCAATGCCTCAAGGCGTCAAGGTTAGGCGAAAATTATCCAAAATCCCACCTCGGACACCTTGAGGTGCTGCCTCAGAACGCCTCAGACCGCCTCGAGGTGGAGGCGAGGTAGAGGCGGCTCTGAGGCACCAGAAGGGTAACATCGAAATTTCACCATAGTTTTTCCCCTTTTAAGGTCGACCTACCTTGTCTATCTCTGTTTTCTACACTGACACACCATATTATCTCCTTTTGGTGTTATTTTCTCCATTCTTCTTCTTTTGCCCCGATCAGTCTCCTTATTCCACCATTTTGGTGTGATTTTCTGTTGAAATCAACTACATCCATCACTAAAATACTCCTCTCAAGTCATTGAAAGCCTCTCCACTCGAGATCTTATAACTACTTTTAACTCTCCAACAACCGGCTCGCTTAAATCAACTCTCAAGTAAGTTTCTTTCAACTTTAAACTTATTATACAATGGATTTGTGCAATGGGTCTTGGTGAAAATCACTTTATGCTATATATCTTTACATGTTTACTTGTAGATTTGTTGTATATTACTATATATAAATATGTAACTGCTATATATCGGTATATATTGCTGTAAATTAGTATATAACTATATATAATTGCTTTATATTAGTATATGTTAGTATATATGTGTGTTAAATATAGTTATATATTAATGGATATATTTTTGCATTTGCCGAAATTGTTGTAGATTTTATGCTATATATTTTTTGCATGTTCACTTGTAAGTTGGTTATATTCTAGCTACTGTATACCGGGATGTATTGTTGTACATTAGTATATAACTATATATAATTGCTTTATGTCAGTATATGTTAGTATATATGTGTGTTAAAGATAGTTATATGTAAATAGATGCTTGGTTTTGTATATTGTTGGTTGTTGTTAGCCGTTGTAAGCTGTTTTTGTATATGATTTGTTGTAGATTTTGTGTGAAATGTTGAACCGAAAAGATCCGGCTTGGAAGTATGAGATTAAAGTTGAATTGGATGCACAGAAGCCATACAAGGGTCCAATAGATAGGTTTTTGAGTGACAGTGGAGAGGATGATGTGCAGTTGGAGGGACAGAGACCCTCTACAGGAAGTGCAAACGAGGCACATTATCGAATGTGTATGGACATTAGTAGGTTCTTCTTTGAAAATGAGATTGCGTTTAATGTTGTTCAGAGTCCTTTGTTCATTAATATGTGCCGATCAATTGACAATTATGGACGTGGTTAAAACCCCATTCACTATATGAGATGCACATTAAGTTTTTAAATGATGAAGTAGGCAACATAGTGGCTATTGCGGATGAGATAAAAAAGATATGGGCACAGACATGGGTGTCAATATTGTCAAATGGTTGGAAAGATATGAGAGGAAGGCAATTGGTGAACTTTCTTGTGAACATTCCATATGGTACAGTTTTTTTAAAATCAATTGATGTAAGTGATATGGTGAAAGATGCAAATTTGATGTTTAACCTACTAGATGATGTAGTTGAAGAAGTAGGTGAAGATCTTGTTGTTCAAGTGGTGACGGATAATGCGTCCAACTATAGAAAAGCAGGTGAAATGTTGATGGCAAAGAGGAAACACCTATGGTAGATGTCGTGTGCTGCTCATTGCATTGACTTAATGTTTGAGAAAATTGGAGAACTTCCTCAACACAAACGTGCTTTGTTAAAAGCAAGGAAGGTAAATATCAAATTATTAGTTGTTTCATGAATACTTTATTTTTTTTCCTTTAAGTATTTTGTAGTTGTTATTTGCTAATATTTTTATTATTGTTTTATTATAGGTGAGTAATTTCATCTACAATCATGGATGGGTGTTGACCTTGATGAGGAGCCATACGAACAAAGAGTTGGTTCGTCCTGCTTCTACAAGATTTGCAACTGCATACTTAACTTTACAAAGTATGTACAGTTTGAGGAAGTCATTGGAGATGATGTTCAGTTCAAAAGAGTGGCAAGAGAGTACTTAGAGTAACAAACTAGAGGGAAAAGCAATAAGGGATATCATATATAGGGATAAGAGCTTTTGGAGTAGTATCTCTTATGCACTGAAAACAACTAAGCCCATTGTGAATGTGTGGAGGATGATAGATTCTGAAAAGGTGCCTACAATTCATTTACGATGCCATGGATAAAGCTAAGAAGGACATAGCTAGAAACTTCGAGGATGATTTAGGGGCTTACAAGGAGTTATAGGACATTATTGATGAGAAATGGGAGTTTCAATTGCATCACCATTTACATGTAGTTGCGTATTTTTTGAATCCCCAAATTCATTATAGTGAAAATCCTTTCACTCATCTAGAGATTAAGAGGGGGTTTCTTTTATGCGTGGAGAAACTTATTGCTAATGAGGAGGATAAAATTAAGGCTCATGTTCAAATGGATGTCTACGACCAAAAACAAGAGATATTTGGATATGCATTGGTAAAGAGTACTGTGTACAAATGTAGCCCTGATATGTGAAGTTCTCATTTACCATTACTAATTTGAATATAAAATTTGTAGTATTCTTCTAATTCCTAAATGATTATTTGTAGCTGATTGTTAGCGTGCATTTGGAGTTGACACTCCTGAACTTGCATATTTTGTTATGAGAATTTTGAGTCTCACTTGTTCGTCCTTTGCTTGTGAGAGGAATTGGAGTGCCTTTAATATGGTATAGTTTTCTAAATTCATACACACACACACACACACACTAATTTAATATATACTAAATTAATTTTTTCTTAATGCTCATTTTCCTTAAACATTTGTGTAGATTCATACAAAGAAGAGAAATCAATTGCAAACCAAGAAATCGAATGATTTGGTGTACATCATGTACAATAGAAGATTACAACATAGGTACTTAAGGAAACAAGCACTACAACCGGATGAGGATCTCTTGGTTATTAGTGATGAGGTGCCTTCTAATAATGAATGGGTGAATGATGAATCTTTAGGAGTTGACATGAGTCAACCAAGTGACTGTAGGCAAAGAAACTGAAAGAGAAGTACAAGTAAGTTATTCTCTAACTAAATATAGTAAGTTTTATTTAGAGTTAATGATATGATGATCACTAAATTTTTATTATATATTTTTTGTTAGACAAAAGGAAGAATATACAACTAGAGGCTGAAGAACCCGAGTAGGAGGAGGATGAGACTAGTGATGAGGATTGTGACACAAGAATCAGATGTGATGATGATTCTTTGGAGGATGACACACCACATGATGATGACGAAACCTTACCTCCAGATTCAACTTTACCTCCACATTCAACCATACGTTTTGATCTAAATTTTAGGCCACTAGATTCAAATGATTCTTTGTTTAATACTAGTGGTCATTAGGATGATCTGGATTATTTGATATTTTATATGTTAGGATTTATATGGATGATTTTGTGTGTTAGGATGATTTGGATGATCCATCTTTTGGTTGTGTTGGTTCTATTTTGTTTGATATTTATGTTTCTAACATTGGTTTTCACTATATTTTAAAATGTTATGAATGATTTTGTATGTTATGGTTGTTTTTTAATTTTTTTTTTTTTTTTCATTTGGAGTCGAGGTGATTGCCTCAATCGCCTCTAGGCGATCTCCTCGCCTCGCCTTGCTTTTTGCCTTTCAAAATATTGTATGTTATAACATATAAGTATATAATTCTAAGATACAATATATTTTGTTGGCCAAGCAATAAATGAGTATAATGCATTTTATAAAGTTAGCAGCTTGTTAGTAGGTCGCGGTAGCAGAACACTCATCATTACTTTCAACTCATCAATAATCTGGACCAAACTTGAGGTGATGAACTTTAGAATTGAGGTCTTTGGAGTCAATTTCTGCTTCTGCTACCACTGTTCCTCTATCTATCCAATTTAATAACTTACAGTGGTTTCCACTTAATCCATCAGCTTGGCTTGTAGAACCACAAGATAATGACTACCTATGTATAATCCTCTGCTACCATTGTTCATCTATCTATCCAGTCTAATAACTTACAATGGTTTCCACTTGATCCATCAGCTTGGCTTGTAGGACCTGAGATAATGACTACCTATATGTAAAAATTTAAATAATTACATCTATACACAAAATGAAATTGAAACAGTAAATAATATAAATTTCATGAATATTTACATTTGCAGAAGGTTCAGCAAATTTGATACTTATACTATTTTCTATCAGATTTGGACCACTTGAATATTATGTCTATGAAAAAAATAAATAACATGCTATGAGGAAACATGGATGCCAAAAAAAATAAAAAATACTAAGTATCCCTGTTTTACAACATATAGGTAACAAAACTCAATATATATAACAATACATATAAACTTGATCAATTTTACAAAAATTTTAATAGAGTTTTCCCATTTTTCAAACTTGCCAAAAACTTAATTCCCCTGTAATTTAAATGCTATACTACTTTCATAACTGATCCAAACAAAACAGAGACTCCGTCTCTCCGTAAATACATACGCAAACAATATATATATACACACACACACACACATAAAAACACACACATAGCAAAAATTATGAAAATATGATTACACCCACTTGCATATTGTGTCTACGAAAAAAATAAATAGCACGTTGTGAGAAAGCATAGATACGAAATATATATATATACACACACATACTAAGTATCACAAACTGGAAGTAAATAAATTTTAAAAATTTTGAATTGTTTACTGGTTGTATGGGAGGAATACATACTAATACTTAAGCGTGATCTACATTCAAAAAATGGATCATGAGCAAATTTTGTAAATTAGTAATTATCTGCTTTATGGCAGCCATCTCACTATCGACATATTGCTGGTATTGTACAAAGTTTTGTCCACCAACCATAGATGCATGTACAGCTGAAAGTGTTACATCATGATCTAGTCCTCAAACTTGACCTCGATGCTCCTTACCTAAACCTTGAGAGATAGCATCATCTTCAATTGAAGGTAAGTATTCTTGATGCAATGTCCTCATTTGTGCCTATATATGATATTGGTGGACACTGAAATTTATTTGTTTTTTTCCTAAATGGGCTGATCCCTAGATAAGCCGATATGGATACTGAAATTTATTTATTTATTTTTAAATGAAAAATTGGTATCCATACCGGCCTTAAATGGCCTATATGGATATCCTAGTATGATTGGCCCGTTTTCTTGTAGTGGGTCAGTGGTTAACAATAGAAGTTCAGAGTAGTTATATGTACCCATATGTATTGTCTTGGTGATAACATGTAATTAAACATGAATTGGTGCTGCTGATTCTCCATTCGAGTCTTATAAATATGTTTTGAACTTGCAAAATATTCTGTTAAAATGATACAAACATGCATTGATCTAGATTTTTATATGATCGACATGATGGTAAGTCTAGTCCTGATTATTGTTTTATATTTTGGCTCTGCCATCTTAGGTAGATTCCAAGATAAAGGCTATAACAAAGAGGTTGGAAGGTATTGGGAAAAAATGTTGAGGAGAATTCGATTTGGCAAAGGTTGTCAACGACTGCTTTAGTAGATGGTCGTATTTATGGAAGGGAAGAAGACACTAAGAACTTGACTGAGTTTTTGCGAAGGGATGTCGCTGGTGAAGGATTGTGTGTGATTCCCTTAGTTGGCCTAAATGGTATTGGCAGGACAATGTTGGCTTTAATTGCATATAATGACAACCAAGTGGATGAACATTTTGGGTGATTTTGACCTGGTAACAGTCACAAAGGTGATTCTTGAATTACTAGGTGAATCATGTGATGCTACGAATTTGGAGCCACTTCAAAGTACTCTACGAAAGAAATAGATGATGAAAAAGGTTTTACTTGTATTGGATGATTTTTGGAATGACAATTATGTTGAATGGGATGTCTTGCAACTTCCAGTTAGTGCAAGTGCAGATGGAAGTAAGTTTAGTGTAACAGCCCGTAATGAAAATTTTGCTTAGAAGGTTGGCACCAGTCCTGTTTTCCATCTCCAGCAACTGCCTGAAGATGATTGTTGGTCCTTATTTGCAGAACATGCATTTTCCGAAACTGAATTCTGAAGCGTGCCCACGCTTGGAGAGCATGGGTAAAGAAATAGCTAACAAATGTATAGGTTTAATTGCCCTTGTCTGTAAAGCCACAAGGGGGCTTATTGCGCCATAAATTAAGAATGGATGAATGGCAACATATACTGCATAGTGAAGTATGGGAATTACCCGTTCAAAAATGTGGTATCCTTCCTGGACTAAGTTTGAACTATCATCATCTCCCTTCCCATTTGAAACCCAGCTTTGCCTATTGTGCAATCCAAGGACATAGCCAGAATTTGATATCAGGATGAACTAGAATAAACTTTTTAAATAAACTCTGACCGTGTGAAAATATTTTATAAATTAAAAAATTTAGACATTATAAATAAATATGTTAATAAAACAAAAGTAAAATGATTGAACAAAATATTTAAATAATAAAATTTATCAAATATGATTTATAATTAATGTTATGATATCAACAATTTTTTTTCAAACATAGACAATCTACATTTTAACAATCATAATTCATAATTACTACCACACTTCAAATTAGAAAGTGTGTTAGGAGAAACATCAAAGATATTAAATTTAAATAATATATTATGCAACTTAGGATAAAAAAAATGTAAAATATATAAAATTTAAATAAAATTTCTCATTTAATATATGAAAAAATTTATTACATATAAGAAAATACATTAAATAGATTTAGAATAAATATATTTTTTATATCGTAAAAATTAATAAATAAAATCTATATAATTTAAAATAAATATAACATAAATTATATATGATTTAAAATGTAATATTCAAAATAAATATAAAATATTTATAACATAATATAAAATATGTTATATTTATATAACATAAATATAACATAATTTAAAATAAATATAACATAAATATATATAAAAAAAAAAAAGCCTTTATTTCAATATATATATATATATATAATATTTTTTGGGGGTACTTGAGCCTACCGCAGCCCCAACAGCGGTACGTCCTTGGTGCAATCTTCTCTAAAGGCTACGAATTTGATGAAGAGCAGTTGGTACGTTTATGGATAACAGAGGGTCTCGTGCAGCAGCCACAAAGATATATGCAGATTGAAGACATGGGGAGGAAGTATTTTCACGAATTGCTTTCGAGGTCACTTTCCAAAGATGATATTCATCTTGTCAATGATTTGGCCCAGTTTGCTGCTAGTTAAAGATGTCTTAAACCGGAGGATATTAATCGACACAAGGATTGGATAAAGGCTTGTCTCATTTGTCATATATCACACAAAGACGTGATGCCTTCATACGATTGGAGGCCTTCACACATCTCACAAGTGTTTGCCAACTTTCTTACCCTTGGATGGTGGATATGCAATTTGTTGAAATAACAAGGCAACGCATCAGCTACTCTTTAAGTATTTTAGTCGTCTACATGTGTGTTATCCTTAGTCTAGTTTGTTGGGCTTCTCCAAGATATTGCAATAGAGATGCTGAAGCTTGATTAGTTGGATAAATTTTGTTGAAGTGTAGGATTTGAAAAAAAATTACATACATAGATTCACTGATCAAATGAATACTGACTCTAAAAGACTTAAAGAAATAATCTTTGTAGCTTTTCAACGGACCTAAATAAACCTCATTTGCTGAATATTTATGCCCAAGTTTCCTGGATTAAACAGCAGGGCAACCTTCTGTGTAAACACCGGGAGCTGTAGGACACTGCGCAAGGGGACAATGATCTCCCACCTCTAAACCCCACCAGTTAACTCCATATACACCACTCATCTGCTGAGTTATACCTGCCAATAGAGCTTGCAAGGCGACTCTCAAGTCGAGCCCATTTGCCATCACGTAATTGTATTTACTCCACCAATCTTTATACTTTCTGTATACGATGAAATTGAAGAAAACCCCTAAGCTTATACAAGTCCAGTAACTCACTGCACCACCTATTAGCAAAGGGAAGACACCTCCCAGTATGTTTGGAACGTTAATGCCTTTGATCCATTTTTTATCAGGAAAAACCTTCGATAATATCCAAACAAACAATGGTCCCATCAAACCAATAAGATAGAAATAGAATAATTTTGAGTACAGGCCATCAGGAAAATACATAAGCCTTGGACCCACCAGCCCCCATTTTACTGAAGAAATATTGTATATATTCAAATCAGGACATGTCCAAGGACTACCTTTCGGTAAATGTTTTGGGTCACAGATATTGTCCACATTTGAGAATAACCACCACGTTGTAGTCAGACTAACAACTGCTGAGATGATTGTTCCGGTTATTTGTGCGACAAACATTGATTTTGGGGCAATCTTCATGTAATGACCCAATTTGAAATCTTCCATAAATGATTGAGCATGACTTAGGGTTGACCAACAAAATGAATTAAATACTAGATAGGCTATTGGTCTACCGGGATAGGTATATCCTATTAACATTCTCGAAATCACGTCCATCACGTCCACGGACTGCAGCAATTTTTTACTCATGTTAGAAAGGAAATTTTCAATAATGAAGCTAAAAATAAGAACATAAATAGTTAAGGAAATAGGCTTACTTGGCCAGTGGTAGCACTAATGACACCTAGTGGTAAAATAAAAATCATTACTATGATGCATGCTAAAATGATTCCCCAATATGGTAGCTGTAACTGCTTCCCAAGTCCTTCACAAGAGAAAATGGCCAAGCAGAATGCGGGAACGAGAATTGCAAGGAACCACCATTGCGGAACAGGATCATACTTCTTCATCAACCTATTATGGACATCTTCACGAGTGCTGTTGTTGCTGTCATTTGTTCGTTTTACTTGTTGCCAGAATTCCCTACATAGAAAATATTCCATTTCAAGGTGGAAAAACTTGCGGAACGTATACTAAATAAACTTAAGGAGGGCTTTGTATTGTACCTTCCATGGAATATCACAAAATGAGAGAGAGTGGCTGTGACCATAGTAAAACTAAACCCAGTCATAAAAACTTGCACAACGCTCATATAAATAACTGAGTAGTCCTCGTAACCTTTTTGGTTAAACGTGAGATCACTTTCATTAATAATCTTTCAAGTATTATAAACTTAACCATCTTTATCATAAATTTCGTAAGATACAAAAGGAACTTTCTTGGTATTGTAGGAATTAGTCCAATAGGCAATTGGGCATATAAGGTAGAGCAATATTATGAATCCAACTGCCGTGTTGATTATTGTAGAGAACGGATAAACTAATGGATTTCCAGCATAGCCTATAACAGACCAGTCCAAGGCAAGGGAACCAATGCCAAGGCCATGACGGGCGGAGCCGATAAGTTGAGCTATAACCGAACTTTTCCAGAACCAACAAACAACCGAAAGAGCACCTATGGAAGGAAAGAAATAGCCTGGTATTACAGCATAGGCAAAGCTTGCAATTGTTACTAAAGCAAGTAACTGAAGTTTCGATATGCCTCTTTTGGGCCTCCCTTCAACCTCGTGCAATGCCCTATATTTAAATGAACTCTGTTAGATAATTTCAAGCGTACATGTATGCGTTCACATACACCAAAATAACACAAAATATGTACCTGTAGAAAGATACATCAACTAAGGTGAAAGGGTACCACATGTAGGGATTATATACCAAGAACTTCATAAACAACCCCGCAAACCCATAACCTAGCAACTGGAAGGACCATTCATCATAAGATTTCATATATCAAGTGGCTAAAGCCTTAATAATATATAGTGAAACGTACCAAATCAAGAGTAATATATAACTAGCAATTACCTGAGTTGTCAAAATCAAGAGTAACGATGTCCAGATATTTAGAGGTTTATGGTAGAAGAGTTTTCTCACTGCAATAATCGACATAGAATCAGGAGGGTCTGCTGCAGCCAAAATATTGAGCAACACATTTTCTTTGATGTTGAAAGGCCCCGGATTCATTGAGAAACTCCATCTTGTTCCGGGAACTTTGATCGATTTAGATGGAAGTGCGGCTGCCATTAATTTGTCAAGAGCAACAAGTGTTAATTGGACAAAACTACTTGGTATATTGATATAAGTTTGGCGATAAGAGGAGAATTGAGATATGAAACTTAAAATGGCGCATGCAATAGGCCCTAAGACCCAAGTTCGAAATGTTAAGGTGGGCAACGTTGGATCGTCAGTGGTTGGAACTGTAAGCCTCACTTGCTCTATCGGAGAATCATTCGTGATTTCATCACCATCTGCAAATAGCGAGATCGGTAACAATCCATCAGTAACTCATTAGTCATATTGCGATGGAATTATGTCTTTCTTTGCTATAATATATATATATATATATATATATATATAGGGCACATGTTAACAAGTTTGTGATTTCATATATAATTTCAAATGGGATACAAAACCTAATTATCATTATACTCTCAAGACTATCCCGCATCCCAAATTTAGTTAGATAAGAGATCATGATTCTCTAATGTTAGAACTGAAACCTGCATATTGTATTAGAGATGTAGTTGTCTAAAGTTATAAATCACTAAAAATTTTGGGTAGTGTTCCAGTGGTGGTCTTATTGTCGCCCCTAGTGGGTTTTACACCCTAGTCCCACAACAATTATATAATCATCTATAAAAGATAAAAGAATATAATAGTATGTGATCCTGCAATATTCAATAACGCTTTCTAGTGAAAAATTGCATTCTAATAAAAGATTATAGTGACATTTGTTACCTATGATAACATGATAAAATATACCTTCGTCTCTTTGAGTTTTCCTGGTTTCAATGGCTCATTAGTAAAATGATTCAAAACTCTTATCAATTTGAAGAATAAGTTGATTATTAGTTTTTTTTTTTTTAATATGATACATAAGATGAAATCGAATATAACCTACTAAAGATATACTAAATATGTCAATGACCATAAATCTCTATATTCCCTTTAAAGTTTTCAAACAGTCAAAATAAAACTTAATTGTTGTTAAAAAAACACTAAAAAGGGAAACATAAATATTATAGGAAGGAAGGAGGTGTAAATGTCACCAACTAGACATTACTAATTTTACATATTTTGTCTTACGGGTTGTCGAGTACTCGTTTTTTTCATAAAGAAGATTCTCTTCTTAACTTTTCTTCAGACGTGACTTTAAAACCCTTATATTTTTTGAAATTTCAGACACTAAAATAAAATTTCACCAAAATTTATGGGTAAATTTAATACACTATTCTATTCGCATGACAAAATAAGTCACAACTCTATCTTTTAGGAAAATTTTCATTTTAATCTTTATGTTTTTTTGAATCTTCATTTTTTAAACACGAATCCATTAATGACTTCATTGGTCCCTTGAGTTTAAAAAAACACTTCAATTTGGTCCCTTGAACTTTATTTTTTAGTCAACATTAACAAAAAATGTAAATATATATATTTTACCCTCAAATTAAAAAAAAAAAAATTATTTTATCATTTAAAAAAAATATAGCAAAGTTAAAAAATGTATATCCTAGATCTTTACTATTCATCAAGGGGGATGGTGGAGATTCGATGATAATAAATAAATAAATAAATGAAAGTAAATAAAAAATAAAAGTACATTAAAAATTAAAAACTCACCTCTAATACCCACTGTCCAATACATAGAAGGATGGTGGGCAATTTATTTTAAAATAAAATATAATTAAAAAAAAAAAAAGAGGTCGAGATCTAGATTGGAGTTCCACCATGCATCAACATTAATGGACACTAGAGATCCAATTTGCATCTCCACCGCCATTAATAGAGATGCATTAAACACTTATCTCTATCAAATGGATCTCCATCAATCATCCATCTTAGAAATGGAGATTATCTCCATCGCACAATAGACTCCATCGTGGATGGAGAGGAAAAAACAAACTAGATCATTGCGATGATCCAGTTCATTGAATCATATTGTCAAATGACAATCTGGTTCGTTAAAACTAGATTATCATTCAACAATCTAGTTGCTAGATCGAGCTACAAGCTCAATCTAGTTTAACAATTTGGAATCCAAATCATCGAACGATCTAGAAATTTCATCTATAAATGATAAAATAATATAACAATGTATCCTACAATAACCAATAATGCATTCTAATGAAAAATTGCATTCTAACAAACAGCTACAGTGACATTCATAATCTATGATGATATGATAAAACATACCTTCGCCCCTTTGAGCTTTTCTGTTTTCCATGACTCAATAGTATAATGATGATCAATTTGACAAATAAATTGTTTCTTAAAATTTGTTTTTTGTTATGATATATAAGATCAAATTGAATATCACCTACCAAATATATACTGACTTAATATGTCAATTACCATAAATTTTTATATTCCCTTTTAAGTTTTCAAATTCAGTTTTCAACTAATCAAAATGAAACTCAATTGTTGTAAAACAAAAAAAAAAAAAAAAAAAAAAAAGGAACATATTGGTTACAAGAAGGAAGGAGGTGTAAATTTTGCTATCTAGACATTAACTAAGAGCATCTCCAACGTTCTCGAGGATTGTGTTTTGAAAAAAAAGTGACATGTCATCAATGTCATGAGATTTATTTTCTATATAATATAAGTATCATTTGATAGATATTCAAACTAAAAAATTGTTCTTCAATACTTCCATGAATTTCCATTTAATACATCTATGTATTTCTTTTTAATGCTCCCATATTTTCCACTTAATATTTCCATTTTTTTTTTTTACTTTTAATTAGATTTGAAAATTAGAATTAATTAATTATTAATTTGATAACATGATCATCTAGCACATCATCTACAAATAAATGGTCATGGTGACAATGTCATTTTTTTTTTTGGCCATCTTAGCTTAACATTGATAAGCAATAATTACATTGGAGATAATTATTTATCTCTATGTCTATTCATCTTATTAACATGTAATTTTTTTATAATTCATGAGAGCATTAAAGAGCTTTAATTTTAAGGGTCGTTGAGTACCCGTTTCTTTATTAAGAAGATTCTTATATAGCTGATTATTAATACCAATATAAATGGAATTTCAAACATTCTTCTTTTTCGATAATATCATTTAATGGTAAGAATTGAATTTTATGTAATTGGTAATTTGGAAGAGTAAATACCATTTTACATAAGTGCAATTATCATCACTCTTTATTACACTATTTTAATAAATCACAATTTTTATATATCTTAATCTATTTGGGATTGGATCCCAGGCTTGCACAAATTATTATTATTATTATTATTATTACATAAACATATATATATATATATAATATAAATTGAGATTTTGAAGAAGAGAATAAGATTTAAATCCATGACTCCAATATGTAGGTGTAATGGGCATATAAAAAAGTCACCTCAATTTATCAATCAATTAATTGATGTTTATTGTTATTATTATTATTTGATGAAATTAATTGATCATTATTCAGTTCAATAAACCAAGTTGAAATTCTTTTTTTAATCTAAAAAATGGTAAAATAAAATTAAAAGTATATAATCTAATATGTGTCCTAAAATTATAATTAGCTAAAAGATTGAAAAAGTCAACATAACCTTATATTTGTTTTCCAAGATAATTTTAAATTTTTAATACTGCTAAAATAATATGCTTAAAGTACTCTTGCAAAAGGGTAACAATAATGTTCCCTTTTAATACTATCCGTGGTGTAATAATTTGAACATAAATATTAGTAGAATATATTATAGTACACTTAGCAGTGTCTACTCTAATTCTTTTGATGTATGATTATAAAACAACTAATAAATTCAATGAAACAACCGCCACTACATTTCAATTTTTATATATGATGGGTGAGAAGCTGAACTAATAAGACAACCTTAGATGGTTTGGAAGTTTATTTTGGCAAATACACTACCGGCTTGATGGTCACAGGTCCACATGCCCCATTGATGTCTACATACATACATACATATATATATAGCCCTATTTTTAGACTGTACCACTACTTAACTTATAAAGTCAACTCATTTATTATCTAATCATCGTTAAAGATGAATCAAGAAAACACCCCTTGACACAACAAATGTTAGTTTTAGAGAATCTCAAAAAATTGCCTGATGTATGAAATAATCTCTATTTACCACGTGCTGTGTTTTATTTTTATCTAAAATCTTATAAATGTTAAAAGTTAACAAAAAAGTTAGATAAAAATTAGAAAGACATTTTTAGTTTTGAGATTTTTATTAAAAAATATAATAATCATAAAATAATATCTTTAAATAAAAGAAATATAAATTAATAAAAATCGATCTCCACTATCCATCTCATAGACGTTGGAGATGAATATAATAGACTAAAAAATAAAAATTTAACAAAAAATAATTATAAAATAATATATTAAAATAAAAATTTATAAACTAATAAGAAGTTATCTCCACCATCCATCTATTAGATGGATGGTGGAGATTAGCACATCAAATTAAGAAATAAAAAAGTACATAAAAATTAAGAAAAAAAATGGAGATCCAGATTGGATTTCCACTGTTTATCCTTTTGGATAGGACGGATGGTGGAGATCTAATCTAAATCCTTACTAGCCATGGACCATATTCATCATCAACCTTTATCTTCATCATCATGAACCTTCAACATACCAGTCACGGAATCCACTAAACCATCGCCACCTCTTTCTTTCCTTTCCTTTCTTTCTTCTCTCCCCATCTATGGGTTTTCAGTTGCTAGAAACCTAGAAATTTTTTGAGTTTCCAACGACCTAGGTTTCTAGGCGATTGGAAAACACCAAATCATCAACCCAATTAGGAACCCCCCAAAAAAAATAAATCTAATCATTAATCATCAACCACCAAATACCAAACCCACTCATCAATTATGAACCACCGAACACCGAACCACTGGGTATGTACTAATAGGTTCCTTTATTTAAATATTAGTATAGAGCACTTCATTTTGTCCTTATGTGTGTATTTCCACAAGTGGTTGTGTCACTAAGACTAAATATATGTTACCTCAGATGTTGACCTCGAAACAAGTTATTGTCATTGCATTAATGTGATTTGCATAACAAAAGGTATAAATCACAAAATTTAATAACTTTAGAAGCATACAAATTTTGATAAAATTTGCATCTCACTGGAGCACTTATGCTTGCTACTTTTTAGTGTGAAATGGCTATATATTTCTCATCCTCTAAAAGTTAGAGGTTCAATTCCTACCAAACACATATTACAGTTTATATTGGTAGTTTTTATTTCTTATTGTGAGAGTAGTAGTTTTCATTTATGAAAGTAGATATCCAACTTGCACAAATAATGTTTGATTTCGGTAAATCTCAATAGATTTTTTACCTGTGACCTCTTCGGTGTCATCAACTTCAAATAAAAATAAATAAATAAAGATTGTGAACATTGGCGAATTTATCAACTGACTCTAGGAAAGTGTAGTAGTACATAATATGCGTTGATGGTATTATGTTGATGTAATTTCTTGTTCACTTGAATATGTAAACGCAGAACAATGCTCAAGCCACTCCAATCTGTATGAATGTTTCATTTACATTTTAAGATTGTGACTTAACTATGTCTCTCTTCAATGTCAGACTATGGTTACACTTGTTTAGTTGATTAAATAATAGTTGGTATGTTGGCATAATTAACTTGATTCCTTTTCATTTTTTAATTTTCTGGATTGTGAGATGATAAAATTCTTGCTTATATAAAGGTAATGTACTATTCCCTCCTTTTTTTTTTTTTTTTCTTTTTGAAAACTAATAAATAGGTTAAAAGTTTGTCGAGACCTGTTGATATTAATTACATTCGAGTGAGTTAGATATTTACTCTTATAAAGTGGGGAAGATTCCTTACATATGTGTAAAATGCACATGATGGTTTTTGAATTTTCACCACTAAGACGGATTAAGAGGTCAACAATCACTAACTAAGAGAGGATGTATAAATTAACTATTCTTTCGCTTGTATTGAATTATCTTAGAGCATCTTCAAGGTTCTTATGGATTGTATTTTGAAAAAAAATGTCATGTTATCAATGTCAAGGAATTTGTTTACATGACATAGATATCATTTAATAGATAATCATATTAAAAAGTTATTCTCCAGTGCTTTCATATAATTCCATTTAATGCGATAATGTATTTTCATTTAAAGCTTTCATATTTTTTATTTAATGCTTTCATTTTTTTTTTGGATTATTAAATAAATTTGAGAATTAGAATTAAATAATTATTGATTTACTGACATGATTATCTAAAAAACATCCTCTAAAAATAGATATAGTCATGTTGATAATTTCTATTTTTTCTTTTGACACTGATGAATGATAATTGCATTGAAAGAGTTTATCTTAATTCAATATCTATTCATTCTATGTGGCATGTAATTTTTTCATAATTTATGAGAGTATTGAAGATACTCTTAGAGTTGAGATTTCTACATAATTCTTAAGTATGATTGTTTCCATTGTGGTTGAATCAATTGATAATTAACATAGATTATCCCTCCACTTAATGCACATCATGTGAGAAATTAATATCATTTACTTTTTTTGTCCTAAGTGATTCTTCGAAAGCAAAGTACAGTTATTGATGAGCAAAACCCACTTCACAATTCATAAACAAATAAATCACAAGTCGTTAGTGAAATATGTTAGATTTAATCATTAACCATAGTTGACCAATAAAAAATCTTTATACTCTCATCAAACTTGGAAAATTACTGATGGAAATTTAGCAAAAATATCTCATATACATACAACAATTACATAAGTACCTTTAGAGTAAATCAATTGCAAAACTACCCCTAATTTACTAAAATAACCTTCTAATAATTCAAGCTTGTTCCTTTTCATCCCGTTTTACCAATAGCCAACCTACCCGATGCTTACTACTCCAACTCGAAGACCGTTGATTGTGCCGACATCTTATCACCGTTGACATTGAGTTACTGTTGTCGCCGATTATGGTGTTTGATTGTCGAATATGTCTATGTTAAGTTTTAATTGATTGTTCAAGTTCAATCTTAATATTTGTCGGTGAGAATGTCAAATTCTGACCCGAATTTGCTCAACTATTAACCCAAAATAATACTTTCAATTTAGCGGGGTCAAAAACTAAGTTGAAATGAAAATTATCTATCGAACCAACTTTTAACCCAAAATCGAACTAGAATCTAGTCCTACCTTGTAACATTGACTTGAATCGGTTCATTCCATAATCTGGACCCTATTCAGATCAATAATTAAAGCTTCGAATTAGAATATGACTCGACATTGGGTCAACCTGATATTGAGTTATGAGCCAACCCGAAGTTCAATTTTTTTTTCCCTTTTTTATTCATTTTCTTTTAACTACTTAACAACTACTTTCTCAAATTAAAATTATATTTTTTGTTGAAACACTAACTTTTATCAAAACCCAAATTTTTTCAACTTTTCTTCAAGTTTTCTTCCACTCAAAAGCAAATATGAAAAAAAAAAAATTATTTTGAGTAAAATTATGATAGAAGATGGATTAATGTGGGTTGATATATTATTTGATGATGTGTTTTATTAATTGTATTATAGTTTTATTTTTGGTTGGTAAGTACTTAGTGAGCTGTATAAATGAGATGGTTTTGATTTATTAGGATTATTTTGGGTAATTTATGGTAGTTTTGCATTTTTTCTGAGTGAGAGGGTAATTACGTAAATAAAGTTCCATAAAGGGTACTATTGCTAAATTCCTATTACTAAAATGGAATTAAATTAAATTAATATAAAAAAAAAATAAAAGAATGGATTTAAGTCTTTTTCATTCATATGGTTCTTACAAATGAACGATGTATATCCATTTAAAAATAACATATTTTATTCCTAAATGGATCATCATTATCCATAGATGATATTGATCACTTTAGGAAAAAAATTAGAAATTAAAAATAAAAAGATTAAAAAATCTGGATGGTAGAAATTTATATTGGATCTCCATTAATCCAATGGATCTCCATGGATGAAAATTTAGGATTCTTATCCATGGAGATCTAATGGTAGGGAAAGCCTTCCTTTGTTACTAATAAGCGTTGTGACTAGGGATGAGGCAATCCCTACCATCAGCATCTTCACTTAAGATGGAAACATCTGAGATGAAGATGTTCAAGCAACCTTTCCTCCCCTACCATGAGGTTTGTTTGCATTACCTTGTCGTTGGCTCCCTATTCATGGAGTTGGCGTCTAAATCTCCATCCTTCACTGTATCCTTCATTGATTTTACCTTCTTTTTTTTTTTCATATATATATATATTTTAAAATTTCTAGTTTAAATTTAATTTTATATCAAAATGATCAAATTACCCCTTCATGTAGTTGGTCTTGATAATAAGTTGTGGTCAACTCTAAAAGCATGTTTGGTACACGTGATTTGGAATGTGATTAAAAAAAAATTTTCTTAATCCCACTCAATCTTGCACTTGACATGAGAAATGAAGAGAAATCACCCATTCTTAGGCCCACCACCTATTCCTGCATTTAAAGGAATTGAAATCCGGACCAAAAATAGTAGGATTTCATTTCCTACCTCGGTAGGAATATGTCTCCTTCTCTCTCTGACGTCACACCACCACTAGTCACCTCTTTTTCTCCCACCACCGCCACAAACCACCCTAAACAACCAACTTTATCTACAATCCATAATCAACTGTAACAACAGACACATTTATCATCACTAGTAAAACAAGAGAGGGCAAGAGAAATAACTAAGGGGAGAGAAAAAATTGCAACAAACCTGGGTATTTATTGTCGATGAAGGATTGGTCAATAGTAGTAGAGGAGAAGAGCTCATTGGGGAGGGCAGAAGATAAAGATGAAGATGGAGAGATGAAGATGACTATGGTAGGTGATGTTGGAAAAATTAAATATATATTATGTTTGAAAAAAAAATCTCACATTAAAGAAAAACAAGACAGTTTAAATTTAAATTTGATTTTAAATTTAATTAAATTTAAATTTAAATTATGACAGTGTTTGAGAACAGACATGACTATTCAAACAGACATGACTGTTCCAACAGACATGACTGATTCTAACAGTCACATCTTATATTATAAATACAATAACTTTTTCCTGTTGCAAATATAGAAATTTTCTTTTAACAAACAAAACTCACATCAATATACTATTTGACATTGGAGAGAAATATTCAGTATTCGCCTGGCTTCTGCATCATCTACTTGGATTCAGAAGATCGATAGTTGTATCCTAGGGCAGACTCCGTTGGACCTTCAAGCAGTGGGAATGGGAGAAATTTCTGTCTAAGGACATTGCAATTACTGCAAGTCTCTATCAATCAAGTCAGTTATTCAATTCTTTTATTTTTCTATTTATTATATCTATATATATCCTATTGTTGTTGTATATTATATATACATATATAATTGTTGAAGTTAGTGTTCTGATATATATATATATATATATATATTGGGATAACAAATTTCGTTGGTGTTGTATAACATATATATATATATAAATTTGTTGAAGTCACTGTTCTGAGAAGTTTGTTCTAACAATCTTAGACAGAAAATTTCTTTTTATTTTCTTTGTTTAGTATATAATACTCTGTTGTTGACATTGTGGTTTCATATCTCATACATCAATGGTGTTTGATTTGAAATATATTAGTGTTAATATATATACGTCAGTGCCCAGTGCTTAGTATATATTCACATTGTGTCATTCAAGTTTATATATATATAATATATCAGTGGTGTGGTGTTTGATTAAATATATATATATATATATATATATATTAGTTCTCAGTATTGAAGATTGTTGTATTCAGGTACATATATATTTATATTTATCAATACAGTGTTGTATTCCGGTGTATATATATATATCAGTGTAGTGTTGCATTCGGGTATATATATATATATATATCAGAGCAGTAATTTGAGTATATATTAGTACTGTTACATTCTGGTATTTATATGTATCAGTGCAATAATAAATATCAATATTGTTGCATTCAGGTATATTACAATAATTTGAGTTTGTTTATATATATATTTATTGTTTACTGCTTATTGGATTTATATATATATATTGTTTGAGACTGTATTGAATTCAAGTTAGAATATATATATATAAAACTTGTTACTGCAATCTGATTAATTTTGTTTCAAATTTGTTGTTTGTAATATATTACTTTGAAGGAAATTGTTGATTAGTGTTCTAATTTTTTGAAGTAGAAAGAATTTTTTTTGCTTTTGTTATGAACATATGACATCACAAACAGTGAATAATGTCTCCAAGGACTATATGCCAGAAAAGTTTAAAGGGTTAGACTTTAAACGATGGCAACAGAATATGTTTTTCTATTTAACAACCATGAATCTGGCAGACATTGTGAATGAGGAAATTCCGAAAACGTATGAAGATCCAGTGTCAAAGGAAACTATGTTAATCATAGAAGCTTGGAAACAATCTGACTTTTTGTGCAGAAATTATATTCTTAACAGGCTTGATGACTCCTTATCTGACATATATTCCTCTTTCAAAACAGCCAAGGATGTGTGGGATTCACTTGAGAAGAAATATAAAACCGAAGATGCTGGGGCAAAGAAGTTTGTTATCGGTAAATTTCTCAAGTATAACATGGTCGACTCCAAAATTGTCATCAAACAAGTTGAAGAAATTCAAGTTCAGATCCATGAATTACTGGCAGAAGGTTGTGCTATCAATGAAAACTTTCAAGTTGGAGCAATCATAGAAAAATTGCCTCCCTCTTAGAATGATTTTAAGATATATTTGAAGCACAAACATCGAGAAATGACAATGGAGGACTTGATATTAAGGCTTCGAGTTGAAGAAGACCATCGAAAAGGAGACAAGGCTACTAAAATGCCAAAGATTGATGCTAAGATCAATATTGTATAAGGAACCTCTTCTAAATTTCAGAAGAAGAAAAACAAAATTGTTGCTAAGAAGGTAAATCCTCATGCACCAAAGGCACATAATTTTAAGAAGATTAAGGGCAGTTGCTGGGCATGTGGCAAGGTTGGTCATAAAGCACAAGTTTGTAGATTTCGCAAGGACCAAAATTCTAGTTAGAATGTAGCTAACAAAATTCTAGTTAGAATGTAGCTAACAAAACAACCAACAATCAAGCCAATGTTACTAAAATGGATGTGGATTTGGTTGCTGTAATTTCTGAAGTGAATATGGTCACAAATGTCAAAGGATGGTGGATTGATACAGGAGCCACAAGACACATTTGTGCTGATCAAAATTTGTTTTCAGATTTCAAGGAAATTACTGGTGAAAAAAAGCTTTACATGGGCAACTCATCAACTTCAGTGGTTCAAGACAAGGGGGCTGTCATGTTAAAATTCACATCTGAAAAAATAGTTACCCTTTTGGATGTTTTATATGTTCCTGATATTAGGAGGAATCTTGTGTCTGGTCCTATGCTTAGCAAGAAAGGATTCAAGCTTGTATTTGAATCCGATAAATTTGTATTGACCAAGTCAGGAATGTATATTGGAAAATGGTACTTGGTTGATGGAATGTTCAAACTAAATGTAATAGTTACTAATGCTATTAATAAAATAAATAATGCTTATGTTTATATTGTTTGTATGTTTGATATATGGCATGCTAGATTATGACATATTAACAATAGGTCTATTTATAGAATGGTAAATTTAGGTTTATTACCAAAATTTGATATTGACTTAAAGCATAAATGTGAAATATATTTTGAGACAAAATTTGCTAGGCAAAGTT
Organism: Dimocarpus longan; assembly: GCA_022984855.1. NCBI lineage: Eukaryota > Viridiplantae > Streptophyta > Magnoliopsida > Sapindales > Sapindaceae > Dimocarpus > Dimocarpus longan. The sequence continues at coordinate 9,108,286 of CM041023.1, read as the reverse complement.
TTAAAACAATTCAAGAAAGGTCAAATGAATTGTTTGGCTTAATTCATAGTGACCTTTGTGATTTTAAGTTCATACCAATAAGAGGTGGAAAAAATTATTACATCACTTTTATTGATGATTGTAGTAAGTATTGTTATGTGTACTTGATTAATAGTAAGGATGAAGCCTTGAATATGTTTAAGATATATAAGGCAGAAGTTGAAAATCAAGTGAACAAAAAGATAAAAATAATAAGAACCGATAGGGGTGGAGAATATGAATCCACCGCCTTTGCTGAATTCTGTACAATAAATGGAATTATTCATCAAACAACTGCACCATATACTCCACAACAAAATGGAGTAACAAAAAGAAAGAATAGAACTTTTAAAAATATGATTAATTTCATGTTGATTAATTCAGGACTACCACATAGTTTTTGGGGAGAGACATTACTTACTGCAAATCACATATTAAACAGAATTCCATTTAAAAAGACTAATATGTCACTTTATCAAGTTTGGAAAGGATGTTTGCCAACTTACAAGACCCTAAAAGTGTGGGGTTGCCTAGCTAAGGTTCAGATTCCTTTGCCTAAAAGAACGAAATTAGGACCTAAAACGATTGATTGTGTTTTTATTGGTTTTGCTAAAAATAGTGCTGCATATAGATTTTTAATCATTAAATCTGAAATTCCTGATATGCATGTAAACACAATTATAGAATCTGTAAATTCTGAGTTCTTTGAAGGAATTTTTCCTTATAAAGAATTGAGGTCTGATTCATCAAATAAAAGACCACGTGATGAAAATCTAGATGAACCTTCCACTTCAAAAGTTCAAGAGAAGATCTTGAAACCTAGAAGAGGAAAGAGGATAAAAATTCCAAAAGATTTTAAACTGGATTTTATGAGTTTCTTGACTGAAGCTGAACCACAAACATACAAAGAAGCCATGTCTTCACCAGAAACTCCTTTTTGAAAAGAAGCTATAAATAGTGAAGTTAAATCCATTTTACAAAATCATACATGGGAATTGGTAGACTTACCACCTAGAAGTAAACCAATAGGTTATAAATGGATTTTTAAAAGGAAGCTTAAAGCTTATGGGACAATTGATAAATATAAAGCACGATTAGTGGCTAAAGGATATCGACAGAAAGAAGGAATAGATTATTTCGATACCTATTCTCCGGTGTCAAGAATAACATCAATCAGGATGTTAATTTCTATTGCTGCCTTACACAATATGGAAATACGTCAAATGGATGTAAAGACAGCTTTTTTTAATGAAGAATTAGATGAAAAAATATACATGAAACAACCAGAAGGCTTCGTGGTTGAAGGTCAAGAAAATAAAGTCTGTAGACTTGTAAAGTCTTTATATAGACTTAAACAAGCTCCAAAACAATGGTATGAAAAATTTGATCATACAATGTTAACACATGGATTTAAAATAAATGAATGTGATAAGTGTGTTTATGTCAAGAATACGAAAAATTCTTGCGTAATAGTATGCTTATATGTAGATGACATGCTGATAATGGGTACTAGTAAGGATGTCATAAATTCAACAAAAAAGATGTTGAGTTCAAATTTTGATATGAAAGACTTGGGTCAAGCCGATATCATTTTAGGAATTCAGATCAAAAGAAATAATGACTGGTATATTCTTACTCAAACCCATTATGTGGAAAAAATATTAAGAAGGTTTAATCAATTTGATTGTAAACCTGTTGTGACATTTTTTGATGCAAATTGCAAATTAAAGAAAAATACTGGAAGTGCAATTTCTCAATTAGAATACTCACAGATAATTGGCAGTCTAATGTATCTAATGAATTCTACTAAATCCGACATTGCTTATTCATTAAACAGACTTAGTAGATATACAAGTAGTCTTGGACGTGATCATTGGAAAGCATTGATCAGAGTATTAAGGTATTTAAAATATACCTCAGATTATGGACTACATTATACAAAATATCCACCGATTTTAGAAGGGTATAGCAATGCAAACTGGATCTCTAATAGCACAGAATTCAAGTCAACTAGTGGATATGTTTTTACATTAGGAGGAGCTGCAGTCTCATGGAAATCTTCAAAACAGACGTGTATAGCACGATCTACAATGGAATCAGAATTTATAGCACTAGATAAAGCTGCTGAAGAAGCAGAATGGTTAAGAAATTTTCTTGAAGATATTTCAGTCTAGCCTAAACCTATGACAGCGATATGTATACATTGTGATAACTTAGCAGCTCAAGCTAGAGTAAAGAATAGTGTATATAATGGCAAGTCAAGACATATTAGGTGCAGATATAATACTATTAAGCAATTGCTCTCAAATGAAGTGATTACCATTCAATATGTAAGGTCAAAGGAAAATATTGCGGATCCTTTGACAAAAGGCCTACCGAGAGAGTAAATTAAGCTTACATCAAGGAGAATGGGCTTAAAACCAATCTAATAAATTGAACCTGGTCGAAACCTAACCTAGTGAATTGGAGATCTCATGGTCTAGGTTCAATAGACAAACTAATTAGGTAACAACTTAACAAATAAGACACATAAAATTAATCCATTTCTATGATGGATGATGTGTCTATAAAAGAAGAAAGATTAGGATATACTTTGCATTTAATGACATTAAAAATGTCACCTATATTATGGTAAATGTGGGGTCGTATTTATGAGATGAGAAAATTGGCTAAATTCTCTAAAGCTATCATGAAAATCAGGATCTGTTCAGGACCAAAATGAACAAAACCGTATGAACTATTGAATACAATTAGTGTTGTGTATGAGACTTATTACCTTGATTTACTACAAGAAAGTGAACAGTTCAAGATCATTATATCTACTGCGTCACTAAGTAGATCTGATATACTCTCATTATGGTAAGTTCAAGTTCAAAAAACACTTCTCCTAATATACAACACTACTATTACTCTCCAATGCATTTGCATATCATATCATTAAAATGGTATTTATTTGAAGAAAGAGATTATTGTTTCAAATGTGGGGTATTGTTGGAAAAATTAAATATATATTATGTTTGAAACAAAAAATCTCACATTAAAGAAAAATAAGACAGTTTAAATTTAAATTTGATTTTAAATTTAAATAATGGCAGTGTTTGAGAACAAACATGACTATTCGAACAGACATAACCGTTCCAACGACATGACTGATTCTAACAGTTACATATTATATTATAAATACAATAACTTTTTCTTGTTGCAAATATAGAAATTTTCTTTTAACAAACAAAACTCACATCAATATATTATTTGACATTGGAGAGAAGTATTCAGTATTCACCTGGCTTCTGCATCATCTGCTTGGATTCAGAAGATCGATAGTTGTATCTTGGGGCAGACTTCGTTGGGCCTTCAAGCAGTAGGAAGGAGAGAAATTTTTGTCTAAGGACATTGCAATTACTGCAAGCCTCTATCAATAAAATTCGTTATTCAATTCTTTTATTTTTCTGTTTATTATATCTATATATATCCTATTGTTGTTGTATATTATATATATATATATATATATAATTGTTGAAGTTAGTGTTCTGAGATATATATATATTGGGATAACAAATTTCATTGGTGTTGTATAACATATATATACATATATATATATATATAAATTTGTTGAAGTCACTGTTATGAGAAGTTTGTTCTAACAGGTTATAGGTTACAAAGAAAAGGAAAAGAGACTAAAGAGAATAAAGAGAGATGATAGGAGATGATGAAATGAGGAGAGAGAGAAAGTGATGATCGGATAAGATGAAAGAGGAGAAATGAGGTGAGAGAGAGAGAGAGAGTCAGGTGTGAAAAGCCATGAAATCAAATATTAAATTTTAATATTAATATAATTTTAATCCAACCTCAAGTTTCATCAAATACGAGACAATAATTTTTTTAATGTAATTCAATCCATTCAATTCTAATCATATGTGCCAAATATAGTCTAAGGCTATGTTTGGAGCATAAGATTGGACTAAGTTTGGATAAAATTTAGTCCACTCATGTTTGGTTGAAACATAGGATTCAAAAGCCAATCACATGTCTCTTTTTTTAAGTGGTTTTAGTGGGTTTATTTTAATCCACCGCACCACATGGGTTAAGTAAGAATTGAGTGACAAGGCCCATCTTGACTCCTCTCTCGAGTTTAGGAGAATCCCGTGAAAATTAAGGACTTTCTTATTAGAATTTGGGGTTCCAAAAACCTTTTAAATAAATTCTTGTAAATCACAATATTGCCTCATAAATTTAATATGAACAAATCCAAAATTTATACATTTTTCGTGTTGGACCCTTTTCATGAATATATAAAATATTCATAAAATATTTGAAAAAGATATTGCATTCATAAAAATATTTTTGAATTACATTTAACAAATCTGGTTAATTAAAAAATAATTTACACTTATACAAAAACTATTTTTACTTAAAAATAATTATAATGCATTTTATCATCATCACGTGACCTTGCTCATGGTATGCAAGAACCTGCATGAACCTATAACGGATACCTATAAAAAAATGGATTTTATAAAAGAGTAAGTGTTAATGCTCAGTGAGTGGATATAACATTTTATAAAAATATTTCTAAATAAATTATAATATATTTTTAGTAATTATAAATATTTTTTAATGATTCATGTAGATTTATATCTGGAACAATAAAACCAAACTCAATCATTTATAACATAATAAAACTATAACCATCTGTATGGATAGTTTCTTGATAGCATTATAAAATATATTTTTGTAACTATTGTTTGTAAAATATTTCTGAAATCTCTTTCTATAAAATTGGTGTTATGTAAATCTCTTCCTATACTGATCAAACTCAACATGTAACATCTGTAATCGAAAATCTACACTAACTAATACCCAGGGATATCTGTTAAACGTAATGGGGATACTCAATATACACGCAGAGCGAGAGATAGCATCTACCATACATATGCTGGATGACTCCATGAATCCCCAAACATCTGTCATATATTTGCTAGGTAACTCTCTCGGACTTACAAACGTGAAACCTGTTTGACCATTAGAGAGGAAAGTACAATCTCGGTGTTCTGAAAATTTTATTTTTATTTTCTTTTCAAATCTTAAACAATTTTCGTATATAATTATAAGTAAATCACTTTCTGATTATACATGTAACTATAATAAATATTTTTCTTGAAACTCAAATAAATAAATAAAAATTACTTAAAATATGTTGAAATCTTTTTTATAATAAAGTCAAACTACTAACATCAAATTCCGGTTGAAATTCTAATACGTATACATAATAAATTCTCAAGTCAATCCTAAAACATAATGATAATCCACATGTAAATCATAATTCATATTCTATATAATCAATTGACTAATTAAAACATTTACTTTCAATAAATAATAAAAAGCTGAAAATATAAATAACCATAGTTAAACCAATTCGATTAAAGTAAAACTATTCACTCATATAACTCTTTTACTTAAATCTGGATCTAAAACGGATTCTCACCTAATTTTTCATAATCTTGGATTCACCCTAAAAATCACATATATTCAATTTAGAACTTATTATAAAATTTACTAATTTCCTAGACTTCAAGTTTTATTGAAATAAAAATTACTTGTCTTGATAAATTAGACGCCCAAATATTTAGATTACCCAAATAGAATTTTCTTCTATTTTTTTTTTCTCTTTTCTTCTTCCTTCTTTTCTTCTCGCCATTTTCTTTCTTTTCTTGTCGTCGAACTCATCTTCTATGTGTTTGGTTATATGAAAACTTTTATACATATATATAATACTAATCACCCCACTAATTCTTAATTTAATTTTTTTTTTTTAAAAAAAAAAAAAAAAGAAATCCAACCCACCTACGATCATACTAATTCTCAATTTATTTTTTTTTAATAATGCTATTTACTCATTTTAATATTATATATTCCATTCTCTTTTAAAACAAAAATCACCTACCACTTAACCCTACGTCGGCCACCATATTTATCACAACATTTGACTTGTAAATTTACATTTTACATCTCATCTTTTGCTATGACCTTTTTCCTTTTATATATCATTTTCTTGAGTTTTTTTAAAATATCCACAAAAATGATATTTGTTCATATACTCTTTTATTTCTAAAACTTGAATAGTGTCAAATTAGTAATAATAAATTAGATTTCAATTATTCTTTTGGGTCCACTTGAATTGGAGCCTTATAAATCATCATCTTTTATGAAATTTTATCTTCGAAATTTTTAAATCATCTCAACTCAAGATATCTTACTCTAAACTTATTGCTTTTATTTTCTCATCAATGACTATAATGATACTATTCTTAATCATTCTCTAACTTTCCACATACATTAGATCATAGATTTAATACCACAACATTTCACACTTTTCCAGACAACCATTACACAAAATTATTCAATAATCATAATCATATCCTGATAAAATATCCTATAAATTCCCTCATTTATTAAATCCAAAACTATAACAATTCATACCTACATTGGCAACCATTAAACAAAACTATTCTGAATAATAATCATTTTTCTTTTTTATCACTTCTTATCATAAACAAATTCTAATAAATCATTCTATATAACTCTTACACTTTTAGTAATCTTCTTAACTCTCAAATAACAAATCAATATCCACTTATAAACAATTAATTACACCTTTTTGTTTTCCATACTCTTTGGCAACAAATAATTTATTCAAAATAATATCCTATGAATCAACGTCATATCACATTCATATAAATCTCATTCAGTTGTCTGCAACTTCAAATCTATTATTTCATAACTTAATTTCAAACCTCATAAGCACCAATTTTCTCAAACAAAAGATTTAACATTATACTTTCACTATGCAACTCTAATACGCAATTAAAGTGCCTCTATTCACTTCATTAATAACACCACAAAATAATCATAAAATTTTACACAACTTTCAAGAGTCATTTCGAAACTTTATTTGATATTCCAAAATTTTAATCATTTGAAAACTCCATGTCATAAATATTCAAGGGCAGCATGTATAATTTACATCATCAATCAAATAAAAATCATAATTGTCCATAAATAACACTTCCAAATTCAATATATTGAAAACAGTCCATATTGGAAGCTACGTTAATCCTAATTCACTATAAGAGACTAATAAAAGTTCATGTTATCACCTCTTTTAATAACAATTCTCTATAATGATATAAAAATTCTTCATCAAAATTTCCTTGGAATTCCTTGGAATTTTACTACTCTTTTCATCCAAACAAATGTAAAATAACTAATCAAATTAAACTATAAGAAATTTGGAGTAACGAATATTCACTAATAAAAATCAATATACAAACACTGATACAAATGAAAATCTATATCAAATTCATCACTAATAAAAATAAAATGCCTCCAAAAATATTTTTAACCACTAAACTTGATTAAAATCCATCAAAATTATCTCCAGGTCATAACCTTGTATGAATCCATAAATTATCTAGCAATCGCAAATAGATTCGAAATCAACACTTACAAGCAAAATATTATACAACGATTAACATTTAACTTTCAAAATCTTTATAACGGAGGCTTAAACCATTAAGTTCCATCTCCATTTAAAAAATTGGGAATTATATTTATTTATAATAACTATATCTCCTCTGATCATTTCCATCAATTAGAAGGTTATTTAAACACCAAGGACTTAAGTCACATAGGATCTATCTCACTTACATATTTTTCTTTTAATGGAGTCTACAAATTTTTATGCTTCATAATATTAACGTTCCCAGTTTCTATAACTCGTGCTAAATAGTAATCAAACAAAATAATATCATATTTATTCTAATTGATCAAAACATAAAAATCATATAATCTGAACACATCAAAACTCGATCACCAAATATTCATATCAACTTTTAATTCGCAAACAATTCAAATATCACGAACAACCACAACTTCTAGGCATGTTCACTAATTACCCATTCAATATATTTATCATCACAATATATATACTCCAATAATTGTTATCCAAACATTTTGAATGCTAGACAATCTGATGAATCATTTATTATTATCATACAACATATATACATCTACACTAAAGTGTAGATACTAACTCAGATCTTCCAATTGTACCATGCAAGATTGACTACAATGATGCATGATAAAATTTATAACTTTATCTTTAACAAAATGAAAATTGAATACTTTGTAATAAGAAAAGTTATTGAATATGAAACAATTGCTCTAATACCAAACTGACAGGACCCATCCTAACTCCTCTCTCGAATTCGGGAGAATATTGTGAAAACTGGGGCCTTTCTTATTGAAATCTAGAGTTTCAAAAACCTTTTAGAAAAATTCTCGTAAATCACATCATTGTCTTATAAATTCAATATGAACAAACTGAAATTTTATACATTTCTCGTGTTGGAACCTTGTAATAAATATATAAAATATTCATAAAATAGTTGAAATTGATATTGCACTCGTAAAATTGTTCCTGAATTACATCTAACAAATCTGCTTAATTTAAAAATAATATACACTGATACAAAAGGTATTTCTACTTAAAAATAATCATAATGCATTTTATCATCATCATGTAGCATTTCTCATAATATACAAGGATCTGCACGAACCTGTAGCAGATACTTGAAAAAAAAGATGCGTTTTATATATATTTCTAGTAGTAATAAATACTTCTCAATGATTTATATATATTGATATTTGAGACAATAAAACTAAATTAATTATTTATAATATAATAAAACTGTAACTATTTGTATGAATAGTTTCTTGATAACTTTATAAACATATTTTGTAACTATTGTCTATAAAATATTTCTAAAATTTCTTTTTGTAAAATTAGTGTTCTGTAAATCTCTTCCTGTACTGATCAAACTCAACATGTAAAATCTGTAATCGAAAATCTATACTAACTAGAATTCAAAGATATCTGTCATACATAGTAAAGATACTCAATAGACACGCAAAGAATGAGATAACATTTATTATACACGTGCTGACGACTCTATGACTTCCCAAGCATCTACCATACACGTGCTGAGCGACTCTCTCTAACTTACATACATTAAACCTGCGTGTTCGTTAGAGCGAAAGGTACAACTTTAGTATTATGAAAATCTCATTTTTATTTTCTTTTCAGATCTTAAACAATTTTCGTATACAATTATGAATTATTCACTTTTTGAATATACATGTAACTCTAAATAAATACTTTTCTTGAAACACAAATAAATAAATATATATTACTTAAAATCTGTTGAAATCTTTTTATAATAAAGTCAAACTACTAACATCAAATTCTACTCGAAATTCTAATACATATACATAATAAATTTTCAAGTCAATCCTAAAATATAATGATAATCTACATGTAAATCATAATTCATAATCTATATAATCAATTAACTAATTAAAACATTTACTTCCAATAAATAATAAATAGTTGAGATATAAATAAACATAGTTAAATCAATTCGATTAAAATAAAACTATTCACTCATATAACTCATTTGCTTAAATTTAGATCTAAAACCAATTCCCATTTGATTTCTCATAATCATGAATCCACCTTAAAAATCACATAAACTCAATTTAGAACTTATTATAAGATTTACTAATTTCTTAGACTTGAAATTTTATTGAAATAAAAATTACTTATCTGAATAAATTGGACACCCAAATATTTAGATTACCCACATAGAATTCTCCTCTATTTTGCTTATCTTTTCTTCTTCGTTATTTTCTTCTCACCATTTTCTTTCTTTTCTTGTTGTCGAATTCATCCTCTATGTGTTTGGTTTTATGAAAACTTATATATATATATATATATATATATATATATATATATATTGTAACCACCCCACTAATTCTCAATTTAATTTATTTTTTTAAATAATCCAACTCATCTACTATCCACTAATTCTCAATTTATTTATTTTTTTTAATAGCACTATTTCTTATTTTAACATTATATATTCCATTCTTTTTTCAAACAAAAACCACCTACCATTTCATCCTATGTCGGTCACCATATTTATCACAACATTTGACTTGAAAATTTGCATTTTGCACTGCATCATTTGCCATGATATTTTTCTTTTTATATCTCATTTTTTTGAGTTCTTTTAAAAATTTTCACAAAGATGATATTTGTCTATATACTTTTTTATTTTTAAAATTTGAGCAGGATCAAATTAATAACAATAAACTATATTTTAATTATTCTCTTAGATCCATTAAGATTAGAGCCTTACATTGAGACTGCTCTCTCTCTTTCTCTCTCTTTTCCTATGTTTCATCTCTTTCTTCTTGACCAATAACATCTCCACTTTCTTCATCTGTTCTTCTCTTATTTATGTGCTTCTTCTCTTTCTTCTTAGATCCATTCATATTCTTCTTTTTCTTCTTTAACTGGTTCACTCTTTCTTCTTCTCCTTTAATTTGGTTTAGTTTGTTCTCTAATTTCTTCTTTTTCTTTCTTCATTCATCTAGTCTCTCATTCTCACAACTCTTCTGGGTTCTTCTTCAATTTTTTAGGTTTATTAATTTATTTAAATAACTCTTCTTATTATTTTAGGCTAAGCTACTTCATTTGTTTAGATAATTTATTTTTTTTAAATGTTTACATAATTTTTTTTATCCTGATAAACTAATATTTTTTATATTAATTATAATATAGATATTATTTTATTTAAAATTAATAATATATAGTTAAAATTAATTTAAAATATAAAATATATTTATTCTATTCATTTTTTTTAGTCCAATCCTAATCTTGACCAAATAAAAGCCAATACGATTTTATCCAGTTTCATACTGTACCAAATATATCACAGTATTAATTTATCCAATCTTATCTAATCAAATCTAATTTCATCAAAATAATTCAATTCAATCTCATGTCTCAAATGAGACCTAATAGTATGAGACTCATTTGTTAGTAAATGAGTCCTAATAGTATGAGACTCATTTGTTAGTAAAAAATAAAGTACTAGGTCATCAGCTAAGCCTCGGATTGCAATAAATGAATAATTTGTTAGTAAAACCAAATGTTGACTCTATTTACAAAAAGCCAGGCCTCATCCAACTCATGATTTACTCACACAAAATGACTGTTAATCAATTCAACATTTTTTTTCCCTTGAAAGGGAGTCCACTTTCTCTCTTTATAGCCAGTTTCATTGTACTTCATTAAAAATAGAAAAGAAAAAAAAATATTAGCCGTTTTCTGCTCCTATTTTCCCTCATCTCTTGACATGTTCTCATCTCCAGTTGGCTTCACATTCATCTTTTCAAAAATCAAAATCATTCAATTAAAACACATCTCTATCTTAACCTTCAACATACATTCATTTATCAAACACACATCTCCTTTTATGCCTTTTTATTGGTTCTATAAATACAATGTCCACTGTAGAGCTCAAACGTTGATGGGGTCTTTTTGTGATCACTAAATCATGAGATTTGCAGCTGTTTAGCTTTCCCCATTTCATCAAATCCATTAGGGTTGAATTGGAGGGGATGTCTAGGAGGAGTGGGGATGAAGAAGGTAGGAATGGATTGAAAAAGGGTCCATGGACATCAACGGAGGATGCCGTTTTGATCGAACATGTCAAGAGGTTTGGAGAGGGAAACTGGAACGCCGTTCAAAAGCACTCTGGCCTTTCTCGCTGTGGAAAAAGCTGCCGTTTGCGGTGGACTAATCACCTCCGTCCTGACTTGAAGAAGGGTGCTTTCACTCCTGAAGAGGAGCGCCGCATCATCCAACTCCATGCGCAGATGGGTAACAAGTGGGCTCGTATGGTTCCTGAGGTTCTCTCTTCTTCTTTTTCCCCATCTCTTCGTTTTCACTCACCACCAGTGCTTTCTTTTTATTGCCTCATTTCGTCATGTTTACAGATGTTATTCGCATATAAGATGACTAACTTATTATTCCCTTCTTTGATATGTTTGTGTATTGGTTTTTAACTGATCTTGTTGTACCGTCTGATTTTTTTACAAGATTCAAATTGTGTTGTGAAGTTAAATAAACTAGTTTTGCCTAGGCTGCTGAAGAAAACTTTTGTGCTGGATGTTGTCTAAATTAAACTGATCGGCAAGTTTCTTGCATAAGTCTACACAAAAACTCTGTTTAGTAGTGTAAGAGGCTGTTAAACATGCAATTGTCACGTTCATTGCAAAAGAGAAGTTCTTTTTAGTATAGTAATACGATCCTGTTGTCCATGTCCATCATGTGTGATTGAGGTTGTCAGCCATGGTTAACTTCGACTGGACTGAGGAAAATCATAAATTAATATTGACATGGTATGATCATAGCCTTGTTTTATTAAGAGTGGCTGGGTTCAAGTCCTTGCAAGTTATTATATTTGAATTTGTTACTTGTATGTGCTTTAACCACATGAGTCATGACAAGCCTATTGTTCTTTGCAAGCAATGAAGTGTCGTAGAATACTTAAATTCACTGTTGGGCCTTTTCCTAACAACTTAGACTTTTGGGTTGAATGGTTATTAGCTTAAAATACAGTGATGTTGTTCTTGGATGCCTAAATGAACTAAAATATTTCTCGGCTGTGAATTGTTGTACAGATTCTATCTATATACTCTGAGTATGTAGTAAACTAGTAATATGAACATTATGGTTGTCTGAACGTCTAAAATGATACACACTTATTCATCAGGCCTTTGATGATTTTGTTGTCCAAAATTTCATTTTCTTTTGTAACCGATAGAGATGTGCCCTTACTCTCTTCAAAATTAAAGAGTCTCATTTGATTGTTAGAAGAAGGCATTCTTGATGTATTATAGCAAAACAGGGAGATAGGGTTCCATAATTTTAATGCATGAAGTTATTGCTCTTTGGACAAGAACTTAAATTCCCAGATGATAAAAAGTTACTTCATTACTTGTCTAACTGTCAATTACATTTATGATTAAATATGTGATTCAGCTTTCAGTAAACTTGATTGAACAATGAAAATTGATTGAACAATGAACATGTAAATTTCCCCATTCAATTTTAGTACAGTCTTCAAGAAGACACCTCTCTGTTATTACCTTCACTGTCACGGACAGCTTGAGATTGTGTGACAACAATTCTTTCGTACCTTATTTTCTGTTAAAATGGTGAAGTGTTAACTTTTGCTTGTTACTTAGTGTTTCTTTTTTAATATTTTCTTCACATTTGGATCCCTTTCTTTATTTCTCAGTTGCCTGGGCGTACAGATAATGAGATAAAGAACTACTGGAATACTAGAGTTAAGAGACTGCAACGTGCTGGCTTACCAATTTACCCTCCTGATGTGTGCCTGCAAGTACTGAATAGAAGTCCAGAAAGTCTGAACATGGCTACATTACCAAATGGGGGCACAAACAATCCTGGTATCCAGCAGACAGAAAATTTTGAGATTCCTGCTGTGGAATTCGAAAATTTAGAACTAAATCAAAGATTTTTATCTTATACACCAATGCTTCAAGAAATTCCTGTGAACAACATGGTTAAATTAGGTACAGATTTATCGCATAGTAACAGCATTATGTTGCCACCAATGGATCTCCCAAAATGCCTTCGAGAGTCAGAGACCTTCTTCCCTTGTTTGAATGAGAGTGGTCTTACAGCATTTAATGAATACCTGGATTATGCTTGTGAGAAGATTGCTGAGCCTTTTGAGTTGTCTTCTTCTCATGATCAGTTCCCGCTGGATGTTTCTCCTGGCAGTCATGCCTTTATAAATGACAATTCTTCTTCTTCTTCCCAGACCTCATCTGGGGCTCTGAAGTTGGAGCTCCCTTCATTCCAATATACAGACACTCATCAAGATAGCTGGGGAACACCTGAATCCCCATTGCCTTCGCTTGAGTCTAGTGATTCTCTGATCCAGTCTCCTTCAATGAGGCAGGCTCAGTCAGAATGCTGTTCACCTAGGAGCAGTGGCCTATTGGAAGCAGTAGTGTATGAATCACAGTCTTTGAGAAACTCAAAGAAAGATTCATCCCAGTGGACTTTAGATCATTCTGTTATGCCTTGTGATTCAATGGACAGTTTACCTCCTGATCCCTGTGAGAAAGAATGGGAAGTGTGTGGTGATCCAAACTCTCCTTTAGGTCATTCTGCTGCATCAGTATTCAGTGAGTATACTCCAATGAGTGGTAGCTCTTTGGATGAACCCCCGTCTGTCGAGACAATGATGGGTGAGGATATTTTACATCTATTGTACTTTCTACAGCCAAGTTTGGAGCTATTTTATTTAACTAAATTGTTTCCTGCAGAATGTGACATCAAACCTGGAACAGTTAGCCAGGTTTCAACCAAACAAGTTGAAAGGACAGAAACTTCAAATCAGATGGATATTTTCAACCCAGATGCTTTATGCAGCTCTGGTTGGTTCGGGCATATCACCGGGCGTGTAAAGGATAAGTCCATTCGCAAAGATCCAATCGCGGTGCTGCTTGGCGAGGACTCATGCAGTGACTACTAGCGAATGGTTGCTGTTAAGAGTTACTTTGTCTTCAGGATGTGACCTTCAGTCTTCTGCACCAGATATGTTAACTTGTCAATATTCTGAAAATCATTAAAATTTAACAAAGCTTCAGTGGCATCTGTAGGTTTTTTTTATCCCATTTGTTTCTACGGTTTACCAAATGTCTTTGAAAAAAAAAAAAAAAGAAAACATTTTACAAATTCAAGGGGTTCAAGATGTATGGAAACATGACAAGGGATGCCATGGTCAACTTATTACATGGTGCGTATAGGTCACACCTAAAGAGAGTTTGCCCTGCATTTTATTGTAACTATGGAATTAATCAGTTCACTTGGTGTTTGGTTTTGGTTCCTGGAGCTTGAGGTTTGATTCTTGGATTTTCAGGGTTCTGAATAATTGATGAATTCCCTTTGATGCTCTCATTGTGTTATTTTTCTTTTATACATTTGCTTGTTTTTGCCAATTGCTTAGTTCTTTGGAAACAACTTTCTGTCACACTAGATAAATAAGTGAAACCAACAGTAGTGGTAGTTTGATTTTTTATTTTATTTTTTACTTTTTCCTGTAGTTGAAGTGCAACCAGTAGTTGGTTATTCATTTGTTTGATACAAGTATAATGGTTGAGCAAGTGGATTTATTACTGAGCTTATAATTTGTAAATGATTGGATAAACGGTACTTAGAATTAGCATCAATGATGTGGAGCAATATTTTTCAACAAACATGATCTTTATTTTATATTTTTTTATTTTTTAAAAATTTAACACTAATTGTCTATGAAAATCTGGCAAAATCAACACATACAATCACAATTTAGAATGCAACAGGTAAATATAGGGATTTAAATTCCTATTATAAAGTTGTAGAGGAAATCCTTAATCACATAATTGATTGTATAAATGATTTATCCTTTTCATTTCGTATTCGGGTGGTAAAGTATTTGGTGAATATACCTATATTTAATTTTTTTAGTCATATTCTAATTATAATTATATGATTGTTTACCATTTTATTTTGTCTTTTTATTTTTTATTTTTTAACTTGTTCAGAGCATGGTCTAGCACACATGTCAGTGTGCCAAACTACTTTTGTATTTTAAAGAAAAATTTTCTTTACTTATGGAGTTTAGATGGCATACTATTTCTTTTTATGAGTTATTTATAAGAGCAAAAACGACTGTTGTCGGATCCAAAAGGGTTTCTATGTGTAAACAAATCTTTTAGTCTGGTTAAATGTTTATTTGTAAAAGGACTAGGTCGGATCTAAAAAAGGTTTCTATGAGTTGGTTGCTGCAACCACTAAGCTGCTCCTTATCCCTCTGGACAACAATCTTTACTTTGATGGTTTCACATATATGATTTAGTTCAATCTATTTGTTATACACTAATGCTTTAATCTCAAGTGAAGACTCACTCAAATGACATAAACGTTGTTATTTCATAAATCTTTTAAACTGTTCAAATCTATCGATAATTGAAATTGAAGGAATATGATCAAATAAAGTGACATAATTACATACAGAAGATTTAGTATGAGAAGGTAAATCATAAAGATGGTGCATTCTCATACATTGATACATCATGTCTTTTTAGAAAAAATCACGTCTCTCCAGGAAAGTTATGCCTCCAAAAGAGGTCATGCCTCCCAAGGAGAATTGTATCTTTATGATGAGGCACAATTGCTCAGTTGCCCTAGAATTCTTATTTTCTCTGCACCAAAAAAATATTGGCAACAATTCTTGAGATTAGAGAAGAGAAAGCAGTGAGCAGGCTTTGCATGCAACCAATAGCCTAACGGCATTTGGTCACTCAATTCGATTATGTTATTCACAATTCTTTAGTGGTATCAGGTTGTGAAATGCAAAGCAACAGTTATGATTAGAAACAATTTATTATTTTAATTTATTTGTTTTATGACTTTTATCACAATGTAGTAGCGCAAAATTACACATTTAATAGAACTACAAGTGAATGGATATGAATTACGCATTTGATTTATTCAAACTTCTTCAGAAACTAACCATTTTTGTACTATAAAAAACTTTCAATTCAAATCCATTCACTTGTACTTGTCCTAACACGTAGGAATCAAATACATTTTATAATAAATTAGCTCGATACTAACTTAATATAAAGTATTTTATGTTAACGCCTAATAATAAACGATAAACATTTCATGATAATAAATAATAAATATTTATTTAGTATGTTTTTTTCGTACGGCATATTGCTAACAATTTATATAATTATATACACATCAAGAACTATTGGCTGAGTATTCAAGCATTAAACTAGAAGCCTGTGATTCTCTTAATGAAAATGGAAGATCCTAATAAAGTTTAGAAGACCATCTCTTTCACACTGTACATGTGAATGAGTTCCACAAATACATGGATGTTGATTTTGCCAAGGTGTCTTCTGATTTGAATTTTGTGCAGGTATGCATGCATGGTTGATAAAAAGTTTAATTAAAGTTCAATGCTGAAAAGATCATCTTCATCTGGGGATCCAGGTATCATTTCATCGTAACTGACACTGCTTCTATGTATTTTTGGTCCTCTTAGTTGTGCAATAGTCTTGTCACGCTTCATTCTAGATATCCCACATGACAGCCTCTGTAAAAAGAATTTCTTGTCTTTCTTCATCTGTCTGTACCAAAACATTTAACACATAAACATCTATATATATAATCATCATCATCAATCAGGTTCTCAATCAGTATACGAGAAATAATCGTTAATATTGTTTCAATACTAAACCACATAAATTTGTATTCACAATGTATTTGGTGTTATTTTATTTTTAAGAACGAAAGGACCTTTCATCAAGAATCACTTTATAAACTCTCTAATTTTAGTCCTGTTAAATCATTTTCTTTTTCAATCAGCTTAGTCCTTATGGTAAGTTTATTTTTTGAAATGTATATTTGTACATAATATATGTTGGAAGTTTTGAATTGAAAACCTTACAAGGTTTTCTAATTTTGAAGTTGAAAAGTTGCCCCTCTTCGCTTTTAATTTAGAATTTGAAGAGTTGCACCTCTTTACTTATATCTCATTACCTCTTCAAAAAGACACGAAATATACTCATGGTGCGTTTACTTTACTTAGAGGAATCGGAATAGAAATCAGAATGATCTGAAATCGAAATGACTTGAAATCGGAATGAAGTATCGAAATCAGAATAAGTTGTTTACTTCAACTATAGGAATTAGAATCGGAATCAACAGTATTCCTATTGAATTATTTACTTTACTTTGGAATCGGAATGAGTAATTATAAATTACAAAAATAACCTTAATTAAATGGATTAATTATAATAGTGTGCAATTTTTTATTATAATATGTAGTTTTTTTTTTAATATCAAATAAAATAATGTAAATTACAATTAAAAAAACCCAAATATTATTTTAATAGTCCATTACAATAATTAAAAAATTGGTGATAAAAAACAAATGATGTACAGTTTTTTATTATAATATGTAGTTTTTTTATTTTAATATCAAATAAAAAACTATACATTACAATTAAAAAAAAAACTGTATATTATTTTAATAGTCCACTATGATAATTAAGAAATTGGTGATGAAAAACAGATTGTGTATATTTTTTTATTATAATATGCAATTTTTTCTTTTAACATCAAATAAAATTAGTTTTTTTTTTTATTTTTTAAAGAATGGTATAAGAGATTTTTCGTCTTGGCAAAGGGAATGAGAATGAGATTCTCAAATAGGTTGGGGGGAATGAGATTCTCATTCCACAACTCTAAATTGATGTGGGACCCACACTTTCGTTCTCATTACGGAATAAATTTTAAGCAAGTAAACAATATCAATTAATCACATTTCTCACTCCCATTCTCCAATCCATGAAATAAACACACCCTCAAATGATATCAATGTATTTATAAATAAGAGTGGTCATTTGTCATTATTGGTGCGTTTACTTCACTTTGATAAATTAGAATAAGAATAAGAATTATCTAAAATCGAAATGACTTGAAATTGGAAGTATTGGAATAAGAATAAGTTGTTTACTTCAACTGTACGAATCAAAATTAGAATTAGCAGTATTTTTATTGTACTGTTTACTTTGCTTTGGAATCGGAATGAATTAATTATAAGTTACAAAAATGTCCTTAATTAAAATTATGAATTAATTATAATAGTGTATAATTTTTTATTATAATATATGGTTTTTTTTAATATCAAATAAAAAATTATATATTATAATAAAAAAATTGTTTATTATTTTAATAATCCACTAACCTGATGTACAGTTTTTTATTATAATATGCAGTTTTTTTTGTTTAAATATCAAATAAAAACATTGAATATTATAATAAAAAAAAACTACATATTATTTTAATAATTCACTATGATTATTGAGTCCTAAAGAAAACCATCAAAGAATTTAAAGTAGAGAGAATATAGGAAAATTGTCTTTTAAACATTGGAAACTACTACAAACCTCAACCTCTTTCGTCAGTTTTAAAGTTAGTATTTTATATTGATCTTGTTTCTGTTTTGTTCATATAATTCTTGATTTTATTAATAGTTGTTGTTGTTCTATTACTATAAAATATTGATTTGATACACATATATTATACATTGTATTTATTGTTGTTATTTATGTACTACAATTTGAACAATATATGTCCATTATACCAACAAATTTATTGAATATTTGGTTGATTTTGACTGACCTGTCGAGTATAACCCAAGTTGGATTTAGATTTTGAGCTGATATTAAGGCGACCTTTTTTGGTGAAGGTCCTATAACCACCTCTATCCTAAATTCAACCTGAATTTTTCAGCATACAAGTTCAAAAATAGTAATTATCAAAAACACTCCCTGGGCAAGATTTAATACCAAAGTAATCAAAATATGGGGATTCAGTACCTCCTGGGTTTGATAAAGCTTTGATATTTGAATGAGGTCTAAGTTGTTCTCATACTCCTTTTTCCTCGTAGCTGTCTCTATCTCAACTATTCTCTCGTTTGCTCCCACTAGTGAACTTGACCCAACTCTTCTTTTGTATCCCACTAGAAGAGAGCAAGACATGAAAGAAGAAACAAAGTTATATATAACTATGTTTCTAATTATATATATATATGTGTGTGTGTGTTACATTGGCATGAAAATATTATTTAAGTAGATGTCAGCATTTATGGAATCCATACAATACAAGTAATTAACTTGCAAACAGTAGTAGTCTATCTCTCCACTATCTCTATCAACTTTCAAATTTTATGATATTATTTACAATCACGTTTTCCATTTACTCTTAAGAATTATTATCATTATTCATTAAATTTGTAACATATTTTGTAATTCAATGAAACTTCTAGAGAATATTTGAAGAAACAAAAGAAAATCACTCTCTTTAAGTGGTTATCTTCACTCTTTATTACTTGAAGTTTTAAGCTAATGTTGTTAATTTTATTTTATTTTCACCATTTCATAAGTCAGTTTCACTTCATTGATACAGTTTTAATTGTTTTTTTATTTTAGAAGGTTCAGCATGCAACCCACCCCACCTTACCCTACTGAGATCAATAATACGTATGGTTCGAAAATCCACTCTTATAATAGTGAAGAAAATTTACTCCCACAATAAGAAGAAAAAATACTTCACGCACATGCTTGCAAATGTATATGATATAAGATTCAAACACTGACAACAAAAATAAAGACAAAGTATATTAATCATTTAAGTTATAAACGATACTTATCAGAAGAACAAGAAGATATAAATATGCTTACAAAGGTTGGTGGCTCCTGAGAAAGAGAACATATTAGGAGTTTTGAGGTGATGAACTCCAAGGAGAATGAGTTGATCTCCAGCCTTAAGTGGCAAGCCATGCAATGCCCACCTGATTGCACTTGAACTTACTTCTTCTCTTCTATTTGCATCTTCAATCACCACCACTCTCTGTTTCTCTCTCTCTTTATCCCAATAATATTCCATTCCACCATTAACGTTCAAAAGCAAAGCAAAGCAATATTAACACTTGATTGTTTAATTGTGTAGTTTTCTCCAAAGCAAAGCATCTTTAATATTCCTTGTTTTGTTTTTCTATTTTATCGCCATAACAAAACAAGAAGCTGAGGAATTTTGATAAAAGCAAAGATTAATCCTTGAGCAACTCCTAAGCTGCCTTGTCATAGTTAGATGGCTCCTATGAATGTGATGAAGTACATTTGTAGATTATTGACCAATAGGTATTTAATTCATTCACTTAAGTTTTAAATATTAGAAATTCAGGTTCGATTCTATAAGGTCTTGTTAATTAGTGCACAAGGATGAGATCGGTTTTGAGAGTGAGTTCAAAAGGATTATGATTTAATGGGATTGGATTGGATTACTAAAATACTACCTTACATTTGATATAGCTATGCTAGAATTATCAATTTCAATGAAGAGATTTTGCATGTTACAATAATTGTCATTATACCACAAGATGATTTTTTTTTTTTTCCTTTATTTACCTACTAGCACTAGGCCAAAATACTATCTAGTTAAGATGAGACTCTAAAACACGGTCTAGATTTCATACTCCCAGAAATGGAAAATGACTATCCACATAAAATAATAAAACTACTCACATACCCTTGACTTTAGGAGGAGATGCGGATCGAACCCTCGACTTGAGCAAGGAAGGGCATGACTTAAGCCATACCAACAACCCCACTAGCCGCCACAACATGGCGATTTGTAACTTGGTTTGTTACTCACATATTCCCCACTTTTACTCGTGAACCATAAACATGGAATCTTCAATTCTTTTAATATCATATATTGTTAAAATGTTACAGCAGCCAATAATAACAACATAAACAATATCAATTGTTAGATAACTAATTTAAAATCATAGTTGGGGTCAACTTATTCCAAGCGAAGAGGGTTCGATCACTAGAATGACATCATCTCTTTTCACCTAATATTAAGATTTAGCCTCCTAAATAATGACATGCCTAATGTTACAAGTCCAAGATCAGTTGTATCTCTTGTAGCCGGATTTCTTATTGGCCATAATCTCTTGACACTGTACAATTCTGGCTGCTCCACAGCACAACCACCTCTCACCACCTTTGTTCATGTTCCATCTCACTCTATACAAGGCTACCATTTTTGGAGGAATAACTTCAACTTCATTCCTAGCTTCTCCTTTCTCAATTTTATTCCCCTATAGACATACCAATGCTTAGTCACGGTCATGGTCCGCCTTCCTTTTATTGCTATTTTTGGATTTCAGCTCCTTTCTGCTCTTCATAATTGCCAATGGCAAATCTGAGTCAGATTCTGGATCATTCCCATAACAAAGGGCTGCAAACAGATTCACAATTTGGAAACACTGTTATAATAATTAATTGAAAGAACAGGTAATGTGTAAAAACAGTAATCCAAGTGCTCAAGTTCACCTAGAGCTTTCTTGTCTTTTGAACTTTTGGCCAAATTTGACTCAATCATAAGGCTCTGCATGGATCTTTCTCCATCACCACCAATTGGCTTCTTCCATGTTACAGGAATACCTAGTAACAAAGTGTTCACTGTAATAGCTGATTTATCCTCGCTGAGAGACCCACACAGAAAATGTGGGGCTCAGTTTCGAACAGGATCTTTCTCAGTTGCTTTTGTGAGCTATTGTCAAGAAAAGACCAACCAGATTTGTATAAATGTAAAAATCTTATAAGCAACTCAAAAAGACAGGATGACAAATGTATCTATAAATATTAAATACTTCCCATTTTCGATAGAAAATATGCATATCACAAACCAAGTAGTGGATAATCCACACAACCACCAAGCAGGAACTAATGGACATGCATCATAATTCATACCAGGCCATCTAATTAATTTGATGGTCAGTTCAGAAAATATAATCACATATAGATTTTCAAAAGTTAAAAACGTTTCTGAAGATGAAGTCACAATATAGGTCTCAATGCTTAAAATCTCTTTATTGAAAGGTGCAAAAGGAAACTAATTTAACTGAAGACTGTACCGAGTTTAAATTTCCCAGCAGGAATGAAAATCAAGTAAAGCACAAAATGCAATAAAATTTGTCAGGCAGAAACATTCTGGACAGAGACAAATTGAACTCACTTGGAATCGGAAAACAATACCATCTGCACTGCAATATGCAACCATACCGAAAATTGAAAATTAAAAATTGTCAAATTAGTAGCATAATTTTGAAGCGTCAGAAAATTAGCAGTTCAAATGAATTGGCCAAGCATATCATGCTTTACAGAAGAAGGTACAAAAACTCTAATTTTAAGGTTAAAATTCATATATTGTTCAGTAACAAAATATAAAAATAAAAGCTTCACCTTAGCTTGTGTTTAAATGACTACAGACCTTGCAATAAATAGCTCAAAACTAAAACGAAAGAGTGGGAGTTACTCACAATCAAACAAAAAAATGAAGAAAGGAGCACATGATTAATAACAAAACATCTAACAAATGAAAACGAAAGCAAGAGAGACACCTGTTAGTTGTGACACTTGTATGCACCAGACAGCAAATAATGAACAACGTAAAAGGTGTAAACCTTGTTGTTTCGTTCTGGCAAAAGGTTTTCCGGTGTTTGGGACGTCATATACAGCCTTCCAAGTTGAGGATGCTCATTGCTCCATCATCAAAAGTTACAATAACACATCTATAATCATAAAGACCATTGCTTCAGTGGGAGGGAGAAACACAATCAATAAAATGAGTGCATGCAATTTTTGTTACATCCAGTGGAATAGGTCATGCACATACCTTGGATCTGGCAACCAATCCACACTGTATATGAACCTTGCTGCTGCTGGATGGAGGTCCCACAATGGATGAAATGGGTCACTGCATAAAACCAAAAATTCTTGAGTGAGATGAACTCATGCTATGCCCACAGCATAAACAACTTCTACTCAATGGATACACCATGCAGCACGGCCACTCTTTAACAATCAATGAAGTCCATACAACACAACAAATGCATCCTCTATATGAAGTATTAGTGTAGAATTTGACTTCTAAGACAAAAATAAGATTGAGGTTTCTACGAGGAAAAATTCAAAAAAGAGTATGCTGCTTTAAAATAATTATTTGTTTCAAGAACTTGTAAAATTCATGGATAATGAATCAAAATTATGATACAATACAAGGAAATAAAGGTTTAAATATTTGAAAGAATAGAGACTCATGATGAGAGTTCTAAATGAGTAAACTTAGGATTCAATCTACTACTTGAATTTTGGGATGAACATTTAAAAATAGATACAGAATGTTGAAGTAAATACAAATTGATATATTTCATATTGGTACAACACAACCTTGAATTTCATATTGGTACAACACAACCTTGAATGACTCATATATGCTCATTTTATTTATCCTTACTATTTTTTTTTATCATCATACATAGATTTTGATGATAGAGAATAAGTTGCCTAAGAACGTGGTAGTAACAATGCTAAATGGCTTAAAAAAAAAAAAAAAACAATGCTAAATGGCCACTATAGACACACAGAAGACAGTAATAAAATTACAGGTGTTGAAAAATAATAATAATAATAATGACTGATTAAGAGACAAAAAATGTTGGCTTCAGCTTAAGTTTTGTCCATCCATGGGCTAATACTAAAATTTTGTGGATTAAAAGAGAAAAATAAAATAAAAAAATAAAGAAAATGGTATAAATTCAGAATAGGTTAAATCTTTACATTAACAATTGCAGAAGGGTACCACATATGATAATTCATCTTACTTCATCAACCTTGAAATTACAATCTGTTTCATAGTAGAAAATGCACAACAAGCAATAGGATAACCGTTTTACAAGAATTTTCGCTTAAGTTCTAATAATGATAAATTAAACAGCTAATCCACAGTGTATTGGAGTAGAAGTAAGATGAACATATAGGATAAAACAATAAAACTTTCAAAATGAAGAGAAAAAGAGTGTACGCAAGAACTGAACACATCATACTGACCACATGTCCAAAAACTTTAGAGTTCCATGTCCAGCAGTGAGTATTACATTTGCATTCTCCAGATCACTGAAAATTGTTAATAAGAACAGTTTATATAACTCAATAAACAAGCAACAGGTAGTTAGACCAAAAGGATAGATGGGTGCAAAAAAAAATTCTTATTTTTCAAATTTGATTGGTAAAGACTTAATGAAGGGCCTACTAAGCTCACCCTCCAAAGATTTAAAGAGTAATGCTACATTATCCAAAATTTTACCCAAATTTATTGCCCAAATAATGTAGTAAGTTTATGTCTAACTACCACATCATCAGTACATCATCCTACAATTAAGGTGGTTATTACAAATAATCTTGCCACAACATTTGAGTAAAATGTTTGGGAAAGTTTTTGGGAAGTATAACATTATTCTAATATTAATTGTACCATGTTTCAGCTCCTACTGAATTGGACCAAACCATAACCTAGCAAATGAGTTGCATAAAATACAAAAAGAATATATTGAGAAGAAAAATTGTCATCATATATTGGAATTGACCAAAAGATTGTAGCCATTGGGGCCATTCTATTCATAAGCTTGGATGACTTGACTTGCTGACATTTGTGATTTAGCTTGAAGAGTAAATATAAGATGAATCTAATCTACCACTCTAATGAAGATAGGCCATAATAATATTATGGAGAGGCATTCATCTAGTAACCAAGTTTTCTCATTCAGTCTGCATCATTGTACATATTTTAGATGTCTCGCTTCATTAACTAAGATAATATGCATAGGTTGATTGGCAAGTATTCCACTAATAAAATAAGATGAATATATTAGATCAGGAACTGTATGCCCAAAAAAGTCAAAGAGAGAAAAGAGAAAGATGAAAGAAACATAAAGAGAAAAGAGAGAGAAAGCGGGAGCAGAGAGACAAGAAGAGAGAAATTAGGATTTCTAAAAATTTCCAATTTGAAGAAAAAGATCTATTTATAGTGGTGTACCAAAAGCAATGAGAAATTATCATTTTATGCAAAAGAAGTAAATCCTCTGATGTCACTGACCTTTCAATTGGAGCCCATGCAACTGGTCTAATAGCCACTGTATCTGCACTAAAACAAAGTAAGGGCCTTGTATTAAGTAAGGGCCTTGCATCTGCAAATGGCACAAGGAAAATAAAGTTGAACTTGAACTTAATTGATGCACCTGAAGTGTCCAAGCTTTTTACAGGAGCATGTTAGGAGGAAAGGTCTAACATTTAAAAAGGAAATGTGAAAACATACTGCTATTACCTTTCAATGAATCACTTGCAGAGAATTTCCACAAAGCAACCTAGCACATGCAACAACTCTTTAGTTTGACACCACAGTAATTTAAAAATGGTAAACCATAGACCTATTTATAAAAGACAAACAATAAAAAAGAGGAAAAAGCTCAGCAGAAATGCAATCAACAGACATTGCTTGAATAACATACTCCAAAACTTTAGAGACAGATATCAGTTGTTAAAAAGGCTTCATGAAGAATTATACTTTGCATTTATGAGGATAAAAGGATGACTAGACCCTCAAATCACCTTGTTTGCTAAATGAAGCAGAAAAACAAATAAAATAAGTGAATTACCGTTCCATCATGGCAACCAGCAAGTAAAAATCATGTGGATGTGAAGGTGACCACTCCACTGTTAAGGGAATGCTGTATAGTAAACAATAAACATAAATTAGCCATACATCAAATAGTGACCAGAGAATTTAGCCAACAATTACAAAGTTCATGAGAGCATGAGATTTAATAGCTGGATGAAAAAATTTCTCCTGAATTATTCTGGTATTATAAGCAGCCTTTTTACAGAAGACATCCATGATCACCAAGAAGATATATAAAACCATGCAAAAATTCCCTCCTTTAAAAGACTTCTTAAAGTGGAGAATTCAATTAACTAATATACAAAACAATATAGAAGATGAGAAATTTATCGACTATATAGTTAACTGAGGAGCAATGCTATAAGAAAATTGGGTGCAAGTGTATCCTAGATAGGTAAGATCATAATAGTAACTGGGGACAGAAATGCAGCCTTTTTGATCTTCCATTGCTTCTTTATCCAACCCAAAATGTTTTTCTTTTGCCTTATGATATCCCATGAAGTGGAAGCAGAAGCCAGGCCATAGAACTACCGCGCCCTAGAGACATTATTTGTGTCCCAGCATGCTGACATATTCCATTAAAGAAAGTGATTAACTGCTCTTCTAAATTCTCCAGTTCATTGCAGCTAAGAATAAAAAAAATATTTTCCTATTATTTTAAACTTCTGAAATGCCCCAAATATCTTTCAAAATCCTTTATAGCAGGCTGGGGAAATTGTTTGATGTAAAGAAGCTGAAACAGAGCATAAATCCAAATTGTAAAATCTGGTCTTTAGATTACTATGGCCAGAAACTTCTTTGCTCTTACTACAGTTAAATTTAAAGTTTTTTATCTGAAAAAGATCGACATATACGTGCAAATTATCTCTGCATACCACCACATTTCAACTTTGAGCATCTGAATACTGGCTCCAATTTGACAAAGCAAGGATCAGTGCCCTCCTTAAGTGAAGACAAATATACAATTTTCATTGTGCGGGGAAGAGGAACCTCCCATTTACATTTGATAAATGTGATAATGAGTGAACACCAAATAGAATGATTGCCTCTGATACATCATAGAGAGGCAAAAACAACCAAGTCTAAGCAAGTGAACAATAATACAAAAGGACAAGGCTCATAAATGCATAATAATTGAACAAGAGCAACCTAAAAAAACAATGGTTAATTTCTTTTACATCAAAACTTAACTGTTCAAAATTCAAAATAGCTTGATATATTACATGCTGATTTTTCAACATCCCATACTTCAAATGCATGCTATCTTATACTTATGGCAATAATGAACCAGTCAATTCTAATGATCTCTAGGACATTAAATCTTTTGATTTATGTTCTACAACTTTTCACACTTAATATCACTTTGATAACATCTGGCTAATAAGCGTTTCCTTCTGTATATTAACATTTAAACCTTGACCAATATTAAAATATTCATTCTTAGTCCCACACCTGGCATCCAGGTCATAGGCCACACACATATGTGCCAAATTTTTCCTCATAAATAAGTGAGAAACAATTTCTATCTTATCAAGAAAGCTAATAAAAAGAAATAAAGACAGAAAATGGAGATGAATATAGAAGTCTAGATAACTGAAGAAGATTTCTTACACTTCCATGGATCCATTTCCCAGCAAGACAGCAAGATACCCCATCTGTTGCTTCAATTTGGAGTCTTTTGCATTATACGGACGCCATTTCACATCCCATGCAACTTTTCCATTGTGGGTGAGGCATAGTACAACTCTCGGAAGGGCAATGTCCTTCAGAACCGAACAAGAAGCCAAGGTTATGTCCTTTGAGATAGTATCTCCTAAATTTTGTTACATTCTACATAATTCTTTCCAGAGCTTTTGTCTATTTGATCATTTGCAATAGAAGATCCTTGATCTTCATTTTGAGTCATTGGTGATAGAAATGTATCATCAATAAATTTCCTAGCACTTTCCTTTCTTGTCAGTTTCTACTTCTCTTGGAAGTTTTAACAGCTGTATTTGATGGCAATGCCCTTTTTCAGAAACTTTTAGCTTTTTACCACAGTTCTGTACAGTATCCTTTTGGGTACTTCCAGAAACTCCTTCTATAGCTAGCAACTCATCTGAGTCTTCTGGATATTGAACAGCAAGGGCTTGAACAAACTCGTCATTGCCATCCAACTCATCATTAGATTCACCTATCAGTTTCTTTCTAGGTCTTCCTCTGGGTCTCTTGAAGATAGTCTTTCCCTTTGCGACTTCAAAAGAATTATCTCTTGTCTTCTTCATGGGTCTTCCTCTTGATTTCTTTGGTTTGTCTTCTGTGTTTTCATCGCCTTATGGTCCTTGTTTATAACTTTTGTTTGAAGGAGCTGCCATTTCCTCATATAACCCCACATTTAGCACACACCATATCTGAATGACACCTCTACCAGTGAGTGGAGTGCCTAACCTGTGATAATATGATTCTGGAGGATGAGCAGCAACAGCAATAAACTGGAGAAAAGGAATGCCAAAATTAGAAAAGATTTATTAAAAAAAAAAAAAGAATGAATGAATGAAAGAAAGAAACAGAAAGGAAGCTGTCAGATACAACCATAGAATCAATATTGCAATGTATTGCTACTAAAGTCCAACCATCATTCATGTACAACATGTAAAGCACAGCTACGCCCGTTTAAGAGATATTGTAGATCCTTGACAACAATGCATGCCACTGATAATGAATAAAGCTGACCTTTTTCTTTCCCAATGAAAAAATTAAAAGTTTTATACAATTTTTCCCCAAAACAGTAAAAGGGAAAGACTAAGAGGAAATCTAACTATCAATCCACATCCAAAGATTGAAGGATGTGACAACATTATCATAATTAAATGCCTAAAAGCATACTATTGAAGAACACTTATATCGTAAGAGAAGACCTCTCTATATAAAGAGGTCTATCTCATAAGGTGGCACCTCACTTTATTAACTGAGGCACTACCTTATAAGAGAATATCAATATATAAGGGGTGAGAGAGAAGGGGAAAAAAAAAAAGAAATAAAGCACAGTTATGCCTATTTAAGAGATATTGTAGATACTCATAAGGATTTAGGTGTTGGCTAAAACAACAATGTAGTTAAGGGAAGTTAGTTGAGGGCATCAATCACATATAAATGGATTAAAGGACCAATAGTTAGATTAGGATAGCTCTGAGGCAGTCCTTTCATGTACATCAACCTATTGTCTTGTCCCGCCCTCAAGGACAACTTGTTTACTTCATTGCAATCAGCTTTTCTCTTCATTAATTCTTATGGGAAAAAAAAAAAAAAGGATGAATACAGAGAATTCTAAATTTCACAAGTCAATAACTTTATGCATTGAAACATTTGTAAACAGACTTCATGTAGAATTCACATACCTATCAATTGACTATCCTAGGGTGACAGATGCAATCAAAACTTAATACATCCCAAAACCTATCTTAGTCTTCCATGTAATAAAATAAAAAACAAGTACCTCACGCTTGGTATGACAGTCAGCCCTTTCATGAACTCTAGGACACCAATCCAACGCCCAAACCGACCCTCCAATGTACATCACAAAACCTTTGCTGCAACAAGATATAACAGGAAAACAGTTGACATTGTTATATCACAAAGCGGCAGAAACTTCAAAATTGCAGCTATCTAAAATTGACTAGAAAAAGAAAGCATCCACAACAATCATTTAATGCAATAACAGTCACTTCGAAATAAACAATAACCACATATCAATTATCATAAGACAAGTAGAGGACAATTCAAGCACAATGGAAATCTACCTAGGTCAAATTAAAATCAAGACATCAAATCATACCTGGATTCTAAACCTGTTGCGCTACGACATGATCCCTTCTATCGCGATAAAGACAAATTAACATCACAAGCTAAACGGTCTACAAGCGTAAAAACAAGATTACTGATGTACCTTAGGCACAGCAGCTGATGAAAATCGAGGCAAATTGATTTCACTTGAAACGTCTATATCAGGACCACTTCCAGTATCATTAGCAAACCTGATAATTCTAGGTTCATAACTGAAATATCTCCACTCCCTGAATACACATGCCATACACACTTATTTATAGATATAGATATAAATTAGCACGTAATTAGCTGTTATACAAGAATGATTAATCACCTCAAGAATTTAATTGAGGAAGATAAGCGTTGGATATCGAGTTCCTCGAGGACGTCGCTGTCTGGCTCTTCACGGAGCTTAGAAATTGTCTCAATTGCTTCGAAATAATTATCGACTGAGTCATCGAATTTTGACACAGTGACTCCGTTATTTCTTCCAAACGGTACTTCTTCCATAGGAAATTATTTTCTGTCAAGAGGAAACTACAATGCTCTACCTGTACGACGGCGATTGTGCAGGCGGGAGGCAGAGCAAAGGAACAAGACGCTGGAGTGGAGGCTGGATTGCAAGCGTTGTGGAACTCTCCGGTGTAGACGGTGACGCAGTGCTTGGCGGTTTTTTCTGTTTTTAAGTTCGTTGAAGGATTTTTATACTCCTACGGCCCTGTTTGTTATGTGCCATGATATTATATTATCTACGTGAGATTGAATTGAATTGGATTAATTTCATGTTTGATTACATTAGGATAGTATAGAACTTTAATGAAATTTGTCAAGGATTTAAATAAAAATTTTCAGATATTTAAAAATATTTTTTCATATCCTCCACGGTTTCATGCCACACTCCACCACTCTTCTCCCTTTCTCATTGCCCCCCACCCCAAACCCATCCAAAACCCACATTGTTTCTAGTGGCGAGACTGATGATGAAGATGGGAGGTGTTGATGCCCTAGAACGAGGGCAAAGATGACCTTGTTGTAATTTTATTTGTTGTAGGTTTGAGTAGAAGGTTGAATAGGTGTGTTCATTGAAGTTGAATTTAAAATTTAAGTTTAAATTAAACAGGTGTCTTATTTATAAAAGGGTGTCTTTATAGGTATCTGTATATGTAATAGGTGTCAGTATAATGAAGAGTTGTATCAATTTGGAAACAACTCTACAGCTTCTATAAATAGCAGTATAACTGTTGTCATTATGGATATATACATGTATACAATTTCATTTAGTTTTGCATTAATTGCGTACTGAGAAAACACACAACAAATTCAGTAGAATTCAGAAACATCCAGTGCTTGATTTCTGAATTTCAACAGAGGATCTTGGGAGACAGTTGTTCAAAGATCTATAAGCACCAGTGTAGAGAGCAATTACTGTCTTAAGGCCATTGCAGTTCTGTAAGACTCTGTTTTCTGTAATCGACTACATCTTACTGGTACTTTTATTTATTTTGTATTATAATATTTTCCGAGTATTTGTACTATTTCATTTTGGGTCTGTTATTGTAGTAAATAATTACATATATAAAAATATATATATTCAGTTTCAGTCTTTGTATCTATTTCCTTCTTCAATTAATATTGTACTGATTGTTGATTTTATTCCAACAGAACGTAAGTGCAAATTGATCCGATCAACGCGAATCTAATTGTAAATCGATCGGATCTCGGTCTCGTCGGTAAGTTCTTATTGGGAGAATCACCAATGGTGAAAAAAAAGGAGAAGAAAAAGAAGAATAGAAAAGAAAGAAACAACTGAAGAAGAATGAGACCGATGAAGAAGAACGAGAGAACGACGATTCGATCAGAAAAGAAATAAACAAATGAAGAAGAGATCGGAGAAGGACAACTAGTAGAAGCAATTGAAAAATCGAAGTGGCATGAAAATGACCGATTGAAACAAGTTGCGATGACGGCGATGGAGCTAGAGGAGAGAGAGCAGACAGGGCTGAAGAAGTTTCAATTAATCCATTAGATTGGAATAAAATCACTTTTGGGATAAATTAGTATAAGTTAGTGAAGGATGTTTGGTTGAACTAAACATAGGTTTAGACAAAAAATTTGTTCAAACCCAATCCAATCCTAGCCAATAAAAAATGCCTATTAGTGTTTTATATAGCCACCTAAAAGAGAGCAATTACCGCCTACGAAGTATACAAGAGAGAGAGAGAGGACAAGTTATTTTAAGGGTGATATGGCAAAATTACCTTTTTTGAACACCTTAGTCACATAATTACTTTCTCACTTAAAAAATTTGTAACACTACCCTAAGTTACCCAAAATACCCCTAATAAAGTAAAACCTACTCATTGATACATATCAATAAAATAAATAAAATACATCATCAAATAAATATCATTAACCCACATTAATCCATCCTCCATAACAATTTTACTCCAACAACAACCAATTTTTCTTTAAATTTTAGTTTTAAGTGAAAGAAAACATGAAGAAAAGTTATAGAAATTTGGATGTTAATAAAGGTTCGTATTTACAATTAAGTTTTTAGGGAATTAAATGGTTATTTTTATTTTAAAAAATGAATAAAAGTTGAAAATTTGATCTTCGATCAGGTCAGTTTTTGACTAGAGGTGTTATATTGACCCAATCGAGTCAATAGTACTTTCTAACCCTATTCAAGTCAAAAAATAAGCTTCGGGTCAAAAATAAATATTGATTTGATGGGGTTGAAATTTTATACTCTGTGTCAAAAAGTGACTTGAAACCCAATATAAGGTCACTTTCTAACCCAAAGTTATAATTATAACTTCGGGTTAGAAAGTAATCCGATATTGAGTTGACTTAATATTAGGTCATTTTCTACCCCGAAGTTATAATTTTAACCTAATTTAAGGCAAAATTATAACTTCAAGTCATAACATGACCCGATGTCGGGTCACTTTTTAACCCAAAGCTTGCTTTTTGAATCGAGAAAATATAATTTCAGGTTAGAAAATGACCACATAATGGTCATGCCTTAACATAAAGTTATATTTTTTACCCGAAAGGTTTTAGCTATTGGAATGACCTAATTTGGATGGAAATTATAATGTCAAGTTAGCATATAACCCGATTTCAAATTGACCCAATATCGGGTCATTTGCTGATTCGAAGTTATATTTTTGCCCCAAAGTAGAATTCGTACTTCGAGTCAGTTTATGACCTGATTTGGGTTAGAAGTTGACCGAAAGCCTTAATTTTAGTTTAGATTAAATTCTAACTTGAAATGGGTCAGAAGTAGAATCGAGTCAGCTTCTCACCCGAAGTGATAATTTCACTTTGGCTCAACTTTGTGACCCGAATCAGGTAGATTCACTCAAAGTTATAATTTCTCTTCTATTTAGTAATCAACTCAAATCAGTTCGAACACTGACTCAAAAAAATATTTGTTTTACTCTTTAAATCCTTTAACAGTAATGATTATATATGTTATCAAATTTTTAGAATTGAGAATAACAACTATACAATTGGTTTTCAATTGGCGTGGACAATGAAATAATGATCATGGTGTTTACTAGTATGAGGGTCGAAGAGCAAGGACTTGTAAATTTTCAATATGAAATCATATAGTATATGTTAACTTGTTTTCATTTTGGATGTGACACTCCCTCAAAATAATATGGTGACAAAAATGCCCAAACAACATCATATCATTAACATCAAGAAAATGACCAAAACAAGTGCCCCTAAATGAATTAAGTTGATTAACATTAAAAGAAGATTCATCAATCGTATCTTGGAGAAAATATCTAGCTTTAAAGGTGTCAACTTTATAGAAAATCAAAAGATTGGAGTCAACTGGATGCTCAAGAATTTCTGTTCTTTCACCTAAAAATTCATACCTTTCGTAAGTAGGAGGGACTTTTGGTCAGTAATAGAGTGAACCTCAGGAGCAATGTGGGGGTAGTGTAATCTTCAAGATGATATCAGTGTTGCAGATTTCAACTTGCTCCTACTTTGTTCAAGTGCAAAGATAGAGGACATTTAAGAGAACACGACAACTATTTTATCTTATTTTTCATTTATTTCAATGTTGATGATTTTTGTTTCAATTATTTTCACTGTGCTTATGAACATATATCGAACTAATTTCATAAATCTAGGGCTACAATGTAACCAATTTATTTTCACAACCTATTCAATTATTTATTTTGTTTAATTGAATTATATTTTTATATTCGTATTCCATATTATTGGAACTTGAAGTCATCTATTAAATAAAACCTGTTAATTTGGTAGATCTAGTGATCATGATACGCTTGACAAAGATATTACGTGTTTAGAAATGAATAGGATGGCATAATCCATATGGGATAAGCATATATCTATAGGGATTGTGTAATCATATATGGGTAGTTGGGATTTAATGAATTCGGGATAGTTAATCTACATGGACATATAGTCGATTAATTAATCTAGGTAGTTTTGTTTAACAGATCGAAAGAGGCTAATGAATAATTTAGAATTATCCAATTAAGCATAATATAAAAATGATTATCTTGTGTAATTAAAATGAGAATAGGTTGATGAAATAAAGAGGTTAAAATCATTTTCGTCTACTATTAGTTCATTAATCTTAGTTGATCTATTTCTTTAATTATTATTTTAAGTTTTTAATCGCAATCAAAATCTCTTTTACATTTGATAATCTAGATAAAGTTGTTTCCAATCAATTTTGGTAGTTGATACATAAAAGTAGCAATTGTTCATGTGGAACAACCTTGATTTGCCACTATATTATATTGTGACCGTTGACACTTGCATGCGTTCTAATGTCATTGGTGCATTAGGTAAATACACATCAACTTCTGATTTAATTAGTGCATTAGGAACCATCAACTTCCGATTTAACTAAAACTTCCTTCCCTCCCTGGGAAAAAAAGCTTACTCCTCCAGCTTTGTAATCAACTCCATTTCTTATCTTTAATGGAATTAATTTATTTCATTTTGTATTTGTCCTTAATCACCAATTTGATTTTTATTCAAGTGATTGTCTCACTTATTACATTAAAAGTAAAAACCAAAAATATAATAATAATAACGACAGATATTATCTTTGATGACATTAATTAAAGGAGATGGAAGTATAAGACTTATCATGTGTCTCTCTTTCTCCAAAAGAGACATTTACATGAAATTGTATAATTTCAAAATCAAGTTTGCTAAACTCATTCTGTTGTATAGATCCAAGCCTCAAACATGTTGCCTCTGAGACAATCATAAACAGAACCATGATTGCATACATTAATCTAGATGAAGCACAAACAGTCAACATCGGCAAATCAAAGTTTACAACTTCCTATTCCTCAAAATTTTATGAACTTGGTCAAAAGATAAGTGAGAAAATCCATAAGAAGTCAAGTCTCTATCATTTGAAGTAAAAATTTGCAGATGCTTTACCTCTTCCATGCTCATTTTTAACAGCTTAAGAGTCTCTTTAATACAAGGGAAAAACGCTTCTGGCCGTGCACAAAAAGGTTGGAAAACAACATACAATGCTTGCATGTCAACTCTAAATTGGTCGATCCCCTTACTAGAAAAGTGAATTTTGCGTGTGAAAATGCTGCGGAAAATGAAGTGGTCTAGCCCATCAGCAACGTTTCTCCATAAATCCATGAAATCCTTTTGATTGAGGGTTGTATTTAAAGCTTTAAGATTACTTCTTAAAGCATCCAATGGTTCAACAAAATCAACGGAGATTGTCGCGAACAAATCCCCATTTAGAGTCGAACCTTCTTGTACTTGCTCAAAACAATCCTTGTTTTGGATGTAATTGCAGGAAAGAGTTTCAAATTGACGAAGAAGAACAGCTATTATCTCCATTAGCCAATTAGTCTCAAGCTCAAGCAAACCTTTTATTTCTTCCTTAAAGAAGCAACAATTATCAGCTGCACCATCTTCTCTAACGGCGTCAGAATCATTTTGAGAAGCTGTCAATTCCAGAAAGTTCACGTCATCACTCCATTCTTGCAGTTTAAATTCAACATATCTGGCAGCATTGATCAATCCACATATTGTCATTAAGGTGTTATCATCAGGACAGTCAGGTAAAAGCTCAACTCTCTTGCATCGCAAGAGTAATACATTAAGAAAGTACCAGATGAATCTGGCTGCAGTTGACCTTATAAACAGGTGGCGTGGTAAAATGTCTGGAAAAGTTTGACACCGTTGAATCATTTCCCAAGCAATTTTAAGGGCAGAGTCTGCTATGACTGGGGATCTGTGATCTTCTCTCGATGAGAGAAGAAACTGTTGAGAATTTTCATCAGTACGAAGCTTGTCAACATTACACTGATTAGCAATTAACCAAGCTTTCTCATCTTTCAAATCTGCTTTTAGTTTCTTGCAGGCGTCCTTGAGTTCTACCTTCGCCCAAACTTTGAGCCAATCTGGCCTGTCATAGAATATCATTAACACTGATGTGCCTCTTGAAATCCCTTCAAACATTTCAGAGTCCTTCAAAAAGAGACAACTTTCTGAATTTAGAAGTGATTTCATCCGTTTATCAAAAACAACCATTAGGTCTATCAAATGAAGCCATGTAGATATAACTTCTGATCTTAAATGTTTCTCTTTGTATCGTTCAGCAAGAGCTGGAAAAACTCTTTTTGTCAAAAATTCTAACAGCATTTGGACCATTGCAGATACCCAAGCTTCCTTTGCACTATAGCTTCTTAATCTTGCTTTATCAATCAAAGGCCCCAAAACATAATCTACTCCCACAATTAAGTCCCTAGTAATCTTATAAGCAAGGGCAAATATATATTCAGGCTGCTCAATCCATTTCAAGAAGTGGTATTCTATCCGCGATGCAATAGGAGATACCAATTCATCAATAGCCCAAAGACCAACTTCATGCTTCTGGTACAGAAGATTAAGCTGTCGTTTCTCACGTTGTATCTGCAGATGCTGCAAAGCACAAAGAGCCAAAAAACTTTGACAGTAACACTCCCTTAGGTCTCCTCGCATCAACTCTAGGGGATTTTGAATCACTGAGATGTCCCCACATTCAATTTTTGATGTTAAAAGTTCCGGCGGCCACCCTATAGAGGTAAGAAGTAAGCGGTAATCTGCAAAAACTTGCAGCCGGACAACAACCAAAGACTTATCTACCCTAATGTCAACGGATTTTAAAAGATGATGCCACTGAGGTTGGAATTGTGCAGTCACAACCAGTAGTTCATCAATATCATTTAGAGCTTTTATGGCTTTAAGTAACTTGTCTTCCTTTCGTCTGAAGTCCTGCATTACAAGAAAGTATCACATATCTGGTTTCAGCCTCACCAATTGGTTTACTGTTCCAGCATACACTAGAATAAGACAAAGTGAAACAAATGAAAAAAAAGTCATTACTGTCGAAATAGGTGAATTCGTGAGCTTTGCCGAGATTATATTCTCATTAGGGTGATTTAGTGAAGAGAAAACAGCATCCTCAAGATCTCCAACCAAAGCTTCTAACCTTAAAGCAGTATCTGGAAGACCAAAAGCTTAGCTGTGGCCTAATTGGCTCCAAAGAAAAATCATTGCTACAATTGGCATAAAAGATCTGCAACTGGATATGAAAGAACCACACAAAATCTTGACCGACATACAAGTTGCAATTTCATATATCATATTCATTTAGTAATCTATAAAGAAATGGAGGAATGGACTGCAAATTAAGGCAATAACTCCCAACTCAAAACACAAACCCCATTACGTTTGGTGGGAAAGAATTTAATTGAAGAAAAACAAAGGTGTATGTAGATAATAACCAATATTATTCATCACCTTATGAGCCCTATCTAAATCCCTATTTGGAACCCAATGACCTAGTCCATCTACACAAGCCTACTTGTAGTTAAAAAGTCAGTAAATTTAAGTCAGAGTTAAGTTGATATGCCTTGGTGGTAGGAGGTTTGCAAACAAAAAACACTTAAGGTCTCGGATCCAATCCTCAAGACCCTACCTACCCTACAGGGCTGAAAGGCCAAACCGTATGGGGACAAATGCGCAAATGATTTGGCTGATGTCGCAACATGTAACCCATATTTTCAGACGAAAAACGTATTAAAAGGCTACCAAATAAGGTCTATACATCAAGTAAACTACCATAGCTTTAACTAAAGAGTTATATGAATAGTTGAATCACAAAATCATAACTCAATAGGAGTAACATATCAATACATGCATCAAATGGAATAGATATCGAAACAAAAGTTGATGTAAAATTAATCACCAACGTATTTTCTGACAGTTTCAATTCTTTGCAATTGCTTAGCAATTTGAGCCAAGTCGGTCAAAATGGGTCGAATTTTCTTCAAAGCAATTACATCTGCAAAATAAAGAGCATAAAAAGTTATAAAAATTGAAAAACAAAAGATTGAAAAGACAGGTGGGTTGAATTGACCACCTTTGCAAGTGTTGAGGGAGAGAGTTTGAAGGTCGGAGAGGAGAGTCTGAAGGGCATTTTTGGTATAAAAAGAAGGGGAGATGGAAGAGAAAGCGAGGTTTGTGAGTTTGGTGCGGAGACGGAGGAGATGAGCGTCCAAATGGGCAGACTGAGTGGTAAGTGATTGAAAGAGATGTGATGCGGTTGATACATCTTCAAGGCTCTTGAAATGCTGATTCAAAAACCCTAGCTGCTGCAACGACACCACCTTGGGTAGCTCCACCATTAAACCACTTGGACCTGCACTTTCTGAATGTTGTTCCATTTACTGCAATACTCACTCCTAACCGCTCGATACCACTGCCATTCCCTTTTAATGCTTTTAAATTTGTTGTTGTTATTATCTTCACCGAAAGGAGAATGCAGACGCTCCCGCTTTAGTAAAGGCCCTTTATCCAAAATTTCAAATAAAGTCCTTTTTATGTATACATCACCTTATAATAAAACCTTTTTATGTAAGGGACTGTCCATACCCGATCGATTGCCTGATCGATCAATCGGATCCAACCACAGCCCAATCAGGTGGAGTCCGGTCCAGTCCACCATCGGACCGAGGGATTTCCACATCTCTCCCACTACTCGAACCCCAGACCAAAAGCATATAGGTATATAGTTATTTGGAAAGTATTTAAGCCACCCTAACCTTAAACGTCAAAAGTTAAAGTCTACTATTGTACTTTAAAACACAAAGTGTGGGTTAACTTCACGCTATTAGTAATTCATCTTCATAAATTTCAGCAGTTATTTGACCCGTAAACTGCATATTTTTTCGTATATATACTTTCTTTTAATGCAGAAAAAAATACTCATACATTGTATTTTATGACAATGATAAGACTCAAACCCCTTATTTCTTAGAATCAAGGGAATTGTCTAATCATTTCTATTAAAGAGTAATATATATATTTATAAATTTGTATGACATAAATTTATAATTATTATATCGAAATATTTCTACTGTCATAAAATAGCTACACGGTTGGTCGAAAAATGTAGAGGATGGAACACTGTCGCAAAATTATTATTATTCTTACATGGAAAACAAAAAAGTAATAAAATAATAATACTAGTTGCAGTGACTGCTTTCACGCAATTGGAACTTTTGGACAGTATTTCTCTCCTCGTGTCATCTACCATAGAAGTAAGCATTTGGTTGGACCTTTGAGTCTTTGATTCAGCCACTCGACCATTCAAACTCAAAACTTGCACGATTAGCCCTTCAATTCTCTAGTTTTCTATTTCATTGATAGTGTGGGACTCGTATGGGTCCAATAGGTCACGACTAGGAATGATAAAAATATGAGTCCAAATATTTGCACCCGTTTAAAATTGTACGAGCAGTCCTTTAATAAACGTATCTTATTTAAATTTTGAAAACTCTCTAGTTTATAAATAACCTCCACCAAATATCAAAATTACCCTTTCATTAATATTGTTCTATTTTCTATCAGTAAGAGCACCCCATTCACTGGATCCAAGATCCCTAAATTGCAGCAAACTATAAAATAGGAATCATAATGTCATTTAGAAGATGGTTGTTTTATTTATTTTATTTTCAAATAAAAATTTCCTAATCACTTATCACAAAAAATATATTGATATATTGAATCATCTTTCACCAAATTGTTTTATGGATGTACATGAGAATAATGAGGGAAAAAAATATATATTGTGAAATATACAACGCACTTGAGTGTATGATTTTTATATACTAAAGTACTTCTTAAAAAAAATAATAAAAAGATGATTCATATTAACAAGCTTTCAAGTTTTTTTTTTTTTTATTAAGAAAAATATTATGAAGGTTTCTAGTCAATCCTTTGATTGTAATAGATGTGGTGACGAGAGAAGGTTAGTGACCCAGTTGGTAAGACCATTGACCCTTGTGCCTCAAAAGCACAAGTTCTATTCCCATCAAAAGTAAGTCTCCCACCATATAAAAATGTATGGGTTGTTCACCCCACCTTGTGTGGATTCTCCTCTCATATATGTGTGGGTTACTTCCTCCTTGTATGTGAGCCACTCCTTAGTCATGCCATAGAGTCAAAAACCTCACTTGGTTCCAATTGATCATTTGATTTATTCTAAAAAAAAAAAATCGATGTGGTAATGGACAAGAGACAGTAGTTCATTCTTTTCTTTTTTTTTTTTTTTGAGGGGGGGCAATGAGATGATTAAGAGCATTTGATTGGATTTATTTTTCAGAGTTATGTGATAGCATTTAAATAAGTTTCTTATTATTTCATTAAGGGCTAACTTTTGATCTCTATTGAATAGATGTTTTGTATTACGAAGAAAAGAAGTTTAAATCAATTAGTGATTCCTTATGGAGTATTTGGAACAAAAGAAACTTCTTGACATATGTTCTTATTTTTTTCTTGCAAACATGTTTTCCTTTTTTTCTTTTTCTTTTTTTTTTTAAACTAAATACAATAATTTCATATGGTTTTTATTCATTCTCAATATTCTGCAATTAATTTGTTTCCTTAAAAATTGTTTGATATTTGAAATTAGTATTTAAAAGAAAAGTTAAGGGTTTGAGAAAATAAAAAAAGTTTTATCATATACATGAGGAATTGATTAATATTCATGGGTGTAGTTATAAATTATTTACCCTTTTTAATAATTTTATTTAAAAATAGTATTGGATTTTCAAAAATAAATCATGTAACACCCTTTCATCCGACTTCCCCGTCAATACGAGGATCCAGGTGGGGGACGTTGCCATTTTCACTTAAATCTATTTAAACCGTTTACAAAGTTTATTTATTTATTCATTAAACATCTTAAAACAAAAGTTTTATTTGAAATAGTTTATTAACATTCGTTTATTTAAAACACTTATAACAATTTAAAACATTTTAGTTTTCGAAAAATTTGGCAAAGCTTCCCCTGTTTTTCTGAAAACCTAAATATATAAACCTGCAGAAAAAAACAACAACATTTCTAAAGACAATCAAATCCCCAACTTCCATTTCAAACCTCTCATTCGTTTCCAAATCACTTCAACACATAAACAATTATAATAAACTTTTATTTAAAATTCAAAGTCCACAACCGTAAAACTTCACACTATATATTTATCAAATAGAGCAAAATGCTCAAAACGCCTCTGAGATAAGGTTTTAAACATCTATAGTCAAAGTTTAATTTTTATAACACATAACCTTCAATTTAACGGTCAAGAACTGTTAAATCTCACTGTTGACTGTATTATATGATTAAAAGACGAAAATACCCTTGATTTTTAAATTAATTTTTTAAAAAAATTAAACTAATAAACATTAATTTAATTAAAAATAAATTAAAAAAGTCAAACATAAATCATCATCATAAACAGAATCATCATCATCAACAATAAATCATCATTATCTCAGAATCATCATCATCAACAATAAATCATCATCATCTCAGAATCATCATCATCAATAATAAATCAAACTCAAACATAAACAAAAGAATCATCTCATCAACAAACCTATTCAAAAAATCATCAACTGGATTCGAATCGAACCCAAATTTGATCTGGGTTCGATTCAAACCCAAATAAAATCTGGGTTCGATCTAGAACCAGAGAGATCTGGGTTCGAGAAACGAACCCAAACGTCTCTGGGTTCAACGAACCAAGACCAAATCTGGGTTCGACAACCCAGATCTGGTCTGAGTTCGACGATTGAACCTAAATCTCTTCTGGGTTAGACGAACCTAGACGAAGAAGAAGAAGGTGGTGGCTGATGGTGGCTAGTGGTGAAGAGCGATGGAGAGAGATGAAAATGGTTCTGATAATTTTTGTTATTAATAAAGGATGAAACTACCCTTGGTCAACCAAATATTGACTAACAAACACTAATAGTTTAGGGGTATTGTATTGTAAAACCTAAACTTTTACTATGGATGTTTAAAATCTTACCTCGGGGAGGTTTTGAGCATTTTGCTCTATCAAATAATATACAAAATTTACAAAACGATATCAAATTTAATACAAGTTATAATTTACAAAATTTATATTTTGGATAAATTCACATATACATGATGATGTCCATGCATATATATACACATGATACAATATAAATATTTCCAAAAATTTATGTCGAATGTGACTTGTGAAAAATCTGCAGTGGGTATGTCTTCGTCTTGGCGGCAAACCCGACTCAACTACCTGCACGCCGTAAATCTAAAGCGCTAAGTATTTCTACTTAATGGGTGTACACTTAATTTAAATATCATAAAACTTTATTTTCCCATAATATAATTTCACACTTTTCAACGTTTTTGAAAGTTCATAAATATAATAAAATAAAAATTTCACCATATATTAATTTTTTTCAAAACACAAGTCATGAAGTGTATAAAAATCATGGCTCAAGTATGATTTTACAAAATTTAAAATTTCCCAGTTTCAAATAATCATTACATAACACATTGGCATTTATTAACTGATAAACAAATATGAGCATAAAATTACTTTTGATGGTCATTTTAAAACGATTTTTACCAAATATTTTTTGTTACTAAAATTCATAATTGAGTCAATTTACTAATAAATATACATACAAGATACATACAATTTATTATTAGGCATATCTATTCCATTTGTAAAAATTTTATTACACATCGCTATGAAAGCACTTCACTATGAATTACACCTATCAAATACATGACAATCATTTTCCATCTATTTACAAATAATTTCACATGTACAACACATAAAATTTGTTATTAAATGTATCAATCCGATTTTTAAAATTTTCATAACAAACCCTAACGAAGACATTTTATTAAAAGTTTCAAATATCTAAATCAAATACCTAAAATACATACTATTTATTATTAATCATATCAATTCAATTTGTAAGAATTTTATTTCAAATCCCGATAAAAAGCATATTACTAATAATTATATTTATCAAATACTTAATAATCATTTTATATAAATATATATCTCTAATATTTTCTTAAACAACATAACACAATTTCGTTCAATAAATTTTCGTTTCTCGAAATACCAGTCGCAAATTAATATTTCACAAATTTTCAAATTTTTGTCAATTTCTCTAATTATCCAATTTACTAACAATTTCAAATGCAAAACATATAAAATTATTTATATCCATTACAATTCACATAACTTTTCAATTAATATTTTTAACGTCTTTCTTAAACTTTTGTCTAAAAATAACTAATCGATTACTTCATCAACAATTACATAGACAAAATACATAAATCATTCATTTTCGATTTTAACTATATTATTTTCACCAATTATTATTCATTTTCTCAAAACTCAAACCATAAATCCAGATTTCATAGTTTTTTAAATATTTATAATAGAACATAATAAATTTCATTACAATATTTTTAACATGGTAACTCA
Source organism: Dimocarpus longan (assembly GCA_022984855.1). Taxonomy (NCBI): domain Eukaryota; kingdom Viridiplantae; phylum Streptophyta; class Magnoliopsida; order Sapindales; family Sapindaceae; genus Dimocarpus; species Dimocarpus longan. The sequence continues at coordinate 9,064,513 of CM041023.1, read as the reverse complement.
ATTTTAATTTTACAATAATGAAATCAAACAAAATACATAAACGATTAATTTTTCAAAAACACATATATTAAACCTGATTTAATATAAACTTCAATCACATAAACTTTTTCGAAATCCGTTATTAAACACATATACACTATTATCTTTTCACACTCAATTTCATATCATAATCATAATTATATTTTCGAAAACAATACGTTATCGTCAAATAAAAATCAAAACACAATATACGAATTTCAACAATATTTTCATAATACATAAACGAATCATTTAAAATTTTAACCATTCGTAAAGTTTATAACATAATATCAATTAATTAAATAAAAATTTCAATATTAATAATTTTAAATCTCATTTGTCATACTTAATTTCAATATTGCCCTTTTGTAAATATCATTTCTCTTTATGACATATTTCACACATTTTACACATTTAGTACACATTTCACTTTATCAAACTTAATTTTTCAAACATATTTACGATTTTACTCTTTTTCTTTAATTAAAACCTTTCGTAAAATTCTATCACGATACCATGGATCGATAACGGATTTCTTCGGTATCGAACGCGCGGTGTCTCCTTGCCGAAGTGTAGTTCATAGAATTTCACAAAATTTTCAGATTCTTGGATCGGATACTCGGTGCCTCTCAGGGTCCGTTATTCGGCATCGGTATTCAAGCGTAATAGCGCAGTATTGCTAATAATCATCCTATTGGCTAACCAACTTACAATTCTCACCTACTAGTAACTAGTTTTACGCGGGACCTTTAAATTTTTCAAAATTTCGAAATTTTTAATTTTTTAACAAAACTTTTATCGTGTAAACTTTTTAACACATTTTTGAACTCGTTTTCATTATTTCTTCGAGACATCACTTTTGGTCATTACAAATGACCATTTTACCCCTATTTTCAGAGTCAAATTTTAATAAAACTCTTTCTCTTTTTCTTTACCATAAATTAGGTCCAAAAAGGGAATTTTTCAATTTTTTTTTTTTTTTTTTGCGATTCTATTTTTTTTTTCAACACATAGATAATTCAAGTGTCATCCAAATAACATGCAAATGATATAAAAATGATGAAAATACCCTTAGATTCTTCTCCACTTAGTATTCAACCTAGGGGGTATTTTATTTTATTTTATTTTTTTTCAAATTTTTTGTTTTACTTCATTTTTCATTAAATAAACCATTCAATTATCATTAGCATAACATGTAATTAGGATTAAAATGACGAAAATACTCCTAGGGCACTCTATACATCAAATTCGATCGTAGAGGATTTATTTTTCGAAAACGTTTTCGAAATCACTTTTCATTCCATAAATCATTCAAAGAGCATGTTAATGATATATAAAAATCATCCATAATCAATTATCACATCAAATAAATGAATTCATCAATTTTCAAAAGTATTTTTATATTTAAATTAAACTAATAAAAGAGAATTTTTAAAGTATTTGTACACCAACTTTTTTAGGTTTTCCACCAGCTTATTTACACTCCCAATTGAAACTTAAGACTTCTCTTTACCCTTAGATTGCTCATCTTTCTCCAATTGGGTACCTAGGGTTTCAAGAAATTAATTTTCATCATTTCAATCAATTCAACTACTCTAAATGCAAAACACACTACATTTACATGCTCAAGGATGCATTTATAACATTCCTAACCAAAACCTACATCAATTTGCCTTGATTTGCACTATTTCTAGGAAAATATCACTTGAAATTTTGGTGGGTTTTTAATGAAATAAAAAGTTTGGTTGGGTAGATGATGGAATGGGCATAGAGTGAGAGTGATTTGATGATTAAAAAGTGAACAAAATTGAAGAAAAAAATGAAGAAGGAGAGACAGAAATGAAGGAAGAAGAAATCAGTAGAATAAAGGGGAAGAAAATGAAGATTTTCAACTATTCTCCACTATTTATAGTCACAAACTTTCATTATTTACAAATTAACCCCAAATTTTTTATTATTTACATTTAAGCCGCTAAAAACACATGCTAACTTTCCATTGGTCCATCTTGACAACTCACAATTCCATTAACTCATTCATACTTATCCAAATCCAATATTTCAATTAATTTTAATACTTTTTCAATTTAAATTAAAAATTTCTCATTTGATCAAAATTAATCCCACGTGATTCGATATGATTTCACTCACTTTATTTTCCCATCCTAAGCTTCTGATTTTTGACTAATTTCATCGAATTTCGCATTTAATTCATTACGAAAAAAAAAGGGTCTCCGAAAATGTTAAATTTCGCCTAATAATGACCGAAATATTCTATAATTACGCGAATTTCCTTAAATTCTAATTTAATCAAACTTATGAATCCAATTATTTAACTAATGAATACTATTCGTACGGAAATAGATTTCGGGGCGTTACAGATCATGTTGGGATATACATTCAATTTTTTAGGGATGTAAATATCGTTACTTTAAAAATATTTGATCCAATCCAAGTTAGTGGAACCTCAATCTATTTAAAGCGGGCTTAGAGGATTGAAATCAAGTTTAAGTCAAAATTTTTTATTTGATTTTATAATTAGGCCAACAGTTTTTATTTGATTTAAACCTTTTCAAATTTTACATCTTATTATATTTTTATTACACACTATTATTGTTTTATTAACATTTGTTGGTTAATTTTATTAACATTTGATGGTCAATGGATGATAGCTCCCTAGGACCTATCTTTGATCAGAAAATACACCTTCAACTCCATTTTCCTCATAGAATTTGGAAATGATACCTGATAAAGGAAGAACTCTCTTCAGGCTATTATTGGTCACTGAATCCATAATTAAAAATTTCATGCATCTTCCAAGGCCTATTGGCAAGTTGTGAACTAGACATGCTTGAGAGAGTGTGCTTTCGGGTCACAACTATGATCACCATCCATTCATAACACATGACAAAGCTCAGTCATAGGATCCCCCTTCACCATAGGTTCATTAGATAGTCCATCCACAAACTCAAAATTTAGGAACCCATAATACTCATTGATCCTCTCTACTGTTATTGTAACTATGACTCCTTTTACATTTACCTTTCTTGTCCGATTAAATTGTTGAGGTATTAAAGTCAAGTAAAAATCTTTTACTAAACCCGGGATATATTGAATCTTGAATATGCTAATTGTTTCCAACCCCGATTTATAATTGGCTCACACACAAACGTGTTCCTTAATGCCTCTAAGTCAACCCAGTGCTTGGCTAACATATTCCTATTTTGAAGTCTTCTAATCTTATCTCTCATTTCCTCTTCTCTAGTTGATCATTAGAACTGCTTGCCCTACTACCCTTGCCTCTTGTTCATACCATAACTAACAATTGCTAAGGCTTTTGACACCCACACTAGCAAAAATATTCCACACCCACACTTTTTTGTGACCTTTTGTCAAACAGTTGCTATGCACAACAAAATTAACAATTTTTTTTTTCCAAATAAATATACTCACACTTCAACCTCAAACCAACCACAATCACTCATTCTCAATAGAAATCACCCCCAAACCTCCTTTCTCAAATCATTTTTCACAAACCCCAATTTCAAATGCCCTAATTTTTCACCAATTTAAATTTGAAAACCAATGAAATGAGAAGAAAATGGAGCGTACCTTAGTCATTTATAAGACCCAATGCAAACCTTAAAGTTCCAAAGCATGGCTATCTTGAGAGAGATAAGTGAGAGGTGCAGGTTGAGGCCAAAAAATGCAAAAATAATGCAGACGTGCTCATCTTTTTATTGTCAAGGTAAGTCATGGCTTGTGGTCACGGTTTATGGCAATTTTGCCACTTCCCACGACTGCTTCCTACATCGCCTCTCTATGTACAAAATGCAATGTATCACTAAACCAATGATAACTTGACTCTATTGACTTTTTGATTTTTTTTTTTATTGCATCCTATATACACTTCTTATTTTGATAAATCGGCAGAAAATTTCTGTCGATCCATCTCCCTTCTAAAATAATGTTTCAGCCTTTGTCCATTCACTTTGAATTTTTTCTTTGTCTTTTCATTTTCAATTAACATAGCACCATAAGGAAATACTTCGTTTACCACGAACGGGCCGGACCATTTTGATCTAAGCTTCTTAAGAAAAAGTTTAAATCTTAAACTGAAGAGTAACACTTGATCACCAGAACTCAAATGTCTAGCCAAGATTTTTCTATCATGCCACCTTTTCTTTTTCTCCTTATAAATTCTGATATTCTCGTAAGAATCCAGTTTGATTTCCTCCAGTTCATTAAGTTGAAGGAGACACTTTTTGTCGGCTTGTTGCATATCAAAATTAAGGACCTTGATTGCCCAATAAGCTCAATGTTCCAACCCTATTGGTAAATGACAAGCTTTACCGTACACAAGGCGGAATGGTGACATGCCTATCGGAGTCTTGAAAGCTGTCTGATATGCCCATAATGAATCATCCAGTCGAAGACTCCAATCTTTTTGAGAATTATTCACAGTTTTCTCCAAGATACTCTTTAATTCTCGATTAGAAATTTTCAATTACCTATTAGCTTGAGGATGGTACGACGTTGTAATTTTATGAGTGACCCCATATTTCTTTAACAGTGCTTCAAATTGCTTATTACAAAAATATGAACCACCATCACTGATTGATGCTCTTAGTGTGCCAAATCTTGAACAGATGTTCTTCTTTAGAAACTTAATCACTACTTCTGCATCATTGATAGGTGTTACAACTGCTTTGACCCACTAAGACACGTAATCCACTACCACTAGGATGAATTGATTTATAAATGATAAAAGGGAAGGGTCCTATGAAATCGATTCCTCATACGTCAAACAATTACACTTCAAGAATATTTTGCAAAGGCATTTCATTTTTCTTTGAAATGTTCCCCCGTTGGCACCGATCAAAAGATTGAATAAACCTTCGCACAGCCTTGAATAATGTTGGTCAATAGAATCTTGCTTCCAGAATTTTGGTTGTAGTTCTCTCTCCTACAAAATGTCCTTCATAATCTGATGCATGGCAATGCTTTAGAATATCCACAGTCTCTTCGTATGGCTCACATCTTCTCAACACTTGGTCAATACACTGCCTGAACAAATAGGGCTCATCCCATAAGTATCTTTTTGCATCATGCAAGAACTTCTTCTGTTGAAATGTCAAATTTGATGGCAATATTGCTCACTATGCAATTTACATAATCAGCATACTAGGGTACAACTTCTTCCTCAAACGAAAATAATTGCTCATATGGGAAACTTTTATTAATCTTGGTTTCATCTTCATTTGTCCTTTCTAGTCTTGATAAATGATCTGCTACCAAGTTCTCTGTACCCTTCTTGTCTGTGATTTCAAGATCAACTTCTTGTAGAAGAATTACCCATCTAATTGATCTTGACTTTGCATCATTCTTTGTTATCCGGTACTTAATTGATGAATGATTTATATACGCCACGACCTTTGCATCTTTCAAATATGGCCTAAATTTTTCAAACGTAAAGACTACTACAAGCAATTCTTTTTCTGTGGTAGAGTAGTCCATTTGGGCTTCATAAAAGTCTTGCTTGCATAGTAGATGGTGTGAAAAACTCGATCTTTCCTTTGTCCTAGAACTGCTCTTACAGCATAGTCACTAGCATCACACATAAGTTCAAATGGACTACTCCAATCAGGACTGTAATGACTAGCGCTATTACTAATTTCTCTTTCAAAATCTGAAAAGCTTGGAGACATTCTTCATCAAACTTAAAAGACATATCTTTCTCCAAAAGATTACACAAAGGTTTGGAAATTTTGGAGAAATCTTTAATGAATCTTCTATAAAAATCTGCATGCCTAAGAAAAGTTCTAATACCCTTAACTGATATGGGCTGAATACGTTTTTTTACTACTTCGACCTTTGCTTTGTCAACTTCAATGCCCCTTGCTGAAATGTTATACCTAGAATAATGCCTTCTCGCACCATGAAATGACATTTCTCCCAATTGAGCACTAGATTGGTTTCTTCACATCTTTTAAGCACTTTCTCCATATATGTAGGCTTAAATCAAACGAGTCTCCAAATATTGAAAAATCATCCATAAAGACTTCAAAAAAATCTTTCAACTATGTTAGGAAAAATTGTCATCATGCATCTTTGAAATTTTGCAAGAGCATTGCATAGCCTAAATGACATTCTTCTATAGGTAAAAGTGTCATAGGGATGTGTAAATGTGGTATTTTCCTAATCTTATAGAGCTATGACAATTTGATTGTACCAAAGTATCCATCTAGAAAACAATAGAAAGCATGATCAGTCAATCTATCCAACATTAGATCAATGAATGGTAGGGGAAAGTGATCATTTCTAGTTGCTTGGTTGAGCTTCCAATAATTCATGCATATATGCCATACAATTACAACTTTGGTTGGAATGAGTTCATCTTTTTCATTTACCACTACAGTTATCCCTCATTTCTTTGTTACACATTGTACTAAACTAACCCATAAGCTATCTAAAATAAAATAAATGATTCCTGCATCCAAAAGCTTGACAATTTCCTTTCTGATAACTTCCTTCTTGTTGGGATTTAGTCTCCTCTATGGCTGAATGGTGGGTTTGTAGTCATCTTCCAATAAAATTTTATGCATACAAAATGATGGACTTATTCCTCTAATGTTTGCAATGGTCTATCTTAAGGCTAGCTTATCCTTCCTTAATACTCTTAAGAGCTTCTCTTTTTATAGTTAATCCAAATCAGTTGAAATGATTACCAGTAAAGTAGAGGCTTGTCCAAGAAATGCGTATCTCAGATGATTTGGTAGCGGCTTGAGCTCCAATTCTAGTTGTTTCTAAATTGATTGTTTGAGCTTATTAGTTAACATCAATAGTTGCACAGGTTGATCTTTCAAATTTTCTTTCTTAGGATCTGCTTCCAACTCCCTTTCAAACTCTTGTAGATCTTCTTGGTTTCCTAACTTAACTAAAATAGCTTCTAAAGGATCTAATGGATGATCTTAATTGAAAACTTCTTGCACATTTTCCTCTACCAATTCCACTTTAAAGTATTCATCTATGTCATCAAGAAATTTTATTACCTTGAAAATATTGAAATTTACTTTTTCATCTTGAACTCTTATAGTCAGCTCTCCTTTTTGAACATCAATCACAGTTGTTTTTGTCACCAAGAATAGTCTTTCTAAAATGATTGGAATTTCCCTGTCTTCTTCCATATCTAGAATAACAAAATCAACAGGAAAAATAAATTTGTCCACCTTCACCAACACATCCTTAATCATGCCTCTTGTTCTTTTTAAAGTTCAATCAACAAGTTAAAAAGTGACTGACGTTGGTTTCAACTCCCCTAAACCTAATATATTGTAAATAAATAAGGGCATTAAATTCTTACTTGCTCCCAAGTCACACAAAGCCTTACTTTCGAAATTCTCGCCAATTATACAAGGAATAGTGAAATAATCTGGATCTTTCAACTTTGGAGGTAATTTCTAATGTAGTATTACATTGCATTCTTTGGAAAGAGCAATTGTCTCGAAATCCCATAATTTTATCTTCTTTGATGAGATATCTTTCATGAACTTCACATAGCTAGATATTTATTCCAATGCTTTTGTAAAGGGTAAGTTAATATGCAGTCTTTTGAATACTTCTAAAAACTTTTAGAACTGGTTGTCGAGCTTTTATATTTTTAGAGCCATAAATCCAATTTTTTATTAATTAAGATCTATTGACTTTGTATACCATTCCGTTGTAAATAAATGATCTTATCATAGATCCATTGTGGTCTTGAAATTTTTGAATAATGGAAAATCATTTTATATGTATAGTTACAATTATCTACGTTCCCAATGTGCCTATGATGTCGCACTGGGTGGCCTCGAGCCAATAAAGATTAAGAAGTTTGACTTAATAAAAAATTTCATTAAGGGACTCCCTTTGAGAAAAAGGTACTGATGGTACTGGAAACGATGATTTGGGTTTTATCACTTCATCATGTTTTGTCTTTTGCTTTGCTTCTTCTTGAGTCTCCTTTTCTATAAACTCCTCTTATTCAGTGGGTTCAAGTACAACAACACTTCTATGATCATTCTTTGTTAGCTCTTTACCAGTAAGTAAAGTGATTGCCTTGCATTACTCCTTTCCATCTTTCTTTGGATTCTGCTCAATGTCATTAAGAATAGCTCAATGTCATTACTCCTTGTGACTTGGTATTAAATGCATTAGCTAGCTATCCTAATTATACTTCCAAATTTCTAATAGAAACCTACTGATTCTGTATTAGGGCTTGCTGACTTTGCATGAGTAGATCACTTTAGACATTACTGTAAAAGAGTGTCTTCTACTGCTGGCTTCTTCTTTTATGGATGGAATTGTTATTGCTATTGATTCCCATGGAAGCTTGTCAGAAATGAAGCTTTCATCTATTAAGCTTGTTCCGGATTTGTTTTCCAAGAAAAATTAGGATGGTTACACCATCTTAGATTATAGGTGCTCGAAATTGTTATTTCTGTTGAAGTTCCTCACATATTGAACTGACTCTTGAGTGTTCATGCATCTGTCTGTTGCATGATTTCCTCCACATCCTTCACAAAAAACTTTTGAACTTTGAATAATATTCACTTCTCCTATATTTATGCTTAATGAATCAACTCACTTAGCTAGCGCAAACATTTGTCCAATCAAAGCTATGATTGCATCTAATTCATGCATCTTGCTACTTTCCTTAGTGTCTATCTTTCACTAGCCCACTGGTAGTTATCAGATGTCATGTCTTCTAACAAATTATAAGTAGCCTCAAACGTTTTGCCAATCAATACTCCACTAGTTGCTGCATCAATAATAGCTCTTGTATTTTCTATCAAACCAATGTAGAATGTTTGAACTTCGGGCCATTGAAGTATCTCACGATGAGGACATTTTCTTAATAGCTCATTGAATCTCTCCCAAGCTTCAAAGATAAACTCCCCATCTATCTATACAAAAGTAAGGACATCATTCCTCAATTTTGTCGTCTTAATGGTGGAAAGTATTTAGCTAGGAACTTCTAAGCCATGATGTCCTATGTTGTAATGGATCCTTGAGGAAGTGAATTCAACCAGCTTGTCACCTTGTCCTTCAATGAGAATGGAAAAAGTCATAGCCTTATTGCATCATCAAAAACTCCATTGCCCTTAAATGTATCACAAATCTCCAAGAAGTTAGATATATAGATGTGATCATTTGGGTCTTCATGCAATAAGCCCCCAAATTGCATTGAATTCTAGATCGTCTGGATAATCCCGGCCTAATTTCAAAGTTGTTCGCTGTGATTGTCTAATGATGAATACTCTGATGAATCCCTTTAACCAATGGTGTTGCATAAGCTTTCAATGCTTTTGGGGCTTTCGGCGAATTTCGATTGTCTCCCATTTTGACTCTTGATTCTTTAAGTCTCTTAGCTCACCTTATAGTCTTGAGTGTTCTTTCGATTTCGCTATTAAATGCTAAAAGTTTAGCATTGTTCAATCTTCGCATACAAACCTTAAAAGTACCTGAAAAAGAAAAGAAAAATTGTCTGAATTAAAATTACTTTAACTAGTATTGATATTAATACTAAAATTTGACACCCATCCCTGACTACGACGCTGAAAACTTGGCTAGCTATTTCTAAATGTGCTAGATACGTGCAAGTATACACGGTCTAATTGTAAATAATAGCAAGTCCGATCGAACCCATAAGGATAGATACAAACTTTGAATTAAATACCAAAATTGATTAAAATCAACTTTATCCAAACTATTGAGATTGATTGATTGATTAATTAAGGAAACTAAACTTAAAAAATTAAAACAGCAAATTAAAAATAACATAAATCAATAATTGACAAACATCTAGGCATATAATTTTAATTGACTTATTAATTTATTCTCCTTATGCAAAAGATAAATTTTCATTTCATATTTAATCAGACAATTCTAATGTATTTGAAAGCCTCTCTCGACGGTTAGAAAAATATATCTAAATTAACAGACCTGACTATACCTCCATGTAGGATAATCAATTTGAACTCATTAAGCATAAATTATCCACATACGATTACACAACTCCTACAAGTATATCTTTATCCCAAAAGAGTTATGCTATCCTATTGATTTCTAAACACATAATACCTCTCTCGAATATATTATGGTCATAAAATCTAATCAATTAACGGGCCCTTGTTAATTGATAATATTAAGATCTAATAGAGCAGAATTTGAAAATAAAAATCAAACAATAAAATTTAAAGAATAATCGAATAAATTAAAAATATAAGTCAAGCTACATTGTAGCCTAAATAAAAATAATTTAGTTCAACATAGTTAAAGTAAGACAAACTAAATAAACAAGACTAAATTCCATAATAAAAGAATAAAGATATTAATCCACTTGAACTTCACTGGAATCATCCTTGAATTTGCCTCACTTGAGCTGCACAATAACCTCCCACTTGACAGTAACTGACCCTGAAAATGAAAAAATGAATTCATATTTTTTTTCTGACAACTGCTGCTATTTATAGGCTTCAAATTGGACTTCCACATAATTATCCAATGACCAAAAAGATAATTTCAAGATAAAATTTGATTTTGTATTTATCTTTATCTCTCCACATTAATTAAGTTGTACTCACATGTGGCATGAATTCTGCAGTCTTCTAAAAACCCAAAACAAAATAAGCTGAGGCGCAGCTTCAGAATACGCATGAATAACCCACAGCTATGTCGCAGCCAGAGGCCACGACTACTAAATTTTTGTCACTTCCAGCGGCTACAACGCGCAACTAGCAGTCCTCGTCAATGCTGCAAATTGACACGGTTTCTGTCTTTCTTCCACAAGCCGTGACTTCAAGCACTCCTTTTCGACCAGAAATCAACTTCTTTGTCTTCCATTTAATTGCAATATCTCCTTTGATAATTATCTCTTCCAACTGAATCTTTGTCTTCAATTTCCTTCATTATCTTCATCCAAATTCAATCTCTATTTTCAACAAATCATATCCTTATCCATTCTAGAATTCGATCATGTCTTAAATTCTTTCAGATAAACTTTTATTTCTGATAAAACTCTTCTGGATATTCTTCTAATTTGAATCATACTCTTCCTTTGTAACCGAATGACTTTGATTCGAACTAAAATTCCTGAAAAATTATGAATAAACCCAGATTTGTATTTGAATTTCCAATTTACTCACATTTTCTCTAAATCCGCACAAAATCTCAAAAATCATCAAAAATACCAAAAATTATCCAATTGCTCATTACAAAAGCTTGATTTATGAATATGGAATAACGGTAAATTTTTCTGTTATCAATATTAAATTTTAATTGTATGTTTGAGCTTAAGCACAAATGGTGAGGGTCCAAGATGGCGACGGGATTCTAATCTATAAACGAAGAAGAACAATTTTTTCATTTAATTGATAAAATATTTTAGGTTTAATTGCTATTTTAATGTTTTTCTTTAAATGTTGATGATGTGGTGTAATATCATAGGGTAACTACTTTTCATTTTGGTAATTATTTATAATAATATAATAAAAGACTAAATTACTCTCTACCTTTACAAGTTGATTATAGTCAACCGTTAGTTGACTAGTCAAATAGACATAAGTGCAATTACGTTAATACTTTAGGGTAGAATGCAACTATAGCCAAAGTTGGGAAAAAAGTTAGTGTTATTTACCTTTTTTTTTTAAGGGGTTAATCTTTGTTTCCTCCTTATAAATTGATTTAATCACTAATTATCCTTATATAATTTCTCGAAATCATATTTTATCGCTTACCGTTATTTTTTACTAAAAGGTTAACGGACAGCAAAAAGATCAATCAACCCTTAGGATATTTAATATAATTATATTAAAAATATGATAAAACCAAAAATCAAATGAAAAAAATAAAAAATTAATTGAAATGTTTTTATGAAATAAAATTAAAAAAATAAAAATAAAAATGAGGGATCCAATTTCTAGATAGGATTTCCACGTCTATCAAGTCCATCAAAAGATAATAGACGACGAAGATCCAATCTTATTCTTCTTCAATGAAGAACATCGAAGAACAATGTTTTTCTTCTTCATTCTTCATCAATAACATAGGCTAGATTGCATTTGAAAAAAATTGAGAAAAAAAATTGAAAAACAAACATTGTTCTTCTTCTTCGTTCTTCCGTGTTGAAGAACCGAAATTTATCATCTTCAATCCACCATATGAATCGACCATCATCAACCTATTCATCACTATCATCATCAGTATTAACTTATCATCAATCCACCATCAGCAACATCAACACGCGATCATCATCATTATCAACATTATTAACCATTTGAATAAAAATTGAAAATAAAGGGAAAAAAAATAAAAAAAAATTGGGAACATCGGATCTCCTTTGCCAAAAAGTAAGGATCTTTGACGAAGGAGACCGTTGTGTGGATGGATGATAGAGATGACACTATTTTTTAAAAAAATATATATATATATTTTTAATTGTTTCTCTTTTTTAGTGACTTGGAGTGACTCGGACCTCGTTATTATCGACCACTAATTATTTGTATTGAGGAATACTATAGAAAGTAGTTATCGTATCATTTAAGATGATTTTTTTATTAAATAAATATATAAGGTATTGGTTGAATTAGTGGTCATTTGTGGAAAACGAAGACTACTGGTCAAGCATCAGCTCATTTTGCAATTTAATGTTGATAATGAACGCTGAAGAAGAATACTAGCTACATTATATTCATTGATCGCTGAAAGTTACTGGCTTTCAATTAAGATATATATGAAGTTCTTGATTAATTGTTGAGGTCTCCTTAGGGCTCTTAAATTATTAATTTTGGACTGAAAAGTGTAATTATGAATGCGAATTTATATGTCTAGATTGATAATTAGTTGCTTAAAAAATTGATTAGTAATTATAAAATTGACTTACTTTTAATCTGCGATTATTCTTTCTTTAAATTAAATTCTTAACTTGCGTCAATTAAGCATAGTAGACATCAAGCAAGATGACGAATAACAAATGGATTGTTACATCAAAATTGCTATCAAAAGTAAAGATTAAGCAAGATTTTTATACATATAAAACAAATTTTGGAAACATGAATCTGAATATTCAAAGTCGATGTGGAAAATATGAATTACGTCAAAATTGCTATCAAAAGTAAAGATTAATTAACCAAGATTTTTTTACATATAAAACAAATTTTGGAAACATGAATCTAAGAATATTCAAAGTTGATGTTTATAAAACAAATTTTGGAAAATATGAATCTAAGAACATTAAACAAAGAATTTTGGACATAAAAACAAATACTTGAGTTTTACGGAAAATTCAAAGAAAGGGAGATTTACAAAACCTTCTCGATTTGATTATTTTGCAAAAGCAATCTTTTTAATTTATTTAGATGAAAATCTCCTATGGAAGAGGGAGGGATCAATTTTAAAAGTATAATTTGGTTTTGATATAAAATAAGGGAATTTTTAATTCAAATTAAACAAAAATAAAAATAAGGGTGAGGGGTAACACGTGACTTGTACTACAATTTTTTTTTTTAATTTTATTATTATTATTATTTTTGAAGAGTACTACAAATTTTCATGTAAATTGTTTTCGTTTTTATGTAAATTGTTTTTGTTCGATAGGTGAGATAAGGCTATGATTATGAAGTATAGTTGCCATGTAAGATGTAACGATTGTTACCTGGATTCCCCACTTGGAATAATGTTTGTTCCAGGAACTCACTTTCACATTTTAAAAGAGAGGATGAAAATAATTAAAACAAGCATTATAAGTTAATTTTTTTTTTTTGTTTTTTTGTTTTTTGGCGATCTAGAAGTCTTCCGTGTTCATTCACAATCGTCTAATTGTAGACATCAATTTTTAAAATATTAATATTTGTAAATTAATATATATATATATATATATATATTCAAACCAGATGAGAGATTTAGGTTTGAATCCAGATATTCAACTTTCCAATTATAGACATCAGTTTTTAAAATATTAATATTCCTAACAAATATAGTAAATTAAAAATATATATATATTCAAATTGGATGAGAGATCTGGGTTTGAATCCAGATCTTCAACTTTAAAAAAATATATATATTCAAACTAGATGAGACATCTAGGTTTGAATCCAGATCTTCAACTTGAAATTGAAGATCTGGATTCAAACCCAGATCGACCAACACAAATAAAAATAAAAATATATAAACAAAAAATACAAAATACAAAGTTTCCAAAATCTTGAAATCACGTTTAAGATCTAGGTTACAATCAAAGTTTCCCAGCAAAAATATCAAAAAAATAAAACACTCCATCTATGAATAATCACAAAAAATTCCATCAATTTCTCTACAACTAAACACCAAAAAAAACAAAATTAATAATAATAAACAAATCGAAATCCATCCGGACTCTCAATTTCTCCCTATTACCTAATGTTGTTAAGGAGGCTGCCAATCATCCTTGCTGTGAAGGATCGACGATGACCTCGAGAACAAGATTGAAGAGTACGAGCGGGCCTTCTCCAACTTGTAGAAAGCCATGCCGCCTCCATCGCCAACTGGAGGCCTCAATCCATCGAGAGCACCACCAAGTACAACGATTGGTTCTCAAAGGCTTTGAACGGCACTGCTCTCTTGAACAGAGGCTTCTCCGACACTGACGAAGCTACAAATGAGGTCAGTAAACAGAAGAGAGGAAGATGGAGAGTTGGTTGGTAAAGAGAAGAGAGAAAAATGGAGAGTGAAAAGGAGGAGAGGGATGACAGTAGAGAGAGAAAAAGAAAAGAGAAAGATGGAGAGAGAAGAATTAGTTAGGGTTTTGCGTAGACATGACCACGATTCGGTTCGAACCATCTGGTTCTAACAGAATTGGATAAATTGAACCGGAACCGGAACTGGAACCGCTACTCCGGTTCCGATTCTTTTATTAATGGAATCGGAACCGCTTTGAACCCACGGTTCTGGTTCGATTCCGATTCTAACAAAAAAAAAAACCAAAGCTGCAAGGTCACTTTTTTTTTACATTTCACCCCCTCCCCTTAATTTCTCTTTCAATCCCTCTTTTTCCTCTATAAATACCCCTTCCATTCTTAATTTCTTCTTACACCTATCTCTCTCAATCTCAACTCTCTTTCTCTCCATTAATCTCAACTCTCTCAATTTTAACTCTTAGTTTCAATATTCTCTTAATTCTCAATCTTAATTTCCTTTAATTTTCTTTTTAATTATATCTATAAATTACAATTTTCAATTTATTATTTGAAGTTTCAAATTCTTAATTTATTATTTTTAAATTTCAATTTTTAAATTTCAAATTATCAATTTATAATATTTATAAATTTCAAAATTTCTATTTATAAAAAAAGTTCTGGAACCGAAACCGAAACTGTTATAGAACCGAAATCAAAATCAGAACCGTTATAGAACCGTCAGTTCCAAAATCGAACCGGAACCATTTTATCTCGATTAAGGTTTCGGTTCTAGCTTTTTCAGAACCGAAACCGTAGGTTTAGAATCGGAACCGAACCGAACCTTGGTCATACCTATTTTTGTATATATAAAGTCCTGTTCAATTTACCTATTTACTCTTAGCCATTAATAGAATCGTCACTTTTAACCCAAATCACTATCTGATTTTAAATTATTAACGGTAGGGATTTTTTGGGTATTACTTTTAAAATCAGTGGTGATTTGATAACAATTTTCATTATAGGGGGTAAAATGATAATAACCTTTTAGTTTTTTTAGTGATTTTGTTACATAACCATTAAAAAATTGGATGAAACTACTTTTGATCTATGATAGAGGGGTTTTTGGCTAATTATTTTAAAAGTTGGAGTCAACTGATAATATTTTTCATTTAAGTGGCTTTTAGATTTTTTTCCCCTTAATTATTTTAATAGTGGATCATTCAAATCATTATATACATTTCATAACTGTGTGTAAGGATCGAGAAAGCACTTGTAACCTAGTGTTAGGCATAACCACACAAGCCAAAGTGGGTTCGATCATGTCTAGCCCCATGTTGTTTGTAGGCATTTTCCCTCTCACTATTTATGGGTTGTCCTTTCGTTCTTTATAGATTGATTCCTCCTGTTTCTAGGAAATGCTCTTCGGGTCACACCTCAATGTCTATCGTTGCTGATTCCGATTTTAACCTATACTAGTGTCAGTCATTAAAAAAAAAAATGTTTTTAAGGATCAATTTTCTTTTTTTATAAAGGAATTGATGTCTTTTAATTGAAAAATAATGATTAATTCTGAAAAATCATGTAGAATGATTGATGCAAATAAATATAAACCAATGTCTTTTAATTGATGTCTTTATTTTTTTTCGACTTTTAAAACAAATAAATATAAACCAAAAGCATGACTCCTTATCAAATTATTGAGCAAGTAGAATGATAGATGCAAAAAAGGTTCTGTGTGTCATCTGTAAAGTGGTCTGGTCTTGTCTCTCCACGTAAACACCTCTAAGGTATCTCTCAACTGTTCTGGCAAGGAAAAAAAATAGAAACAACATGAACAACGATAATCATGCTGATGATAATTCTGGTAACTCCTTCAAAAGGTGGTTCTTTCGAGATACCATGGGCATGGAAAGTAATTTCAGGCACAACATGTTGGTGGTGGCAACACTGATCGTGGCAGTGACTTTTCAGACCGGAATCAGCCCACCAGGCGGCGTGTGGCAAGAAACCGTGAACGGAACCGACGGACATGATGCTGGCAAGGCCGTTCTCGCAGCCCACCATTTCCCATACCACCTTTTCCTGGTCCTGAACACGCTGGCTTTCAGCATGTCCACTCAGCTCATTCTGGTGCTCCTCTACCACGATAAGCTTTATTTCGAAGCTGTGGTGGCCACACTGGCTATGGTGGCAACTTATGTCACGGCGGTTTGGACACTCTCGCCTCAGGAAGATGTCAAGTTTCGTTACGTGAGCATGGCGGCTCTTTTCCCTTACCTCTGGCGTTTGTTTTACCAGACTTATAAGACTATCAGGTGCCGTTCTTAATTATAATCACCATGAATTAGGTACACATGAGGAATTAGATGATGGACTTCTATCATGACTCTGTCTCTCTTGTGTCCTTAACATGCATGAATTAAGCTGGTGTGTTGTTTAATTAATAGTAGTAGCCCTTCTAGCCATTTTACGTTGCCTTTGTCTCTAAATTAACTAAAATTTGTAAGTCTTGTGTCTACTCTTCTTATTAAAAAGTATTTGTAATGTTATGAGTAGATGAAAATAAAATTGTTGTTTTCTTAATATGCGAGACTATGTAATTTTATTTTTATATAAATTTCTAATATTGTTATTAATTTCTTTTAAGACATACTTAAAGACGTATGTTAACATTTTAAATTGTTAGGTATTGTTGACATAGGTAAGATCCTGAATGGTAAACGACACTCATGGATTTTATATATGAAATTTACATCATTTTAATCATTGTAACAAAATAGGTCAAATGGTTGCTCAATATTAGGGGTGAACATTTGGGTGTTGGGTTCGATTCCAATAAGAACCAAACATGAACCGACAAATCATTGGTTTTCAAAATGGAAACTGAACATGCTTCTTCATAAGGCTAGAACCAACCAAAACCGAACAGAATTACACTACAACAAATTTGACATAATATAGCATGAGATGAATGCTATAATAGGTAATAGTTAGCATTTTGACCAATGCTATCACAGCCCATGCTATAAAAAGTCTCATTTCATTGATAGCAATTTATAAATGCTATGCATGATGTTCTAAAAAGCAATTATTGGTGCAATAACAACTTCTTGTAAATGCTATAGTTGTGTTTCTATTGCATTTTTGAAATGCTATATACACTTGATTAAGTTAGTAGCTTTTCTATGTTATAGCTTTTTCTATATGCTATGAAACTATTTGATTGCAATTTATAAAAGCTACAAAATAATGTCCTCAATACTATTATTTTTTGCATAAAAAAATCTGATTTTATTATATATTAATTATGAACATTGAAATTGTTCTAAATACATAAAAAAGAATATAGACAGAACAGGGTTCAAGTCATTCCATTAAAATATGGAAATTATTACATTGTCCATCATATCCATATATGGAAATTTCATGATAGCTACATATCAATTATAATTCAAGTGGCCAAATATAGCTTCTTCATATGCAAAAGTATAACTCTAAACTAAAAACAAACTTGCAACCCGCCCAATACACAAGCCACTTCTGTTACTCATCTTCATTTTTCTCTCAATGGCCTTGAATGTAGAGTAAACGAGCAAACCAATCCCACCGTACAGCTGTATATAACAAAAACAAAGATAAAGCAACTATCAATTTCCATAAGAAAATAAGCTATAAGTTCCACAAATATTATTAACAGCAAGTATTTGATTAAATTACAATATTTGTCATAATCTCAAGAGCAAGTATTTGATCAAATGATGACATTTGTCACTATAATTTTATAGGTTTTGTGCACCAGGCAATAATTATGTACTACCAAACATCTCACATTGCAAGTGTTGTCATTATTTGTATCACAAAATGGTCAAGGGGTCAAACTAAAAGTTTTTGTTTTTGAAAAAAAAAAAAAAAAGGAAAAAAAAGGGCACCATATATGTCTAGCTAGTGGTTAAACAATTAGAACTAACTCAACCAAGTTCAGAGGCTCAAATCTCAAACTTATTGCTCGATTAGCATATCTAATTCTGGTTTGATGCTCATTGTACCCAAGCAATCAAATGAGTTTGTGTTTAACATACCACATTTTATGATTGTCTATTCTCATTTTGTTGATCATTTTTGGATTATAGTAAATCAAAATAGTATCAAATTATAATTGTCAGTGATGGTCCTGATGGATTTACTAAATTATTCACATGAATTACATTAATACAAGATCATTTGCGATGATTTAATTATAATCTCCAAATCATTTGTATTAACTCGATTCAAGAAATATATATACATATATACATATATATTCTTTTGCAGCAAGAAAGGAAAAAAATAAGAGTCTTTACTGTACATAGACAGGGAAGAAGGAGTCTAAGAATATTTTCTAGAATAATAATAAAAGTCCCCATCTTGATTATTCAATAATGAATCTGATTGGTGGCTTACTTGTTTGTTAAAAGTCTGAATCCAAAATAATAGTCAATGGAAGTAACCTTCAATGCATGTGTTTCAAAACTGTTCCTAATCAGAACTAACAATGAAAGTTAAATGATACGGACACAATCACATAATTGGACCTCAAAAATAGTTTTCATAGAATAAATTACTAACAAATACCTAATGAGCAAATTATTAGAAAACCTTAAGACATATGCTTTATTACAATCAAAAACTACTTTTACTTTTTGTAACAATAACCTTCCTATACTAACGGTTTGACCATAATAAGTTAACCGTAGTAAGGGCATTTTAGTCAATTTCTCTTATTTTTATTTTTCTTTTAAAAATTAAATTAATTAATAAATAATTTAAAATTTTAAAACTTAAAAATATTTTAAAAATTAAATTATTTTAAAATTTAAAAAAAAAATAAATTTTTTCTATAAAAAAATAATTTAAAAATTTTTCAAATAGATAAAAACCAGCCATCTCAAAAATGAACGGTCTAGATCAATCTGAAAAAAAATAATATTTCAAAAAAAAAATAGAAAAATGATAAAAAAGAAATTGATGATTTACTAAATTATAATTGTCAGTGATGGTCCTGATGGATTTACTAAATTATTCACATGAATTACATTAATACAAGATCATTTGCGATGATTTAATTATAATCTCCAAATCATTTGTATTAACTCGATTCAAGAAATATATATACATATATACATATATATTCTTTTGCAGCAAGAAAGGAAAAAAATAAGAGTCTTTACTGTACATAGACAGGGAAGAAGGAGTCTAAGAATATTTTCTAGAATAATAATAAAAGTCCCCATCTTGATAATTCAATAATGAATTTGATTGGTGGCTTACTTGTTTGTTAAAAGTCTGAATCCAAAATAATAGTCAATGGAAGTAACCTTCAATGCATGTGTTTCAAAACTGTTCCTAATCAGAACTAACAATGAAAGTTAAATGATACGGACACAATCACATAATCGGACCTCAAAAATAGTTTTCATAGAATAAATTACTAACAAATACCTAATGAGCAAATTATTAGAAAACCTTAAGACATATGCTTTATTACAATCAAAAACTACTTTTACTTTTTGTAACAATAACCTTTCCTATACTAACGGTTTGACCATAATAAGTTAACCGTTTAACCGTAGTAAGGGCATTTTAGTCAATTTCTCTTATTTTTATTTTTCTTTTAAAAATTAAGTTAATTAATAAATAATTTAAAATTTTAAAACTTAAAAATATTTTAAAAATTAAATTATTTTAAAATTTAAAAAAAAAACTAAATTTTTTCTATAAAAAAATAATTTAAAAATTTTTCAAATGGATAAAAACCATCCATCTCAAAAGTGAACGGTCTAGATCAATCTGAAGAAAATAATATTTCAGAAAAAAATAGAAAAATGATAAAAAAAGAAATTGATGATTTACTAAATTATAATTGTCAGTGATGGTCCTGATGGATTTACTAAATTATTCACATGAATTACATTAATACAAGATCATTTGCGATGATTTAATTATAATCTCCAAATCATTTGTATTAACTCGATTCAAGAAATATATATACATATATACATATATATTCTTTTGCAGCAAGAAAGGAAAAAAATAAGAGTCTTTACTGTACATAGACAGGGAAGAAGGAGTCTAAGAATATTTTCTAGAATAATAATAAAAGTCCCCATCTTGATAATTCAATAATGAATTTGATTGGTGGCTTACTTGTTTGTTAAAAGTCTGAATCCAAAATAATAGTCAATGGAAGTAACCTTCAATGCATGTGTTTCAAAACTGTTCCTAATCAGAACTAACAATGAAAGTTAAATGATACGGACACAATCACATAATCGGACCTCAAAAATAGTTTTCATAGAATAAATTACTAACAAATACCTAATGAGCAAATTATTAGAAAACCTTAAGACATATGCTTTATTACAATCAAAAACTACTTTTACTTTTTGTAACAATAACCTTTCCTATACTAACGGTTTGACCATAATAAGTTAACCGTTTAACCGTAGTAAGGGCATTTTAGTCAATTTCTCTTATTTTTATTTTTCTTTTAAAAATTAAATTAATTAATAAATAATTTAAAATTTTAAAACTTAAAAATATTTTAAAAATTAAATTATTTTAAAATTTAAAAAAAAACTAAATTTTTTCTATAAAAAAATAATTTAAAAATTTTTCAAATGGATAAAAACCATCCATCTCAAAAGTGAACGGTCTAGATCAATCTGAAAAAAATAATATTTCAGAAAAAAATAGAAAAATGATAAAAAAAAAAATTGATGATTTACTAAATTATAATTGTCAGTGATGGTCCTGATGGATTTACTAAATTATTCACATGAATTACATTAATACAAGATCATTTGCGATGATTTAATTATAATCTCCAAATCATTTGTATTAACTCGATTCAAGAAATATATATACATATATACATATATATTCTTTTGCAGCAAGAAAGAAAAAAAATAAGAGTCTTTACTGTACATAGATAGGGAAGAAGGAGTCTAAGAATATTTTCTAGAATATTAATAAAAGTCCCCATCTTGATTATTCAATAATGAATTTGATTGGTGGCTTACTTGTTTGTTAAAAGTCTGAATCCAAAATAATAGTCAATGGAAGTAACCTTCAATGCATGTGTTTCAAAACTGTTCCTAATCAGAACTAATAATGAAAGTTAAATGATACGGACACAATCACATAATCGGACCTCAAAAATAGTTTTCATAGAATAAATTACTAACAAATACCTAATGAGCAAATTATTAGAAAACCTTAAGACATATGCTTTATTACAATCAAAAACTACTTTTACTTTTTGTAACAATAACCTTTCCTATACTAACGGTTTGACCATAATAAGTTAACCGTAGTAAGGGCATTTTAGTCAATTTCTCTTATTTTTATTTTTCTTTTAAAAATTAAGTTAATTAATAAATAATTTAAAATTTTAAAACTTAAAAATATTTTAAAATTTAAATTATTTTAAAATTTAAAAAAACTAAATTTTTTCAATAAAAAAATAATTTAAAAATTTTTCAAATGGATAAAAACCATCCATCTAAAAAATGAACGGTCTAGATCAATCTGAAAAAAAAAAATATTTCAAAAAAAATAGAAAAATGATAAAAAAAAAAAAATTGATGATGGTTCATCAACATGCAATGGATGTCTAGGTTTCTAGGTTCATAAACAGATGTCTGATTTATCAACAATGATCCATCATCATCAATCATCAAAATCAATCATAAACACAAACAATCATCAGTAATCATCAACAGAAATAACACAAACAAGGGTCTAACATCATCAATCATCAACACAAACAAAAACCACTACCATCATCATCAAACAAACCCAAGAACATCATCATCAACACCATCTGGATGCTTAAATACTAATGCAGGTCTAGGTTCTGATCTGGAAACCCAGACACTGATGTGAGGTTTAGGTTGGAAACCTAGATCCACGATGGGTGACGGTTTGGTTCATTGAACCAGACCAACATCATCTTAAAACCCAGATCGACGTCTGAGTTTCCAAATGCCCACTCGGTTTAGGTTTAGAAACCCATATCAATGTTAGAGTTTTCGGACGCCGGTAGGCGTTTGGGTTTTGCAAATGGAAACCCAGACATCGATCTGATTTGAAAACCCAGATCAGCGTTTGACCCGAGATAGAAACCCAGACCCTAGATCGGTGCTCGGGTTTCCATCTGGAAACCTAAATGCCCACCGACGTCTAAACCCAGACTGGTGTCTGGGTTTCCAAATTCCAGATGGAAACCCAGACGCCGGTCTGGTTTTTCAAACTCGGATCGACTGGTAAAGAAGATAAAGAGAAGAAGGAGAAAAAGGAGAAGAGAGAGAGAGAGAGAGAGAGAGAGAGAGAGAGAGAGAGAGAGAGAGAGAGAGAGAGAAAGAGGAGAGAGATCGACGACCGGTGAAAAAGAAGAAAATAAGGAGAAGAAAAATAAGAGAGAGAGATAGGTGAGAGACGATTGACCCATTGGATTTTATAAATAGAGGGGTGTTCTCGTCTTTTTGCTCCATTTTGTCATTTTCAAGTTATTTCAAATAGTCAATATGGTCAAATCGTTAGTATAGGGGAGGTTATCGTTATAAAAAACAAAAGTGATTTTCGATTATAATAAGAGATATGTTTGGAGGCCTGTTAGTGATTTGCTCAATACCTAATCATCTTGCCTGCATAAGTTTATTTTGAAAAGTAAAAAATAAAAATCTAGATGATTTAAATAATCAAAATGCAAAATTTATTGTTCATATACTGTACTGTAGCCAGTTAACTTAAAAATTTAGAATTTCTCTTATAATTGTTTCAGAGGTACTATATAATGTTTGAAAGTTTTGAAGTCATATAATTAAAAAAAATAAAAATAATTAAAATAATTAAAAAAAAAAAGACTTGTACATCTATTCAATTTGGGTGTATAACTACATATACACCACCATTTGTTAGATGCTTTTAAGTAGAAATAAAAACATTGAAGCGTCTATTTAATATCAAATATAAAGATAAGTATTATGTTAGTACTAATTACTTGTCTGCCTATGTGTGAAGAACTGAACTCAGCTTTGAGATTGGATGAGAGTGAAGCTCCAAAGAAACTTGTCTCCTTAATAGTAGAATTGGACTTCCCCTATTTTGAACAACATCATAATCATAATAGTGAATAATATAATGTTTTAAATACCATTAGCATGATCAGAGAAACTTTTGCTAGCAGTAATAGAATTGAAACAACATTTACAACTAAAATGGCAAAATAGATAAAACCTAATAAAAAAAACCATTACTTGTAGCACTTTACCTCTTTGTAGATAGTGACAGTAGAAGGAACTATAGACGTGGCGTGTAGAGCCATGAGATTGAGAGAAAAAGCGAACTTTGATACTTTTTTTTTTATGGAGTTTTGAAGTCATATAACGGCATAATAAAAACCAGTGATTCATATAAATTATCATCAAATCATATACAATTCAAACTCGATCAACTAAACCAACTACTGAATCTAAACAATACAACACAAAATCGAAGTGATTAAAGAGCAAAATACACCTTAGCTTTGGGTACGACCTTGACAACGACTTTTTGACCTTTAAGGTCACATTTCTTGAACTTGGTAGCACAGGTGTACTCGAAATGGCCGAGGTTTGCTCCTTAAATGCTTCAAGAAATTGAAGCTCTCGTCAAAGATTGGTGGCCGGTTCCGACTCGACGGCTTCGTTCGTCGCGGCTTCGTTCGGCTTAACGGAGCTATGGAGCTATGGCGATGTGTAAGGACGAACTTTATGTGCTTGGCTGGCAACGGCGATGGGAATGGCCGCTTGAAGAACCTCCTAGGGTGGAGTTGACGGAGGATCTCGCCAGCGATGACTTCTTGGAGAAGAAGTAGTGCGCTGAACTTGGACTATAGAATAGGAAAAAAAATCTCTGCATTTTTTTTTTTTAAGTAGTCTCTACGTTTTTTTATTGCATATAATCTCTTAGAAGAAGATGGAAGGATGAGTGGTTCAGCTAAGTAAAGTAATATTATTTTGTGGAAATTGTCACAAATACATAATAAAAAATGATCAATTTTATTTTTATCCATTATTTTAAAAACATTTATTTTTAACCCCTCAAATAAATTAATTTCATCATATGCCGAAATTATCCATAATGTCCCTCTATATTTTTACCCATAAACCCTCAACTGTTAAAAATTTTATAAAAAATCGAAAAGCAAAATTACGAAACAATCCCTATTATATATTGCCCTCAAACCGTGTCCACAATTTTCTATCACTGATCCAAAGCAAAAATCGACCCGTGTATGCGATCTGAACCCTCTCGTAACACAAAATAGACGCGTGTTGCCTATTATCATCGATCATAACATACAAAACATGCATGTTGTGAAAGAAACTTACAGCAACTTACACACTAGTGTTGCAATGAATAAGGTATATATAATAACACATAATTTATGGATGTTGGTAAAACAGTTTGTTTTTTTCAACACACAAAGTAGTATGTTGTTAAAACTACTACATATGGCAACACACACTTTTTCAATGTTACTGTATACTTAATTTAAGTAACAGACAAATTAGTGTGTTGCTAAAAACTTGTATTTTGCAACACACAGAGTATTATGTCGCTAAAAATGCTACATACGATAACATATATATTGAATGTTGCAAAAACAAAAAAAAACAACTACCAAGATATTATTTTTTAAATAGATTATCATTAATCTAAGATTTATTATTTTTTTAATATTTAATATTTTAAATATTTTATTTAATTTATTTAATAATATAATATTTTAATTTAATTTTTTTTGAAGAAAAATAATGGACAATGGAAAAACCCTCTCTTGCAGCGACGATATAAGCTTGTGACCTTAATTATTTGTCCCTCATATATTGAAATTTTTTTAATAAAAACATAATAATAAGAGGTTAATTTAGGAAACTACTATATATATATATATATTTAATATAAGACTTTTTGATATTAAGATATAAGTAAGAAAATTTGACTTTTTGAAAAAAAGATATTTTATAACTTAAATTAAGGTATAAGTAAAATAAATAAATAA
Source organism: Dimocarpus longan (assembly GCA_022984855.1). Classification (NCBI taxonomy): domain Eukaryota; kingdom Viridiplantae; phylum Streptophyta; class Magnoliopsida; order Sapindales; family Sapindaceae; genus Dimocarpus; species Dimocarpus longan. The sequence continues at coordinate 9,038,719 of CM041023.1, read as the reverse complement.
AATTACCTAAATTAAGATTTAAGAGCATCTCCAATATAAGTATGGATTGTAAAAAAATTGAGTGCTACATAGGATAAATTGATAGAGTGTTAAAATTAAACTCTTCAATGCAAAACTTCTATAATCACTATCAAGCTGACGTGGTAGAAAAAAAAAATAGAGGTTGTTAACCTCAATGTCTATTTCTAGAGAGCATTCTTGACAGTCATGTTAGCAATAAATAATTGAAACTTCCATAAAATAATATTTTATAATAATTTGATTTAATGATATATTATTCTTTAACTATTCATCATTGAAATGAATAGAATAGCATTGGAGAGTTTTTTTAGGCTTAAGTGTCTATCAATTCATATTTTTGCCATATAGGATGTACATTTCCTTAACATTAATGATATGTCCATTTTTTTTAAAAGACAATTCACATTTATATTGGAGATGCTCTAAGGACACATTATGTTATTATGATTTAATTATTAGAAATTAGAGATTTGAATAAAAAAACATAATTCAGATAGTGGAAGATTGTCTTCTTAATTAAGAAGGCACAAAGGTAATTTTATAAAGAATTTGATTTGATCTAAAATAAAATATAATGATTATTAGTAAATGATCCAAAATAAAATATAATGATTATTAGTAAATGATCCAAAATAAAATATATTCAAATGGTTTTCGTTTCTAGATCATCATGCATTATTTTACATAACAAATTATCAAGCAACAAGAAGTTTACATACATATATATATATATGCACACACACATACACACACCGTTGGTTATGGCACCTTTTTTTTTTTTTTTTTCTCCATTAGTTGATAATGGTTATTTGAGCTATGTGCAGTCTTTTAGGGGGTGTGAAATCATGAGTAATGGTCCTCCATGACGAAGCATTAATATGACCCAGCTTTTATCGTTTACACCAATTCAATTGTAGGTCCTGCTAAAAATAAAAATTATATATGTAACAATTTTAGTTGAATTGATTCTCCGGAATTTAATGAAATTTTATTAAGTTTATGGGGTTATATACATATTAATTAATATATAAAATTCAAAGTTAATATGCTCATATGACGTTGAAGTGTTATGATGGTGTGATTCATGCCTTAATTCTTACAAGGCCCGGGTTCGAATCATCTAAATGTTGTACACATTTGTTTGCTCTTAAGTTTTTTTAAAGAAAAAATAATACACAGAGTTGGCTCGCTGGGTGTTCGAACCCAAAACCTGAGCTGAAAAGAGGAGTTAACATTGTAACTTACCAACCATGCCAGTCTTTCCAATTTGCTGTGTTGCAACTTAAGTTTTATATCTTATTATAAACTATGAACTATTAGTTCTTTTTCACAATTATCGGAAACTATTCTTCTAATTGTAAATTATATGGTATTTGTACAAACAACTGATTACTTTTTCTTTAATTTTTTAATCTTTAAATCTCTCTAATATCTCATTCATAACTTAATAAATATTATGGACTTACTTTAGTTCTTTAATGTTAATATATAAACTCATTAGTTTTTAATACTATTTGATTGACTTTATTTATGAAAGTAATAAATAAACTCAATACCTCACGATCCCTAAGTCAGCACACAGCAGCCAGCAGTACCCCTCACGATCCAGCTAGCAGTACCCAGCAGTTCAGCGCCGCCATCCAGCCAGCACCGCCGCTCGCCTTCCACCGTCTGGTCGAAGCAACCGCTGACTCCATCAGTCCTCGTTTATGCACGTCCATCCCCAAGTCAGACGACTCACCTCCCCTCTCTCTCACATCCACTCTCTGATAGTCTGCCTGTTGCTGCTTGTATTAAGGTCTCATTGCCTGCCATCTGTTTGATGATATTATGCTTGTGTGAATTGCTGCTTACCTTTCCATTTTTCCTTGTGTTGTCAGGGGCTATTATCACCTGGTAGTTGCTGTTAGCCAAGGGAGACGCCAGCAGATATTCAAGCCGGTTAGCAATTTTAAATGTTTGGAATTTTCAGTAATCTTATAGCAACTAAATATTTATAATGGGCATGTGGTCCTTATCAGTACGTCAATATCAACAATGACCAACATGCATTCACATGTCAACAATGAATTTATAGTTTTATTGGAACGCAAGTTGCTGTTGTTCATTGTCTGATTTAAATGTTTACTTTTTATTTTTATAGTAGCTACTGAATGCAAGGTGCATCTAATATATAAAAGGCAATAAACTTGTTTAATTCTAATATATTATACTTTAGGACTGCAAAGTGGGAACCACTTTATTTAGACTGTTGCATGACTTCTATTATTGTATAATATTTTTCAAAGATTGTAAATTATTGTGTATTAATCAATCAGTTTTCATTTTTGTTGTGTATAGGTCACCATGGATAAAAGTTGGATCCATTTATCAAGGTTTGTTCTAGTCATTTTTTTTTTTAAAACAAATTATATTATTTTCATGTTTATTTTAATATAACTTTTGATGTGAAAAAAAAAAATATCTTCTTGTTAAAATTAATTTTAAGTTTCGAACTTCTTATTTGTAGAATCTCATTAGAGTATCAAGAAGGGGCACGTAACTTTGTTGATAATGCTCACACAAATATCTTAAAGTCAGATTTGGTAATATGTCCATGCGTAGACTGCAAAAATTTACAACGACATCATTATGATATTGTGTATGAGCATTTAGTGATAAAGGGGATGGATCCTTCATACACTACTTGGGTATTTCATGGAGAAAATGTTGGTAGTTCATCTTCTAGGTCCAAAGATATAAACAGGACAGAGACATATATGATGTTTAGAGATCAATTTTTAAATAATAATGAGACATTAACAAGTGAAGTTAATGAAGATATTGATAAGGAAGAACTTAGGAATGTAGTTTCTGTTGCTGAAACTCCTTTGTATCCTGGTTGTACAACGCACACAACAATGTCTGCAACAATAGCTTTAACTAAGCATAAAGCTGCTCATGGGCTATCTGACAACGGTTTTGATGAGTTGCTTCAAATACTTCATGATATGCTTCCCTCAGAAAACACACTTCCTGACTCTTTTTACTCAGTTAAGAAACTATTAAAAGCATTTGACCTTGGTTATGAGAAGATTCATGCTTGTATTAATGACTGTTGTCTTTTTAGAGAAGAGTATGAAAACTTGCAACAATGTTTCAAATGTCATGCATCACGTTGGAAAGTTAATCCACGCACAAAAAGAATTCAGAAAGGGGTACCTGCTAAAGTCTTACGTTATTTTCCAATAAAACCAAGACTTAGAAGGATATTTAGAATAGCTAAGATGGCAGAAGATTTAAGATGGCATGATTCACATAAGAGTGAAGACGGTAAAATGAGACATCCAGTTGATTCAGTTGCCTGGGAAACAATTAATAGGAAATGGCCATTATTTGCATCGGATCCTCGAAATATAAGATTCGGTATTGCTACTGATGGTTTCAATCCATTTCAAGATCTTAGCTCGAGGTATAGTTGTTGGCCAGTGATTTTGGCTATATATAACTTGCCTCCATTGTTATGCATGTCAAAGGAAAGTTTGATGTTGACCTTACTTATCCCAGGGCCAAAGCAACCAGGTAATGACATTGATGTCTATTTAGCACCCCTTATAAATGATTTGAAAGACTTGTGGATAAATGGAATGAACGTGTATGATGCATTTAGCGAGTCGACATTTAATTTAAAAGCAATTTTATTGTGGACAATTAATGATTTTCCAACGTACGGAAACATGTCTGGATGGCCTACTAAGGGAAAATACGCTTGTCCCGTGTGTCGTGAAAACACATGTTCTAAATGGTTAAAGCATAGTCGAAAATTTTCTTATATGGGACATAGACGGTTTCTTGATATTCATCACCCATTTCGGACAAAACGAGCGTGGTTTAATGGAGAATATGAACAACGTCGGAGGCCAAAGTTATCTAATGGTATTGAAATTTACATGGAAGTTGAAAAAATAGTTAATGATTGGGGGAAAAGCGACAAAAAAAAAAGGAAGCGACTATAGAACTCATTACTTTGGAAGAAAAAGTCTATATTCTTCGAATTACCATATTGGAAGGTATGAAGTTGCTCTTTTATTTTAAAATTTTTTGCATATTTTGAATTCTATAATAGATTGAAATGTTTTGCATTCTAAGTATCTTTCATAATACCCATGTAGGATATGCTTGTTCATCATAATTTGGATGTGATGCATATTGAGAAAAACATTTGTGATAGCATAGTTGGGACATTATTGGATATTAAAGGAAAATCAAATGATGGTCTTAGTTCTCGTCGAGATTTGGAAAACATGAGCATTAGAAAGGAGTTACATCCTGAAAAAAGAGGTAATTCATTATTTTACCTACCAGCTGCATCACATACTCTATCAAAGATAGAGAAAAAATTGTTTTGTCAACGGCTTGCTGATATGAAGTTGCCGGATGGTTATAGTTCAAATCTTGGGGCATGCGTCTTAGTAGATGATTGCAAAATAATTGGTCTAAAATCTCATGATTGTCATATTCTAATGCAACAACTTTTGTCAATTGCCTTAAGAGGTTTATTACCAAAAGGTCCAAGAACAACAATTTTTCGAATATGTTCATTCTTTAATGAATTGTGTAACCGAGTTGTAGATAGGAATAGAATTGAGAAATTGGAGGAGGAGGTTGTCAACCCCAATCAAACTCAAACCAGTCTGATCTTGATTATCTCATGGGTTTGTCCCAATACCTCAAAATAAATTAATGTTATATATTTTATTTATATATAGTTACTTTTCTACTAACTATTTTATCGGTTATAAACACACACATATACATGGCACATGTCCAATCATATAAATCCATGACAAATTTATTTATTTATTTTAAATTATCAAAGCAAACAAAGTTACCTATAGATAATATTTCTAATCTATATGTGTTAGTAAGATCATAAATTTTTAATTTGATCCTAATAAAATAGTTGACATTATTCACACTGCAATAAAATCGTTATTTAAATAATACATGCAATTAAATAAGAAATATATAAGATCAACATTTTTTAAAAAATACATCATTTAATTTCGTAAACAAACTCTATTTTGAGATCATACACCAATAGACATTCTTTTATTAGTAATTTATTTAATTAAAACATTTGTAAAGATGTTACTTAGAGATTATTTTGAGATTATTGAAACCAATTGTTTTGGAGGAGAATATAATTAAATTCATGTTTGTGAAACACAAGGTAGACCATCCATATTTTTTTAAATCATAATTTTAATAATTAATTTTAAAACTAAAGGCAATACTTTAAAATTAAAAAATTAATAATGTAGCAGTCAGATATAAAACCAAAAGATAATGCTTAAAATTAAAAATTGATCAAATATTAAACAACCCACTATCAATTCTCCCCTCTCACAGCCATTATCTCACACGCCAACATGCCACTCCCCTCTCCCTCTCTCATAACTACTCTCTCCAATAGGCCAGCTTCTCTCATTCACAACCGACACACTTCCTCTCCTCTACCGTGAATACAAAGCCATCTTGCTGCCGGGTATGTTCTCATCTTGCTTGCCGTGAATACAGTATTATGTCTGCAGTTCTATTGGTTTTTTGTAGAGTTTTTGTGTTGTGTTATGTGAGTTTGTATTTTGTTTTGTGTTTGAAATGTGTTGGTGTTGTGTTTTTTGTCGATTTTGTTGCTCAGTTTTTGATGGATTTTTGTTGGTTTGTTAGATAAAGATTGTGTTTTAACTAAACACATCAACTGACCATATGAAGTAAGTAATTAATACAAACATGAAATACGGATCAATCCATCTGAAATTGGTCACAACTAATAAACTACTCCTTCAAATCAAAACATCAGAAACGCTCACAACTAATAAACTCCTCGTTCAAATTAAAAACATCAGAAACATGTCTTCTATACAACCGGCATGCAATGTCTATTTCCATGTCCATGTCCTTCAACCCACAACTACACATTGATGAGCGTAAAAGTAAAATGAATGTCAAATATATATATATTTATATGTCCAACATAAAGCAAAATGAATGTCGAATATACATATATATATATACACATATATAAACATGCCTTCTCTACAAGTTTATAATGGTGTGTTGGAAATTGATATAGGAAATTACTATCAAATCTCAGCTCTGAATTGTAAATATTTTTTAGCATGTTAGCAGCCACTAGATTACCTCCAAAATATTTACACAAGCACTAGTGTTAAAAGGGTATAGAGTTGGGTCCACTTAATTCCAGTAATGTAACAAAACATATATAGCAGTTCTCTTAATATAGTTATTTCTATGGTTGGAAAAATTAAACCAGTTTTTTCCATCCTTAATTAAAATGTGTTCATGTATGCTTAAGTCTTTTTGAGGGTTCTTCACCAACCAGTGAAAAAAATTTAGCAATATGCATTACTATATTGAATTGTATAAAATTGGATTATAGTGAACTCTATTAGCGTATGTTTACTACTGTCATTTGTTTGGTGTTATACCACACTAAATCATAATAGACTATTTTATGTTATTATTATATTTGTTGTGGGATCGTATTTAATTCTGTTGTTCTTTTTTTAGTTACATAGTTAGTATTAGTATTCTGAAATAATATACTCATAAAAGATATATTGATAGATGATGTTTTTATAAACAATAATACTTTAAATCAAAATTTTGATCATGTTTATATTTTTTAAACATCCATCATATATTTTTTATAAGTTCAATGTGGACCGCATGCAATTGATTGTACTCGAAATCAAATAGTCCAACTAAAAAGTTTAGTCAAGCAATAGACTGTGCTAAAAGTACTATTGTCTTGCCTATTTATATTGTCTAGTGCAATATGCTAAACATGGCCTTTGCGTTATCTTTTGCTTTAATCAGACAGTACTAAAGGGTTGTCACAGTCAATTAGCTTACAACCTCTCAACCTCTTAAGCTCGTCAAATTTATCTAAAAATGCAAGACTAGTGCTAGTCGTTGTATTGGCACCGTAGTAGGCACCTCACAACTCTTTGTTTTTCAATCAATATAATAATTAATATCAAACTTAGTATAGGAGGACAACACAATTTCTAGTTACAATCTTAAGGGTACAAACAAGAGGAACACACCACTGCATCGGCCTTTTAAAGTCAAACAACGTTTGGTTTAAAAGCACCCCATCACATTTTACAGGTATATTTGAGCAATACATTATTTTGAAGGAAGTATCTTAGTGAAGAACATCACAATGACAGAAGTAAGTAAAACTTAACCATATGAATTTTCTTTCAAATATTAATTTCAAAATATGTCGACATATTTTTAATGTGTTTATTCATTTTTGTCATTCACAGTCTTCAAAAAAGGCAGAGAAAAGAGCACTAAAGCAACGTCAAACAATTTATGCCTTCATAACTCAAACTAGAAATCGGGGGATTAGTATTACAAATGAAGAACCAAATTCTAGGAGTGAACTTGCAAGTCATACAAGTACTCAAAATAAGCAACATACACAAGAGACACAAGTTAGTAACAATGCAGCAAAAAGGAAGACTCACGGTGTAACTCATATGGCAAATTTGAAAGGTAAGGACCCTATTGAAGTTGATTGCAATATGCATGGCCAAATGGTTGATGATTCTTCCAATAAACTTGCATCATATATTGGAACTCTCGTAAGAGAGCATGTACCCGTCACACTTGAGAGTTGGAAACTAATTGATGCCCATATGAAAGATATGCTATGGTCATCTCTTTTGGTATGTTCTTTGTTTTTCTTTGTTTTTTTTTTTTTTTTTGCCTACTACAGTAATTTATGTTTTTATTATTTGTCTTTTATTTCATTAATTGTATATTTGTTATTCTAAATGGCATAGCAATATTTCAAGTTACATGACTCTAGTAAAGATTATATCTTTAAGAAAATTGGGAGTTTATGGAGGCAACACAAGTGTGTTATCACTAGAAAAATTAGAGAAGCAAGCAAAACAAAGAGAAAAAAACATGCATTGAAGTTGCTCAAGCCTCGAAATGTAACAAATGTAAAAGAGTGGAAAGCATTTGTTGAACAAAGAACATCTGAACAGTTTGAAGTGAGTAATGCTTCAAAATTTCAAAAAATTAATGATATATTAGTTTATTTTCTATCATTTTGGTTTTAAAATTGTGAAATTACAATGTTGCAGGCAAGGAGTAAAAGGCTTCGAGAAGTACGGCTTAGTCAAAAAGTCCAGCACACAACAGGGAGAAGAGGCTATGCTCGTTTACATCATTTAATGGTTAAAATTTTCTAATCTAAATAATTTCGAAGACAAATAGCTTTTTATCACTTTATTTTCATTATTACATTATATTTTCCTTTCATTTTCATAGTTTCATTCTTATAATGCAGAAACGTGAAGCTGAACAACAAGGTAAAGATCCAGAAAAAATATCAAGAGTTGATGTATGGATTGAAGGACATAAGAGAAAAAAAAACAAGTCTCTTAGTGAAGCAGCGCAAAATGTTATGGTAAAATTTATTGCCTACAAGTTTTAATATCTAATTATTTCTAAGAGTTAGCTAGTAATTAACCATATTTTTAGGATGAAATCAATCAATTGCGAACATCAACATGCCCTCCTAATGACAACAACATCAATGAAGATTCTCTTTCAAAAGTTTTGGGACCAGAGAAGCGTGGAGCAGTGAGAGGCCCTTGGCTTTGGAGTTATTCCATCACATTTAAATGCACAAATTCAATCTGCAGGAAAAGTGAAACAACTTGAGGGAAAGTTAAAAGTGGCAACTGATAAACTGGTAAGGCTTGAAGAGAGGATGAATGCAATGATGAAACAAAATGAGCAGGTAATATATGGCGCATATATATTAGAAATATGCTATTTCATATAGTGGTTTATTATATGATATGTTTATATTAATTTTTTTTTATTATTATGTTAAGTTGTTAAGTAGGTGTGCAATGGAAGATATCGCGGGTTCTCAAGCATGTACTCCTAATGGATTTACTCCTCAGGTTTATAAACTTGTCACATTCAGTTTGAATTATTTAATAGCATACATGAAGTTGAAACCATTACATTATTATATGTTTTATGTATTGTAACAGTCACAACATGGTAGTACTGTTCCTATGACAGAAGATATATCAGAACTTCAAAATGCTCGGTGTCAATTATTGCATTGGTACCCAGATGATCTTGGAATAGGATATTGGAAAGTTTGGGTGGATGTGACCTTTCATGATATTAAAGTATGTAGACCAACTGATGAGTTTGAAACACTTAATCAAGCCACTGGAAGTACTGTTGTTTGGCTTAAAGATTGTATCAAACTACTGTAGAAAATACATATGTGTATTTTGTTTGGAATGCTAGATAAATTTGAGGACATGAAGTTTATAGTAGGAGAACATATAGATTAGTTGTCTAGTGTTACTTTTATGGACATACATCTTTAGAAATAGTGAAATGATTGAAGTTTATTTGGTTGATAGGGGATTGTTGTTTTAGATATGTTTATTTGTGATTTGGTTGTATTTGTTACGTAATGCAGAAAAGTTGTACGACTTTATTTTAATATGAGATTATGCTTACAAGTATTTTTTTTTTTAATGACTTGTAGTTTGTATTAATAAAAAAGAGACTATGGTTATGATGATGTAAGGATGGTTGGTTGATAATTAAAATTTGGTGGATATTTAATTTTTTTATTCTATTTAATTAACTAATTGTAAAATATCTTTTTTTTTAATATAATTTTGTAAATTATATTCTTTATAGCCCTCAATCATTTCAAAAAAGCTATTGGTTTTTTATCAAAATTATAAAAAAATGCTTTTATACAATTAATAAATAATGTGCAATACATCTATTGTAACATACTTTAAATATCTATCACAACATACAAATAATGTTGTTTTAAATATTTATTGCAACAAACACAAAATATTGTCATACAAGACTATAGCAACACACAAAAAGTCTTTATTGTAACACACCAATTATCTATTGTAACATATAATTGGTGTTGTCTTAAATGTCTATTGCAACAGGCAAAAAAATGTTGTCATGCACTTCTATAGCAACGCACAAGTTATGTTGTTCTAGATATTTATGACAACATGCATTGTTAGTTGTTTTGATGATTTAAAACAACTTATTATATATGTTGCCATAAACATCTAAGATAATATGCATAGTGTGTTGTCATAAACGTGCAAGGCAACATGCACCGTCTATTGTGTTTAACAATAACAACATACATCGTATGTTGTAATTATATCTAAGACAATATGTATTGACTGTTACAAAAGCATATGACACTTTTGGCAACACAAGCTTCAACAACATACATATGCATGTTGCTAAAACTTTTAGCAACATATTTTGCACGTTGCGAAAGGCCTGATTTGTTGTAGTGCGTCTATTTAATATCAAATATAAAGATAAGTATTATGTTAGTACCAATTACTTGTCTGCCTATGTGTGAAGAACTGAACTCAGCTTTGAGATTGGATGAGAGTGAAGCTCCAAAGAAACTTGTCTCCTTAATAGTAGAATTGGACTTCCCCTATTTTGAACAACATCATAATCATAATAGTGAATAATAAAATGTTTTAAATACCATTAGCATGATCAGAGAAACTTTTGCTAGCAGTAATAGAATTGAAACAACATTTACAACTAAAATGGCAAAATAGATAAAACCTAATAAAAAAAACCATTACTTGTAGCACTTTACCTCTTTGTAGATAGAGACAGTAGAAGGAACTATAGAGGTGGCGTGTAGAGCCATGAGATTGAGAGAAAAAGCAAACTTTGATACTTTTTTTTTATGGAGTTTTGAAGTCATATAACGGCATAATAAATCCCAGTGATTCATATAAATTATCATCAAATCATATACAATTCAAACTTGATCAACTAAACCAACTACTGAATCTAAACAATACAACACAAAATCGAAGTGATTAAAGAGCAAAATACACCTTAGCTTTGGGTACGACCTTGACAACGACTTTTTGACCTTTAAGGTCACATTTCTTGAACTTGGTAGCACAGGTGTACTCGAAATGGCCGAGGTTTGCTCCTTAAATGCTTCAAGAAATTGAAGCTCTCGTCAAAGATCGATGGTCGGTTCCGACTCGACGGCTTCGTTCGTCGCGGCTTCGTTTGGCTTGACGGAGCTATGGTGATGTGCAAGGACGAACTTTATGTGCTTGGCTGGCAACGGCGATGGGAATGGCCGCTTGAAGAACCTCCTAGGGTGGAGTTGACGGAGGATCTCTTGGAGAAGAAGTAGTGCGCTGAACTTGGACTATAGAATAGGAAAAAAAATCTCTGCATTTTTTTTTTTAAGTAGTCTCTGCGTTTTTTTATTGCATATAATCTCTTAGAAGAAGATGGAAGGATGAGTGGTTCAGCCAAGTAAAGTAATATTATTTTGTGGAAATTGTCACAAATACATAATAAAAAATGATCAATTTTATTTTTATCCAATATTTTAAAAACATTTATTTTTAACCCCTCAAACAAATTAATTTCATCATATGCCGAAATTATCCATAATGTCCCTCTATATTTTTACCCATAAACCCTCAACTGTTAAAAATTTTATAAAAAACCGAAAAGCAAAATTACGAAACAATCCCTATTATATATTGCCCTCAAACTGTGTCCACAATTTTCTATCACTGATCAAAAGCAAAAATCGACCCATGTATGCGATCTGAACCCTCTCGTAATGCAACGACGCTCATCCCTTTTTTTCGGTGATTCTCTCGATGTTTTCGACCTTCCCAAATGGCCTCCGACTGCCAGCGAGCTGCCACACCTTGCGAAGGTATGATTTCCATTTGAAGGGTTGTATTTTTTTTATTTTGATTCGTGATTTTGAAATGTTTCTTCTGTTATGGATGTTGGGTTCTGATTAGGTTTAGACTAAGTTGGATTTTATTGTATGATTGTATTTGGTAGGATTTGGGTTGAAAATGGCCGATTCTGACGATAGCAGCGTCGTCGAAATCAGTTCGATTTTTCACTTCGGTTTTCTAGTTCAATTTTTCACTTCGGTTGTTCATTTTGATTTTTTGCTTCAGTTTTTAAGTAATAACCGAAGTAAAAAAATGAAGTGAAAAATCGAACTGAAAAACTGAACTGGAAAACTGAAGTGAAAACCTGTTTTTTAGATTTAGTAAAAAATCGATTCGGTTTTAAACATTGCAGTACTGATATTTTTTGTTGTTTTTCTTTCCTATTGATGAATTTCAGGTATAAATATAGTTTGCAAAAATTGATCAAGGAAACGAACGAGAATATAGACATTGGTTAGAGGTTGCTTAACAAAATAATTGTGTTCTTACTAGAAGAAATTTGTACTTCTGGTTTATAGAAGAGTGCTTGTTTGGCCATATTTTAAAGATCATCAATAATACGACTGCTGTCTCCGTGATATTATGGGTTCTTGCTAGAGAGTTGGTGTGTAATATGTCATCCCTATTTTAGTATTATATACGTATTATACACGTACGTCTCATTTATGGAATAAAATAATAATTTAGAGTGCCCAAAATATAAAATTGGATTATGATGAAATTTATGGATGTGATTTCGAGCTCAAGAAATGGTAAAATAATTGATTTAGAGGTATGAAAAGAGTATAAAAAGAAATATTGAAGAAAATGGTGAAATTGAAAAATGTTATAAAAATTGGGCAATAGTGCAAGGACTAAAAAGTTATGTTTTTAAAAGTTTAGGTTGAAATCGTAATTTTTAAAAAGTTGAGGGGGCAAATCGCAATTCGACCGGAATATATCGTCATCTTCTTCCTCCAGCCGAGCCATTCCTCTCTCTCTCCTCAGATTTCCAGCAACTTTCCTCTCCGCGAGCCCAACTTCAATCTCTCGTTCCGACCTCATCCGAGCTCCGTTTTGGCCGATCTTGGTACCGTTGGAAAGTTCGTGCGACGTAGATTCTATAGGTACCAATTATGTCAATTTTTATCACCGTTTGGGTCTTCGTTTCAGTAGATGAAGTAAGACGGTTAACCAACTTTTATTTTTCTATATTCCGGCGAAACAAAGCGATTTCGACGTCGATCGACCTCGTTTTCGTGATCATTGTGTCGAGGACAACAAAACCCACCTAACCATACCTCCCACCACCGAGGTCGCCGAAATCCGACGTCGAAAAGTCGCCGTCGACCACCACGTACGGCGGAGGTAAGATTTTCGACCTTCCGAACTCGAAATTTAGCTCCCGACGTGTCTACGGACTCGTTTTTAAGTGTAGAATTCATTTTTAGGGTGATTTTTCCAATATGGCAGCCGTACTAAAAATTTTATATATTATATCACTTTGTAGATTTAAATTAGGACGGCGATAATTATATTTGGAATCGAGGAAACCCGAAAGCGTGTGATTTTGTGAATCAATAATAGGTGAGTGTTATTCAAAATATTTTGGATATAATGTTTTAAAGTTTATGTTATGATATGTTATATTTTGATTTTGAAATAAATGAAATTATATGAAAAATATTTTGCATGGACTATAAATGATTATATGAGATGTGGATTTCTTAAATTTGAAAAGTTTATACGAGATAAGTATTTATGGTGAAAAATTATTTGATGGAAATATATATTGAACATATGGTATGTTTGGTAGATCTTACAGTTATTTCCGGTTGAGGTTGAGTACCCGAAGCGTGCATTGGCAGTGTTGGGAGTGTCTGTCACTAACAGCGGGAGGAAACCCGCAGGGGGGATTGTATCGAGTTAATTGTTCAGTTTAGTGTGTCGCCTAATGCACATATAGGGTATATTATTAGCTAGCTTCCACCTGAGCGAGGAAAAATGCCGCTCCGTAGCAAGGGAAAAATTCTGCTACGTAATACTGGTTAGATGGTCTGAACGAGGAAAAATTCCGGGAAGGCCGGAGCGAGGCAAAATTCCGCTCCATACCTAGGATACCATATGGTACAGACCATTAGTGGTTGGCTCGTTTTATTCAGAGACTTTTCAAAAATAATAATGCCACCACTATTTATATTTTATGCAGAAAACTGAAATTATATGATAATTTATCGTATTTTTTAGTTTTATAATGGAATTGAATGATATTTACATAAATAAGTTATCCATGCATTTATCTGAAAAATGGTTTTGAGAGAAAAATTGATTTTTCATATTACAGCGATGAGAGGTTTATAAAGTATTTTAAAACTAAGGGAGGAATTTTTATAAAGATAAAATGAAAATAAAAACTTACAACACTCACTGAGCTCGTGTAGCTTATACTGTTTTGTGTTTTACAAACAAAACCTCCCCAGGGGCAGATGCAGGTACAGGTACAGGTACATCAGGCTCAGAGACTCCAGTCCAGAACTAGACAGATTGGGTCGAAAGTGCTTTGTACTGCTGTGATTGTATATATCTTATTTTGGGAAATACTTAATTGTATATGACATAATATATAAGTTTTTCTTATATTTAAACATGTATAAATAAATATAAATGCATGACGTACTGTTTTGTGTTTTAAATTATTTTGAAAATTGATGACATGCTTGTGGTTGCTTGTAAATTGATAAATTGAAGGCCTGAGGCCCAGAAGTTTGGGAAAAACCAATTGATTTTAGAAGTGTTTAAAGTTTTTACAAAATTCGCAGGGTGGTAATCTTAGAAAAATAGTCGTTATGCTGCCCAAATTTTTACTAAGTCTATTATATAAATGTGTAAAAAAAAAAAAAGTTTTCAATAGGGAAAAACGGCTTAGCTTCACGGGAATCTTTCAGTCGGATTAAATATAGGCTGGAGGGTTACCGTGGGGTTGCCGGCAGGCTGCCGTCTATATGTGCAGAAACGGGGTTTGTCATGGTGGCGGGTGGACGTCGTGATGAAATGTGGTTTGAAATTGGGGGGAGAACACATAGGTTTGGAAAACAGGAGTTTTTATTGGTTATAAAACTTCCTTTTGGGGGCATCGACTACAAAATCTTCAATACATTGCAAAATGACCAGAACAATCTCCTATGACGACTGTTTAATGGAGTATTGTCGGATATAACTAAGTTAACCACGTTTCTTGGGGTAAGAAGGCATATAATCTGCCAAGACCGTGCGAGCGACGATGTAATAAATCATGAAGATCTTTTGAAGGTAGCGAATGTAGGAATTGCTATCCATCTCTTAATGGGGCAGGATGACAAGGCGAAGCTTCCTCAATTTATGTGGATCGTAATTGAGAATACAGAGAGATGAAACTCGTTCTCTTAGGGTACATTATGCTATAGTGTCTTGTTGTATTGCCTCCGTCTGGCCTTGAATGAAGAGCG
Source organism: Dimocarpus longan (assembly GCA_022984855.1). NCBI lineage: Eukaryota > Viridiplantae > Streptophyta > Magnoliopsida > Sapindales > Sapindaceae > Dimocarpus > Dimocarpus longan. Next base: position 9,023,376 of record CM041023.1, on the reverse strand, counting down.
AATCAAAAACTCACTGCGTAACATTAATATTTATTGCTATGTCCTGGCGTTTCAGGTATAACTAATACCTTTATAATATTTATTGTTTCCTCCTATTATGTTTAATATATATGGTTATATATTAACTATATATTTGTGTTTTGTTTAATCATTTTTCATTATAGTGGTGGTTGGTAGAATTATTCCCTTGAGAGAGAAGATATCGAAAAGTAACCAGTATTTGTAAAATGATTTGTCAAGATGTAAAAGACAATCACTTAAGAGGACACCGACAAAAACAAAAAACCTTGATGATTTTCTCCCCGTAAGTGACAAACGTAACCTATATTGGTCTAAATTATTTGTTTGTTTTAACTATCATTATTTATATGGAGTATATCACTATAGTATAACTATATATATGTATATAATGCAGATAGTTGGCATTACACAAACCCTTTAGCCTATTGACATCGAAAGAGACACGGATTATTGAAAATCTTTTAATCCGAGTCATTTGGTAAAGGATAACGTATATAAAGTTGGCGGTGGAGGTAGTGAGGGTGATGATGATGATGATGATAATGATGACGACGATGATGATGGTGTACAGGGTCATAATGATTATCAAATGGAGGGCGAAAGGGATGATGTCATGGTGGAGGGTGATGATGAGGTGAAGGGTGACAATGAGCCAAATGAAGATGTCTGAAGCGTGCAATCTGAATCAGAGGATGCCTTTTCAGAGTTTTGGACCAAAAAGTCGCATGATGTACAAAATATACATCTTGAAGTACAAATATTCTATTTATATGATTATTTAGTGAATATCTATCGTAGTAAATGCAAAAAATGGGGACATTTTGTATAGAAGTACGGAGTGGGACAGAGAGACGGGGTTTCAAAACATGATAGACGAAGTGTAATTTAAATATGCAGGTTATATTTTCTTGGATACTCAAAAAATAGGGAAGACTCTATCAAAATTTTTTACAATTGTGTGCATTGTGTAAATTTATAAATATGATTCTATTCTATAGGTGAAGCAGTTGCTAGAGTATATTATGGATTTACAGAAGACAACTCATAAAAAGTTAAGTAGGATGGATAAGAGACTGACACGGGTGGAAGAGCATTTAAAAATTCCTAGGTCTCCGTCTGGTGACCATGATCCAAATAACGACGATGATAATGATGCTGGTGGGAGTTTTGTCCTAGATGAGCACATCTATTGCCCATCACCACCACCATCACCACCGCATTAGGACGAAAAGGTCCATCGGTCACCTCTTCATGAGGACAAGATGGTCCCTCAGTCACCTATCGATCTAGTCAGTTAGTCAGAGGGTGTTCACCAGTCACCCTATCAACAGGAGGAGCAGAAGATAATGTCTGACTCTCAAAAAGATTTAGTAGGTCTATCAGATGCAGAGGTTGAGCATAGTCATGACCAGATAGACATAGTATATATAATGTGTTGTAGTCTGATATATAATTATAAATGTGAGTATCATATTTTTTATTTGCTAACAGCTGTCGAATGAGGGCATCCAGGAATGGGGTAACCGAAAAACTAAGCCAGCAGCATCTCTACGATGCCATACACGGATCTTGGACAGACGAAAAAGAAAAAGAAAGTGGTCCAACAACAGGTCAAGGAGGTTGCAAAGTATGTAGATCCTGTAGAGGCTATCTATAATGAATATAAACTTCAATATCTTTGGACCTCAGGTATTAAAAATAAACATAATTATACATGCATCCTAGTTGTTAATGTAAGAAACTTACAATAATGTTTTTTTTTTTTCTACAAAAAATTTTAGGCGTGCGGTTGCTCGCTGTGGGTGGTATGTGATACCGACCACATTGGTCACCCTCGAGAATGAGAACATATGGTTGACTAATTAGCATATCAATTCATATTTGATGTGCCTACGAAAAAAGTAGTGGAATGAGGCTAAGAATAGTAGATACGTCGTCCATGACAACTCTTTATTTGTAAGTGTTTACATTTCAGTCAGTTATGCATTTACAATTTCATATCATATGTCCTTGAAGTTAAATAACATGTTTAATTTTTATCATGCAGGCTTTTATGACAATACATTATAATCAGCAATACGTCAATAAAGACATAAAATTTGATCCGGCTACAACCACTTTACCCCTAAAATGACTTGCATTCGGATATGGACAGATAGATGCATCAGTCCCGTGGTGGCATGTTGATAATGATGTGAATCTCGTATATAAATATACGACACCCACGACCAAATTAAAACACAACCCCAAGAAAGATTAAAACAGGTTTATAAAATAAGAAATTTTGACCCATTGATTATATGTCAATCAAGAACCAAAGTTATAAAGAACTTTGACCTAATGATTAGAACTCAATCAAGAACCAAAATTATAAAAGAAGGATATTGACGTCACTCCCAAGACATAGATGAGAAGGTGGGAGATAAGTCATGGTTTGATCGCCACAAGCAAAACTTGATAAGATCACATATTCATGAAGAACAAGAGAGACAATTCACTCTCTCAATAAAACATAAGTGGCTGCCTCTTCATTCATCTTGTTGTTTTTACTTAGTTTACAAGCCTTGTATAAGCAAATAAATAAACTAGATTTGAAACATAATTAATTCATAAACAAAAAGGTCTAAATTGTAGGATTTAAAATCTAGCAAAATAAAACTAACATGGAAAGTAAATAATCCTAACAAAATAACCTACTAAATAAGAGTTGGGTGACATTAAATTTACAAGATCTTTTGAATCTCCAAGATTTGCAAGATATACATTAAATTCTCAAGATCTTTTGAATCTTCAAGATTTACAAGATATACATTAAATTCTCAAGATCTTCTGAATCTTCAAGGTTTGTTAGATATTTTGAATAACACAAAAGTGGCCAATTATAGTTTAGATCCAAATCTTGCTTGCTTCCTTGGGTTCCATCATTCCCCATTTCTTGAAAATGATTTGTCCTCAAATCATGACTCATTTTTATTATTGTTTGAAGAGATGATTGAAACCTGAAAATAATGTTAGAAAATCATCATAACACTTTCTCACGTGTTTCTCTCCAATCACTCCTTTGTTTTTTTTCTTTTTTTTTTTGTTCCCCTACTTTTTTTTAATCAAACCGAAAAAATAAAATAAAATAAAATAAATCATACTAGAAAATGCTGCGAAAACAGTTTTGTACCTGACTTGATATGGTGCAAAAAAAATTGTGGTGATAAGCGAATCAGCAGAATAATTTGATGAAGCAAGATGTGACAATAAAAAAAATAAAATAAAATAAAAGGTCCACTGATTGATGCTGGGTGGTGTAGATAAAACAAAGAAAATAAAACAAAACAAGAAAAACTAATAGATAAACGAAGATGATGGATATGGGGAAAGGAAAATAATAATAATAATACATTGGATAACTAAACCTGAACTAATACCCAAAGCTCTAATACCAACTGATGCGAACCCCGTATATAAAGATACGACACCCACAACCATATTGAAATACAACCCCAAGAAAGATTAAAACAGGTTCATGAAAATGAATTTTGACCCATTGATTATATGTCAATCAAGAACCAAAGTTATAAAGAACTTTGACCCAATGATTAGAACTCAATCAAGAACCAAAATTATAAAAGAAGGATATTGACGCCACTTCCAAGACATAAATGAGAAGGTGGAAGATAAGTCATGGTTTGATCGGCACAAGCAAAACTTGATAAGATCACATGTTCATGAAGAATAAGAGAGAAAATTCACTCCCTCAATAAAACATAAGTGGCTGCCTCTTTATTCATCTTGTTGTTTTTACTTAGGTTTACAAGCCTTTTATAAGCAAAGAAATAAATTAGATTTGGAACATAATTAATTCATAAACAAAAATGTCTAAATTGTAGGATTTAAAATCTAGCAAAATAAAACTAACATGGAAAGTAAATAATCCTAACAAAATAACCTACTAAATAAGAGATTGGGTGACATTAAATTTACAAGATCTTTTGAATCTCCAAGATTTGCAAGATATACATTAAATTGTCAAGATCTTTTGAATCTTCAAGATTTGCAAGATATACATTAAATTCTCAATATCTTCTGAATCTTCAAGGTTTGTTAGATATTTTGAATAACATAAAAGTGGCCTATTGTAGTTTAAGCACAAATCTTGCTTGCTTCCTTGGGTTCCATCAGATAATGTAATTGTTGTTTGAAGATATTTATTATTTGATCATTCGAACTAGTCCTATAATACTGACGTTTTGAAATTACAGTTGTTACTACCGTGTAGTTTGAATCAAAATCACTGGGTTCTCTATCGAGTGTGCCTCAGAAAGCAAAAAATATTAATATATGATTCTTTGGCAAATGTTGACGTAAAAGAACAGCTCCAGCCACTTGAGCCGTTGGTGTGTTTCATGCCTATTCTGTTATGCTTTATAGGATTTTATGAGAAGACTCAGATAGATATGTCTACTACGAATGAGTGGTGGAAAGTTGAGTGTCTTAATAGATCAGTTGTTTCCCTAACAACCAGATGGGTGAGTAAGTTTATAATAGAACTAATATATATTTTTATAGTCTACTTGTTATGATAATCAACTGATTTATTAATGATACAGGATGAGTTGTGGAGCATATGTGACCATGTATATACGTGACCTTTTAGTGTCCAAAGAGAGTACATGCGAATCAAGAAAACCCAATGAAGTTGCAGACGCCATTGTACTAAGGGCAGAGATTGCAAGGGATATATATATGTTTTCGACACCTATGTATAAAGTAAATGAATTTGAAAAATGGACAATAGATTCTGATGAGGATGTTGTATACAAGTAAAATTTCATAATATATTCATCATTTTGTATATATATATGTTAAAACAACGTCACCATGTTGAGTTGTGAAGTTGGTTATTTGTGTAATTTTATGTTGATTGGTTAAGTTTAAGCAATTTTGGAATCATTTATTGGCCACAGGAAGACATCTGTCTGAAAATTTATGGAAGAAAAACTGTGACAAGTTTTTCATGGTGCTTGAAAAACTGAGATCGGTTTTTCATGGCACCTGAATAACCGATCCCCACTCCTCTTCTAAGTTTACCCCTCTTTCCACCATCTATTATGGTCTTGAGGTCCTAAAAAGATGCAATTTCAATGAAATTGATGTTCTATCTCATAATAGATCTTCATTACCCACAAACATAGTTGGATGAATAAACATTAATGCATAAGTCATTAAATAATGTCGTGTGATTGTTCTATGTTAAAACAACGTTGATAACTTTATTTTTATAGAGTTACTTTATCTTTTTAAAACTTGAATTCTTGCTTAGTTCTTGATATTTTTATTATTATTAAGTAAATTATTTCATATTTCTTTTATTTTTATTTTCAGAATAAAATTGGTTAAAGAAACGCATGTGGACCCCACCAAGTGATATTGTTCGAGACAAGATCATCGCTACAAAATGAATATCATTCGTAGCAAGTTCATCGCCTCAAGAATTACTCGATTCGGAGATCACATAAAGAAATTATTGCGGTTTAAAGATAGAGTATTCTAGAAATAAATATTATGTCATGCTGATGTAAGAAATGATGTAATCAAAATTATGATGTAAGCAATGATGTAATATGAAAGTTGACTTGAATGGGGTAGGTGAACGATGATGCAAGCGATGATGCAATATGAAAGTTGACTTTGAATGAGGTAGGTGAATGACGATGCAAGCGATGATGCAAAATGGTGGAAAATTAGGAAACGATGATGCAATTGATGATGTAATTGGAGGTGAACTTGGCCTATAAATAGGCCTTAGAATCACCATTCCAAGCATTCTATCACAAACCAAAACAATAAGTAGTTTAGAGAAAGAGAAAGAGAGCTTGGAGAGGAGGAGCAAAACAGAGGAAGATATTCTACGGTGAAGCTTCAATCCACTAAGTTTTTCTATCTTTTGTTATGTTTAATTTTCTAGTTTTTGTAAATTCTATTATGGAGTATATTTGTTTTCTAAGGTTATGATGTAGCCTAACTTTGATGTTTCAACCCTTTGTTCAATTCAATTAATAATTTTCTATCTTAGTTGATGCATTTAATAATGTTCTTAATACTTCTAAATAATTGACCACTATTTAGTTGAATTGTTAATCATAATGATAGCGGAAGCTGATTTATGTGTCTAGTTCATTGTATTTAATGTCATAAATTACATGTAGGATAGGAATATACCTGTATGGTTTGTGTAGTCTATAAAAGAGATCCATAAATCTTAATGAATCCTTTAATGATTTGACTTGCATGGGAACATAGCAGTTAGTCTTTATAGGGTATTTTTCTTAGACCTCGGAAGGGGCTATGTGAATAATTCAGAGAATCTCGACTAGCAACTGGATAGTTAATTTTTGTTAAAAAGAACAAAGGGGAGGAACAGATTAGTTATGGTGAAATCATAACCTTAGAGTTTTTATTCATTGAATTAATTTTCATTTATTTACAATTGCAATTAAATTTAGTCATAGTTTGCAACTCATTTACTCAAATTTTATCTACCAAATAAAAGTTGAGTTATTTTAATTTTGGGCATTAATTAACAACAATCCTCATAGGACGATACTTCTCTCATCACTTTATTACTTGTTCGGCTCGTCCACTTGCGATTTTGCACAACAAACGTCACCATGTTGAGTTGTCAAGTTGGTTGTTTGTGTAATTTTACATTGATTGGTTAAGTTTAATCAATTTTAAGATCATTTGTTGGCCACAGGAAGACATCTGTCTGGAAATTTATGAAAGAAAAATCGTGATCAGTGTTTCATGGTGCATGAAAAATCGAAATCGGTTTTTCATGGCACCTGAATAACCGATCCTCTTTCCTTTCCCAATTTTATCGTTCTTTCCACTTTCTTCGAAAGAAATCAATTATACGAGTATCGATTTTTTACCGTGCCTTGAAAAATTGAAACCAATTGTTCAGACAGCACCCGAAAATCGATCCAACTGGAAATATAAGTATTTGTTATCGATTTTTCATGTTGCCTGAAAAATAGATCTCGGTTTCTTAGCTTCACTGAAAAATCGATCCCGTGTCTCCTAAGCGTTTCACCCTCTTTTCAATTTTTATGTTTAAGTATCTTACTTCATGCATTAAATTTAAATATCAATTGATATTTACTTATTTCATGATATTAATGATAGTGCATTGTGTATAAACTTCCAATCATCATTCATTAAAAACAAAACTAAATAATCGATCCGGTTATAATATATATTTAACAGAATAAAATATACATGAAACAGAAGTTCAGTGTCAATGTCTAATCATTGTTTTTATCATTGTCCATCTTTGGATTGAGAGTAGGAAATCGTTGGGGACATCGACATTGGTTGTGTCCAATTTCATGACATAAGCAATATCTTCGGGAAGAGGAGGCATTTTCATTAACATTTGTGCTCGTAGCAGCCGCCGTATCCATGGCTACGCTCGTCTCTCTACTAGTGGAAGTAAGGGTGTTAAAGCAATGAAGATGGTTGTGTCCCCTCTGATAATATCTTCCACACTTTTTTCTACAACGATCTTCCCTAGCTGAAGGAATATGAACCTCCTTCGACCTACTTGGTTGTCTTTTTCTTATGGGTGGTAGTACAATCATACTTCTAACTTCCGCAACATTCCAATTGGCTAATTTAGGGACCAGATTGATAGGACTTGCATATACAGCTTTTAACCACTATGTGCTATAATACTGACTGCAAAGTGTATCACAACCAACATCCTTGAACCTGTACAAATATGAAAAACCCAAATTTAAATGTCCTGATATGACATGAAAAACCGAATGCAACAACATACAATTACCATACCTAGCCATAACACATGTATGAATGCATGACAACTTATCTAGTTTCTACTGCTTACACGTACATATGTGCTATTGAATATTAACCATCGCATCTCCTTTGCTAGGATGCATGACACTGTACGTGATCGGTTCTGTAATGGGATGTATACTACCTTCCGTTAATAGATCTTTTGCTAACATAATACAATCGTACGCAGCGGTTGTAACATAAGTTGTAAGCTTCTCTGCAGTAACACATCATTATTAAATCATCTCTGTAACACATTTCTTATATATTCATGTGCAGTTGTTATTGGCAAACGTCGTGCTTGCATCATGCATTTGTTGAGCGACTTTGTAATGTTGGTAGTCATCATTTCATATCTTCTTTTCAGACAATGTGCTCGTGACCACCTGCTCATCCCAGCCTTAATTAAAGTTTTATATGTTCTCAGATGTAACGTCCGCATTTCTTCCAATATTCTATTGCATTCCTCGGGCACATAATAATATGCTACATTGTAAAATGTATTTTCCACATCCGAATGCTTTTTACAATGTTACTTAAGGTTTTGCCACAGGTGAAAAAAACATAACATGTGTGGAACTTCAAGAAAAGCTACTTTCATCCCATTCGATATGCTTTTATAACGATCGGATACAATAAGCAAATCATCTTACAAGTTTTTTAAAAACCAAGTCCATAAACAGTCCGACTCTTTATCAGCAAATCCATAAGCGATGGGATAAATTATCTCCGACCCATCTTTGCATGCAGTAAAAAAATGACCCTTTTATATTCACCTTTCAAATGAGTGGCATCAATAGTAACAACTGATTTCATGTAAGACCGAAAACCCTCAATGGAAGCTGCAAGTGCAACAAAGGAATACAAGAATTGGTTGTTTTCATCTATCTTAGTTGCCGTCATTATACCGGGGTTTGATAGTTTTAACATCTCAAAGTAGGGCGAAAGTTGTTGATATGACTCATCTGCTTGTCCATATGCCAGTTTCTTTGCATATTATAAAGTCTTCCAAACTTTACTGTACAAGATTTGAACTCTATACTGCTCTAACATTTCTCCAATCAAATGATTAGGTATATAAACATCTCTCCCCACCTTTCCCACATACAATTTTTCAATGACAATAGCCTTCACACTCTTCATATGTGATTTCATGGCTGTTTGATGACACGTGTGTTCTGCCTCATATTTCAACACAAACCACATCGACCAACCCTTTCTGCACTTACACGAACTATAAAACTACAAGTTTTATCCTTACAATTGGCCTCCAATCTCTCCGTGTCTGAACGTCTAACCCGATATTCAAACTTCTTTTGTAGAGCATATTCTCCAATAGCTATACTCATTTCTTCTTTACTATTAAAGAATGCTCCCTTATACAATGAACCAAGTCGGTAGACGGTTGACGAGCGCTTGAAGCAACTTCAATATCGCCCAGTTCTACACCAGGAACAATCCAGTATGGTTGTGAAGGATTGTTCTGAAATTCTAAACCTGAAAATCTTATTTTTGGAAGCCCTTCTTCTTCAGAGACATCATCAAATCAAGTTTGCTCATTACCACTATCTCTAGTTTGCTCTTCATCACTATCCCGTATCCTATCACCATTATCATTTATTTCCCTATCCTCATCATCAGTATCATAATTCATATAGTCATCATTAATGTTGCAAATGGGACTTTCTGTAGATGTAAATGGGTTGACAGCAGTATCAACCTGATTGCTCCCAATACCTGAAGTAAGATAGAAATGACTTTTAACCATATGTGGATTTACAGGTCTATCTGTATCTACCTCGTTATGTCTTCTGTTTGGTATTGAGTCGGTGATAATTGGATGAATGATACGCCTACTAACCTCAACTCCAAAATCTTTCACAATCTTACCGACATAAATCTTTTTAACATCAATATTTTTTTATCACCATCAAACCAACAACACCAAAATCAGATATGATGCGTATCTTTTTAACTTGACCACTTGTCGCACTTTGTGCCACATAATACATACGGATATCTCACCTTCTTCTATCAATACCAGTCTCTCTATACACAACGTCTACTAATAATGAAAAACTACTATTTTTGTGGACCCGATACATGATCGACTTCCCTCCTACGTAATTACATCTATTCCACTCTCCATCAAAATTTATTACAATCGTCTCTTGAGTCATTTCTGTAATGTTCAAATCAAATAATATTAGTAATAAATTTGTCTCATTTCAATCAGGGAACATTACAAAATAGAATCATATCTAATTAGATTTAACACTATAAATTAATACCCAGCATCAACAACTCAAGAAATATCAAAATTAACTCAGTTCTTAATTAGACAAAAAAATTAGAACCAGTTTTTTGCTCCACTATAAACCGAGTTGAACGCATTGATTGTGCACTCACAACACTCTCCACCTAAATATAATCAAATGAAATAAAATACAATCATATCTAAGCACATATAACACTAACATTTAATATACAGCATTCCAAACACAAAAGTAGGAGTCATTGAAAAAATTGCTAATTTCGATTTTTCAGTTACTGAAAAATCGTTATCGATTTTTCAGCCACTGAAAAACCGTTTCACTGAAAAATTGCTAATTTCAGTTTTTCAGTGATTGAAAAACCGTGTCATCGAAAAATTGCTAATTTTGATTTTTCAGTGGCTAAGAAATCGGTATCGGTTTTTCAGTTGACTAAAAAATCGATAACAGTTTTTCAGCCACTAAAACCCGGTAAACCTCTTCAATCAATTTTTCATTGCATGAAAAATCAATTATTAGTAATGAAAAATCGATTTTATCGCAGATTTTGCAGAAACCGTCGCAGATTTTATGAAAACCATAAATATCACAATCAAAACATTCTTACAGTCTTTTAACTTGCAGTATGAACAAAATAACTCAAAAACCAACCGAAAAGAACATATACATTACCTTTAACACACAAATGAAAGAAGAAACTTCTAAATCTTCAACGTATGAAACTTAGATGGATTAAAATGTTCAATGGATGAAGAAAAGTGAATGAAATAATCCCTTACTAGCTTGTTTTTCAACTGCAATAACGAATCAAAACTTAGAAATCATGAATGGAGAAGATTGGAGAAGAGAAAATATGAAGGACATTGTGAGGAAGAATAAGGCTATTTTCATAATTTTAAAGTTAGGCATTTGGATGATAGAAACTTAAGGATATTTTGGTAATCTTGGATATACAATGGAAATAATTTGTTTGAGAGGTCAAAAACGGATTTTATTAAAAATTTGGATAAAAACAAAAATTTTGTTTTTATTTTGGTAAAAACTATAAATTTTTCAATTATTTTTAATAAATAACTTTTACTTTACTTGGGCTTGCACCCATAGATATTTGTTTGGGCGTCTATGAAAATTTAGTTTCCCACTATTGGCTTTTGAAAGCCCTTTTTTATATCTATTGCATGTGTAAAATGCTATAACATTCAAATTAAACTAATTAATTTATTGATTGTGGTGTAACATTCATGAAATGCTATATTATTATATTAAAAAATTATTAAAAAAAATAAAGTATCATCAATCATACATTTATTATAGCATTTTATATTAAAAAGCAATTATCTATAGGAAATTTATAGCATTCTAAATTGAATGCTATTTAGGAATGCTATAAAATGTGGAATTTGTTGTGGCGAGGATAGTTTGGTTCGGTTCAGGTTGGTTCCATATTTAACACCTCAATCCAACTAACCAAAAGTGTAACATCCCGAAATTTATGTCCGTGTAATTTGTTTCCGTTAATCGAATAATTAAATTCAATAAACAAGATTAAATTTGGAAATCAAGCGGATTCATTCGAAATTTTATATTTTGATCGTTTTTGGGCGGGATTACAGATTTTCGGAGACGTTTTTCCTCAAAATGAGTTAAATTTGAATTTAAGTGAAGTAAGTTGAAGGATGGAAGGTTGGGATTGGAAGAGAAGTGGGTATGAGTGGATTATATCACATAGGATGATTTTTAGGGCAAATAAAGAATTTTCAAAAGTTTTTATGGAAATTATATTTAAATTAATTATTTTTTTTTATATAAAGGTAATTTTATGGATAAGTTTGAAGAAGTAAGTGGAAGTGTGAGGTGTCAAGATCATCCATTGGGATGTTAGCATGTGTGATAGGGGCTTAAATGAAAAAAATAAAAAATTTTAAGGCTTAAGTGTAAATAAAAAAAGTTTGGGGCTATTGTGTAAAAAGAGAAAGTTGGTGATTATATAATGATTTTTCTTTCTAGTTTTTTTTCTAGTTCTTCTCCTTTGCTACGTCTTCTTCTTCCTCCTCCATTTTCGTTTTTTCTTCTTCATTTCTTCTTCATTTTCTTTACTTTTATTTCTCTAAATCATCTCTAAATCTTATTCTTTCTATTTTTTACCCATCTACACTTTTAATTTCAAGCAAAAACTCATCCGTTTTTTAAGTTGATTTTCTAGTAAAAAATTGTTCAAAGAAATAAGTTGGTTTGGTTTGGTTATTTTGTGTTGGGTTTTAGTTAGGTATGTTCTAATGCATCCTTGTGCATGATTTTGAAGTTATTTTAACTTTTGATTTCTTTGTTTTGAAATTTATGTTGATTTTTGTCTATTTTCGAAACCCTAAGTGAGGGTTTGGTGTGCAAGGCCTTTGAGAAGGCTAAGGAGGTGAGATAAACTCTCCTTAGAGGTGTGGAAAGATTTAGAACAAGCTAAAAAGGTTGGTGTTCACATATATTGAAACTTTACTTTTATTAGTTTGTTTTAAAAGTTATTTTCTTTTCTAAACTTGATGATTTTATTCCGTTGATATGATAAATGAATATTGATGTTAATTGTGGGTCAATTGCTTGCCATTTGATGGTTTTATTTGAGGAAAAATAATTTCGAAAACGATTTTGAAAATTTTATCTCTTTATGGCGAATTTGAACTCTAGTGTAATTTAGGGATATTTTAGTCATTTCAATCTTAATTAGATATTATTCTAATGATGTTAGAATGGTTTTTATGATCAAATATTTTTTGAAACGAAAATTTAAAAAAAAAAAATTATCCCTTATAGTCGAATACTATTTATAGGCCAAACTAGGGGTATTTTCGTCTTTTTACCTTCATTTTTGTGTTCATTGAGTGTTGTTTTGGTAGCACGTGTGATAGATTTGAAAACCAAATTGTAAAACTTGAGAAACCTCTCTTTCGGGATTGATTTTTAAACTAAATAAAAGTGAAAAAGGTTTTGTTATGATGCGATATTGAAAGTAGGGGCAAAATGGTCATTTGACATGGCCATGAATGGTGCTCTGAAGAAATTCGATAAATAGTTTTAAATATGTATTAAAAAATTTACGCGATTAAAGTTTTGTTGAAATTTGGTATATTATGTAATTTTTAAAAGTTAAAGAGTCTGCATAAATCTATTTATTAGTAGGTAGTAAGGGTTGATAATTGGCTAGCCAATAGGGTGTATATTAACAATACTGTATCGTTACGACTGAAACCGAAATTGAATAACGGACCCTGTGAGGCACCAAGTGTCTGGTCCAAAATCTGTGAATATCTATGAAAAATGCTCCGACGGGGAGGCACCACCTGTCCGATGCAGGGGAAACCCGTTGTCGATCCATGGTATCGTGATAAAATTTACGAAAGACTCTAAAGTTTGTAAAAATTGCAAATTTGTAATTATGTTTGATAAATTGATTCTGAAAAAAGTATGACCGTAAAATGTGTTAAATGAAGGATTTTCTGAAAAGATGCGTGATTGGAATTTGTTGTGAATAATGGGTGATATATGTGCATTTCAAGAAAAATTTATTATATATGCTTATTGTTTGATTTTCTTATTGTATTATTGAATTTGATTTTAGTTCCAATAGTTGACTTTTGTAAATTATGTGTGCAAATGAAATTTTGAAAGGGTAAACTAGTAAAAGTGTTTAACAAAGAAATTTTAAGAATGTTAGATGATTGAAGTTTGTTTTGAGTAATGTGAATATATCCGTTTTAAAAAAAATTGGATCGTTTGTGTACATGTTATTGGATTTTATTATTGTATTTTCCAAAAATGAAATTTGTGTTATTATATTATGTGTACACCCGCTAAATAAATTACTTAGCGCGTTACTTTTACCACGCGTAGGTAGGTAAGTGGGCTTGTCACTGAGACTAAGACAAAACCCCTGTAGATAGCTCCCAAGTCACATCCGAGGTTGTTTTTGTGTAGTAAACATTTTGGTATAGAATGTGTATTTTTGCATGGGCATCATCATATATTTGTGTAATTTATTGAATGTAAACCTTTTGTTAAGTGTAAGTAGTTTTAAAGTTTATAAGGTTTTGTAAATCTTGTATTTTGTTTGATAACGATGGTTTTGTGATGATTATTATGGTTGTAAGTTAAAGTGGTTTGGAATCGGACGGGAGGTCCGTATGATAGTTGAGAAATGAATTTTATAGAAGTGTTATTCAATTTCTTGTAGGTTTTAAAATTTGGTTTTTTTGAAAAACAGATGAAACTCTGTCAAATTTTCTAAAAGAATATGGTCATTTCAACTAAACGTGTTTTCATTTACTAATAAATGAGTTTTCGTTTTCTAGTTTTTAATAAGAGAAAATAACTTTTATAACGGTTTAAATAGATTTAAGTAAAGAAAAATGACACCCTCCGTCCGGATTTTCGCTCTATACGAGAGTTGAGTGGAGGGGTGTTACAAAAAGTCCAAAACCAAACTCAATCAAAACTCATATTCAAATATTCAATAAATCATAACTCAAAAACTCAATCAACACTAATATTCAACAAAACTAACCACAATACACAAATCTAACCACAATCAACATATAAAAAATAAATCAAAACACCTAGCGATAGTAAGGCGTCGTTTTGCAACGACTAGCAGCCACCATCTAGAAGAAGTGACGACCAACAACGATCGCAGAGAAGAAGCAACGAGCAACAACAACCAGCCAGTAGAAGCAATGAGTAGCTACCATTGGACTTTTAAGCGAGTCGATGAAGACAAAGCAAAGAAGAGAGTCAATGGGAGACAATGAAGGCTTGAAATGGAGTAGACAAGATCGATGACGGCATAAGCAAGAGGAAAGAATAGGAGAGAATAAGAGAAAGAACGACACAACCAGAAGAAGAAGGAAGAAAATGAGTGTGGAAGGAAGAAGAATGAGGAATAAGAGAGCGAACAGAAAAGTAAGAAATAGTAGTAAAGTCTGAAGAAAACTTTAGAATTTTTGGGTGGGTTTATATAGGGCATATGTAAATTACACATGTACCTCGTTCCATGGGTCAAGTTAGTTTTGGATACCTAAAACTGACTCGATCTATGAAACATGGTGTTTTTTAGTCTTGGGGTCTAAACACCCTTAATTTGGACATCGGAACTGAACCGAACACCCGCGGATCGATTCGAATCGGGTTGTTCTAGTTGACTCCATGTTTTCGTGCCCACCCTTACCCGGTACAGTTGACTATCCATATTGGGTAGACTGTTCGGTATGGATACTATCGTTATGGATATTGACCATATCCATACAGGACGATCGCTCGGTATGGATATTAGGTATTCATATTGGATGATGTCTGGTGTGGATAGGATATAGTAAGTGGGTCGATCTATGGGTTGACCCCGTGAGTATGACTATCCATATCAAGTAGGCACCCGGTAAGGTTACTCTTATCCATATCTGGTAGGTCCCTAGTATGGATATTTGTACCCATTTCGGGCTTCAACCCTGGTATAGACACCTTTATCCATACTGGCTCGGAGCCCGAAATAGGTAATTATCTATATTGGGTGACTCGGTATGGGTACTTTTATCCATATTGAGCTTGTGTTCAGTATGGAAAAAGTTTTAATTTAAAATAAATTAAAATACATGTAATTTAATATTACAATAGAAGTAACAACATATGTCAAGAACCATTAATCAAATTTCAGCATACATCTAAAATGCATTTATATATATTTAACCTAAAGCTAATGTACATCACCTAAAGTTAACGTACATCATCTAAGTACACCTACATCATGATGTGTTATAATAAATCAATATATAATATTAAGATACAATATATTTTATTGGCCAAGTAATAAATGAGTGTAATGCATTTTGTAAAGTTAGTAGCCCGTTGGTAAGTCGCAATAATGAAATACTAATCATTACTTTCTTCACACAAACTTGCCAATAATCTAGACTAAACTTCAGGGGATGAACTTTAGCATTTGGGTCATTTGAGTTAATTTCTGCTTCCGCCAACATTGTTCCTCTATCCATCTAGTTTAATTACTTGCAGTGATTTCCACTCGATCCACCAGCTTAGCTTGTTGATCGGGCTAAAATCAAGCATGATTTTATATTCTCAACCGATGCTTTTATGATGAAAACTCAAGTAAAATAGGGGTATTCTATTGTTTTCTTAATGTTTTGTGCAAATTTTGGATAAATGGACCTTTTTATAATTTTTGGGGCAAAAGTTAATTTTTTAAAAATTGAGGGGCTTTTTGTAATCCAACCGTAGGCCATGGTTGCAGGTGAATAACTGGCAGCCCAAACCAGCATGTGGTCATTAGGAGTATATGTAAGCATACTGCTTGAGTGAATAGACTGTACCTCCTTGTTGCACACATGAATAACCTATAGGGGTGTTCAAGTGGTTAGAAAATTTGTGTGTCAATCATTCAACCCACTTCTAGAAGCTCATTCAATAAGATTGTACACTAGAGTTTATGGGAACACTTTCAATGATTTGTGCATTGATTGTGTATGTTTTAAAAGCTCTGGATCCTCAGTTTTGGTATGAATTCAAATGCACAGATGTGAATCTTTTTATTTAAGGAATTTTGAGTTGAAGTTTTGATGATTTTTAAGAGAAAAACATGGCAATCAGCATAGCATCTTATGACATTCAAAGCAGAAGATTCAAGAGGGTAATATATGGTATTGAAAAGAGAGTATCTTGGAAACAAATTTGGAGAGGTATAGTTGGCAGCTTGGCAGAAAATCAAGGAGAGGAAGTCAATTGTGTGCTAAAAAAATATCTCTCTCTTCTCATATAAATGGATACTTTTCGTAGATAGAAGGGGGTTTTTTTCTTGGCTTGGCTCTTTTGGATGACAACAGAAAGAGTTTGAGAGGAGTGGAATTTTAAAAACAATCTCATAGTTGTAAGAATTAAAATAACTCATGTTTGTTCAAGTTCAAATGGAAGAAGCATCCCAGAGAATACAATATAGTGACTATTTTATCTTTTTGATTTATTCTTTCCATGTTGATTATTTTTGTTTCAGTTTTATTACCGTATTATTCAACCATATGTCGAATTAATCTTAATTTCTAAGGCTATAATGTAGCCAATTTATTTCATCACCTATTTAATGATTTTTTGTGTTAATTAATTATTATTATTATTATTATTTTATATTTTTATTCCGTTCTATTGGAATTTAATGTTATCAATTAAATTAGACCTATTAATTGATAGATGTTGTAACCATGATGCGCTTAACAAAGTTATCATGTATTAGACATCAATAAAATGACATAATTCATATAGGATAGACATATACTTGTAGGGATTGTGTAATCTTATATAGGTAACTGAAACTTAATGAATTCAAGATTGTTCAATCTATATAAATATATAGTAGATTAATTATCCTAGATAATATCACTTGACTGTTCGAAAGAGGCTAGTAATTAATCTAGAGTTTTACCCGATTAAATACAATAAAAAAATAATTATTATTTTTCTTAAAATAAAATAAGAATAAGTTGATGAAAAAAAATGTGAAATTGTGTCTTAGATCTACTCATCTATTGTTAGTTCCATCAGTTGAATTGTTTGTTTGTTTAATTTTTATTTTTATTGTTATTAATTTTGTTCATTAAATTCAATTCTCTTTTAATTTTGATAGTTTGAATAAAATTATTGTCAATCAATTTTGGTAATTGGTACATAAAAGTAGCAATTGTCCCTGTGAGAACGACCTTGATTTGCCACTATATTACATTGTGACCGTATGTACTTGCACGTGACTTATTATAATTACTGCATTAGGAAAATAACTCATCACTTATAAAACCCCGAAATATGAACTATATATACACAAAAATTTAAATAATTACATCTCTATATAAAATTAAGTTGAAACAATAAATAACATAAATTTCATGAATATTTACTTTCGTTAAAGGTTCAGCAAAATTAACATTTTTACCAACTCTTATCGGATTTGAATCACTTGAATATTATCTCTACGAAAAAAAATAAATAGTATTATTGTAAGAAAACATAAATATCGAGAAAAAAAAATACTAAGTATCCCTATTTGATAATATACAAGTAACAAACTCAATATATAAAACAATACATATAAACTCGATCAACTCTACAAAAATTGTGACAAAGTTTCCAATGTAGAAAACATGGCTATGAAAAAAAAAAAAAACAAATTACAATTTAGCTACCCAGTTAAAACATTTTCACAGACGGAGCAACTGTTTCAATGTTATTGTAATTTACCCCCCTACCGTCAGTAAGATTCGTTACATTTAATGGTAAACAATACCAAAACAGTAAAAAGATGAAATTATCCTTTGACTGAAGTTGACCAGTTGACCAAGTATAAAGTTTAGTCAACTCAGTCTCTCATTCTGCTATTCTCTCTCTTTCTCTCATTCTTCTTCTCTTCTTCTTCTTCTTCTTCCCTTCTTTTCGTTTCTTCTTTTTTTTTTCCCTTCTTCTACTTTTTCTGCTATTCTTCTTCCTCGGAGTGAACTCGATCTAGGTTCACTCTGATCTGGGTTCGTTCGTGACGAACCTAGATCTAGGTTCGTTCGTGACGAACCCAGATCTGGGTTCGTTCGTCAACCCAAATCAACCCAGATCTAAGTTCGTGAGGAACTCAGTTCAACCCAAATCTCTGGGTTCGTGAGAACCCAGATTTCTGAGTTCGTGAGAACCTAAAGATCTTCTTCTTCTTCCCTTATTCCCGCTTCTTCTTCTTCCTCCCTTCTTCCGCTTCTTCTGCTATTCTTCTTACTCGAAGTGAACCCGATCTGAGTTCGTGAAAGCTCATGGGTTCTTAGGAACCTAGATTCGAGAACCCAGAGATCTTTTTCTTCTTCTTCCCTTCTTCCCGCTTCTTCTTCTTCGTCCCTTCTTTCGATTCTTTTGCTATTTTTCTTCCTCGAAGTGAACCTGATTTGGGTTGGGTTCACTCTTATCTAGGTTCGTGATGATCTAGGTTCGTGAGGTACCCAAATCTTTGGGTTCTCATGAACCCAGAAATCTGGGTTCATGATAACCTAAAAATCTGGGTTCTCATCTCAAATTTTGTTTTTTTAATTTTTTTTTTCAATTTTTCTTCTGAATTTGTGATCTAAATTTTGTTATTGAATTAGTGATTGTTTATGTTGATGATTATGTATAACTAGTGATTTTTTTATAGTGAACCAAGAAGATGATGGATTGAAGAGAATAGCAGAAAATTAATGCATTGAAGATGATGGATTAAAGAGAATGGCAGAATCTCAGATTTTGTTTTTTAATTTTTTTTCAATTTTTCTTCTGAATTGGTGATCTAAATTTTGTTATTGAATTGGTGATTATTTTGGTTAATGATTATGTGTAACTGGTGACTTTGGGTGATTTTTTTATGGTGAACTAAGAAGATGATGGATTGAAGAGAATGGCAGAAATTAAATAAAATCAAAATTAACCTTTAGTTTTGATTATATTTAATTTTTTTTATTTTCTTAAGTTGATCTCTACCGTCCATATTGAGATGGACGGTGGAGATCTGCCTAATTTTTTTTTTTAAGTCATTTGAAAATTTTTAAAATTTATCTTAAAAAATTAAAAATAAGGTTAAAAGATAATTTTGTCCCTTACACAGTTACTTTTAACCGAGAAATGTTAACAGTAGGGGTAAATTGCAATAACATTGAAACAGTTGTTTCGCCTATAAAAGCGTTAACTTAGTAACTAAATTATAATTTGCTGAAAAAAAAAAAATACTAAGTATGGCTACGAAAAAAAAATACTATGTATAAAAAAATTCAAGTAAACAAATTTTAAAAGTTTTGAGTTGTTTATCGACTATTTGGGAGGAATATATAGCAGTACTTGAGCTTGATCTACGTTTAGCAAATGAGTTATGAGTAAATTTATCAAGTTAGTAATTGTCTACTTCATGGTTGTCATTTCAAACACTTTCAACAACTTTTTTGTTAAATACAATGATTCTGATAGAATATTATCCGATGGCAACATATCTTAAATGATGTTAAGAAGTGCATCAAACCCTTTATTGATAAAGATGGTTGCATTGAGCCTAGACCTGCATTGGACCCTTTTTTTTTTAATTTTTTTTTTTTATTTTAAGGATCCAAACCCTACCTTACCCTCAAATTAATTTGAGGGTCTAGTTCTAAACCCGACCTATATATTTAGCGGGTCCATTTAGATCCACACCAGGTCTAGATTTGACCATATTTAATTCGGGTAAATTGGGTTGACCCAAAAAAATTCAAAATTTTCTAAGAAAAACTTTATGGACTAAGAAATTCAATGTTTCAAAGATTCCAACTTGATTTTTTTTTTAATAAATTTTTTCTGTTATATTAAAATAAATTAATTTTACATCACATAATTCATTTCATAATCATTTTTGCTAGATTTTACAAACACCATTTCATAATCAAAATTAAACTAAAATAAAAGTTAAAATTTATCCTTAATTTATATTCCAAAATAAAAAATATATGTATATAAATATAAAAAATAAAATCAAGATGGTGATGGGCCATCTTCATCTTGTATATGATATATTTCTTCCTTCGAAATACCACCTAATAGAATAAATTAAGTAAAAAATTAAAAATTAAACTGATGATTATGAATAATATACATAATGTGATTAAATTTATAACTACTTTCATACCTTAAAGTGGAGCTCATATCCAATTTTGCGCACACATCAATGCTTTCAACATGTTCGGATTCAATCTCTTACGATGTGGACTCAAGAATCTACCCTCAATACTAAAAGCAGACTTAGAAACCACCATAAACACAAGAATAACAATGATGTCTTTGGCAATTTTAGCCAAAATTGGATATTTTCCCTTGTTTCTTTTTCGCTATGCCAAAATATCAAAGTCAGGAGAATTATTTCAACTTTTTCATCCAAATATTTCTCTAACTCTAATTTGTTCAAATCTATAGCTTCTTCAATCTCACACATACATTGTTGAAATCCAGCCTCATCCTCACTCCCAAGGACATTAGTAGAATGAACAAGAGAAGAAAAGCCAACTTGTTCAACTAAAGTTGCATTCATATATTTCTTCTCATACTCTTTTATCAACTCTTTTAGAAGTTTAAGCATATTTTCTTGTTGGCGATTAGCATTGGGGCCATACAACTTTTTAAAATGATAACCGATTCGCAACATCTTAGACCTAGCATCTAAAAATGCTACAATACCCATTACCCCAATACTTTTCATCATTTCTCGAGATCCTATATATTCTACAAATCGTAAAGGAAGCTTATGCATGATAATCATTTTAACTATTTTCTCTCTACCAACACTTTGATCAAACATAGTTGTTTCCTATATGGTAGCTAGATGTTCATTAAGACATTTTTAAATATATTTTCTTAAACTAGATGTTCCCAACCCTTTACTAGCATTCAATAATTTCCCACAAAAATTAGATTTAGCCATCCTAACACCATCAACTTCAACTTTAGTTATGTGAGTCCAAAAAAATGATGTTTCTCGCTTCCATTTGGCTACTCTTGGAACACAAGATTCAACATTCTCAATATCGTTATCCCCAATTGAAGTATTCATCTGACTTTCTCCACAACTAGTCTTATTGTTTGGGTACCTAATATATTTAAACAATTCAATTAATAATAAAAAATATAACAAAACAAAAATATTTTGTCTTGGTGAAAGTACGTGCATTGTTACACCAAAGGTTTCAACTAATGCCACCAAATACAGGTAAGTCGAAGTTATTGGTTTTCAACTATATACCATTCACCCCTTTAGCATTAAATAAAGGTACTATAGTCGGATTATAGCTAAAACAGCATGCATTCAGCTTATATCCCACAACAACACTACTAAAATATTGACATAAAATCAAATTTCAAAAGGGCAAGTCTTACATTTTATATTATACTTGCCCAGATATATGTTTTCTACACTTTTTTGCTATTTCTGATTTGGACAAAAAGCATATAAACCATACAAATTGATGGATAGAAAAAAGAACTTAATAGTCCAATATCCAAATGATTTTATTTTACCAAATATTGATGATGTACATGTGCATTCAACTCAAATAAACACAAGATTAACTCACTACGCAAAGCAAAGTTAAAAAATCCCCTAATTCTGCCATGAAAATCAATCCCATAGCAATTCCATGCTTAATATACTATGTTAGCAGTTCAAAACTACAAAGTCAGTTGTTTGAACTTTGAATACACATATAAATATCACTTTTCCCATTTGAGCTCCTAAACTAAATTGATAGATCCACGGCTCCTAAACTAAATTGATAGATCCACATAACTTCGAATACTAATACACTTATGACAAGTAAAAGAAATATAAAAAAAAATCAGTATGTATAACAATAATTAATTTCATAAATACCCAAGTTACACTGCAAAACAACTTAGAATTCATAAAAAAACAATCTCTCTAGATTCAACCAATCTACCAACTTTTTCTCATTAAAACAATACATTTCTAACAAATCTAAAATAGAAAACAATAGTTATCACTTCCATGACTCACCTAAGTTAGTCCACAGTAAGCCTATGCAAAAATACACTTATTCATCAATTGACATGAACCAAAATCAACAACTATGAGTCCAAGGTCTCAAATATGTACACAACACTAACAAAATGATGACCTAAAATTCTCAATCTTGAGACATCAAATGGAAAACTATACTGAAATGTTCAAAAATAAATGAACCATAAAATACCTAGAACACCCACCTTTTCACATACCCATAAACAATTAAAGCATACCAAAAACAATCAAATCTCAATAAAAACAAAATATCCAGAAGCAAAATTACAACCAAACTTGAGAGTTGACATTTGCTTACCTGAGAAACCCCAGATCATACAAAAAAAAAAAAAATCATAGATGTTCTAGTGGAGAGAGAGACGGAGATGTTTTGGTGATCAATGTATATGAGAAACCCTAGATAAAATATATATATATATAAAATAAAATAAATAAAAATCAAAATAAAAATCAAAGCAAAACAAAGAAATGAGAAATCGAAAGACCTAGAAACATAAACGAAAAAGCGAGAGACGACAGTGGCGATACCAAAACAACAATGGAGAGAGACAAAAATGTTCTAGTGGTCACACAACAGATGACACAGCAACCATGGAAAGAGAGAGATTTAGTCGAGCAAAGGAACCACAACGATGGAGATTGCAAAGAGAGAGAGTTGAGAAAGTTTTGTTACTACTTAAAAAAAAAAGGAATTAGGTAAGGGGTATATAAATAATGGGAATTTTGCGGGTCTGACGGAGCCCGTAGGTAGACCTATATCCTACTCACAATTATGCAGGTTTTTTTAGACCCAATTCTTTTATGTCTTTTGAAAAGTGGTTCGGGTCTGTACTCTAACTGCATCATTGTGGATATAGACGGGGTCTGTAGACTCTATCCATTTTGCTAAGCTTACTTATCGGATAGACCATATGTAGTTTTATATTTATATAAAGCTGCAATAGCCTATAATTTAGTATACTTAAAGTAACCTTCATACAAAGGAGTTTCAATATCTTCCAAATTATCAGTGATATCTTTGTCTTTTCCTTCAACATCTGGTTCACTATTATATTGATTTTCAAGGTTTACATCCCTATACATTCTAAATGTATTGGAGACATTTCAACGGGTGTGGAAGTTTTTAGGGATTCTCCATGCATGAACCAAGTTATACAGTGAGGATCCATTTCATTAATGACTAAGTGCTCATACACTATCTTAGTGTGATAATACCTCCTATTGAGACATTTTATACAAGGGCAAGGGATGAAATCATGATTTATTGAATGTTTGTTTGCGGTCTCAACAAAGTTTTTAGCTCTCTCTCTATATTCTTTCGACACTATAAAAATTTAAAAATGACAAAAGAAATTGTCAAAAACAATAATATTTTAAATTTTATGTCCTTATAAATTAAATTTAGGATATTATCCTTGAAAATCTTAACCACTCATTTTCCATTTAAAAGTATATAACACCAAGAAACAAAACATGCAACAATATAGTGTTAAACTATATTAAAATTATTAAACTTTGAATAAAAAGAAAAAAATCACATTCACATACACATTCACCACATCTACATATATTATAATTATCTTACATATTACTTATCATTCTTAACCATACAAATTAGCATATTCACATATCTTTAACACACAAAACATAAAAAATATCACAACTTTAACTTTAAAAAAAAAACTCCACAAAACCAACAAAAGAAAATTATCCCAATAACACTATTATGTTTATGTCAAAAGAATCCAAAATTATAATAATAATACATACATACATGATATCTAATAAAATCCATAAAATACAAAATCATAAATTGAAACATCGGAAATACAAAATCATAAAATTTATATCTTCTTGACAAAGAAAACAATTGAAGAGTAATAGATCGGTGAAGACGACGGTATTAGATGGCGGAAGAGCAGTAGATCATCAGATAAGATGGCGCGAGATGGTGACAGTCCTTGACAGTGGCTACAAAAAAAGAAAAGAAGCAAAAAAATGAGAAGAAAAGAAGAAAAAAAAAAAAGCAAACTGTAATGTAGACAAAAGAAGAAGAAGAAGAAGAAGAACAAAAGGAGAAAAAGAAGAGAAGGAGAAGAAAAAAAAGAAAAGAAGAAGAAGAAGAGGAGAAGAAGAATGAGAGAAAAGACTAACTGATGGCGGATCGGCGACTGCGACGAACGGCTAACAAAGTGGGAAGGGAAGGTGTATATCAACAACTTTTCTATACTGGGCCACTAAATGCTCGTATAGAAAACATTATCCATATCGGGCAGGTCATGCACCTGGTATGGATAATATATATATATTTTACAAAAGTTATTTAATAATGTATAGGAAAATTAACTATAAAAATGGTAGCCCAAAATGAAACAAGAGTGAAGCAGGCTTGATGGGCGGTTCGTTAAGAGAAAATGAATGAAATTGCAAATGAATAAAAAAAAAAAAAAGTTCAAGCTCAATAATAAGACACAGTTGGAGAATAAATGTTAGATTGAACAGAATAAACGAAAAAGGTGGAAACAGAATAAACAGAAAAGGTGGAAACAAATGGAAGATGGGAACGTTTATGCCCCAACGTAGGAGGAAGTGGCACACTAGACAATATAGGGGTCAAATAGATCGGAACCTGACATGGCTAGAGGTCTATGTAAAGAATCTTCATGAAAAATAGAAGGGACATACAAAAAATACTTACTGAAACTCTACCAAAACATACTTAGACAAACCTTTCAAGAAGAGTGAAAATAGAAGCTATTAGCCTTTTAAAGAAACCTTGTTTCCCTTTTTAGGACTGTAATTCTAACCATTATAAATAGTTTTTTTTTTTTTAATCTTCACCGTCCATCATTGATATAGATGGTGGAGATGACATTACTTTTTAAGAAAAAAAAAATCTGTTTTTATTGAATTAATTAATTAATGTTAAATATATTTTATCTTGCTTTGATGGTTTGACCCTTCCACACTAATGGTCAAATCTTGTTTTTTAACGTCAACTTTGATGGGACATAATTTTTTAGCAATTTTCATGAACTGCAAGGAATATTTTATCTATTTCATCAATTAATAAAAGGGTCCTTAGCAATATCTTAAAACACTAAAGATTTCCGGTCCAAACCCATGTTTAATAAAAGCATGGAATTTGTTTCACCAATCCCATCTCTATTTTTTTTATCTACTATGGTAGATTAAATGAAACTCATCATATAAATGGGATAAAATATACCCACCGGCCACGTCTCATTGTTTTTAAAAAAAAATTAAAAAATAAATAAATAAAAAACTCACCTCCCACCGGTCGTCAACGATGGGATTCGATGGCCAAAGCACCACATTGAGCACGATGCCAAAAGGATGACCATTAGGAAACCTCTAAGTTGCGTGGAGAAATCGACGGGTTGAAAAAATGGTGTCGGCATGAGAAGAGAATGGCGAGAGAAAAGATCTGACAGGTAATGACGGCAAAAGAAAAAATCAGACAAGCAGCAATGGCAAGAGAAAAAAGTGGCGAGACAGACAACGATGGCCAAAGTGGAGGAGAAATGAGATCAGTGAGAGTATAAGAGAAATAAGACTAGACTAGAGCAACGACAGTAGAGGACACCAGACGGAGACGACGATTAGAGTGTTTGGTGGGTCTAATAGGTTTGGTGGTCAATGGGTATGGGTGGTATACTAGATTGGCAAGAGTGTGTAATTATTTAAAATTGATTTTTTTTAGAAAAAAAAAAAAAAAAAGATTCAAAATTGGTTTTTTTTGGACAAATTGCACAAAAATGATGATATTTGGCTAACTCATATTAATCTCCTCGAGGTTCCAAAAACTCAACAAAAGTGTCCCCTATTGTTAGTCAGTTACTCTCAAATTCTCACGGTCAACAATAAAAAATATAAAAAGCCTAAATTACCTTTCAAGTCAAATTTAAATTCAATATTTTATTTTTTATAGATTTAAAGTTAATATAATATATTTTTCTAATTTAATTAAAAAAGTTAAAAAAAAAAAAAAATTGTCCAACGTGGTCTCCATCATTGGAAACCAAAAAAAAAAAATTGTCCTTCATCGTCGGTGTCTCCACAAGTCTCCACCGCTGGAGACTGTGTCTCCATGGAATACTAGAATCTGGTGTCCATGGGGACAGGATTTGGTTTCCCATGGTGACTTTTTTTTTTTTTTTAATTAAATTAAAATATATATATTAAATTAAATATTTATAAGTTATGTATTGATCATTTTATCCTTGATAATTTTAACATAAGTTGACTAATGATTAACTAACAACAAAAAAATTTCTACTAAGTTTTTGAAACTTCAAATAGTGAGAATGTGAGTTATCCAAATATTATCATTTTTGGATAATTTCGTCAAATATTATCATTTTTTAACACCATATTGAACCAAACATATCATACATGAATTTATTAAATCCTATATTTCACCAAATATATCACAATAATAATTATTTAATTCAATTTAATCTAATCTAATTCAACGTAGTCTTATCCATTTATATGAAAATAATTCAATGCAACCTAATCTTGTATATAAAATAATGAAATCATACGGAACATAAATAGACAATGTTTGAAACACGGGGATACAAGGGGGATTGGTATTAAAAATTTCCCAACTTTCCTAATCCCCTGTTTGTAGAGGTTTTTGGTCTCGTGGAATGCCCATCCCTAAGCTAAATGGTATGTTTTGATGGAATTGGAATTGGAAAATTTGACTCTCTCTTCTCCATTTGTCTTCCTCTCACTCCACCATTTGTTACCGCAGCAGCAACCTATCGCCACCACAGAAACCCATGGAGGACATTGAAGATGAAGTCGTTCGATTGGGATTGATTTTGTTGGGTTGACTAGCTGGATTATGGATGAAGATGATGGATGTTGGATTGATTTTGTTGGATGAAGATGATGGTTGTTGGGTGAAGATGATGACTGGATCTGAATCGTTGTTCAGATGTGGTAGTTGGATTGGTTTTGTTGGGCTGACCCTTGATGGTGAAGATGACGGTTGTTTTTCTTTTCTTTTCTTTTCTTTTCTTTTCTTTTCTATATACATAGATGATGGTCGGGGTTTCTTTCTTTTTTCATTTTTTATCTTTTTTTTCGACACAGATGATGGCTAATGGATAAAGACGGATTTTTATTTTCCGATTTTTTTAAAATTAATTTTAACTTAAATTATGTAATAAAACATTTAAATTAATTTATTTTAATTCAATCTTTAAGTCAACCTCAACATCCATCAAACATGAGACTGTAACTGATTTTAATCGAATCCAATTCCATTTGAGTAAATCTGACATAAACAGTAAAGAATCTGTGTAAAAGGGTGTGAGAATCCAACGGCTGAAACAACACAACAGCAGTCGGGAAGACGACAAGAAAGTCATTCGGTGTAAGACATAACAGGAGGGTGGCCCTCTTCCACAAACAACACATTAAACACGCGCCACATTCTTTCACACAATCGCTTTCTTCCACGTCTTTGCTTATCAATGATTTTATTATTATTATTATTATTATATTTTGTTTATTGAAGAGAAAGAAAGCCAAGTACAAAATAGTTTTACTGTAGTAGTAATAATTGCAGGTTTTTATTATTATTATTATTATTAATGTTATTTTGTCTTGTGTCTGGTTAGTGTATCTGGAGATCATCTCAAAATTCAGTTGGCTTTTGAAACAACCCAAAGGCCAGCCCAATCCTACTCATCTCTCAACAAATTCTCAAGTGTATCCTCTAATCTTTTCTAGTAAATATTAATTTTCTCTCTTTTTATTTATTTATTTATTTTCAATCATTATTATTAACAGACATTCTTTTTCAAAGTCTTCAGTATTTTTGTATAAGTGTTTGTTGAATTATGTTTGAAGTCACTTCTCTCCTCTCCTGTGTTGTGCCATCTGGATCTTTGTTTGTATGAGGTTTACAAGTTTTCAACTTATTTTCTTTAATTTTAATTTTTTGATGATGTGGTGGTTTTGGATGGACAGAAAAAGATCCTTCTTTGACTGTTTTTACATTTTTTTTTCATCTTTTTTATTTTGTTTATTTACAATTTGCCACTCACTGGTTTTGGATTCTGAGGTTGATATCTACATCTATCTCATTCTCTCTGTGTTCTTTTGATGAATTTTGATTTTGATCTGTTTGTTGTGTGGCTACTTTCAGTTTCTCAGAAGGTATATAGTTTAATTATGTGGTTTGTGGTCTCTTCTCTATGAGCTTGTATGGTAGATCTTGTTTGAATTTATGCTTGCTTGTAATAATTTGGAAATGAACTGTAGGATGTTATAGTGTGTGCTTAAATGTGAATTCAATTGATGTTTTTTAGTCTTTTGACATTGTTTCAAAGTGCTTCATTCATCCTCTGCCGGCTCCATTTGTCATACTACTCATTCATTTGAACGCTGTTGTTTAGTGATTGAATTTTTTCTATTTTTTGTTTTGTTTGTTGTTTTGGTGGACTACTGGTTCAGTTTTGTACTACATATTTTAAAGTGAAGTTTTTGTTTCCCATAAATAAATATATATATATGTATATATATATATATAAAGAAAAAGACATTGAATTTCCTTTGGAATGTTTGGAATTGATGCATTCCATTTATGTTTTGCATGATACGGCTAATGAGTTATGAGTCTAACCCTTGATGCTTAGTCTTTGATGAGGATTTCATGATATTATATAACTATCAACGGTCATTATGTCCTAACATTGCATTATAAAGTTTACGAACATTTACTTGGGATGCAATTAGAATAGTTTCTTGTAAGCTTTTCATACTAGCTGTAAGATTTAGATCTCTCATACAGGGGGATTTAATGTTTGTTCGATGCTATTGCAGTATCTTGGGCTCAGATAATTTATCTAGTTGTATATCTACTTTGTTGCACTTTGTGAAGAAGAGTTCAAAGCCTGCAGAATTTTAGTAATAGAAGAGCTGATCTGTAAATCAAGCATGAGTCAACCTAAAATTAAACGTAGAGTGGGTAAATATGATGTGGGCAGAACAATTGGAGAGGGAACATTTGCAAAAGTGAAGTTTGCAAGGAATTCTGAGACTGGGGAAGCTGTGGCTATTAAGATCCTTGATAAAGAAAAGGTTCTTAAGCACAAGATGGCTGAGCAGGTATTTATAATGTTCCTTTTTTTTTTTTTTTTTTTCCCTATGTTTAACATCAGTCTTGTTATTTGCTTTACTCTTGTTGCACATGGTGTTTTCATTTTTCATTTCTTTATATTTTTTAATTCTTTGTGAATGTGCATTGATTCTTGCATTCTAAATATTACACTGAAACATTCTTTGTTATATTTCGTTTCTGTTGTACTGGAAATTATTGATGTAATGTTGTCATTTTTGCTTAAAACACGATTGTCATAGGTAGCTAGATTATGTTAAAAGAGGAAGTTCATTTGGCTTGTATGAGATGAATCTATTTAATTCATTATCAAATTACTGAGTTGCTTTCTGCCTATTTTCAGATCAAACGGGAAATCGCAACAATGAAGTTGATAAAGCATCCGAATGTCGTTAGATTATATGAGGTCTCTCTCTCTTTCTCTGCTCTCCCCTTCCTCTGTTATTTTGAGATAAGTGTTTGTATGTAACTCTTTTGGTGCTGTTCATCTTGATAGTAACATCTTTGCTCGTTGCTTACAATTTAGTTTCCCACAGAATTTGTTCTATTCTTTTCAACCATTATGGTTTACTGTTATTCAGCAGATTCTGTTTTGACTCAGATATTTGCACTTAATATTAGATTATTGTAGTCCGATATTATTTTGCTTTTGATCAAATGTGACTAGGTTGTAGAAGATACAGGTAATTGCTGTGAAATTTAAGGCATGGATTATGAGTTACAGCCTGAATTAGAACTTAAAGCAAAACTAAAGTAGTTGAATTACAAGATAACAGTTGTTGAATAATGTTGTTTTCAGGTGATGGGAAGCAAGACTAAGATATTTATCGTCTTAGAGTTTGTCACTGGAGGAGAGCTGTTTGATAAAATTGTAAGTGTGTGAATTCTGCTAACATTGTTTTTCTACTAGTTTTTAAATATTGATTTTAAGAGGTTCAGTCATTTTTGCAATTATGGTATATATTGGATGTTTTGCTTGAAGTTTGATCATTCTCATATATTTTTAGGTTACTTGGTAATCACCATGCCATGTTGCTTACTCATCCCATTGTTTATCTAGTAGTTTTCCAACCATTGATGTTAAGAGGTTCAATATCCTTTTCACATTTATGATTCAAAGGATATTGAGCATGAAGTTTGATTATTGATTATTCCCATATATTTTTAAGTTACTTGGAAACCCATGTCACGTTGCATGCTCATTCCTGCTGACTAAATCGGCATAGATAATGTTTGCATGTATGAATTAAGTCGTGTACTAATTTGAATGATGATATTACTTGAATTGCGAAGGTAAATCATGGACGAATGCGAGAAGACGAGGCACGGAGATATTTTCAGCAGCTTATTAATGCTGTTGATTTTTGCCATAGCAGGGGTGTCTACCACAGAGACCTAAAGGTACTTATTTCCTGCAAACGTGGTTTATATATCTGTTACACTCACTGAAAAGAGCTCCTTCATTTTCTTCTTGATTTTCCTGGTTCCTATTGCAGCCCGAAAATCTGCTCTTGGATGCTTATGGCAACCTCAAAGTTTCTGATTTTGGATTGAGTGCCTTGTCCAAACAAGTCAGGGTATACGATGTTAAATTTTGTGCAAGCTGTCTTCCCCTTTCACCCCCACCCCCCCACACATCTATTCTTCTGTTTCTCCTGTAATTCTATCAGCTTCAATGCTATTGCAATTTTGTTGGATGTGTGTCTTGGATGTGAAAACTTTTGTTTGAAATATAATGCTTATGAAACCGAGGCAACCATCATATATAAGGAAAGATGTAAACTGAATCAACTGTTATTTGAAAGGAAGCATGTAATGAGAGTGTAAATTTTGCATGAAAAGATACTAAGACTGCATAGTCGAATGTAAAGTAGGCATGAGGCAACTGGTGAAAATCTAAGTAGGATTGGTTTAATCCATAAAAATTTAAGATTGAACTCTAAAATTTTTTAACATTAAGTAATTATAAAATCATTAATCTTGTGCAAAGTTTATCAGATAACAACTGTGTGTACTTGATAGACCATATTTATGATAGGGTATAAAATGATTTGTTCACTTGTTCATAGTATCAAATACTTCTGTTTCTTTAATCCTCTATCCACTTCCTTTACAAAGAAATCCATCTATTTATATTTTTCCCTCTTGTAACTTTGTTTATCCTAGGAAAAAAAAAAATCACTGGATTACATTTTCGCCACATGAGATGGATGATTTTTGCTTACCTTTAGATATCGTGGTGACTCTTAAAAGTTTGAGATATGGTTCTTTTAATCTTAAGGTAATTTGTGACAGGATGATGGTCTTCTTCACACTACTTGTGGAACTCCAAACTATGTTGCTCCTGAGGTTGGATAAGCCTTTTTATGAAACTAAACTCCTTCCTTCATATTTTAAAATGTCTGGTGCTTTATTTTTTAATAATGCACTGCCTTCCTGTTTAGGTTCTTAATGATAGAGGCTATGATGGAGCAACCGCTGACTTGTGGTCATGTGGAGTCATACTTTTTGTATTGCTGGCAGGGTACTTGCCTTTTGATGATTCTAATCTTATGAACCTGTATAAAAAAGTGAGCATTTCATGAATTTCATAGAATAGTTATCCAATTTTTTTCTTCCAGCTGTTTTCGATTCACTCACTTCCTTGTGCAGATTTCTGCGGCTGAATTCACTTGTCCCCCTTGGATCTCTTTCAGTGTCATGAAATTGATAACTCGTATCCTGGACCCCAACCCAATGACGGTATGTAATTATACTCTTACTGAGACACTGTCATTCTGTCAATAAACTTCTGGATTTAGTGCTGATTTCTACATGCTGTGCAGCAAGGTAAATAGGGGAGCATAGATTCCTGCAATTATTATCATTACCATGTCAACTCTGGCTGCCTAAAGCCTATATGGTGATATATATGTGCAGGAATTGATGAACCTAGTTTCAATTGAAGCCAGGTTTAATTTTTAGGTCATTGTGACCGCAAAGTGCAAATTTTTGCCTGTATCCTAGTTACATGTCTGTGTAATTATCAAGGGTACAAGTTGAAATCCCTACTTGTTGATATGTACTATATAAATGATTATAATGTTGCTGTTGGAAAACAAGAGCCCTAATCAAGAATCTATCTTGTTTGATGTACACAAGTTCAACAGCCACTTCAATGTATCACTAGCAGGCACTTGCTACCAACCCAAAAAGTTAGCTTATAAAGTGGTTCTCACTCACTCTTCTATAAATCTGTGAATCAACCCCTCTCTATCTAATATGGGATTGTGACATCATGTCCCAACCAATCACGTTATGCACTTGGTGGGCCACACCCCTTTCCTAGTGGGCTCTAGGCTTTGGCCGCCATTTAAGGTTTGTGTTGTATCTGTTGGCTCACTGGGTTTATCTTGCACTATCTCACCCCTAGGTGGATCCTACATGGGGAGGACGTGAGGGCTTGTGACGGATGAGAGTTTGGCCTCCTCTGATACAATTTTTCATGAGCCGAACAGTTACAAACAACTCAAAAGATTAGTATATAAGGTGGTACTCAATCCCATCCTTATAAACCCATGGATCAATCCAAATTTATGTTATGTGGGACTATGAAAAATGATTTGGAAATGCTATAATTGGAACCTGTTTGCAAAAGATCTGATGAGCACAAATTTAACAATGCTAATGCCGTATTTATTCTAAGTGTTTAGATATTAGGAAATGCTGCAAAAGATCTGATGAGGTAGCAAAAATGATGCTAATGCCTTATCTCATTCTACACTGGATGTAGGCATGCTTAAGCACTGTGTTATGTTTTATTGTATGTGTCTATATGTATGTGTT
The DNA here is from genome assembly GCA_022984855.1 of Dimocarpus longan. Taxonomy (NCBI): domain Eukaryota; kingdom Viridiplantae; phylum Streptophyta; class Magnoliopsida; order Sapindales; family Sapindaceae; genus Dimocarpus; species Dimocarpus longan. The sequence goes on along the minus strand of CM041023.1, from coordinate 8,989,643 downwards.
AAAATTTTTTCCTTGCTCTTCAATTCCATTTCTAAGAGTTTGGGTGAATGTTACAAAGTTTAACCTATCACACTCAATTGACTTGGTTTTCGTCGCTGATTTATTTCCATGGCAGCGCATTACCATACCAGAAATTTTGGAAGATGAATGGTTTAAGAAAGATTATAAGCCTCCAGTGTTCGAGGAGAAAGGAGATACAAATTTGGATGATGTAGAAGCTGTTTTTAAAGACTCAGAAGTAAGTTGCTTGAATTCTTCTAAAATTATGGAATAAATCAAATCAAGATATTGGACAAAGCAGTGCAATGCTCATGATTAAACAAATTGTCTCAAAAGCTTTATGTTGTTGGTATAACAGGAGCACCATGTAACAGAGAAGAAAGAAGAACATCCAGTAGCAATGAATGCCTTTGACTTAATTTCGTTGTCGAAAGGGCTAAACCTTGGGAATTTGTTTGATGCAGAGCAGGTTTGAATTTAAAATGCATCCTTTATCTGAAAGTATAGTACACCATAGAATGTTGAATTTCCCTTTTTTAACTTTTCTGTTGATCTTTTTGGACTTTTTGCAAAGTGGCAAATTTCCTAGTTTTTTTCTGCACTTATTAAATATAAACATTATGTTAATGTTTATTTGTGTATTTGCAGATAATTATCTTTTCCTTATTTTCTTATTTCCTGCGATTCCTTTTTTTTTTTTTTGCATCATTAAGAAATCATTAGAAGTCATGGAGTGTTAGATAGATTCATATCATTAGGTAGGTCCTTTTTTCTCTCACCTTAAGTTTTTGGATTTGTTGGTTACTAATATGGTATCAAAACATGATTTGTCCCAAGAGTCCGACATTCAATTCCCAGATATGCTTATATTTGATATTTGAATTTGTTGGATGTTTGTATTTGGACTGATCCACATGCCAAAGTAATCAATCCGGCACGTGAAGGGGTGTGTTAAAGAGCCTTATATTATTAGTTGAGCCCTTTCCTATCCTTCTGGTTTTGTTGTTTTACCTTTTCGTTTTATTAATAAATTACTAGTTGTGATACAAGCTGAATTTATCTTGAAAAACAAACACACAGTTAGTCCTGCTTCGGTTTAGTCATTTTGACTTCCACTAGCGTTATACTGGGAGTTAAAGATAGCTAAGAACTGTATGATATATTCTTGAATCTGCATGTTTAAAAAGGTTGAGAATAAAATTATAGTTTTACTTATGTATAAATAAAGTGTCTTTTGTACTATTAACACCGTCAACTGGTGAGAAAGAGGTTTAGGTTGTTGAGGCAATGTGCATACATTGTGACAATGACATCTTTCCGTAAAAGTAGACTATATAAAAAAGTTTACAGTGGGGAAATATTCTTATTTGTTGAACTTCCGTATCTTGATTTTCAGGTTTCCTCTACTTTGGATTTCTCATTCTGTCGTTGAATGCAGGGATTTAAGAGAGAAACAAGATTCACATCGAAATGTCCAGCTAATGAGATCATTAATAAAATTGAAGAAGCAGCTAAGCCTCTTGGTTTTGATGTTCAAAAGAAAAACTATAAGGTGAGAAATTTTACACATTTATGGTGGTGTTCAACAAAACAGGGTCAAAGGTAATTTAAGCTTTGCAAAACTGATGGACTTCTGTTATTTAATTAGATGAGGCTTGAAAATATGAAAGCGGGGAGAAAGGGAAACCTTAACGTGGCAACAGAGGTAATTGATTGCAAACCTTTATGTACCTGATCTTGGTATACATTATAGAATTTTTAAACAGTCTCTTATTGTCAAGCAGATATTTGAAGTGGCACCTTCTCTTCATATGGTCGAGGTACGGAAAGCAAAAGGGGACACTTTGGAGTTTCATAAGGTATCATATCATCTCAACGATTAGTTTCTATTTGTAATTTACTGGTGATAACATATCATTCAATGGGAAGTTGCTGTTTAATGTCTTGTGCAGTTCTATAAAAATCTTTCGACCAGCCTCGACAATGTTGTATGGAAAACCGAGGAGGATATGCAACAAAACAAGTAACAGGATGTTAATAGAGTGGTTGGTGCAAAAAGCACAAGCTTCTGTTGAAACTGTGATCAAATGTTTGTGTTCCACCAACTCACTATATCTTCATTTTTTTTTTTTTTCTGGTGTGTGTGAAGTTTTGTTTCTTTGCATAGATTAGATAGATATTGATTCACCAATTGTTTTCCTGTGTTATTGTTGTTGGAAAACATGGATGATTCCGGGATGGATTCCCATAGAGATGGAGGCTATGTATCATTTCAAAAACAATAAAATATTAATGAAATTTCTTGTGTTAATATAAATTAGATCCATTTATTTCTTGTGGAAGTTATTTAATGTTTACTAGTTGACCCCTGTTATTTAAATTTACAATCAAAGTATTACTTGAGATTTGTTCTGGTATTATATTATATTATATTATTATCTGAGTACAATTTGTGAAGCATGCATTTGAGAAAGTCGTAGAATTTGTAACACGAGGAAGAGGGGATTGTAGCACATAATGATGAACGTGCAGTTTGGGATTGTAATTAATATTATTATTTTTTTTATATTATATATGATGTAATTATTCGAATTTATGATTTTTTGTTTTAAAATTCTGAAAAATTCGATATCAACTTTCCTAATCCTGGGAATCACAAGCATACAATCCTAAAAACTAACTGAATTAGGGGCTACCAACTTAACGCAAATAGACCAGAAATATTCCTCAACAGAAAAATAAACTAGAAAGGCCAAATGAAAATCAGGCGAGTCCCAATATTGGAGTGGTCAAGCGACATTAAATCCGGTCAATCATCAACTATCTAAAACACAAATTAAAACAAAGAACAAAACAAACTGAAAATCAGTAGCACCCAAAATAGATTATATAATATACCCTTCTTTACCCAAAATTCAGTCAATAGCTTTTGGAAACTAGGACAAGGTGCCTCAAACAGAAAATCATCTCCACAACAATCCGATTTCCATCCTAAACTTGAAGCATCCATATAGAACCATGAGATCAAGATTGTGATGTCAAATCCAGCAGAAAGCACTTCAAAAAGTAATTCCATCGCCAGTCACGATGAGGCTAAAGGCTACTGATTTTCACTCATCACCTGTACAACAAACAAACACCACTAAAGTAAATCAGGTTTTTAAGGCTGTATCCAGGTTTTTAACTAGATCCGACCCTAAAAACTTCAAAAATAATGAGAATCGCAAGTGAGAAACTACAAAAGAAGGAAACGACGATGATCGAGAGAAGAGATGAACAAGAAGACGCCGAAATCGGTTAAGATCTAGTCGGGAAACTCCTTTTACAAAACTTTTTCTCACTAAAGGGAGAGAGTGTTTTCTCTCTCTAGAGACTGTTATTCGAATTTAGAATATTATCAGATTGAATAAAATATTTTTATTGTGGGATTATATTTGGTAGTTATTGCAATTTGTTGCTCTGAAACTAGTTTGTGTCAATTTTAACAATCAGCAAGTAAATAATAAATAATTTCGGATGCATATGTCAAGGTTATCTTTAATAAGTTGGCCTGTCTTATTGAGATCGTCAATTTTTGGGTTTTCTAGTCTCAAATCTTCTGTTATAGTGTTCGTACAATTAGAGGACATAACAGTCATTTGATACAAAATCTTCTGTTATAAGTGTTCAAACGCCCAATATTTGATGAAATTGCATCAGTATACCGACTTTGATCATAATATTAGAAACTTTCCCAAAATTTTCATAATTGAAACATAAATCGCTCCAACCATTAGTCAACTGTTAAAGACTACGTTAAATATATGAAATGATCAAAACGTCCTTTAATTTTATTATTTTTCATTTAAATAAGAAATATATATTTTTTATTCAAAAATTAAAGAAAAAATGAAAAAAATAGGAATTTCACAAATTCCGTTAGGTTTAGTATTGCGATTGGATGCAACTATCCCTTGACATTAGTGATCAATGGTTCAATTTTAACCATTGATCCTACTATTCGTTTCAAAAATCTAAACTAACATTTAATATAATTTAATTAATTAATTATATTATAATTATTTTATTTATACATTATAAATATTTTATTTATGATATTCAATTTCACGTTTCATCTTCAACAAACCTAGATTTTCAATTATGTATCAGATTCAATTTCTTCCTTCATCTTCATCAAACCCGAATTTTCAATTATTTATCATATTCAGTTTCATCCTTCATCTTCATCAAACCCAGATTTTCATCTTCACATTCACCTTGTTCACAAAGAGAATTGTATCGCTCGCTTTCTGAATCCCTAGGAATTTCTTGTACAACAAACCATTTTAAGGGGTATTATAGTATTAGGGTCTCTCAACACAGAACCGACATCTGTTTGAACTGATGGCGGAGGTTTTACCTCCCTAAATATGCAACCACCTCTAGATTCTTTCCAATAAATATCGATATGTTTTTATTCACAAGAATATCAAAATATTTATAGGTGACAGTTGTAATAGTTTATAAAAGGTTTCTAGAAATGGGCCAGGAGAATGTGTTAAGGCCCCTGACATGTAACTGCAGAATACAAATTGCAGCCACCAAGAAAAAGTGAGCCAATAAATATTCAGTATTGCACAATATACAATGGATGACACCATTAATGTTACACAATCATATGCCTATTAATTGAAAGACCCAATTGCACAAACATGACAACGTGCCCTGGATGAGAAACTTGTAATAAAAGTACACATAAGAAACCTCGACTATTTATTTGTATCACTTCTTTGACTTGGTCTTAAATATATTCTCCTTGTAGTATTTTAGTTCCATGATGCTTTCTCTGATATCATCCAATGCTCTATGTTTCTTTTCCTTCGAAGGGGCTTTCTTGTTATCTGCAAAAGCAACCATCGTTGATTAATAAACAAAACTACTGCTCCATGTTAATCATGTCTTAATATGAGCAATTATTGAGCACACATACAAGATATAAAACCAGAGCAACGTTTCAAAATCTCAAGATTGGGTGGTTTAAACACTATAAGCCAGAACTGATCTTCATTTCAGTTTAGTTTATGATCTCCATTTCCTAATTGCTTTATCCAACACTGACACTTAATACCACTCAGCTGGTTTTCAAAATTTAAGTAGAAAATTGGAAGAAACTGGGTTCTTTCTTGCTTTCGCAACTCATGAAGACCAAAGCCAACATTAAGACAAAAGCACTATACTTAAGCAAACAGCTCAAGTACACATAGACAAGCCTGCATATAGTTAATCACATAAACACAAAGATGCTTATGTGTCAACTTACTGCTTTCAGATTATTTCAATAACCATCCTCAATGTTGTTCTTCCACATGTCTAGCATTTGAAGAAAAACTAAAAAATTTCCAATAAGTTGAAATTTATCTCATTATATTAATTTTACTTGCTGAATAAGTTTAATATTTATGGTCTCATGATAATGCCACATCTAAGAGAAGACAAGTAAAGGACACACTTTGATCACATATTCAATCAAATAAACAATACTCATTTATTTATTATAAATTCATATAACACCAATATAAAATTTTAAGCCTCTAGCTACAATTATGCAATTGGCTTCTCTAACCTAAGGGGCACGCACACATTTCTGCAGATGACCTTGATACAGAAGATACAGATAATTTATAGGTTCTTGAGGCCGACATACATAGAACTAGATCAGGGTATTGACCAAAAGTAAGTTGTTAAGACCAATATTACATAAACCATTTGATGTAAATAGGCAAGTTAGAATCCTCACCGTTTGACCCAAAAGCTTAATCATATAGGAAAAGGGTTCAATTATAGTATTTAAACATTGTAATACACCACCTAACATGAAAGCCTTATCCTGTGGACAAATTCAACCCAAGCACTTGAGGAAAACTGACACTCTAATAGCATGTCAATGATCACTAAATCCAAAAACTTAGACTATTAAGAAATGGCCCCAATATAGTATTTAAAACCCTTTACATTTTGTATCAAATATAGCAAACTTATCAAAAAGAAAGGTCAAGCTACATATGTTTGCTGGAAACAAAAACATAAATTTCATGCACATAAAGCATATGTGAATTATATAATCTTGACAATTGGAATTGATATGTCTTTCTTAATCCTTTTTGCATGGCAATTTTCAAGAATAATTTCAAACTTCTTTGTCACTGTAACTTTACTACTAAACTATGCACTGTTCACATATCTAACAATAAGAGTTTACCTTTCTATATTATTTCAAGAACATAAAATAATTTCAACTTTGTTTCATTAGAAATCTCAGAAACAATCCACTGAAGATGTAAAAAGGTAGAAAGAGAAGACAGTCCAAACTAATATTGTTTTTAAGAAGAAAACAGATTTAAATTTTAGACTTAATGCTAATGTAAGAAACTTACCTCTTGGATACCAGCGAATGCATAGAGCCTTGACACTGCTTACATCGACAACTACATGAGAGAAAAGACTAGCCAAATCTGGCATGTATTTCTGCAAAGTTTGAGATATTTATGAGGATACATAGTACAACTAAACTGATAAAAATTAATGAAGTCAAGAGGAAGCATATTACATACTGGAAAATACAACCAAAGTTAGAGTACAGAATTTATTTGTAAAATTATAGCCCGCTTTAGCTTATTAAAAACAAGAATTCATGTCTTTAGTAGTAAAAATCTGCTAATATAAATGAGAAAACAAGAGACGTAGTGAAATAAAGAACCACACCAGTTGCAATAGCAACATAGCATCATTGCAAAACAAATAAAACCCCCTGTACAGGTCTGTTCATGTTCTTTTATAAATATACTATATCATATTGTACCCATAATTTTTCAAGAAAGTCATTAGAGCACATCTTATCACAAAACTTTATCTAAAAAAAAGTTTAATTAATCTAAAGCACGAGAATGAGGAATATAAAATATAAACAATGGGGTAGAATCAGCAGCCTTAAAAATTGACACAAGATCTTAAACAAATTTTTGACCATTAAATTGAAAAACATTTAATGGTTAAAATTTACCACTATGGTGAAAGGGAAAAGCTTTTATAGACCTTGTCCTACATCTGTCTCTCTCTCTCACCGTGCTTCATGTCCTCTGTCCATTTTCTATGGTATATTTTCTCTCTCATCCCTTCTCACTGCTCTCTTCCTCTCTTAACAATAATTACGTTAGGTAACTCCAATTCAATAATCATATTAGGTCTCACGGCAAGACTTTTGAAATTTTTCATGTGAAATTGACGAATTAAAAAAAAAAAAAAAAAAAAGAAAAATCTAACCCTTAATCCATGAAATAAAATATAGGAGGATGAAAATTTGGAGACAAGATCAAATTAAATCCATAAGTTCTTTTCTCTGTAGTTTCAAATTCCACACTCTTCTCCTTTCTGATTCTGGCTTATTCTTCTTTCTTTTACATTTATATTTCTTCAACTTCTCTTGCTTTAGACTTTTAGTAATTAAGCAAAACTTCCGCTTCATGTTTGGAAAATATATATATATATGCAATTAAAGAGAAGAGTAAAGATGAAAGAGAAGGAAACACAATAACGTGGCGCAGATTATGGAGAGAGTAGAGTAGATGACAATACAGAAGTTGAGAAGACAAAGAAATTTAAGGTGTATAAAGTCCATTTTGTAGAAGTAATGACTCACCCTAACCCTCTAACATATCTTTAGCTTACTTTAACAAAATTGTGTAAGATCTGTCAAAACTTGGGCCCACTGAACCAGCCCTTAAATCTGATGACTTAAGATCATTTAAGCATACTTTTTAGCACCTCCATCCTACAAGACTATTAAATGACCTATAATCTACACCATGTCTCAGTTCAGGCTTGCTTTGCATCAAGATGAGTATGAAATTAGTTCATTTTTCAGTTCTGTTATATTAGGTTTTAAGAATATGATGGTCATTTCTATAGTAACCTGGCAATGGCCACAATTTTCGTCCACAGGTCTTTATAGTGAGTCTCATGATGCGATTAGACCTTTATATCTCATCCAAAGAAAATTTAGCAATCAAAGTTTACTGCTGTAATTTAATATCTCAAGACTCCATGTCCTAGCAGGATTGGAAAAACTAGAACAGTTGGTGGATATAGGCACAAGAGTCAAGAGTCAACGAAGATTCAAGGACACAGTGCCTGACATGGAGACATGAAAACTAAATAACTAAATAACTTCAGGACATGAAGACATGGCACATTATAAAATTATTTTTATAATATTAAATTGGCATTTATCTACGATAAATTTCAATTATATTCATTACATATGAATTTGAGTATATTTCTAAAGTCATGATTGCACTATTTCTTTTTGACAGGGTAAAATCTTCAAGATTTTATGCATCATATGATGTGTGATAACAAATAGATGAGATTAGGGAATAGTATGTGTAACTCAAATATGAGTCTGGCCAAGCTTAAGCATTAAGTAGGCAAGGTATGGCTGCCTAACCTCAAGACAAAGAGGTAAGCCTGAGATCCTCCAATCCCGCCTACAAGTTTTATATATTCATAGTAACATTTGTCCATTTTTATCATTTAACAGTTGTTCAAAATGTTTTATTCCTAAAATGTTACCATTAAATTGTCAAAGATACAAGCACATAATCCAAAAACACATTTATTACATCCTATATGATACTGATGAATATAATTATACATTTATTTTGTCTTTTGTCAAGACAATAAGAGCCATGAGAGGCTCGATTTTAATTGTTCAACCCTACTCAAGAATTGAATGGGTTTCATTAGGCTTAAAAAAAGCTAAAACAGCCCAATATGAGGCCATAATAACTTTGCACAATTTTGCTTTTCATTTCCAAAAATGCAACTTTGAATCAAACTTTTCTTCTAAAAAAATGAAGTAGATCAAACTTTTTTTATTATTGTCTTGATGAGGAAAACATGGTATAAGATGATACAACCATGGTACAGAAAGTCTATTAAGCTGATAGCCTTTTGGTTTAATGAGTAAGAAAGCAAAAGCTCTTTGGGGATGTGCTGTTATGGCTGTGTTTGTTATTGTGTGGATGGAAAGGAGTATAATTATTTCTTTTAAACTCCAAAAGAGAGGATTTGTGTTCATTTTGGGATAAAGTTTGCTTTTGGTAATTTTTAAGAGTATTGTGTCATCAGAAGCTTGTCAATATCAATCCTCTTTAAACTTCATAAATGGGAAGAGATTGTGGTGTAAAGTGGGGAGGTATTCTTTTTAATTTTGGGGGATATAGCATTTTTCATCAATAATGTAGTTACAGCAACATTGTTTTTCTGCAGGTGTATAGTTTTGGTTTTGATGTTCTTTGCTTCTGGAAACACCTAATTTGCATTTTTCCTTTCATATTATTTTTTCCTTTTTGCTTTCCTCTTGATAATTAATTCTTGCTTCCTAGGAAAAAGATGATTTAGCAAATTTAAGACTAGTTGAACCCTGAAATATATGAATTATGCAGGACACCTGATGATAATGAAAAAAGTTGAGATATTTACATAATCAAATTGCTCATAGAAGTCATTTCAAAAGTAAAGGGGATGTTTGATAGGAAAAAATAGGACAACGATGTTATATTACCTTCAAAAATATAAAATCAACGTAAACTGAATTTCCCGCCAGAAGAGGCGTGTATGTACCAACATTTTTCTTAACGAATTCTATAACCTGCAATACCAAAGCACATGACCAATTATATTGGAAAACAGAAAAAATAAATAAATAAATAAAATAAAATAAAATAAACATTCAACAACGGAAAAGAATAGAGCAAATAGATTGCAGAAAAATTACAAAAAGAAAGAAAAAAAAAAAAAAAACAAAATGATAGGAGAAAGCGTTAAACAAAATTTTCGATGCAGACAATTTTATTTTGGCAGTCTTTCAACTGTGCCGGGGAATACAAAGAGGTATTTGATTCCTGTTCTGGAGATTCTACCAAAACTGCTGAGTCAACTCATAAATACATGGGTAAGAAAGAAAGAGTTCCTGTAAAGGCAATAATTTTAGTTCTATTAGTCTGATGCCTTTACATAAGGTGTTGGCAAAGATCCTATCTTTGAGATTGAAAGAGGTAGCAGAGACCATTTTTGGAACCCAAGGTGCTTTTGCATTCTGTTGCAAAAGCACATAGAACATCATGATATAGTGTTTATTATTGATTATAAAGCTAATGACCACATCATTTAGGGTTTTTCCAGTTTCATCTTCAAAGCCCCCATAGACAAGCAAGATAAAGTTAGCAGGGGCTTTAGACTATCTCCTTTTTCATTCACCTTGGTAGTGGATGTTAAGTAAGCTACTGGAGAGGGCTAGGGTACACAATCAAGTGCCAGGTCTTATCCATGGTATAGACACGATTCGTAACATCATCTACCGTTTGCAGATTACACCCTTTTTTTTTTTTCTTTTTGAAGAGCAAGCAAAAATGCATAACACATTACATATTATTGTGCATTTGTTTAGTGATTTTTCAGGCCTTCTAAGTCAAGATGATGACAAGCAGATTGGTAGCACGTATTGTCCCTGGAAGCACTGTGGGGAGCTTAGTTGATCGAGTGCCTGTGTTATGGGGAGCTGGCCCTGAATTACTTTAATCCTTCCTTAGGGAGGCAAACCTAGGGGCAGTAAGATTTTGGAATCCGATGTTGAGAGGGTTGAGAAGAGACTCAGTAGTTAAAAAGATAAACGCATTTCTCTCTAATGAGTGTAGAATTGAGGTTCATTTGCTATGGTTTCTTTAATTTGAGCTTTTAGAGTATCTTTAGAAGTAGAGTTTCTACAAGTAGAGCTTTTAGATCATTGCTTGTTTGGTTATCAATAAAGCCTTTTTCTCATTCATTTTTCATCAATTGAGAGAACATAAATCTGTAAGGGGATTCTATATTGTTTTTTTTTTTTTTCGTTTTGTATTCTCGTATGGAATATTTTTACCAAGTCCATTATAGATACTTTGTTCTATCTCATATTGAAATTGTGATCTACAATTTTGTCCCTTTCATCCCACTTTTTTGTGAATAATTTGATCATTTCTTGTATAAACCCCTTGTCTTCCTTTACTACATTGTTTACATTTGCTACCAACAAAAATACACAAGTCAAGTTTCGCATAAACTAATACCAACGGTATTTGCAGCTCACAGTGGTGATATTCCCATGTTACCTCCCTCACAATCATTCTTACTTACATTCAATTTAAACCCTTCAGAACAGAAGATTGTCCAATGTTCAAGTTATCCCTCTAAAAGTGTTCAGAACAGAACAGTATATATATATATATAAAGCCAAATAGGATTAACACCACCACCAAAAGTTCACAAATGACAAAAGCTTCAAATCATGTATAATAAAACTAAAGATTTATAGCTTACCACTCAATCAAGTTATCACAGACCTGCTTTTCGGCTTCTTGTTCAGTCACAGTACTCTCAAGCACTCTTTTTGTCAACCCTAAAGCAAAATATTAAAATTTTAAACCGTTCATCATACTTTCCTACACATATCCAATAATAACGCAAAAACATACAAATAATTATCCAAAAAAAAAAAAAAAACACGCAAAGCAATACCAATTATGTAATGCAACATACCACTAGCAGCATGATGACTTTGACACCACTCTCCCATTCTCTCTAAACAGTCTTTACTTTGCTGGATGACCAAATCAGGACCCTAAACAAATGACTTAAATCAATAATATGTCATGATATATATAGAGCTTCTATGGTTAATGCATCCTAATTAGAACCACTAATCTCAGTTATTCATTGCATTCTTTCTCCTAAAAACATTTCTTTTTTGTATTTAGTTTAAATGCAATGAATAACTGAGATTAAAGATCCTAACAATTTAAAAGATAATAACACTAACCATAGGAACTCTCGCTCTATATTAAAGTGAAGAAAATATGTGAAAATAGGCACCTCGAGGGATTTGGTCAAATTTCCATCTGTAATGATACAAGCAATCTCTAGTATGCGATCAACTTCAACATTCAAACCTACATAGCATGACAATTAATAAAATAATAAGATGATGAATTGAATAAGACAGGAAGAAACAAGGAAGGGATTGATTACCAGTCATTTCCAAGTCAATCCAGACAAGCGGCATTTTATAGTCGTTCAAATCGGGAGGGGTCTTTGAATTTGAATTGCAAGAAGAGGAAGAAGGAGGAGGAGGAGGAGGAGGAGGAGGAGGTTGGAGTTGATTATCTTCAGCGTCAAGCTCTAAAACAGCGAATGCATTAGAAAGCCCATCCATCTGATCTCCTCCGATTCCCTCCTTTTCGGTTTTTTTTTTTTTTCTTTTCCTTAAACCCTAACCTCCACTCTTCTCTTGCAAGCTTTTGCTGCCTTACTTTTCGTCTTAATTTGTAAGTACTGCTGTATCATACTAAACCAAATTGACTAAGGAAGTTCCAACAAGATGTACTATTTTCAAAATTGATTAGGGTAACTATAATGTACGTCCCTATATTTTGAAAAAATATCAAATTTTTAATTATAGTTTAAAAATACATTAAATCTTATCCAAAATTTTTTAAAAAATATCAAATTAATTCATCATGTCAATTAATTAATGGTTAAACTTTATAAAAGGGTAATTTTGTCATTTATAATTGTAACCTAGAATCTTGATACATGTGCGAACCAAATAATTTGGTAAAAAGATTAAAAAAAAAAAAAGAATTTAAAAAAATATAATTAAGAAAAACTTTACGATTAATTAAAATAATTATTTAAAAAAATTCGTTGAAAACAATCTAGTTCTAACCTTCATCATCAGACAAACTAGAAATGGCGATGAGGCTATCGTTCATCACTAAATAAATTAGAGCCATCATCAACTTTCTCTATTCTCTATTTTCTTTCTCTAAAAAACTAGACCCATCATCAAATTTCTCTCTTCTCTCTCTCTCTTTAAAAAACCAAATCCATCATCTACGTTCTCTATTCTCTCAAAAAAAAAAAAAAAACCATACCCATCATCTACTTTCTCTCTTATCTCTCTCTAAAAACCAAACCCATCATCCACCTCATCTTTCTCTCTCTTCTCCATCCATCTCTTTCTCTCTCTTATCTCTCTTCTCCCCCCAAAAAACCAAACAAAGATTAATAAAGATGAAATGGAGATGAGGAGATTTGAAAGGAAAGAGATAAGACAAAGATAGCGTTGATGGAGGCTAGATTGAACAGGTTTGGCTAGTTAGGTCCTATAGTAGAAGATAAAAGGAAAGAAATGAAGGAAGATGAAAAGGTAACGGTGAAGAAGGTCTAAGGTTTAAAGCTCTGAAATCGAACCTAGATCGTATCTAGGATCAAACGAACAAACCCACATCTTTGAAAATCTAGGTTCGTTCATTCAAACCAGATCTTTGAAGATCCGGGTTTGATCGAACCTACATTTGTTAGATTTGATGTTCTTGATCAAACCCATTTTAATGTTGTTGCAACAAATATGGGTTTAATTGAACCCAATTATTGATTATAGAACGAATCCGGGTTCGATCGAACTTAGATTTGATAATGTTCAAAGCCAAATATTTGAAGATTTGGGTTTATTCATCATGCATTACAACTCCATCTCGATCCCCACCATTCCATCAACAATGGAGATCCAATCTTCATCTGATACAATTATTAAATTTCTTTATTTTAGTGGAAATTAACAGAAATACCCATTTTAAAGGGGTCATTTTTGTTTTTACCCATTGTTTTTTTTTTTAAAAAAAAAAATTGTTTTTAACCTCTCAAACAAATTAATTTCAAAATATACCCAAATTACCCATAATGCACTTACATAAATTACCCATATACTTTTAACTTTTAAAATTTTATAAAAAAACCAAAATATGAAATTACGAAACAGCCTCTATATATATAAGTTGTTAGAAATCTCGAGGGAAAGTCATTTTCATCACCGATCAAAAAAGAACCTCGACTCATTTGAAAGTGAACCGCACCCGATTAAGACCCGACTAGCCCATTCAACCTTTACCGGCCATTCTCTCTCAATTTTCGACCTTGCCAAACCATCTCGGAACGCTGATGAGCTTCTCCATTTGCAAAGGTACGCGAACTTTTGGTTTCTATTTGCATGTTGTGATTTTGAAATGTGTTTTGTATTATAGATGTTGGGTTATGATAATTAGGTTTAGAATAAATTGAATTTAGATTGAAAATGGTTGACTCCAATGATAGTAGCGTTGTCGGCATCGATTTGGTTTTTCATAATTGTTTTCAAAATGTGAAAAACCGAAGTAAAAAATCGAATTGAAAAACCTAGCTAAAAAACCTATCTATAACAATTATCGATTTTTCAAATACAGTTAAAAACCAATTAGATTTTTCACATCAAAATACTAATGTTTTGCTGTTTTTCTTTCCTACAAATGGATTTCAAGTATAAATATAGTTCACAAATAATTGACAAGAGTACGAGTAGGAATATATATATTGGTCAAAAATAGCTTAATAAAATAATTACAGTTATTACTAGACGAAATTTGTATGATCGATTCATAGAAGAGTGTCCATTTAGACATATTTTGAAAATGAACAGCAATAATACAACTACTGCCTCTGTGATATCATGAGTTCTTGTCAGAGAGGTAGAGATCCCTGGTGGGCGCGCTGATGAAAAATGGTTTGAAATCGGGGGGAAGAACATATAGGTTTAGGAAACAAGAGTTCTTATTGATGACAGGACTTGCTTTTAGGGGCATCGACTGAAAAATGTTCAATACATTGCAAACCGACCGAAACAGTATCTTATAGCGATTGTTCAATGGAGAGTCGCCGAATGTACCCAGCCTAACCATCTTTCTTGAGGCAAGGAATCGTACAACTTGTCAAGGCCGTGTAGTTAACGATACAATAAATGATGGAGATCTATTGAAGTTAGCAAATGTAAACATCGTTTTCCATCTCATCATGTGGCAAGATGACAAGGTCAATATTGCTCATTTTATATGGCTCATGATAGAGAATGTAGAGGTGTGGAGCTCATTCCTTTAGGGTACATTAAGTTATAATACGTTGATATACTACCTCTATATGGTGATTAATGAACCACGGATTAAAAACTTACCGAGTACCATTAATATTTATGGCAATGTCTTGGCGTTTCAAGTATACTTAATACGGTTAATATATAGGATTATATATATACTAACTATATGTTTATTTTTTGTTTAATCATTTTTACATTATAAAGGTGGTTAGTAGAAATGTTCCCGGTGTTGAGAGAGAAGATAGTGAAAAGTAACCAATTATTGCAAAATGATCTACCAAAATGTAAAAGACGGACACTTAAAAGGACATCTAAAACATAAAAAGCATTTATGATTTTTCCCTCATAAGTGACGAACCTAACCTAAATTGGTTTCAATTTTTTGTTTGTTTTAACTTTTCTTATTTATATTATGTATATAATAATAATATAACTATATATATATATTACAGATAGTTGGCATAGCGCAAATCTTTGAGCCCACTGACGTCGAAAGGAGACTAATTATTGAAAATCTTTCAATCTAAAGCATTTGGTTAGGAAGGAAGGATGCACATAAATTTAGCAGCGGAGGGAGTGAGGATGATGATGGTGATGATGATGATGGTGATGACGATGACGATGACGACGATGATGTACAAAGTGATGATGATTATCAGGTGGAGGATGAAAAGGATGATGATCAGGTGGAAGGTGACGATGATCATACGGTTGATGAGTTTACAATGGAGGATGATAAGCAGAATGAAGACATCTGAAGTGTATAATTCGAATCAGAGGGTACCTTTTTGGAGTTTCAGACAAAAAAGTCGCACAATATACGAAATGTCCATCCTGATATACGAATCTTCTATATATTTTATTATTTAGTGAATATTCATTTTAATAAATGCAAAAGTTGTGGACCTGTTGTATAGTAGTACAGAATGAAATAAAGAGACGGAGTCTCTAAACATGATAGACGAAATGTAATTATTTAAATATGCAGGTTATATTTTCCTAAATACTCAAAAAACACAGGAGACTCTATCAAAAATTTTTACAATTATGTACACAGTGTAAAATGATATATATGATTCTATTTTATAAATGAAGCAGTTGTTTGAGTATATTGTGAATTTAGTGGATTTACAGAAAGTAACCCATAAGGAGTTAAGTATGATGGATAATAGGCAGAAGGCAACCTTTAAAATCTTAAGGGAGATAAATAAGAGGCTGAGATGGGTGGAAGAGCATTTACAAATTCTTAGGTCTTCGGTTGGTAGGCATGATCCAAATGATGACGACGACGATGATGATGGTGGTGGAAGCTTTGTTTGGGATGAGCACACCTATTCCCCACCACCACCACTACCACATCTGAACAAAAGGATCCGTCGATCACCTCTACATGAAGACGAGGTGGTCCATCAATTACTTATCTATACGAACTAGTCAGCCATCTAATAGGAGAATCAGAAGGTCCTTCAGTCTCAGGGTGTTCACCAATTATTCCATCAGTAAGAGGACCAAGAGATCCACCACTTCTAGGAGGACTCAGGAGGTCTATCAGATACCGAGGCTGAGCGTGGTGATGACCAAGTAAATATTATATCTAGTGTGTTACAGTCTGACATATAATTGTAAATGTGTAATCTGTGTTTTTTATTTGCTTACAATTGCGAGATGAGGTCATCCAGAAACAAAGCAAGCGAAAGACGAAGCCAGCGACACCTATGCAGATACCATACACAGATCCTGGGCCTGCAAAAAAGAAAAAGAAAATGCCCAATAGCAGGTTGAGGAGGTAGCAGAGTTTGTAGACCTTGTAGAGGTTGTCTACAATGAAATACAAAGCTTCCACGTCTTTAGACCTCATGTATTGATAAAAAAACATCATTATCCTTTCATTCTAGTTGCTAATGTAATAAAATTTATAACCAATTATTGTTATTTTTTTTTTCATTTTAGACGCTCAGTTCATCGTTGTGGGTAGTGCATGATACCGGATACATTGCGAACCTTTGAGAACAAGAACCAAGGTTGACTAATAAGCACATCGATTCTTATTTAATGCGTCTCCAAAAGAAGTAGTGGAATGAGATTGAGGACAGTAGATACGCAGTCCATAGGAGTACTTTGTTTGTGAGTATTTAATCATTATTTATCAGTTAGTTATTGTAAGCTCCTATTCTCGATGTTCTATCCCTAAAATAGAAGGTGGAACATGGTAACGAAAATTGTCACATTGTAAAAAATGTTAAATAAAAATAAAATTGATATAAAGTGTTAAATATTAATAAAGAGATAAATGTCATGAAGAGCAATATGGTCATTCCATAAATAATGAATAAATGAATAAGTGGCAAAGTTGTAAAAATTGATGATGTAAGTTAAATAATGATTATAGGAATATATTTACTTAAAGACATAAAGACTCATGTAATAGTTATTAGTAAAATAAATGACTAAGGGTATTATGGTAAAGTAAACTTATTAAAAGCCATATATTTAAGAAAGGAGAGGTGTTGGTCGGCCAACACTTAGCAAAAACAAGAGATGAAAATCGAGAGAGAGTTGAGAGAGAGCAAGGTGTTGGACGGCAAAAAGGGGGAAGAGAAGGAAGAGTAAGATCAAGTCATTCCAAGTCATTTCCAAGGCTTCAAATCAAGTTTTGGGGTTGATCTAATCTCAAACATCAAGCTCTAAGTGAGATTTAAGTAAGATCTCATCTTTCTCTTCTTGTAGATGATAGTTGAGTTTATGGTTGTGTTGGTTTGTTTGTTTAGTTTGATTTATAACTTAGTTTAAGTATTTATCTAAACTAAGAGGAGAACCATAATAAGTTGAAAAGAAGCCTTGAAATACAAGAGATTATGCATGTAATATAAGGTAGGGTTCATGTAGGATAAGCTCTAAAGTGGAAAAATTAAGCATGAGTAAAGTAAACAAAGTCGTAGATTAAGTGTTTGATGAAGTGTTTGAGAGAAAATAGATTGAAGAATTAAAAGAAGTGAATTGTTGTGAGTGTTAGGGTGATTCGGCCAAGGGGGCTGGTGTGTGATACCCTTACGTTTTGATGCATTTGAGCCCTAAATCATGCATGCTTGATGTTAGAAAAACATCTAGAAATGATAGAGTTGTCAAAGAGATAGTTTTGGGCAAATTGGGAATCCCGAACTCAAACCATGGGATAGAGACAACCTGTGCAAATCTGAAATATATGGGGTTATTCTACACCTCATATGATGCCTAGGAATCATAGAAAATCATAGGTTTTGGAACGGATCGATTTCGATAAAAATTGCGTAAGTTATGACCAAAATAGTGTCGTTAGAGAGTCGATAAGTAAAATAACTATGTAAATACAATTTTTATTGTATGGAATGAATTTGTTGATCATAATTAGGTAAAAGGAGCTTAGATACGAAAGAAAAACCATCGTCACTCATTCAATGCGGAAAGGGCATCGAAAAGTGTCCAAAACAGAGCGTTTTCCTAAATTTGACATAACAAACGATAGAATTTTTCGACAAAACTTTACAGGTGACTTAGTTATGTGATATGGAGATCCTAGAAAAAAAAAAAAAAGGGACGTGAAACGATCGCTAGTTTTTAAACTGTTTTTTTCGGTCAAACGGGTTATTTAAAAAGTTGACTTTTTGTTTTAAGTCTCCGGAGACCAAACGAATCATATGGGGATGATCCTAGGGGTCTAAAAGTAAGACTTTTATAAAGAAATTGGAATTAGAGAGTCTCGATTGAGTTAAAATTGAGTTAGAAAAGTTATAGTGTAAAGAGTTGTTAATAGAGAAAAGTGTATTGGAAATGTTATTTTAAGTTTTGAGTTATGTGATTAAGCAAGTAATGATAAGAAATCGACATGTAGGTGACGGGCAAGCAAGCGAGGCAGGAGAGGCTCGTTGAGACAGTTGAGCTTGCACGGACCGAGGTAAGTGTTCTATCACTTACACTATTTCCATTCTTCCTTTAAACATACTTGTGCTGTTGTAGTTAAATGATTTCAAAAATGAATTTTCATTTTTTACTATGAGTTAAAGCTTTGTAAAATTATCTTTACATTAAATCAAGAAAAAGAGAATTTAAGAATGAAAAGTTTTCAAAAAGAAAAGAGTAAAGAGTTTTGTAGCCATACGTATACCCTTAGTTTATATGAGACTTAGCGCTACGTGACAGGGTAGAAATTCCACACGTAGTCAGTTAGACTTATAATTTTGGGCACTACAGGGCAATGAAGAAATTCCGTACGTAGTCGTCAAGGTTTGATTTATGGGCACTATGGTTGCGATAAAGAGATTCCGCACGTAGTTGCCAGAATTATAAAATTGAGCAATACAATATGCGATAAAAAAATTCTGCATTGTAATTGTTTAAAACTGAGATGATTTCACACTACTCTTATAACGAAGTAAATTCCACTCGTAGTGGTTGAGATACTTTACTAGCTTCACATTCGGCGTCTTATGAAAACCGCCACGTGATGGTTTGAGTGAGCTTTAGAATTAATGGTTTTCTTTTAAGCCAAAAAAATTGATAAACGAATGAAGTTACAAATTTTTATGCAGATTACATCTTGATGTTATTACCATTCGTTGAGCTAACTTTCTTACTTTTGTGCAGCTTATATATTGTATTAGATGCTTATATAGGTGACTCGGCGCTCAGGACATCGCGTTGATATCTTTAAGTGGGCGTCGAGTGAATGCTATTCATATATTTTGGCATTATAAATAATATGACGAAAATATTGCATAATGAAGAAACTTGTAGTACATATTTTGATATGTAAATATGTAAAATTGAACACTTGCACATGATGCACAATATCCATTTGATACACCTATGTATATACATTAAGTTTTTATGATAGTAAATGAAATCTTTACATTCTCAATTTGTATATTATTGATTTAAATGTGAGTGATAATTGAATAGTATGTTTATGGCCAAAAGAAGTTAGGAAATGATTTGATATAGTTCGAAGTGTTTTTTCTTACAGGTAAAGTTTGGAAGTGGTCAAATTACAACCGTTATGCTGTCAAATTTTCATAAAATCTGTTTTCAAAAAATGCGAAAAATTTACACCAACCCAACTATAAAAATAAATTTCTGAGTTAAAATAAGTAAACGGGCTAAGTGAGTTAAGGGGTTTGCTTCTCGGCTTTCTTCAATCTGACGAGTCAGGTTTAAGGAGTCCGTTGAAGTGCTCGGTGGGATCTTTCAGACTAGAGCTTAGAGAGGATCTGGTTCGGGTCTTGTCAAGTTGTGATGGGACCTATCTCTACGAGGCAGGGCGCTACCTACTGGCCTCGATCGGCCCTACTCACTAGGTACTGTCCCCAGGCCCTTGGGGTTTTGCTTCGCCTCATATACCACTCAAACCCACAACCTGAGCCCCCGAAGTTAAATGGATTTTTAGAGTAAGATGTGTACCAATTCTAGCTCAACTAGTACATATCTTACTCTAAGAATCCATTTAACTTCAGGAGCTCAAGTTGTGGGTTCGAGTGGTGTGGGAGGCGAAGCAAAACCCCAAGGGCCCGGGGATAGTACCTAGTGAATGGGGCCGACCAAGGCCTGTAGGTAGCGCCCTGTCCCACAGAGAGGGATCCCACAGTTATGCATTTACAATTTCTTGTCATCTATCCTTAAAATTAAATAACATATTTAATTTTTATCTTGCAGGAATTTATATGTATTATAAATAGCATTACATCGTTAAAGGTAAAAATTTGATCCGGTTACAGCTACTGTACCCTCAGAATGGTTTGCATTCGGTTATGGTCAGATAGACGTATCAGTCTCATGGTGGTGTGTTGAAATGTAAGTGTTGTTCAAAGATTATGATTTATTAGTTGATCATTCGAATTAGTCTTATAGTACCAACGTCTGTAAACTGCAGGTGTTATTACTACGTAGTCTGAATCGAAATCACTGAATCCTTTGTCGGGTGTGCCTCAGAGAGCAGAAAATATTAATATACGATTCCCTTACAAATATCGACGTAGTCGAACGGATCACCCCACTTGAGCTGCTGGTGTCTTTCATACCCATCTTGTTTCGATTTATGGGACTTTATGAAAAGACCTAGATAGATATGCCACCCGTGGATGAGCATTGAAAGCTTAACCGTCTTGATAGATCAGTTGTGCTCCAACAACCCGATTGGTAAGTAAATTTATAACTTAATTAATATATATATGAATATATATATTCTAATCGTTATGTTAATATCATTTAATTAATTTATTACTGATATAGGACGAGTTGTGGAGCGTACGTGGCAATGTACGTACGCGACCTTTTACAGTCAAAAGAGAGTACATAGGAATCAAGATGACCTGATTAGGTTACAGACGCCATTGCATTGAGGGTAGAGATTGTTAAGGATGTATATATGTTTTTGACACAACTGTATAAAGTAAATAAATTTGAAAATGAATATTAGACTTTGATGAACAGGTTGTAGATAAGTAGATGTAATAATTTATATATTTATTAATCACTTTGTTAATTTCTAGTTTGTTAATTTAATAAATAGAATATTAATATTACTAAGTTCTAAATCAAGAAATCAGCATACTTGAAGGTTTCTAATAGCCAAAAAGACACAAAAACCATATAAATTATGTTTCTTCCCACAATGGATCACTATTTCAAACGAACATAGTTGGATGAATCAACATCAAGATTTGCACAAGGTAAAATCTTATCACCTAAATGTAATGTATTACTTCAATGTCACAATGTAGAGTCATTATGCAAATAATTTAATCATTTCTATGTTAATTGATTAAATTGAAGTAATTTTGGGATCATTTGCTGGTGATTGAAATCTATCTGAAGGGAAGAACATCAAGAAAACCGCGATCGATTTTTTAAAGGGTTAAAAAAACCGAAATCAGTTTCTTACCCCTCCTAAAAAACCGATCTTTTGTTTCTTCCACATTCTACCCTCTTTTCCACCATGTTTAACGGTTCCCAGTTACCGATCGATTGTTGAAGCTGTTGATCGATTGCTTAAGTAGTTAACTTCATTCATTAAATTTGATGTCAATTACTTTATTTCATTCATTAAATTTGCATTCATTCATCAAAATTGATAAAATTAAAATTAGTAACTTAAGAACCAATCCGATTATAGTAGTACCACGACATTATATAAATGGAGTAATATATATATTTAAAAAAATAAAATAACATACATAAAATAGAAGTTCAAATTAATGTCAATGTCTAATCATAGTTTTCATCATTATTCACCTCTGGATTTGATGGGATCCAAGCAAACAAGCAAATTTAGACGATTTGGAGGAGTCACCAAGGCTTCAAAACATTGTTCAAGTTTAAAATCATTGATCTTGAAGGTTATTGGGCTTAATCTTGGAGGCTTTAGAGTAATTGAAGACAATTGGAGACAAATTGGAGTTATTTGGGCTTTAAATAAATTGGATTGAGTTTATTTTTAATTGTAATGGACTTATAAATTAAGTTAGTTCATTTAATTTCATGTTGGGTCTTAATTTATATATTGGGCTGAAATATTTAATGAACTTAAGCTCATGTTTAATTATTTTAAGTCCATGAGTGTATTTAATGAGTCCAATTATCGGGGGTTAGAGTTTCATGTTATGTTATTTTCTTTGTCTATAAAAAAGCTTGTCTTGTAACCCTAAGAACATATAACAAGATGAATGAAGTTGCAGCCAATTAGGTTTAATTGAGAGTGAATTTTCTCTCTTGTTCTTCATGAACATGTGATCTTATCAAGCTATGCTTGTGACGATCAAAACCATGACTTATCTCTCACATTCTCATCTATGTCTTGGGAGTGGCGTCAATATCCTTCTTTTATAATTTTGGTTCTTGATTGACATATAATTAATAGGTCAAAATTTCTTATTTTATAAACCTGTTTTAATCTTTCTTGGGGTTATGTTTCAATTTGGTTGTGGGTGTCGTATCTTCATATACGGGGTTCGCATCAGGATTGGAAGTAGGAAACCGTTGAAGACATCGACATTGGTTGTGTCCAGTCTCATTATACAAGCGACACTTTTGGGATGACGAGGCATTTATAGGAGCATTTGTGCTCGTCCCAGCTTCCATATCCACGATTGTGCTCATCCCTTTACTGGCGGAAGCAGAAAGGTTAGGGCAACGAAGACGATTGTGTCCCCTCTAAAGATATTTCCTACACTTTTTTTGTACAATGATCTTCCCCAAATGAAAGAATCTGAACCTCCTTTGGCCTACCTGCTTGTCTTTTTCCTATGGGTGGTAGTACAATCATACTTCTAACTTCCGTAGAAACATTCCAACTGGCCAATTTAGGGATGGGATTGATTGGATGTACATATGCAGCTTTCAGCCACTTCACGCTATAATACTGACTACAAAGTGTATCTCAACTGACATCATTGAACCTGATATGTATCAGAAATTTAAATGTCATGATATGACATGAAATACCGAAAGTAACAATGTACAATTACCATACTTGGCTACTGCACGTGTATGAACACATAACAACTTATCTAGGTTCCACTGTTTACACGTACATATGTTCTCTTGAATATTAATGAGCGCATCACCTTTGCTAGGATGCAAGACACTGTACGTGATCAGTTCTGTAATGAGATGTACACTACCTACTGTTGATAAATTTTTTACCAGTATGATACGATCGTACACAACGGTGGTAACATAAGTTGTAAGCTTCTCAACAACAACACGTCTATTATTAAACCATTTCTGCAGCACATTTCTCATATATTCATGTACAGTTGTTATTGGTAAACGACGTGCTTACATTATGCAATTGTTGAGCGACTCTGCAGTGTTAATGGTCATAATTTCATATCTTCTTCTTAAACAATGTGTCCGTGACCATCTGCTCACTCCAGTCCTAATTAAAGTTTTATGTGTTCTCGGATGTAACACCTGAATTTCTTCTAATATTCTGTTGCAATCATCAGGCACATAACAGTATGTTGCATTGTAAAATACATTTTCCACATCCGAACACTTTTTACAATGTTGTTTAAGGTTTTGCCATAGATGGAAAAAACACAACATGTGTAGGACTTCAGGAAAAGCTGTTTTCATCCCATTCAATATGCTTTTATGACGATCAAATATGGTAAGCAAATCATCTGGTACATCGATCGCCTTTCTTAATTTTTTCAGAAACCATGTCCATGAATAGTTTGACTCTCCATTAGCAAATCCAAAAGTAACGAGATAAATTATCTCCGACCCATCTTTGCATATAGTAAAGAAAATCGCCTCTTTATATTCACATTTTAAATGAGTGGTATCAATAGCAATAACCAGTCTCATGTAAGACTGAAAACCCTTAATGGAAGCTCCAAGTGTAACAAAGAAATGCAAGAATTGATTGTTTTCGTCTCTCTAAATTAGGGTCATTATGTCAAGGTTTGATAGTTTTAACATTTTAAAGTAGGATGGAAGCTATTGATATGACTCATCCACTTATCCATATGCTAGTTTCTTTACATATTATAAAACATTCCAAACTTTACTGTAAATATCTACACTTTATACTGCTTCAGTATTTCTCCAATCAAATGATTAGGTATATAAATATCTCTCCCTGCTTTTCTTGCATACAATTTTCCAATAACAATAGCCTTCACACTCTTCATATGTGATTCTATGGTAGTCTGACGACACGTGTGTTCCGCCTCGTACTTCAACATAAACCACATCGAACAACCTTTTCTGTATCTTACACGAACTATAAAGATACGACTCTTATCCTTGTAACTAGCTTCAAATCGCTCCGCGTCTGAACTTCAAACATTCAAACTTGGCTTTCAGAGCATATTCTCCAATAACTATACTCATTTTTTCTTTACTGTCAAAGAATGCAACTTTATACAACGTACCACGTTGGTA
Organism: Dimocarpus longan; assembly: GCA_022984855.1. Classification (NCBI taxonomy): domain Eukaryota; kingdom Viridiplantae; phylum Streptophyta; class Magnoliopsida; order Sapindales; family Sapindaceae; genus Dimocarpus; species Dimocarpus longan. The sequence goes on along the minus strand of CM041023.1, from coordinate 8,964,688 downwards.
GATGGTCGATATAGCGCTTAAAGTAGCTTTAATGTCGCCCAGTTCTATACTAGAAACAATCTAGTATAGATGTGAAAGATTGTTCTGAAATTGTAAACCTGAAAATCTTATCTCTGAAAATCTTCTCAAAGACATCATCAAATCTAGTTTCCTCTTCATCACTATCTCTAATTTGTTTTTCGTCACTATCCCGTGTCCCATCACTATCATCATCTATGTACTGATCAGTATTATCAGTATCATCATTTATATAGTCATCATTAACGTCGCAAATAAGACTTTCTATAGATGAAAATAGGGTGATAGAAACATCAACCTAATTGCTCCCAATACCTGAAGTAAGAAAATATTGACTTTCAACCATTTACGGATTTACAAATCTATCCGTATCTGCCTCATCATGTTTTACGTCTGGTATCGAGTCAGTGACAATTGGACGAACGGTATGCCTACTAACTCCAGCTCCAAAATCTCTAGCAATCTTATTAACATAAATATCTTTAACATCAATATTTTTTATCGTCGTCAAACCAACCACACCAAGATCGGACATGATGCATATTTTTTTAACTTGACTATTTGTCATGCTTTATAGTAAATAATACATACGGATATCCCACATTTTTCTATCAATGATAGTCTTTTTGTATATAACATCCATCAACAATGAAAAATTATTATCTTTGTGAACCCTACACATGATCGATTCACCCCCAACGTAGTTACAACCATTCCACTCTCCATCGAAGTTGATTATGATAATCTTTTGAGTTATTCCTATAACATTCAAATAATAAATTATTCTCACTCAAATGGGTCAACATTACAAAATACAATTATATCGAATCAAATCTAACACTATAAATTAATACCCAGCATCAAAAGCATAAGAAATATTGAAATTATACTAACACTACCTAACTCGGTTTTTAAGTGAACCAAAAAATTGGTACCAATTTTTTACTCTACTAAAAACCGAGTTAGACGGATTGATTGTGCACTGATAATATTCTCCAACCAAATATAATCAAATAGAATAAAATGCAATCATATCTAACTATATATAACACTAAAATTCAATACATAGCATTCAAAACACAACAAATATTAAAACTATGAAAAAATTGGTTATTTCGATTTTTCAATTCACTGAAAAATCGATCTACTTCTGAAATTGGTTTTTCATATTATGAAAAACCAATTTCGGTTTTTCATGACTTAAAAACCGATTTCGTTGCAGATTTTACAGATATGATTCGATGTCATATATATCACAACCAAATCTTCATTCTTACAGCCTTTAGCTTGCAATATGAACAAAACAACCCAAAAACTAATCAACAAAAATACATATATTATCTTCAAAACTTAAATTACTTCAAATGGAAGAAGAAACTTCAAAACCTTCTATGTATGAGACTTGAATGGATAAAAAACCTTCAATAGACGAAGAAGCTTCAATAAAGAATCCCTTGATAGATTGTTTTTTGGTTAGAATGGTGAATCCAACATAAAAAGCCATGAATGGAGAAAAGGAAAGAGAGAGGACATTGTTAGGAAGAAGAAGACTATTTTGGTAATTTCGAGTTAAGACAATTGGGTAATTTTAACTTAAAGGTATTTTAGTAATCTTGGGTATACAATGAAAATAAGTTGTTTGAGAGGTCAAAAATAAATTTTTTTAAAAATATGGATAAAAAATAAAAAAAAAAATTCATTTGGGCAAAAACTATAAATTTTCGTTTATTTTAATTTAAAAATTGTTAGCTTTTTTAATTGCATATATTAATATTTGAATTTTAAAATGGTGATGTGTCAATTGATAATTGGTGGAAAATTGTTTAACTTTTTTAATTTTAAATTTTATATGACGTGTGAGATTTTCATTAGTTGGTAAGTTAGGATAAAATCAGTGTTCCAAAACTCGCTACTCGCGACTCGACCGGCGAGGCGGCGAGGTAGGGAGTAGCAAGTACTCGGGGAGTACTCTGTTTGACCATCGGTCAACGGTCAAACCTGTAAAAAATAAAATTTAATAATTTTCTATAGAATAAAAATACAATCATATGATCACAAAAACCCTTAAAATCTATCTCATGCAACCTCCAAAGCCATTTTAACACAATTACATAATTACAACCTTAAAAATTTCGGCAGCATAACCACTATTTTTTCAACAATTCCACCTGTAATATACCAAAATAACAACACTTTAAAAATCTATCACATGATTCATTGTCGGACTCAAACTCTACATCAATGTTCTTCTCCCCTCTCTCCTCCTCCTCCTCCTGCTCATTCTCCTCCTCTCCAGAATCAAAATCATCTTCATCAAGTTGCCTCAATCGTTCCAAACCGGCCGATACTTCATCATCCTCATCACCACCTCGAACAAGCCATCCTTGTGCATCAGCAGCATCAGCATTAGCTGCTAGTAGCACATCAACATTCTTCTCAACCTGTTTGTTCATTTTGCTTGATAACTGTGAATTGAAATTAACAAAAAGTAGGTTGTTCAATCGATCTGTATTCAATCTATTCATTTTCTTCGAATGTATCTACATAAGATATAAAAATTAAAATTGAATAAATCAGTAAACAAATAAAATTTAAATCATTAAAAATAAGTTATGGATATTACACATTTGCACTTACCCATTCAAAACTACTCAAATTTCTTTTACATCCCGATGAACTAGTTGTCAGTGAAAGAATCCTTTTTGCCATTTTAAGCATGTTAGGTGTGTGGCTTCCAAACATGCTCCACCAAATAACTACACCATAAAACATAATCAAATGTAGAACTAGTTTTTGGAAGATATATTTTCATAAATACAATGTGAAAAATGTAATATAGAATTAGTAAACAAGTTAAACAACTAAAAACAATATATATGAATTAGAATGTTCGATCTTTTACCTGGATCCTTATAATTGCTATCACATCCTCTAATGGCCAACGGTCTCCCAAAAGAACCCTCATTCATCTGATATAATGGTCATTCAGTCATGATAATTACATCTTGAGAGGCTATATCACCATGATGAAAAATCTTCACACACTCCATAAAGCCACTCAACAACTCAGATTCATCGGAAATGCTTGAATCTTTAAAGTGGTAATAGGGATTTAATAGAAATGTCGTCTTATGCAAAGGAGAATCTAGCCGATCTTTCATTTTTTCATCAATTTTTTTCAATAATTGGCCGATAATTATTTTTCAAGTTGCTTAAGGCCTCTCTAATATCTTGTTTAGCCATTCTTAGTTCTCCATATAACCAAGGCATTGATGGCTTTCGATCCCCATCCACCAGTCTCAACACTTTAATCAAATGTGCAAAAACCTTTAAACAACATGTTACACCATTCCAAAACGCCAAACTCATAATAGTTTTGTAGGACAATTTCCTTTTTTTTTACTTTTTGAGTATTTGCACTTCTCTCATTCCTCACTACCAAACATTGTCTTCAAAGTATTTTTTTTATCCATTAAGCTTTGCAAAGTAAGGAAAGCAGATGCAAATCTAGTTTTTTCTGGCCTTACTATATCCTTATTTTTTGTAAAAGACCTCATCATTCCTAAAGTCCTATGATGAGCATAAATGAAGATTGTCAGCTGTTTTGCTTGCTCAATATACTTGCTGAACCTGGGAAGCTTGCCAATACTTTTCAGCATGAGATTGACGGTGTGAGTAGCACATGAGGTCCAAAATATGTTTGGCCTTTTCTCCTTCAAAATCTTGGCAGTAGCCATATTGTTGCTAGCATTGTCGGCTACTATTTGAACAACATTTGCAGGTCCTACTCGTTCAATGCATCCATTCACATATTCAAAAATGTGTTTCGTAGTGTGTGTCACATCAGAACACTCATTAGAAGAAAGGAAAACGGTTCCTAACCTGCAATAATCAAATATCAAATGTAGAATTAGGTTCTAAACCCTAAACATAAATTAAATAATATAATATACAACTAATATTGTATAATAGATAAATTATATGAAATTTATACCTACAATTCACACACAAATTCATTATGCTCCTCCTTTTCCTGTCCGTCCAAGCATCCGTCATAATTGAACATCCATTTTTAGCCCACTCTTCTTCTTGTCTTTTCAATAATAACTTAGTTTCTTCCACCTTATTTGGCAAATATCGCTCCCTGATTTCATAATAATTTGGAGGCCTATAACCAGGCTCAAATTGACCAATTGCTTCACAAGCACGCATGAAATAATTATTCAGAACAACATGCCATGGAACGGCTCTATTAAACATCCAAGTTGTTACCCAATTGTGCACATGATCGAGTCTCTCTTTAAAAAATGCTTCATTAATGTTTTGTTGTCGCATTGACTTCCTTGAATTTGATGATAACTCCAGATTAATGGGTCTTGTAAACTTATCTATTGGGTCCAGATGATGAGACTTTTTCCTTACCCCTCCTACCTCTACGTCTTCCATCTCCTATGATTCATCAATATTTACTTCTCCTCTCTTCAATTTCTCCTCTATCATCTTATTTCTCTTTTTATTTTTTTGACTCCATAAGTGCATTCCTGCATTTATTTGTATCCTCCGATTTTGCCTTTGGACAATTAGCCACATTTCTGGATATGTGAGTCACATGTTCTTTCAATCTATGTATCCCTTCAGACATAATCTTCCTACACAGTATGCACTGCACTCTTTCCATAATGTTTGGATCAACCAATTTTCCATAATCTCATCCAACATCACTTGAGTTTCATTTGAGAGATGGCGTAACGGAAACTCCCGAAGATTCATTATCCATAATTGATGAATATAAAACAACCTAATCATCAAATATAGCTTTGAGCATGGAAATTTTTATACAACAAACATCACTTATCAAACAAATTTATCTTTAAATGTATTACCCATAATGACGTGGAGAGATTTTAAAGCAAAAACATACAAAAGAGGGTTACTGTCCCCTACTCTCATGGTACCAACATTTCCTTCCAAAATGATTGCTAGTGACTATCACGATTTCAAGTCCTCCCAAAAATTTCACTACATTTTATAATCAATCAATTAAATTATAATATAAGATGTATATATGTATATGTATTATATTATCATATCACCTTTGTATATATGTCACTGCCACATAATATAAGTCACACAATATGTTTCCAATCCTATGTTATAATCTCATTTCCATCAATGCAACAAATAAATCACAAATGTATAAAACTCTAAACAAATATAGTTTATATAATCCATCAATCATCAATCCTAAACAAATATATGTGAAAAAGAAAAACAAAATCACTGGTGAAAGCAAAAAACAAAATGAAAAAACAAAAAAAAAATTGAAAACAAACAAAATGAGTGGACTCACGGATGGCGACGGCGACTGCAGCAGGCGGAGCGACGGACGACAGCGGTAGCAACAGTCGCACCCCACTCGACGACAGCGGCAGCAACGTAGCAGACGTCGCACACCAATGGACGACAACGGTAACAGAAGTCGCACACCAACCGGCGATAGGAGGACCAGACTTGAGCACACTAACCGGCGGTAGCAGCACGACGGGTTGAAGCAGAAGTGCAGAACGCAGAAGATATGAGAAGAAGCAGCCAGATCTGAGCCAACTGAGGCTCTCTGGTGTGAAATACATGACGCCAAAACGACGCCGTTTTGGCAAAAAAAAAAAAAAAAAGGCCTACTAGGCCAATCTGAGCTGGGCCGAGTTGGCTTGAGTTGGGCTCGAGTCGGGCCGATTTCCTACAGTAGCCGATTTGAACCCCCCGATCTGAGGGTTCTCGGCTCAGCACCCAGCCGAGCGGCGAGTACTCGATCGATTCGATCGAGTTTTTAAACAATGGATAAAATAATGATTGTAGGTTAATTAATGATAAAGGGGTAGAATAGACTTTTTTCATTTTCTGTTATGGTTGACCGTTAATTTTTTTATCAAATGGACTAAAATGATCCATTTACAAAACTTTAGGGAAGATTTGACCTGTTTGAATAAATAGTTAAAAAATAGATATTTTTTCAAAACTTAGAGATAAAAATGATTTTTAACCTATTAATTAAAGAAATTCTAGAAATCAAATAAATAGGACCTAAAATCTTTAACTATGTTTAAGTTTTCATCAATTGGTCTCGAATTAAAGTAAATTGATCTTGAGTTCCTTCGTACTGGTCGTGAATGAAATATAAATATTTTGGGTTGTGATAATTGCTTAGCTTGGGTTGAGCAAAATTTGGCATCATTGCCAAGGAAGCCAAGTCAACAAAAGGGTTCGAAAACAGTAAGTTTTTATTTATATTTCTATTTATTTATTTTATTTTGTGAATATATATTTGTTTATCATTGTAATTATTATTTCTATTTATTGTCCTTCTTTTAACAATTTTTTTTAGAATTGTATTATTTTTTTATTTATTGTTCTTTATCTCTCTCTTTTTTATGATTTTTTTTTTTTTTAAAAAAAAAAAATGTATAGGGTGCACGTATCAATCTAGAGAATAACGTGAAAAATTTTAAAAAGGATTGAAATAGAACTTTTCCGATGCAGTTAGTGAAACAACATCTGATTCATCCTCTAACTTATCTTTGGTTCCACCAACATGAGTTAAGATAGGGACGACCCTATTAGGTCCTTAAAAGACTATTAGCACCCTACCTGCATTGTCACATCATAGTGTATAATGTTCCCCCTAATATACTATAATTGGATTTCAAACCTGGAATTATCCAACTATTATCTACCTTTCACAGTTTAGATAGTGAAAATTCATATGTGCAGATTAGGAAATTTGGAGAGTTAGTGACCACTTTTCATAGTCAACTTAATGTAGCAGAATTAGTTAGATTGAAACTTTTCCTTTTCCCCCGAAAAGATAAAGCAAAGAGTTAACTATATTCTTTGAGACTGAATCTATAAGTGCATAGGTGGAGATGACCCAAGCTTTCTTTAACAAATATTTTCTACACCATTAGACCAAATACCAATAACCTTAAGTGACGTATCTCCACCTTTTCCCAAAAATTTAGTAAAACCCTATATCAAGTCTAGGAACAATTTAAAGAGTTACTAAATATGTGCCTGCACCATGGTACAAGAATTGACACATCATTAGTTATTCTTACAATGAACTTACCAGTAAAGCGCACCAATTTGTTGAGATGATGTGTAATGGGGAGTTTTTCCACAAAGATCCTGATGAAGTAATCGAGTACTTGAATGAGCTTGCTGAGAAAACTCACACTTGGACTGGACTTAGTGATACTAATATAGCTCTAATAGGTTAAAGCCTAATGGAATTTACTATTTGTGAGAGAAAGACAAACTTAAGGCTCAATTAGATTTTGTCACTGAGAAACTTAATGCTTTAACATCTTATAAGGTGGAATCTCAAACTGCTTATTTTATCTATAGTGAAGTGGATCACTTTGCACAATATTGCCCCACCTACAAAAAGATGCAAGGGATACCCTCAAGATGTTTTAGAAATCATACTTGTCATATTCTAATACATACAATCCTGGTTGGCAAAACCACCCAAACTTCAGTTGGAAGTCTGAATCTGACCAGCCCACATCATCTGCTAACCAATGGAAACCTGAGGAATCACCCTAAAGGTTTTATCCTCCACCTCAATATAATACTTCACCACCATAATCCTCTTTGGAAGGAACCCTGTAAGCATTTATAGAGACACATAATAAGATAAAACAAAAATTTGAAGTTGTTCTTACACAAGTGGTAGAAGAGAACAATAAAGTCAAATCACAAAACTCACTAGTTCTCTAACAATACATGAGCAAAGAAAACTTCCATCTTAACCTCAGTCCAACACAAAGGGGCATCATATGGCACAAACCTCAAATGCACAAAACATCAAATAGGTGAATGCCATTGTTACTCAAAGTGGCAGGATGTTAGATAAACCAACTCTACCAAGTCCACTCAACAATAAAAACCTTACCACCACTCCGAGTAGTTTTGGAGATGTCCCTCCATAAGAGCCTGAAAAGAAAATTCCAATGCAAATGTAATTTCCCTAAGCTCTCCAAACAAGAAACATGCCAAAAAACCAAGGTGAGATTTAGAAAACCTTATACAAATTAAAGCTTACTGGGCTGTTACAATTGATGAAAATAAAAAATTTGAGGAATGATGCATAGGACAACTCCGAGATTTATAAAAAAAAAATTTGAAAGCAATTCATGACAAATAGATCCTGAGAAAGAAATTTTGAGCCAAGCTAATGCGTACATCTTTATACTCTTGATTTCATCTCCACTCTAAAAAGTTGAAATCTAAATGGACTAATCCATAAATGGTGACACATGTTTTCTCCAATGCTATTGTTGAGGTCTAAAACCCAACTAGTGAGAAAATTTTCCTAGTAAATGGATAATAGTTGAAACATTTTATGAAGGGGGTAGCCTAGCTTGAGGAGCTCATTTTAGAGACCCCTCTCTCTTTACCACAACTGATCAAGTCGTATCCTTCTGTACTATATTCTCTTGCTTTATATATATATATATATGTATGTATGTATTGCTTTGTTTGATTCTATTTTTCTCTAATGTTGCTCCGAAGCTTTTCTTTAATTTTGCTATATTATCATTCATGTGTCCTCTCTCCTATGTTCTTTTATTTTCTAATGTTTTTGTGACAATGAGGAAACTATCAAATTTAGGTTGGGGGTGGTGGTATGTGCATGTTCATGTTGCATACACTTTCATATATATATATATATATATATATGTTCACACACACACATACACATACACACACATAGAGAGAGAAGAGAGTTTATTGCCTATTTTTATGGTATTTCTTATGCAAAGTAGTTTGCATTTCATGAGCTAAAGCTTGTGGTAAGATAGATGTTCTATGCAAATAGCCTAGAAAAATCACATGTTTAAGTGTATATTCTTCTAATTTCACACATCTTTTGTTAATGAGTAGAGAGATTGAGAAAACAATTTATGGATTTTCATTGATATTTTAAATTGATTAAATTGTTATTTAGCTTGTTATTCTTGGTTTGTGGAATGTGAAAGTTATTGGTCAAAATGAGATACTATTGTATTTTATTTGAGCCCTTATAAATCATGTTTACTTTTTAAGTGCGAAATTTTGAATTTTTATACTTATTTTAGTTAGACGTGGGCAAAAAATCCGGGATCGACGCAACTCAAAAAACCAAAAAAAAAATCAATCTTTAGTTTGAGTTCCAATCAGCTCAATTTTAAATGTGAAAAATTGATCCAAATTGGTTTCAGATAGACAAAATAGAAACCAACCCGCAACTAATTTTACAAAAAATAACACACACACGTGCACATATATATATATACACACATTTAAACCAATCACACAACCCTAGTCGTCAAAACCGAACAACACCGAACCCATTGATTCAATCCGAACAACACCAAACCCATCTGATTTCATCTTTTTCACCTAGGCATTGCCATTGCCCTTCATCGCCGTCGCTAACTTGTACCTATCTTATTCCACTTCCATTTCTTCTTCTTCTTCCATTCCCACTTCCATTTCTTTTTCTTCCTATTGCCATTATTATTGTCTTTCCATTTGTCATCTTCAACTTCAATGGCTCCATAATTAATTAATTTTTGTTTTGTTTTTTCAGTAATTAATTTTTTTAGAGTTTGTAGTGTCCAAAATACCCCCATCACCATTATATTTGGCCAACGATGATTGATGCCAATGATGAAAAAGATGAATTTCCTAAAACTTTAGGATGATATGTCCATAAATCAATTCGCATTTAAAAAAGTAAAGATTTTTCAAAATATAAGAACAAAATTGAAATTTTTTCCATTTTAAAGGCACCAAACCTATGGGTCCTTTTTTTAAAAAAAAATAAAAATTGAAAATACCTTGCTTCTTTGTGGCAATAGTTTTTGATGGAAGCTTTCTCATTTGCTCTAGTTTGACATATTAATCCTCAAGTATGTTTTTGACAGAAGCTTTCTCAAATTATAATTCAATATTGTTTAAAAATAAATAAATAAATACACATTATGTCTCACACCAGGTGGGATTTTTTTTTTAAGACAATAGATGAGATGGTTAATTTAATTGGTTAATGGCTTTTAATGTAACAAGTTATTTTTTTCCAAAAAAAAATGTAATAAATTATGTATGGCAACCATATTCTACATGTCATAGAGAAAGTGTCTTAAATGTATTGAAAGCAATTCTAATCATGCTTATTGGTCAAGAAAAAAGTTGCAACTTGTAAGCCATCGTTGTTCCATCTTTGACTTTCCTACTCTTTTGAATACGTCCTCTGTGGTAGGCGTACAATTCACCCTAAAATTATTTTTTTTTCACATAATAATAAGACGTGATCTTGTCGCTTAGTCTAAACTCTAAATATATTTCACTTCTCTATTACATATTTAGTTAATATTTTAGTGATAAAATTTGCAATTATTTGCACTATGTGAATATTATATTGGTACTTATATTTCATATTGAATGAAAATACATTCATAAATAAGAAAATAATTTACCATAAATCTCCTTCGTTTTTGAAATAATTATTCATATAAAATATGTCAACATGGTTGTTTTATTTACCTTTCATTAATTTTTAAATTTTTTATTTATTTAGAAAAAGAAATTTTTGATCGCACCGTACATGTAAGATAACATATAAATTAGCATTCAATTAAAGAACATATCTATTCATAACTCGAGTGGTTAATATACTTTTCTTTTATATTAGTAATACGAATTCGAGTCCCATCCTATCATAAGCATATACTAGTTTGTGCGGGAAGATTTCTCCCACAATTGTGTGTGCAGATTTATGACCGAATAGACTTTTAACCATTGATGTTAATAAATTAAAATGAATTTATCAAAATATAGTCTTATAAAATAAATGATAAGTATTACAAGCAATAAACTCATTCAGGTTAACAAAAGGTTTAAGCCCGTGGTTAAAATATATGATTCGAATCCCCTCATGAATTAACTACATAATCAAGGTCCTAGTTTTGAACTCAAGTCCGTGAAGCCCTTTATATATATATTTACAATATAACTAATAGTGACACTTAGCTCTACTTTTTTGTTTCTTTATATATATATATATATATATATATATAGTTACAATATAATCGAAAATCTACTAACATGAATAGTTAAATGGTTATCTGCATCTGACAAGATACATATGGTACATAAAAAAAACTTCGACATATACTGATAAAAACTAGGGTTGAGCAAAATAATCGAAACTGAACAAATCAAATCCAAACCGACCCTAAAAATTTAGTTTTCCATTTGACTTCGATTTGGTTCAGTTTTAATTAATAAAAACCAAATTTTTTCAATTTCGGTTCGGTTTTGGGTTGAAAAACCAACCCAAACCAAATTCCAAATTTCATTAAAAAAATTCCTAAAAGTATAAAAGCCCGCATTCATAAATCACTAATTCGGTTTATATCTCTACTTCAGATCGGACCGAACCAAACCAGTACCATTTCGGTTTTGGCTTAGTTCTTGTTCCACCCCCGGTAAACAGACGAAATAAAATGGGAGAAAGGAATATATATGTAAACAAAAGTGGCTAGAAAAGCGAAGGGCAAAACAGTAAAAGAGTGAAAAGGAGAATCAGATGCCTGAAAAATGAAAATAAAACAAGAAAATGGTCCATAACAAGCCTGCAGTACAGTGTTACTGGTGTATAAATACCTCCTATCTGTACGCTTGGTTTCCCACATTCAATTTCGACACCAAATAAAACCCCCCTCCCTGAAAACAAACACACGCACGCACACACACAAACACAGATCGAAAATGGCAGATCAGCTCACTGACGACCAGATCTCTGAATTCAAGGAAGCTTTCAGCCTCTTCGACAAGGACGGCGATGGTTATTTCTCTCAGATCTCTATTTCTTCTGGATCTAGGTTTTCTAGATCTTTTCGCTTTGATCTGTTTCGGATGTTATAGATCGTTCGTCGTTTTACGGGCTTCTGTTGTTCGATTAGATCCTATTCGTTTGCTTGAATGATTCGACTGTGTTGATCCTTTTTTCTATGCTGTTTCGTTTCTAGATTCATGTTGTAGAAAATGTGCCTCTGTTGAGTGTAGATTGTGTTATACATGCTTTGACCTAATTGAAATTGTGGATGGTTCGATTAGGCGGTGGAATCTTGAGATTGCCTTTGTCTTCTAGAATAACTTTAGTTTAGAATTTAATGATGATGCATGAGTGTCTTATTGATGTTTGAAATATTTGATTTAGTGGTCTTGGCCTTTTAGATTGATTACGTGGTGTCATGGTATCGCTATCGTGGTGGTATTATTTGTCTTTGATTAATACGTATGCTGGTGTGTATTTGTTTGGATTATGAGTGCAATTTCTTGCCAGAGGTGTATCATGGAAGTTCGAGATCTTTGAATTTCGTATTTATAGTTTGTTTTTAATAAACTCGAATCGCATTCACTTGTAGTATGTAAATGTTTCTGCCACTTGTCTCGACATGGTTTAGCAATTGCGTGCGATTGTTGTTAATTGGAAAACGTATGTGTAATTGTATTTTATATGTTGCGCGACAGGCGATAATCTGAACACATTCATGTACTTGTACTTTTTGATGTTGCTGCATCTTGTATGGTTGAGTTTTTGCTAGTGTGTTCAGCTTTTCAGCTAGAGGGTTATTCGATGTTGCTGTCTCCTGCTTTCTGATTCTTAAAAGGTTCAGTGAAACCAATTCATGAAGTTTTCAAGTTGTCATTTCTTGTCTTGTCAAGTTTTTACATGTTTACGCAGCTGTCAATTTAAACACATTTGTTTATATTTCAATGTTGTTATTCTTGTGTTGTCGTGTTTCTGTTTTTTTTTTCAGCTGTTGATTTTATTGTGTATGTATTTGCTAATGTTGCTACCTGATATGGTGACAAGATTTTATAACTGTGTTGTTTGGTTCAAATGTTAATGATGCTTGTATGTGTCGTAGTGTTGAATAACTATTTAATTTCCACAAACTAGCATTCTAATTCAGAAGAAGGTTAAAAAAAATAAATGTGAAAAGAAAACAAAATCGCTATATGTAGATTTGGTGTAAAGAAGCTTGTTTATGCTTATATTTGTTTCTGACTTAAACAATTGCATTAATTATGAGATTTTCCACAGGCTGTATCACTACCAAGGAACTTGGTACTGTCATGAGGTCACTGGGGCAGAACCCAACAGAAGCAGAACTTCAAGACATGATTAATGAAGTTGATGCTGATGGAAATGGTACAATTGACTTTCCTGAGTTCCTGAACCTGATGGCCCGCAAGATGAAAGACACTGATTCAGAGGAAGAGCTGAAGGAGGCTTTCCGGGTGTTTGATAAGGACCAGAATGGATTCATTTCTGCTGCTGAGCTTCGCCATGTGATGACAAATCTGGGTGAGAAGCTGACAGATGAAGAAGTTGATGAGATGATCCGTGAGGCTGATGTGGATGGTGATGGCCAAATCAATTATGAGGAGTTTGTCAAAGTCATGATGGCCAAGTGAGACCTCTCAACCATAACTAAGAATTAAAAAGACTAAAAGAAGCGAAAAAGGGAAAAAGGCAGATAAGTTTGATGAGTTTTTTATTTCCCAATAGGACATCATCAGTTGGTGTTATTAGCTTTGGTTGGGTGGTTGTTTGTTTTCATGTTTGCATTATTTTGTGGTATTGTCCTTAGTATCCGACTTGTCTGGTTTTTTCCTCGTTAGTAGTTTGGGTTGTTAGTGTCTTATCTTTTACATTTGGTATTTTCTTTCTTCCATTGGCATTCTGAACTTAGAACAATTGCGACATTCGTTGTTTTTCTTATGAGTGACTAATTTTGTTGATATTTTAATCTTTTAGTACTTTTTCGTTGCTTTTTTTTTTTCCCTTTTTTTTTTTTTTTTTCCTTTTCTGGTTTTGCTTTGTGTATGAATCTGTTGTTATTAGTGGTTTTTGGATGTTGTTCATAGTGCATCGGATCATTTAGTAATTTCACTAACTGGAATTTTGTCATAAATTCCACTAGTCGAAGACATCTTCGTACACTTGATAGAGCCACTTGGGCCTTTAAGCTAATTTTGAGAGTTAAATGGAAAACCAAAAGAAAATGTTGCAGTTGGTTTGATCGGTATTATTCATCCAAATTTAGTTTTATAATATAGAGAATTAGAATAATGAGAAAAGATGGTAAATTGTTCAAGATATATGCCAAGCAGATCATCTAATTCTATAGGAGGGTATCCACGGGTCTGAGTTTTGATCAGTCAACTGGAGTATTGGAACCCCTCTTGGAAGGTCACAGGTATGCTTAGGTTGCTTTATCTAACCGTTAACCTAGTCATAACTTGGTTTGGGTTCGTTATAGCCTCCTTTTCCATGAAAATGTTTTTATTGTAAAAATTGTTTTGTACCGGCCAATAAGACCCAAGTAAACACAATTTAGAAAATTCGCCTTCTGACCTGTCTTGGGCATGCATTGTTATTATGTTTTATCCTTTTGATTTTGTTTGAACTGTTTTGGTTCACTTCTGTTTTAGTAGATTGTCTCCTTTTAACTAAAACATAGTTGATTGTGATTAAAATAAGGAGGGGTTGAACAACAAAAGTGGGCATCTTGAATGATATGAAAATGAATTCAAGCAGACGGTAGCAAACTTGATAGGGAAGTAAAACACATTCGATGAGGAATTGAGAAACAATTTTCTGAACTAGATTTTGAACTACCTACGGGCACTAATGTGATCAAACTCGTTATATCCTACCAATCAGTAATTTGACTCTGAGAAACATTTTTTTTTTTTTTTCTTGAAATGGATGTATAGTGACTTGTGTTGTGTCATTGTGATTGTGAATTGCTTGCTAATATGTCGGCGTTGGAATAGGCATCATATCGTATCTTAATATTCGAAGCTTTTTCATTATTCTTTGCCCACCTCTTGGTGTCAGAGAATGTCACTTGTTTGAAGCAATCGCATCTTTGTTGATACTACATTTTCTTTAGTGAAAAGTGAAAGTGTTTTCAATATTCAACCATAATGGTATAAAACGTAATTATTTAAAATTAAATTTACGATTCTAACATTTAATCATCTTTTTGTTAATAATTTAATTGTTTTCTCAATAAAGAAAAAAGTCATTTAAAATTTCACAAAATAACAATTAAGAAGTGGAAGAAGAAAAAAAAAAGGGATTACTTTAAAACAAGCTCATGCTCATGTTTGAGAGTGATAAAGGCTTCTGCATGTGTTTGTGGTAAAATTTTTCAATAGAAAGTATAACTGTCTTCTCAAAAAATCAATGTTATTTAAAATTCCAGCTAATTATTTTATAACCAAGTCCAGGTCCTCCCTATGCAATAACTACAAAAAATTTCTGAAAAAAAAAAAAAAAAAAAAAACCTACAATAGTAAGATTATGGTATTAATTCGAATTAATGGAAATTAACGAAGAATAAATTCAGGTGTGTTTGTAGATTGGGAAGCATTAAGAGGGAAAATGACTTTTTGCTTTTTTTATTTTATTGTTTACTAAAAGTTATTAAAAATTTAAATACAAATTAAGTATAGAGTTCTTTTTGGAAATTTAATTATCTCTTACACTTAAGGAATCGTGTTATTTTATTTGCAATAAAATTTGATTTTTCAATTTTTATTTTCAATTAGTAAATACGTCTGCTATGGGGAAAGGAATGGTTTTCAATTATTAAGATGCAAACAATTAAATTAGGTTCCTACTCAAATATTCCTAAATTTCATGCTTTTGTTCTTGACGACCTTTTTACTAGGGAAAGTCATTTATCACATATAAAATATTCATAAAATAATGTCTTTGCTTTTTACATGATGTAATTATTTAACGAAAGGAATGTTTTGAGTTTTAATTAAAGAATGTAAAATACTAGGACGTGTGATGGAAGTAAATGGAAAGTTGGGGTTTCAACTGAAGATTTCGTTTTTCTCCTAACAGTAAAAAAGTTTAAAATTTAAAACCATGTAAATTTCAAAACTATTAAAAAAAAAAGGAAAAATTAAGTATTTTTAGCACTAGACAGTTTGCGAATGAATGACAAAATAGTTTGTGAACAAATAAATAATTCACTAGTAATCAAAGAAATTTTCTCATGAACTAATTCATAATTCGTGAAGAAAAGATGATGTTAAAAAATTAATTTTTTTAATAAGTTTTAACACTTGACTTTTTTTTATTATTTATTGAAATTTACACTTCTACTGAATAGAGTTTAATTTATTAGAGACTTGATTCATTTGTATTACAGAAGAAAGAAAATGATGATTCGACCGAAAAAAGTCAAATCCAAGTCTGTAGAAGACAAGGTTAACGGCGGAAGACGACGTTGTTTTCGTAAAGTCTGTGCTATACTCTAAGAGGATGTATTCAATCATGACTTTGAAATACTTTCAAAGATATTTTTAAGTGAATGACTTTTGTAAAATTTCATAGACTTCTAATGACTCTACGGATTCATGAAAGACTCTCATAGACTATTATAATCTCTTTTTAAAAAGATTTTCATAAATTTTCATAGACTTTTATAGATTTTCACATATTTTCATAGCAAAACATTCACTAACTTATAATATAATATACACTTTATAAGTTAATAAAAACTATATTTATCATGTCAATAATGATGAAAAAATATGACACCTAAAATAAAAGTAAAATCACCTTAATTACATAAAATGATAACCAAAACACTAATGAAGTATTTCATTATTAATTTTATGTTTTCTATGAATAATAAAATCTCTAATATCTATTATTTTCAATAATTCTAACATCGTTTCTCATATCAACAGCTACAACAGTCCTCCATTCATTAGCATGCTCTCTTTGTTATTCTTGAGTTTTAAAAAAAGAGTTAAAATCGTAGTCTTCATTAACTAGTAATAATGATCAAAATGAAAAAGATTAATAGATATTGATAGACTTTTATAGATTTTTATTTATTTTTAAAATAAAAAATATATATATTTGGTGATAAACAAAATATCACAAAATATTAATTTTTTTTTTTTAATTTGAAATAGAGGTTTTTACTCTTATTTTTTAATATAAAAAACAAAAATTTTATTGATTAATTTTATCAATTTTAAAGCAATGAGATTTTTCATTTGTATATTTGTGAGTTCTATTTTCATTATGTATAGACAAGAAATACGAAACTGCTAGCTTACAATATAACCGTTAATAATTATTGTATTATTTGTCCTAAGAATAATGAGATGATTTAGATCAATATCCATCTAGACATTTTTTTTTTGGTACTGTATTTATATAAATATAAATTATAATTTTTTTAATTAAATTTATTTTATCAAAATTTAACTCCTTAATTTTGATTCAAATTTAAAATATTTTACAAAATAATAAATTGATGTCCTTTTAGAAAAAAAAAAAAAAAGGGTCTAATAAGATTCAAAAGTTAAAAAACTAACAATTTGAACATAGAAAAAATATATATTGACTATTATAATTCACAATAAAATAGGAGTGAAATATATATGTGTGTGTGTATTTTTAAAATAAATGAAATATTTTTATTTATGAGAGATTCAAATGTAAAAGTGATTGTGAGGTTTGTTTCTATTGTTTATATAATCAACAATAAAAATCTACAAAAGTTTTTAAGGGGAGTGGAGAAAAATTTGTGGAGTTTGATTATTATAAAAGTCCACAAAAGTCATTAAAATTTTAAATTCTATAAAAGTCATTGACATTTTAAATACCTCATAACTTTTATAAACTCTTAAAAAATTTTAATTGAATACATTATAACTTTTATATACTTTCTAAAAATCATTAAAAGTCTACATTGAATACCACATGATTTTTATAGAGTTTTTAAAAGTCTGTATTAAATACACTTAATTTTTAAACTCTATAAAAGTCATTAAAAATTTAGATTAAATACACCCCCTAAAACTATTTTCTAATTCCTACTGCCTTTGCATTCTGCCACTACCCTAGCAGAAGTAGAACAATATTTGTAAGTGGTACCCAATGAAACTTGTATGGGTAATCATGGAAAGGAAAGGAATGCAAAATAATTTATATAAAAATGTATGTTTATTTTTGTATGTATATAATTTTTTAAAAATATTATAATTAAGTTGAAATTCGTGGAGGGGGATATGAGTTAAATTATATATATATATTAATAAAAGGTTTTAACATTTTTATAATATTTTTATTTTAAAATTTTTTATTTTTTTAAAGAATATACACAGCTGATGGATCTTCATAAACAGTTTAAATATAAGAGATCGTTTATTTTTTTATCTGAAAACTGAATAATACTGCTAAAGACTAAAGAGTGAATGGTGATTAAAACCTAAAATCCGAATAAAATATTTATTTTTTTTATATCCTTGAATATATTATAAACTTGTTTGTTTTTTAAAATTAAAATTATTTGAAAATTAATAATTTGACATTTGTACCTTTAACTATTTGTTATTATGTGATTTTAATTAATTTAATACAAACATCTAAAAATAAATAATTTAATAAATTCTAAAACACTTTGTATATATTAATAATATTTTATTTATAATTAAAATATGATTAAAAAATATTGTAGTATTAAATATATTTATATATTTAAGAAAATAACTAGAAAATGAATATTGAAATTGTAAATTAAAATATATGATTTTAATTCTAATACATTTTGAGATGAGATATGTTTAGATTTTTCTTTTCAAATATATTTTTTATAAGTATAAATAATAATAATAATAATAAAATTTGGATAATATAAAATTAAAATAAATTTGAAATTATGTTATTTTAGGGAAAATAGATTTAAAAAAAAATTTTAAATGATATTAAGTGATTTATAATTAAGTAAGAAGTTAAAAATTATTACTTAATTTTTTCAGTTATTTTTGAGTAGTTTTAAGTTATTTGATTATTTAAAAAAATAAACAAAAATAACTTAATAGATCAATTTAATACTATTAAGTCTTAAGTGAAAACAATAAACGATTCATAATATTTTCATTTATTTTTATATTTTAATTTTTTTTATTCTTTAATTTTTTTTTAAAAAAAAATTACTTTAATTCCTACCTTTTGATGAAATATTACTCTTTTGAAATTCATCAAATTGATCTGTCTAAAAAGAATTATCTTTTGATGAAATATAATTTTTTTAAAATTCATCAAATTATCTAAAAAAAGTTAACAGTCAACCGTCACACCGCACTATTAAAAAAAAAATTATTAAATCGAAAATAAAATCTTAAATCTGCACCGTTAATACCTATCTTGAACTTGAAGGTCTGAATTTTGGACCTAGAACTTGGGTTTTAGAAAAAAAAATTATCAGAAAAAAAATCTCCATCTCTATATTCGATTTGGGTTTCGAACCCAGATCTTCGAATTCTTGAAGATTGGTTTGAAACCAATCTCTCTCTCCACAATAGCTATTAGCATTAACATATCAAACCAATGACATAGAAAACAACACCCAACATAAACTCTCTCTCTCTATCTCTCTCTCTTTCTCTCTCTACAACCTTCTCTTTATCTTTTCACCAACGAACAAACTAACACCACTATCCTCATTCTTTAACCTGCGCCAATTTATATATTGCGCAATCCCCCACAAGACCCCACAATACCATAACAAACCCAGATAAGGGAGGATCGTGAAAGCAAGTGGGTTGACAACATCAACGGCATGGAGGATGAAGAGAGGATTTGACAATGTCGACGATAGGGAGGCGATACTGTTCAGGGTGCCAGAGATGCTGAGCAAGGAAGTCTTGGAGCACATGAAAGTGCCATCAAGGGATGAGGGGATTTGAGAGATTTCGACGACGAAGTTATTTAAGTCTTCGATGCTCTGTTCGGAGATTTCAGTTATGCTTGAAGGTTTTTCTATCTGTTAAGGGATAAGTCCAAAAAAAGGGTACGTAGTTGGTAAAAATAATATTTTTACAAAATATGATTTTATTTTTATTCAAAACTCTTTTTATCGTCATTTTTTTAACGAAAATATTAAAAAAAATTAAAAAATTAAATTTATTATTGATTTAAATAATATAAAAATATAAAAATATAAAAAAATTAAACGAAATAATATTAGAAATAAAATAAATAATATAAAAATGTAAAAAAAATTAAAATAAATAATATAAAAATATTAAACATAAACAATCAAAATTAATAATATTAAAATATAAAAATATAAAAATCAAAATAAACAATATTCAAATACAAAAAATTGTTGAAAAAAGAAAGATTTTAAAAGAAAGACTTTTAATTTAATTTTTGATTTTTTATATTTTATATTTTAATTAATATTATTTTAATTGATTTTTCATTACATTTCCGCTTATACCTCTAGAATCAAACGGTCAACAAAGTCATCCTAACGGAGTCTGTGATGGTCATGGATATTATCGTCATTTCACACACTTTCAGAGAGTATTTTAAGTGTTTTTATGAACATCATAAGAGATTTTAGATCAAACTAAAACTATAGGTGGTAAAAAAATATATTTTCGCAAACTACGTATAGTTGTTTTAGAATGTCCCTAATTTTAATTCTTAAAAAATTTTAATGATCAAAGTGGGTGATGAGATTGAAGAGTGGCGTTTTGCTTGGGTTCATAGAGGAAGATCTACCGACCATGGATTTGAAAACCCATATCGGCATCAGTCTAGGTTCCTAATGGAAACCCAAATCGACATTTGGGTTTATGAGCGACCTGGTTTTTGCTCTTCATGTTTTCTTTTCATTTTTCATTTTTTGTTTTTGTTTTGTTTATATAATTTTCGTCTTCATCGGTCATCTCTCACATGAACGATGAAGATTTATTTTTAATTTATTATTCATTTATTTATTTTAAATTAATTTATTTAATCTTTTCTCAATTAAATTTTCACCATCCATCACAGTTTTGATGGATGGTGGAGATATAAATTTTTTCTTTATTAATTCTAAATAATTAATGGAACAAAAAGACTAAAATACTTTTTCAATTATTAAGTTTGATTAGTAATCAACTGATGGAAGGACTAGATCGATAAATGTCTAAAACGTTAAGGATGATGGAAACTAAAAACACATTAGTTAATAAAATAAAAAAAAAATTATCAAAAGTTTGAAACTAAATTGAAAATTTTTCTTTAATTTATAATTAATTTTTGGGTTAAACTACCTTAATAGTTTGGATAAAGTTACCTAATAAAAATTTTATAATCACGTTTACAATCAATTAATAAATTAATTTGGGTAACCTTGTCCAAACCAATAAGTTAGTAAAACCCTTAATTTTTATATCTAATCTTTTTTCATTAAATCTCTATCATTCATCATAACTTTGATGAATGATGAAGATCTAAAGAATTTATTTATTTATTTTAAATAACTAGTTGAATTAAATGACCAAAATACCCTTTCAACCGTTAAGTTTGACTAATGATCAACCTACGGAAGAACCAATTTAATGAATTTTTTAAACTTTAAGGATGATAGGAACTAAAAACCTATTTGCAAGTAAAAAAGTAATATTTAACTAAAATATAGGGACTACCGATCAACTAACATCTAACAGGTTAAAGGTCTCTTGCGATTTTTTGAAATCAAACATTATTTACGTGGTCCAAGTATCTATTTTCATAAACGGGAGATAACTACTCATATAATAACAACTTAAACTCACAACCTTAATAAAGTACAACCTTAATGAAGTAAGTAGAACGACATCCAACTTCTTTTTTTTGTCAATATATGTATATTTTAAGTTGGTTTAATAAGTTAAAGGTTTTTCATGATTTGTCAAGATCAAATACTATTTATATAGTCTGAATATCTACTCTCATGAACAAAGATAGTTAACTACTCACGTAGTAAAAGGACCTCTCGTGGCTTATTGGAGATCAAATACTACTCACACAACCCAAATGTCTACTCCCGTGAGCAGAAAGATCAATTTTAAATCTACTGGTCAACTAATAATCTTAGTTGCATAACAGACAAATACCAAAGTCATTTATTTTAGTTTGTGTATAAAAATATTTTCACTCATAATTTTTATTTTAATACCATTTACGGTATAACCATTTAAACCTAGATCATTACCCGAATGAATGAAGACTCACTACCAACAAGCTACATTAGATGGTGAACTATCATAATCGAATAACATAGTTATAAGTTTTTTATTAATAAAGAATTAAGTGTCATTTAAGTCTTTACTTTCTTGAAAAGTGAGTAGACCTTTACCAATTGGAGAATACAACGCAATAAAATTCCTTGCTATTGATTCTTAGTAGATTTAAGGTCTTTCAAGCATGTCAAGACCAAACAAACTGCAAAACACTTTAAACTTTTTAACTATTTGTAGATTTAGAAAAAAAAAAAAAATCAATAACTAAAACATGCTTGAAATTTAATGAATGTTGTACAATCAGAGCCAAACATGGCCACACATTGTCTCTGCTGCCAATTTGTAAATATAAAACCTTTACAACTTGTTAAAACTACTTACTTTACAAAGTCAAGCAGGGAAAAGTGTGAGTGCTACCTCTTGAGCGGCTTATAAAGAACAACGGTTACATATTTGGACTGAAACCTGTGCGTTAATCCGAGCGCAACCACAGACTGTGATGGCCATCCTTTCTCTATCAACAGATGATTAAGCACAACGTGTTGCGGCTTTGAAGAAGATGCCTCATCTGACTTCTCCATACCCAAAACTGTTACCTGCATCTGCGGTGGAACTGCTGCAGGCTCCTTAGCAAAATCTTCCTCCGAGGGAATCCTCTGACTATAACTGGAATCTGGAGATGGTGGAGCCTCAAACTCAGCAACACTATCTAGACTTTCTGGCACAAACTTCTGCAAGAAATTGCAGATTGCTAGATTATCAAGGGATCGACCATATGTGTCAATGATCAAAGGCAAGATTATCTTCTCTTCTTTGTTTTTGTAAGTTCTAGAAAGTAGGATGTCTTTGACTACAATATAAGATGCAAAAAGCAGCAATCATCTTGACATAATTCACTTTGCTTAAGATCATAAAAACCCTTCAATAAAAACAGAATTCAAGAAACAAAGATGACAGTAATTGGTAGGTTTTATGAATAGGAAGTTCTGTAGAAACAAGGGCCTTATTGCTCAACTATTATGGCAGTTAAAACTGACCATATTTACAATGTTAAAAGGTATTCATGCCCATTTAGTTAAAAGGTGTCCTTCAAACAGATTTCGTAGCTATTTCATTCAAACCAAATGACTGAAAGGGATTAAAATGTATAAAAGAAGAGGATAGGATATGTCCACTGAAGGGTTTCTTCAAGGGAACCCATCTCCAATTCCCTATTTCACCAAAAACTTCCATTTTGCCTATGTGGCATCCATAAATATACACAAAAACTAAGCAAATAAAATTAATTCATAAAATTTCCTAATAACCCCACTAACACAGCTCATAGTTTTAATATAACAACATGAGATAAGTACTAAGCAACATGAGATAAGTACTAAGTATGCTGTTGATACACTGCACAACAATTTCATATCACATGAAACAAACAAGGATATTCTGGTATCAGAAATGTATAAATAATACATCATAAAACAGTAAAAAAAAATGTATAAATAGTATATCATAAGCTAAGGATACCTGTTCATAAGACAGCAAACAGTACCAATGGTTCAAACAGAAGGCAGAACAAGAACATACAGAAAACAGTAAAGAGAACATGAAGTTTATTAAAGGGGCATCACACATAAAACTGTACACTTTTAAGATCTCACATTTATCTCTCTGTGCTTCCACAACGATTGCGTGTCTTATTAGTATTCACTCACCACATACTGTTCTGCCTCTCTCACTGGGTGTCTGAGTTTAATTGTGTCAAATTGGTCTATCCTAGAAGCCATCATAGGGTGCCAACTTACATGGTTACTGACATTATAGAACTGAGCAAAGCAAAGCAAATACGAAAAATAAAGAACATGCAAGCACATGGGCATAACGGTTACTTACATGAACATCAAGGAGATTACAAACACCACCCACTTCATCAGCTACAGAAGGTAGATCTGGCATATATCTCCATTCACCATCCACTATGAACTTGTAATGGTATATGCCTGATGGAAGGACCAAAAGAATTGAATGATCCTTACCAGATCTCTGCAGCTTCTTCCTACAAGACGCAATGAATTACGTTATACTGTGTCTGCACATAGGGCTTTCTAGCAATAGGATATCCCTAAGATATATACTGAGTTGGTTCCATCTCTTCTCATGGAGCAACAAATCTAGGGATATATCCCTCTTACACCAACCTTGGAGACTCAATTCTATATAAGTATGTGCATGGTGAACATAATAAACCAGGAAAAATTAATATCGATCAAATCAATCTTGTAGAAATATTATCTTACTATGAAAACATAAGAATGCATATCTACCAAGAAACACTAAGGTTGCCCCTTCTAGCAAGGCTTACCTAGATGTCCAGTTATCCCATGATCCTTCCACAGCCACATCATTACCACCATAATTCCACATAATCAGGGTGGGGATTCCTTCCTCTGGAGGACTATCAACAACTGCATGAGATTCATTCTGCCACATTTGATTAAAAAAAGGGGGGCCATCTGCCCTTTTCATGGGAGGTACAGGAACCTGCAAGGAAAACATGTCAGTTGAAACACACCCTCAAATCAGGCAGATACAACTTCTTAGTCAATAGGCAATAACATCTACGGTATCCACTCATCATCCAACAACGGATCAAACAAGTGCCAGCAGTCAAATTGATGCATCAATGTGGTTTAACATAACAGGGTACATCTAAAAAACAATGAAGTAATGGAGACTCACTATGGAATGACTCATCCAATTCTCAATAACATTCATTTGCCAACCAAACTGCATAGATTAACTCATACCCACTAGTCATAAAACTATCCTCTATCAAAAACAAGTAGTGGGAAATAGAAAGTGATATACTTGAGGAGCAAACAAGAGGGGAGATGGGGTCTCAGCAGGAGAATGAAGAAGAGGTTGGTCACCGTTGGATCTTGCCGTCTCTTCTCTTCCGCTTGCATTTCCCATCGCCTAACGCTTTTCTTCGCTTTTCCTTTCTCTTCTTCCTATTTATTCAAAATCAATCCAAATTTTATTAATATATCACCGTTCTTATTTTGCCATTTGTAAACTCGTTTACGAGTTAGAGATTCATCGTATCTCGATGATGTATAACATTAATTAATACATTACAAATCTATCGATATCTATTAAAATTATCATATTAACTTATCACTATATATACCATATCAATAAAGATTACGAAATGTTTATGATAGAACCTTGAATGATAACATGTGTCCATTGACCTTAAAAGATTAATAAAAATCATTTGAGGTGGAATTCCCTTTTGTTTGTTTGTTTGTTTTTTATATTTATTTCTAAGTCAAATGTAGAATCGATGGATGATAGTAGAGGTTTATTCTACTTAAAAAAAAAAAAAAATTCATTTATACATAATTCTTTAATATAAATAGTTAAACATCTTTCTTGATTTTAACATATTAAGTATTTAAATAAATTATTGAAAATATAATGTGTGAGTATGAATCTCATCTTCATAGAAGTTATTATCTTTAGATATTGGAAATAATCATTCGAAATGTGTTATTAATCATCGATTTCAATAAATTCCGATAATTTTCTACCTTATAAGATATTAAGTGTTAAAAAAAATATTTATTAATAAATTTAGATATTTTTTCATAAATATATTATTAATAATTGATCTCAAAGTATCTTCGTTGATCCTTCGACTCATAAATTGTCCAATATTAAAAAAAGATTTATTTAATAAATTTAGATATTTTTTCATAGATAGTGCTCAAACTATAAAAATTAGCATTTAATATTTCTTTTTTGAAATTAGCATTTAATATGTTTTGAATTATTAAAAAAAAAAAGTTCTTTATTCAATCTAATAAATAATAATATCTTAAATTCGGATTATCTTAATCATAAACTATATTAAAAAAATAAATAAATAAACAAAAGAAATGTGATAAGGATGAACCGAAGGTCAATTGCAACAAAAAGAGGAAAAAGGTGGGGTAGATGAAGCAGGCTGAGGTGGCTGTACGTGGCAAACGTGTGAGAAACGTGCAGTGTATGACTCAACTTGATATTTCTAGATAAGATTTTTCTATGGGCTACAGCTCAGGCCTAAAGTGACAGCTCCACCCCTAAAGTGACAGCCCCACCCTACGTGGATCCAAACACAATTATAATATTATAGTATTCCAACTCAACCAACCCTGTTAATAAAATTTTTGAAAAACTTCAATTTAATCCTAATATTTAGTAAAATATTATATTTTTACTCACTTATACTTTTTCAATATCTTTTATTCTTAATATTTTAGAAATTTATCAAATTGATCTTTCCATCGCTTGACCATTAATTAAGCTTAACAATTAGAAGTGTATTTTGATCTTTTTATTCCACTTACTATTTGACTTCAACTCAACCAACCATGATTATAAAATTTTGGATATTTGACTTCAACTCAACCAACCATGATTATAAAATTTTGGATCCAAACATCAAATTCATCTTACATCGTTTATTTATTCAACCTCTTTTAGTTATCTTAAGGACGGACCATCAACGCAATAGGTATACAAATTTAAATTATTATCAAATTAAATGAACACTCTCTTTATCATTGAACCATTGAACAATGATTTATCAATTATACCTCAATTAATAATTTTCAATTGCCAAATCTCCCTATCGCTCATTTTTAACTTTTTTTCCCCTTTTTATTAGGTAAGTCCCCAACTTATAAGGGTACTAATTTAGATCCAAACTTTTACAAAATAACAAAATCCTATGTCATTAATGTATGTTATCAATCACTATTGAATGCAATTTTGATGAAAAAGAACATTCATTCAACCTAACAATAAACCAATTCAATTGTTCTCACTATAAACGTTTTGTGTGCGTGTGTGTAGTTTTAAAAGGCGATTTAAGATGCCGTAGGGTAGAAGGTGTCTCAAGGCGGAAGCCTTAAACCACACCAAATTGGTGGTTACCTCACGTGCTTAAGGCGACCGCCTCAACCCCAGCTCGAGGTAGCGATAAGACGATCATCATGTCTATCTCGACCAAAACATTTACTCGTGAAAAGATCTGAAAATTATATATATACACACCATCCGGACAAAAATTTCTAAAAGCAAAAAGAAAGAAGTACAGAATACTAGAAAAATGGTGTAATTTCACGACCTATTATTTTTTGAATGATTTATTTCCCATATTTTTCACAATTATTTTC
Organism: Dimocarpus longan; assembly: GCA_022984855.1. NCBI lineage: Eukaryota > Viridiplantae > Streptophyta > Magnoliopsida > Sapindales > Sapindaceae > Dimocarpus > Dimocarpus longan. The sequence continues at coordinate 8,937,296 of CM041023.1, read as the reverse complement.
ACATGTAATTTTGATCTTTCCTTCCCAGAGAAGGACACAGCTCAATCTCAATGCAAAGTAATTCCAGACAACACATGACAGAATCCTGATAATTTTAAAGACAAAATTATAAGCAAAATTAGTTGGCTAAATTTGTTGACTTCAAAAGCCAGAAGATGGCTTGAAAACACAAGTGGTGCTGTTTCTTTCCTGATTCAGCACCTCACCCCCCCAATTTCCTAATATTCAGCCTAATTACAGCAACGCTTTCAATTCTTTCCTGATTCATTTTTCAGCAAACAAGCAGAAGAACCTAAATTTACTTATAAACATGGCACATTTGGTGCTGTTTGAATTCTAGCTTAATCATAATTAAATTTACATAAAACCAAACCCCTAATTGGCAGCACGAGCAACCTGTGTAGCCTGTTGACAAAGTCTAAAAGCAGGACACTCTCACATAATCAGTCAAGCTCTAACTTTTACGAATCACACAAAGCTCTAACAGCAGACGGTTGAATATCAGAAAGAGGCTGAACTCGTTCTCCGTAGTTGATATTTTGGTACGGGTAAAGACTCAGATGGACACATCTGGTCAAATTCCTACAATGAAATATTTTTGAAACATAATTAAAGCTGTACAAGTGTTGAGATAGCAAAAGATTTGAACAAAGAAAATCTGCAATTTGATAAAAGATTATATATATGCTAGTCTATGAAGCAATTTAATAATTTCTAAAGGTATATGCTGACTCCAGTACAAGTGATCACCTGAGTTAACCATGCACATACACAGTATTAGTACTGAACCTCAGGCAACGAGACAGCAAAGCAACAGAGAAATCAACAGAGGAAAAGTTATTCAATATGTTTCTCCATAGTGGGAGTTGGATCGATATTACAGAACAACATAAGAACAAAAATGTGAAAATGAAAATAACAAAATGAACAAGAAGATAGTTGAGGCTTCTTTATGGATAAAATGAGCAGCAAGAATTAGATAAGGTCAAAAGCGCTTATAGTCATATTACTGAAAGGAACCTCAATTCAAAAACCTGCTAAAATATGGCTTTAAATGCGCTATCAAGGCAGAATAAGCACATCACTTAGGTTGCTTGGCTCCTTAATTTCAGACGATTTGACTTGGGTCATTATGCTGATACATAATATGCTACAATTCTTCATTCTTTATCCATCCATATTCAGCTAAAAGACAACCAATACATTTTAAAAATTAAAAAAGAAAAGTAAGCCATGAGAAAAAAGGTACAGATACTTGAAGCAAATTACCAGAGGGAACATCAACTGTGTCAGCTTACTTAATGATGCCAATTTGTTTGGCAACTGACACAGACAAAATTGGCTGATGCCCTGATTCTGTATTTTCAAGGCTTTAAGCACTCCAAAGCAAGACATGGGACACTTTCACATTGGCAAAAGACCTATAACAAGGGAGCAACATGGAACCATTTCATAAGCTCCAAATACACTCAAACTTGCTGATTGAGATTTGGATTTAACCAAAGTATGTGACACGAAGAAGGTCAGAAGGCAGGTGAATGATACAAAAATGTGATTGATAACACCATGCTAAATGACCTCAAAAAAAACATACAAATTTAAGTATCACTTAAGGTAGAAAAGCATACAATAATCAAGAATGAAAAACAAAAGAAAAGAAGGTCAGAGCAAAAATAGAGGCAAAGAAGACATTATAGGGTAGAGACATCCCAACAGAGAAGGAAAAAGATAGCAATCGCCTCAATTTTGGGCTTCAAAATGGAATTCCGCATCTGGAGCTTGGCTAGATTAACATTTCACTATTTTAAAATCCTTCCCCTCCTCCTCCTCCTTCCATCTCTAATGTTTCAAGACCATCCTGCAGTTGATCAAACTTATATCTTACACATCCCTAACTCTTAACTTCAAAATCCTAACTTATTAAAACAGAAAAACAAACAACCAAAACCCAGAAACTTATTAACTTTCTGTTCATAGCTACTTTCTATGCCTAGGAACAACAACCACAAAGTTGGGTTTACCTCTTTAATGCAACTTAAAATCAAACCCTATTTTCCCTAGATGAAAAACTCCATTTTTTCACAAACTATCCTTTAAATAGCCCATCAAAAGTTCCACTAAAAATCTTAGTTTTAGTTATTTCCTTTAATATTTCCAAAAGAAAAAAGAAGTTATTTCCTTGAAAAACCTAACTTCTTTGTTCAGCCATCCAGTTCCCTTCTAGCCCTAACCTACTCAAAATCAATCCCCAAATCCTTAAATTTTTCTACTAAAAAGCAAATCCTAACAGTTTTTAGCTTTATCCTATAACAAGCCACAACAACAGAATGGTCTCCAAACTGTCCAGCATCAAGAGAGGAAAAAGGATGATAATGACAAACAAAACAAGTCTTCAATATTATTATTCTGTCCATCACTTGTACTCACCCTACCACTAGCCTTAATATTGGCTTATTTTCTTGATCCTGTTCAACTATGCATTCATGATAGTACTAAAGAGAGGAAAAAATAGTCTATCTATTCTGCAAGAAAGCTTATCCATAAGTAAACTTTTAGATGAAGTGGAAGTCTCTACAAAATACTATAAATAAAGAAAGAAAAAAAAATGCCAGTCATATGGAGTAAGATATTGAAAAATCTGTTGCTTTACTTTGCACCTTATTTTTATTTTATTTTATTTTTTTGGATAAGAACTTTGCATCTTCACCATAATTTACTTTCAGTATCTTCCTATGGAGGAAAATAGGCACCATGTTAGTGTACAGAATAAAATTAGAAAATCATCTGCAACTACATGTTCATGTTGTAGACAATTCAAATGCACTTTTGTCAACATATAAATAAATTGATGTCTTTTTGTATTAATAACAATATGAACATCGTGTGCATAAATATTTCCACAAGTTCTTTCAAAAAAAAAAAAAAAGATATTTCCGCAAGACTAAATGCTCATTTGTATAGATACATAAAGTCCACTAACATTTTTCTATTTTAATTTCTTTATAAGAATTATTTAACCGAATATCCACAATGGCAAATGGTAACAAGAAGATGACCAATATCAACTCTCTTAAACAGTAAAATAGTATAAAATCAACTTTACAATGTTCGCTACGTAACCATGAAAAGAGAAGATTGGCCAATGATCCAAAATAAGGTCAAATAAAATGCCTTAACCATTGAAAGCCTGAAACCATCCCCTTTCAGTAAGCACTCATGTTAGATGGCGACAAATATTATGATAACACCAAGTATTCACAACTTACATTTGAAACAGTTGTAAGGTAAGTAAAGGATGTTGCACACAGGGAATTTAGGGTACACACATGGCAGCCAAAAAGGATTTTTCCAAAAAAATGGCATCTTTATAAGGGATCTTACATAATACCTAGTAGAGAAACAATATTTATACTCTAGTTCAATAGGGAACCACCTCAGGAAGAGACAACTTGATACCTTTCTCCCCTGTACATAAGAAGTAAAAGCTTGATGGTGACATAAATACAAATGTTTATCTCAACAAAAATGTGATACCATAATTATTCATAGTTATCGAGCTTGGTTCAGCTAAACACAGTTACATTCGTCATAACAAATTGGTTTCCTTCTATTAATCATTTTTCCAAACTCACCTATCATGCAAAACCATATCCTCCATAAATTCTTGGCAACTGCAACAATTGTGCCTTCAACTCTATAATACACCTAGATAGGTCTATCAAGACTGCATGGAGAGAACACTCGTCCAATCTCTCTGTGTTTTGTGATGAGAGATAAAGGCCCTTTTGGCATGGAAAACAAGGGAAGCCAAAACCCACACTAATAAAAATCCTTATAACAATCAATAACAAAAAAGACCTTCCGTCTGTGTCCCTCTCTTTCTCCCCTTGTCAGACAGCCAAAATCCACAGCAACCATCTCCATCCAAATTCAGAAACAACCATCTCCGCGCATGATAACAGCCATTTTCGGCACCCAAGTCGTGCATATGTTTTCACTAATGGGTTTTGTTGTGTGTGCAAGCAAGAGAGAGAGAGAGAATCTAGGAGAAAACAAAGAGATGAAACTGAAAATGAAAGCACAGAGCGAAAATTGAGAGCTAAGAGAATGGATATTGTAGGAAAAAAAAGTAGCGGTTGTGTGATCGAGGGGTGGGGTGTGGCTATTGAATGATAGGTAGCTCTTACTTGTTATAAGAGATTACCATTCAACATTTTATTAATTACATTTATAAGCATTTTATTATTACTAGGCTTTCATCTTTGGTTTGTTGCCTAAATTTTGTTGTTTATTTAAACCAAACAAGTTAAGAAACTCTTTTGGGTATAAAAAGCTTTTCAAAATTACCTATCCAAACAGTAATTAAAAAGCCAAGACTTGCACTTTCTATTACCAAAAGTGAAAGGCAAAGTTACCCCAAACAAGGCCAAAGAGTATAGCACTCTCAATAGTAGCATTTTAGTATTTTGAAAATGAATTAGCTAAGCCTAGTGGAACAAACTAATAATCTGGGGGTCTCAATTATTAATTTCGCAAAGAAGTTCCATTAAAACTATATAGTAACAACTAATGATTGTATTAACTTAATCATAAAAACTGTGCCAAACAAATTGATTTGCCCATGTCAATAAATTATTTATGCTCTTATGCAATAATGTACCAAAGGACAGGATCCAAAATTTTTTTTAATAAAATTACATTCTGAAATTTAAATGAAAGATCAATACCATTCATGTTAAACTGGAAATAGTTGAGAACTATATTTCTATTCTTATTCTTATTATTATTCTTATTATCATTATTATTATTATTATTTTCATTAAGATACAAAAAGAAGTGTATTAATGAAGAAGATAAGCTGATCACAATGACGAGAACAAGTTGTCCATGAAGCAGGATCAAAAACTAAAGACTAGAACTTGCTTAACTGCAAAAAAACTTCGCTAAAATAACACTAAAAATCCTAGTGATCTTCAAATTACTCATGTATCATAGTTCTTATCTATGCATGATAAATCTCACATCTACCTTTCTCATTACAAAAATAACCGATATAAAAGCAATTAACTAATCCAGAGGAATTGGTTTCTTTTGTTCTTGCCATCCATAAATACATCTCTTCCTAATAATTCAAACAGCTTCCAGTACATCATCTATCGGATATTAAGTTATGTAACTATGTAAAACCTACCATATTCACTTACAGTAGCATGCATATCACACACGAAGACAGCACTCTATAAGTTGATCATATTATAAAAAGTGGGACAGGAATGCATCACAAAGTATCAAAGAAAAGTAACTTCATAAAAGTAATACGTGCAAACACAAATAGTAACTTGCACAGAAAGTAAAATCTTTCTTACCTTCTCTTTCTTGAGCTTCATATTCTCTTCTTCTAATCGTGAAACCTTGCCAACCAGCTCATTATGATAAGCCTGCATGATACAAGAACTAGTTAATATAATGTGTAAACAAAAAGGGCAATCAATAGAACGACAAAAATGTTTGAAAGTCTACCTGTTTTCTTGCTCGTGAACGTGCAGCAGATTCCCTGTTTTTAATCTTTCGCCTTAGCCTCCTTTCAATACTTCTCTCAACCATTTCTGCATCTCTCTTTCGGCCTGGTGTAATTGTGTTTGATAACGAGCCAACTGAAGGGGATGGTGGCAACCCCATTTGCTGTGAAAAACTTTGTGGGGGGGTCATTACCCCAACAGTGTCAAATTCCATTGATGAAGGACTTATAGATGCTTCAGCAAAAAGCCCTGCTTGTACCAAGAAGTCCTCCAAAGTGATTTCACCTAGAATAGGCTCCCTCTGATGGCTCTTCAATTCCTCACCATACCTCTTCTTTTGACCCTGTTGGATTTCTTTCCACACCTGATCAACTGTCTTCCCACTCAACGCCCTAGCTAACGTTAGACTAGCCTGACGCTGAAGAGAAGACGCTGACGAGTTGCTCTCAGTGTCCATCCCTGTGGACTCACTTGCTTCAGTGTCCCACAAATTTTTTAAAAGCTCGTCAAGGTTCATGCTACCCAATGGTTTGCCTACATTTCCTAACTGATTCTCAACTTCATTAAGTGTAAGGCTATACCATGAATTTTGCCTCACCAACTGAGAAGACGCCTGTATATGAGACTGCTGTCCGTTACTTTGAGACCCCATTGTCTGAATCCCCATTCACCAAATTTTCAACCCCCAACACTACTAATCAATCACAAAAAAAAAAAAAAAAAAAGGTAAAAAAAAATCATAAACACAAAAACATATAAACAAAAAATATATATATAACAATTTAAAATATTGTCCATGTTCACACCAGTGCCCTAAACACTATTGAAAGTAGTCCAGTATTGCATGACCATATGTCATCAATTTGAAAATCAATATACGAGTCACAGTTACTTAAAAATTAAAAAACCCCAATTAGCATACAAACAAAATCGCTCATCGCACTTATGTGTCACTTAATGAATCCCCATACATAAACTTCATGTCACCACCAAAATCTCCCACCATTTCTTATCAATCAAACCCTCAACAGGAAGCAATAATTGAAAAAACCAACAACATGAATTGAAAAATTGAGCCTTGCCCAAATATAAATAGAGCGGTCTTACCTGGAGGATTGTGATTGAAGAGAAGGATCTGATCTCGAATGGGAGTTCGCTGGGTTGTGTTTTTACAGCATTAGGAATCCACGTATTAAGAATTGGGGAGAGTACGTGGAAACCTGATTGGTGAGAGAGTGGGTCCACCTAAGACCTAGTCACTCTCACTTTCCCAATCAGACCCTCTTTCTTTTTCATTTTTACACTTTATTTTATAATTTCAGTTTAAGAACATATATATTTAGTAAGAGGGTTTTTTTTTTTTTTTTTTTAATAATTATTATTTATATGATATATTTAGTAAAAGTTGCAAACGTGATTATATAATAATTTATGGTGGAATGTAGGGTTAGTTTGATATTTATAAGTTTTAAATCATTTTTTAGTTGTGTTTAAGAAATAATTTGTTATAAAAACTAGAGTAAATACCAAAAATAACTCTTTTGAGATGTTGAAGTTGAAAAGTAATCTTTTTTTGAGATTCTTGCATAAAGGACCTTTTGTGGACAAAAATGCCTTTAATGAATACCCCCGTTTAAAATCATTTGCATTGTTTTCTTCTGCAGTACGCTCTCGCTCAAAAGCACTCTATTTTCTCACTTTTCATACCTTACTTTCTTTTTACTTTCCACACTTCACTCTCTTCTCACTTCTCGCGCCCAACAAAAGAAAAAGGGAGTCAATCAACTTGCTCTTAACATCTCTCATTTTTGGGACCATGGTAGAATTGCAACCATAGCTCACTCACTTATTCTTTTCAGCTGGTGAGTTTGATTGACTAGCTTTAGTTGCTTTACGTATCTGAATATGCTGATGTGAATTAAGGTTGCCGTTTTGCAAATGGGTTTTGGCTGTTTGGTTATTTCGTGTGTAGTTTTGTGAGTATGATTAGAATGTGAATGTTAGATTGTATTGGTAGTTGTTTTTGATGAATGTGTTTAAAATGTGATTGTGTTGTAGTGAGGAGAGAAACTACCCTTAGATTGTTTCTTGCCACTTTTTTTTTTTTAAGTTGGTACACTATCTTTTGAGCGTCTTTGAATATTTAACTGTTTTGTTGGCGAAACGAAGGGCTAAATAGTGCCAGTGAATCTCTTAGCCGGTCTGGATTTCCAATGCCTTGGGAAACTAGTCAAGATAGATGATAGCGCCTTTTTCCTCTCTTCCTTGCCCTTGCCGGGAGGGCTCTCTTATGGCCTTCACCTCCCGTCCGACCCAAAAATAGAACCCAGCCCCCTTCTGATACATTCATTTCTGAAGCAGGGGGGATCCAGATCTAAGCCTCCCTTCTATTGCATAACCTAAAAAAGCTATAAGCAAAGTACCAAAGTGGTTATGGGAACAATACGTTTTGCTTTGGTTACCGACGAATGCTTCCAAAGGCGACCCTCTCGAGTTTCCGTGCACCTAAGAGGAATGGTTTTCGAGACTTTCTTCTCATAGGTCAGAGAGAGGAGCTAAGACCTTTGAGATTAAATCAAGAGGATCATGCGCTTAAGAGGACTTTTTTTGATTGCCCTCTTTAATTGAGTTCTATTAGTTCCTGTCCTGGGCCTATTGAATTGACTTGTCATACCTGAACCTATCTTAATACATAACAAGGGAAAGAGGTTCTGCGCTCACGTCCTATCGTTATCAAAGAGGTTTCCTATGCCCTGAGAGTAAGAATGATCGATTTAGTGAGTTGTATACCATTTGATATGAAATAATAAAATTGTCATGAAATGTGTACAAGTGCTTATTTTTCTTGAAATAATTGCAATTGCTTTCGAAAAAAAATTAAATTATATGCTACTTTATTTAAGAGATTCTGAGACCAGTAATACTTGTTCAATGAATAACCAAATTTTACAGAACTTCCATGTACGAGTAGATTGTTAAGAACTAACTATATTGTACTTAGTAATGACATAGACACTAACCAATCCACATAGAGAAGCATTCTTCCATATATAGATCCACATAGATTCCGTATTGTTCGTTATGACCTTACTTATGGGGGCACAGTCAATCTTGATTTATATGATCAAGAAAGATATTCAACAATATACGCCTACGTGGATGACCTCCTTAATACTCTTGATGTGCTTCATGTTGAACAGTGCATATTTATTTGTCATTTACTGTCACAGCCCATCCCTTCTACGCCGTAGCGATCTTCTGGGCTTGGGCTGGACTCACTAGGATCTAACCCTCCCTCAAAGGGTTTTTTTTCGCCTCCCCAGAGTCTCGAACCTAGTGTCTGAGGGCTTAACACCAAATTCCTTGCTACTCTGGTACCAATTGAGCTACTAGCTCAATTGGTACCAGAGTAGCAAGGAATTTGGTGTTAAGCCCTCAGACACTAGGTTCGAGACTCTGGGGAGGCGAAAAAAAACCCTTTGAGGGAGGGTTAGATCCTAGTGAGTCCAGCCCAAGCCCAGAAGATCGCTACGGCGTAGAAGGGACGGGCTGTGACAATAAAAAGATGCCTTTTTATTGTGAGGTCCCATCTCAAGCCTAAGCTCATCTCGGGCTGCCTCACTCACTAGGTACTGTCCCCCCCTCAAAGGGATTTCTTTCACCTCCCCAGAGTCTCGAACCTAGTGCTTGAGGGCTTAACACCAAATTCCTAGCTACTCTGGTACCAATTGAGCTAGTAGCTCAATTGGTACCAGAGTAGCTCAATTGGTACCAGAGTTTTTTATTGTGAGGTCCCATCTCGAGCCTAAGCTCATCTCGGGCTACCTCACTCACTAGGTACTGTAACTCCCTCAGCGGGATTTCTTTCGCCTCCCCAGAGTCTCGAACCTAATGTCTGAGGGCTTAACACCAAATTCCTAGCTACTCTGGTACCAATTAACTTAATTGGTACCAGAGTAGCTAGGAATTTGGTGTTAAGCCCTCAGACACTAGGTTCGAGACTCTGGGGAGGCGAAAGAAATCCCGCTGAGGGAGGGACGGTACCTAGTGAGTGAGGCAGCCCGAGATGAGCTTAGGCTCGAGATGGGACCTCACAATAAAAAGGCGCCTTTTTATTGTGAGGTCCCATCTCGAACCTAAGCTCATCTCGGGCTAGCTCAATTGGTACCAGAGTAGCAATGAATTTGGTGTTAAGCTCTCAGACACCAGGTTCGAGACTCTGGGGAGGCGAAAGAAATCCCTTTGAGGGAGGGACAGTACCTAGTGAGTGAGCTCTCGCGGGGCAAACCTGGGCCAAGGTCCAATAAGGCAAATCCCAGATCTCACAATAAAAAGGCGCCTTTTTATTGTGAGATCCGAGATTTGCCTTACTGAGCCTTGGCCCAGGTTTGCCCCGCGAGAGCTCACTCACTAGGTACTGTCCCTCCCTCAAAGGGATTTCTTTCGCCTCCCCAGAGTCTCGAACCTGGTGCCTGAGGGCTTAACACCAAATTCCTTGCTACTCTGGTACCAATTGAGTTGGTACCAGAGTAGCAAGGAATTTGGTGTTAAGCCCTCAGGCACCAGGTTCGAGACTCTGGGGAGGCGAAAGAAATCCCTTTGAGGGAGGGACAGTACCTAGTGAGTGAGCTCTCGCGGGGCAAACCTGGGCCAAGGCTCAGTAAGGCAAATCCCGGATCTCACATTTACCCTCAACCATGGTGGGAATTTTAGCTTCCATTTGCCAGCCAAATTGTTTTCTTAAACTCATTCTTCTTGCAGTTTCGACAAGGTAATTTTTTCGAATATTATATGATAAATGTTTTAATAATTAAAATTTTTCTATATCATTTACAACATTTATAAATCTAAAATATTTTAATAAGTTAATAATACACATTATATTGAGTTTATGCATGAATTTCTAATATGTTAAGAGAGATTATATGCATGTGTGTATGTGTTCATAAACTGTGCATTGAATAAGAATGGGCTTATTATGGGAAAATTCTTATAAGATGAGCATATATTTTATATGTATAGATAAATGTTATAAATGAAATGCATGAAATGTCATACTTAGGAGGAGGTTGTGGGACCAAGTTGTCGGTGACGTAAAAATTGATAGTTGAAGATAGGTGACGTAAAGGCTAACGAATCATGCTCTTTTTTGAGTGTATAAAAGCCGGCTCATGTACTCACTCTCACGATTCTTCACAGTTCACATCATCAACCTATTTTTGGTGCACATCATCAACCTCGTTTCTTCACCCCCTTTGCCATCGATTTTCACTTCAGTTCCTCGTGCATCTTTACCCTCTGCCACTGATTCAATATATACATTCGCAAACCTATCTATCCTTACACTACCACTTGATTATAGTTACATAGCAGCTCCCACATTATCACTACTTGCTTTCTTCTCACACTCCAAAATCTCTCCATCCTTATAATTCTGTATGTTTTTCTTTCTGTCGCTTGTCGCCGTTGATTCGTGTAAGTTTTGTTTTTAAGATTTTAATATTTGTCAATACGTATGTTTTCATCTTTATACGCAAGATTCTTAACAAACCTTTTAATTTTTTAAGTCCACAGAGATTTTAAAATAAGAAAGCATGATTTTTTAATTCTCTCTCTATATGTGTCACTTGGTCTTTGTTTTTCTCTTTGTTGTATGTTGTTTTTCTTTCTTCTATCAATTTGTAGGTATTTTGATAAAGTTCGCATGTGAGTATCTATTTTTTGATACGTGTTATTTTGATTTTGGGTTTGGTTTTGAGTATTTGAGTTGTCTTAACACCTCAGATAGTGGTTGCTTATTACTTGATGTCTGAAATGTATATGAGAACTGAACTGAGAGAGTACAGAGATAATAACGAGCCCTATGTCGTAGTTAATATATAATGTAAACCACTATATGTATGCTGGTAATGTCTACATGGTACAAAGCTGTCTATCTTATCTCCGAATACATAAATCTCATTCCGTACCTGCTTTTGCAATATGAAATTATGATGAAAAATCTAAGTTTTTTTTTTTTTATTTTTTAAACAGAAAAAGGAAAGATCAGTGTTCATGTAGAAGAAATGATTGGTCATGATTGTATATGATAAAAGATGATAAATTTGAGAATAACACTTCTAGTGTGTCAAGCATTTTTGAACATGATTGTTCATGTACAGGTTAACCCAGAAGCAGATTTAATATTTTTGAAAAAACTGCTGCTGCATGGGTTTATGTTATTTACTCGGTAATTTTAAAGAGATTTGCTCATATTGTTATGATTTTACTTGGTTTAACTTGTGTGTTTGTGTTTAAAGTCATGAGTTATTTGATGTTTTTAGTCGTTTGTTTTCTTTTGATTCTCGGGTTTAAGTTATTGAGGCAATAATGTTTGGGGAGATGGAGTTCTTGTCTAAGTTTATTTTATGTATTTTATTTGCTTTTGACAGATGTTGCAGTGGCTTTAGAGACATCTTCCTAAAAGGCATTATAATCTGCTTTTGATTCATCTTTATTTTGATTATTCTTTTTTCAACAACTCATTTTAACTCTTTTATAACCATGAATAACCAAATTTTACAGAACTTCTATGTAGAAGTAGATGGTCAAGGAACTAACTATATTGTACTTGGTTATGACCAACCCATATGGAGAAGCATTCTTCCATATATAGATCCACATAGATTCCGTATTGTTCTTTATGGCCTTGCTTATACGGGCATGGTCAATCCTGATTTATATTATCAGGAAATATATTCAACAATCCACGCCTACATAGATGACCTCATAAATATTCTTGATGTGCTTTATGTTGAACAGTGCACATATATTTGTCATTCAGGCTCAACCGTGGTGAGAATTTTAGCTTCCATTTGCCAGCCAGATCGTTTTCTTAAACTCATTCTTCTTGGAGCTTCGGCAAGGTAATTTTTTTGAATATTATATGATGAATGTTTTAATAATTAAAATTTTTCTATATCATTTACAACATTTATAAATCTAAAATATTTTAATAAGTTAATAATACACATTATATTAAGTTTATGCATGAATTTCTATACATATATTTGCAAACCTACCTATCCTTACACTACCACTTGATTACAGTTACATAACAACTAACACACTACCACGACTTGCTTTCTTCTCACACTCTAAAACCTCTCGATCTTTATAATTCTGCATGCTTTTCTTTCTGTTGCCCCGTCGCCGTTGATTCGTTTAAGTTTTGTTTTTAAGAACCCTTTTAATATTTGTCAATATGTATGTTTTCATCTTTGTACACGAGATTCTTAACAAACCTTTTAATTTTTTAAGTCCGTAGAAATTTTAAAACAAGAAAACATGATTTTTTAGTTCTCTCTCTGTATGTGTTACTTGGTCATTGTTTTTCTCTTTGTTGTTTGTTGTTTTTCTTTCTTCTGTCAATTTGTAGCTATTTTGATAAAGTTCGCATGTGAGTATCTATTTTTCGATACGTATTATTTTGATTTTGGGTTTGGTTTTGAGTATCTGAGCTGTCTTAACATCGCATATAGTGGTTTCTTATTAGTTGGTGTTTGAAATGTATAGGAGAACTGAAGTGAGAGAGTATAGAGATGATAATCAGCCCCATGTCACAATTAATATATAATGTAAACCATTATATGTATGTTGATAGTGTGTCAACATGGTATATAACTAATTATTTGGTCTCCGAATAAATAAATCTCATTCTGTTCTTGCTTTTGCAATATAAAATTATGAGGGAAAATGTACACTTTTTTTTAAAAAAAAATTGAAAAAGGAAATATCACTGTTTATGGGGAAGAAATGATTGGTCATGATTGTATATGATAAAAGACGATAAATTTGAGAATAACACTTCTAGTGTGTCAAACATTTTTGAATGAATTGTTCATGTACTGGTTAACTCGGAAGCAAATTTATCATTTTTGAAGAAACTGCTACTGCATGGGTTTATGTTGTTTACTCAGTAATTTTAAAAGGATTTGCTCATATTGCTGTGTTACTACTTGGTTTGACTTCTGAGTTTGTGTTGAAAGTCATGAGTTATTTGATATTTTAAGTCGTTTGTTTTCTTTTGATCTTCGGGTTCAAGTTATCGAGGCAATAATGTTTGGGGAGATGGAGTTCTTGTCTGAGTTTATTTGATGTATTTTATTTTCTTTTGACAGAAGTTGCAGTAGCTTCCTAAAAGGCACTATAATATGTTTTTAATTAATCTTTATTTTGATTTTTTTTTTCAACAACTCATTTTAACTCTATTACAACTATAAATAACTAAATTTTACAGAAGTTCCATATACGAGTCGATGGTCGAACAAATAACTATATTGTACTTGGTCATAACATTGGCACTGGCTAATCCATATGGAGAAGCATTATTCCATATATAGATCCACATAGATTCCTTATTGTCTATTATGACCTTACTTATACGGGCACAGTCAATCTTGATTTATATGATCAAGAAAGATATTCAACAATCCACGCCTACGTGGATGACCTCCTTAATATTCTTAATGTGCTTCATGTTGAACAGTGCACATTTATTGGTCATTCAGCCTCAGCCGTGGTGGGAATTTTAGCTTCCATTCGCTAGCCTGATTGTTGTCCTAAACTCATTCTTCTTGGAGCTTCGACAAGGAAATTTTTTCGAATCTTATATGATGAATGTTTTAATTATTAAAATTCGTCTATATCATTTACAACATTTATGTATCTAAAATATTTTAATAAGTTATTAATACAAAATATATTGAGTTTACACATGAATTTCTAGTATATTAAGAGAAATTGTATGCATGTGTGTATGTGTTAATAAACTATGCATTTAATAGGAATAAACCTATTATGGGAAAATTCTTATAAGATGAGCATATATTTTATATTTATAGATAAATGTTATAAATGACATACTTAGGAGGAGGCTATGGGACCAAGTCATTGATGACGTAAAAATTGATAGTTGGAGACAGGTAACGTAAAAGCTAACGAATTATGCTCTTTTTTGGGTGTATAAAAGCCGGCTCACGTACTCACTTTCACGATTCTTCACAGTTTACATCGTTAACCTATTTTTTGCGCACATCATCAATCTCATTTCTTCACCCCCATTGCCGTCGATTTTCACTTCATTTCCTCGTACATCTCCACTCTCTGCTATTGATTCTATATATACATTCGCAAACCTACCTATCCTTACTCTACTACTTGATTATAGTTACACAGCAGCTCACACACTACCATCACTTGCTTTATTCTCACACTCTAAAACCACTCGATTCTAATAATTCTGCATGCTTGTCTTTCTGTTGCCTCGTCGTCATTGATTCGTGTAAGTTTTGTTTTTAAGAACCCTTTTAATATTTGTCAATATGTATGCTTTCATCTTTGTACACAAGATTCTTAACAAACAATTTCATTTTTTAAGTCCGCAGAAATTTTAAAACAAGAAAGTACGATTTTTTAGTTCTCTCTCTGTATGTGTTACTTGGTCATTGTTTTTCTTTTTGTTGTTTGTTGTTTTTTTTTTCTTCTGTCAATTTGTAAGTATTTTTATAAAGTTCGCATGCGAGTATCTATTTTTTTATATGTGTTGTTTTGATTTTGGGTTTGGTTTTGAGTATCTGAGTTGTCTTAACACCTCATATAGGGATTGCTTATTACTCGGTGTCTGAAATGTATCTGAGAACTTAAATAAGAGAGTATAGAGATGATAACCAACCCTATGTCACAGTTAATATATTATGTAAACCACTATATATATACTGGTAGTGTATACATGGTACATAACTGTTTATCCGATCTCCGAATAAATAAATCTCATTCTGTTCCTGCTTTTACAATATGAAATTATGAGGGAAAAGGGAAAATGTATACTCCTTTTTTTTAAACAGAAAAAGGAAATATCAGTGTTCATGGGGAAGAATTGATTGGTCATGATTTTATATGATAAAAGATGATAAATTTGAGAATAACACATCTAGTGTGTGAAGCATTTTTTAATGTAATTGTTCATGTACTGGTTAATTTAGAAGCATATTTATCATTGTTGAAGAAACTGCTGCTGCATGGGTTTATGTTGTTTACTTGGTAATTTAAAAGGGATTTGCTCATATTGTTGTATTTCTACTTGGTTAGACTTATGTATTTGTGTTTAAATTCATGAGCTATTTGATATTTTCAGTGTTTGTTTTCTTTTGATTCTTGGGTTTAAGTTATTGAGGCAATAATGTTTAGGGAGATGGAGTTCTTGTCTGAATTTATTTGATGTATTTTATTTTATTTTCTTTTGACAGGAGTTGTAATGGCTTTAGAGGCACCTTCCCAAAAGGCACTGTAATATGCTTTTAAATAATCATTATTTTGATTTTTTTTTTTCAACAACTCATTTTAACTCTATTACAACCATGAATAACCAAATTTTACAGAACTTCCATGTACGATTCAATGGTTGAGGAAATAACTATATTGTACTTGGTCATGACATAGACACTGACTAATCCATATGGAGAAGCATTCTTTCATATATAGATCCACATAAATTCTGTATTGACCGTTATGACCTTACTTATGCGAGCACGATCAATCTTGATTTATATGATCAGGAAAGATATTCAACAATCCACGCCTACGTGGATGACATCCTTAATATTGTTGATGTGCTTCATCTTAAACAATGCACATTTATTGGTCATTCAGCCTCAGCCGTGGTGGGAATTTTAGCTTCCATTCGCTAGCTAGATCGTTTTCCTAAACTCATTCTTCTTGGAGTTTCGACGAGGTAATTTTTTCGAATCTTATATGATGAATATTTTAATTATTAAAATTTGTCTATATCATTTACAACATTTATGAGTCTAAATTATTTTAATAAGTTAATAATACAAAATATATTGAGTTTACACATGAATTTCTAAAATGTTAAGAGAGATTGTATGCATGTATGTATATGTTAATAAACTGTGCATTTAATAGGAATTGACCAATTATGGGAAAATTCTTATAAGATGAGCATATATATTTTATATTTATAGATAAATGTCATAAATGAAATGTCATACTCAAGAGGAGGCTATAGAACCAAGTCGTCGGTGACGTAAAAATTGATAGTTGGAGACAGCTGACGTAAAAGCTAACGAAATATGCTCTTTTTTGGGTGTATAAAAGCCCGTTCACATACTCACTTTCACGATTCTTCACAGTTCATATCGTTAACCTGTTTTTTGCACACATTATCAACCTCGTTTCTTCACCTCCTTTACCGTTGACTTTCACTTCAGTTCCTCGTACATCTTCACCCTTTGCCACTGATTCTATATATACATTCGTAAACCTACCTATCCTTACTCTACCACTTGATTATAGTTACACAACAGCTTACACACTACCATTATTTGCTTTCTTCTCACACTCCAAAACCTCTCGATTCTAAAAATTCTACATATTTTTCTTTCTGTTAACCCGTCGCCGTTGATTCGTGCAAGTTTTGTTTTTAAGAACCTTTTTAATATTTGTCAATATGTATGCTTTCATCTTTGTACACAAGATTTTTAACAAACATTTTCATTTTTTAAGTTCGTAGAAATTTTAATACAAGAAAGCACGATTTTTTAGTTCTCTCTCTGTATGTGTTACTTGGTTATTGTTTTTCTCTTTGTTGTTTGTTGTTTTTCTTTCTTCTATCAATTTATACATATTTTAATAAAGTTCGCATGTGAGTATCTATTTTTTGATATGTGTTATTTTGATTTTGGGTTTGGTTTTGAGTATCTGAGCTGTCTTAACACCTCATATAGGGATTGCTTATTACTCGGTGTCTGAAATGTATCTGAGAACTGAAATGAGAGAGTATAGAGATGATAACCAACCCCATGTCACAGTTAATATATTATGCAAACCACTATATATATACTGGTAGTGTATACATGGTACATAACTGTTTATCCGGTCTCCGAATAAATAAATCTCATTTTGTTCTTGCTTTTGCAATATGAAATTATGAGGGAAAATGTATACTCCTTTTTTTTAAACAGAAAAAGGAAATATCAGTGTTCATGGGGAAGAATTGATTGGTCATGATTTTATATGGTAAAAGATGACAAATTTGAGAATAACACATCTAGTGTGTGAAGCATTTTTTAATGTAATTGTTCATGTACTGGTTAATCTAGAAGCATATTTATCATTGTTGAAGAAACTGCTGCTGCATGGGTTTATGTTGTTTACTCAGTAATTTAAAAGGGATTTGCTCATATTGTTGTATTTCTACTTAGTTAGACTTATGTATTTATGTTTAAATTCATGAGCTATTTGATATTTTCAGTCGTTTGTTTTCTTTTGATTCTTGGGTTTAAGTTATCGAGGCAATAATGTTTGGGGAGATGGAGTTCTTGTCTGAATTTATTTGATGTATTTTATTTTATTTTCTTTTGACAGGAGTTGCAGTGGCTTTAGAGGCACCGTCCCAAAAGGCATTGTAATATGCTTTTAAATAATCATTATTTTGATTTTTTTTTTCAACAACTCATTTTAACTCTATTACAACCATGAATAACCAAATTTTACAGAACTTCCATGTACGAGTCGATTGTCGAGGAAATAACTATATTGTACTTGGTTATGGTATAGACATTGATTAATTCATATAGAGAAGCAGTCTTCCACATATAGAACCATTTAGATTTCGTATTGTCCGTTATGACCTTTCTTATGCGAGCACGGTCAATCCTGATTTATATGATCATGAAAGATATTCAACAATTCACGCCTACGTGGATGACCTCCTTAATTTTCTTGATGTGCTTTATGTTGAACAGTGCACATTTATTGGTCATTCAGCCTCAGCTGTGGTGAGAATTTTAGCTTCCATTCGCCAGCCAGATCATTTTCCTGAACTCATTATTCTTGGAGCTTCCATGAGGTAATTTATTTGAATCTTATATGATGAATGTTTTAATTATTAAAATTTGTCTATAACATTTACAATATTTATGTATCTAAAATATTTTAATAAGTTAATAATACAAAATATATTGAGTTTACACATGAATTTCAAATATATTACGAGAGATTGTATACATGTGTGTATATGTTAATAAACTGTGCATTTAATAAGAATAAGCCTATTATGGGAAAATTCTTACAAGATGAACATATATTTTATATTTATAGAAAAATGTTATAAATGAAATGGATGAAATGTGATATTCAGGAGGAGGCTATAGGACCAACTCGTCGGAGACGTAAAAGTTGATAGTTATTGACAACTGACGTAAAAGCTAACGAATTTATCTCTTTTTTGAGTGTATAAAAGCCCATTCCGTGTACTCACTTTCACGATTCTTTACAATTCACATCATCAACATGTTTTTTGCGCACATCATTAACTTCGTTTCTTGACCCCCTTTACCGTCGATTTTCACGTCAGTTCCTCGTACATCTTCACCCTCTACTACTGATTCTATATATACATTCGCAAACCTACCTATCCTTACTCTACCACTTGATTATAGTTACACAGCAGCTCATACACTACCACCATTTGCTTTTTATCACACTCCAAAACCTCTCGATTCTAATAATTCTGCATGCTTTTCTTTCTATTGCCCCATCCCCGTTGATTCGTTTAAGTTTGGCTTTAAAAAACCCTTTTAAAATTTATCACTATGTATGCTTTCATTTTTGTACACAAGATTCTTAACAAACATTTTTATTTTTAAAGTCTGCAGAAATTTTGAAATAAGAAAGCACGATTTTTTAGTTCTCTCTCTCTATGTGTTACTTGGTCATTGTTTTTCTCTTTGTTGTTTGTTGTTTTTCTTTCTTCTATTAGTTTGTAGGTATTTTTATAAAGTTAGCAGGTAAGTATCTATTTTTTTATACGTGTTATTTTGATTTTGGGTTTGGTTTCGAGTATTTGAGCTGTCTTAACACCTCATATAGTGGTTGCTTATTACTCGGTGTCCGAAATGTATATGAGAACTGAAGTGAGAGAGTATAGAGATGATAACCAACCCCATGTCATAGTTAATATATAATGTAAACCACTATATGTATGTTGGTAGTGTCTACATGGTACTTAACTGTTTATCCGGTCTCCAAATAAATAAATCTCATTCTGTTTCTGCTTTGGCACTCTGAAATTATGAAGGAAAATGTATACTCTTTTTTTTTTTTTTTAAACCGAAAAAGGAAATAACAGTGTTCATGGGAAGAAATGATTGGTAATGATTGGATATGATAAAAGATGATAAATTTGAGAATAGCACTTCTAGTGTGTCAAACATTTTTGAACGTAATTGTTCATATACTGGTTAACCCAAAAGCAGATTTATCATTTAGTAAGAAACTGCTGCTGCATGGGTTTATATTGTGTACTCGGTAATTTTAAAGGGATTTGCTCATATTATCGTATTTCTATTTGGCTTGACTTATGTGTTTGTGTTAAAAATTATGAGTTATTTGATATTTTTAGTCGCGTATTTTCTTTTGATTCTCGGGTTGAAGTTTTCGAGGCAATAATGTTTGGGGAGATGGAGTTTTGGTCTGAGTTTATTTGATGTATTTTATTTTCTTTTGACAGGAGTTGCAGTGGCTTTAGAGGCACCTTCCCAAAGGCACTGTATTATGCTTTTAATTAATCATTATTTTGATTATTTGTTTTTTCAACAACTCATTTTAACTCTATTACAACCATGAATAACCAAATTTTACAGAACTTCCATGTACGAGTCGATTGTCGAGGAAATAACTATATTGTACTTGGTCATGGTATAGATATTGACTAATTCATATGGAGAAGCAGTCTTCCATATATAGATCCATATAGATTTCGTATTGTCCGTTATGACCTTTCTTATACGAGCACGGCCAATCCCGATTTATATGATCATGAAAGATATTCAACAATTCACGCCTACGTGGATGACCTTCTTAATATTCTTGATGTGTTTTATGTTGAACAGTGCACATTTATTGGTCATTCAGCCTCAGCCATGGTGGGAATTTTAGCCTCCATTCGCCTACCAGATCGTTTTCCTAAACTCATTCTTCTTGGAGTTTCCACAAGGTAATTTTTTCGAATCTTATATGATGAATGTTTTAATTATTAAAATTTGTCTATAACATTTACAACATTTATGTATCTAAAATATTTAAATAAGTTAATAACACAAAATATATTGAGTTTACACATGAATTTCAAATATGTTACGAGAGATTGTATGCTTGTGTGTATATGTTAATAAACTGTGCATTTAATAGGAATAAGCCTATTATGAGAAAATTCTTACAAGATGAGCATATATTTTATATTTATAGTTAAATGTTGTAAATGAAACGCATGAAATGTCATATTCAGGAGAAGGTTATGGGACCAAGTCGTCGGAGACGTAAAAATTATTAGTTGGAGACAGCTGACGTAAAAACTAACGAATTATGCTCTTCTTTGAGTGTATAAAAGCCCGTTCACGTACTCACTTTCACGATTCTTCACAGTTCACATCGTTAACCTGTTTTTTGCACAGAACATCAACCTCGTTTCTTCGCCCCCTTTACCGTCGATTTTCACTTCAGTTTCTCATATATCTTCACCCTCTGCCACTGATTCTATATATACATTCGCAAATCTACCTAACCTTACTCTACCACTTGATTATAGTTACACAGCAGCTCACACACTACCACTATTTGCTTTCTTCTCACACTCCAAAACCTCTCGATTCTAATAATTCTGCATGCTTTTCTTTCTGTTGCCCCGTCGCCGTTGATTCGTTTAAGTTTTGTTTTTAAGAACCCTTTTAAAATTTACCAATATGTATGCTTTCATTTTTGTGCATGAGATTCGTAACAAAAATTTTAATTTTTTATGCCCGCAGAAATTTTAAAACAAGTAAGCACGATTTTTTAGTTCTCTCTCTTTATGTGTTACTTGGTCATTATTTTTTTCTTTGTTGTTTGTTGTTTTTCTTTCTTCTATCAATTCGTAGGTATTTTTATAAAGTTCGCATGTGAGTATCTATTTTTTTATACATGTTATTTTGATTTTGGGTTTGGTTTTAAGTATCTGAGCTGTCTTAACACCTCATATAGCGGTTGCTTATTACTCGGTGTCCGAAATGTATATGAGAACTAAAGTGAGAGAGTATAGAGATGATAACCAATCCTATGTCACAGTTAATATATAATGTAAACCACTATATGTATGCTGGTAGTGTCTACATGGTATATAACTATTTATCCAATCTCCGAATAAATAAATCTCATTCTGTTCCTGCTTTGGCAATATGAAATTATTTTTATATAGAAAAAGGAAATAACAGTGTTCATGGAAAGAAATGATTAGTAATGATTGCATATGATAAAAGATTATAAATTTGAGAATAGCACTTCTAGTGTGTCAATCATTTTTGAATGTAATTGTTCATGTAGTGGTTAACCTCGAAGCAGATTTATCATTTATTAAGAAACTGCTGCTGCATGGGTTTATGTTGTGTACTTAGACATGACCACGGTTCGGTTCGAACCGTGCGGTTCGAACCGAACCGTAACTGTAGAACCGGAACCAGAACATAAGGTTCTGGTTCCGGTTCGGAACCAAACCGGAACCGTCACTGTAGCGGTTCCGGTTCCGGTTCTTTGAAAATTAGAACCGGAACCGCCGGTTCAAGAACCGGCGGAACCGGAACAGACTTGAACCGGCGGTTCCGGTTCGGTTCCGGTTCTTAAATAAATAAATAAATAAATAACTATTGGGGTCTATAAATTATAATTTTTAGTTTATTGTTAGCACTTAGCAGTTTTAAATTCTTATTTTATTATTTTTAAATTTCAAATTATCAACCTATAATATTTATAAATTTCAAAATTTTAATTTATAATATTTTTTAACTTAAATTTTGATTTCAATTTATATTTTTAAATCTAAATTTTTAATTTATTAGTTATTATTTTTAAATATTAAATTTTCAATTTATTATTATTAAATTATTTCAATGGCTAAAGAGTGACTGAGTGAGTGACGTACTGACGTGAGTCAGTGAGGGACTGAGGGTAAATCAGTAAATGGATAATCCGTAATGAATTTTATAAATTAAAGCTAATTGTGATTTGTGATTGTGAGTATTGGTCTTCAAATAATTAATTTTTTTATTTCATTTGTGTATCAGTGTATCCGCCTATCCGGTATCGATTTATTTTTTAATTTTAAAATATATTTTAATATTACTTTTTAAATTTCAAATTGTCATTTTAAAAAAAGGTTCCAGAACCGGAACCGAAACTGTTATAGAACCGAAACCGGAATCGGAACCTGAACCGTTATAGAACCGTCGGTTCCAGAACCGAATCGGAACCGTGTTATTTAGGTTAAGGTTCCGGTTCTAGCTTTTTTAGAACCGGAACCGTCGGTTCGGAACCGGAACCGGAACCGAACCGAACCGTGGTCATGTCTATGTGTACTCGGTAATTTTAAAGGGATTTGTTCATATTGTCGTGTTGCTATTTGGTTTGACTTATGTGTTTGTATTTAAAGTCATGAGTTATTTGATATTTTTAGTCGTTTATTTTCTTTTGATTCTCGGGTTGAAGTTTTCGTGGCAATAATGTTTGGGGAGATGGAGTCCTTGTTTGAGTTTATTTGATGTATTTTATTTTCTTTTGACAGAAGTTGTAGTGGCTTTAGAGGTACCTTCCCAAAAGGCACTGTATTATGCTTTTAATTAATCATTATTTTGATTATTTGTTTTTTCAACAACTCATTTTAACTCTATTATAACCATGAATAACCAAATTTTACAAAACTTCCATGTACGAGTCAATTGTCGAGGAAATAACTATATTATACTTGATCATGGTATAGAGATTGACTAATTCATATGGAGAAGCAGTCTTCCATATATAGATCCATATAGATGTCGTATTGTCCGTTATGACCTTTCTTATACGAGCACGGTCAATCCTGATTTATATGATTAGGAAAGATATTCACCAATTCACACCTACGTGGATGACCTCCTTAATATTCTTGATGCACTTTATGTTGAACAGTGCACATTTATTGGTCATTCAGCCTCAGCCGTGGTGGGAATTTTAGCCTCCATTCGCGAGTCAGATTGTTTTCCTAAACTCATTCTTCTTGGAGCTTCCATAAGTTAATTTTTTCGAATCTTATATTACGAATGTTTTAATTATTAAAATTTGTCTATAACATTTACAACATTTATGTATCTAAAATATTTTAATAAGTTAATAATACAAAATATATTGAGTTTACACATGAGTTTCTAATATGTTACGAGAGATTATATGCATGTGTGTATATGTTAATAAACTGTGCATTTAATAGGAATAAGCCTATTATGGAAAAATTTTTACAAGATGAGCATATAATTTATATTTATAGACAAATGTTATAAATGAAATGCATGAAATGTTATATTCAAGAGGAGGCCGTAGGGCCAAGTCGTCGGAGACGTAAAAATTGATAGTTGGAGATAGCTGACGTAAAAGCTAACAAATTATGTTCTTTTTTGAGTGTAAAAAAGCCCGTTTATGTACTCACTTTCACGATTCTTCGCAGTTCACATCGTTAACCTGTTTTTTGCGCACATCATCAACCTCGTTTCTTCACCCCTTTTACCGTCGATTTTCACTTTAGTTTCTCGTACATCTTCACCCTCTGCCACTGATTCTATATATACATTCGCAAACCTTCCTATCCTTACTCTACCACTTGATTATAGTTACACAGTAGCTCACATACTAGCACCATTTGCTTTTTTCTCACACTCCAAAACCTCTTGATTCTAATAATTCTGCATGCTTTTCTTTCTGTTACCCCGTCGCCGTTGATTCATTTAAGTTTTGTTTTTAAGAACCCTTTTAAAATTTATCAATATGTATGCTTTCATTTTTGTGCACAAGATTCTTAACAAACATTTTAATTTTTTAAGTCTGCAGAAATTTTAAAACAAGAAAGCATAATTTTTTAGTTCTCTCTCTGTATGTGTTACTTGATCATTTTTTTCTCTTTGTTGTTTATTGTTTTTCTTTCTTCTGTCAATTTGTAGGTATTTTTATAATATTCGCAGGTGAGTATCTATTTTTTTATACGTTTTATTTTGATTTTGGGTTTGGTTTTGAGTATCTGAGCAGTCATAACATCTCATATAACGGTTGCTTATTACTCAGTGTCCGATATGTATATGAGAACTAAAGTGAGAGAGTATAGAGATGATAACCAACCCCATGTCACAGTTAATATATAATGTAAACCACTATATATATGCTAGTACTGTCTACACGGTACATAACTGTTTATCCGGTCACCGAATAAATAAATCTCATTCTGTTCCTACTTTGGCAATATAAAATTATGAAGGAAAATGTATACTTTTTTTTTTTTTTAAACAGAAAAAGGAAATAACAGTTTTCATGGGAAGAAATGATTAGTAATGAATGCATATGATAAAAGATTATAAATTTAAGAATAGCACTTCTAGTGTGTCAATCATTTTTGAACGTAATTGCTCATGTAGTGGTTAACCTCAAAGCAGATTTATCATTTATTAAGAAACTGCTGCTGCATGGGTTTATGTTGTGTACTCGGTAATTTTAAAGGGATTTGTTCATATTGTCGTGTTGCTATTTGGTTTGACTTATGTGATTGTGTTTAAAGTCATGAGTTATTTGATATTTTTAGTCGTTTATTTTCTTTTGATTCTCGGGTTGAAGTTTTCGTGGCAATAATGTTTGGGCAGATGGAGTCCTTGTCTGAGTTTATTTGATGTATTTTATTTTCTTTCGAGAGGAGTTGTAGTGGCTTTAGAGGCACCTTCCCAAAAAGCACTGTAATATGCTTTTAATTAATCCTTATTTTGATTATTTTTTTCAACAACTCATTTTAACTCTATTACAACCATGAATAACCAAATTTTACAAAACGTCCATGTACGAGTCGATTGTCGAGGAAATAACTATATTGTACTTGGTCATGGTATAGACATTGACTAATTCATATGGAGAAGCAGCGTTCCATATATAGATCCATATATAGATATTCAACAATTCACGCTTACGTGGATGACCTCCTTAATATTCTTGATGTGCTTTATGTTGAACAGTGCATATTTATTGGTCATTCAGCCTCAACCGTGGTGGAATTTTAGCCTCCATTCACTAGCCAAATCGTTTTCCTAAACTCATTCTTCTTGGAGCTTCTACAAGGTAATTTTTTCGAGTCTTATATAATGAATGTTTTAATTATTAAAATTTGTCTACAACATTTACAACATTTATGTACCAAAAATATTTTAATAAATTAATAATACAAAATATATTGAGTTTACACATGAATTTCAAATATGTTACGAGAAATTGTATGCACGTGTGTATATGTGAATAAACCGTGCATTTAATTGGAATAAACCTATTATGGAAAAATTCTTACAGGATGAGCATATATTTTATATTTATAGATAAATGTTATAAATGAAATGCATAAAATGTCATATTCAGGTGGAGGCTATGGGACCAAGTCGTCGGAGACGTAAAGATTGATAGTTGGAGACAACTGACGTAAAAGCTAACGAATTATGCTTTTTTTTAGTGTATAAAAGCCCGTTCACGTACTCACTTTCACGATTGTTCACAGTTCACATCGTTAACCTGTTTTTTGCGCACATCATCAACCTCGTTTCTTCACTCCCTTTACCGTCGATTTTCACTTCAGTTCCTCGTACATCTTCACCCTCTGCCAATGATTCTATATATACATTCGCAAACCTACCTATCCTTACTCTACCGTTTGATTATAGTTACATTGTAGCTCACACACTAGCACCATTTGATGTATTTTATTTTCTTTCGACAGGAGTTGTAGTGGCTTTAGAGGCACCTTCTCAAAAAGCACTGTAATATGCTTTTAATTAATCTTTATTTTGATTTTTTTTTTCAACAACACATTTTAACTCTATTACAACCATGAATAACCAAATTTTACAAAACTTCCATGTACGAGTCGAGTGTCGAGGAAATAACTATATTGTACTTGGTCATGTTATAGACATTGACTAATTCATATGGAGAAGCAGTGTTCCATCTATAGATCCATATATAGATATTCAACAATTCACGCTTACGTGAATGACCTCCTTAATATTCTTGATGTGCTTTATGTTGAACAGTGCATATTTATTGGTCATTCAGCCTCAGCCGTGGTGGGAATTTTAGCCTCCATTCGCTAGCCAGATCATTTTCCTAAACTCATTCTTCTTGGAGCTTCTACAAGGTAATTTTTTCGAGTCTTATATGATGAATGATTTAATTATTAAAATTTGTCTACAACATTTACAACATTTATGTATCTAAAATATTTTAATAAATTAATAATACAAAATATATTGACTTTACACATGAATTTCAAATATGTTATGAGAAATTGTATGCACGTGTGTAAATGTTAATAAACCGTGCATTTAATTGGAATAAACCTATTATGGAAAAATTCTTACAAGATGAGCATATATTTTATATTTATAGATAAATGTTATAAATGAAATGCATAAAATGTCATATTCAGGTGGAGGCTATGGGACCAGGTCGTCGGAGACGTAAAAATTGATAGTTGGAGACAACTGACGTAAAAGCTAACGAATTATGCTTTTTTTTGAGTGTATAAAAGCCCGTTCACCTACTCACTTTCACGATTGTTCACAGTTCACATCGTTAACCTGTTTTTTGCGCACATCATCAACCTCATTTCTTCACCCCCTTTACCGTCGATTTTCACTTCAGTTCCTCGTACATCTTCACCCTCTGCCAATGATTCTATGTATACATTGGCAAACCTACCTATCCTTACTCTACCGTTTGATTATAGTTACATTGCAGCTCACACACTAGCACCATTTGATGTATTTTATTTTCTTTCGACAGGAGTTGTAGTGGCTTTAGAGGCACCTTCCCAAAAAGCACTGTAATATGCTTTTAATTAATCTTTATTTTGATTATTTTTTTTCAACAACTCATTTTAACTCTATTACAACCATGAATAACCAAATTTTACAAAACTTCCATGTACGAGTCGATTGTCGAGGAAATAACTATATTGTACTTGGTCATGGTATGTACATTTACTAATTCATATGGAGAAGCAGTGTTCCATATATAGATCCATATATAGATATTCAACAATTCACGCTTACGTGGATGACCTTCTTAATATTCTTGATGTGCTTTATGTTGAACAGTGCATATTTATTGGTCATTCAGCCTCAGCCGTGGTGGGAATTTTAGCCTCCATTTGCTAGCCAGATCGTTTTCCTAAACTCATTCTTCTAGAGCTTCTACAAGGTAATTTTTTCGAGTCTTATATGATGAATGTTTTAATTTTTAAAATTTGTCTACAACATTTACAACATTTATGTATCTAAAATATTTTAATAAATTAATAATACAAAATATATTGACTTTACACATGAATTACAAATATGTTACGAGAAATTATATGCACGTGTGTATATGTGAATAAACCGTGCATTTAATTGGAATAAACCTATTATGGAAAAATTCTTACAAGATAAGCATATATTTTATATTTATAGATAAATGTTATAAATGAAATGCATAAAATGTCATATTCAGGTGGAGGCTATGGGTCCAACTCGTCGGAGACGTAAAAATTGATAGTTGGAGACAACTGACGTAAAAGCTAACGAATTATGCTTTTTTTTGAGTGTATAAAAGCCCGTTCACGTACTCACTTTCACGATTGTTCACAGTTCACATCGTTAACCTATTTTTTGCGCACATCATCAACCTCGTTTCTTCACCCCCTTTACCGTCGATTTTCACTTCAGTTCCTCGTACATCTTCACCCTCTGCCAATGATTCTATATATACATTCGCAAACCTACCTATCCTTACTCAACCGTTTGATTATAGTTACATTGCAGCTCACACACTAGCACCATTTGATGTATTTTATTTTCTTTTGACAGGAGTTATAGTGGCTTTAGAAGCACCTTCCCAAAAAGCACAGTAATATGCTTTTAATTAATCTTTATTTTGATTATTTTTTTTTCAACAACTCATTTTAACTCTATTACAACCATGAATAACCAAATTTTACAAAACATCCATGTTCAAGTCGATTGTCGAGGAAATAACTATATTGTACTTGGTCATGGTATAGACATTGGCTAATTCATATGGAGAAGCAGTGTTCCATATATAGATCCATATAAATTTCGTATTGTCCGTTATGACTTTTCTTATGCGAGCACGGTCAATCCTGATTTATATGATCAGGAAAGATATTTAACAATTTGACGCTTACGTGGATGACTTCCTTAATATTCTTGATGTGCTTTATGTTGAACAGTGCATATTTATTGGTCATTCAGCCTCAGCCGTGGTGGGAATTTTAGCCTCCATTCGCTAGCCAGATCGTTTTCCTAAACTCATTCTTCTTGGAGCTTCTGCAAGGTAATTTTTTCGAGTCTTATATGATCAATGTTTTAGTTATTAAAATTTGTGTACAACATTGACAACATTTATGTATATAAAATATTTTAATAAATTAATAATACAAAATATATTGACTTTACAAATGAATTTCAAATATGTTACGAGAAATTGTATGCACGTGTGTATATGTTAATAAACCGTGCATTTAATTGGAATAAACCTATTATGAAAAAATTCTTACAAGATGAGCATATATTTTATATTTATAGATAAATGTTATAAATGAAATGCATAAAATGTCATATTCAGGTGGAGGCTATGGGTCCAAGTCGTCGGAGACGTAAAAATTGATAGTTGGAGACAACTGACGTAAAAGCTAACGAATTATGCTTTTTTTTGAGTGTATAAAAGCCCGTTCACGTACTCACTTTCACGATTGTTCACAGTTCACATCGTTAACCTGTTTTTTGCGCACATCATCAACCTCATTTCTTCACCCCCTTTACCGTCGATTTTCACTTCAGTTCCTCGTACATCTTCACCCTCTGCCAATGATTCTATGTATACATTGGCAAACCTACCTATCCTTACTCTACCGTTTGATTATAGTTACATTGCAGCTCACACACTAGCACCATTTGATGTATTTTATTTTCTTTCGACAGGAGTTGTAGTGGCTTTAGAGGCACCTTCCCAAAAAGCACTGTAATATGCTTTTAATTAATCTTTATTTTGATTATTTTTTTTCAACAACTCATTTTAACTCTATTACAACCATGAATATTCAAATTTTACAAAACTTCCATGTACGAGTCGATTGTCGAGGAAATAACTATATTGTACTTGGTCATGGTATGTACATTTACTAATTCATATGGAGAAGCAGTGTTCCATATATAGATCCATATAGATTTCGTATTATCCGTTATGACCTTTCTTATGCGAGCACGGTCAATCCCGATTTATATGATCAGGAAAGATATTTAACAATTCACGCTTACGTGGATGACCTCCTTAATATTCTTGATGTGCTTTATGTTGAACAGTGCATATTTATTGGTCATTTGGCCTCAGCCGTGGTGGGAATTTTAGCCTCCATTCGCTAGCCAGATCGTTTTCCTAAACTCATTCTTCTTGGAGCTTCTGCAAGGTAATTTTTTCGAGTCTTATATGATCAATGTTTTAGTTATTAAAATTTGTGTACAACATTGACAACATTTATGTATATAAAATATTTTAATAAATTAATAATACAAAATATATTGACTTTACACATGAATTTCAAATATGTTACGAGAAATTGTATGCACGTGTGTATATGTTAATAAACCGTGCATTTAATTGGAATAAACCTATTATGGAAAAATTCTTACAAGATGAGCATATATTTTATATTTATAGATAAATGTTATAAATGAAATGCATAAAATGTCATATTCAGGTGGAGGCTATGGGTCCAAGTCGTCGGAGACGTAAAAATTGATAGTTGGAGACAACTGACGTAAAAGCTAACGAATTATGCTTTTTTTTTAGTGTATAAAAGCCCGTTCACGTACTCACTTTCACGTTTGTTCACAGTTCACATCGTTAACCTGTTTTTTGCGCACATCATCAACCTCGTTTCTTCACCCCTTTTACCGTCGATTTTCACTTCAGTTCCTCGTACATCTTCACGCTCTGCCACCGATTCTATATATTCATTCGCAAACCTACCTATCCTTACTCTACCTTTTGATTATAGTTACACAGTTAATATACAATGTAAACCATTATATGTATGCTGGTAGTGTCTACATGGTACTTAACAGTTTATCCGGTCTCCGAATAAATAAATCTCATTCTGTTCCTGCTTTGGCAATATGAAATTATGAAGGAAAATGTGTACTCCTTTTTTTTAAAAAGAAAAAGGAAATAACAGTGTTCATGGGAAGATATGGTTAGTAATGATTGCATATGATAAAAGATGATAAATTTGAGAATAGCACTTCTAGTGTGTCAAGCATTTTTAAACGTAATTTTTCATGTACTGGTTAACCTAGAAGCATATTTATCATTTATTAAGAAACTGCTGCTGTATGGGTTTATGTTGTGTACTCGGTAATTTTAAAGGAATTCGCTCATACTGTCGTGTTGCTATTTGGTTTGACTTATGTGTTTGTGTTTAAAGTCATGAGTTATTTAATATTTTTAGTCATTTATTTTCTTTTGATTCTCGGGTTGAAGTTTTCGTGGCAATAATGTTTGGGAAGATGGAGTCATTGTCTAAGTTTATTTGATGTATTTTATTTTCTTTTGACAGGAGTTGCAGTGGCTTTAGAGGCACCTTCCCAAAAGGCACTGTAATATGCTTTTAATTAATCTTTACTTTGATTATTTTTTTTTTCAACAACTCATTTTAACTCTATTAGAACCTTTAATAACCAAATTTTACAGAACTTCCATGTACGAGTCGATTGTCGAGGAAATAACTATAGTGTACTTGGCCATGGTATAAACATTGACTAATTCATATGGAGAAGCAATGTTCCATATATAGATCCAAATAGATTTCGTATATTCCGTTATGACTTTTCTTATGCGAGCACGGTCAATCGTGATTTATATGATCAGGAAAGATATTCAACAATTCACGCCTACGTGGATGACCTCCTTAACATTCTTGATGTGTTTTATGTTGAACAGTGCATATTTATTGGTCATTCAGCCTCAGCCGTGGTGGGAATTTTAGCCTCCATTCGCTAGCCAGATCGTTTTCCTAAACTCATTCCTGTTAGAGCTTCTACAAGGTAATTTTTTCGAGTCTTATATGATGAATGTTTTAATTATTAAAATTTGTCTACAACATTTACAACATTTATGTATCTAAAATATTTTAATAAATTAATAATACAAAATATATTGACTTTACACATGAATTTCAAATATGTTATGAGAAATTGTATGCACGCGTGTATATGTTAATAAACCGTGCATTTAATTGGAATAAACCTATTATGGAAAAATTCTTACAAGATGAGCATATATTTTATATTTATAGTTAAATGTTGTAAATGAAATGCATGAAATGTCATATTCAGGTAGAGGCTATGGGACCAAGTCGTCAGAGACGTAAAAATTGATAGTTGGAGACAGCTGACGTAAAAGCTTACGAATTATGCTCTTTTTTGAGTGCATAAAAGCCCGTTCACGTACTCACTTTCACGATTCTTCACGGTTCACATCGTTAACCTATTTTTTTCGCACATCATCAACCTCGTTTCTTCACCCCTTAACCGTCGATTTTCACTTCAGTTCCTCGTACATCTTCACGCTCTGCCACTGATTCTATATATACATTCGCAAACCTACCTATCCCTACTTTACCGTTTGATTATAGTTACACAGTTAATATATAATGTATACCACTATATGTATGCTTGTAGTGTCTACATGGCACTTAACTGTTTATCCGGTCTCTGAATAAATATATCTCATTCTGTTCCTGCTTTGGCAATATGAAATTATGAAGGAAAATGTGTACTTTTTTTTTAAATAGAAAAAGGAAATAACAGTGTTCATGGGAAGAAATGATTAGTAATGATTGCATATGATAAAAGATGATAAGTTTGAAAATAGCATTTCTAGACTGTCAAGCATTTTTTAATGTAATTTTTCATGTACTGGTTAACCAAGAAGCAGACTTATCATTTATTAAGAAACTGCTGCTGCATGGGTTTATGTTGTGTGCTCGATAATTTTAAAGGAATTTGCTCATAGTGTTGTGTTGCTATTTGGTTTGAGTTATGTGTTTGTGTTTCAAGTCATGAGTTATTTGATATTTTTAGTCAATTATTTTCTTTTTATTCTGGGTTGAAATTTTCGTGGCAATAATGTTTGGGAAGATGGAGTCGTTGTCTGAGTTTATTTGATGTATTTTATTTTCTTTTGACAGGAGTTGCAGTGGCTTCAGTGGCACCCTCCTAAAAGGCACTGTAATATGCTTTTAATTAATCTTTATTTTGATTTTTTTTTTCAACAACTCATTTTAACTCTATTACAACCATAAATAACGAAATTTTACAAAACTTCCATGTACGAGTCGATTGTCGAGGAAATAACTATACTGTACTTGGTCTTGGTATAGACATTGACTAATTCATATGGAGAAGGAGTGTTCCATATATAGATCCATATAGATTTCGTATTGTCCATTATGACCTTTCTTATGCGAGCACGGTCAATCCTGATTTATATGACCAGGAAAGATATTTAACAATTCACGCCTACGTGGATGACATCCTAAATATTTCTGATATGCTTTATGTTGAACAGTGCACATTTATTGGTCATTCAGCCTCAACCGTGGTGGGAATTTTAGCCTCCATTCGCCAGCCAGATCGTTTTCCTAAACTCATTCTTCTTGGAGCTTCTACAAGGTAATTTTTTCGAGTTTTATATGATGAATGTTTTAATTATTAAAATTTGTCTATAACATTTACAACATTTAAGTATCTAAAATATTTTAATAAATTAATAATAATAAATATATTGACTTTACACATGAATTTCAAATATGTTACGAGAGATTATATGCACGTGTGTATATGTTAATAAACTGTGCATTTAATTGGAATAAGCCTATTATGGAAAAATTCCTACAGGATGAGCATATATTTTATATTTATAGATAAATGTTATAAATGAAATGCATGAAATGTCATATCAGGTGGAGGCTATGGGACCAAGTCTTCGGAGACGTAAAAATTGATAGTTGGAGACAGTTGACGTAAAAGCTAACGAATTATGCCCTTTTTTGAGTGTATAAAAGCCCGTTCACATACTCACTTTCACGATTCTTCACAGTTCACATCGTTAACCTATTTTTTGCGCACATCATCAACCTCTTTTCTTTACCCCCTTTACTGTCGATTTTCACTTCAATTCCTCGTACATCTTCACCCTCTGCCACTAATTCTATATATACATTTGCAAACCTACCTATCCTTACTCTACTGTTTGATTATAGTTACCCAGTTAATATATAATGTAAACCACTATATGCATGCTGGTAGTGTCTACATGGTATTTAACTGTTTATCCGGTCTCCGAATAAATAAATCTCATTCTGTTCCTGCTTTAACAATATGAAATTATGAAGGAAAATGTATACTTCTTTTTTTTCTAAAAAGAAAAAGGAAATAATAGTGTTCATGGGAAGAAATGATTAGTAATGATTGGGTATGATAAAAGATGATAAGTTTGAGAATAAAAATTCTAGTGTGTCAAGCATTTTTGAACCTAATTTTTCATGTACTGGTTAACCCAGAAGCAGATTTATCATTTATTAAGAAACTGCTGCTGCATGGGTTTATGTTGTGTAGCTGTAAGTTTAAAGGAATTTGCTCATATTGTCGGGTTGCTATTTGGTTTGACTTACGTGTTTGTGTTTAAAGTCATGAGTTATTTGATATTTTTAGTTGTTTATTTTCTTTTGATTCTCGGGTTGAAGTTTTCGTGGCAATAATGTTTGGGGAGATGGAGTCCTTATCTGAGTTTATTTGATGTATTTTCTTTTCTTTTGACAGGAGTTTCAGTGGCTTTAGAGCCACCTTCCCAAAGGGCACTGTAATATGTTTTTATTTAATCTTTATTTTGATTTTTTTTTTCAACAACTCATTTTAATTCTATTACAACCATGAATAACGAAATTTTACAGAACTTCCATGTACGAGTCGATTGTTAAGAAAATAACTATATTATACTTGGTCATGGTATAGACATTGACTAATTCATATGGAGAAGCAGTCTTCCATATATAGATCCATATAGATTTCGTATTGTCCGTTATGACCTTTCTTATGCGAGCACAGTCAATCCTGATTTATATGATCAGGAAAGATATTCAACAATTCAAGCCAACGTGGATGACCTCCTTAATATTCTTGATGTGCTTTATGTTGAACAGTGCATATTTATTGGTCATTCAGCCTCAGCCGTGGTGGGAATTTTATCCTCCATTCCCTAGCCAGATCGTTTTCCTAAACTAATTCTTCTTGGAGCTTCTACAAGGTAATTTTTTCGAGTCTTATATGAAGAATGTTTTAATTATTAAAATTTGTCTATAACATTTACAACATTTATGTATCTAAAATATTTTAATAAATTAATAATACAAAATATATTGACTTTACACATGAATTTCAAATATGTTATGAGAGATTGTATGCACGTGTGTATATGTTAATAAACTGTGCATTTAATTGGAATAAGGCTATTATGAAAAAATTCTTACAAGATGAGCATATATTTTATATTTGTAGATAAATGTTACAAATGAAATGCATGAAATGTCGTATTCAGGTGGAGCTTATGAGACCAAGTCGTCGGAGACGTAGAAATTAATAGTTGGAGACAGCTGACGTAAAAGCTAACGAATTATGCTCTTTTTTGAGTGTATAAAAGCCCGTTCACGTACTCACTTTCACGATTCTTCACAGTTCACATCGTTAACCTGTTTTTGCGCACATCATCAACCTCATTTCTTCATCCCCTTTACCGTCGATTTTCACTTCAGTTCCTCGTACATCTTCACCCTTTGCCACTGATTCTATATATACATTCGCAAACCTACCTATCCTTACTCTATCGTTTGATTATAGTTACACAGTTAATATATAATGTAAACCACTATATGTATGCTGGTAGTATTTACATGGTACTTAACTGTTTATCCGGTCTCCGAATAAATAAATCTCATTCTGTTCCTGCTTTGGCAATATGAAATTATGAAAGAAAATGTGTACTCCTTTTTTTAAAAAAAGAAAAAGGAAATAACAGTGTTAATGGGAAGAAATGATTAGTAATGATTGCATATCATAAAAGATGATAAGTTTGAGAATAACACTTCTAGTGTGTCAAGTATTTTTTAACGTAATTTTTCATGTACTGGTTAAGCCAGAAGCAGATTTATCATTTATTAAGAAACTGCTGCTGCATGGGTTTATGTTGTGTACTCTGTAATTTTAAAGGAATTTGTTCATATTGTCGTCTTGCTATTTGGCTTGACTTATGTGTTTGTGTTTAAAGTCATGAGTTATTTGATATTTTTAACCGTTTATTTTCTTTTGATTCTCGGGTTGAAGTTTTCGTGGCAATAATGTTTGGTGAGATGGATCCTTGTCTGAGTTTATTTGACGTATTTTATTTTCTTTTGTCAGCAGTTGCAGTGGTTTTAGAGGCACCTTCCCAAAAGGCACTGTAATATGTTTTTAATTAATCTTTATTTTGATTTTTTTTTTCAACAACTCATTTTAACTCTATTACAACCATGAATAACCAAATTTTACAGAACTTCTATGTACGAGTCGATTGTCGAGGAAATAACTATATTGTTCTTGGTCATGGTATAGACATTGACTAATTCATGTGGAGAAGCGGTGTTCCATATATAGATCCATATAGATTTCGTATTGTCCGTTATGACCTTTCTTATGCTAGCACGGTCAATCCTGATTTATATGATTAGGAAAGATATTCAACAATTCACGTCTACGTGGATGACCTCCTTAATATTCTTGATGTGTTTTATGTTGAACAATGCATATTTATCGGTCATTCAGCCTCAGTCGTGGTGGGAATTTTAGCCTTCATTCCCTAGCCAGATCGTTTTCCTAAACTCATTCTTCTTGGAGCTTCTACAAGGTAATTTTTTGGAGTCTTATATGATGAATGTTTTAGTTATTAAAATTTGTCTAGAACATTTACATCATTTATGTATCTAAAATATTTTAATAAATTAATAATACAAAATATATTGACTTTACACATTAATTTCAAATATGTTACGAGGAATTGTATGCACGTGTGTATATGTTAATTAATTGTGCCTTTAATTGGAATAAGCCTATTATGGAAAAATTCTTATAAGATGAGCATATATTTTATATTTATAGACAAATGTTATAAATGAAATGCATGAAATGTCATATTCAGGTGGCGGCTATGGGACCAAGTCTTCGGAGACGTTAAAATTGATAGTTGGAGACAGCTGACGTAAAAGCTAATGAATTATGCCCTTTTTAGTGTGTAAAAAAGCCCGTTCACGTACTCACTTTCACGATTCTTCACAGTTCACATCGTTAACCTGTTTTTTGTGCACATCATCAACCTCTTTTCTTCACCCCCTTTACCGTCGATTTTCACTTCAGTTCCCAGCACATCTTCACCTTCTGCCACTGATTCTATATATACATTCGCAAACCTACCTATCCTTGCTCTACCATTTGATTATAGTTACACAGTTAATATATAATGCAAACCACTATATGTATGCTGGTAGTGTCTACATGGTACTTAACTGTTTATCCGGTCTCCGAATAAATAAATCTCATTCTGTTCCTGCTTTGGCAATATAAAATTATGAAGGAAAATGTGTACTCCTTTTTTTAAAAAAGAAAAAGGAAATAACAGCGTTCATGGGAAGAAATGATTAGTAATTATTGGATATGATAAAAGATGATAAGTTTGAGAATAACACTTTTAGTGTGTCAAGCATTTTTGAACCTAATTTTTCATGTACTGGTTATCCCAAAAACAGATTTATCATTTATTAAAATTGCTGCTACATGGGTTTATGTTGTGTACTCAGTAATTTTAAAGGAATTTGCTCATATTGTCGTGTTGCTATTTGGTTTGACTTATGTGTTTGTGTTTAAAGTCATGAGTTATTTGATATTTTTAGTTGTTTATTTTCTTTTGATTTTGGGGTTGAAGTTTTCGTGGCAATAATGTTTGGGGAGATGGAGTCCTTATCTGAGTTTATTTGATGTATTTTATTTTCTTTTACAGGAGTTGCTGTGGCGTTAGAGGCACCTTCCCAAAAGGCACTGTAATCTGCTTTTAATTAATCTTTATTTTGATTTTTTTTTTCAACAACTCATTTTAACTCTATTACAACCATGAATAACCAAATTTTACAGAACTTTCATGTACTAGTCGATTGTCGAGGAAATAACTATACTGTGCTTGGTCATGGTATAGACATTGACTAATTCATTTGAAGAAGCAGTGTTCCATATATAGATCCATATAGATTTCGTATTGTCCGTTATGACCTTTCTTATGCGAGCACGGTCAATCCTGATTTATATGATCAGGAAAGATATTCAACAATTCACGCCTACGTGGATGACCTCCTTAATATTCTTAATGTGCTTATGTTGAACAGTGCACATTTATTGGTCATTCAGCCTTAGCCGTGGTGGGAATTTTAGCCTCCATTCGCCAGCCAATCGTTTGCCTAAACTAATTCTTATTGGAGTTTCTACAAGGTAATTTTTTCGAGTCTTATATGATGAATGTTTTAATTATTAAAATTTGTCTATAACATTTACAACATTTATGTATCAAAAAAATATTTTAATAAATTAATAATACAAAATATATTGACTTTACACATGAATTTCAAATATGTTACGAGAGATTATATGCACGTGTGTACATGTTAATAAACTGTGTATTTAATTGGAATAAGCCTATTATGGAAAAATTCTTACAAGATGAACATATATTTTATATTTATATATAAATGTTATAAATGAAATGCATGAAATGTCATATTCAGGTGGAGGCTATGGGACCAAGTTGTCGGAGACGTAAAAATTGATAGTTGGAGACAGCTGACGTAAAAGCTAACGAATTATGCTCTTTTTTGAGTGTATAAAAGCCCGGTCACGTACTCACTTTCACGATTCTTCACAGTTCAAATCGTTAACCTGTTTTTTGCGCACATCATCAACCTCGTTTCTTCACCCCCTTTACCGTCGATTTTCACTTCAGTTCCTCGTACATCTTCACCCTTTGCCACTGATTCTATATATACATTCGAAAACCTACCTATCCTTACTCTATCGTTTGATTATAGTTACACAATTAATATATAATGTAAACCACTATATGTATGCTGGTAGTGTCTACATGGTACTTAACAGTTTATCCGGTCTCCGAATAAATAAATCTCATTCTTTTCCTGCTTTGGCAATATGAAATTATGAAGGAAAATTTGTACTCCTTTTTTCTAAAAAGAAAAAGAAAATAACAGTGTTCATGGGAAGAAATGATTAGTAATGATTGCATATGATAAAAGATGATAAGTTTGAGAATACATCTTCTAGTGTGTCAAGCATTTTTTAACGTAATTTTTCATGTACTGGTTAACCCTGAATCAGATTTATCATTTATTAAAAAGCTGCTGCTGCATGGGTTTTATGTTGTGTACTCGATCAATCCTTATTTATATGATAAGGAAAGATATTCAATAATTCACGCTTACGTGGATGACCTCCTTAATATTCTTGATGTGCTTTATGTTGAACAGTGCACATTTTTTAGTTATTCAGCCTCAGCCGTGGTGGGAATTTTAACCTCCATTCGAGAGCTTAATCGTTTTCCTAAACTCATTCTTCTTGGAGCTTCCACAAGGTAATTTTTTCGAATCTTATATGATGAATGTTTTAATTATTAAAATTTGTCTATAACATTTACAACATTTATGTATCTAAAATATTTTAATAAGTTAATAATACAAAATATATTGAGTTTACACATGAATTTCAAATATGTTACGAGAAATTGTATGCACGTGTGTATATGTTAATAAACTGTGCATTTAATTGGAATAAGCCTATTATGAAAAAATTCTTACAAGATGAGCATATATTTTATATTTATAGATAAATGTTATAAATGAAATGCATGAAATGTCATATTCAGGTGGAGGCTATGGGACCAAGTCGTTGGAGACGTAAAAATTGATAGTTGGAGACAGCTGACGTAAAAGCTAATGAATTATGCTCTTTTTTAAGTGTATAAAAGCCCGTTCACCTACTCACTTTCACGATTCTTCACAGTTCACATCGTGAACCTGTTTTTGCGCACATCATCAACCTCATTTCTTCACCCCCTTTACTGTCGATTTTCACTTCAGTTCCTCGTACATCTTCACCCTCTGCCAATGATTCTATATATACATTTGCAAACCTACCTATCCTTACTCTACCACTTGATTATAGTTACATAGCAGCTCACACACTACCACCATTTGCTTTTTTCTCACACTCCAAAACCTCTCGATTCTAATAATTCTGCATGCTTTTCTTTCTGTTGCCCCGTCGCCGTTGATTCGTTTAGGTTTTGTTTTTAAGAACCCTTTTAATATTTATCAATATGTATGCTTTCATCTTTGTACACAAGATTCTTAACAAACATTTTAATTTTTTTTAGTCAGCAAAAATTTAAAAGAAGAAAGCACGATTTTTTAGTTCTCTCTCTGTATGTGTTACTTGGTCATTGTGTTTCTCCTTGTTGTTTGTTGTTTTTCTTTCTTCTGTCAATTTGTAGGTATTTTTATAAAGTTCGCATGTGAGGATCTATTTTTTTATACGTGTTATTTTGATTTTGGGTTTGGTTTTGAGTATCTGAACAATTTTAACACCTCATATAGCAGTTGCTTATTACTCGATGTCGGAAATGTATATGAGAACTGAAGTGAGAGAGTATAGAGATGATAACCAACCCCATGTCACAGTTAATATATAATGTAAACCACTATATGTATGCTGGTAGTGTCTGCATGGTACTTAACTATTTATCTCGTTTCCGAATAAATAAATGTTATTCTGTTCCTGCTTTTGTAATATGAAATTATGATGGAAAATATGTACTCTTTTTTTTTTTTTAAATAGAAAAATGAAATATTAGTGTTCATAGGGAAGAAATGATTGGTAATGATTGTATATGATATAAAATGATAAATTTGAGAATAACACTTCTTGTGTGTCAAGCATTTTTAAACGTAATTGTTCATTTACTAGCTAACCCCAAAGCAGATTTATCATTTTTGAAAAAACTGCTGCTGCATGGTTTATGTTGTTTACTCGGTAATTTTAAAGGGATCTGCTCATATTATGGTGTTTCTACTTAGTTTGACTTGTGTGTTTGTGTTTAAAGTCATGAATTATTTGATATTTTTAGTCGTTTGTTTTCTTTTGATTCTCGGGTTTAAGTTATCGATGGAATAATGTTTGGGCAGATGGTGTGTTCTAAGTTTATTTGATATATTTTATTTTCTTTTGACAGGAGTTACAGCGACTTTAGAGGCAGATTCCTAAAAGGCACTATAATCTGCTTTTCATTAATCTTTATTTTGATTAATTTTTTTTTTCAATAACTCATTTTAACTCTATTACAACTATGAATAACCAAATTTTACAAAACTTCCATGTACGAATCGATGGTCAAGGAAATAACTATATTGTACTTGGTCATGCCTTAGCCACTGACTAATCCATATGGAGAAGCATTCTTCCTTATATAGATCCAATAGATTCCGTATTGTCCGTTATGACTTTGCTTATGTGGGCACGGTCAATTCTGATTTATATGATCAGGAAAAATATTCAATAATCCACGCCTATGTGGATGACCTCCTTAATATTTTTGATGTACTTCATGTTAAACAGTGCACATTTATTGGTCATTCAGTTTCGGCCGTGGTGGGAATTTTAGCTTCCATTCGCTAGCCAGATCGTTTTCCTAAACTCATTCTTCTTTGAACTTCGGTAAGATAATTTTTTCGAATCTTATACGATGAATGTTTTAATTATTAAAATTTGTCTGTATCATTTACAACATTTATGAGTCTAAAATACTTTTAATAAGTTAATAATACACAATATATTGATTTTATGCATGAATTTCTAATATGTTAAGAGAGATTGTATGCATGTGTGTATGTGTTTATAAACTGTGCATTGAATAGAAATATGGCTACTATAGGAAAATTCCTAAAAGATGAGCATATATTTTATATGTATAGATGAATGTTATAAATGAAATACATGAAATGTCATACTCAGGAAGAGACTGTGGGACCAAGGAGTGGGTGACGTAAAAATTGATAGTTGGAGACAGTGACGTAAAAGCTAAGGAATCATGCTCTTTTTTGGGTATATAAAAGTCGGCTCACATACTCACTCTCAAGATTCTTCACAGTTGACATCATCAACCTATTTTTTGTGCACATCATCAACCTTGTTTCTTCACCCCCTTTGCCATCGATTTTCAGTTCAATTCCTCATACATCTTCACCCTCTGCCATTGATTCTATACATACATTTACAAACCTACCTATCCTTACGCAACCATTTGATTATAGTTACACAGCAGCTTCCACACTACCACCACTTGCTTTCTTCTCACACTCAAAAACCTCTCGATCCTTATAATTTTGCATGCTTTACTTTCAGTTGCTCATCGTCGTTGATTCATGTAAGTTTTGTTTTTAAGACCCTTTTAATATTTATCAATATGTATGTTTTCATCTTTGTACACGAGATTTTTAACAAACCTTTTAATTTTTTAAGTCCGTAGAGATTTTAAAACAAGAAAGCACGATTTGTTAGTTCTCTCCTTATATGTGTTTCTTGGTCTTTGTTTTTCTCTTTGTTGTTTGTTGTTTTCCTTTCACATGTCAATTTATAGGTATTTTGATAAAGTTTGCATACGAGTATCTATTTTTTGATACGTGTTATTTTGCTTTTGGGTTTGGTTTTGAGCATCTGAGCTGTCATAACACCTCAGATAGCGGTTGCTTATTACTTGGTGTTTGAAATGTTTATGAGAACTGAAGTGAGAGAGTACTGAGATGATAACCAGCCCCATGTCACAGTTAATATATAATGTGAACCACTATATGCATGCTGGTAGTGTCTATCTGGTCTCCGAATAAATAAATTTCACTCTGTTCCCGCTTTTGCCAAATGAAATTATAAGGGAAAATCTATGTTTTTTTTTTTTTTTAAAATAGAGAAAGGAAAG
The DNA here is from genome assembly GCA_022984855.1 of Dimocarpus longan. NCBI lineage: Eukaryota > Viridiplantae > Streptophyta > Magnoliopsida > Sapindales > Sapindaceae > Dimocarpus > Dimocarpus longan. The sequence goes on along the minus strand of CM041023.1, from coordinate 8,894,466 downwards.
ATCAGTGTTCATGTGGAAGAAATGATTGGTCATGAATGTATATGATAAAAGATGATAAATTTGAGAATAACACTTCTAGTATATCAAGCATTTTTTAACGTAATTGTTCATGTACTGGTTAACCCAGAAGCAGATTTATCATTTTTGAAGAAATTGTTGTTACATGGGTTTATGTTGTTTACTCAATAATTTTAAAGCGATTAGCTAATAATTATTGTGATTTTACTTGATTTGACTTGTGTGTTTGTGTTTAAAGTCATGAGTTATTTGATGTTTTTAGTCATTCATTTTCTTTTGATTCTCGGGATTAAGTTATTAAGATAATAATGTTTGGGGAGATGGAGTTCTTGTATGAGTTTATTTGATATATTTTATTTTCTTTTAACAGGTGTTATAGTGGTTTTAGAGACATCTTCCTAAAAGGCATATAATCTACTTTTGATTAATCTTTATTTTTATTATTCTTTTTTCAACAACTCATTTTAACTCTATTACAATCATGAATAACCAAATTTTACAGAACTTCCATATACGAGTAGATGGTCAAATAACTAACTATATTCTACTTTGTCATGGCATTGGCACTGACCAATCCATATGAAGAAGCATTCTTCCATATATAAATTCACATAGATTTCGTATTGTTCATTATGACCTTACTTATGCGGGCGCTGTCAATTCTGATTTATATGATGAGGAAAGATATTCAATAATCCACGCCTACGTGTATGACCTCCTTAATATTCTTGATGTGCTTCATGTTGAACAGTGCACATTTATTTATCATTCAGCCTCAGCCATGGCGGGAATTTTAGTTTCCATTTGCCAGCCAAATCATTTTCCTAAACTCACTTCTTGGAGCTTCGACAAGGTAATTTCTTCAAATCTTATATGATGAATGTTTTAATTATTAAAATTTGTTTATATCATTTAATACATTTATGAGTGTAAAATATTTTAATAAGTTAATAATACACAGTATATTGCGTTTATGCATGAATTTCTAATATGTTAAAAGAGATTATATGCATGTGTGTATGTGTTCATAAACTGTGCATTGAATAGAAATAGTGCTATTATGAGAAAATTCCTATAAGATGAGCATATAGTTTATATGTATAGATAATTGTTATAAATGAAATGCATGAAATGTCATACTTAAGAGGAGGCTGTGGGACCAAGTCGTGGGTGAAGTAAAAATTGATAGTTAGAGACAAGTATCGTAAAAGCTAATTAATCATGCTCTTTTTTGGGTGTACAAAAGCCGGCTCACGTACTCACTCTCACAATTCTTCATAGTTCACATCATCAACCTGTTTTTTGCACACATCATCAACCTCGTTTCTTCACCCCCTCTGCCATCTATTTTCACTTCAGTTCCTCATATATCTTCACCCTCTAACACTGATTCTATACATACATTCGCAAACCTACCTATCCTTACACTACCATTTGATTATAGTTATACAGCAGCTCTCACACTACCACCACTTGCTTTTTTCTCACACTCCAAAATCTCTCGATCCTTATAATTCTGCTTGCTTTTCTTTCTATCGCTCGACACCGTTGATTCGTATAAGTTTTGTCTTCAAGAACCCTTTTAATATTTGTCAATACGTATGTTTTCATCTTTGTACATGAGATTTTTAACAAACCTTTTAATTTTTTAAGTTCGCAGAGATTTTAAAACAAGAAAACACTATTTTTTAGTTCTCTCCTTATATGTATTACTTGGTCTTTGTTTTTCTCTTTATTGTTCGTTGTTTTTCTTTCTCGTGTCAATTTATAGGTATTTTGATAAAGTTCGCATGCGAGTATCTATTTTTTTATACGTGTTATTTTGATTTTGGGTTTGGTTTTGAGTATTTGAGCTGTCTTAACACCTTAGATAGCAGTTGCTTATTACTTGGTATCTGAAAGGTATTTGCGAACTAAAATGAACGAGTACAAAGATGATAACCAGCCCCATGTCACAGTTAATATATAATGTAAACCACTATATGTATGCTAGTAGTTTCTATATGGTATATAGTTGTTTATCTGGTCTCCAAATAAATCAATCTCATTATGTTCTCGCTTTTTCCATATGAAATTATAAGGAAAAATCTATGTCTTTTTTTTTAAAAAAAAAAAAAGAAAGGAAAAAGGAAAGATCAGTGTTCATGTGGAAGTAATGATTGGTCATGATTGTATATGATAAAACTGATAAATTTGATAATAACACTTCTAGTATGTCAAGCTTTTTTAAATGTAATTGTTCATGTACTGATTAACCTAGAAGTAGATTTGTCATTTTTGAAAAAACATGCATGGGTTTATGTTATTTACTCGATAATTTTAAAGGGATTTGCTTATATTGTTATGTTTCTACTTGGTTTGACTTATGTATTTGTGTTTAAAATCATGAGTTATTTGATATTTTTAGTCCTTTGTTTTCTTTTGATTCTTAGGTTTAAGTTATCGAGGCAATAATGTTAGGGGAAATAGAGTTCTTGTTTATGTTTATTTGATGTATTTTATTTGCTTTTGACAGATGTTGTCGTGGCTTTAGAGGCAACTTCCTAAAAGGCACTATAATCTGCTTTTCATTAATCTTTATTTTGATTATTCTTTTTTCAACAACTTATTTCAACTCTATTACAATCATGAATAACCAAATTTTACAGAACTTTCATGTACGAGTAGATGGTCAATGAAATAACTATATTGTACTTGGTCATAGCATAGGTACTGACTAATCCATATGGAGAAGCATTCTTCCATATATAGATCCATATAGATTCCGTATTATTCATTATGACTTTGCTTATACAGGTACGGTCAATCCGGATTCATATGATCAGGAAAGATATTCAATAATCCACGCCTACATGGATGACCTTCTTAATATTCTTAATGTGTTTCATGTTAAATAGTGCTTATTTATTTGTCATTCAGCCTTAGCCGTGGTGGGAATTTTAGCTTCCATTTACCAGTCAGATCGTTTTCCTAAACTCATTTTTTTTGGAGTTTCGGCAAGGTAATTTTTTCGAATCTTATATGATGAATGTTTTAATTATTAAAATTTGTCTAAATCATTTACAATGTTTATGAGTCTAAAATATTTTAATAAGTTAATAATACACAATATATTGAGTTTATGCATAAATTTCTAATATATTATGAGAGATTGTATGCATGTGTGTATGTGTTTATAAACTGTGCATTGAATAAGAATAGGGCTATTATGGGAAAATTTCTATAAGATGAGCATATATTTTATATGTATAGATAAATGTTATAAATGAAATGTCATACTCAGGAGGAGGCTGTGGGACCAAGTTGTAGGTGACGTAAAAATTGATAGTTGGAGACACGTGGTGTAAAAGCTAATGAATCATGCTCTTTTTTGGGTGTATAAAAGCCAGCTCACATACTCACTCTCACGATTATTCACAATTGACATCATCAACCTATTTTTTGCGCACATCATCAACCTCGTTTCTTCACCCCCTTTGCCATCAATTTTCACTTCAGTTCCTTGTACAGCTTCACCCTCTACCACTGATTCTATACATACATTCGTAAACCTACCTATCCTTACGCTACCTTTTGATTATAGTTACACAATAGCTCCCACATTACCACCACTTGCTTTCTTCTCACACTCCAAAACCTTTCGATCCTTATAATTTTGCGTGCTATTCTTTCTGTGGCTCATCGTTATTGATTCATGTAAGTTTTGTTCTCAAGACCCCTTTTAATATTTGTCAATATGTTTATTTTCATCTTTGTACACGTAATTCTTAACAAAGCTTTTAATTTTTTAAATCTGCAGAGATTTTAAAACAATAAAGCACGATTTTTTTAGTTCTTTCTCTATATGTGTTACTTGGTCTTTGTTTTTCTCTTTGTTGTTTGTTGTTTTTTTTTTTCTTGTGTCAATTTGTAGGTATGTTGATAAGGTTCGCATGTGAGTATTTATTTTTTGATACGTGTTATTTGATTTTGGGTTTGGTTTTAAGTATCTAAACTGTCTTAACACCTTATATAGCGGTTGCTTATTACTTGGTGTTTGAAATTTAAACGAGAACCGAAGTGAGAGAGTACAGAGATGATAACTAGCCCCATGTCATAGTTAATATATAATGTAAACCACTATATGTATGTTGGTAGTGTCTACATGGTACATAGCTGTCTATCTGGTCTTCAAATAAATAAATCTCATTCTCTTCCTGCTTTTGCAATATGAAATTATGAAGGAAAATCTATACTATTTTTTTTTTTTTATACAGAAAAAGGAAAGATCAGTGTTCATGTGAAAGAAATGATTTGTTATGATTGTATATGATAAAAGATGATAAATTTAATAATAACACTTTCTAGTGTGTTAAGCATTTTTTAACGTAATTGTTCATATACTGGTTAACCCAAAAGCAGATTTATCATTTTTGAAGAAATTGCTGCTGCATGGGTGTATGTTGTTTATTCAGTAATTTTAAATGGATTTGCTCATATTATTGTAATTATACTTGGTTTGACATGTGTGTTTGTGTTTAAAGTCATGAGTTATTTGATGTTTTTAGTCGTTTGTTTTCTTTTGATTCTCGGATTTAAGTTATCGAGGCAATAATGTTTAAGGAGAAGGAGTTTTTGTCTAAGTTTATTTGATATATTTTATTTTCATTTTGACAGGTATTGCAGTGGCTTTGGAGGCAACTTCCTAAAAAGTATTATAATAAGCTTTTGATTAATCTTTATTTTGATTTTTTTTTTTCAACAACTCATTTTAACTCTATTATAACCATGAATAACCAAATTTTACAAAATTTCCATGTACAAGTAGATACTCAAGGAACTATTTATATTGTACTTGGTCATGGCATAGGCACTGACCAATCCATATGGAGAAGCATTCTTCCATATATAGTTCCACATAAATTCCGTATTTTTCGCTATGACCTTACTTATGCGGGCACGGTCAATCCGGATTCATATGATCAGGAAAGATATTCTAAAATTCATGCCTACGTGGATGACCTCTTTAATATTCTTGATGTGCTTCATGTTGAACAATACACATTTATTTGTCATTCAACCTCAGCCATGGTGGGAATTTTAGCTTCCATTCGACAGCCAGATCGTTTTCCTAAACTCATTTTTCTTGGAGCTTCAGCAAGGTAATTTTTTCGAATCTTATATGATGAATATTTTAATTATTAAAATTTGTCTAAATCATTTACAATATTTATGAGTCTCAATTATTTTAATAAGTTAATAATACACAGTATATTGAGTTTATGCATAAATTTCTAATATATTATGAGAGATTGTAGACATGTGTGTATGTGTTCATAAATTGTGCATTGAATAGGAATAGGTCTATTATGAGAAAATTCCTATAAGATGAGCATATATTTTATATGTATAGATAAATGTTATAAATGAAATGCATGAAATGTCATACTCAAGAGGAGGCTGTGTGACCAAGTCGTGGGTGATGTAAAAATTGATAGTTGGAGACAGGTGTCATAAAAGCTAACAAATCATGCTCTTTTTTAGGTGTATAAAAGCAGACTCACGTACTTACTCTCATGATTCTTCACAATTCACATCATCAACCTGTTTTTTACGCATATCATCAACCTCGTTTCTTCACCCCCTTTGCCATCGATTCCTCGTACATCTTCACCCTCTGCCACTGATTCTGTACATACATTCGCAAACCTACTTATCCTTACGCTACCACTTGATTATAGTTACACAGTATCTCCTACACTACCACCTCTTGCTGTCTACTCACACTCCAAAACCTTTCGATCTTTATAATTCTCCATGCTTTTCTTACTGTCGCCTGTCGCCATTGATTCGTGTAAGTTTTGTTTTTAAGAACCCTTTTAATATTTGCCAATATGTATGTTTTCATCTTTGTACACGAGATTCTTAGCAAACTTTTTAATTTTTTAAGTTCATAGAGATTTTAAAACAAGAACACGATTTTTAAGTTCTCTCTCTGTATGTGTTACTTGGTCCTTGTTGTTCTCTTTGTTGTTTGTTGTTTTTCTTTCTCCTGTCAATTTGTAGGTATTTTGATAAAGTTCGCATGTGAGTATCTATTTTTTGATACGTGTCATTTTGATTTTAGGTTTGGTTTTGAGTATCTGAGTTGTCTTAACTTCTCAATTAGCGGTTACTTATTACTTGGTGTCTGAAATGTATATGAGAATTGAAATGAGAGAGTACAGAGATGATATTCAGCCCCATGTCACAGTTAATATATAAGGTAAACCACTATATGTATGCTGCTAATGTCGACATGGTACATAGCTATCTATCTGGTCTCCGAATAAATAAATCTCATTTTGTTCCTGCTTTTGCAATATGAAATTATAAGGGAAAATCTGTGCTTTTTTTTTAAAAAAACAGAAAAAGGAAAAATCAATGTTCATGTAAAAGAAATGATTGGTCATGATTGTATATGATAAAATATGATAAATTTGAGAATAACACTTCAGCATTTTTTAACGTAATTGTTCATATACTAGTTAACCTAGAAGCAGATTTATCATTTTTGAAGAAACTACTACTACATAGGTTTATGTTGTTTACTCAGTAATTTTAAAGGGATTTGCTCATATTGTTGTGTTTCTACTTGGTTTGACTTGTGTATTTGTGTTTAAAGTCATTAGTTATTTGATATTTTTAGTCGTTTGTTTTCTTTTGATTCTCAGGTTTAAGTTATTGAGGCAATAATGTTTGGAGAGATGGAGTTCTTGTTTAAGTTTATTTGATGTATATTATTTTCTTTTGACAGGTGTTGCAGTCGCCTTAGAAGCAGCTTCCTAAAAGACATTATAATCTGCTTTTCATTCATCTTTATTTTGATTATTCTTTTTTCAATAACTCATTTTAACTCTATTACAACCATGAATAACCAAGTTTTACAGAACTTTCATGTATGAGTAGATGGTCAAGGAAATTACTATATTATTCTTGGTCTTGACTTAGGCACCGATAATCCATATGGAGAAGCATTCTTCTATATATAAATCCATATAGATTTCGTATTGTTCGTTATCACCTTACTTATGCGAGCACGGTCAATCCTGATTTATATGATCAGGAAAGATATTCAACAATCCACACCTACGTGGATGACCTCCTTAATAATCTTGATGTGCTTCATGTTGAACAGTGCACATTTATTTGTCATTCAGCCTTAGCCGTGTTGGGAATTTTAGCTTTCATTCACCAGCCAGATCATTTTCCTAATCTCATTCTTCTTGGAGCTTCGACTTGGTAATTTTTTCGAATCTTATGTGATGAATGTTTTAATTATTAAAATTTGTCTATATCATTTACAACATTTATAAATCTAAAATATTTTAATAAGTTAATAATAAACAATATATTGAGTTTATCCATGAGTTGCTGTTATGCTAAGAGAGATTGTATACATATGTGTATGTGTTCATAAACTGTGCATTTAATATGAATAGGCCTAATATGGGAAAATTCCTATAAGATGAGCATATATTTTATATGTATAGATAAATATTATAAATGAAATGTATGAAATTTCATACTCAAAATGAGGCTGTTGGACCAAGTTGTGGGTGACATAAAAATTGATAGTTAGAGACAGGTGACGTAAAAGCTAACGAATCATGCTCTTTTTTGGTTGTATAAAAGCCGACTCACATACTCACTCTCACGATTCTTCACAGTTCACATCATCAACCTGTTTTTTGCGCATATCATCAACCTTATTTCTTCACCTCCTTTGCCATCGATTTTCACTTCAGTTCCTCGTACATCTTCACCCTTTGCCACTATTTTTGTACATACATTCGCAAACCTACCAATCCTTACACTATCACTTTATTATAGTTACACAGTAACTCCCACACTACCACCACTTACTTTCTTCTCACACTCCAAAACCTCTTGATCCTTTTAATTCTGCATGTTGTTCTTTATGTCACCCGTTGCTGTTGATTCGTGTAAGTTTTGTTTTTAAGAACCCCTTTTAATATTTGTCAATATGTATGTTTTCATCTTTATACACGAGATTCTTAACAAACCTCTTAACTTTTTAAGTCCGCTGAGATTTTTAAACCAGAAAGCATGATTTTTTAGTTCTCTCTCTATATGTGTTACTTAGTATTTGTTTTTCTCTTTGTTGTTTGTTGTTTTTCTTTATCCTGTGAATTTGTAGGTATTTTGATAAAGTTCACATATGAGTATCTATTTTTTTATATGTATTATTTTTATTTTGGGTTTGGTTTTGAGTATCTAGCTGCCTTAACATCTCAGATAGCGATTACTTATTACTTGGTGTCTGAAATGTTTATGAGAACTGAAATGAGAAAATACAGAGATGATAACTAGCTCCATATCACAGTTAATATATAATGTAAACCACTATATGTGTGTTGGTAGTGTCTACATGGTACATAGCTGTCTATCTGGTCTTTGAATAAATAAATCTCACTCTATTCCCGTTTTTTCCATATGATATTATGAGGGAAAATCTATATTTAAAAAAAAAAAAAAAACAGAAAAAAGAAAGATCAATGTTCTTGTGGAACAAATGATTGGTCATGATTCTATATGATAAAAGATGATAAATTTGAGAATAACATTTTTAGTGTGTCAAACATTTTTTAATGTAATAGTTCATTTATCGGTTAACCTAGAAGCAGATTTATCATTTTTAAAGAAACTGCTGCTGTATGGGTTTATATTGTTTACTCGATAATTTTAAAGGGATTTGCTCATATTGTTATATTTCTGCTTGGTTTGACATGTATGTTTGTGTTTAAAGTCATGAGTTATTTGATGTTTTCAGTCGTTTGTTTTCTTTTGATTCTCGGATTTAAGTTATTGAGGTAATAATATTTAGGGAGAATGGGTTTTTATCTGAGTTTATTTGATATATTTTATTTTCTTTTCTTTTGACAGGTGTTGCAATAGCTTTAGAGACAACTTCCTAAAAGGTATTATTATCTGCTTTTGATTAATCTTTTTTTTTATTATTCTTTTTTCAACAACTCATTTTAACTCTATTACAACCATGAATAACTATATTTTAAAGAACTTCCATGTTCGAGTAGACTGTCAAGGAAATAACTATATTGTACTTGGTCATGGCATTGACACTAACCAATCCATATGGAGAAGCATTCTTCCATATATTGATCCATATAGATTCCGTGTTGTTTTTTATTACCTTGCTTATGCAGGCACAGTCAATCCTGATTTATATGATCAGGAAAGATATTTCACAATCCATGCCTACGTAGATGACCTCCTTAATATTCTTGACGTGCTTCATGTTAAACAGTGTACATTTATTTCTCATGCAGCCTCAGCCGTGGTGGGAAGTTTAGCTTCCATTTGTCAGCCAGATCGTTTTCCTAAACTCATTATTCTTGGAGCTTCGACAAGGTAATTTTTTTGAAACTTATATGATGAATGTTTTAATTATTAAAACTTGTCTATATCATTTATAACATTTATAAGGCTAAAATATTTTAATAAGTTAATAATACACAGTATATTGAGTTTATGCATGAATTTCTAATATGTTAAGAGAGATTTTGTGTACGTGTATATATATTCATAAACTGCACATTGAATAGGAATAGGTCTATTATAGGAAAATTCCTATAAGATGAGCATATATTTTATTTTTATAAATAAATGTTATAAATGAAATGCATGAAATGTCATACTCAGGAGGAGGCTGTGGGACCAAGTCGTGTTGCCTAACAAAGCAAAAGAGACAATGACCATTTCAAAAAACACCAGCAAGTTCACACGAGATTACAAATTTAGAGAGACCCCGTTTTTTATGGTGGCCTAGTAAGTACTTATTTAAATTTCAAAGCATATTTCATTTTAGTTGGTGGTGGGAAAGTGGGTTTCACTTCTAAGGCATAAAAAAGTGGTTTCGTTTTTCCTTTTTTTATCTTTTAATCCATATAAAGTAGCAATGGTTCTAATTTGAGTTTAAAACTCATTTAACAAATAATGGCTTTAAGGGAAATCTAAGTCATGATATTTGCAGTCATATTCATGTGTAAATTCTGAAAATTTACTTCCAAAGGCCATTTAAAATACTGGTTTATTACATATTTATATAACCTATGATTTAAAACATGAAATTAGCAATGCCACGACTACTCGCACCCTCACAACACAAATCCCACCACTACCATTAACACTCTAAACAACTTCAACTGAAGTATAAACATCTATAAATGCAATAAGAGTATGATTTCCCCTCATTTTTGTGTGGCCCTAGAAGCACTTAAATCACACTAAAGTCGCTATCCTTCTGACAAACAAGTCGGCTAATCAGCAATGTGAAAACAATCAAGTAAATAAAGAGCATCGTGATTTAGTAATTTGGACTTTTACTGCCCCCACAAAAATGTCCTTGATGAACATGAACCAATTACACGTAAACCATAAAATATTAACAAATGGAGCAATAATCAAATACTAAATTATATGACATAGACTACAACTGTTATCTCTTCTATGCACTAGAGTTTTGTCGACGTCTGGAATCGGTCAACCCAAGTTCTTGACCCAATACCTGCAAAATAGAGCAAAAAAAAAAAAAAAAAAGGCACTAGGGAAGGGAAAGAATAGGGATGCAAAAAGGGATTTTTATGTGGTTCGGCTCAAAGAGATGTCTACATCCACGACTGTTTCTCTTGTTATTTTGACAGAGTTGTAGTATGTTATTAATTGCGTCTGTATATTGCCTGTCATTACAATGAATTTTTAACCCTTATTTATAGAGTGAGGTGTGTTACAATTTGAGTATAATATGAACAAGAAAAAAATTTACAATAATTACATCTTCAAAACTGTATTCACCAATTTAGGGATAAACCCCACTGAAGTACGAATTTGATCTTATTTCCATTTTTAATAGTAGATTCCCTCTTAAATTAGGCTGCTTCCTTTATGAATTTTTTTTTTAACGAGCACTTCGAGCTGCAAGTTATACCTTACTCTGGGCGACCTAGAGCTGAGCATAAGGCAGCCTTGATCACAGTTGACTAGCGACCTAAGAGCTGCAGTAGTGAATCGAGAGCTTGTTTTTGCAAGCTAGATATTAGCGAATTAGACTTTTGTCTAGTGGGTCAACCCATTGGATTAGTTCTTTAGGCTTTTACCAGCTTATTTACGTAGCCCAAAATACACCCACAATAACTTCTTTAAAAATATATGCACATCTTAAATGGAATAGCTATGATTACCACCACAAAGAAGCAGACCTAGTTCTGTATTTGGATCGATGGAAATAACTTGTAGCAATGAAGTCCACCTTTCAATTTGTACCTTCATCTTAAGGTGTACATAAGAACATATCCAAGTGAATCTAAATCATCCCTGCAACCTTGTTCTGTAAGGACAAAGATTCCAAAATCAACTTATGTGAGGTTATATTTGCATAACAAAGTTGATAAATACAAAGAAAAATAACAAAGTTTCTGCTTCTATCAGCCAAAGCAAAAAAGACCAAGGGGAATGCAAAAGACATACCAATGACTATACTCCTTAATTCACCACTTGTAATAAACCAAAATCATAACATCTCAATATGTCTTTCTACTTAAAACCTAACACACAATCAAGTAACTACAATTTAATCATAATGCCAAACAATAATATCATCTGTCTCTCTCCTTTACAATCACAACGCACCTCAAGTAAACCCTTAAGGCGCCAATGAACCCAAAAACGACACAGTCACAAAATTCTTACAAAGACTAAAAAGTTATTGGGAAATTTACAAACAAATCAAATTTCCAAAACCACCTTTTTGTAGAGCCTCTACAACTCAATCAAAAGCATCAGATGATTACCAATTTACAGTGGAATAATAACAATAAAAAAATGTAACCCTTTAACTAGTGAGGCCATTTTCCAGAGATCGAAAGTTAGTTGCTCCCTAAAACAGGATATATGCAATCTATTGAAAGAGTCCACCGATGGACCATTGGCCATGTGTTTCGCCATCTTGATGACAAAAATCCCACAATCACCACTACTGTATAAAAGCATAAAACATACTAGTTAGTCAAACAAAAAAATATAATTCCCATTATGCAAACTGGCTAATGTGGTATAATTCTTACCCTTCATCTTATTGTGGCATTTCCTCGGCTTGTGACATGGTCCATCCCTTCGTCCCATACCAATTTGTAATAATCTACACATCATGCCATAGTGATCAGTCTTTCGAATGAGCAATGGCAATAGTGTTGATATTGGTTTCAATTAATGTTTGTAATTCCGAATGTGCTTGTCTAATGAGTCAAATAGGGTCATGGTTCGATCCTTGAAGTGTACTTTTAGGAGGACCCAATATGACCACTTGTAGTGCAATATCATGTACAACTATCGCCAACACAAGCACAATAGAACCATAATTCACTCACAGTTACATAACATAACACTTAAAATGACAAAACATTAGCAACAAAATAAGTATGATGCCATTGAAACTGATATCAACAGTATTGCCATGATATCAACACTATTTTATAGACTATTATTAAATTCAAAAGCAATATATGAATATTTGATGTATTATTATGTTTCTTAGTGTGGATTTAGATAATACATTGATATGTAATTAAGGTTGGAAAATAAATATATTTGTTAGAAGGATAATTTGGGTCATATAAAAAAGGGGAAATTGCATTTTCTCTAGCTTTATATAAAATTGCACTCCACCCTAAGGTACTGATTTGATTACATTAACATTTATCAAATCATTGATTACTGGTTGACCATGTTTAAATTTACCAGTTTATAGTGTAATTACATGTTTGACCCTATAATAATTCTTCTTGATGACGTCTAGATTTGGTTGACCAAAGTTCTTGACCCAATACTGTAAATAAGTAAAACAGAAATAAAAGCAAAAAGAGGAGAAGAGGAAGAACAATGAGTGCCAAGGGATTTTTATATGGTTCGGCCCAAAAAGATATCTACATCCACGTCCACGACTGCTTCTCTGGTTATTTTGGTAGAGTCGCAATATATTATTGAGTGTGTTTCTTCTTATGCCTTTACAATGAATTTTCAACCCCTATTTATAGAATGTGGTGTTATAATTTGAGTGCATTTAAAATAGGAAAGAATTCTACGTTAATTATGCTTCTAAAACCATGTCCATCAATTTAGGGATAAATACCACCGAAGTAAGAGTTTGATTTTATTTCCAATTTCAGTAGTAGATTTTTTCTCAAATTAGGCTGTTTTTCTTCTCTGGAAAGTTTCCTTTTAAAGGGCACTTCGAGCTGCAAGCTATACCTTATTCTGGGCGACCTAAAACTGAGCATAAAGTAGCCTTGACCATAGTTGACTAGCTACCTGAGAGCTGTGATAGCGAACTGAGAGCTTTTTTCTACGAGCCGAATGCTGACAGACTAAGCTTTCATCAATTGGCTCAATTTATTGGATCAGTTTATTGGGCTTTTATCAACCCACTTATGTAGTTTCAAATATACCCACAACATCAGCCCCTCAGCTCTCAATGTGATCTGCGAACTGGGAACTCAAGCTTACTGGTAAAATTTGCTGTACCATGACTTATCATGCTGTCATTTCAGATTCTATCCAATCACATGACCTATGGTGACTCTTCGAGTAATCGCAACAATTGCACGTCTTTTTTTGTATGCATTTAATATGCATGCTTCTTAATTATCAGCCTATGATGACTGATCCGTTGTCAGCCTATAATAACAAATCCCTTAACTCGCACTACACCATTCGATTTAGGGTAACTGACTAGCCCCCAAATCTAATAGTTGAGGTCTCGATCTTGCACCTATATATAAGTAGAAGACCCTTCATTTTCTTTTACTTTGCCATTTTCAGACTCGAGATGTCGTTGAGCCTCTTTGTCTCTCGTTCTTCATCCTGGCACCAACACTCCTTGGATTCAAAACCATCGAAGATCAGCTATTTCAATCTTAGGTGCCTAAGGTTTATTGCGTTCACAATAAGCCTCTATAACCATCTCTTGATTTTCTAGTTTCCATTTTTGTACTTATTGCATTTTCTCTAGATTTGATGTTGGCTTGAGTGTTTCATGCTCTTGATGTTGCATGCCTGTTGATAGGTGTGACTTTTCATTTCCTTTAGATTTGATCTTATTGGTTGGCCTTTTACGGGCTATTTGTTATTTATAACTTCATATATACAAGATGTAGGATGAGATATTTATAAGTCGTTAGTTCATAGGTCGTTAGACCGTAGGTCTAACCCCCTATGGCCTTAGTGATCTGTGTAGTGTTTATGACCTGTAGATTAGAAAGTCCCTCCTCAGAGAATAGGAATCTTATATTTTTGGCATGGTCTGCATGTAGTGACCTAAATACTCCCTTTTTATATGTAGATATCTTCAGGTCATAAACGTCGGTCACATAAAATAGGAAATGACGACTTTTCTAGTTTGGAGGGCCTCGACACGAGGGAAGTTCGCATTGTTAAAGAGGCGACCTCCTTGAGTGGTGAGATCATTGGGGAGTTATTAGCTCGAGCTGACCCCGTAGTAATCAGGCAGACCACTGAAGATCAACTAGCTCATAAAGCCGTTGTGGAAAGAAAAGCTCGCGAGGTGTTTACCCATTACACCTCGAAGATAAAATATGAAGAGTTGGGGGGAATAGCTTTAGAATACCACCTTCTCAGAAATTGTCGTGTCATGCTGCCTGTACATAATGACCACGTAGCCTATCTTCCCAAGGGGTTCGTTGCCATTAGCATCCATCATCTTAGGCATGGGCTTAGATTTCCAGTTCCTACCTACATCATCAACCTCCTAAATAAATTAAAGCTCAGTCCATTCCAATTAACACTCAACTTATACTTCCAGCTCACGTCCCTATCTTCAGTCTTCATAAGAAACGGTCTTCCACCTTCAAACCCAAAAATCTACTACCACTGTTTTAATATTAAGAGTGTCAGTAGCTTAAAATGGGGAATGTGAGATGAGATTTATTATTCGCAGCTCGAAAGACAGGCTTTAAGAGCCTTCTTCCTCAAAGCGAGGCAAAGGTCAAGTCCAATTTAAGGGATTATAAGTCAAACTGGTTTTACATTTATTGCCCTACACTTAGACAGCTCCACAATTTTAGTTTCGTCCTTAGTTCAGGTAGATAGATAGGACTACCTTCCGCGAGCTTCAGCAGATATATAAATATATTTTTCTTTTTTTTATTTATTCTTTTTATTTCACCTTACAAGCTTGACAGGAGATAGGGCAAACCTTACTAGGGAGGAGATTGAATCTCTTAGGGCACTACGGCTTCGGGAGAAAGGAGAATGAATTATGCGTTCGACAATGAGCTCCTCAAGGCCCACCAACTAGCTCATCTTCTGAACAGCAAGCTTCTTAACAACAATAAGGACATCAAAATTCGAGATGAACTCGAGTTCGCCCTTGCCTTCGAAATTGTTGGTGAAGTAAAGATAATTCCTATTCCTCAAGAAACTTCAGCGATGGTGAAACTCGCTCTCTGTAAGCCCCCTTCGGATCAATCTGCCCAGTCCATAGCTTCTGTGGTCATTGCCTCAATTGAGATGACCACCTCTAAGCCAATTTCAAGACCTTCAGAAGCTTAGCTCCCCACCTCTTAGCCAGAGGTGGTTGAGATTCGACATAAGCAGGTGGGAGCTCCTGCTCAAGAGGTTTAAGCTACTCCAAGCAATGAAATGAAAAGAAAGTCAGTGCCCTTGCATCCTTCGACTTAGTAATTGCAAGCAGATAAAGATAAGTAGCCTAAGACTATAGAGAGAAGAGTGGAGCACCATCCTAGGACGCTGCCCGAAGCCAGGCCAGGAGGGATGTACTTCGACGCCGTCCGCGACAACTTACCTGAAACCCTGAGGAACGCCGCCAGGAACCAGGAAAAAGAAAGTCTAAGGGATGAACCTTGTCTATCTACATAGCTCACCACGGATTGCTGGTAATCTTCAATACCTTTGCCTTTCTTGCTTTCTTGCTTTAAATATTAACTTGCTACATATTTCAGGCCGTTGTGGAAACAATGAAGCAATTGGAGGAAGTTTGGATATTTAAAGAGGAGAAAAATGAGCTTGAGAGCGAGAAGACGAAGTTGCAGGATGAGCTCTCATTTATGACTATAGAGGCTGAGAAGACAAATAACTTAGAGCAACTCCTTCTAACGAGATTGAGGAATACTGAGGAAGCTATAAAAGGAATTGAGGATGCTCTGGCTCGCGTGGAGAGTACTTATGAACTTGCAAGGGCAAAATTCACCACCAAGCTCCTCCAGTGTGAAGAGGAACTGACCAAGGCAAATGACGAGCTGGATAAGGCTGTACAATGAGCTAAGGCTGTTGAGAAGGAGGTTGCTCTTTCCAAGGAGGAAGTCGCCAAAACTAAGAAGGAAGCTGAGGTATAAGTCACCAAAGTTAGAGAGGGGGTAGAATCAAAGACCTCCAGCAATTTCCTCTACACTCTATGGGAAGTTCATCTTGAGTTTGACTTCTTGTTCTTTGGTGAAAGGTAGTTGTAAAGGTGGAGAAATACAAAGAACAGGCCATCTGATCCTCTGCCATCCCAAACATAACTACTCTGAATGTTGAGCTCCCAGATGCGACCTCCCAAGATGAGATAATTCAGGTCACAGTGCCTCTAGAAGCAACCTCCGATGATGCAGCTCCCAGAGAATCAACCCTCTAAGGCCAGGCTTTCGAGTAGACTGCTTGCCAAGTTGAATTTTTTTCTTCTTTTTTATAGCTTTTCATGACTTTGTATTTGATTTACCTCGCTGTGCGAGGTCATTTGTAATGAATATTTGGACCTTAGTTTGAAGTTATAGTTGTTAAACTGATACATTTACTTTAATGTTATGTTGTGCTTTTGTTCCACCTTTTTTCTTCGAAATCTTTGAATTTCCTGTGAACTGATAAATAATCAATATATAAATAAGTGGTACCAAAAGCTGGTAAGAGCTCGTAAGGTCGTAGCTCGAAAATGATAGCTTAATTTGAAATTTTTGAGACAAGCCATATCCAGAATATCAGAATCCCAACTAATATAGCTTGATAAAATTTTCGTGAGCTATATCTAGTAGGTCAAAACCTCAGCTAACATAGTAGAGTAAAATTTTTGCGCGTTATGTCCAGTAGGTCGAAACATCAGCTAACATAGTAAAATAAAATTTTACGAGCTATGTCCAGTAGGTCGGAATCTCAGTTAACATAGCAAAATAAAATTTTTATGCACCATGTCCAGTAGGTCGGAACCTCAGCTAACATAGTAGAGTAAAATTTTATGAACTACGTCCAGTAGGTCGGAACCTCAATTAACATAGTAGAGTAAAATTTCGCGAGCCATATCCCATAGGTCTGAACCTCAGCCAACACAACGTTACAAGATTTTTGCGAGCTATGTCTAATAGATTGGAACCTCAGCTTACATAGCTCAACTTATTTTTTAGTCAAATAGAATCTTGCTGGAAAGGTAGCTTTACACTTTTGTATTTAGTATTTAATAAAGAAATTAATAGAGATATTGAAGCAATATGGAAAATTTGGAGTTTTTATTGATTTTCGAAAATTAAATTCTAAGTTAGAGATATGCGTACAAGAAGTTACTGAAAGTATGGATGAAGATGCTCGGCATTCCAAGCCCGAGGGATCTTAGCTCCATCCAATTAGTCAAATGATACGCTCCATTTCCTAAGTTTTCTTTGATAATGCAAGGACCTTCCCAATTTGCACCTAATGAACCGTCACTGGTCTTGCGAGCTCCAGATAGGATAAGGCACAGTACAAGATTATCGACATTGTAGTGTTGGACTTAGACCTTTCTGTTGTAGTACCTCGCGACCCTTTTCTAATAAACAGCTACCTTCAAACGGGCTGTTTCTCTTACCTCTTCAAGGAGGTTAAGGTTATCAGCAAGCAACTAGTTGTTATTTTTTAGATTGAAGGTTGCTTTACGCTATGAGGTTACTTCTAACTCTATTGGAATCATGGCTTTGGATCCGTACACCATAGAGAAGGGAGTTTCATGTGTAATATTGCGAGCTGTGGTTCCTTCGGCCCATAGCATCCTTTATAGCTCATATACCCATGCTTCTTTTTTTGCTTCCAGTTTTGTTTTCAAGATCTATTTTATTATTTTATTCACATTCTCAACCTGACTATTGGCCTATGAATGGTTTACGGCTGAGAAGCTCTTAATAATCTTCAGGTCGTTATAAAGCTTGATGAACCAGTCGCTGTTGAATTGAGTCTTATTATTTGTTACGATTTGTTGAGGGACCCCGAACATGTAAATAATATTACTCCACACAAACTATTCTATCTTTATGGTGGAGATCTCTGCTAGCTCTTTGGCTTCTGCCTATTTGGTAAAGTAGCCCACTACGACCATAGCATACTTGTAATTTCCACGAGCTATTGGTAGAGACCCAATCAGGTCCATTCCTCAAATTACAAAAGGTCACGAGCTCATAATTTGTAGGAGATAAGCTAGTGCAGCTCGTGGAACTTTGGCGAACCTATGACACTTATCACATCTCTTGACTAAGTTGATGACATCTTACTTCATGGTAAGCCGGTAGAATCCTTATCAAAGTGCTTTTTGAGCTAAAGACAACCCCTCAGCATAATTTCCACAGTGGCTAGCATGTACCTATTTTAACACGGTCTCGCAGTCCCAGCCATTGATACATCTCAAAAGTGGAGTTGAGAATCCTCTTTTGTTAAGCATGTCATCGTAGATGCAGTATCGAGTTGCCCTAGCTCGCAGGCAACGCACCTCCAGCTTATCACTTGGCAGCTTTCTGTCCTATAAGTAGTCTAAAATCGGGCTGATCCATGAGTTTGACTAGACAACTATAGCCATCATTGAATTCTTCTCTTCCGTGCTTAGAGCTGGCAAGAACTCTACCGGAATAGCTCCCAAAAAGTCGGCATCTCGGGTAGTTACTAAGCGAGCTAATACATCTATCTGTGAGTTTTAAGCTCATAGGATCTGGTTCACTTTATACTTTTAGAAAGTGCGTAACAGTTTCGAACCTTCTGGACGTAGATAACCATTTTAGACTCCTTGGTCTAATATTCCCCTTGCATGTAGTAGACCACGAGCTGAGAATCGTTAAAAATTCTTAGTCGCTCAACTTGTATATCTTTAGCCATATGCAGACCTGCTAACACCGCCTCATACTCGGCTTCATTATTGGTGACCTGAAAACTAAACCTTAATGTGTTGAGAATCTTGTGCCCTTTATGGCTGATCAATAACACCTCAGCCCTAGCTTTTTGTTCGCTAGAATATCTATCCACATATAGTTCCTAAGTCGGGCCTTCAGAAGATTCAGCCTCCTCTTCTACGAGCCCCGTGAACTCCGCAGTGAAGTCTGTTAGAGCCTGGGCCTTTATTGCTAATCTCAGCTTAAATTAGATGTTGAACTATGCCAACTCTACCACCTACTTTAGCAATCAACCCCAGGTGTCCAACTTCTGGAGGACCTGTTTCAGCGGATACTTTAATTTTGTGGGCTTGGAAATATGAGCACAACTTTTTTTATGCGACCACCGGGCAATAAGCGAGCTTCTCCATCTGCGAGTACTTGGTTTTGGCATCGAGTAGCCTCTTACTCACATAATACATGGGAAACTATGTCCTTTTCTTTACTTGTACGAAAGCTGCGCTCAAAGCATGCTGAGATACTCTCAAGTATAAGATGAGCTTTTCTCCTTTTTTTGGCTTGGATAAGAATGGAGCTCGTCCCATGTAATTCTTCAACTGTTGAAATGCCACCTCACATTGCTTAGTGTATTCGAAGTTTTTCGCCTTCTTCAGTATGTCTAAAAAGGGGACGCATTTGTTAGTGGCCTTTGAGATGAATCTAATGAAAGCTGCGATTTGGCCATTGACGCTTTGCACATCCTTAATCCGAGTAGGGGACCTCATGTCAATTAACACCTTAATCTTTTTAGGATTGGCTTCAGTCCTTCTGTTTTACCATAAAGCTAAGGAATTTCCTGGAGATCACTCTGAATACGCACTTGAGTAGGTTCAGCTTTATCAAGTAGTTTTTCAATATTTAGAACATTTCCTCTAAGTTGCACATATGGTCAGTGACCTATCTGGACTTTATCGATATGTCATCCACGTATAACTCTATCGTTTTTTCGATTTATTCCTCAAACATCATATTAACCAGATGTTGATAGGTTACCCTTACATTCTTCAGTCAAAAGTGCATTACTTTGTAGCAGTATAGGCCGCGATCTGTGATAAACGAGATGTGCTTTTCATCCTTCGGGCTCATAGGTATCTAATTGTGGTCCGAGTAGGCGTCCATGAAGCTTAGAAGCTGATGACAACCTATTGCATCCACGAGCTGATCAATTTTGGGTAAAAGGAAGCTATATTTAGGGTAGACCTTATTTAGGTCCATGAAGTCGATGCAGGTTCTTTATTTCCCATTTTTCTTCTTCAGGAGCATAGGATTGGCAACCCAGGTCGAGTACTACGCTTTACGGATGAATTTGTTGGCCAATAACTTATCTACCTCCTTCTTCAGGGCGGCATAGTGTTCCACCATCATTGGCCCCCCTCTTTTAATGAATTAGTTTGTAGTGGAGGTCAGTGTTCAATTTATGCGACATGACCTTGGGATCTATTCCCACCATATCCTTATGGTTCCAAGCAAAAACGTCCAAGTTCACTTTGAGGAAGTCAGAGAGCTGTGATTTCACCTCTGGAGTTAGGTCTCATCTTATCTTGAGACATCTTTCAACATCTACTTTGTTAACTTGGACATCTTTGAGCTCTTCTACCAGCTCAACTGCTCTGTCTACATCCACTTCGCATGAGTCAAGGTCATGACTTACCTCTTTCTCACTCATAACTTATGGCTTACACCCCGAAACCACGTTTACATTCTTTCCTCTGATCCCTATCTTGACTGTGTCTTCATAGCAATGTCGAACCAGATACTACTCGCCTCGCACACAACCTATCAATTGGAGGCTAAAAATTAACTGTGAGGGTCCTGGTAGAGGTAACCACATTCAAGTCATTCATAGCAGGTTTTCTCAGAATGACATTGTATGTTGAAGGGCGGTCAATTATTAAGAAATCTGTCAGCACAGTAATTTGACGACCTAAATCTCCAAGTGTAAGCAAAAGCCTGATTTGGCCTACTAGAGTGATGACATCCTTGATGAAGCCGTAAAGAGGTTTTGAGGAAGGTCTCAACTGTTCTGCCTCAGTCCCAACTAGTCGTAGCACCATCTATACATGACATTCATCGAGCTCCCTGTATCAATCATGATCTGTCGCACCTCGAAATTACTAATCTTTACTCGAATGATAAGTGGATCACTGTAAGGCTAACATACACCTCTGGAATCTTCCTCAGTGAAAACAATGTCGTTCGAGATTGTTCTTGCCTTCTTCGTAGATCCTTCCAGCCCATTGTTTATTGTAAGCAGGGCATGATTCGCTTCTCGTACATAACATTTATACGACCTATTGGATGTACTTGCGATATGAGGGCCATCGTGTATGGTGAAAATGGTCCTCACTGCGAGCTCGTGTTCTTGTTTCTGAGCTCACTGGGGTTACTGTTATGCTGGCTATATCGGTTGTTGAGGTTATTGTTGTCAAGGTCGCGAGTTTGCTGGTAGTACCATATAGTCTCCCAAGTGACCTCTCTTGATTAAATACTCGATGACGTCCTTTAACTCCCAGCATTCAAAAGTGTCATGCCCGACCTCATTATGATAAACACAAAACTTGTTCTTATTTCTGATGTTAGTGGCAGTTCTCATAGGATTAGGCTTCTCGAAATCCTCTCTACTACAAAGATCTGATCCTATATATTCGATAGGATGTTGTAGCTATCATGACGACCTTGTCGCTGAGGTTGTTTTTTTCTAGGCTCATTCTTGACCTTCTTAGTGACCTGATTGTTTAAACCATTATTCCAACCTTCACTTCGATTTCTACCATTATTTCTTTTCTTTGATTAGTTGGAACTGCCCCCTTTACCTTTCTGATTAGACTTATTGGTGCCAAAGGTCTCTTCCCATTTGATCTCTTTGGCAACTCATTCATAGAACTCGCCCTAATCCTTTACTGAAGATTTGTAAATGCTCTCATATAGCTTCCCATTCTTGCAAAGCCCAACTGAGATCACAGAAAGAATGCTTTCATCTGAAGAGTTCTCTACATTATTGACTTCACATCTGGCCTGATAATATAATCTTTTAGCGGTTCATTTTGTCGTTGGAAGACTGTGACGAGGTGACAAGATAGTGCGAGCTGCCTCTTAAAAGCTTTATACAGGCTTGTGAACTTTTGTTGACATTCCTTCTAACTATCTATGCTACGAGCTGGGAGACTCTTGAACTATGTCCACGGAATATCTCTGAGGGTGGTTGAGAAAATGCAACACTGGACCAAAGGATTGTGGATTGTTCGTTTAGAGATCCACTTGGACATTAAACGCATCCAGGTGATCATAAAAGTCGCTATCTTCATTATACTGAGGGGTATTGGGGAGCTCAAATATGAGGAGGAGAGGCTGTGTCTCAATCTCCTTAGTGAAGGAGGTCCTCTCCTCATATTAATCACACTAGTTTGAGGTATCGAGGCATGCCTCAAGTTATTGAACCCTTCAAAGGAGCTCCTCTATCCTTAGATCCTGAAGCCTGTGTCCTCTCATATGCTCGTGACTTGGAGAGCGACGATCTGGACATATTCTTGACTAGGCCTTCACGAACTTCTAGCTCGGTATGACTCTACACGTTGCTGATAGCCTATTTCATCCTCTTTATACCAAGATACAACCCGAACTCTAGCATGGCCATCCTCCATGTGGCGGCTCCCATCCCGACTTACTCTAACTTTTAAGCTTGTATGACTCGAGATTTCTTCCTCTTCACGAGCTCGACGACCTTGAGCTCTCTAGCATGAGTTGGAGGAATGAGTCGAGTTAGCAGGTCGTGGCACCTCTCTGTTAGGTCTTTTAGGGTTGGCATTTCCTCTCGTTACTGTTGGTAAATTTTTCTAGGAGCAGCAGCCTTAAGTTTGGGCGTGTTCTGGGCTTCAACTTGTGGTAGCACCTTGACTGCATCTGCAAATTGCTGTACTATATTTTCCAACGCCTCTTGCCATTAGTACCACACCTGTAGCCTCTCAGTAGGGACCATTGGTGTTGGTTGGCAAGGAGCTAATGAGGACAAATCTATGGTAGCATCGTTCGTGGGGACAAGAGATGCGTCTGCCATAGGCACAGTTACCTCTTTCATTAGTTGTATGTCACGTTGTTATTGATCCATCTGCCTTTCTGGTTGATCAGCTACCACGTCAGAACTTCTGGTGGTTTTTCTTCTTGCTATAGCAGTTGAAACTTTGAAATATTACAGTTTGGGCTCTCCTTCCAATGCTAAAATATCGATGTCTAGATTCGGTCAACCAAAGTTCTTGACCTAATACTGCAAATAAGCAAAACAAAAATAAAAGCAGAAAGAAGAGAAAAGGAAAAACAATGAGTGCCAAGAGATTGTTACGTGGTTCGGCCCAAAAAGATGTCTACGTCCATGACTGCTTCTCTAGTTATTTTGACAAAGTCGTAATATATTATTGAGTGTGTTTCTTTTGATGCCTTTATAATGAATTTTTAACCTCTATTTATAGAGTGAGATATTACAATTTGAGTACATTTAAAATATGAAAGAATTCTACATTACTTATGCTTCCAAAACTCTGTCCATTAATTTAAGGATAAATCTCACGAAGTAAGAATTTGATTTTATTTCCAATTCCGAGAGTAGATTCTCCCTCAAATTAGACTGCTTCCTTTTTGAAAAAATTCTTTTTAATGAGCACTTCAAGCTGTAAGCTATACCTTATTCTGGGCAACCTAAAACTGAGTATAAAGCAGTCTAGACCATAGTTAACTAGTGACCTAAAAGCCGATAGCGAACTAAAAGCTTTTTAATTTAAAAAAATATGAACAATTAAAAAACAATGGGAGAGGTTTGACTTTTTGTTTTTAAACATGATGATGCCAAGTGTTATACTTTCATCAATTGATTTCTTTTTTTAAATATATATATATATATATTAGATCAATGTAGAGTGCAATTTCATATAAAAACAAGAAAGTTAGAGCAATTTACCCTTACTATTATAAAATCAAGGGAATTAGTGCAATTTACCTTTATTATTATAAAATCAGGGTAATGCAATTTACCCTTAGTATTTAAAATTACGGGAGTTAGTACAATTTACCCTTATTATTTATGCTAGCAATATCACAAGACAACTTTGCCCTTAAGATTATTGAAAGTAGCACTAATCAAATATTAGTCAATGGTCTATTAGGTAATCATTGCAATTAACTCAATAGTTAAGCATGGAGTGCAATTTCATATAAAGTTAGAAGAATTTGTGCAATTTCCCCTTTAAAACATTCATCAAAATTAGAGAAATTGCAACCCCTATAGTTTCAGGATATGTCATTAATTTCTTATTGTTTCTAAAAAGACCAAAAACCTCCCTAACGTTTTCGAAAGAACAACAACCAAAAAAAAAAAAAAAATCCATCAAATTGAATGTAGGTTATCATTTTTTTAGGGAAATTTGTACTTTTAATTTAATATTTTTAAATAAGATATTTTAATAAATGTAATGGCTAAATTCTAAAGTCGCAAGCCCAATAGTTAGATTAAAGATAAAAGTCCAAAACAATAGTTTAAACGTTAGGCCAACATCAAGTTCAGCCCATTTGAAGCCAAGAAGCTACATGGTCTAAGTATAATGTCCACACCAATTGAATGTGGGGACTGAAATCAAGGGATTTAATCCCTTGATCTCAAAAACTGTGCTCTCCCTTAATCTCAAAAGCTGTTATAGCCCCCCCCCCTCCCCCCCCCCCTCCCCCCCCCCCCCCCAACAGTAAACTTCTCCCTTATAAAACGGAAGCAACTAGTGAGAAAGAGGGGATCGATAGACCACACAACTACTTTGTCAAATTCTCCATTGAACTTTGCAAAAGCTTCACTAACTAAAACTACCACCTTCTACTTAATTTCTACTATCTATTATTGCATGAATATTGACTTTTCCTCTTCATAATTTAAGTGTTTTACATTTTCTTTCATACATTACTAACTCAGATATCAGAGTGTCTTTAACCGAAACCAATCCGATGTAAAGGTACTTCATCCATTTTTTTTTACTTTTTTGCAGGTGGCTAATACTCAAGAAGCTGATAGTAGCCCCTACATTAGCAATTGTAGAAAGTAGCCCACTACAATTAAAACTTAAATAAAAAAATAAAAAATAAAAAATAAAAAATAAACCAAACCTTAAATTGGAGATATATAAACACTAAATTCAAAAATATTATTCAAAATGCTTAAATTCTATCAAATTTATTTTAGAATAAAAATTAAAATATTAATAAAATTTATAAAACGAATTTTAATTGTACAACTAGAAATAAAAATTTTTATAAATTTAAAATTATAAATTTTAATATAAAATTTAAAAAAAAAAAACAAAAAAAAAAAAACCACTAAGGGCACATATTGAGAAACCGACTTCCACCATCTAGATGGAGTCAATTTTGCATTAAGATTTGGAGTCCTCAAGATCTTGTTAGTAGATGCTGGATGAAGCGACAACTTCCTCTGATTTTAAGGAAGCTATGACTTCCCCTGATCGGAGGAAGATCGCTTCCCTCCAGTGATTGGAGGGATCGTAAATGTCATCTTCATTGGCAATAGAGGTGGCCTACAAGGCTTCTTTATCTTTCCATTTTTTTTTTAAATATATATATTTATTTAATTTTTTTCTTATTCTTTTATTTAATCATAAACTTTTTACTTTTATTTATTTTTTTTAAATTCAAGGGTAAACTTGTATTTTAATGCTTTGAGATTTGTTTTTGATACTTTCAAAAGGATTAAGGAGGTTAATGGTTCATTTGGAAAATATTAAAAATAGATGGCATTTAGTAAGAGTTTTTTTTTTTTTTTTTTTTAATTTTTGGTCATATGTCACTAAAGAATACTTGTTTCATTAGGACTAAAAAATTGAAGTGAGTTTTAATAGCATTAAAACACTGTTCAATATTTTTAATGACAACAATGTCATTCATGTTATTAAAACAGATATGGTTAACAAAAACAAACTTAGTTAACGAAAACATTAGTGAAAAACAGACTTAGTAGCAAAAATATTAGCGAAAACAGACTTAGTTAACGAACCTTACATTGTGTACGAACTAACAATGACTTCATGAGGATACATATTCTATATTTGCAAATCAACCTCCACACACAAATATCTATATGTTTAATCTATGAATTTTCCGTTTTGATGGAGTTTTTATGGATGATTGTTGAAAAGCTTGATGGCTCTTGTTTGTGATCAATTATTGTATCTAGGTTTAACACACACACATCTATATATTTAATTTGTGAAATTTTTTGTTTTGATTGAGTTTTTGTGGATAATTGTTGAAAAGTTTGGTGGGTTTTGTTTGTAATAGATTTTTGTATGTGGATTCTTGAAAGTAGAGTGAGTTTTTAGTAGTTCATAGTTGAGAAGAAGAAGTTTCAGAGTGGCAGTAGTTCATAGTGGAGAAGAAGAACAACAATTGATTTTCATTTCACAAGTCATTTAATGAAGGACACTATTAGCTTTTCACTTCAATAGGTGCTTGTAAAATTCAAGTAAGTTCTTTGGTATGAGTGAAACAAATCCTCAAATTTTAGGTGTCTTAGGTGTCATTTTATATGATTCACTCTTCCACCAAATCAATAGGGAGGTTTTTGGGATACCCTTAAAATCCCACAACAGAAAACTTCATCTTTAGAAATTAAAATTATATTAATTTTTTATATTTTTAATTTATTATAATTTGAATCTTGATTTTTTTTTTCAAAATTTCATTTTTTTTTTAATTTTTTGTAATACTTTTATTTAATTTTTAATTATTTTTTATTTTAAATATTTTCATTTTATTACTTTTATTACCTTTTGTTTATTTGAAAATTTAATATGGTAACACCTCAAACTTTTAATCAGAAGATTTCTCACATTGTGGAAGGTTGAAAAACGAAACCTACAAAAAGCATCACTTAATTCAAAAAATTAATAAAATGGTCCATTTTACACTTTCTATCACATTTAATCATCAAATTTTTAACGAGGGGAATCCAAATGGTGTATTGAGAACTTTTAATGGTTATGTTAGCTAAAAATGTAATTTTTTTTTTTTAAACTAACAAAGTGTAAATATTGATAAAACAAAATCAAAAAGTTTGTCTAAATTGAACATGTAAAACATGAAATGATATAATGATCGAAAATCTTTCTACTATAAGGACGAATTAATTTTAATAATATCAATTCTAACATTATGATATATTGATTATAAGAAATAATTAACACCAAATATTAGTTATGAAAAAAGTCAATACATCTAATGACTTGTAATGTTGAAACTGATATTAATAAAATCAGTTCGCATAGAAAGACTCTAATGAGTAATGATTGATAGCTCACAAACACATATTTAAGGCATGAATTTGGTCGGATGACTAGCATTATCTTTAAAATAATATAGGTAATAGTCCATCCACTCTTACTAATATGGTTAAACTTTTTACCTTTTACCTTTGATAAGAGTTTCTTCTGATTAAATTGTAAAGTATGGAAAGACCTCTTTCGGTGTAGTGGTAGCTATATTCCAAGTCATATGTAATGTGATTAGATAAACTCTACAAGTATCTGCTTATAATTTTTTAAAGGAATTTAAAAAGAAAAAAGTAAAACGATGATCATAATATGAAAAAAAAAAAAAAAAGATAATGATAATTTTTTTAAATTTGTATTTAAATGATATAATATATAAATTAAAATTTATAAATTATAAAAAAAAATTAATAATTAATGCGGTATTGATAATTTAGTATCATTGTGTCGGTACATCAATATGAAATTAATTAAAAATTCTCATAAACGTGGCGTTACTAAACAAGGGACAAGTTTGGGGATTTTGGACCCGAACACAAAAGAACCGGATCCTCTCATCCTCAAGCCCACCCTGTCTGCAGCACCAACTCGTGATTCTTCAGATCACTTCTCTCCCAGAAATCGAAATCAAAATCAAAACCTAAACATTTTGAGGCAGCCTCTCTATTAATGTAAAATTTGAGTTGGTGTGCTTTGAAGGAAGAAGAGGAAGAAACAAAATCGATGATGGAGGGGTTCACAGCGGAAGATCTGTCGACAATTGGAGGCATCGCCACCGTCTCGCTTTTGCATTCCTTCATTCCCACCCATTGGCTCCCTTTCTCCATCGTTGGTCGCGCCCAGAAATGGACCCTCTCCAGAACCCTCTTCGTCAGTACGTCAATCCCCCTCTCTCCGCTAGATCTATTCTTCCTCAATTTTAATGCCCCTGTTTATTAACTCATACACTATTAAATCGTATGTGTGAAGACTGAAGAATGCTGAATTTTACTGAACTGACAATTGAATGAAATGTTTATCAAATATTGTTGTTGGTTTGTTGTTCGTCCGAAGTCTGAACAATGCTGAATTTTACTTAACTGACGATTGAATGAATTGGTCATGAGAGATTGTTGTTGGTCCCCATCTTTATTAGTATATTTTGATTATGTATGTAGCTGCATTTGGAGCGGTTTTGCATGTGGTATCCACTTCGCTTCTTGGAATAACAGCTATCACGATGGCCAACACGATTGCGGGGGAAGAAACGGTGCATAAACTAGCTTCATTGTTGCTTGTGTTTCTTGGTGGTAGCTATATCTTGTTGTTTCTGACCGGCAAGGGTGGCCACACTCATTCCCACAACCAGCCAATGGAGAAAATGGCGGTTGCCGGGCTTGTTCTTGTACCAGCATTGTCTCCTTGTGCAACCACGCTTCCCGTGTTTCTTGCTGTTGGGAATTCCTCATCCATGATGGTGCTTGCTATCATAGTGCTTCTCTTTAGGTAAGGACAATGGAATTCGAATTTTCTTGTTTGGATTTGCTAATGAATTATTTGAAGCAACTTTACAAACAAAAGCTTCAGTTAATAGGAATGAGGCCTAACTATAGTATTTAAGACTTAAAATTATGATTTGTTAACACGTCCTTTTAGGTGTAACGTGGACAAATAACATAGATGACTTATACTTGCTAAACGTTCTTTACCGTATAACATGCGCAATAAAATAACAAATAAAGGAGGGAGAAATGGTTTGAACCGGAGATCTTTAAGTTCTGATACCATATTAATTACACTAAATCCAAAAGCTTAAATTGATAGGAAAGAATCTAACTATAGTGTTTAAGACTTAAGGTTATGATACATTAGCAAGCCATAGTCCCCATATGCACTATTTGATATTTCACATGTTTAGGCAAATGAAAACATGATTTGTAAGAGCTATTTCTTCCCCATACAATCTGATGATAGAATTTTGGATAGTTTATTGGGTCGATTTTTTGCTTCCTTATAAATCATAAGCAACCATGCATACTTGAAGTGATCATGCATGTGTGCGAGTAGTTGGATTCTGGTTTCCTTGACCTGACATATGTTTCATCCATGGTTATATTGTTTTACATTCTTAATTACTTTTGCAGTAGCATATTGTACTTGCTTAATTTATGTACTCAATTGTTGTCAAGTTGCTGTTGCATTACTGAATTGTGGTTATGCTAGTGAAGAATATTGATATGGTGTTAACTATTTAAGACGTAGATATCACCTTAGTTAGCTGTTGAAAACCTTACATGTGGTAATATTGAATTTCCAGCACTATAACAGTGATGACGTCGCTGGTGGCCCTGTCGTTCTATGGTGCAAGCCAGCTCAAATTTCACTGGGTAGAGCGGTATGACAAACTTCTTGTTGGTTCGGTTCTATGCTTGGTAGGGATCTTGACACTTGTTTTTCATCATCATGATCATGATGCAAGTGGAGTATCCTTTGAAGATCATTCACATAGGAAACTCTTGATTCCGTGAGGACACCTTTTTTAATCCTTTCCAATGTTGTGTTTTGATAACTGCTATATAAAGAGTGTCTTCCCCATTAGCACTGTATGTAAATGTTGCAATGATTGGTTACTGCAATTAATTCGTTCTACTTCTGAATTCTGATGTTGCAAAGTTAATGCTAGTGACCATGAACTGGAGTTGATGATAGGGTTGAATTATACTGGTTTGTATGTTTTCCAGACACCTCTAGGGATGAGTGGTCGGTGGATGAAGTGGATGTACAATACTTTAGTCTATTTCATTTGTGCTGTTTCTTATGATGATTTCTTTAGTCTGGCAGTCTGTGCCTGGTCTATACACAGATTTGTTGAGGGAGGCGAATTATTGAGAGATACCCTTGGCTTATATTCTCTGCTTATTAAATCAGCTCATTATCCTCCTAATTCCGCCTTTTTTTTTTAAATCACCTGATTCCACTTTAACTGACATGAGTACATAAGCCATTATGTCATTAAATTATTAATGATCATAACAATTCAACAAAAGTTCATTATTTCTTTTTTCATAATGCTGGATTTATCTCATTTCAGTTAACTAACATCACAGCCCACAAAATACCATTTCATTATTTTTATCTTTCTCTCTCTTCACTTTCAACAAAAAAAAAAAAAATGCAATCAATTTGCTTAGTTTCATTTTCTAAGTTGACGGACATCACCAATCAATGTGCTATGTCGGTGATCTTTATTCGAACTATAAAATTAGACTGAATTATAATTTACCCTCCTGGTTGAAACGTTTATACAAGTAGAGCAAATGTTTTAATATTATTACAATTTACCTTCCTACTGTTAATAAATCCAGTTACACTTAACTGGGAGAGGGGTAAAATTGTTTTTTGATATTAATTTTTTTTTTTTAAATTTTAAAATAAATTAAATAAAAATATATATATTAAACAGATATTGATTTAAAAGTATTTATTAAAAAATAAAATAAATAAAAATTAAACATTTTAATTCATCATTCCGTTCAAAATCATAATCCAAAATACATAATCCCAATCAGTCCAACAGATAATTGGAAACCCAAAAAATGGTCTCAATCATCATCAACCATCATCAATCAACTAGTCAACATCATAATCCACTTCTAAAAACCTAAAAAATGACCTTAAATATTATCAATCTCCCACAAAATCATCAAACCCAACATCATCTAAAATCAAAACCATAAATCAAACTAAAAAATACATATATATATATATATATATATATCTGGGTTCACGATGAACCCAGATTCTGGGTTCATTTCGTGAACCCAGAATTCTGGGTTCATCATTAGAGTGAACCCAGAATCTGGGTTCGTGAGCAAACCCAGAATCTGGGTTCGTGAGCGAACCCAGCTGGGTTAGTCAGGAACCTAGATCTGGGTGCTCTCACCCAGATCTGAGTTCGTCAGGGAACCTAGCTTCCTGACGAACCCAGTTAGCGAACCCACCGATGAAGAAGAATAATAGAATAAGAAGATGCGGAAGAAGGGAAGAAGAAGAAGAAGAGGCGAAACATGAGGAGAAGAAGACGAAGAAGAATGAGAGGAAGAGAGAGAATGGCAGAATGAGTGACTGATGAGTTGACCGGACTATATATTTGGTCAATTGGTCAACTTCAGTTAAAGGACAATTTTGTCCTTCTACTGTTTTGGTATTGTTTACTGTTAAATGTAACGGATCTTACTAACGGTAGGGGGGTAAATTGTAATAACATTGAAACATTTGCTCCGCTTGTATAAGCGTTTCAACCAGGTGAGTAAATTGTAATTTGCTCCATAAAATTATTTGAAAGATTCTTTAGTCTCTTCCAAAGCGATTTAGAGCCAAGGTGACTGCCATTGAAGAAAGCAACGACATTGATACCATTCGTGTTAAGGAATTGGTTGGATCTGTTCAAAATTATGAGATGCAATTCGAACCAAAGAAGAAATCAAAGGCTGTTAAGCTCAAAGCTATCAAAGAGGCCTTGGAAGATGAAGATGAAGGCATAGATGATGAAGATCTTACTCTTATCACAAACAAAGTCAAATACGAGGGAAGCTGAAATGCATAAAGATCAATGGCAAAAATAAAGCTTGCTATCAAAAAGAAAATTATGGAGGAAGAGATTTTTTTTTTATTTAATTTTTTTTTTTATTTTAAAATAATAAAGAGGTTTATTGATTGCACATTAAAATTTTTCATCAAAAAATTGACTGCACCCCAAACAAAAATTGACACACATAAAAAAAAAATGGTGAAAGTGAACCACTATGGTCCTCTCTCTCTAGTCTCTCTCATCGAGCGACCTAGCGAAGAGGTATTCTATCCTTTCTAGGGTTTAGTCTTGCATGCAGGTAGAAGTTAATCTTTCTGAAATCAAAATCAACATCTCCTTTACTTCATGGATTCACTATCTCCTCTCTGCCTCACATAATGGCATGAAAAAAGACTTTGGGGTTTGATGATTGGTGTTCGATGGTGATTGCAAGTGAAGAGGATAACCGAAGCAGCGGCTGCTTCTTCTTATCCTTCTTTTTTTTTTTCTTCTAGGTAATGGATTTGTATTTGTGTATTTGTGGTTATGGATTGTAAAGTCAATAAATTCAGGAACTTCCGTTTTTTGTAGTTGGTTTTGTTCTACCTTCTTCATTTTACAGTAGTTTATATTTTGCTTAGAGTGTGTTTGAATATGTTCATTTTGAGTATTTGTATATTTGTTGGACAATTCCAATCTAAAAGCAAGCCATACTGATGAAGGACCACTAACGGTATAAAACCTCCATTGCTGGACTCTTACAATGTTGCTATATATTTTAACAGCTTGCAATGTGTTCTGTATGCTAATTAATTTTAATTTTGTTATTATTCGATTTATATTAAAATTTAAATATATTAAATTTGGTTAAATAAGTCAACTCGTTTATTAATCGGATCAGTTAAACGGGTCAATAAACTATCTGTAAATAAATGGGCTAATCATGTCATATCCATGTTAACCCATATATAATCTTGTCGTGTTCGTGTTGGAAATATCTAATCCGTTTATTAATCGTGTCATGTCCAATCTGATCCGTCAACCCAGATTGTCACCCTTTATAACAACTACTCCCATATAATTAAAAAATATATATATATCTACACAACATGTAATATATATTTAGTGGAAATTAAACCTCAAGATCTTTTGAAAGGTGAAGAGGACCATAACCATATATGATAAAAGTAATGCATTGTAAATTATTATTATTATTTAAATTACATTGTAAATTTTTATTTATTTTTAATTAGAATTACCTTTTATTCATTATTTAAGAAAAAAAAATTAACTTTTATTTTAATAAAGTTTGGATAAACTAACTACTTCCAAACAGTTACCAAACAAGTTTTAGTCTTCCTCATTTTCGGTCACCATCTTCATGTTCGGTTAGCATCTTTAGTGACAAAATTAAATCTCAAATTAAGGGTGCTACATATATTAAACAAGAAAAGAACATATTCTGCATATACAAGTATCTAGGTTTTATGAAATAGCTTTCTAGAAACAAGTTCAAGGTAAATTAATAAGATACATGTGAGGTAAAAGGGAAAGGTTTGCTATAAAACTAATTATATTATTAAGCTAAGCCAGAAGAAGTTACTCGTCTCTTTGCAGGATCCTTCACTTGTGTGGCAGAATCTAATCTAATCACATGCATCATGCAAGGTTGGTTAATATAAAAATCATTTAATCAGTTTGATTCTTAATTCATTCTTTTAATATTCATGTATATCATGTTTCCCTATTATTCCTTTCTTCTACCTAACTGTTGATTATTTTACTTTTGTTTACTAAGCCTAAAGTCAGTTAAAAGTCAAATGCTATAAATGATATATTCCCTTCTAATAAAGATAGTTGTGCATTACAAATATAAGCTTGCATAAATAGTGATAGATGTTTCGACTGTATACATAATAATTAATTTTAAATGCAGGTAAATCTGAACCAGATTTTATGTCAACATTAAAAGAAAAGACAATATTAATGGGTGGTTCGGGTTATGTCATCTCTGTAAGAACAACTTTTGCAAATGCAGGTATGTAGTAAACTTTTTATTAACTATTTACTTTTTATCAACTGACTCATATATAAAGAGTATTTTGAAAAAATTTATGAAATCATTTAAAAGGGTGGGCTATATTAAATTTAAATATTTTAATATATATAACCCTGTTGACGGTCAATGACAAAGTCTATCATACACCTTCCATGGTGAAAACAATGAATGATTCGAGCACTTATGTCCTCTATGTTGGCTAATTTCTTCTTGAACCGATTTTTTGTTTGATTTCTTTAGCTAGAGAGTAGTCTTTCCATTTATTGTGGATAGATTTTTGAACAGCTCCAATATCTCTAAAGCTTTAGATGATTCCGGTAAATAGGTTTGTGCATGTATTGTATAAAAAATTAAAAACTTGAAAACTTAAACTAATAGATCAAAAGCAAAGTTAAAGTGACAGCAAAATATTATATTGGCTAAAAGCATCCACCCAACAACCCACACAAAAAGAATGAATTTTAATAACCATCTTAGTTTAATCATTACTTTATGTCCTCCACACCAACTCACCGATTGTATGTACCCACTGCTTCTTCGATTTCTTAGCACACCATAATCATCAGTCAGAAAAATATTTAACTTTATGAAAAAAAAATTAAAAAGTAAAAAAGAGGGAGGAAAAAAAAGTTGTGATTTCTTGGAAAAGTAGATGATGTAGATTTTGAAAGTTGGTTGTAATTGCCAGCTATTTTCTCTAATGAATTTGAGAGACATGATACGAAGCACTTAAACTTGCCTAGTCTTTTGTCTAACACCATGAATATGCTACAGAGCAAATCAAACTTGTATAATGTATACTCACATGCAGCTTTTTTAGCTTCTATTTATTTGTTTGTTCTTTATTAGTTTTTCAAAGGTAAGAGGATATTCATTACTCAGCAAAACCATGATCACATGATAAACAGGGGAATCAATGCGCCTTCTGGTGTTGCAGCAGATTCTCTTCTACCACATCCGCGTATATATGCATAATTATTATTCATAATTATTCGTCCTACTAGTACAATAATTATAATTATTCATAATTTATTATTTGAAGTTTTTATAAAATAATTTAGTCTTTAACAAAATTGTAAATATATGTTTGCATCATAAATTATATTTTTATTTATTTCAAGCATATTAAGAATATCTAAAATTATTATCATTAAAAAAAAAAAGTAATGTAGTACAATAAATGTCACTTCACAATGACTGCTCTTTCCCTTATAAGAAGAGATCATCAAATAAGCCTTCTCTGTTTTTATGGAAGAAAATCCAAATAGATGATTTAACAAAAATGGGTGTAACAGGCAAACACTTCGATATTAATAAAAAGACTTTTTAAAACATAGGTAAATAATTCCTGCCCTAATTACTTCCACGGTTGAGAGGTTTTTTTTTTTTTTTTCATTTTAACAATGATCCAAATCTGAATAGATATATCATAATCGATAGAAAAATAAATAAACAAATATGTTAGGAAACATGCAAGATTAAGACTTTAATAGAAACTTAACATGGCAGTAGCCTAGGTGGTAGGTCAATTGACTTTGGCTTATGGCATGAGTTCGAATTCTCATCTGAAATAAAAAGTAAGCTTTCTCTCATTATTTAAAATGTATGAACTATCTTTCTATCTTGTATAAATTTTTTTTTTATTTGAGAACCGTTTTTTTAGTCATGTTACAAAGTTAAAATCTTATTTGTGAACTATCTTCCTATCTTGTATGAGTTTTTTTTTTTTTTTCATTTGGAAACCGTTTTTTAGTCCTGTCATACAGTTAAAATCTTATTTGGTTTCAATTGGTTCACGTGTTTATAAAGTTAAAATCTTATTTGGTTGCAATTGGTTCATGTGTCTATCTCAATCTTAAAATAAATAAATAAATAATATGGGTTGCAGGTACAAATTTGATTAGACATAAAACAATACAAATTAGTGTAATGGAATCGGCCAAATAAAAAAACGGAAGAATAGAAAGGTGGGCGGTGAAAGAAAGCGTTACCATCCACGTATAAAATGACAAACCTTTCTTTTGCACTAGTCCTTAAATAATAAATTTTTTTATTAAAAAGGTCAAAATCGACTTTTACTTTAAATAATATTTATTTTTAAAATAAAAAAATTCTTACATGCGGGGACTGGCTGTCTGGGCCGCCGGCGGAGGCTATGACACCCCCACAATTTTAATTTTTTACAAGATATATATAATTGTTTATATAGTTCTTGATTTTATATATTATTCATAGTCCCCGAATATCTTTCTGTGCTCAGCTCTGCTTATATTACCTATTATAATTTATAAAAATACCTATTTTATTATTTATGATTCTATTTTAGTTCAAAATATCCGGTAACATTAATAAAAATATTTAAAATATTTTTTGAAGATATATGAATGAAACGACAATGTCCTTAATGATCACAGATTGATGATAAAATCATAGGAAATAAAATAAATATTTTATATTAATTTATTAATATTACAAGAGATTTTAGATAAAAATAAAATCATAGATGATAAAATTGATATTTTTATAAATTACATTGAATTGTTTGAGATTATTCCTACTATCAATAGATATAGAGATAATCCTACTTTTCTTATGTAGTTTGACGTAATACCAAAATCCTCTCGTACTTTTAGAAATCGTTAATATCTCTTTTATTGATTTATGAAAATATTAAAAAAATCTCTTATTATCAAAATTGACTTTAAAAATCAAAATTTGATTATATGAAATAGTAAAACTATAAAAATATTTTGATTATTTTAATTATTTCAATAACAATAATAACTATAAAGAGTACGAGATTCATTAAAATTATAAAAAATAATTAATAATTATATCAAATTATAGGGTAAAAATAGGGTTATCACATGAATATATATAAAATAAAAGTTGAATATGTGTAAAATGCGGACAGAAAGTGAAAGAACAAGAAAAAAGAAAAAAAAGGTAATAAATTGAAGGAAAATGGGATGGAGCATGGAGATTGGGACCACAAATGAGACAAAAGTTGTTGTCTGGCTTTCCATTCCAAAAGCCTATTTTGCATGGTTGCATCCATCTCATTTCCCCCACTTTTCTCCTTTGCTTATTTCTTATTATTCTCTACTCTCTCTCTCTCTCTCTCTCTCTCTAAAACCATTAATGAAAATGATTTCGTCCGGTTAATACTGAATCTAGTACATGAGTTCTTCTCCCTGAAAGCCAAGCTCTCTCCTCTTCTCTTCTTACACCTGCAGTCTCTTCACTTCTAGGTTCTCCTTTTATTTTGAGGGCTCTTCTGGAATCAGGGTATGTTTTTTTTTTTTTTTTTTGTTGATTCTATTGCTAGTTGTTGATGGATCATTTGAACTGGTTTTATGTTCTACTTGTTCTGAATACTATTATCTCTTGATGTTCAATTTAGTTGTTTGATTGGTTTCACTTGTTTCTTGAATGAAAGTGTTGTAGGTATTTCTAGATTCTTCACTTGTGAATGCTAATAGAGATTCCCGAATTCTTTTATTTTGGCAGACACTTTTGTTTTGTAACATCTTCCATCGAAGTTAATGCGTTTGCATGCTCTCTGATTTAGGTTCAATTTCATGCCTTTGCTTTACTATTCTGTTTGATTAAAGACTTTCATGTATTTTGAGCTATCATTTGTACTATACTATGTGTCTCCTATGGTGAAATTGGTGTCTTGGACATGCCCTTTTGCCTGCCTCTGATTTTTGTACCCTTTTCTGGGACCGGATGATCATAGTTAAAGCAAGATTGATGATTGTTTTGTTTTCCGTGGTCTTTTTTAAAGCCAAAAAATATATATAATCATGATTTAGTATGTCTTAGTTTGATTTTATATATGCAAAATTGTGAACATTTATAGTCGTCAATGGAAGTTGCCATGTTCGTGACACTGTGGTTGTGTTGCAGCATAACACTTTTTGATGTTTATATTGATCATAAGTCTTGAGTTTGTTCCACCTCAAAATTTGGGTTACTTTCTTTTGGTTGATCTTGATTACATATGAACCGATTTTTTCTTGTACATCATATTGTTGGTGGTGGAGATGTGCAATGTTACAGTTATGGATTAGTTGTTCCTTTGTGCCATGACACTTTGTTCTTGTGTCTGATGGATCTCCAATCTGGTGGTTAATCAATCAATAATTTGGGCGTCTGTTTTGGTATTTTTTATTTGTCTGGTTATTTGCCCCATAAACCTTTAGAAGCTATTTTGCTCCTGATTCGTGTCAGATAGTCAATCGTAGTGGTGAGTTGCTGTCATTTGTTAATGCTAAGACAAGTTTTTATGTTTTTTTTTTTTTTTAATTTATTTGGTTTTTAGTATGTTAATGTCCAGGAAGTCTGGTATGTTCTGATTAGTTTTCTTGTGTCAAAGAAATTCAGTAGGGAATTATCGCACTAAAAAAATTTATGAAATAGGACGGAGGTTTTTATTCAATCATATGGAGAATGATTTGCATGTGCATTTACAGAAGCACTATCATTAACAACCAGGACAGAGTGACCTGACTTGTCAAGATGCTCAGTTTTTCTTCTTACCATATGTATTGTTTGAACTCTGTGTATCGTCAAGTTTATTGTTTGTTTCTGTGGCAATTTCAAATTTATCTTGTTATTTATGCTTTTCTTTTGATGGATGATTTAGCCTTCATCAGCATTTCGGTCTTCTCAATATGAAAAAAATTCTAGATAGGATGATTATGTTTTGCAAACAGTATAAGCATTTTTGGGACTTGGTTTTCCCATAGTTTTATAATATACTTGACATTGATTGTTTTCCAGGGAAAGCTGGCTCTGACGAAGAGCTGGGCAAATGGGGGTTTCCAGCTCTAAAATTGATGAAGATAAGGCCCTTCAGCTCTGTCGTGCAAGGAAGAAGTTTGTTAGACAAGCACTTAATGGCAGGTGTTCATTAGCAGTGGCTCATGTTACATATGTTCAGTCGCTGAGAAATACAGGAACTGCTCTTAGAAAGTTTGTTGAACCTGAAGGTCCAATTGAATCTTCCTTGTATACTTCCACCAATGCAACGGCAGAACCACCTGCTTTGACTGACAAGTCCCCTTCCCAATTCTCGTTCTCCTCCCCAACTTTTTCACAACGTGTAGATGCAACTGAAACCCTCTCTCCATCTCCTTCCCCTCCCACCTCTAGTCGGTTTCAGGCAAGTCATATGAGATTAAAGGGTATTTCTTCCCAAAAGGTTGAAGAGAAACCTCCACTTCCATCTATCGGCACAGTAACATCATCAAGTACCCCACAAACTACTACACCTGGTTTTGTTGAACAACCAGAATTATCCCAATTTGAATCTTCTGGCAACCCACCAGAACCTCCACCATGGGATTACTTTGGTCTTCTCCATCCAAATGACCATGAATTTTCTTTTCAAGAAGGAAAGAACATGAGCCAAGGGTTTGAGAATGTTGATGATTTAAGACAACTTAGGGAAGAGGAGGGAATTTCGGACCTGGAGGATGAAGAAGAGAAGGCTTCATTTCATGCAAGAGAAGAATCTTTGGATTCAGAAGATGAATTTGATGATGAACCTTCCGCTGATACTCTAGTTAGAAGTTTTGAAAATCTTAACAGGCTGCATGAACATGATATGCCTGATGCTTCACCTACTATGCCTTCTACAATAACTGTAGCTGATGACATGAATGTGGAAAAAATCAACTCTCCTGTTCCATCTCCAGTAAGGACCACTTCCTCAGCAGCTGGCCTCGAATCCGACACAAAGGAAACACCAAGGACAAAAGATCATATTGAAAATAAGGTTACCCCTAAGGACTTCCTCTCAAGCATGAAAGACATTGAACTTCTCTTTATAAAAGCATCTGACTCTGGAAAGGAAGTCCCAAGGATGCTTGAAGCAGATAAGTTGCATTTTCGTCCAATATTCCCAGGAAAAGAAAGTATAATCTCTCTCTTTCTCTCTCTCTACATAAAATTACTGTTGCAGGGAGAAATTTAGTGTGATGTCTATTTGATTTTTTCTTCTAATTAGTTAGCTGTATTTTTTGATGTCAATGAATCCAGAATGAATGATAACCTGTGATTTTTTTCCATAGTTTAAAACATGTTCAATATTGTTGGATTTTGGCTTGTGAAATTTATGGAGGACCAACAAGAGATTCCTACGCATCCTAAATTTTGGAAGTCAATGGGAATACTAAAGAGTTTATGCTTTTTCTAGTGATTTGAGTTGTTAAATGCTATTAACAGATAAAATTTTTTGCTAACAGGTGTGTCGACAGCATCTGCATTCTTCAAGGCCTGTTTCTCTTGTGGGGGAGAAGACCACAGCCAAGTTCAAGAAGGTAGGTCTCCTTATCTCTGCACTTGCACAAATTATGTCATGATTTTAAAGAATAGAAAATTAGCTTCTGGTTGTTAAAAAAAAAAAAAAAAAAGGAGAGAGAGAGAGAAGAGAAGGGAAATGAAAATATTATTTCTCCGTTTCACTATGTTATAATAGATCGTTTGGGGAAGATCTTATGTTATAAGCATTTCTATCATCAAGATGTAATGATGTAACTAAATTGCTGTTTGATGTTTTGAGTGAGCAGGTTTCTTTGTTCTTTCCATTTTTTTTTTCCTAATATTTTTGTAATAGAAATAAAATTAGAATTTTATTACTGAGAATAGATAAAGAATGCAGCTGCAGTTCACATTCACGTATAGTTGGCCTATTAATATTCGATTTCCTAATTACAATAGTTCATAGTGTATTATACAAGTACGCAAATATGCTTCACAAACTTATCACCTGTATCTTGGTTATATATGTGTGTGTGTGTGTGTTTTGGGGGGGTGGGTTGGGGGATGTGGTAGGGGTAGTTGGGGGTGACTGTCACATTGGAATTAAACCAAACCTGAAATTAGTTGATTTAGATTCATCTTAATTATGTTTGGATCAAACTGAGTTGATCTGTTTGGCCCATCAGTTAAGACAGGTTAATCAAATTATGTTGTCTTAGTCTATTTATTAGCATCAACTACTTTAAACCACTATTATGAACAGGTTATTGACACCTCTTAGTTACCCACTCGCTAATGCCAATATTGCACTTGCCTAATGCGTTATTTTACAGTTGACACCCCTTGTTTCTTGGTAGATTCTGTCGGAGGATAATGGTCAAAGGGCATTATGAAAATTTTGAATATAGATTGTATTAATGAAAAAATAAAAAACGAAGAATTGTGGGAGGATTTTGTCAAGGGGAGGCTCATGTTGAGCTTCCCCTTGATTGTTGTGGTGGAGAGGCTCATGACACTTTTGGCGGTTTTGGCGAGAAGAGGTTTCTCTGAGCCTCCTCCCTTTCTTCACTGGTGGGGAGGCTCGTATGAGCCTCGTTGTTGCAATGACGAGGAGGTCTACAAGCCCAGCGCCCGCCCCCCCCCATGATATTAATGGCATGGAGATGTCCTCCCATTTTAATCTATTCCTGTATTTATTTCGTATTCTTACATTAGTAAATTTATTTAAATATGAGGTAGGGGTATTTTTGTAATTTTGTTAGTCAATTCAGTTATTGCTATTGTATTTGATGGTAAGGGGTATCAGCCT
This sequence comes from Dimocarpus longan, assembly GCA_022984855.1. Lineage (NCBI taxonomy): Eukaryota > Viridiplantae > Streptophyta > Magnoliopsida > Sapindales > Sapindaceae > Dimocarpus > Dimocarpus longan. The sequence continues at coordinate 8,852,717 of CM041023.1, read as the reverse complement.
TAGAATCAAACATTATGCTTCATCTAGGGCAATTATGCCATTAGTGATGTTAGTTTGTTTACCCTAAAAATAATGTACATAACTGAGAATAAGATTATCAATTTCAAATTTCATTATGTTTTTATATAATACCAATTTAATGAGAAAATAGGTAAATAAATTAATCAGGCAATTTTGTTGTAATTAATTATGTTGACCTGAATTGACTTGTCTAAATCATGTTCCTCTTTAATGAACAGGTCAGGCTTGTGTTCAGAGCTTTGACACAATTTATTGTAATTACTGATCTAACTTCTTGTGTTCAGAGGCCTATACACATTTGAGATAGCCTCATCCATGACTTACTTTTTGTCAGCAATACCAGTGATAGCTTCCCTTTTTAATAATTAGTAGCTAGTTTTCCAGTCTCAAACATACACAGCCAAGCTTAGTGAAATATTCAATGATTAATAAGCCTCATCTCTTTATATCTCCCTACCGAATGATGATTTTTCTCTTTTCCATCTGAACTGTAGTTGATCCTTATATTATTTATATCTCTGATTATTGTTTATTATATGTTGTCTTAGAGCCCCCCGAAACTGCTGTTAAGTACTTAACTTGGCATAGGACCACATCTTCTCGATCTTCATCATCTAGGAATGCAATGGGGTTTAACTCAAAGGATGATATCGAGGACATTAACAGTAATCTTTTCTATAATGTTTGTATGATCTCTGGCAGTCATGCATCAACCTTGGATAGGCTATATGCATGGGAGAAGAAGCTTTACGATGAAGTAAAGGTATTATCCATTTATTATAATAGTTAATAGTTATTATTATTTTTTAATTATTAATTTGAAAACATTGATTTTTAAAATTATTTGTTTTATGATGATCCAATTTTTAGTGAAATTATGAAGCAAATAGATGTAAAGAGAGGAATAAGTTCATAAATGCAGAGTAACAGGATAAGTTTTGTTAAAGGATTATGTTAACATCCTTAAGGGCAGGCAAACAATAAGAAACAAATATGTAATAGAAAATTGTATGAACATGGATACCTGTGCTTTGATGTTTTGAAAGAATAAATACAATTTGTTTTAATCAGCTTCTTAATTAGGATACCTGTTAGGGTTGGGTTATGTTCGATCAAAATTTGTCTTGAAACTTAGGATTTTAACATCCATCCATCCATTTGCTTATAATGAAATGATGGAGAAGAGTAAATAAATCAAGAGTAGATGACAACACTTGGATTAAGAACAAATGGATAGATGAACAACGAAATATTGTTAATGGATGACAAGAATGCTAGCCAGACTTTATTTTCCGGTTTAGTTCCTTGAACTTTGAAGTATTGTTCCGCCCGATAAACCCACCCCACAAGAAAATGGGACATAAGTATTGTTCCGGACTTTATTTTCCGGTTTAGTTCCTTCCATTGCCACGAATTGTTCCATTGCACTATTTTCATTAACAATATTTTTTGTTGTTCATCTATCCATTTGCTAGGCATTTCGCTAACTCAAATTAGAATATAGGGAAAATAGGAGAGTTTTATAAATGGATGAGAAGAATAACAAAGATAATGCCTCCTAGTGCTACATGAAGCGGCTAGGGTAAGTGCTACACTTGACCCTTAAACAGAGCTATTCTGCTTCTAATCTCAAGATACAGAAGATACCCCCAACAACTTAACCTCTCCCCTTAAATAGTAAACCAGCAAATCAAACCAATAAAAAAAAAAAGTAAATAAAATCCCAACCATTAGGCAAATCAAATCTCCTAATTAATTTCCTAATTAAGCTGCCAAAGATTTGATTGCCACCTTCCTTTAATAAACCTGAAAATCATTGACTTTCTTCTTCTTCCTTCTGTGGCAAGTAATGATTGGGGTCAAACAAAAACCCAAGGCCCAACCTTTCTTACTAACCACTAATGGGTAACTATGATGTACTTTTAAAAGTAAGATCCTCTTTCACTCCTACCTTTACAGTTTACACTGCCCAAAGCGGAAAAAATATAATGGAAAGTGTATATTGTAGTCAAAGCACTTTTTCTCCTCTAAATTTTAATTCTTTTGTAGTGCTTGGCCTTTGAAGTTTTTATTGTTCAACTATGTTCATGATATATGCTTTCAATGGGAAGTAAAAAAGAGCAGAGGGCTTGGCCCACTGATATAAACATCGTACTCATTAGAACAGGATGCTATCTGGATCATTGTGAATGGAAACTCTATGGACAATATCTTCTACTTGCAGATTGTTTTCTGCAACATCTCTGGTAACTAGGAGGACATGGGTGGTTTGAAGCTGTTTTATGAAATCAATCTAAAGAATCAGCTTCATAAGTTCTTCAATGATGATTTCCTTCTTAAGTAGCTATGTTTAATGCTTAACACATATACAAGCTGTGTTGGGGGAATAGTGATTTATAGACTTATTTTATCCAGGCCAGTGAGATGATTAGAAGAGACTATGACTTCAAGTGTAAAATTTTAAGACAACTTGAGTCACAAGCAGAAAGTCCCCGCAGAATTGATAAAACTCGTGCTGCAGTCAAGGATTTACACTCGAGAATCAAAGTTGCAATTCATAGAATTGACTCAATATCAAAAAGGATTGAAGAGTTAAGGGACAAAGAGCTCCAGCCACAGCTTGAGGAGTTGATTGAAGGGTATGTGTTTATTAATTTATTTCAATTGGGCTCATATATATCACATATTTTTCTATTATTTATGAAAGTTTTTCCTTGTTCATTACAATGCATGTGCACAGAAGTTTATAGGTGTGGGCTGTCCGTATAAAATTCCATGTGAACAACAAATTTGTAATGTCTCAAGTTCCTATTTCACTTGCTTAAATTTTTTCTTTTTAGCAAACTTGAAACCTTACAAGTTTGTGTCTGTATGTGTATATGCTCCTTGTGAGACACCTAGTCTCTGGAAACATCTTACATTTGTAAGTTGGAAACTCATGTGCCTTCATAGACTGAATTAGTATAGATGTATGTCTCTCTCTATGTGTATGTCTGTGTGTGTCTAAGATTGTATGTACGTCATTGTATGTGCTCCTTGTGAGACTCCTAGCCATGAGAAACGTTGTGCATTTGTAAGTTAGATAGCCATGTGCCTTGTGAGTATATATGATCCCTGTACGGGTGTGACTTGTGAGTATGCACCAAAAATCTCCTTTTCAATTTTTAAATTTGCCTCAAGCTGTTTACTTCCAATTCGTCTTCTCTTTTACTTGAAAACTTGAAAGAAATTGGTAAAAATAGCTTAAAAATTTATACACTTTTAATTATACCTGATAATTAGTGAGTATTTTGCTTATCGAAAATTGATGCAAGTGAACAAAAATGCTCTTACATTCTTTCACAAACTTCCACAGAAAATCTATTTGCAGATCAAATCAACCTATAAGAAATGCAACAACAACAGATTAAATTATTTAAAAGCATGGGAATTGTAAAATAATAAAAAAGAGATAACAAAATTGGACTTGTCCTGGACCTGGTGTGTTGCTCTGGCTAAGATTTGCCTAGCCAGGCCTTGCCAACTGGTTCAACTCTTAGCATGAGTCTTTGTCTCGAGCTTGGAGAGTTAGGAAGTTGAATCAAGGAGTGAACAAAGCGAAATTCAAAGAAAAGATCATGTTTTCAAAAACTCATAAGAAGGGTGGGTTGGGGGATAAGAATGGGCTTAGTTTGGCCTTGAGAAACGAACCTTTCTTAGTTTTCTATTTATTTCTAAACCCAAGACTTTTTATTTTTAAGAGCTGGGGCTACAGAATACTGGTTAGGGATGTTAGTTTCTTCCTCGCTACAGTTTCAGCCTGGCCGTGTTTCGAGCCAGGTTTCCAAGTTTCAGCCTGGCCGTGTTTCAGCCTGGTTGTTAGAGATGTTAGTTTCTTCCTTGCTATGACGAACTTTTGACCTTTCCATCTACAGGCTTAGTAGGCATTGTAACAAGTTGGGTAGGGCTAACTAAACTATGCTAAAAATATGTCAGTAGCTATTTATCAACTAGAGAAGTTGCTTGGACTCCCTAAATTATATAGGGCATTTTTGTCCTATTGGGTCAAATTTGGTGAGAAAAAATCCACACTAGGTATAAATTATGTTTCTATAGTTATGGCTTCGTTTGCAGATTTCTTTATCAGATATCTCTTGAATATCTGACTTACCTCGCATTGAAAAAATTTTTAGTGTGCTATCTGAAAACAAGTCTTGAGTTCAAGCTTCTGACATGCTAATTGTGAGGTTTCACCACCTAGGCTAGGCAGCATATTTCTGTACTTGTTGCAACTATAGAGGAGGTGATGTCTGTATAGAGTACAAGTTCAAATAAATTTATTGAACTAGAAAAAATGATTCCTTTTAATGTCTGGAATTGCAAGTCTCCATTTAAGTGGATATATGGCCAGGTCTGGTTTTCTATTCTTTCAGGAAGGTTGCAGTGGTATGTGACTGCCTAGAGAACTTTAATTCCTTTGCTAGTCATAGAATTCTGCAGTACGTTTTTATCATTGTTTACCGAAGCTTAGTGCATGGAAGGCTACTAGCGGGTTTATGTTGATGCCTAATGGCATATAATTACCAATTTCTATTTTAGATGCTCTGCTTGCATATTTCATCTGTGTTTGCAATGATTTCAGGTTAAGTCGGATGTGGCAAGTAATGTTTGAATGCCACAGGCTTCAGTATCACATCATCTCTGTAGCGTACTACAATGGCAAGAGTAAAATCTCCATTCAGTCGGATACACATCGGCAGATTACCATGCATCTAGTAGATGAACTAAGCTCTCTGTCCTCAAGTTTTATGAAGTGGGTAAGTGCTCAGAAATCATATCTGCTGGCTATAAATAGTTGGCTACACAAGTGTGTTTCTGCTCCAGAAAAGTCTTCCAAAAGAAAAAAACCAGTACCACCCCCTCCATTGAGAAAACTGGGTCCTCCAATATATGAAACTTGTGGTTCATGGTTGGAGAAGTTGAACGAGTTGGATGAGCCGAATAACTTGAAGGACAAGAATGTTGCTGATTCTATTAAGCGGTTAGCTGCTGAAACAACTCGGTTTATACCATATCAAGAAAAGAACCAAGGGAAGAGTGCCACCCATCTGTCTTCTACAGCCTTCCAGGCTGATAATGGTAGTGATTCAGCAGTTAATATTGTGAGGGATGAAATTTCAGAGGACTGGATTTCAGGTTTCGATCGTTTTCGATCAAGCTTGGTTGCATTTCTCGGTCACTTGAACACTTTCGCGGAGTATTCTGTAAATTTATATGCAGATCTCAGAAAAGACATTGAAGTAGCTAAGACTAGTTATGAGGAAAGGGTTGTCAGAGAAGCTAAGAGCAGTAATGATCAGTCAAAGTTGCAATCGTAAGTTTAAATCATTAAAGGAATTGTGACATGGGGAAGAGGGAAAAAGTTGTTTAAATGGTTTTCGAAGTTATTTGGTGAAGGAATAAAGGAGTAATCAGTTGGAGTTGTGTATGTTAAATTCAAGCAGGAATAAAGTGAAAATGTTACAAATTTAAGCTGTAATTACTTGGAGATGACAAAGTATGAAGGGGAGTTTTTGTTTTTTCAGTTAGTAAAAAGGGCTCTGTATAGATCTAGCATAGAAACTGGAATGAAGTAATAATGTCATTTGTTTTTCCATTATAGTGCATCGAAATAATAATAATATAATAATGTTCACTTTTTTTTCTCCAATATGTCCAGTCTTTACTTTAAGATGGCCATGCCTCTCATGCTGTTGCTTAAACTGTACAGGAAACAATTCAAAGACCTTAATTTAGTTTCTGAAGTTGCTTCTGTTTCTGTAGGTGAAACTTTTCTTCAATTTATGCTATCAGATGCTTTATATTTAAAGTTGCTAAAGTTCGAGTTTATTCGATTTATATTTTTAAAGGCTATAAAAAATATTCAACATAAACTTTTATGACTTTTAAAAAGTTTATAAAAAGTTATGGGTTATAGGATATTGAATTAAAATCCACTTTTAAAGAGTTTATAAACTTCAAGCGATGTTCAATAAAAAAATTTTAATGATTTTTAAAATGTTTTAAAAATTGTGAGATGTCCGGTCAAAACTTTAAAAGATTCTATGAAAATCAAATGATATTTCATTTGTCAATGACTTTTATGAAATTTAAAATATTGATGATTTTTAATGACTTTTGTTGATATTTACATATAAAAAATTTCTTAATTTCTCTTTAGTTACTCTTAAAAATTTTTGTAGACTTTCTGTGAAAGAAATAATCAAACCTCTCATAGTCCATCTCCTATATTTGAACTTCTCCAAACTCATGATAATCATGACTAATATATTTTACTCTCTCTCTATATATATTATCTTTGTAAATTGTAGCTGACATACAGAAATATATTTCTTTTTCAAGCTTTTTTACTTATAGTCAGTAATTATCTCTCACAACTTTTTTTCTTTCTTTACCTCATTTGTTTTAGTTATTTGTCAAGTTGTATATACAATTTAGTAATACTATAAATGTGATATTTATCTCTATGTTTTTTTTTTTACAATTTTAGAAGGATGAATACCTTTGTTGAGTTTCATACGCATTAATGGTGATAATTTTTTTTTTTTTGGGTCTTTTTAAGAAAATTTTTTATTAATATAAAAAATATAATTTATAAAGTGTATATTATATTTTAGAAATCAATAAAAGTCTATCAATGTTTTTTTTTTTCAAGATGAAAGACTATAAAAGATTTTATCATTTTTAAAAATCTATAAAAATAAATAAAATTTCATGAAAATCATTTAACTTAAAACTCTATAAAAGTATATGAAAATCCATTGATATCTATTATAGTCTTATAAAATGAATTATATAAAATTCTATAAAAATCATTCACAATTTTGTAAAGTCTATAAAAGTTAATAAAAATTTATGAACACTATAAAAGTCATTCATAATTTTGTAAAGTCTATAAAAATCAATAAAAATCCATAAATACTATAAAACTCATTCATTCGAAAAAAGTCTTGGTTAATTACAAGTCTCAATCAAAGAAAAGTAGCTGTTATCAACGGAATGTAACTAAACTTTAACTTAAAAAAAAAAAAAAATCATAATAATAGTAACAACAATACCAGGGATACCAATGCTTATGAAACTTAGAATTCCTATCATGTATTTGAAAGAAAAATTCACTACAAATACTCCCTTAGAAATAACAAAAACGAACTTACAATAATAGATAAGATAAAGGTCTATAAAAATCATTTATAATTTTAAAGAGTTTATAAAAATCAATAAAAATCCACGAAGTCTATGAAAATCATTCACATAAGAACAAAAAAATCTATAAAAGTCTTGATTAAATACGACTAGATATGATCATGTATACATGTGTGTAACATTATTGTTTTTTTTTTATATGTATATTAAAATGTATGACACTTATTACACAAACCCAAAACAAAAAAGAATGAATGACATTAATATTTGTCACAAAAACCAAACATGTTTACACGTCTCTACCAAACATCCACACTGTAATCACAATCTTTCGACAAAATCTTCGACTGGGACGTCAACTTATCCACCCTCACATTACACTTCACCTTAATCTTAATCGTCCAGCTCTTCACCGACCCCACCTGCAACTTAACGGGAGCTCTAACAGCCACCGTGAACGGCACGTTGCCAGATTTCTCGGCGGCGAGGAGTTGGTTGCGGACAGAATGCGTCAACTCGAGAGGCGAGGAGGCCTTCAAGGAGGAGTGGAGGAGGGTGACATTGTTGGTGGGTTGGTGGAAGTTTGGAAGCAGGCCGTGGCAGAGGTGGAGTTGGTCGTAGAAGAGGTCGACGGAGGTGGGTTCGAGGTAGTGGATGGAGAGCTTCTTGTTGGGGTTGTGGGCGGAGAGTGTGAAGTCGAGGAGTGGAGAGATGGGAGCGGTGGTGGTGAGGTTGAATGCTTTTATGGAGAGAGACTGGAGGTTGTAGTTGGGAGACTCCGGTCGGACAACCAAGTAGAAGACGGCGGCGGCCACGCCCAGAAGGATGATGAGAATGAGGAGGGAGAAGCAGCAGCAGCAGCAGCGGCGGCGGAATGGTGTCGTCTTGGACTTCTTTTTGGAGAGGTGTTTGTAGCGGAGGGCATTTTCGGGAGGCGGGACTCGGTAGATTTGGTCTTTCGGGATTTGGACTACGTATGTCCCGGGCGGAGGTTGGGGTTTGACCGGTGATGTAACTGGAATGGCCTTGTCCGGGGATGGAGAAGGATGGCTTGGAGTGGGACTGCTCAGTTCTTCAGAAGAATTAGACGGACCCGGATGGACTTTGTCCGTCATTTTCTAGTAGAATGGTCCCTGGCTCTCTGCAAACAATGTATACAAAAATTCCAAATGAGAGACGACAATGAAGCAACTTATAAAAGGTACCAAACCGCGTGACCAGGGGTATATTTGGAGAGTACTCAACACGCGGACACGGACACCACATGCTTTATGTACTCACTCGTCTAGTGATTAGTGCAATATTTATGCCACATCTGCCACATTCATTCCCCAATGTAGATATTATGTAGTAATATTAATTTTTTTTAAATATTTTATTTAAATTTATATCTAAATAATATAATATATAAAATTATAAAATCTTTTTAATAATCACATAATCTATTAAATCCAAATCTTGATAACTTATATGTCATATTATTTGAATATAAATTTGGATGAAATATTTGAAAAATTTAGTATTATCAGTTATTATTTTTTTAATAAATAATGATATATTTTCTAAAAATTTATCCAATAATTTTATCTAAATGATATGTTAAATTGATTTGTAATCAATACATTAAGTTTGTGATAATGTATGATGTGATAATTACACGTAAGTTTAATATATCATTTAGATAAATTTGTAAATAATGTAATATTACTCTTTTTTTTATATAGTTATAAAATAATTGAAATTATTTATTTATATGCGTGACTGGAATTATCTGTTTATCTATTATATTTTTTTTATTATTTTGTAATAAAATTGTCCACATCCTCTTATTATCCAAAACTTGTGAATTATGGACCATAGTTGACGACGTGATTGCAAGATCCTTATATTTGTGTTGTGCTAATTTTATGTATGTGTATATATTAACAATGATATTTCTTCAAAATAAATCAATGCAAATAAATTAACATATCATTTGAAAACATAGTTGCGTGTGTGATGTGAGCAAGAAAACGACAAAACACAACGGAGAAAATTTGACCCCATTAAAACGCCAATGACAGCTGTAAAATAATTAAAGAAAGCAAGCCAGTGAAAAGACAAATAGGTAACGTTCAACATTATCCCATGGTTTAACATATCAGCTCATACACGTTTTTTTTAAAAAAAAAAAAAAAACAAAATCAGCTCATACACGTTGATTCATAGCTAGATAATTGCCGTATTTTATATATATATATATATATATTTGAGATGCTGGTACCAATTGAAGAGAGAATCGAAATTAAATTGATAAATCCTAGTGATACTGTTCAGATCAACAGCTCTTTTACGATTCGTAATCACTTATATCAAGATGAAAGATAATCTATAAACATAAAAAAAAAAAAATCTCACTTTTATTGAGTGAGGTGGAGTATCGAATCTTAATTTTAAAATTAAAGCTATATGTGTGTTTTCAATGCATCGTAAGACAATTGACTTTTTATATTTATGTTAAGATATTTATAATGATAATTACTCATATATCATAATAGATATCTATTGATCTATCTATATATATGAATTTTATTTATTTATTGTAAGAATATATATTTTTTTTTATTATTATAGGAGTAAATTTTCTAGTATGTATATAGTAATTAACTTTAATAATTTTTCATATATTCTGACCATAAGTGTTAACACAACAGTTTTCTAGTGACTTTCAAAGTATATAAAATAAATAAATATCAAGCTCATGAATACCTAAAAACAATCTTGTGTCCAAATTTTTTATAAAAATTATTGCATGTGCTCACATGCCCTGATGATAAGGGTGTCTCCTATTACGAAGTAATTGAGCGCACGATCTAAAATGGATATGATCATCTGCCATCGGACCATATATTTATGTTGGGTCAAACTTAACGATTTTGTTAACTAGCTAGTTTAAATTTAGAAACAATTTTTACTGATTTATACAGTATGAATTTTTAAAAATTAATTATAGGATAATCAGTGTGACACCGATGATCACGAATTATCAAGGATTAAATAATTTAAGTGTAGTTGAAAAATCTACTCTTATAAAATCAAGATATATATATATATATATACATGAAAAATCATCCAAACATAGTGAGATTAAAAACCAATAAACTAATTACTTGAGTGATATTTTAAAAAATTATATTAATGTCTATTTGATATGAAGAACAAATTGAGAAAGAAAAACTAAAAAGAGAAACTATTTATGTGAAGAACTTGGATGAATACAAGGACAGGACTAGGTTGTTTCTTTATCATTTATAACGTTGAGATTATAAATTCGAATAATATTTCATATTGAATTTTATATTAATTGTAATACTTTATTGACACCTATAATAATGTTTTAAAAAAAAATCTGACTCTCTTAATTACTCATTCAAACATGATAAGGTTGAAGTCATAATCCTCCCAAATTGGAAATACGTTGGTTTCTGCTACTATCACGATACAAACCTCCCTCAGCCATTTATAAACCCAAAAATTATGCACAACATGCAGTACCTGTAACTATAATTAATTTCTAGATGTGTTTTTTACAAAGAAAATAATCGTGAAACCATCTATATCGTGTTGTAGAGAGGTTGATGGAAAGAAGAAATATATTAATGAATCAAGCATGTAATAAACTAATTAAAACGCAATGAGGAAACAATGAACGATAGATATATATGGAGGGAAAAGCAAACATACCAGAAAAAGAAGCAACAAAAACACAGTATTATCTTATGACGATGGAGGCTCGATCTGGTTGTATCATGTATGTATGTTGGTTGGTCTTTGTGAGAGAACCAAGGTGATGAATAATAATTGTAAGTATATATATATATAGTTGAGAACAAGTCTGAGAAGAACAAATCAGCCAAATGGGCGTGTTAAATAATTAATGGGATTTGAAGGAGTAAAATAGTACGGATGGAGTCCAGTTCATAGTTTGATGTGATGTCAAAAAATGGGAACTTTCATACTTGAGGCCAAGGGCGTAGAATCAGTCTTCCAGGATTAAGGAACCTTCTTTGATACTGTGTATTGTTTTGCTAATTTCCATAGGCCACAGACATTGACCATATCCCTACAATTTCACATCATTGCAGTTGGAGAGCAGGTCTTTATATGCTCAAATTTACCTTATTAATTGATGTGTCAATAGTATGAGGAAAACAATATCAAAAATTAGTAATAGAATTATCATGAGTTTTCTATTCAGTTATGTTAACATTATTAATGTTCGTAAACTACAATTTACAAATAAATATAATCGTTCAAATCCAAAATTCACAAACTATTAGTTTTGTCTGTGAATTATAATTCGTAAAAATATTTAAAAATTTTATTTTTATTTTATTCTTTTTATGCTTTGATGTTGTTTTAAAAAGAGACCCAACGTTACTGTTGGAGTAGTATGATGTTGTTTTAAAAAGAGACCCAACGTTACTGTTGGAGTAGTATTTTAGACCTCACTAATAAAGTATCAATTATAAATAATTAAAATAAAATATAAAAAACTATCATCGCTAGATTTGGAAACTTCGATTCTCAAATTTGGCGGTCTAGGAATGGGGAAGGCCACATGATCCACCCACCAATGTTGAGGATGGAAGCCTAAAACCTACCTCCGCGGTTTGGCAATGGAGGAGGCTCCAACTATCCCCTTGTTTATGGATAATTATAGATATCAACAGTCTTGTCCAACTTTTTATTTTAACCTTATATAACAATTGATAAGTCATCAAATATTTGAGTTTAAGATTAACAAGTTAATTGACATGTAAATGATTTATCAATTTATCATATAAAATTGGATGAAAAAATCAGATAAAAACGTTAGATGTCTACCAATATTTCTCTACTTATACCAGTAGACACCATTTTGTGTAAGAAACCTCATCCTATTTGTGACAAGGGAGATAAACCTACCCCATGTGAATGGGGGGAGGTTAGCTACTACTATTGGCTCCTCTAAATTAAATGTTAGTAATCAATTATATATATATATATATATATATATATATTTTAAAAGAATATTACTATTACAATATGAATTTTTTTACTAGTTCATAGTCATTCTAAACGTTGACAAACTTGTGGGTATTTTGGTCTTTTACAAGTCAATTTTAACCAATATAAACATTGTCCTCAAGTCGTCATCAATCGACATAAGCAGTTTGAATGTATAAACCTACTCTTAGATTGTCAATATTAATTACTCCTATTTCAATTTCAAACTTTCTAACTTATTTTAATTTCTTTCGTTTTTTCCGCGTGCGGCTGCTGCATGTCGACCCTTCAGACTCTGAACCGAAAAGACTATATCGTCCTTGCCTTCCATTTCTTTTAACTTCTCTCACATATTGGATTGTAAAAATAAATAAAAAGTGAATATCTTATGACATACCATTAAAGTTAGTATGAATTTCAAAATTAACATTCAATTGCGAAAATAAACTGTCATATCACTGTTTCCTTGTTCACGAATTAAGTTCATTCGGGAATGCAAACACTTTCTTTAATTTTTGAATTATGGTCTTAGTTCATGAACAAGTGGTAGCGCTAAAAATAATTATCTAAAAATTTGTCCAAAAAATTTATTCAAATGATATGACAAACTTATTTGTAGTTACCATTTTAATTTTAGGAAAATATATTGATGATGTAGTAATTATACATAGGTTTATCATATCATTCAGACAAATTTTTAGATAACGTAATATTACTCTTTTTATAATTGAGCACCAATTTTAAAATTCACACTAATTTTAGTACTAAAATAAAGCTCTCATATAGATGCTTAATACTTTTCATTTCTTTAATTCACAATTTGATCCCAAATTTCAAATTTATAAATTATTGTCTTCCGGTGCATGTGAATATATTCATATTTTCATAAAGTTTATTATGTCGAACATTTTCACATATTAAGAATTCATCAGACAAAAAGTAATAATATAATTCATTTTATGGATCAAATAATTAAATTAGGATTGCGATCCAAATGAAATTAGGGTTGGATATCTTGATTAGATAATGATTTGATTTTACCAAAAAATTGAGTGACTTTTCAATTAACTAGATGGTAGAATGCTCGTTCAATTTGATAATGTAGTCTGTTTGAGTTGTTACAACATAGGTAATATTTTAAACAATTAAAACAGAAAGTTTGATTGTCAAATGCAAAATAATTTCTTCAAAAAAGAAAAATGCTAAAATATTTATATTTATATAACTAATAATCAAAATATTTTAATTTTAATAATATTGAATGTCAAAATTATTAAACTTTTGGATAAGGAAAAAAAAAAAAAGATTTATCGTACTTTCTATTAACTTAAAAATTAATAACATTTATGAGAGACATCCAAAAATTTAAAAAATATATATTTTTTATATTAATTCACGAGAGGATGAGATAAGTTAAACTCACAATTTCAATTATGGATGCATGTATAGTATATGATTGAACCAACCTCATATTATCAATTAATAACTAGAGGTTAATATTAGTATTTTTTTTTTTTTTTTTGTGCATGTGTATATATATGGCTGCAGATATTGTTGCCCAAAATATGATTTATATGCCCAAATCGTAAGCACACACATCATTAATTTTTTTAAAAATCAACTTTACTATAAGCATGCAATTTAATAATAAGACTAACCTTATGAAAATAATTTAATTTATTTACTAAAACACCCAATTAAATTATTCGTACACCAAATTTGAAGTTTAAACAATCCTTTGCACTTCAAATATATAAATAAATAAACTTTTCTCATATTTTTCCTTTGTTTTATAGAACACTTTAATCTTAACTAATCATATTTCTCAATATCAACTTGCAAGTTTTAAATCACCAATTTCACGTTACTTTAATTCATATGACTTGTTTATAGCATACTCATTAGTCAAAATTGATTACCAAATATAACTATAAGTGTAATAATTTTTTTTTTTAATTATTGAAAACACCAATTCTAAATTAAACTACAAAGGAGAAAAAAAAAATGAATCCTTTTAGAACTGAAATATCTATCAATTTACTAAATTATATTTTTTTTCACCATAATTATTAATGTTTCTAAAATCAATTGAACAAGAAAAAAACAAGTTCTTACAATTTTAGTCTCTAATTTTTTTTTGTTTTTTTAACTTTCTTTTAGAAAAAATTGTGATAATCATGGACTTCTATTTTAGTAAGATTTCAAATTAGGTTTTGATATATTAGGATAAATTGATGAGTATGAAAAATATTTTGATTCAAACATATTAGGAAAGATTAATAGAAATGAAAAGTATTTTAATTATTTTATTTTAATCAGATTATATATAATGGCCATTTTGTTTTAGGTTATATTTATAATAAACTTTTATAATAAAATCTGGATATATAATTATAATTTTAGATGACAATATCTGTGATATATATATATATATATATATGACAAAAAGGATAGTTTGGTAATTGTGAACAGGCGTGAGTGAGAATGGGAATTAAATTATAATGAATTGTGACTTTGGCATTGGCCCCCTTTCTCAGAAATCCAGGTACTTAATTGTATCACACGTGTTGTAGCATTTTTCCCCTGCGTGACAACAAGTTATTGACTTTTTGAATAACGAAAACAGTAAGTAACTGAAAATTTTGCACAACCACCTCTCCGAGTTTAAATAATATTTTGTTATGATTATACAATTATTTCCAACAAATTCATTGACTAAATTTTTTTAGGCTTGTTCATTGACTAGCGTTTGAACTAATTGATATATTTTATATAATAATTAATAGTTAAAATCATATGAAATTATGCAGTCATGAGTATACTATGATTGGTAATCTCACCCATCGATGACATTAAAATTCCAAAATTAAATCCTCCTTTTATAAACGAAAAAGCTGTAAGATATTAATTATATAAGGAGATTGATGCAAATCCCTTCTAGTTAGAAAGAATTTGCACCATATCTTCTTTAATCGAAAAATCTCAACACAACATTAATTTCCTCAACCTTTGGAGGAGATCGATGTTGAATCTCCTTCAATAATCTAATAGATTTCCTCCAAACGGAGTTGATTTATATCGATCTGTTTCTACTATAAGAGATCATGATTGAAAGAGATAAATGTCTTCTTTGATCGGAAAGTTAACCTCAATTGTCTATTTCATCGAATTCCTCTCTCTCTATATATATATATATACATTTTTTATTATCAAGTTACATTAGACCGTGATAGAAAAACTAAATATAATTAAAACAATTTTCCCAATAAATTTATTTAAATATTTTATGAGAGTATACTTTTAAATTATAATAACATTTAAGGTGTAGTTTAATAAGATTTTCCCTCGTACTATCAAAATGTGCAACATAGAAGACAAAACCTTTCAAAAACAGCCATACCCTTGAAAGAGTTATATACAAAAGTTAACTTAGGTATGGATACATTTAATGTGTGTTTTATTTTTGAAATATCGTAATGATTGAACACATTTATCATCAAATCATATTGAACGATGGTGCTTTCGATGTCTTAAACGATACGTAATAATTATTCACATAATAAATTATTGAATAATGAGATAAAAATGTCTGTATAAGCTTAATTATTTGCATCAAGAAAAGGAGGTCCGGCTGTCCATTTTGGATGGAAGGCCGGACCTCTATTAAACTAGGATTTAATGGACAGCCGGACCTCCTCTATCACTAAACTAGGATTTTGTAGGATTAGGTGACAATTACAAGGCCCATTATTACTTCTAAACATTGTTAACCCCTTGACTTTCCCATTTTAACATTTCTTTATCCTTTCTTCAATCTTTCTGCTTTTGTTTGTATTGGCATAGGGTCCCTTCCATTTGTATTCATATTTCATGTTTTCTTATTGTTATGTATACTTAATAAATGTAAGATAAAATTTTATATAAGTTCATAGAAAGTGATATTAAGATATGATTATCTTGGAAAAAAACGATAATAATAAAACTGACAAGTTTATGTTCTCCTCAATTCAATCTGATAGAAATCACTCTTAACTGAAAAATAAATTACATTGCATAAATTTAGGGAAACAATGTTATAGACATATAATGTTCCCTCTTTCTGTTGATACTAGATATGCAAAATTATCAAAATATGAAAAAAAAAATAAAAAATTCTTTAGAACAGTGATACATTTTGTAAACTATTATTAGAACAGTGAATAAATATTTAAAAAGAGAGGAAAAGAAAGAGAGTAAATTTTGTAATATGAAATTAATACAAGACATTTAGAAACTCATGATCAAAAATCAGAAATTATGTGCTATCCTGCATGAGTCATGACAAGCACCATAACAATTTAGTATTTAATTGAATAGTTTACCATATATAACATGTATCACCAATAATCCAATAAACCAATTAACAATTTTTTTTTTTTCCAAATATCATCTGCGGGGCGATGACTTGAACTTTTGAAATATTATTAAGCTGAATGAACACTCTCTACCGTGAAAATATATTATACTTCAAATCTATCTTCCCAATATAAATTATAACAAAAGATTCTTCCAAGCCATAAAATTTAGCATATGAAGCCAAGTTTCAACACCCTGATTTCATCAACATTATTTCAAGTGTTAATGTTTCATCACAGATTCTTCCTAAGCTCAACTAGTTGTTGAATCTCACTTCACTAAGTATGGTATTATTCAAAGATTATCTAGCATATGTGCTAAGAGATCTAAAGATTGCATTCTATAACAAAATAACACCAATTAAATTCCTGGACCAATGGTTGAAGAATATTATTAACCACATGCATGTACAAGAAGCTTCATTTTGTTCCTCATTCTGCTAAAATGCCTATCCAAAGACATTATACACAAGGACAAATTCAGTTTGAACTTGCAATTTGCGAAATTAATCTGACAATACGAGTCAAAAATTATTAAGGGAAGAACCAATAAATGGGGTTAGCGTGGAAACAATTTGAAGTGCTATGTACCTTGGCTGGCCCTCTCTAACATTATAGTTGAGAGGTCTTCATAAACTGAAATCATGTCAGGCCTATCGGATGCTGGTAGGATGCATCTTAAAGCAACTAGTAGCATATCATCAAGAACTCTCGGTGGATGCTCCTCACCATGCCGTCTATCCAGAATCAGCCTGTCGAAGCACTCATGAGTACGACTTTCTTGAGCCAATAACTTAACCCAGTCTATCAGATCAACTATTCCCGGGTCCCCACAAACAATTTCTCCAGAACCCCTACCAGTCAGGAGCTCCAGCAAGATAACTCCAAATGCATAAACATCGCTTTTTAGAGATGGACATGGTTTACTTGAGCTAGCAAATTCAGGGGGCCGATAACCCAGGGCACCTGCGTTCAGGACTTGCTCGGCTGTGCCAGCAGAAGTCAATATTCGATGGAGACTGTAATCTGTGAGAAGTGCATTCATATTGGGAGTTTCTAACAAAATGTTAGTGGATTTGAGATTTCCATGAGGTATGGCTCTCTCATTATGTAGATAATTCAGACACCGGGCCACATCTACAGCAACTCTGAGGCGGTCATCGATAGACAAATGGGGGAGTTTTCGCGGATGTGTTTCTGCATAAGACACGGAAAGCTTTAAAAGAAAAAAAGATGATGAATAAATAATCAGAAAAGGGAATTAGCATACCGACTGGGACATACGAAACATTAGGAGGATTGTGTAGTTCAATCAAGAAATACTTTCTACAAACAATGAGTCAATATAAGTCAATTTAACAGATACAATCTTACCATCTTAAGATCAAATTTATTAGGAATTAATGCAGTAATTATTATTATCTGGTTAAGTTTCTACTTGATGTATACCTTGGAAATTCTTGTGTCAATAAAATGATAAATAAGCTGCAGTGCATAAACTCTATGGAACCGATCACTCAAATTTTCAATTTATATTACTGTAAATGCAAATTTTTATCTTATTAACTAACGTTAATGCAAATTTCATTAGATAAAGGAGAACTACATTAATACTAAAGCTAGATGCAGGTAGTCTGTCTAGAAATGTCTATGTCCAGGCAACCATTACAGCAATACTTCAAATTATGGACCACAAAGAATACACAGACAAAAAAGATGTCACTGCAAATAATAATAAATAAATAAAATAGAATCAACATTCAAACAGATACTAAAGCAGATGTTGAAATTGTTTTTACAGAGCAGCTGCAAGTGGATAAGCAACCTTAAAGCAGGTGACAAGATGCACTTAAAGTCATGTAATAATTTTTCGGGCAGACGATTTGGCTAATTCCAACATAGACACAAAATAAGAAAAATTTTCATTTTTTATATTTTCTATTGCATCATTTCAAGTGCAAGACAGCAAGAGACAGGAATGTACCTTGAAGATAGTGGTCCAATGGTTGTGCATCAACGTAACTTGATATGACTAGCTTTTCATGCTCCTTTGGGCCGCAGTAGTAACCCTTAAGGGAAACTAAATTCGGATGTTTGATGCTCCCAAGTTTCTTTACTTCCCGAGCAAATTCTTTCCTACCTTTTGCAATTCCCTCTCTTAACCATTTGACAGCTAATACATTCCCAGAGTCAAGTGTAGCTTTGCACAAAGTTCCATGACAACTCCTACCTATAACTTCTGCTGGAGCATGTGAAAGTTCTTCAGCAGTGAACATCTGGGAGCTGTCGAAGAGATGTAAATCCCCATCTAATTTTTCAGGAGAACAAGCATTGAGCACATCAGGGCTCTTGGAAGAAAGTTGGTTTTTAGAAGGCGATGGGTTTGAAGACGACAAGAGAGACATGGGGGAAGAAAATCCTTCATCTTTGCATAGATCTTTAGACCGTTTTACAACTGATGAAGTGTTTCCCAAATCATATGCAGACCCCATTTGGGATGACGGTAAAAGATTTTGACAGAAACTAAATGAAGATAATGATGGGTCCACACTTCTGTTAAGCACTGGTGGATGAGAAATAGAAGAATCCCCCTGTCCCTCAGATTTCTCTTTGCCATCCCTTTCCAAACCATGTTTCTGCCAGCGAGGTCTGTAATAGATCACCATGCACAGAAGAGAGACCATAGTAGCACCACCAATCAAACCTGCAATCAGGGCAACTTTAGTAGCAGGTTTCATTTGATTTCCATGTTTCCTCCAAGTCAGGTATGGAACACCAGGTGACGACAATGGCGAATAAGGAAAACTACTCAGCAAGGGGTTTCCAGGATGAAATGCCGACTCAGGAAACCGCCTTAAGTTTTCAGGCACGGAACCAGATAGATTATTAAAAGATACATTGAATCCTATTAGGTCATCTGGAAGGCCATCAGGTATGCTACCTTCAAATTTGTTGTTGGACAGGTTGAGATACATCAAGTTATGAAGCTTATTCATCTCCAGGGGCAAATGTCCACTTAATGAGTTATGAGACAAATCAAGAGATATGAGGCTCAAATTTACTGTAGAAGGGATATTCTGTATTTCTTGAAGAGGGAGTGACCCAGTTATGTTGTTGCCTGATAGGTTAAGATCAGTCAATTTTGTTGATGTGAAGAAACTTGGTAGGAGGAACCCACTAAGATGGTTGAGGCTAAGATCAATCACTTTTAGTTCTGGATAGGTTCCTAAAACTGCAGGGATAGCACCCTCTATTGAGTTGTTGGACACCTTGAATGAAGTAAGCCTCAAAAATTGAGAAGTTTTGTTTGGTAGAGTTCCGGTCAATGAGTTAGAACTCAGATCAATGACTTCCACATAATTACCCCAACCTTCTATCCTTGACAGATCCCCTAAGAGCCTATTATTACTCAAATCCACAATGCCACAGTGCCCTACCCTAAGAGGCAAGAAACCTGAAAATTTGTTTGAAGATAAATTAACCTTCTTCAAAGTTGCAGAGGTAAAGCTTCCTACTGAACCTGCAATATAAATGTATAAAAACTTGAAATCAAAACAGGGAGGCAGAGGAGAAACAATAATAGTGCATTGGTTACCATCAAATTAAAAATAGGCTAGCCTTAGCCTGTGCACTAGTGTTTAAAATATATAAGAATTATTTTCCAAGATAAATAAGCTTATAAATAGTTATAAAACAGAAGACGAACAACATAAATCGTTACATAAACCTCAACTCACTCTCAGTTGTCAACCATCAATAACATCAACAACACAAATGTAAGACTTTTCTTTGTGTACACATAATTGCCATATTTTGCTATTTCCCTCAAAGCATGATAACTACTCTATACATCTTGCTACTTTTTATATTATAGTTACCTGAGGAAATCAAACATAATCCTAACAAAGATAATTCATCTATCAACAATTTAGTTTATCCACTCTTATAAATCGTTACAAACTGCTTTTAAGTTAAATTCTTGTGCAAATAAACCTTTGTTAGAAATGGCTTCACAAACAAAGTTCCATGCAAAGTCAAGCTGTAAGGAAATTGTCCTTTTTATTACTTTCTGTATAAATTATGCTTTACAGCAGATGATGGACATTTGTTGATCAGAGAATTAGAAGAGTTATATTTTGAGCAAATTCTCATAGACCATCCTCATATTTGGTCTTTAACAGCAGTTTAGGAGAGAGTCAATCGAGTCTAGGCATTTCTAAATTGTCTAGCATCTCTTCAGAAGATAAACTTTGGTTCAAACGAAAAGAAGAACAATTAAAATTCATGTAAATTAATGCAACAAATATCCTATAAAAGAAAAATTAGTAAAACATTTCTGAAAATAATCCAGGAATTCTGATACACTAATATTATACTCTTTTTTTTTTTTACATTTTTGTACTTCGGAATAACTGACATGAATGCAGATTTAAGAACCATCAAGAACATGTTTTTCAAACTTATTAGAGTTCTTTACAGTTATTTACATTTTTGTACTTTGGAAAGAATTGACATCAATGCAAGTAGGTTTTCAAGAACTGTCAAATAAATGTTTTTCAAACTACTAGAGTTCTGTATAGTAATTTCTTTTTTTATATTATGATATGTGGATTTTGGGTTTATTAGGGCAGTATAGGCATATACAATTTTAAATATTGTTAGTATGTCTATGAGAGTTTGTGACATTTTACCTATATATGTAAAGTTTAGAGATTTGGTAAAATTTAAGGTGACCCTTTTCATCTTATATTTTCTTCTCTACATCTCTTCTTAAATCTTTTTCTTCTCTGTTCTATTAATTATGTCACTCGTAATTTTAAAGTGAAGTCATGGCATTGGATCTAATCCTAGCAAAATTGTGCCAATGTTTAATGTGTTGCAACACAGTTTATTTCAAATCTCATTCACTTAAATTACTCTTAGTAATAACTATACCATTTTAATAACAAGTTTCAACATGTCATTTAAAGTTTTCTAACTTTTGTGAGTTTTCATCTATTCATTGAACAATTCTCTTCCTGACCCGAAAGTTCAGTGTTTGGACAACAATGTGGAAACCCAAAGCATATGGATAAAAAGAGAATAACTTTTTCTATACTGGACAATAAACAAAATATATAAAAAAAGAGAGAGTTTTCTGTCAACCCAAACGACTATCATTACAAAGAAAAACTAGAACTACAACAAACCAAATAATCGTATATGCTTTAAAGATTTACATTCTAGCATATATTATCAAAACCATTCAAACTGAATGCTAAAGTAAATTTTCTATGGAAATATAGAAATGAACGAAAAAGTTGACTTGTTTCGAGAGCAAACCATCTATAATTGCAGGCCAAAGTAATTTGTAAGCAAAAAGTAATAACCATACAAAGTACATACAATTAGATACAACTAGAAGTAAAATACCTTCAAGTTGATTAACACTGAGATCCAATTCAGACAAGACCATTGAGTTATCTTGCAAAAGAGCTTCTGGTAAAGATCCTGACAACTGATTGCTTCCAAGCCGGAGAATTTGAAGGGAGACTATAAAGTTGAAGGAAGAAGGTATAGTACCTACTAAATGATTATTACTAGCATCAAACACTTGTAAACTGTCAAAATATGGCATTCCATCATGAGCAAAGAGTCGTCCAACTAAAGAATTGTAGCTGATATTTAGGTACTGAATGGTAGAAACAAAACTGGATTTTCCAAGGCCTAAATCTAGTGAACCAGAGAACTTATTACTGCTCAAATCAAGATGGACAATGCTACCCAACTGAGACACAAGATGCAAAATATCCCCTTGAAAACCATTAGCCCTCAAATCAAGGTACTTTAACCTCCCAAGACTGTCAAAACCAGAAGGAAGTGTGCCTTCAAAATTGTTTGCAGACAGATTCAATAGCACTAAATTCCTTAAAGTAAGCAATGCAGAAGAGGGTATGAAGCCACTAAAGCTATTGCGCGAAAGGTCCAAGTACTCAAGGGAATGAATGGATCCAATGTCAGTGATTGTCCCCGTTAATTGATTGTTTGAAACTGATAAGTTTTGGAGCATTTTAAGACCAACAATAGCAGGGAAACTAAAATTGCCTACCAAGCCTAGATCATTGAGAACAATACAAGTAACATGGCCATCAATACATGTAATGCCATACCAGTTACGGGGGCACCCATCAGATGATATGTACTTGGAGTCCCATGAATGAAGAACTTGACCAGAAGCGTCTTTCTCAATGCCCTTCTTTAGCACCAAAAGGGCTTCAAAATCTGATTTTGATAATGCATTCACTAACAACAAAAACAGCACCATCATACAACACGCTGTCTGCATTCTCAAACAAACAAGATACATAGATATACATAAATATATGCATGCAACAAAGGAGGTCAGATTGAAAACAAACAAGCATAGGATATCATATCATATCATGCAGAAGGGTTGCACGCTCAACCAGCACAAGTGAAACGACAAACCAACAAAATGAAGGCTTCTGAGAGTAGAAACTCAGGAGCCAGTTGAAGCAGGTTGGTGAGTTGAAATGTTTGGAGCGAGCGAGTGAGTGAGTGAGTGAGTGAGTGTGGTAGGTGTTTGTGTTAATTATTTAGAAAGAAACTCAAGAATGGATGATTGGGACAGCTTTTAATTAGTTGCATAAACAATGGGCAACTCTCATTGCTTGTTTTGACTCCAACCTGTTAATCTGTTGACAATTCCAACCACATCGTACCAATCGCGCATCTCAATGCATTCGTTATCCTCTGTAGTAGTTTCTATAATTATCATTGGCTTGTAGCCTATAGTTAGCCAGAATAGTACTTACTTACAGTGGCAGGACGGCCCAGTTGTATATATTATAAAGGGCAAATTACTTGTAGGTGCCCGGACGTTTTGCATATGGATTAAATTACCAGGTAGCCTCTAACTTTTGATTATTTACAGGCGGGGATAACATTTATATTTATTTACAACATTCTCCCTTTATTTAACGATTTGACTTTTTTTTATTGTTAACTTTAATTCTAAAAGGTAAGATGATCACTTTTTTTTTTTTTGATGATCACTTTTTTTTTTTTTTTTTTACTTTACAAATTATATTATTTAATGGATTGTTTGGATATCTTGTAGATTTAAAATAATTTTAAATTTTAAAAAATTATAAAATAAATTAAAAATTAAATAATTTTGAAATTTAAAGATAATTAAAATGTAATTTTAAATATAAAAATAACATTTTTAAATGAATCTTGGCCGCCCATCTTAAAGCTGGAAGGTCAAGATTGAATTTGAAAAAAAATAAAAATAATGTTGAAAATGGGAGACATGGATGGTGATCCAATCTAGATCTTTACTACCATCTTCAATCTCTCCTCTTTCTTTCACTGTCGTCTTCAACCTCTCCTCTTTCTTTCACCACTGGACAAGTTAAATGTATGTGATGAATCATAATTAATACACATTGTTTATCCTTTTTATCTATTATTTATACTTCTTGGAAAATTGGTGTTTTTATGTTGTTTTAGTTGTGTTTGATTGGTTATTGGGCCTATTAAGGATTTTAGGCTTAAAAGATGATTTTGGGGCTGAACCAAATTTAATTACCATAAGGAAGGCCAAGAAAAACAACCACACTAATATTCTAACCTATTCTTTCAATTTAAGCTCATTCTCCGGCTAATATCCTTCAGTTCCGACGAATCATGTTCCAACCTAAATTCAATTAATTCACTTTGCCATTCACGTCAACTGGTTAGGGAGTACATTTTTTTTCCTCTTTGTTTTCTTATCTATTTCTTGAGTTGCTTACTGACTTAAGCGTTAGAAGGTCTTCAACCAATATCACCTTAATATCAAAGCATTTTACCTTGTTGACGTGGGAAATTAGTCAACGAGATTCTTTCGAACCCAATGCTGCAATAAATCCAAATCAAAAGCAACAAGCATAACAAAGATGATAAAAGAGACGAAAGGAAGAAAAAAGAAGAAGGATTTTTAAAGTGGTTCAGCTTTTTAAACTGCCTACATCCACTGTTCTCTCTATATTTTTGCAGAGTAACGACAATATTTTCTCTTAGTGTGTCTCTCTTGGTTTACAACGAAAATGGTCTCTTATTTGTAGAGGGGGATGATACAATAAAAAGTAATAAAACTGATAAATAATGATGAAATACAGTTTCCAAGACTGACATCTTGCTAAGTCAACCATAATCATGCTAGATCTTGACATAACTTATACTTAGTTGGTGGGATTTCCTCAAATCACGCTGTCATTAGGTGAAATAATCTTTCTTATCGTGCACAACACATCAGGTTATTATTCTGTACTGACACTGGGCGAACTGGGACAAAACGGACTGAAACGGCAGGGACTGAATATTGGTCTGCTATGAAAACGGACTCACCATAGTGGACTCGACATCGCTCAAAGGGAAACGGTCTTGACGTCGACTAGAGGGACATGGGCTGGACTTCGCTGAAGATCAGATAGCTTCTGTGAACTGTAAGATTTTTTGCTGGGTCACGCACATTGGACCCCTTCTCATTTGAATCAGTTTAAATGGGCTCATGGGCTTTTATCAATGTATTTGGACAGTTTAGAAAATACACATAACATACCTCAAATTATTTCTTGACTTTTTGCAAGTTGTTAATGCTCAAAAAGTTGATAGTAGAGCCCGTAATTTACTTTAGTTACTGTAGAATTAATCTTTCTTGACTTTTTTGCAAGTTGTTAATGCTCAAAAAGTTGATAGTAGAGCCCGTAATTTACTTTAGTTACTGTAGAATTAATCTTCTACAATCATATAACATTGGGTTGTTACAGTAAAATCGAAGACCTAATATTCACTCTCTTTTGGTTGTAAAGTTTTTACGTTCGTTGCTTAATTCGGCACCTGCATTTGTTAAGGTAGCCAAATCCCCTTTTACAATTCCACATGTGATCCAATGAATCTAGTCTAAATTGGACTCGAAGACATTCCGATACCCTGAATGTGATGGTAGAGTTTGAAGCTTTCTTTACTAGATTGACTTTTCACTTTATTGTTTTCTTTTAAATATTTATAAAATAAATGATTAGTATATTAAATAAGTTTAATTGATAGTGAGAGGTAGGTGTTACTCAATTAATTTAATGGGACAAGACAAGTGGGAAGGAAAGGATAAGTTGCAAAGTTTGACAGCTTGCAGAGTGGAGATGAGCCGTCCCCGGAAACAGACCCCACCAAACCCACCTTCATGATAAAGATGCGGGTCAACTTGGCATCTCTTCTCTCAACTGTTTGTGGGTCTACTTCACATGGCATGATCACCAACAACTCCCTCTAAACGACAACACTTGCATTCAACACTGCTTTGGGCAATTACATGACAACACAACATTTACAATCAGTAACATATTCCTGTCTGTTATCTTCCCAGAGAAAAAATAAAAGATACAGAAAGGGAACTAACTTATTTATTTGACATTTCATTGATATAATATGATTAACATCACAGCAGAAGGGTAATTCATGGACTCTTACCATTTTGCTTTTTTATTAGTCCATTGCCCTCTTCTTACTTGCTAAATTCTACAGCTACATGAGGAGGATAAAATACAAACTAGTAACAACTTTTAGGCAATCAAAGTTCTACCAAAGCATAAAACAGGATAAGGTGAGTTGTAGTAGTAGCACTGACTCTCCTTTTCAGGAACACTACCTCTTCTCTCTGACCAACACCACAACACAAGGAGGATGACAAGTTGGTATTGTTACTAGAACCACATTGATGTATCCTGCTTGGGGAGAGTATCCATGCCTACTGCTTGTAGATCCTCTTTATAGTCGAAGGAACCTAGATCGAAGGGTGAGGGTGACCCGAACATCAGTTGGAAGTTATTGTTGTTGTGGTTGGTCTCGAAAGGAGTATTCATTGTTTTAAAGCGATCGAATTGGCCTGCCTCGCGTGCATACATTTGATGATTATCAGACATGTTGGATCCTTCGAACAAGTTTCTGTCCATCACAACTCCTTGACTCTGAAAGAACTCGTCTTGTTGATGCTGAACTTTTAACTGGAGAGGGTTCTGACTGTCAGTCATTACAGCATCGTTACCAGGATTTGCATTCCTATTACCTTGGATATTGTTATCATAGATTGACATGAGCTCACTTATCGTCTTTTGCCCATCTTCTGGAACTCCAAGTCCTGATATATCAAAGGATGGTTGAACTGAGTTAAACGACTGGCATGCTGGCTTGGACTGGCCAAAGTTTGGAGGGAAGATGACAGGTTTCACTTCGTTAACATTATAATTAGACCCTCCAAACTCTGGAGAACTGCTCCTGTATGGACAAGTCAATTGGTGATTGTCCCTAGAATTTCTGTCATGATATCCCAAGCGAGGATCACTGTAGGGACACTGAAGGAATTCACATGTAAAGATCTTGTGATCCATTGTCATGTTGAGACCATTGGATGGCTTCCTCTTCCGAGCAAAATCCAAGTTGGTTACAACTTCTCCCTTAATTGGATATGGCTGTTGTTGAACTTGAAGCCTTTCCCTCAATCTTTCCATCCCCAAATTAGACGAAATGATATTCTCAGGTTTGTGCTCTTGCACGTCAAAATTCGGTTCATCTTCAGCCCCTTCAACATCATACTCACTGCAGTCATTGATGACCAAGGACCGACTTCCCCCAGCAGATGACAGAGGCAGACAGGATTCAGGATAAAGCTCTCGAGCCAAGGCCTCCTCCTGGTTGATGATCGCAAGCCATGTAGCACTCTCCTTAGCTGTCATCTTGTCCTGCAAACATTTTGACTGCCTGACAAGCTTGCGAATCTTCGCAATATCTGGCGACATATGCTTAATCACCGCCGTGAGAACACCTACTTTCCATGCTTTCTTCAAGTCATGAGGCTTCTTGTAAGGCGGAGGGCCTTGATCTTTGGGCAAACCCAATTGAGGCCACCACTCCTCCTTTCCGTCAGGCCACCATGGTGGGGAAACACCTTTCTCTAGTGGAAATCGCCTCTGAGGAGGATCACAATGTTGCATGAGTGCCGACAGGAGCGAACCAAGGGTGGTGTCCTGAAGCTCTTGCAAGGTGTGTGGGGTTGGACCAACGGTATTACAACCCTCATTCCTTCCAGGGATTGAATTATCAGCTTGGTACTTAGCTATAGCAGCTGGCCCATTACGATCAAACCTGACTTTATCCTTCCACCATTCACGGAGATTGTCAGATGCCCCAGTGACAGGCTTTCCTTTCTCTGGGATAATCCCATAAACAAAACCTTGAGCTTTGCAAACTTCCATCATCTTCAACATATATTTCAAGATCCCATCTTGAGCCCTGGACATCTTCTTCCTCCTAGCCTGTTCTTGGGACTGCCGTTGCTTAACTAGATCAATCCCCTCCTTGCCCTTGTTTTGCTCTTTAAGGCGTTTGATACGCATTTTGTACCTCCACATCCTCTTCTCAAGCTCATCAACATCAATCTCTTCATCACTATAATCATCCTCCACAGTGGCCTCCGGTTCAGCTTGAGGGACATTCACATCTGCCTCTCCCGTAGGAAGGGAGAAGAAGTTCATATCACCACAAAGCCCCATCTCATCAAACATTATCATCTTCCTCAAATCTGCTCACGTTCTCTAATGGACTTCACCAACAAATCTTGATGTCTCAAACTACTTACACACTCTTTACAATCAAAAACCACTAAATCACCTAAACTCAAGGCCTTCTAACCTGTAACCATCAACATAACAAAAAATGTCAACACCCCACCAGAAAAACGACATCGAATTCTTTGATTACATAAGCACATCTACAAATCAAAACACCACAACAAACAGTCTAAATAAAAAATTTAAAAAGGCTCATCCAATGATTTAAACGACTAAACCAGCCTAACATGTCAATTCACACTTGCCACTAACAACAAAGATGAAACATGAAACACCAATTATAATCAACTAAAAAACCCTTTAATCAACACAAGAAATGAAACAGATCCATAATATTTCCTTCCACTAAACAACTGCATACCCAACTTGAATTCAAAACCAAGAACTAAATCACTGCTAAGATATCAATTACCAAGCAAATGGTACAAACCAACAACAGGAGGTCAGATCTTACCATAAAACATTGCCACCCAAAAAAAAAAAAAAAAATTTAAAGGTGGGTGGATCTGATGCAATCAGCAACTAAAATGATATGATGGAAACAATATAAACCCGCATGAGGGTTGAAAGAAAAATCGAAAACATATAAAAAAAAAAAAAAAAAATGTAAGAGAGAAGAAGAGAGAAAAGTAATACCAGCAAAAGCAAGAGAAGCCGAAAAGTCAATATTGCAACACAGACCTTTTAGGAGGAGGATATAGAAGCAACTTAGCAAGTCGACTAGAAGTTGTCGTTGTGGGGTGAATGTGATTATGTGGAAGTGGATGGTGGGACAGCGGAGATGGACCGAATAAATAAATATATATATATATATCTTTTACTGTTAATTCGTCCCAAGTCCCAACCGTTAAATTATTAAATTAATTCATCTCAACTATTAAATTATTAAAAAAATTTAACAGTAAAATAATTTATTATAAAGAAAGAAGGTAATAAATAACTGAAATGATTAATTTTAATAATATAATAGTTAAGACGGCATAAACGTATATATATATAACACATTCTAATACGTATTTAAATATGTATATATTGAAAAAAAATATATGATTATATTTTAAAATATGTGATTGTAATTTATTATATATAATTATAATTAAATATATAATATCACAATCAGTATAAGTAATTATATTTATTGATTGTGATTATATTTACTTATTATAATTAAATATGTTTAGTTATGATCGCATATAATTAATTAAAATCATATATTTTATAATGTAATTATATATTTTTTTATCAAGAGTATGTATATCTAAATGTATCCTAAAGGATCCCTATTATATATATATATATATGGATTTTATAAAAATAAATGTATAGGAACTTTCAAAAAGGGTCAGGTTAATCCAATCTACGTTTTGGGTAGGAGTTTCAAGACATGTGGAGCGTGTTTCGCTCACTGCTCACAGTCTCCTCATGAGTAGGAACACTGGGCATCTATTTTTGGGATTTGGCTTCTAATACATTTCACAAGCTCTCTCATTTTATTCCTTTTAGCCTCTTCCTCTCCGACGAATTATTATTATTATCATTTTGAAAAACTGATAGTTTGTAGGTCAGAGAATCCATTAAAATTATATACTATTAAAATGGTTCGAGTAGCTACTATCATAAATAGGACACAAACTACACTTACAAAATTATCGAGAGACAAACTATTCTCACAATTAACATAAGTGAAACCATTGAGACTATACTTCTGCGAGATAAATTACTCTCACAAAGCTACTATTATATACTATTAGAACGACCTGATTGAGATTATATTTTTGGGAGATAAATTACTCTCACAAAGCTACTTTATACGTTACTATTCTGACAAAACTACTATTATACACTACTAGAATGACCTACTTGAGATTATACTTCTAGGAGACAAATTACTCTCACAAAGCTACTATTCTACGTTATTAGAACGGTCTAGTCCA
Organism: Dimocarpus longan; assembly: GCA_022984855.1. Lineage (NCBI taxonomy): Eukaryota > Viridiplantae > Streptophyta > Magnoliopsida > Sapindales > Sapindaceae > Dimocarpus > Dimocarpus longan. The sequence continues at coordinate 8,822,483 of CM041023.1, read as the reverse complement.
AAAAGCTAAATCAACAAGAGAGAAGGTTATCCATACTAGTATTGATATTCACTAGGAGAGATTGAATCTCTAACGTGATATGAGAAGGGGAGGTACTCAACTAACTGCACAAGCAAACGGTATGTGATCTAAAATATATTATTATAAAAAAGAATTACATGAAACCCTTCTGAGACATGCCTTCATACGTGCAATAACATGTATACGTTTTTATTGCACGATACCCATGCTTTGTTGGTTTACGTCTCTTAAATCTAATGGTTGACCATGATTTTTGTTGAAATAATGAAAATACTCTTAAAAGTTAAATTTTTCTTATTTCTATTAAAATTTCAAAAAAAAATAATAAAAATAGACGAGTCTCCAAATAATTGAAAATTAAAAAAAAAAAAGATTGTAACAATTTTTTTTTAAAAAAATAATAATAATAAGTAGAAAATTGAAAAAAAAAATAAGTAATTTTCTTTTAATAGCAATCTTTGATTGGATATCCACTAATTCATGAAGATAAAATCCATCTATTTTCATGGATCGATTTTGGGTTTCTATTGTTTGAAATGTATAAATCTAAATCTCCAAGATTGGGTTTCCGCGTCTCCCATCATTGGAGACCTAGATTTCTAGGTTTCCAATGATGAAAAATCAATTTTCTATATGGATTTTCGTGCAAACCTATGCACAAATCTCTACATTAAAATCAATCGAACAAACAAAACCTCTATTCTCCAAAAGTTAAACGAACAATGATTCTCTTTCCACAAACGTAGCGACCATTCAACCAAACCAAAACAAGCTTTGCATCAAAAATTTTGTTCTCCTTCTCCATAAAATCACGTGTCTATCTTTTTTTTCTCCTTCTCTCATTTTAATTTTTTTTTCTACTGTGTAAAAAACTTTGAATTAGTCCATAAACATGCAATATAACCTATTCATCCCCCTTTAAGTTATTAGTTTGACTATTGCTACCTCACTTTCAACATATATATATATATATAAAATAATTTTCGCCTCACTACATATTGAAATTAATTAAATCAGTGCACTGTATTTGGGCTAGGGGTGGCAAAATGGGTTAGTGTGTGGGGTCGAGTTGAATTCAATTCGATTAGTTTATGGATTCAACCAATTCAACATAATTCATTTAAGAAATTGGTCAACATTTTGAATTCGATACTAATTCATTTATAAATGAATAACACAACACAACATAATTAATTCGTTTATTACTTGGATCATAAAATATTCAAACTCATTAACTCGTCAATTCATTAATTTGTTTAACTTGTTTAACTCATTTAATCCATTTAACATATTTAACCAATTTAATTCATTTAACCCGTATAATTCTTTTAACCAAACATGAACAATATATACAATGGTGATTTCAACACATATCCAGTATAAGATTGGAATTTTGAAGGGAATCATAGCCAAATACATAAATCTCAAAGTTCCAAATATTTTTAACTAAGTTTAATATAACTTTTATATAGAACAAATCACCAAGTAACAATTCCAGATCAATCAAACACACTTAATAAAATGATAATATGATTTTTAGTAAGTAAATTTCTAGTACTTAGCTAGATATGCAACCATTTATTCTGGTTTCATTTTATTAAAAAAAATTAAGTGAAAACAAGAATCAAAATAAAGAGAATGACTGTTTTGGGAGACGAAGGTAGTGGAAATGGCGGATCTAATGGTGCAGCTAGTGGATATGGTGATGGAGCCATAAAGAAGGGGTGACTGTGAGAAAGAAAAGGCGGTGACAGTGAGAAAAAATGATCATTTTAGGAGACGGAGGTAGTGGAGATGATGGATCTAGTAGTGGGGATCATGGATATGGTGGTAAAGCCATGGAGAAAGGGTGACCGTAAGAGAGAAGGGGCGGAGGGGCTGCGATTGTGAGGAAGACAAATTATATTTTTGGGAGACAAATTACTCTCACAAAGCTACCATATACTCTAACAAAGCTACTATTATACATCATTAGAATGACCTGACCAAGATTATACTTCTAGGAGACAAATTACTCTCACAAAGCTACTATTATGCACTACTAGAACGGTCTGGCCCAAAAAGTTAAATCAACAAACAAGAGGCTTATCCATACTAGTATTGATATTCACTTGGAGATATTGAATCTCCAACGTCATATGAGGAGGGAAGGTACTCAACTAACTGCACAAGCAAATGGTGTGTGATCCAAAATCTATTATTATAAAAAAGAACTACATAAAACCCCCTTCCGAGACGTGCCTTCATACGTGCAATAACATGCATGCATTTTTATTGCGTGACACCCATGCTTCATTGGTTTATGTTTGTTAAATCTCACGATTGATCATGATATTTGTTAAAATAATGAAAGTACTCTTAAAAGTTAAATTTTTATTATTTTTATTAAAATTTCAAAACATAAAAAATAAAAAGATGACTCTCAACATAATTGAAAATTAAAAAAAAAAAAATTGTAACAACTTTTCTTTTTTTTTACACAAAAGAGAGAGAGAGATCTTCCTTATCTATCAACATTATGAACGGTGGAGAGTGTTTAAAAAATAAATGAAAAAAAAAAATCGTTTAATGGCAATCTTCGATTAGATATCCACTAATCCATGAAGATGGAATCCATCCACTTCCATGATTCAGTTTTGGGTTTCCATCACTTGAAATTCATAAATCTAATTTCCAATGATGGAATGGGTTTTCATATGCGGAAACTCAACTGTCTCCTATCATTAGGGACCTAGATTTCTAGGTTTCCAATGATGGAAACTCAATTTTCTCTACGGGTTTTCATGTAAACCTATGCACAAATCTCTAAACTAAAACCAATCGAACAAACAAACCTCTATTCTCAATAATCCAAACAAACAATGATTTTTGTTGTGGGTAATTTAGTGATTAAATTGATTGGGCCAAGGAAGATCTACAATACAGGCCCAATGGTCCAAAGACTCAGCAATCTGTCTTTCTTTCTGACTGTTTTCCTAGCAACAGATATGTTCGTTAGACTGACTCTCCATTTTGTTTATATCCCAAGTCCCCCCCCTCCCCCCCGCTGATCGTGAATCTACTCACGAATGGTATTGATAGTCTGATCAGTGATCTGTTCATTGTCCTGCATATGACTACGGTAAATACCGGTCCTTGATTCTGATCACTATATCTATTCGCCTGGGCTGATCGTCGTGTCTGCTCGCCTGGGCTGATCGCCGTGTCTGTTCACCTGAGCTGATCACTAGGCTTATTCGTCAAATCTGTTCGCTTAAGTTGTTTGCCAGAAGTTGTTCGACAGATCCATCCAACTCAAGTTTATTTATTCAAAATTGTTCTTCTTGTTGCTCAGCAATCTCTGGGCATACGCGTATGCCCGCTCGTTTGTGAAACTGTTCTCCTAATATTATGTCCAGTCGCGGGAGAACTGATTCATGATATATCCCATTAACTCTCAAGGTGCCCGATCCGTCAGAAACTTATCTGTTCATCAGCAAAATTGGATATTCTGTTCACTGGAGAGTCCGTCCCCATCATGCCTCCTAAATCGTGAGTCAGCAGAAGCCGAAAATGCCATGCAAGATACAGCTCATAGCGTGTCATCCATGTCATCTCTGCCAGAGATTACAGCGAAGATTACAGTGGCCTTACCTAACTCATACAGATTAGCTGCCTGAAATCACACTCGGGCAAAACTCAGAAGTGACAGTTTCAACCGCATTTAATGTAATTTCGATGGTATTAAACGCACTGTCAGCCACATTAAATGAAATCCTGACACATTAAATGTAGTTCATCATTGTAATTTCAGTTTACTGTATACTTTTATCTTATTCTGTTTTTCTGTAACACCTCTCATTTCTCTATAAATAGAGGAAGATTTTCATTGTAAAGTATGTATAATCTTTCGAAGGCCGATATTCTGTCAAATTAATGAGAGAGTGAACGTTGGATGTAGACATCTAGCTGGGTCGAATCACTCTAAAATCTCCTTGTGTTTTTCTCCTTGCCTCTGACCTCTTCTCCTTTACTTCTTTACCTCATGTATTCAATATTCACGATCCGAAATTACAGCTTGGGCCTAGAAAGGAACCTCGTTGACTAAGATCCAAATCCAGACGTAAACAATTTTCTTTCCACAAATTCAACAACCATTCAACCAAACCAAAACAAGCTTTGCATCGAAAAATTTATTCTCCTTCTTCTCTTTCTCCATAAAATCGCATGTCTATATCTTTTTTCTCCTTCTCTCTTTTTAATTTTTGTTTCCGCTATGTAAAAAAATGCAATATAATCTATTCATCCCCCTCTAAATTATTAGTTTGACTATTGCCACCTCACTTTCAACACGCACACACATATATATGTAATAATTTTCGCCTCATTTTGTATTGAAATTAATTAAATCAGTGCATTGTATTTGGACTAGGTATGGCAAAATGGGTTGGTGTGTCAGGTTGAGCTGAATTTGATTTGATTTGTTTATGAATTCGACCAATTCAACACGAATTTATTTAACAAACGGGTCAACATTTTTTTATTTGAAACGAATTCATTTATGAACGAATAATACGACACGATATAACTAATGCGTTATTACTTAGATCATAAAAGATCAAAACTTATTAACCTGTAACCCATTAAATCGTTTAACTTGTTTAACCTATTTTACTCATTTAACCCGTTTAATTCGTTTAACCCGTATAATTCATTTAACCAAACATGAACGATAGATTCAATAGTGATTTCAACACATATCCAATATTGGATTAGAATTTTGAGGGGAACCATAGCCAAACAAATAAATCTCAAAGTTTCAAATACTTATAGTTCCAAATACTTATAACTAAGTTCAACAAAACTTTTATACAGAATAAATCACCAAGTAACAATTTTAGATCAATCAAATACACCTAATAAAATGATAATATGGTTTTTGGTAAGTAAATTCCTAGTACTTAGTTATATATACAACAATTTGTTCTTATTTCATTTTATTAAAAAATAAAATAAAAACAAGAATCAAACTATAGAGAATGACCATTTTGGGAGACGGAGGTAAGGGAGATGGTGGATTTGGTGGTGCGGATGGTGGATATGGTGGTAGAGCTGTGAAGAAAAGGTGACCGTGAGGGAGAAACGACGGCAATCATAAAAGAGAATGACCGTTTTTGAAGACAGAGGTGGTGGATTTAGTGGTGGAAATGGTGGATCTAGCGGTGGAGATAGTAGATATAATGGTGAAGCCATGAAGAAGGGGTGACCGTGAGAGAGAAGCGACGACCATGAGGGAGAAAAGGAAAAAGGGATGGCAATTGTAAAAGAGAAGAGGTGGTAACTGTAAGGGAGAGTATATGATGTGGGTGACTATGGAAAAATGAAAATAAATTTGAAATGGGTTAGGTTTAGGGTTTGGTTGAATGTGTATGCATGTATGTGTGTGTGTGTATATATATGTATAGTATGTATGTATACATATATGCATAATTACACATTAACCCCTATAATATGTAATATTATAATTTTACCCCTAGTTTAATCTTGTCAACCTGCAATTCGTTTAAGTAAACCCAAATTGATTTGTTAAGCAAACCCTATTTAATTCATTTAATAAATGAGTTAAGCGGATTGACACAGTTATGATACGAATTCGTTTAACTCAAACTCACACTCATTTATTTTTCACGAATTCGTATCGACTCATCATGTCGTGACCTATATTGCCACCCCTAATTTGGACCATTGACTAAATATAAATGGTTGTTTACTAAGTCAAAAAAGGTAAAAGTAAATCTACTGGTTAATAACTGAGATACTAAATTTATTATATTAGTGTACACTAAATAAAAAAATAGAAAATGACTTTATATATATATATAATTGTTATACAATTTATTGATTATTGGATTACGATGAATTAGATGTTAGGCTGGTCCTGAACATAAGCTTGAGATGCGACCACCCTAGGCCTCCAAATTTTGAGAATTTTATAAATTTTAATTTTTTTTTCGTTCTATAATTAGTTTATAAAATCAACATATAATTAATGTTTCATATAATATTCAAAAATTTAAAATAGCGTTTGTGGTAAAAGATCTCATGTTGTTTGTTTGACATTTGAGTTCAAACCCTCACGTGGCCACAAGATTTTCTTTCTCTTGTTTTGCGTCTTTTTCGAACAATATAATGGTAGCCATCACTAGGTTGGAACTTTGGTTATTGATAAAGCTTTGGACACTTGATAACTAAGTATACTACTTACTTTTATTGTTCTAATTTAATTCGAAAATATTTCTAACATAAAAAGAGCTCCAAAGCAGACAAATTTCACCTATATATAAACCTACTGAATCATTTTCAACCCTAAATTATTTTTCTCTTTCACTTTTGGAAGCCAAACAAAAATATAACTCTAAATTATTGTTTTTTTTTTATTGGTTAAAAATTTCAAATTCCATCAAAATCTAAGAAGAAAAAAGTGGAATTCCAAAAATTTGTTCATTTTTAAGGTAAAAGTTATATTTTTATATTTACTAAAATTAAGTTATGTTATTTCATGATTATCTATTTTTTATGGATCTTTTTTTATCTTTTGTTTTATTATTATTATATATATAAAGGGGCCAATTTTAATCTTCACACTGGATCTCTAAAATGTCAAAACTAACAATAGTTGGATGGTTAAGATACACTAATATCTTCAATTGCAATCACATTTATATATTTTAAATAAATACATTTTCTATTCTTAAAAAAAATTAGAAAAAAACACAAAACTTGGAAGAAAAAAACCTAGTAATTAGGGCCTATGCGGTGCCCTTCTGTCCAAGCCTGTTTTTGTTTTCATTTTTCATTTTGTTTTGTGAAAGCACAAAAAACATGTTTGGTAACTGTTTTTTCAAATTGTTTTTAAAAAAACACAAAACACATCAAAAACAATTTTAATGATAAAAATGAAAAACATGAAAAACGATAATTCTAATTTGTCATGTTGTTTGACATAATAGCTGAAAAAGACCTGACTTCAAAAATTGTTAAAAATCCCTACAATTTATAAAAATAGCAAATAAAATCTACGGTTTATATGACAGGGGTTTTTTGACTATTTTATAAACTACAGGGTTTTTAATGATTTCTTAAGTCATAGGTTTGTTGATTACTGTACCAAACGATAGGGGAGAATTAGAATTATCCCATATTTTTCATTTTGTTTTTCTTTTCCATTTTTGTTTTTAAAAATTCTTATATGGTCATTTTACCTCCACCTTCTTCACCCGATTCTTGCTTTACCTTCTCCACCCGATTCGCGACCGTTTTCTTCTTCTTTCCCCGATTTTCTTACCACATTTTTTTCTTCTTCTTCTTATGGAAGATAATTGCGCAATAGAGGGCTCTGATGGACAACAATTTAGGTTCTCTTTTTTCTTTTTATTATTATTATTATCATTATTTTTTTTTGTGGATTGATTCGTAAATTATGAACATCTGGGCTCAAACCCAATTTTAGATTAGGTGTTTCATTATTATTATTATTTTGTGGATTGATTTATTAATGATGTTCATTTGGGTTCTTTCTTTTTATGGATTGATTTCTATGAGTGTTTTATTTCGAACCGGTATGTTCTCTCCTATGGCTTTCTTGTGTTTGATGATGGATATTGGGTGGGTTGTGACGATGATTGAGGTGAACTTGTGGGTGAGAGGCAATGGTGATGAAGATATGGGCTTGTGATGTTGATGGGCAATGGATGGTTGAAGATCTGGATTATTGAGACCAGATCAATAATATAAGTGAAAAAAAAAAAAAACAAAAATCAATTGTTTGAAAAATAAAAAATATTTAAAAAAAAAAATTGAAGATAATATCCACGTACCTAATATTAACTTGATAGGATCAAATTAATTACCATTCAATCTAAAAATGATTGGGAGGGCAAATTGAGTATAATAATGTTATACTATTCAAAAATTTATCCAAATTTATTACTCAAATGATATAGTAAGTTTATATATAATTATTATATCATTTCAAAACTAATATGGTATCAGTTTACCATAACATTTTGATAAAAAATTTTAACACATTTTTAAAAGTGTAACATTAATTTTTATGATAATATCCAATAATGCTAAATTCACATTTATTTATGGATTATCACACCCCAGTTGGAATAAAAAAAAAAATGGAATGAAAAAGAGATGTAAACAGGAGGACGTTTAACCATTTACCTACTAACACCAAAATAACATGTTGACACTTTATTTTTTTGATAAGAACGTGGTATAGAATTTGAGTAAGAACAAAACAAGAATGGAGTCTTCTCAAAAAAGAAGGAAAATTACACTGAAGCATCTGGACCTATCGTATTATTACAATAATGATGCGAGTTTAAACTAAATTATATATAAATATCCTTTACCGGTTTGACTAACATCCATATAACGGAAAAGTTAAAGTTTAAAGGGTAAATGAGTTTTTTTAGATATTAAATAAATTTAAAAAATAAGAAATAGTTATACCCCAATTAAAAACTGTCATGTCACACTAAACTTTAAAATAATTTAATTTTTTATACAAAATAATTTAATTAACTATTATTATTATTATTATTTAAATAAAAAATTAAAAGAAAGAATTTTAACATCAAATATCATCAATATCAGCATCAACATTTTAAACCCAAAGTATCGCCATCAACATTAACCTAATCCTTCAATAACCCAGTTCTTCATCTCTGTACCTTTTAAAAAAATTTATTCCATGTTACAATTTCGTAGATCTCCATTATCCATATCAATCTAAAACCCAAAAAAATAAATAAATCATACCTAATATCAGTGAATCATCATAACCTGATTTCTGATCTCTATTCATAAAACTACATCAATTTAAAAGCCTAAAAGAATTTCATTATCTTAAAACCCAGTGTAAGTTCAACATTAAACATGCCTCTACCCTCTCTTAACCATGTCGAACACAAACTCTCCTCCCTCTTAACCACACCGAACCAACTCTCCCAACCAGTTAACTCATTCAAAAAACTCATCATCAATATCAATCCAAAAGCAAAAAATAAAATAAAATAAAATAAGATCATCATCAGCAACAAATTCCCTCCAAAGGAGCAAGATCTGGTGAGGCAAGCACCAAACAAACATATCAGATAGAGGATTGAGGGCAGCCAAATGGTTGATCAGACAGTGGAGAGTATGTATTCAGCAAGATTAAAGGATATTGATGTGGCAGGAGAAGACCTCGAAGTGAAGCCAATTCTTTGGGAGACGAACGACATGTTAAAAGGCAAGAGAAAAAGGCTGAACTGTTGGGAAATCTGGGGTTTGAGTTTTGAGACCTGCTTCTTTTGTTTTTTAGTTTTTTATTGAATAAAGAATTTTTGACATATAAAAGATCAATTTGCCCTTGAGATGTTAACGTTGACGTTAATTGGCTGTTACTCAAACTCAGTCAAGGGTATCTTTGGGTAATTTAGTCTAAACCAGCATTATTGTTGTAATAATATGATAGGTCCAGGTGCTTTAATGTAATTTTCCAAAAGAGAAAAAATAAAAACAAAATGCAAGCATGAAATAGTGCATCGCAGGTCAATCAAATCACGATAGAGAAGATTTCGTTAGTATTACACCATTACAATTCTTGTCTCTTGAACACTCTAAAAGAGCACGACGATGCTTTTACAGATGCATTCATGCAGTATGGCAAAATTTACAGATGAGATTTCAATTTCCAATCACATTACACTTTGAAGCAACACTTATGACATTGTTTAAGTAGATACCTAATCAGATTCTGAGAAGAGTTTGCCACTGTTGTAAGTCATTCATGAGCAGTTCGTATCATAACTTGCAAGTCCCAGCAACTCCGGACCTTCCAGTCGAGGGTTATTCTCAAAGCTACATATCAACAAAAAGACGTTCACTTACTTTGCTCAACAGTAAAAATGAACCATATAACTAGCACGATAGGAAAGACACATGTCAAGGAAACTATCATACAAGCATCAGTTCTGTTTAGGGTTTCTTGAAGAAAATAAATATCTGAAAACAAAAGTGCTTATTCCATAGACACCTTTCAATGGTTTCCACTCTAAAGCAAAAGAAAACATTACAAGCATTCAAACCATGTTAATCATGTCCCAGCCTACTTTCAAGTAGCCAAATGTATCCACTTTCCAATTGGGAACGGTACATTTTAAGCACAAAAAATTTGAGGGCATAATATATTAAGCATAATGCTACATTTTCACAAAATTTATCCAATTTTTTAGCTTAAATGATGTGGTATGATAATTTGTAACAACCACATTAATTATCGGATGATATATTGATGATGTGATTATTACACATAAATTTGCCACATCATTTGGATAATAAATTTAAGTAAGATTTTGGATACTACAGCATTACTCATATAATAATCCCCCTCTCTTTCTCAGTCAACAATGTAAATTTTGAGATTTCCAAATACCCTAGCTTAAACAATCCAACTACTGACACCCAAAACAGTTGAAAATTGGAAATAATAACAAAAATCTTCATTCGTCAACATTAAGAATTCTTTTAATTACAACCTTCATCTTGACAAATCTAACGAATGCATTGAGAATATCACACAAAAGAGTTAATGATGAAGCTAATGAATGCATTAAGAAAATATCACACAATAAGTTAATAAATAAATTAGAAATGAGTATGAAACGAATGTGCTAATGATGGATGATTAGTCAACACCTGCTAATCAGATCCTTCTGAAGTGATCAATTACTAGGAAGTCATCTAATCATGTATTCATTTTGTAAACCAAAATTAATAACACTTAGATGGTTCAGATGTGCGGAATCCTAACTTTAAGAAGTCTCAATTCCAGACTCCACCAACATAGGTGTAACAGACTCCAACATTGATGGCTTTGGGTAACCGAAAAATTTATGATATAGTGCCCTCCAATGGGCTGATAGCTACACGCTTGAGGAGATCTCAGATAAGCGTTTCTCCTATTCATTATACTTCAAAAGATGACAGAAGTTTGAGAACCAGAAAATTAATGACAGTTTCACTCAATCACATAATTTTTTTCCCTGATAGGGACCCAAGCACTCAATTACAGTATTTGCTGCACAGAGTTAGAACATTTGCTAAATGTATTAAGTCATTGGGGGCAAGGCCGCAAGGGAGATAATCATCATCAGCATTCAGAATGAGTTTGATGTTTTCCACTGTGTTATAAAGGAATGGGCATTTTCTCAATACGAATTTCATTCAAGCAGAAATGGGCATCTTCCATTTGTACAAAAAAAGACTGAATTCAAGCTGATGATGTCAATTGGAGCCACTGCGGCATTAAAAGATGGCATATTAATATAGCATGCAACTAAATAAATCTTACACAATTTGAGATCATTTCCCTCAAATTTGAGACAATTCCCTCACAAAAGATGGAGTAAGAATGCAGATATTCAGATTCCATGTTCACAGATAATTAAGCATTTCTCCCTATTTTAAAAGAGAAATCCAGGCCACAGCCAAAACCAAACTGGAAATTTTTTCAAAGACAAAATAAAACACCACATTTACAATCTTTTTATATTAATCACTGGTGATGGGCGAAAATTGTTTGATATGAATAGAGGAATCACCGTCTTGTATAAAAGAAAATGATGGTCATTGGGTTGACAGGGCATATTTGGATAAGTGTTCACATGGGTCAGGGATTGTTAAAACAAATAAAAAAATTCCATAAAACTGGTATTCCTCCCAACAGATGCGTACCTAAAAGTTTCTCAAGGGAGAAGGCAAGTACTTGCCTTCAGATCTAATTTTGTGCTACAAAGCTTTCCAGATTTATGCTAATTAAAAGATGCAACAGCATGCCAATCAAATTCCTATTCAATATACTAAGTAGCATATTAATAAAGAAAACAACAAAGTTTTAGAGGATCAAAGAAACATGGCTTTTCAAAAGAAGTTTTTATATATCAACCCCAACAAAGCCTCCCAAATTTTTACTACTCTTTTATATATATATGAAAAAAAAAAATAGAAAAAAAAAACAGAATAAGGAGAGAAATAGACAAATGGTAGAGATTATATCCACAAAAATCTATCTCAGGTGAACATGGCTCCAAATGTACAGAAAAATACAGACAATCTCCTGCTAGACAGAGCCCAAAAAGTCTTGACAGAAAAATACACAAAAGACATGTATTACAGGACTCAAAAACTCTAAACAATCTACTCGCTGTCAAGCAAATCGTGCCTCCCAGTTGTGCTGAATTAAAAACAATTGACACTTGAAGAAACTGGAAATTCATAAGTCACCAGTTACTGTTGATTTTTGCAATATTCGTATTTGCATCAATGAAATATTAATTAAATGGAGTATGCAAAAATCAACAGCAAAGCATGTATAAGATACACCTAACCTCTGAAGTTTACATCCAAAGGCACTCACAGCAAAGTCAAACAATGCATTGAATTAACATTGACTATTTAAAAATCTGAATTTCTAATGTATGGAAGAATATAAACTCAGCCAATCCAATCCCAAATTCTCTCTTTGACAACAAGGAATTGCATTGAAACACACAGCAGATTCTGGTCTACTAGAGTGATAATGGATACATTCTTCATCAAATAATCAAATGAACTTAGTCACTCAAATTATATGCACCATGCAACAGCATGTATAGACCAATGGATACTCTTTCTATCTAATAATGCATAATAACCTGCATATTGCTTACCCTAATCTTCCTGAATATGACACTATCAGCTGTTAATTTCCATGTATAAGAAATGTAACTTAGAAAACAAATTATTTCGACTGCTTAAGACAAACAAAATAAACACTGACAAATAGAATTAAATATTGAATCTCACACAGAAGGCCCAGGTGTGGGGTGGGGGAAACAGTGTGAGATTAGCTAACTAGTAAAAACAAAAACTGAATGCTAAATGAAGCCTAACATGGTACTGGTAGATTAAAATTCCTCTGAAGTTAGTATAACAAAAACAAACACACAGTCAACTGGGTAAAAATTAATACAAATTATTAAAATTTAATAAAGTCAATTTTCGTATTTGATTGGATGCTTATTGTGAACATTTTGGTTTTAATTTCATTAATGGGTGTTTTAATGCAGAAACAACTTTCATGGGTGGCAATTTTGGAACCCAAAAATAAAAACCAATCACATATACAATTAGAAAGTATTACAAGTAACAAAAATAAAACTAAGAAGAAGAGTGAAAAAAATAAGGCCACCTCCATTGCCTCTCCATGGCCTCATCCAAGTGGAGGAAGCTAAATCCTCCTCCTTGCAATCTTGGAGAAACTCCACTCATAAGCAAAGACCAGATCCTCAAGGAGGAGATCTGGCCCTTTCTGTGTTGAAGAAGATTTGGCCAACATATTTTTGATATATTTTTTTTTTTTTTTTGAAATTTCTATTTTTCTTAATATAATATAGCGTAAGTAATGATTTTAGCAAGTTTATTTTTCATTTGGATACTTGATATAATTTTTTATGTTTATTTTTTCTGTTAAGTATTGGTTAATTTTCATTGTCAAAGTGTAATATCATTGTCAAGGCACGGTTAAAATAGGCAAACACGATTCAATTGTTTTGTAAGGAACCACTTCATCTACTTTATTATCAAAAACTGTCATCAGTTAGTCTTAGCAGGAACACTTCATCTGCTTTATTATAAAACATCATCATCAGCTAGTCTTAGAAGAGCAAACCACTTCATCTATTTTATTATCAAACATCTTTATCAATAAGTCTTACCAAAGCAATGCTAACAAAACACAGGTGAAGTCAACAATCTAAAACTTCATATCAATGTATAAATTACCCAACATTAAGGGCGGTTACAGTAATTTACTCTGGTCACAATATATCATACACAGAGCTATACAGAGGAACCCTATGAAATGTAAGGGCACACAAAGAGATGATAAAAATAAATAGATGGGGCATTGACAAATAAAATAATCAAAAGAATCAACATCCTTATATGATAGCATAGCTAAGATAATAATTTCAAGGAAGACAAGTAACAAGAGATATATGAATTAAAACCTACTTGTTGAGTGGGATGTGCTCAAAGGGTCCGCTAGTAGGAATTGTTCCGCACAAATCATTGTTTGAGACATCCCTAGAAAATGAAATAATTTTCCAAAATTATAAGTCCATTACTAAATAGAAATCAGATCTAAAAGAAAAAGGCTCATACAAAAACATGTCACTTACACAACTTTGAGGCTTGAAATCCCGACAAGCTCCCTAGGAATTTGTCCAGTTAATCGATTGTCATTAAGCCGTCTGCAGGAAGAAAGAATTATGAGAGAAAGGTAGGAGCTATTCTAACCATTATACATGACAAAATAACCGAAGAAATTGCGGAGAGATGAAAAGTAGCTCAATTTATTTCAGCAGAGCCTAATCACATTGAAAGGCAAGGTTATACATCCTTACACCTAAAGAAGAAATATGCATTTTCCAAGAACACAAACTCTTTTGAAAATTGACTTCTCTAGTTGAGAAACAAATTAGATCTAACAAAATATGCAGACTTGAGCAGATTCCACCAAGCCCCAATAAGCTGGTCTCCGAATAAAAAAAATAATAAACAATTAGAACACTCGAACGTTTAGAAAAACCAGATAGAGACACAACCTAAGTGACAATTATGCCTCCCTGACATCTAGTTGAATAAGAAATCTGATAAGTAGTTCATCACTCAACCTGAAAATTTAAGCTTAAAGGTCTAGGGCTTGAACAATAGAATTAAGTTTTAACAAACCCCTCATTTGCAGGATGAACATATATGACACATGAGACCATGCCCACATACAAATGCAAATACAATGCAAAACAAACGCAAATGAACAACAAATGGTGTGTCTCGAGCCCAGATCCTCATAATGAAACCGATTCCAATACCATGTTGTGTCACTTAATCTAACAATAATATTAAGCTTTAACATTGACTAATTGTGTGTCCTTCCAAGCTAGTCAATTTAGGAAGAAAACAACCTCCAAATAATGTATGTAGGTTGCGAAAAAAGAAAGCCTAGGCATAGGCTGATACATGCATTCTCATGCATGAAAAGATTCATGATAGTGAGACAACTTACAAAAACACAAGAGACTTCAATTTTCCCAAAGAAGGAGGAACAGTCCCAGATATGTTGTTGTTATATAAGTCCAAGCTGATGAGGTTCTTCAAGTTCCCAAGATCAGTAGGGATACTTCCTTGAATGTTGTTCTTATAAAGCTCCCTAGATCAAGACACAGTAAAGTAGTTCCAAGTAAATAAAATAAATCTAATTATCAACACCAAGCATTAGATGTCAAATAGGGAAGGAAAATTTGAACAGAAAACCTACAAATATTGCAAATGTTCTAACTTCCCAAGTTCAGGCACAAGATGTCCAGATAGATTAGAATTACCTAAATCCCTGCATAAGATTTCATACTAACATGAGCATTGTGATAAAATTAATAACTTATCTTGAAAAAGAAAAAAAAATAAATAAAGTTGAATGCTTCCATAAGAATGAGGGAGAAAAAGAACACAATTTTTTATTTTTTGGATAACCTAGAAAACCCCAAACCCGCTTAGTAAATTCAAATTTGAAAGTGAAGCCCCCACCAAACCCTACAATCTGTGGGAACCCCATGAGGGGATTTAAAACCTTACACCTTGTGGGAGCAAAACACAAAAAAATTGTAGGTGCCCCCTATGCACATGTTAAGTAGCGCAACGGGCACTCAAGATATGACAAGTGTCCATCTACTAGTAAAATTTAATAAACTTAAAATTAAACTCAACCTTAACTCTTATCAATTTTTTTACACCATCAGTCTCATATTGACATGTGTATATGAAAATGAACCATGTCAAATTGCCTGATGCACCCAAAATTTTCTTGCAAACTACAAGCCTAATAACGCAAAATTGATTATCAATTAATATGCCATTAATCATTATATACTACATGCAATACTATATCCCGAATTTAATGTATTATTTCACAAACAAAAAATCTAACTATTTTATGCATACTTGTATAAAACAAATATACATATAAATATAAATATATATATAAGGGTAAATATAAATCATAATTAAGCAGTTAAAGATTCATTTTCAAACAGGAAAAAAGCATTAAAAAAATAAAAAATCAATCAACCAACTAACCAAAACAACACAGATCACAACTTTACATTATTTATAATTATCATTAAAAAAATAAAAAATAAAAGGGACAATTACACCAAACGGGAAAGATAATCAATCAAATCAAACAATTAGATCTCCCAATCTAAAGAGTAATTTATATAGACATTGAGAGAGAGATAGAGGCAATATACAGTCGTGTTACACGATTATCCTGGTTGCAGGTGATGTGGAACCAAGTGCAGGGATTGACAAGGGTGGGATCCCAGCTCTGGAGCACGTTATCCGGATCGGATAAGCTTCTTCTAAGGGTGTACAAGGCGTCACCTTCAGAGTTGGCAGCCACCTGAGAGATTAAAAAAGTCAAACACAGACAGAACCAGGTGTTGGGTGCTGCCATGGTTGGTTTGGTTGCTTCTCGCTTTTAAGCTCTGTCTCTCTCTCTCTCTCTTTAGGGTTTGGTTGGGTTAAAAGCAAAACGGGCCTTAAAAGTGATCTCTCAAGTCGGGGAGAATCGGCTTTGGGAATGCCACTTCACTAAAAACATGTACCTTTTTCATTTGTTTCTTTCTTTCCTCTTTCGTCTCTCTGTTTTTGTTTTTTTGTTTTAATATTGTTTCTTTCGTCCATTAGTGCTGTTATCCTTATCTAATATTCTTCTGAGGTATTTCTTACGGTTTGATCCAAAAACTTAACCTGATAAAAAATTATCTAACTATATTAATTAAAATTTAAGATATGATAGGTTAACAAGTCTCAATATTAATAATAAATCATGATAGATTAACGCATTCGCTTACGTACAATATTGATACATAATAATAGGTTATAATAAGTTAACATGTCTCTTCAAATAAAATATTAATAGAGGACAGGTGAATTTAACTATAATATTTAATATTTAAGATTATAATACGATAACATCCATAAATTAGGTCCCATTTTGAGAAATGGTCTTTTATTTTGTAAATTGAAAAATGAAGTAAAGTGTTTGAATGAATATTTTGTAAAAAATGTTTTTGAAAATGAATGGGTTAAGAACCTCGGATAAACTATACAGGTCAAAAAGGAGTAAATGACAGGTTAATTTAGGAATTAGATTAATTAGAATTTGTTTTTTACCATTCCCTATTTTATTTCTTTTT